>HG995405.1:36636-4836636 GCA_905333125.1 Pheosia tremula | reverse complement strand
TATCAACTCTTGAAAGTTTAATATCGTTGGCAATATTACGATCCCACACATTTTACGTATGAGTGTACATAAGATCCTTTGCTTTACCTGTTTAAGTCGTCGGTTTAAGTTAAATTATAAGGTCTACAATACCATGTACAACAAATTCTCATTAAAATTACGTCTATGGTGTGTTAAAAGAAAAATGTAAAAAAGTCACCTCCTTATTAATAATACAACTCAATACAATATAACATTATTTCTTCTTAAAATGGGATAAAAACAATACTGTTACTGCTTTCAACATGCTTATACAGTCAAAAGCAAGCAAAAGAAGAACTTACTCGTTGAAGAATCGTTTTCAATTCGCCAGCCGCATTCGATTTCAATTTCTGGATAATCGAGATCTTGCTCAATTGAATACTCGATTACTCGTTTAGAAGGACACCCCTCACTGTTTGAGTTTGCCGAGTTTGATTGGGTTTGCATTGCAGTATGCTATTATCACCGAATAAAATTATCTCTCAAGAAATAAAGGTTTCTTAGGCATACTTAGCAGAATTGGATTGTGATTTAAACCTGGAATATGATTTGTTAAAATTATGATTTGATTGCTTGGTAATATAATTTAATTTGACAGCCTCATTAACTTTTTTTATCTTAAATAGTACGTAGGCTAAATAATAATATAAGTACTGCTACTTTTTCCTTAAAGAGCAGTTAATACTATTAATAGTATATTATTTAGCCTAAGTATATCTAACTTCTAGTTAAATTATAGCAGCTGCAGAAACAGTAATAGTTTTAATTGTTACCTATGTTCTGAAGGTAATGGATGTTTAAGTAGACAGGTTTATTATACTGCAGGTACTACAGGCAGCTCCAGTGCTCTCCAATGTTCGAGGGCCCATAGCGCCGAGATGGAAAGTTACCTAATTAGCAACCCACTAAATATTTGAAATAACAAGGTTTTGAAATTAAAATTGCATTTTATACGCGGCTGTATAGAAATACTGTCTTTGTTGTCTACAAAATCGGAAAGCTTTTGTAAAATATTAAAAAAAAAATATATATATTTCCCGAAAATTGGAAAAATTGGGAACAATGGCTACTGAATTTGGATATTGCAAAGTTGGTCGGGGTAACTAGTTATAAGACAAAACTAATTTATGTGTCCTGCAAATCACAAAATAAAAAAATCAATAATTTCATACAACTACAGTGGCAACTGAGTAAACCATCAAATTTAAATAATGTAGAGACACTATCAGCTTTCCAAACAGGCGCACATTCCGAGGATGTTATGAAAATAAACAAGGATTGAAGATGAAACAATCTGGAGCGTAAGTATTTTCGCTAGTAGAGTCTGAAGACCGTTGAATTAATTAGGTAGCGCAAGGTTCTAACGAAACGGCTCCGAGTGCTCTATCTGGTGCACAATCAATTATAGATCCTTTGGACACAGTCAGTACGCACTTGACGTACAACATGACGTGTTGGTGAAAAGGATATAATTACTTGATTTAATTTAATTACATTTGATATTTTAATCATCTTTACTAAAAATAAGGTTTGTGTATATTTCTAAATGAAGAATGGGTTAAATGGCAATAGTAAGTCCCTAACTACATTTATATTTCCATGACATAAATATTACGGACTTTTAAAATTGCTATTTTAACCATACAACTATGAATATATCTTAAGTCCAAAATTCATGAAATATTTTATTCTAGCTCCATGGTATTCGAAGTTATCTGCTGTGAAAGATGGTGCTCTGAGTAAATAAACGTAGCTTTCCTACCTATGTTTTACAATCTAATAACCTAATTACATATTGATTTCTTATATTTACGCGAATACTACACATTAAAATAAAGCTTATTTTATAGATTTATGTTTCTATGTTCCCGACGTTTCGGCTGCTTTACAGCAACCATAGTCCCTAGATTTGGGGATTGGCTTAGTCTTTGAGGTCGTATTATAATTTTATTTTGTTGTAAGTTATAAAGTAATGTATATACCTACATACAGACATCACATAATGTTTCAGATCACTTTATAAGATTAAATAGGAACAATAAATCTCCATAAACAAATAGGTAAATATACTTAGTGGGCTCTAATCTCTTTAGAGTTAACAATAACTAGATATAACTAACCTCGTAACAAATCCTCCGCATCCAGATTACGCGTACACAGTAACTAGGTGTCCAAAGAATGTATACATATACATTAAAACAAATGATACTGGTTTTCGAGTAAATACATATACATAGATATTGTATTTAGATTGCACGCTACATTTGCTGTAATCTTTCGCTGCGAATAATGGAATTTTCGAAATGTTGTCATACGCAATACATGGTATAGTAATCCACTAATAACATAAAATATTAATGTTTAATTATAACACACAACCATAAATTACGCACAATAAAAAAAAAGGTTGGTAGGTCACTCAAAACCGAAAACCGTTTTCTCCTTTGTATAAAAATGAAAAAGGTGAACAATTTATTAGTGTAAAAGAGTTTCCTTACAAGAAAAGCATCAAATAGCTAGTGAAAAGACAGTTTCACTTTGTAAAGGGTTTGCTTATAATAGCGAGCTTTTATTAAGTATATTCTTTTCGCCTTTTAAATAATTACTTCCTATAGCTTCGTGCTGGTTTAAAACTCCCGTTGTTAAACTTTAATTAGTTCTACGCAAAATAAACCAAGAGGAAGTAGCGTTATATTAAAATCAGAGATATATAATGAAATAATGGTATTTTTGATACATTAGTTTGTTGTAATACTATTTTACAGTTTTTTTGTTTTTGCTGTATATAAATATTTATGAAATAAATTGATGTGTAAATGTGTGAGCTATACTCGTACTTTTAGGTTAGAAGATAGCCGGTAGAGTTTGAGAATACCCTACTGGTAGATAAGAGAAAAGGAGACCTGTATTGACATAGTTAGATCGATGACCCAACACCTACAAGCACTGGAAGCTCTTATATACGCAAAAACGCCCAGGATAGAAATAACGACGAGTTCTACCTCCAGGGATAGATGATCCTAAATGAGATGGATATTATGTCTTCTGACCGAATTTGGTGGCGGCTAATCTCAAAGTACCGTAGGTAACCACCCAGAAGATATTATAGTTAACAACTATGTGCAAAAGCGCAGGTGCACTCTCCCTTCCCCCACTCTTATATAGCAGAGATATTAGAAATGACATACTCCTCCAAGGCATGAGCAAGAGATAAACATGGTTCAAAATTATTAAAAAAAATAATTAAATCTCTTACGCTTCTATTTCTTACATTTAGGGGGATAATAAAGCCTACAAACTCTATCAAACCAATAGTACATCAAACGAAATAGCAATGGCTCTTTCTTACCTCAGTGCAGTGGCATGTCGTTTTAGCTGTTTCGAGGTAGGAAATGTCAATTTAGCAAAAGAGCAACCGAGATGAAAACGTAAATAGATAAGTTTAAATGTTTTTAATGTTAATGGAATTCAGTGGATCAACAGCTGTCCGTGTCTAAGCCGTTAGTTTTGAAGCTTAGTCGACGAAAACTTTAATAGTTTAAGCGCTTATATAAGATTAATAGCTTAAGCGCTACCTACCTGCCTCGAATCGAGACGGTTGGTCTGAAGCACTGAATAATGTTTAAATAAGTAATGCAATGTTCAGTCAAGATGCAAATTCTTTAAGTTTTATGCCACGACAGTGAGTTGAATGTACCGTTACTTGACAGCCGCATATTAAGCTAATTACGTAATTATTAATTCCATTTGTCAAAACTTGTTTATTACTTCTAGCGTTCATACTAAATCTTCTAAAATTTTAATTACCATTAATAAATGGATGTTAGCATATTGTAGATACATTATTGAGTACCCTTTGAAAACGATAAAGCTTTAAACTTCTGAAAATTCAGACGACAAGAGAGGCTCTCATATGATTGTCAATATTTTTTGACGGTAACATATTATCAGGAAGAAAAGTAATTATCTAGAAATAAATAAATCATACCACCACGCCTGTAATTCCCAAAAGGGTTCCCATAGGATGTTACCTTCCCCATATTGTAAATAGATGATTTTTTTTTAAACTAGCTGTCCCGGGGAACTTCGTACCACCTAAGAATCCAATGTAAAACGGTCTTTTCGTAATTTGCCCTGGTCTGGGTGTTACTGGGATCGCACCCAGTTCATTGCATAGTACCTATGAAACAAGCGTTGCTTCGTTTGGGGCCATACATATGGTGTATTCGTCAGGCGATATTTATATTTATTATTATTTGTTTAGTGAGTTTATTAGTTGGTTAGTTAGTTTATTTATTCTGCTATTCGGGCGGAGACCAATTAAAAAAAAAATGGCTCACCTGTTTTTTAATTATAAAAGGTGTAACTAACACCACTTTGTTTTATATATACCTATATAGATGGGATTCGTTCATGTAATCCGAAAATCTCAGATGTGGGGATTTGAACCTGCACACACTATTTCTAAGGCAAGCATTCAACCAACTAGCTAACACAATCATCTAGCAATTTCAATAAATTCACCAAAACCGTAACATTCAAGTTTAAACAGTAGTTACGGCCTACTAGTGTGGTTTTCGGCCATCAATCTGCACAACGCGTCCAACAAATCTTTTCTTTCCAACTTAAGATCAATCCATGTCTGCTTTGCAATGAATAATACATCTCACGTCTGTTACTGGAATGCCCATATATTTGTTCTGCCGCCATAAATAAACAGCAATCAGCTATTGAGACATTTGACCGTCTGACATAGCAGTATTCCGTAATTGTTAATTTTATTGCGACGGTACAGTAGTAGATGACAAAAGACAGCTTAAGTTGGTATGAGAGTTCGTACCATTATGACTCCATACTGCTCAAGGGTCTCGGTTTGGTCTGTTTAATAGTTATAAGTATAGTATTATAGTTAGGTATAGTAGTATTCAGTAACTTTATTCCAATACAAAATAAGTTTCATTTTTGCTGTTATCTATATATCACGAAGTATGTAGCATAGAAAAATGGCAGAATGCCTATTTTTTACAAATTTGGTGCAACCTTTGAAGCTATCTAATTGTTTTCTCAATATAAGCATTTTTTTGAGATTCTTCAATTAGCCCATTCAGAAAAATCCCACGTATTCCATGAAACCATTACTGAATAGCTGCAAAAAGTTTTCGTTGCTAAGTTGTTAACTCAGTATTGATCAAGATCAGATTCATTAGACGAGTCATAACTATTATTATTCAACCTAATTAGGTTTTTTTTGTGTTAGCAACTTCCAATTGAGCTATGGCCATCCTAGGTTATAATTTATTTTGTGTTGTATTTTGGTTCTAAATACTTTTCTTTTAATTATAACCATTACATAATTTCAATAGGTATTTACATTGTTATGTTACAAAAAAAACCTAAAAGCTCTACTTTTCTGAAAATCAATTATATTGAAATGAGATTTAGCTTTTTACCTTATGTTCTGACTTGTCTTGACTGTGTTAAAATAATACAACATACATAATTGAAAATGATTTTAATTGACTGCTTACTATCGCTTAATAAATATAATTCTTTAAATGTATATTTGTTGTTTCTGTTGTTAAATAATTACAAATAAGCAAATAGGGAAGAATACAAGGACTTTATTTTTCAATCTGTAAAAACAACACGTTATATTGAATCTTATAGTAAGAAGTTGAAACATGTCAAATTTTACCGAACAGTGAACTCGCGGAAACTATTATAAAGTTCCAGGAACGAGGCCCGTGGTGCCTAACCGGCGGTGGGCGTGTTCGGACGGTGTATGCAAGAACCACTAAACTATAAAACCCTAGTGGACAATTCCGTAACGTTGAACATACATTTCTGATACTTCAAAGACCATTTCTATTATCGGTCTTGGAAGCACGGCAATGGATTCAATAAAATCCATTTGCCATAAATCCTCGAGACTTGCAGATTTCCAGTAGAACAAGTAATACAACAATAGAGTTCAATCACTTTTCATTCCTATAAAAAAGTGCAAATGCAGTTAAAAGGAAATCACATTTTCATACACCTAAACTTTGTTAATTCAAATATTATCTACTATAGCATCTTCAACAGGAAAAAAAATAATAATAGCACAATCACTATACTGAATGATGACATCCACAACTTCAATGATTCGTAACAACAATACATTGTTGTTTGTATAACCTGATATATATTTCATATTGCACAGCCATAAATGTGAAATCCATCAAATCATTTGAATAAAAATCAAATTTGAATATTTAGCCATAAAAGAGGTTATAAACAGGCACCGTCGTCCATCACTTAGATCACGTCAGTTATGGGAAGACAAAAGTGAATTCGTTTGGAACCCCATCAAAATGCAAAGGTCAATTAGTAAAGCCGTGAGATTGCTTTGATCTCAACAAAAGACCTTCCGGGCCGGTCGGCTTCTTTAATATTCGCCGGACGCCAAACAGATTATCCACTTTGTTCCCCAGCTTTAGCATTTTTAATGAGACATTTCCAGTGGAAATTTTCAATGTACAGTTTGGCCAGTATAAAGACATAATAGGTTGGTTCTTTATCATTAATTAGGTGCGGTAGGGAAGTTTTTTAGAAATTTAGTTTGGTAACAATTTACCGTGATGACACAATCTGAGAGTATAATTGCGGTTTACAATGTAATGTTGTCGGTGGATGCGAGTGGCGGAGGACCGCGACGTGTGGAAGTCATTGGGGTAGGCCTATGTTCAGCAGTGGATGTCTTTCGGCTGATAGAATAGCATAGCATGTAATGTTGTCGCCCCTTTTACTGTATGCCCCTGTCTTTACCTTCAGGCATTATGGGTGTAATGAAATTGGTGTTGTATATCGCAACACACCTAAACACGTTCATACGATACAAGTCTTTAGAGCCTTACCATGATAATTTATACAAATCATGGAGAAACAATAACGTATTGGGTTTGAATTACATTGGTCATTCTCAAGGCACAGTGCACTCCTACCCGCTATACACTTGTGACGTCACTATATAATAGCCTATAAGCTTTCACCCATATTCTGTATGAAATTAGAATTTCGCAACGAATTCTGCAAGTTGGCGCAGCGTGAAATTGTGTCTGGCTTGCAGAAGGCGTCAAGCTGACGCAGCAATGGACAGACGTCATAAGTTCTGAATACACTACTGCTAAAATTTAACTTCTTTTTAATTTATTATACTTTGTAAATATTTAAGTTATTTTCTTTCTAATTATTGTACATATTATAAAAATTTAACTCAGTCTATCCGCTGCTCGTTATATACTGTGTGATCATGTCTCAATTAATTTTCCAAGACTTTAAAATATGGATCTCATTACCTTGATATAAATATTAATAGCCAAGTTGGTAGAACGCTTGCCTCGGTAACGAGGATCGCAGGTTCAAACCCCCCGGCTCGCACCTCTGGGATTTCTGGATTTCATGTGCGAATCTCATTTTCAACCACGATTATCTCGTGCTAAACGGTGTAGGGAAATATCGTGAGGAAACCTGCATGTCTGAGAGAACCCCTCGAAAGATGTGTGAAGTGCGCCAGCCAGCACTGGGCCAGCGTGGTGGACTATGGCCTAATCTCCCTCTAATTGAGGGGAGGCCCGTGCCCAGCAGTGGAACATTAAAAAGGGCTGGTATTATTAGAAATATTAATATAGGTACTTATTACCTCCGTCCGTTCACAGCGCTTAAAACTTAAGACTCTTCATGTTATAGACTTTATAGAGAGTAGGAATAGGAAATCTCTACTCAGCTAACTACTACTTAAAAATTCTTATCCGGCGAATAAAAAGCTGAAATCCAAAGAGAAGCCAAGGAACACAAGATACAAAGTGATTTTGTAAGTGGAAACGAAATCTTTCAGGGTTGTAATGTGAGCATCGCGTGACTGAATGTAGCGTGGCAAAGGTGTACCAACGAAAGGGGTAATGGGACTTATAGACCATTGTAGGTACCAAAATTCCACTATGTGATGCGAAAATGTTCCTTGTCTCAATTTTAAGTTGTTTTACTGCTAGTAGGTAATTTATTTTATGAAGCGAATCTAGTTTCAAATGTTTACACTAGCATAGGTAAGGATTGTGTCATACTAAACTGTTGTAGTGACAAGGAGCTTGATAAAATGTTATCATATTCATTGTAGAGCCATATTTCCAGCTTTTTAGAACATATATAATATATTTTATGTGCAAAACGCTTATAACTCATTAAAATAAATTACAATAATAGTAGGTACTTACATATTTTCTTTTGCCATGAAAGCCATATCTTACTGAAAAGACCCTTACGATAGCTTTGTCCAAATTGCTTTCGAATTAATGATATAATGATTACGTATCGAACGTCTTTTGTAGGAAAATAATACTAACGAATTCCTCGCAGAAAATATTAAATTATAACAAGATGCTGAGTGGTAACATGAATTTTGAATAATCTATAATAATACGCGATAAATATCAACCAAAGCACGCACTATATAAACAACACTCAAAAATCTAGTATATTTTTTGTCATAGTACTTATATAATAATACCAGCCCTTTTTAATGGCCCACTGTTGGGCCCGTGCCTCCCCTCAATGCGAGGGGGATTAGGCCATAGTCCGCCACGCTGGCCCCGTGCGGGTTGGCGGACTTCACACACCTTGGAGGGGTTCTATCAGACATGCAGGTTTCCTCACGATGTTTTTCTTCACCGTTTAGCAAGTGATAATCGCGGTTGAAAATGAGATTCGCACATGAAATCCAGAAATCCCAGAGGTGCGAGCCGGGGTTTGAAACTTCGATCCTCGGAACCGAGGCAAACGTTCTACCAACTTGGCTATCACTGCTTCCATGGTACTTATACGCAAGCTTAAAGGACTCGTGATTTATCCAGGAAATTATATAATGGAAACAAAATTAATAAGGACACATTATTATAACAAAGCTTTAAATCGCAGACTTCCATTGGCTCTAGCAGGTGCTAATAACATAAACTGCAGCAAGTGCCGGCTTACAAATCCACCCGTGCTACTGCACTCCAGCGAATTGTAGAAACGAAGCCGGCATATTATTTAGTCATAACTGCTAACACATCGAGCTTTTAGGGTCTATACATATAAGATTTTTTAATAAAAATAAATTATTTTACACCTTAGCCAGAAGTACGATGCTATTTTCATAATCTCGTACATCTTGGTGTTCTGGGATCGCCGAGACCGTTAAAGTAGGTACCATATACTTATTGGGACATTAATGTGTTTGTCATTATAATAGTTTAATATGTTTGCTCTTATAAATAGTGTAACTATCTACTTACTTGTGTCATCGATGGCTCTATTCTTATACTTCATCTTGAACAAGCTTCTTAATAACTTCAACAGTATCCATCAATAGTGTAAATCAATACTGTTTGACGTACCCTGGAGAAATGGAGCGTGCATTTCTTAATTTCCTTGCTATCAATAACCTGTAATATATGGGCCTTAATCGTGCTGAAGCTCTCACTCGCACCCTCGGAGCAGGTGCGAACAGCGTAAACTGCGAGGCAGCTGACAAATCTGTCGTTAGTTATTGCGCTGTCGATTCTGTGGCTCCAAATATACCTCCGTATTATATTGGGAACTTCATGAAGTTACTCCATCAAAATAAAATTATAACCTATCTTTAATCTCTCAATAAATAAATAGGAATGTTACTTTTTTATTTTATCTCACAGTTTAGTATTCATTTAATGTCATAATTTTACAGGTATTTTGGAGTTTTAATAAAATATGTTTTATATCATTTGTTGTTTTATTTATTTTGTAATTATAATGAATCCTGATGTTAGTAATGAGGTAGCTATTGAGCATTAGAAATATTGAGTTAAAAACTACATATAAAACGCGTAGGGCATACAAGCAAAAGATCAAAACCACCGATATGTAGAGATGAAATCGGATGCTTGGAATCCAATGGACAGCCTGTTAGTGTACCAATGATTGATAACCAATGAGTGCGTACTCTCCTAACCACAGAGCAGGTAAAGCTTTACTGAAAATCTGAACATGATTATCCATCATCTGCGACCAGCGCATTCCAAGCTATTTAGGCGACATTTTTTTTTTTTTTTTATTACAATATAGGCAAGTATTTGATCTCGATCTCACCTGACGGTAAGTGACGAGAAAATTAAAAATAGAAACGCAAAACGTGAATATAGCGAGGTTTATCTTTGTTGGTGATACTGAACGCAAGACCAAATTGCCGATCATCAGCACAATAGACTGAACGGCTTAGAGATAATTTTCTGAACCGGATTTAATGGCGAGGAACGATTTTTTAGATATTACATACGGTCAAGCAGTAGTAGCAGGTATCTTTAAACACCTGCAATAAATTCGCAGTATTCCGTTCAATCCTTTTAAAACTTTTTAAACGTTAAATAAATCACATTGGTATTGGTTAGAAGGCTAATTAACTAGAGCGTCCCACGGAGCCACAGTTACAGATGGACAGACAAACCAATTAGACCGTGTAATTAGTCTAACCAGACCATATGGTGCCAACGTTATGTGCCGAGGAGAGGAAAAATACGTAAAATTGCAATTCACGTTTTTAATCGTAATTGCATTACAAATAAATAAATTAATAGTTTAGTTAGTGTTGGACACTTCAGCGATGGTACTAAGTCTTAGATTGTTAAGAGTCTAGCTTATTAATGTTCACTAAGGAATTAAAAATCACAATCCTTCCTTTGCCGCTTTCGGGTCGGGTAACCAAAGAGGTTTATTAAATTATTATTATTTCTGAACGAAGATATTTAATTTTATTTTATAAGATAATATTGAGTACTCTAAGAAGAAATTTGATTAACGTCACATAATTGGACTCGTTCCAATCACTGGTGTAGCAAATGGGTTATAGTGTCTTTTAGCTTACAATCGATGGGAGGAAAAAATCTTCGCCTTCGTGAGATCCTTCAATTCAGAACAATAAACTAAAGATAATTGAGCAAGTACGTTAATACGTCAGAACTTGCTGAGTTATTTGACCCGTGTTTGACAAAGATAGTTGAAATAGGACTCAGTGAGTGGGATGTCTATTGAAAGAGCTATTTGTTTTTTTTAAACCATTCAATGTTAGAGCTCTATATCAACAAAGAGCGCTCTTCTAGGCTTCTGGCATTACCAAATCCAACTTTTTATACTTACTAAACCGGAATACCACAGAGTCTCAATAGCTATTGTTATATTCCATGAAGTCGCGTCCTTACGTCCTTTGGGTGACTAAATGGTAATGTCCCTTGAGACCTCGTTAGATAAACGGGCTACTTGACGAACTGAATTTCAACTTATTAAACTTTTCGATGGAATATTATTCGGACTTTTATCAGCCCGTGAAAAAACTAGTCACGGCTAATGCCGACGCTCACTCACTCATTTTTCTAGACCTATTTCTTCAAAAGTTGATGAAGTCACTCACTGTGACCTTTGACCTGTCACCAGCCCGCCTGGATTTTATATAAGGTGTAACAAAAATACATAGGAAATTTTCATCACATTTATGTATATAACCAATCAATGAGGAAATTGGATTCGGTTTTTTTTAAGGAAACGTTCACATAATCATGTTTATGGTAATAACAACAGTTAACGTGCTACGACGCAGAATGCAACTCAACCGCATCGACTTCAATTTTATTTATTAGAAAATCGATGAAAATTTATAGCCATAGATGATTGATTCGATCCAAACAGTGTTGCATACTCTCGTCAATATGTAAATACAAGAGAATATTCAGACGAAGATCATCATAACCGTGCAGAAATATTAAGACGCTGAAGACGCTGTTACGAAAGCGAATTTCTAAGATCCATATTTTAGATATTACTCACAGATGCGATGGTAGATGGTTACGGTAGAATAGGTAGCAATGATAGCCAAGTTGGAAAAGAAGTGTGCAAGTTCAAACTCCAGCTCGCAGCACTGGGATTTTTGAAATTCAGATGTGCAAATCTCATTTTCAATTTATGCAACTAGCTCTTCAACCAATGCCAATATCGTAAAGAAACCTGCACGTGTTTGGAAACCGTGTGAAGTTCGCGAACCTGCGCTAGGCCAGCGTGGTGATCTATGGTCTGTATCCCGCTCATATCAAAGGTATCCGGTGTATCCGGTATAATGGTAGTACGCTCGCCTACTATTACATTTGGACCAAATAGGATTGTCCAAATGCGGGTGCACTTCAGGTCGATTTTGTCTACCCCATCAGAAATTATAGGCAGGCGTGATAGTCTTTCTTTTTGCTATAGGAAAAGAGAAGATCGAGACATAGGTATCTATGCCTTGTTCATGAGAGTCAGAAAGCCAGTAGGTATGTAACTCAATAAAGTTAAATATTCAATCCGATTAATTTTTACACTCAACAGTCTAAACCCATAAACTAACATGGTGTCTCAGTACAAAAAAGTACTGTTATCGTGACATCAGCAATAAATTAATTAATTCAGAGTGCCATTCGGGTAATGAGTACGTCCGTAAGCTCAAGGAAGATGTTCCGCGAATAGGGCCAACTAATTTGGGCGACAAGCTTTAAAACGACGAATAATAAAAGTTAATGGGACCGCTCTCTTCATGATTCTGGCGACGGCGACGGGTCTGCTCATTTCCGAGGCCCTCGTTTCACTCGTGTTAATTAGCATTTTGGCACTAAAATACACGTATAATTTGGAAATGTTACAGGTAACTTGAGATTTGTAACTGCAGTTTTTCTTATTACTATTGAGCTTTGAGTAGAAATAAATAAAGTTTATTTTTTATTCGTAAAGGGCTATAGCGTTCAAATTTGGTAAAATTATCCAGTTTTTAACCTATTTTCCAAATTTTAAAAATCTTTTTTTTGGGGGGGTCAATAATGGGGCAAAAGTTTGTATCACAATAATCCGGTGAAGGCGTGGAGTAGACCCATTGAGTTTGGGTCCACTCGATGGGTATTTACGAGGGTATATTCGTCGACGGTGATCAGAGTCTGATGACGAAGTCATTGGAATTCGATGACGGAATTGATTGAAACCCACCGAGTTTGGGTTCATTACAACGCTCTTGAGGAGAATTTGATAACAAGTAGTGACGTATGAAGGATCCGGAGATGTTACCCGGTGGATATCCCATCAGGGCACATGGCTAGTTTTTTAATAAAACACCAAAATGCCATTTTAAAATCAACAAGAAATAAATCAGGCATACACACCAGTGCACTTTCAAATCCGGATATGTGTAAAAGGTACTATGACTATAAATGACGTTTTATGACCATTACATAACATTCAATTTCCGCATGTGGGGCGACTATGGTGCATGATGGAAGTACTCATCTCCCGGTACATAGATTTACATCGTTTTATTAGTGTTTGTATTACTATCCGAACACATAAAGAAATATTTTCGTACACAGCGTTAAAATAAATAAAGTATCTATGTGAAATTAATTTTCATGTTTAAGTCGATTAAAAAAGGATTCGAAATTATTTATGTTTTGAAATTTATATAATTATATTGATTTCTTATATTTACGCGAATACTACTCATTGAAATAAAACAATTTTTTAAGGATTTTATCGCGTTTATTTTTCGTTTTTTTTTTTAAGATCGCACCCGCCATTATAGCAGATTTGATAAGCCACAGATCCTCGCAAAAGAACACCGATTCCGACCAAGGATGATACGCGAGGCCATTGAAATTAAAAAACATCCTAATTTCAAAAGGGAAGATGGCTGGGTGCTACCACCGACTTGGGATCCAGTGATTAATATTATTAAATCGAAAACCAAGCGTACCATTGCAAGACCTCAAGATACTGTGAGCACTTTCTGCGTAGATCGGACCACAATCAACAATTAAATATGAGGGTAGCCCGTTTCTAACTATGACACCAGGACGTCAACGAGAAATTATATTTATTTTTATTGATAAATGGCTGTTTTATTAAAATAGTAATAATGTGAACATATTCTAAATAATCAAATGACGCATAGTAATAGAAGATCCAACGAACTTCTAAGTGAAATTCGATCACTATTATAAGAGTCAACTCATTCGAAGATATAATAATCACCCTCCCATCGTATATAAGCCCCAATCCCTATGAATTGTAATTTCCTCTCTAAAGAAATTAACTCGAGTGCGCTGCGTGGCTTAAAAGGTAGTGTTCACCCACAGCTAAAAATAAGGGACAATCTAGAATCGATTAACTTTCTTTAAAAGTGCGACTGCCTTGTAAGATATAAACGACTAACATTCCAACCTTTAAAATCCTAAAGATACTCTTTAAATAGTATTCTTATTTTTAACCCTCGGTTTTGATCGAAATTAGTGTGTGATAACAACTATAATATTACCCAATTTGGTTTCGATAATTTCATAGCCTCCCTAAGGACACATCACTAATTTGCAGCCGAGTGATTAAGCGATCGGGCAGCCAATGGGACGTTAAAGGGAGTCGTATTACACGATGCGAATTTCCAGAGATTCCACGCAACACTCGTTGTCCAGTATAATTTATCCCAGAGATTGCTGAAAATTAAAATTACTCAAGGGAGAGATGATTATTAAGTAAATCCCCCGGCTCAGCAAATACGGTACTTGTGGCGTACTTTGATTTAAAAAAACATTTCTATGTTTTTTCACCTGTTTTGTAAAGATTATTTATAAAGACTGATTTACAAAGGATAACTAAATTGTGTAATTCAAATTAGACCTTATTCAATTGGACTGCTTAACCTAACCCAACAAGCAGATTGTTTCAAGATAAACTGAGGCCCTGAGTTCAGTTTATTTAACACTGAAATTAGCAAAATTAACACAGCTATCGTCACGTAATTTACAAGTAATTAAAGGAAAATGCTGGCTCTGAATGCTTACTTTCAGTGGAAATGGACTTCGCAAATATTCGAATAAGAATAAAGTTTCTCGGGGCGTTTAACTTTTGTATTCAATTAAATAGAAAGCTGTAGGAATAAACGGCAAGGGTTGTAGAATCATCCTCATATTTTTTTGCGCTTTTTGTCTGTTTTTTTTCAGGTCATGCTTTTGTCACAAATAACTTTTATTGTAAAATTTAAAAAATAAGACTATATAGGTTTGTTATATTTACGCTAATGCAACACATTGAAATAAAACTAGTTTTACAGATTTAAAACAGCCGAAGTGTAGGGAACGTAAAAACATAACATAAACGCCATAAAATTTGTAAAATAATTTTTATTTCAATGTGTTGTATTCGCGTAAATATAACAAATCAATATACTCTTATTTTATAAATTTTACAAAAAAGTTATTTGTGACAACAGTCACGATCTGAAAAATAGAACCTTAAAATTTTTCGGGATATAAATGTATAGCATAGAACTATAAAACTTATCGCCAGTAGGTGAATTACATTTAATTCCACGTTTTTAACAAAAAAAAACCTACCTACCCTGTCTCGGCTATTACGAACGCAAATCTACAGCAAGGTAATACCTATTAATAAAACTTCGGAGGAAAAATACTCGTTGTCGTTGTTCTTGCATTTATTTAATTGGAATCGTAAAGTGATTACACGACCTCATAATCTAGCAATTTGTATTAGTATTTGAACACATAAAACATAAGCTTTCCGTTTCTTGTATTATTTTTTGCAATAATATAAAAAAATAACTTTTCATTTAAAATATAGGCCAAATTAGCTTTCTAGTAATTTAAAATAATAACTTCTTTATAACTTAATATTTATAGTTGGTTTCGCAAAACTCCCAAACATTAGATATTATGTTTTTGCGTCTTTCATAAACATATATTTTACTTGTTACTCAAACTTCTTAAAATTGTCCGCATTTTGAACCCCGTTTCTCAGCGATCCTAGGTATTTTCATTCTACCACATGTTTACACGAGGAATTAATTTTGTGTTCACATGAAAGCGTTGCTTTTAAAAACGTAAATATTTTGTTAGAAAAGGCTTTATAAAGCGTGGTCCGTAATCTAGAACAACGATAACAAACGCTCCCTTGTAGCCGTCGCCGAGTTATAATACTCTTGTATAGCGACAATATTAATAACACACAAATTTATATACATTTTAAAGCACTTTTATTCTGACTTCTATAATTTTGGGAGTAATAATTTGATCCACGAAAACAATTGTTTTACATGAATCTCCCGATATGGACATCGATTGGTAGAGAACACTAACTTTTGCGGGAGGTTTTATTAAACGTACTTTTTTATAATCTAGAATATTTCTGATCGCTGCGCCGGGGGTCCCGGGTTAGTTAATGGATTGCTAGCAGAGATTGGTTTAATGATATATTATTCCTAAATCATGTAGGTACAATGAACGATAAACCTTTATTTAAATAAACATATAAATTGAGACCAAGCTGCTACAGCCAATACCAAAATTCATAACACTCGAACGGTCGGTATATTGGAATTCTAACGCGAATCATGACGTAGCGTTAGCGCACTTCATTTACCCCAATATTGAGTTCATATCGTATTGTCAAAGCGTAAACCGAACGCGAGGCAACGAAATACTCGAGCTATTCAAATTTTCGCCTTCAAAGTAACGTGTCTGGTTGGCATATCTCACGCCGAGGGCCCTACTCATACTTGAGCTATTTGACGCCAACTATATAGATTTATTTACAGGTGACACGTGCGGCTCAGGTGCAACTCTCGTATTAATATCGCAGCTGAACTACAAATGTATACGACACGTCTGGGACGGATTTGAGCCGCGATATTTTTATTTGGAAGTGTCTCGTTTATCCGTAGGCCTGATTTGGTTGAATTCCTACTTTGAGCCATTGTCAAAAGACAGTCCTTGCATCAGAATGCCTTTTAAAACACTGCAGATTTTTTATGCGAATATTGTTATCAATAGTACATAAAATGAGGTTTACTATTGGATAGACTGTATACAGGGTGAAAAGGGCATGGTAATGAAAACATCGAGTGCACGCTGCACACTTAATGCCTATAATAAAATTATAGAAATCATTTATATCGAAAGTGATGAGTTACAAATGTTGTAATTATTGAGCGCGCAATGTATCGTAAACACGCGATCACAACACAACGCTCCGCGCGATACCCGACGCGTGCGACTGGCGAGCACGCTCGAGCGTATTGAGTTTTAATTTACATTGCAGTTTTATAGCTAAATTAGTCTGATGGTTTTTTTTAATCACGTTAAGATATACTTCTATTGTGATTTCATACTAAAATCAATTTATTAATACTGAAAATAATGGGTTTAATTCTTGAAAAGATCGGCGGGTAATACCTACCAAGTCTGGGGGTCCAGCATCATTAGTTGAATACGTGGTATCTGTTTTTCTTACGAAACCTGATACCACTATAAGATACTTATACCCTATATAGACTCAAAACATATATTACATATCGTCAGGCTATGACACTTGGGGATCAATCTGGAGGGAAAATAATATATTTGAACAGGCGGAGCAGCACACAAAACTAGTCACGTCCGTATTGATATTATTTAGCGTCAGTCAAAATTTCGCAATTTTAATATTCGCTATCTGGCGACTAGAGTCACCAACAAAAGACGTTTACCAGTGTTCTCGGTCATTGTACCTAATAATTTTCTTACATTATAATCCAGAAAACAAAGAGTAGTCCTATTTTCTTGAAAAATTTGCAAACAAAGCATTAATGAACTCTTATTACCTTTGTTTTCTTTCTTACACAAAGGTTAACCTTTTTAAACATAAGTTATAAACAACGTTTGAACAGCCATCAACATTTTGGCAGGTAGTTAATTGCCCACGTGATTTCAGGAAACTTGCCCTGTAGGTACATTGCCATGTGGCTTATTTAAAAATTAAAATAATTTCGCTGTTACAATAATACATTAGATTGTGTCTTGTTAATTAATAATTGGATAAATTAACAAACAGTATATGAAAATAGGTTATATTGTGGTATCAATAGTTCACATCATTAGTTTAGTGCTACAGGGTCCTGGGTTTAATTCCTGGATCGCATAAACTACGTATACATTTTTGTTTCTTAGTAAAAGCTTTAGACTGAGATCGACCCGCCTCGCCCCTTGTGCTGAAACAGTGCCTCGCTGCCAACTCCTTGGCGAATAAAAATATATCTAGATAAATATTTCTAAGTCCGGCCCACGTCTAAACAAAGCTAGCGAATGTGTACGGCTGAGAGATCGACTGGAATATAATGTACATGATATAGAATATCAGTTAAATTCTTCACCTACAGTATTGCAACTAATTTACAGTTCAGATCATATTCTGTCTCATATGAGCACGTATTTTATATTTTTATGAGATGCGTATAGGTACTGTACTGACTTAATGGATAGCAAACATTATTTTATTACAATTGTTAACTATTTTTGTCATATTTAATATTGCTATTTTATACATACACCAATCAAAGTTCCATCCCGACATGTTAATAACCGACTTATTGGACACATTTTCGACATGACGATATTCGAGTTTTTAAACTCGACAAATTGCTATGTAAATTGAATTTTAAACCCTACAGTCATATTGCTGATCCAAGTTTATTGGGCTCAAAATGTACAAAGTTAACATTTTAAAATTTAACATGAACGAATTCTTCGATTTAAATAGTTTGATTCTCTTGTCTTACAAAAATACTTTATATTAGACAATAATGATATATAAAATACCCTTCTACAGCTTAATGTAGATACACAGAAAATGACATAGCTTTAAAAAAAAGTTTACTACCCTACTGTCTCGACCGTTTGAATTTATTTATATGGACAGTTGGCATTTTATGTATGGTAAATTTCAGTTCCTTCAGTCAGTTGTAGGTATTTGGATAGTACAACACCCTTTATAGGGGGCCAAATTATTGTAAATATCATTTTATATTTCCATCTTTTTGTCCTATAAGCAGTCACTCTAACTTGCTTATATATCCATTTCATTTAACGAAAATTTGAGTACGTCGGCGACCACTTCCCTTGTCTTTAAGAAAAGATAAATGTTAAGTGTTCACTCAACTGCCAACTTGATTGATAGCGGACATCTCTTAACAAAGACATTTTGTAGAGCCTTCCGCTATCCTGACCCGCATCCAATTATTATGACAGATTTTATATTAACTCAATTAATGAACAAGTGTTATTGTTTAGAAAACAATGACCGTTTAATAAGAGAGTATTCGCAGGCCGCGCCAGTTCACAAACAATAAACACGGCATACTCGTGATTATAGACAATAATTAGATTCGTTGTTCACTACTGGTTAAGTGTATAGTCTATGGTTCACTATTTAAGTGGTCTCCGCGGTAAACGCACGTCTCGTCACGTCCGTTGAGTTTGGTAATTAAGTTGATGAGATTTGTTTTGGGATTAAACGGGATTAAGTGTGAAAGTTTTTCTGTCTAAGCCCTTGCTTAATATCGAGAGTCTTTTTGTGAAACGATTTTGAAAACTAATTTAATTGATTTTCACGTTTAGTTTATCTAAGCTTTTTTTTTAAACTACTAAACTATGCTAATAGAACTGAATTTTGTTTTAACTTTATACTATAAGCTCCCATTTAATCCAGTCCAACCTTCACTCATCTCCCATATATAAAACGTTATAGTAAATAAAAATGCATAAAGAGTAACCATGGAGTTTATTGGCTATTTATTGATTGTCTTTTATTCTCCATAAGTTTATTCGAAGTCTATGAAAGTATAGATTTTTGTCAGAGAATGTAAAATATTTTATTTGTTACGAAGGACACTTATTTGGTAGAATTACAAATGTTTTAACAAAATAAAACATTTGTGTATAATAGGAAATCGTACGGACATATTTTATTTGAACGAAGATTGGCTTTTTAGCTGTTATTAAAACTCTTATGATTATTTTGCAAGCAAATCTTTTGAATAAAAACTGTGATGTTTATGAATAAACTGTACTATATATTATATTGTAGTAAAAAATAGTTATCATGCCAGTCACTTAAGCATCTAATTACTTGGCCATAAATATTTTTAATTGGCGGAGAGCGTTCGCATCTTTTTATTTTTATACTCGGAACAAGAACCTAGAGATATCTTTTCCAAGTAGAATTACTTGGAAAAGATTTTACACATTTTTCTTCCGTAGTTAATTTAAGTGGAAATTACCTGTCATCACTGTACACATCACCTTTGCATCTATGGGAAACACGTAACTTAATGTGGATCCACCAGTTTATTAGCCAGATTGAGCATAGAATAAATTAAACAAAAATCAATCTTAAATTATATTTATCATAAAATCAAACTAAAATCTGGTGGTGAAAATACAAAAAGTTCCCAGGATGACTTATAATAGTAGAGGAAAAACTTTCCCCAGTTTGTTTAGTTCTGCGAAACTTTCCTGTTTATTTCTCTTAGTACGTCAATTTTAATTTAGGTCTCGTACCAAAACACGCCAGTTGTTCTACGATTTTCTTGTTAAATAACAAGTTTATTGGGTCACTTAAGTAATACAGTATGTTAAAGAGCCTTGAAAAATAAAAGAATCTACTTAAGTTTTTTTTCGTTCCTTGCTTTTTTTTGATATCATGGCAATTTTTTTAATGCCGGGTACTACCGTTTCCAAAAAATTGATTCATTCACACGCACGCGCATATACATACTACTATCTAGATACTATTAACACGTATAAAAATCATTTAATATGCCTAAACACATTGGACCACAGCTTTGTCTAATGTTTTTAGTATAGGTCGGACGGCTCATTGATATGGATCGTTACGGGTTCGATTCTTGTGTGGGTAAATTATCTGTCCGCTATATTCCCTAGGTTATACTGAAATCGCCCATAGGTCATTATATGGCACCAATTATATATAAGCGTTGCTCAGTTTGGGACCATATAGTTTGCGATTTTAACGCGATAAAAAAGTGCTGTACCTAATATCCCATACCTCCGATAACGTATGTTACTGTATACCTAAGCTGCTGAACTTGTTCGTAAATTCTATTCAGAAACCTATGTAAATAGATTAGAATCTATAACAAGGTTCCAACTAATCGCTGAATAAAATGTTAGGAAGGCCTTGAATACCAAAGCGCGTAATTATTTTCATAATAAGAAATCAATTTGGTGGCGCAGTGCTAGTGGTGAAAAAGGAGTGTTATAACGCAAAACAAAACATCAAAATTGCGGATGGAACTGGGTGAATCCACCAGGGCAACATCGTTCACTTAAGCACATTACGTTGGGTTGTGTCGGCCGAACTTCTCGGCAGGCGAACTAGGGGGCGAAAACAATTGCGGTACCGCGGGAGCTAACTTGCGGTAGGTTAGCGCGATAGTTCGCTCTAAATTGGCATAGTGTTCGTTACAAATTCTTTGTTAATTGGAATACTGAATGTGGTCTACAGATTTACATTGGGGATTCTCTAGTCGTTCCTCGTCGCATTTAGATTGTATAATCATGTTATTTGTTAATTAACCTTGTCATTTTAAAAATAGCGTTAATATTTATAATAAGCTTCACTGTTTATTACATAGTACTAAGCTATAATATAACTTAATATTTATGTTTTTACAGCCTTTTTACGTTTGTGTTATATAGTTTATTATTGATATTGTTTTTATACGTGCTATTAAGTCCATAAGAGAGAAAAGGTGACCTCGTGAAGCGACAAGACCGTCACTAACCGTTTTAACCTACAGTATTTCCCTTCTCAAGGTTTTTTATAGTTTGCTTAAAACTAGCAGGCATGCACTGAAACTACAATTTTAAGGCCGTCGTTTTCTACCTAATATTATCTAAGAAGATATACCCCAGTATTATGCAGGATAAACACGACTCCTTCACACTATAGTTATTTTGTATTTTTTATAAATTATTTTGTTTAGAACATTGTTATGTCGATATGGGTAAGAGAGAACAATGTAGGTAGGGATAAGTACGGAGTAAAAATTAACCATAAGTAAGTATATAATAACATGTTTATGGGAACCTACATTATAAACGGGGCATTGTATAATAACTTAACTTATTTAGTTTGACTTTTTTTAGTTTTTTATTTTTCCATGTACATAACTATTGTATATAATTTATTGAATTAAATAAAAAATATTACTTATTTTAAAATAGTTTGTGATTATATTTATAGCTACTGAAAGCATTAGCCCCTCTCAACATGATTAAGTCTATAGAGATTACTTAAACTACAGAGTATATAATATACATCTCTGTATGAATATATTTTGAATACAAAGATTGAAGCGTCTATATAGCAACTGCGAAGGTCATAATCGCTTATTGAAAAGCAACTTAACAAACTCATATACGAAACGAGCATCAGTACAACATATACCCCATATAATATAGTGTTGCGAATACCAGCCGATTTCTCCCCATTCTAAACATAAAAAAATACGCCAAGTGTGAGTGACACCAAGGGTTCTGTAGTTTAAATATATCTCATTAGATTAATGTCTACAAAAATATAAATAAACCTATCTGCACAAATCTCTTTAAAATTCTGCTTCTAACCTTACCTACCTTTCGTGTATTCAAATATGGACGTGTTGACTTGAAAATTGGCGGTTCGGGAGAGATCCCTATTTTTTTTATATTTATAACTATAAAATTAATGATCGAAGGTCTTAGGTTAGAACATAATTTAGTATTTTAAAGATTCTAGTCTATTTATTGAGAATCTTGTAAAAAAGAACCAAATATTTTCAATATTAAATGTGTTTGTATTTAAAGCAACCAATAGAAAAAATCTAATTTATATTTTGTTCCACGGAACCCTAAAACCGTCTAAATAGAAAACAACATGCTCACCCTGATAATGCTGACATCGCGTGACTGAGAACGAATCGTAACTGATGCCTAATGGAACAAGAATCATCACATTTACCGGAAAACCGCTTTTACCTATCATCCTTAGAGAAATGGCCGAATCATAATAATTTCCCACTATAATGTATTTCTGATTATCAGATTCCTTCTACAGGAAATAAATTAATATTTTTTTCGGGAATCCGCTGGGCTCTCTTATTTCATCGTTCAAGGGATACTTTACCTGACGTCTATAAATAACTTTATTTTTCTTCATATAAGGTTTTATTTATAATAATCATCTAAATATTTACAACAGGAAAAAAAAAACTTAAATATGATATGAAAACAAACTAGGTATCAAAAAGGCATATTCATATTAATTAAGGTCCTAAATTAGATTCCTAGTTATATCAGATTATATAGTGTTGATTATATACTTGAGAAATCTATACTTCAAATCCACAAGAGATTAAAACATCAATGATTTATTTTCGAGACTTTCAGAGGGGTAAAATGTCTCTGCGAATATCAACTGTCATTGCGAATATTAAATACATTGCTAGTACACATACACTTATGCCTAAACCCCCGGTTTTACATACATAGGTGCGGCAATATTTTTATAAGCCTTGTTTCCAACTGTGCCGCTCCCAATATGAATCCCTACGTGAATTGCTCATTTGGACATCAATGGATTTCACTAGAAAGCTTCTAAATTTGATTTAGTAATTTTAAAAATAGCTAGTAACAAGAACAAGTGGAAGTGTCGACACTATCGAAAAATATGGTCAAATAATTAAATTTCTATATTTTCTATACAAGAAAAACAATTACCTACATAGGTGCATATTGTTTAAGATAACATTTTATTTTAAAATCTCTAAATTAAGAAAACTAGTTGGATAAAACGCTTCTCATCAATCGTTTCTTCAAATATGAAATCAGGTCATTCTATATAAAATTAATACCGAAAGCACAACCCACCCTAACGTAGTCGTATTAAAACTCACCCTCTCATAAACATAGATAGGCAGCTATTAAGTAAAGCAAGAGCCGTGTTGCCGTCTCCTCAGATCCAAGCTAGTTGTGTTAGCGAAGGTAAGCGAAAAGCAATGCCTCTCAGTTTCATATATAGGCTTTTCTTTAATGAATATTCATTACTTTATTTGCTTGGAGAAGCGTCATACATCACGGCAACGAATGCCGCGAAAATATCAGGATTTCGCTACGTTCGCTACGCTAAACGCGAATGAATATGCATATGTGATTACAAGCATTTCCAGCTGGTCTAATGCCAAAATTTCACTGTCACAGGAATAATAACTTTATATATACCCGTGTACCACATAGTTTCGACCATGAAAGAGAAGTGAATGTAAAATGAACGAAACGGTTGGTTAGTTACCAAAAACTATGAATTTGAACAACTGAAACATACTATAACGTTTCAGCACTATATACTACTACTAATAATTGAAATAAAAACTATTTTCGGATTTTATCGTGTTTATTTTATGTTTTTACGTTTCTGACGTTTCGGACCGCAAGCAACAACTAAACATGAAGGTCCCCAGTTCAAACTATGACACTAGGACGTCAAACACCTCAGTCCTCCCGTGACCATGGTTGCTGTAAAGCAGCCGAAACGCGGGCAACGTAAAAACATAAAATAAAATCCCAAAATAAGTTTTATTTCAATATGTAGTATTCGTGTAAATATAAGAAATCACAACTAATAATTTTAAAATAGTACAGCATCAACGGTGTTAGTTTTATCAAAGGGCCTGTTTCTAATTTTTAATGTGCTGATAAATTCTATCCACAACTTAAATTAAACGGATCCTTAGCCTTTCTAGTATACGGTATAAGTGTAAGTATCTGTAGACGAGAATAAACGAAAATAATAATGTATATACGTACTCTATCTCATTATAAGCAGCCACATTCAATTACAGCCAAGATTAATCTCTTATACCATTTCTTGTTCCACGCGTGATTTTATCACGATATACTAATTGTACACAATATCATGGAGGAATATACGGCAACACAAATACAGCCTACATTGTAACACGAAAGCTCACCTAGCTATTTCCAAGTTAGCGATCGAATGTTACGGCTCATTATAGGGCTTGTTACGGGGTCCGGTTTATGTAATAAAAAATATTTCAAGTGTAGCAGAAATTATTAGGTATATGGCTAGAGCCATTTGCTAGCTCGAGTTAGAGTTTATTTTTATTGACCTATATTGGGATACAAGTTATTGACTAATCCAAATATAAAAATGGATTGTTTGGCTTGAGTTTGAAATTGTTATGTTTGGTTGTTGCTACGAAATAGACACCTACAACCCAAGTCAGTATCTATTTTCAATTTCCTAATGTTTTCGCCTATTGCTGTACAAATTCAGCTACCAACAAAGGTGTCTTCACAAATAAATTATTTATCTCAAAGTACTTACCTACCGTATATACGAAAACCGCATAAAGATATGACTTTGGTAATTTTCATTCTATTGGCTATTTTTATAAAATATATATTAGAATTCCAGCCCTTTTTTTATGTCCCACTGCTGGGCACGGGCTCCCCTCGTTGCGAGGGGGGATCAGGCCATAGTCCACCGCGCTGGCCCAGTGCGGGTTGGCGGACTTCACACGTCTTTCGAGGGGTTCTCTCAGGCATGCAGGTTTTAAATATATATTATTTCTTAATATATTTCCAGGATTGTTCACCTCCTAAGATTGTAATAAAATTATGATGTGTTTGGTCCACGTCGTATGATGCTCTCCTTAAGCAAGTGTGCGCTGAAGCGTTGACCCTTGATTCGGTCTCGATAAGGCCCGAAAATACTTTGTCGACCAGCATACCAACGAAATTGGGTCGTATAAATAAATAATTTTACGATGTTACCCTCACAACTAACACTTAACGGCCTACCCTTAACAAAAATTAAAGAGACGCAATAAAAACTTATAAAAAAGTTAATTAAAAAAATGAAAAAGTCGAGTGAGTAAAAATCAATTTATTTTTTAATTTTTAAATTTACTTTTTTATATTACACTTTTCGTTTGTTATTTTTACTTTTGTTAACAAGACCTGTATACGAGGACAATTAGATAAGAAAATTATTACACCTATATTATATATAGATAATGGTTGCTAGCCAACATTAAATCGTTATAGATCCTAACTGGCATTCGAAATGAAAAACTAACTGAGAAACATAAAGATGATTTTCAAATACCTGTTCAATGATACCCCACTTAACATAGTTGGTGAACTTTATTTTTTTTCTTTCTTACTATAAGGCGTCTGATTGTCGCCATATTTAATTTCGATTACCGTCATGTCTTTAGTGACACTTTAGTGGTCTCTAGAGCGCCACAAGGGAACAAACATACATACATATGCTGATAAACACATTACCCTCCTTTGCGTCACGCAGTCGGGTAAAAATAAATCTTTATTGTGGTTAATTATGGATTCAAGCTAAATGACTGCAGTATTTAATTATCACATGATGCCATGATACTGTTTAGTAGTTTGGCTCTTGATATCATTAGCGCAAGGAGCACTCGTACAAGACCATGGCTTGAAGTACAGCCGTATCCATATTAGTGGGAAGAAATAATTCACTCCTCAGAACCCACCACATATAAGAAAAAAAAATAGGCATGATATACCCATAGACAACATTTTCTAACTTTTAAATACTAAAGATGGATATCGCTGAAAGGACTTCAGTGAATATACGCAGTTCTTGATTGATTTTATACAAATATTAGCAATTGGTATAATATGTTACGGCTCAAACCGAACTGAGGTTACACCTAGGCTAAGCCGGCTAAAATTAGGTGCGGCCGGCTACAATTGGTTAAGCTTAGATGTAGCCTTCATCAATAGGCTACACCTAAGTATAGCCATTCTTCGGTGGGTAAAACTAGATGTTGTTCGAACATCACAACTAGAAAACTAGACGTGATGTTCGAATAAGTAATGGGGGGGGGATTGGCTACCTATATCTAGTAGCCGTGTAGTAGTAGTAGTAGTAATAGTAGCTAGTAGTGTAACCTGTTTATGAAGTCTACGCATATTTAAGCTGGTTAGGCCTAGGTGTAGCCGCACTCAGCTTTTAGCCAATACATATAAAAATACAAACACAACTGGCGGCAGTGTGGCGGATACCACAATATGTGTATGCACGCACGACCCCTACATTTGTTCGCCGCCGCACTCGACGTTTGTTGACTCCACACGCACGATTAACTCTCAACCGTCGATAATCCTAATGCCTTTTGTTTTATTTTTATACGAAAACACCCAATTTTATTTTCACTTCGAGCTTTATACAGCCTAAGCAAATAATCACTGTTTATTTTATATAAAGTCTGTTTACTACATTTTCACTTTGTTTTTTTAAGATAACTTACACATTACTGGTAGTCTAATTAATCCCTCCAACTATCGGAAAATGGTTGTCCCACGTCAGAGTGTCTATACTGGCCATTTACGTGGGCCCATCTAACACCTAGGCTATGGACGCCTAAAAAACTAATCTCGGTATGTTGCAGGTTACCTTTGTAGATGCTCAAGCTCCGTTAGTAGCGAGCGACATATTGCAATAGATAACACAATATTGAGCGGAGATATTGCAAGTTATGAGCACGTACTTCCATCACGCTATAGTCACGTGCCTGATTTAATCAATTTAATATCTAATAGATGTTAAAAAGTGATTTTATATTCGATCACATTTAAAAAGACT
The DNA here is from genome assembly GCA_905333125.1 of Pheosia tremula. Lineage (NCBI taxonomy): Eukaryota > Metazoa > Arthropoda > Insecta > Lepidoptera > Notodontidae > Pheosia > Pheosia tremula. The sequence goes on along the minus strand of HG995405.1, from coordinate 4,809,018 downwards.
GCAAAAACTGATAAAGAGTATCGTATTCTATACCTTCAAATTTGAAAATATACATTCTATAAATAATAAACCTATAGATTTCTTTAAATCAATAATGCTAATATCTAATATGTTTAATAATAAAGTGTGTCACATTCTATTGCCCATAAGAAAATATGCTAACAAATTCAAGGAGACGGATGCCTCACATTAGCATAAAAAGAAAAAAAACGTAATGCATAAACGACGGTATAGAATCTTACCGCATATTTTCACGAACGTGGTTCAAATTACTCGGCCAGCCTGCTTTGCATACAATTTCTTTTCCTCGTTCCTACGTATCGGTGCACTTTGCAAGGATATTTACCGCTCAAAATTTTGTATTTCAACTTCATAATAATTATACGACCGCCAGTATAACAATCGGTTATTTCATGTAAATACAATAAGAGGCAATTAACGGTGCACGGAACCGTAATTGTTTGAATATAATGGCTTTCTAGCAATAAGCTCGCTACCGTTATTCATAGTTTAAAATTATAGATTCCTATAGAAGATTTGTTTACCTAATCAGAGTTGACTGACCTGTTCAATGTGTAAGCAGCAGTGACATTTACCACATATATTTACACGTTACTCATGCTCTAAACTGACCAAATTATTTTTACAATAATATCGCCCTATAAGATCTTAAGTCCGTTGTCATTACAGTAAATGCGAGTGAGGTCAATGTATAGAATATTGAGTAAATATTTGACGAAGATCAAAGAATCAAGTGTTACGATCTGATATCGATGTTAATAAGTCAATAAAACGTCGCAGGACTGGAAGCAATCTCTTTTTATGAGTCCCAAGACGACAACTGTTACAATTCAGCCTCTCGCAAGTACCTATGGGCAATGCATTACTATATGTATAAGAAGTAAAACTATTTACTAAGAAGACACTTCGAGCTTGGACCTAAATGGACGTAATAGAAAGTGTCTTATCTATTTAACCAGAGGTGATAATATGGTTGTATTTATTACGTGAGAACATCTTCAGGACGAAGTATCTTTATCCGCTACCCTATAATTCAATATTCAAAATTAGAAGTAATAAAATAAAATGGATTGGTATTGTTCAGAATTTGACAAACCAACAAAACTTGCATGTGTATTTATACTTTTCGTTCAGGAATATCCTTTAACTGGTACATGTGATCTGTACAAGTAAACGTATACGCAATAGACGTATCTATTTATAATATAACTGCATCAATACTGATTAAATCCCTTGGATTTCCCAGGAGAGTTGGACTTGCCGCAATACCCCCGGTAATATAAGTCAGTTTATTCTTGGTGACCGATGTTGATTGTTGCTTGTGGGGAACTACTAGGATATAATAGGTTCTCTCAGAGTTTTATAACAAAAACTCTGTGAGACTCTTGTGTTCTTTTTTTGCGAAAATGCCAGACCAAGACTTTGGTGAGTACTAGTTGTTTCATTTATCCATTTTCACCATCGTTGATACAACGAAATATTAACTGAAAAGATCTATGTCAAATATCAAGCAATGTTGTTCTCATTTCACAGATTCTTTGGTGATATTATAGTTATAATACCTACCCATCACAAAATAATCAGTTAATAGGATCAGGGAAATATGTTTGTTTTGTTTTGCCTGTATTGAAGAGAAGAGTTTAAACAATATCTTGAGAACAATTTACATTACCTATGTTGAAAACTGGGTAAACTGAGCTCGTACTGCAATTGTAAATAACTGAATATTTATTCTTGTATCTCAAATATTCGCTGTTTCCTATCCTAAACAGTACTCAGTTGTTTTAACCTTGAACCAACAGATTACTTTATTCGAAGTTTGATTTATAGCTCTAACATTTAACAAGACAAAAGTAACAAAACAACAAACAAACAAACAACCGAAACAACGGAGTATAATAACAAAAAGTTTCCACGGAAAGTTGCTCTTTCAATTGACATTTTGTCAATTTTGTTTCATTTCCACTTTTACTCTCCTATTTTGCTTATTTCCTTTAATTCGCTAACAGTCATTCGGAAATATATATAAAAACTATTCTAAGTTAACATCTATATATACTATATTAATTAATTAATTAATATTAATATTATAAATATGAAAGTTTGGATGGATGGATGGATGGATGGATGTTTGTTACTCTTTCACGCCCGAACGGCTGAACGGATCTGCATGAAATTTGACACAGAGATAGATTATAGTCTGGAATAGCACATAGGCTACTTTTAATCCCGGTAAAATGTATGGTTCCCGTGGGATAGATGTTTTAATTTTTCATACTTTTTATCGCGGGTAACACCGCCGGGCGCAGCTGGTTTTAATATAAACTATTTATAATACAAAACTGTTAACCATGCGCATGCCTTAATTAAAATCCTCAGTAGCAATATCAACAAACTGAAGTGTTATTGGTAAAGCGAGATCATAACAAGGGTTAATTGCCGAACGTCCAAGTTATTGTAAAACACATAATTGGAACACAAACACGAAGATTTTGATTAGGTTCCTGGAAGCCTACCGCAGAAACTCGAGCCGTCCGTATCGAGTTCCACTCTACGCTGACTTTTTAACAATCGATACTCCTCTATAGAACCGCAATCGGCACTGACGGAAATTTGGAGCTTCCTATTTGCTTAGTAGACTCGTAGTTGCTCTGCCAGCGGAATTTAGACGACGTTTAAATAAAACTGGACATTCAGTTTTGAATTGTATTTTCATTTTACAAAAAACATAATATGGGTTGATATCATTACGTCAAATCAGAAATCTTTCCCAATGATTCAAGCGATCAAAGTACAGTCTTATTAATTACAGCATCGTTTGTTCATTCAATCAGTTAACACTATATTATAAAACTCAAAACTGATCAGAATATACAATTAGATTGTCCACTTGGTGCGAGACATCGCGGATCAATGACGCGCCTGTCCTACACCTCATATGTTGATATCGACAACGCGGTTAAGCTCTGTAATTAATCGAAGTGGGGATATAATTTGTCTTCGTCAACTAGTAAATAGCTAATTCCCACACATTAGGCGCACAATAGCCCGCTCGGCGTCTCTTATTGATTACCACCAATTGTTCGCTTAGACCGCCTCAAATGATACACTTGCCACGATTTACGCGGCAACCACTACCGTTTATAGATTAATGAGCTAATGATTGTCGTTTCGAGGGTTTTATGGTTGTAAATGAATGTTTATTATACTACACGATGACGGTTTTATTTACTTCCCACATTCAATGTGACGATTTTTGAAGGCGGTTGCCGTTTATCCTGAATTAGTGTGTTGCATATGTTTTTCAGATTATTATCTATATAGTAATAATAATACCAGTCCTTTTAATGTCCCAATGTTGGGCAGTGGCCTCCCCTCAATGCGAGGGGAGTGGCCATAGTCCACCACGCTGGCCTAGCGCGGGTTGGTGGTAAATTATTACCTTCTGTACGGTAATAGGTATGTCTAGAATGACTTCGCAACTTCACAGCATTGGCTCGGACACGTGAGGTAAATAGGAGATGAGATCAGGCTCGCTCCAACCAGCTCGGGCGCGGCTTGAACCCAAGCCATGCACGCGAAGAAATGCGGTCCGTTTGGACGCAACGATTGAGAGCGATAAAATCTTAAACACAGCTCACATTGCAAAGTTATCATATCCGTTTTTTTTTCAGGCGAGAAATCGAGCCCACGACCATCAGATGCCAGATGACAGTGGGCCAAGAGCAAACAAGAGCCAATGCTCAATCCACGTTTAATTTAAAGAAAGCGTAACGCTGTAAGTAGGTATTGATTTCTTATATTAACGCGAATACTACACATTGAAATAACGGAAACATAAATGCATGAACTAAACGCGAAAAAATCTGTAAAATAAGTTTCATTTCAATGAAAGCGTAATGTTTAAATCATTTGGGAAAAAACTACAGATTATATAAAGTAGGTATGTTTATTCTCAGTATGATATGAACGATTTCTGACACGACGGAAAGGCGACGAAGTCACGGGGCTCTGTCCCTCCCCCGAGACAAATTTTCGCCATCATACCGTGAAATTCACGCATTTCTGCTCTCTCTCTCTCTTGAATATTTTACTTTATGAATGAATCAGTTTTCTTTTGCATATTCTAGAAACAACTTTCTTAGATAGTTCATTTTAAAAAGAAAATTGTAATCTAATCTAAGCACGCTGTAATTTTTTATCACTTTCTATTCTTTGACTAAAGCATCGTTGTAAGGACGAATTAAAATTCTAACAATTTTCAGATTAAAAATTCAAAACATACAAGGTTCCGCCAAACAAGAAGCCGAACTAAAGGAAAGATATTTCAGTACCATGCACAACCTAAGACTAGACAAAAAAACACCTGACTCATGTTACCACCTAACCCTTGTTAAAGTTCGTACCTATCCACCGACTACAAGCGCTAGGCGTGACTCATCCTTTACAAAACCACATGAATGTTCATTGGTCAGTACATAAATTAACATAGACGGTTAGTTACACAATAAAGTGGGCAATTGCCTTTTCAAGTTATAACTTGCAGGAAAGAAAGATGTAGTGTTGCATGTAAAATTGTTTTCCCTAAACGGCTCTAGAGCCGTTTAGGGAAAACAAGTTTACCCCTAGGGGTAAAACTAACTTTTTACAGACCCAAACGCGCTTATGTACTGTGCTGATATTATGTAAATATAGGCCCTTCATTTTGGTAGTGTGTACACTAGATAATTTATGTCAACGATATCGTTGACATATGTCTCAGCTACACAAACTGGAAATCATACATAATAAGGTTGAATGTCGGGTTGAATGTTATAATGTAAGACACCTTTGATAATCTCTATTTTCAATGTCACTTAGTAAGAATTCTCTACTAGGCTCGCACTTCAAAGGTGATAATGAGATGCTTCAAATTCTTTGTGGCCTCTTTCTTCACGTAAGTTCTTGAAACACCTCGCGTCTATTCATTTCCCCGACTTCAAGAACGTTTCCGTTGAAATGCATAATTAAAATAAAAGTTCTTGAAGTGAAAAGTCAAATTATTATTTTTTAAAGGTTGAAACGTGACGGGCCGGTCGCGGAAGAGTTGCGTCGACACCGCGTGCCATTCAGACACTTTACATTTCAACGGATATAAAACAGAGCAATTTACCTTTAATGATCGACCGTGTAGACCTTTTTTTCCCCAATATATTTCGCGGAATCCCAAGTTTTTATGGGAAGTGAAATACAGGAGGGTTTAAACGGAGTTTTCATTGCTTTTTATGTTATAATATTCATATTGCTCAGTCGAGCAATTCCAAGTTGATAATCCTGGGTTTGGTTTAATGAGCCTCGTGTTATCCCCTCGGGGTTAACAACCGAGCTCGCATGCTGTTACATTATGATCTCATTGTGTTTCTTTAAATTTTCATGCCCGGGTTTATTCAGATTGTTTCAAACATTTTCTGGATATTGTTTAAGTTTATTTTACATGTTTGTGAGAATTTCAAGCTATTACAATTAAAATCCACCACGTTTATTACTATTCTATATTAAATTATGTATATTTTTTGCTATGATCGTGAACATTTATAATGTGTTTTTATCGATGACCTTGACATTATAACTTTATTAAAATAGGGATTTGAAATCTCCATTGATAGACATTAACACTTATTTTCTATACTACCTACACTTCGTTTTCATTGTATATATTTCGGCAAGTTTTCCGAATCTAAAGGAGAAAACTATGTTGATCAAGTTTGCCAACTTAACGTATCTAAGTGAAAGGTGTTACCCGTGGGCATTGCCAACATCAAAAACACATTTTAGACACATGTGAAGTTCAAAGCTATGATTGTTCATTCAACAAACTATTTTAACTATTGAGACCTATAACTACTAGTTATTTAGAAACACGCCTATCAATATCAAGACCTATTACGTACAATTTGAGAGTAATTAAGAACTGTTTTACCTGAACCATTTATGTAGGCAATGTAGCCATTAACTTGTAATTATATACATAGAGTTAATACTTTTTTGACCAGCTGCTTAAGTCTGCCTAGCATTTCCTACATTGTTCTCATATACCTATAACAATGTACTTCTCAAAAAATATATTTTTAAAAAGAGTAACCATGGAGTTTTTTTGCCCGTTTTTCACCATAGGAACGTCATTCCGAACGGGTGGTACAGCTGTAGCTTAGTATTTGTAACTTCTTTGACGATTCATAAGTATACTGTACTTAATGGTTTACATGAATAAAAAATATTCAGACTCCGATTCTGAGCCTTGAATACAGTAATAAATACGTTAACATAGTTGTTATTAGCATGATTACATAATTATATGTACTTAAACTGCAAACAGTCTCCCTTTTATTAGATATCTTGAAGGAGATATTAAAAATAAAATTAATATCAGTTAGCGCTTCATCATAGGTATGTTTAGTTTTATCTTCTGCTTAATGTTGGTAACTTGATAACAATTATTACGTTCGGCCACGTTAAACGGTTTTAGCATAATTACTAAATTGGATATCTTCGACCGCCGCGGCCGAGCTCTGAGCGGCGCTAATTCCAGCATTAGTTTGTGTGTAAACCAAAATTGCTCTTCTTGCCCCGTTTCTGTTACACGAGATACCTACTGGTTAATGAATTCTATATTTTATAAATATAGTTTAACACCTACCTACATTTATAGAATATACGTCCATTTAATAAAGTAGTAGTTTGTAATACAATTGTAAGTTGATTAAAACTTGTAATAAATTCGGGTGTTCATTTTCAGTAAGTTTACACTCACTCATTTCATTAATATTATCCGTATTTTTGTATTTCAAGATTTTTGACTGTTATACACTTACCAAGAATTTCATTTCTGAATGGAAAGTTAAGTAATCGATTTGTTTTGAATTACCTATGCTAGTAAAGTTAAGTCAGAAATAATATACCTAATACTTAAAAATAGCTCGACCTATGTGGAATCTTTTGAGCCACTCTTGCCGTTTAATTTATCTCGTGTATAATGCTGAACAACAAAAACATGCATTCTTATAAGTATCTATTAACCAATGTTAAGTAATTATATCAGTAGGAATATATTACCCCTGCATTCACGCTGCCCTGCCACTTATGAGCAAAGTTCAAGCTGTCCCATCGGTAATACTATTTTAAATCATATTACTAATTAGTAACTAAATATAAAGTAGTGGTATCAAAGTTATAAACCTCTTGAGCATTGGACATAGAGAGGCAAACAGCAATGAACTTTGTTCCACAGCAGACCACCTTAATCTTACTTAATCGTAATCAACTGAGAGCCATTTGTACTTTAGCGACCTCTTCAACCTTACCACAAGCTACACAGATGGCGTTGCAGATGACATTCAGTATAAACATGACGATTCTTCATACGATCCTGAAACGCGCTATGAGAGTTTTCGGAGAACGCAACATATATACAAGATCGTGAAATGACCGTTGGGGCTTAGTGCTGTCCTATCAGGCCTACTACCTGCCTGCCTTGGTGATCTTCCATTTTTCGCTAAAGTGGTGACCCCGACGTGATCAACATTAGCCTAAATCGGATCATAGATCGACTTTACCCTTTTCTATGTGGAGGCTTAATGTTTCTTGCATTAGCTATATCGCGCGATATTGGATATCGCTGGTTATGATCTGATCTGATGCATTGATCTTATGCACCACAACATTTATTTCTTACTAAACGGTGTCGCCTAACGTCATGAGGAAAACCTACATGTTTTTTTTTTTTATTACATTATAGGCAAGTATTTGATCTCGATCTCACCTGATGGTAAGTGAAGATGAGATCTACGATGGAGCATACTTGCCTAGGTAGGAAGGCGGCAGTAGATAGAGACGCTACATTCACTAGGCACATGCAGCGCAACTGATCTGACCCGCCATCCATGAATGGCAACACCGAACATCATGCCGGAACACGGCTAGGCCGCTTGGCGACATGGCTTTGTTCAGTGGGTGGTTACAAGCCACGGCCGAAGCCTACCACCAGTAGAGTTGTCACCTGGTTGGCACCACCCAGGGTCACGTGTAGGGTATCTCGAGGGTACTTAATTCTCCTACGGACGAAGGTGACTCGACCCCAAAAGTTTGAAAGATCTTATCAACAAATGGGGGAAGAGGAACCCACCACTGACCCTCGGCCTGTCAACTTTTCCAATTATAAACCAAACAAGTTGATCGATAATTAAAGAAGCCAGCAACACCGAACTCCTCTAAGATGTTAGTCGAGAAATTATCTATGAAATCTTATCAGTTGAAATTAAAAAAAAAATCGACTGTACCATCATGCTCCTTTATGCTCACCAATCAACTGTAAACTTAAGTATCTCCCCAAAAAAAAACACTACTCGCTGGACTGAATCATACTAGGTATAAGTCAAATCATTTATTTCGTATAGGCCTACGGGGGCACTTACAAATTGTCATTACATTTTTTTTTCTTAACTCTACATAATAACAAGACTTCCTGACTTGGCATTCAGGTTTCATTTGAAAATATATAATTGATAATTACCGCACCACTAATGATGGTCTGCTTAAGACAGCTTAATTCTCACACTCGCTTTGGTTGTCGTTGCTTTAATATTCGAGGCCTTAGGTATGTTCAGATTCAATTAATTACCTACCCCCAGGCGGTTTGCCCTTGGTACGGAATAATTTTAATTGCTTTCATACACCATTGTCATCGTATCTTCAGAAGATGTTCTAGGAACTCATCTTCATATTGTTACATGGATACCACATCGAGTGTCAAAGCCATTTCATGTATTCGTTTGTTAAATTTGCATCGATTTCTAGCTCGGCTTTCGATGTTAGATCGATTTAAAAAAATATAGATTATGTATTCGATGACCTGATTAGCACAGTGGGTAGTGAGTGACCATGCCTTCAGCGTTGAGGGTCCCGGGTTCGAAACCTGGTAGGAACAAACATTGCGTGATGACATGAATGTTTGTATCCGAGTTATGGATGTTCAATAACTATATAAGTATTATATTGATTTGTTATATTATACGCGATATATACGCGATAAACATAAGTATTATATACTGGTTTCACCCCCACTCCATTGTACAGTACCCATAATACAAGCGTTGCTTTGTGTGGGACCACATATTTTGGTGCTTTTCTGACGATATCATATTAATATTATTATGTAATTCACAGAATAATTTTTATATAGGTAGGTAGTAGAAGAGTGAAGAATTAAAGGCAAGTGTTTTCAATTATATTTATTTCTTACGGAAAGCGACTGTGGTCCGTATTACAACTTAATCTTTAACACTCTATGACGCTACAACAGCTTCGAACAAAATTATTTTACGCTCGAATACACATTTACAAATATATAAATAAAAATAAAATGTATACTTAGGTACTAATATAAATAATGCAAACATTCGAAAGCATATATAACTCTAAATATGCGGAAGTACCTACGTACTTATCTCAATATGTGAGGGAATGAAATCTTTTCTTGCATTGGTGGTGCCGCGTCGATATGTATTTGGTAAATAATTTTCCTAATATAAAAGCAATGAGAGCCCACTGATCCCTTATTTACTCGCCATTATGCCGTGTAATTGACTTGCCTTCAATACATTTCCCGCTTAAGTTTAAGCATAAACACCTTATATACGTTACCTACGTAATTACATTTCGCTTTTATATATACAAGCCTATCCATCTGACTCAGTCTATATTTATTAATACTCCCAATATCCTCACTTATGTTTATGTTATGTTATGTTATGTTTATGTTATATATTTATCTACATTCACTTATAGTAGGTATATTTTTCCTATAATGAGACCTAAGAGATATGTATTAATTACTTATTAGTTTTCCAGATAGATTACTTAATAAAGTTTAAACATAGCCCTATGAATGTATTTGTACACGTAATGAAATAACAATATTAGAATAACACGTTTCATTATTCTCTATATTTTCATTAATTAACGGTACATTAGTTTGTATCATAATACTATTTCATTTACATCAGATCGTTTGGAAAATCTGTTTATGTAGTGTATGCGGCCCTGTAGAGATAACAATAACTTTATAATTTTATTGCTATAAGCAAATTTTAGGTTCTGCAACTTTATGAACATAACCAAAACATACACGCGTATAATATTCTATACGAAATCATTTTTTCTAGGATCAGTGCTAACGAAGACAATTATCCTATAAAAAACCATTAAATTTTCAATATTTTTTCTGACGTCCTGATTAATTATTATGAGGACGAATGTTTGTATCCCAGTCATGTATGTTTAAGGTGGAAGCTCAGGGTCAGGGCACGAAATTCAAAATGTCAATGGTTTTACCATACCATAAGGTTTGTAAAAACCGCTACTTTTACTAACTTTATGGTGTTGTATCGGATTAGGTACTTTTTAAAGCAAACTTAATACATTTAGACATCCAATGCAGAATGCTAATATCGCAAAACACTAAATTACATCGTAAAGATGTCCAATTTTTTCGTAAAAAATAAAAACCATTGACATTTTGAATTTCGCGCCCTTACCCTGAGCTTCCCCCTTAATATATATATAAGAATTATATACTGGGTTCATCACCTGTCCATTGTACAGTACCCATAAGCGTTACTTGGAGTGGGACCGTATACGTTGTGTGTTCGTCTGGCGATATTATTATTATTTCACGGTATATGTACGCAATGCAAGGCAAGCGATAGTGTTAAAGCTAAATATTGCCAGGTCCCGGCAGTATTATACCCCATAATACATAATACAATGTTGCTGCCTGAAACAGATGATTCTAATAGACAGGTACAATATTTTATGCGATACAAATCACATATGACTTTTCACATTCATTTTCTCGATCAACTTTTAGATATTTGTCAATAAAGTAACCCATACGAAGCCATGGCATATATCATACATTATCTAATATAATCTTCAATCGTCGTAATTAAAATAAGTCACTCGCAAAACATATCTGGAACATTGACGATAAGATCAAAGCAATATTCCCATCTATACTTATGGCGAACGGGAAGCTACCTATAATTGATAAATTTTCTTAGCAGCTAGAAAAGAAACATCAACCTGTTGCTATCTTATTTAAAATGGCTAGAACAAACAAAAATCTGTAGCAAAATTGATCCTTCGAGACCGCACCATTGTAATCTTGTAACCTGAAATCTGTAAACATGTACCTAATTAAGGGTAGTACAAAATATTTATTTATTAATGAATTCAGTGTAGGACAGTGATTCTTAAAGATTTTTTAAGGCAGTTTCATTAGTTAAAAATAAACGGTTGCATTGCGTAACTAATAAAAGAAACATTGTAATTTATTGTGTATACTCCACAAAAAATGCTCTAAAATAAACCATAAATATTGGATACTAAATATTTCGTTAATAATTTGAATCCTCACACGATAGCTTAAAACATATATACTCGAACGTATAATTTGAATGAATTTCCATGAACATTGAATCAAGATATTTTAAAACATTGGGTGTGAATTGGAGTGTGTTATTAGATAGATAAAGGTATTTGTGTGTATAATGCGTACCTTGTGTACCGAAGGGCGTGCTTTCTGATGACTTATCAGCCATGATGTTCAGTCGCTGTACAACTGTGAAACACACAAATATTTTGAAATCTTTATGTCTAGCACGAAACATTTGTTTTAAATATTTTTTGTATTAATTTACCATTTTTATTTTCCATCGGTGGTATTGGCATAGCTGTTGATAGAAAAACGAATAAATACAAAATTAATATGTGTAAAATATGAATAAATAATGAAATTATTACTACATTTTATTATTTAGATGTCCCAAACTCCGGAGAGAAAATGAACAAAATATTAAACTAAGCTACCAAAAACTCCATGTTCAAATAAAAATCTCATTGTGATATTACTATTATTATTAGGCACTATCGCAGTTCTACAATCCAGTACGAGTTATACAATGTTGCGCGCTTGATATACATTCAATAAGACTTGTCTAAATAAAATGGGTTTGGTTTGGTTATTAAACAATTGTATGTGTACGAGAAAACAATTTTAAATTCGGTTTTTATCACCCGAATAACAATTTGGAATATGGGTATCTAAATTTCTATAATTTTTTTCTCATAAAATGCAATAAAAAACAGATAACTTACGATACAACTTGATGGTGCCCTCGGCCTCGCCGAGTGAATTTTTGGACACACATTTGTAGGTCCCATAATCGGCACTCGTGACCCTCCGAATACCGAGCCGGAGCACTGATCGATACGATCCATCTATCTTCTCCGGCTCGAGACCTCCCCCTGAACATGAAAATGTATTTAACATGATGATACAAACACAATGCGTAGGCTATGGGCTTACATTTTTTACCATATCAATAAAAATTGCGATCTCAACAATAAGACTAGCTTAACTCTAGTTTAAATATTTATATGGTGAAACGGCTTTCATGCGTACATAAATTGCTATGAAAATAGGACTATAAGAAAAATACAACACAACCATTTAGAAATGATTTTGCATTTGGTAAATTATGTCTGGTAATTAATACCCTGTTTCAAATTACAACAAAATACAGTATATACTACATTAATTAGTAGTTGACTATAAAACCCACACAATGCCGACCGCATTATACGTTATAAACTTATGTTAAATTAGAGATTATCTGGTAATGACAACCCAAAACCGGTGACTCTAGACAAAAGATTTTGTTAATTCCATATTAACAAAATAGGAATGAGTGTAAATCCTCACCACTGTCGCGTTGGAAATTTTAAGGGGAATAACGTGGACAGACAACTTAGGTTAGGTTACTGGTGTAATTAACTATTACCGATTTCCAAAGTAAACATTAATTATTCCCGATTTATATCAGGTACAATTCGTGATCGCTCCGTCTCAAAATAAACGTTTACAATAATGTTAGATCTGTACCTCAAGTGCGAGATTCATAGTTAACTTTCCGGTAGTTAACTATATAGTCCGACGTGAATACGTCTGAACTGACAGTATACCCAAAACGTTCGCGTCTAAATACCAATCGTATTCTATTGGTAAACAAAAAGTTTGCTCGATGAGTGAAACCACAATTAGGCCCGTTATGTTGGCTTTTACGTTTTCTGATTACGTTTGGGTATCACAATACGACTAAATGAGACAAGATACATATATTTTGTTTTATGTCCTTATCGTTGTGACTGGTTTTTCGGACCAACAATACAAGTTGAAAGGACGAACAAAAAATCGGTCACACGCGATCCGCGCGATGCATGTCTAGATAAGACTAAGAATTCTCATCCGATATTATTTCCTTTTCAACCACATGAATAACACAGAGAAAGGTGAGTTAGCCAGGCTAAAAGTGTTGAATAACTTAATTTTATTTTCGTTGATATTTTTTATATTGGTGTGAGCTTATTTAATGGTTATAAGGTACCTATCTATATTTAAATTTTCTTTATTAGTACGATGGACGCTAAAAAGGTTTGCAGCTCAGAATAACAGATTAGACAGAGGAGGTGGCATATGCTACCTACTTCGATCTACCTCACACTAGCGCATAAAATCGTAGACAGAGAACTGTCAAGGCTTGAATATGTCAAGATTGTATTTCTAGGAACAATATCATTTTATAGAAAATAGTTTGGGACATTCAGGATGAGCCAAAACCGACAAGAGTTGTTCGCTCACAAAACACTTAAAAGAAAATGGTAGCCACGTACGTAGCGAAAATAGGTCCCATTGTGACGATTGAACAAGGGGTTCGTAGGACAATTAATGCAGAGCGGTAGGTAGACCACAGTCTGTTTACCACAAACTATCATCGAGTTTCGGAAAACCAACCCATAGAAGTGCATCATCCTGCACCAGGACAACGCAAGCCCGTACATCAACGGTTCCGGTGTATAGTGAAGAAGCAGTCGAATATTTTTTATCGGCAATTTGGAGTACCATACTTCGGCGTGGAACAAATATTATAACGACTGGTTTGAGCGTATGGAAAAGTGCATGAAATACCGTGGGGAATACTTTTTAAACAATAAAATGTATATAACGTTCTAGTTGTTTATTCTTTTCTCAAACGACAAAACTTAATAGGCATGCCACGTTTACTAACTATATTATTAGGTACTATCCAGGGATGTTCTTGATATCTTCTCTCCATGGTGATGCTTATCTATACATATAAATAAAATTGGAGTGTCTGTTTGTAATATTAAAATAACCGCGTTTTACTAAGTGCATTTGGATGTATACACGTTACCTATACCGAAACAACATTTTTTAAAATTTTTGTCTGTCTGTCTGTCTGTCTGTCCGTCTGTCTGTCTGTCTGTCTGTCTGTCTGTCTGTCTGTCTGTTTGTTCCGGGTAATCTCTGAAATGGCTGGACCGATTTTGACGGAACTTTCACTGGCAGATAGCTGATATAACAAGGAGTAACTTAGGGTACTTTTATTTTAGATAAAAAGATAGGATCTCACGAAAAAAAATTAATACCAATGTTGCAGCGCAGCGCCTGATTAAGTTTGATAGCAACCTGCAATGCGTCCCGCGGGCTCAGAATGGGCGAGCAGGCTGTTGTCAACGGTTGTCTTTGTTAAATACCACGCGGACGAAGTCGCGGGCAACAGCTAGTAATTAATATAGAAGGATAAATCCTTAATCTTTAATTGAAATATTCTAAACATTACACATGATAATTCACAGAAACACAAGTATTGGAAAATAAAAATACATCACTAAATGTTCCAACAAGAAACCAAACCAAGAAATAATCAGTATTACAGGTAGCCACTTTTCCTCTTCCAGCTAATTCTGGGTTCTATTCTTTTTCGCTGTTTCCAATCGGTTCCACAATTATTTTTCGCTGAGGTCCGTAAAGGATTAAAACTCTGCACAGAAGTGTTTGTCTCGCTTATCTTGATTATGAGCACTAGCCAGCATCCTCTAGCCAAGAAAATTACGCATTGGGTACGTTATTATGTAATTTAAACATGATTTAATATCAATATTGTTTTCACAATGACTTTCCACGTTTCACAGTTTACTTCAAAATTCCGTTGACAGATTGATTGTAGTGAACACGTCTTAACTGTTAGTTTACTGTTAGTATACCTAAACCGTGCGAGTGTAAGCTCCCATACTATACAAAAGTATGCTCGATTGACTGAAACGTAAGTTATGGCCGTTATGTTGGCTTTTACGTTTTCTGTAAAACCATAAATCCACCACATAATCTAGAGGAATAATATTTCTTGTATAGCTATTTCTTTTTCAACCATATGAGTAACAGAGATCAAGCCAAGTCGGTTGTCAAATGACTGACAATTTTTATTCTGGTTAAAACAATATTCATATTTCAATTTGCCATCATTGTTTATAAATTGATGGAAGCCATTCAGTTTTGAAAGTAAAGAACACGAGCAAGAACTAACAAGCGGACTTATTATTTGCTAGCCTAAGTATTTCTGAAATGAAATCAAATGTCCCACAATTTGAGTTCTTGGTAAAATGTATACTACGGTAAGTAAAAGCTAAAAGCCGTAAAATGCGTGGTTGCATTCGTCAAGTCCCAGTTCTAGGTATACCGGTACTGCACCGGTGCCTATCTGCAGGCGGTCAGTGGGGCCATCGGCACCAGTCGGGCCGCGACAGTTGATTATCCAGATACTTTATTTTATGTACAGGTAGTACCCATATTTCTCTTTAACGTAAATAATACTCATGCGTAAATCTCAATTCTGAAATCTAAAAAAAAAAAGTGAGGAAACCTGCATGTCATGGGCCAGCGTGGAGGAATATAAGCTGAATTAACCTCATATTAACGAGAAGTGTGTGTAGTGTACTATCGATAAAATTGGGTGCACTTCAATGAACTGCACCTCTGCCTACTACTTAGGAGATTCCAGGCGTGATGGTGTTTCTCTCTTTACCTAATAGCTTAAGTAATCAAATATTGTATTTTCAGGAGGATGGAAGAACTGTAGATTCAAACTGTCAGGACAATAATCCTGCCACCATTCCAATTCAAAAATCCACTATAATTTTCATTGTTGGCTGAATAGAAATCGAACCCACCGCCACCCGGTGCAATGAGTTGAGCGGCCTGCGCTCAAACCACTAAATAAAGATGCCTTAAACATTTCACATTGTGTTTTATTTTCATTGACCTAATGTGATAATGGATATGTGGAGTGTGTGTATATAAAAGGTAGTTTAAAAGTAGCGCCTGTAGCAGAGAAAGTAAAAAGCAGGAGGCTAGTTTGGTCACGTTATCAAAGGAGACGAGAAGCATTTTGAGCGCCTAAAAGGGCTATTAGTATGAATATGCATAGATAGAGTGAGAGGAAGATCCACGAAGTGGTAGAAGTTTGTATAAAAAGTGATATGAAGGAGATTAATGTATGAAAAAGACATACTGCGGCGATCCCAAATAATGGGAAAAGGTGAGGCAGATGATGATGATTTTACTGATTTCTAATATATATTTACCTAATTTAGATTGAGTTTAATTGCAAACAAGAGCCTTAGTATGAGGTTATGCCGTTTTTTGACGTAGAGAAATCCTTATGGATACCCGCAAGCTCTGCGGGAGACGAGCGGGTTATGTCGGACTGCTACCGACTTAAACCCCACGGTATACCATCGTCTACCTTTGTTGGGGCGCTGTGGGATAGCACTAGCATGCACTGCGACATCCAACGAGGTTATGCCCTAGCTCCACCCTTGATATAGTGTGAACATTCGATAGTAGTGATGGCCATCTTGGTAGAATACTCGCTTTGGAGACAAATTGCGCAGATTCAAACGCGGCTCCCGCTAGGACTTTCAGATTTTTACGTGCGCATCACGTTTTCAATCATGAATCATTGGCTGTACCAACGGTAAAGCAAACATCGTAAGGAAACTTGCACGTTCCTCAAAATTTATGTGAAATTTACCAAATGGCCCTGGGTCAGCGTGGTGGACTATAGCCTGAGGAATATGCCCGGTATAATGACAATAGGCTCGCCCCCTATTTCATTGGGACCAAATACCATTGGCGAAATGTGGGTGTACAGGAGTGCACCTCTGCCTACCCCTTCGGAGATTGCAGGCGTGATGGTGTATTAGTAGGTAACAACCAACTATTTTATCCGACAATCTATTCAGAGAAATGGCTGTGTTGCGTAGGTGTTAATTAAACATGATATATTAATAACTTAATACATTTTTTTCGTTAACTTTTTGTCGTTTCATGGTTTCACCAACAAAATCATAAGTGACGACGCGAACTATAAAAGTGAACTTTTCCGTACGATACGTATCGTAAAATCTTTCAAATTTATGACTCGCACTCGTGCAATTCGTACGTCTAAAAGTATTCGGTTAACTTATGAAAAATCTCCCAAAATGTCTATGCGTACTATAAAAGTAGGTTTAGGTTTCTCTATGGTACGAAATTATACCTAAGTAAACTTGTGACTCACACTCGCGCATGTCGTACAAAATCGTTAACTTTCAAAGTTTCCGTGAGCAAACGATCGAATGTTTACTACATATAGTAACGAAAAAAACTCACACTCGGCACAAATGTTTTAGATATCGCCCGCTAGGGGCGTTTTTTAAGTCTCTATACAAAATGTCCAAATACGGTAGTTTGTAAACTATAAAGTTAGCTAACGAAAAATCTCACACTTGAGGTACTGTTATTTTATCGTTATTCGTTTTAGTATGTTCATCTGTTTTTTTATATTGTAAATGGTACGGTATCTTACCGACAGGAAGGATTTCTCCGTTTTCTCTACTCCAGTAGCTGACAGGTTTGGGGTAGGCCTCCGTTGCACACTCCAACACCAGCTCCGAGCCTAGTGCCGCGCCTACCAGCTGATTTCTTATCACGATAACCGGCGGAACTGCACGATAAAAAACAACATTGCCTTTATTATGAAAATTAAGAATTTTCTTTTTAATTGCAAATTAGTCATTGGATCGTTCCTTGCTACAATTCAGAAAAACTATGATTCAGAATTATTTTCTTCATAATAATAATATTTATAAAGCGCTTATCGATAAAATAAAGACACCTCTAACAACGCATTATAGGTTATAGGTAATAGATATATGCGAATTTATGCGAATAGTGGATTCTCGAAATAACAATGCAAGTAGGTACTATACATGTAGGTAGGTACATACACGTATTTAAAATTCTATTAACAAAGTTGTTGTTGCAAATAAAATTACGTTAAAGCAGATACTGCATATTCAAATGTATCCACTCAATTTAAATTAGAATTCAAAACACTATGAAATAAAGTTGAAATAAGCATTTAAATACTAATTTGAACAGATAGTACCTACACAAAATATTGTGTAAGCTGAAACACAAAGGCGGGCAGGGGTTGCATTATCCGCTTAACAATGCTTACTGTGTTTTCAATTAAGTTTGTTTTCATCATAATATAGACGTCATTAGTACGTTATTTTGTTAAGTGAAAGGCAACACACGGGAGCTAGATAATAGTTAAATAGTTTTTTGTATCAAACCATTTTAACAAATAATACTAATTAAAACAAAGCCAACCCCGCTGGTTGGATTGTTCCGTTTTTATCCTATAACGTACCATCCTATTAATATATGTTTAAGTCAACAGATTTTTATTCCATGTTCAACCGACAGCAATTAAATATTTGATTTTGTATTCTTAATGCATCATATTTCTTAATTCAACTAGTTTCTATTCCTTACTCAACCAAAATCAATTATTTGATTGAATATTCTTAATTCAATTCGTGTGTATTCCTAACTTAACCGATTGAGAAGCTTTTTGTATTTTTGATAGCTTCCCAATCGGTTAATCTAGGAATACACATGCGATGAATGAAGAATGTTGAACCAAGCAATTGATGTTAGTTGAGTAAGGAATAGAAATCAGTTGAATTAAGGAAACAATTGGAAGAAAGCAGAATTATCCTCCGGGTTTCTTGCTTGCGTCAAGCAATAGTTCGTTGAAACTCGTCAAGCGATTTTATTTTTATTAACATATATAAGTAAAAATAAGATACTCACATTGGACGGTTAGCATGATCCGCTTGCT
The DNA here is from genome assembly GCA_905333125.1 of Pheosia tremula. Lineage (NCBI taxonomy): Eukaryota > Metazoa > Arthropoda > Insecta > Lepidoptera > Notodontidae > Pheosia > Pheosia tremula. Next base: position 4,789,870 of record HG995405.1, on the reverse strand, counting down.
AACAGATGGTGGCACGCCGTTAGAAGCGATACACAGGTATGGCCCCGCGTGTTTCCTGGAAACTCTGCTTATATTCAACACTGGGCCTTCGTATGATGTCACTACGGCAAATTTTATTCAATAAGTACTACTTTCATATAATAGCGATATAGTGCATCGTCAGTAGTTCGTAGTCAGTCAAGGATAGTCTTACATTAATTACTGTGATAGAACTAAACTACAGAAAAGACTAAACACAGCGAATCCAATTTTTATCCAGGGTAATTTTTGTTGTTAATTTAGGTATAAATTAGTAGTAGTTTTTAAAACCAGGTCTCAGCTTCAAAGTAGGGCGCCCAGGTACGGGCGGGATATACTTGCAAGTATGGATGTACTTGTACTAAGTCGCGCGTGTCCTTCTTCTTCTTTAGCTGGCTGGAAATACATGCAATGGAAATCGATCCTAATCGACATATCAATAAAGAGTACAATCGCATTTACGAAAAATAAGTATATGAATATAATTCAATTATTTTCAGCGCTGCAAGCTGTGCCTTACGCGCATCTAGCAAGTAGGTACTTTCACACCTGCAAGTAGGTACTTACCGCTCCCTACAAGGGTGACCCGGAACGGTCTGGCACAAGTTGTGATTCCGGCGTTTGGTGGCCGTGCCCGAAGTATTCCAAAGTTACCCGAGTGTAAGTACCGAAATCTATGTGATATACTTTGGGCACGTGCGACTCGGTCCGTCAGCCGCCAAATACTTTTAAGTATCTTAAAACCTGGTTTTGAAACCTGGTATTTTTACATACTCGTACTTGGAAGTGCTGGTGGTATTGAATTTGGCAAGTATATCTCATCCCTGATACATATTTACCATATGTACGAACTAATTATTATAATATTTGTAATATTATATAATAATCAATTCTCATTATGATAATTAATATATGTCATGTTAGTCATAATGATACTTTGAAGATAATATAGGTGGATAGGTACTTAATACTTAGCGTAGGCCACAGGAGGTCGTGGGTTACATTTACGTCTAATTGATTATTCCAACTACAATTTGCCCTGGTAACGAAAACGAAACATGGAAGGCGCATTACGCCCCGACGCGGATTAATTTTGATGCTTTTTGGCCTAAAAGAAAAGTATTGTTCGATTTTTATAGGACTGCGTGTAAGAGCTCCTAAATATTTCACTAATAAAATATGTATTTCAAGGTGACTTTTGTGTTCGCTATTAGCAACTGACTGTGAACTTATTTGAAGTCGCTATCTCATCCTTTAGCAAGCAACTGTCTGAAAGCAACGCCCTTTATCAGTTACGGGTACAAATATTAACAAGGACTAAAGGGACCATAATATATAGTAGGTCATATGAATATTATACCTACATAATTTTGAAAATAATAAGAAGGCTAATTATGTATCAGATATAATTTGAAAAAACCAATATCACTGAGGCATTATATTGAGATTACAAACATAGGCCGATTTTATTTCAAGAAATAATCCAAACCAACCTAATAACGTCATTTCTTCATAGAATAAGAATCTGGATTGTTATTATCAGGCATTCTTTTTTTTTTATTTGGAAATGATTGTGGTCTAATGTGCTCTAGTACTCAGTCTTTGTAAAAAAATGTCTTAACTTCGGAGTCATAAGATCCATTTCATAATACAACGAGAAAAAATAATTAGGCTTATTGAGGAAAATCTATCCCGCAACATTAGCAGCTAACTAAATGTTCAAGAGAATTAGAAACCCTACACGTCAAACGGGTGATGAAAAAGCTCGCTGCGACCTTTAAGCATAGGAATTCGATGAAATCCATTAAATTCTAACCTTGTATCCCATCCGAGACGGTAATAGCTTTGGAATGTTCTCTGGAATGTTCCTTGGAATGGTCTCTCCGCCACGTGATTTGTGGTTGCGGCGATCCTGTCGCAGCGCAAGTTAGACTTATCGAGGCGCCTTCCCGCACCGTTTGGTCCGTGCTCGTGCCGCGGTCCAAGATGTCCGGTGGCACTAAAGCAAGCATAGTTTCATCACATTTATGAACTAGGCTAATAAGGTGATAGCCAACTTAACCGGTCACAGTTCTTAATAGGTAGTAAATTACCCTTATTATTGACAATCTCATGTCTTTCTCATTGGTAGCTTCTTGTGGGCAAAAAACATAAGTTCTTGAAGTCCCTGGCAAGGCCTTAAACGCACGTAAAAAGGGGTAGAGTAAATCACACTAATCACACTAATATTATAAATGTGAAAGTTTGGATGGATGGATGTTTGTTCAATCTCAATCTCAATCACGCCAGAACTGCTGAACGGATCTGGATGAAATTTGGCACAGAGATAGATTATAGTCTGGAATAGTACATAGGCTACTTTGTATCCCGATAAAAAGGACATACTTTTTAATCGCGGGTAAAACCGTGGGGCGCAGCTTGCTATAAAAAAAAAACAATTTTTGAGAAGTTCTCGACCTATCACAGTTTCAGAATAACTTGTTCACTCACCAACGATATCTAAGTACCCAAGCTGGCTCTTCATCGGGTCTGTATTGATCTGACACATGTACCACCCTCTGTCGGTCTCCCGGAGCTCCCTGATGTGCAGGAACCAGGTCCTGTGATCGCTGTGCGTCACCCCTACGCGCCGGCTCCGCGATATCACGTGAGTGTGGATTGTAAGGATCGTCTGCGTGTCCACTCGCAGCCACGCGACCTGTTAACAACTGCTTATTAGCTTTTTATACTTGAATGGTAATTTAGAGTTTTAATGAGTAAGAAGTCTAAGCTAGGCTACCTACTACTTCATTGAATGGTTGCTTCTCAAGCGGTTATAGTGAGTAACTACCTAATGAGGGTATTTAACACCTACCCCGCCGGAAAAACTCAGTCACCAATTTTATTAAAGTAGTTACATTTTCGAGTCCCATGTATCCAATTACATATTGTATGTTATGTTATGGTATATATTTTCGTCAAAAAACGACCCTGTTCAGAACTTGATTCTGAATAAACGAACCCCACGAATTTCGTTACAATAGCACATACAACAACTTCGAGTATATTTGCAAGAACAACCTAACAATTAACAGTTTTTTACTACAAGGCATGCAAAAAAAAACAGTTAAGCACTAGTATTTTCTCAATGCTTAAACAGATTTTTTCTAACATTCTCTTACCAAAAGGAACCATTTCTTTTTACCGACATTGTAGAACACGACACTATAACAGAATCGAATGCCTTAACGCTTTGCAGCGTTTTGAGAAAAGTAAATATAGACGCTATGCACAGCTCAGATTAGACGCGATTTCGCTTCGATATTCCAAGGTGGGTGTGAATATAAAAGCACTCCTGTGCACTCTAGTCAATTAACACTCACTCGGGATCAAGCAGTGACATCACCTAAGTGGGCTTAAGTTATCCTGCTCGGTGAAGCAAGTCTAAAATTAGATCAGTAATGACATCTTAATTATTAACTATCTAACATAAATAGTATGGATATATGGAACTTAACCATTGGATATTTTATTGTAGAAGTCTAGACCATAGTAAGTATAGTCTCAATAGTTGCAGTACCTACCTAAAGGCTAGTGCATATTTTATCGAGCAGCATTGCAATACATTACGTATTAACAATCTACCTTGATCACATCAATACCTTATATAGGAAGCAACGAACACTATGCACACACCAGGTAAACCGAATACTTATGAATAATGCTGATCTTCACGACAACGAGATGTGTGGTGTGCGGCATGTCTGCGGAGTCGGTTTCGTGTGAACCGGCTATAAGTGTATGCTATTACAGCCTTTACTACCTGACCACTTAAGGAAATTATCGTCTGAACGTTACAGGCACAAAACCGTAGTAAGCTGTAACCGTAGCTTAGTATAGCGACATGAAACTGACCTTAAGGTATCCAGACGGTGATATCCCAGATTTAACGTAGTAACATGGTATACCATACAATTTTATGTTCTAAAACTGGAAACATTTATATTTGTTACGAACCTTGTAAGTGGATAGGTTGTGGACGGCGCACGCGAGGACTGCCTCCCTGCCAAGCGGGGCAGTCACATTCGCTATCGGCGCGCCGAAGCCCGGCTCGTCTGCAACAACGATTACATTAACTGCACAGTTACTGGCAGTAACTGTTCCCACTGTGCGAGCCAGCACCTGGCAATATTGAAGTGCCTCTCGAAAGTTTCTATGTACGCTATGTATTTTCTACACATATAATAGTGTTTTCTTCCCACACAGCTCCCAGCAGGTTTATGTTCTCTCGTTTTATAGTTTCCAAACTTTTTATTTTCATATTTTAAAAGGTAGTACTCTGAGTTTTTATGAGTTGAAACTTATTAGGTTACGGTTGTTATTTTTACTACTAGACTTAAAAAAGCTAAATCCTAACTGATTTCTTGATACGTTGCTGAAGTAGGTATACAAATGGAAATGATCAATCCCAAGCCCATTGCTAGGTGCAACAGTACTAGGGACAGTACACAGTAGTTACTGTTCTCGCTGTTGACATCAGTTGTTTCTGCCATAGTTTGCCACAAAACCTCATGGTATTTATCATTAATCTACTTATATTTATGAATAAATAATAAGAATAAAAAATAATATTAACAGACATTGATGAGTGTCAACGGATCTGGATGTTCTCAGTTGAGGTTGCATTCCGACCGATCCAGGTTTAGACAAAAGAAAAAAAAATGACAATTTTTAAGTGCCTGCGTAGGCCTATACGAAATAAATGATTTGACTTTGACGAGCTGAAATCGATAAAGGGTTATTCGCGAGGGTTCCGTACGAAATAACAAATCGATTTGTACATACATTATTATTTTAAGTATCAGCGACTATACGAATGTTAATAAATAAACTGATAATAATTAATAAACCCTTGGTACGAAATCCTACACTGGCTGTTCGGTGAAACGGGCTAATCTTTATTTGCTGAACCAATTCCCATCAAACATAAATAAGATCAATCTTAGAGGTATCAGCTAAGCAAAAAAAAGTAATCGGTCCATCCGTTAAGGAGCTACAATGCCAAAGGCAGATAAACAAACTCATAACACCCTTTTTGGTTTGTATCGTGGGTTAATAAGTAGCTGCAAAATAGCCTCATTAGTTTTTTATAACTCGAAAACCTCGATATTAAAACCAGCCTCTCGTGACCGTTTTCCGCCAGGTCACACAACAGGCTCCAACGGTGAAGTATAAACTCGTATAGTCAATACTAATAACAGTTCTCACGTAGTAAACGTTCACGTTACCACCTTCTAGGAAAGGTATTCGGTTTATTTGTAACAACATCAGCTGAAATTTTAATTAAGCCTAAACCAATTCCGTTGGGAACCTTTTATTAGACACGTTTCGACATATCGACAACTAATTTTAACTGTAGCATATTGCAATGGTAAATCTAACAATATATGCTCTATTCGTTTTAATGATGATATTATTACCTAACTTTTACACACTCAAAAAGTTTTGATGAGATTGCCTTTTTTGGATTCCGCAGTCATAGGAACCCTCATAGTTGCGCCATGTCCGTTCATCTGCCCGCCCAGTTCACAGCCATATACGTAATATTAAGTCTTCAAACAAAGATTGTCGCTCTCGCTTGCTTTAAATGCTGTCCGGAAAGGGGTCGTTAGAGCTCCAGGAGTAAAAGTGCTAAAGGGCATGACCCTGCGAGTAACCACGGGAGAATGCGCAGCACACCTCTCTACATCCCTGAGCCGCACACGCAGTGTTGCCCCTTATCGTCTTATATGACGGCCTTTTTAGGGGGCCCATCAAAGGAGCGGCGAGTTGCCACCTGCCAATGGTAAATAGATAGAGGCTGATTATGGCAGATGTCCGCAACCCTTTCAATAGACCTATTCCAAGTCCATCCAAACTTCTATCCATAGTCCCATTTATCTTTCCATATTCTTGCAATAGTTTCTCCCAATTCTTATAAAGGGCCTCTACGTGTTGGAACCATGTGGGCGCGCTAGCCTTTCAAAGGTCTGGGTATAGCCCGTATGGACAGAGAAATATAATACATATAATACTAATAATATAAAAACTAGGCGCATAATATATGATGTTGCCCGGAGCCACAATACCTATGAAACATCAACGTCATAATATAACGTCGCTCAACGGCTGCTACAGTGTTCGTATTCACCTCTATTTTGCGTAAATTTGAATATATTATTTTTTACACAAATAAATATTATACAAAATGACATTTAAGGTACAGTATTAATTTTCATTTCATAAAAAAAATATTTGCATATTTTTTACATACAATATTTTAAATTATCAAACTTTTATGGTTTCTTCAGTGAGTGGATCAAATTACTTAATGATTTATTATCAACAGAAAGACCCCAAGGAGTATAAGTTATTTAAAGCACTATACACTTTATCTTCAAAGTGGGTTTTGTTTGTAAGTTCGAAGGAGGATAACATTAAAACGGTTGAACGTATTGGAAACGGAAAACTTTTAATCAGCAGGTAAAGGCTAGTTATAATGGTGACCTTAGCTTATACTATATAGAGTACATAGAATGAATGGGATCGTAACTTTACTAAAATTTGTTATTAACACTTATTGACATACTAATACTACAGAAATAAAAAAAGGAGTCTCGATTAATAACTACGGAATCCAACAATGAATGCTTGTTCGACACGCACGTTTTCAATATCTAACACCTATTCTTTAAAAGTCAAAGCAACATTAGGTACATGAAACTTGCCATGAAGTGTACTTTTGACCTCGTCGTCTCGGGGACTCTGTTTCAATTTTCTTTAGGTATGTTTAAATGGGCGATGGTCAGGTAGAAAAAAGAAATTTGATATCAATTACTCTCTCTTTGAGCCACATCTTATTGAGATGATATTTTCGCTTCTTATGTAGTCGACATCAGAACAAACACATCAGTATAGTGAGCAGGAACATCTAATGTAATCATCATGTCATCTCGAAAACATGCAGTCACTGTCACACTTATTTATGAAATCTGTGGTCTGAGAGAGATGGAAGACACGTTACCGAAAAAGATTGTGCTTGAGATACTGATCTGTCACTAGACCGTTATGTTAATAAACGGAGAGATAAAATGTACGTCATGGGTTCGCAAACTAGGTTATTAATATTCACCCATCAACTTAGTAAAACTATTATCACGTGTAATTCGATAAGGTGCTTACCTTAAGAAGGTTAGCGCGCGACATGAATCTGAACGTTAATGCCAAAATACCCTTTAATAAGCTGTGTTGTTTTTATTAAATTAGTTTCGTAGCACGCGACACACGAAACATAAATATACGGCGGAATCAGGTCACAACTGATGAATCCATATGCTTATTATAACATTTTCCTACGTTTACCTAGTTGCAAGGTCTCTAGACATTGGATTTTGTATTAGAAACACAAAGTTAGTTATAAATATAAATAAAAACATAACACCCAAGTTCAAATGTAAATACGTTACAGACAATGGAAATACATTTAGATGAACGCATATACTATAATCTTCCTACATACTTTGTCATCATTTGGACTATTTATATATACCTATAGTGCAACTTAATATAGATATATATTAACGTCTCAAAGTTATTATACAAAAAAACAACTCAGACATATTAATCGCAGCAAATTATACATATAGTCTGAAATATAGTCTTCTAGACGCTATGCATACCTGACTGGGAGGGTACTAGGGCCACTAGCGTAGGGTTTTGGGGTCGAGTCACCTTCGTCCGTAGGAGAATTAAGTACCCTCGAGATACCCTACACGTGACCCTGGGTGGTGCAAACCAGGTGACAACTCTACTGGTGGTAGGCTTCGGCCGTGGCTAGTCACCACCCACTGAACAAAGCCATGTCGCCAAGCGGCCTAGCCGTGTTCCGGCATGATGTTCGGTGTTGCCATTCATGGATGGCGAGATTGGCGAGTCAGATCAGTTGCGCTGCATGTGCCTAGTGAATGTAGCGTCTCGATCTACTGCCGCCTTCCTACCCAGGCAAGTATGCTCCATCGTAGATCTCATCGTCACTTACCATCAGGTGAGATTGAGATCAAATACTTGCCTATAATTTCATAAAAAAAAAACCTTACATACTCCCTTGCTGCCAAATATTCAAATTAATACATATCTAGATCCACTACAATTAGAGCAACGAAATAACGAGTGAAACTATTGGGAATTGAGCTAAATTCGTAAAGCCGAAATTTTCGTAAAGTCGTAAATTTGTGGTCTCTAAATATAATAAACAACTACGTTGAAACTTGTGACGTAAATATTCCATTCTGAATATTATTAAAATATGTATTTGATGGAACATTATACCTCAAAATTGTAACAGATTTCACGATGTTATACTAAAACTAAATTAATATCTTATGCAAGATAAAATGTTGTGTGTGGAATTTGCAATTGAATAATTCTGCCGATGCACGTGGGTAAAAAACGTTCTCATCTTACAGCTCATAAAAATCTGTCGCCCTGATTAGCTCAATTTGACCTGTGGCTTGTGTCCCAGGTTCGAATCTTGGTAGGGGCAAACTTTGTGTCATGAGCACGAATATTTGTATGTATCTATATAAGTATTATATATAAGACAAGCGTTGCTTATATCGTAGGACCGTAAAGTTGGTGTATCCGTCAGGCGATATCATTATTAATATTACATAATTTTTTGATGATCCATGTTGACTAAATGAATGCTAAACTGTGTTATAGTGGTTGATACTGTTAAAACTAGGCTTGTTAAACTTCCGACGTTGTCACTGACAAATTGCTAGCGCGCCCGGCGGGTCCGTGCTCCGCTAATTGACTGCACGTCAAATTTACCCGCGCTTATCCAAATACAGGGGCGACAGATCCTTTTAGATTCGTGACCGACTAACAGCGTGTTTAGAAACGTTATAGACTATTGTGTTACCCCATACCTGCTATTTTACAGTGAACTTTTACCAATTTAGTTTCTATTTATGTACTGTAACGACATTGAAATAGAAATAACTTCGTAGCGAGGTGTTATTATACGTTGAATCAGAGAAAATGTTCAGTTTCAAATTCAAATATATTAAATTATTATTATTATGTAATATTCTGAATAGCTGTTTACATAGTTATAGATAGAAAATAAATACAGTTCTTGGATAATAATTATTGTATTCGATCATAAAGTCCTATAGTAGAGTCCAGTTATCCAGCTTCTCGATAATAAGGATATAGTCAGTAAGGAGACTGAAAAGGATAAAACTTTAGTGTTAGTGTAGTGTAATGTAACATCAATGAATATATCATGGTATACGTACTATTTGCGAGGAACTCAAGAACCAAGTGACTTTGCCTTTATAGATACGTTAAGAAAAGTTTTTATACTTGGAGTATTTTTTTTTTTATTACATTATAGGCAGGTATTTGATCTCGATCTCACGGCTCACCTGATAGTAAGTGACGATGAGATCTACGATGGAGCATACTTGCCTAGGTAGGAAGGCGGCGGGCTAGGTAGGGAGGAGTTATTAATTTAAGTGAAATTTCTGCCTATTACATATTAGATAATTATTCTCATACTACTCCCTTCTGGTTGCGGCTGAATCAAAAAAATTTAACGTCAAATAAGTATTAAGTAAGTAGGTACTTATATTTTTATATAAACCTGTTTTAATTCATTACAATTGGATTGAATAATTAATGTTTTCGTAGTCATTTCATTTCAGAATATAGTTCGTGTACTTCATATCGGAACTGATTGTTATCAAACTAAGCTAGTCGGGTACGCAACAGAGTGATTGAGGTACAGTGTCAGCTCTGAAGGAGATAGACAAGACGATTAGACTAACAAGCTGACTAATGTCTACGTCTCTTTGCTCCAATTCGAAAGCTCTATCATTTTCATTGCGAGAATTTTGATTACTTATTTACATAATCTTTAGTAATACTGTTAATTTTGTGGAGATGTAGATACTTGGTCGTTTTATGTTACAGGATAAACTTAGGTTACTTATTAATTCAATTATTTATTGTCATTTTTTATAGGTATTGTTTAATTCCTGGAGATAAAAATATACTTACCTACTGTGATTTAATTTACGATATAGACTATTACTAAAACTACGACGATAAAACAAAACATTTTAAATCTTAATAAATAAAAACATAAAAGTTCAGATTTTACCATTTTGGTACGAAACTCTAATAATAGAAGATGTTTGTTAGTAAGCGCATCGCTTAAGAACGAATGGACCGATATGGCTCATTTATTCTTTAGAATGTTCGTGATAGTCCAGAACCGGTTTATAGAAAAAGAAAAAATAAGCAAGTTTTCTGGAAAATAAAAAAATCTGGGAAAAAATAAAAATAGTCTTTTATAATATATGTAATTATTTAAATCCTTCAATATAACGCGATGTCACGATTGTTGTTTGCACGGAACATGATTTATTTTACTTACAAAGCTTTATAACGGTTGCAGGAAAAATATCATTTTGGCAATGAATACATTAATGAATTCTTGCTTTCAATCGCAACAACTACAATAGACCCGAAATAATGAAAACTTTTACTAAGTTTTCGGTTTTGATGTGGTATCAAACGGCTATTACGCGTAGGTAGGCAACAAAAAACATTTTGTTAGTGTGCTAATTACGATTATTAAAAGTAAATCATACTTACGAGTTGTAGCGTCTGTGGTGCCGGCCAACAGCCAATCCAACACGAGCAATGCAAATAACATTTTTCCACTTTTCAATAGACACAGTTTACATAAACAGTCCATGTTGATTTAAAAACAAAGGAAAATGTTTCTCTAGTCTTCAGTGTTTTATTGGCGAAAGAAACAATAATATACTCGTACTATGAGCTAATATTTAACATAATTATATCTATAGTCCCATGTTGGGCGCCACCAAGACCAATTCCAGTGGGTAGCTGAATAAAACGAGCTTAACGAAATGTTCGTTTTGACATATTTTTACACGCTTATATCATAAAAAAATATTAAACAATTTTATACCGTAAAAATAACAAGTAAACAATCAAATGACGATAATTTCTCGTTAATACTACAATCAGCGCACGCAAAAAAGTGATTAAGGGGGCGGAATGCTTAAAAAGTGTGTAATACTTTCCCGAAATCCCGTGAAAAGTTTGATACGCGAAATCCGCGAGGCGAGTGACACGCGACCGCCGCGGCTGGCGACTCGAGATAACTGGTGCAATTTACGTACACTTGTGGTGAAGGAAAGCGCCACCCCTCAATATCCCCATCCCTTTCACATAAGCAGGCCCGTTTTCATTTCAAATAACAGCCTTTGCGTAAACCTTCTCATACTGACATTTACTTCCATAATAGTAGGGTAAAATTACCGGTTTATTACCCAACTTTATACACCAAATCGAGCTATTTATATCTCAATATTAAATATAAATTCTAGTAAACCGATCTTGTTTATTTATAAAATCAATGTATAAATGATGTTTGATTTTTTTTTCTTAATTTAAAGGCTGGTACTGCTACTATATATTGATATACTAAAAATGTAAATACTTAAGGTATTTACGAACGTTTTTGTTTGTTATCTTTACAACCTAACTTATTAACAGAACATTATATTTTTGTATTAATAGAACCTCCCTGAAGTATTTATATATATATGAAACAATTCAACGGGAAAGGATATAGGAAACGATTATTATGTTCTTCGATTTTTTTATCTATTACTGAACTGGATAGCAGATCTATTAAAATATGAGCTAAATTTACTAAAAATAATAATATACATAATACATTTGATTTTGAGGCGGTACAAACAAGAGAAAACAATAGTAACAATGATGATGTAATCCTTATTCTAACAGCAATTGTGCCATTTTAAAAATACACTTAACACTAGATCATTGATTGGACTACAAACTTCGAATGGTTTCATTTGGCTACCGGAGTCGACGGTGTGGCGTGGCGCCGGTAATTCGAGTAGTTTCCACCGACAAAATAATATTTCATTACAATCACACCGTGACCACAACATCGGGAATCCGCACAAATGCTCCATTGATTTTAGTTAATAACTGCCCTTTAAACATAAACGTTATATAAGTAACTCATAACAAACCAACTTATTATATTCAAGTTGTGCCCCTGACTTCGTATGCGTGAACTTTTGCTTTTGCCCATAGGACCTCAGCTATTTGCCGGGATAAGAATTGTTCTTAATATTGATACATAACGGCATGATTCATCAAAATCTATTTAGCTGTCTTCTCTTGTTTTAAAAACGTGTACAAGTCCAACAAGGATTCAGCTATCGATTTTTATTCCTATTCAATGTACAGACACGATCAAATTACAGTCTTACTCCCGAATTCTTAGAAGTTTCATCACTTTATCAAACGTCTCATAGTACTGCGATATAAATTCGGGGGTAATAATATATAGGGTTTCACAAAAATACTATAAAATATATTAAGGTGTTAACAAGTAAGTGATAATGATCATGATTTTTCTGTGAGAAAGCAAGCCAATACAGTTCATCGCGCACATAGTAGGTAGTGTTATTTATTAAATTTCAAATAATTTGATATTTATTTCGAGAAGTGACCTTTATAGCCTACCGATAGACCCATGAAAATATTTTACTCTATTATTGTTCAACCTTATATACAAACTCTGAAAATTCTAACCGGCATACAAACGCAATGAAATCCACCAAGCAAGCTAACTACATGATTGCCTAGAGTGTACACTGTAAAAAATAATACAATGGGAATTTAGGTTAAAACAAGTATTTCCACTACAACTATTTGAAACTTCTTTTCAAGCGCGACGATTATTTTCGCCAAGTTCGAGTAACGGGCGCGTGAGTGGATTCTAGAAACACGCTTATAATTTATTTTGTTTCCAGGTAAATAATGTCCGGCAGGTCGGCGCCGCAGAATTGAGTTCCGCGAACGGCGGGGCATTTCCCTGCACCCCCGGCCGTAGCCTTAGAGCCACCATTAATATTTATACCCGCATGCGTCTCTACTCTTTCTATTGCAATGGATTATCGATGGAGGAAATCGCCTATATTTATTCGTTTCTACTTGCTAATACTTTATGTAATTTTCTATTTACTGATATGTTAGTTTGTATTATTTACTTACTTACCTTACCTACCTAGCAAAATATATTCCCGTCTTTTGCTTAAGGAGATTAGTGCAGTTATAATAAACAAACTTCTCTACAAATTCAATAATAAGACTTAATTTGCTGTGAATACAGAGTTTTTCAACCTCGTAAACTCCTTATAATACCGAGTTGAAATAAGAACGAAGCCATGTAAATGTCAGAAGTCGTCACAAGTGAATCGCTTCAAGTAAGGACTGTTTGAAACAAATACATCAGTAATAATTGTGTGACCTGCATTATAACAAATATCTATTTATAAATATAGCAGAAATCGGTATGTAAAACCTAAAAGTACGTATTCTCACTAAATTCCATTGAGCTGAACTGAATTAATACTTTGATGTACGTAATACAATCACCACCAAAAAATTTAAAAGATGCATAGAGTATATGCAATTCTTTTCAAAGCGTGATGTGATATGGAAGAAAACAATAGTTAATAATTAAACGCAACGCCACTGCATCCTAAATATTTAAAACTAACCATGCCGAGGTTTAGACCTCATGAAAATTTAAGAGCGAGTAACGTTGCGTGGCGACCCGCCAATATTACGTGTTTAAATTGCTAAATCTTGGTACATATAATTCAATTAGATAAATATGTTTGCTAGGTTAGATGTTTGTGCACAATTTAGGCAAATTAATTGGCTTCCTTACATCGAAAGTTGAAGGTGTATAAAAAGTGGGCAGAAACCGCCATATTGTTATTTTCATAAACCTTTTTTAGTTAGTCGTTGAAAGGTTCTGTAACTTAGGATTGCTGATATATTCAGACTGCAATGTTTCACACTAGATTTGTTAAAACACTATATTTACTTACTTATATGACATCTTTCCATCACGTAGTTAATCCAACTAATCAAAATGCAGAATAATGTGAAGTTATTTAGGTTTACAACTCTAGTGCTGATATTACCTAAGTACCTACGCGCATTGTGCTCACTAGAACGTGTCACATCTTGCTGACTGCAGTGATCCAACAAACTACGAATACAATGTTTTAATTAATGGAGTAGGTAACTAGTAATATTAATAAATATATCTAATGAAAAGGACTCAATATAATTAAATGTTTTAATTATTCTTGACATGATGTATCATGTCAAGAATATATACTTCTGTACTAATATTATAAATGTGAAAGTTTGGATGGATGCATAGATGGACGGATGGATGTTTGTTACTCAATCACGCCAGAACGGCTGAACGGATCTGGATGAAATTTGGCACATAGATAGATTATAGTCTGGAATAGCACATAAGCAACTTTTTATCCCGGTAAAAATGTATGGTTCCCGTGGGATAGATTTGTTAAAAATTTTCATAGCACAAAGGATCGACTTTTTTTGCGCGGGTAACACCGCAGGGCGCAGCTAGTAATAAATAAAATAAAGATACAGTGTTCTACGTCCTTATTTTATTCGACGAAATAACAGATATCGACGCTCCCGAAACTGGCCACGCCTAAGTGAGGTTTACAAGTAATCATATACGAATCGTATCGATAATCTCAAATGTATGTGCTCACCATTAAGATTTTACCCCTATTTATTTACAAGATTATGCTTGTACTTTATGTACCCACTTTCTATATGATGTTTTATTTTACTATTTTTTTTTATTACCTGGGTATTGGGCACGGACCTCACATTACAGGGGATTGAGAAAACCTATGTTTTTTTCTGAACTTAAGTGCTCCTTTTGTTGTATTGTCTTTGATCACACTATTATAAGGTACACATAATGCTGCCAAAGATATATATTTTTACCTATATGTTCTTTAAGTCGTTAAATAAATTACTTACATTTCTATTAATACAAAAAAATATCGAAACGTAATCCTATTAAACAAACGCTGATAAAGTTTACGACGTTTCAAGGTCATAGTTAATTAACAACGAAGTCTGTGTAAGGACACAATAGTAAAACTATACAGAAAATATCACTTAATTAATATTAAATAAAAAATATATTATCGTAGCTCCGAGGCGCCGTCAGAGATAGAGAAGCCGTGCCTCGCACTGAATATGTGACATATTGCTCGAATCTGCTGCGCTCTCAAATCTGTCAAGCGTTATTAAACTATGACATATGATTTATCTTCTCCCACCCTAACTCTATTGCGGCTACTACGATGCTCTATTATTAAAATAGAGGACGGTGATAGCTAAAGGAAATACTTAACCAGAATTTTCAGTAGATATACAAAAAATCTTGCTGTAAATCTGCTTATCTACTTTTGTCATAAGTATTGTAGAGCCACTTAGTAACGTACCTACTTTTGTCATGAGCATTGAAGAGCCACTTAGTAACGTATCTACTTTTGTCATAAGCATTGTAGAGCCACTTAATAACTTATCTGCTTTTGTCTTAAGCATTGTAGAGCCACTTAGTAACTTATCTTCTTATGACATAAGCATTGTAGAGCCATTTAATAACTTATCTATTCTTTACGTAAGCATTGATTTTACACGCTTTAATGAAATACGCAAAATATTTCCCCTGCCACATTTAGAACGATGTTATACCTGACAGATATTAATGTGACTAAAAACTTATCTACGCTGTAATCTCTCCTCATATAACGAATAATTTCCTAGGATTTGAATAATTTAGAAATGGAAGTGAATATTCTAGTTTATAAATTGGCAAAGTTCATTTTGTATTTAGTTGATCCAACTTTTTTATTATCTTTGTCGGTGATCGCAGGCGAGTTCGCGGGGAGGGCGTTATAAACCGTTCTGTATTTACGATACGTCTATTTTCGCTTTATTACCGCTTATGTGCTGGCACTAATTTACCCTGCCCAGTTTTTGGTATATAGCACGCAATCTATATAAAAATAACCCTCAGAATTACCTACAGGGAAAACAACTACACTTTAATTATGTATTTTTTTGTTTTAATTGCTCCAACGTTTCATTTCGATATGGGTTAATAAACATTTGAATGTTAGAGCCCAAGATAACACAAGAATTAAAAACGAATGCACGCTCGCTTTAATATGAAACGTGATTATAATGCAAGGTAATTGAATACATTTTATGTAAGTTATGTATTAATTACATCGATTTAATTCATTTGTTTTGCTGCTATAATTATGCTTATTCTCAATCCTAAATACGTAAATGTAAAGGTATAGTTGTTTAACGTGCAGAATGTAATTTCAACTTTAATTCTGTTTATCATAGTGTATTTTTGTATGTATCCTTTAACGTATATATTCTTTATCTGAGTAGAATATAACTGAAATTACAAGTATACGGAATATGCCTACTAAACAAAATAAATTCAGGTGGGTTTACGACGCATGAACGCATTATATCATTGAAATGAAATAGAACCCAAAATCTAGGGTGGGTTTTTCATAAATGGCGAAGCAATTCGCAGTTTATTTGGCATTTAAGCAAATTTAGAGGATCCCTTCTCTACTGGCATTTTGTTTTATGTGGCTGCTCGTTACCAGCGGCGGCCGCGCGTGAAGTTACGGCTGCGTTCGACCGGCTACATGCGCACGCACTACGACGATAAGACGCTACAATATCTACTTGGCTATTGGAATCGCTTTCTACGAGTCTACCCCAATAAGGTAGAGCACCCTGCTACACCATTTAAAGGTAAAACTAGACGATTTTTTTATACTTTTAATGATATGTGTACGAGTTGTGTTTCAATTCCTTTCAGTTATTTGCGTAAAATGAACCAATTGTTCTCGATGTTACGTTGAACTACTGTATTTTTTATTTGCTACAGAGCTGGCGGTTTATCGCCACGATTATGGAGACTAGTGAGAATGGCGTCCAAATAGTGCCCGGAGGGAGCCGATGCAACTCGCATCGCACTACGGACAATATTTTTATATTTTTACTGCAATTTCTGTTCGGCTCCCCAAAAGGGTAATGTTTGTCGGCCTTAAAACAAAAGTAGATAGGTATGTTAAAAACACATCGCTTTTATGCGCTTGTTAGTTTATTCCTTTATTCTGATAATATTATTTACGTGCGTTGTATTTTAGCAAGTTTTTTCGAATATGAAAATAAAAAAGCTACACTCTATTTGATTCAGTTACGTAGGTATCTATTACATTGCGTGCCAAAAAACGGACAATTTCAGAGTTAAAGCAAAATATTAAAACTAATTTCATTTTTTTTTTTGTAAAATTAGATTCTACCGAACGTTTGACCTAAATCTTGATTATTCTTTCGTTGCCGGGGAAATAATTTGGATTCAACCGTACCCCTGTAAGCAAAAGATGATCTTAACAACTATCGTATTTTCCTGAAATCCCTGATGCTTCTGATCCGGAAAGGAACAGCGCCGGATCATTTGATCTTATACATTTTGTAAAGTCTGAGTAAACCTATTTCTTTTTTCAATTTCCCGAGATTCCACGTTAGTCATACAGTCTGGTCCCTTGTCAAATAAAAACTTTCCCCATGTCTTATCGAATCAATTACTTTAATGGGTAAGAAGCCATTTTGTATCTGGAACGTCTCGCTTTCACTTTTGCTACTACAGTCAAGTTGTATTCAATTATGCATCAGACAACTTATTTTTTTATAGAAGCTAGATAAATTTTGTACTTCTTTTATACACATAAATTAATTGCATTCAAGGGAAATTTAGTTAAAAGTGAACAATACCATTGTACAGAAATCAATTTAATAAAGAGGTACTTAACTGAGGATATTTTTGTTTTGAAAGGTCGGCTACTTAACTGAGGATATTTTTCTTTTGAAAGGGCGTGCCGTATTTATGCACCCATGGGTGTTATAACTCGCGGTAAAATGACTGATCCAATTTGTTTCCCTTCTTCTACTCAAATAAATGCCAAAAGGGGAACATTTTTTCTAAAACTTACCTACCTATTACATCGATCATTTGTTTCAAACTGAGCAACTCGAATTACTGCATTCGACATACAAATTGCGCTAATTCAAAGAGACATTAATTGCGCTGCATCGCAACTTAGTCAAACATGATGGAACACCCAGAATGCGGGCAGGTCGATATCCAGTTACCCGCTTCTAATTATTCAGTTTCGAAAACTATTTCCACATGCCTTAATAGGTTCTTACAGTTTTTCACCATATATACATGTTAATGTAACAAATACCCAAAATAGCCCACAACATGCTCGTAAATGTTGCCGTTCAACCGTGCACATTTGCTTACCCCTTGCAGGTATATAGGTGTAAATGGTATTTTTAGTAATAAATATAATATGCAAAAAATACAGAGTTTTGCAGCAGCAAAAAATGTACCTAGAAACACATTCTGGAGCAACTCAACATCTGAAATCGCCAAATAGGGACGAAAAGGCTGAGGTTCAACCTTACCTCCGCAGTCTTATAGCGCAAGAATCGTAAAATATTTCACGGGCGACGTACACCCTATGCCTAGAACACGAGTATAGCAACACTAGATACGACCGCCGTGAAGGTTGTTTATTTTTGCTACTATCTCGGTATTTTCCATATCTTGGCACCGGACAATACTTGGTAGAATTTACAATTTAAATGTTTGTCAAGTAAACGTTTGCTCTTTGCGTTTCCACTATTACAGTCGCTTCGAACCAACGTCATATCAGTTTGGTATAAAAACTACTATTATAAACATTTATCACCTATTTTTATTCTACGTCCTACAAAATCATAGCGTGAAAAATAGCATATTTAAGGAAATTGTATAACGAAGAAAACTGTCTAAATATTATTTAAAATAGCTTATAGGTATAGTGCAATGATAGAGGGCAAACATCTTCCACTTAACAAGATATGTACCTCATAAACATAAGCTAGAGAAAAAAAATCATGAAACTCAAACAGCTGCAACACTCGGCTAGAATCTGAAGTCGTTTATCAAACTTTAACGTTTCTAGCCTTATTATATTTCACAGTGCGATACGACCGGCGAACTTCTTGAAAACGTAGGAAGCGCCCAATTTAGTCCGTAACTGCATCCAAATGTTACCATATCCCCGGAACACGTGAAGATTGACTTGCTGGATGGTTTTCGTGTCGTAAAATGTTCGTCTTGTTATGCCCCAGAGCGGACAGAGGCGAAATTGATGAAAGCGTTCTAGTTTTACGTAGGTAAGTAAAAATATTTCTCTATTTTCCAAGGTGAAGTATAAGCAGCTTTGTCCAATCCCATTTCTATTTTAGGGTAATCCGTAGAAGGTAAATAAAGTAACATTCGCAAATATAGCCTAAAGTGAATGTTTTAGTATTAACTTCGTAAAAAATTATGACTAGACATTTTTATTATATCACCGGATTCAAGGCATAAATAAAATATACCTTTAATAATGGATCTGAAGCCATGCACGGTTCAGCGGCATTCGTAAGTCACTTGGACACTTTGAACGACATATTTGTTACTGACCAAAATACAATGGTCACGTACCAGTATGGTAAATAAATTTCCACACACAATATGCAAATATGACTGAATATTAATGCAAAATAAGAATTTCAATGTGAACTTTAGTACAAAGATAACTGTACAATATATTAATACTAGCCCTTTTAATGTCCCACTGTTGGGCACAGGTCTTCCATCAATACGAGGTGGATTAGGCCATAGTCCACCACTCTGGCCCAGTGCAGTTTGGCGGACTTCACACGCCTTTCGAGGAGTTCTCTCAGATATGCAGGTTTTCTCACGATATTCTCCTTCACCATTTAGCAAGTGATAGTGAGATTCGCTCATAAAATCAGAAAACCAAGAGGTGTGCTCCTGGATTTGAACCTGCGATCTTCGTTACAGAGGCAAGCGTTTTACCAACTTGGCTATCACTGCTGCTGCTGCACATAACAGTAGTGCAGTAAAAATTACGCGATAACTAACATACAAAACATAATAAACACATAATCGCAGAGTTTGTATTATGAACTAAATCACTCCTTGAAGATACACCTTATGGAGTGAGTTAGGTAGGTAAGTATATCTTTAATTATTATTCTTCAAGCGATAAATGTCACTAGCGTGTTCAAGGTGTCGTTCCTTATAGACCAATTAATAGAGCCCTTATTTATAGTAAATAATGTTGCCCAAAGTCTTGTAAAAAACACCAAGAGCAAACCGCAAGTCTCGCAGTTATTGCTTTAAAATTCTACAAGTCATGCGTCAACTTTTGGTCAACACTGACAGTCAGGCAGTCAATCGATCCACTACCACCGGTTCGAATCGTTGGTCCCATTTAGTTGAGCCGGCGAACTGGAAATATTTCTAAAATTAACGACTTGACCTACTGATTAGCTCAGTGAGTGGTGACCCTGTTTTCTGAGCGTCAGGCTCAGATTCGAATCCTGTTAGGGACAAATTATGTGTGATAGGCATGAATGTTTGTACCTCAATGGATGTTCAGATGTGTGATTTATATTAGCATTATAGACTGAATTCGCCCCCAGTCCATTGTACGGTACACATAATATTATATATTTAGTTGGTGCGTTTGTCAGGCGATATTATTAATCGCCGCCGTAAAGTTACTTGTAGAAAAGCAGCCAGCACCATCGCTAGAAATTCTAGTCAAAGTACCATAATTCAAGTAGGGCTACCACTTTTATCTGCGCAATCCTCGGGAAAGGAAGGCCGCTGGTCATTTTGTTCCTGTCTCCGCTGGCCGGTGGAAATGCACTCACAGCCCGGACTCGCCGGCTAATTCTGTAAAGTACACTTCACCTGTAAAAGCAACTGTAACTGAATTGAGGGGATACGTTTTATTGCTATTAAAGTTCTACTTTCCGTGAAAACTCAGCTTGTGTGCTAACAGAAAAGTTATTTTGTTTAATTCAGACCGCATTTTTTTATTTAAGCAAGATAAACAAAAAATATATATTGACGCTGCTAAACTACACTTTTTAAAATTTAAATCGTAGATGCGGATTGGCATTAAGTACGCGTAGGATTTCAGTCTTTATGTTTAAATATTTAAGACGATAAAGACTAAAATTTGCTATTTTTTTTTCATTGTGCCAAATTAATTATATTCGTCCATTGTATACGCCATACCACTAGGGCATACTAAAATAACATGATTGCAACATTACAGATTGTTACCTTCCTGACCTTCCTGAAACACATTAACAAACTGTGTAGGAAACCATTTCGTTCAATCTTATACAAGATATATACATATCAGTATATACAAGCAAACTGCCAGCTTTAAATGATGAAAATAGCAGCAAGTTAAGGCGAGTCACTGTAAAAATATTTTCAGTATAAGTTTTCCTCTGGACCGCATCTACACAGCTTTGAAAGTAACGGCAGCGGCCGCCTAAAGCCGCTCAGCATTCACCTGAACACAACAGGCTTACCGTGCTTTGACTGAACGGTGAAGGGTAGAACCACTTGGATAAATGAATTGATAACCTCCTTGGTTTTTGTTTCGTCGGTTAAAAAGAAAAGGTGTTTGCATTCATGGATGGCGGGTCAGATCAGTTGCGCTGCATGTGCCTAGTGAATGTAGCGTTTCGATCTACTGCCGCCTTCCTACCTGTTCACACTTACACAATATGTCAATTCGAGAGTGAACAGGTACCTTCTAGGCAAGTATGCTCCATCGTAGATCTCATCGTCACTTACCATCAGGTGAGATCGAGATCAAATACTTGCCTATAATGTAATAAAAAAAAAGTTTATTTATTTTCCTATTTAATTTAACTTTAATTGGAAATTTACTCATCATTAACTAATCTATACAATATTATCAAGGAGTGCAATATTGAGGCAATGTAGTACTATAAACACGTTAATAAAACACAAATGAAACAAGTAATCATATTTTTACAAAAGCGAGGCAAAATCAGCAAATCTCTGTAAACTTGTGCTTATATAGCTCTTATTTATGACCAAACTCAGAACTGGTTTCAGATTTTTAGGCGAGATTAAACTGGCTGAGCATAAAGTTAGCCACTTTTCAAATTGAATCATTTATTTATCGTTGTTACAGGTTTTAACACGCTATAACTCGACAAAATGTGCATAATAATACGAATTATTAACTGTTGTAGTGTTAAAACACTGGAAAACACTATAACCACAACAATATAAAACTTATATTAAAATAATTTATTTTATATTAGTAAATGTTTGTTTGTGTTTAAAACAGCATGTCTGTTTTGTTTTCTACTTCAAACATTATTTGAATCCGTTTATCGCATCATTGTTTAGCAAGCTTAAATTGTGATAAATAAAATTATTGTGAGAATACTTTTGTAACGAAAAGATGGCAAATCGATTCAAGCAAACAATGGTAAGGCTTGCAAAGCTAAGGCTAACGAGGTTTAAATGTGTAGCCGCGCAGAGTCCGCGGCTTATCATTATCTCGGCTGGTGTAACTCATATGATAGCATGGTGATAGAACGGCTGGACGCCCGTGAACACACTCGGGAAAAGGTTCGTTATAAATGTGTGAATTTCTAGATAGCACTGTTAATTTTAAAAAGTTCACTTTGGTTTAAAATAAAAATTTACGTAAATTTTGAAACCGTGTTAAGCTTTGCACAATAGTATAATAAAGTCATAACTACTAATATTAATATGCAGTAGCAATGGTATCGATGGTAGTAACCACCTCATCTCCTAGAAAAAAACATACCTTATACATGTAAAAGTAAATGTTACTTAAAGTTGTTACTTAAAGGCAATATCGAATATGGATCATTTTACTGCGTATAAATAAAATGAAAGTGAGGTTTTATTGGGCAATATGAAATTGTTACTGCAATAACTTAGCTTTCTCAATCGCTCCGATATAGTTACGGATCAGTTACGCCGAAAACATTCGTCGTCACACTCGTGCGGGACCCATGGCATTGACATGAATACTAATGCATTCTGTTGCACACTATTACACTACTAGCGTATCTCAACGCAAAGACCGTCTTCATGCAATATTTGTAATATATTCACCGGAATGTTACAAAATAATTTGACAAAGACCCTTCTATTTTTAAATGTACATTTCAAACAGAAAAAAATATTGAAATAAAACTATTTTTTCGGATTTTATCGCGTTTATTTTATGTTATTACGTTCCCGAAGTTTCGGCTGCTTTACAGCAACCATGGTCACGGGAGGACTGAGGTGGTTGACGTCCTAGTGTCATAGTTTGACGGGGGTACCCTCATATTTAGTTGTTACTTGCGGTCCGATCTACGCAGAAGGGCGAAAAAATAGTTTTATTTCAATGTGTAGTATTCGCGTAAATATAAGAAATCAAAAAATAATTACTTTTAAATTTAAATTTAAATACATATTCGATTACAAAGTATTACGTTTATTATTAAAAGATTTTGATGAACTAAAATAAATGGTTTTGAGATATTTTCAAATCTACATATTATCCCAAAATCCTTTTCAATTTCTGTTGCAATAGAACATTCTAGAAAACAATAAAACAATTGATATTTATACTGCTAATGCGGACGGACGGTACGCACTGAAATCTACGTGATTTTACGTGCTATGCGGGAATTTGATTAATGTACACATAATTATTTTCACGCCCAGTTTTAAGGTTCATTCACCCTTGTTGCAGTAGGTAATTTCAGGTATTCTATGCTGAAATGCTTAATTCCCAAATCTACCAACTCACCGCGAATTCTGAACAACTTCCTCAAACTATTGCTCGCACTAATCAATTCACAACTTTATGCGGACTTCTCAGTGCTCGTGTTGGATGGAGCAACAACATTTTAAACAACTGTTAAAAGTGGATTCTATGTTATTTGTTAAAGTTTATGGATAGGGACATGACGATAGAATAACAATGTCGATAATGTCTACAGATCCACACGGATTGCAGGAAAGTACACATATAACTTTCGGAATAAAAAATAACACAGAAGTATTTGTTTTATAATTAGCAAAAGTACGAAGTATTTTGCTACATTTTTAAACATATCTCTGGCTATAAAAAGCTTGCCTAAACACAAACTTTTTGAAGTAGATGGAACTTTATCGTTATTATTCGGGGCTTTACGGGGGCGCATTCAATATTATAACAAAAGGTTGTTGTGCATGAATAAGTTTATCTGAATGTTGAATATCGAAATCGACCTATAGCCGAAATAGCATTGTCGGTATACAAATATGTACGGACTTCATACGTATTTTGGTTTTAATGGCGGAGAACCAGGACAAACTATACTTGCACTTGTATGTATTTCAAATTAATACCTACATAATTTAATTTAAACCTTGAGTACGTACATCTGCTATGGAAAAATGCAGAGCAACGGACTCTAAGCTGTTTCCAATTTAATCCAGCGATGTTCCGCGTTGAAAATCGAATTATTTTGCAAGAGGTGTAAACATTGTGTGAAATGTGTAACACGAAATACTTTTAGGTACACATAACTATCGAGTTTAGATTTTGTTTGTTTACCTTCAAGCAGGAGAAGCGCGTTGAGCTGAGTTGCTGCAAGAACTTCAAGCAGCTTTAAGCGGTCATAAAGAGCGTTGGACGCTGGCTACAGCAGACGGCGCAGATCCTGTAGCTATCGTGTGCTTTTAACGACGCTCCCGCCAGACATATTTCATGGCTGGGAAATAAAAACTAAACTTGCAACTCTAGTCTGAGTTGAGGACGGGTGAAATAAGTTGCAATACCGCGGAATCTACTTTAGTTAGTTGACTTTGGATTTTGATAATTATTTCAAGTCTATAAAAGTTCAGAAATGGTACCTAGTTATCTAAAAGTAAAAGACAATATCTAAAACGTCCCGTAATATTGTTAACATTCATTTAGACGTACAAGTAAAAAAAAACAAAAACCTTAACCATACCTAACAGGTGGAACTTACAAAAAGTTTAACGTTTGATTTTTTGAGAATGTATGTCAGACATACATTGTAAACAAAAGAGTGTTATTTTCCCGCTTACATCACTTACAGGCTGAATAGCGCAACTAAAAGACCGTAAGCTCATAATCTTGGATCCGGCCGCTAAACGGACTCGGTTTGGCTCCAACCCAGACCAACTCGGAGCATGTCCGAACGCTAAAACGTGAACAGCATTATGCAAATTACCATACTCTTTGTTCTGTTCTCTAATGCTATTTACATTTTATTTATTCGCGACAAAGGTTACCTGTGATAGCTGGCCAAACCGCTTTGTTTAGACAATATTAAGTGGATTACTTTAAACCCGTATTTTACCTGTGCGATGAAATTGAGGAAAAAATGTTGCTTACCATTGGGTAAGCAATATAAAACTAACGATATAAGCACACCTACACGGGAATTTTTAATTTTTTGGTAACAGTGCACAAGACGATTGACTCAAAGTTTGTTTTTTTAGTGGCTATTGGCGTGGGGTCGATCTATCTTGCATTATCCATCGTTAGTGTAAACAAGTTTGTTAACAGCATCGACTACTGTTCTAGCTTGTGAGCCGAGCGCCCGCGGGGCTAGAGTACTCCATCTTATTGAAGGCAATCAATTAATTTCACCCTGTCTTCCGACATCTTCGCACTATAACTACTTAGGTACATACAATCTATAACTAACTCATACGTAGTTGAGTGAACTGATATATGCATAATATAATGTTGTTGTTTACGCCTCAATTCTATAACTGTCAGTTTGCCATTTCTTTTTATTTGACGTTTCTTTTTTTACTATTTGTCTATGTGTCTTCCCTTTTAAAAAAACGTTGTAATGCTTGAAGTAATTAAAATGTGAATAACAAGAATGCGAGTTTTTAAACCCAGAAAAAATAGGACACACACAGAAAAAATAAGACAACTTAGGCTAAAGTCAATCGGCCGAAACAGTTGTTAATTCTCTCATGCTATTGATTTAATGTTTTTTGCGATATTCTAAATTGGAATCAAGGACCACAAAAATAATTTGCTTTAAAAAAACTTCATAGCACACATAGTTTCATAAAGGATATAGGGCATGGAAACAAGCAATAATATTAGTATAAACATCAGTATTCACAAGACGTTTGTTCAGTCTTGATTTGAATACGTAAATACAGTTCGCCTAGATATCTATTCACCCATCAAACAATTAATCGATAATTATGTAGATATCCACTGACATTACTCGGCTACACTTCGAAATCGCATTTAGCTGATGCGACTTTTGACGGCAGCGTTCCAATTACTGGAGACATACTCTAACTGCTATTTTCAAATGGTGATTGCCGCCTCTAGCGAGACAATTGTAAGAGAGCCATTTCATTTATTCTAGTAATTTGCAAATACTCAGTTACTTTTGGGGATGGGGCCTATTCCTTTATCGGAGAAGGAAGAGAAAAGTTTCGTTCATTGCTTTGTATTCGCGATTGACTGATTTGTGCGCTCGTTTTGCAGGTGAAGCGAGCTAAGCAATGACCAAGTGAGGCTAAAATCGCTCGAGACACTGAAAGCTAATGAAAAATAATGACTGAGTGTTTATTGCTAATTTTATGAAGAAAATTTACGGCAACTTGTTTTAAAAAGCAGTTTATATCTAGATTAAAATAACCGATACCCACACATAATCAACATCACCATATGGATAGCTTCACTGAAAAATATAGTCGTAAAGTTTATATCGTTCAATTCAATGATAAGACATGACCTGACATATCCTGAACAAATATTTACACCGACATTTTACACACGAAGAGGTAAATATAAAAATAAACAGTAAAACCAAAACCACGTAGATCCCCCAAATCCTCAAGCTGAGTCTCCGGAAAGTCTGTTACGATAAATTTGTTTAACTTAAGGTGAAAAGGGGCAGATGCCTTCGTAACAAAAGTAAAAGATTTGAGGGGCAGTTTTGAAGGAAAACTACGTGGAAAATCTTGATCTTACAATTACGTATCTTGTTACCTGCTTCCTTATTTTCCTCTCGAGCTAGAATTAAATGTCTATATAAAGCAATTCAATTTGCGGTAGAAAAACAACCTGCATAATGTTTTTAAATAACTGCTGGCTAGGTGCAAATTACTATACTAGCTAATGTCTCCAATAAACTTTTAACAACGACCTCATTATAATTTGTATATTATGCTTATAACAAAATCACTTGAGATTTACATAGTTAAAAGCTATAGAAATCTGTTAACTCCGTTTAACTAACCACAATGTTGAGTCAACTATCCTATTAAAAGCCAGGTGTTAATCATTCAAACCTGCCACTGACTGCTTATAATTTCCTCAAACTATTACTCGCACTAATCAATCAACGAGTTTTGACTGGAAACTTTTCTATAGTCGCGTTTCAGGTTCGAAACTATGTTATGTACAATCTATCATATTTGATTTTATCCTTAAGGGTAAGTCCAGGTTAGGTGCCACACTTTAGATAAGACAACATAACTTCATAATTAAAAATATATTAATAATTTTCACCTTGGATTTGCTAGCTTTGCGCCGCGAAAGATTTTTGAACTTTTAGACGAAACACGCGCAATATCATCTATGCGGGCGCGCCTCCCATTTTGCAATACAATTTATTCCTATGGTATTTGTAACTTAGTGCACTCCAAATCGCAGCACCTATTCCGCTGCGGCAAGGATCCTGGAACTATCCTATATTATAGTTGTTCGAACAATGGCTTAGTGATGATCGGTTGGCGACAATAGAATGTTGATTGCCCATAATGCTAAGACCACGCTGTGCGCAAACGTGATTGACCGGGTCTAAACTGAGTCAAACGCCCTGCTTCGCTCGAGCTCTGATCTGTCATACGCCTTGCTAAACGCGTGGCTTATGGCCGAGACAGCCGAGGCTGCGCGGTTGGTCAGGACACGGCGGCTAGCCATGTACTAATTGACCGAGCAGCCTCTAATCGCGCATTCAGAAAAGGGTCATAATTCTCAGACCACCTTTCATATATAAATATTCAACATAATAATTACTGAGTACCATTTTCATTTTGCTTTCTTTCCTTTTACTATTAATTTGTATTTCCGTGTATCGTCTTGGAATAAAGCAAACAAGTTCATTGCATAAATCAATAGAGTACACTCTTAACAGAGACATTCATGTTTGGGTCATGTATTCATATAATGAGTTTAAATAAATACAATTTTACCTCATTAATTAAAATCATAAACTCAAAATTAATCGCGTCCAACCCAAACATTATTTAATTTGATCGCCTTAAAAGAGCTTTTAAATTACATCGGTGACGTATTTTTATTTATTCAGCTTCGCTTAATAGCTCATATAGTTACAACAAAACTTAATATTTCTTTGCAACCAATGCTTAACTGGTTGATTGGTATCACAAACCTAAATGCGTCGTTGACATGAACTCTAATCAGATTTTGGTTGCTCACGAGTCTCTGGAATAACAATCGTTGAGTATAAATCACTTAAGTGGTGTAATCAGTTGAGCTGCGCGCTACTGACGTTGATGGTGGAGGGTCAACCGCTGAAAGCCTGAAAAACAATAAGAAATAGACCAACTCATTAGTCACGCGAACTCACACGCTCAAGTTTGTGTGCTTGCTTGTGCTTCGTGTGAGTTTTCAACTTATATAAATACCGATACGGTGATCGAATGTTTCTATACCAGTGAAGCTTGTGTGTGTGCTGCTCAAGCGTAGGTATTGTATATGTAAATATTCGATCGCTCGATTAGTATTCGATATTGTTAGAACTTATACTAAGCCCCTGTTGTTTACATTACGGATGAGCTATTTTATTTATTAAATTTTTAAACCTTTGTATATAAGATGTAACAATAATAGTGAAAATTATTTTAATAGTTCCATCACTAAGCTGTACAGGTTTCTGAAAATAAACAATAAACACTACGTGCTAAGTGCGCGGTGAAACAGTTCTGGCTTGCTTTCTCAAAGACAAATCAAACACTATATTAAGACGTTATTTATACATTAACGCGATCGTAACGTAACGCTTATTAGCCCCTTAAAATATTGTATACTATTTTGATACACTTTGTATATTATTTTACAAATAGTCATGTATATGTCGGGGTCAGAACACCCCGTCCCTATAAGTAGGGTTCATTAAGGTCAATAGTAAAAATATAATGGACGACGACCTTATTAGCTCAGTTAGTAATGAACCTGATTTCTGTTTGTACCGAGGGTCCCGGGTTCGAATCCTGGAAGGCACAAACATTGTGTGATGAGCACGAATATTTGTAGCCAAGTCATGGATGTTTAGTATCTATATAAGTTTTTTATACTGTGTTCGCCCCCAGTCCATTGTGGGGTACCCCATAATACAGGCATTGCTTAGTGTGGGGCCATATAGTTAGTGTGTCAGCCAAGTCTAATTGAAAAACAGACCATTCCCGAAATATACTCGAGATGGAAATCAAACCCGCAACCTCCCGGACATGTGGGACAAGCGGCTAACACCCACACCACTAGAGCCGCCCAGATTTCTCTACCAATACCACGTTAACAAGACAACAACTATAAAAAAATGGCTAAACATTATTTGAATTATTTTTACATTTTCTGATATAAATAAAAGTATATACCTTATTACTAAAACGTTTGATACATACGACTGCAAAAATAGCATCCAATTTCTACACATTCCTATACGGGCACATTAATATTACAACAAAAGGACTTTGCGACGCATGAATAACTTCATCTGGATGTTAAATATGCGTAACCGACCCATATCAAAGACAATGCTGCCGTGAAAAATAATAGTTTCAGGAAAACTGTTTGAATTTTTCATACGGATGAAACAGTCAACCAAACATTTATGTGTGGACGTAAACATTTTCAGACATCCCGTACGTAGTTTTTGCTAGTTGATATTTGTCGCTGCATATATTCGCATTGTGGGCCCTGGCTGTTATTTTGTTATGAATTTCATTGTTTATTCACATTACTTATTTTTTAATGTAAATGAATATAAGGTGTACTAAAAGTAGTGTTAAATATTTAGCATGTTATGCCCATCACGGGTATGTAATATATACTAACTAATATTATAAATGTGAAAGTTTGGATGGATGGATAGATGGATGGATGTTTGTTACTCTTTCACGCCCGAACGGCTGATCGGATCTGAATGAAATTTGGCACAGAGATAGATTATAGTCTGGAATAGCACATAGGCTACTTTTTATCCCGGTAAAATGTATGGTTCCCGTGGGATAGATGTTTTAACTTTCATACTTTTTATCGCGGGTAACGCCGCCGGGCGCAGCTAGTGTAATATATATGTGTAAATGGATTTTGATGTATTTATGAAGGACAGTGTTTTAGTAGCGTTTCCCCGTGCACTCGTGGTCACAAATATATAATAGTAGGTACATGGCAGGTGGTTTTATTTTAAATGTCGCACAATTTCTTAAATTCAATAAGTATGTTATATCAATTGGCACGCAATATTGTGGGACTTCTCAGCATACTCATTTGTATTCCATAAAAATAATTAAGAGATTTCTGATTAAAAATTGTTTAGATAATTGAGCAGCTTATTATGTAGAGTTAAATGCAGACGCATAGTAGAAATCGAAGAAATATTATATCTTTGTATAAGGACAAAAATGGTACTCGGTAATCCGTACACAGTCAATATGAAACATTTCGTTATCCTTTCCTGCGAACTCCACATAAGGTAAGTAAAGTAAATTTAAGAACATAAGCTTATAATCTAAGGATTCCTAAATGTACACGAATTGGTTACAGGCCCAGACCAGCCCCGGGAATGACTATATGCTAAAAGGTGATCAGTATTATGTAGTGTGGGCTGAATATTTTATTTACTATTAAGTAGGAAAATGTACCTACAAGCTGTCAATTATACTTTTGAGTAGCATTTACTGTTAGAAAGTATCATTATATGTGTGTGGTGACGTGTCAATTGCTTGGATTTACGAGCGGTGCACATGAGACTGCGCGACAGGTAGTGACCACCGCATGTCGTTATAAACCTCTCGGCTGTGATGTGTGACGTGGGAATATGCCATCGGCACTCAGATCCATAAGTACATCTATTGCGTTAACACAAGCTGATAACAACTAAATTGAATCAGCTGTAAGTTTCATTCATAATTTGAGAAAAGAGTAATCCCCTTTATTAAAATTACATTACACATTTTTCACCAACAAAGTTAGTTTATAAATAGACCTATTATAAATAAACACCAAAATGTATCTCAGAAAACGAAGCAATTACAACGGTTCAGTACCTAATTCATAAAATATACTACACGAAGTTAATTAGTAGTTAAAGAACTCTTTATTCAATAATTTAAATATACCATCCACATGGATTTACACGAGGACTCTAGCTCATATACCGAAACTAGTTACGGTAAACAATAAAAATATAACGGGATTTATAATTGTTATCTTAAAATAATTGCACAACTCCACATATTCACAACGGAATGTACTCGTCGAAGCCATGCTTATTAAGGATCGTGCAAAATATTGTTATGCTGCAACACGATACAGGCGCACTAGTTTCA
Source organism: Pheosia tremula (assembly GCA_905333125.1). Lineage (NCBI taxonomy): Eukaryota > Metazoa > Arthropoda > Insecta > Lepidoptera > Notodontidae > Pheosia > Pheosia tremula. The sequence continues at coordinate 4,758,246 of HG995405.1, read as the reverse complement.
CTCCAGTTCACAAACGAGCGAAGAGCTCGGCTCGCGGGCGGCCTCGCGTGGCGCTCGAAAACCTACAATTGCACAAACAAACACGAGTGCAGACGAGCGCTGCTTTGAGCGGCTCGTCTTGCAGGTGAAGCGAGCTAAACAATGCGCCAGCGAGGCTAACACCGCTCGAGCCCCTGAAGGCTATTGAAAGACAATGACTGTGTGAATGCGCTCCACAGAAACCTTGTCTCGTTACCGCGAACTATATTGTTATCTTTTCGAAGGAACACTACAGTTTTTACGCTATAAGTTACGATCTACGTACGCCAGCGTCTAATACGTGGGTATGTGTGAATTCCAAATTCACATCAGGGCCCCGAGTCTGCTAACACAATCGAATCATAATCGAACAGCAACCGCATAGTAACTGTCACTTTGACAGATATCCCATACAATACCGCTCAAAAGTGACAGTTACTATGCGGTTGCTGTTCCATTATGAATCGATTGTGTTAGCAGACTTGGGGCTCAGTCGTTTAGATGATGGGAATCCTTCCAGATGCCCGAAATACCTCAACAAATGGTGTTATAGCTAGCTGTGACCATGATTATAAGCGCGGATACCTATAAAAAGGTATCATTCGTTTATATTTTACAGATAGCTGATGACATGACGTACGTGTTATGTTCCTGTGATCATCTGGCGATTAAGGAAGTAGGTATCTATTACGTAATCAGCACCGTGCAGAGGGCTAACCGAACAGTAGCCGGTAAGGCCGTGATTGAAAGGGGACGCATCCGCCTGGTCAGTGCAAACACCGAGTTGTGGACAATAGACCAAAGCGAGTGTTCGTGCTATCAGTCGGATACACTTTTGCAATTAGCGTAACAATCACACAATCGCAGGATCATATGGAGAGACAAACTAATTTGAGATAACCTTTCAGAAATTCATGCAAAACGATTGGGCGTAAGAAGGTATGGTTATAACATACTGACGAAAGATCAGCCTAGTAGAATTCAGCGTAGACCGCTTAGCAAACGGCTTCGAGTGCTTGCAGGTTCGTTTTCCGACTTGTAAATTTTCGGGAATGATCTTTTCATAAACTTGTCCTGGTCTGGTTCATAATATTGGGGTTGTACCCCTCCTTTGTACGATACCCATAATACAAGCGTCGCTTAATTCGGGAACATACAGTTGGTATGTTCGTAGGTCGATACTTACACTAAGATTACCAAGGACGAGCAGTGCAGCTCTATATTTAACGAGAGTTTGAGTTTTGTAAATAGTTTACACCTATTTATACAGTGTAATTAGGTGCACTAATTGGTCGAACAACCTCTAAAGCCATGTAATTTCGCGCGACTGATACAAAGTTGAATTGTTACGTTGCTGTTAAAAACTTTCCGCGGGATCCGGTGCACATCACGCGAACTAAACTAGGCTTGATCGACGAGCTTATATACTTAACGTAGAGTGCCTAGAAAATACTTTAGACGGATACTTTGTGTAGGTAACAGTAGTGAGGGCTCAAAAAAAACGACTAGTGTGACTTTATAATTGGGCAATAAAAGAGAAAAGTGGCTGCCATTTTTCGAAAGGACAACCGGTAGGAATCGAATTGTATGGAGTCTTCGCTACTGATAGGTACTGCGTTATATGGCGTACATAAATATAGTCAATAGTAAAATTATGACAATAAATGCCATTTCCATGAAAGGTATCTACTGCAAAGTATGTTCATTCTATAAATTGTAGAACTAACGTTAATTGACTACTTTAAGTACTATTTCGTTACCTATAGTTGTTTATAGCAATTTCTTTAAGTAATTGCAAAATAAAAGGACGTTAGCGGCTTATTACATTCATCGACGTAACTTGAAATATGGATAACAATGGATTTTGGGGTCGAGTCACCTTCGTTCGTAGGAGAATTAAGTACCCTCGAGATACCCTACACGTGACCCTGGGTGGTGCCAACCAGGTGACAACTCTACTGGTGGTAGGCTTCGGCCGTGGCTAGCCACCACCCACTGAACAAAGCCATGTCGCCAAGCGGCCTAGCCGTGTTCCGGCATGATATTCGGTGTTGCCATTCATGGATGGCGGGTCAGATCAGTTGCGCTGCATGTGCCTAGTGAATGTAGCATCTCTATCTACTGCCGCCTTCCTACCTAGGCAAGCAAAAAAAAATAACGTTGATACGAAAAAATGTGATAAAAAAACACATCCGCGCTTGAGTATAAATATCTACAGTAATAGTACTGTAACAATACTAAATGTTTTAAAGTTAAATGGCATAAGTTAAGCGTATAATGTTGGCAAACAGTCAACTGCGCGTGGCGTGCCAGCTTTGGAATCTTTGATGTCTACAATATGAATAGAACTAACTTCAAACAAAGGCAGAACACAATACTAATGGTAAAGAATTTTTGTTTCTTGTTTTTGTGTTTGAGAACATTGTCGCCAGTTAGTAGAATTTCGTGTGAAGGCAACCCTTCAAGTTCGCTCGTGGGAGGAATTTCCACGAGGAAGCACAAACATAACGAGTCTTTTTATATTAACGTCTCTACGAATGTAAGCGATAACCGATTTAGAATGAACACTCCGATGACTTTTAAATAGACGAGGCCAGCCTGGGCACATGCCTTAAGCGGGCAAATGACTGATGACAACGCTCCGGCGATGCAGCGCAAGGGTTTGCCTTGGGCCCGTCCCAACTTCGCGAAGTTGTGAACGCTGGTGTGTAAGCCGGCAGTTACGTATGCCCGTTGTAGGAATATTACCCAAGTTTCATTTACAAAGGTCACAGCTAGTGAACAATGAAAACATAAAAAAAAGAAAAAACACACCAAGAAAATTTACATATAAGTGGAACAGCTTTCGTAATTTGTGTTCACTCCTTAAAAGGGTAATTCAGAGATATTGAGTAGGAAAACAGTAATACTCTACTCGGTATAGCTACTCCACCAGCTACTTATATACCAACACATTTAACAACTTACTGGAGACCCCCTTTATATCTTCATATTCTTCTTGAAATCCCGTTCAACGTTCCCTCTATATACATTGACTCGGTGAATATCATATACATTAACTAGGTTTTACTCTACCGTTCAAGCCTATATCATGGCTAATTATATTTTTACTACATTAATGCTATTAATAAGCACTCTCATCAATTAAAAACGTGATAGAGATTTGTTTATTCCCCTAGTCCTAATAATAAAAATAGGTAGGTACTTACGTACCTAAAATAATGTTATGCTTTCCATTATCGACAGGTAAACATTAGGTTCAACAAAAATACACAATTACAGCGGTTCCGTTTAATTATTTCGAACATAAATCTTAAGATATTTATTTATTATGACTCTCTAATAGCAGGTTGACTTCTCACAGTCGTCACGCCACAAGGAGGAAACCACACGAGCTTAAATATTCAAAGCGTACCTATACTTACTAAAGAAATGAAGAAAGCAATTTTATACAGTGAAGTTGTTCAATATTCAATTGCATGGGTTGAAATTATAATCTTTGCAATAGGCAGCAATAAAAGTGGTAAGTACGTGTATTCTAAGAACCCATTTGCAAAGTACTTTATAGTTCTTTGTGGATTTCACGTAAATAAACATCGTTAGTAAATTACTGGCGGTTCGGCCCGGGTAAAACATTCTAAGGAAATACTTGCACACTGATAATAACTGGTTTTAAATCAGTTCAATAGTTTACTTTGCCAGTCTGAAATAAATACAAAACAACATAATAGCAAATTAATAGCCACCACGTACTCAAAAGATTTTACGTTTAGTTAAACATTCAATTTTTAAACACATGACTGCGAACACCAACGTGATTTGCATAGGGCTGCAGCGTTACTAAATAATATTTCATAATATTCAACACGTATCTACGTAGGTATTCGTTTATCAATCCATTGCAAGTGTAACAAAAGGTAGGATATACCATAGAATAGTACTTTAGCTTTTGATTAATAACATGGAAAAGTGAAATAATAAAATATCCTAGCAGTGACATCACTACATATCTCACTCACCCATAATTATAGGCATATACTAATTGGGAATTAATTACTTCCTACAAAAAGTTGTAAAGTAACAACCCTACTGAGTAACGGGATCAGTGGTAGCAGCGGTAAGTGGAAGCACAGCACAAGTGCTATACGTTCGTTATGCGCGCTCCGAATGTAAAATACATTTTTTGCCTCCAAATTGGCATTATTTGTGTACTTGATTTTGTACGCTGTTTTTGTTTCAAATTACAAATATATTTCATTTCTTATAATATTTGTGTTAACGACGAATAGATAGATTGTACATAACAATAATTTTATTCGTAAAACCTACGAATGGTAAAACTAGCAGCAATGGGACTTGACAGATCGTTATAACCTAACTAACCTAAGCAGTATCTATAGCTGGACTATGTATACCTATATATAGCGACCATTTATATTCAATTTCATTTTCTAAGACCAAAAACTGTGACGAATGGTCACAGTAACTACGGCAACGCGTGCGTGCCACACAAACATATGATTTAATAATACATCCAACATTACTAGTTCTAGGTTTGGTCTTTCCAACTACTTTCCGTGACTGACGACTGGAATTATCATAATATACCATTTTCGCGTATTACCCAAAATCTCGGAATTATCGAAGTCTGTGTTACAATTTTAGTCCTATAACAAATGACTTGCTTAAAAGAATAAAGGCGCTGTCTTATTGCAGCGCAAGCAGTGCATGCTTGCGTATACCCAGCTATGGGTCAGTATTCTTGCACATTACACGAATACAAGGTTGTGTACAGCTTCAATACCACAGGCCGCAAAAAAAGCCAGGTCAAGTTTATATGCTCTGTTGAACAGATTTGTATCATATTTCTCGTAAATATAAGCTATTGGCATCGGCATTAAACTTGGTTGGAATCCGGCCAGTTAGTTAGAGAGTTATTTTTTCCCACCATCATGTATAGCTGGTGCAGCGTTGAGCTATGTGAGTGTGAACAATACCCGAGCATATCACGCGTGTTTCATTGACGACATAGAACACGTTTTTGTTCATAGCGTGTTCCTGAGTTGCAGTGGACCTCTTCACATACTTTTTCCTACAATGTAAAGTTATTTCCACGTGCGTAGTATGCCCGTTTGCAGTAATGGAGCAGCGCCTTTATATTTTACAAGCTTCTGCCTGCGGTTCCACCCGCGGTACTTCGATAAAACATATCCAGTAGCACTCAGGGATAATGTAGATTTGTATTAGAGAGAGTATTTTCGGAAACGGGTCAGGAGTTCAGAAGATTATCCCCTACATCCAAACTCAAAGACCTTACCTTTCTATATTATTTCGCATAAAATTTCATAGTTTCTCTTTTAGAAAATCTTGGCAGCCTAAAATAAAGTTGTGTTTGTTGTGTTTTAACATTTGGGTAACTCGAAATTAAAATTTAATTCAATGCTAAACCACCAATACGAGTATAACTCCTTTATAAATAACGTGGCAAATTAAACATTGCAATTTCCTTAGTGGGTATGTACTCGGATTCCAGATTTGAATATAAAATCAATCTCAAATGAAACCTGCGTCTCGCGGTGCGCCCCTTCTAACCCCGACACTCGATACGTTGATTATGTGGAACTGGGCGATCTCCCCTTGCCATATGATTGATAATACCGATATCGACACTAAACATTTTTCACTTAATCCCACTAACACTTTTATATGAATAGGTAGATAGGTGCTAACCAAATGGTGCATGTACTCGTGTGTAATATATGTACCATTTTTTTTTGTATTTACCATAGGTCAATTCGATAGATATTATGCATAACAAGTATAGATCGGTAAGTTTGCAAGAAAAGGTGGTTGCCATACATCTCTTGCGTCCTGGCTACTCGTTCACTTACGTACTGCTCTCGTGTGTACCTGGCATAAGATGGAATAGAATTAGGTTGTACAGTGGCATAAGTCAAATAAACATTCTATTCCGCGTTCAAATATGTACAAAGAGTTTTGGTTATCCACAGTGGCTCGGCTATTTGAACTAAGTAGCCGAATAAGAACCTCTGGGATTACCCCAGCTAGACGAACGTGCGGAATAAATTCCGAGAGTTCTTTGAAATAATATCTCTGGAAGCAATAAACCAGTAAGTTGGCATACTCCGGAGAAATATACCAAAGTTTCCGGCGTCAGTCGTAACTCGCGAATACTTAGCGGTGAGCTAATAATTTGCATTGCACTTATGTGTACACATTATATCATATACATATACTCGTATATTAAAATATTTTTTATCTACTTGGCATCATTAAAACACCTTATAGATGGGTAGCAGGTACATGAAAACTAGAAATCCAACCTATACATAACAAAACAAGTTATTTTTAAACTTCGGTTAGGTAACTCGGAACTCCTAACACAGTGATACCTTTTTATTAAAACTGTAGTGTGAGAAGGATGGATGACGTTACGTTAAAAATGATTGTACTTGAGGTACTAATCTCTTAATGTAAGCTGTCCCAGGTACGTACTTGTTTATATTCAGTACGGTTTTTGCTAGGGATATCTGTCGAATATAACAATTACGATGTAACTGTCATTTGCTTATGATCCGATTGTGGAGACTATTTTTGTAATAATTAATTCAATAAACCAAATTAAATGTCTTAATGGCAGTAAAGATAATCTTTCTAGTAGCCTATGTATTATTTTACATAGCGCAGCAATTTGTAAACGAGAAACAACTAACCGCCGCGGGCTGTTGACAAATTGCGACCGGCCCAGCTGATATTCAACTCTACACCGTAGATTGGTGATAAGCGACCAATTTGAGGAGGCGCCACCACGGGGTACGGAAGTCGTTATTACAGTAGGCGGTGCGACCCGGCAAATTGCAACCGAACACGCCATCTGAACGTGACAGCGCTGTCGAACACATTCCTTATTTGAAACGTCTCAGCGTGACATTGAAGCTGTATAGGTGTTACGAATATTGAAAATCAGTTTAACGCTAAGCGATCGATCAACGTACCGAGAGAGTTGAGCGTGAGAATTACTAACAATCCTAAATCACAATAGTTCGCCTGTTAAACCATGCGCCATATTATTTTGACCGCAAGTATTAAGCAATATAAAGTTTGGTAAAACCGCTACGAGTCTGTAAGTACCGCGTAGCACGCGCGACTACGCACCGCTACATGCTACATGGTTACGAGGACATGTTTTGTTATGATTTTATTGGTAATGTTTTGTTATTCTGTAAATTTATAATTTAACTGTGATAGGGCCTTGTTTGTAGTTTTTTTTTATTATCTTAATATAATGGATACGGTAGAATCCTAAAATGAATTTTATTCGGGCTAAACTATTTTTAATTGAAATTTACACGCTTATACCATGTGTTCTCATAGCCCAAAATAATATAGTAGTATAGTCGAATATGGAATAATATAGTCGAAAATGGAAGCAGAACCTACGCAAAGATATTATTTATACGTATTGAACTTCAATACATATTTTACAGAAATTCTAAATCTTATTTTAGTAAAATTAACAAGTTTTAAGTATGTATTTGGTAACGAGGACGTTGCGATATTCTAACATAAGTAACTAAATCTAACGTCATCGACAAAATTACAAAAATTGGCGAGAAAAAATCTAGTTCCTATTGTAAGATTTTCCAACCCGTGACCAAATAGACTGACTAAATTGAACACTGGATTATATTTATTTGCTGTGTATAAATTCTCAAACGTTGAAAGTGGACATGGATTTCATTATCGTTGGCAGACATTCACAATTACTCCGGGGACCACGACTGACGGTTTGACGAAAGGATACGGTTTGGTCCCTTGAAAAAGTTTTGTATTTATTTAAATGTCGGTCCACTTGAAGTCTCTACGAACACATCGCGTTCCGACTCTACTGCAAATATGAAGATCGGTTTTAGCACATGAGCTATATAGAGCATTCACTCTCTGTGGAATATAGATTCAGCGTAGCTATCACAATCAGAATATTTTGATTGCTTATGAATCATCAAAATAGTGACAACATGCAAAGCTACAACCTTACCATGCGTTCGGAATGCCGTTCCTATGGAGAAGAATGTATATGTGTATTGTGCTCTATATAATCTACCTCCATAATCAAATACTAATAGAGCGATGATATTTGATTTAAAAATGTATAAGCGTTGTTATGGCTTTACTTAAATTTACAAGTACCTAGTATGTACTTGTAAATTTAAATTAATTTTAAAAAATATTTTATATTCATTCATCAATTAAATAAGAATATACTAGCCAGTTTTATTATACAAACTTAAATAGGTAATTACACATATTGGGCTATGACATTTAGTGGCAGTAAATACTTATCAACTAAAAAGGCTAAAAGACGCATCGGTTCCCAATAAATTTCAATAACAGTTCATATAAATTTCCATTTGATATGAAAGAATATTGGCTTCAGTCGAAATTATTCTTAAATGGCGGTCGTATATTTTAATTAAGGCTCGCTGTTCATGCAGACGTCGATAACGCGAGTAGTAGAGTAACGATATGGCGCGGCGTGGCGCGCGCCTCGTTGTGCCACGTTTTATTTCACATAATAACATATTACGAGAGGTCCGAGGCACACGCTCACTTCGTCGCGTATTTCTTAGCCCGAGTAAATAAAACTTACCTAACGACTGCATGAAACGCCACTGCGGACCGCCGGTTTCTATAATTTTACGACAATAAAATGTGTTTTTTTTTTTTGTGTATAACTAACGTTTTATGCTGTCAGACAAGAGGTCGTTTGTGGAGGGTACACTGTACAAAACCGAAATGCAATTAAAACAACACATGTACATACGTTTCTACTGTATTCACACAAGGGTATTTGCAAAGCTACATATTCATTGCGATTTCCATACTTCGTTTTATGCATGTAATAAATAAAAAACCAGCAGTCATGTAATAAAACTGTTAACTAATATTCTCGGTCGACTACTGGCTTTATCTCTGGACCATTTTCACAAGTTTCCTATCGACACTGGTGTTAAGTTTCCTTGAAAAGTTAGCTCAATTTAAACATTAATTAAATATGAAATGGGAGATACTTTTTAATTATAAACTTAATCAATTATCGTTGAACGTATAACACAAAGAAAATTCTTAGCGGTATGACGTAAATTAAACTTATGTGGTCTAAAATAATCACTATAGTATATATGTGCAAGCTGTAAATATTGGAATCGCAGGTAGGTAATGTCTCCGTGCGTTCCATTTATATGATTAAAAATAAAACATTCATAACAAATAGTCATGGATCCGCGGAGGGGGGCGGGAGCTGACGGTGCACACTGCAACGTGGCACTCAGGACTATCGCGATGGATATTCCTATAGACAGCTAGGGCCCTTCACCCTCACATCACCCATGGATGGGCGACCGCGGTAATGAGGGCGAGTTGCGTAATTTACGACCGGGGGAGGTTAAGAACGCACTGTGCAACTGTTTGAAGTTTTTACGTGTGCTTGGTTTACATACTAACTCACTAATCTATCTGGCTTGTTCAGTTTTCGTGTGAACGATTACGTATGCGCTTACAGATTTTAGTGAAGTGTAATGAGGTAGGTAACAGGTATAATAGTCGAACTCACCTAGAAAACAAGGGTTTTTTTTTCTACTCCTCGATTCCCAGCTTGCATCGCTGGGATATTTGAATTTCATGATTGCTTGGATCAAGACTGAGGTGGGCACGCGAGGCTCTGCATTCGGTCAAAACGCCGGCTAAGCAGAGTTTGGTGGTTTATTATTAAGGTACGGGAGTAGTATGATAGTACCATAGGCATGAAGTTTTAGCGAAAAAGGGAAGATCTTCCAACCAGGCGGCTGATGGGGCTGGTGTATACATGTTTTTTTTGTAGCGAGGTTTTCAAGACGCTACACACATAAATATATTATACTTTAGCCCAGCAGGACTATGCACGCTAAAACCGACGATAAGTAATTTAGTACAGCTCTCTCTCTAACGATGTTATCGTTTTGAATTATGCCGGTACCCAGTGCCCGTCCCGTTTTCAACAAAAATCACAGTCAGGAACATTTATACTTTACCCTTTAACCCTTAATAGCCTAGAGTTTCAAATTTGATACCAATCTTTTAAACCGAATGTTCACATTACTATTAGTTTTTTTATAGGTTGGCTGTACGTATTTTACTGTTGTATAATATTCTTTCCAACGAAATTAAAAAAAAATCAAATGTCATTATTATTAAACACAGTAACATTAAACACAGTAATATTAAAAATAAATCACTTTCGTAAATCAGGCTACTAAGGGTTAAAAACTTATTTGAAAACAGACATGTTCAGTCATAGTTATGAAATTATAATGGCGTTATAATTAAATATTTTTTAGATTAGGTTATACTAGATATTATTAATACTTCGTTGAAATTTAGTATTAAAAGATAAAGCTTAAAAAATATTTGAATAATGTAACGACGCGCCCATTAAGATCTTATCCATTCCGAACGACCACTTCACCGTCCACAAGCTTTTATTACATCAAGGAATTTAAATTACATCATATCGAATGTCCTTTTTATGTTCCACTATCTTAACTTAACTAGATTCTCAAGTATACCTACGTAAAGATATTCAAAAGTGTGTCTCATAAACCAATAGGTATTTTGTGGGTCCACCGCGCCGTAGCTCTTACGAGAAGCCCACACCCTTCTCATTTGTCAAATCAACAGAAATATATGCGTGAGAACTCACAGATTGATGGGGTGGCCTAGATTGAATTACATCTCGGTAAAACCTGACGAGGGTCTAACATTCCATGCGGGTGTATCTGAGAACAAGAATAATATCTGAATTTGGTCGGAAATCCGATATAAGGAAGACGTTTTTCTTGCGGATTGCAAATTGTGTGAGCTTTTCAACGCAAATGACTACTAATAACTATTCCGATATTCTGTAATAGCTTTTATAAATAATTAATAGTATAGATACGTACAAAAATAGAAATGTGAAATTCAAACACGATTAGCACTTGATAAACGGTGAAGGAAAACATTATGAGGAAACATGTGTGTGAGAACTTACCCAGTTCTCGAAAGACATGCGAAGTCCGCCAACCCGCATTGGATCAGATTAGTGGACCTGCATCTCCTAGCATTAATGGGAGGGCCGTATCCAAAATTGGAACATTAGAGCGTATAAATATGAACTATCTAGTATATCGAGAGAACTAACTTCCCTAACCTAGGTAGTCATTTTTATGAAGCGTCAACACAGATTCTCATTCTCAAGTACAAATTTAATTTTCATTATTATTGTATTTCAGGGTTGCCACATGTGATTTCTACCCAAATTTGAAATTATATATCTCCATAACAGGGTCTGGACCCCGGTTACACTATAATAACTGGTTTAATTGTGTTTTTGAACCACAGTTAGTTTTGACTTACCCATTCAATTTGAATACGGGGTAAGTTTGGAATCAGCTAAGTTTAAAGCAAAACCCGTTAGAAAGGGTTTAAACAGGGTTACACACCAATTTCATTTCTCCAAAATTTCACCAAGCGCCAATTTCCACCCAGAATTGCGAAAAAAATACCCAAGGGCTGGTATACGATGTTTTCCATCTCTAATAACTATCTCCCAACATGCATATATAGCATCACACGAGTTTAAGCTAATGGTGCGGTCAAACTAACACCATTATAAACAATTGATGCGATATCTTCATTCATCAGTGTGTTCAATCTTCAATAAGTAAATATAGAGCTTATCTCAAGTGTGTAGTTTAATCGGATGTTTATCCAACTAATTGGATTTTCCGTTACAGTCCCCGCCCGCCCGCGCCACGCCGCCCCCCGCCGACACCCAAGAAACCATCCAATGAGACTGCACTTACACTACATGTACACTTGAACACAGTTTGAGTTGCAACTTGTGCGATATTAATGTTGTTTCCATATTGAAACCGTTCCCGAGTTCCGATAATAGTTTGTTAATAACTGGAACTTTGGCTTGCCTAAAAGGATTCAAAATTCGGTGGTATACCCGGAGAAATAAAGAAGAAGAAGGAAGAAGGATTTAAATAAACTCATTTTACAGATTTTATTGCGTTTATTTTATGTTTTTACGTTCCCGACGTTTCAGCTGCTTTACGACAACCATGGCCTCGGGAGGACATTGAGGGAAGAAGTAGCATACATTTCCCGAAGATATGATATAATAGTAAAATTCTAGATAAAACTTAACACCTAGGTATATTTGATGTTCGTTACATTATCTGCCTACGCATACCAACCAACCCAATAAATATCGCTATTTCGTATACCTAGATGAAAACGCTGCGAACCATCACACGGATTAAGGGGGGATGTACCTAATAAAATAACTGTGATGATGACGAGATGGAGGAACTTAATAGTCTAAGCACATGCTTACTGAGCTCCTAAACTAGGTGTTGCATATTCAACGAGCGATTTGCGTAAGTAAGCAATGGCTTATGTACATAACTAGACATACCGATTCACTGAATCAATATTACATCGTTTGGATAAGAACATGTACACAAAATCACGTAGGTACTAAGTTAAGTGAATATGATTTAAATTGGATGCCATTCTTCCGTGGGCTTATGCGGTAGCTGTTTATTAATTTCGTTCGGAAGCTTTAGATAATAATAATAATAGCCCTTTTAATGTTCCACTGTTGGGCACAAGCCTCCCCTCAATGTGAGGGGGATTGAGCCTTAGTCCACCACGCTGTCCCAGTGTCGGTTGACGGATTTCACACGTCATTTGAGGGGTTCTCTCATACATGCAGGTTTCCTCGCGATGGTTTCCTTCACCTGTTAGGAAGTGATAATCATGGTTGAAAATGAGATTTGCACATGAAAACCAACATGTCCATCACTGCTAAATTCATCAGTTATTGTACTGTTTTATGATTTTATGTGAAATTAATAGGGTTATTTTTGTGAGAGTGGTTATACGTATGACGAGGATCGCGCGCCGCTTGATCCGAACTTTGGAAAGCGGTTAAGGTGGAGTAAGGTTTAGCTATAATGGTAACCATCTACCTACGCTTTTTGATCATGTAAAGCTTAACATTACATATGTTTTTAAAGAAATTCTGAATTAAATAACTCACTGCGAATAATTTTATCAATCATCGAAACAATTAAGGTTCAATGTAAATTGATGAATTCGTAAAAAAAACTCAATTAAACATAATAAAAGGGTACGTTTTTTGCTGACGTCTATGGGTTTGTCAAGCATTTCAATTAATTTTTCTCACTTGATCGATCGGCCCGCGCGAGAACAAAGCAATTACGACACTGGAACGTAACCGATAGCAATTAATTTGTTTGCGCCTCGACGAACAGCCGTCCGATCGCGCCCTTTGTAGGCGTCAATTCAACACCTTTTATATTAAATTGTTCCTACTTAATAGATAGGTAACGAATTCCGACGAAAGCCATTTTTTGTAGATCTATCCGTCATCGATTGGCACGTGGATTAATTAGTATTAATTACCTATATTGCGATTACTTAACCCTTAAACCATCGGTTATAAGATGAGATAATATTTATTTGATGAAACATGAGTGTACATACATACAAGAACAAAGTGTAAAGGGTCTACGTTCTAGCCGCATTTGCCTCGTATAAGGGTGTAAAAATAGTTTTATAGAATACTAGCTGTTACCCGCGACTTCGTTCGCGTGGTATTAACAAAGACACAACCGTTGGCAACAGCCTACTCGCGGATTCTGAGCCCGCGGGACGCATTTCAGGTTGTTGCTATCAAACTTAATCAGGCGCAACGCTGCAACATTGGTTTTAATTTTTTTTCGTGAGATCCTATGTTTTTTTCTAAAATAAAAGTAGCCTAAGTTACTCCTTGTTACATCAGCTATCTGCCAGTGAAAGTCCCGTCAAAATCGGTCCAGCCATTTCAGAGATTACCCGGAACAAACAGACAGACAGACAGACAGACAGACAGACGGACAGACAGACAAAAATTGTAAAAAAATTTGTTTCGGTATAGGTAACGTGTATACATCCAAATGCACTTAGTAAAAAGTGGTTATTTTAATATTACAAACAGACACTCCAATTTTATTTATATGTATAGATATTTGTATTTTTATATTCATGTAATGTACTATATTATTATTTCTTTATAAATAATAGTGCAATACAGAAACTTGCAAACACTATCGACGTGCTTACCGCACTATAAAACATTTTTCAATCATGAATATAAGTGTGTCTCTGTAGTCATTCTAGTAATATTGGATAATATACCATCCTGTGTAAGCAGGCTTTAGTAGGGTAAATCGGGGGGCAATATTTAAAACAGTTTTCATGCCCCAGCAAAGACGGGCTTTCAGGAGACCCAACAAAATAAAAAGCTCTAGATTTACTTTTCAACATGTACAGATTGTTACACAAAAGCAACTTTACGGTTTCATTTTCTAATAAAACCTTACAATATCACACATTGATGTAGACATTTTTATTCTTCTATGTATTATGTGAGTTTCAAGGAAATATCAAAAGGAAAATTCTTTTTTCCTCGTTGTATTGTTTTGACTTGTAAGAATTATATTTGGGGTTATTGTTAGGAGACAATGGAAGATTTCACACGACATAAGATAACGGGATAGGTACCAGAAATGTTACTAAATTCATTTTAAAAAATAATTTGTTTGTTCAAACTTACATAGTATCCATCAATTTGTCCTGTACCTTGAAGTTTTCTTTTTAAGTATAGGTTTTGTCTATATATGTCTATATGTAAAATATTGTCTATATATGTTTGAAGGCATTGTCTATATATGTATGTGTTTGTAACGGCTTGAGTGACTGGTGCAGGATCAATCGGACACGTATATCGGAATACCGGGTCACGAAGAACGGCCAACGTAACAGACGTGCAATAAACCGGAGACGTGATATCCACCTTTTTCCGCTTGACATCTGCCGAAATGTTACGTCGGACTTCTAAACTGTATATAAGTACTTAGAAATATACAACATCTGTTGACAAATTATTGATAGACATTTTTGAATCAACGAGTCGACGACCCTCTTAGCCACGTTGGGAGTAGTGCTTTCGTTCGAATCTCGTTAGGGGCAAACATTGTGTGATACCCAATGTTTTTACCCGTGTCGTGAATGTTTGATATGTATATAAGTAAGTAAATACAGATTATAAAGTAAACAACCACTAAGTATTAGGCTACCAGTTCCACCACCCAGTACCCAGGGTACCACCCAGTTCCAACTATGACACTAGGATGTCAAACACCTCAGTCCTCCCGTGACCATGGTTATTGTAAAGCAGCCGGACGTCGGGATAGTAAAAAACATAAAATAAACGCGATAAAATCCATAAAACTAGTTTTTATTGTAAATATAAGAAATCAAGGTTTTAATGTAACGTACAAAAAAGAAAGTAAAAAGTTAAATAAAAATATGAGATAAATAATAACAATGTTAGAGCACATCATTTATAAAATGAACACGAATGGCGCCATAAACAGGATTCATGAAAGTTTATAACCTGTTTTAGTTAAGGGCAAACCATTCAATCGTGACGTTAAAGATTTACGATCACACGTCAAGAGAAACACCAATGAGGCTGTAAACAGTCCCCTTCCGATACTTAAGCACCAGCTTGTAAAAGTTCATTAGCAATTAACATTATCTACTCTGGAAATTACGTATTTTCTCCCTTTATTGAAAACCTGTTTTCCTTGAAACGGAAACGATAAGTGTCAAACGTAGCAGGTTTAAAGATAGCCTTAGATTGTTAGCCTTCAGACCTCGAGCTATTCTGTGTTGAAGTCCGTATATACTAGATACATGATAGGTATGTATGTGAAGGTACCTACATTATAAATAACAATATCCGATTCATTGGCAAGACTTCCTATAGAATAGTGCGGTGACATTATAGAAACTTAGTTTTGTTTAAACCTTGAACCGCCGGCACGAAAGAAAATATATTCTTTATAAGCGTGTTTGCTTGGAGATTTATTCGAGTAGGGTCACATAAAAATAGACTTGGCTTTCAGATGTACTCTCGCGCACAAATCTTCAGAAATCTACTGCTCATTTCAATTAGTTCATTTGTTTCATAAAAATAACTCTAGGTAGTTCAGGCCAATATATAGTTGAAAACGCACATACAAAGGGTCTGTCTCTTTACAAAAATAAATAAAATTAATTACTTTCTTCTTTCATTATACCTATTTATAGGCTGGCCTGATGGATATTTATATATTTGGTACGATGTCGAGATATTTGAATGTATATAATGTTATACCCACCTTTTTTTATTTGTGTATTTACTTATCTTTTAGTTGTTTGTTTAATTTTAAGTAAATATATCTGTAGGTATAATCATATTGTACATATATTAAAAGAAATATTCATAGCTTACATAATGAACGCGATAAAATCCTTAACAAATAGCTTTATTTCAACTTATAAATAAAATAAATGCTGTTCTCAATTTAAAGTATTGGTATTTGAGCATATTCTCAAATAGCCTTACAGCGTAAAATTAAATCCCATTTCATAAATAAACAAATCAAAATGAAATTGTTACGGAATATAACAAAAGATTAAGACACATATTATGGGATTTATAGATACATCCCGCAAAATTGATCTCGGCTTAGTTTAGCAAGCTAGCAACATTCCGCTGTCAATTATAACTATCAGATTTCGAAAGTAGTTTACAAGTAATAAATACATTAACAGTAGGTTTGGTGTCCTTTTTGTTGGAAGGTCGACGGCTCGTGTTCTCTTAGGACGCATTTCAATTATTCAACCGCGATGAGAGAGATCGACACCTGTTAGAACTTAAGTCTCAAATGATGATTGAAGAATTCAAGAAATAAAACACCGACCTTTCATTCGCATCAATTACCTCAGTGATTGCTATCCTTTCTACTGCGTGACGAGAGGTTATGCATTTATAAGCCTATGTATGTATGTATAGAGACCATTATTGGGGGATCGTTACTGCGGAGATTTGGGCCGGTATAAATTTAAATCGTTCCCGACTGTTCTGAATTAGAATTTATCTATCATTTTTTTTATGTGTGTATTGTTCATGTCATCAACAGAATTGTAGACAAAATCCGAATATTAAAAATAAAATTAATTTAATATTTGAATATTAAGCTGTATTACGGGAATATTAATCTGTATGTGGCTTTGTTATCTGTGCCTCTCTTTAAACTGGGGCCAAAAAAAAACCAAACACCATTTTTGTTCTGTGGTCATATTTCACACATATAAGTATGTTTAACCCCTTAAAATAGTTTCCACTATTTAAGTTAAACCGTATATATGAGACATATTTATAATAAGCTCACAATTTCTGAAAAGTTTCAATTCAAGTCTATTACAGTCAATAGCTAAAAAGTCAAAAATCATCATACACGATTTAGAAGATAAAATGAGAGAGGTTTTGTACTTATTAAAATAAAATAATAAGCTCTTCAAATGTTACCGTCCGGAAAGTGTAATAAATTAAATATGACTTGATTTATATTCAAACATTAAAACGTTGAGTGTCGAGGTGACGAGGGTCAAATAAATAAACGGTAAACGTTGGCGACTTTTTGTTCATTTACAACTTCACGCGACGTCCCATGTGGGGAAACCAGTACGCAACGTCACCTGTACGTCAAGTGCGAGATTATTCGTAAACTAACCGTATACTTTATAGTCTACGCTACGGTATTTAGACATTTTATATGGAGAATTGAAAGTTTTAAATACCGTTCACTAGAGGTGCTTTTCAATTCTCCATACAATAAGTCAAAATACGGTAGACTATAAAGTATACAGTTAGCTCGCACTTGACGTGCCGACTGATCCTACAGAAATAAGTAACTTTCGTTGACAAAGTAAGATTACCTACTTATCACATCCATTATTTTATTTATGATGTGCATTTATTGAATGTGTTATTGCTATTAATTACTTGACATTGGCAAAATACCCGCTATGTTGCGGGTGAGGCCATATTCATATGCATTTTAATTCATCGCATCTCGTTTCGTAAAGAAAGAAGAGCCCTATACTGCAACAAACCTATCTAAGTATTTATTTGAACGACGCTTTTCATGTTACCGTTTTCACTATTAATAGATGCTAAGCCAATCGTATCGTATTTCGTCTCTACCGTTTACCTGAACTACACCGAATAGTTTTTTGAACCAAAAACTCGTTTAAAAGCGGATATTGCATTCGAGAGCGTTGCAGTTAGATCGATGTTATGTGCACTATTCTCTTGCGTGTGTATATTTATAAGTTCCCTACGAACCTATATTCATGGCCGATGGGTATATATAAATAGAACGCATCTAAAGAAAATAAAATTGCTTTAAAATGTGTAAGTTAAATAAAATCTCGTCTATTTTTCTATCTCCCCTTGGATTTTGTTACTGGAATAAAATAACTATATTATCGTTGAAGAACTCAAAACAACCGTGAAATTTGTAAAATATTTGTAGGTAGTCCGATGTTTTAATAGGTTATTACATAATGTGTCTAGTAAAATATTTAAGGTAGTTCATCGCTAGGTATATGAAAATAAATCAAATCATTCAAAATAACACTACATTACGTACGTAGTCTTTTTTCTTGTTTTTTTACTACTACCTACCTTCTAAGTACGAACCGTTACTGGCTAACTTTCTTAAAGAAAAGACCAAACATTATTTCCACATATTTCATTCCATTATTACCTACCTACCCACCTACCTACCTACTCGTTAGTCTCTTAAAATAGTTCACAATATTATTGTTACACCTTAAGGTGGAAGCGATCAGTCGCATTCCCATACAAATTTCAACATGGTAATACTCGATACACATACAGTTTTTTAGTTGTACAAGCATTGTTATCAATTCTCTATAAATTAAAGAGCTCGCAGAATGAAATATCAGGCAAAATCTTATAGTAATAACATCATAAAACGATATTAAATTTTAGGCTTGTGTGCGTGAATAAAAGCGCCTCTGTCCAAATTAACCCGTAACTAATAAAGCATCCGATTCTTTGTCTTTCAGTATTTACGGCGCCAGATGGCAGCAGGAGTTTTTACTTATAATACATAAAGACATAACATTATAATATATAGAGAGATATAAATTTTCTATAAATAAGTATAAAGATTCATAATAAAAAATTAAAATTAAAAAATACATATAAATTTCGTTCGTCCATCGAACCTACGAACAATCGCATGTACCTACGTTTTTCACTTGAGCCACTTGGGGTGTGTTATTATCTGTGTGTGCAGATCGTCATGTATCCCTATTTCCTGTAATCCAAGTTTTTAGGATTTGTCTGCACCCAAAACATATTTTTTCGGGTTATTATAATAAAATAACCTACATACCTACATAAGGCATGTATTTATTTTTTTAAATAATCAATGAATGAATGAATATGTCATGTTTCAATTGGTTGTAAATATCATTGAAACCTATCAAAATATTCGTCGTCTTGACTAGTGGTCTACGTAGCCTAATGTTCTACACGGTTGATGCAAACGTGTACTATAGCAAGTTCAAATCTTGCCGGTGGGCTTGTCTTTTTGAATGATTGATATTGTTTCTGTAAGTGAATATTAGATTTCCAAAACACACAGCTCGGCCGTGTTACTCCAACATGGTGTGGTAGTAATATAACGAAAATATATATAGGTAGTATGTACACCTTCCAAGGCCATAGCTAGATGATGTCGTGTTACGAAATATGTCGCGCGAGTCTTTGTCGATTTATTGATCAATTTATCAAACATTTTTTTAGGCACTGCCGGGTGTATATATATATATATATATATATATATCTATATATACTAGATGCGCCCGGCGGTGTTACCCGCGATAAAAAGTATGAAAAATTAAAACATCTATCCCACGGGAACCATACATTTTACCGGGATAAATAGTAGCCTATGTGTTATTCCAGACTGTAATCTATCTCTGTGCCAAATTTCATCCAGATCCGTTCAGCCGTTTGGGCGTGAAAGAGTAACAAACATCCATCCATCTATTCATCCATCCATCCATCCAAACTTTCACATTTATAATATTAGTATAGATATACATATATATCTAACATTTTTTATAGTCATTTTTTATAGCCAGCTGTGACTAGAAAAAATGTTAGAATACATCGACAGCGACTCGCGCGACATATTTCGTAACATCGGTTTTTAGTAATTATTCAATATTGAATCAATCTGAGAAAATCTACATAGCGACCTATATGTGTACCTATCTCTTCTTCTTACTTACTGACTAGCTATAGGAAGGTACCAACCAGCAAGGCATGTATGTATATATATATATACATACATATATATCCAACCAACTAACCTAACACGATTGGCGATACAAGAAAGCAAGCCCCGGCACCTAGTATGAACGGGTTTTTCGAAATTATAGGGAAGCCTAATGAATGGGATACCCCTTGAACGTTTGAACAAATCAAGTGCGACATAGCTCGTAATTGAATAAATCTAAGAAAACATACCTATGTGCACCTATTTCTCTTCTTTTTACTTACCGATTTATTATAGAGTAGCTATAAATTGGTACCAACTAGAAACCTACTTAGTTTTAGATATATTGATATTACTTTTTTTTTCGTTTCTGAACGCAAAACCTTATACCTCGGATACGAGTACTCGTCTACATAATAAATAGGTGCCTAGGCCGAAAATAACTGGTTTTGATGCACATACATTCTGTACTTAGATATTATGTATGTGCTTACCTACTGTTATATTTTTTAAAATTATTCTCTTTGGATTCTGTTAATCTGAGGTATAGATATTTAATAAATATAAAAGTCGGTAAGCACTTACCAAGTTCTTAGAATGTATAGGATAGTGTTACTTATTTTGTTCTGGGTGTCTACGAAGTTAATTTATTATATCTTGACCAAATTGGCAGCATGTCTATGGTATGCTGATGCCAAATTCCAGAATTATAAAAAAAAATGGACTCACTACTCTGCTGCGACCGATTTCATGTTGTGTTTGTGACACGCCGGGTAATGCTCTAAGAAAAAAAATCCACCTTGTAGAAATTATCTAATCTGTGGTGCTACAATTGAACATGACGTTTCCACCCCCTTCTCTTACCTCCTTCACCCCGCTATCGCCCTGACCGATTGGCGGCCATTTTTCCTGTCAAACGCGTTACGCGTTTGACAGGAAAAATCGCGTATAAATAAGTTACGCGTATAAATAAGTTTTGATGAAAAGTGTTTACGTTGATTAATTTCATCCGTTTTTACATTGTTTTCAATATTTGTTTTATTGTAAAGTTCTCCAAGTGCACCATCTTACGACAGGACATTACTTTTCATAAATTTCCATCTAAGGAGGAAAACATGAGAAAGTGGCTCGAGTGTATTAATTGTGAGAGCACTATGCACTATGATGTTAGCAAATTATATGTTTGTCATAAGCATTTTGAACAAAGGTTTGTCAATGCGTCGACGAATCCTCTGAAGAGTGGCGTTTATCCAAGCTTGTTCACTGCCTTGTAGATTTCTTCAGCAAACCCGATTAGCATCTGTTCAGAAACAGGTAAACTATCGAACAATTATTATAGTATTCTTAATAGTCAAGTAACACTATCTATGTAGAATGAAGAACATGAAATCGGTCGCAGCCACAGACTAATAAGAGAAACTAGTTCTCTTATTAGTCTGTGGCTGCGACCGATTTCATGTTGTGTTTGTGATTATGTATGTAAAAACTTACTTCAAAATTCAAATAATAATTGTGTGGGATTTGCGATTAGTTTTGTTTTAATTTGTGTTTTGTTTGCTATTTGAATTGTAATGGAGATACTGATGGAATGTGACGCTGGTGAAAGTCGGGACAACTTGGTAACAAATACCTTAGAGCATAACTCGTATTGTAAAGTGGCTACACAACACAAGTTCAATTTCATGATTATCACTTGCTTGTGCTTCGGACAACACAGCCCGATCTCTCTGATTGTACCGGATTGCCATCCCATCGTATTATGAGAGTGAAGAACATCAGCGCATCTAGTGGAATCTATTATATTAGTATAGATTCCAAAGTTGTACAGCAGTGACAGCCTCGTTGGCAGAACGCTCGCCTTGGAACGAGGTGTTCAGGTTCAAACCCTGGCTCCCATCACTGAGATTTCCGGATTTTCATGTGCGAATCTTATTTTCCATAAAAAATATCACTTGCTGTACGATGAAGGCAAACTTTGTGAGGAAACCTGCATGTCTGTCAAAAGTCGTGTGAAGTTCACTAAACTGCACTGGGCCTACGGCCTATATGCCCCTCATATTGAGGAGGCGTGTGCCCGATATAATGGCGATGGGCTCACCCTCTATTACATTGGTACCAAAATACCATCGGTGAAATGTGGGTGCATTGCAGTGTGACGGTGTATGTTGGCCCGTCTCTGGAACGATGATTGAATGATTGAATCTATACATGTCACAGCAGCATTTACCTTATAATAAGTATGGATACAGTAATAATTATTATTGGACTAAACAATTATTTTTTTCTTTTTAGCGGAGGAATGAAGCACAGGAGGTTGCAAGAATCAAGATGACTGTAAATTGTATAGAGTCGATTCTATATCATAATATTAGTATTTGAAACAATGTTATATTTACCTAATTTTAGAATACCAACAACAAACAACATTGTTTCAAAGAAATTTGGAAATGTAGCTGTATCCCTTATTAGGTATAGAACTACATTGCCAAATTTCTTATTCCCTTGTAAATTATAATAAATATTGTTCTTGTTGTTGATCTGGTATATTGTAAAGCGTAATACTTTTACAGTTATCATGCAAACCTTGCTATATTTATAAGATCTATACAATAAACATTATATTTACGAACATGAAAGTATACATTTTTCTTTTCTATCTTTTATTTCTGAAACTTTTAATATTGCAAAGCTCGCAAAAGTATTTCTATTATTTTACAACCGATAAATAAGTTTTTTTATGATCGCTCTACCTGGTGGCATAAAAAGACAACTTTTAGTATGCGAGACTTTTAACAAGTGCTGCGCTCTAGCGGCACAAAAAAGACGTGTATTTGTCTATGTGTGAGTGCCTATTTATACAAGGATTTTAGAAGCCATGGTATCTCATCCATTATAAATGATTTCAGGTTAATGTTTTTTTGGATATTTCAATGCAATGTCGTAGTAGTGCTCGCAATTTGCAACATCAAGTCTCATAGATGCTCGATGTTCGTGTAACTAGTTGCAGAAAAACAGGACCATCTATCGAAAATGTGCGGCAACCGACCCTGAGCATTCACCTTAAAGTTTCCGAGGTAGGCATCCGAAGCATTCATTAAGATTTCATTTGGTTGCCTATTAACTTCGTTCCGGACGATAAGGTTAAAAAAGACGAAATGTATGGGATTAAGTGCGGATTAAGGGCGAGGGTTGCGGCGGTCCTGCACTCAGGTGAAATATTAAACGTTTAGGCAGATGGTGATTAATAATGTGCTAGGCGCCGTGGCCACCGCGGCCCGGTGGCCGGATATAACGGAAAAATTGCCGGATCAAGCACGAGAGCGCGATTAAAATTCTGAAAGCTAAGCTGCCGTTAAAAGGTTACGTTGCTTTTAAGCATTCACCAATATCCACCCGACCACTGATTTCGTAACGAAGCAATATGCGCATACTACCTAAATCAAAAGTCGATGAGCGGAATTTTACCGTTAGAAAAAAATTGGCACACGCGCAAGCTGGCTGACTAGACAAGTAATTTAACTATATTTTCTACAATATAATTTATATAAGAAGATATATTAACAAATTTGTATTGACAATAAAACCAATGGAGATATTTTCCGGTGATCTTAATCACTAAACGAAACAAGTATTTAGAATTGAAATTGGAACCAACACTTCCAACCGGTGGTAACTACAGAAAAAAAAACTACTGGCGTACATGAATAAAAAATATATATTTGGATTTAGAAGTACCTAGTACCCACTGAAGATTTTATTTTTTACTTGTTTAGCTATAAGCACACAGGTCACGGCTGCATTCCAAGCCATCTAGTACTTAATATGAATGTAGGTACCATTAGTGTTTATGCCAGATTCCACGAATCCTACATACGGTGTGTGTACAAGAACTGTACCTCAAGTGCGAGATTCATAGTTAACTTTCCGGTAGTTAACTATATAGTCCGACGTGAATACGTCTGAACTGACAGTATACCCAAAACGTTCGCGTCTAAATACCAATCGTATTCTATTGGTAAACAAAAAGTTTGCTCGATGAGTGAAACCACAATTAGGCCCGTTATGTTGGCTTTTACGTTTTCTGATTACGTTTGGGTATCACAATACGACTAAATGAGACAAGATACATATATTTTGTTTTATGTCCTTATCGTTGTGACTGGTTTTTCGGACCAACAATACAAGTTGAAAGGACGAACAAAAAATCGGTCACACGCAATCCGCGCGATGCATGTCTAGATAAGACTAAAAATTCTCATCCGATATTATTTCCTTTTCAACCACATGAGTAACACAGAGAAAGTTGAGTTAGCCAGGCTAAAAGTGTTGAATAACTTAATTTTATTTTCGTTGATATTTTTTATATTGGTGTGAGCTTATTTAATGGTTATAAGGTACCTATCTATATTTAAAATTTCTTTATTAGTACGATGGACGCTAAAAAGGTTTGCAGCTCATAATAACAGATTAGACAGAGGAGGTGGCATATGCTACCTACTTCGATCTACCTCACACTAGCGCATAAAATCGTAGACAGAGAACTGTCAAGGCTTGAATATGTCAAGATTGTATTTCTAGGAACAATATCATTTTATAGAAAATAGTTTGGGACATTCAGGATGAGCCAAAACCGACAAGAGTTGTTCGCTCACAAAACACTTAAAAGAAAATGGTAGCCACGTACGTAGCGAAAATAGGTCCCATTGTGACGATTGAACAAGGGGTTCGTAGGACAATTAATGCAGAGCGGTAGGTAGACCACAGTCTGTTTACCACAAACTATCATCGAGTTTCGGAAAACCAACCCATAGAAGTGCATCATCCTGCACCAGGACAACGCAAGCCCGTACATCAACGGTTCCGGTGTATAGTGAAGAAGCAGTCGAATATTTTTTATCGGCAATTTGGAGTACCATACTTCGGCGTGGAACAAATATTATAACGACTGGTTTGAGCGTATGGAAAAGTGCATGAAATACCGTGGGGAATACTTTTTAAACAATAAAATGTATATAACGTTCTAGTTGTTTATTCTTTTCTCAAACGACAAAACTTAATAGGCATGCCATGTTTACTAACTATATTATTAGGTTCTATCCAGGGATGTTCTTGATATCTTCTCTCCATGGTGATGCTTATAATTAATATAGAAGGATAAATCCTTAATCTTTAATTGAAATATTCTAAACATTACACATGATAATTCACAGAAACACAAGTATTGGAAAATAAAAATACATCACTAAATGTTCCAACAAGAAACCAAACTAAGAAATAATCAGTATTACAGGTAGCCACTTTTCCTCTTCCAGTTAATTCTGGGTTCTATTCTTTTTCGCTGTTTCCAATCGGTTCCACAATTATTTTTCGCTGAGGTCCGTAAAGGATTAAAACTCTGCACAGAAGTGTATGTCTCGCTTATCTTGATTATGAGCACTAGCCAGCATCCTCTAGCCAAGAAAATTACGCATTGGGTACGTTATTATGTAATTTAAACATGATTTAATATCAATATTGTTTTCACAATGACTTTCCACGTTTCACAGTTTACTTCAAAATTCCATTGACAGATTGATTGTAGTGAACACGTCTTAACTGTTAGTTTACTGTTAGTATACCTAAACCGTGCGAGTGTAAGCTCCCATACTATACAAAAGTATGCTCGATTGACTGAAACGTAAGTTATGGCCGTTATGTTGGCTTTTACGTTTTCTGTAAAACCATAAATCCACCACATAATCTAGAGGAATAATATTTCTTGTATAGCTATTTCTTTTTCAACCATATGAGTAACAGAGATCAAGCCAAGTCGGTTGTCAAATGACTGACAATTTTTATTCTGGTTAAAACAATATTCATATTTCAATTTGCCATCATTGTTTATAAATTGATGGAAGCCATTCAGTTTTGAAAGTAAAGAACACGAGCAAGAACTAACAAGCGGACTTATTATTTGCTAGCCTAAGTATTTCTGAAATGAAATCAAATGTCCCACAATTTGAGTTCTTGGTAAAATGTATACTACGGTAAGTAAAAGCTAAAAGCCGTAAAATGCGTGGTTGCATTCGTCAAGTCCCAGTTCTAGGTATACCGGTACTGCACCGGTGCCTATCTGCAGGCGGTCAGTGGGGCCATCGGCACCAGTCGGGCCGCGACAGTTGATTATCCAGATACTTTATTTTATGTACAGGTAGTACCCATATTTCTCTTTAACGTAAATAATACTCATGCGTAAATCTCAATTCTGAAATCTAAAAAAAAATGTGAGGAAACCTGCATGTCATGGGCCAGCGTGGTGGAATATAAGCTGAATTAACCTCATATTAACGAGAAGTGTGTGTAGTGTACTATCGATAAAATTGGGTGCACTTCAATGAACTGCACCTCTGCCTACTACTTAGGAGATTCCAGGCGTGATGGTGTTTCTCTCTTTACCTAATAGCTTAAGTAATCAATATTGTATTTTCAGGAGGATGAAAGAACTGTAGATTCAAACTGTCAGGACAATAATCCTGCCACCATTCCAATTCAAAAATCCACTATAATTTTCATTGTTGGCTGAATAGAAATCGAACCCACCGCCACCCGGTGCAATGAGTTGAGCGGCCTGCGCTCAAACCACTAAATAAAGATGCCTTAAACATTTCACATTGTGTTTTATTTTCATTGATCTAATGTGATAATGGATATGTGGAGTGTGTGTATATAAAAGGTAGTTTAAAAGTAGCGCCTGTAGCAGAGAAAGTAAAAAGCAGGAGGCTAGTTTGGTCACGTTATCAAAGGAGACGAGAAGCATTTTGAGCGCCTAAAAGGGCTATTAGTATGAATATGCATAGATAGAGTGAGAGGAAGACCCACGAAGTGGTAGAAGTTTGTATAAAAAGTGATATGAAATTAATTAATGATTGGGAGATTAATGTATGAAAAAGACATACTGCGGCGATCCCAAATAATGGGAAAAGGTGAGGCAGATGATGATGATTTTACTGATTTCTAATATATATTTACCTAATTTAGATTGAGTTTAATTGCAAACAAGAGCCTTAGTATGAGGTTATGCCGTTTTTTGACGTAGAGAAATCCTTATGGATACCCGCAAGCTCTGCGGGAGACGAGCGGGTTATGTCGGACTGCTACCGACTTAAACCCCACGGTATACCATCGTCTACCTTTGTTGGGGCGCTGTGGGATAGCACTAGCATGCACTGCGACATCCAACGAGGTTATGCCCTAGCTCCACCCTTGATATAGTGTGAACATTCGATAGTAGTGATGGCCATCTTGGTAGAATACTCGCTTTGGAGACAAATTGCGCAGATTCAAACGCGGCTCCCGCTAGGACTTTCAGATTTTTACGTGCGCATCACGTTTTCAATCATGAATCATTGGCTGTACCGACGGTAAAGCAAACATCGTAAGGAAACTTGCACGTTCCTCAAAATTTATGTGAAATTTACCAAATGGCCCTGGGCCAGCGTGGTGGACTATAGCCTGAGGAATATGCCCGGTATAATGACAATAGGCTCGCCCCCTATTTCATTGGGACCAAATACCATTGGCGAAATGTGGGTGTACAGGAGTGCACCTCTGCCTACCACTTCGGAGATTGCGTGGCGTGATGGTGTATTAGTAGGTAACAACCAACTATTTTATCCGACAATCTATTCAGAGAAATGGCTGTGTTGCGTAGGTGTTAATTAAACATGATATATTAATAACTTAATACATTTTTTTCGTTAACTTTTTGTCGTTTCATGGTTTCACCAACAAAATCATAAGTGACGACGCGAACTATAAAAGTGAACGTTTCCGTACGATACGTATCGTAAAATCTTTCAAATTTATGACTCGCACTCGTGCAATTCGTACGTCTAAAAGTATTCGGTTAACTTATGAAAAATCTCCCAAAATGTCTATGCGTACTATAAAAGTAGGTTTAGGTTTCTCTATGGTACGAAATTATACCTAAGTAAACTTGTGACTCACACTCGCGCATGTCGTACAAAATCGTTAACTTTCAAAGTTTCCGTGAGCAAACGATCGAATGTTTACTACATATAGTAACGAAAAAAACTCACACTCGGCACAAATGTTTTAGATATCGCCCGCTAGGGGCGTTTTTTAAGTCTCTATACAAAATGTCCAAATACGGTAGTTTGTAAACTATAAAGTTAGCTAACGAAAAATCTCACACTTGAGGTACTAATTTGGAATACTATAAACGAATTAAAGTGTTTTAAGACTTGTAGTGAGTGAAGGAGTTTAAAGGCAGCTTTCAGCTCGCGTCAGCTAATTAGCTCGTCGGCACGCTCCCATCCACGCCTTCACGTATTAGTGGAGTATACTGAAGATGATGCAGCAAAGCGATGCGTGCTATAACTGCTCAAACGTAGACAGGCTCGAAGATTGAAAGTTATTTTCTATAATTGATAAAACTAGGCGATACTTGGCGGAAATCCATTTTTAAGTTATAGTCCTGAGGATGCCTCGTTTAGAGGCGAAACACGTGGTGAATATTTTTTTAGATTCGCTTTAATTGATAGATTCGCTTTGTTTCGCGGAGAATTGCATTTTATTTGAGGTCCCGTCACTCATTGTAGATAGTTATTCGACTAACATCTTAGAGGAGTTCAGTGTTGCTGGCTTCTTTAAAACTGACAAAGTACTTACAAAAAGTATATTTATTTCTGTCGAGTGTATAATTACAATTTATTTAAGTTTAGGTATATATACATTATTTGCTGGGTGGCCCTCTTAGTGCGAAATATTGCAGAAAAGATCATTACGCCTATGTGCTCTAAAGGGATAGCCAAAGGTGCAGTTCGATGCACCCACATTTCGCTGAATTCTGTGATGTGAAGTGAGGTTTCGACGTGCACACTGCTTCTGATCTTACAGCTGGCTCCATTGCAGAACTAAACATATTGTTGTTTAAATATTTAGGGGAGAAAATAAGTGCGGTCATTTTTCTCGCGGTGTGTGAATAACGCACTCAGCAACGATTACCTACTTAGTTACTGTTGAGCCATTAGGTAGACCCTGACCTCATAATGGGTTCCCATTATGAGTCGTCGTGTGCATATTGAAGAACGCCGATTTTCAAAATAACACACGAGTCAGGTTGGAATTTACTTATATTTCTATTTGGGCCTGTTTTACAATGTGCTGATTAACGGCTAAGATCACCCTATCCACAACTTATTTGACAGATAGTCCAAACAATTTGTGCCAAATATGTCGTGAATAGCATTTTTTTTTCTTTATATTACCAGACGAACATGCCAACTAAATGGTCCCACACTAAACAACGCTTGTATAATGGGTACCGTACTAAGCGCAAACTCAATATAAATACTTACATTCGTGCTCATTTCACAAAGTTGGTCCCTACCAAGATTCGAACCCGGGACCCTCGGCACAGAAAACAGGGTCACTACCAACTGCGCTAATCAAGCCGTCAAGTTTTATCCGGACATTAAAGAAACAAAAATAATTAATGTTTTTACAGTTAACTTTTATCTTACAATTTGGATAAAGCAATTAAATATAACCATGTGAATACAAATAGTGTTACAAGTATATAATGATGATCATTATAAATATTTAATTTTATCTTTAAGATCAGAGTTTCTACTTGTTTGATCTGTACAACATTGGTTTAATAAACGGCATACACATTGTTAATACAGATTTAGTACTCGTATAATATTTACATCGTACCTTCGGCGAAATGTAGGTACAGTGCATCTCTAATTACCGCTTCAGGGTGTGATGATGTTAATTTATCATTAATTATACAATAAGAATATCTCAATAAATCATTTTCTATAATACAGTTCAAGAAACAAACGCAACCCAGCAACTAACCACTAAGACAGAATTAGAATTCGTGCGATCGATTTTCAGCATCAAAGTAGAGTCAAATATCGGTTTAATAAGTCAATAAACCGCCTTCGATTGATCCAATCTCATTTTACGAGTCCCTTGCCTGCACAATCAGACATGCTGAAAGTTACCAACGGAGCGCAGGAAAACAGCCGTCTTTATACCACTTCTGACAATATTCCCTCGCTTTCTGATTAGTAGTCGAGTCACCGCAAAAGAGGGGATACACAATACACATTAAAAAAAAACATGCATTGACCACCTGATCAGGATTTGACGACCTGATTAGCGCAGTTGGTTGTGACCCTGGTTTCTGCGCCAAGGGTCCCGGGTTCGAATCCTGGAAGAGACAAGCTTTGTGTGATGGGCATAAATGCTTAGTATTTTTATATCAATTTATATAGTAGGTTCGCCCCTAGTGTGTTGTATGGTACTCGTAATACAAGCGTTGCTTAGAGTGGGTCCATATATAGTTAGTGTTATCGTCTGGCGATATTTTATTATATTACATACAGCGTAACCACATTTATATTTATTTCCTTTCAACTAGCCAGCCAGGTTATATCCCAGCTCAGCACCGAGACAGATCCCGGATGCCCATTACTGTATATTGAAGCGAGTGTTTTTTTTCATTTAAAAGGCTTGCGGAAGGTGGACCTTTAACTCCCAAGAAGTTATTTTATGAAAATTGCTTAGAGGCACTTTTTAAAATTAAATTTTCTTATCTTTGTCACTGACGACAGTTTTCCTCGGACTTATTACGTGTTCCATGAAGATTTGCGTGGGTCGCTCGCCTACTCAATTAACATAGATTGTTTTGATTTTATCACATTATTTCAATGTATTACAGAATCTATACTAATATTATAAATCTATACTAATAACTAATAACTAATATTATAAATGTGAAAGTTTGGATGGATAGATGGATGAATGGATGTTTGTTACTCAATCACACCAGAACGGTTAAACGGATCTGGATGAAATTTGACATAGCGATAGATTATAGTCTGGAATAGCACATAAGCTTTTTAAAATGTAAAATATATGGATAGAATGTATACTCCACATTGCTCACCATGAAACAGAAAAATACATGTAGTTTAATGAGCTAGGTGCGCCTTGTCATTGGGTCCGCGAACGAGTCTGTCTGTTTCATTCTACAGATACTTGTTAACTTAACTACCGAACAGACTTTTTACCATTTCATTATGTATTCGGCTTGGCTCCCCGTCTACCTTATTTCTATGATTTTCACCATCGTATATTTCTATATTTCCTTAGCAAGGAATACCGGTGTAAAACAGGAGTGGTAAATTTAACCTAATCTAGCTGTTATTTATTTTTAAACAAACATAAAAAATTACTCTACATGACTTTTTAAATGAATCCTAAGGTATATGACGTTAATTATACACATTAAATTGGTGTAACCATATTGCAAAGCTTTAAGATGAAGAATGTTAAAAAGTGGATGAAAGCACAAGGGGGGTAACGAGCCCTCGAGCTGTAGTGGCAACTCCTGAGCATCCCTTTGATCCGCCATTCATACGCCGACCTTGCCGCCTAATGAGATCGTACCTAGCCATTTAAAATAAAACCACGCAGTTAACCTAAATATGGAGTTATATTAGGCTTCTACGAGTAGGTATAATAATTGCATTTAGTTACGTTGTAGGTACATTGACTTACCATTTTATGTATGCTCGAGGAAGTCAAAAAAAGCATTTCAGGCAAACAAAATCGCTGGTTACAGCACTTACCTACTTAACTTTATTTTAAATCGATAGTTACCTCAAAACCGCGTTAAGACACTAATTATATTATTTTAAAAAAAGTGAACTCATTTCTTTCTTAAAATCATTGTGACATTTAGATTTATTTTAAAGTTGCCAGCAATCTATAGTACCAGCTATAAAGTCAAACCCATTTTGAAATCAAAAAGCATACCCGAATGATGGTATAACATGCACTTGTATTGTATAAACAATAGTACCTAGTTGAAGTAATTTCCTGCTAGTTGGACCCGTAAACGAAACGCCATCAAATGTCCTCATAAAACTGGATTTAAATTAAACATTTTAAACTTCGTCTATGCCCCAACTCGTTAAGCAGCTACCTAACTCGTGCGTTTTATATTGCCAGTATGCACCTCTGTGCGCCAATTGTGTTTCACGGTGAGGCTTCTTATATACGTTTCGAAATAATATTACGATAGAATAGTGCCTGAATATAGATAGAACTGAGTACGTATGACGTAAAATAATATCTTATATCTAAATATACCTTTAGCTGTGGAGTTTATACATATTTTTAAAAGGTATCCACCTTAATATAAGGTTTAATCAATTTACATGTCATTATATGGGTAAATGTTATTTAAACAACTGTTTATTAACTGGTGAATGGAAAGCCACAAAACAGTAGCCCTTTATACCTTACAGCTAGCTACGTTACCCTACGTTAGACGTAGCACCTACCCATAAGATGCGGCTCAACCGTATTTGCCTCGGGCGCGAGAATTTAAAGTTCGTCACTGTATGTCATGTTTTGATTAAATATAAATATTCTAATCGCTGTATATCACTAATGAAGGTCCATTAAGAAGGTGAGTACACTGGGTCTTATACACCCCAGGGCCCCAAGTCTGCTGATACAATCGATTCATGATCGACAAGCAACCGCATAGTAACTGTCACTTTTGACAGATATTGTGTGGGATATCTGTCAAAAGTGACAGTTACTATGCGGTTGCTGTTCGATTATGAATCGATTGTTTTAGCAGACTTGGGACCCTGGACAGCTACACAAAAGCCTAACTCATGCTATTGTTATTCCAATTGCAAAATAAGCAGTCCAAGTCACCAAGTCACCGCGCTAGTTAATAAAGTGACAACTAAGTAGCTTCATCGCCAGATGGCGTTGCACATAGCTGCACAGACACTAACTCCGTACATAGATCACAAATAATTTGCTACATCTGTTGAATAATTTATCTTAGGTAGCTACCTAATCTATCTATTTTTATCTTATGATATTAAGTTGTTACGTAGATATTATTTTATGATGTGGTCGCTAACTAAAATAATAAAGATACTATTTATATATATAAAGAGTATATTTATTTATGTATCAAAATAAAGTCCAGATAGTTTTAGAAAAAATTACGCTGTTTATAGTTACCTTGTATCTATGCTACATATATAATCATTTAATAAAAATATATATTAATACTTGTTTTCAATAACACATTTTATTATTTATATTACATAATACCGACGTCGAATGCATTTTTTTTTAAATTAATCGTTGCTCTTCCTTATTTATTTCCCAAGTTACAGCTTGTTGACTTTGTAAAAGGTCACTGGGGAAATATGCTTTTTGCTCTGAGTTGGTTTCTTGACCGGCTGTGAGAACTGCGAATCTTTTTTAAATTCTATACCGACAGGATTGTTTCTTAAAGATTCAGAGCATTTTAACAAACTTAACATAGGTTTGAAACACCAAGTACCATAGTTCCTATTGTTGTCACCTAAATTATGTCCGATTCAAAATGGTTTCTACCTTATTGCAAATTAATAAAAAAATTACAAATTTGGCCGGTTTCTACAACAGATAAGAAGATTACCTACTAATGAAGTATCTTAGAGAGCTGGTGATGTAGATACTAATAACGTTAATTTCGGACACTAAACTATTTTAGCGGTCCATATATAAAATTATAATTGAAATTCCTTGAAGCGAACATGATACGATTACTAGTTTATACCTACACCCGAAATATATTTTCGAGGCGTAAATTATGCTTCTCTCTAATTTCATGAACAGATACGAAATACATACTGTAACGGCAAGCTTCCATTGACAATTTTTATGGGCAAACTTCTGTTACGTTGCCAAAAGTGTAGTTACGTACCTGTACGATAGAGAGCGGGATGCAGCGGCGGGTCCCCGCGCGCGCCGCCGCCGTAAATACACAAAAACTTGCCTGCCAAACTTCCGCTGCATTTGTTTATGAATACAACAAGCACCAGCCCCCGCCTGGGGACCGACCATCCGAATAAATGATGACCTGCGTTATTTTTGCACCAACCATACAACAAGCTTTATTTATATTAAGGTACTTAATGAAAAACTAAAACTCGTGTTGGTCAACTAAGTATCTATGATGAAGGATCATTCGCTTAGGGGTAGGTATTCCTAGACAAACAATTGAGTTGACATTCTTACAGCCGTGTTACGCCCTGTTGTGTTTATTTTCTGGAGGTGGGAAAAAAATTGAGATTTCATTAGACGTGCCGTTCGAGATTTGTCAGTCAGGGGCCAAAAAGTCAAAAATTCTTTATTCGACTGGTGTAAAACAAGTATGTAATATTTTCGAACGTCATTCATGGAGGCCAAGGGGCCCGGGGCTCTGCCCTGCCTAGCCCTATGCTAGCTATATACGCCACTGTAAAGGTAGGTTTTATTGTGTAAATTTTTGGCTTATAAGAATATCGTTTGTTTCTCTCTGCGAATGGATACAGGGTAGAGTTTGATGTTTGGGCCGCAACTTCAACTCATAAGTGTAATACTAAAAATGTGAAAAGCCAAAGGGGCTCAAATGCCAGGCTCATTGAGGGGTTAAGTGTGTTCGCCTGTTAATGAAATTATTACGCCTTATATAGGTTAAATATAGCTATTTGAAATTAGAAATGCATTCAATATTATGTCTTTATATAAGCAGGTGTATATATGTATATATATATATGAAGCGTAATAAAAAATATGGATTAAAGATAAGACTAAAGTAAGTAGATAGATATGAAAGATTGAGAATCACCAGACATCGGAGTCGGATGAATGGTAATTTTCAGCAATATTGACATTATGCTAAAGCTGAAATACAGAATTATTTTTTGAAAAAGAATATGTTATAAATTCAAAAAGTTACAATCGAAGTTAAATAGGTTGTAACTTTCTATGAATTCGAACATTCGTAACATGATCCAGTAGAAAAAATAAATTCAACGTAAGGTATCTATTATCAATGTTAATGACTATTCAAGTGCCTATATCTAGTATTGGGTATGCTCCATATTTTGGTACATACAAAAATTAACCGGTTTTAAGATGAATTATCATTTTACAACGACGTGAGCAAGTGAGGGACGACCTACTATTAAATGAAATAGTATTGGGTTATGTTTTTGCTAACGATGTAGGTACTAACTTTAATCCCAATAACTTAGAGAAGTTTTTTGACTGGCATGTGACTTAGGTGTCTAGATAATGGTTCTTACCTGAATGGACTGATTTCAGACGAATGATAAAGCCTAATGAGACTCAATAAAAAGGCTACAAATCCCTAAAACCAATCATAAGTAATTAGTAATTAAGTAGATATTCACCAAATCTGATAATAAGTGCACATATCATCAATACTACTGGCTACAAATGTTTAATAGAAGGTATGTAGTCGATCTTGAAACCGAATGGACGAAAAGAAGTTACAGGCTAAGTGCACTGTAGCTAAGGAACGGTAACATTTGATGGTGGGATTGGCCCAGTTGTTAGTGATCCTGCTTGCTGAGGGTCGTGGGTTTGCATCCCGATGGGGGAAAACTTTATGTGATCACGACGAGCACGAATGTCTGAACCCCAGTCATGGATGTTTAATACATAGTTATGTTTAATACATAGTTATGTATATAAATAATTTCGTTAAGTATACTGGGATCGCCCCCAGTCCATTATACGGTACCTATATACCGAAAATACATACAAACGTTGCTATGTTATGGAATAAATTGTTGGTCTGTTCATCTGGAAAAATAAAAATTATTATATATGTCCATAAAACAAATACGTAAGTAATACCTCAACTAGGTAGATATTACCCAAGCAGTAACAACATTTAAGAAAGTAAATAGGTAAGTACCTACCTTATTTAAAAAAAAATAGTATCTGCAGTTTTTCTGTTCATCCTAATGTAAACAAATGGGGGAAGAGAAACCCACCACTGACCCTCGGCATGTTAACTCTTCCTATTATAAACCAAACTAGTTATTCGATAATTAAAGAAGCCAACAACACCGAACTCTTCTAAGATGTTAGTCTGTAACTATTAGCAGGGTCAATTAAATGATGCCAACCATTAAGAATCACTTTTACGCTAAAAAAGATCAGAAACCTTAAAAAATAATTCATACTTAACCAAAAAAAAAAACATGTTATACTAGAAACTGTCTGTCACGAGTGTCGGGACCCCAATTAATATGCAATTCTCCGCGAAACGATGCGAATCTAAAAGAGTATTCGACACGTGTTTCGCTTCTAAACGAGGCATTCTCAGGACGGCTGGGCTACGAATGAGCCTTCCCCCATTTTTTTTTAAATGGACTTCCGCGAAGTATCGCCTACTTCTATCAATTACATAATAAGGTAATTTAAGAAGTCCGTCCGACAAAAAGGAATGATAATGACATCGTAATAATATTTCAAAATTTTGTAAGTTGCTAAAGGGGTAGATAGTTCTCCCAATTTTTGAGTGTAACATCTAATTTGAAAACATTTTGTAACGTTCCGCCGCTCACCATTTGTACCTACTTACTCAGTCCGCAAATATCGTGACTAGACGATTCGGCATACGCCAAGGTGCACTCTACAAAGAACTTTCACACGCCCCGAAGGATCAACGAAACTCTCCCACACTTAGCTCCATGTAGGTACCTACGTGTGCCTTCAGGAATCTCCCCCCTCCCTCCTTCCTAAACGCGATGCTGTATCCGCACCTGGTTACAATATCGAGTCTAGGTTTAATAAGTTTCACAGCACTATGCTGCGATATTTAGATATTACCTACGTGTAGAGTGTACATTGA
Organism: Pheosia tremula; assembly: GCA_905333125.1. NCBI lineage: Eukaryota > Metazoa > Arthropoda > Insecta > Lepidoptera > Notodontidae > Pheosia > Pheosia tremula. Next base: position 4,721,157 of record HG995405.1, on the reverse strand, counting down.
TAGAAATTGTTTTTTTTTTTAATACTATGTTACTAGATAATGCTGGGGACTTTTTGGTGGGAAATTGAACAGCGAAATTATCAATTTGTTTCATTTTCATAAAATTGTGTTTCTTTGCTATATAATGTGTAATAGAAGTAGGGTAATAACTATTGTGTTCATAAGCTTGCACGAGTGAATGAAATGAAAATAAAGCAGTATATTATCCACAGCTTTACTAAGAGCGCTAGGGGATTAATTTCATCATCGTCATCAACATCATTAAGTATTATCATCAGGGGTACTTATATTTGAAATGACGAAGAAACATTTTACTTAACACTGGCAAAAAAAAATAGCCAATTGCCAAAATAAAAAAAAAAAATGTTGGCGATTACAAAATTAAAAAAAAATCGCTTAAAAATAATATTGCTATTAGCCAGCAACCTACATAATATGATATTGCCCACTTTACAATTATTCTAGCTGGTGATGGCTACCGATATTAATTCCAATGGATTTGGACATCCACAATTTCACCAAAATGTTATATCTACCTACCTACTAATAGATTGCTCCTCAAATATATAGAATGTTTTTTGATCCATTTACAATACCTTAGCACTGATCTTCTGGAAAAAATATTTGTAATATCATTGTAAGTAGATTGAAACTTCGTTAATATATTGTATATGATTTCATAGAACCATATAGGACAGGTAGTAAGCTCATTGCCGCACACATGCAGTAGCAGGCATCCTTGTTCCATTATGTTAGTCAATTCAATTCATTCGCCGTTTATGACGTTCAAATAAATACTAGAGGCAAACTAGATGTGTGCTATCCTCAGCCGGTATTTCAGGGTATCATAACATATTTTTTTAAGGAATTCACAGTAGGTAGAGTTATTCTCTGCGTGCGTGTTTTCGATGATAAAGTTGAGAGCATATCAAAAATTCCAATTTCATTCAGTGAGAATAGATAAGTGAGTAATGACTTAGCAATTTCTCATCTAAGGACGGTTTAAATCAGATCAGTGGTCCGTATCATTACCAGTTTCTAGCAAGTGTCGGCTCAGAATGTAGAAACTATCAATCTTATGAATCTCAACATATTTTTTTCGCACCCAACTTTGATCTAAAATGAGTAAATCGGTAGGTACACCAAACTAAAATTACCAACCATATTATTGTTAGTTACTACTTAGGCATGTTTACTAACCCAGTTCGCCTACGCGTAATTTTGTTTGTAACAACTAGGTACTTGGGTATTATGTTCCGTGTACGTCGTTCGTGACGCATTCCTGTGTAGTCCCACCAGTAAGACTACGAGAACACCCTGTTCCGTGGTATCCACCACCACCACGGCGGAAGAGATTGAAGCGCGCTCATCCAATCTATCGACTATGTTTTGTTTTTTGTCCTTTCCCTGCTCAGACTTTTACTATCTACCTATCGGTAGTCTATTTGGTGAGGTCCGACATTCGTTTTGGCAATAAAAACATGCTGTTGGAGGATTTGTATCGGTGGTGACATCTTTCGATACTGCGTGGAAGTAACTCGTTTACATAGCAAATGGCCGGCGGCAATATGAACACAGCGGCGTACTCTAAACCTTGGCTACTTTCCACGACTTCAATGGTGTTTATTGGGACTTTATGAAGTCACAAGAACCAGCTTCCGTACAAATCCGCTTGGCTATCAGCATTGATATATTCAATATTTCACTGTATCATAATATCACACCGAGTTCATATTCCCATCAGATGATGCCCCGTGCATTCCACGACGTGGCGGTTTTAGAAACGTGTACAAGATTTTTTTTAAATTAATTTATTAAGACTTGCTTAATACTTGCTTGAATTTAACATTCAATTGATTCAAAATATTGATTTTTTACTACAATCAGAAATATATAATGCATTTTTTCGGGTCTTGCATATGTAAGTAGAAAGTAACAAATGGTAATTATGGCTGGTACAAGACCAGCAAAAACGTTCATAGAACAATATTTTAGTGTACTAACTACTACTACTTCAAATCGGCTTTCCGACTCTTGAGTTATAAATGGTGCAACTAACACAACTATGTTTTTTATATATATAGGTTGAGTCTCTAAATTAATATATAATAATATAACACTAGAGAGAACGTTCATTTAATCATAAAATTAAATATATCCACAGAGCCAATGTATCCCTTTCACAGACTGTCTCCATCTCCAACAACACTTCAGATCCAAATAAGCCTGTCACTCCCGGTGCACTAGTACGTAAATCGCTAGACAAGCCAACACAGCAAACTGAAAACAAAAAAGGCTTATAGAGTAAGTATATAGCCACAGAAAATAAACAATAGTGTTCCGGTCTACATTATGCTATGATAAAGAAAATAATGACTTAAATATAGCAGATTATGGTAAATTAAGATAAGTAAATTGATTAGTTTTAATGTTCAGTACTAACAGCCAACAGTAAAGTTTTATTAAACTGTAGGCTTATTTAATAATGCAGTGTTTCTAGGTATATGATATTTTATAATTGGACATGCTATGCAGTCATTATTTGTTTACTACCATTGTACATTGTCATAAAAAAACCATTACTAACATCCTGACTTTGAACAGGTTAACCTATACATAAAGATAGTCAGATAAACATCAATTCAGTAGTTTAAGATGTATAAACTTATATTACCTTACTTCAACATAACATTACTTTTTTTTAAATGAATTCTGATATATTTGTTTTACATTGCCACATAATCTACGTAATCTGGGATTTCTGGATTTCATATGTAAATTTCATTTCAACCATGATTATCTCTTGCTCAACTGTGAAGAAAAACATTGTGAGGAAACATGCATGTGTGAGAGAACAAGATTTGAGAAATCCACAATCCACATTGGGCCAGGAGACAGGCATTGGGCAGTTCCCTATTTATTATTTAATGAAGCTATACTCAAGATAAGATTTAGATATAGTGCTTATATACCTTAAACTTTGGATATTCATTCATATAAATTGTGACCATTCCAACGTAGGGCAAGAATCCTCTGGCACGCCCCACTACATCCTTCTTAGTCAGCCACAACTGTCCCTGCGCGTACAAGCCTCTGTCGTCTACACTATTGTTGTCACCTTTAGTTAAGAACTTAACTGTACCATTGTTCCTGGGGAAATAAAAAAAAAATTTTTGAAGTTAAAGTTGAGAAAAATCATTATCATTTTCGAAATATTCACTTGATAGGGATATCTATAAATAAATAGTGAGGTAGAACCTAACCAGTATTCAATAATCTCAGTAAATGCTTGGCCATAGAATAGATATTTACTCACTTTTCATGAAGCTTTAAAACTCTGTGTACAATTGGGATATCGCGCCCCTCCACCTTGAACACGACGATTTCACCAACACGTACGGGTTCTTCGGGATAGTTCGTCAAGAATAACAAATCCCCTCTGTGGAATGCAGGTTCCATACTACCGGACAACACCACTACTATGGGGCTTTCACTACCGGTTACTACCATGAGTCCCTTCCATATCATAAGGGCTGAAGAAACTATCATACCAAAACTTAACACTTGGTAGATAAACTGAAAAATAAATGGAACACAGGTAAAATAACAGTCGGCCCAATACTTAGCCTATTTTTTCAAAAAACCATGATAAGTTACCTGCCGTTTATTCATGCGCTTTACATCATCAAATAAGCTGTCCAACATTTTCGTTTCTGTAATAATTTCCGAATAATACAAACAAATTTGTTTAAATTTTTGGTTATCGCCTTTCCCTGTTGTCGTAAAGTCGACAGCACCACGTCAGATAGCTAGAGAGGCACAGACAATCAAAATATATTTTATCGCAACGTTTCATCGGTAAAATAAAATTATCGATACAATTATTTAATGTATTATATTTGACTAACTACAACAGAAATATTTGAAAATAATGAATTAACCGTCAGAATTAATTAGCTACGTATTAGCCGATTACCCAAGCTGCCAAAGTTTTGTTTCTATTCTCTGTATTATTTAACCACAACAAATCATAGAGCTAAATTACTTACATTTTACCTCTTAGGACGCTAGATCCAGCGCTTTTTTGCTATATTCAGCGCGCATTTAAACTTAGCGCCTAGCGGCAGATTTAGCGACTTTTTAACAGATGCAAAATAGGAGTTTATCAATTGTATGCGTATTATATTAACTTCTATTCTATAGTAATCTATTCTATAGTCCTGATACACAGACTTGCTATACGTTCTGCTCTGATGATCGCATTCAACTAAAAGGACCCAAGAATGTTATGATTGTTAAGTAAAATATTTAATCTTAAATTCACTTAATTTTATTCAGAAAGCACATAGGTATCAAAAAAGATCTAACGAGTCATATCTACATCTTGATATTCCCCAAATTTCAGTTTAATTGTAATAGTGTTAGGAGTTGTAATATCAGCCACTAAAATGTCAGCACCATTGTACAAGCCTAATTCTGTTACCCTCTTCTTCAAATTATCCCTGGTTCGTTCTTCAATGCTCTTTATTGATGACATGTATAGGGTTTTATTACGGCCGTTTATAACTGTTGTTATACCTGTAAAGGAATAATTTATATGTATAAAACATAGACATGTTAGTTACAACATTCATTACTCAAAAATGAGTGGGCTGATTTTTATGATCTTTGAATTTGTCTCTACCCCGAATAGCAGAATAATTATTAAACATGAAAAAAAAATGAAGATAATTAATTTTTCTCACACATTTGATTGTACTGTACAAATTTCTCCAGGACAGCTAGTAAAATATAATTAAAAATATGCAGTTAGAAATATACTAAATGAAGCTTTCAAGTTCAGCAATGTGTTTAAGTTTATTTATAAACCTGGACTTTTCATCAAATAGGTAGGGTCATCACAAAGCTTGTTGTAAATGGTCTGCAGAGTTGCGTCTGGTTCAATTTCCATGGCTCGCGTATTGTTACTGCAAGCTACGCAGTCCGCCCGCCTTTCAGCACTAAATGTGTATGTGTAGACCCCTTCTGCCATATTCATAACCATGTAGTTATTCATGGTAACACAACAAGATGATGCCAGCTTAAATACCTGTAATTCAAATAAATACATTAGGGTATAGAGAGGACCTGTTCTTCACAATCTCTTAAATTCGTAGGAAGAAGGAACCACAGTGCACCCATATTGTGTCAATGGTAATGCTCCTAATATTATAGAAGGCGAACCTACTCGACACACACAGAACAAGTACACTGAGCGCACTCCCCTCAATGTGAGGTATAATACATCTGTTTATAAACATGAAAGGGTTTTTGAAAGTTATCTTTGTTTTCTCTATGTTTGCTTTCACCGTAACGCAAGACTACAAGTTTCTTATTTAACTTGCTTCATTTATGCTTCTTACCTCATTAGCACAACATGCTGCTATAGCAGCATTGGTACTAGCAACAGCAGGTATTATATTCTTTAAAACTCCTTGTGTCAATCTGTATGTAACATTTGAGATGCCATGCTTCATAGCTCTGTCCTGTGCTTTCTCAAACACCCAGGCCACATGCTGTGGGTCATCGCCATCAAGAGCGGTATTATTGCCCCATGGGTTCTCCTTGACCCATTGTAAAACCTTTACATATTCAATGCAATGTTCTGGTAATCTGTAATAAATTATTTTTTTAGGGAATTATAAATTACAAAATGTCAATAACTGGTAGTCTTTACACTCCGGCCAATTAAGAAAATTTTCGTTTGAACAGTACTGGTATGGGCCCATAGCAAGCCGTATTGATAAACCTCAGTATTATAATATGTATGTATGAAAATGAAATTATAATATGAAAATGAACTAAGACAATATAAGTGGTATAATGATTTTTTTTTTATATTTGCAAAGTTACTACTAAAATATGTCAGGTGTTTGTAAGTATTTGTATACCTTGGGGTATTAGCAATGGTGCAAAGAGGGAAGGTTTTCTGAGGAGGGTATAGGTCCAGTGTGCACTCAATACATGCGCTCATGCCTGGCAGTATAACTCTTGCATTGCCCTTGAAGCCTTCAGTTCCACCATCAACTAGAGGGATAACACTGCTTTGATCTAAACTTCCTGTAACATAATACATGAAGGTAAAATTTTGTCTCATTTTATATTTAGTCCAACCTATTCTTGGTCAGCATAGAGGACTATGGAATAAATCTCTGTAGCATTTTGATGAGGCCAATGCTGAGCAGGACAATATCAAAATATAGAAAATATGATCAGACAACCACACCAACTACATGGTCTCAAAGTAAGCAACAGTTACTCAGTTTTTTTATATTAACCTATTTCATGCTAAGCCTAGGCAATGGTCTTTTACACCATTCAATTGTAGTCAGTCCCTGGCTATTTCATCCAACTCCTCTCAAAGACATCAAGGTCACACAATCACTGTTTTCTTACACCCACACAGTGACTGTGTTGGCCTGCCTATCGGAGTTCATTGCATTCTACTCAGATGACCCACCCATCCCCAAAACACCCAATAATTGATCATAAGAATAGTTAGCTATTATTATTGAAAGATGGATAATTACTGTCATCATTATACTGCAGCAATGACATGAGCATGCCATTGAGCCAACGCCTCGCAACTATAGAGTCAAGACCACATACAACAATGTGAAACTGCCTGTAGAATCCTTCATCTAAATCCTGTATTGGACAATGATGAGCTATGGCTTCACAGCCAGGTACCCTGAAAAGAAATGTATTCTTAAATTGAATTTAGATTTTTAAATTAAATCATCAAAGTAATAACTACTTTCATGAAATCTAAAACTACTACTTCATTAATTTTACCTTTTGTTCACAAACTCAACAGCACATTTAGCTTTTGAGAGTCCAATATCATTTTTTCTAAATAAAAACTGCCTGTTCAAGTTGGATAATTCAATTGTGTCCATATCCACAATATGAATCTTTTTAAATCCCATCAAGGCTAAATCTTTTAGGAGCTCACAGCCAAGGCCTCCAGCTCCAACAATCAATACTTTACAGGAGTCCATTATAAAGTCTAGGATTTCAGCGGAGGGTTCAAAGTCTGGATGACAGAATGGTCCAGACCTCTCCAATAGTTTTCTTAAATTCTGCCATCTTCTTTGTTGCGATTCAGTAGTCAGAGCCTCACCAGTTGCCATCATTTCTTAAAAAAACAAAACAACCTTGTTTTGTATAGGGGTCCTATTAAATTGGGACCAAATAAATACTATCTACAAAATGTAGAACATGCACCACGGACTGCTACTAGTAACAGGCGAGCTGTAACTGATTCATCTGCCGCGTTCGTTTGTAAAAATATATCTTGTAATCTATCAGCCGATACGCACGTCCACTGCTGGACATAGGCCTCCCCCAACGACTTCCACACATCACGGTCCTCCGCCACTCGCATCCACCGGCTTCCTGCGACGCGTGTGATGTCATCAGTCCACCTTGTGGGGGGCCGTCCTACACTTCGTCTTCCGATTCGTGGTCGCCATTCTAGAACCTTTCTGCCCCAACGGCCATCGGTTCTGCGAGCTATGTGCCCTGCCCACTGCCACTTCAACTTGGCAATTCTTTGAGCTATGTCGGTTACTCCAGTTCGTCTACGGATCTCTTCATTTCTGATTCTATCGCGTAGCGAAACCCCGAGCATAGCTCTCTCCATTGCGCGTTGGGCGACCTTGAGCCTTCTTATGCGGCCCATAGTCAGCGACCACGTCTCGGCACCATATGTCATCACTGGCAACACACATTGGTTGTAAACCTTTGTCTTCAGACACTGAGGTAATTTGGACGAGAAGATATCATGCAGTTTCCCGAACGCTGCCCATCCGAGTTGGATTCGACGGTTGACCTCATTCTCGAAGTTATGTCTACCTAGCTGAACAATCTGCCCTAGGTAAATGTACTTGTCCACAACTTCGAGAATAGAGCTCCCAACGGTTATTGTTCTGGGTTGAACATGAACGCTCGACATGATCTTTGTCTTGTCCATGTTCATTTTAAGACCCACCTGTTGGGAGACTCTATTGAGGTCTTCGAGCATTGAGCTTAGGTCCTCCTATCTTGTAAGATAAGTTTTAATAAATATACTATATGTATTTTCGGCACGTGACGAGAACTGTTTTGTAATTCTACATCTACTTTCTCTACGAAATAAAATGCGATGAAATATCTCACCTACAAATTAATGAGGACCTAAGTAACTGTTATTTTATTATAAAATACGATTACAAAATTGTTGTAATAACTTGTTGATTCGACACAATTTACAGTTCTTACGCAGAGTTTTCAGTTGCTAAATTCAATATCTTGTACCATATATTATAATACTCTAGCTAAAACAAATAAAGCGATCTCGCCGGCCTCAATACATAGACCATACACAACACTGTCCGTCCATAGGACCACAGAGTACTTTTGTATAACTAGAAAACACTGACAGAAGCACAGAACAAAATGGACAGAAATTACGTAAATAGAAATAGAATAGTGCACAGAGGAATAAAATCATAAAATGCCTTAAGAAATATCTGGTTCTGGAAACATATTCCGCATGTTTGTGGGTTCTAATAAACTTGTAATCGGTCCACTGTGCACAAAGACGGTATGCAATTAACCAATACTTGTAATGAAGTTACACAGTACAAGTAGAAACTTAGATATATGTAAGGATATCAAGGAACCTACGTAATATGCTACCTCTATAATGGAACTCTATTCCTAACACTCCTCACTTTATTCTTGCTGGCGCGCTAGGCGGCGCGAACACGCACTTTCCACCAAGTATCCACCTATTGGTCTGTGCTTTCCACGTATAAACCGAACATCGATCTATCTCAGTCTAACTTACAACGTGAAGCGTGCGAGTGAATGAGCATGACCATCGTAGGCCAACCAAAATGAACAAAGTATTCGTTTTGGCGTTGGCTATTGTCTGGATGCGCCATTTACTATAACCAGATCTTAGGTACATAGATTGAGAACTAAACTATGTAGGTAGTAGACACATACTAAACAAGAACCAAAAATCAGGAGATGTAGCGAAACAAAGGGTTATTCAATTTGGATAAATTCTGAGTTCTACCGTTCTACCTACCACTCTATCACCAGCACTGGTTAAAGTGGCGCCCTCGTTTGGTACTTAATTATCCTATAGTATTGTAATTTTAGGTACTCATATTATATCAAAATTGAAAATATTTATTTTTCTTAAATTAGGATACACTATTTCAATAAAATTTAAATAAATTTCAAATAAAATGTTTATTATCAATAATCAAACAAAAACTCATTTATGTATGTACTGTACTTTACCTTCTATAGTTGTCTCCATGGCCATGAACACAGTTACGTACTATAGGTGATATTCATTTGTTGAAAATGAAGGCATGATGGAGGTGCAGTTTGTCGGAAAACTGGGATTTTCAAGTTAGCAGTTGTGAAGAATTACGCGTAAGTGGCCTTTTTTAGAGTATTGTATCGTAATCTCGGTTGTCATTAATGTCCATCACATCTGTTTTCATAACTACAGAACTTGTGTTATTGTGTATATTTGAGGGAGAGACTACGAGTACCTACCATCTCGGTAGCTCCGGTTCATGGTATTACCAACCATGCTCGACTAAAAATATTTTGTAACTTCATTTCGTGTATAACAATTGCGGGCCATAATATCTATAATGTAATTAATAAAAGCATTTGCGATGTACGAAATGTTTTATCCTGTTATTCAATTGACAGGTTGGTCAGTATTATGCAGAACAGTACCAAAAAGGTGTGATAATGTATTTTGTTTAAATGGCCATGTCCACCTCTTCGTTAATGCTGTCATGATGTAAAAACAAGAGAGTTTTCATTTTAAAGGTCTACATTCATTACATATGTTATTTGTATACCTGTTTTAGATCAATATGGCTGGTAATAAAATTAGTAGTAAAATTAAAGGCAAAGAGGATAAGGGTAAAGCAAACGCAAAACCCATGGGTCAATCTGGAGAAGAAACTGAGGATCCTGACTTTGCTTTGCTCAGAAAACCCATTCTTACAAGTGTTACAGGATTTGGTCAAGCAAGGAAGATATTTGATTTAGCTACTGAAGAAGTATGTACCTATCTGTAATTTTCAAAGTATATTAAATAAATACATACCTACTTATTCATTTTCTGTATCAAGTAGTAATAATAATAATGTCTGCTTACCCCTTTACAGCTTAAAGATTTATTGTCTAATGAATGTGATGTGCTGTATGAATGTAAAGTATGCAGAAATATATTCAGGAGTTTGGCAAATTTTTTATCTCATAAACGTGTTTATTGTAAAGAAAAGTTTAATTCTTCTTTACATGGCCACTTTGTCCAAGCTACTTCAACTGTAAGTACTTTGCATATATTTTTAACAATATATAAGTAGTTGTATTATTATATGGTGTGTGATGAGACTGAAATGTTATTCTTACAGATCAATGAATTAATGAAAATTAAAAGTCTGGAGCGGGGCTATCAGGATTCACTTAGAGAAAGGAATGGAGGTGAAGGTCAAGTGTCATGTGAAGATGATGAGAGGATACCACTATCGAAGGATTTGACAGCAATTGTTGAGAAAATTGCCAAACATAAAGGGGTTTATGTAGGCAGCAGTGATGAGCCCCAGCTTGTGTTGCAGAAGATTCCCAGTAGTTCTGTGGCTGTCTTTCAGAACATTGATGAGAATGAAGAGCAGATGGACCACATGAGAGCTCAAGTGTGTAATAATTTTGTTGAACATTCATTTTAAATATCTTATTAAGTCAGTAATGAATTCGTTTTTGTAGTGTTCAATAAATTGTGGATACTATGTTTATGTATAGGTACAGACAAAATCAAAAGTAATAGATAGATGTATATATTGTCAAACACTTATGATTAAAAATGAATGGTTTATTCCATCATTTTTATAAGTAACTCTCAGTTAGTAAGTTATTTATTTAAAGAGATGTTTTGATTGTATGTTTATTCTCTGCTGCTCACTATACCCAACTTATGCAGGCATGTAAGCACCATTATTTTTTGGACTGCATTATGGTTTGAGATAGCTTTATAATGTGTTTTATACTTAATTAAGTTAAAATGGAAAAACTAAGAAGGTAGGTAGGTAGCTCTATACTAATAATCTTAAGAGTCGAGAGTATTAAGTTACATACATAACTTTTTTCTTTATTTTTAAGGTGAAGGAGCTTGACAACATCTTTTCGAGGGACATAGCAGTGCTGCAGAGCGACGGGAATTTCAAAATAAAGAGTTCCGTGGGTGCCGCGTCCGATAATGTCATACAGATAAGCGACGACGAGGATCATGACGGATCTGGCGGGCTGAAATGTAAAATATGTAAGTAGTATAATGTATATCTGAACGAAGAACGTGTAACTAACACAACTTTGTTATATATCCCATGAAATATTATATGTCTTGCGATTGCTCTTTTCACCTACACTGCAAGGACAGAGTCAGAGAAAGATAATATATTATATACCATACTAAAAATATGTACCTTCTAAACAGTGGTTTTAGTAGCAGTAGGGTTGATGATGGAAAACTGGCATTTCCATAAACCGTGACCCAGAATGCCTAATTTAAAAAAAAGTCAAATTTGTGTTGGCAATCGTGTATATGTATCCTGTCCGGTGCAGCTATGTCTACATTCGCCTGTATATAAGGTCATATTGAGAAGAGAATAACCGAGTTTATTTATTCTAGGCTGCATGCAATTTTCGACCCAGAAGACACTCAAGTTCCACATGAAGTACAAACATGTAGAGAGTAGACTGGTGTATCCCTGCCCTGACTGCTTGGAGATCTTTTCAACTTCGTGGAGTGTTTATCGTCATCTCTTCAAAGTGCACAGGTACCTATTTTTTTATTTCTTATTTATATGTTAGTAGTACAGAATTACTAATACGGTAAAATTAAGGTGGAAATAAAATAATGAATTGCATGCCTACCACTAAATGGTGTCAGTTTATAGGATAGTTGCAGGATGCGAGAGAGATTTGCTTGGTACATTCATTTATTCATCTTGTGCGCAATGCTTTAGTGCTGTAGAGACGGGGTCCGTTGTAGGTCGCATCACATAAAATGAGCAAATTCAAACAATTGGTCTTCGCCATCTTTTCTCACTTTTATCTGATGCGACCTGTATCCCCTCCCGCACCCCATTCTGCACAGCACGAAGTGACTTCAAAAAAGGGGGTTAGCACACGGGTCACGACAAAATATATGTCACGTCACAGCCGGCTGTGCTGCTAGTGCAAGATTCGATTCAAATCATTATTATGATCGCTAATAAGAAATTTTGGAACATTATTTACACAGAAAAACTGCTGCACAGATAAGAAGATTGAGAGAGTCCATCCAAGCGAAGGCTTTCAAGATGAACAACCCACCAGCGTTCTATGAGAAACGTAAAAACAATATGAAATTCGCACAGACGCAAAAAATGACCGAAGAGGAGCGATTGGATCAAGAGAATCAGGTACGGGACATAAAGGTACGATCTAAAACAGTACCTATGAACTAGTTGTGAATATTTTTCTGGATAACTTTATAAATTAACTAGCTGTTATCCGCGACTTCGTCCGCGTGGTATTTAACAAAAAAGTTTTTCTAAAATATAAGTAGCCAAGTTACTCCATGTTACATCAGCCAGTCAGCCAGTGAAAGTCCCGTCAATAGCGGTCCATTCATTACAGAGATTAGCCGAAACAAACAGAAGGATAGACAACAAATTTAAAAAGTGTTGTTCTGGTTTATGTACCGTGCATACATCCAACTGCACTTAGTAAAAAGCGGTTATTTTAATATTACAAACAGACACTCAAATTTTATTTAAGGGGGAAGCTCAGGGTCGACTCGAAATTCAAAATGCCAATGGTTTTTATTTTTTTACGGAAAATTTGGGCATCTTTACGATGTAATTTAGTGTTTTGCGATATAAGTAACCAACACCATAAAGTTAGTAATAGTAGCGGTTTTTACAAACCTTACGGTATTGTATCGGATTAGGTATTTTTTTAAACAAACTTAATACATCGAGACATCCAATGCAGAATTCTAATATCGCAAAACACTAAATTACATCGTAAAGATGTCCAAATTTTTGGTAAACTAATAAAAACCATTGACATTTTGAATTTCGCGCCCTGACCCTGAGCTTCCACCTTAAATAGTATAGATGTACTAGCTGTTGCCCGCGACTTCGTTCGCGTGGTATTTAACAAAGACATAACCGTTGGCAACAGCCTGCTCGCGCTTTCTGAGCCCGCGGGACGCATTTCAGGTTGTTGCTATCAAACTTAATCAGGCGCTACGCTGCAGCATTGGTTTGAATTTTTTTTCGTGAGATCCAATGTTTTTTCTAAAATAAAAGTAGCCTAAGTTACTCCTTGTTACATCAGCGATCTGCCAGTGAAAGTCCCGTCAAAATCGGTCCAGCCATTTCAGAGATTACCCGGAACAAACAGACAGACAGACAGACAGACAAAAAATTTAAAAAAGGTTGTTTTGGTGTAGGTACCGTGTATACATCCAAATGCATTTAGTAAAAAGAGGTTATTTTAATATTACAAACAGACACTCCAATTTTATTTATATGTATCGACTAGCTGTTGCCCGCGACTTCGTCCGCGTGGTATTTAACAAAGACAACCGTTGACAACAGCCTGCCCGCCCATTCTGAGCCCGCGGGAAGCATTGCAGGTGTTGCTATCAAACTTAATCAGGCGCTGCGCTGCAACATTGGTTTTCATTTTTTTTCGTGAGATCCTATTTTTTTTTCTAAAATAAAAGTAGCCTAAGTTACTCCTTGTTACATCAGCTATCTGCCAGAGAAAGTCCCGTCAAAATTGGTCCAGTCATTACAGAGATTAGCCGGAACAAACAGACAGACAGACAGACAGACGGACAGACAGACAGACAGACAGACAGACAGACAGACAGACAAAAATTGTAAAAAATGTTGTTTCGGTATAGGTAACGTGTATACATCCAAATGCACTTAGTAAAAAGCGGTTATTTTAATATTACAAACAGACACTCCAATTTTATTTATATGTATAGATTATGTGATGTGTCCAGGCGTGGATGGACAACATGGAGGGCGACGGCGAGCTGGCGCGCTGCGGCGGCTGCGGGCGCGCGTTCGAGCGGCGCGCCGCGCTCGCCGCGCACACGCACACGTGCGCGCCGCGCGCCGCCGCCCGCGCGCGCGCCGCCCGCGCCGCGCGCCCGCCCGACGCCAAGAAGATCGAGATACAGATCAGGAAGGACTACAACAAGGGGCCGCCGCCCGCCATCACTTTACCCCTCAAAACCACCGACGCCAACGGTACCTCACCCGCTCCCCCCACACCTGCGCTCGATGCCTTTTTTTTTTTATTACGTTATAGGCAAGTATTTGATCTCGATCTCACCTGATGGTAAGTGACGATGGGATCTACGATGGAGCATACTTGCCTAGGTAGGAAGGCGGCAGTAGATAAGAGACGCTACATTCATTGACACCTTATTTTTTGTTAACGGCCTTAGGCGCCGGTGTGGCCCGGACGTTATACTCTTCACATTGACCCTTTAAGTAATTAATTTCGCCAAATGAACACACCAACTCTGTTTAATTCCTAAGCGATGCTTGTATAATGATATTATATTGTCAGACGAAAGCCAACCGTACAGTTTGACACTAAGCGACGCTTGTATTATGGACACCGTACGACGTACTGGGAGACATATTAGACTTCAATAACTCAAGTATAAACATCGGGACCCTCGGTACAGAAAGCAGTGTCACTACCGATCGGGTCCTGAAAGTGGTCATTATAGTATACTATACAATAGATCGAGGGCGATAATTTTAACACCCAGACTGGCGACAATTACGGTGATATCATTTTCGTAATTTCTCTAGATGGGTGTTCAACACACTAAACAACTGAACTAAGATAATTCTATCACTGTTAAATCAGTAGTATATTTCCTACAGAAAACAAGCTCCCCAAGGAGGAACAGACGCCGGCGGAACCCGACGTCGATGATGACGCTGGTTCCGAAGACGACGACAAGGACGAGGATGACGCCGCCATGGACGTCAGTGAGGAAGACCAGAAGTCTACAGACGCCGATTCGCCAGAAAAAGTGGTCGAGTCTAAACCGCAAGCGGAAGTCTATAAACCCGTGATACGATTACCCTTCGCTCATCAGACGGAAAAGAGTAATTTCGTGGCCTTCAAACAGAAAATCCAGTCGGAAATTGAAATCGACAAACTGCTATGCAAACGCTGTGACGTTCGCTGCAATGATGTTGGAGATCTCCACGATCACGTCGCCGAACATTTGAAATGGGTTCGCTACGCTTGCAAGCTGTGCAATTACAAACACTACTTGTTCGACAAATTGCCTGAACATGTTAAAGTAGTACACAAATTGAAGGGCGACAAGGACTTCTACTTTAGTACCGTAAAAGCTATCGCTGGACCCGAAGCTTTACAATTATGTGAGACTACAGATGCACCTAACGATGCCAATGAGACTAGTCCTGATTCCAAGCGTCCAAGTAGATGCTCCAGTGATTCTAGCCGTCTGTCTGATGACAGCTCTTCCAGCAGTACACGAATAGAGGCTGGAAGCAGAAAACGCAAATTGTATCAAGGCAAAGGTTCCTCAAAAAGAAGGAAGGAATTACCGATGAAAGGTATGTAATATATTGTTAAATAACTAGTTTTATTGTGTAATTGATTTCAATAATCTTATTCTTATTTATGTTTTGTTTTTAGTTACCCAAGAAAGTAAAGACAGTGAAGTGAATCCAGATAAAGAATCAAGGAATCTGGAAGACAATGATTCGTCTACAAGTAGAACCTTTGAAGAGAATTCATCTGATATGGATGATATCGACGAAAAAATTGCTAGAAGATCAGTTATTATTGGAGATACTTCATCAGTGGCATCAAGAAGACCGGTTAGAAGAAAGGCTAAGCCCAAAAATGAAGACTTTGAATATGATTTATCAAATTTACTGAAAATGGAAGCTCAAGGATATAGAGATTCCCAAACTCTTGCTAATCAGTCAAAATCCAATCAAACAAAAAGAAAAGTTCAACAGGACAATCAAAGTAATTATGACATTGCTAATAAAGACTGTTGTGGAGCATTAGGAACTTTATCTAAAACAGCAGTAGAGAATTCCTCAGCGCACATGAAAACTAGTTTCTCAACATATTGTCCTCAAAAGGAATTGAGAACCCAAAATGTGTTTGTTAGGCCGTTATTACCTAAGAGCATTACGAAAGGTGACAAAATATCCCCTAAGAAAGAATCTATTGACGACCTAAACGAAAGCTCATTGAGTCCTAACAAAGAGTCTATCAGTAAAGTCCCTAAAGAAGAACCTAAACAAAATATCGATACCATCAAAGCTCCAATCAACGAGTTAAATGATAACACAGGCGTAAGTACAGATGAAAACTGTTCAAGTAGCGCTTCGAGCGAAGCAATCAAATCTAATTTAAATATCCCAGCAGTTGTTCCGATGAAATTCCGTCGTCAAAGTTTAGAAGTTATTAAAAATCCTATAATTAATAAGAATATATCGGATTTTACAAAAGCTGGTATGAAAACTAAAATACTTGTTATAAAACCGATTAACAGAAATAAAGATGGAAAGCTTAAATTTCAGACAATAAAACTGAAGGATCCAAATAAAAGTTCTTCAAATGAAGACAAATCTTCAGACCAGGTGGTTGTTGTAAAAGTCCCTAAAGTAGATTGTGCTATTGTGCGCCCAGCTACCGATGTACCTTACTCAAGCAGTGTAAATACACCTACAACCGACAAACTAAATGATATTCCTACCACTAGTGATGCCATAACAGATGAACACACTCCAGTGAGTAAAGATGATAAATCTGAAAGTTTAGTTAGCAAAGACACTACCAATGAATCAAATTGTATGGAAGAGCAACCTAATGGTGGTGCTTATATATCCAATCCTGAGTGTATTACTACAGAGGACTCTGAAACCAGTCATATTAATGGTGAAACTGTAAATGATGACAATGAGGACATTGTTAGTGAATCTGAAACATTGGAAAATGTAAATACTGCCTCCTGAAATGGAAAGTGAGGGAGTTTGTGATTTTTAGTTGTATGTATGTTAAGTTTTATTTGCAAGGGAGCAAGACTTGTGTTTATACTAATCTACACATTTCTTGGAATGTGTAGGTATCTATTACCATTCAATGCCTGCGTTATGAGGTAACAAAATAAATAAAACAGCCATGTTTAAAGTATATATGTTTTTTTTAACCTAAATAGGGTAGGTACCTACCATATCTTAAAAAAACAAAGGTCTAAATAGACCAGGAATAATGATAACAGTACGGTGTTCAAGGCACGTGACGTCACAGACATAAGCCAGCAGTCTTAAATTTGTTTTCCATTACCTATGCCATGATGAAATCAACAGGTTGAAGTTGAGAATCCCAATCTTTGCTTATTTTATTTGCTACGACCTATACTTACCGTTCATCCAATATAATGAACACATTACTTCAATCATGACTCAATAAGTAGATGGTGGAAATGTTAAATTAGTCTAGGAAGATCTCTACTACCAAATATTAGTCCGTCATGCTGGTAAAGTACATGGGTAGATCTAGATTGCCACATAGCATGACTTTAAGCAAATTTGTCGATAATAATTTAGATAGTTGCATAACATTTTCAGGTTATGTATTATTTATAAAGATCATTGCATGTGAATAAAATGTAAAAAAGCCCTACAAATAAGTTGAACAGAAATGGCTGCCCTGTATCCCACAACACACCAGTCTGACCCAAAATTAAAATATGCAATGTACAAAAACGGTCATATTAGGGTGGTAAACATATCATATATGTAATCACTATAGACCGAGGCCGGTCCATTACAATAAAATCACATCGGGATGTCCCTGCACGAGAATCGAACCCGCGCGCCGCGTCCTTTTAATCCAGTAGTGAGGCTGAAGAGAATTACTCCCGTTGGCCACTATTTAACTGCGTCGCGCAGTCGATTCAAATGTTAAAATATATAAAAAACAAACGAGTTTATATTGGTACTATATTTTTATTTAGAAATACAATTACTTTCTCATCCATTCACATCACTGACTGTTTACGACTTCGCGAGGGTATAGCGAACATTATGGTACCCTGGTATTTATGCATTCTTCGCAAGTGTGTCTGCCTTAGCTACAACCTCTTCAATAGGTCCAACCATGTAGAATGCAACTTCAGGTAGATGATCATACTCGCCCTCCAGGATCTTAGAGAAGCCTTTAATTGTTTCCTCGAGAGGTACCAGCTTGCCAGCGTGTCCAGTGAACACTTCAGCAACTTGGAAAGGTTGGGACAGGAATCGCTGGATTTTGCGAGCACGAGCAACAGTCAGCTTGTCTTCCTCAGACAATTCATCCATACCCAGGATAGCAATAATGTCCTGGAGTGACTTGTAGTCCTGAAGAATCTTCTGAACACCACGTGCAATGTTGTAGTGCTCTGCACCAATGATGTTGGGGTCCATGATACGGGAGGTGGAGTCAAGAGGATCCACAGCAGGATAGATACCCAGCTCAGCGATGGCACGGGACAGTACAGTAGTGGCATCCAAGTGAGCGAAGGTGGTGGCAGGGGCAGGGTCAGTCAAGTCATCAGCAGGCACATAGATAGCCTGTACGGAAGTGATGGAGCCCTTCTTGGTGGTGGTGATACGCTCCTGCATGGTACCCATGTCAGTGGCCAAGGTTGGCTGGTAACCTACAGCAGAGGGGATACGACCCAGCAGGGCAGACACTTCAGAACCGGCCTGTGTGAAACGGAAGATGTTGTCAATGAAGAGCAGCACATCTTGTCCTTCCTGGTCACGGAAATACTCGGCGACAGTCAGTCCAGTGAGAGCGACGCGAGCACGCGCGCCAGGGGGCTCGTTCATCTGGCCGTACACTAGCGCCACCTTGGAGGTCTTGTCAGTGAGCGAGATAACGCCGGACTCAATCATTTCGTTGTACAAGTCATTGCCCTCACGGGTGCGCTCGCCCACTCCAGCAAACACGGAGTATCCACCGTGCGCCTTAGCGACGTTGTTGATCAGTTCCATGATGAGTACGGTCTTGCCGACGCCAGCGCCGCCGAACAGACCGATCTTACCTCCCTTGACGTAGGGAGCGAGCAGGTCGACGACCTTGATGCCAGTGACGAGGATCTCCTGCTCTACAGACATGTCCACGAACTCGGGCGCGTCGGCGTGGATCGCGGCTCTCTTGTCGGTCGCGATGGGGCCGCGCTCGTCGATAGGCTCGCCGATCACGTTCATGATGCGGCCGAGGGTCTCCACGCCCACTGGGATACTGATGGGCGAGCCGGAGTCCAGCACGACCTGTCCACGCACCAGACCCTCGGTACCGTCCATGGCGATGGTGCGGACGGTGTTCTCTCCCAAGTGCTGGGCGACCTCCAGCACGAGCCGGGGTGAGCGGTTCTGGACCTCGAGGGCATTTAGGATGGAAGGAAGATTGTCTTCAAATTGAACGTCGACAACAGCACCGATAACTGCGACAACCTTACCTTGACCAAGCTTGCCTCCAGCTTTCGCTGCATAATCCCTTTTGTTGACGGCCGATACCGTAGCTACTTTGCCACATTCTGATAGGGCTTTCTCAGCTACGGACTTCGCAGCCAGAAGTCCGTTTCCAACTCGACTTACAGCTCCCAACATTTTTGAATAACCAGTGCAATCGAGCGAGGAATACGGCGGCCGCCCGTAATATATTATGTAATAACCTTAAAAAATACTATAGACACGTAAAGTTCACATTATTGAACCATAACCATAGAGGAAAGTAGTGTTCACAACCTGAAGCCAGGCAGCTATCGTATCAGGGTCGTAAAATTATCGTATATGGTTCAAAATTATCATACCCAACATGACAATAATATTATGATGCAAATGCTTTGTAGTTAAATCATGTAAACATCTGTTTTTCAAACCAAAAAAAGAATCAAATTAAATGTTCAACGTATGGCACAGACCAGATCCACTTTGAGTTTAATAAACGCACCATGATTCTGAATGTATAAAGAAGAAGATAAATGAACAAGCAATTTTTCAGAATTTTAACTCATAAGATTCTATATTTGCAGGAACTGAATACTCAAATATTGATGAAACTTAAAATTTTATATACAATTTTTAATCTTAATGTAGTTTAATTATCAAAATTTTCATCATAATGGAAATTATCGTAAAATCTGCGTACGATAGTAGTATATCGTGTATAGTTATGAAATTATCGTACGGTTCCGAACACTGGAGGAAAGTAATATTCTTGTAACCGTAACGTAACTAGCATAGATCGTGCACTTTACTTTTAAGTAGTGCGGTGTTGGTACCATTGTAAATACATGTTACAGCAATAGATTTTAGTCACACACATCCTGGGTGCGGATCCTACCAAATCTATGATCCTTTAATTTCGATCCTATGATCCTAGAGTCCTATTCCAATTATGATATGGATACATTCGGACATTCGGATAATGGTTAGGGCAATCGGACTTCCTAAATTAGGAATTATAAATTAATATAATTAGGATTGGATGGGAAGATGTAGAGCCTGTTTGTGTAAAACAGATTTAGATTGCGTAAAAAGGAGTAAGAAGGAGGCTGTATGGCCTAGAAAATGTCTCTCTGGTGAATGGCATACAGACAATTGTTTATGTAAGTAACTTGTTCTCTTATCGGTCTGTGCTGTCAGCACAGGCTGTCAGTCAGCTGTTGTGATTTTTTTGCCATATTCGGTGTGATGATTGATCGTAATAATACGAAATAAAATCCAATACATTTAATTACGATGTACCGAATACGTTTGATAACTCGAGTAGGTGTTTTTTCACATGCTTAGATATTTAAGATGCAGGAAATATCCGTTTTTAATAATTTACGCTCATCTATAAGCACCTGTATATAGTTTACCCTCAACCTAAACATACAGATCTGAGGTTATTTTTCGTTTATACTATTGAAATTATTTCAGGTATTAAGACAACAGCGTGCTCATATAAAATATGATTATGCAAGAGTGTATGCTGGTTGTCAATCCGTTACAAGCTTCAGTGTTCGAGATCAAAGCACAGTGGCTATTGAAGATAGTTATGTGAAGAAATTTATGAAGGCTGTAGGATTGATGGATCAATCTAGGACCGTGAGTATTATTCACAAGCTTAGTCATAAATTGCTAGTAAACCAACAAAAAAAAAGTAATATTAAAATGCTAGGGTAACACATTGTCTCTTTACAATAGACATGAATTACTCGCATATACCAAACAACGAAATATGTATCTTAAAAAAGCAAATCAGCTAGATTGTTATCTTTTTTAACCTCCACACGGAGACATAAAAATGTGTAACCAAAGCAGAAAACTATGTCAGTGTGCAGTTGGCATGCTTATCTTATTAACTTGAAATTCAAGTTATCAGTACGTGTGCTAGAAAACTAACTCAAATACAAATAATTGGTATTTCAATTCAGTGGCATATGTATTGCCAGCTTACGTCTATGTTGCATGGATTAAAATGATATGTAATTATTGTTTCAGCGTTTAAAACTGACAGGCTATTTCTTGTACGAGTGTATACCTAATAAGATAGCCTATGCTAATTGGTTCGAGCATTTAGATCTGCCTGATACATTTGCGTCGTGGTTCGTTGTGACTGAGCTGCACGTTTGGCTGCTCATGGTGCGTTACATGGCTGAAGATGCGACACCTTCTACTGATAAGAAAAAATATATCAAAGCTGATGGGCATTTTGTGCGTAATTGTATTGTCGAAGCATTGTGGGCTGATGTTGCAAACAAGATAAAGTTGTTGGAAGTATGTTGAAATTACTTATTATTGATTTCATACTTTCTTTTTGTGCGAAATAGCAATATCTAATACCTTTCTTAAGATTATACCTTATGTGAAGGTAGATCAAAATATGTTATAAATCATGGCATACCTTTTCCTTTATGCAACAACCATATATAACCCTAGCATCCATGATATAGATCTAGAATCAAATATTATGTGATCATAGATAAAACTATTCTATTGAAAAGTTGGAAAGATAGAATCATACATATTATCATCCCCTATAATACATTAATCTGTAATTAAATGCCAAGATATGAAGCAGTTATTCTTACTATAATTGTAGAATATCAATAGTTAGTATAGTATCATAATACTTGATGGTTCCTAAAATACTTTGCCTTTCTAGGGTGCCAATCCAACTGTAGCTAGAAAACAAGTGTCTGAGCTATCAGAGCAGTTCCAAGCAGCTCTAGTAGCTTATGACGAGGGTTTGAGTGATGACAGAGTACTGGCTGCGGCAATCTGGAGGAGATTCTACTCAATGGAAGAGAATGTCAATGCTGAAAATGTTGAGAAAATTGTCAAATTGATTAGACATCAGGTACACGTCACCAATATTTAGAGATCCCACTCAGTTTAATATTTTTTTTCATAATTATTAAATTAATTGAGTAAGTAATTGGAATGCTATGTCATGAGACTAATAATTTTGTAGATCCATATAGGAACCACAATGGAGCATAAGGCCTCTACTAGTTGTATCAAGTGCTTGCCTATTGATTCACTGTTTATGCTATCATTTTCAGCAGTTGACCCGAGAAGGTGGCTAACATTACAATAATATTCTTCAGAAGGGCCGCTAAGTATTGGACCCATGTCCCCACACATGCCTTCCAAGGGTCCGGTTATAGCCCATGTGGAGAGAAACATAATAATAAAACTCTTGCTAATTATGTGCATATGTATTACAATATATTTTTTTTTATTATTTCAGCTAGCACTGCTTGATAAAATCCCGAGTAAAGATTTGAGATGGAAGCCCGAAATTGCCTGGCTAAACATATTAGAATGTTAGTATAAACTCATGTAAATAACTCCATAACAATAGGTACTACATTATTTATAAAATTGACTGTAGATAGATGTGTGGTGTAGAATAAATCATAAACAATTTTATATAAAACAGATGTGTTTATTTATAAAAAAACTTGCATATTAATCTATGTTTATATGTGTTAATTAATGGTCAAAGCTAACCCCAAAACCAAAAAAAATATGAGGAAAATCCATGGAGGATTTTAATTCATCAATATGGGAATTTTCATGTTCTAACAGGGAAATTACTTCATGTCCACAATAAAACATTTTTGATTAAACAATAGAGCTAAGTATTGCCATGCGAAAATGACCTATAAGCTCTTAAACATCGAGGTCTCCGATTATACATTAATGAGAATGGAACAGATTAGTAAGTTCATGACACTTCTGTCTCTCCCATAATACAGTCACAACTGTCTTGCATAGATGGTCAAGCTTGCACCAGTCATTGCACCACGGCCACCGGGCATCACTTAGTTTAGAGAAGAAGGCTGCATATGTATCCAGTAACTCCTTATTGGTTGTCACCATTCTGTGCACTAAATCGTCCATGGATGGTGCGGAGAGGTCTGTGAGCCTGAATGTGTTTTTCATGTCGTAGAGCTGGAACCAGTGGGGTCGTCGGTTCGGCGTGAGGTTCGCTTCAGTTAGATTGTACACGTAGTTGAATATGCTCTCGGGGGCCTGTGAACATTTAGTAATTATTACCCTTACTAGCTGCGCCCGGCGGTGTTACCCGCGATAAAAAGTATGAAAAATTAAAACATCTATCCCACGGGAACCATACATTTTACCGGGATAAAAAGTAGCCTATGTGCTATTCCAGACTATAATCTATCTCTGTGCCAAATTTCATCCAGATCCGTTCAGCCGTTCGGGCGTGAAAGAGTAACAAACATCCATCCATCCATCCATCTATCCATCTATATGGATGGATGGATCATCCAAACTTTCACATTTATAATATTAGTATAGAAGTATAGATTAGTAGGTACTTTTGCTGGGAACTGGTTTCGCTGACGACGGGACGAAGGTACACGACACGAATCCTGATATATAAAATATTATTAAATATATATTGGGATATACGGTACCCATAACACAAGTTTTGCTCAGATTGCAACTGTACAGTTGGTGTATTCTTCTAGTAATATTATTAATTATTATACTTGCTGAGCCCCGCGGTATTACCGGCGATTAAAAAGTATGACCTTTTTACCAGGATAATAAAAAACTTTTTAACAAAATAAAAACCGTCTTCAAAAAACTAAAAAGCAAAAAATAATCTAATCTTGAAATCTACCTTGTCTAACCACATCAAATATTTAACTAATCTGAAGTCGGTGCCAAACTAACAACTGAGTCGAGTATTGCCGGTCTGCGCCAAAGACTATACCTACAAATTGGTCCGCGCATCTCGTTAGTGACTATACTTTTGTTATTCTTCGTCGGTTGTTTATTTGGCACCGACTTCAGATTAGTTAAATATTTGATGTGGTTAGACAAGGTAGATTTCAAGATTAGATTATTTTTTGCTTTTTAGTTTTTTGAAGACGGTTTTTATTTTGTTAAAAAGTTTTTTATTTTAAACTTTTTAGTGGATATATTTACTATTCTTTGTCACTAAAAAGATTTGTAAATCAATCTTTTTACTGGATAATAGGTATACCAATAATCGAGATTATCTTGGCGCAACCCGTGAAATACGTATCACTGACAAGTTCCGCTGGCCATTTGTGGCCTTCTTCATCACTTCCACTTCAGCAAATGATACTTTCTGAATGCAAATGCTTGACTTCTTGATGAAAATACCAAAATTGCTATCGGTATGCCTATAAAATTTGAGGAGTTCTCTCAATTCCTCATGGATCCCATCATCAGAACATTTTTTTGAAAAAAATGGGACCAATCTGTAAACATATCCTTTCATATAAAAAAATAATTTTCCAAATCGGTTCATAAATGACGGAGATATGAGGTAACAAACATAAAAAAAAAAAATAAAAAAAAAAATAAAAAAAAAAATAAAAAAAATACAACCGAATTGAGAACCTCCTCCTTTTTTTTGAAGTCGGTTAAAAAGTAGCCTATGTGCTATTGCAGACTATAATCTATCTCTGTGCCAAATTTCATCCAGATCCGTTCAGCCGTTCTGGCGTGATTGAATAACAAACATCACACAAACTTTCACATTTATAATATTAGTGTGATGAATTGAATTGCGGGGTCCAAAAATAGACTACTGTGGCTCATTGCGGTTTGCAGACTTCACAAGCTGTATGTGTAGATTTCCCCAAGATTTGTTTTTCTTTAAGAATATTATTATGATCGATATTAATTGTTTAGTTTAGTGTTTAGCAAATAGCAGTACTAGCGACTTCTAGTGCTAATACAATATAAACAGGTACATACATAGGTAGTGGTATCGAAAGTGGCAATTTTATAGTTGAGGTTATAGAACGTGTAGCTGGTGGCGCTGCCGGCGCCCCACGCCATGTTGATGGCAGCGCCGTCCGTTTCGTTGTAGAATATTTTGAACTCATCCGTGTGCGTATGACCGTTGAATTCGGCTTTAATTGTTGACGAAAATCTAAAATAAACCACAAATTTTACTACATTTAATCACAGATAGCAAAATTAAATAACCTTACCTCGTTATGTATTCTAAAACCTGAGTCCGTTTACATCTATATTGCTGCGTTACATTTGGCTTAGCGCGCCAGCATAAAAAGGCCTATAGGCGGACTCTAAAATTGCATTTTGCTGGCAGTAAATTTGCCAGCGACACGCTCTTGCTGCAATGTTGGTGTGCAAAACCTTTAGCATTGATTGCGGCAAGTGCGTGGCGATTTAGACGGCAACTTGATGACTATACAATTGCAGATATTACAGAAATTGCCATAATACTAGCCCGCTTATGAGCGCCTTAAGTCGGCTTGTGAACTTTTTCATGCCACAGCGCTGTTCCTAATTATGGCTGCGTTTTTGGTGCCTATTAACTCGTGAGTGTGTTTATACGACGAGAGACGAGACGCGACCTCAAAACTAAGCACGATCTAAGTATTCATGTGCAAAAGAGGCATACAGATATGTTTACCTGTTAACTATTCTATTATATTCTCTAGTCCACGTGTACGTCAGGTCGTGAACGCCAGGTGGTATGTGAGCCAGTATGTGGACTTTCTCGCCGGCCTGTTCTGCTTTGTACAATTCAGCTATCAACCAGTCCAAGTGAGTTTTTGCGTCCAACGGATCGTAGGCGATCCACCTAAAAGAAACCATTTTTAAACATAATATAATATTGATCATATAAATAAAATAATTCAATACAATTTATAGTTATAGGGTGAGTCAGTAAGCATATACGAAACTTTAAACCTGCGCTTCTTTAGTTCAATTTTAATCATGATCTGAAGTCAAGGGGCCTAACACGTGGGTCAAGACTATACCTATGACGCACCAAGTCGCTCTATCTTTCGTAACTCATACGAGGGAAAGAGACAAAATCAATGTATCCCATATTTTGTCTTGTCGCAGCCGGCTGTGCTACTAATTGAGAATTTCGACATGTCGATTTTATTATATATTTTTCTATCGATACTTCGAAATGATTGGAAATGCGCTTTAGAAACGCAGATTCAAAGGTTAGTATAGGCACCTTTGCTCAATCATTATATTTAGGTAAACGAAGTTATCACGACGCGTCATAAGTTGAAAACACGACCTATATTATATTCTAGCAAATAAGTCATAATTCACTGCTCCATCAGGTGCTTTACTCTATTGCCCCCTCAAGACGTTTTTCGTTTGGAGCGTTTATTTACAGCGTATGGCAAGCCGTTGCACTAGAGCTATGTATTGCCATGCAAAAAAGACCTTTAATCTCCCCAGTAGTACTACAACATTATGGTCTTTATGGTATTCCACACACTTACCAATTATATTTGTATGCAACATTGTTATTAATTGAAATGACTCTCAGTCCGGGTCGGACCAGCATGGAGAAATCTCCGCGTGTACGCATGGACTCCTTCGCGTCTTCGGGCAGATAGAAGTCCCATTTTTCGGCGAGCGCCTCATACAACCATGTCGTATTTATAAAGTCTTCCCTCACTGTGTATGGTGCGAATCTGGAATTAAGAGTAGTTCACAGCTTAGTGTACACTTTCTATATAATTCTGTACAGAAATATACAGGGCCTCAAGTCTGCTAACACAATCGATTCATAATCGAACAGCAACCGCATAGTAACTGTCACTTGACAGATATTCCATACAATATCTGTCAAAAGTGACAGTTACTGTACGGTTGCGGTAAGATTATGAATCGATTGTGTTAGCAGACTTGGGGCCCAGGTAGTATGCGACTTACTGATTAGTCGGTTGAGATTCATGATTCCCAATAACAGGTATAACAAGTACGTCGTCACCGAAACTTTTTCTTATTTTATCAACCAGATAACGGTTCATGTCGTTAATCAATTCGTAAGATGTCTCCCATACGCCGTGATCGATGGTATCGCCGATGTAATATACAACGTCCACATCCTGCCATTATCAAAACTGTTGTATTAAAGACTATCCTACCCACAACTTATTTGACAGAAGGCTATTCGTCAAATAAGTTGTATATAGGATTAACTGCAGATTGTGACACAGGCCTACCAATCCATCAATTAGGTAAGCATATTCGGACTCAAACGATCCCAGTAACGAATATGTCGGTACTATGTTTAAGGCAAATATTACAAAATTAAGTCCTAAGAGAAAGTACTCATAATCCATTAAAAGCCTGTGACTCGTGAAACCAACGCTAAAATTACGAACTTAAGTCTTAAAGGAAGGTACTTGTTATTCAATGAAAGCCTATGGATTCCGGTTACCATAACAAACATAAGCAACTTAGATAAGTCTTAAAAATACTAATCTAATAATAAAAAGCAGTGATAGCCAAGTGGGTAGAACGCTTGCCTCGGTAACGAGCATCGCAGGTCCAAATCCCGGCTCGCACCTCTGGGATTTCTGGATTTCATGTGCGAATCTAATTTTCAACTATGATTATCACTTGCTAAAAGGTGAAGGAAAACATCGCTAGGAAACCTGCATGTCTGAGTGAACCCCTCGAAAGACGTGTGAAGTCCACAAACCCGCACTGGGCCAGCGTGGTCGACTATGGCCTAATCCCCCTCACATTGAGGGGAGGCTCGTGCCCAACAGTGAGACATTAAAAGGGCTGGTATTATTATTAATACTAATAAGGTGCACGATAATATGTTGTAGTAGTATTAGTTTACCTTATGAGTCTCCGTGATAGTTTCAACAACATCGTCGAACGCCCAAATCGGTGAATCGCAGTTCCTGTAGTCACCCCAGTACCCCGCCGGCGGGGAGTTCCTAACGCTTATGAAACGAGTTTGTGACAAACTCTTCAATTCCCTTATCTGACGCGCGACGCTCAAGTCCAACTTTATTTCACCGCTGGCATTGACGATACTTTGTTCCAGTATGGACTCTTCGATGTTAGATTTGTATAAGAAACTGGTAGCGGGACTTTGGCCTTTTCTGCAGCATGTTGGCTCATCGCAATCGGCTACCCCGTAAGCTTCGTACAAAGGGTCGATATGGGCGTCGGTGAGAACTGCTATTTTAAGGGGCCTTGTGTCCGCAGGAGGTACCTGTCACATTAACATAACGTAATCATGTATCTTCTCTTGGTGGACGAATGAGCCAAATGGGTACACTGGAATGAGATCCCTTTACAAATTGGTATAATGGCTAGGTAGAACAACCTATGTAACATTATACCATTAGGATCGTGATGTCTTACATTATTGGTAGGCGACGGTTCTGGCAACTCCACCTGCCATTCGAATCTTGGATCGTCGATAACACAAGTGTTTGCGTTTCCAACTGTTTGTAATACGAGCCCGCAGAATGTTCTCGGTGTAACGTCTGGTGTAGTTTTAATAATGTACGTTAGTATAGGCTGAAACATAATGATGAGATTGAATAATGTTGGGGTAGGTTCAGCTGGATGGGCACTCTAGCAAACTTTAAAAAAAAACGCATATTTACACCATACCTCCCAATATATCTGTTTGGTTACCAGGCGAGTCAAGCGGTGTCAGAAAAGTATAACCAAGACTCCAAGTCTGCTAACTAGCGTTGCCCAAAGTCTCAGTTGCATTTTCGCAAGGCCAAGACCAAAACTCTGCGAGACTCAGTTTTGACTTTGGGCAACACTACTGCTAACACAATCGACTCGTAAGTCGACTCGATTCCACAACTCGTAATAGCAATGACATTGTAAAAATCACCTTTGACACAGATAATTGATAGTCCATACGAACAGATACCTATATCTCATCGCAAATATATTTAAATAAAACACGTCGACTATCTATCTACTAACTACAAAGCAATAAAGTGCACTTCAGTCCGCATACCGCTGCATTTGATGCGTAATAAAAAAATATATTACGTATCTTTCGTGCTTCTCTTTTTATCGCGTAACTCTATCTCTTGCAAGCGCGTTGAACCCCGACCGCCGGGGTACAGCGCGCTGTAGGTATTTAACGCAGTAGGATCGACGAGAGACGGATGCCTGCATTTGTATGGTATCAGTGAATCGACTGTGTTAGCAGATTTGGGGCCACGTCAAATTCTGAGAATACAATAGCTGATTAAGTATGCAGGTTCCATGCTGACAGATAAGTACGTACATATACGAACGATGGTACGCATGTAGAATATACATGGTGTGTATAATTTTTATGACCAAGTTAAACTTGAACCAGCTATTTGAACTGTCAAGTTAGTAGAAAGGAACAGCCGTACAGTCCAGAGAATTTAAAAATAAATATTTACAGTCTTAATTCGTGATATTCTTCAAATTCTTCAAGCGAGAACTCATATATTAAGAAGTTACATAAGTACTTGTATCTTATATGTATGTATATTGTAGATAAAGAGACCTACACTATATCGTAGTAGGTACCTATATCGAAAGATTTAGGTATAGAATAGCGACCTTACCATATTCAGTGCGACGGCCCCGTTGCATACATTGTTATTCTCGATCCCTAGCAAAATGCAAAGATTCGAGATCACTCCCGTAAGTTGTTCGTCACTTTGTCCGTCTTTCACGCCTTCGAATAAAGCCGCGAACGCACTACGGCAAATTAGGCAGTCGAGACTCTGAAAATCAGAAAATATACATCAAATATATCTTTGAAAGTTCTTTTTATTTCATTGTATCTACTACTACGTTATTAAAAGTTAAGGGCATGTTACACAACCCTAAAACAAAACACCATCATGGTGTACCCTACCACCAGCTAGGATGTTTCTTCCTCGCTCTGAGATAGCAAGTACTTGGCTCGTGCATGCAAATTACCTTTACAGTTGAATAGCGGTTTAAATGGAACCGGAAATGACCTCGCGCGACTCACGAGTGGTTTCCCTTTGCCAATTGCAATATTCATCGCTTTCACGCTGTTTTCTATAAGGACTGAACAGAATTTTAATCGACGTCGTGTCCTACAAAAAGGCTTCCACTATAACCGTAGCGACTAAAATACCATGACCACATATTGATGCCTCTTTTAAAGCTTAAGAAGACTTAAGAATCTCATTTAAGTCTTAAGAATTAGTTATCTCTTTAGTTCATATAATCCTGTGTTTAATACATTGGGGGGTTTACTACTGATTAGATAGGTAGGTAGTTAATGACTGATATTGGATTATATTCACAAAAAAAAAAATATATCTCCGCATTGCATATAAGTCCGTATATAAGGTGTAGCAATAATAGTGTACAATATTTATATGCTATAAAGGTCACATTCGCGTAGGGAAAACATCAAATTAACCAAATTAAAAAAAACTGAACTCATTCTGAATACGCGGTGAACCGGTACTGGCTTGCTTACTTAGGGAATAACCTACCTACTTGTTAAACCCTTAAAATATTTAATACAATGCAACATACGAGTTTTCTTTATGAATTGTAACACTGATGTGATTACACTTATATGTAAGTAGGTAATGTCACTTCTAACTACACACAAAGCTTCATCGATGTTGGTTCTGATGAAAGCGTGTCGCTACGTTGAGTAGATACCTATAGGGCTAACGGTATAAATATGATTAGGTACCTAGGTACACAATGCGCTCACCATTCGTGTTTCTGAAGCATATTCAAGCATTTTCACAGACGCCCGCTCCGGCCTGTGCAGCACCTCGAAAACGTCTTGCAACTGTTTGGTTTCCGTTTCCGTCAGTTCGTTGCGCGCATATTTCTTAAAAGCTGCTTCTATTTCTTCTATAAATCGAAACACCGGTGTAGTCAAATGCTAGGATTTACTGTTATGAGATAAACAGTACGCTAAGAATAAATTTATAGAACTTTATACACGTAATTGCGACGATAAAACGCCTATAAGATCTCCCTATTGGTATTCTTACCTAACTGAATATATAACAAAATCATAGACAATATAGAAATAAAACTAATTTTACGGATTTCATCGCGTTTATTTTATGTTTTTTACGTTCCCGACGTTTCGGCTGCTTTACAGCAACCATGGTCACGGGAGGACTGAGGTGGTTGACGTCCTGGTGTCATAGTTTGTAACGATATTAGTTTTATTTCAATGTATTTGCGTAAATATAAGAAATCAATGTCATAGACAATATGTTTACATACCTACGGACATAAGTTGCGCGCACGCCGCGCTCAATATTGCCGCCAGAAACACAAACGCCCTCATCTTTCGCCGGCCGATTGCTTAGCAATGCGCGATACGCGGCTAAACTACCTTTATATACAACTGACGTAGGTAGAATATTATGTGTGTCCAACAATAGAGATGCGGGTACGCGTTTCACTTATCCATTGCAGTTATCAATATATAAACTAAACTGTCGCAATCGCTATCTGTCGCCAACGAGCGCTCGTCAAACATGCATTAAGCACACGATGAATTTTCACAGATACCTTTATTATTTTAAAATAATACTCCCTGACACGACTTGGACGGGGTTTTCTCACGTTATGTACACACCACAAACCATTGTCTACGGAGATTTGTATCAGCGATAAATCGAATAATCCGCCATCAATCACCACGTATCTACGCATTGATAAGCGAGATTAGAATCTATATAGTTTTTAATTTTCATTAATATCTAGGCAAGTATACTTATCGAATATTTAGTTGATTATTGGAACCACAGACGACCTGATTAGCGCAGTTGGTAGTGACCCTGCTTTCTGTGCGAGGGTCCCGGGTTCGAATGCTGGCAGGGAATATTCTTTCTGTGATGAACACGAGTGTTTGTACTCGAGTCATGGACGTTTAATATCTATATAAGTATTGTACACCGAGATCGCTCTCGGTCCATTGTACGGTACCCGTAATACATGCGTTGCTTAGTGTGGGACCGTATAGTTGGTGTGTTCGTCTGGCGATATTAATTTATTTACATTAATTTCCCTAATATTCGGCTCTTGTCTTGAAAAAGCTAAAGAATGGTCGAGCCATTCTTTAGCTTTTTAAGCGTCTCGCAAACGGGCGAGGTCGCGGTGGCGGTTAGTTGTTATCCGCTTTACTTATAGTCCATTAGACCGAGTGTCGAAGTACGTCCACTGCCGCGACACCCATTTTGTGTCTGTATTCTAGACACTACTATTTCCAACAGCTAGCGGGTCGGCATCGTGATTTAACGCCCGTGCCAGTCAAAAATATAATCTATTCTGACAGAAAACAATCTATAATCGCGCTCGCGCCCCATAACCCGCTGGGCAAAACATAACTGTCAGTCATATTTATACTCTTATACAGTTCATATTACTATAACTGACAAACCGTCACCGTTCTGTAGCGACTACCGTATGTCCCTCTCTTATTAAAAAAAAGTCTGATCCAACTTGAAAGTGTTAATTATATATTGCACGAGCAGTTTCATATCTGCGGCACTTGAAATATGGGACAGATATTATCGTAACTACACTTCTATAAACTGTAACTAGGCTACCGATAGTTTATTATTTGTGGAATAAATAGGCTATTTGGACGTCTCTGAACTAGACGAAGTGCCTTAGAATTCTTGTTTGTGTGTTCAAGCATCAATGAAAAACTTCTGGACCGGTTTCAACGGAGTTTTCACGATCCGATAGATTATAGTTCGTCATATACAAGTGACCGTTGGGATTTAAGGAGCAGAGCAAAATCGAGGGTTCCGGACAAAAGCTAATCTATACAAATAAATAAAATTGGAGTGTCTGTTTGTAATATTAAAATTACCGCTTTTTACTAAGTGCATTTGGATATATACACGGTACCTATAACAAAACAATTTTTTTTACTATTTTTGTCTGTCTGTCTGATCTCTGAAATGGCTGGACCGATTTTGACGGGACTTTCACTGGCAGATAGCTGATGGAACAAGGCTTAACTTAGGCTACTTTTATTTTAGACTAGCTGTTACCCGCGACTTCGTCCGCTTTTTGTTAAACACCACGCGGACGAAGTCCCGGGTAACAGCAAGTAATTATTAAAACAAAAGATTTAGCAACATATACTTATTAATATTATTTATTAACATCAAAGATACATACAATGGTATATAAATGGCGCATCACACTTCACTCATTTCGACGTCTTCTATATTCAAGTCGTCCAACATTTCCGCGAGAGTGATGCGTGGCAGCGTGGGGTCAATTTCGTCCGTGTCCACGGGGACCTTATTCCCGTCCTTGAATATGTTGACGTTCTGCCTGAAAGCCGGGTCTTCTTCCAAATCGTCCAAGAAATCATTGTAGTCCCTGCAAAAGAAATGTTGCAAAATATAAATGTTGTATCAAAGTAACGCTTTATTCTCAAGTGTTAGGAATACAGTGTGTGGCAACAATTGGTATATCGAAGATAAAATAACAGTTAAATCATGTATTCTTGTTACTATCTACATAAATATTGATTTATTAGTCAATGGGAAGTAACTCATTTATTGGTAAAAGAACAGTGTCTTAGATAATCTAATGTTATGCAAAATGCAAAATCATAAACATGGTTGCTTCGCTTATTCCGTCAGCCCATTATAACACAAAAAAAGGAAAATTGTCATCAGCCCATACATATCTGTTCTAAATTTATCTGGAAAATACCGACATAGCCTGCGACTGCCTTCTCCATCGGCGAATATTTTTTGTCTTAAAGAATAAATATCAAGATAGGAATGTGGACAAGCAGTGGGTGCCATTGCCACCCTCGTGACTTACTGCCGAAGCACTTAATATTGACCAATTTTGTAATAGTCACAGGCAAACAGCTTTATTTCAATGTGAGTATTACAAAAACAGCTATTTTTTATTGTTTAAAACGAATTTTCTAAAGATAGGTAAAGTCGCACAACGATTACCACCCCCCTTTTAACGAAATCCTGTATCCGCACCTAGTTTATAGCACGTAAAAATTGGCAGTAATAGCCCTGACTGAATTTCGGTTACGGCGGCCAATCTCAAGATATTATAGTGCACGAATGTGTGGGCAAGCACAGGTGCTCTCACTCTTCCCTCATAGCAATTAGGGAGCGTTCGAGTAATACGTAACGCAATTTTTGGAGATTTTAGAACCCCCCCCCCTTCCCCACATGTAACGCGCCGTAACGTTTTTCTTTACCCCCCCCCCCCCTCGCTCCTAGTAAAACGTAAAATCTACGCGACCGTTCCGAAAGGTTTTAAAACAATGTTACGTAACGCGTACTTCAAACCCCCCCTCCCGCACTAGTAACGCATCGTAACGTTTCGGAAGAACCCCCCCCCCCCCCCCCCCAAATTCGTTACGTAATACTTGAACGCTCCCTTAGCTAAGTAGTAGGTATACATACTCGTTAGTAGAGCTGAGTCCTTCGTGCAGCTCGTCCGCCATGTGCTTCAGCTTCCAGGCGCGCGCGCGCCGCCGCGCGGACCTCTCGCCGTAATATTTCTTCACCAGGAACACGTCCGGGATCACGCTGCGGTCCAACTTATCGAAGTTGTCGTCGTTCACGTTGGTATCGCCGAGGTTGTAGCTGGAAATTATAAAAAAATATATATTATATTTTTTTTGTCTTCAATCGGCTACAATCAATCGGCTCAACAGCCTACAAAAATATCTTCAAACATTTTCTTTATAGCTCATTTTTCAAAGTTTTTCACTAACACTGATGATAATGATGATGAAATAAAATCCGTAGCGGAATTTCCGTATCAGTAAAACGATTGATATACTTAAGAGTCATCATTGCAATACAACTACACTCTTTCAAAAGGTAACTAAGTTTACGTTTCAATTATTATTTAATTATTCGTTTCGTTCGTCATCACTCCACCCGTCGGCTCACTGATTAATTATCGGTGATCTTGAACATTCACCATTTGAATAAGGTATAACAAAAATTGTGTCAAACAATATTTTATTATTTGGAAATTACTTGATATAAATATACAGCGTTTAGACACCCCTAACATGAGTCTAGTAACGCGATAGTCTCTTTGCTATACTGTGGACGCGCGAAAAACTAGACTCGTGTGCACAGACCCCTGAGATGATTTTATGTTATCCTACAAAAGTTGCTTTCCAATAAACTCTGACT
The DNA here is from genome assembly GCA_905333125.1 of Pheosia tremula. Taxonomy (NCBI): domain Eukaryota; kingdom Metazoa; phylum Arthropoda; class Insecta; order Lepidoptera; family Notodontidae; genus Pheosia; species Pheosia tremula. Next base: position 4,685,486 of record HG995405.1, on the reverse strand, counting down.
CACCCCAACACTGTATCGCCAGGCTTCAAAATGTGCCCAAGATGGGTTTTGGTGTGCACTGGGCTCACATCCAAGCCCAACTCGCTCGCCTTAACCACCCACACGTCAGCGATCACATGCTTGCTGGACACCATACCTTGTCCGGGGAATGACTTTTTCTCCTGAGAAAGAAAGATCAACATTTAAATAGATGTTTACGCGCCGTGTACGCATACTCGAATTCAGTAGTTGCATGATCACACTATCGAACAGTGTTCAGTAAAATTGGTCGTGGCGATCTGATATGTGCGTTCGGTGTAGACATAGTTTCTAACGAGTGACAAGGCGATTGTTCACGATTTCACGAACATGAGTCGGAACTGTGTTCGTGTTCTCTTTGAAAATTTCCGTCAATTAATACAATCCGAAAGATGCGTGGTCCATGTTTGTGTTCGAGAGTGCGTACAGTACTTTATAGTTACCAGTAGAATCTCATAGCTATTTTCAAATCCATAAAAACGAATCATTTTCTTTACTAGTTGTTACATCTACTATCTACTGTAAGAGCATGTGCCTATAATCAACGAGTAGTACTGTAGTCTGCATACTATATTTTTTTACAGAATAGCTAGAAATATAATTAATACAAATAGGTATTACTGACGTGTTCCTTGAGAATATCGATGTCCATCACAATGTACTCGACCAATTGCTTCGGATTACAGATCGGGGTGAACGGGTGCCGCCAATAAACAGTTGATGACAAATCACAAACTGAAAAAGTCAACATTATGCATGTGGTACAATGTGGCGCATGTGGTACAATCTGCATTTATATAGTTTTAAGTGTATCACCCTCGTATTGATGGGAGGCCCGAGCCCAACATTGGGACATTAAAAAGGGCTGGTATTATTTTAAGTGTATGAAACATTTATATTAAAAATTGAGAAGAATATGCTTCAGCAAACACGCACTCAATCGTGCTATCGGTCCACTCCTTGACTGCACTGTTCTAATTTCTGACTTACTACTGACTGATTAAAGACAGCCACCCTTATCAACCACTGTAAGCTGACACCCTAATAAAGTATCTCACTCACCTTGTCCAGTGCTAGCGTCAATGAGGTGAATAGTACTGGTGACTCTGTTCACCAAGCATATCGGTGATATTGACCCAAGTTGCTGAGTCAACTTCTTAGGGAGGCACACGACACTGTCCTTTGATAGTGGCACTATATCAATACTAAATGTGAACTTGTAATTGTAGACATTGCTGTGGATGTCGTGGGATATAAGCTTCTTTGAATGCTGGTACTTAATAGGCAGCACAGATTGTACAAAATCAACCATTTTACGGGCATGATTCTCTGATGCATAAAAGAAGTCCAATCCATCTGGAAAGTTAAAAATAAAATAATTAATAGCTGAGTTCATTCGGACAATTGACTGTGCACCTTCTGTTCAAAGTTAATGGTAACGGAGCTGATAATATTAAAACATAACTCACCATGTTTAGCTTTTATGCCAAGTGTATTTTCATGTGCTTTGTGTTTCAATATCAGTTGCTCCAGATAGTAGAATGTCTTTCTGTTGTTTGCTCTCTGTCTGACTTGCACCAACGCACGCCAATAGTCTTGGGCCTCGGAACGGTGGCACGCATCACACATCTGATGCTGAATGTTGAATTCGACAATGAAGGTTTGTTGCAACACTGCCCCACCCATCACTTCTCCTTGCACAGTGAGTTTCACCTGTCACAAAAAATATGTTTATGTATTTAGAGCCCTGTCAGTATATAGTCACTAGTTTCTGACTAATATAGTCAGGCCTTTGCTGCCTTTCAATTCTGTGATTAAATCAGCAAGAAACTGCAGCCCAATTATGTGGATATTTCGCCTCAGAAACAAGAGTGGTAGGTTCTAACATTTTGGACATAAATTTTCATGTGCATATCTCATTTTATTCACAGCCAAAAATGCCCACACTATCAAGGTATATATACCTTGCTAAATAGTTTAAGCATTTTAGAAATAGGCAAACAAAAGATAGACACATTTTATAATTAAGCTCAGTGTAGCTACCAAGTTACTGTGCTATCTCTCCAACTACTAACAGCTATTTTATAAATTGTGTAGAGTAATTTATATGGACTATGGCCTAAATCGCCCATGTGTTTAGGGAGGGGAGGGGAGGTAACCCAGCAGTGGGATATTAATGTCTTTATTATTATTAATATACTTTATAAGACTTCACTCAGGATTTTGTTTAGTTACGCAGTGAATTATGCATCTTACCTAAATGTAATATAATTAAATTTCTTAATATACATACTTGTAGACCCAGTGGCCTAGACTATAGAATAGACTATAGAATTGAAATAAATACTTCATAACAGTGTGCCAGGCTTAAGTATGTGTTGCTGTTGCTTGTTTGTTTCAGTAATGATTGTTTCTGCAATTTAGCCTATGCTACTTTTATTTTCTATATCTACCTTAATTCTTTTGGAATGAGGCTCTGTCCAAGCGAAGCCTGCATCAATGAGCTTGACTCTGGTCAGACCTTTTAATCTTTTGAGGCAGAGAGCGAGCAGTTCCCGGGACTCCAGGGCACACACCAGCCATTCTGCTGGTGGCTGTAGATATCTGTAACAACCAATATCTTTTTAGGAATGTTTGTGTATTATCTTATCTTATTCTATAGCTTTAAACTACAATAAAGCAAGTAATTTTGTCAGTTGACCAAAATAACTTATGTCAAAATGTTGTGTAACATATTTAAAAATGATGTCTTAATCAAATGTCTAAGAAAGTGTCCTCTCTAGCCTATAGTTTCAAAATTACTTGTAATCTTATTTTGTAATGTTTTATATACTTTCTAATTAGTATAATTATGTTTTGAGAACAAATATTTGTAGAATTAGCTGAAGACTGTTTTTTTTTTCAAATATATAAACAAACCTCTGCAATAAGTATGAGTGAGAGGTTTGTTTACAAAAGTAGAAAAACATTATAGAGTAAAATATACCTCTCGCAACCTCTGCAGAAGAAAAGTGTAGCTTGTTTGGGTATTCCATCTGTGATATCTACATGAGCGCGCAAGCATGCTACACACATATTCGATGGATTGGCTTCAATAGGCACTGCACACTGGCAACATAATCTGAAATTTTAAAAATAAAGTACACAACCCGAATATGGGTGCAATGACTTGAGATCAGTCAGTACACAAACACCTGTGTTGTCCATCCACATGTTATCAAATTAAATAAATTAATCAAATCTTTTGCTTGACAATAATGAATACATATGAACACGTACAACAGTGTTCGGTAGGGGCTGATTACCTTCTGGTTACTATTCTGCAAGTTTAAATTAAGTAGGAAGTAAACATAATAACCTATAATGCATACTTACATTCGTGTACCATTGGATAATTCATTTTCGGGAGAAATATACTCCATTTTGAAACGATGAATATTTTTGATATTACAATTTATGGTAGGTTCCTAACTATTTTATTCTAAAATAATAAACGCGAAAATTAATTCTAAACCCCCAACAACCAACGTACACATGACATGAGTGAGAGAGTGAAATACATTAACCAGTAACCACAGACTAATAAGAGAACTAGTACATTAACTTATAACGTGACAACGGACAGGCTGACACATTGTAGATAATACCACAGACGCACTACAGCGCCGCAACGCAGGAAACAAAATCTCCATTTGCTAGAAGATAAACCAAGAATACTTTATGCAACTGCTAACATTTGCCTGATAGTTAACAAATAAGAAACAAAAAAGCAGCCGCAGCGATGGGGACACAAGATACATATATATCTGCTGTTCCTTTCCATTCTGAAGTCGTTTAGCGAAGCGCATTTGTTCAAGGGTACATCCATTAATCGGGATCTCCTGACATTTTACATAACCATAGAATGACTGCCTTATAAATTATGTAACCTTGGCTTATGAAAGCTTCCTGTTTGTCTTTCTGCTTCTATTGGTTTCTTGCTGGATTTTATAACTATATTTTTAAAAAGAACGAACTGTTCTTATTAGGATAAAGAACTACTAAAACTAGTAAAACTAAAACGAATTAATGGTAGGTAAGACCACCGAGCATATTAACCGTTTTGTTTTATCATCTGTCCACAGAACCGGAAATCGTAATGACATACGTAAGTGGTCGGAACGGAACGGAACCGTCAGTCGGTCGGCCGAACGAATTGTTACGTAAAGAATTTGAAGTCGAACCTATCTTTCGTAACCTCTCCGCTCATCTACTTTGCATTTACTCGATCGATTTTCAAAAACGAAAATGTTCTCTACCGTCTGCAGAGCTGGCCGTTTGGCCACAAGGACGGTAGTAAATAATACGTCCGACAAAGCACCATTGGCGGCGGCACCTCAGGTGTACAAACGGGAGTATGCAGCGAAAGCTGGAGGCAAGCTTGGTCAAGGTAAGGTGGTCGCAGTTATCGGTGCCGTCGTCGACGTTCAATTTGAAGACAATCTTCCTTCCATCCTAAATGCCCTCGAGGTCCAGAACCGCTCACCCCGGCTCGTGCTGGAGGTCGCCCAGCACTTGGGAGAGAACACCGTCCGCACCATCGCCATGGACGGTACCGAGGGTCTGGTGCGTGGACAGGTCGTGCTGGACTCCGGCTCGCCCATCAGTATCCCAGTGGGCGTGGAGACCCTCGGCCGCATCATGAACGTGATCGGCGAGCCTATCGACGAGCGCGGCCCCATCGCGACCGACAAGAGAGCCGCGATCCACGCCGACGCGCCCGAGTTCGTGGACATGTCTGTAGAGCAGGAGATCCTCGTCACTGGCATCAAGGTCGTCGACCTGCTCGCTCCCTACGTCAAGGGAGGTAAGATCGGTCTGTTCGGCGGCGCTGGCGTCGGCAAGACCGTACTCATCATGGAACTGATCAACAACGTCGCTAAGGCGCACGGTGGATACTCCGTGTTCGCGGGAGTGGGCGAGCGCACCCGTGAGGGCAACGACTTGTACAACGAGATGATTGAGTCCGGCGTTATTTCGCTTACCGACAAGACCTCCAAGGTAGCGCTAGTGTACGGTCAGATGAACGAGCCCCCCGGCGCGCGTGCTCGCGTCGCTCTCACCGGACTGACTGTCGCCGAGTATTTCCGTGACCAGGAAGGACAAGATGTGCTGCTCTTCATTGACAACATCTTCCGTTTCACACAGGCCGGTTCTGAAGTGTCTGCCCTGCTGGGTCGTATCCCCTCTGCTGTAGGTTACCAGCCAACCCTGGCCACTGACATGGGTACCATGCAGGAGCGTATCACCACCACCAAGAAGGGCTCCATCACTTCCGTACAGGCTATCTATGTGCCTGCTGATGACTTGACTGACCCTGCCCCTGCCACCACATTCGCTCACTTGGATGCCACTACTGTACTGTCTCGTGCCATTGCTGAGCTGGGTATCTACCCTGCTGTGGATCCTCTTGACTCCACCTCCCGTATCATGGACCCCAACATCATTGGTGCAGAGCACTACAACATTGCACGTGGCGTTCAGAAGATTCTTCAGGACTACAAGTCACTCCAGGACATTATTGCCATCCTGGGTATGGATGAATTGTCTGAGGAAGACAAGTTGACTGTTGCTCGTGCGCGCAAGATCCAGCGATTCCTGTCCCAGCCTTTCCAAGTTGCTGAAGTGTTCACTGGACACGCCGGCAAGCTGGTGCCTCTCGAGGAAACCATTAAAGGCTTCTCTAAGATCTTGGAGGGCGAGTATGATCATCTACCTGAAGTTGCATTCTACATGGTTGGACCTATTGAAGAGGTTGTAGCTAAGGCAGACACACTCGCTAAGAATGCGTAATCGGGTTTAGATTTTAGTTTTGCACTAAGTTATTGCAGTGTATAATGCCTACTAAATTATGTACGACAATCTTGTCAGGACGGTACCGACTGTAGATGAACATTATGTGAGTACCTAGGTCTATTGTTATATAAGAAATTAAAAAAATGCATATTGATTTTCATTATTATATAATAATGAAGTTACAGTAAAAAAAGTTTTTTTATAGCCTATTGTGTATCCCACTGCTCGGCAAAGGCCACCCCCTTTCCATTTCCTACGGATCCTGTCTTTGGTTTGTTGTGGACAACTTTTACCCACAAAGGTGTCCCAAATCGTCGCCTTGGTCTGCCACGACGTCGGCGACCATTTTCGGGCTTGTTATCTATACAAATAAATAAAATTTTAGTGTCTGTTTGTAACATTAAAATAAACGCTTTTTACTAAGTGCATTTGGATGTACCATACCACATCACTGACACTGTACCATACCAAAACAATTTTTGTCTGTTTGTTTCGGCTAATCTCTGAAATAGCTGGACCGATTTTGACGGGACTTTCACCGGTAGATAGCTGATGTAACTTGGGCTACTTTCATTTTAGAAAAGTCTAGTCTGTCGCGGGTAAAAGCTAGTTGTTTATAAAACTACCTCCTCATGTCTGTAATATTAGGTGTGTGTAAATTGTAGTTAGGAAGGTCAAGCACCTTCCGATTCCGAGACAATACGTGCGGTTTTACACCACTACATATATATTAGGATTATGGAAAATGCACTTTAACAACCGATTTGCTTATTATAATCTCGTTCAGGAACACCTCTTTTCACTTCGCAGCTATAGAAGGAAAAAGGTATTTTCTTCGCGTGGATAACATATCTAGACCATATAAACATATATATTGAGATATAAAGTATGTAAAATGACGAATCTGAGTTGGAGCTATCACAATTTCAATCAATACGGTAGTTTCCGCGTGATGTGCATCCACTCATTCGTACATTTCGTAGTAGTAGTACATTCGACTTACAAATCAACTATGTATTATTCTAGGAGTACAACCTTCATTTATACCAGTTTCATTAAAATCAGTTATTGGGGTCGAGTCACCTTCGTCCGTAGGAGAATTAAATACCCTCGAGATACCCTACACGTGACCCTGGGTGGTGCCCGCTAGGTGACAACTCTACTGGTGGTAGGCTTCGGCCGTGGTTAGTCACCACCCACTGAACAAAGCCATGTCGCCAAGCGGCCTAGCCGTGTTCCGGCATGATGTTCGGTGTTGCCATTCATGGAAGGCGGGTCAGATCAGTTGCGCTGCATGCATGTGCCTAGTGAATGTAGCGTCTCGATCTACTGCCGCCTTCCTACCTAGTCAAGTATGCTCTATCGTAGATCTCATTGTCACTTACCATCAGGTGAGATCAAGATCAAATACTTGCCTATAATGTAATAATAAAAAAATAACATGTTCGTGTATCTGGTGTATCGTCGACTTGGCTGTTGCTAGTGGTTCGAGAGCAAGTCGCTCAGCTCTTCACCGGGTGGTGGCAAGTATGATTCTGATTAGGGCATATTTCAGATTTTCTTTTTGTATGGTCTTGACCCCAACCCATGGTATGGTACACATTGTATGTTACTTTGTGGGACTATAAAGATAATTTGTCTGGTCGGCTATTTCGTATGCTTGAGGATTTGGGAGGTACCCTTCTATTATTGGGATAACAAGTATCACATACGTACATTGACATTGACCCAGTCATACGCTGCGATATGAACATGCGATTAAGGAAATCTGTCCGGTTTCATACATTTCTGAATTTGAGATTCTTCAAAACAAGGCTACAAGCATTTTCTGCAACTAAAACTATCCAAGATATGTTATCTTATTATCCACCCTGTGGGTTCGTGGTATTTTGGCTACCCCACTTTGATTTATACTATGTTACTGCTTAATATACAGCTAAAAAGAAATAGTTCATAGTTGCCATAAATAAAACGACAGTATGGGCTTATAAAACGAATTTATTGTAGGATCTTATCGTTTTCCTCCAACCCTGGGCGCGGCCTTCTGACTGACTTTCGCGGCCTTAGCCTTAGGCTGTGCCTTTGCTTTAGTGGGAGCAGTTGTTACTTTCTTCGCAGCCTTTGTGGATTTCTTCTGCTCTTTTGCAGCTCTGAAAACCAAAAAAAATATCTCAAAAATCTTACAACTTTCTTATCAGAATATTGTGGCAGAGAAAATTTCACAATCAGTGATTATGTCATTTGTCTTAAGTCTGGTTGATAAGACATTTTATAAAAATTGTGCATACAATTATATATTTTTTTAAACATTTTATTTGTAGACAATACTCAATGGTCAGAAATGTGTTTTCATATTCTGATTATAAATTAATTCAATTAAAAAGTGAAGTGGAATTTTAATTGACCATGACTTGGACACAAACATTCATGCTCATCACAGTTTATCTGTACCAGGATTCAAACCTGTGTCCCGCGGCACAGAAAGCACTACCAACTGCAGTAAACAGGTTGTCATATACATACTTTACAATACTTTGTAATGATCCAGCCTAATCATTTACACAAATTATAAATCCTTGTACTAAGGATACCATAAAATAATTGGAGCTGATTACTTTATATTGGTTTGAGTGTTAACACTCAAACCAATATGTTGATGATAGCATTGGAATATAGTAAACTACTCACTTGATTGCTTGGTCTCTCTGGGCCTTGCGCACCTCGGGCTTCATGTTACGTTTAGCCATGATATCGCTAAGGGAGGCTCCAACAATAGCACGCTGGTACTTTTGTGTTCTCCTGGTGCGCTTCTTAGCCTGTTCTTCCTCTTGGCCCTTCTTGAACTTGCGCCTAAAAACATGCAAATATTGACCAATGATAAGAAAAAATATTTGTAGCTGTGAACTAAATATTTAAGGGAAATCATTATTGAAAACTAAAAAATATAGTAATGCTAAATATATGGGTTGGAATAACACATAATAGGAAGGACACTTTACAAGACATTTTCTTATAGTTTAGGGATCAGCCAGTTTTGCAGAAAATAGAAAATTAATTACCTGTACAGCACAGTCCATGTCACCTTTCGAGGATTTCTCCTCATGAGATGGGCAGCCTCACATTTTGAGTTTAAAAATGTGAATGACTGAAAAACAAAACAATAACTTAATTATTGATGAAATAAGTAATCGTATTTTAATTGCGTGTTGCGGGTAAGGATTGAGGATCTACAATACAAAATCTTTTTGTTTTTGTCTCTGTTTACCTACCACCGGTGTTTGTTTCCTATTCGAAGAAGGAGTTAAGTTAAGAATGAGTACTACGGTCTAGTAGCGGTCGCATTACGATGTCAAAAGGACCACGGTCGTAGAAAGATAATAAAATAACCTACAATACCTTGCCGTCCACCTTAACCATGGTCTTCCCATGGCCAGGATAGATCTTGTACCCACTGTAGGCGCACAGTCCGATCCTGAAAATCAATCACACACATTGAGAGTACATCACAACACGTTTTATTAGGAGCACATTTATTTAAAAATATTACAAGATTATTCAGATAAAAGAAAATTAGTATTGAAATGTCGATAAACGTACTTCATTTTGACTTGACGAAACGAAAAGAGAGATCTAGCAGTCAGAATCACTCACTCACACAAACAATATGAATGAACGATACCATAGACACACAGCACAAACTAAATGTCATGTCGTTAGCTGGCCATACACTCATGGGTATGCCCATTAGATATGACTGCTCATCCCTCTTTATTATGATAAAATATTACGGAGCCACCCGCTATGCCTACGCTAATTATGATGAATCCGCAGCACGTCCTTAGACTACGCACCCCCGGCTTAATATTAAAAAAGAATGAAAGTTTCCTATCGCATGGATGGTAAGCTAGGCATTATACAAATTGGCTAGCGATTTTAGATGAACTTAAAAAGTCAAGCTATACTATTAATTTCCTTCACTTGTGCACATAATATATCAACACTGTTATGAAACCTATTATTCATAAAAGTTTTTTTATTTAATTCAAATTATATGATTGATGGTTTAAAATATGTTCTCTCTATTGTTTTTGGGTTTTCCTTGTAACATGTTTATATTCCAATAAAATAACATGATAATTTACTAAAACACATTTTATTATATTGATAAGAGTTGGTTTTTTATAATAAACAGTAAACACACTGGCTTTTTGCCACTAATATTACACACTTACAACCGCCGCCTCAGAATCAAATGTATGAGAAAATTAATTTATTGGTACTCTATGAAAAATTTAAACAAATCTATCCCACAGGAACTGTACATTTACCGGGATACATAGTAGCCTATTTGCTATTCCATACTATAATCTATCTCTGTGCCAAATTTCATCTGAATCTGTTTAGCCCTTGTGGCGTGATTGAGTAACAAACATCTATCCATCCAAACTTTCACATTTATAATATTAGTGGGATTATTTATAAAAGAAACGCATTTTTTTGGAAAATATAACAAAATTATAATTTTAATATTCAACTTCTCTACCAGCCCTTCGTATTGTTTATAATGAAGCCAAATAAGAAAAATATTTGTTCTCTATGGTTCTTCCATCATTATTTTTCTAACCTACAATTTCCTGCTCTCCTCTATACCGATTGGATTTGTATTTTAAGCAAATCATAAAAGTACTCCTAATTTACTGGTAATTCTTAAATATACAGATATTAAAAGAAATACCTGATGTTTTGCCCAGATTTTTTAGAATTTCAGGTAAGAGAATTGTCGCTTGGGTGTCACAAACTTTTTGATTCTAATGTTCAAAATACATTGACTATGAAACAAAATGTATATGAATGCTCAAAGTTATTTCGGTGTTTGTCTTAGGATAATCTGAAGAAAATGCGTGTACTGGATGACAAGATAGTATATTCTCTGAATACATCTTTACCTACAGAGTCATTTGCTAATAAAATAGATGCCCATTCCGTTTGTGAAGATTTACATTCTCAAATTCAAAAGGGACATTCTGAAAGGGAAAATGTTATAAAAAAATGCATTGTAGCCACTGCAGACTCAGTCAAACAATTAAAAGCTGCTAAAGACGTAAAACCGGACGACTTTGATGTAATGAGAAACCTGAAAGCAGAACAGAAAAAGGTATATAATCTGTCTGTACCCCAACTTTTTTAGATTTAAAATATATGTTTCATAGTATTTTCAGGATATTTCTGATGAGTATTGTTGACTTTATATTATGTGTGCAAGCCTTATGAAACTAGCTGTACCTATGACTGTTCAACAGGAGTCCACATCTCATTTCATATCATATATATTGACCTAGTGTTTGTGTGTGTGTAATCTACTGCACTTAATTCAAACAGGCTAAGAGACAATATCAGATTCTGTCTATCGAAATACCCATTTTTTTTTATATTTCATGTATATACTAAATTCAAGTTCAGGCATTTTGTATGTATAGATACTGTTTTTTTTTTCAGTTAAGACTTTTGCAACAAGAACTGAGTGTTGAAGAAGTTATAAGAGAAAAGACTACAAAGCTTTTTACTGAGAAATGTAGAAGCTATTACAAACCAAATGTTTTATGAAGACTGAAAATGTGTATGCCTTATTTTGTTTTAGAGCTCACATTGTGTACATATTAGATTATTTAGAACTGAATGAGTATCTATTTCATTTATAAAAACTACCATGTTATGTACAGAAGGAATGAAAAATACTCTGTGATAGTAACTGTAGTGGCAAAAGAAATTCAATTATCATACTAATAAGGTTATAATATTCACTGTAATGTGGGATATATCAATATACATTTGGGAAAAACTACATAATTTTACTATTTTACCATAAATACTATTTTCATATTTTTTAAGCAGCCTATGATTTTTCTCTGCAACTTAGTTCTTGGAAGCTTCTTCTTGTTTTTTATTATAGTCCTCTGCATACTTTTTGTGCCAATCCAGATTCATTTGATGCACAGATTCACCTCTCTTTGCAGCTGCTTTTCCAAGTAATACTGCTCCAAAACTGGCAAGTGCAGTAAGTAGTATCAGGATATTGGATATCTTAATTCTGGCTTCGCTGCGAGAACGCTCTATCAAGTCAGCACTGCAATTCAAAAAGTATTACAATATACAATTGAAAAAATAATGCTTATAGATATATCTTATAAATCTGCATTTACAAGGTCAAACAGGACAAATTATAGAATTGGTACCTAACCAATGTATAGATTTTCCAGCAAAAAATGACCCGCTATTCAATCAGCAGTCCACCAGATACCAGCATACACTATTATTTCATAGCATTGCATTTGTAACTAGAAAATTATTTTATACGCACGTGACGTATGTAGGAATCTCATCTTTGCTCTTAAATTTCTTCGTCCAAACGAGAATAGTCTTCTGAAAATTAGACGGCCTATATCTTGGTGTCATAGTTTCCCTATGTGAAGAATTTGCCCCCGACGGTGGTGTGCAAAGCCCCCTTTTTATAGATTCTATGCACGGTCGTAATGATATTATTTTCTTCATTTTTTACGTTGATTCGTTTCGTAAATGTTACAATAAACAATCGGGTTTTTTTAAAATAGATCCACTTCACTTCACTTTTTATACCTATGTAATAATAACTTTCAAAAGAGCAAGCAATGTCATGTCAAAGCAAAAATTACTATAGCCATAGAGAAAATCAAAATAGCTCTACGTTAATTATTATAAACCTACACATGGGTCACGATTTGGTTTTTGAACGACTTAACTGCTGTCAGATTTTACTTTGGGATACCCTATAAAATCTGTTGGTTATTTTCCGCCTACAGGTTCTATTCTCTGTCTATGGGTTACCCGTGGCTACGCAATTACTTCGCCTACCTTTGGACGCAAAACACGATAAATCACACTAGAAATAGTTACTCATATAACACACATCTATTTATGTCTATATTTCTAAATTTTATCTATCATAAACAAAGTTCGTTTTTTTTATATTTCGATTCAAAATCCAGGAAACCCCTTCATAAGGGAAAGTTACGTTATTATGCCAGTCGTAAAATTGTTGGCCTTCCCGATGAATAGGGTCCTCTGAACGACTGCGGCTCACGGCTCAGTGAACGACTCGTCTATGCTGGAGATGGGATAAAAAACTTTTTTTTTTAATATATTAGGTAAATTTTAGCCCACGATCTGGCAGCACTGTTCCTGCCTGACGTCTGAAAATACTTGATAATTTTTTAATCGATGGTGGTTTGATTTGCTATTTAAATTAATTAATTTTCTTTATTTTTCACACTTGCTGCTTCATATCATTGTAAGTATTAAAGTACCTAATAACGTTTTAGTTTTGTGTCGATGCGTGTATCGTGTGCGAAGGTATTTTTTTTATAGATGTTGTCGACTTGCATCTTTAGGGTTCCGTATAAGTCTGTCCGTTCGCAAAGGTTTACTAGGTAATCTAATCGTATTAGCGTTTGTTACTGTGGCAATTGATTGTGGATTAAGAGAACTAGTGATTGACGTGTAATTATCAAGTTAAATAGAAAATGTATTGATGTTCTCTCAATGGTAAAATCTTTCAAGTAAATTGCTGTGTAACCTTAATAACTCCATATGTAACAGTAACAGTTACATTAATATGTTGTTATTTTGTAATATATACAGGCTTTATAGTCAAATACCCATTTCCTATAGCTTTGTGGTTTTTTAAACCTTAGAACATTGATGCTCAGTTCACACAAGGTCAGTACTAAAGTAAACAAGGAACAAGAAACAGTTGGGCAAGTGCACAAGTAAACAAGTGATTTCCATGAGTTTGACTCTTAGCTACTAGTTTACTACATACTGTTCTCATGTCATTTAAGATTCAAGGTAAATCCACCTTGCTGTGACAGTTAACAGTGTATGTACATAATATGAATTCTATAGATGTCTGGTGGTCATAAGCATCGTTATAAGAATGCCGGACTGAGTGCTGATGAACTGCGCCGCCGCCGTGAAGAAGAAGGGGTACAATTAAGAAAACAAAAAAGGGAACAGCAGTTGTTCAAAAGAAGAAATGTCAACCTTCCAGCACCAAATGCACCAGATATTACATTGCAAGTAAGAGAAAAAATATACAAGGACATTTATACAAATTGGGACTTGCTTAGGCCAATATTATTAAACATGAGTTGCTTTTAGCAGATAGGTGGTGGGTGAGCGTTGCAACTTTACTCAATAAACTCCCATAATATTTATAGAACTACTTACTATAGGACTTTGTATCCATAAATTACCATCCATCTAAATACTCATCTAGCATTAAATTTTACATTATCATGTGAATATATTTTAAAATAAATATTTGTTGTTTAAGGAGGACATCAATATAGCACCCTCAGATGCCATCAGTCCGGCAATGATTGCAGCTCTGTATGGTGATAATCCTCAGGAACAAGTCATAGCAACACAGAAATTCCGTAAACTGTTGAGTCAAGAGCCTAATCCACCTATTGATGAAGTGATACGGACTGGGATAGTTCCTAAATTTGTTGAATTTCTTACCAATAGTTCCAATCCAACATTGCAGGTATGTAAACTGTATCATAATAGATATCTAAAAATATTGGTATCAATATAATAAAATGGAGCAATGATAATAATCCAGAATTGAATGTTGCATGCACATAAAATCAATTCCAGATTGTGTTCCACTAAGTATAGGAAACAGGTCCAGAAAAAATATTAATGTCGGCCTCATATGTACATATGCTCACACCCATAATCTATGTGGGAAGGCAAATACAACTGATTGCCATTTGATTCTATCCTGTTGGTTAAGGATTGTATGGACATGCCCTTACTGGATAGATCATTAATCTGGTTGTTGAATATTATACTTTTGCCTGTATCAGACGAAATATCTTTAGGAAATATATGTCACGATGCATAGTAAGGTGATAGGGTGTTTTCAGTTCGAGGCGGCGTGGGCGCTGACGAACATCGCGTCGGGCTCGTCGGAGCAGACGCGCGTGGTGGTGGAGTGCGGCGCCGTGGGCGTGCTGGTGGCGCTGGTGGCGGCGGCCGGCAGCGACGACGTGCGCGAGCAGGCCGTGTGGGCGCTGGGCAACGTGGCCGGCGACTCGCCGCGCTGCCGCGACCAGGTGCTGGCCGCCGGCGTGCTGCCGCCGCTGCTCGAGTATGTGCCACAGACTTACCCCCAGTAACGGACAATCCGTATAGGCTATGTAGGCAACTGATAAAGCTAAGGGCTCAACTTTTTCGTTTTAATAAAGTTGAAGGATTACTTTTATAGGAGAACAATATTGTTCAAAATTTGCAATTCCCAAATTTGTAGGTATGTCTTTATAATAATCAGATTCCAGTTAGAATTATTAAAATTTAGTAACATTATGCTGGTAAATTAGGAACAAGAACACACCAACTATGTGGTCCCACACAATAAGGCAGATATGTAATCCCTGTATGCATCCTACAGTATTAGTGTGTAAATGTGTGATTGAGCTAAATATTGCCACTTGCTTCGCTAATTTCAAACTATCACAATAGGAAGGGCTCTGAGAATCAAAAAATAGTTCTTGTTTCTAGAACATGGCTATAATTATAAAAGTGGGTATTAATTATGACATAGCTTCCATTTATGTGATATTTTTATTGTATTTTTTCAGAATATTAAATAAATATACAAGGTTATCTATGACTAAGAATGCCGTATGGACCCTTTCAAATTTGTGTCGGGGCAAAAATCCTCCCACGAATTTTGAAGCTGTTGCACCAGGTAAACTTATTTAATTAGTATATATTTGATTACTTGTATCATTACAAAGATGTATTCAAATACATAACACAATACAAAATAAACAGTGACGATCTATGGAACACGGTTCCATAGTTCCAGACTGTTTATTTTGTTGCTTGTTTCTAAGAACTAGCTCTTCTGACTGCGATACCTTGATGAAACATAGTCTCAGGCATAAGGGAGCTTCCTATAGGTGTAAGAATTTTCAGAATCGGATCCTTAGATTACCCCCTGCATCCAAATTCACAAACTTTACCTCTATAATAGCGATATTATGACGCCATGCGTGCGATCGTGACTTAAAAAAGTTTTTTGGTACAACCTTTGACCCCCTTAGGCCTCGAACATCCAATAACTCCTAGTGCACCTCTTGGGCACTCAAGTAATATATCTCCCAAACTTAAAATCTCTAGTTCCATTGGTTTAGGCTGTGCATTGTCTGTCAGCCAGTGTTAAGAACTCTATTAAACAATAAAAAGTTTCATTGTTTTATATATTTCAGGAATCCCAGTTCTAGCGCGACTGCTACACCACACTGACGCTGACGTCTTAAGCGACGCATGTTGGGCACTCTCCTATTTGTCAGATGGACCAAACGAGAAGATTCAAGCCGTTATCGATGCCGGAGTTTGTAGGAGGCTTGTGGAGCTACTCATGTAAGTGATGTCTTATATTTATGAGGATGGTTATATGTATTGTCATAAAAATAAGTGTAAAGGTTATAATTTGGTAGAATGCTTGCCTTGGAAACAAGGTATGTAGGTTAAAATGCTGCTCACACCTCTGGGATTTTCAGATTTTCATATGCGAATCCCATTTTTAATAATATATATCATACTCCTTTTTTTTTGGTTGGGGAATCCTCATGGTTACCCGCCAGCCCCGAGGTAGGCAAGCGGGTTATGTCGGACTCTTACCGACCCCACGGTGGTCCTTCTCCCACCTTGTTGAGGGGGCCACGGATACGCTTTCGCACACATCCGTGACGTCGTGAAGACTCTTGCACGAATGTCGAAAGTCATGAGATGTTCACCAAACTTCACTGACCTTGGCCTAAGTCCTCCGTATTGAGGAGAGTGCCCGATATAATCGTAAAACATTCGGCTCCTATTCAATTGGAACCTAATACCATATGCAAAATCTGCTAACCTTTTCGGGAATTACAGACGTGATAGCAAAATATATATTTGATATTTTATTTTATTTATTTATTATCAGGCACAACAAGTCGACGGTGGTGTCCGCGGCGCTGCGAGCGGTCGGCAACATAGTGACAGGAAACGACGCGCAAACCCAGGCGGTGCTCAATTGCAACCCGCTGCCGAACCTGAATGCGCTGCTGCGCTCCAGCACCGAGGCGCTCCGCAAGGAGGCCTGCTGGACGCTCTCCAACATCACTGCAGGAAATGCCACACAAATACAGGTACACTACGAACAACGAGTCGTGAACCCGCGGAAGTTAGCGCCAAGGCATATAGCGCGTCGCAATAGATATTTTGTACTAAAAATCTATCGCGCAGCGTCTGGAACCAACTTCAGAGGGGCAAAGTTATTTTATTCGTACTGTAGTATTATTAAATGTATGACCACATGCATCACCATGTGTTTGTAATTTAATAATCATTTGTTGAACCGAAAAGAGTTAATGATTAATAATGACACTGGTGTTGTAGAAAGGGTCTCGTCTTGTGATATTTTTTACATTAGATTTTATTATGGATCAATTAATGTAAACGATCTATGCGGCATCGTCTACAATTTCTGAAGGTACCATAATTTCAAGTGTTATCCCATGTTAGAAATTGTAGCTCCTCATTTTAAAAATGTTTGCTCTTTTTGGGCCTGCAGTACTTTTCCTGTCTGCAGGAACAACAACAGGTTACACATATCATACCAATATAAGTGTATATTACCTTATTACCAAGTTATAATGAGTATGCTCTTGGCATAGACTGTATAAGCCACTTATATATATAAAAAGAAATAAGCTACTGATTTGTGTTTATATGGACTAAATCTCGATTCTACCATCGTCATAATAATATGTACTTACACTAAGCTTTTCTTTTTTTATTTACAGGCAGTAATTGATGCAAATTTATTCCCGGCTCTTATTGAGATATTGAGACAAGCCGAATTTAAAACGAGAAAAGAAGCCGCGTGGGCGATTACGAACGCCACAAGTGGGGGGACTCATGTCCAGATTAGGTATATCCCTATATACACAATCTCAATATACATATAGTCCATTGTATGGTTCCCAAAATACCAGCGTTTCTTACTTTGGGACTGTACGGCTGGTGTGTTCATCGGGCGTTATTATAACTATTCTAATCAATCCAAAACTAGTTCATATGTTTACTCAACTTTTGCGTTACTGCGTATTTATTATGTGTGTGTGGCCCAGTTGCATTCTGTACTGTTAGGTATTTCATATGCTCTTTTCTATCAACTGAAATTCTTATTGTATGTTAACACCATCTATCTAGGCACCGATTGTTTATTTGTTTAGTACATGCACAACTTACCGACGATTTCGTCTTGATTATGATAGAATTAGCAAATACTTATTTGAATGTTCTAGGTATCTGGTTGAACAAGGTTGCATACCGCCTCTATGCGACTTGTTAACGCTGACGGACGCAAAGACGGTTCAAGTGGCGCTCAATGGACTAGACAATATTTTGAAAGCGGGACAACAATCTGATCAAAGGGACAATCCTTATGCTGTACTTATCGAAGAATGCTTTGGTATGTCTTATTATTGAAATTAACAGTGGCGGCATGTAAGTTGAGCGCTCGACGATTAGGCACCGCTTTGTGTATAGCATTTCAATGGTGATATATCGCGTCATCTACCGCGCAGGCACAAGTCAGCACTTAAGTTGTAATAAAATGATAAAATATTGAGGTTAGGCATCTGTAGCAGAGGCTGTAGCGGGTCGGAGGCGCAGGCGGCAAGGATATATTATACACGCAAACAGCTAACATGAATAATTGTTTTCAGGTTTGGACAAAATAGAATTTCTGCAATCACATGAAAATCTCGATATCTATCAGAAATCATTCGAGATTATAGAAAACTATTTCGGATCCGAGGAGGAGGACGGCCGGCTCGCGCCCGCCGTGTCGTCGACGACGGACCAGTACCAGTTCAGCGCGGACCAGTCGGTCCCGATGGGCGGCTTCCAGTTCTAACCTAGGAATATATTTACGCTGCATTATACCGGTGCTCACTGTGGAGTGAGTACAATTTTCGTCACAACTCACATCTCGGTAACATGTTTAAAACATTACATTAGTTTTATTAGAAAAATAGTTTTCCATTTTATTGTGTACCATAGACATCCAGAATGTCATATTTTTTACTGATAATCAATTTAAAGTATAATTTTTCAATTTGGTCTTCTATTTTGACGTTTTACAATAATATAATTATTTGTATCATAATCATTGATCTATGATTCATTGAAATATGATGAGAGTATGACAAAATAATGTTAAAGATTGTATCATTTATTGTCTATGACAGTTATCGGATCCTATTAGACAACGTGCTGATACAAAGGATCATATATCAATGATGTAATTAGTGTCGTGTCGACCCGGCGAGTGAAGGAGATGTGTCTCGTCTTGGCGGGGCGTGCTTCTATAGAACTCGCCCAAGTGCTTATTGCCCTTTGTAGATTCTATCGCCTGTCTAAATACATTTCGTGATTGTCATGTTATGAACATATACAATGCTATATATATATAGAACTTCTTTATTACCTTGCACTACCATAGCTAACATTCTCCCCGTAACTGTCTAACTTTTAGGTTATTACTCAAATTAAAATCACATTTTATTTTGTGCATATCAGATTTATTCTTATTCCTACATGCTGATGCACGGATAATATGGTTTTCCATTATTTTATTGTCTATAAAGCTGCGATCCACTGAAGATTCCTCTCTGAGATGTGTATTTCAAACTATGAGATTGGTCTATTCCTCTCCTCTTGCTCGTGTTTATTTCAACGAAAGCGTAGCCTAATGCCGTTAGACAATTCGCATCTAATATAGTTTCAAGCTTACCTATATTTACTATGAAACTGCGTCCATTACCTACTCACAGAAATAAGTCGTCCCGATGTGGGATTTATAACAAAAAAATAAGTGATTAAAGCGTTATTTATAATGCTAAATGTCTATACAGTATGAATTGTTACATTCTTAACACAACATAATATCGATGATTCTGTTGGCATACAAACTAAACGCGTCTTAATAGCAAAGCTGCTGTTCTCATGGCCGTAGTGTGTAAGGAAAACAAAAATATTTAAGATCTGTCAAATTAAGTTTGTTCTTAATTGCCACTTTCACACGCTAATACTTTTTAAATATCCATATAGAAGAATGTAACGCTTTTATCAATTAAAATAGATCCAGTCCTTGTCCCTAAAATGTGGTTTACCTCCGGCCATACTAATACTAATAGAATCCACAGCAGAGTTCTTGAAACCACAAATTTGACGATTTGTCTATGAAATAACGATATGAATGTAACATTATTATATATTGTATGGCGAGTTGGACTTTTCGATTGATCAAATTAATTTATGTACAATATGAGATGGCTTGTGTTTTTTATGTTTAACATATTTAGCAAATCATTGTGTATGGATATATATTTATTATATTATAGTAATTATGATTAGCAAAAACGAGTTGGTTATCATGTGTATTGAACTTTGGTATTTAAAAAAAAACTTAAATGAAAAAAAAAAAACAATAGTTATCATTTTCTTTTGTGAGCAATATTAGGCTTACCTTCCTATTTAATTTTCACTTCTCATGCTCGTAAAGTCCCAGTTGATGCTGGATGTAAGCAGACTAAAACTGAATTTCATGCTTTTGTGCATAAAAGTGTTTTCTTCTTCTAAAACTAAGTTCATGAAGCCAAACATAATAAAACTCCATACATATATATATACACATAGAAAAATCGTGATATTTTATTACTTTTAGTTAATTGCCTGTGTGTTCTGTATAGCCAATTAAAATGAAAACCAGGAAGGCACTTGTGATTAGGCAGGAGGCGGTAGGTCTACGATCCGAATGTTCCATGTAAAAACGGTAAAAGTTATTCTTAACTTAAATATCTACCCTAGCCAAATGACTCACTTTATGCACTTGTTGTACAATCTTCTATTGCACCATGTTATAAAAGTTCAACTACCGCTTGTTAAAAGAAGGTAGCATGACGAACGGATTCGAGATGATAAGGTAATTAATATTGAGATTCCAAAAAGTCTTACATATTGTGCAATTTAGGTAAGTAAACGGATATAATTTGAAGTTTTAATTCGTGCTCGTTGTGATTTGTCTTGAGCTACTAGTATGAAATACTTAGCTCGGGCGGATATTTTGGTATTCATTAGCACCTATTGTACGCCGAAGTGTAAAATTACACAGAAACGCAATGTAACCTTCCAAAATTGTTCAAGGTCAGTATTTTACGATATAGGACATTATTTCTGGTGGTCTTAACTTTACTTTTTAAAACAGGGTGCAAAAAAAATCTTGACATTTCCTGCAAAATTTTGTTCGTAGCTCGAATTTTTACAATAAATCGTGTACGCACTTTCTAATACGATTCTCGATCACGAATGTTTGTATCGGATGTATAGAGAACATAGTTCGAATCTGGTTCGTGAATTGGTCCACAGTTTTAGGTCAATTCCACGATAATTTCACAGGTGGACATTTTAAGACCTATTTACAACTTTTTAGGGTGCCATACCAAAATGTTAAAAACGGTACCCTTATAGTGCGAGTCGTCTGTATATGTAAACTTTTATGTGAAATAAAAATCAGTTTCTCATATTTTCCTGCAGACATTGTGACAGAAGTGGGTTGATTTAACGCCTGCATTGAAATATCGGTTTAACCAATCAAATAATCTACACCAATTTTGTATTCTCCGAAGGCGTTGGCAGAGGTGGACTATAACATTGTAATCGAATTATATTTTGCACCAATATGTAATGGTGAAATTAATTATTAATGGTGATGTAATTTATGTTGAAATACGCCACTTTATTTTTTACAGCCTGTAGATAACAACGTATATCTAGTTCATTGATTTTGTATTAAAAAGATGTACCTATTTGTATTTTGTTGGCTTTTACGCCAATCTTATATGTTATTATAACTAAAATAATTAAGTCTGTATGTATATTGTTATGTGAACTATCATTTCATAATGTATTACAGATTGGTACCAACATTATTGTTTTATTTTTTTATACCTATTAATGCGCGCAGCCTTCAATTATCTGTGGAGTTGATTTTGAATTAAGACAAGCCACACTGTGGCCTTGAGTTAGTTAAACTTATTAGGGATTTAGAAATAACGAGTTCTTGGCAAACATTGTAAAACAGCAATATATTTCTATCAGTCCATTTTGGGAATCGATATGTATTGTAATAGTGTAGAAAAGTAAATTCACATTTCCTTAATAATTATGAATATATTAAACCTGATTAGAACCACACTCAATAATATTCTGCGACTGGTACTGCGGCTAGTTGGTGGCATGCCCGCTACTCACGCGAGTAGAGCGAGTTATTACGTAAGCGAAAGGTATTTGTATAGTCTACGTAATTATCATCTGTACGGCACATTGTTCGTACCACAAATTTGTACAAAGTTTTCGCCCAGTAATAAAGGCATTACTTATTCATTCTAACATACTGACTGTACGTACAGAGGCTGATTTTTTTCAAGTGTGCGTCGATGGACATAGCTGAAACTATAGGGAAGTAGTGACATCAGACAAACTTAAGATAGTGCTATTTTTTAAGAAAATACTGCTTTATTTTCTTAAATTTTTTTTTGCTGTATGTCATTGCTTCCCAGGATTTTATCCTTATTAGCGACATTATCGGATGGTGCAATAATACATAATGTATATTGCTTTTCTAAATCAACAAGATCAATTCTTGGCTGGGGAAATTAATTATCCATAACTGGAAATATGCCTTTGTAGATTTGGCCATCCACGCAAACTCGAAAAAATCATTTGAAAGATCATATTTGATTTAAATCTGGTATATGAAGATGCTAAAAAAATTTAACCACCATAGTTCTAATCAGGCTTTATATGGCTAATAGGTACTTATACTTATTTGGAGTTGACCATAATTTACCACGAAACTCCAATATCATTGAAGTAAACCAGTACTCTAAGGAATGTATGATCTTTGTGGAGTTCTTCCCAGAATTTCATTCTTTCATGGAAGGGATTCCTCCCCTTAGTGAGTTCAGATCCTATGCTAAGATAGTTCAGTTTGTTATTGTTCTCCACTGGGTCCCATGTTATCTGTAGTAACGGATCACCATCATCCGGTGTTGGGTTTCTGAAAACAGTAGCGATTTATATTACTTATTTCATTAGGGTTGTAAGTTAAGACTCTCAGGACGACCGACAATTGGACTCGTAAATTTTGTTAAGTAACGTACGGTAAGTACGCACGTCGCACGATCTGCAGACTTATCGTGTGAAATCTCTGCATTAGGTGCACTATTAACACTGCAATATGGCACTTACAGCCACTGGTAAAATTTGCTCTGTATATTGCCGCGAGCAAACTTCCTGCCAGTACTGCAGGGATTAGGTTTAAATACTCTACTTACTACATACACCACATACATAATACCATGCATGCGCAAGTTGCGATAAACATATCTAGGGTAAGTTCCATGACATTCGCTGGTAGTTGTTTGTATAATTATTGCCATCTCTCGGATAGGTCTAGAAATTGAGCACAGTGAAAAAATACTTCTTTACATACCCAGTTTTAGCAAAATTCGTCCACATCTTGACCATTCTGTTTCTTGTTGACACGGAATCTCGGCTGCCTTTGCAAACCTCGGGTGTTTTAATACGGAACAAAAATGGAATTTCCGCACAGTGCCCGAGCGAGTTGAAAAAAGTCAAATCCTTCGGTACCGCCCATTCCCCCGCGTAGTTCACAATATAGTAATATATCGGGCATTCGGATGCAAATTCACTATGCAGTTTCACAGTTTTATTGACATAATATGAGAAATAGTAATCGGTAATTAATTGTAGATATTGTGTTCTTGTATCTTCTCTGAGATACTCTTCACCTCCCAAATAAAACTTGAGTAGTTGATGTCCTATGTTTTTTGATAGTTTGTCTTCACCGGCTAACAGTCGTGGCAATAACAAGCAAACATTCTGATTATATTTTTCAAAATCATCATAAAAGTCTTTTTTGATGAATTGCAACAATGCACCTTCTAAATTATTGCTACCAATTATTAAAGGAACTTTGTTAAAATTCCCAGACTTTATAAGTAAAGGTGGGCTCTTGGTAATGAACGCAGGTTGGCCTTCCAAGTCAACTTCAATGCAAGGCTTGAAGATAGCATCGAATATTTCATTATTGGTTACCTTACAAGCGTCGGTGGTAATTTTTTGGAAGGCTTCCATGATTTCAGTGGCGGAAAAAGACCGCAATTCCTCAACTACTTCTATTTTTGAAGTCTTCTTTATGCCTAATTCATTCGCTAGGTCCATAACAGCTTGAGATGGGTTTTTAGCTAGAGACCAATTATTTAAAGCACTGGCACTTTGAATGATCGCTTTGTGGAACAATCCTGTCGCCATAGGTGACAGCATCATAAAATGGACGATAGCTCCACCTGTAGAGTTACCGAAAATAGTAACGTTATTGGGATCTCCGCCAAAGAGACTGATATTTCTTTGAACCCATTTTAGTGCCATAACCAAATCTTTAAGTCCACAATTCCCAGGTGCTGTGTAGTCATTGATAGACAGAAAACCGAAAGGTCCCAACCTAAAGCCACACCTTACGAACACAATATTTTGTTTACTGATTAACGTCGGGTCATATAACTTGTCCAAACAGTAAGCGAAGCAATAACTTCCTATCCAAAACATGACGGGCATGGGTTGTCTGGGTTTGTTATTAGGAGAGATTACTTTTATATAGAGACAATCTTCTGATTTGTTTTCCCCGAGACTTAGACTCATAGGCACAGTTGGGTCTTTCGTACAATCAATTACTTCTTTCCATGGTTGAACTGGAGACGGTGGCTGAAATATATTATTTTTATATAAAAAAAAATACGTTTGACAGTGGGTTTGGTAATATGTCTTCTAATTGTGCCTGAAGAAGTTAACTGCCTATTAGGAGCTGCAGTTATAGGAAGAAGTCACGTGACGTATTACTTCGTATAGCTGTCCCTGATTACAGCAAGCCGTGCGAGTATCTAAAGCGGATTTTAATGATAATATCACAAGATCCAAGGTAGAATAACGTATTACGTAATCTTGGGTCTACTTATATTTGGGTCCTTATGATTATAAAACGGTCTGAATAGTTGCGAGAAATATGTCTATAAGTCTTGGAATCTAATGCGGCCCCTTGGCTTTATAAGGGGGAGATTTAATGTAAAGGGTTACGTTTTATTAGGTGCATATACAAGAATATATTGAGAGAATGCAGTAATTAAGTACGTATCTTTTTACTCGTACTAAAAATGGCAAGGGACAGGTAGGGATTGGTTAAACAAATAGAGTTCATTGGAGGCACCTACCGCTGTCAATAATAGAACACAACATCTATCGATGAATCTTAAACGTTTTTTTATTTTGCGTGGTCAAGGCTAAATTTATGTGCTCGCATGATAAGTCTGTTGAAGCGAGGAACAAAACTAATTTTAAAATTAAAAAATATTATAACGGCTATATTGCAGTGTACGTGACCTAAGAGCAGACTTATCTCGACACATTTTCGTTCCATTGCACAATTAATGTGTAAGTGAGATGGCGGCCAGTTTTAAACGTTATCCAATTACCTACGTTATCTCTATGTACAAATAATAAGACTGTAACTGACTGTTGGTCGTATCTCGTACATAGTTCATTTTCGATCGTAAGACCGAACTCGACATTTCTAGTATGGTCGTATTACAGGAAAACCAGCAGACGATTTTTTTATTTGTCTAATTCACTCATTCATTTTCTAGATAAAAATGGATGGTATACATTAACATGTTATGTAAGCTATCACCATCCTAAGTGACATCAAAATGTGTTCAGTAGTTTATTCGAGTGATGACAGACAGACAGGCGAAAATTGCGAATACGGACTCTGTATCACAAATAATGTCCCCAAAGATTATTCTTAAAAAAATATTCAATACACAAGAAAGTTATGTTATTATATATATGCATAGATTAGGGGTGCACCTCATAAGGAATTATACACAATAATTACGTATTAATAAAGCAATAAGCAATTAAGAACTCACCAGGAATCGTAGTTTTCCAGTTGGTGGTTTTGCGTATGGTATCCCTTGAAAGTTATAAAAGGTCCCATCATCTGTTTTTTCAATATATCCACATACCGGTCCATCTTTAGTTTCTATGATACACTTTGAATCGTCAGGTAATAAATCCATGGTAGTGTGAGTACCTATGAACAACAAATTCAAGTTGTGGAATATCATTGTGCCATTATACCACTTATCAACACCAAACATAATAGCTGGACCACCCAACACCAACTTGGTCTGTGTAGAGTTGAAGTTGGTTCAAACAAAATGTGTGAGTGATCAAGTTTGAAGTCAATCTTGACTATTTCTGCATAGCCTGTATTGTTGCCATGTCGACCTAGCTTAAGTAAAGATGTGACCTTGACCATTTGGATCTTCAATAAATAGAAAACTGGCCACAATATCAGCAAAGGGGATTTCATACAACCATATCCACCCTTATACACTTACTACTAAACACTTTTACACTACCATTCCCAGCATAAATTTTGTCACCGACAGCACTTGACACCTAACGTAATTGTATATAGGTGTACCTACATACTTAATTAGCAGTTACTAGCTTATCATCTAGTATTGAATTTACACAGTTTTGCTTTGCTTTATTATGGTTTTAGATTAAGGATTCAGTGCATTATTATGATGAGTTTTCTAAATTTTCTTAAATTCCATTTAAATCTACTGTACCTATTCCATACCGTATCTGTATTTGAAATAAAAAAAGTTGATTAGGTACAAGACATAGGACATTAAACAAAAAAAACTTGACATCTGCAAAGCTATCAAACTGTGTTGCAGTGTCAATTATCAGTCATATAAGAAAATTTATATGAATTTGGGGTTAGACTATAAATTATTTTTGTAGTAATTGGTCCTACATATGCACATGCTATGCATGTTATTAAATAATTTAGGTGCATGCATGGACATGCACCTAAATTATTACCTAAATGAAAATAAGCAGCAACGGTGCTGCTGACGGTAGATACCGTCTAATATGTTTAAAAATATACATAAACTTTTACAGTTATACTTTTACAACTTTTAAATCCATTATTATTAGTGTCTCTATTCAATAAACCTACAAAGGTAATTGTATGTTACTGGGAACGAAACAAAACTACTCTTTGGACCAATGTAAGATATCTACTTAATCTTAACTATCACAATTGAAGTTAATGAGATTACAGACTATAATTGCACAACATTCGACAAATACATTATACTTATCAACTTACCACCACAACAGTACTAGACGTACTAACGTAAGTGTTGAAGTTAGATAACTTTAAATCAGCACCGCAACTACTGAAGAACAATAATTTAATATTTTCAGTCAACTATATAACAGTCACGTGTGAGACAACAAATTGAAATAACAAATCAAATAGAATATAACATAAAACAAACAAAAATCTTTATTCACGAAATTTAAATGCGATGAAATAAAATGTAATAAGACGAAAAATCGCATAATTGCAGACTGATTGACAGTTGACCAGTGTTGCCAGACCGTGGGCTAAGATTTATCCTAGGTCGTATTGTATTGCGGGTCATTATTACAATAAATGTGTATTTTTAACTGAAAAAGTTAAGCAATTGTGTAGTTTAAACATTGAAAAAACATTTACCATAAGATAGGCCGATCCGAACAGGGCAGACGGGTCCCCAAAATTTGCCAACACAATTGGCCTACAATGGAATAATAATGGCATGGTAATTATTAATTTTGTTCAGTTTTAGTATTGCTCGATTTTCATAAACATAGCATGTCTAGTTCGGCTATGATTTACATGTTATTCCTAGAGTTCTTTTTATTTTCTTAGGTTGGCAATTGGCTACAAAATAGTGCAATTTTTGCCAGTAGTTATTATTATTTTTTTGTTGGCAATCGCCTATAAACTTCTGCGATTTTTATGTCAAGTAAAATGTCTCCTCTCTTTTCCTCGTTATTTAAACTTGTAATAAGTAGCCCCGCTGATACAATTGATTTTAATGACGAAAATAATAATGAAATAAATTCCCTACACCTATCAGTACAGCCGTGGCTACTTTACTGAAAATTTACCTTACATCTTGGGAGAACTTGAAAAGTCGAGTTATACTATTTTATTACAGTTTCTTTCAGTCGTGCACGTTTATGAACACACAACGATTATCATAACATCCCACTAATATTATATATTTATCAAAGAAACACATTTTTTTTACGAACACTCCAACTATACGGTCCCACATTAAGCAACGTTTGTGTCATGGGTATCGTACAATGGAATGAGGGCGAACTCAGTATATAATACTTAAATACATATTAAACGTCCATGACTCGGGTACAAACATTCGTTTACATGTTTACATGAGGACACCTTGCTACTTGTTCGAGATGAGCTGTATTTGTCTTATTATTTTTGGCTGCCGGCTGATTCATTCATAGTTAAGTGTATATCTATTAATTAGCATATGTACCTATCTACTTTTTCTGTCCCACGCGAGACTTTCAAGGTTTTTGATAGGTAACCTAGTTATTAGGATTAGCCTTAGATACATAGACCCACGTGTAAACTAATAAGTAGCTTTATTAGGTACATACCTAAACACGTTGAGAAAGAAAATTAACTAAAACGTAAATGTAATTCAAATTAGGTTTTAATTAGGAAAGTTACTAGACATCTATAGTTACTGGATTACTAGATACATTCATAGGTGAGCGTGAACTTGAGGTTATAACTGAACTAGTGTTTAGATTCTGGATTGGTCGACTTCTCGGTCATACATATCTATAAGTATATTCTGGTTCATTATAACTTGAACTAATGTTTAGATTCTGAACTAGTGTTTAGATTCTGGATTGGTCGACTTCTCGGTCATACATATCTATAAGTATATTCTGGTCCATTATAACTTGAACTAGTGTTTAGATTCTGGATTGGTCAACTTCTCGGTCATACATATCTATAAGTATATTCTGGTCCATTATAACTTCGTCGCAGTATCGCATCTTCCTCTCCATATCTTTTCGCAAGTTTTCCTCGTCAATAGCCAGCATCTCTTTGAAGGCTTGAGTGTTAATCATATTTGCGAAAAACTTTCGATTACTCGTAAATTTCGGCGCAAATCCAACTGTTGTTTTTGATGGATAGTTGATGTAACTCTTCGGATCATCCACTATAAAGCTAAACGAAACAGAGTGTGTATTTTGTAAATCCAGGTTTTTATATTCTGAAGGTGACAGGGTAAAGAAGAGAGACTGTTGCAGTCATATCAATGGTAAATATTATAATATCGCCAGATTAACACACCAACTGCCTGCCCAGTCCCAAGCTAAGCAACGCTTGTAATTATTACTGTACGTGGGCACTTTACTATGGGGGCGATCCTAGTTTATAATAGTCATACACATACTATGCATCCATGTATTGGGTATAAACATTCGAGATCATCTCACAAAGTTTGCTCTTATAACAGGATTCGAACTCGGGATCCACGGCACAGAAAGTAACGTCACCACAATCGTTGCTTAGTTTGAAATCGTACCTCCAGCTCTCTTCTTCTTCTTTGAGCGGAAAAGGGAAGATCTTCCAGCCAGGCGGGTGGTATGCCTGGCGGGGCGGCCGCTATGCCCCGACGGTTAATGTCGGGATCTTGTATATATGCTACTCGCTCCGAGAACTCTAATAGCGCGATTCAGGATTGTGACGTCATTGTCTATTGTTCTGACTGCGTGTCTGCAGTGCCATCTGCGTAGCTTGTGGTGTAGTTAATGTGGTCGCTACATTCTCGATTAACATTTAGAGGAGTTCGGTGTTGCTGGCTTCTTTAATTATCGATCA
Organism: Pheosia tremula; assembly: GCA_905333125.1. NCBI lineage: Eukaryota > Metazoa > Arthropoda > Insecta > Lepidoptera > Notodontidae > Pheosia > Pheosia tremula. Next base: position 4,655,617 of record HG995405.1, on the reverse strand, counting down.
AATTTGTTTGGTTTATAATTGGAAAAGTTGACAAGCCGAGGGTCAGTGGTGGGTTCCTCTTCCCCTATTAGTTTAACAATGGATTTCCGCCAAGTTCTATCGATTATACAGCTGGTGTGTTCGTCAGACGCTATTATTATGCATGTACCTACATACCTTTCCAAAACCCTAGTGGATGGTACTACTATACATAAGCTATAGTCCTTCTGCTTGAATAGGTAGGTACCTACTTACCGCTTATTTGGCATTGACCTACTAATACATTCCATAAACATAGTGTAGAAGTTCATTGTTGTTCCTGTAGTTATCAATACACCTTCTTCTATTCTGCAAAAATAAAATAAAATATAAATCATATATACATGATTTATGTGTAGGTAATTACCTAAGTTATGCAAAATTATAATACGAAGATCAGACTTTCTCTCTAATTTCTGATCTGGAGTTTCACAGAAAAATTGGTTCACTGCAGTTAATAATATCAATGTTCGGTACAAATCATTTCCGGTCATTTTTATACGAGTTCTGGCTGAAACATTGTGTGAAAACAAAAACAAAACGACTTATAAACTAGTATACCTAAATATGTTATGATCGTGTCGTTAAAATTGAATGCCTATATTTTTTTATTACTTATTGTATTTTGAATCTTATTGTAATAGGTATACGATTTTCAGGCTGCGTCAAGCACGATTCGTACAGGTGTGCCCGGTATAGGCACACACGTTATTCCATAATTTATTTCATCCTCATATTTGTCATTTAAAATGTTTATCGAAATCGGACGTCGAAATGCTATAAGGGTTTCTAGGTTGACTACGGAACCGTAAAAAGTGAAGTTCAAAACTTACCATAACAGTAGGTGTAATAAGGTGTGAAATGGTTTAACAGGCCTAACAGTAGGTTATATATTAAAATTCCTAAAGAAATAAATGATATTATCAGACATTTAAAAAAATACACCCTATACTGAGCGCATGGCCCAACGCTACTGGGTCGCCTTGTTTAAAAAGAACATACACCCGTAACACAATTATTTTCTATATCAACGTGATCCATATAACTTACTGAATCATCATAAAATATTTTACACCTTATATACATTGGCAGTAGCACCAGGTACCATAGCATAAAAGTACGTAGGTACTTATTCAGGAGATCCGATAAACTGGGCAATAATTTGTCAAGTGACTTTCAATTCGGAGCCCAACGTCTTGGTGCCGTGGAAGTGCACGCTCGTTTGAAAACTTTCTCTACTTACAAAATCGTTAGTGTTGTATAGTTTTGAACTGAATCATTTTTAGTAAGTACCTACCAAACTATATATATTTGATTGTGTTACACTCTTTTGGGTTATTCCTTCTTTTTTGTTAACTTCAAATTAAGCCACTGCTGCCAAGTGTCGCGTCCCATATTTTATATTGGGTAATTATGTCCATATGTATAAATACCTACATATTATTTTAATTCGGTGCATTCACTCTCTTTGTCATCTGGAAGTAAATTATGCTATCGCTTTCGCGCTACTTATAATGAGCATATAGGCAGCATCTTAAAGAAATTGTGCTTGCGCGATTGGCTCATTATTAAGTTTTCATTTATCATGTTCTATTGTTGTAAAACGAATATAAAGGTGAGAATTGAGGTACAGCCGACGAAGAGGAAATTATCATTTTTCTCGAAGCCGGGGCGCCGCGCCGTGCGGGGTTTGCATTTCGAAATGACGTTCGAAATAAATTTCCGCCGACGACGCCGGAGGCATTCGATTGGAACATTGGCCCGATAATAATTAATTCCCTTACACCGCATTGGGGTTTTCGAGTTTATAGCGTCTCCCTTATTCTGTAGGTATCTATCCCACTTGACAAACCTATAGGTACTTATATGATTTAAGTAGGTATATACCTAAATATCTATCGACTTGTTTGGGTACTTAATATGCGCTGTTATACCTACTTAGATAGTTTAATTAGATTAGTATTTACATGTAAGGTTAAGAGTAAAACTAATTATAAGGTCAAGTAATAATAAAAAAATATGTCATGAATTTTACCAGGGTAGAAAAATTAGTTGTATTCATTATATGACAGATCCTACCCTATCCCTACCTTGTTTTTTATATTGTGTCGGTTGATGAAAACCCTGTGAATTATTTTGGCGTTTATATCAAGATTTGTGTTCTGTCGAGCGAAGGCAGCCGATATTAATTAGTGAGCCTTAGGTCCGTCACACACGCGCGCCTCCGCTGCCAATCGCACTCGGTGTTGTCGGCCGGCCGGCAATTAGTCGCCGCCGTCCGTCATCTGTCCGGCACCGATTCCGATATGCTCAGATTTGGATACGTATAACAATACGTACATACATATATAATACTGACCTGTAATCTTCGAAATTGTGGTCGCACACACATCGATTGAATGTTTATTACATCTATATTACTTACAATCATTATTGTACCATGTATATATAGGTACCTAATCTCAGGTACATGACCTGTGCCTGTCTACTTTAATGTTATTTTTGTTTGATACCTATAAGTACGACCATTTTCTTATGTGATTAGGGAATAACGTCCTTGATCGTAAGTATACTTATTATTATTAGACTGGCAATGGTTATTTAGCAGAAATCCTTAGTGGATCTCGGGTGGCATTGTCTGTCATCCTACCACCACAAATTATTTTATAGTACCTACTTGAGGAGGATGGTGGGAGTGGAATTACTATTATCTAGATATACTGTATGTGTCTGCTATAGCATAGGTCATCTATACAATAATAGCTAATGATAGCTACCTATCATTGTTAATGGTTAACCTATGCGCTAGGTAAATAATGAATGTCACGTACCGGTTATGTAGTGTACGGGATAGGATACAGAATGTACCGTATACGTAGTGTAAGTACTTCCCTTCTTCAATCTTATGCTAGGTACGTGTTTTTCAGCGTATTTGTACCGATTCCGATTATTTCGGGCGTCACCATTGAAATTTGATTATGTTGTCGACGGGAAGATGGAGGCAATTCGTGCCCTGCGAAAAACAGCCCATTCCGATTGGATTATTAGCTATCTGATAACGAATTCGTCAGGGGCTGAGCGCTCCGGTAATGAATATTTCGCCCCGTTTCCTATTGAATTTTAAAATAAAATGTAGGGGGAAGTACCGAGCGACTTAAGCAATGTACTCGTAAATACAATTACAATTGCAAGGTGTTAAAACCTACGTTTTGTATACAGACAATCGCATGTGATTATCTTATTGCTATTGTCTATTGTTTATTCTTTTTTTTTTTTTATACATTATAGGCAAGTATTTGGTCTCGATCTCACCTGATGGTAAGTGATGATGAGATTGATGAGATTCTCATTCTTAAATGCTATCTATAATTAATAGTACATGTTTATCTGCTTGCTTGCATGGATTTTTTTAATGCTGGTATTGATACTTTAACTAAAGATATAATAAGGAAATCTACATGTCTAAAGCTGGTTCCCGACTAGAGTAGCGTGTAATATACCTAATATAACGCGAACTCTTTTATGCTCAGTGTGGAGTGCACTCGTAGTACCGTTACCCTACCTATGGGTACCATCAACACAAAGACGATTGCCAACTAGGCCAGAGTCATGATCTATACGGCTTGCACCCCCTTGAATTGAGGGGGAAATCCGCAGACAGCAGTGGGACGTAATGAAACCTATACTTAATTATGGTAACTTAACGACTATCATCTTTGTTAACTAGACTCTATCATCTTTGTCAGTTAACAAAGAAGAGAGAGTCTTCTATACGTTATTCGTGTCTAGTGACGTCATCTTCCCGTTCCAAACATCTCCGCACAATTTGTAACCCGCCCTCACCCCCTCACAATTAAATTTTAAGTGAACCACCAGAGACTTGGGGCAACGTTGTTTTGATTTAAGAGAATTAATTAATGTAACTTTCAAGTATACGCTCTTTGAATGGCGGGGCTTAATGTATAATAATCGTTATGCTCACGGTCTTGGTAAAATTAAAACGAATGTTTTGAGAGTGTTCGGAGCCTTAGATTTTTTTTATAAAGTATCTATAAATATTTTAAAAATAATGGATATTTTAAAATCCATAAATAGTAATGATGACATAAGTGTTCGTTAGAGCACCAGTATTTATATCAATACATTTTTTAGTTATTCATTAAGTTAGGGTCGGACTTCTGAAAAATATTTATACTTAGGGCTGCCAATTATAAATTCGTACGACAGCTGCAACAGCTGCTCTAATGGAGTATTTCGTAGTCGCTCTAGCTTCAAATGAACGGGGAATGTCGCAGATGTGGCGTCGACTTCCATCACGGGGGTTATGTCATAAGAGATTAGCGGAGAACGCAACTCGTAGTTTTTAGAAGACAGTAGGTGTAGGTCGCACCAAATAAAATGAGTAAAAATACAATTAGGGATACACAGATCCTTTGATGCGATGCGATCCTGTATCATAAATCCAAGAAAAGATCGTATCAATAAAACAGTGCAGTCTTTGGTACCAGCTAACTGTGGTTAGCTACAATTACCAACATTTTCCAATAAATTCACATTCAACAACTTAAGGGAGGACGATATTACATTTACAAAAAGCATTACAAAATCAGAGTTCACTTTAAGATGGCCCCAATAGATGAATAGAAATGGCAAAGGGGAAGAAGAAGATATTTAGCGGGCACCTACAGAAGTCATCAGAAGCGTAGATACCTACGCGTCCGAGCTTGTAGCAATTACGTTCTAAATAGATACTGGTGAAGAAGGGACGCCTGCTAGTGCAGGCTTCGTCCGCAAAAGTTCGCCTTTTGCTCCACTTAAAAATGTTTTGGAATTGTGACCACCTTGTCGTCTCCTTCAAACGTTTTCTTGCATGTAATTTTAATGTTATTTCCGTTCAAATTTAATTTTGACTCAGGCCTTCGTAGTTTTTACCCGACTACGCCAGAACGACTTGTTAATGAAAGAGTTGCGTTGGTGTAACTACACCCCGAAATTTTCCGTTACATTATTAATAATTCAGACCTGTTATTTAAAAATCTGTAGGCTTGGACGAATAAATTGTGTGGCGCACTATCTGGTATTCTACGCGAGTCCCATCATACTATTCACGTTATATTTAAGAATGGTTGAGTGCCCAAGGTGAAAAAAACCTTTAGTGTGAGTGCATAAAAATCTAAAAAAACCCTCATAGTGCGGTATGAGGTACATCTCCCTTGCCGAAAACACAACCAAAATTCTAGTTGGTTTCTGCAAACCAATAAAAAATATGTTTTCCAGCGAGTAGGTAGGTACCCAGATTTTAATTTGAATAGGCAAAAGCCGACAGGAATCGTGTTGTATGGACCTTCGCCACTGATGGTTAGGTTTGTTTGAACAGATAAGAGCACCGGACACCGTCCCACACCCTCACACGACCGCATCCATTTTAAGATGATGGCCGAATCTGTGATGGGTTACATAAATGTGCGTAAATACGTACGTATCTAAACACAAAATACGACTAACCAGTTTGGGTTTGATTACATTGAATAGATATATTTAGACAAACAATGGTATGGAAATTTATTTTTGATACAGAGGCCAATTTTTTGGAATTTATAAGTATTGTGGATTTTAATGAAACTTTTCATGATGATTGCTTGAACCCTGAGTCAACATATAGAATAGATATAATGTAGAAAAAAAATAGAGAGGTGTTCGCAACTCATGAGTTTTTTGAGCTCTAGACTTTAGGTAGTATCTATCGGGAAACGAATACAACTTTAAGAGAATTTTAACTGGAACATTATGGAGAGCAGAAAACTTGAATGACAGATTTTGAACATGGAACATGGCTACTCTAGGTAGTTGCATTTAATAGCATGGAAGGTAGTTTCACAGAATACTTGCATTACATAGCACAACCAAATCAAGGTTAACATAATATATTCTTCTAGCAGATTTTCCCCAATTCGTGCAAAAGAATAAAATTGAGTTATGAATACATAAAAAAATGCACATTCTGTGAATTTAATGTAATATATAGGATGGAAAGTCATTTTTCGTAGGTAGTCTTTTCATGCATAGTGAGGCAGCGATGATTTCAGAGGGTACGGACAAAGTGATCGCTTCTCGGTCCATTAGTTTTTTAGCTGCAGAGCTTATCACGTGCCGTAAAACTTTGTTACTATAAAAGCGGATGCTCTGTAACCAAATAGTAAACATCTCGTAAATCTATATATATGTAGTAAAAAGTCGTGTTAGTGACTCCAATTACAACTCAAGAACAAGAGGGCCGATTTGTAAGATCTTTCAAAATCCCCATAAATTAATAATACAGTTAATTTGTTGTCTCATACATTTGATTTAGAGGCGGAGCGAAGTTCGCCGTGATATAGATATGTTAAGTATGAAATTAAATGTTATAATTTCATTGTTAAAGAAAAAATAGTTTTTGAATTTAGAAATCTGCCATTGATCGGATTATCGGCGAAAAAACTGATTTTGAAGATCACCATTGTCTATGAAGGCGTCGCACCCAAAACAATAATAAAACGTAAATGGATGATAGGTCGAACGATAGGTTAGATACCTACGTACGTAAAGTTCAGTTTTCTATCGGATTTCTGTTCAATCTCATAACGGGAGCTGGCATCCGCTCTGAGACACAATATTTCACTTTTTATGACGTAGGTGGTATCCAGAGCGTCATAAAAAATATAAAGAGAATGAAAGTGCGGCGAGGTTTTTATACGTCGCCTCTAATAGTGACACTGCGCTAGTTGGCCGCTTTTTATAATGATTAGTGAGCGAGCAACATTGTGTTTTATGCATTTTCTCTTTGTATTTGATACTGTTACGTTTGCTTTATGGTAGGGACAGTGTTGCCAGATGTGATTTTCTATTTCTACCCAAATTTAAAATTATTTTTCTCCAAAATAATATAATTTGCTTTTTTTACCCAAAGGCAAAAAGTTGATAATATCGGTTATTTTTTCTTATTTTTTCCTTGAAATACTGTTCTAATTTCCAAATTTTTTACGTTACGCATCCCCACTGCATGGGTATGACGCGTATGACATAGCATAGAGAGAAAAAGCAGAGTGAAATGAATGAAAACTACAAAGTACTCAAAAATCTCCATGGTATTTTTTTTCGCCAAATTTTTCTCCAAGAATTTCATTTCTCCAAAATTTCTCCAGAGCCAAAATGTTTACCCAGAATTGCGAAAAAAATACCCAATCTGGCAACACTGGGTAGGGAACAATCTTTGTGTGATGAGCACGAATGTTTGCACCCGAGTCATGGATGTTTAACATCTATATAAGTATTATATACTGAGTTCGCCCTCAGTCCATTAGACGGTACCCATGATACAAGCGTTGCTTATTTTTGTACCGTTGACCGTATAGTTTGTGTGTTCATCTGGCGATATTGATTAATTTATATTGTTATTCATATTTTCGTATGGTTGGTCAAAAATTTATAAGTGATCAAGGTCGCAATTATTTGTCGATTTGAACCCCCTTTTAAAGAGCTGCACTTTATGCTACAGTTACGGTAACCAAAAAAAACTACCTAAGACCATCACAGACATCAGAAATTAGTCTTTACACTGACGACTAGTAGTACCTACCTCTATACATTGACATTGGTGTAGGTATCTTAAGACTCGGAATTGAGTTGAATATTCGATAAACGTGGTCGGCGGTGAGGATATAAATAGACACCAGGTCGACGTTTGAATGATTTACGAGATCAAGCCTCCCAAATGCCTTGAAATACGTGGAGATGTGTAGTTGGATAAATTAACTAAAAAAATGAAGCAGACAGATAAGTACATAGGTACGTTCTTAATTTTTTTATAGCACAAATAAGTTATATGTCACCACTAAGTTTTAAAAATCGCAAATAGTGCCATAGTAATTGGCATAACCTGGAAATAGCGGGAGACGACAGTCGTAATTACGAGACAATAGAATCAATCTCTTGAATCTGAGTGCAGTACGACACAGACAACAAATCATGATTGTCAATACAACAACATAATATATATATAAAACATTAGTTCACCCGGGCCAAATCTCATATTTTAGGGAGGCTGTACGTGCATCTTGAAACGAACGTGTGATTGATTAAAGCCTCGACCTTCAGTGTTGGGTTTGCCACTGACCGTGTCTCTGTGAGTTTCAAGATTTTCACCTTTATTCGTTAGCTACATCGAGATAAAAAGGGACCCTTTTTCAGAAAATATTCACTTTCATGACGGGCTTTTAACGCTAAGAACGATAAAGCTATTGTTAATAAATACGAAAAAGTTGTTTGGAGTGGGCATAAGCGGTTATAGTCACTAAATTTAAAACTGCTGTTCTCATTTTAAAATTTAAAAACCCCTAGAAACATATTTCTAAACACACACACACATGCGAACATGCCACAACATAAGTTGATCATCAATTTTCATTAACAAATAAATGAGCATCACTCATTGGTGAACATTTCAACATTGCGTAATGTTTGTTTTGTTGTGTACAAAAATATAACTGGCATTGATACGGGGATGGCAGCGGAGACGAGGTTAATGAGAATGAGCGTCATTTCGCATCCCGGCTGTGGGCAGAAGTAGGTACGTCGCCTAATAAAGTTTTATGCCAGGGACTCTTGTTGCCATGGGTATAGCAAAAAATGGATAGCTTTGGGTAAAAATTACTCATAAATAATTTGAATTTTACTTTATAAACCTTTTTAAATATGAAGTGTAACGGATATTCAAAAACTCAATAACTATCTAAGTGGTACCTTGTGTAGTACTGGAATATACCTACAAGTTAGTATAGTCACAGTTAATTGTGTAAAATCACGTGAATCTCATATTGTTTTGGCCGTGTGTCCGGACATTCGGATTAAACCTTAATCCCTGGCAACACTAGCCGGGTGCTTATTACAGTTGCCACGGTTCAGCTGGCTCTTCGCTGGACACGCCGATTAACAATGCGTAAACGGATTTACGAGTAATTGCTGCCAGATTACAGACACCTTAATGTTTTTTACTATAATAACTATATTGTTTAAAAAAAACTTATTTGCTTCTTACGGTTTTATAACATTTTTGTACGAAAATTATAGTAGTAGTTTTTGCCGTGCTTATTTAATTATATGATAACTGAAGTTAGTAAACAATTTTAACACAACTTTTTTGAGATATCTACTGAAAAAATAATAAAATCCCATCGAACTAGGATCTATTGTAAAATAGTAAATCAATGTAAAACCCTCAAGTTTATCTTTGGCACGAGCGGCATAGCTTTAAAAGATAAAAATAGAAATACTCCATAAGAAGTACCATAAATCATCTAAAATAAATTATAATTATGTATAATCACATTGTGCTTCCGATGCTGCAATGCACTTACAAAAACAACAGACGATTATTAGCCCATTAGGCCAAAGTCATTAAACTCCTTTATCTCGTATATTCACAAATTATGTTTACATTTTTTCCTTGCCGAAAAGCGACATCTACCTATAAAATCCAGCAATAACCTCACTCACTTCACTCCAGCACTCGGCGGGCTTGTCTTTTATACAACTCTTTTTTTATCGCCATGTGTGTCACGAAAGTTTAATGTCTTTTAAAGTCCAGTGTTCGCTCGCAAAGCGTTCTATCCTACCGCCAGTAAATGGTACACGACTAAGCAATCAGTGCTTCGTCTATTGCAGGCGGGCTGCCAAGGGGATGCCGGTTCATTAGGTCTTGCAATCTAAAGAGTTACGCCGGACACTCCCGCCGCGTCAGCAGCCGGCCCTCGTTAACCTAATGACAGCGATTTTGTTCCACTGAAGGCGCATTTTAGTTCCACCGGCTGCTGTTGCCCCCTCACTAATGGCCTAATGCTTCGGTTGTTCACCGTTTATTTAGTTACTTAATCTCTTCTATCTGGCAGCGGTAAATAGGGCGTTTAGTTCGATCTACGAGTGTTAGCTGAGTGGTTCCGTTTCTCGTGCTCATTAAAAGGCTTTTCTGGATTCTATTAGTTCGTTAAGAGCTCCAGTTATCTAGAGTACCTACATCCGAGTATTTTTTTTACTGTATCTATTGAGTGAGATTATATACGAGTATCTATATATATCTATCCAAATGTAACTTCTCTCTCGTTAGGTATATTCGTAGATTGCCGTTAAAAATATTTTGTAAGTACATAATATGATATTCTTAATGCTATGCTACAAACCTACTGTTGAATAAACCAGACAGTACTTACTGTGCAATAAACCTATTAACTCGTTTCAGCGACCACAAAATCAAGAACCCTTGAACACAGATACTCTTTTTGTAATTAGCATAAGAGGTTTCATTCATAAACTTATTTAATCGTACAAATAAGACGTATTTTTAATAGTATAAGCAATTTCATAATGGCGTTATTGTAGTAATACAATGTGAATATTCAGTAGTACGCATATGTTATTAGGCACTTTTGTGGGGATTTTCCTTTTTATTTGGTTTACCGCAAAAGCCTGCCATTTCCTGACTATGATTTATCTTGCGGCCTCTAAGCTGAGGGTCACTTTAATAAATGTATTCGGGAAAGGTGCTCTCAGAAATGGATGGGGAATGTTCTGGATGCAATAACCTAATATACAGAAGATATATTCCTTACGTCGCAATATGGAAATATTTATTAACCCGACGGACAGGACGAAGAAAAACCACTTCTATAGTTTTGTTTTCGCACAAATTGCTCGTATACTGTGATATGTATACCTTTAAGTAAAGTAAATTGATACGGAGTAAAAAATACTCAACTGGTCTTATGCTTATGTGAATTCCATGTACTTACATAGATAAGAATGGGTCGTAAGTATTCCTTTAAAAGGCAAAAGGAAAGGTATGTAGAAAAAAGTCATAACTTTGGGATTAGGTGCGCCCTAACATATTGGAGGTGGTTGAAATACGATGTTTTCGTCCTTAAGACATTGAGAAAGGGACAAGAAAAGTTCAAATAACCCAAATTAAGGAGCGCAATAAAGAGACCCTTCGGAAGGCCTTGCGGGAGCAATTCATGATAATGCTGGCCGAACGTTCCGGGAGATGTTCCAATCCAAATAGAAGCTAGTCTAAAGGGTTAAATAAAAAGGTAGGTTTTGATGCCTTGCTGAGACTTCCTAGATTACTAAGAAGAATATTCCGCACATAGGCACCTGGTATATATTCTTTCTGAACGGAGTAAATAGTATTTTATTTCCAGTCCATCGATACATGCATTGCTTCATGTGCTGAATTTCATTTTTTATACAATAAAAAGGTAGTCATCAATACTTCATGCCATTCTAAGTGTCTCATGTAGGTACTTCAGTAGGTCTCTAGTTTGAAATTTAAAATAAATCCTCACAAAAAATCAATCTCAATCGCGATTTTTGTGAAGAAGCGCTGGTGCAGGGCTTAGTATACCTTTTTTGAATCACCTGTGTGTTTCCTTTTTAAAATAAACTTAATTATTAAGCAATAATAACTTATGTTTAATTCATATTTTCCACCACGAAACGGGGAGCAATCTCAGGCAGACTGAAAAATATAACGCACGCTTCCAAATACTCGCGTTCTCAAAATAACGTATTAGGGAGCGCCGAGTATGACATAAATAGTGGCGGTGTGGAAGTCAGTTGACTATATAAAAATGAGGTTGTGAGGGATGTAACGGCGCGGCAGAGCGCCGGCGCCGCGGCTCGCGGCCTCGCGTCGGTCGCACAGTTCGCGGCCAGACCCGCCGGCGCCCGCACCCTCGCGTCCGCCCCAGCCGCCCCGGCCGCCCCGGCCGCCCGCGAGCGATCGCGCGACCACAACAAACGACACGACGCGCACGTATCGGTGTCACGTGCCGCGCTACGCGCTATATCGTAACTTCACTCAGAGTGCTCCCATTTTACTTATTCAAAGGCAAGACTTATCAGAATGAGTAACACCAAAGTGACTGAAACCAAGCCGCCGACGTGAGTGCTCGTGCAAGTGCTAACTTACAACATGATCGATGCGAGTGAAATTCATGAAACCAATAGTAGTGGCTATGTGATTCCGAACGATATGTTTAATTTGTGTCTGCTAAGAAATCACCTAATATTTAATCCAGCTTAAATTCGGAAGACCTTCTTAAACACTGTTAGAGATGGCTCTATTTTTTAAACAGTGTTTATTTTTAGCGATAACTTTGTCGTGGCAAGAAAACAACTTAGCGACTATGTGCCTCGGTGCCTGTACATGCAATTCGATTACAACTTTGTGTCAAAAATGTTTTTATAACATTACTTTACGAGAAAACCCGATGCATCAAGAGTTGCTAGTGTGTTGTCACGAACATGTAAAGATGACCTCTTGGCCTCCTGATTATGTCAATAAAACCTACACACAAGTTAGTGCATATTATGACAGCATGTGTAATGCTAGTATGGCTGATTTCGATGTACCTTTACTGGATACTTATTCACTACATATTAATAACAATAATTTCAGTGAAATAAGGATCAAGATCAAACGCCGTAACATACGAGAAATTGATTTATCTTCGAATAAGTTGCAATACGTAATCAAGGGCCTGTTTAATAACTTTCTAAATCTCCGGAAACTCGTTTTGAGTCGAAATAAAATTGTCAACATATTTGAAGAAAGTTTTATCGGATTATCAAAGTTAGAATCTCTGGATTTGTCGGAAAACAATTTGACTGTATTAACAAACGTGTTCACGCCTCTCAAAAATCTCCAACATCTCAACCTGAGCAGAAACAATATTGAATTCATTTATGAGAACTACTTCAATAATTGGTTATTACAACATTTAGACGTATCACATAACAATCTAAAGAAGTTGGCACCGGGAGCGTTACAACTGCTGCCGAATCTAGCACGACTATTGCTTACGGATAACCCGCATCTTGGCATTACGCAATTGGATACACAGTTGCTGGTCGGCACTGGACGTAGACTGCAACAGATAGATGCCTCGAGAACTGGCTTGTACCAAGTCCCTGAAGCCTTCACGCACTCGGTTCGCTTCTTATCATTGGTTGGAAACAGAATATCCGCTGTCAGATGTGGTGACTTCGACAGTTACCCGCTGTTGCAATCACTAGACTTTTCTGATAATAAAGTAGTATCTGTTGAAGACGATTCCTTGGGACGATTAGAAATGTTGCTGTTTTTGAATATCAACAAAAATTTAGTAACGACTGTTCCAAAATCTTTGCCTGATGAATTAAAATATTTATCGATAAACAACAATTTAATTAGGAATTTGTCTATTCCCGATTTTAAAAACTTGCCCAATTTACGTATTCTGTCATTACAAAATAATAACATCAAATACATACAAAACCACGTGTTCGATGATTTGCTATCATTAGAAATGTTAGATTTGTCAAATAATCCGATACAAGCACTGTCGTGGAGTACTTTTGATGGACCATTGTCTCTCCGCGACTTAAGATTATGTTATTTAAATCTATCGGTGCCTGAACAAGGTGGCTCTTTTCCAATGTCTTCACCAGAAAGCGTCCAAATGCTTCATCTACAGTCTAGCCCCGGATTAGCCAGACAGCTGTTGGCCGACTCAGCAGCTTTAGCTGCATTCTCTCATTTACAATACTTAGATCTGAGAATGAACAATTTGACGGAGATAAGGAACGATTTGCTCTTTTATTTAGCTCAACTAAAAACTCTAAGATTGCATGGAAATAAAATAAACTGTAGCGCTGAATTATGGTTAAAAGACTGGATGAATTGGAATAACAGTTCATTAAACGAGGAATCTTGTTACTATTCGTCTACCGAAGCGAAAGCAGAAATAACTAAATACAATTGCACATTCCCGGAAACATTCACCATCAGTGATAGCCTTCCGCCAGTAAATTTATATAGCACTGAAATGATAAATAAATTGTTAAGATACTATGGCTATCTAAACAACAAAGCGGAAAAAACGTTCAAACACAATAATAATAAATATGATATTAATAATATGAATAAATCAATAGAAAAGGACACAAGTTACGCATTTGAAGCTACGAAAGGACATGACGTCACATTTATGAGAAATGAAAACGAAATTCCTAGTAACGATAACATGAATGAATCAGCCGTTTCTAAAGTAATGGAAACCATAGACCAGAGAAATACCTTAGATCAGAACAAAATTCAGAATGACCAGCATAGTATTGATCACAGATTTTTAGATATCGAACAATATTTACCATTCCTGGCTCGTAATTCTAAAAAGGTTACTATTGATGAAGATGATAAAAAAATACAGAATAACAAATCAAGTTCCGGAAAGCGATTGAACACACCTCTGAGCATAATGAGAACCTCTGAAAATACAGGCGATGAATCAAAAGAGACCTTGATATCTTCGAAATATATACACGAAATACAAAACGTAACTGTATACGAAACTGATACTATTCATCCGAATTATAAAACTGAATACTCGCCTTACCGGCTGGTTGACCCCAGTTACGCTCAGTACATAGGTACAGTAGTCGTGACAGGTCTGATACTTATGTCATTAATTATTTGGATCAGTTTTCGTATGAGGTACAGGAGGAGAAGAGTGCCCGTAACTGACACTGATGCTGAAGACCAAATAGAAGTGTCAAATATATCGGGAGGAGTGCTGTGGTGACACCTGCGGGCCGCCGACCCAACGCCCTTCGAATATGATTCCCTTTTGACGTAGCACTAATGTAAGTTTTACAAGTCTATTTCGGTTAACTTAAACCAAATATTATAACAATAGCAATAGGGTGTTTCACTATTATTGTTTTAAATATATTTTATGTTTAAATTTGTGTGGCAATTATATTTATATTAAACTATGAATATAACATATGAACATACAAAATAAATCCGGCCGGATAATGAACAGCATTATGAATTTTGCGATAGGAATAGGATAATGTAGCTCATGTACTCTGACGGTACATGGATCAATGAACCGCAATTCATAATTGTCGTTACCACAATTAACTGACTCAATGGAAAAAGGCCATTAGAGGAAAAAAAACTGTATAGAACTAGTAGATATAGGTAAATTAAGGCAGATCGATGTATTAATGCATACCTATTAAAATGTTAGGTGCCTACATTATCGTCTGTAAAATAAACCAGCTATGGAAATTTAATATTTGTTCAAGCCAGATGATATATTTTATCCCACCGCTCTTTTGTTTCAGTTCGAAGCGGTCGGCCGCGCGAGGAATGGAAGGCGTTTGTGATATAATTGGACGTACATATTTTTTTATGAAATAAGTACAAATAGATGGGTTAGCTGGACAGGCTACACGTTGTTTTGACTAAAATGTAAATAATTGTGCCGTTGACTTTATTATGACCATAGAGATCTACTTATAGACATATTTTTGTGTAAAATCGGGTAGAGGTGTGATTTTAATTGATATACTTAACCTAATCAATTTCATCTAACACGCCGTTCATACTCGAAGGCTTTTTGTGGTTAGGCAGCAATAATTTGTATATAACGCAAGCAGTTTAGGAGTGAAAATACGTAATGTTAAGTACGTACCTACCCATATCTATAAGGGGTGATGGCCGCAGTTTGTGGTGAGTAGAATGTTTGAATGGTTATACATAATAGCCTATAAATGTTTTGCGCAAAATTCGCAAAAGCAGATCATGTCTTCCCTGTAAACCTTTTTATTGTAACTATATAATTATAAACATTATCGCGTAATTAACTCCGTACTATAGTGCCAAAAATATATTTCTTTGTTTAGTTTACTTATTTTTGATCTACTTGCTTAGAAATAATATTTTGTGGTGTGTTGTTATTTAGTTGTGAATTCATTGAATAAGCCGAAGCAAAGATTTTTACATTGATATGTTTTTCTTTGATTAATTGATAACTATGGTAAGAAAATAAGTTAATCGAGTTATTTATGATTCGTTCTAATAGATGACTGATTAGAAAAAGGCAAAATGTACAATTCATTACTTATAGAGATGTTTTCTTGTACCTAACTAGAGCAACAGAAAAAATAATATCAATTTAATCTTGTACTCATTTCATAACCAATAGTTTGTATACAATATTTCACTTACTTAATATTCATACATTTCATTCATAATTCTGAAACCTAAGGTTGTAACTTGATATATAACATTTTGATGACAATGATGTGTAGATATATGTTTTTACGTGAATTGTAGTTTATGATGTACAAACAGATAGCTAAAGATTTAATAAATAATAGATTGGGTGTTATAGTTTTCTTTTTGCTTCAACATATAATACTTATTATGTGGCTATGATGCTTCCTCATGGTTTTGATATCCCTAAGAATGTATACCTAAATTCACCTCTTTTTTTTAAATAATACCACCGAGTTTCTTGTCATCTCTTTTCAGTGGAACCTAAATTCCTAACCATTTGGCCTACATGAATAAAACAAATTTGATTGATTTTTTTATTTTTTCTTCTAGGGTTTAGGCTCAGCGACAATTCGGATATATTATAAGTCACCATCAAATAGTACTTAAAACTGTTATCGAACGTTATCGAGCCTGTAGGTATATCATTATAACCTATAATTTCTCATGAAAATTTTAATTAGGTGCAAAAAGAATGTTCGAATTGTCTACGTACACCTGAGAACTCAGAACAGGAATAAAAGCTTTGAATGTACACAATCATTCAAAGTAAGAAAATGTCGCTTAAATGTAACGAGTGAACTGAAAGTAATTTTCTTTAACACTCATCCGAACAAAATCGTGTTCATTTGAAAAGAAAAAAGTGAACGTACGTTATATTACGTAATGATTTTTCAATATTTGTATTGTCAGTGAAAATAAGGGGATGCCAGTACGCCCGCAACGCAGTTATTTGCCTGAAAGGTAACGCATACGATATTTTAAACAATACTGTTTTAATTGTACGTAGGCATCTAAGTATTAGCCCCGGTTATCACCAAAGCGGAAAATAGTGGAGCGAGAGGAATAGACCTATCAGATTGTTTGAAATCCACCAACCGTGTTTTTTGAACAATCTCATTGGTCTATACGTCTTCGCTCCGCTGCTCTTCGCTTTAGTGGCAACCGGGCCTAAGATAGGAAGCTCAATAACAGTCAGTTGATAACGTACGTTAAATCCAATAAGCTCACGGGGATCTTTGCCAATTCACTCGCAGATCCTGATGAGGCGGCACTTCCCGTCCAGATCAATAGTTGGCCCACTTTATACCTAGCCTATTTCTATCCAAGTTACTTCAGCCCATTCAAAGAGAATTTATGAAGTAAATTCTCTTATATTTAGGTATATCTATTGTTTATGCATTAAATAGATTTGTCGTTCTATTCTAATGATGTAATGTTTTCCTAACAAGTTTATGTTTCTTTGCTAACTGACAGCAAAAACTGAAGATCGTAATTATTCTCAAAATAATATACTGCATTAATACCAACACATCCTTACGTTACCGTATTCTCATTGCTTAACTATTACAGCTTTCTTTGTCTTGCTTATTAACAAGCCATCTATAATCAATACAACATTTTATTCCTAGTTGGCCAAACTAGTTATAGGTACAGCAATATTATGTACATCGTTCTAATCGATTGCAGAAAAACAAATCCATAGTTCTTATTTTATTCATGAACATTACTGGAAGGCGTAGGCCGAATGATCCTTGAAATAGGGGAAACACGAAAATGTTAACAAGGTTATTCCAGATTGTATAGTGAAATGTAAACAGCCCTTAGCTGTTATGAGCCGCGGTGCACAAAACAAACAGTCTTGGAGCGGTTTCGTGTCTCGCTCAAATATTGATATAAGACTCGCTCACTCCGCTCTCCAGCCTACCCCTGGTGATACCCACTCAATTATTTAATTTTGCTAATTCCAATATTCATGCCCATTTCTATTTGTCTAATATAATTGGGATACAATTGGGCTCGTTTAGTGAGACCCACTGGATATGAATGTGAATCTTAGTTGACCACAAATCGGAGATAAGAGAATTAAAATAAAATGCTATAGTTTAAACTACATTATTTACTTTACTCTGCTACATAGTTTCGTGAATTAAATAGATTATTCAATTCAAAAACTTTTACTATTAAACCATTTACTTATAGGTACAAATCGTTGATCACTGGAAAGCCGATTCATCCGAGACTTTGATATGAGTCCCATTGAGATATTACTATAGGTTGTTGTTGACCAGAAGCTCCATGCACCAATGTTATTAACGCCGTCTATTATTAAGGAAGATAATGATCGGAGCTCAGTTCTCAAACGAACGTGGCAAAGCCCTGATTTCATGGTCTGACTTAATAAATCATAATTGTTGTAGACAAAGGTCGTTAATCCTGGTTGGCTCTAATTACCAACCCCTTTAATCTCCAGCTCCAATAAAAGCATTTAATTAAAATTGTAGGAGTAAATACATCAACAACGCCCCAGCGAGGAAGCCAGGATTCAGTGAAATTTAATAAACATCGCTAACAGGTGATTGAGTTTCACGGACCACCACTAAACAGGTTCGTGTTGTGTAGGGATCAGAATGTAAGGTATTTGGTTTTAATATTTTTAATTACACCGCCCATTTAATACCAAAATCAAATTATACTTTTCAATATAAATAGAAGTGGATTGCATTTTTTCAAATAATTAATAAATTGTTTTAAAATGTTGATGGTTTATAAATAATAATATGATCAATATACAATTGCGTTCACATAATTAGAAACAACCATCGTAGCAACTTGTACTTCTAAAAGTTGTCATCAAATAACATTTTCAAGCTTTTAAGGTTTCCGATAGTCTTCAAACGCAGTCCTATCTACAAAGAAACTCAATAAATGCCATAAACAATAATAAAAACACATCAATGTTGTTATATAAAACATTCTAACTGCGATCATGGTTTGATGTTTAAGGCATTTATTTAGTGATACCTATGAGAGCGATACAGAACTATTAAAAACCATATTATAAATTTTCAATTGTTTATTTAACAACATCTTGTTATAAAAGTACAATTAGCGATAGTGGATTTTTTTCTTTCCGCGCTACGTGTCCGCAGCTGTAGAATAGTACCAAATTAGATATAACTAGCTGTTGCCCGCGACTTCGTCCGCGTGGTATTTAACAACGTCTCAACCGTTGGCAACAGCCTGCTCGCGTTCTGATCCCGCGGGACGCATTGCAGATTGTTGCTATCAAACTTTAAGCAGGCGCGGCACTGCAACATTGGTTTTAATTTTTTTTCGAGAGATCCTATTTTTTTTTCTAAAATAAAAGTAGCCTAAGTTACTCCTTGTTACATCAGCTATCTGCCAGTGAAATTCCCGTCAAAATCGGTCCAGCCATTTCAGAGATTACCCGGAACAAACAGACAGACAGACAGACGGACAGACAGACAGACGGACAGACAGACAGACAAAAATTGTAAAAAATGTTGTTTCGGTATAGGTAACGTGTATACATCCAAATGCACTTAGTAAAAAGCGGTTATTTTAATATTACAAACAGACACTCCAATTTTATTTATATGTATGTATAGATGACCGAATAAGTAAGACCCAGTGGGTAATGTAATTGTATTGTAATTGCCACCGCGTCAAAGCCACGTTAATTATATAATATACTCACGTGTATGTACAGAGAACGGTAGTTAGAAGTACATAGGTGTTATTCGTATGTATTAAGTAAGGCCGTGACAGCGAAAACCCCAATGAATTATTCAGGGTCGTTGAACGCACGCCGGGATCCTCGGCGCGGCCACAGATGACCACACCTTCCTTATACAAAGGCATTAAAACCTAACTATATTATCATTTTATTCATTGTCTATGTGAAAGGTTTCTTTATTGTTTTGGATAAAGTGTGTTTCGATGTTTGTTTGCAAATACTTATACACTTTTGTGTAAATACATATGTCGTATTTATTATACTTACGTAATTAATAGAATCTTATTACATATTTATATTATTTATACTATTATAACATTTTATAGATTGATCCATTATATTTTTAATCGCAAGTTAATTTCAGTCTGGAATGAAACCTCCTTGTAATACCTATACAAGCAGAGCCCGCGACTTCGTTCGGTTGAACATTAGTTTTACAGATTTCCCGGGATGTCTCTCCATTTTCCAGGAGTTTTTTTTATTGATTTTGTAATACACTATCGTCGTACCGAGTTTCAGTGAAATCCCTTAAACATACGAATACTAGACCACTCTAGATGGCTGCTATTTTTAATCGTATTGACTAATGTCAATACGATTAAAAATGCTAATGTGCCTGAACATTGAACGAGTATTCAAAATTTCTAATCGCTAGTCAGGCCAACCGTGATGAAACATAATTCAGCAGATACATAGCAAGCTATTTATGTGCTTTCCCATAAGCCGTTGCTGTAGTAAAAACATGGCTAAAAACTTTAAGTGAAGTCGGGCATCTGAGCGAGCGGAGCCTAGCGTCTTCGTAACTTCAGTTGAACATTTTTCGTAGCTGGAAATATTAAGCGACACATTTTAAAACTGCAAAGTGGAAGGTGTTACGTTACGCTTAATGGACTCAAGTGCACTTGTGTCCGAGAATTTACTGAGCTGTCTCGATCCCGCTCAGAAACTGCAGGTTGCTTGCGCGTTTGTAATTATAATAATAATTCCAGCCCTTTTTTAAATGTCCCACTGCTGGGCACGGGCCTCCGCTCAATTCGAGGGGGATTAGGCCATAGTGCACCACGCTGGCCCAGTGTGGGTTGGCGGATTTCACACATGTTTAGAGGGCTTCTCTCAGACATGCAGGTTTCCTCACGATGTTTTTCCTTCGCCGTATAGCAAGTGATAATCATGGTGAAAAAGGAGATTCGCACATTAAATCACAGAGGTGCGAGCCGGGGTTTAAACCTGCAATCCTCGTTACCGAGGCAAGCGTTTTTCCAACTTGGCTATCACTGGTTGCTTATAATTAATGATATAAATATAAACTACATATTAGAAAAAACTAAAAAAAAGCTAGAAGAAATAAAGCAGGAATTTATTATTTTACTGCTTGTTAAGTAGGTCAAGAGTCATGAAATCGTAGAAGTTATATTGTGAAGTAAGAATTTTATATCCAATAAAAATTGAAACTTCATGATTTTCTCTCAACGCGGTGGACGGGGAGGAAATAGCCGTCGCGGCGATATGGCGCACCGCACCCGAACATACTATTAGGTATACGTTAAGCTTCATAAATTGGAATCCAGAGACAATAGACTAGAAAGAATCAACTTTTTTTTTAAATGTAGAAGGAATTAAATAAACGGGCAGAGATGAAATCTTTGGCGCACCGGGAAGTGCTTATATTGTTGCTTTATCGGATTAATTCAGGATCGCTGATATTTTCATGGCTTTATACAGTTCCCTGAAAAAACACGTTGCGAATAACAAAGGAAATTACACACAAAAGATACCGACTTGACATATTGAGACATTTATTAATGTATTCTATGTACTTATTTAGATTAAAAACCTACCTATAGGATCTTTTATATTCTATGTCGTTTACATGGTAGACCGCTTTTAACCAGACGTTGTCGGGTAACTGTCGGCGCGAGCGGACTGTTCGTTCTGTGTTTGTTCAATTATTCATTAGCTGGCCGCATCTATTTTAGTCTGCAATTCGACGATTTTCTATCTGATAAGATTTTGTGGGTGAGGTTTTGGTGGATAAGTAACTGTAGTAGCTCACGATTTGTGAATAATTTATAACATTTTGACCCTTTGAATAACTCAGTTTTGTAGGGCTTCGGGAACTGGTTGGCAAACTTGAATATACTTATTAATACTATTAAAATAGTCAGCGAACACTATGACACCTTATATAAGTAAATCAATTTTATTACACACACATTGTTTAACTATGAATTGTATCTATAAGTCTTAGGCGTTTGCGAATAATGTCCATTATAACTGAAGTCGTAGGCGCCGTTCGTATCCTCAATACTGCCGGGATATAGCGCGAGATACTCGTCGCAATACTGATTGTAAACAGCGCTTAATTCTTATAGTTATAAGTCGAAATGATTTGAGTAAGTTAAATATATAATTGGCCTCCAAAACGTGCCTGTTTCTAGAAATTTCATGCCTCATAATAAATGCTTGCTTGGAATTTTATTCCCATCTTAAACCACACGCTCTCAACGCTAACTTGTTCTGTACCCAGTCAAGCTGTTAGATTAATAGTGTTCAGAAGTAATTAGTCTCTTAACTATAATTGTGATCTCATTAAGGTGATTTATAAACGTGTGTTCGGAACAGAAACATAATTAGCCTACTTAATTAAACCACAGTAAAGAGTATATTACGAGACACGTTGTTTTATTACTCACCTACCTAGTTGTTACATACAATGGTAATGTACTTCATTTCGCTGAATTACTATCAAACAGCAGAATGATTGATGATGAAAAGGAAATTGAAATTTCACTAAAAATATGATGTGAATAACATTTGCCGCCACCCGAATGTGAGTCGTATTGAGCTGGATCCAGGGGAGTGGTCTCGTCGCTCGCGTTTTTTGATATGTACGTGAATATTATCAGCTTATCCCGATGAAGTGGAAGCTCATATCCTCTGCGTAATACCTTATTTATTTTCGTTTCCAACTCCGAACCAATCGCTATCTAATTTTATTGACTATTGTTCCTGTTATTTATGATTCGGTGAATTGTGTTTTGATCAGACAATGGCTATGGTCGCCCCCTATCTCTCGTAATTGTACTAATAAATCAGGTAGATTTTCTTTTGTTGCCGTATTGCTGTTTCATGGGATTTTACCAAATTTCGGACAACCCTAACCGATATTTGTGGCGCAGTGCAAGTACTGATAATTTTTCAGTGTTTGTAGGGTGGGAGACGTTGTGAAAGAAAATGATAGGAGCCAGCCAGCATAAAACGACGTATTAGTAAAAAGTTTTATGATAATTCATAATAATGTAAAGGCCTATGCGATTAATTAAAAATAGTAAAATGTGTGGAGGTCTGTTCACACTTTTAGACCCTTATTGAATTTTAGTTGGTTGGTAATAATTAGGCAGAGGACCGTGATGTGTGGAAACCCTTGGGAGAACGTTATGCCCAGCAGTGGACGTCATTCCGCTGATGGATGGGTGTAAGAAAAACAATACTGAATAATGGTTACTCAAAACATTAATTAATACAGTCTTATCTAACTTTTCGTAGAGTATTAGTTGTCTAGACCTACGTATTCACAAAGGAATTAACGCCGTCCCGAATACAGCCCCTCATTACCATTGTGGAGGTTATACAGGTGGCTTAAAAACGGACGACATTGCTAACAAATTGTTTAGTTTCGTGTCCCTATTTAAATACGGTTTATTTTACGACAGACAATACCTACAGTAATTACTTGAATACGAGTATCATTTTATTATTACGATGGCTATATATTTACCGAGGTTTTTTAATCAAAACTATAAAATTATCGCAAGCGGTTTTTGTACGATATTATTTTGTGTGGAGTAAATGTCACAAAAAGTCCCGAGACATGGTTCCCGATAGTAAGCTTTAGTAAATGATGATATTTTATACGTTGACCCCGCTCGTAGTTTTTTACTGGGGACTGGAGCGAAGGTCGTCTCAAGATGAGGGTTGTTATGTAAGTTTTCAGCATTGCAGCGTCCGCGTCGCGTAAGAAGATATCACTAGTTATGATTTTATTTCACTAACATACAAACCTACACTTATGTATGTACTTATTTATCTATAAATATTAATATAGATAGCTTTTTTGGCCTTGTTCTGTTGTGTCTAGGCCCAAAACGATTCTCCCAATGCCAAGGTTAAAAAGATTGATCGGTTACGATACCTACTATGATATTATCGAATGTTTGGCCTGCAACCTAAAAAACAAAATGACACATCGTGGACATTATAATATACACGTTGCGTTGTTACGAACATGGTAACAAAGAGTTTGAGTAGTGAATACACTTAATGCCTATAATACAATGATATAATGTTTTTTTGTCGAAAGTAAAATTTTATAATGTTTGAGCGCGCAATGTATCGTAAATACGCGATCAGAACACAATGCTCCGTGCGATACTTGACTCGTGCAAGTAACTGTAACGAGCGTATCGAGCTTTAATTTACATTGCAGTTTTACGTCTAAATAAGTAATTATGTTTTTTTTATTCGTTGAGGTACATTTCTATTTGATTTCATGCTAAAATCAATTTAATAACACTAAAGAGAATGGGCATAATTCTTGAAAGGGTCTAATGAAAGGTAATTGAAAAGTACCTAAGTCAAAGTCAAAGTCAAATCATTTATTTCGTATAGGCCTACGGGGGCACTTACAAATTGTCATTACATTTTTTTTTCTTAAGTCTACAACCGGATCGGAACGCGACCTCAACTGAGAAGATCCGGCAAGAAACTCAGCGGGCTTGTCTTTTTTTTAAATTAATTATTTTTACAAAATAGATTATTTTTATAAAAGTAAGCTCCAGTGTGTTGCCATGCGGGCGCACACACGCTACACTTTAACATTATATATATTGATATTTAAGCGATCAGTCCCAGTACCTCTATATAATTAAGGTACCTATGCTACAATACGATTTCTACGCGTCAACATTCATCGAATGGCATTTAAATTACCTAGACATTTAAAACGACAAATATAGCTTATATATATCATTTTATATAACTACAGTAACAAAAGTCGACATTATACAAGAAACAATTTTAAGTACTAGGTACTAACTTAAGTTAATAGCATAGCATATACCTAGTTAAATTGATTTTATAATTCAGGCCACCCGGAAATCGGCCACCATTCCCAAGGTGAGCGCTTTTGACTAATCTAATATTGATGACAACAATTCTAATATTATATATAATCTAGTACCTATCTTTGATGTTGTACCCCTGAGTCCCGATCAATCTCGTTAGGACCAAGTTTATTGTGGAGCAAGTTGCTTTACTGCCGACATTACTGCCCTCGTAATTTTACATCCCTTTATCTCAATCGACAGAACTTGGTGATGTCTTTGTCCAAATTCCCTAACTTCGGCCAGATAACACGCTTCAATGCAGTCCGTTGGATTTATGGCGGAATTTTTGCATTGACAAAAGTGTAGTAGCACATATATTTAAATTTTTTTACAGTATCCAGTGAGTGAACATAGTGTAGCGACCTCTTCAACCTCTTCAACCAACAATAGACAATTCTCATCACATTCCTGAATCGCGCTATAAGAGTTTTCGGAGCAAGTCACATATATACAAGATCCCGATAATAACCGTCGGGGCATAGCGGCCGCCCCGCCAGGCATACCACCCGCCTGGCTGGAAGATCTTCCCTTTTCCGCTTAAATAGAACATTTTCGGGCACAAGAAAACTTACACATTTTTATTTATAAGAAATGCTTTTAATGAACAGCAATTTTTCTAATAAAGCATTTTTATTTAAGTCATATTTGTACTTGCTTTTAAAATATTGTCTCTTAATTTAATTATGAAATACTCAGAATTTGGAATTGAAAAATATTGAATTACGCTATAATACAACTTTATGAAAGTATGTAAGTAGGCTGGAGTTTAGGTAACTACGAGTGTATTGGATTGATTGTAAATTAAATTTAGAGTTTATGGCTGTAGCCAACAGTCCATAATAGATAAAGAAAATACTGAACTGCTGCTAAATGGGGGTCGTCTGAAACAAGGACAACTATTTAGACATGATTCAAAGAAAAAGAATCTAAGGCAAAGTTTTGCAAACTAATCCAATTAGAGGGCGGGAGGCTGCTGCCTGCCCCTTTCACTTTGTCCTCCTGGGGCACCGTGTTACCCAGAACGTTGGCATGTGTTCATATGATTTAATTCCTAACTTTTTTACAATTCTAATTAACAATCTCTCTGAAATCAAATGAGGCCGCCCAATTAAATTACTTACTATGTGGATACGCTGTGATTGGATTTCATTCATTTTCAATTGCTTTGGCAATCTGAATGCGTGGGTTGTGTAACAGAACAGTTAATTGGCCAATAGGTAACAAGTATCGCTACGGTCTGGAGTGTACAAAGGTACTAAATTTTCAACATCAACAAAGCAAAATTTGAATTCAGGAAATTTTCGTAAGCTTTTGCTAATTAAATTAGTTTGTTTTGGAGTTATAGCCCCGCGCGGGCTCGACCTCCGATATCTGACCAAGACGCTCACTTGCGGCCAACTGTTGGGAACAAACTATTCCTTGCGTCTGTATTCTATCGCGGTAACTTGTAATCACGTAGATAAATACATTTCATTTCTCTTGGAACGACTTTCCGACGGATACAGAACTTATTAAAAAGGGAATCTGGGAAAGACATTGATTAAAAAACTTCCAGAATCTTCCCAATTGGTTTTACTTAGACCCGATCTCGGTAAACCTAATTCACCCAGACGGCATAAGTCAAATATGTGCTTGTTTCAGACATTTGAGATAAATAGCCTTTTAGGTAAAGGCCTCGGCATCGAGGCATGTATTTTCTGGTACAATTTATTACCTGAAGAAATTACTTTTTTTTGTGCTCAAACATGTGTAAAATCGCTGTCGAATAAATTATTACAAATCATTTAAGTACTAGGGCAGTGTTTGTGAGGTAGAAACTAATTTATTAATTTTGGTTCATAATCAAATAAATAGAAAGGAGGTGATATCGAAAATGTTCTGAAAGTGTTTCAGGTGATTGTTGTCGGTTCAGCCTGTCAAGGTGTCAAACGTTGGCGTAATGTTCCCAAGACAGGCACCTAACTCGGACGAGTTAAGGTAAGTTTGC
The DNA here is from genome assembly GCA_905333125.1 of Pheosia tremula. NCBI lineage: Eukaryota > Metazoa > Arthropoda > Insecta > Lepidoptera > Notodontidae > Pheosia > Pheosia tremula. The sequence goes on along the minus strand of HG995405.1, from coordinate 4,628,771 downwards.
TCGTCTGCTTCGTGACACCTCAGAATTTTAAATAAGCGCCAGGTGAACGAGTTTATTCGAAAATACTGAAATATTTGAGGAATAACTCGCTAAGATTTCTTGTGATAAAGTTTCCAAGAATTACCTGCTCTGTATTAATATTCAAACTGTAGATGCCTTAACTTAATGAACTAGAATTAAATAAATATTGCCAGAAGAACACACCAAATATACGGTCCCACATTAAGCAACGCTTGTATTATGGGTACCGTACAATGGACTGGGGGCCAACCCAGTACGCATTACTTATATAAATATTAAACATCCGTGACTTGGGTACAAACATCCGTGCTCATCTCACAAAGTTTGTATCTACCAGGATTCGAACCCGGGACTCCCGGCCCAGAAAGCAGGGTTACTACCAACTGCGCTAATCAGGCCGTCAACTACGTAACTAGATGGCTTCTGATAAACAAGTACTTATATAAAATAAAAATAATAGTTCAGAACTGTTTGAAAGTAACTCCTGCTTGTTTGATACTGGCCACAAGTAAATTGAGCTTCGAATTTAATCAAAACTCTTTACATGACAACATAAAAATGCTTTCGCGAGTGTTGCATTTTATTAACTGTAACACAAAAACCCCAAACGCATTGCAGATACTATTGCTACGTATGTTCGTAGTTGCCGGTTAATTAACATGAAAACAAAATTCAAAAACGGGTGTTACATTGTATGAGGACGTGGGCCAAACGGCTGCATTAAATATTGCGCTATCTGTAGGGAAATGCTACGCGATAGCATCAGAGCGCGCTGCCAAATTACACCCTTGTTGCGTTTACAATAGCCTATGGGGCATGAGGCAGTTAGCGAAGTCCCATGGAATCACGTTATTGCCAGCAATTATAATTAAAACTTGACTGTTTACATTGTGACAAACATACTAATCTATACATCTATACATACATACAAATAAATAAAATTGGAGTGTCTGTTTGTAATATTAAAATAACCGCTTTTTACTACGAGTAAGTGCATATGGATGTATACACGGTACATATACCAAAACAACATTTTTTACAATTTTTGTCTGTCTGTCTGTCTGTTTGTTCCAGCTAATATAGATAGCTGATGTAACAAGGAGTAACTTAGGCTACTTTTATTTTAGACTAGCTGTTACCCGCGACTTCGTCCGGTTTTTGTTAAATACCACGCGGACGAAGTCCATTGGTTTATTTATTAAAACAGCTTTATACTTAAGTTATTTAGTTTACCGGTTCGGCACGTTTTGGATAGGTGGGTACGTGCTACATAATAGCAGTAAAAATATGAAGCTGTTATAATACGAGAGAACAATTTACTCGAAAAGATAACATAGTTAAATAAATCTTCATTACAGTAAGCCCGGGTTCTCTCATATTTTCTAACGGGACGGTTTTAACGCTCTCACCGCTTGCGGTAAGCGAGCGTGCAACAAATTTTCCGAATAATAGTACGAAGAAGATATTTAAAAGGTAAAAACGGTAATATCGGCGAGGAAAAAGGGGTAAAATATGGTGCCGTAAAACATCTCGCCTGCCGGCAATATGAAATGTTTAATTTATATCGTGTTTACAGTATCCCCACTCCGCGATACGCAATTTGGATACACTTGTACGATACATACATGATTTGTATGAGTAGATACTCCATTTTGTTAATGTAAAAAGCTTTAAGTACTCTATCAAAATATAGAATGTAAAAAACAGCCCTACTGGTCTGTTATTTGCTCGCGGCTTCGTTCTTCCAATTATTGATAATGCTCTGCAATCCGACCCCCAATGATCATAGCATGATGAATGGTCATGCCCCATATTTTGAGTCTAACTATAGGCTATACAATGACGCTAGGACAGCCAGACACACAGATCTTTAAAACAGTAGTTTTTTTAAACATCTTCCATAACATATTGATTTCTTATATTTACGCGAATACTACACATTGAAATAAAACTATTTTTTAAGGATTTTATCGCGTTTATTTTTTAGTTTTTACGTTCCCGACGTTTCGGCTGACACGCGAAGTAAGTAAGGATAAGGATTTTATATATTTTTACAAAAAAATAGTTTTATTTCAATCTTCCATAACAGGTACTGCCTAGTTATAGTTCTTTTTTAAACTATCTTCTTCCCGCGGCTTCGCCTGCAGTTCCACGATAACATATAAACCATAGCAGTCAGGGATAAAAAAGCTTTCTAAAAGTGATTTTTTTTCAGAATCAGGTCTGTAGTTCCGGAGATTGTCTCCTACATCAAACTCACAAACATTACCTCTTTATAATCTATACATCTATACATATGAATAAAATTGGAGTGTCTGTTTGTAATATTAAAATAACCGCTTTTTACTAAGTACATTTGGCCATATACACGTTACCTATACCGAAACAACATTTTTTAAAATTTTTGTCTGTCTGTCTGTCTGTCTGTCCGTCTGTCTGTCTGTCTGTCTGTCTGTCTGTCTGTCTATTTGTTCCGGCTAATCTCTGAAATGGCTGGACCGATTTTGACGGGACTTTCATTGGCAGATAGCTGATGTAACAAGGAATAACTTAGGCTACTTTTATGTTAGAAAAAAAAATAGGATCTCACGAAAAAAAATAAAACCAATGTTGCAGCGCAGCGCCTGATTAAGTTTGATAGCAACAACCTGCAATGCGTCCCGCGGGCTCAGAATGGGCGAGCAGGCTGTTGTCAACGGTTGTCTTTGTTAAATACCACGCGGACGAAGTCGCGGGCAACAGCTAGTATTATATATAGATGAATTAGCCCCCATTCCTCTTTACATTACTGACTAGGGAAGTGGGTGTTGTTTTTATGGGTACCTGACGGTGAAGTATGAAGTCCGCTCTCCACATTTTAGGAGCACCTAATTAATCTGTGTCGTAAAAACTAGCTACATCCACTGAGTAATTTCGATAATGAACTCCACGTGTCAGGCTAAGTTGATCTATACGACCCATACAGAAGACCGCCTTTGAAGTTGCAACTAATTTAGCTATATCTATACAAATAAATAAAATTGGAGTGTCTGTTTGTAATATTAAAATAACCGCTTTTTACTAAGTGCATTTGAATGTATACACGGTACATATACCAAAACAATTGTTTTTATAACTTTTGTCTGTATGTCTGTGTGTTTGTTTAGGCTCATCTCTGAAATGGCGAACCGATTTTGACGGGACTTTCAGTGGCAGATAGCCGATGTAGCAAGGAGTAACTTAGGCTACTTTTATTTTAGAAAAAACTTTTTTTATAAATACCACGCCGACGATGTCGCGGATGACAGCTAGTAATATTATGCCTTATCAGGTGCAGCTAGTCTTTTCAAGCTTTTTCATTCAATATCCCTAATTGAGAATTCGTATTTTATTCAAACTTTTTATATCATCGGATCGATGCTCATTTATTATTTTCTGATATCTACGCCTGTCCTCACAGGTCACCTCTCGTCGTTCTAAATGACCTAAATATAATCCCACCGAGTTCAACTCTGTCACCTACGTGTTGAGTATGTAACTCATTTATGCGCCAATACACTAACATCAACTTTACTCTCAGACTGAATAAGAATCTGGAGTGCTTTTAGAGTAATCTGTAAGCTTACAGACTTACACTTTGAGGTCTAAGATAAAAGCGTTCAAGTAATAAAACAATAACCGTAGCTATAGTTATTTTATATGTTGTGGTCTATTGGCCGCATACCTTGGAGCCGTCTTTGTAGTTTACTTGAGTAGGGCAATATAATGTTATGCAGAATCAGAATCAGAATCAGAATCAGAATATTTTTTATTCACGTAGACCATTATTGTACAGTACTTATGAATCGTCAAGTTACAAAAATATTATGCTACTGCTTTACCACCCGTTCGGAATGCCGTTCCTATGGAGAAGAACGGGCAAGAAACTCCATGGTTGCTCTTTTTTTTTAAATAGATCTTTTACATTTTTGAGCAATACATTGTTATAGGTATGTGAGAACAATGTAGGAACGGCTAATCAAACTTTAGCAGCAGGTCAAAAAAAACAAAAAGTACTAACTAAGTATAAAATTACAGTTAATGGCTACATGGTTCCCACATTTACAAATTACTTATGTGAATGAAAATAAGAAGGAAGAAGAGACATACAAAATCTTAATAGTCTGCTCAAAACAAGGTCATTTATATTCCTGAGGAGCCGGACCAGCATCCAACCAAGCATTTTTATCCTTAAGATAAGCATCTAGTGTATAGTATGCCTTCTTACATAGCGTACGTTTTATGCACGCTTTGAATTTATTTTCACTAAGTTCGGTAATGTCAGAGTGTATTTTATTATAAAATTTAACACAATACCCCATGAAAGATGTGTGAATCCTTGCTAGTCGAAAGTGTGGTTGATCTAATTTGTTTCTATTTCTTGTATTATAACGATGTTGATCACCGAGCCTTTTAAAGAGAAATAAATTTTTCCTAACATACATAATGTTTTCATAAATATATTGGCATGGTACTGTCAAAATATTAGTTTCCTTAAATAATTCTCTTAGGGATTCGCGACTGCCCAAATTATAGATGGCCGCATAAGAAACAGTGTCTACAGATATAATAGCTATCTAAGTATGGCATATACTAAAAGAGGGCAAAAGCAACAATTAATTTGATATAGGAGCGAGATGGGACACCGCATATCAAAGCAAGGTTTGTGCCCTGACGTCTGTCGGATAATGAGATTGTTTTAATTCGGCGAGCTCCACGGATTCTGCGGGCTATCCTTTTAACTTGCTAATCAGCTTATCTCGTGGATTTGTGTACGCATGGGACACTTGGATCTTGCTTTCGTGACACGCTCCTAATTCATTACATTACTATTTGCCTCGGTGATATAATTCAGTTAGTGTTTTTCGTGTGGACAACTAATATATTTGTCTGATCTTGTAAATATGAAAACTTTACCATAGAAAATAGTGACATTTCCATAGCAAGATCTGTCACTGGTTTTTGGAGCATGTGTAGGGAATATTAATATAGCTAGATTAATAGGTGGACAATATAGCTTTAGAATTAGGAACTAAAAAAGTGGCTGGGCCCACAGTAGTCCACTTGAATGTATCGGTCTATCTTCATAGGTAAGGGCTATAAGGTATTATCACGCGAGCTCGAGCGCGAGCCCGCTATTTTTTTTTTCCAAAATCAAGCTAGTCTTCTTATAACGGCAATGCCCACGGCTATCACGCCAAATAGACTCGAATATTCAGGACCATTCATAAATGTTACAAGAAGTTGAAATAAACATGTGCACAATAGTTGCATGAGTGGTTTCACACGCGAACAACCATTCATTGTGAAGTACCCGCGCTGCCACTTTTCGCGTTGAACGGGGGCGCGATATTGAGCTACAAAGTGCTAATGCACCTCGTCCAAAAGACTCATCAAGCTTAGCTTAAGTGCGTATAAGAATACCTTGAAACACTGACGACACTTAGCATAATATGCCGTGTACATGAATATTTGATTATACTCTTCCAGTCTCTCCTCAAATAAGTGGAAAATTGTGTATGTGCTCCGACGTGTTGATTTCCATATTAAAAATATATTCGTACGAGTTAAAATTGTAATATTAGATCGCACATTATATGTATGAAAGAATTGTAAGATTTGATGTCTCATAATGTGTCTCAGAAGAAATACAAAGACCTCTAAGTATTTTGGTCTACATAGATAGATTTAACCTAAATTCGTACCAGCGTGGACTTAAGTTATTTGAGATTTTTTTTTAGTTTTTGTATAGTAATTGAAACCACTTTTCAATATACCTACATACTAATGTAAAATATGCAGTCTCTGTAGTAAGCAGGTGTTTCGTCTATGATACAACACGCATTCGACGCTCCGGTATTTAAACTATACTCATGCTAAGTTTCAGTAAAATTCGCGAAACGAATTTTGAGATACAGTTTTTAGGCTATCTCGAGATTTCCTCAATTTTCCCGGAATTATAGATAATCTACGTCACGTCAAGTTTCATAAAAATCCGTTCAGTATTTGATTGTAAATTGTATACGGCAAACAAACAAAAAATCCAAACAGGTAGATTCGGTTTCAGTAACATATTGAGCCTTATTAAGATATTTTCTACTACCGTAACAATTGAAACAAATTGTATAGGCTGTTTGATATAGGCTTTCCATTCCTTCTATACGTTGAATTTGTAACACAAATGAAAGTTCCTCATCCCTCATAGCTGTGAAGGTGGAATTGTGACGGTCGCCGGCAACGGTGGCCACGTACTACCCCAGGCATGGGGTCGAGTTAGCGAGGTCACAATAGGTCCCGAGACGCGTCACGTTCACCACGTACGCTCACAATCGTCTGATTAGGTTCCCAGGTCCTATCTAGAAGCATGTATCTACATGACCCGCATGGACTTACTGATCAATGAACTTTACAATTTGTGACACGTCCTCCGTGTTATGTGAGCAAGACGTACTCGGTTATCTTGTTTCGCACAAAAGTAAATAAATGGCGTTGATGCTGAGAACACGGGTGAGGATCATTAATCATCATTTGATTTGAAAATCGAAGCTTGTGATACTTGATTCCGTGTAATCGACTGTGATTGACATTGAAGGATGTCTTTAATACACAAATGACAGGATTTTTATGTGCATTAGTTAATGAGAAAAGCAGTTAGTACCTATTTTTATGCGTTGTGCCTTTTTATTATGCGATAATAAGTCCTTATGACAGCTAAATATAAACATGAGGTCTTATAAAAATAGTTTTAAAAGAGTGCGTCGTACCGAATACGTTTATGAATTAAGGGGGAAGCTCAGGGTCAGGGCGCGAAATTCAAAATGTCAATGGTTTTTATTTTTTTACGAAAAATGTGGACATCTTTACGATGTAATTTAGTGTTTTGAATTTCGCGCCCTGACCCTGAGCTTCCACCTTAAATACATTCCTTAAAATGGTGTTTGATTTTATTTTACTGAGGACACTCATAAAATAATCTGAGAATTCTAATTATGTACTTACTTTACGTATTATTTTATTTATACATGTGTTCTTTACAATCCCTTGTTTGGTCTAAAAATATTTTAAACTACTTTTGTAAGCCATTCTTGATTAGTTTCTATTAAATCGTGTTCTTCTAACAACAAACTAATTCTAAACAACCAGTTGTTGAAGTCTCTTTCACAAAAAAGTGTAACGCCGTGTTTCCTTAGTTCAACCTCCATTTTGTTTTCTTCCGAAATTTAATTTCTTCTAGACGCTTCTCGTATCAGTATTTTTTTTTTCTTGGAATCTGGTCTGGGCCCATAACCTCTTGATTAGTTTCTTTCTTGGGTGAGGCTATGGGCGGATCAGGGCTTCAGATAAAAACATATGTACAGATATACTTGCGTTTTATTTCCCAAAATATGGTTCTTATATTTTAACTGAGTCTTAGTCGCTCACAGTGTTCTACCATAGACTAAACACAACTGGTCATAGACCATAAACCTAAAGGTTGTATATTTCTAACAGCCATTATATTTAAAATTTTTATTCACACATTCCGCGTTGCAGCTTTAAAATGGGAGATCTTTACGGCTTTTAAATGGAGTGACCTTCCTTCCCCGTCCGGCAATAAATGTAAATCACGTCATTGAATGAACTATATTGGACAGTGCCCATTGAACGCAGTTGGAGCGTTGTAAGCACAATGCTTTTCATTGAATCCATTCGCTATTAAATCGGTATTCAATTGTCCACAACGTGTTCGCATTTACTTATAAAATCCATAGATAAACTTCCGTTAACGGTATTCGCTAGGTAATTATTGTACAATGCTATGAATTTTCGTTTGACCGAGATTATGTGGAATCGAACGCCTTACCTTTAGTTGACAAAAGAAAATATTAAAGATATATCTTAGGCAAAAGCTTATAGGATGACTCAATTTTGTATATTACAAATATTATTTGTACATAAAAAAAATTATATAGGTATTAACATAGTTAAAAAACTACCGGAATAATTTATGCACCGGGTTACCTAATATAAAAAAAACATCTTGAAAATTGAATGGAGTAAGCAAGCAAGATGAGAATGATCTTATTTGAATTGATATGAAAGGTAACAAAGAAAATTGCCATTACATGGAGTTGTGAATGTAGACGAATGAGACGTAGTTAAAATATTGAAAAAAAAAACTGAAAATTTAACCAACGTTCCTCTATTTTATAAAAAAAAACAATCTTCTATCTAGTTACTCCTAGTACGTATTTTATGTATGTATGTAGTGCTTCGCCGCGTTAAAATGAAACATTTTCAAATAGAGCACCGAACCAGCAAAAGAAAACTAACGAGGGGGAACCGCAACAGCGAATGTGATGTAAATACGAAGAATTTTCCGCATTCTACTCCATAATGGCACTTAACAAAAAAATAAACAACGCGCCGAAAACCCTTCAACAAACACAAGTCAAACAACATCCCAGGAAATAAGATATAAATCTTGGCGGGCTCGGAAACTTTGTGATTCGTAGCTCCATGATTCGGGGGTGTCCGTTACATGGGCAGCTCCCGGCGGACGTCCACGGAATATTAACTCGGAATGGGATAAAAATGGCGGTGGCAGCAGGCCCCGGCTCAGGTGACGCTGGAATTTGACGTCGGTAATTTGACGCGTTTATCCGGGTCACCTCGCCAACAAATGACGGACACACGCTCAATGAGCTACTCGTTATTTTTTGCATATATCAACTCACTACATTACCTTCATTGTATTGCTTGTTCACCTCGTGTTACGATTTGATTTCTTTGTTCGTTATATTTGTCGGAAAAACATGTACTTCTGGTTTTTTGAAAGGCTAAATAGCAGCTTAGCCTCTGCAGGTAAATAACTGCAGAATATAAAGATTTAATATATTTAAAGCCTAATAAATACTATTCATGGAAATACTGTCATACATTATCTCTAAATTTACTTTATAAAAATATGAATAAGAATAAATCATTAATGCAAAATGGAAAATATTTTATGGCAAAGTAAAATTTTAATGAGGGCTTATTCGGATCTTATGGATGAACGGGGAAAGAAAGCAATAAAAGTAATTACAGTGGAACGAGTGAAACTTGGTCTCGCATTAGGAGGACTTAGTGCCTGCTGCGCGTAAAAGTTGTGCCAATTAATGTAGGGAGAGTGTATCAGAGGAGGGGCTTTACAGAAACGATTGCACACTATCACGCCGCGCTTGTTGTGGTATTCTATAAGTATCCACTTTAGATAAGTAGGAAGCAAATATACCTAACTGTGTTACATTCCCATACATTATCGGCCTGGCGGATGTTATGAAAATTTACTAGTATAGGTACTGCTACCTACTTAAAACGAACTTCATGTAAAAGTATATTAAAAAAAGCAAAATTATATAAAATATTTATTTCATGTAAATAATCCCTCTTCGGTCGTTCCCTCATGACTGAGGATCGTGATCATCACGGCAGTTCTTTGGATCGGACGAACTATCTCCATCGGCTCCGGTCTGTGGCCATCTCACCGCGGCGTAGAAGCGGGACGTTGGTGTTTCTTTGAGTTGGTCAGACCACCTGGTCGGGGACCGGCCTTGTGAAAATGTAAATAATACAGCTGTAAATTATCTGTTTCTGTCTGAAAAACTTTCATTAAAGCGTCTTTGTGAGCAGGCCGTGTCATGCGATTCCAAAATGAATAGTTGTTCCCAACCAACTTTCTTGCGGTCCAGTATATTCTCTGTCTTATCTCCCGCCGCCTGGACGCTGCGTCAGTCGTAGTCATGTTTAATAGATGAAGTTTTATTGTCTTGTTCTACGTGATTCTCTGCCCCTAGAATACATTTTCTCTTCATCCTTTATCAATCTACTGCTTTGCTTCGCAGAAAGTAAAGGCTCTGGAGATTTGTCCGTTTGCATGACAGTACATTTAGTTTAACTATGGCATGAAAGGTAGGAAAGGGTGTGGCTATTAGGTTTTGTAAGGATTTATTCAGAATATAGGTTCTATATAAAGTTGTTATATAATATTCTATTAATAATGGAGGTAGATAGCCAAGTTAGGCGCGCACCTGTGAGTTGCGAATCTCAGTTTCAATAATGATTATCACTTGCTGTATGCTGAAGGCAAACATCGTGAGGAACCTGCACGTCTGCCGAAAGTCGTTTGATGTTCACCAAACCGCTCTGGGCCAGAGAGCTGGATTAATGGCCCAAATTGTCCTCATATCAAGGAGCAGCATTCCCAGTATTATTAAACACCAAATACCATCGGCGAATTGTGGGCGGATTGAAAAGCACCTCTGCCTACCCCTTCGGGGATTACAGGCGTGATGGTGTGTATTATCTATTGAAATAAAGAGACATAAAATTTATTTTTCCATGTATATAACTATTGTATATCATTTATTAAATAAAAAAAGTATAGACATCTTAAATAAAGAGACATCAAATTTCATGAAAGTTTTTAGAAGAGTGACGTATTGAGAATAAATTGTTGGATCTTCATTAAAATGAATATTCTAACGAAATTTACAAATCTAATATTCTGTGCGTTGTCTATCTAAAACTTTCTTAAATTTTCATCTCCAAAGACACCAAGCTCATACATAATTCAGAATTTATAAATAAATCAAATACTCGAGACAGATTTGTAAATATCTTCTGTTCATCAGTCAAAATAAGATGTGAAACTCTTAGTTGTAAAAAAGACAGATACCCAAGTACTACCTACTTGTTTATTACGTTCTTGAAAATATTTATAATGGTACGTTTTTTTTAAATAAGCGCGGGAAAGCCGTACATATAATAACTAGAAGACTATTAAAAAGAATATAAGACCAGCAATCCCGAAAAAAGGTTTGATATTTTCGTCATCAATTAGTACGTTAATAATTTTACACTGTATATTTAGATTATGTTAATCAACCTAACTAGGTACAATACTCTCAGGCACTGCACGAATTCTGAATGAAGCGTGCCTCGCGCGAATCCTTATGAAATAAAAGATGACTGTTAATGTTGCAGAGTTGAAACTTGGGACGTTTTTTGGGCACATTTCGTAAATTTTATTACCGTACTACACGGGAGGCCTTCATCGTTTCGGATCAGCGATAATCCCATTACATTTCCAGTTCCGCCAATTTTGGGTGCCGTCTTCATGGCAATAAAAAGTTATTATTGAAAACCAGGTGAGTGGGCTCGAACGGACTCCCCCGGCCCGGTCTTCGAAGTTGCTTCTAAATTTAACGTGAGTTAAGAAATTATTCTATTGAACACTTCGACTTGAGGAAATCCAGCGAAGTAATCAATATTGTAAGAATTTGCTTAACGACTATCTTGAGTGTTCCCGTCAAACGGCAGCCTACTTAATGACGATCTCGAGTTTTCTCGTCAATCTGCGACCTACTTAATGACGATTTCGAGTTTTCTCGTCAATCTGCGACCTACTTAATGACGATCTCGAGATTTCTCGTCAATCGGCGAACTACTAAATGCAGATCTCGAGTTTTCTCGTCAATCGGCGACCTACTTAATGAAGATCTCGAGATTTCTCGTCAATCGGCGACCTACTAAATGACGATCTCGAGTGTTCCTGTCAAACAACAACACGTCACGATCTAAAGTGGTCACACCAAACGGCCATGCAGGAAATTTAAACTGATGCTTTGTACACGATTACTTCGACAATACTAAAACACATCAAACCTTATTTAGAGAAGCAATAAGCAGGCATACTGAAACGTGTACGCTAGAGCATGCTGTGCTCCTAAAACTATTTTCACAGATAAGTATCGCAACTGTCCGCCCATCGCTTGATTTATGGAGCTTGCCAACTGAAGCCAATCTAAGAAGACCTCCTCCACTTTAAAAATGTTCGTCGTTTTAGAACAGTTTACCAGAACGCAATGGAGATCTGAATATAGTGGTGGTTGATATGTTACAAATGGCGAGTCATCACACGCAGTTCCGGAAGCAACGAGGAGGAATACGACGGATACGAGCCAATCTAATCGAGAAATTTTATTTTCTTGAAAATCATTATTTCCTTTAGTGCATAAGGTATAGGAATCGCAGACAATCCAACAAACAAGACTTATCCTGTCTGTTGGTCTATGGTATTATTACTCAAATGACCCGTGTCTGGTCCCTTGAATTAAACCCAGAATTAGAACAACAAGACGCGGGTGGCAGGTGATTTAAGTTGTCACAATAAAAGCGACACTAATGGTAATTGTGTCGCGCAGTGACGCCATTATGCCCGCAACGCAACAATTTGTACCACTAAAACTTGTTTACGAGGCTACGCCAAAGTTGGACGTTTCCGAAAAACCTAGGGGCGACTAAGATGGTAGGTACTCGTACGTTCACGTGCGATTTAATTTATCTAGCTTTATTGTATGTTATCAAGGTATCGATTGGATTTCAGAAATGTATATTGTTTTCAGTATAATAATAAATGTATATTGGCAGTTCGTTTCGTTAGCCTTGTTGGGTGGGAACGACGCATTTTATTTTACAAAAATCTAATAATATGGTTTCGATTGCGTAACAATTAATGGACGTATATCGTCAGATTAAAATATCTACTGTATGGTCCCAAACTAAGAACAATGGACTGGTGTATGGTGTATGGGTGTTATATAATGGACTGGGAGCGATCACAAAACACCCTAAACAGGGCAAATTATATTGAAATAAAACTAACTTTACGGATTTTACCGCGTTTATATTATGTTTTTAACTAAATATGAGGGTACCCCCGTTCGAACTATGACACTAGGACGTCAACCACCTCAGTCCTCCCGTGACCATGTAAAGCAGCCGTAACGTCGGGAACGTAAAAATATAATATAAATGCGATAAATCCGTAAAATTAGTTTTATTTCAATATAATTTGCCCTGTTTAGGATGTTATGTGATCGCTCTCAGTCCATTATATTGTACCGAAACACCAGTCCCTTGTTCATAGTTTGGGACCATACGGTAGTGTTGGTCTCTAATCGAAACCATATTATTAGATGTTTGTATAATAAAATGCGTCGTCCCGACCCAACACGGCTAACGAAACGAACTGCCGACCTAACAAGAGTCATAACATACGAATAAAATAAAAATAACAATCCGATACTCCACGCTCGTTATCTCTGCGTTTCCCATAAACTAGTTTACCCCCGTCCCATATAATCTGTTGTGAAACCTTTTTGTTTACCTCCATGACGGCGATACTTCTGATACTTGACGATAACAAAGAATACTAAATTTGTAACTTTGTGTTAGATACGTTCCCGTAAAGCGCGTACAGTGTACATAAGGTGTAACAGATAATAGTGTAAAATGTTTTAAATCGGCCAATACACACACTCGCATAAACAAATAAATCAATTTATTAGACATTTAAAAAAGTACACCCTGTACTGTGTGCATAGACAAACGCTACTGGCCCGATTTGTTTAAAAAAATTCTAACATCATTTATAAAATAATGTTTACATCAACGTGATCCATATAACTTACTGATTAATCGGTGTAAATATTTTACACTATTTTTGTTAATCCTTATATAACGTGTCTTGTCAGCGAGTTATCGGATTAAATTGTTGTGTCTATTTACTTATTCGATAAAATGCCTTTCTGTTACACAAACAAGGCTGTCCACTTTCGATGATCATGTCTATGAAGTTACTTTTATTTACTTTCATTTAATTGGATATGGAAGTACGTAGGATTGTTATAGATATTTCTTTGGAATTCTGAATAACTATGTTACGGCCAACGTCTATTGTTTGCTCTAATCTATAATAAATACTCAAAGGTACTTAAATAATATCAAAACATCGCTTCCATATCCTGTTTCCAAAGTTCCCCATTTGTTCGCAGAAGATCGCTACGCGTAAATTTGTAAGAAGTGAGTTGTTTTCAATTCACATTTAATTAATCGTTCGTTGAGTTCAAAGTTACCCACATTTGGTTGAAACCTCTCACCGCTACCCATCCCCGGTAGGTACCTACTTATCCTATTCTACAAACTTGCTTATTATTTATATGCTTCTTAATATTTTATTAAATAAGTATAGTAGATTGTGGCTACATTTTAATATACCTACAGCTGAAGAATATAGTTGACTAATCTTAGGTGGGTACCTAAATTGATTTAAGGCCTATTCTATAATCCAATCCTCAAAATGATCTAAGACTATATCATCGCAAAAAATACTTGAAAATTAATCTTCCATATTGCACGCGCGACAGTCATAGTTTTGATGCGAGCGATCAGTTCAAGCAAGAAGTTGACATAAATAATAGACGAGGCTAATAAATGACAGCACTCGGTAGCCAGGTACTGACTGAGTGCGCCCAGGCAGGCTCACGAGGCTCTCGGTTGGAAAGTACCTATCTAACAAATGCCGCTATTATTACGAGACGAAATTCTTGTGGACATTTAAGCAGACAAAGCACTAAGTTTCTTGATACAAATGCAAAATTAAATTTAAGAAAAAGCAGAAGAGTCTTAGTTAAGAGCGGAAAGTTAATAAGGGGAAAAAGGAAAACTTGCAGATGAAGTTTTTCGTTGCTGAGGATATTTTCCTTATTAAAAACATCGAGAGAGTCGGTTCTGATTGCGCTGGTTTATTTTGTCCGAGACTACAGTGAATTTACTGTTTATCCACAGTAAATTATCCAGTTCGTGGTATTTTTGTGAATTTAAATTTAACTGCGTACCGCAGAGAGATAGTTAACTGACGCTCTGTAACTCCGAAAAGGTTAAAATCATGTAATATAACTTTTGCTGCAACTAACTACACCTACATATTAAGTTAAGTACAAAAGCAGAGTAAAGGTCTAATAAATAATTGCGACAGTTTTGCAAATATAAAGTTACTTTGGTGTTAATTATGACTAGGCTGGCCGGATGGTAATAACAGTTACTATTAATTAATCGATTTCAACGCGGAGAGCGAAATTGAGTACGGTACTGAGAAGTATTTTTTGCGGTTCCACAGTTCAACTACCCCTACAACCCTATCGGACCCTACACTAGAGTTACTATGGGCCCATATTTCGGGTTCACAGCCATTTTATTTGGAAGTCTGAAATTAGACACGGTTTTAGATATTTTTCCATATCAGTGGCAAATATCTATAAACCTGGAAAAAGAAATGGGTGCGCCCCTTGGATATAAATATTTTATAATATTATTATATGATATTATTTAATTATTTTTTTGGGTGAGCTCCAATGGGCCCTCGCTAATTGATCAATACAATGTTAATGACTAGCATACGTGCTCTCCGGACCACCTGGAGATCTAAACACATACAAAAGCTTCGCTGTTGAACAACATCCAACTTGAAACGAGTTTAGAATTCAAACGACTTAAGTTAAAATAAATTTAATCGAACTTGTTTTAGGTCTAGATTGTATCGGCAAAGTTGAGATATTCTGTGCGTACACCTCTGAAACGTTAGGGTTCCGTTGCCATATTAAAAATAAATCAAAAGTCAAGCTTAGTTTTAGTGTCCATTTGACGTAGCTAATACATGTAGCCAATACGTTTTTAATTATCATTATTGCATTAAGTTTATCATTCTGTACGTGTTATTAAGCTTACTTATCTATTATTTATTAATTCTACGCACACTGATTGCATAACTTACACTGAGAAAAAAGATAGGTAAATGCAAACCTAATAATGTAGGTAATGCAAAAAATAGTTGAATACAACCTAATTTAGGTTTTCTGAACCTAGTGTAGGTAAATAGTTTTACCTTCGATTGGGTAAGTACAACCTACAGTGTTTGGTAGCGTACTATATTACGTAATTTTAACCTATTTTACGTTAAAGAAACCTTTTTTTTTACCTAACTGTTACGTTAACGGGCCGTCACCTAATATACACATTTAATTTTACCTATCACTATCAGTGAATACTACCTAGTATGATTACACATAGCTTAAAAACACCTAATAATAGGTAGCTTCGACTAAATTGTACTTAACCTAAATAATTATTTGGAATTAAAATTGTACATTCGGTTCCTATAACCTAATAAAAGGTTGTAATAACCAATAAATTGTTTTGTATAAACCAACTACATTAACATTTTCATAAAGTTATCGCAACTGATTGCAGTTGTCTCTAATTAACCTTGGCAGTAGGTTAAATAAGCCATTTTAAAGGTTTTCGTAATGAAAACCTGTGGTACTAGGTAAATATGCAAAACAAAAGTCTGTTGAAATAACACAATCCTGTTATAATATATTTGTTATAAGGTTTTAAGATATAAAACCTAATAATACCTAATTATGCACAAGTTAAGTAAAACCTACTCATAGGTAAAATATATAAGATATACATTTAAGGATTAAATGGAGATGGTGCGGCTCATTAGGACCACGCCATGGCCTTATTTATACCTACTTACTCTGTGGCAAGAGCATAGCAAAAATCACATTTATACATTATATGCACAGTCACAGATTATCAAGTAGGTACATAATTTGGAGAGCACATATTTTTTATGCTATGTTTTTCTTTTGGTATGTATTTACCATGCTAATTTATTTAGACGGCCAATCTCGTTACACAACATTTGACGCCAGTTTTTTGGCTATTACCCGAATTGTGTGTTGCCACATCTCTATTAAATTTACCTCTATATACAAAATTTTGTGACACTAAATAAATGATGATGGATAGGGCGCCACAATGGAATAGACTCTATGCTATCTTTTTTTATTATTGAAATACTTAACTTATACATATTTTTTTGCTTTAAAAGTATTACATAAACCATGATTGATATGTAGTGCATAAGTCATTTTTTGTTTTAGCTTTCTTCCCGAAAACAAAACAGATGTAGTTGGTTCCAGTGGCCACATGACATAATCCATATTTATTATTGGTGATAAAGACATGTTTCATTTATAAAATATGGTTATAATTACAAGAATAAGTTTTTTACGGCGGATCTGGCCATCTTTTAAAAATTGTGCTAGCAACACTGGCCACTGTATAGACAGACAGTCATTTTTGCGTTCGCTTCGGTCGGGCCGGCTGCGACAGCGCGCTGTGCTGTTGTGGCGCCTTTTTTATTGCTTTCATTATACTGGGTTCGTGAAAATATGTACTGGGTTTGTGAAGTGAAGTCATGGAAGTGCTACTCAACGATTGGCAAATGCCAGAAGAAATTATTGTAAAATTACTGGTAAGCTATTCACAACCAATTACATTTAGCCCTAGTTGCGTTAGATTTACCTATTTTGTAAATGTTGATAGGTTATTGATGGTAAAATATGATTTGGGTATTGATTATATGGTTCAATTTATATTGGTATCTGCTAATATTGATATGGTTTTAGAGCAGCAAACTCCAACAAATATTACGCGTCATCTTATCGGATGGTATGGATGGGGTCTTAGGATTTAACCCCGGTACATCAGATACCTCATGGCTTTGTCACAAACGTCTGCGTAAATAAAAATATGGCATAGGTAAATTAGGGATTCCAACAATATTAGCTTTATATGGCTTTATTTTGGTTGTTTGTAGGTTATTTAAATTTTATTATAAAGCCTGAGGTTTTGGGATACTTATTTGTCATTGCATGGTTTCTGCATTGTTCTTGTATTTGCTGTTTACAGAGGAAAATATTGAATTGAATGCAATAGAACACCTTATCGAGGAAGATTTGGTAGCGCTGATTCCAAGCACCAGAGTACGGGCTAAATTACAAAACGAATAGAGGAACAAAAATTTGATGTTGGCATGCTTTCTTGTTTATGATGAGATTGTGACAGCTGGTGTATACATATTTAATTGATTTAATGTGATTTCAGAATATTAGCAAAAGTACAGCATCTTCAACTACTGAAGAAAATCCAACATTTGATTAAGATGTAAATATGGAAAATATGTCAATAGATTTAGAGAAAGCACGAGAAGTATTTGAAAATGTGATGCATGAAAAGTAAGGGGCTGAAGTTAAAAATGCAACCTAAATTATTATTTTATTTTTATTTTGTGTCAATTAAACACAACTATTGCTGTTTCAGAGAAAATAAATCTATTTTAAAAATAGTGGAAGACTTTAAGGCAGGGAAATACTTAATGGATTATCTTAAAAAAATGTGGAAAAAATTAATTAGGTACATAATACCTATCATGTTGGCATTATTAATGTACTTTAACGTATCCAGTTGATTACCGTTACCTATTAATTATTTTGCTATAATCAAGTAAATACTTAGTTACTACCTACTACCTATGTACCCTACACCTATCGATAAGGTAACTCTAACGCAACTAAAAAGGTGCAGACAATTCTCAGTAGGTTATATTAAAGCACTTATTAGGTATCCAATACCTACGCAGTACACTACCGGAAACTATAAATTAGGTTATTTATACACATTGAAAAGGTTACAGACATCTAACCATCATCTAGACTAGGTTTAATTAAATCATTTATTAGGTATATATCAAAATTTATTTGGTCAAGTTTAACGTATATTAAGGTAAAATTAACGTAAAATACTAGGTGTTATTAAATGTTTATTAGGTTATAGTATCGAACCTAATATTAGGTTTTTGTCGGACAACCTAGTCACTACGTAACTTTAACCTACTATTAGGTGATAGTTACATTACTAGAAATAGTTTAAAATAACCTAATGAGTCGGTACAACATAAGTTTATGTAATAACTAGTGCACTTGGTTGTTGTTACCTAATGCACTACGTTGTCCGACAAATACGCAATATTAGGTTAAATATTAGGTAACCGGGACCTAATTTTTTTCTCAGTGTATATTTGATAACCTAAGTAATTATTCTAAATGGGTACTACATATTAAATATAGTAATACGATTTATTTATTTATTTCATAATGGAATACTTACGTCAAAAGCACATAAATGTTAATTTTAAAAGTCCAATTCAATTTTGACATTTGACTTTTTTCAGCTCTTTTAAAAGAAAGCGACACGTTTTCTGTGTTCCTGAATTGAATATTTCCGTCAAAAATTTTGACAATGTGTAACATAAAAATTAAAATGCCATTCACACTTGACCGGCTTTTTCGGATCTTTATAAAGAAAGCAGTAAAAATGTATTCTATTTAATCTACGGCGCTCATAAAATATATGAAAGAAGTGTCGCTCAGATTTAATGTGTCAATATAAACTAAATTGAAAATGTCACCTTAACAATTTTACCTTTAGAAGAGTGTGTCTCAGAGCGAGTATGAGAAATTGGAAAAATGCAGAACGTGGTAGACACGTCCTAAGATTTAAAGCTGAGCAGCAAATGCTTCATTTTAATAATGAAATAGGTTGCTCGGTACAGCGTATGAGGCGACGTAATTATTGGCGTAAAGCCGAAAACCTACATACAGCATCGCGCTGTAAAGAATATTTCATTAGCTTTAGAAAAACTTTGTAAGGCTTCAGAAATAGCTTGGTAGCGTCGTCTCTTTTGTTAAAAAATACTTAATATTGAAGGTTAATCGTTATCGTACCTCTGAACTCTTTTATTGAGATATATTTTAGTAGATAACATGAAAAGTATTTCTCCAAATACTTACTGGATTAAGAACTGTACCTATATTTTTTGCTCTGCAAATATTTGTAGTAAAGTGTTATGGGGAAGTTCCAGGCAATCATTTGAATAACCACAAGATTATCGAATCGTCTTTAGTCGAGATTTTACACGAGTCATTGTTTTTATTTTATTCTCACTTTAGTTCTCCAACGGCGCGTATAATCAAGTTTAGAAACTTGAAATTAGTTAGAGTCATAATCTCGGAACTCACATTATGTGAGCGAGTAGATAAACTCCAACTCCTGCAGGGCTTATATATAGGCCTCTGGGCTACTTCATAAATATTTCGCAATTGTTTCAATCGATATGAACTATCTAACTATGCAATATGCTAATTAAACAATACTTAAACCCACGTAGGTAAATGACTTCCATTTTCAACATTGATTATTTTCCCCGTGCAATTATCGACTCTATTCAATTAGTATTTTGGCTTTCAACTTAACATGAGTGATCCTCAAAATGGGGAATGGAGCTGTAATGGGAAAGAAATGGGGACTTATGAAGAGGTATTACTACGGAGGCCAAAGAAGCAATTTTTGAAATAACGGTAATTGGAAATGTACGAGCGCGGTGGCGCTCTAAGCTGGGACAGACAGACAGACGCAAGGACAGTCGACGGGATAATCCGGATAAACTTTGTCGTTATCTTTGTCTAAAGATATATTAAAAATGTTACAAAATCACTGAAATTATTATACAGATATAGTTCCTATGTATAAAAGCTTTGGCGTCTAGGGAGTTTTAAAATTAGTTTTATATTTTCCAACAGATTAACTTAATGTCTTGGGTTATTTAATTGATTTAGTGTCATTTGGAAAGTAACATAAAATAATTATTTATTATTATGTAAAAAAACGTATTTGTAAAATAATGCCTCAGACATCCCAACTGACTTCAATTATAACACATTGCATCAAATAAATTATAACTTACTGTAAAAAAGTTTGAATGTATAATATTCATTAATTTGGCATTTCATAGCTACACTTTTTGAGATTCTAAACATTCAAATTAATGAATAATCCCTACACTCTAAGATTTTATTGGAAAAAAGCAAAAGCAATATAATATCAGGTTTTGCATTAAAAAGTACCCTTATATGGAAAACAAAAGCATACGAAACGATTGCTGGCGGTATTTGTACCTACACTCCGCCTACACTACTATATACTCGTACAATACATTAACTACCTCTCACACGTTTTTTTTTTCTACAATGGGCTTAGAGGCCCTACCTATGGAGTGAAGTACCTAATAGTACCTGCACAGTCGGACGACAATCAAAAGAATCTTCGATCTTACTACACACACTACTACAGTGGCACGTATGGATACTCAGTTGATCATACCTACGGAGACGGGGCAGGCAGACTCCGTCGCACAGACGAAGGGATACACAAGCGGGTGAACGAATGAATTCCGGTTATAATTTGGTCAAAGAAACAAGCGGATGAGCGCACAGACAGGGAAATGAATGACGGACATGCTACCAGCGAAATACGGAAATTGCTGGATGCAAAAATATTTGTAGCATGTATTATACGTTGTCTATGAATATCGGTTGATCCCTCAGCGCACTGAATCAAATGAGCAGATAGGACACATTTGCGTAGCAGGTTGCGTCTCGTTTAAAAGTTCCAGTTCAAGAGAAAATGAATATAACTCTTCATTTTCTCTTGAACTGATGTGATTTGATAAGCGGACTCCAATGAATTTACTGTCAGTACCGTAAGGTCTTCAACACCTTAGGGCAGCTTCGATACGCTGCAGGCAGCGTACGATCGCTGCGATCAGCGCTACGGTCTGATCTTTAACTGTAGCGTTCAAACAAAAAACAACCTAAATGGACCGATAGTAAAGTTCACTGCCCTCGAATCTAGCGGTACAAATAAACGAAACGACACATGTTACCTACTGTGTAGGTACCTATCTAGGCTTATATCATCGTTATATAACTACATAGAGTCATATAATGGTGGTATTATACACTATTACGAGAGTACGGCGGCAATACGTGTCGCGTATAGTTTATTACTCGCTACGGGCGATCAGTGCACATGTTGCCATGATATTGTAACGGTATAAAACCGCTAACACCTTATGTATAGGAACAGGGTGCGGGGTAACTAAACGCTTTCTGATGACATTCTGCATCAGAAGAAAGATTTCATAAATACATGAAAACCCTTCAACATGCACTGCGCCAGCGTGGTCTATTATGGCCTAATGCCCCTCGCGTTGATGGGGGGTCCCATGTACAACAGTGGGAAATTAATTTGGCTGGTATAATTATTAAAACAATATGATTTATATTACAATAAATGTTCGTGCAAAGTGTTATTTTGATGTTCTCATTAGAAGTTACTAGCTTTTGCCCTCAGCTTTAACCGGGCAATCATTGATTTTGTCCTGCTGCGATAATCATGATAGTATGTAACCTATCTTTTGGGTGGAACCATGTTCTATCTAATAGTGTAATCTTCGTTAAAATAGGTAAAGTATTTTTTCTGCAATGCTCGAACAAACAGTCAGACACATAAAATAATATACATATTGTATACTTATATAAATCTCAGATCGAGGCGAATCAATAATTAGATCTCTATAAAGCTGTCAGCAAAATTAAGCGCTTTTATTAAAAAATTCAGCTCAGACATTTGCAACTGATTAAAGCACTTCAAGAATTAGCAGACGCTTCATAAAGCCGTGGTATTTATTATAATTTTATTATCATCTTGAATATCCAACGGCGCATATAATGAAGTTTAGAAACTTGAAATTAGTTGGAGTCATAATCTCACATTCCGCATTGTATGAGCGTGAACCGAACACCGCCTGCTCTAGCCTTGGACCGATAACTACATAGCTAGAATAAGCTTACAAAATACATAAATTTTAAAATTAGTAAGCTACCTACAAACAACTGAGTATCCAGTTAAATCAATCAAACCAACAAACCTACCTGAATCCGTCCTATTTCTGTCTTATATAAATAAATGACTTAAAATAACAGTTTTGTTTCGGAATTACGTCAACAGATGTACCCCACAAACTCAAATTTAAGGGCTGCCGATTAAATACACTCACGAAAATTGTTTGAGTTGCTATAAAACATGAAAGATATAAAAAAAATTACAATTTTGAGTATTATACTCATATAAATACTATTATACTCATAGTATACTCTACGTATGTGACTCTTTATCGCCGCAGTCAATAGTACTTAATACTATAAAGGTACTTAAATACAAAGATCTAAAGCAATTATATCGACTAACCTGCCTATAGCATCTGTTAAAAGGTAACCAAAATATATTTTCGTCTCGCACATGTAGCGCAGCAATCCTTTTTGACAATTGAGTTTCTGTTCCCCAAAAACTAATTTACCTTCTATTGTTCCTCCATATTTACGAAGTTATTACATTTGCCTTGATCAGATATTAAATTGCCTTCTTGGGAGGGGAGACCCTTTCCCTTTATAAGATTTACGGACACGTGTTCACTGAAAGGGAAGGACGTAGCATATAAACAAAATATTTTGTTACCAAATTAATACCAACAAAGTAATAAGTATGGAGTTTATAAAAGTAAGGTATATTCCAAGGTATTATTTTCTTGTTATAAATAAATCACTTGACATTTTATTCATATAAAATATATATATATGTATATAAGAATGGTATAAGTATAATATTAGTTGGTTAGTATGGTATAAGAATAAGTCAGTCCTCCCGTGACCATGGTTGCCGTATTGCAGGCGAAACGTCGGGCACGTAAAAACTCTACTGGTGGTAGGCTTCGGCCGTGGCTAGTCACCACCCACTGAACAAAGCCATGTCGCCAAGCGGCCTAGCCGTGTTCCGGCATGATGTTCGGTGTTGCCATTCATGGAAGGCGGGTCAGATCTGGTCCGCTGCATGTGCCTAGTGAATGTAGCGTCTCTTAGGCTAGCCACGGTCCTCCCCAATGGGGCATTCAGGCTATGACCTGAAATGGTCTGAGACCACCACTAACTATGTGCAGATTGGCGGTCTTCACACGATTTCCAGAACTGTATATGTTTTCTCATTTCCTTCACCGTTTAGGATGTGATAATCAGAACTGATTAGTTTTATTAGATTAATTTAAAGTTAAACCTTATATTTTAAATACAACACATTCCATCTTGAAATGCATAAAGCACGCGAGAAAACGTGAGATTAGTCATCTCCAAAATGATTGTCGATAATGGAAAATTTTGCAGCTCAGCGGGGAATTAAGCGAGGAACAGACAAACGGACGGGGGTCGGGATAATCCACCTAAAGTTTGACGTTATCTCCCTCTGCACCTGGTATAATAATATACCGATGTGACACCAGAATCAATAGGAAGCCATAAGTACCTATCTATAAAACTTGTAAGTGCCTCCTTAATTGAATCTCATTTTAGATCATTTACTTTTATAATATTTGACATTAATTGAATAGTAATTGTTTGCATATTTTTATGTTGTTCGAAGAGTGCTAGTTTCAAGCTCCAACGAATTTGTTGGTTATCTAATAATAAAATAATAACGTATCTTACAGTCATTGCAATGAATATCTATCACTAATGAAGACATGAATACAGCAAATACCAATAATAATACTACCAAATATATTTAATTGCTTACTTGGTCATTTGAAAACTGGTATTAAAAACGTCAATATATGGACATACATAATTGACTTTTAGACTGATTATGTATAGTTATTATCTGTTGTGTATGATTTTGTAGTTACACAGTGACACAGACGAAAGTATACCGGCGCCGCGTCGGAAGCCGCGTACTGCTCGCTAACGATGATAATTATTATGAAGAGCGTACCACATTCGCCTACGTTCGCTTCGCATCGCACGGACTGCTGCCGTCAAAGGGGAAACTTTACTAATTAGCAAATAAAGCAAATTGAACTCTCGTTCGGCAAAACGTGAGAGTTCACGTCCTGCTAAAATGTCTTTCGTGCTGTCTTTGTGGCAATTATTAGCATCTGTACCTACAAACATATTTGATTGTGGTTGGAATTATCCCTTCGCTAGAGTAAAAAGAAATGCATATACCCACATGACAGTCTGATATTGGTGAGTTATTTAATTGCCAAAAATTAATATGAAGATGTATTTTTTATTACTTACTTACTAAGTAGTAGTAACATTTCAAATATCTAACAAAATGTATTAATAATAATAATAAAACTATGAAACAAAGTATATTTTGTACCCAATTTTATGTTCGAGTTACTCACGTTAGAAATACTTAGTTAATTACAGAGCGCCACCGAATTGGAAGGCCTTGTTAAATTGTAACGGATGAATTTATAGCATATTGTACGAAATTTCTTTGTCAGTCGTGGAAAGATTTGAATTTGAATTGTTACAATGGGTGGGGAGTAAAATGTGTTTTATATTGCAACTAACTATGGTTTTACATTTGCATATTGTTTGAGTTTCATTAGAACTAAAAATGATGATGAGAAAATTGCTCGAAGGAAAATTGTGATGAACAATTAATTTATATCGTTCTATTTTTCCAACTGGTGCTACTGTTAATTGTAGTCTATACATATAAATAAAATTGGAGTGTCTGTTTGTAATATTAAAATAACCGCTTTTTACTAAGTGCATTTGGATGTATACACGTTACCTATACCAAAACAACATTTTTTAAATTTTTGTCTGTCTGTCTGTCTGTCCGTCTGTCCGTCTATCTGTCTGTCTGTCTGTCTGTCTGTCTGTTTGTTCCGGCTAATCTCTGAAATGGCTGGACCGATTTTGACGGGACTTTTACTGGCAGATAGCTGATGTAACAAGGAGTAACTTAGGCTACTTTTATTTTAGAAAAAAAAATAGGATCTCACGAAAAAAAATTAAAACCAATGTTGCAGCGCAGCGCCTGATTAATTTTGATAGCAACAACCTGCAATGCGTCCCGCGGGCTCTGAATGGGCGAGCAGGCTGTTGTCAACGGTTGTCTTTGTTAAATACCACGCGGACGAAATCGCGGGCAACAGCTAGTAAAATATATAAGTGAAAGTTTGTTGAAGCGGATGGAATCGGTAAAGGACCCCATATATTAGACAGTTTATGGAACCACATACCTGTTTAACTTGATGTAATGTTTGATAGCTTCGTTACTCTTAGTAATCTATATTTTTTATAGCTGGGTACAATTCCATTGAGATAGGTAAGAGTATACCCTTAGGTATATTAAATGTGAGTAATAAAAAACAAAGCTTTTTATTAAGATCTCGTAACATGGGTATAATGTAATTTGTAAGAGTCTCTATATTTTATAATGAAGTCTTAAGGTAACAATGAAAGTTGGTCGCAACCAAAAAGTTATTATCTCATTAACTTAATCAGTAATAACTTAACTTTTAAGTCCAAGGGTAAAGTGGTTAATTTATTAAACTAAATTAGACGATTAACAACATAAAAACAATGCTCTCTGAAATGATTATAAGAAATCCTTTAAACTTATAAGTATATAATTATTATGTTAAATAGTAGATGCATTAAGTACCTATATAGTAGGTAGCTATTGATAGCCCACAGGATCATATGGTCAATATAATATTTATATATATATTTTTAAAGTGAATATTGATACTATTTTTATATTATATATATTTTTTTATGATCGTTTCAAACTGATGTCTACTTAGTTTTACAAAGTTCGTATATATTGCAAGGAGTGATGCCTAACCGACACATATATATAGGTACACAAAGTACGAGTTTAAAATGAAACTGATTTTCATAAAGTACAATTGTACATCTGTTATTCAGTCTTGCCCCACAGCGGGTGCATTTGACACTGGATTTATGATTTTAATAAAACTCCACTGCTAAGGCGATAACGCTTACGAGCAAGTATTGTATCATAATATTTCTTCACTTCCCATTGTAATTACGTAAATCCAGATTGAGCAGACACATCCCGTTTTAATTAAATCCTTTATTTACATAATGTAAACAAGCTGGCGACTGTTTACTTATATAAAACGTAATTCGCCTTTTGCATTGTGTACACAGCGTATTCTACATAACAATGTATTTGCGTTTAAAGGAAAGGTTTGTGCTTATGTTTCGGTCATTATATTGTTTTATTAATAAGAGGTCGTTTTCATCGGTAGGCGGCGTGTTTAAAATATTGAGTGTGGTATACGAGTCCATTTATTCGGCACGGAAGGCCGGGGCGACGACAATGAAACATTAGAGTGTAACGTGTGTCGTTTATTTACAGCGGCGGTGGAGTTAATGTTGTAGAAAAGCCTAATGTGCATTATCCTTTTAATCCTGTTTGACAATAAACATGGGAGCGGCGCTCGAGCCGTGACGTGCGGATTTGCGGATTATTAAGTTCATGAAAAACAACTAAGCGCACTGTTTGCCATGAAACTTATACGCAATAAAGACAATTTGGTTTGTAGTTATGTTAACTCGAGAATGTGTGCTTGTTTTATTATGTTGTATGTATTTTAATAGCAGTGATAGCGAAGTTGGCAGAACACTTGCCTCGCAGATTCAAACCCCGGCTCGCACTTCTAGGATTTCTAGATTCCATGTGCGAATCTCAGATTCAACAATGATGAGGAATCTTACATATTTGAGAGAACCCCACGAAAGACGTGTGAAGTTTCCCAACCCGCACTAGGCCAGCGTGGTGGACTATGGCCTAATCCCCCTCGTATTCATGGGAGGTGCGTGCCCAGTAGGGGGAATTAAAAAGGGCTGGTACTATTATTTTATTATTATATGTATTTTAATAATAAATTTCGCAATATTTGCTGGTTATGCTATATATCTTAATAGAATAAACGAGTGATTTAGGAACGCCTCATTAGGACAAATAACTAAATAAGAATTATATTAGTTTTCTAAGCAATGGAAACCGGTGATGTACCTAGCTATAGCATAGGTTATACCTATTTGGCTTTTATTACGTACCATTTTAAATCATAAATCCAATGTCAATGCACTACCTAAATATCCAATGTGCTAGCGACTTTGCTTGCATTAATTTTAAAAAGCTTAGAGCAGGACCAACACTTCAGTTAATTAAAAAAATGTTAGATGTTGTTGATATTTCATTATCCAAGTAGGTATTGTTCACCTCGGGGCGCAAATTACGTTAGATATTTTCGCAGGCTTGTAAAAAGCGACAAGGTCGGAATTAGACCCTCTTAGAGACTCAGCATAATTGTGTGTAATCAAATTTTACAATTGCGTTTTTATTAATAACAAAAAAAATTCAAAATAAAAAATAAGTGATTTATTTTTTGTTATTTTACCTACTTAAACAAATAGAAGGGCCATGATAAATTTCGAATTAAAAGGCCATATAAGAATAAAAGGAATAGTTACTATTTATTGTAATTAATTTTCAGGGGAAAGTATTACTAGAAACAAAAACTACTATGAATTGGATGTCTACTAATTACACACATTTAGTTTAGTATTCCAATTTAAACAACATGAACTCTACGTATGAATGGTGTTTGTTTAGTGCTTAAGTTTCAAGCGACTGTTTAAGTGCACGGAAATGTAACTCTATGCAAAATATTTCAATAAAAGCGAGTAGTTGGTGTAGTTTGCATCAAGTAGAGGCGCGGAGAGAGTTCGTCGGGCAGCGTGCTTAGAACGATTAATAACAAAGTTTGTTTTAAATATACCAGCCCATCTACATACTTATCAATTCCCTTGAATAATACTTGTTCGTAGATGTTATTATGTTACGTTTAAGGGGGAAGCTCAGGGTCAGGGCGCGAAATTAAAAATATCAATGGTTTTTATTTTCTTACGAAAAATTTGGACATCTTTACGATGTAATTTAGTGTTTTACGATATTAACATTCTGCATTGGATGTCTCGATGTATTAAGTTTGCTTAAAAAATACCTAAAGCGATACAACACCATAAAGTTAGTAAAAGTAGCGGTTTTACAAACCTTATGGTATTGTATCGGATCCAAATTTTTGTAAAAAAATAAAAACCATTGACATTTTGAATTTCACGCCCTGACCCTGAGCTTCCACCTTAAATACATAGTAAATATGATAAGCTTTGACTACAATTTAATATCATTTTTTGGTGCCGACATGGGTTATGGAAAAGATGGAGTGTATATCTATGAGATGAATAACGAAGTGGCCGTACCCACTTGGGATAGTCGGGATCGCAATTATAAGTTGTATGTGTTACTAGATCTCATATTAGTTATTATAGTCTGTTGATGTTTCTTATTTAATCAATGGTAATATTTTAGTGACTACATCACGAATAAGGAATCAATAAAAGGAAATACGATTAAGTGTTAGAAATACTCTACCGAGATGGTCTTCAGATATCGCATCTATATAGCTATTATCTATCATTTAAAGGATTGCGCGTCAAATCTTGTACTAAATTCTACTTTTACGTATTAATATCGAGAATGAAGTTTATGTCTGATTTTATTAGAGTTACGTCATAAAAAACTTCAATTAATTCCATTCTCGTCTGATATTGGTCGGGTGTTTACTAGAGAATGTCTGGCGTCCTCTAGCTGTGCTATGCACTACAAGCTCGTCTCAAAGATAAAAAGCTCCGACGGTCTTATTTAGAAAATGCAACGGAGAAGATTTAAAATAAAACTAGGTAGCTTAATCAAACTGAGCTTTGTTTCGCTTTTATAATAGGTAAGTCATTGTATGTTGTTGTCATCGTACTCCGTTGATACACAGTTTAGTGGTCCACAAATGTTTGCTATCTGGAGGCGGTGCACGACGTGTTGTGGACAAAGCGCGCTAACGTCTACTCGAGGGAGGACGCTACTACGTTAATCATGATTTAACTCTGTGTTCTGTACGATATTTATCGGTGTTGTGGAGAAATTTAATAGTTTGGAGATAATTTTTATATTCGAGTCTTATGTGGAACTTTCGTACAAGCTTCTTTATCTGCGTGCTTAACACTTGTCGTAGAGACTAATACGATAACTAAGTTACCAATATTTTTGAAATTTAACCACCTATTTTCAAAATAGTCTCGCTGACCGGGCGGAGGTTGTCCTGTCATATTCCCTCAGAAAGAAACACTGTAATTTTTCTCGAATTTTCCAGAAATCTGTTAATGTGTTTCTCTCCCTAAAAACCTTAATCGGACTATTACGAATATTTCAAAATTTGCCAAATCGGTTCAACCGTTCTCAAGTACCTCATGCGTTTACCAACTACCAGAATTTCATTTTTATTTACACGTATATATATTAAAGAGTAGCCATTACAAAGGTATGATTTTTTTAGGTAAGCCAGGGTCCGGCTCCCCTCAAGTCAAACAATATAGGTGGTGCGGCCGCTGCAAGCGACTAACAATGCTCCGGCGGCCGACACAAAGCCCCGCCAAGATAATGGATATTGCTTTTCTTGTGAGTTCCAAAGCAGCCTACTTCGGAACCTCTCATAATCCGCTTACAGCTCCTCGCAAGTACGTTATTGTACTTTAGTGGAAACATTTCCTCGGGAGCACTGAAAATTCGTGCTTCACTTACTTATGCCGTGATACGACTTTACCAATTGGCAGCCAAATAGCGGCTTTATCCTATTTAATCTTATTTTAATCACAGTTTAAATGTTTAAAGTCTGACATTAGCCGGATAATGATCGCAGTCAAAGAACTTAATTCAGCGTGACGCCGCTCTTAAAAATGACATACCGGCTTAATTGGCATTTGTAGTCAGTACCTACCGACCTACCTACCGATATAAGTGCACTATACAGGTGATTCAGAAAGGGTATACTAAGCCTGTACCTTCGCAATAATAATGATAAAATAAGATTTTTTATAGGTCAATTTACAACAAAATAATTGCTCATAACATATATATATAACTAGCTGTTGCCCGCGACTTCGTCCGCGTGGTATTTAACAAAGACAACCGTTGACAACAGCCTGCTCGCCCATTCTGAGCCCGCGGGACGCATTGCAGGTTGTTGCTATCAAACTTAATCAGGCGCTGCGCTGCAACATTGGTTTTAATTTTTTTTCGTGAGATCCAATTTTTTTTTCTAAAATAAAAGTAGCCTAAGTTACTCCTTGTTACATCAGCTATCTGCCAGTGAAAGTCCCGTCAAAATCGGTCCAGCGATTTCAGAGATTAGCCGGAACAAACAGACAGACAGTTAATTAGACAGACAGACGGACAGACAGACAGACAGACAAAAATTTAAAAAAAATTTGTTTCGGTATAGGTAACGTGTATACATCCAAATGCACTTAGTAAAAAGCGGTTATTTTAATATTACAAACAGACACTCCAAATTTATTTATATGTATAGATGTCATTTTGTTGAGAACAAAATAATTTTTTAACGGCGACCTATCGAAGTTCTGACTTAACGTTATGCTTACGAATGTGTTAAAGAAGTGCAGGTTCAAGGCGTATAATATACGATTTCTGAATCATTCAGTATATTCATTGTTATCGAAATTCAGTTCTTAAATATTTGGTACATATTTGTTTTCTAAGCATAAAGTTCTGAAGCACACAAGATTACTGGAAATATGCATAAATAAACTTCAACGACAAGTATGTAGCTATATATTTCTATAAGCAATCATAGATGGTTGGTTTTCTTATGTAATTCGACACCTGTAAGATTTTCTTCAGTTTCTCCAATATAATGAGGAGTTTTCCTCATAAAAGTGTAGTAAGTGTGTTGGCAGGTGTCGCGTGGCCGCAGTGCCTAGCAAGTCGACTCAATTATCCGCAGCCAGCGCCATAAATTTTGTGTCCGCACGCCGACACGGCAATTACTGTCGCCGCTCATCCGCAAAACGATGTTAATAGCCCTCTGATTCGTACATTTATCTCCGCTACACTGTATCTCTTTAGGGTCTCCTGCCACAAATTGGAAATAGGAAACCTTTCCATCTGTCTCGTAAATATCTAGGGCCCTCGGAGGTAAGAGCATGTAAAAGAGCGCTATTAACAATAAGTAATAGTAGTATACATTAACCATAATAACATTTAAGTTTTTATTTTCAAATCAGTGTACAGCAAGTATTTTAGTATCCGCCTGGATCGATTATTTAGTATGATAATTATTTCATTTGCAAAAAAATGACAATTTGCAAGTGCCCCGAATCCCTATACGAAATAAATGATTTCACTTTGATTATTTAAAGAGTATATTGCTTTATGCATATATTCGAGGTACGGAACCTTATCGAGTAACTCAAAAATTGAATCTTTATTATTTTCTTTTGAATCGTGATCCTGAAACGTAACGGTCCTCGGCTGCTAAACATCACAATTTCCGCTTATCGTTATGGTTCGGGGATGGTAGCGGGTTGCCGTTTTGCTAAAGTATAATGACTCCAGAAAACGTTCCGTGAGGTTACCGCGCATATCACTCTCCTTACAAGTACTTTACCTTCCAAATTAATTACAATTGAGCGCTCTACGAGTATAAACTACACATAAACATAATATTGAATACAAACAGTGTCACAGTAACTCAATAATGACGCGCCTAAAAATTTTAAAATAAAACTGGGACCATTCCAAGCAATGTATACTTATGCAAGCGATAACACATATTTATCACTGCCTCTGCAGCAAATAGGCCCGTTTTTATTGCCCAACTAAGTACTCCTTGCACCTTTAAAGTAGTTTCCTCCGCCAATTTCGTTGCCTGTGATATATAGCACCATTTACTTTCCAGTGGCAATAGAGATACTTCTCTTGACACATACCCACCTTTTTCTATTGGAGCGACTCAATGAACCGAAATTTATTGGTTCCGATTGAAATAAAACTAATTTTAAGGGTTTTATTTGATATTTTGATTTTACGTTCCCGATGTTTGGGCTGCTTTACTGCAACCATGGTCACGGGAGGACTGAGGTGTAAGACGTCCTAGTGTCCTAGTTAGAACTGGGGTACCCTCACATTAAGTTGTTTGTGGTCCGGTCTACGCGATCGCTAATGTACTGTTCTCTTTAGTATCTGCGCGTTCATGCATACTTGCTAGGGTTGACAATCGTTAAAATTTGGTGAAGGATGAAAATAGTTCGCTTCGTTACAACATTCCAAGACTGGTATAGAAAATGTTTCGCAGTGGCAGTCGGCGAGAGTAATCCTCATTCGTTTCATCTCGAGGGACGTGATACAACGGGCAGCGAGCCGTGTGCGGCCCATCATTGCTAGCAATATGCCTTTATTTATCCAACAATGTTACGATATTTCCTGACCCGATGCTCTGATAACTTTCGATACAGCTTCCTTTCGCCATTTCGTGGGAAACTGATGAGGAGTTGTTACACACTGGCGATTTCATTCCACGGAACGTGTTCGGGAAATAAAAGGAGGTTTTATTCGTAATGTAATGACACTTAGCGTGGATTTCACGCGAGGGTTCCTCATTCCGTCGCACTCGTTGTACTTGTATAAAGATGTTTTATGATAATTCGTTATCGACGATTCAATTTACTTTTATGTCTATACTTATATACAATAACTATGAATTCAAGTAGGGAATCGGTATCGATGATAATATCTATCGAATTTATATTCGCTTGTATCGTATCTAACATTTTATAGAAATGCGTGACCTATTTCATATTCCACATTTTCCGAACCGAATACTGTGAAGCTATAAATTTATATACGAACCGATTTCTTAGAAACTTGTGAGGTTGGAAAATATAGGGTTAAGTAGCGCGGTTGTAGGGAAAGTTTAACTATAACATCTGTACTAGCTTCCGTGTTATCGACTCGCTCCCTCGTCGACCTCGTCCGGGACATGGTATTACCGGGTAAAAACAGCAATTTTATATAGGTACATTAAAATAGTTTGATTTAAAATCATAACCAATATATAAATATCAAGAGATATAAACCATTATAAAATTACTATAACGAGATTAATTTCAAACTTACATTTGCTGAGAATTTTATAGATATAATTTATTTTAAATACATCGAATCTACTGTTAACACAATAGTTGATTTCGATTATATTTTAAATGGCGCTGTCAGTGTATAAAATAATATATGATTTAACACTACGCTACGAGCATTAACAAGAAAGGGAGTATGGTTTATTTACCCAACAGTGCGCTATGATCAAGTGTCGTTTCACGCATATTTGCTTGCTTGCTTCTATCTCCACATGTAGAATCTGAGCGATGCGACGCTAAGACGCTAACTCGCATGAGTTACGGTTAAGTAGTAATGAATTTACATACTTACCTCATAAAAAAGAATATATATTAACCGTTGACGAGCTTTGGTAGCATGTGCCTATTTTATATTAAAATTAACGCGCTTGCAAACATAGAAATAAAACTAATCCTTAAGTAGGTAAGAACTTCTTTAGACGCAACTATCCCCCAAATATATACATTTGGAGAATAGTTTCGACCGTTGTTGGCATCCACTTTTCTTATGAAAAATGTGCTGTAGTACCTAATGTCATTATTTATTTATGAAACCGCCTTGAAAATTGAGGGAACATAAATATTCGAATATATTCGTTCTAAAAATCTGTCTGAAATATAAATAGTTGCGCAAGTATCGATATACTCGCGGATAAGTTTCCCGTTGTTAAGTTGCGCTAACTTAAGGCATCTCGCATGCATTGTTGGAGCGCTCCTTAAATAAAACTTTGAAAAGATAGCTTTTGAATTCCAGCGCCGACGTTTGACTGATGATTATACAAACTTCACACACGGAGTTTCTGAAATTCGATGAGTTTCAGATTACGCAGATAGCGCGCGCGTCGAGCAAGAATGCGTAAACGAGCCCGCTGAGTAATGGCTCGGAGGCTCCAACCATTCGCAGTTGATTAAGCGAGCCTTTGAAGTTGCACGGTGTGACGCGATGATTAATAACTGTTTATGACAACCATCAGAAACGTGGGTTTTCAGACGATACAAATACATAAACATAATTTTGAGGAAAACGGTTTCGTCTTACGTTTTCCCCGCTCCTCGTAATCCGGACAATCTGTCGACGGCAGTAAATTATATTGTGCGTAATAAGCATTTTCAACACGTTGTAATGCTGTTGGTAATTTAATATTTATTCAAAAATTAAATAAACATTGAGTTTCCCTCTACTGGTTTTTCTTAAAATTCTTATAATGGTATTTGATAGGTATGTATTGAATAACAACCAGTTATAGAGCCTCGCGTAGGATTGTTCCAAGTATAGATGAAAACATCAGTATCCTAACAACTATAAATTATACTCAGTTAATACAGTTTATATAACAGAATAAACTCTCAAATACTTAAGTCGTTTCTGTGCCGAGACAAACTTAATTCGAACTAAGTACAGTTGCGTATTTCAACACCTGGGTTACATAAAATACATGTATGACTCTGTAATAAACATTATATACGAATGTTACGTAGCTGTTGGAGATGATTTTGTGGCTACGCCGTAGCGCTACGAGGATCGTATCATTAAGTGTTTTTATTGTACTTCAAAAGGATCAGTAATTGAATTTTGTAAGTAAATCGTTATACCTTTTTGTAGAAGTTCGGTATATTATTAGTAGCGTCCTTCAGTAATCGAGTATTGGCTGATCAAGTAGACTCACGCGGTTTTCTCTATTGGCGTAGTATTAGGCTCGCCTGAAGCAAGCAGTCGTACTGCCTCTATCGAGCACTGTCAAATCTTATGTACTTCGCTCTCAGCCCGAGTGAATGTCTGAGAAGCCGCGCGATAATAGTGAGTCCACAGCTTATGACATAGGCAACAGGCTGCAAAGCATCAATATTCATCAGTAAAACATAATTTCGTCGCTAACACGCACGCAAGCGCGACAAAATGAGTCATCATACATATAAGCGTATTCTTTAATAACAGGACCGCACGAGAGGTTTTCTAAAGGGCTGGTTCACGACGCAGAGCACGTGCGTATTATTGGCACCCGGAATCAGAGGCCGGCGTCGACGCGCTACGCCACGCTACTTTAGGACCCTACTCCACTATGAGCGGGATAACAAGGTTATCTATATATTTATTACTTTTATAGCCTTCAAATGTATGTTGCAGTTTGTTAATATTTTAATCAATTTACAATGGTAACTCAAATATTGTTTAAAGAAGTTAAACTGTACCAGACTGTGTCTATACATGGTAGCATCACCGCAAAATATTCAATTAAGACAATGTTGCAATAGGCTATTTAGACGTATGCACACACATATGCATACCAACATAAACAGACACGCACATACCCTCGGCCTTATAGCCAGTAAAGTTTTGTATAGAAAACTGTACCATTAAAAATGATAGATACCAAACTGTTTACCGACTGATCAATGTAAACACTAGACAAGGTCCGGTACTCTTGATGATTAATACAATTTAAGCTTTGCTATGTTCACGATTCACAGACCATACTGTACGTGGACCTGTTTTGTTTTTTCTTATAAGTAAATACTATTCATTCATAACTATACAGTAGCAAGGTACATGTATTAAGTGGACGCCTAGCTTTATCCGCCCTCGTTCCTGGGGTCCTTTCACAAAGACACACGCACGCAAAAGACGTCATTATCGGCTCTTCGATCGTGGCTTATTGTATTCAGCCGTTAGTTACATACTGTTAGCAGTTACATAAATGTTGACATATTCTTTACTAGTAAGTATATATATGCTTAGAC
The DNA here is from genome assembly GCA_905333125.1 of Pheosia tremula. NCBI lineage: Eukaryota > Metazoa > Arthropoda > Insecta > Lepidoptera > Notodontidae > Pheosia > Pheosia tremula. The sequence continues at coordinate 4,592,466 of HG995405.1, read as the reverse complement.
AAACCCGAAAAACATTGCGTTAATTAGATCGTAGTTTCTCGTAGTAGTTGCGCAGAAATTTCTCTTGCAAATGTTTCATACATTACGCACAGGTAACTTTGAAATTATTAAAAAAAACAAATATGTAACGGCCTCTTCTCCGTATACAATTTAAGGGATATAAATCTTTTATGAATTAAATTATTTTTGTTTTTAATATTTTTTTAAATTAATATTAGTTAGTAATAAAATATGTTATTGTCCCTTTATGCTAATAATAATGTACGTTATAAATATTATACTTAATGTACGCTTTACTCTAAGCACATTAGGATTTGCCTAACGGGCAATATCAAGGTTGAGGCCTAAATGCGAATGTACAAACGGGTAATAGAACATGAAACCTCACTATTTGGGGGTCTTCCCATGTTAAGGTAGGTTCTATTAACAAGATCTACGAATACTGGCTCCCTAGTTACGTAGTTAAAGCGAGTGGTTGCAACTTCATTTGCAATTTACCCGTGTGCCGTAGTCGCTACATTACTGTGATGGACGCCCGCGCCGAACCAGGGGCTTACAACTGATTCCACGAAATGAGATCTTACTCAATTTCATATGCTTTAACTGGTGCGGTTGGCATAGTTTTGATTCTATTATACTAAGCTATGTAAATACTGTGTACTTTAACATTGATTGGCGAAACAATTTCATTGCTATAAAATTACAAATTTGCTTTGGTTGTTTTATCTGAAAAAGGGTCAGTGGGTAATATTAATTCGATAAATAGCTGCTTTCTGTTTTATAAGTCAAAGTCAAATCATTTGTTTCGTAGGTACAGGATTACAGGGGCAGTTACATATTATAATTTTTCTTAACTCTACAACCAGAACAAAACGCGTGTTCCGATCTGGTTATGGTATGCAATATATACAAGACAACCGTCTCTATTGATTAGCTGCGATAATGCGCTATTGTGCCAGTTTATTACAAGCAAATTTCGTGTTTATTATACCCCGTCGCGTGTAACATATTAGTTTACTAAGGTATAATTATGTATGTGGTGTGTACGATCTTGTGGATTAGCGAACAACTGTTGGCTGGGGTTAGCGGGATAACTCACGCGGCGCGATAAGAAACTTGCACAGAAGAGCATCCATTCTTGTTCTTAGAACAATAAAGGTCGTTATCGCGCGAGCATGCTTTGTTAACTTAATTAACTTCACAAATTGTCGTCCTCTCTATTGATAACAGCGCGGGGCCAGTTTTAAATCTCTGAACGCAATTTTGCTGAATCGAAAACCTACTGGGAACTTTTATTAGGGTCTATGAGGAAAATGATTTAACATTGAACGTAATCAAAGGGATATAATCCAAGGTAGCAAGAGTTCGCGGGGTGAAATTTAATGTATGAATAATTGAAAATGGGGGTTGAAGGTAGAACTACGGTCGTTACCTGTGTACCTTTGGGAAATGAAGAGCGTCAGCAGTTTGTTCGAACTGAAAAAGATTTCGCATTCAATTGACATGGTGGGAGTTAGTTAAGTAGATATGGTAGTGTATCGTTGGTAAAGGCAAATAATAAAAATAAGTGCCTTGTAAAGACAAAGGTTCATGAATTTTTATATTCGTATCTCATTCATTTCTATATTCATTCTATTCTGGCTTCAATGTAATGTTATTTATTTACAATAAGGATTGTAATAAAAATAGTTTAAATATTTAAGAGGTTGATCAGTAGATATATAAAACTGAACATGTTTATGTATGAAAATACACCCGTAATCTAGTATTTATTTTATCATTTGACCCTTTTAAAATACATTTAATTAAGTCCCTACTTACTGGTTAGGTAGGTAAATCACAAATTTTACTATTGCAACTTAGATATTTTTCGTGGTACCTAATCAAAAATAATAACGATTATGTAATTAATCTCCAAATTACTAAGGTAATCATCTAATTAATTTGGCAATTACGCCGTGCTTTGATGAATCCACACCGTTGTACGAGTCACGGCAATCTATCAACAGGCGGAATTGCAGGAATATTATTTACGTCTCTCTCTCTCTCTATGGTCGGTCCCTCACCTGAGGATCGTGATCATCGTTGGATAGTCCACACTTGGATCGAACGATTAACCTCCATCGGTCTCTGTTCATGGCGCTTCTGACCACCGAGCTGAATTTGGTTGAAGATGAGTCCTTTACTTGATCGGTCCATCTGGTTGGGGACCGTCCTCGAGCTCTCTTGCCCTCGATGTTCCCAACTACGATCAGCTTTTCGAGGTTCTCATCTCCTCTCCGTACTACGATTATTTAGGTACGTATCTTGAAATGAATGTTGAGAACAATATTCTGTGGTGTAAGTAAATGCAGTGTGATGTTGTGTTAAAAGATTAGTCGCGGCGGGTGCGGCGTGGCTCCGTGCAGTCGCCCCCTACAAACGTTTGCTTCCATGTAGCTCCCACAACTGCTCACTCATTTACATTTCACGGTCTGTTAGGTAAGCCTTTGCCACTGAATTTGGTATGTGCTGCTACTTAAGCACCTATAACGTTCCACATAGCTACTCAAGTAGGTTAGCGCACCGCCATGTGCAGATTCCTTCCCTACTATCTTATCTGGAGTGCACGTATTTAGTTTGCATACATATTGGCGACCTGATTAGCTCAGCGGGTAGTGATCCTACTGTCTGTGCTGAGGGTTCAAGGTTCGAATCCAGGTTGCTACCAACTTGTAAAACCATGATCTTATATGAGTAAAAATGGTGCCTATATCAAAATAAAAGCCTTTATTCGTGTATACACGAGAAACAATAAGTTGGATCATTAATCTTTGCAATACCCCAAGAATGACCATACCATTCAAAGATTGATTTCAGGTCGTAAATAACAATATGAGAAATTGCTGTCCGTACACCATGTGTGATGTGAAAGTGGCATGTATCCATTTATACGTAAGGTATTACACACTTTCTACATACCTACCTTCAACGTGTATCTTCAAAAATTATATTATACAAGGTGAAAGACGCATTATAACGAAAACTGATATCATGAATTCAACTCATGATCCTGAACCACCCCCCGCCCCCGGCTTGGATTTTTCTTAAATTTATTTTAACATGAAATTAATTATGAAAGACGTCTATAAAATAAAATAAAATTACTAATTAGGGTCTAAAACTGCAGTGTAAATTAAAAATCGATACAGTTCAGTTCGCTCGTCACTCGCACGCGTCGTGTATCGCGCAGAACGTTGTGTTGTGATCGCTGATGTTTGCGATACATAAATGATATTTTCTATAATTTCATTATAGACATTAATGTATACATTTATTACCTTTACCCAAAGTTTTTGTTAGCGTGTCCCTTACACCCAGTATTATTTGTAGCATCGGAACGGGTTTAGAGGCACATTCTAGGACATTTTCCAGTATTTTACAATCTCAGCTGTATGTAACACTTTTTTAATCCAAAAAAGGCAACCGTATTTGCAGGAGCCAACGATTTCCGTGCTACACATCCATAACAAACACACGCAGCTATATCCAAGCGAATGTTAAAAGCCACGGTCGCTTCCCCATTGGTATTGTTTCGCGCGAGACAGACGAAATTAAGGCACATCGTTTTATATTTTTTGTTTTGCTTTTAAATTCACGCAGTTGAAAGCGAAGTTTAAAAAACAGATAATAACCTTTAGAAAGAGTATAACGGCGCGGTTAAAAGCTGTATAAAATGCTCTTTTATTGCTGTTTTAATTACATTCTTCGGGTTCGCATTGCTTCCTTTATTTTTGAGCTTTTCATTTTCATACAGCAATTGATATTTGTGTACGTTTGTTTCAGGTTTAGAAAGAGTTCTTCTTATTTTACAATATGAATGAGCATGTCAATAAGTTTCGAAAGTACTTTGTAGACAATTAGTTAAGTGATACGTATATACATATATACCTAATATAACTAAAGCTTTTACAGATACGTCATTAATTATATAGACGTTATTTTGAGTACCTATGTGTATTTTCAAATGAAATGGATGGCGGGTCAGATCAGCTGCGCTGCATGTGCCTAGTGAATGTAGCGTCTCGATCTACTGCCGCCTTCCTACCTAGGCAAGTATGCTCCATCGTAGATCTCATCGTCACTTACCATCAGGTGAGATCGAGATCAAATACTTGCCTATAATGTAATAAAAAAAAAACAGTGTGAGTACAGTTTTTGTTAGGCTCTCATCACACATAATCCGTTTAGTAATTAGTTAATAGCCGCTTCTTTGCTGAAGATAAAGTAAATAACAAAGTTTCTCTAGCTTATCCCGTCTTCGCGAACACAAATATTGACATAATTAATAACAACACGGCACGTCCGCGCCTTACTCGTCTTGAATTATAACAAGAACTATCTGCGTGTCTCATATTTCTCTTCTGGATCGCTGCTTCGATCTTAATATGACTTGGTCAAGATGGTAATCTAGTTTGTGTTGATTGCTTGGCAATATTTCTCTCGTCATCTTACCACAATTCAAAGAATGATGTATGGTGGCTTAGAAAGAGTATACAAACCTTTGAATCTTCGCTTCTTTATAGCGTTTGTAATCATTATGAGAAGCCAAAATATAGGTGCAATGCATTAAAAAATAATCGCAATGATCGTATTGTTGAGAACGAAATGGTCAAAGGTTAGTATTACTCTTTTTGAATCATGCTGTATATAGTACTGCCATGATTCGTGACTATTTAGTGGCACTACCAGCCTTTATACTGCCAGTTCGAATACGTTGGTATGGTATACTCGCCATAATAGTATACAGGCTTACATTTTAAATATACCTACCTACCTTGCGATTTCATTTGGCACAATTACGAATGTATAAAATGCACATCTCTGTGTAACTAAAGTACCATAAAAGGAACGCGTAACTCTATAAGCTATAGGAAAAATGTGTCTCGGTTTTTGTGTAACGACTTTCGATTTAGTGGATACGAGTGCCCTCGTGAAGGGTTGGAGAGGGGAGGTATCACTCCACACCGAGTCAAGTACATTTGTCTGCCAAATAAGGCGTAACTTACTCCTCGCCGCGAATTTATAGCGTCTATGAAACGAATATACGTTACGGAACTTTATTCTTGTAAAATTTCAATTTCACACTGCGTTGCCTCATGTCTTTAATATCAGAAATCGAAAAGATGAGTCATAAACTACCTGGCTGCATGAAATCAAGCGTTTTGTGTCTTATTTGCACAAAGCGAGTGTGTCTCACAGGAGAGAGATTTAGTTGAATGCTAATAAGTGTTAAATTAGTTTACTTTTGTACATCCATGTGTCCTTAATACATACGCTTTTAAAAGTTATTATTCGATGTCAGGCATTTTAAATGTTGTTATAACAAAATTTAAATTAAACTACTAATACTCGATTACTTTTATAGTTTCTGGTAAATAGCTTTATCAAAGGTAATTTTTTTGTGATTCAACCGAGCTACTGTCGTTTACCGCTCGTAACGCTATTCTGATTTATATCCCATCACTATAGAAATACCCCTCCGTCGCCATTGAAATGAAATAAACATAAACCTGCGCCTTATAAATTTGCATAATTTATCGCGAGTTTCTCAAAGTTCCCTTTAATGTCAATTTAATATAAAATTTATTTCGAGTTCTGTGACGAATAGAAAAAGAGATAACGAGACACCGCCGCCTCTTTGCGTGATCAGCGCCACGAATTATGTGCTCCGAGCCCTGAATATTAAATGAAGGCGGCAAAAAGTAGCGTGAGTCTGCGTAACTCGCCTAACATAACGGTTATCGAGCCAATCGGCTCCCCGACGGAGCTCACCTAAGTATTACCTACGCTACGGGCGCTCTCGCGACGAATTTCATTAAAGTCATTATGTTATCCACCTTTTCAATAACACGGGAATGTGATTTGTTAATAAAATTGGTAGGGATACCTTTTTCATTAGTTATAGGTACGTGAACGATTGATACCTACTCGGACGATTTAAAAATATTTTTACCTTTTATGATTTAACTAGCTGTTGCCCGCGACTTCATCTGCGTTGAAAAGTAGAAAATTATAATTATCCACAGAATAACATTTTCCATATAAATTTGTACGTCCCCTTGTAGCCCCTTAGGGATACAATTTCCTAAAATCCTTGCTTAGGAAGCACCTAGGGGCCCACAGGAACCCGGGTGCCAAATTTCATGTCCCTATGTCGGTCTCATTGTTTCGAAGATTTCGTGATGACTGAGTGAGTCAGTCAGCGAGTGGATTTCGCTTTTATATATATACATGTATATATATGTAGAATTAGATACAATATAACGGTTTCTGAGCGTTAAAATACGGTAAGAAAGAAACATAACATAGATTAACGTGAACAAAAATGTATACACTACGAACTACACATTGCTGGTATAAAATATGAATGAAATAAATCAGTACAAAAAGTAACGAATACCATCTACTCAAAAAAATACGCATGTTAGCACGTAATTGACGACTTTTACCGTTGAGAACGTGTCGTAGTTACAACTTTCTATTGCGACAATTAGCTACACACAACCATACAGTTCTTAAATCCTTTTACAAAGACTTTTTTCAAACCAATCCTCGCAGGGATTTCGTTAGGAATCACATTTGATAAACATCTTACGCCCTATTTAAATCGTTGCTGCTGTTCAGAAACCTGTTCTATCTGATAACGATAACACTGTAGCGAAATACACCGATTTCTAAAACATTGCGTACAGACGTAGTACATATGTATACAGAGATAATAATACCTACCTGTTTTATTTAGAACGTTAGGGCTTAAAGCACAAAATACAGGCCTGCTTAATGACTGGAATGACTACACAATTTATTTTCAAAATTTTCTATTGACATGTAATATTTTTCGGTACCAATAACTAAATAAAATTTACTGCTACCATTCCAATTGAGTAGAAAAGTAGGTGGCAATTTATTAGTTCGTCAATCTACGTAATAGTTTATTGGATCTGTGTTATTACGGGGGAGTGGAGTTCATTTATATCTCCAGATTAGTTGCGGGTGACATTTCTACTCGTTCATCAAGTTTTGTAAACCGTCTGTAAGCTGTTGACAGATATGAATTATTCTCCGAGGCCAACCTTCCGCGGCGTGTATGTGAGTGATTCTGACAGTATTTAGTTCATATTCCTCGACCACGTTCTACGAGAGACGATTTATGAAGTGTGCATGTGTCTTCACGGCAGCAATATGTATCGGAGTAATCTATTCTATGTAAACATTTGTTTGTGTCAGTATATAAAACATCTCATTTTCGACCTCGTTGAATTTGTGTTTCAAACATATTTTTTCTTTTTAACTAGAGTTTTTGATCGAAAGGTGACGTTTGTATGTTATCAGATGTTCTTATATTTTTAACGCCGGCGTTTATTGCACTGTCGCTAAATGTGTGTTCCAAAAATCTTCTGTTTTATCTTGATCTGAGTATTAAACTAAATGTAGTTTCGGCTTTAGCAAGAAAATAAAAATCACAGCAGTCATAGAGCCGTCCAATGTCATGGCAAATATTGCCGTTGGCCTCGTAGAGATGCGAGTAATCCCAAGTAGACATGGGACCGGGATCCCGGAGTCCGGGATTAGAGCAGGGCGCCGGGGCCGGCCGGGGGAGCCCGCCAGATAACGAGGCTGGCTTTAATGTGATATTAGCGAGTTCACGACCACGCACACACTGGGTGGAATATGCGATAATGATTAGATGGGGCTCATCCGTCCCATCGACCATGTTTAAATAATAGATAATGGACTAATGGTGTACTTCTTGTTTGTAAACGATTATGATTGTAGTTTGACGGTTTCGTTTATGGGTTTATTGTAAGCAGGTTAATCTATGGCCTCTATCACCCTATCATACTACCTCATCGTCTGCTAAGGAGGTAAGGTTCGTCGAAGTATATAGGTATCTCTCTTCCATTTGTCCAGTGTAAAACCTTAGTAAATGATACTAAGGGTACATTGGACAAATGGAAGAGAGATATATACTTCGACGAACATAAACGGTGAACCAAACATTTATGTGGAATCTGTAATGGCTATGAATGAACTTATACCAGTTCATGAAATACGTGTGAAGTCCACTAATCCGCACTGGCCAAGCTGTCGGATGATAAAGGGCTAATTATTATACCATCTTGTACACACTATTAAAATAATGATGTCACGAAGGAATATGTTTACTTTATATTTTTACATATAATTTTGGGCACGTGATGTGGTTGCCTTTCATTAGAGATTCAAATACCTATAATGTGTTTTGCTTTATTATTTTGCATGTAACATTATATAAGTATTATATTCTGAGTTCACCCTCAGTCCACTGTACCATCCCCATAATACAACCGTTGCTTAGTGTGGGACCGTATAGTTGGTGTGTTCGTCTGGCGATATTATTATTATTATATTATATGAGAAACACATGAAAAACATTAGTAGCAAGCAATCTTATTGTAATATGAACGAAATAACGATTAGTGCGCGTTACAAAATATGCTACGAATCAATATAATCGGTTGAGTACCTACAAGTATAGCATTTGGTCATGAATATTACGAAGCATAATATTTTGCTCATACTTGTGTAAAGCGGTATCAAAATAAATCCGCTTCCATCTAAATAATAAATAACGGCGGTCTCAAACGTATTTTACTACAGAATCTCGATAGCTATTTCGTTTTCTGAGGCAAAGAAATATGTTTATGGGTCTGTTTATACGATGGCACGACTTTTGTTTACGTCACGGTTCCGGCTACGGCGCGTTACACCCGCTTCTCGGGCACGAAATAAAGTATTGACGATGGGAAATATACAGTAGGCCTCATACGAACAAATAAGATTGGCGTTTTGTGTTTCTATTAACGTTATATCTGGGATTGCGTTCGAGTAACACAAGTACACACAATCAGGGTATTCAATTTAGTTTTTGCAAGAGGGTGCAGTGGTGCGTTCAATATCGCTCGGTGCCATCCGATTTAGATAGATCGAAGGGACCGGGCTCTCACTGTTGACTCTATCAATCAGTTCTACTGGCGACGAACAACAGTTATCACGAACTCTGTGAGGAAGGCCGCCCCTTCACTCGAATAAATCAATAGAAGCGGACCGCCCTCCGGAATTGTTCACATTACTTTGTATTGCTTAGGACTGATAGTATTGGTGTTTGGAAAGAATGTACCAAAATATTTCATTGGCTTCATGCATCTATAATAATGTCTTTTACATGTTCATCTACACAACACAGCACATCACAAAATAACATTTTGTGGTGTTACAATTCAGGTGGACAAACCTGAATTGGTTAAGACGACTAAATATTTTTTCATGCGTTTATTTTACTTCGCTGATTTTATACTCCACAGTCACGGGAAAACATGTCACTTCGATCTGACAGTGAAAAACAACCCTCGCGTCATTTGTCAACGTCAGCCACTCAACGCGGGGGCAAAACATAATTTCATAAAGACATCCTTGTTCTTGTTACGCCGGGATGAGCCGCTTTTTACAGTATCATCATCATCGAATTTCTTATTTGATATACGTCACCTGAGGAGCACGCCTAAATAATAACCGGAGCTGCACCGCGATCTACTACATTTTTATTTTTTATTTATTAAAAACCGCACTGAATAATATTTCATATTTTAGCAACGGTATAAGAGCATTAGTATAAGTATTCAACAATCTTTCCCATGCTAACGTTTAAGAATAAGGCTCTATGTGATGAGTAATTGTTATACATTTGCTGTAATAAACTACATTGAGCAAGGGTCCTCAAAAGGCTCACGTTTCTGCGTACTTTAACGTCCCCCTATTATTTGTATTTCATTATATTGCGGGCTCGGGAAATAATGAAACAATACGATCGCTATCGTCAGGGATCGTAATTTTCAATGAAGCTATTGTTGGTAAACGATACGAACAATAATAAACGATACGAGATGAACATGTGAACGGGAACTATATGCTTGATTTAAGCGCCTGAGGAGTGTTGATTAAATTATGTCAATCCCGGAACGCTCGCACGTTGAATTGTTTAACGAAACAATAAAATAAATAGCTCCGAAAATCGCGGGCTTCGTTCGGAATAGTTGGTTTTGGAAGTAACACAAAGGCAACTGATAAATAATTCAAATACTGCAATGCGGTCCTCAAGGAATTGACAAGGAATGTGGCGTGTGTAGTACCACTATACTGCCGTGCCGTAATGTTGCATTTGAGACGTATTTGACGAATTTGCCCGCATATTTTCTGAACTTGAATTCCTATTATGAAGTTATTTGGATACTGAAGTTGCTTCGTAGTAACATAATTATATCACTGTTACGTATACAACGAGTCATTGAACCAGGGATTATCGATACTAAATACATTTACTTTACCAATAATAAAATAATATGATACGGGGCACCAATGATTTATCTAAAAAAATATCTATTAATATTACATCTATGTCGCTATCACTTTTTCTTGATACGGGTTATCCGAGGTCACTATTCGTCAATATATTAAGTGCTTATTTCACTCAAAAATAAAAGTAATGAGTTATGGTAAGAGCCATCTAGCCAAGCTCTCGTCATAAAGCAGAAAGCCTGGATCAATATAATTTAGGAATTATGCGATAAGCACTGTTCCTAGTTTAATTTTTCATGTACTGAGCATGCCTGAAAATTGTTGTTTTCACATAGTCATGATATTGTGATAAAACAAAGCATCACAGTAGCAAGAACTCTTCGACATTCTACGGATGTTGCTAACAAAAAGTAAAGTAATTAGCGTTTCAGCGCCTGAAAGTTTCTTCAATCATGCGTGAGCGGAATATAACGGGAATAAAACGGCTACCCACTTACTTTTAGTTGAAGATGAAGCACATGAAGGGTTATTGGTCTATTTTATTTATTGCCGTAATATTTTTATGTACCTTCTTATATCAGGAATATCGTCAAAATAAATATAGTCTGAATCAAACTTAACTCTCGATAAAAAAAAGCAATCATCTGATGTAGCAAGGACCTACAGCGTGTTCCGTAGCATAATAGTGCTACGCGCTACGCCAGATTACGCACGAACGTAGCACATCTTGTCACGAGACTATAACATATCGAACTTATTCAACTCCGTCTCTTTAACCGACTTCAAAAAAAGGAGGAAGTACTCAATTCGGTTGTTTTTTTTATATAGTATATTTCATGCTGGTCAACATCTTGGTCAAAGTTAAATTAATTAGCATATATGATATTTTAACGACTAATTAGATATGAAATTCAAATAAATCGTCCAATTTATATCGCTAATACATAGAGTTGTGTGTAAATTCAATAAAGCCTTATATTCTGGATAACGATTTAGTATATATACTTGTTCGATGTAACGTATTGAAATATATCATCTAAGTAATCATAAGTCAGTAATTTACCTATTTGTATTTGACCTTGTCAAATAATTTTCCAATTTCATAAATGCCTTCTAACGCACCAATCAACGAAGCATCCAAAAAATTCCCACCCCAAGTATCCCTATCGCGTAACGAAATATCTATAATTGGATGAGAGGAATTTCATCAGTACGCACCTAACTTCCTAATCTGGGAGTTAAGAATCCACCCGACTACCGGAATGAATCGATTACGGGTGAAATTCTTATTAATATTATATTGATAATAATTAAGTAAGCAAAAAGGCTATGTTCATTGAATATTTAAGTAAGGGTCGCAGTCGATCAGTATTCCGGTCAGAGTCTGTTAGTTTGGTTAGGCTGCGAGAGAATCGGAGGCGATTCCCTGAGCAGGTTACCTAACCCCATTTATATCTTCGTCGGAACACAAATATTAGCATAATTAGCTCGACTCGCACGCTCCTTAAATATATGTTCGGTGCTTGTCTAATCAATTGTTCGGCGAACTTCTAAATAAGGAATAGTTTTGGTAGTATTTCCTTGGATCTAATTAGTGTGTGATATAATTAAATCGTATATCCTTTACGTTAAAAAATCCATGTGTGATCAGACTGGACTCATATTAAAATAATGTATTTTGTGAGTGTTGTGAGGCAACCATTAAAAAGGTGATTGCATAAGTTAAAAAATATTTTTCGCCAATAACTTACATTTTAAATTGAATTATCGAAATTCTACGATATCTGAAGAGGTTATTGAAATGATCTAAGGGCTCCCATGTAACAATGCAACCCAACCGCCTAAATTGAATAGCTCTAACTATTAGTGTCACACACTTAAAATAAATAAGTACCTGCGAAGGTTTCCGATTAACTACTCTAGTTATTTCAGTAAATTCAAGCAAACTATAGTATTGCATCAAAGAGTGTTTCTTTTTTGCGCGTCTAGATTGTAGAGGTCGACCCTATATTTTCACTAAATATGCATGCACATAATAAAGGACCAACCGGCTTCATTTTCAACACTGCAGCGAACATGACGCGGCCAGTGATCCGCGGCGCATCGCACAACTGAATACTGCGCACCAAGCCAGGCTAATGAACCGGTGGCTCAGATAAAGCCTAATTTATGAACTCAATGGCCCAGGGATCAGGTTCTATAATAGTGCACATGTGATCGTAATGCCGGTAAATCCTGAGCGGTGTACACTCAGCCTGTTATCCGCAACCGTTATTGCTGATTTGAACATTTATCTATTAGCGATATTCAGGTTTAGTTAAGATAGGTAATTCATTAAAGATACTACACAAAATAATTATAACTAACTGATAAATCACTAATAAAAAAGAATTCGTTAATAATATTACAGATAAAAATAATAATAATACCAACCCATTTCATTTCCGACTGTTGGCTACGGGCCTACCAGCAATGTGAGGACGATTATTATAACCGTCTGAAATATTCAACAATTAATTTCAGATATAATGTTTTAGATTTGATATTGGAATCTAATCATTTCCCCAGTTGATCATTTCATTTGAAGTATCGTAATGCAAGTAGCAGTGATAGCCAAGTTGGTAGAACGCTTGCCTCGGTATCGAGGATCGCAGGTTCAAACCCCGGCTCGCACCTCTGGGATTTCTGGATTTCATGTGCGAATCTCATTTTCATCCACGATTATCACTTCCTAAACGGTGAAGGAAAACATCGTGAGGAAACCTGTATGTCTGAGAGAACCCCTTGAAAGATGTGTGAACCGCCATCCCGCACTGGGCCAGCGTGGTGGACTATGGCCTAATGCCCCTCGCATTGAGGGGAGGCCCGTGCCCAGCAGTGGGACATTAAAAAGGGCTGGTATTATTATTATCGTGATGCCGTTGTATAAATGAGGGAGGGAGGCGCCGCGTGTTTGTTGTAAGCGGACGCAACAAAGGAGTCGCAGCTTACGTAATGTTCCGCCGCTCGCGGGTGAAATCACTCGCGGCGCCTCTTTGTCAATGGCGCTTCCTATTCGCTCCACGAGATACATATTAATGTACTTCAAATTGAAGTGGCGATCGATCATCCGACGCTGTGGCACTTTTTGTAGAGCTTTTTAACATTCTTCGGAGTACTCCTTCCTTTTACTTTTACTCCTTCCTTTTATATTTTTTTTTTTTTTTCTTTGAAGAGTAGTAAACACGGCTTTCTATTGCGATGTTCATTTGAGAATAACTAAGAAAAGTAGTGGATATTTAATTCTATCCGATTTATCCATAAAACGTTAAACCCTCTCCACATTGACCTCTATTCACGCAATAAGATAAAAATATGTCATAAGTAAGTAAGAACCTATAGCAATATAAATAGTATACAATAGTTAGTGCAAAAATTATAACAATCTATGATCGTCTGTCCTTATTTATACGCCACTATTTTTTTTGTCACATACTTCATCATTTAAATATTACAAATCAAAAGAAAATTGTCGTGTCCGGATATGTCTAGTATATAGAACAAAGTCGTGTTAGTTATGTTCATTTATAACTTAAAAACGGGTTGTCCGACTTTTATGATGTTTGACTTTTTGAATTTGTTTCCACTCTAAACAGCAGAATAACTATTAAAAATTAACTATAAAATAATAAAAATGATAATTATCATCATTATCTCATACATTTGATTCTGAGGTGATACGAAGTTCGCCGGGATAGCTGGTAGTAAATAAAATAAACATGAGTGAAGCGGATAATATCTCAAATCCTAAACCACAAATGAAGTTATAAAGCTCAACACCCAGTTGAGCCATTCATTGGACAGAAATTTTGTGGTAAACGTACCATAAATTCGGTGTTCTGGCTCGACAAAGTTAGTGTGTAATAATTTTCCGTCTCTGTGAATTATACACAGCGACAGAAAATTTATCCCACATTTTTTATTTAATTAGCCAGGCAAATAATAAAGTAGGATATAGTTCTTTTTAATCACACGCACACTTTGAAAATAAAATTTTATATTATATAATGTTATCATACTGTCTGTGTATAATTTTTTATTATATTTTTTCGCCGTTTTAATTAAAGTAAGGACATTTAAGTAGGAGACTATCCGTCATCGGTGTCTATTAAATATACCCATATAAATGTATGAGAGAGAAGTTCACCTTGTTACAGTAGATACACAATAATTAAGTGTCTACGCGCAATAAAAATATCTTTATTTGGCTTTAACTCGAGCCAGTAATTGAGACCGCTCTGAAAACCTTCGCCGACAACCCTGTGTAACTTGGTTTGAATTGAGCTGCCCCAAGTTTTCTTTTTCCTTTTTTCCTCCAACAAAGTTATTAAACTTCAAGAGCGTTATAATTTTAACGGGCTTCTCGAAAGCAAACGGCAATATTTTTATAAATAGATTCCAGGGTGGTTTCAATTTATACGTCGCATTTTTTAGACTCAACCTTAACGAAATGTTTGAAATTTCTTATGAGTATCCGTGTTTATGACATATAAGGTATGTAAGCTACCTTCTTGTCAAACAAAAGGGCGTGAAGTAGGTTCACGAACAAGTTTACCGACAAATGAATACGAAAAAATTAAAGAACGTTCTTACTAAGCTACTGCCAATAAATTATCCAAGGTAATGCCCATGCTAATTTAAGATCAAAAGCACGATAAAAGTAACATAATCAACCCGCTTATTGTCTTCGGTTGTACGGTAGCTGCGGTGCGGTGCGGTGCGGTGTCGCGCCGCGCCGCGGTCGTGTTGATTGAGGGCGACATGAGGGCGACACTCGCGCGCCCCCCGGCAGTTCACCTGTGTAACTGGTAATTAATTCCATACCCCTGTGAAGCTTATACGCGGAATTGTTTGCCCGACCGTAATATTGTTACACTATACATTACGCAACCCATTTTAAATTGATTAGTGTAGTTTATCTGGATCTTATTAATTTTACGTAACAGTTGACATTATACAAAACCGACACATTATAATTATGTAGGTACGTCTATAATGTAGCGTTATAGATACTAAAAACGAGCTATTACTTACCTGTACAAAAAATAGTGAACAAGCACATACAAATGGTAGGTAATAGCTATAGCTCACAGCACGAATCGTCCTCAATGGAGTGCTCAAAATACTGTTTAGGGACTTATTATTCACAGTGCACGCTCTAGGGGCGGGAAATGGAAAAAAAATCCAATTAACTTCATACGAAATGTCCCGGCCGACAAACGCGACGCGCCCAGCGCTCCCGCCCGCACTCGCACTAACAACTATTTTTCAATAACGATAATGGAATAGCGAATTACTTCAACGGTACTGTTGCACAAATGTATTTCGATGTTCAAAGCAAAAACTGATTCTAATGGCTTTTTAAATACTTATTGATTGTTAGATACAATCTTACATAGCTACATGTTTGTTTTGTTTTTGCGTCTTCTCTTAATATATTTGAAGCCACCGCTTTACTAACATCGAAGCATTATAAAATTTGGCCTAAATTGATGCTCGGAGTTAGATTGATAAGTAATGAGGCTTGTGTAAGCACTAAAAATAATTTGAATGATAAGAAGCTTTAGATTTACTACTAGATAATACCAGTACCAGTAAGACAGTCTTTGTGTTTGTACTCGTAGAAATTTGTGAAAAATGTAGGTACATACGTCCCACGTAACTATGTATATTAATTTAAATGATATGCGGTATATGTGGCGTATTCATGGCGCGGGCGACGGGGTCACGTGACTTTTCCAAGAGGATTTTCAACCCTTACGTTCCAACCGGCAAATTTATCATCATCAATGTCCTGCCCCTTCTGGCCCCTCTATAAATAATCCAGAATTTTACCAGATTTTTTTTCTTATAATATCCATAAGTACGTAACCTTTTCAAATAAATTGTAAGCTTATTACTGTTACGGTTACTATATGCATAAACTTCAGACAAACCAAAGCTCGTATTCTCTCTTCAAGTTTAACTTTGGAATAGAACGATACATTTGAATACACCCATCGCGAATTTAGTGGTCTACTTCAGCTGTGAGTATTAAAATTTCTTTAGACATAAAATTCTAAGGCAAGCAAGCCGGTGATTTACCTATATGCGGAAAAAATCGCTATTTGCCTGGGAGTGGTATAGGAATCGCGAAGGGATATTTAAGTCTTGGGGCCTGGACTTATCTCTATTCTGGCCATTGGAGCGGGAAATGAGGCAACGAAATATTACTCGCACCCTACTGCCATTACCTTTGCTTTATCGCACGGAGCTACGGACCCACCGTTTCCTTAATTTAAAGTGCAACAGTGAATACTTTTCCTTGCTGTGGTTAGTATCTGAACTAGCAGATTTCGCGAATGGGTGTATACTGTTACCCATTATGTATCAATTAAATACAGGCTATAAGCGGATTCGTAATCAAAACAGATACCATGGCTTTAACTCATCATCCTGAATACCCCCGAGTTGGAATTTTACAAAATCATTTTTATAAATTAAACGCATTTTTCGGTATTTTTTAATTGATTTTAGTGTAAATTCATAATAGACGTCTATCGCAACGTGATTTTCAATAAAAAAAAACATAATTACTAATTTAGATGTAATCCTGTCGAAAGCACTCGCACAAGTCGGGTATCGCGCAGAGCGTTGTGGTTTGATTTCGTGATTCACGATACATTGCGCGCTCAAATATTTCAACATTTGTAACCCATTACTTTCAACAAAAATGTTTTCTATAATTTTATTATAGGCATTAACTGTAACCTTTACCCACAAATTTCGTCACCAGGCCCCTTACACCCTGTATACGTTACCAGACTGGAATAAGTTGGGTCTCGGAGGGCAGACGGCAGTGTCGTCAATTCAGAGTAGATGTGACAACGACCTCAATAAAAAAAATGGAGGCTAGGACTTATTATAGCTCTGTATTCATAACACAGAATGTGCCAAAATTGACTTCTTACACCAGCCTTGTCACAAACATTGCTAGACTGTCAGAACAATAGATCTTGAAAATGAGTCCATTATTAGTAGATGAGTATTTGTTCATGTACCTATAGGTACGTAGACGTTCCCTGCTTTGTGACAAGAGAATGGTTGTGGCACAAGGGGGTTTGTCCGATTGGAACGATTAGCGAGCATGTGCGCCGCTCAGCAGTCGACGAGTCTTTTATCTCCGGCCGCCAGCTACGCGGCCCGGACGCAAATATTATATCCCCCTTTATTATATGAATAATTGACATATTTCTACGGACCCTCGGCGCGGCTAGGGAATCAATTGTTGTTTGATTTGCTCTCATTTTCTCATTTTCACATGCTCATCATTTTAAGATTCGTTTATTCTTAAGCTTGCCACTCATTGTTACGGCCTGATTAGCGCAGTGGTAGTGACTCTGCTTTCTGCGCCGAGGGTCCCGGGTTCGAATCCTGGTAGGGACACAAGCTTTGTGAGGTGAGCACGAATGTTTATACCCGAGTCATGGATGTTTAATACGTATATAAGTATTATATACTGAGTTCGCCTTCAGTCCATGGTACGGTACCCATAACGCAAGCCTTAAGCATAAAGCATAAATAAAGTGGGACCGTATAGTTGGTGTGTTCGTATGGCGATATTTATTTATTTATTTATTATATATTTATTTATTATAACTATTGATCATACGAACCTATTATACGGTGGAATATTGACACGAAAGGTTGCAATACTTTTCAAGGATTTAGTGGATTAGACTTCGCTGTCTCGCAATAGGTGATACCTTTTTGTCAGATATCGCTAATGCGGGTCGTAAACCGCACTGGACAAGTTTTTAAGCCAGGCGACCCGATACTGTTGAGAAATTTCACGCTGAATGTACAAATTTCGTATTTAAAACAACATTCAGAAATTCAAATATTCCTACACATCTTAAAAATGTATGTATCAAACATAATAAGTCAAGCAATATGGATTATATGAGCTATAATGATATCATATATAATAAGGTATGGGGATTGCTAAATAGTGTCTAAAAATTCGTAAAATTCATTTAAACAATAAAAAAATATAGCACTACTAAAGCACCCAACTCCTAAGCGCAAATGAAGCTAGACGTAAATTACTACAGCGTTAAAAAGAAAACTTTTTAATAAGACCGAAATAAAGTAGGCGCACGCAATAAAGATAACTTTCTTTGGCTCAGTAATTGAGACCGCTATCAAATCCTTTGCCGACAGCCCTGTGTAACTCAGTTTTAAGTCAGCTGCCCAAAGTTCTTACTTCAGTTTTTTCTTTCAATGATATTATTATATTTGAAGGGTAATATAATGTCAAGCCGCCAACGCGATAAAAAATCGAACATTTGGCACTTCACATGGTATTTAAATATCGTTATAAAACGAAATGCGATATTATTAGGTACGGAGTGATAAAAGAATCGCACACAAAAATCGACATAACCTATTAACGCTTTAATCAAGCTTTTTTGGATATGCGCTCCGATGAATAGGTAACCTTTGTGTGCGTGTCTATCATACATCCATCGATATAGTTGGCTTTTCTACTATGAATATAGGTAGCTATACGTGTACACTATGCTATAAAGGTCTCAGCTTTACTAGAAAACATTACTATTCAGGCAGCGTTGTTGAATAGGCAAATCGTCAAATAAGCTGGTTATCTGTCTCGCACTAATACCGGGGGCGCGTCAGCGTTGATTGCGGACGACGTTCGCGCGGCCCCAGCCTCCTCACCTGCGCTACTGCTAATAATTAATGCCGAACCCGTGTGAAGTATTACATACAACTGTTTGCCAAACTTTATAAATAAATAAATACGGTATTGTCTGAATGTTGTACGACAAAACGGCTTAACGTCAGATCATTTGACATGATAGTGGTCAATAATCTGTAAGGTTTTCACTAGAATATCTGACGCCACACAACTAATAGCCACACCACCAAATTTAAAATGTCAATATTGTTATCTCGTAAATAATGCTTTGTAATAAAACTTCAATATATTGTTTGGCAATTTTCCTATGTATTACGCTACATACGAAATTTTGGAACACTATAAATAAAGAATAAAAATAATGGTTTCATAAATTCAGTTTCAAAATAGAATGAGTATATTATTGTGTCATACCTACATTAAAAATTACCAATGACTAAACAAAATAAATCGTAATGTCACCTCTAGTATCCACGTATTACTTAACCTGAAATATTTTAGCGACACCTCACCCGATATTATCTCCAGCAGGTAGGTTGGTACTCGTAAGCATCAAAAAACGGTATTGAAGCACTGATTCACACATCGCACGCACGCGAGCGCAAGCGTAAAAGTCCAATTAACTTCACACGTAGAGTCCCACTCGACGCCGCTCGCACTAACGACTATTTTTCAATAACGTTAATGGAATAACCTCCACCTCATTACGCTCTCGGTAATGTAGCGCAGACCGGCAGACATCAATTGTAGAGTTCCCCAACTTCTGCTTATCTTAAACATCCTTTAAGCACATCTTGTAAGTGGAGAGGGGTTATATCCGGCACAGGACCTACCGTTGGTTATACACCATGTAAATTGAGTTTTATTTTAGAGTGTGTGATTTATCCATGACATTATTAAAGGATGAAAACATTCTTTAAAGGACCATGGATATTTTTGTATAAATTACTAGCCCACATATCAACATTGACTAACAGTGATGAGACCCATGTCATAAGAAAATTTGTTATAATTACGGCTGTATGACATAGTCCTAAACCTATGTCATATGAAATTTTCGCGTATGTCATATGTCGTATGTCATAACTACAGTTATAACCTCAAATCCAGCCTAAAAATGTGGAAAGTATATATGCAGATTTTTCATTATACCTTTGTTTTAATTTTTAAAATAAAATTGCCAGGATTATTCTATGAATTTGACGATTAGTTCAAAAGTTAATTAAGTATTTTTTATAAACTCTTTAAGATTTTTTTTTATTAACTCTCTCCAGTACTGGGACAATACTCCTGGTGTCTGCTTGTGACACAAAAGGGGGTTGCTCAATGCGAACGATTAGCGGGCACGTGCCGGGGCTCAGTACTCGAGTCTTTTTATCTCACGGCACCAGATTTATACTCTATAAACCAATTACCGGATGACTCTCTTCAGGTATTTTAAATTAAATTACTCACTACAGAAAATGTTTATGTTTATTTTCTTTTACTTATAACAACGATTTTTTTTAATCTTGTGATTAAACACCAGTGTTTCGAAATTAGTGACCAATATTCATTGATCAATTAAAATGACTTATGGACTTACGGTTTAATGAAAAATACCATTTCAGTTTAGTGCGATGGTGGTACCTAATTGGAATGAAATTGTCACACGACATCGGTGCTATTTCTCAAGACAATTAGCTGCCAAATTAATTATTAAATTAAGCGTTATTGCAGTTCCTATTAATAAGTCAATATTTCAGTAAATAGTTTCATTTGACAACAATATAACATGTTGTATAACTCTGGCATTGTCTCTGATTCATCCAATGTTTGCTGTTACGTTTATTTTCACTTTTGAATATATTGTTTTTATTTTCGTACTATTATTTAAGCAATCCCCGACCTAAACTACTTATTCTAATTAGATAGATCCACCAATAATATTATACATTCCACCTTTTTGTTTCAAGGGTATTTTTTGGTGATCTGTCATTATTATTTGTCGTGAGGTTTTATAAGAGTAAACATAACATTTAAAATATACTAATGCGGCGTCGATCTCGTCAAGTTAAAGTGTGTACTTAAAAAGGAGTAAAAAATCTAATATTTAAGATACAATTCATTCAAGTAAGTATAATTTTATTGCTTATAGTCCAAATCGGCATCTCACGTAGTACTGCCATCTCACCTGCTGACTCCGATATCAGACTCAAATTGTAGACGAAGAGAACTTGTCAAAACATCGAGCTTTCTACGAGCTCAAGTCAAGTAAAAATTGCCTTTTTTAATATTTCTGAATTATTTATCGTCTGAATCGAACGACATTCAGATTCTACAACAAAATCATATTTTATCTCTCTTAGACTACTGCATAAACGCACGTAATAACAAAATAAATGAGAGAGAAAAAACATTAAAACCTTCCTGTAAAGATATAATAAGATAAGCAAAGGTACCGTTATAAAACGGGATGAGTATCTACAAGTCGTAAAAATATCGTAAACTGCACTTGCTCTAGGGGCACTTATGGTTCCTTATGGGCTATGATAAAGTTATTATTAAACATCTAATGGCAATTATTACTACATTTAGTGTAACATTATATTTAGTAGTTCAGTTTAAAATAAATAAAACAATATAAATGTATAAACATTTTTTTTATTCTACTCTTTATTTTAAGTAAATTAATTTCAGTTTTTAAGTTTATGTTATAACACGTTGTATATAAATAACCATAATCGTCACAACCTGTCTTATATATTATGTTCGATGATAAATATAAGTACTTCGGCACGAGTAGGTACTTTGAATAATTATCTCTCCGCTTGACGTCAATTAATACTAAATTACTATAACCGATAGCTAAATAGTCCATTGTCACTAAATTACATGCAAATGCCTCGGGACACGTTGATCCTAGCGATAATGAAATATTCACAACCTGAGCAATACAGGGCTGAACACGGCAATAAACTTTGAATGTAAATATTTATCTCATGTTATCCTTTCCCCGCACTGTAGGCAAAACTTTAAGCTGGATAAATGGGCGGCGGATTGTATATATTGTAGGTAAACGTATTGGGTTCAAAGTTTATGATACCTACCTCAAATCAATAGCATTTGGATCCAGCGTTTGTTTATGTCACTAGTTTTGCCAGCAAGTTTACGATGTAAAAATTTCATCAACGTACCCCTAAACAAAATCGTACCGAATACGTGTTCGTGATTTAATGCAAAAGTTTAAATTAATTTCTTCAGAATATGAATCTTATAATCTTAACTCTATTTTTAAAAAGACTTCGTATTTTTTCCCCTGGCTCTCCAGTCTCCTACGATAAACTTATTAATCGCTAGGAACATGTAGGATACTATAAAGTGCAAGTAGCTATATATATAGTTACCGATGTGTAATATAGGTAACTGTTGAGGTTTTGTGTTAAATCTACTACCTATTACGTTGTATAAATACATTACAATAATAAACGTCGGCAGACATAACCGCAGGCGTAATGAGGTGAATGGTTATTCCATTACTGTTATCGAAAAATAGTCGTTATTGCGAGTGGCGGACCGGCCCGAATGTGGGGAGCCAAGTTCGGTGGAACTCTTCGCATGAAGTTAATTGGATTCTTCCGTTTGCTGGCCGCGCGCGCGCCTCTTGAATAATAAGTGGCTTCATAGCATTTTAACACCACTGAAGATGCTGAATGTATTATTTCGAAACACACGAGATTTCAATCAAAATCATGATGGAAATAAGCTTGCCCCTAATAATTATTCTATGTTAACCATACATTTTGGTGTAGGTCTCCTACAGTGTTTATCCATCGCATTGGCCTACATCGTGTGTGGCTTAAATTATATCTAGTTTTGTCCGGATGCTTTCTTAACATCATCATGTCACTGCATTCGGTGCCTCCCAAGGGGTCGGTTTCTCCCACAGCCTCGACTCTTGAAGTGATTACACCCCTCTACTACATTGAGTGTACTCCTTCTTCTTGAGTGTACGCTAGTAATGCTATTTTCATAATAACTTTAGTTTTAGTAATATGCAATTGTCTGTCATTAATCCCATATTCGTATGCGTGTAAAGAATATAAGCATTCTTCAACACGAGATTGTCGACTTTTATGTCAAGGAATGTTACGGAGATACAAATTCTATATAAAACTCCAAGGGTGCGGAATTAATTAACACACGTTAGACAGGTGTACTATAAGTAACAAGGGACGCTTGTAGTTGACCCGGCTCTAACAACGCCTACGCAATGTCCCAGAGTAAGCATGATAACTGGCTTATTCGACGATTACTCAGCGATCCCATATGAGTATGAATTATTTACGAGAAATTGTGTATATTAAGTCAATATATATTTATTTAGGGGTGGGCTTATAAGCCAAATACATTCGAGCTTAGTGAGTTACAAATCAACGTTTAATAGGTTTACCAAGACATTGAAATCGTATACCTTATAGTCAGAAATTTATAATAGAACCTTTTCAGAAATGTATACTAGAACTTGACATGAAGCAGTGATCATATCTAGGTTATCTGGGTATGTGAAAACGTGTTGCCAACAGTCTCCGAAAATAAATAAATACTACGGCCCACGAATATGTCAGTTTCATTATATACGTCGGCCGCTATCATACCGGTGAGGCATGCATCAATGCCTGCGCCAACTGATGCCAGCAGCACACGCTTGGTATCAATTTAATTTATTTACTCTAAAAAAGTTGACCAAAACGTATCAGTTTGTAGCGTTATGGCTACTACTAAATAATAATACAGGAACGAGAGTATGAACGAACATAATTTATTTACAAAATACACTAGATATATCTACAAAAGTCTTAACCTAACACGTAGTATAACAAATGAGTTAGTAAATTACGATTGACCAATGAGCGCGCGTGCGAGCAGGATAGAGCAACTATATAATAATGTGCCCGTATAAAACGCGTCGCGCGTAATCCGACAATTTCCCCCCAAGCAACAGCCCAAGCCGAGGTCGTGCCCCATGTGGCGCCCTTGAGCTAGTTGCATGCCCCTCCGGCTTGAGCGCACTCTGCGCCCGCCCAAAAAACCCGGTGAAGCTGCAAAGGCCGCATCGGCCAGCAGCGTACTAATCCTTCAAACAATTGCAATTACAAACGCGTCGCGCGCGTTCCGCGCTCGCAGATCGTAACGATGCGCTGTAATGGTCGGACGTGTCGCTGTGACTCCCACAAGTTCAAAACAGTCCATTATCTCATGTCAGTCACATAATTTTGCCTTGCGTTCATTGATTTAAGGTCTCGTAAATGCTTACGTTACTGATAGACCCATTGGAATAAGCAACTTGTTTAGAGAGTCAAAAACATAGAATATGTTCTCTGCAGCAGAGGGCAAAAGTATTGGTCCTGCCTAGGTCAGTAGGACCTACTGTCTATTCTGGTTTGACAACATATAGATGTATTCCAACAGACAATAATTTATAATCATTAGGGCTAATATAATCTTCATCGGTTTGAAAAATTGTAAACACTAGCTGCGCCCGGCGGTGTTACCCGCGATAAAAAGTATGAAAAATTAAAACATATATCCCACGGGAACCATACATTTTGCCGGGATAAAAAGTAGCCTATGTGATATTTCAGACTATAATCTACCTTTGTGCCAAATTTCATCCAGATCCGTTCGGGCGTGAAAGAGTAACAAACATCCATCCATCCAAACTTTCACATTTATAATATTAGTATAGATATAGACAGTCTTGTCTGTGGTGGATAATCAATTAAATGTAGATATCCAGAGTAAAGATAAAGATATTACACCAAGTATACCTACAACATTCAAATTAAAATGTATGCGAAAAGTTCAACTCAAAATCACAATTTCATACTACGCTTCGCCAAGCGAGATCTCGCGAGAATCACCTAATTTCCCCCACAAAGCCATGATATAGTTAGCATGCGTGCGTATTTGCGTAATGTTACTGATGTCGGTGGAGTACGCACTCGAAATCAGTGAACCGCGATCCACATTAGTAAAGTTGATTTCGAGCAGCGACTCGCTGCCAACTTTCCGGCTTATAATAAACAGAGACACGGAAAATTATTCTCTAACTTTGTCCTGAACACAAAATTTATGGTACGTTTACCACGAAATTTCTCAACAGTGAACGACTCGCTTGGGTTTTGAGCTTATAGCAACTTTGCTCGTGACTGCGGTTTACGATTTGGATAGCCATATCGGACGGACGAAGTGATCGGACACACGCGAATTATACAATGAATAAAATCTTTGAGAAGTTCACAGCAAGGCTTGTATAAGAAACAGTATTTTAATCTCGCAAGAAATAAAGGAAAGACAGCCCCCTTACTTCAATTGAGAAAGGCCATTAATTCTGGTACCTAATGTTCGTTTTTACACAAAGTCACAAAGAAAGTTAATGTTTTATGGCAGGTCGAGTACATTACCTGCTATGTATCTCATCAGGCGAATAGGAAGCGCCATTGACAAAGAGGCGTCGCGAGTGATTTCACCCGCGAGCGGCGGAACATTACGCAAGCTGTGACTCCTTTGTTGCGTCCGCTTACAACAAACACGCGGCGCCTCCCAAAGCTGGCCCTCATTTATACAACGGCATCACGATAACTGACTGACACACTACACTGAACTAAATTCTCTGTAAAATAATTCAATTTTAAGATCAAAGATTTTTTTTTTATTACATTATAGGCAAGTATTTGGTCTCGATCTCACCTGATGGTATGTGACGATGAGATCTACGATGGAGCATACTTGCCTAGGTAGGAAGGCGGCAGTAGATCGAGACGCTACATTCATTATGCACATGCAGCGCAACTGATCTGACCCGCCATCCATGAATGGCAACACCGAACATCATGCCGGAACACGGCTAGGCCGCTTGGCGACATGGCTTTGTTCAGTGGGTGGTGACTAACCACGGCCGAAGCCTACCACCAGTAAAAAATAATATGTAACAACGTAATTTCAGTGTTATAAATTGATTTTCCGCGAGAATTCGCGAGCGATATTATAAACACCCGTCTGGTGATAGAATGAAACGCACAAATCTACACCTACCTATAACCCCGATATATCGTATTTATTGGACGCGTAAGCACCCATAAGGGGGTTGTTACACGCACATAGATTTTCTCATTGCGAGTAATGACTCCTCTGACAGTGTTATTTATAGACGCGTGAAATAAAGCTATTACGGGGGTAATTCACTCATCATGAGATATAAGCATTATTACCTGTAGCTTTTGGTAAGTCGTCTCCTGAGAATAGCCCTCCGTCCCTTTTCAACGTCCCTTAGGTTTAAGATTTCGGCGCGTCCGGTACTTGTCTTTACCTTGATCATCAAATTAAGATAGCATATTATAACCAAAACGTAGGTACTTACAGTTACAAAATAATAGAAAAAAAAACATATTTTTTGACTAGAATCAATAGTGCTTAGGGATTAGGTATTTATAGTTTAAGACAGGAAATATATTGTCTTTTTACAATTAACATTTTATGGTAAAATACGATATTATATAATAAGAGTATGCGAAGGGATTCTAAGTGCAATAATAATAAGCTAAAAAAATGGCAATGTGATAGATCGGCACACATATCCATAAATTAAGCTTTATCTGAGCTGACGGCTCATTAGCATGGCGGGTGCACAGTATCGCGATGCGACGTCGCGTATCAATAATCTCGATGTGCAGTTGGCCGGGGAACAGAACGGACAGCCGGTGGACTCGGTGGACTCGGTGAACCATACCGCAAAGCAAAACATTATGAATAAAATGTATGTGTATGAATTTTATTTTTATGGGTACAAGTTACTCGGTGCTTTCTCGTTACCTACAACTGTAACTGTATAACTTACAGGATTATTAACACTGTCTAGATTACGAGCACCGAAAGACTCGATACTCTGCAAAATGAACATACATAATTTTTACAGATAACAAATCGGTACTGAGCAAGGATTTGCATATTAGTTCATTTTCATTAGGATTCAAACCAGTTCCAATTCCAATTCTAGATCATATATTACTTAGGTGTAAGTATAAAATGGAAAATAAAAATATCGTATGCGAAAATCAACTAAATAAACCCACTGGTTTCTTTCACTTTGATTGATTTCGGTGGATAATAAAGGAAGCTCTAACGCAGCGTGTCTGGTGCCGGCCGATAAAAGCTTGTCGACTATTGAACGCTAGCACAAGTCCACTAATCGGTGCAATCAAATAAACCCCTTTTGTGTCACGATCAGGCATTTTGTCACAATGCTGGCGGCGTCTACTGATACTAAAAGTCTATTAGAGAAGACAAGATCAACAAGTTGCTGAAATCTGAGCATAGGTCAGACGTGAACTAATAAATCTAAAAATCTATTTGAGTCGGACTGTTTTTCTTGATGTAAAAATAACTTTGTCCTTTTTAAGTCCCACTACTTACTTATTATTAAGCAAACCTAACGACAGTCAAACTGTCAACTATATACCACTGCCGCAGTTTTTATGATCGGAAATTTCCCGATAAGTCCAGGGCAAGGCAATAGCGTAGCCAAGAATCCACTTGGGAGGGGGGGAGTCGACCCCTGGACCAGAGACATTAGTAAGTGCCTATGTATAAAACGGTAGATTATCTAAGGTATTTCTGGAGATCAAACGCAACCAAACCCCCCCTGTGTACGGCCTTGGTGACGTCTTAAATATGCCTCCACAATTCCTATTCCACTTGCCAGTCGTTGGGACTCACGACGATTTGTTCTGAATAGGTAAATCAATGCTCTTTGTTGCGTTCTGATATTTTTCGCATCACGAGAAAATCTATTTTCGCAGACTCACATTTTATTTGTAATCTTGTCTGTATCGACACTTTTATTGCGAAAGCGCTATTCAAATCTTCAGATATGGAATAATATTTGGTAAAAAATATAACCTTCGTTCGGTAGGCGAGGAATGGCGGCTGTTGATAGTAATAAATTGGACGGGTGAAATGTTAAAGGGGTGCAAATCTCTTTGCAAATGACAGGTCGCGTGACCCCACACCGCGCTCTGGACAGGCGTGGGCACGGACCGGCTCCGATCGATAGTTGCATGCTATTTACAGACAAACCTATTTGTAGAAGGTTCATTCAGTAATGACGTGTGCCATGATTCATATAAAACATTTATAGTTTGGCAGTTATTTTTAAATTGGTACAAATAGTTTAGGTTATAGGCTTTAGATTATAGGTCACTAGCAAAATTAATGACTACTAATATTTCCAAGGGCAGTATAAGGGCTGATTCAAGATCAGTCTGAGCTTACGCCTCTTAAGCGCACTTGTAATCATTATTATGTGACATGTCAGAATTTCGATATGTCAATTTTAAAAACCTTATTTGTTCCCAGTAAAATGACGATTGTGATTTATTATTACCAAAATATGTCTTTTTTTTTTAATTGATATTGAAAGGCTATACCATTTCTGAATCACTTACAGTTGTTGCATATGCAGGATATGCAACAACTGTAAGTGATGCTATAAAATACTTATGTAATGTATGTGTAATGATGATGTATGTATATAGGTATGTAGCCTAAGGTCATATCAAATAACTCTTGTTTTAAACTCCGATGAAAACAAAAGAAAATTAGTAAAACAGGTGAACGAAACTTATTGCAGAATCAAATAACCTATTTGTTACTATGTATTTCAGCACATGCAAATAAAACTGAAAAGTTCAGTTCTCCGGGAACTTGTAAATTTAACATAAGCTGTGTTCGGTTGTACCTATTGCTGCTAATAAGAACATTGTCGTCGTAAATATCCAGCGAATAAACGGGCCCACGTCGTCGGTCCCTAGCATTCGGTTTGCATGTAATTAAAACTTGCACAATTAAACACAGTGGAGTAGGAAAACACGGGAAAATTGAGATAAGATTAATTTTCCGACTAGTTCCGTCGGAGGAGTTTGCGAGCTAAGTTAGTGCGATAGCCACGTCGAGCGACCTGTTCACCAACCGCGAATTCTGTATTCGGTATAATCGAGAATCACTTAATTATAATGGGCTCAATAAGTCCGAATTATAGATACTACTCATCTGAGGGTATAAAGGAATCGACTAGAAATATTACTACTACATAAATATATATATACATATTTGAAATTAAAATTAGGCAGAATCGGATCCCTACCACCATTGGGCGGGAGGGTGCCCAAAACGCTGATGTGTTGGCCAAAATATGTGCCAGCGTTCTGGTCATAAGATGTCTCCACCAGACGTTTTGAGAGCTCCCTGTAGATCCGATGGGCACCCGATCCCTATGGACCCAATGTCTGTACCCCAAACGCCTCAAATATGTACCCTGCACCGAGGGAACCATATTTGCGGTGTTTGAGGCATTTAAATAGATTCATATACGCCTAAAATAGGCCTATTCTGGTCTTCAAAAAATGTTCATATTATACGAAAATAAATAAGTATTCAATATTTTTTATTTAGTAAAGCAATCATTTTTCTATTGTACGTAATTACAGGGGACAGTTAGCGAGCGAAATAATGAGAGCCGCTATCGAATGCCTCGTTAGTCTCCTCGGAATGAGGTCAAGGCGGCCTCGTTCCAAGACACGAGATGACAGCGGGTACTGACTCTCAAAGGTCTTACGGAATATTAGATAACGTCATCGTGGAAGATGCTTTCGAGAAACGAAACCGAGAGCTCTTTCGTAGACCGTATGTCAATATGAGACTTGATAGGTAGGTAATTAGTTGCAGTTGTGAAGATAAAACCGCAAGATACCTACATAATGAAAGAATGATTTTATACTCGGACAATGCGTTACGGACTAAGTGTGAATTTATAAATTTTCAAATTTATCTACACATATCAGTCGGGTATGAACTTCGGGTCATGATTATTAGCACTTACATCCGCTTGCACTGTACTTATAAGTATATTATTTTATTTTATTTCTTTATTTATAGTTAGATACTAACCTGTTTTAAAAATACGCACAGTATTTTACTAACTGAATAAACTCAGTAGATAGGTAGGCCTAATCTTGAAGATAGCCTACAAAGTGATAAATATAATTTTAAAGTTTTACCATTACTAATGGGAAGGTACTAATAAAAAAAATAGGAAGGTTGTTTATTCTGAATAAGTATAACCATCAACAAATATACCGACATTTCGTTCATTTGGTTTCTAGTACAAAGTTATACCGACGTCGCCGCGTCATTAGTCAGCGTATTTACGATTCAGAAATAGCACGTAAACCATTATTTACAGGCATATCTAGTTTCATTCGGTGCGTAAGTGATTCACGTTTTTTTTTTATATAATTCGCCTTGTTTATTGTTTTACCGTCTCTACTCTTGTAGTTAGCCAACTTTTAAAAAGTACTGGTACGAGTTGGAGCCCAGAAACAATGTTAATAGGTACTTGTAACTTTGTGAATACAGAGTGTGGCATAATATAACAATATTTATGCTTTTCTTTAAAAAGAAGGAGGGCAACTCTCACGCCGTACTTTCGATGTAGGACCATTTTATGATTGATCGCTAATTGCGTTCACAGTGCTAAATTTTGTATTAATTTACTTGATATTTGAAAATTTTCCAAAAAAGACACATTACCTATTTCATCAATGAAAACATTTTATCTTCTTTGAAAAGTTAAGTGCTGTAGGTTTACCTTGAGAAAGATTTACAGTTCTTAATATGAATCATTAATTACTTTTTACGGTCGAAAGTGTTTCCGCTTTTTTTGTCTATTCTTTTCATATTTTATGTTTTGGAATCATAAGTACATAATTTATGTTGTTTCGTTTTGTTTACATTCTTCTATCATACTATCACTATGCTTACAAATCAGGGTATTAACGTACTGGCAAATGGTCGAAATGGTCATATAGCATTGCATGAATATCTAATTTTAGGGTTATTGAAAATTTCATTAAACGGTACAATATTCTACTTACCGCGGCAGTTACCTGTTTTATAACACGACGGAAATTGTAATTTTTTTATCCCAACAATATTGATACGAAAAATATGGCAAAGCTTCCTTATAAAAGTATCGACAATAAATCGCCAATTTCGCTTATAATTCGGATCTATCTTCAATTGGCTTCCCGCTACGGGCGGGCCACATATCCAATGAAATAGTTTTCGAATAGATTTATTACATCACTCTCTTGACTTTAATTCGGAACTTGTCAGAAGGGCAAACTGCAAAGAATGGGAGCGGTCTGCACTCTCGGGGGCGGATTAGGAAGGTTTCCTGAACTGACGCCATGGACGAATAATGGAAATGAAAGTTCTAGCAGACTCGGCTTACTTAGATTGCGTGGCTTTCAGGAATCTCGACTTCGGATTAAACCAGACACGTTCCGAACCGCAGCATACATTTTCACTTGGCACGTGGATAGCGGTAAACAAGCGAATAAAACGTTTTTGAATTGTTGCCAGTTTGGTACTTGAGTTAATTATTTTTATGAGCGTTTAACGCCTGCAAATAGAAAATTGTAACCTTATTTGAATGACCTCCGAAGTTATAGACATTCTATTACTTTATCAAACGGTGCTTTGCGCAGTACTATATGACGTTTAATAAAGTTATAGAACGTCTATAAATTTGGGGGTATATTTTTAAGTGACAAATTTATAAGGGTTCTAGAACGGTGACTAGGAGCCGGAAGACGTCTTGAGGATAGCCCCTCATGGAGGACAAAGATATCATATCGCGTAGCTCAGGAAGCAAGCAGATGGATGAGAGTGGGTGAAGATTACGTGTGGAAGTTATTGAGAGAAACAATATGTCCAGCATCCAGTGGACGTCTTTCGCTGATAAATGCAGGAGTAAGTGAAGCAGAATATTTAAATACTTACAAAAAAAACAGTTTTTTTTAAGTTGAACAATACTTTTCCAATTACAAATAAAACAGGATCCATTAGGGACCTGAAATAATTACAGCAGAGAAGCAAAAATTCGATCTTAAACGAGTGGCTACATTTTGCAAAGTAGCAATTGGTGTCTGTTCCAGAACAAATTGTACATTCAGAGCCCCACTAATGAGATCGTGGAAGGAGGGGTTGAGTTGTGGCGCTAGGGATGCGGGGGGCGCGGGGGGCTGCGGGGCGGGGGAACCGCTGTCTCCAAGGACTATATTTTACGTTTAATTGACGCACAGCTGTCAGCTAATGAAGGATTTTTACAACACTGTTCAAATAAAGCTTTAAAAATACGATTTATTGTATAATTAAAATGTTGGGGAATGCCAGCGCTGCAAAATGCCAAACTCGGTTTGTTTTAATTAACTTAGGAATCCATGTGTAATACACAAAATTATGCTGTTATAATGTAGGTATATAAATACCGCGTCGTCGGTTACATTCTCTACCGTGGTGACTTAACACCACAGCTGTCTCTACCGTTCCTACCGCCTATTGTAAAGTCATGTTCAGAACTATGACAAGGATCTTTATGGTATTTATGCCAGCTAACCAAAGCATTTTCTCTGAATATAGTTTAATACCTATTGCCTACACGTTCTATGTTTTTATTTCAAACCCATAACGCGTATCCATTTTCTGTTAGCTATGTGTGCGTTTATTTCTATGTGTGCGTCCATCTTATCTATTATAGTACCTATATCATCGTAACTTCGTACCACCTACCTATTTATTGTACTCCCATCCTTGTAAAGGTACCCAAACAGTTTTGTTTGCCCACGTCGCAATACACGTAACAAGCCCGTGTGATATATGGAAGGGCGCAGACGGGAGGCCTCTAAATAAATGCCCAACTAATTAAATTTACACTATCTATCTATTAGCATTAAATACGAATTCCAATTTATTCATATGTTATATCATGCGAACGCTATTAAATCTCCTTTCCTAACAATAATGTTTACCTAAGTTTAAAACAGACGTTAGGTACCTATCTATGATTCTTTCTTCGGAACTATTTTGTAATGTCTTTATAACATTTCAATTATTATAATGGCTCAAAACCATCTTAATTTTTACTTCAATATATTTTTGCGAAGTTATATTCCGATGAGTTTAGAACTGCCATACTAAATGATTATCTTGTCGACTTTCAACTACTTCAAAAAATGTAAAGAACATAATAGTACCTAACTCATTAATCTTCCTCTGAATGTTATTAAACGAACAACCCATATTTTTCAATACAATACATTTATATGCTTACATACAACGTTGGTAGAAGATAGGTACATAATTCATCTGCCCCATAAATTGAGAGCAAAATATGAATTTATACGAACACAAACATTTTGTTGTTTGTATTATCGTTGTTTAATCTCACCTAGCGCCGCTGACAATGACAGTAATTTTCGTAAAAGCGAAATTTCCATTCTTTTGTTAAGATTAATTCCTATTCAGGATCGGAAGTATTTTATCAAAATGATTTTTTTTTCATCAGAGTAATATTTCTCTCTCAAATTGGATTATAACGGTCGTCTTCACGTTGTGTATGTACTTATTAATTTGCGCTGGGGCTACACGGAGGGCCGCCCGCCCTATGATTGAACTTTAAACAAGATTATATATATATTTAAACGGTGTATATGTTCTATCGGTGCCAAGAGTGCTCTATGCACGCGTAGGGGGCGTAATAAGTTTTATTTTTGCTGTGTTGTACAGTGCGTTATAATATTATTCAAAGAGGAAGTCTGAGAAGGTTGCCAAGCAATTTGGCAGGGCGCGCAACGGCGCGCTTTGCAGATAGAGGGTTATTTACAGCGGCTATTGGAGCCGGGCGCGTATCGTAACTTCTCTTTAAATACCCTGTTACAGGCCTGCGTTAGCTCTACTCGTGCTCTTGCACCCAAAAAATGTCTAGCACAGAATTCCATTTACGAAACCCCGCGAACGAAATAAATAAATTAAAATAATGACTAATCAAATTAGATGCATTGATTAAAACCAAATAAGAGTTCCATTACTGTCTCCGTGAATGAAAATCGTAATTTCTAGTTAACAATGGGATACTTACTTACATAGTACATATATTTAATTACTGTGTACATCCTAGTTTATGTACCTACTTATCATAATTATTGCGTAAAATTTACGAGTCTGATTAGGTCAGCGATTGCTTGGGGCGGACACTGTCGGTCATAGTGCCATGCACCACTATATATAAGCCCGCGCGCGGGCGTATGCCCTAGGCTGGAACCCACACGCCTTGTGTGGCTACGCGGTTGGTCTCGACACGAGCATTTACTTGCCATAACCAAAGGAAAGGATTAACATTTGCAAAAAATATATTCTCTACCGTCAAAGTCCGAATAGGTACTAATAAAGATTTATATTTGTAAGTATTTTCAGTAATAACCGCATATTTATTCGGAATATTCTACATAAAATACAATAACTTTTACATTTACACCATGAAATAAAAGTAATTCCAAAGTATATACAGTGTCAAAGTTTGAAAAGTACCTGACATTTGTTTTTATTTATTTGACACTTAAGTTACATAGTTGGCATCTGATTGATCGTGACATTAAGTAAGTTTACTCCGCTAATAATACGAGTTAAATTGATTCTAAACTTTACAACCCTCTTACTGTTAATTCATAGGATCTGGAGAGCTCGGGTTTACGATGCAATTACTTTAATACCATAGTTAAGTTCACAATAGCTCATCATGATAAGACACGAATAACTTGTTAACCATATATATTTTGAGTTAAAGTAAAAAAAAATACTAATTAAGGTGGAAAAAGTACCTAATCCGATACAATACCATAAGGTTTCTAAAAACCGCTACTTTTACTAACTTTATGGTATTGTATCGCTTTAGGTATTTTTTAAGCAAACTTAATACATCGAGGCATCCAATGCAGAATGCTAATCGCAAAACACTAAATTACATCGTAAATATGTCCAAATTTACGTAAAAAAATAAAAACCATTGATATTTTGAATTTCGCGCCCTGACCCTGAGCTTCCACCTTAACAAGATTTTATACTATGTCGAATAGAGTATAAATTCGATATAGAACCTCATAGGATGACATATTCTTACCTTTATGTAACACTTTTGCTCCAATTTACCGGCAGCTGTATGTTTGTGTAGCTAATAAATGGCCACAACATATGCGGGCTAATGTCTCGTTAGGTATTC
The DNA here is from genome assembly GCA_905333125.1 of Pheosia tremula. Classification (NCBI taxonomy): domain Eukaryota; kingdom Metazoa; phylum Arthropoda; class Insecta; order Lepidoptera; family Notodontidae; genus Pheosia; species Pheosia tremula. Next base: position 4,557,196 of record HG995405.1, on the reverse strand, counting down.
ATAACACAACCATTGCGTTGAGTAGAGCGCGGTGTTGATTATATTAGGTCGCGGAAACGAAAGCCGTGTCTGACAAGCTCTGCATTATAATCGGATACTTTATGATTCAAATAAACAGTTAAACAAGTATTTTTATTGAATATACCTAGGTAGGAAATTCATGAGAATATTCACCTATATCTACACGAATTTCCTATGTCAATTTTCAGTATTTACTTATTATGTATTAATTAAGCCCCAAAAATTTTGAGTTTGAATCAGAATCAGAAAAAGATCGTTTACAAATTTGAATGACCAAGACCCCCCCCCTTTTCGCTCAACTCTCTGGTTACTTCCTTGTACATATCTACCCCTCTACCCCATAAAGATGTTAGTTTCTTTGGCAAGAGGTATATTCTAGGCCTGTTATATTCATATCAAAGCTCGTATTCCCCACACAAAGAAACGTTTGATATTCACATTTACATAATGTGCGCTAGTACGTATTCGCAGTTTCGGTTCGAATATAATTTTCTTAGAAAAATCATCGTTCACAGAAAACTTTGGAAATAGAGACAGTTGACATTTCCATATCATAATACTTAAGACCAGCTCTTGTTTGTAGTACATTGAATATTCTTGGAAAAAATATTCGCAATGGCCATTATTTTCTAAACAGAACGCGAATTTTATGATTTATTTTTTTCTGTAGGTCAGACACGTAATATAGAAAAACTAGTAGGTAGACGGATTCAACTTGATTATATATAATAAATAATGTGACCCATAATTTTGGATTTTTATCCCGAAAATACCTGGGTCCATCCGGGGTGCCCAAAACTCTGTATTTTTTCCGAAATTCCACTTCGCGGATCTTATTAATACTTGGTATGCAAAGTGACGTTATATCCGGATTACTTAATGCTAAAACTATGGTTATAAAGTGTACTAGTCTATATAATATATTCGTTCAATGTATACCAACGATATAGTTTTCATAAACAGAAAACAAAAGGCTGCACGGGAATAGTATAAAAACGAAGTCCACGCGTACAAAGTCGCAGGAACAGCTAGGTAACACACAAACACCAACGAAATAGAAATATGTTTGTGGGTGATCGAAGAAGATAAGTAAATCTCTTAGCGCGTTGGGTGCTCCTGGCAGGGGATTCTAGCTCCATAAGCGTACGCGTGTCGGCAAATCTCATTACTTGTCGAGGATAAAGAAAATTCAATATCTATCTTTCTTTTTCTTTCTATACCTTTAGGAACAAATTCCATTACCGGATCTCGTTTAAATCGCGAACAAAATTTGTAATTTTGTAGGTAGCTAGTAGAGACCGTTACAATTTTAATATTGTTCTTGGATATTCAGCTTATCACATACCTAGGTAGCGCTTTAAAACTGTGTATATGTGTATATGTATTTTGTACCACTCCTAGCAGATCTTACTAGGTAATCTAGGTTTAAGTAGTAGCTATAATCTCTCTCATGGATACAGAATAAATAAATCAATTCAATATGTACTTACTTAGTGCATAGCATGTGAAGGGTTAAATTTTCAAGTGAGCGTCGATGGCCAAAGCTGTAACTATAGGAAATAGCGAAAAATGCTTAAAGGACTATCAAGACCGATTTGGATGAAAACTAAAACTACATCCAGATTGTTTTACAAGATATAAAAATCTAGATACAACGTAAATTCTTGCTGAAATAGCACCTAGAAGCTGAAAAGAATATATATAAATAAGTAAAGCAATTTCAAGAACGTAGGTCTTATAGTTTTGGAGATATCGAGGTAAGTGAATCAGTAAGTGGTTTTCGCTTTTATATACATTTAAGTAATATAATAATATAAGTAAACTATCATAATAGGTATACCATATTATCACTTTATTATACTATCTGATAACCTATTTTTTTATTGTCTGTCTCCTGACAATTTATTAAAATGATACAATTTTTGGACGAAATCAATTGTTCTTGGAAGTATTACCAACACAACTTTGTCAAATCATTTTCAGGCAATTTCCGATATTAAGCGCGTCTTCGTTCACTGTTATTGTTTAGGGCCGATGTAAATTACTTGGTGGGCGGGCTTTAGAACGAAATCCTATTAATTATTCCTTTAAACACAATTCTGAACGCAATATTATAATGAAATATTTAAGAAGGTACCTACCTCAAGCAAACAAAGGTAAAAATGAAACATCAATTTTATTCAGTCCATCGACCTAATTAGCACAGTTGGTAGAGACCTTCCGTCCTTTTTGCTCCGAGGGTCACGGATTCGAGTCCTGGTAGGGAAAAGCTTTGTGTGATGATCATGAACCTTTGTAACCGAGTCATGGATATTTAAATTCTATATTAAGCATTCAATACTGAGTTCACCCTCAATGCATTGTCCGGTACCCATAATACAAGCGTTGCTTAGTGTTGTATCGTGTTGGTGTATTGTCTGACGATATTACTATTATTATTATTCAGTACCTATTAATAAGTATTAGTTCGTTTAGTAATAGTAGATGAACAGGTAATGGCCTCAGCAAACTGAACAAGTACCAACCTACCTACTGAATCAGTGTACTGATATATTTAAGTCGTTTGGTTATAATGAAGAAGACTTTGAAACATAGTGCGTATGCCTACACGCTCCCACGTGTTCAAATATTAATTTGTGTTTTCCAAAATTGGAACAAACGGTAAACTTGGTGAGCACCTAATTATTAAAGAGCTTTCTTAATGTAATATAATACAATTTCGTATACAGTACGCACTCGAGATGCCTTTCTATCAGCGAAGGTATGTATAATTTATTCGTTTAATATAGCTATTAATATTTTCGACATGTTTCAAAACTGGTAATTACATGGTCGATGGAAAACATAAAGGTAGGTCATGTTACCGAGGCCGAGCCGTATACAGGGTGTAAGTGGCCTCGTAACGAAAACTGTTACCATGGATTCTACTCATGATTCTGGCGCCTTCAGAGTTAGAATTTTCCGTCGATCTTTTCATGGTCATACGCATTATTTTCAGTATATTTAAATTGATTTTAGCATGGAATCATAATATAAATAAACCCACTAATATTATTAATGTGAAAGTTTGGATGGATGGATGTTTGTAACTCAATCACACCAGAACGGCTGAACGGATCTGGATGAAATTTGGCACAGAGATAGCTTATAGTCTGGAATAGGTACTACATAGGCTACTTTTTATCCCGGTAAAAAGTATGGTACCCGTGGGATAGATTTGCTTTAATTTTTCATATTTTTTATCGCGGGTAACACCACGGTGCGCAGCTAGTAATTTATGTAAACGTTAGCTATAAGTAAGAGTTATCAATACTCGTACCCTTTAACTCGCATACCTACTCTTTCGTATTGAATAGGCCAAGTTTCAATAGCTGTTGTTCGAGAAAAACGTAACGTAAAGTGAATTCTTGCGTGAACTAGGAATGCGAGTACTTTCATCAAAAGAAAGTTTGGTAAAACCTTTATAATTTACAGTTACTACATGTGTGTATTAAAAAAATTATTCCGTATCCCAACGGCAAAAGATATAAAATTGCTTTGTTTTTTGTTGGTCTGCCTGCAAGCACAAAATGGTATCCTACGATACTGATCTTTTGAAACTTTTATTTCAAAGAACGCGTCGGCGTCTGGAGGCAGGATAGTCTTTGAAACGGCAAATGCTGAAGTATCTCTTGCTGTTTGAAGTCGAAATTGTAAGTGAAGCGAGTTATTGAATGTATTGACTGCTAACATAAACCGATTACTCACGTGAAAACCAATTCAGTATGGTAAGGAGGAACTTTTAATGTAATAGTCACGTCATTTCTTCATTATTATTTATGTAATATAAACAATTTCTTTATTTTACATTATTATTCTTTACGGTATTCCAAATATTAATCTCGCACTACGAAACACGCGTAGTTTTAACGTTATGTCATATATAAACATTGTGCTTGAGGCACTTTATTCAAAGTAATTTGTACTCTTTAATGGTAAGTACGTACGTACCTAAAAGTGCTTGCAGTGTGTGTTTATATACTCTAATATCAGAAATATCCAAAAGTAGAAAGCCCATCGAAATTGTAAATAGGCAATTTTGAATAGGCACAGAACATTTAGAAATACCTGCTTAAGTACCCATTAAATATAATTTAATAAAGCTAGATCGAACTATAGAAACTACAGTTTCGTAAAGGGCTTTATAGGCTGTTAACAATACGCAATAAAATCTGATGGTTGATTGAAACAAAAAGCTATAGCAATAAATACGAGGGTAGGTGGCAATTACAAGCATTGGGCGGTTCCAAGAATTAATCTCGATTGTTTGTTCCATCAATATTAATGGAAATAATGGCGCACTTACAATACCACTTAATAATGAATATACACTGAGAAAAATGACCTCCGTGCTTCATAAAATATAAACATGAAGAATGATATATAATTTAGACAACCGAAAATCTAGCATGAACATGTTGACATATCGTTCCGTCGGGTTCGATTTACGTTTTACAACAACTAGTTACAGTGAACGTAATGATTGGATTTCATTCTCATGTTTATTGGTGAAGCCAATTCATGTTAAATTGTCATTATTTACGCACAAAGTGTCCGTAACAACTCTTGGTCCTTTTTTAACAGGAATACGGATAAAAGTTGCAGAATACCTTATAAATTAATCGTAATCATGCAAGGTATTTTTCTCAGTGTATTTTTAACTCCAAAACAGAAAGTCTACAATCGTGCAACAAAGCCCTTTTCTACTGTAAAATGTATGTATTGTAAGGTCATTGTATGTTGCTTACACTTCTACAATTATAAAAACACGCATTATTGTTTTTTCTCTAGGTTACGTGGAAATTAAACGTGTAAAATCTAATAACGTAGATATTCGTTGTTTATAAATAACTGAACTGAAATTGTGATTGTACGTCAAGATTACTGTAATTTGCGCAAGAAAACTTTTCCCACCGAAGCAAGTGGACCGTAATGGCGTGTTATTAAAGGTACTTTGTTATAAATTAGGATTTGCCACATTTTCTTAAGTGGATGCATTTAAGTAAGCACTCAAGGTTCTTTCTTTTATTATTCTTATAACAACATGACAGGAGATGGCCGAAAACAGAGATGTGTGGCGAAGACAAAGGGAGGTCTTTGATCAGGAGTGGGACATTTAATAGGCTACTAAAAAAAATCTATTAACAATTTTTTCTAAACTATGATCATACTAGGTCCTGAAGTCTGCTAACACAGTTTTCCCAAACATAATTTTACCGTTACCGTTCGAATACGAGTCGATAATGGCTCAAATATAATACTTAGTAGAGACCTATTTATGTACTATACGGTTTTCAGACTTGTTTTGGTTTAAAAAAAACATTGAACAAAATATAATATTAGATTATTTTGAAAAATAATCAAAATATTAAATTTAATTGTGCTTACACATATATAGAAATATGTCAATGCTTACACCACTTTGTGCGTCTTAAAACGTCATGAATGAAGACCGCACACTCGATGATGCAATATATCGGTGCACACCTTGTGATGCTGGGAACGTATATCCCGCTTAGTTTGATATTGATCCCTCGTCTAATCGCATCGCTAGGCGTTGTGGGCCCAATCACCGACGATAACTGGATTTTGCTCCCCAATGTAGTCGGGACACGTGACACGTCCCTGGGGTTATCAATTGTGAACTCAATTATTGTACGACTAATTAAATTAATACACATGAAACGTCGACTATTCGCATGGGTACCTACTTGTGATTTCATGTTCGTTTTCCGATGTAGCTTATTAATATAATTTCTTATAGTAATTCGGTACCTAATTATGTGCTTAAATATGAACCTACGCAATGCAATAGTGTACAGACAAAAGTATTTTTTTAAAAGGCGACAGAGAATTTACACAATGGACCACTTCTATTGTGTGTTTGTAATATGAATGATCATTGTTTTATCTATCTTAAACTTTTTAGAATTCTTATATGTGTGTCTTTGTATTCAAACATCACGGAGAAACGATTGGACTAATTTCATCTACGGTAGCTCGGACAGAGCTGCGGGTAAAACCTAGTGTTCCTATATGTAGACAGTAGGAAGTAGGTAGGTACAGATGTGCGTTGCAATTAGTCGGCAATGTGAGCAACACAGCAGGGGCGACTCGCACGCGTGGTTACTCTCCGCTGCCAATTTGTACCGCATTGTTACACTTCACACGACATGCCGACATATAATATAGGTATCTGTACGTAGACAGAATATACATAGGTTTTTATACAGTAGTTAGGAAAACATATTATCACGAAAGTAAAACTTACTTTACAAAGTGGAATTAGCAGTGGGCGGGGTACATACAGCTCGCAATACCGCTGACCGTTGGGGCAGGAAGGTCTTAGTATGTTAATTATGAGCTAGATGACCCACAAGGTGGACCAATGACATCAAAGGGCCAGTAGTTGCAAGTGGCGAAATACCGTTATGTGCGGTATAAATTAAGGAGACAATCCATCTGTCATCATCCGGCTGTTGAATATTTAAAGCATGAAAATATTAAATCCCTTTCCCACTTTTGGAAACAAACAATAAAAATGTTTTGAATACGACCTACTCCAGTTGCATAGTTTAAGACCCCTTTGCGGAGGACAATTTGACGGCGGAACAACACAAATGCGCGCCTGGGGAGCCAGCCCCTAAAATGCGATTGCCAAAACGCTAATTCATAAAACAAACCGCCGAGCATCCGAGGAATTTCGCATGCAGATAAGTACTCGCACACGTAACATAAACAGCTACGGGAACCTCTCGCAGCGAGTGCTAACTTTGAACGGCCCGATTTCTTTGTTATTTTTAATATCGACTTTTTTGCGCTCCGATGCTGGTTGCTAATGGATTTTCAATATTTATGTTGACAGACAAACAGGGGGCGGCCGGAGTGAGTTCTCGAACGTTGTCTCCGTCCGTCCCGAGTATGTATGCCCCTAAAGAAAGCAATCGGTGGTGTCTAAACGACGTTTATTTATGTTTACTTGTGGTGGTGGCACAAGTGATTAGGTTGTCCGTCAATTTTGTGAGGACAAGAACAATATCAAACTATGTAGCGATTCCTATTCGGATTGAGTGGTGGCAGGTAACCAGTATCATTACGGAATACATTATTCATATTGAAAGTGCGTTTTATCAACCTCTCCCCAAACTATACTTAGTCGCCCAATCTACACTTATATTATAAATGCGAAAGTAATTCTCTCTCTCTCTCTATTTCTGCTTGTCACCTTTTCACCACTTAAATAAACTTAACCGATTTTGAAGCAATATAACAAAGAAATAGTGTGCATGGACGTAACTATTATCTTTTATTTATGTCTACGCGTATTATTTCGCTAGCACAATTAGTTTATGTATTAAATGACTTGGTCGACAAATTATTGTATAAAATATTCATGTAACATGAAAATATTTCCTGTCTAAGTACACTTCTGTCGGGCACGACGGATGTCTGAGATCATTACCATAATAGGTACCATTTGGCCGGGACAGACCCTTCTCCATTGTCTTATGTTGGCTTTGAAGAGGATGAGCTTGCAACATTTTATTTGAGTATTTTACTTTGCTAACATGTTTTTTTCGATATCGAAAGTACTCTACCATTGTTTATTCCTGAAATATTTAATGCACAAACACCACCAATGTATAGTAGTATATTGTTAATAAGAAACTTTCAATACATAGCATATATGTAACAATTAGGTTGCTTGTGGTCAGACGAACTCGTGCATGAGCTGGCTGTGGTTACAGGACCGCGCGGCTACCAACCACGTACGCCCACCATTAATAACCGCACATATCGCTCATACCTAGCTCAAATTTGTTTAAACAGTACTGAATATAGGATCTAACATAATGAAATCAATCTGATACCAAAGACCATCGACTCGACAGTGCGTTTTTGTTTCGAGAAGCTTCGATGACTATTTCACGAGTTATCGATATATTTTTTACTCATCGTAACAGTATATACATATATTAATGAGGTAGTAGGTAGTACTACAAATATCTCGACGGGTTGCACGGGGCGCTTTTATTAATTTGTTTGGATAGTAACAAATGGCTTGCGGTCATTCGGAAGCATGAGTAACGACGCGGTTACGGTTTGCTCGCACTTCGACTTTTCGCATCTTGTGTACCGCGTAGGTACCGTTCCGGACTGTCTAATTAAACTAAGGGCCTGTTCCACAGTGTGCTTATAAACTATCCAAAATTCAATCCATCGGATATGTTGTGGCAGGGTTATCAGCACATTGAAAATAAGGCCCTAATAGGTAGATATAATTTAAGCGACAAATTGGGTGCAAAAATATACTTAGGTACCTACCACAGATCACGAGAGATATGCCGTGCGGTTCAAAATGTATGGGAACTCGCTGCCTCCGCTTTGTTCCCCACCACTCTCTAAAACCAACCAATACGAAGTCTCTTCGGTGCGTGCTGCGTCGCCGCCGTATACAGCGGCCGTACCACGCGACGCACCAGTTTATTCAAAGTATCGTTAGACGATCTATACATTGCCTCGTACATTCACTCAGTAGCGAACATAGGTGGTACTTAAAGAGCCATGTATTTTGTACAAAAATAAAAAAGTCGTTGTGCTACATGAAAACTAAAATAACATAATAAAGGCATTAAATATTTTTTGATTTGTTGTTTTTAATGATTTTAAAGACGAATAAATAAAATACTTAATTCTGGCTGGTGAAATGAGATTCCATCTTTCGCGTAGTTCACTTTGCTGCTAGTATTTTTGCATACAAACACGGAACAACCCGGCATTTTGAAAAAAACTAGAGCACCGGCACCGACGTGCAGTTGCAGTGGACTGACGGCGAAAATTGTAGGTTAGCCAAATGTACGCTAACTTTGTGCGCAAGCCCACCGCTTTCATAACATATCTCCTCTAATATATCTGTGGTACCTACCTACATGCTGCATAGAAATCTTATTATGTTCTCTATACGAAATAGATAGGTACAGATCTTTAATTTGTTATAACCACAGCAAAGTAGAGTGGTATTTTTTACATAAAGGGTATACTCGTCTCCTGATATAAATTTAGGATATTTTTTGTACATTGAAAATAATGTTTCAGGTACAGAATCAGAATCAGAAGTGTATAGTCAATAACATGGTCACTATATGGATATAAGTAAATAAGAAATGAATGTAAAACAAGCGAAGCGCGGGACGCTTTGTTCAGTGACACGATAAAATTTATATGGGTCCTCGGAACATGCTGGCCAACTCATAAAACTTGGCCCGATTTCTCTTGTGAAACAAATGTAGGTACATCTACATTTTACTGGAGTTATATTGTAGTAATATGACACCAGATTTGTGTTTTCAGGACTACATGTTGTATTTGAATATTTAGTCTGGCGCATATTATTAAACACAAATACTTATACAACAACGAAATAAAGAAAACGAAACGAACGACAGGATCTCTCTATCTTGTTCACTTATTGTTTGATCATCTACACATATAGCAAGAGTAACTTGCTCGTGTGCATTCAATATTCTACTATAGGTACTATCTAATAAGCTCTGATTGACATAGGCGAGAGGTTTCTTGCATATAGCGATATACTTACTCTATATATGTAAATGTATTATAGTCAACTATATGTAGGTATAGCAAAACTAAATACTTATTTATTAAAATGCATGCAAGCTGATATTGTGTATAGTTTATTGCCTTCTTTTATTACATTATTACTTTAAAAAATATTGCTCGATAGAAAATTACTAAAAGGTTATTTATGATGGGCGCCTATAACATCATCCTCTATAGTGATAGAGGATGATGATATTACTATTATTACTATTTTACTACTATACTATTATTATTACTATTCTATAAACCAAATCCATGTGTGCGGAGCCACGGGTAAATCCTAGTACTGTTAGGCAGAAATATCAATAAAACACAACAATTAACCAAAATACAATTATATTCGTATGGAAAACATATATCCGCGCCGAATTTACTATCAAAGAGTCAAAATACAATAGAGCGGGGACACGTCAAATGTAAACGGTAATAGTGTGGTGACATGCGAAATATCATAGAGGTTCGGTTTTCTTATCTGGTTATCAGCTCGGCCATCCTGCACTCCTTCGGTCCCCGAAGGAGACGCACTTGGTAGACTCCGCACCACGGTGGAAGTCCAAAGCCTCAAGTCTGCAGATTCTTCTCGGCGTCTTCAAACAAGTTGTTGAGGTTTCTGTGCTTTGAGGCCCCATAGGCAAGCAAATTGGATATTGCTAGGCCCCATAGGCAAGCAAATTGGTTGTTGCTAGGCCCCATAGGCAAGCAAATTGGATGCTGCTAGGCCCCATAGGCATGCAAATTGGATGCTGCTAGGCCCCATAGGCAAGCATGGTAAACGCTGTTGGGCTCCTAAAGCAAGCGTCTAAATTATGTGCAATAAGGCCCCGAAGGCAAGCAAAGTGAACGCTGGTAGGCCCCAGAGGCAAGCGTCGTAATATTGTGCTGTAATGCCCCGAAGGCAAGCAAAGTAAATGCTGGTAGGCCCCAGAGGCAAGCGTCGTAATAATGTGCTGTAAGGCCCCGAAGGCAAGCAAAGTTAACGCTGGTAGGCCCCAGAGGCAAGCGTCGTAATAATGTGCTGTAAGGCCCCGAAGGCAAGCAAAGTTAACGCTGGTAGGCCCCAGAGGCAAGCGTTGTAATAATGTGCTGTAAGGCCCCGAAGGCAAGCAAAGTTAACGCTGGTAGGCCCCAGAGGCAAGCGTCGTAATAATGTGCTCTAAGGCCCCGAAGGCAAGCAAAGTTAACGCTGGTAGGCCCCAGAGGCAAGCGTTGTAATAATGTGATGTAAGGCCCCGAAGGCAAGCAAAGTCAACGCTGGTAGGCCCCAGAGGCAAGCGTTGTGTTCGTGTGCTATGACGCCCCGAAGGCGAACAGACTAAACACTGGAAGGCCCCAAAAGCAAGCATGTTATCGTGCTATAAGGCTCCGAAGGCAAGCTAAGCTAACCCTGTAAGGCCCCAAAGGCAAGCGTTGTAATCATGTGCTATTAGGCCCCGTAGGCAAACTAAGTTAACACTGTAAGGCCCCGGAGACAAGAATTGTAGTGATGAGCTACCAAAATCAATAAAAGCAGTGGCATTGATGCCATTTATGAGAACATTACTGAAATACTTTATACCAGATATTTTTTTGAACATACTGTCTGGACTTTTCTCACGATTCTGTTTTATGGTTTCTTTTTTATTGTTTACGGCATTCTTCTTGGGTGTGACCTTTCAAATTGCAGAATGAGCAATATTTGCTTTGATTCTTCTTCTTGTAACAATCAACCTCTATGTGACCAACCCGATCACAAAAAGCACACCTTCTTTCATCTCTTGGTGTTATTTTTCTGTCATCTTTGTTCCTAAAGCACCTATTTGCTTTGTGACCAGCATTACCGCATAAAAAGCACTTATAACTTTTTACAGACTTATTTGTAGCATCTGATGATACATCAGGTTCAGATGGTTCTTTCTCAGTATCAATTGAGTTAATACTAGCCAAGTACCTTAGCAGAGAACTCGTATCCCGGCAACCAGCAGACTTCGCACCAACCTCTAACAACTTATCACCAAGTGTCCCAATGACCGCTTCAGTGATAACTTCATCACTCAGGTGGCATGACATGCCTATGCCAAGCTTATTGTAATAGAACTCAATAGGATCTTCATCGGACAATCTTACTCTGTTTACAAGTTCTCTAATTTGAGACAACTTATTTTTGGTGAACGGAAATGCCTTGATCAATTTATCTTTCCACTCACTCCAGTTTATTTCATAAGAAGCTTGATGCTCATACCAACCCTTAGCATACCCACTGAGTTTTGAAGTGCAATTGCATATTAGGGTACGTTCATCCCAACCATGCATTTTAGCTGTGCTTTCCAAATTGCGAATCCAATGTTCAACTGGTACTGAGGTAGTTTGAGGATTAAACTCTGGAATAAAATCATTACGACCGGCTGTGATAGCTTCGAGACCTTCTCAACTCCCTGATTAGTCCCTCTAAAGCATCTATACGGTTTTCTTTTTGTTCTAGATCTCTTTTAAACTTCTTTTGTTCACTTCTATAATTTGATGGAGAATTTTTCCTATCCCGCTTTGTCTTATCCTTATGCCTACCCATTGTAAAGTTTTAATACACCATAAACCAATTAATTATTTAGTAATATCACACTCAGTTCAATGATTTGATAACAAATTAGTTGTGTTATAATAGTCTTTTAAGACACAGTAAAGCAAATCAAGTTATAAATTAAATATTAATATAGTTCAATTAATGTCTCTTTTTTTTTTCTAAGTACAAGAAAACTTTCACACACATAACAGGTGCAAGATAACACACTGATAAGTAGGTCTGCCAAGCAAATTATTATAACATAAGTCACGCAGTTAGTAGCAAAAGTATAGTAATGGAACATGGAACAAGCTCACCGAGTAACTGCAAAGCACCTGGATGAAGGTAAATTATTTGAGTACATGGAGAATAGCTTCAACACACTTGAAGGTTATCAGGCTAGCTCTGCTAAGCAAGCCAGGTACTCCCGGGATAAATGTTCATATGATGCGACACATTGGCAAACTTGTCCGAACAAGTTTTGCAAACACAAACACCAATACCAATATTGTCAATAACAATAGATAAAATAATATTAGTTAATAACAATTTACACTTATAATAACTTCTCTTGTTGTTAGTTTTACACGAAAATTAACTAATATTATGCGTCTTTACCGCCAAAAACAAAGATTTTTACAACTTTTGTTCCCGCACGTTATATTATAGTTTTAATTAAAAATAACTTGTGGAGCGTGAATTTATCTCACTTCTGAATTTCTGTTAGGCAGAAATATCAATAAAACACAACAATTAACCAAAATACAATTATATTCGTATGGAAAACATATATCCGCGCCGAATTTACTATCAAAGAGTCAAAATACAATAGAGCGGGGACACGTCAAATGTAAACGGTAATAGTGTGGTGACATGCGAAATATCATAGAGGTTCGGTTTTCTTATCTGGTTATCAGTACATACCATTCATTATGAAGCTTTAATTAGGGATACTCCACAACAAAATAATAAACCCACGCAGAACACTCAAATTATTTTTGTTGAAAATATATACATACGAATACGAAATACTTTATGACTACGCAAACATAATACATTCCTTTTGTGGAGAAAGTAAATTTAGGGAATTGTAGTTTAGGTAGCGCGGGACTGCGGCCAAGAAAAAAAAAGGTTGCACTAAGGGATCTCCTCTGAGAACAATTTTTCAAACTGTGTTGCCTTCTTGGTTTACTTACATCAGTGATTTAAAGCGAAAACTTACACAGTTTGAAGCGCTACCTATTATGTTAGATTCGTTTGTTTTTGTCCTAAACAGATATGTATTAACGTATATTAATCTTAACAAATATTTCATGGCTAGACTTCTTGCCGTGCAGTAAACAGTTACTAACATAAATCGACATGAGGCCCTTGCCTATAAACTTAGGTATAAGTCAAAAAGTGGGCAGGTACCTACAATAAATTAATTGTTAAAGATTCCACTTTAATTATCATTCTATCACAATTATTGGACTTTTGTAAAAATAATCGTATTAGAAATACGCCATTAAATGCTTTATTTTATGGCCGAGTATTGGGATTTAAAAGCAATCAGTTCCGAGGAAAAGATAACGAATCAAGGCGTGGAGTCGATGATTAGTTCCCGTAGAAGCTGATCCGCACCACGGGGATCAGCGCAGGCTATAAAAGTAAATTGAATTGTTCTCCGGGCTGTTGTTCCATGCTGCATGAGCCAATGGCCGCTTTCTTGCTGTGTTACGATTTTAACTTCACGGTGTTATAGCTAACTGTCGTCTTTATGGCCTCTCGTGTGACACTAAAAAAACATGTCTTTGCTGGTACAAAAAATAAATTGGATAAGCTTCTGAAGTGCATTATACTGACTTGATTAAATCCACAAAGAACTCTTTAACATTTTCTTCCTTGGCTCGTTTCTATACCCTTTACTAGTGTTACGTAACAAGGAAGATTAGAAACGTACATATAGAAATTGTAATCCTAATCTGAACGAGAATTGGTATCTGTAATGTTATTCAAAACTTCGATATCTGGTTCTTTGCCTTCAATATTGCTATTAGGGTGGCTGTAATAAAACTTGGACAATTAAATGTAAGTCAGCGTCGTCGGAAGCGGCGAGATAAGACCTAGTGGCGCCCCTTAGCGGGGCACTCGGGCTATTAACAGGGTGGCCTTACACCCCGAGTTACTCGAACTGTCTCTCAAATGTGATTAGAAATGCCTATTAAATTCAAACGTTTGGTGGTCTTCCGCTCAGAGTAGGTACATAATGTATAAAACCCGCTTGACAATAATCGTTAACTTTATCCCATCTTGCAACGTGCGTTCGCCGAAAATATTGGCGGCTACCTCATAAACGGCGCTAAGAAAAAGAAGCCGTGTTTTAAGGGCCTCGTGTACTAGCTGAAGAGGAAGCTTAGAAACACTACTCACGAAACCCCTGTGGTGTCGTTTCTAAGCCTGGGAGTGGGAGGGATTCCAGAAAAGGATACAAAACAAGTCGTCTACCTCGACTCGCTCGCGGAATCCACAAACAGATGAACTCGATGAACATCGAGCCAAGTGAAAAGTGCAGGAGAACGTCGCTGTTACATAACCAAGACACGACTTTTTTGATAATTAAATTTTATTTCCATATTCCTCACGAACGGTCAGCATGGTCACCTTAGCTATAATTGGCGCAAGTTTTGCTAGGCCAGACCGACGGCTGTGGACTGTGGCCAACTTTTACTTATTCCCCTATAATTACTTTTACTCCTTTTCTACTATGTTACATGAAATGTTTAATACTTTAATAGGTTCCTCCCAATCAATCTGTAAATGTAAACTAGGCCTTGTAAATTAAAATAATAATATCTAATATTAAGACAGTAGGTAGTACCTATAAGTAAGAAACTGTAAATCCCAAAGCTGTAAATAGTCTAAAGACTTTCATTATCTTTTAAAAACTTAGAAGCTTAGAAATTCTATTATCCTAATAGCAATCATGGGATAACCTTTTTTTATAATTACCGATTTACTTTGTTCCATCAACGAGATTGTGGGGGAAAAGATTGATGATTCTCGTGTCTTCATTTTATTTCCCCGCGGATAATCTCGTTGTCTCCGGCTTAAGGACATGTGAGCCGGAAATACGACAGCAATTTTCCTCCAACTATAGAAAAATGAGGAGCGTTTAGCGTCGTGCATGGGCACCCACCCGTGTGTACCTACACAGGGCTCGCCATCGCACAAGGGAGATGTTGAACCAACGAACCGTTCTCATATAATATATCCTTTTCGAGGATCAGTGCTTGACGCTGCCGTTTATTTTACTTATGTAACTCGAATATTATTCGTCCGAATATTTTGTCGTTTTTATAAAAATAATCTTATTTCAAAAACGTGATTCGATGATGAAGAATGACAAAAGACCTCATCCGTCAAAATGTAAAGAAGTAGAAAAGTAATCAGTCTTACGCAATACCTAGCGAGCCCACAATACACTCGGCTTTTTGAGCGATGTGAGCTCGTGACAAATGTCTTGATTACATTCCTGTGACTCAAGAGTGCGCCTGACGGATGACCACTTGTTTTATTGCCCGCTTCAGGCCGCAGCTATAAATAAACCAGTATTACATTGCTGGCAAAACAACCGTGATATTCTCAGAGGTTCTGTACTTCAACCGTAAAATAAAAGCTGAGAAAGATAAAGTAATTCCCTATTGGGGCTTTTACTGTCGTTTGCTGGACTTTAGGCTACAAATAAGTATACCACAAATTTATAACGGCTTTAAAAAATGAGAATGAATTTTGAGCATGAAAAGGAATCAAAATTAGCACATTGTTTCAAATAAAATCATTATTACATCAATTATATCACTTCGTTGGGATTGTGTTATGCGAAATAATTAACCTGTGTATTTTTTAAAGAATTTAACGTTTCTATTATATAATTAAGTACTTGTATTAATAACATCCAGTAAAGAAAGTAAGAAATTTCCATTGAAAATATATTTCCACTATATTTACAACGAAAATAGAAATTAAAATTACACCATGCTATATAAATGAATAATAACAAAATCATATTATACCTTTATTCAAATTCTAAATACTAAACAAAATAAACAATAATAATAATAAACAAAATATGATATAGTTACGAACTGTCTTGACTGAGCAGCTACCTGTAAGTACATACCTTACATAATTTTTCACAATTTTATTTACCGGTACTGATAAAATGTTTATTATACTGATTCAATACATCAATTTCATTGGCGGGTGCGTTAGTTCTCTTGAAAATATTTTTCACATTTTTAGATAGGTACAACATTAGATACTTATATAATATTTTCAGATACCAACGTACTAGGTAAATGAATAAAGATTTAAAAGATAAGTGAGTAGCTTTTAGAGCTGCGAGCATTCACCTCAGAATGCCACGTAAATGGAACCTGTAAGGAATAGAAGTGAAGCGAGGACAGTGCTCCCGCAATTTATACGAAGTTAAAAACGTTGGAAGGTGGTAGTTAGGACAGGGTGGCACTTATGTGTCCTCTTGCCATCGTTTCGCGCCTGATTTACGTGCCGTCGTGTCTCTACTAATGATGTGTCATTTAAGATGCCAAAAGGCCCCCTTCCGTTGAGCCCTTCAGGTGTCAGCGACTGCGATGCGAGACCGCGACAGTGCGACTTAGTCGCAAGTCGCATGGTGACGCGTGAAGCTTATGGATTTTGGTCGTGTCGCGTGCATCGGTCGTAACATTGAGTTGCAGTCATGGGTCACGGTGCTCGTATAGCTGCCGATGTTTTATTTACTTCGAAGGCATAGTAATTTTTTAAACAAATCCCCAAAAATATAAGAGAGTAGGTACCTAATTAATTAGTAGTAGGTATAGATATAATAAACGAAGTTAAATACTCACCCAAACTAAGAAAAATATACAACACGTTAGCTACTACACCAAATCTGAGAGAGAGAGAGAGAGAGAGAGAGAGAGAGAGATTGCTTAGGCGCCAAGATCAAGTAAGTATGTAATTTTTACTTATCTATTCGCAAAAGCAATGTGAGTTGAGTGCGACCAGGGAATTTCATAAAGTTGATCAATTTGGCTCGCTCCTTTCTAGCGTTTGAAGCGAAATTCTTAAAGCATTCAAGTTGATTTTAATTTACTTTTATGTCAATAACCGTCGTTCGCGGCAAAATGGCAGAAATCGCAGTGTGAATATTATTCTGAAGTTTTTTTTTTAAATGACTTCGCCACCTGGTAATATTTTTAAATATTAAGTACCTACTAATATTGTTGTATATAATGAGCAAATACCGTTTTTCATGAACCAAGGTACGGGGACTATAGTTCCGTGAGTATTGTCATTGAAACGAGTTCCACTTTTTTTATTAATGGTCATATTTAAAAACCACTATAAAAGCGTTATTACGAAGAAGGGATATCAAAAAAACAAGTATCTTTTAAGCTACTTAATACATAAGAATATGTAATGGCTACTTAATTTGAATAAATTTCTTATACAGGTAGGATGTACAGTATTTCAGTAACATGCCGTATAAGTAACTACCTACCTACTGAAGTAACTACTTAAAACCATTTTATAATAAACCAATAAACGAAAAGTCTGCAATTCATTCATGTCGTTGCAAGATTTTCGAATGTAAAATTTAAATTCTATTCGCAATCAAGGCTGTTACCGATCAGGTGCCGATTTAATTGAATTTGAATAATTAATAATTTTCAAACAATTCCAAATCACATTATAATAGATAATGTTGGCAGTTTCAGTAGCTACAGCGGGTAATAAATGATAGAATCGCTACGGGCGCAGTTTCATTATGCCACGTCCATTGTGCGGTCCCCAAAGAGTACGGAACCTTTCCGTTTCGCGGCGGTGGGTAAACCCTTTATACCTATTTCACGTAAAAAGTTCTGCGACTGTAAAAAGTATCATAAAAGAAGAGAAAATGGATTTTCCATTTCATCTAGTTCACTACGGTGTCTATACTCTTAGATTAATTATAGATGCATCTGATAGATAAACAATAAGAAATAATATTAACTACGTGATTCATATCTACTCCTCTGTTATTGCTAATCAGATCCGTGGCGCGTATATGAACTGAACTGCATGTGTTTGTATGGCAAATTGCACATTGCATCTAGCGGACATTATGTAAAACATTCAATTCTCTTTAAAAAGTGGATATATGCGGAGAACGGAACATATGTCAGTCGGTGCATCTGACTTTATGTTATTTGTCATTGACTAGCTGCCCAATTAATTATGGGATACCCACTTATATCATCCATGTTTATAATTTCTTACCGCCCGACGCCACGCAAAAGGCGTGTTATAAGATTCATCCCATGGTTGTTACATCATAGCTCGCAAGTGGATGGACCGATTTCAAAGCAGTATTGTTGTACGATCGCTGAATATCAAATGGTACTTAGCCACGTTTAATTAATTTAAGTATGTTACACTCAATTTTTAAACATGTGTTTAATGTGTTCAAAATGTTGTATTACAAACATGTTCGTATTCAGGAAATTAACATTAACAAATATCAATTAAAAAGATCAAACGATGTTAGGATATCGCCGAAGGGGTCGAAATATTTACATAGGACACGGTATAAATAAAATGTTTTCAAAAGAGATAAAAATAATTCGAGACAGGTAGGTAACCATTTGTAAACAAAACCTTAATTAGGGATATTTATTTAATGAGCGGAGTTTTTAAATTAGACACAAACATATTTGTATAGTACGGAGAAACGAAATAATTTTAACAGAGAAGTAAGAACAGGTTATTAGTGATTAGCGATATTTGAATACCTCTGAGCAGGTGACTTGATCAGCACTTAAATAAGTAGGTACTGTTTATTTCACAGCATAAAGGGTTCGTGCTGATACTTTAAATTTGTAAGAAAGGGTATTTAAACTGTTGTTTATTATCTTGAGCGCACACAGTACACACACTAGCGGAGATAGACCAAAGTTAATCAACAAAAAAATATGTACAGATAATAAATGTCAATCTACCTTATGTCAATAATGACATGTACGTCATGTACAGTACCTAAGTAGTAAAGTACTTACCTATTTAATAATAGCAGTGGTAGCCGAGTAGGTAGAGCGCATGCTTCGGTTACGACCGTCGCACCGGATTTACTAGGCCCCAAGTCTGTTAACACAATCGATTCATAATCGAACAGCAACCGCATAGTAACTGTCACTTTTGACAGATATGCGCTGATCTGATTCATAAAAATGTTTCAATAGTGGGAAGCTACGTTACCCCGGAATACTATTCCAGCACCATCTTCAACAATTTTTTTTACAACGGCTGATATTAGGTATACCTATTATAGTTGCCACTGGAACACAGCAGTACAATAAACAAACGAACGAATCGATTTTCATAAACGTGTCAAACTTTGTCCCGACACACCGTGTTGCGTTGTGTTGTCACGACAAAATTGTTGAGACATTCAACGTGGCAGATACCATTAACGTTGTAACTTATATTCTAGTAGTAAAAGATGTCCATAAAAATATACAAAAATGCCCCATTTCTTAACGAAAGTGTACCTGGATCGTAGAACTAAAACAGTTCGATGGTGATGATGATGATGATGCATGGATCAGTTCGTAGGGACCCCATTGTCTGTACCGAGACGGTCACCGGATTCGAACCCCTTTAACTTTTTGTGATGAGCACGAATGTCTGTACCCGAATCATCAACGTTCGATATCTACTTATAGAAGTAATTATTACTGCTTTGTTTAGTTTCGGGCCGTACATTCGGTGTTTTCGTCTGGCGATAATAGGTACCTATTGTATTATTTGTTTTTAAGAACAATTTTTAATGGCAAAAATGTCGGTGGTTACCTATGTCCCTATCCGTCTATTTACAAAATATTCAGTCCCTATCCATCTAATGTTATTTCTTATGATAACACTAATAAATCGGTAAGGTAAAGTAAAGAAAGAAGGTAAGAAAACCCCACGAATGAATGATTTACTTCAGTGTTGTCTTGAAAGACTTCATGTGTAGCCACCGCTCCTCTCGGAATACCAAACAGAAACTCCGCGCCTACGCCACGATTTTTTATTTTATTTCTCGACAAGCGCTTTTGGCCCACATAATTAATTCAATAAAAGTAAAAGAGGGTTTATTTAATTGCATAGACATCGAATTGTTGTGCAGGTACTTATTAGCTGGTTTTTTTTCTGTAAAATTGTCACGACTGTTCCTACTTAGATGCTGCGTGAGCTGGAAACTGCTTTCTTCCAAGGAAAAAGTGAGAAATATATTAAATACTTTATTTCCGTAAGTTTATGTTTTCGGAACCATAAGGAAACTAATAAATACCACGGTACATCCTCTTTGTCTTGTGAGGTAATTCTTACCAGATTTATCGAAAACGAAAACAGTTATCTTACATATTAAGTTGAAAAAGTGGCTCAGGGTCTAATCCCTCGTTAATCTGTAACTAGAAGTTCCACGTGGAGCGGGCACAGAAATCCTTTCGGCACAAATCCCCTTATCCCTGGCGCGCGGCCAACAACCGACAATGCTCACCACGTGTTCTGGCGTCTCACCAATGGCTTGGATTATCTCGTCACCCTGTCGAATACTGCCGATTGCTAGGTGACTAGATACCTTTCATGCATTCTGGTAGGTATATAGGCTACTATCAATCTATTCTATGATGGTGGTGTAAAACGATGTGCCTTTAAAATGTTGTATTTATTTGAAGTAGGTATACCTATATAGAATATTTACTTACGAACAAGTGCACGAGACAGGACACCCAAGAGACCAGAGCCCTATAAGTCTGCTAACACATTCGATTCATAATCGAACAGCAACCGCATAGTAACTGTCGCTTTTGATCGATATCCCATACAATATCTGTCAAAAGGGACAGATACCATTCAGATACCATTTTGCTGTTCGATTATGAATCGAATGTGTTAGCAGACTTAGGGCCCAGCTGGCACTCACTGTTTATTAGGTAGATAGATAATGTTTATGTTTAATCGTTATCATTAGCGGATCCTAGACTGACCGTTTTACAATCTGGCCACTCGGCAACATCACGAATATGACTCCAAACACTTATGGCTGGTTAATTTACAATATATAAACCAGATTGCCGTGGCTTCACAAGCAGCCAGCATACAACTCTATTGTACGCAATGCCCATTGTCTGGCGCGCGGCCAACACGCCGGCGATGCCCACCACGCGTTCTGGCGCCGCACCAATGCTCGGATTATCTTGTCCACTACCTACCATAGAGTACATCCTACAATATATAGTTATTTCAGGCACATCCAAAGTACAGTAATGTACGTACCAGTAAACACGAATGCAAAGAACTTCATTAAAGTACCTAAATTGATGCACAAATGGTTGAATTCATGTACCTGGGCCCCGAGTCTGCTTACACAATCGATTAATAATCGAACAGCAACTGTCACTTTTGACAGATATCCCTTATAAAAGTGACAGTTACTATGCGGTTGCTTTACGATTATGAATCGATTTTGTTAGCAGACTTGGGCCCTGGGGGCTTAACTCAAATGAGTATCACCTCAATTGAACTACGTGTCAATGGATTTCATTAAAATGTATAATGTTACAATTGAGGACCTGATTTGAGTACCTTTAATAGTTCATAGCAATGGGCGCGTATGATCTAATGCACCTATGAGGAGGCGACAGAACCCAGGGCAGGCCAGATCCAGGGGGGAAAGGGGCATTTACGGTATCTTGGAGCAAAATATAGATTTCTACCAGCCCGTAAGGCTAACTGAAAATTGTAAGTAAATACGTAATTATAAAATAATCCACGTTCCTTTAGGGCAGACAAAACTAAATATAAATTCAGACATACATTTTATTATGCAAGCGTTGTTCGTTTTAAGTCGGCGTACACAGAAGGAAAGGTAAAAATAAAATTAAGTGAAAAGGTCTTGTTTTCTTTTTACGTTATTATCGTGCACCCAACACCTACAATAGGATGAAAGGCTTAGTGAACAGTAAAATTCCATTACGTTTACGTTAGAATACAAAAAACGGGTAAGCTCGGGAAAGAGTTGACAAATAAAACGTGAAAATGGAAGGAAAATAATCTATCTTATATTATATGTATATAAAACAAAATCGTGTTAGTTTCACCATTTATAACTCAAGAACTGATGGGCCGATTAGTAGGATATTTTTATGATTTTTTTTATTAGTCTCCGAATAATACAATAAGTTCGCCGGGACGTTGACAGAGACATGGCCAGCTGACTCGGATACAGGGCAACGATGGGTGTAATTTAACGAAATCCACTCCCCCCCCTCCCTGACCCCCTCCTGAACGAAATCCTGTACTCGCGCCTGAGGACTACGAAAGATATAAAAAATGATATATGAAGTAAGTATGTATGTATGAAGGCGGTTAATTAGTGAGGAGTCGAAGTCTTACGATAAGGAAGATATTGCATTTTAAAAAAGTTAGTAGGTACTTACTATCAAATCGAAATCTATATCATTAATTTTTTTTTAATATTAGAATTTGGAGAAATATGATTGGTAATAGAAACAGATAACACTCCTCGTTTTGCGTCGTTAGTCAAAGCTCCTAATCGTAATCGTAATCGCGAGTAGAGGACTCGCGATTACGATTTCTGAACAGAATATTCGTTCACCAATCACCAATCGCACCGTTCGCGGGCTTTTTAACGTCATGTAAATAAATGTCAATCAAATTGTCATCAATTTAGTAAACCTAGTAAAGTGCCTAAACTTTAAGTGGATTAATAAACAAATTGAAACAAACAGCTTTGAAATTGAATAATGAATTGAATAACCTTACCCATGAGTAAAATGAATAAGTGTTAAACATGTCTTCACTTTTATCAGCGGAACTGTCTGCAACTTGTAATGCACTCGGAACATTCGACAAACGCTCAGGAAAATACTTAATTGACGACTTTACACTCAATACAGTAAAAGATTTAATCAGATACTTGCGTCGTGATGGAGAGGAGCATGAAATTCGGCGGCATTTTGGTCAAACTAAAGTGCTGCAGAGTGATCTTTTGCCTATGTTGATAGATCACTGGGAGAATGAGGAGCTGTTCGATGTTACACTCAGGTACTTTAAAAGGTTATATATTCATATGTCTAAGAAAATTTGTTAAACAATTATTCTTTACCCTTATTTTAGGTTGCTAGTTAACCTAACAAACCCAGCGCTTCTGTTGTACCGAGAAGAAGTCCCCGTGGAGCGCACAGCAAGGCACAACTACTTGCAAATATTATCACATTTACAGTCTTACAAAGAAGAGGCATTCACAAAAGTGGAAACATGGAATGTTTTCGCTAAAAAACTGGCCAAAATTTTAGAAATTGTGAGTAAACAAGTTTATTTCTTATTTCCAAATGGTTATGGTCCTTTTTAATAATTATTTTGATAACATTTCTACACAGTCAGATCAACCACAAGATTGTTGTTGTGAATCTAAATTTTTCTTATAACTGCCTGTCTGTTGGGTGGTTAATTTACCTAACGTCATTTTATTATTATGTTATTCTTCTTTTCATTATATTAGTTAGTAAGTTAATTTTGTTACCTTTTTAAGGACTGGTCAGAACGAGATGAAGATACAGGACTCATAATTGAAAGAATTTTAATTTTGATCAGAAATGTGTTGCATGTGCCAGCTGATTTAGATAAAGAGAGACGTCCGGAGAATGATGCCAGTGTGCATGATCAGGTTAGTGGCTATTAGTATTAAATTATATCATAAATTAGTAGGTACGGATGTATATATACATACCTACCTACTATACAAATGTATGAAATTTTATCAATAAACTAGTTTTTGCATGCAATTCCACCAATACCATTGATTTAACTCTGTACCCTCAAGCTCCAACTGTCATAATATGCTTTCAAACTTTGTTCCAAGTCCAACTACAGGCTCCTCCAATGATGAATATCTCAAAGAACATGTTTATATGATGGATGGTTTGGTGATTCTGGAACTAACAGACACATAGAGGAGAATTCCAAAACCACTTGTTATGGATTCAGAGATGTCTAGACATCCTATTGCGCCATTTTTTTCTTTTTTCAGTCCTTATTTCATAATAATCACCTCTATATCAAGATTCATTCAAATGTATTCAGCTGTTGTTATCTGAAAACAAACATACTATTTATATTTATAACATTAATATATTTGGGCAAACAAACTAAGAATCAATTTGCCTAATTATTTTTGAGTTAAGTAAGTTAACCAAACTATCATATTATGGCCTCCAGATAGTTTCAACCATATGAATAAAAATTTTATTTCAGGTACTCTGGGCTCTGAACCAGTCAGGTATTCTGGATATTATCCTTTACATGTCATCTGAAAATGAAAAACAGTATTTCATACACATTCTGGAGATCATATCCCATTTATTGAGGGAACAAAACCCAAGCAGTTTAGCCGATGCTGCACTACAAAGGAGTGTTGATGAAAAATTAAGAGATGAACAGGAATTACTCACGATAAGGATGTCAGAAAATAAGCAGAGGATTAATAAGATCAGGCAGTATTCAGGCGCAAGGCACGTACCTAAATTCTCTTAAGTAAAAATGTTTGTTTTTATAAACAACTAGCTGTTACCCGCGACTTCGTCCGCGTGGTATTTAACTAAAAAGTATTTCTAAAAGAAAAGTAGCCTAAGTTACTCCTTGTTATATCAGCTATCTGCCATTGAAAGTCCCGTCAAAATCGGTCCAGCCATTTCAGAGATTAGCCAAAAGAAACAGACAGACAGACAAACATTCTAAAAAAATGTGTTTTGATATATGTACCGTGTATACATCCGAATGCACTTAGTAAAAAGCGGTTATTTTAATATTACAAACAGACACTCCAATTTTATTTATTTGTATAGATATAGATTGTTGTGATTTCACCAATCTACCTATACTGTCTAAGGCTGTTAAGGCCCCGTTCCCACTACCGGACCGGCTTTATATGAACATCTTCAGAGAAATTGTTAAGGCACTAGCACATCAGGTTACTTTGCCAGCCTGGCGAAACAGCCTGTTCGGCATAATGAGAACGGGGCCGTAGGTATAGCTCAAATTGACATGATTGTGCCAGCATCAATATGATTAAATCCAGTTAGTGCCTGTACGATGAACCTGGGCACCAAGTCTACTAATACAATTGACTCATCGAATGGAAATTCTATCGAAAGGGTCAGCACAGACCGGTGGTGTGCTGGCGAAGCAAATATTCGATAGCAATTGAAACTCACACTTATGAACCTTAGGATACGGCTGAAATTAATATAACGGAAGGAAAACACACTGGGTGGCATGGCGGCAGTTTGATTTTATTTCCTTGTATCGATTTAAGTCGTATCCAACATTAAATAAGATTGAGTTTCAATTATTGTCGGATTAGTTGTTTGGCTGCCGTGGTTTACGGTGACCCATTTTTTTACTTGACGGATTTGTGTAACGAAAGTGTCAAAAGTGGCAATTACAATGCCATTTCCATTCGATTATGACTATTGTGTTAGCAAAGCTAGTCGTAGACCCGGCTGCATCGGTTTGAGACATTATTTGTAGTTATACAATAACAATATAGCTGCTACAAGTGATAATGTGTTTGTGTAGTCCCTACTGACAATGGTATCACGGCTCAATGATTGTACTTATATAAATTAGGTATCTGCCTTTTATAAAGGCTCGAGAGCTTTTAATGCTTAAGTCTAGTCAAAATATTTTTTTCTCTAGGCATTCGCGTTTCGGTGGCACGTATGTGGTACAAAACATGAAGTCTATATCGGATAATGAGATTATCAGCTTGAAGCCCTTGAACAAAATATCTAATTTAGATTTCAATGGAAGCAAAAAATCTAAATTGGTGAAACCAAAAAATAGGCGGCCCGCTGAAAGTGGAATGTTGGAAAGGAGATCAGCTTTCGCGATTAGGTAAGTATTTATTTATTTATAGTTCTATGTTTTACTATATATAATTGTAATGTACATGAGATTTTTTTATTTATTTTACTTTTTCAGATTATTTCTAAAAGAGTTTTGCATAGAATTCTTGAACAGCTCTTACAACCATCTGATGCACTATGTCAAAGATGTGTTAGTGAGAGCAAAAGCCCAACAAAACGACGAATCATACTATCTGTGGGCAGTGAAGTTCTTTATGGAATTCAATAGGGGACATATATTTCAAGTTGGTTTAGTGAGGTAAAACACATCTTCTGTTTAATACAATTTCTTAACATATTACTTAAATCAGTGGACCAAGAATTTGAAATTTGCAAGATATATTCTGTGAACCTGTGTGTGTGTGTGTGTGTGTGTGTGTGTGTGTGTGTGTGTGTGTGTGTGATTCTGTGTGTGTGTGTGTGTGTGTGTGTTCTGTGTGTGTGTGTGTGTGTCCTAGTGGTGCACTTAGCAGTGATTTTTGGAAATTGAATCCATAAGATGTCAAATGGGGTTCAAAGTTAGTTTTTTTTTTAATGATGGTCGGCCACATGGCTAGTAAATTTATATTTTTGACATTTTCTTTTCATTATCTATTCTTTATTATTCGGTCTCCATGTTTATTTCAGCGAGACCATGTCAGTACCCATGTTTCACTATGTACAGCAACAAATGGAGAAGTACTATGACATGATAAAGGTTGAAAAGAAAAAGTTTGCAGTTTGGGTACGAAGGCTGCACCTGGCTCTGAGAGCGTACAAAGAACTGCTCAACACACTTCTGGCAATGGACAAGAGCAGCGATCCCACCGTCAAAGATTCCGCTAAAGTTTTAAAAAGCAATATTTTTTATGTACTCGAATACAGGGAGTTTATACTCTCAACATTTCTAAATTATGACGACAATAAAATGCCGAGGTTGGTTTTATAGTCTTGTTTACAGTGCTTGCGCTATGGTTCGTAAATCAAGATTTTTTTTTAAATATACAATTCTTTTATAGATCTTATTTAGTGGACCTAGTTGAGACGGTTCATTTGTTTTTGAAAATGCTTGAGTATTATTGCAAGAAAACTGGATTGGTGGTACAGAAAAAGGTTAGGAAGAAGACTAAAAGTAAAAGTGAGTGTCGTCTTAATTTTTACATTCTCATCGAATAACATTTGCACTCAATTACTTTATCGTTTGCTTTATTATATTTATTTATAAGTGCATTGTAGTTTTACAATATACCTACTTATACACAATATGATAAACACTATCCACAACACATTTAACATTTGGCTATATGTATTATGGATTACTTATAGGCCCCTTTTTTCGTTGGCCACTCTGGACAATTACCTAGAGCTCCGCTATCTATGAGGTTCCCTTGTTCCTAAGCAGTCACCAACCGATAACCGATGCTAATCTATACATATAAATAAAATTGGAGTGTCTGTTTGTAATATTAAAATACCCGCTTTTTACTAAGTGCATTTGGATGTATACACGTTACCTATACCGAAACAACATTTTTTACAATTTTTGTCTGTCTGTCTGTCTGTTTGTTCCGGCTAATCTCTGAAATGGCTGCACCGATTTTGACGGGACTTTCACTGGCAGATAGCTGATGTAACAAGGAGTAACTTAGGCTACTTTTATTTTAGAAAATAAAATAGGATCTCACGAAAAAAAAAAAAACCAATGTTGCAGCGCAGCGCCTGATTAAGTTTGATAGCAACAACCTGCAATGCGTCCCGCGGGCTCAGAATGGGCGAGCAGGCTGTTGTCAACGGTTGTCTTTGTTAAATACCACGCGGACGAAGTTGCGGGCAACAGCTAGTGATAAATATATTTATTTTCCGAAGACCAAAAATTAAACATTAATCATCCTCATAGGTGTACTTATTAACCGACGGCTAAAATAGGAGGCGTTTCTCAAATATGACACGCATAAATATATATAATTTTCGGTAATATTATATTTTAATTTGAATGTGGTGGTAGGACAAAAGCCAGTCCCTCAAAAGCCGCGGCCGGCGCGCGCGCTGCCCGCGTGGGAGGAGGCGCGCGCGCAGCTGGCCGCGGTGCTCGCTTCCGGCGTCGACGAGTGCCCGCCGCCCTTCGACGCCGCCTCCGACGTGCCCATAGACCAACAGAAGTAACTTACACTACTAGTTTTGCCCGCTGTTTTTGTTGTTAAGCGTTCAGGGACAATTAAGTTACGTATTTGTGAAATAATTTTCAGAATTCTTACCCTACACCCACCAAGCTTTATCTATTTGTAATATGAGTATAGGTTTCCTAAAGCAGGTATACAATTGTACATCCACATTTTGCTGTTTGCCAGCCACAAACTCTGCTGCTATTTTGAATTAACTGTGTCCGCGTCTCCGTTGTATATCCCGGAGAAACCTTTTGATATCCTGGAATAAAAAGTATATGTAAGTAGGGACATCAAATCTAAAATTGGTCTATTCGATTGCGAGGTTAAATGCCAAAAATAGATAGACAACCCCGCTTTTCGCAGTATCGTGGTGGTTTATAATTTAATTACGAGTAGTTTGTTCGCGCGCATCAATTTATATGGTTTAACAGAATTAAATTCTAGAAATCTATTTTTTTTTTCATAAAATCTTTTAATATTAGGGATACGTTTATTTCTGGACAGTACCTAGGTTGTTTCTTTATTAAAATCTATGCTCACTTTTTTTTCGCACAGAGAAAATTGCATGAAGAACATTCAAAAGTTAATGAGAGAATACAAATTTGAAGACGCCGTTGGAATGTTCCGGGCGGCGAGGTTCGTACGAAATTACGTAATTATATTTTAATATGGTATTCTATTATTAATACTCTTTATTATATTAGGGAAGTGTGGCCCGAGGGGATATTCGGCGCGGCCGACATTCCCGAGCACGAGGAGCTCAGTATGTTGGAGACTGTATATAACGCTGATCTCGGACTTGAAATCACTGGTAAGATATATTACAGTCTACAGACTTACACACAAATTTATAGATGTTTTAATCAATTTACAGAGCATATTTAATTTTTTTAATGCAATTGTGATTGAATGAAAACTATATACATATGTTTCAGTATATTTTCTATTGTTTATTCTATCGGACAAATAATCACGCTCTTCAAATATTGTAACTGTTTGAGATTTTATTGTATTGCATTTTTTCTTATAAGACTTGCCTATTAAATAACCCTCAAATTTGAGTTTTGTTTATGAATTTCTTTTACTCTGTTCTCGTAGATGACGTCGAAGATACAAACGAAACACAAGAAAACTCTGAATATGACGAAGATGGTAAGTGAAGACTATGTTTTTTACACAGCTGTGCTAGCGATTACAACTACCATGTTAAGTGTCATCAAAATCCGTCTAGTAGTTTTCCCGTGATACGCTAACAGACAGAAAGGCAGACAAAAAAATTTAAACATTACGGATTCGGCTTCTGTATTTGAAAATAGTGCCGTCATCCACCTCATATTTTTTTTTTGTTTTAGACATTAAATCCATAGATACCAAGGTTACCTAATGTTTATTTCAAGTACTGATATTGATACACCACATTGTTATATTAATTTATATATTTAGATGAGGAAGAAGAAGAGAGAAACACGTCAATAGTGGAAACAGATTTCGACTTCAAAGATTTCGTTCAAAGGTAAAATATGCACCTTATTTACTAATACATACGATCTATTATATAGTTTGCACACAATTTCACAAAGTAACAAATCAAACACATTTATTACTAACTGTCCCGGCGACCCCTTCGTACCCCCTCAAAATCAAATGTATGAGAAAATTTATTATCTTTATTATTATTCTTTGTAATTTTTTCCCTCTTACTAATGGTTATTCTGTGCTATTCGTAACGAAAACAAATTCAAAAAATCATATATTCAAAATATCATAAAAATCGGCCCACCCGTTCTTAAGTTATAAATGATATGTCTAACACGACATTGTATTCCACGTATATATAAAATACAGTAGCATACACATAAATAACTGAGTTCTGAAGTAACAAACATAAAAAAAAACAATCGGATTGAGAACCTCGTTCTTTTTCGATTAGTGCATTCAACTAATAACTCCGAAAAACCGTCACGAATAATACATTGCTTTGATATCATTACTATATTACGATACGTGACCAGACCTTCAAGTGAAGTAGTCTATCCCTTGACCCTTAAAACTGCATACGATTCCAATCAACTAATGCACACTAGAATCCTGTAAACAGCCCTCGGTTATTTGTAAATAGTCTGTAGTATAGGAAGAGATTTGAGTGGTCTGACCCGCCCCACCACCGCGAATGCGTCGGTCTGTGGTTCGCCATATTCAATAATTGTTTCATCTTATTTAATTGAGCTAAAAGGTACTTAGTTTGACCCCCACCCCTTTAACTATTGCACTCCGCATACAAGCTTCGGCTTAGTAAGAAGCTCTATTGAACACTCAGAAGAAGAAATACTACAGCAGGAGTGTCACAAACAACGTATCGAAGCCCAAAAAACCAAGCCGATTCGTGTAGTACACGCCATTTACGACCTTCGCGTGTTCTACGCAACGATTTGTTTTGTTGGGCAATACGTTTCTAGCCACACTCCCTCACGCCGTCACAAAGATATGCTATGCCAGGTGTAGTTATTCTCCTCCGAGACAGCTAGGTCACGTGATTAGCACTACGCCAACAGCCATCTTCGACCAAAGACCGTTGTTCAATTGCAGATATCAATTAATGGGAACTCTTATAATGACGTAGTACTAGGCCATCATCGGAAGAGAATAGCTGTAGTAGCATATTTTTAATACTATAGATAAACTAAAACACTCAATATTTAAGTGGATGTGGCAAATGTCCCTATGCATTAATATTGAACAGACGCCCAGAGTGTAATATATTTAAGTGCCCCAGTAGCCTAAGTGTCACATCTACTTCTTTGTTTAGTCTTATAGTTACAACATCTCAAGCTTAATGGTTATTTTCGCTAGGTTTTGTCATCCGAAAGTCGTCAGCGCATGCGTTTCGCTACTAGAGCAATATGATAAGAACCTGCCTCATACGAACCATAGCATCCTAAAGATGCTGCACAGGATCGCATGGGACTGCAAACGGCCCGCCATGATGTTCCAGGGCACATTGTTTCTCATATTTCAAAGGATTCTCGAGGATCGGATGCCGCAATTTAAGGTTAGTATTTTAATTGAGTTACTAGACAACATTATTTTATTTTATAATTTAAAACAAAATTATTTTGAAATCGGACAATAATAACAAGTCATTTACAAATTAAAGTTAAAATGAATAGAGAAACAAAATTTAAGTATAAAAACGTTTATTTTGCTTACGCAGTAAAGAATAGCATATTTAAAAAAATACTTAAGGCGCACGTAAACGGGCTAGTTATATGGCAATTTCTAGCTGCAATTCTATAGCCATCGAGTTGCCGTCTATAGAGCGCAGCACTTGCCGCAATCAATTGTAAATGTATTGACAAAACATCTATTAAGTATCGCTGGCAATATTGCTGCGAAGCAAAATTTATTTTTTATAGCCCATATACGGGCCCTTTAGGAATAAGTGCATATTATTTTAATACTTTATAAAGCAAGAAAGTTAAGGCGCGTAAAATTTCTTTGGAATACAAGTTTAAATTTAATTCGAAACGTGCCTCAAAACGGTATAATTTGGTCATCAATAAGTTGAACAGGGTCTCAAATGACGATATTTTTGCGCACGTGCGCCCGAATGTAAGCGTTTTTCTTTCTCATTCGTACTTGTGGAGGGCAAAGGGGCAGGCGGGGGACAGATTTTATCACCGCCCACGTTCAGGGGTGCTGCGGATGTCGAGAATCTAAACTACCCTGTCCCGATTTGTATCAGTGACTTCTTGCATCAACGGCAACAACATACTTATAAAATGTTGTGTCGTGTACAAGACAAATATTATATTACTACAACGCAATAGCAACCGATTGTAAGGAGGGAGGGTTGTTGTCTAAAACACAGATTCTTCGGAACTCACATTATATTGACTTTCGTTTTTAAAGACACAATTGATTAAAATAAATGATTATTTCATTATTTTTATGAAATTTGAAGAATATTTTACCGAGTTATTTCAAATTTGCAAAGTTCTTATATATTGTAAAAGAGTAACGTGTACTGTTTTTTAAATGTACGCACTTCCTCTTCAAAAAAGAAGGACTATTTGGTGAGTCGGTACGTAGGTACACAGATAAAATCGTGTATATTAATTTACATTTAATGATTGAATTTAATTTCATAATAATTGTTACCAGGAATTGGAGAAGTTCGCTATATTTATATTCAGAAAGTTCACGGAAGTCGCTTCAAAGAACCCAAAAGTATTTATTGAACTACTGTTCTGGACGAATTCTAAAGACGCGATCGACGTCGAGTGTGGATATGACCTTTATTCTGATCAACGGTAAGTGTATAATGCAACAAAACGTAACGTTTAATATTTTCTATCTTATAAACTAATTTCATAAAATTAAAACCCTATATCAGCATAAGGCAAGGCGGATGGAACGCCGCCTAACAAGATTTTCCCATACACTATCATCAATCTTTGTTCAACTCGTGTAAACCTTTGACGCTCTAATGTAGACGTAATAATGTTGATTTAGGTCTCGTCTCCAAACTATGATTAATTACTAACGGGTCAATTTGGTAACTCATTTGTTACGAAGTTCATTTATTTTCATAAATGAAATAGGTATGTTATACAAAAAACTAACATCCAAAAAGTATATTATGCAACCGCTGAGATAGTCATTTTTGTAACATGTCCGACGTACCTAATAGTGTTCTTAATTATTTTTTTAAATGTCAATTTAGCATTGCATATCATCCTTGTTGTAAGGCAATTGAAAAGGCCAACTTTGTAATGTACTAAAACTTAGCATGAAATATTTTTTTTAATGACCGTCTGTGACGTATCCTTATCCTTAATGTATCCGGTATCCTACGTCTATACCTAGTCGAGGCCAAAGTTATAAGAGTGAATCGCATTTTATACGATTTTATATAAAATGCCGAGTTTTGTTAGTAAGTGACTTATTAAAAGCAAAATGATTAATGTGCCTCAAAACTTTCATTTACCTAAAAGAAGTATTATAGTCTAGATCTGAGTACTTTACAAATAATCATTACTTAAAAGAATATTGGCAATAGGTGTTCTTTTGGAATTGTTTAAATCGTACCATGTTTAAACATTATTTTGTGGAATAATATCAGGGATAAAATTGGCAAAAGCGTTTGGTCTGAAGAACAAGAAGAGGAGCTTCGGAGGCTGTATATGGAGAACCAAACCAATCCGCAAACTGATCAAGGTACGTTTATTCAATATAGACCACTACTGGTGGTAGGCTTCGGCCGTGGCTAGTCACCACCCACTGAACAAAGCCATGTCGCCAAGCGGCCTAGCCGTGTTCCGGCATGATGTTCGGTGTTGCCATTTATGGATGGCGGGTCAGATCAGTTGCGCTGCATGTGCCTAGTGAATGTAGCGTCTCGATCTACTGCCGCGTTCCTACCTAGGCAAGTATGCTCCATCGTAGATCTCATCGTCACTTACCATCTGGTGAGATCGAGATCAAATACTTGCCTATAATGTAATAAAAAAAAAAAAAAAAAAGATAGATAGACCTAAACCATTTGTATTAATATTTCACTACATCGAATCCTACTGTCTATCAGACTATAGAAAACGTTTAGACTAATATTTTCCATTTGTTCCGCTAATTTATGACGTCATGCTTTTTATCTCAAGTGTGCAGCGTCCCATGAATGCTTACTGCCACAACTAGGTACCCAGTAGGGTAAGCAAGAACTTCTAATGTAATCGTAGCGTCATCTGAAAAACATGCTGTTACTGTCATACTTATTTATGAAATCTGTGGTGTAACAGGGATGGAAGACGTTACGTTACCGAAACGGTACCTAAAAAGGATTATACAGTTTTGTGTTTCCGTTATTTTTAGTTAATTTTCTAGAATTTAAAGTGACACCCAGTCTTGAATATTTAGGCCGCTTGTGCACTCATCCGTACCTTTTCAAATCGTAACGTTTAAGACCGTTACAAATGCGTATAAGAACTGAATTGACGTTCACTTGGTCGCTTGGTTCGCCGCTCTGTTCACTACGGTGGTTGCGGGTTCCATTTCTGCCAGGGCAAAGTTCGGGTTTGAATTTTTCGAATTTTCCCTGGTCTTATTCTTCTTCTTCTTCAGCGTGTAAGTGTGATCTCGTACCATCAGCGTGCTCTCACTGGTCTAAACTGTTACTTACTAATTTAGGGCTAAGTATACAATTAGAGTATCAGTCTGGTGAGATTTCTAAAACAAAATGTCCTTACGGATAAGTGCACAAACGCCTTCAGGTGTTCTGTATTTCGAAACACCATAAAATAATATCCCATTCCGTTGCCGCTACCATAATTACTCTTGTGTTTGAGTGTTTGTGTCGGATCCGCGCTCCGTATTGTTTTATACGCGAACACAACACGGACAAAGTAAACAGTAAACTGACTAAAGTTGTTCAAGCGTTTAAAGAAAATGTTTATTCATAACAATTCGTTTCACCTGCGCAGAGTGGAAAAATATGGAATTGCCTCCTCACTCACTCCTTTATGTCATAACCCGATGATATATTGGCCTAGGTTTGATATAAAAAGAAACTTATCAAACAAAAACAAACAAATAATATAGAATGATCCAGTAAAGGGTATGCAAAGCCTAGGGTACTTTGTGTAGTGTGAATTTGGAAAGGTAAATTAAAAAAAATCGCCGAAAATCACAATTGGCATTTTGTTGGAAACAAAACACAAATTAAAAAAAATCTACTTATCGAAATTCTGACTTAACATAGTGGTTACAAATTCGCTTATGAAGCCCATGTTCTAAGCGTAATATACCCTTACTGAATCATAGTAGTATTTTATTTTCGACAATGAGGCCGATCCGCCAACTTATGACATTTTTGTCTTCTCTATTTGCGCATCATCGGAAAACTACTTGACGAATTTTGATGAAAGTTGGCATGGCAATTGTTTATTAGCCGCGTTACTTTTTTGACCCCGAATTAAAATGCAAGAATATCTCTGGAATAGTCAAAAAACTATATTAAAAATATTATCTTTAAGTACGGATCTTACTGAAACATGGAATGGGGATATATTACATACCAGATTATCCTCGGAATGTGTATAATAAATTTATCATACGGAGAAATAAAAGGGTTATCCCAGGAAGTCCATACTACCCCATAACTAAATCAAATGATAAATTTATACTTAATAACGATATCACCCTTTCCAACAGATGTGATCGACTGGATCTTAGATAACCTAATAGATCAAACACGCACCAGACGCAGTGTAATAAAGAAACTGAAAGAGCTCGGCCTAATTTTCCATGCGCCCACGAAGAAAAGCAATCGGGACCGAGCAACAGACAAGGTGCCCAAAGAGTTCAGCGAGGAGGAAGATCAACTGCTTAAAGAGTTATGGGAACAATATCGCGATACGCCCGGTAACTAATCATTAGATCTCGATAATTCCCTAAATAAATCCAACGCTGATCAATCAAACTATTCTTTCATTAATACATTTCGAAATAAATTCGTAATCCCGAAATAACAAATCTTTTCTATATACACTGTTACAGACATCGAATACACTTCGCTCCATGATTAATCTTTTTTGTTATACATTTGTATTCTGATTTCAATGAAACTTTCATTACGGCTAATGTACTCGACGGCTCTTAAAAAATGTAGAGGTTTCTTTCAGATCCAATGGGCGTAATAATACCTCGTATGCCGCGGAGACGTCAGAAGCGAAGCTACGTCGACAGACTACTGGAGCTGGGCATCATCGGGGATAAGAGAGAGTGTCGTAAAAAGAGACAAAAGAAATCGAACGCTAAAAGCAATGGCGAAGATGACGATAAATCGAACGGTAAGTTGCTACACAACTCCACTTACCGAGCTCTTAAGATTCGCGCAGACAATACTAGGTGGGTAGTACCTAGTACCTACTTAACACATATTTGTTGTGACAACCAATACGAAGTCCAACTCCTGCAGGTCTTAACTAGGTGCATTGCTAATTTTTAACCGACTTCAAAAAGGAGGAGGTTCTCAATTCGATTGTATTTTTTTTTATATTTGTTACGTCAGTCTCCATCATTTATGAACCGATTTTTTTTTGTATAATAATATCGCCAGATGAACACACCAACTGTGCGGTCCCACACAAGCAACGCTTGTATTATGGGTGCCGTGCAATGGACTGGGGGCGTCCATGGGACATCCATGACTCGGGTACAAACATTCATGCTCATCACACAAAATTCGATTTTTAAATGCGAATTTTAAACAAAAATATTGTCGTCTGTTGTACGGTGAAATACAACATAGTGAAGAAACCTGCACATCTTTTGATAGCCATGTGAAGATCGCCAACTGGGCCTGCGTAGTGGACGGCCCCGAACCCCATTGAGACACATTCATGCCCCACAATAAGTTCGCCGCCTGTAACATTTGTAACGAATAACATCGCGAAAACACATCCGATGGGTCGCTTCGTAATCTTGTAAATGAACAAGAAATGTATGAGAATCGGGCGGGGCTTAGCGGTCTTTTCAGTAGTGAAGTACATAGACGCCTAATGACGTCACCTTAAAGATATACAAACGTACTCCGCACATAATTGTAGCGAACCCTTAATGGTTTGGCTACATTTTAGGTGATCATTCTATTTGTTTGGGAGTGTGTTGGCGGTTATACATGAAACGTATTTGAACATTTAACTTCGGTTAACCAGAAATTGGTACAACTTTGGCTTGCGTCTGTCGTTCCGAGTCCCGTTTGTAACCGCCCTTAGCACACCGATGTTCGTTCCCACCAGCAGTTTACTGCGTCGCATGTTCCCCCCTATGTCATTAGATGGAATCAGAGTTTCACTTAAACATATTCGTATATCCTTGGTCAAATATAAATCTTATATAACATGCCTTTCAGATTACAATAAAAATATGTCTAAAGAATTATATATTGACCAATGGGTCCTTATGAACGCGCCGTAGCGTATTTATAAAATAAACCTGTCCTATTTATAACATCACCCCTCCGAAATAGAATTCTGAATTTAACGTTTTATAGAATCTTCATAAATGTGTGTGCATATTGATCGTAGATGTCAAACAAATATAGATAAAGTTCTACAGCTCGACTTGTTATGTGCAATTTTTTTTTTATTCTATTAAATTAAATTAATAGACAGCGCATCGGACTCGGAATCATCGAGTCACTCCGACGGCAGCGATGAGGACGTCACAACCACACATCCTATTCAAATAAAACCATCGAAGAAAGCGAAGAATGCACCAAAGTCGAATAAACGTAAACAAAAGCAAGTTGAATTTACTGCCAACCAGACAGCTACGTTCCTAGTTCAGGCGGTGGATGCCGGTAAGTACCTAAAATGTACCTAATTGATTTAAAAAAAATATAGGAATCCGAGATTTGTCCATTAGTAAGTTTAAAACAACTGCACTGAGAAAAAAATTAGGTCCCGGTTACCTAATATTTAACCTAATATTGCGTATTTGTCGGACAACGTAGTGCATTAGGTAACAACAACCAAGTGCACTAGTTATTACATAAACTTATGTTGTACCGACTCATTAGGTTATTTTAAACTATTTCTAGTAAGGTAACTATCACCTAATAGTAGGTTAAAGTTACGTAGTGACTAGGTTGTCCGACAAAAACCTAATATTAGGTTCGATACTATAACCTAATAAACATTTAATAACACCTAGTATTTTACGTTAATTTTACCTTAATATACGTTAAACTTGACCAAATAAATTTTGATATATACCTAGTAAATGATTTAATTAAACCTAGTCTAGATGATGGTTAGATGTCTGTAACCTTTTCAATGTGTATAAATAACCTAATTTATAGTTTCCGGTAGTGTACTGCGTAGGTATTGGATACCTAATAAGTGCTTTAATATAACCTACTGAGAATTGTCTGCACCTTTTTAGTTGCGTTAGAGTTACCTTATCGATAGGTGTAGGGTACATAGGTAGTAGGTAGTAACTAAGTATTTACTTGATTATAGCAAAATAATTAATAGGTAACGGTAATCAACTGGATACGTTAAAGTACATTAATAATGCCAACATGATAGGTATTATGTACCTAATTAATTTTTTCCACATTTTTTTAAGATAATCCATTAAGTATTTCCCTGCCTTAAAGTCTTCCACTATTTTTAAAATAGATTTATTTTCTCTGAAACAGCAATAGTTGTGTTTAATTGACACGAAATAAAAATAAAATAATAATTTAGGT
Organism: Pheosia tremula; assembly: GCA_905333125.1. NCBI lineage: Eukaryota > Metazoa > Arthropoda > Insecta > Lepidoptera > Notodontidae > Pheosia > Pheosia tremula. The sequence goes on along the minus strand of HG995405.1, from coordinate 4,518,586 downwards.
TGCATTTTTAACTTCAGCCCCTTACTTTTCATGCATCACATTTTCAAATACTTCTCGTGCTTTCTCTAAATCTATTGACATATTTTCCATATTTACATCTTAATCAAATGTTGGATTTTCTTCAGTAGTTGAAGATGCTGTACTTTTGCTAATATTCTGAAATCGCATTAAATCAATTAAATATGTATACACCAGCTGTCACAATCTCATCATAAACAAGAAAGCATGCCAACATCAAATTTTTGTTTCTCTATTCGTTTTGTAATTTAGCCCGTACTCTGGTGCTTGGAATCAGCGCTACCAAATCTTCCTCGATAAGGTGTTCTATTGCATTCAATTCAATATTTTCCTCTGTAAACAGCAAATACAAGAACAATGCAGAAACCATGCAATGACAAATAAGTATCCCAAAACCTCAGGCTTTATAATAAAATTTAAATAACCTACAAACAACCAAAATAAAGCCATATAAAGCTAATATTGTTGGAATCCCTAATTTACCTATGCCATATTTTTATTTACGCAGACGTTTGTGACAAACCCAGGAGGTATCTGATGTACCGGGGTTAAATCCTAAGACCCCATCCATACCATCCGATAAGATGACGCGTAATATTTGTTGGAGTTTGCTGCTCTAAAACCACATCAATATTAGCAGATACCAATATAAATTGAACCATATAATCAATACCCAAATCATATTTTACCATCAATAACCTATCAACATTTACAAAATAGGTAAATCTAACGCAACTAGGGCTAAATGTAATTGGTTGTGAATAGCTTACCAGTAATTTTACAATAATTTCTTCTGGCATTTGCCAATCGTTGAGTAGCACTTCCATGACTTCACTTCACAAACCCAGTACATATTTTCACGAACCCAGTATAATGAAAGCAATAAAAAAGGCGCCACAACAGCACAGCGCGCTGTCGCAGCCGGCCCGACCGAAGCGAACGCAAAAATGACTGTCTGTCTATACAGTGGCCAGTGTTGCTAACACAATTTTTAAAAGATGGCCAGATCCGCCGTAAAAAACTTATTCTTGTAATTATAACCATATTTTATAAATGAAACATGTCTTTATCACCAATAATAAATATGGATTATGTCATGTGGCCACTGGAACCAACTACATCTGTTTTGTTTTCGGGAAGAAAGCTATAACAAAAAATGACTTATGCACTACAGATCAATCATGGTTTATGTAATACTTTTAAAGCAAAAAAATATGTATAAGTTAAGTATTTCAATAATAAAAAAAGATAGCAAAGAGTCTATTCCATTGTGGCGCCCTATCCATCATCATTTATTTAGTGTCACAAAATTTTGTATATAGAGGTAAATTTAATAGAGATGTGGCAACACACAATTCGGGTAATAGCCAAAAAACTGGCGTCAAATGTTGTGTAACGAGATTGGCCGTCGAAATAAATTAGCATGGTAAATACATACCAAAAGAAAAACATAGCATAAAAAATATGTGCTCTCCAAATTATGTACCTACTTGATAATCTGTGACTGTGCATATAATGTATAAATTTTTGCTATGCTCTTGCCACAGAGTAAGTAGGTATAAATAAGGCCATGGCGTGGTCCTAATGAGCCGCACCATCAGAATCAGAATCAGAATCAGAATATTTTTTATTCACGTAGACCATTATTGTACAGTACTTATGAATCGTCAAGTTACAAAAATATTATGCTACTGCTTTACCACCCGTTCGGAATGCCGTTCCTATGGAGAAGAACGGGCAAGAAACTCCATGGTTGCTCTTTTTTTTTTTTTTTTTTTTTTTTTTTTTCTCTCATCTCCATTTAATCCTTAAATGTATATCTTATATATTTTACCTATGAGTAGGTTTTACTTAACTTGTGCATAACTAGGTATTATTAGGTTTTATATCTTAAAACCTTATAACAAATATATTATAACAGGATTGTGTTATTTCAACAGACTTTGGTTTTGCATATTTACCTAGTACCACAGGTTTTCACTACGAAAACCTTTAAAATGGCTTATTTAACCTACTGCCAAGGTTAATTAGAGACAACTGCAATCAGTTGCCATAACTTTATGAAAATGTTAATATAGTTGGTTTATACAAAACAATTTATTGGTTATTACAACCTTTTATTAGGTTATAGGAACCGAATGTACAATTTTAATTCCAAATAATTATTTAGGTTAAGTACAATTTAGTCGAAGCTACCTATTATTAGGTGTTTTTAAGCTATGTGTAATCATACTAGGTAGTATTCACTGATAGTGATAGGTAAAATTAAATGTGTATATTAGGTGACGGCCCGTTAACGTAACAGTTAGGTAAAAAAAAAGGTTTCTTTAACGTAAAATAGGTTAAAATTACGTAATATAGTACGCTACCAAACACTGTAGGTTGTATTTACCCAATCGAAGGTAAAACTATTTACCTACACTAGGTTCAGATAACCTAAATTAGGTTGTATTCAACTATTTTTTGCATTACCTACATTATTAGGTTTGCATTTACCTATCTTTTTTCTCAGTGTGTGATAAGTTATTTATGTCGTAAGGGTTATTACAGAATCTTGGATTATTTGGATGATAAAGCAACCTAGGACTGATCGCTCAAATATCAATATTTATAATGTTAAAGTGTAGCATGTGTGCGCCTCGCATGGCAACACACTGGAGCTTGCTTTTTTATTTATTTGTTTGTAAAAATAATGGAAAAAAAGACAAGTCCGCTGAGTTTCTTGTCGGATCTTCTCAGTTGAGGTCGTGTTCCGATCCGGTTGTAGAGTTAAGGAAAAAAATGTAATGACAATTTATAAGTGCCCCCGTAGGCCTATACGAAATAAATGATTTGACTTTGACTTTAAAAATATAGGGTTTGTAATACAGGCATACATTATTTTGAATTTTGTATAGCTACACAAAAAATAACATCGCTATGATACCCCAATTTAATTTAATGTTATAAATAAATATTTATAATGGAATAGGTGTAGGGTGTCATACAATAAACTGCGGGCGGTATCAGTAACAACCTATTAGAGCTATAGTTTTGTGCCAGGATTAACGGAGGCGTTGAAGTGGCTAGCGGAGAACTTGGAAGAAGTAGCGCTGGACCAAGAGGCAGAAGGTTACGACCCTACTGCAGAAAGCACACCCCTTGTGCCAATTTCAACAGAATCAGTCGATGCCATGGACACCGAAGTGTTTAGAAATGTCCTTCTAGGAGTTGGAGTAGCACCTCCTTATGACGAACAAGTATGCATTCATATTAATAATACCAGCCCTTTTTAATGACCCGGGCCTCCCCTATATGCGAGGGGGATTAGGCTATAGTCCACCACGCTGGCCCAGTGCGGGTTGGCTTCACACTTTTTTCGAGGGGTTTTCTCAGAAATGCAGGTTTCCTCGCGATGTTTTCCTCCACCCTTTAGCAAGTGATAATCATGATTGAAAATGAGATTCGCACATGAAATCCAGAAATCCCAGAGGTGCGAGACGGAGTTTGAACCTGCGATCCTCGTTACCGAGGCAAGCGTTCTACCAATTTGGCTATCACTGCTACATACATATTACATCGTAATATTTAACATAGAAAATAACGCAAGAGAAATAATAACAAAGTGAGTTTTTGATTAATACAAACAAATTTTACAGGAAAAATATTGGAGAATACCTAGTAGCCTCCACTTCGACACGATAAGGAAACGTCGAGAAATAATTATGAAAGCTGTTGACAAACAGCTCATTATCGATACAACTGAAAGTGTCGCAGCAAATATTCGCGACTCAAACACATCGGCGAGGGCGGACGAATCTAGCGATGACGACGATTTGTTCGACAATTTGAGGAAAATGCGGGAATATAACGAAGAAAATGTTGTCAATAAGAGTGGCGAGGCGAAACGCAATAACGGAATCACGCGTAGAAAGCGAGCCCGGAGCGACTCGGATGACGAGAACAGCGCGGGCAAGATGCTGAAAATAGACGAACGCGACGAGAATTGCGACGCCGACGATGATGATATTCTGTCGTTCGCCAAAAAGACCCTCCAACACGACGAATTGCCCGACACCGAGGACATTTTGGCCAACATACCGAAACTAGATAGTGGTAAGGAAAGACAGTGACACTTTTTTTTCTATTACTAACATCAAATTTATTAGTATGTAGTAGTAATAGTGTTTCTATAGAGTTTAATCTAGATTACTTTTTTTATATTATTATAAAAAAAACTACATATTGCCCAAGAATTCGTCCGCGTCTTTATATTGATATTACTTTTTAATTTATGAACCGGTTGAAATTAAACACACTACATTTTCAGTGAAGCTTACCACAATACAATAGCGATATCCGCAAACCAAATCGGCGAAGCCATTTCTGAGATTACCGCGCACATACCCACAGATAAACAAACAACAAGAAATCTAACAATTATTGTTTTGGGTTCTAGTGCGCTGATAAAGGCACCCAATAATAGATTTTCTTATATATCTTCTATGCAGTGTTGCCAGATTGGGTATTTTTTTCGCAATTCTGGGTAAAAATTTTGGCTCTGGAGAAATTTTGGAGAAATGAAATTCTTAGATAAAAATTTGGAGAAAAAAATACCCATGCAGTGGGGATGCGTAGCGTATAAAAAAAAACGTCATTCTACTGCTTCAGTTTGGAAATTAGAACAGTATTTCAAAGAAAAAATAAAAAAAAGGCAAAAAGCTAAGCCGTTATTATTAACTTTTTGCCTTTGGGTAAAACTCAAGCAAATTGTATCATTTTGGAGAAAAATTATATCAAATTTGGGTATAAATTGAAAATCACATCTGGCAGCACTGCTTCTATGTACAGACAGCGATCAGTTTTAATTTTATTATATGCATTGCAAATATGAGTAAGTACTACTACTTTTACTTACAGATAACAGCACAGACGAAGATGCCAACGATGAAATAGTAGCAACGCAAACATTAAAACGCGAAAGAAGGAAGCGTCGTTTAGTCATTGATGATGATTCTGACTGATATGTTACATCGTATAATTATTACATGTTGATCTTAATAAATGACTTAATTTCATTATAAAACTCTTTTTTTGTCATTGCTACAATAAACAGAACGTCAAGTGCGAGATTTTACTTAAGGTGGAAGCTCAGGGTCAGGGCGCGAAATTCAAAATGTCAATGGTTTATATTTTTTTACGAAGAATTTGGACATCTTTTCGTTGTAATTTAGTGTTTTGCGATATTAGCATTCTGCATTGGATGTCTCGATGTATTTTGTTTGCTTAAAAAAATACCTAAAGCGATACAACACCATAAAGTTAGTAAAAGTAGCGGTTTTTACAAACCTTATGGTATTGTATCGGATTAGGTACTTTTTAAGCAAACTTAATACATCGAGACATCCAATGCAGAATGCTAATATCGCAAAACACTAAATTACATCGTAAAGATGTCCAAATTTTTCGTAAAAAAATAAAAACCATTGACATTTTGAATTTCGCGCCCTGACCCTGAGCTTCCACCTTAAGCTCACCGTGTACTTCATGGTCTACGTATTTAGAAAAAAAATGAGAATTGAAAGTTTTGAATACGGTCCGCTACAGCCGCTGTTAAATTTGCCGTAAACAATGTGTCCAAATACTTAAACTGTACAGTTACGCTTACGAACATCCTCGCACTTGACGTCCAGACCACGGTACACTTCGTAACGTTATTATCTCGCATAGGAATTCCAATATCATCCAGACATCGAATAGCAATATACTCATAGTGAGCTCAGTCGCGTGGCATTTTACTCCCATTGCATGGGACGGTGTGGCCTCGCACGCTCGATATTGCAAATATTGAGCAATACAACCGACGTTGGAATTGGAAAAAATGTATTTGCGATACGATTGTTTGTTCGGATATAGAGTAGTAAGTAGCGATGAGCGGGCATTACGATTTGTTTATGTATCCCTTGTGTAAGTGTCAGTAGCGATTACATTTTTTACTTAAATACGAGTAAAGTAATATATAAGTAACTTCCCTATTCACAATTTATGTGTTCTCTATTGGGGCAACGCATCGACCCTCGCAATTCCTCACCCTGTTACCTCCGGCCTGAGAAGGTAAAATTTCACGATTTGCTTACCCATCTTACACTCAGATCACCGTTCCTTATTTCGCTTTATTACGCCTTGCACTTTTAACCTGTCGCTAAATAACTATATCCTTATAAGTGCATTTATCCCACTAATATTATAAATGTGAAAGTTTGGATGGATTTGATGTTTGTTACTCAATCACGCCAGAACGGCTGAACAGATCTGGATAAAATTTGGCACAAAGATAGATTATAGTCTGGAATAGCATATAGGCTACTATTACTCCGGTAAAATATATGGCTCCCGTGGGATAGATTTGTTTTAATTTTTTATAGAGCAAAGGATTGACATATTTTTTGCATAGGTAGTGGTAGTTTAGGGGTCAGAAAATGACATAGGCATCGTTTTTAATCGCAGGTAACCGCGCCGCGGGGCGCAGCTAGTAATACATAAAATTCTACGTATAGATAACTCGGTGGGGTGTGCACAAAATCTTTTCACTCAGCATCAGATTAGCGTTCCCGACCTTCCCCTAAATGTATCGCATGTTTTTCTAACATTATCTTAACATTGTAAACAAACTCCCCAAACTGGAACGCTACCTGAAATAACATTTAAATTCAAACCTTATACAAGTTCATATATGTACCGCGTAGGTATTAATTCAACTTTACATAATAGGGACACCAAAGGAGCGGCGGTTTGTATGTACATAAATAGAAATGCGGACTAGAATTTAAGCTTATACCTTCATGCTACTCGAGTATAATTAGTAATTGTTAATGGACCTCTATACCTATATGTGCGCCTAAGGACCTTTGTACATTAGTTTAATCAATTATATTTGATGTAGGCACCGCCGTGGGGCAGTAAATGTCTATTCACTTAATTCTTACTATGATATGTAAGTATGTTGGCATAGATTCGACATTACTGCCAAAATAATGTTTTTGTTACCAACGCACCTATTTACAAGTATATACAAGAAAATCGTCATCATGAGCCTCGTTAGCGTTCAACTAAGACAAGCGCTTATATCATCACCCACTAAGTACTCTATTGAGTATATTCTGGGGATTCGCAAACCAAAAAAAATACAAACGATCGTTTCATCGCTTAATCCCGCGGACGATCGAGTGTTCCTTATTCAAATGTTCAGTCGGCTATTTGAATGTTTCAACACAGCGCGTCATCAATCTTTGCCGCGCCCGAACGTGGCCATTACGCCATCCCCCTTGCAATTATCCACCCGAATAAAAACGTTTAAAGTGTTAAATTAACGATATCTCTAAGGAACGAGAACTTGTCTGACTAAGTGATTAATTCGAGGAAATAATTATTAAAGTGTGCCGAGTGCGATGTGATGCGTACTCCCAAGATCTGAGACTCGTGGTAACCATTGTGATGACACCGCATATGGAGCAATGTGGGAGGAAGAGATATTTTTCGGTTTTAATGTTCGATGTTTAGTAATGTAGGTAGGCGGGGGGCATCATATATTTGTAGCAGATACGGCGCGCAACGCCAATCGTTTGCATACAAACCCCGCCTTTACGTATTACAAACAGCAAGCGGAAAATCTTTGCTGCGAATGTTACTTATTTCTACCCCAGTCACTTAGCTCCGTAAATATAAACAACCGTCATTCCTCTTCTTTACGCGGCTCGCGCCGGGAGAAAAGAATGACAAACGAGTTAAAGAATAATGGAAAGTAAATGAAAACAGCAAAATCGCTTTTGTCAACTGTTTTTCTTCATCCATTGTCGACATTCAGAAAAAACGCCTTAAATATACAAACAGTCGGAAGTTTAGAATAGCGAGATACCTATACCTTATATATCTCACGAATGAAAGGTGGGTTCTTTGAAATATTTTTAGGGAAATAATTTTGTTGTTTATTTTGCCCAAAATTCTCAGTTAGTAGAGGCAAGTATTCCAAAACCTACCTATCAGAAATACGTATTACAATCTAACCAATAAGTGGGAAATAACACTTGCTGAGTTAATTCCGTCAGCGCCAACGTGTAGCTATAAAATCTATACTAATATTATAAATGTGAAAGTTTGGATGGATGGATGGATGGATGTTTGTTCCTCTTTCACGCCCGAACGGCTGAACGGATCTAGATGAAATTTGGCACAGAGATAGATTATAGTCTGGAATAGCACATAGGCTACTTTTTATCCCGGTAAAATTTATGGTTCCCGTGGGATAGATGTTTTAATTTTTCATACTTTTTATCGCGGGTAACACCGCCGGGCGCAGCTAGTGGTACAATATGCAGTAAAAATATCATGGTTATGTTTTCTTACGAAGAATCCAACAACATTAAAGTGAGGATGCGAGGGTTCGCACGAAGCACCCTCAGGTAAAAACCAAATTGAATTTTCCCTCGGCCAAATGGAACGGTATCGCGTAGATAAATCTCGAGGCCGCCTCATCCCGTATCTACAGAAAACAAAGTTTAATAGAAAAGTAAATAGACAAAGTGGAAGTGAAAACACTGAATGTTGGAAGTTTTAATTTGAGCCAGATATCCCACCATCCGTCTAAATTGGACGCAGTATTGCCTTACTTGTAAATTATTGGCTTACAATCTTAACCACGTCGATGTATTGTTGTAAGCGATAACTGACACGAAGATAACGTATTTTTTGTTTATAATTTGGTAGAAATTTTACAAGTAAAAATACAAAGTAATTAATTTTCAAATACGGTTAACTATTAAGAAATTAAATTATGTCACTAAAATCTTTGCTCGTAATAAACCTTGGGTACTTTTATTAAACGAATACATTTTTTAATTTCAATCAGGCACCTATGAATTTGTAATTTGATATTTACATTACATTAGCATTTTACTTACGTTCATTATTATGATATGATTTGGTAATATACAAATTTTGTCAGCATGGCGATGGCTTTTGTACCTACTAACAATATTGCGCTTACACAATTACTAATTGGTACTTCTTAACTAAGTGAGCAATTAACAAAATTATATTGCAATACTGGCCAATAAACTCAATTATATTGTATTTGCGTGCAATTATTTAAAACAACACACTAATTAACGGACTACTACTATTTTCTGAAAACTACGCACTATTCAAAGCAGCAAACGAATCTGCATCAATTTAATTATTAAGCAAGAAATATACCTAATTTAATTTTAAAAGAATTCTATGCTCTGACGACGTGGTTAGGATATGCGTGGTATTCTTTAATGTGCCTAATTATCTTTATATGGACCCTTTTAATCGACTGCTCTCAACCACGGTTTACGGCATTATAAAATTAATGTAATAATATAACGGGTTTTATGGGTACATTTAATTTGTGCGCGATGGCAAGCTCGGCATGCCGGGCGTGCTCCGGCCGCCCCCAAGCCACGTCTGCGGCAGTCGTGGTCTGACCTTACACACTTGCTGCAATGAGCATTATATCTTTTGCGTAATAATGGTATGTCTCATCTGTGGCTTAGTGCACTAATTAGTGTCTTAATAATGACAGGAAGCAAATGTGACCAACAGTTTTACACATTAATTTACTAGAGTCATTACTAATGATGTTAGACAGATTAACACTAACGTTAACCCATATATGGCCGTAGCATTAGTGTTTACATCGATATTTTGTTTTAACCTTTTTATGAAGAAGCGTGTTTCAAAATAAAACACCAATGCTTGAGACAAATTAAATTAATTATTTAGGTTACCTTAATAATTAGGTACCTACATATAGGACTAATTTTAAAATATACTCGCTAAGGAGACATGCAAGGAGTAAATGGTTTTGTTTTATTCTTGATGCGATAAAAGATACTTGATGATTAGGCTTTTGCAAACGAGGCCTTATAGCGTTGACCAAACATAACACAGTCAGCGGGTATCTGAGATATAACACTAACACACAGTAGGTAAATGCTAATTTCACGACCTCCCGCTAATTATGTAAGTAAACGCTCGGTCCTCTACCGATGGGTTTTATAATCTGTGTCGATTCAGCGAGTTGTTGCTAATTGGGCGCACGATTCCGTTATAACGTTTAAACATATAAATTGTAGTACCTTTGCCTGTGTTCGTGCCCGCTGCACGAGATAAAAGTGTTAATAAATTATGTTTCAAACGGTAAATATACTGATGAACACATTACCCTCCTCGCCTGGTGCAGTTGAGTAAAAGGTATTGGAGTAGGGGTGCTTTTCTAGCTCTAAAAACCGCAAAAGTTAGAATCTTATGAACGAGTGTATTCTACGTCAATATCATTCGTGAAAATTACTTTGCTTGAAAGTTGTAAAGTCCGAAATTATCCCTATGTAAACCATTATTTATTGTTTAGAATATAGATACAAGGAAACTAAATGATAACGCTAAAAACGGTAATACCTACTTGCTTACCACGGTGATCCTGAATCCAGCACAACACGGGTAACAAACAAATTATCTTCTTAAATAATGAACAGCCTAATTCTGTTTACATGTATCCGCCCCTACGGTGACATATCCGGGCCATGACGCGGCAAATAATTAAAAAGTTTAGATTCATTCCCGCGGTGTCAGAAGGTCGAAGCGGCGCGACCGCCTGTCGCAAAGTTGTGCATTAACTTTTCATTTGCAAGTTTGGAACGAACGCGAGCGATCGCAACTCAGCAATTTACACTCACTCTGTGATATGTAGAATAGGTGCCTGTTCAATACATTGAACATAAAAATAATTTTAATATTATACTTAAATAAATAAATATAAATAATGAAATAAGAATAATTAATAATATATAAATATTATAATAATACTTGAATAATTTAATTTTAAAAACCATAGTTATATGTTTAGTTTTTAAAATGTCGACTAGCGATTGTGGTCTCTGACTAAATTAATATTTTGATTATATTATCCACAGCATTTTTATTAGTACAGTACCGGGATGTAAGCTTGACATGCATATCTAACTCACCGTGTTAAACATATTTAGGTACCTATATAAAATAAAAACTAAGAGTTAATCAGATAAATATACCTCGTCGCCATACCCAAAAAGGTCCAGCAGGATGTTCGCATATCCGTGATGAATACCGAGGCTTATTCGCTACGCAAAATAGAAAGGCTAGAGCGCCAATGCACACGGAGTGGTGCGGGCGACCAGGGCCCGAGGTCTGCTAACACAATCGATTCATACTCGAACAGCAACTGTCACTTTGACACATATCCCATACAATATCTGTCAAAAGTGACAGTTGCTATGCGGTTACTGTTCGATTATGAATCGATTGTATTAGCAGACTTGGAGCCCAGACGCGATGCAATTAAAATCTGTAAGTTGGCAATCAATGTTCGCTAATTCTCCATCGGTCAGGCTATGCGCCTTGAATTCGGACTACCTATTAGTAGTATACCTACGTTGTGTAAAACGATTGTGTATCAGTTGACAAAAAACATGTTTTATAATTAAACATTCTTGGTCAACCCAAAATCTATTTATATGGCGAACGACATCTTCTCCGAGGTTTTAATAACTTCATTTAACTTTTGAAAATTAATTTTCATTTGATCATTTCATTGGGAGATGAGTTATAATTGAAGGGGCGCGGCGCAATCGCTCGGCATCCACGAATGGAATAATGTCAAATCAATTAAAACTTGAATTTGGCGGGCAGAGCGCCAGGCCCGATGTTGATTCATTAGTTGGTACCTACCTACTACTTCGCCGCAGTCTCCTTCTCACCCGCGACAAAGAATCTAGCAATACGAGTTATCTGTGTCGCACAGCCGGCATCGGAGATTGAACTTTATGAGTGGATTTGAAACTTTTGTTCTCAATAAATATTGAAATTATTCCGCGTTGTATGCACTTTCAATTAACGTTTAGTTCGCAATTGCAACATTCGTTCGGTTCGGCGAGCGAATCGATGTAATAACTACATTTTTTTTTTTTCTATGTCTATTATTCATGTTTCAATTAGTTTGCACTTGGTTGCGTATTGAAGATAAATAAGTCATCGATAGCATCTAAAGTTCTTGAGAAATTCGTTGTTGGAAAAAATCCTTATTTCCAACAAGGAATTAACGTATGAAGAAATAAAACACTTTTCCGACGCAACTTATCTAGTACGTCTTTACAAAAATGTGGTGGCCGACAAAATATTGAGGCCCAAAGCAGAATGCGATAGGTAAATTCAAATTATTTTCTGCAATGCCTTCAATGTTTACCTAAAATCTACGGTGTGCGTAACTGGGGATCTATTCTTGTATTCGTAGCCGCGATGCGTTCTCCTCCGGCGTGTTTCCTTAGCAAACGCAATAACATTTGCATAGGTCCCGTCAACTGCTTGCGTACTCATAAAAGTAATACGAAAGGGATCACACTTGCGCTCCGTAATAGTGAAACTTTTCCAGGGATCAGCGAAAGTAATTCCCTTCTCCGACTTCGCTAAACAAGGGGCTGTTTACAATACCAACCGGTTAGATAGAGGTGCTCCCGTTAAGCCTTCTCGTGAAATAAAACGGTAAAACGCTAACGATGTATAGTAAATACTTGCCTATAGTAATTACTCGAATAACATAAGAAGACATCAACATACCTACACGTTGGGATTATAATGTTTATTTATAATTATATATACTCTGTCGTTAGCAAATATCTATATCTATTTTATTCCGTAATAGGTACGGGTCCCCATAAATATGATATACTAATTTTTTTTTGTACACAATATAACCGGACCATTAACCAACGTACTCACATGGGGCTTCATTATCATTTCGAACTCGGCTACTTGTTTATGATTTCGCTCCGTAAACAGCTTCGAAGGGTGAACCAAAAATTATCGGTAGGAAAAATGAATACAAGTTAAAGGCTTATCCGCCTCGAGCGATTTATTCAAACGACCAATAAATATTCAAGAGTAATTAACCGCCGCCGCGCCGCGTCGATACAGAGCAGAATATTCTAGCTGCCGTCAATTTTACGTTAATCCCCGCAAAGGTAGATTACAAAGTGTTGCTAACTCTGAAAAACGCCGGCGGAAAATCCATATTTTAACTAAATGAAACCGAAGGAAATTTCTGAATTAATTATTATTCTTCTCATATTTTTTCTAAAAGCCGCTACGCAGCGAAAAATCTGTTAAATGACTGGAACACGGTATTTCAATTACGTTTATGAAAAGTATATTTACATAAATCGCGCTACACACAGGCAGGGAATCTGACTTTGGTACGTTGAAATTAGGCACTAAACACTTGGCACAACAAGTACAGTTTGCACACGAAACCCCGAATCTATTCCGTCTGACGTGAGCTCAAAAGATTTCAGCTAACGTAGCCTCTCAGCTCGGTTACGTTGCAACTCTATTGTCCGTAGACATCGGCCGTCTCAACAGAATCGTAGCGACGCGCTGCGATAACTCTACGACTTGCTACTCCGAGGAAATACCGACAATAGTTTATTTTATATTGTGTTCTACAATTTTATTCACTGCATAAGTTTAAGTGATTGTTCTATGCTATGAATGCCTCGTTAATAAATTCTCATATTAAACCATAAATTGTATAAAAACACTTTGTGTTTCATTCAAATCGCGCGTTCCCTGAGGCGTATAGCCGGAAATCAAGCTATAGTGAAACGTGTTATAATCGATAGTTCCGTAATTGTTCAGCTATTTGAAATTGTTCGCCAGACTTTAATCCCTGCGGCATGCGCTTTCATTGGATTAAACGTGTATTTAGTACCTAGGTATATCAAGGGCCTGTCTATTGGAGCGCAATTTCTTTAAAATTCTTGTAAATCTTAATATTTCATGAACTACGCTTCTTCAAACTCCGAGTGGTTTGCTTTAATAAGTAACTTTTCTTATTCAGTAGGCAAATATTTTACCACGAAGGTTCACGAAGGTAGACTTACATATTCCTTTTACTTATGTGTAGTACCTACGAAGCTATTTCGACGTAAGCTATGCCCGTATACAACGAGTAAAAACTGTCTAGCCCTGTCTCAGACGGGCGAACCAGGCGACGGATGTATTTTCTTACAAAACACCAACGTAACGGTCTCCAATTTCCTCGAGTTACCTCCAAGTCGACGTCAACTCGGGCTATTTAGTTCGCAACTGTACCCATGGGGCTCTTCTGTTTTCAAGGCTTATTTCGCAATCAAGACTGCAGCGTCATTTCCTTGAAACTAATGTGAAATGTAAGCTAGATTATTCTGTTATGTACAATTATCGTCAAAAGCTTTGACACGCAAAAAAAACAAGACTGTTTCGTTAGTAAAAATAGTGTTAACAAATGGTTTGTATTAATTACAAGCCAAATAGAAGCCTTATCACGTGGTGTTATTAAACCGAGTCAATTCATTGATTTTAAATGAGTGAATTGGCTTCGTGAATTGACAAAACCATAGTAAGGTATGAAACTATGTAGCAACTACGGTAATTCTGATTAGTGTGTTGTATGTAGTACCCACTATTATGGTTATCATTCCGACGATCTGATTAGCTCAGTGGGTTTCTGTACTGCGGGTCCCGGGTTCAAATCCTGGTAGGGACAAACTTTGTTGGATGTTTAATATTTATATCATTGTTATATACAGAGTTTGCCCTCAGTCCATTGTACGGAATCCATACTACAAGTCGGACCGTATTGTTGGTGTATTCGACTGGCGATAAAAAAAAAGCCATCACAACGTATTGGAAAATAAGAGATTCGTGCCCATCAGTACGAGAATGGATGTGTGTAACCAACTGACCAGATAGGGGTGAAAGAAGATATATGGCAACCAAACAAAAACATTAACCCTCCCGTTAGTAAAAAACTGCTGACTTTATTTACGGATTCAAGGAGGCCAATCTAACAGGCCTGGATTTGAAATACGACTTGAGCCCTTGACTTTATCGTATACCTAAACTGATCCAGTCTTTCAATAATAACTTCTTATGATGACGAGAAAATTATATTGATATTTGGTTATAGGATCGAACAGCTGAACTATCATAGGTACGTATAGGTATATAAAAATATAATTAATCTGCGCATAAATAATATATCTCAGTCAGGGTGGCAATCAAGCTAATAGTTACAGTTGGAACCCGCTGCTATTCATAATACTGCTTTTATCTGTTCGGACGGCCGGCCGACACTAATGGAGCGGGCTAATTAAATGGGCGTGAATCCTCTTGTGACACAATACTAGGGTAAACATACCTTCACAATGTACGCTTGCATATTCATTGATCGTCCATTGAGTTCTGATTAACATCTTATTGTCGACGTGAGAGTGGTCTGGCGGCAGAGAGCGAGATATCTCCCTAATTTGATGCATACCTACGTATATGCTATGGAAATGTTATATCGTGTTACATCGCATTCTATTAGTCGTATCAGCGGTTAGCTTCTAGTGAACTGAAAACATCGTATAGGGAAATAGGGATACATTAGGTCGGAAATCGGCCTAAATAGGGATACATTAGGTCGGAAATGTTTCGAAAAGTGCGAATCTGCAGCGGAAAAACATGTGAGTAGGTTAGTTGCTACATTCTTTCTCTTGTATGCAATTATATAGGTAGGTAAGTATTTAGGTACAGGAATATTTATATTATATCTAGATTGGTTCCTGTAACAAATAAATTAATAATATTACACATGTATCTCCCCAACGGGATAGACAGAGGCGTAGTGTAATGCAGCCACATTTCTTATACGGTATCAGGTACGAGTGTAGGTGAACATAGGGCCGACGTGGAACCCAAATACCAATGATATATGTTGATGTTAAGATTTAAATACAAAATAATTCGCGTCTTGATGGTATCACAAAGTGGAGCAGTTCATAATTATCTCGAAATCTCCGTTTGTCAAGCCGTCCAACGACCCGTTTAAATAGGACAGACAGACCTCTTGTATGTTATTAATCAACGTCAAAAGTTTATTTTGAAGTCGTATCGCTTAAATAAATTGTAAGCTAGTCGAAAGTTTAAACGGTATTTAAATACCTAGGAACTCAACATCGTTTTGTAATAATCAAAGCGTAAGTAATTTGTATATAATACTAGCTGTTACCCGCGACTTCGTCCGCGTGGTATTTAACAAAGACTCAACCGTTGGCAACAGCCTGCGCGCACGTTCTGATCCCGCGGGACGCATTGCAGATTGTTGCTATCAAACTTAATCAGGCGCAGCGCTGCAACATGGGTATTATTTTATTTTCGAGAGATCCTAATTTTTTTTTCTAAAATAAAAGTAGCCTATGTTACTCCTTGTTACATCAGCTATCTGCCAGTGAAATTCCCGTCAAAATCGGTCCAGCCATTTCAGAGATTACCCGGAACAAACAGACAGACAGACAGTCCAAATTTTTAAAAAAGGTTGTTTTGGTATAGGTACCATGTATACATCCAAATGCATTTAGTAAAAAGCGGTTATTTTAATATTACAAACAGACACTCCAATTTTATTTATATGTATAGATGTATAGATTGGTAAGTAGCTACATACTATACCTTAGGTAGGAGCAAAATAAAATACGAGGAGTCTTTCGTATTTCTCAGATCTTATTAAATAAATTGACTTCCCATTTCACTAGGCAAGTGCCTTTTTAATTTCATAAGGCTTGCATTTATGAAATTAAATAGGCACTTGCCTACTGTTTATCCTACACGAAAAACATAAATAATTATTAATGTGATTTGCAAAGACAAATTTATATTAAACAGCTAAGTATTTCACATAGACCAACCTTACCTACAGCGTGACACGTTTTAATTACAGTGCTCATGACGTCACAAGCCTTAGGTGTTCAGATGAACGGAACGTTGAACGACTAGAGGACGCTGTAGAGATGGTTCATTCGCGGCGTCGGTACGTGACGGGACTACGGGCAGCTGCTAGATAGTGCTGCGCCTTGCGGTACCGCGAAGCAAACTATCGATCACGCGTTAATACGACACCGGTAATCCCGGTAAGAGCCGCCTGGAGGGTGTTTCTACGCCGATCAATTTCGCTTGATTCAAGTGGCAGTTTGTCTTTCTATTCTCGTTTTTATTGATCCTCCTCCTGATCCTTGATTCTATATATGCAGTAAAGTTTGTCCATGAATAATATGATATTTAAGTTGATTTCAAGCTGATATTGCTATTTAATCAAACAATATGGCATGATGTGTGGTGGTAGTCCAATAAGGGCAGGGTTTCACCAAAGCGGAGATATGCAAAATAGACCAATTAGATTTTTTGAAAAACACTGCTCGGATCCGAGCGGAGAATTTCAAACAATCTGATTGGTCTGTAGCGACCTCTTCAACCTCGCCACAAGATACACAGATGGAGATTCTCCATACAATCCTGAAACGCTCTATGAGAGTTTTCGGAGAACGTATAAGTATATCGGAATCTTCCCGATAATAACTATCGGCTCATAGCGGCCGCACCACCCGCCCAGCGCCTTCGCCTCATGCTTAAATTTGTTTGTTCAAATATGCAATAAGTAGATGTTATTTTTCTCATCCACAATTCAAATCAAAAGTAGTTTTTCTTTTACATTAAATTCCGGGAATAAACTCGAATTACGGAAAGTGAACAACACTAGACCAGCAGAAGTGAAATGGAGCACCAAATGGATTTTTATTTATTCCGTTGAAGTTACGCGAACCAATTAGTTTTGTGCAAGTGCATTGAGAATACCCATTACTCGACTCTTGAGTGAATTCAAACCACAGAAGTTCTTGCATATTAATTCTCCTATCGGTCAACGCAGACCAAAAAGCACTAGACTGAAAACGTAACTAGATGTCATCGAGCTGAAAAAATCGTTTACGCGCTATTACCAACTAGATATAAGTAAACTCTAACAATCGATTAAACATCTTCCCATATTGATCATAATATAGAATGAATGTCATAAATTGATTACATCTTTGGGTAGGTAGGTACCTACATACATCTTAAACCATGGCCGTTATAATAATAAGTACGTCGATATATATACCTAGGTAGTAAAGGTAGTAAATTATGAAAAAGAAAATATGTAACTCAAGAGCCTAAAAAAAGCATTTCGAAATGTCTGATGCAATTTGACAACATACTTACTAATTGCGGCCACGACACAATATTAAAAAATATTGTGTCGTGGCCGACAGTGAAAAAATCCGTTTAAAACTAAATACCGCCGTCACTAAAGCATAAAATAGTTGTAGGCTTCACATCCTAGCTCCGTATTTCTTCCGTGTGCAGACACTTCATAAAAGTGCTGTTTTACAAAGAAATTGTGTCAGTGGGAGAACCCGTGCGATGAAAGGAGAGACTATAGCCATGCAGCTATGTGAGTGGACACAATACAAGCGAATGGTATAAGTATTAACCACTTTTTGCGCTTTAATACCTTACTTATCTGTGTTTATTTACTGTTGCAGTAATAGTTACAGATCACGGAAGTTACACCTACACTTACTTTTTTAATCGACTGCGCGATGCAAAGGAGGGTAATGTGTTTATCAGTGTTTATGTGGGTAGTATGTTTATTCCTTTGTAGCGCTGTAGAGACCAAACGCGTGGGCCAATATTGAGGATTCTTACGTTAATCGATTTGCCTTAATTCTCGCGTAATTATGATGTCACTGAAGACATGACTTCTTCTTCTTCTAATTTAAGGGTTAGACCCTTGTCGGTGTAGCTGATGCAGCTCTTTCCACCTGTCTCTATCTAGAGCAGCTTCTTTCACCTACCTATACGACATGACACCCATCCATTCTTTTATCTGACTCATGTAGTTTATTCTTGGTCTTCCTCTTCCACGCTGAAGACATGACAGTAATCAAAAATCATTATGATGACAACCAGACACCATAACCATAACAAACCCGACTGCGTCAAAAAATGATCTTTAAATAAAAACTGAAAAAAAAACAAGTTCAGTAGGGAGTTTAACTGTCGGGACCCATTAAAAACCTAGACTGGCTCAAATCTTCCAATAATAGGCGACTTTCTCAGTTGAGGTCGCGTTCCGATCCGGTTGTAGATCTAAAAAAAAGTTAATGTAAGTGATACCTAAACGAAACACATGTTTGACGAAAATAAAAATAAATATGATATGAATTTTTAAATTTACATTTTATTATTTTAATTGGTATCTACTTTTTAAACAAGAGCATACGCCTACAAATATAACATAAAATATTGTCTTCTTTATTGCTTTTATTAAGTAACAGCGTGTTCTCATTTGTTCCTTTTATAAATACTTCATGAGATGTTTTCATTTTGAAATGAATGCGGAATACACTAATTCTACATTCATAATTAATGCTCACATAGGTGGCATGTCGTTAGTCGTGTCAAGGCCCTCTACGACACACTCGGCTCGTTTGCGGTGTCTGCTCGTTTGAGCCTTCACTACGTGACGTCAAATAGGCCACGTAATTCCAGCAAAAAGGATCCACAATGCAAGACCTTACTCGTATACCAAAATAATAATATTTAAGTAAGTTATCATCAACATAAATTTGTTTTTTATCGCTGTAACGTAACCCTGGCAACAAATAATCTGAGAATAGACTTGATCGTGAATATAGGTCAAACACGATATAATTAATTTGAGGCGAGTCGAGTCAAACTTTGTTATTCTACCTACCTATACCACGAACAACTCCCTTATTACCACGTTGTTAGCTAAGGATCAACACAATAAGCCAACTCGTAATAGGTAGCATTTTTGTTTACCTGTTCGATTGATCTCCCAATACGAGATGCGAGGGATTGATTTGTTCCTCCGCGATTTCATCCTTGTCTCGTAGTTGCAAGGTGAACTTATCTGTCGGCTTAGATGGCTACCTGAGGGGTGAATTTTTATCCGTCCCGCTTAGTATTCAAGGGCTGTTGGCTTATAATTCGCCTAAGGGTGGGACCGCAAGGGGTAGGCGACAGAGTAGTACCCGCACCTCCAAAGCGGCTTCCTTGGGGCCCGTCCTGTCATTCCCAGTGAAGTGAAAGCGACGAGTGGGCGTAAGGGAACGAAACCTTAAGCGACAATTTGTAGAAAATAATATCTACACTCGGCTTGTTTATTATAACTGAGTTCCATAAATGTTTGTCTGCTACGTGTAAAATATAACAAAATATTATATACCTATTTAGACATAATTTAATATGTCAATTTTTTCAACCAATCTATATATGAGCGTAGCACTACTACGTCTGTCGTAGCGTTCGTAGCAAATTTCAGAATAACATTTCATTTTATATGCTCGTTTTTCGACTCATTGTGTAGTGCTAATGTAGTTTCGGATATAATAAATGTTTTACGAGATAAATTGAACTTGCAACATTAGCACCCTCTGCTTCGACACAACGATTACACAGCGGGTGCAATTTTTCACTGGTCCCCCTGCTGGTACGGCACAATTTATGACGCGAAGAATGATTTTTCAACATTCGTAAGTTAGATTTATGTTTAACAGCCGAAAGAGCCTGGGCTAAATCACCGATAAGGAGAATATAAAAACGCTTAGTCAGTTTTGCTACGTGAAACTTTCAACAAAATGGTTGGGAACATGGGTACTGTTTATTTTTTTTTATTAGGGTGACCACTAAAACTGACAACAAATGTAACATTTTACAGGGTTTTTCGTAAAGAGGCTTTCATAAAGATGATAGTATTGGTCCTTAGACATAAGTATTTTCGGCAGCTTCGTGCTCTGTGAAAGACGAGCCAGATCTGTTTTCACAATGCTGAGACATCTCGCTAATGCAGATGACCGAGCAAACAGTGGCTAATGTTCATCGAACACAGCATGATTGGTCTATAGGTGAAAAATAAATATAAATGTTACAGAATAATCCCCCACAAAATTGCGCCCACATATAGCCAATTAATTGGACCGAGAGAGAGATAAATGCAAGGTAATATATTACAATTCGTACCAAACGGCCAACCCATTAACAGTTCGCTGCAAATATATTACATTAAATTCACACTTCAACAATGTTATCGTTGATAATGAAAAATATTTTGTGCGATTTAGATTCCTACAGCTAGGTATAACGGTTCATACTCTCTGACTTTGTGTGCCTTCACTTAGTTAATTATAATTTTTGCAAAACAATTTTTACCGTCAAACACAAAGAACTCTTTTTAATTAACTCGGTAAACTTTAATTACAAAACTTGGAAGTCTATTTCAAAGAAACCTGTAATAGGTATTTCAAATCGTGGTCTAGTTTATGCAAACAGATCTCTGGCATAATTTTATGATTCTGGAAATAAGTCCTGCTGGTTATATGTAAGTATTTATTAGTTCCAACAAATTAAACAGCATTTGTAAGCACAATTGTTCTCGCTCAGCGCTATTGAAATATTTTGGTATACACAAACATTGGATCAACATTAATTATATGAAAATTGGCACGTCGCCTCTATTATTATGTAGGTACCGTCCGAAATAGAACCGCTGACCGGCCTAAGTAAACATATCTATTGTCTATTTAACATATCTTACTCAGACAAGCGCTGGCGAGCTCAAGCGCGAGTCGCCGCCTCCCAAATTGAGGGCATGCATGAGACGCCAGCCGGCGAATATCCTGAACAACGTTTAACGTGATTTATGATGATATATTGCGAAATGATAGAGCCTGCAAGGACGCATTGGCCGTTTCGAATATGATTAATGCGAAAATTAAGTGGCGATTTAATTGATGTACCTGAGTAGTAATATTAAAACAGCTGACTATATATTGTAAAGATGATTGCTGTCTTCAAAAATGTGTTCTTTTACGGTTTACAAATTATAAACTGGTGACAGTCACAGGACTCTACGTAGGTATGTATAACGTCTATAGATTTTATATAATTTATAAGTGTAAAGTTATAAAACTACGTAAAAAAACTAGAAGTAGCGGTAATTAGTCTCTGATTCTCTAGAGTAGGTGAATAGACTTGATAGTTTAAATGAAATTACATAT
This sequence comes from Pheosia tremula, assembly GCA_905333125.1. Lineage (NCBI taxonomy): Eukaryota > Metazoa > Arthropoda > Insecta > Lepidoptera > Notodontidae > Pheosia > Pheosia tremula. The sequence continues at coordinate 4,496,555 of HG995405.1, read as the reverse complement.
TCATTCATGGACCTCTTTATACATAGATAACGAACTATATATAGATAACTACCAACTACTTGTTATCGAATACCACGCCGTATTAGCCGTATCAAATGTACTTAGCCGCCTACAAGCTTTAGTTGAAAACTGCCTCAGGGCATCGTATGTAGACTAAGTACACACCTACTAATTCAAAATGTGTACATACTAATTACTTGTAATATAAATTAACATGTACTGAGTGTAATCTACGAAATTGTATGACTATTTGCGTTGACGGCCTGAATAGGAACGTTAGGATTTACCGTATGCATTTGGTTCACCTGGTTTTATTTCAAAACTAGCTGTTGCCCGCGACTTCGTCCGCGTGGTATTTAACAAAGACAACCGTTGACAACAGCCTGCTCGCCCATTCTGAGCCCGCGGGACGCATTGAAGGGTTTTGCTATCAAACTTAATCAGGCGCTGCGCTGCTACATTGGTTTTAATTTATTTTCGTGAGATCCATTTATTTTTTTAAATAAAAGTAGCCTAAGTTACTCCTTGTTACATCAGCTATCTGCCAGTGAAAGTCCCGTCAAAATCGGTCCAGCCATTTCAGAGATTAGCCGGAACAAACAGACAGACAGACAGACAGACAGACAGACGGACAGACAGACAGACAGACAAAAATTGTAAAAAATGTTGTTTCGGTATAGGTAACGTGTATACATCCAAATGCACTTAGTAAAAAGCGGTTATTTTAATATTACAAACAGACACTCCAATTTTATTTATATGTATAGATAAACGTTTATTGAGGTAATTTCGTTTCACTTCCAATTGGAATATTTAGTAGGTAGTTTCTGTTAGTATTTAGTTGGGCAGGGAACGCTGATTCGAAAATGGTTCGCCGCATACACCCACCTTTGTTAAAGCGGTTTACTATGAACCTATTTCAACCCACCGCTGGGCAAGTCTCTCGCATTATCTTCGATCTCAGTTGACGGACTACTTGATAAAGCTACAGCGTGGCCGTACATGATACGCTAATATTATTGATAATAATTTGAAAAATATTAATTAAGCGTTAAATCTTATAGCTGATGGTGAAAAGTTCGTATATTGTTAAACGAATGACCACGTAAAAATTGTATTTTTTTAACAGTAATAATAACGTACTCTTACTTAGATACCCACAATAACAAGCTTTCATATAAATAAAATAATCTATCGATATATTAGAAGCGAAATAAACGTAGCTTATAGATATTGCTTTTCATTCACTGTTTTATATCATTGCCTTCACCGCTTGGGAGTCAGACGCTACGAACCGGTGGCAAAGCAGCGAAAAAGAAATACATTCGTACTGGTTTTTTATACTCCTATCTACATTGTAAGGTATTTTCGCCTTTCCCAACTTATATTTCCCTATGCTCTGCATCCCCCTCGGGTATTACGTGTCATTTGCATATCATATTCAAAATGTTAACATGCGTGTTATTCGTAAGTTAATAAACCCTTGTTATTGTTTTGTTAGGGTTGCGATTTCAATAACAGTGGTTAACCAAGTAAATCTATATGAAAATATCAAGTAAGCAGTACCTACTTTACAGGTATAGGTACATACCTGTAAAGTAGGTACTGCTTACTTGATATTTTCAGTTTGCTTTGTAATAGGTTCATATAATAGTCTATCGATTGATAATTTCGGTGGTCTAATGATCCTCGGAGCTGCAGTTAAGGTAAGGTACATCACACATTATCCGCAACTTCATAAAATAAAAAATTCAAACCAGATTCCCAGCAAACTACACAGTAGATAGTTCGTAACTTAGAGCCATGCAATAAATTTTGATATCAATGCGCATTCCAATTTCATTCAAACTACTATTCGTAATACACGTGCTATCTGCATAGGAGATAAAACACTTATATTTCTAATCTTATGTATGTCCTTATTGTTGTATGCCAATTATTTAATACCCAACGTAAGATACTGTATAAAGTAATATGAATCGATTCACATAGATAACTAACTTATGTACTTATACCATTGTTATACATAGATATCTATCAATACCCTATTCCAAGATATACCTGCATATACGAATAAATATAAGCCTTACCTATACCTACCCTTAGGTCTCTTTACAGAGACATATTACTATGGGTAACACTGATTCATTAAAAATCTAACCTCCCACACCTATGATTTTAACATTTTGAGCCATAAAATAGAAACGGCAGGTGTAGGGCCCCCGAAGGAGTAGACTCGTAAAATTTTGCATGTCCTGTAGATCGCGCAACCTCTCGAGTAGAAAATTTCACTGGTACACGCCAGTACGCAACATTTACGACTTTTTCATGACGTTACAAGGCTGGTTGCTTTTACAGACAACCATAAAATCTTCCGCCCGCGTAGCTTTCTGTCCTCTTTAATTTTCAAACATGACACAAAAAACTTGTTGTTCGAAAGAAATGCTGTCGTGAAATATATAGATCTATGGTCGACTTAATTTTTCATTGGTTCGCGCTCGCCACTTAATTGCTTGCAGCAATGTTGGCAAAATTATTTTTATATTATACGTTATAGTTAGGTAATGTCACTTGGTTTCTTTACAAAAAAATATATCTATGAGGCTTAACAATAATATTGTAAAATATTTTAGGGGTACATTGGTAGACTTTAGAAGTCATTCAAGAGAAGAAAAATAAAATTATTTGACATCATCAAAATAACACTTCAATATACATAAACGTGATCGTTATCACCTACTTGTTAACCCCTTATAATTAGTTACACTATTTTTGTCAAACCTTATATACCCGAGGAATTGATAACCTCCTATATCGACTGTTGATATGAACTGCAGGCGAGTGGGTTCCACGTCCGGGGCGGGTCCGGAAGATAAATCTCGGCGCCATCGACAGCGGTAAGCCTGCCAACGCACTAGCCGACGCAACACCACATTAGTGACTGGGACTAATGTTTGTTGATAATACGAATATCTACCCTCCCCGGAATAACGCCCTTTATACGTAAGGAATTTAATGCGCATTCATAGGTGCTCGTATATATTCTTATGTGTGGTTATTTTTTTTCGTTAGCAACGTGCCACAATTTTGAGTCATTCTGCCAGTGTGGTGTAGTATGTCTTATTCGTTCTTGAAAACACCTAATGAAAATTATTACGTCGTAGACGTTAAAATTAATCCTCTATCGGTAAAGCGGTAAAAGTTACCAGACATCTAGGAAGAACTTGAAAACTCAAGTTTTATCATTTTATTTCATATTAAATTCTAGCCTCGTACTCGTTTATGAACACACAATGGATAATATCCTTATCGTTAGGGCGGAATTCGGTTTAAGTAATTTTCACATTCGGACTGGTGCTTAGAGCAAACCTCAAGTAGCTACTTATACCAAGATAGTTAGGTACCCACACAATGAATTACTAATATTTGAAAATGCTGATAATTTAAATATGTAAGAAAACATATTAATGTTTACTATTCGATTGCGGAATCCCTCTAAACCACATCATTTACTGGAAATAGTTGTCCTTTAAACGGTCGTTTGATCGGCTGCGGCGCCATCTATCGTGAAATCGGTCTACTGGCGATACGCGCCATCCTTTACCAGCCTAATACACTGCGATAACGTGACATGACGCCACCCCCGACCCGGTGCTCGATTAAAATAGGCACAACCATTCAACCGTAACTTTTAGTAGGCCAATCAATTTCGAAATATCCATTCTGTTATATAGGGTTATTCAGAAACAGTATACTTACCTTTGAACCTGCACGGAGGAAGGAAGGTGCTCACATTGGTTAGGTTTCATTAGGGACCAATCAAACATAGGCACCTATTTTATGCTATTTCTGAATTTTAACGGACCATATCTGCCCGTATAAATGGCACATCAGTGGCAGCAGTTAAGTATATATGTATGTATATATATCTATCTACCTATACAGTTGCAATAGGTAACCTAAGTGAGGTTACTTATTGCTTTAAAATGAGGATAGATCTTTTTCTTTTATAGATTTCAAAGCGCTGCTCTTCTGGTTTGATTTCTTATAGTCTTCTGTTTTCCTGCTTGACCCTATGATACAACACTTTTTTTCACTTTCCAATTAAAAGTTAATGTCTCTGTGAAATTTAAATTTCTTCAGATATGTACCTGAATTCTGATCATGACTTCCGTAGTTAGGCATGTAAGTAGGCAACACTAATATTCATGAGACTGGGATTTAGCCTGATATGAATAGGATTATAATTCCGTTAAGCTCGGTGCTATACAGAGCAATCAATCCCGACTATAATAACCCGAGAAATTAGCGGTTAGAGCATACGTACCTAAGTGGTAATTAAAAGACATATCCACTGAAGGGTAGGGCGTAGGGCTAATGGGGTGTTAGGGAATGACATTATGCGGTAACAAGTCATCAAAAACAGACCATGGGGGTACTTAAAACTGCGGATTATTAATGTTATAACTTCAACTCCAGGAACTACTGATCCATAATTTACTTCTTACTAGCATTTTGTCATTTCGTTGGGTCGGCTAACGGCTTCTAGTTTAAGTAGGTATCTTGATTTAGCTGGTCAGTGGTCACTGAAATTTACACGGAACAATTGCCATCTACCCTCCAAGACTCATTTATAGTGGAACTACCAGTAACCAAGTGGAATCGGAATATTTAACCGACTTCAAATCAAAAGGAGGAGGTTCTTATTCAATTTTTTTTCTGTTTTTTTCTGTGTTGTGTGTGCGACTAAGTTGTTTGCTTGGCACCGAATTAATTTTAGTAGTACCGAAGTAGATTTTTAGATTCGATATTTTTTTGCTTTTAGTTTTTTTTTAATAGATTTTTTATTAGGGGGTTCTGAATGACAACCGTGATCACCAATAAAGATGTCTTCATAATGATAATCCAACCTACAAAATTATCTTAAATGTTTTTTTATCTATAATCAAGTAAGTAGTACTCAATGTCTACCTAGGTATATTAGAAGAAAAGTGATAGAGACAAATAATTCCAATTCCTTCGTGTAAATCGAAGATATTGGGAATTTGTATTCTGAATGCACGTGACACAAACAGATGGCGAAAATATTCCCAAAGGACACAATGTTAGTGAAAAAACGTGACGAATTTAGAAGTTATTTGTGGTTTGTGGGCGTCGCACTGGAGAGAGCGGTATTTACTTTGTTTGTAATCTTGTCGCTCGTCGGCAGGAAACCCCTTAGGAATTCAGGCCACAGGAGAATTATTGTTCTATTTTTTTCTGGAAAGAACTGACAATACTCAAATAAGTAGGTACTTAGCTAGGCTTGTGTAGGTATAACCTGTGAAATGTTGTCGCAATGTTTGTTTCTTTAGTTGTATATGTTCTGATATGGCGGCGTACAAAAACATCTTGCATCTGCGTAACGGGTATCTTCATTTCACTATTCGTCGCCAAATGTTCTACCTAAACATTAATCAAATCACTAAAAAATCGACCAATATTAGAGCCGTCTTGTGGCCATTTTCTGGTTACCATATGTGCGGCCTAATATTTTAACCATTATGTTTTATAGACAAGCTGCTACACCACTTTCAGCTGAATCACAAGTTAATACTTTAGTAGAATTATGATAAATAGATCTGATAACACATTTTATTTATCACATCTAGATCATAATTAAAACACGAGGTTGTATCGAACAATCAATTTCTATAAAATGACAGGTTTTACATGACATTCAAAATCCAATATAGAAAAAAAAACAAGTTAGGTACCTAGGTACTTAAACTGGAGCCCATGAAACTTAAACTTTTAACGTAGCTATTAAAATCTTAGTCCTTATATAACGCATTAAATTCTAACACATTAAACTCAATGCGCCACGGTGCACTTTCCAACTATTTCGTGAAGTTACATTAGTAGTTATTGTAGCAGAAGAAACTTCGAAATTACTCTCGCGAGAGCACTATTTAGTTTAATTTAGAACTAAATAAACGTCCCGTACGAAGTTCCGGGACAGGTTTTCAGATAGTTAATGCAATAAAACGTCACGGTGATGTGTTTGTTCCATACATCTTCATTTCAATGACCATTCATTTGCGATCGGTGCGACCGCACCCGTCCTCTCGCCAGATTTATGGCGATCCGATTTTCTGCTCACGTCGAAGCCTATACAGCTGGCACCCGTGATGTATGTGTATAGCTATTATTAAACAGCAGCGTTATCAAAAGATGGACATTGTTAATTTTGCATTTCGTACTTATCAGTCCTCAACCACCCTTAAAAAACGAGAAATGTCCGCCTTATCGCACACGGTCAAGCTGGTCGGCTAGTACCTCAATTCACTTCACATTAAGGGGAGAGCTGTGCCCAATTGGGCACGGGTCTCCCCTGATGGAACCGACAAGGGCAAATTATCCTAATATATTATGTAATACATAGCTCTGTTTCCTCTTTACAAACTGGGCCGCGCTTGGCGCCTACGTAAATTCTGTTTCACATAGGAAAATATTGGAAAAAATGTTCATTCAGAAGCAAACATGCGCGATATTATTTTGTAAGCCGAACATATTGCAGGCGTAGACTCTATTTCTAGGACGCCCTCAGTATTTGTTTGTTTGTCGTGTGGACTCATAAAGGTCTGAATAGAAGCGACGTTGCGGCGCGAGGTACCTAGGTTAAAATTTCAAATAGCATACGGAATGCTGAATGCATTGTTCACTAGGCACTACACACAGTAATGTCTCGGAAACATACCTAGTCCATAAATAAACAGCGGGGGCACCGGTCACTTCTGCATATGGTATGTTTTCCACGCTCATAATCTATATTTGCACAAATACGTAGGTGCTGTATCTTATGACAGTTCTTAGAAATAATTGTGAAATGTAAGTATGGAGAATATTTGGTTTATTTAAGCGTTTTTCATGTATGAAGAGAAATAATAATAAAATAGGAGAGCACTGCAGATACATATCTATCCATTTGTAAACGAACTATCTCCGTGCCAGCGAGCGAAACTTTTAGTATGTCAATAAGTCGTGAAAGCAATAACTTCACGGGCCATAGGGTGCGCCCGCCGCGCCATTCGTAAGTAATGGTCGACGAAATGTTTAAACTTGAAAGTACTTACCAACCGGAATTTGTATACGTTGGTGAATATCTAGTTACTCAGAATGCTCTGCGTTTACCCACCGCGAGTTCTTTTAGGTCACAAATTTTTAGCTTATGTAGCCTCCGACACTTGCTAGTGTCCCTATATATTTGTGTCGTACAAATTGGTAGTTCCTCGGGTGGCCGATAGATTCCGAGCGAGTGCAAAAGTTTATAAGTAATTAGATAAAGTTTGTTGATATGGTTAATTGAACCAACCGTACCTCAAATATTATCACTTGTAAGGGTTAGCGCACACCCAAGGAGAGGCAGCGAAACGATGACTTAATTGGAAAGCGATTAAATGTGGCTACTTATGCCGAGCGCGGAAAACGTATGTTTGTCTAAAGGAAGTAAATAAAACGTAGTGATTATATACTCTTTGGAAGTAAAGTTGTTGTAATTGTTATGGGACTAGTCACTTCGCATAATGACTCTGTCAGGGTATGCTATAGGGCTTGTTTTAGAAAGGGTATTCTAACCATTGCACCTGCGCTTCTTAACGGTATTAACAATCATTATATGAAGTCAGAGCAAATATGTAGACTCATAAAAATAAATTTAAAGCTAAGTTCAAAGCGCAGTTTCGATGGTTAGTATAATTATAATAATAATTCCAGCCCTTATTAATGTCCCACTGTTGGGCACGGGCCTCCCCTCAATGCGAGGGCGATGGTTAGTATACAGTTTCTGAATCACTCTATATAATATACACCCGATATGTAGAGGGCATTAATTCAATCTTTCCTGAAATACCATTCATAAAGTTGACTGGAAACGAGCACCGAGAATCTGCAGACTTTTCTGCAAATGATCTCGAGGTTTACTAATGATTTCTCATTAGTTTAATTGAAATAACAACACTTAAGTAACTCCCCGGGATTGTTACGAACTGTTATTTCCAGGCAGTATATTGAACTGCCTAGCAATTTTATATTTTAACTCATTAATACATAATAATTATCCTAATAAAAACTATCTTTCCTAACCTTGTCGATCGAAATTACAACTAGCTACACACTAAGATGAAGGAGGTACCTGCTAGCTAGCGGAAACTTATGTTATTAAATGATGCAAATGTAAGACCGGGAACTAATTAAACTGCCTGGAGGTAAGAACTCATAATACGCCCCTGACTTTTTGATTGGGTGGGTATATAAAAAAAAGAAAAAAATAATTAATAAAGATCTTTAAATAAAACAGGTACATTTTATTGAAAAAAATATGTACACAGCAAAACAAATAAATAATCTTATATTGTATATTAGTCTATAAAACATTAATTTCATTGAAATAAAATACTATACATAACTACTTTTAAGATTATGTACATAATACCATCTCACAGGGAAGTGCTATTCGACTATAATATAGTAAACAATATTACATTTAACATTTAAATACTATATCGATATCTGGAGTCACATTTATTATTTAGGAAATTTTAAGTGGAAACTCCTAATGTTAATACGATAGGTATACTCTGTTCTAGACCGTTTTACTACCGATGTAAATAAACCTCTCGCTCACTCGCACATATACAATTACAGTATCTGTTACTGCGACAGCAGCGGTTTGTTAACGCCGGCGGTAAATAGGTTTGGAATAGATTTTAATATAAAACAGTAAGCTATGATAATTCCTTGATATTTATATTCACCGGACATTCAAAGATCACATTAATTAGTTTTGCACATTGATAATTCTAACAACGACTGTCAATAACAAATTACCTATCAAAAATGTACTCATGGCATGACCTATTTAGTTAACATTACCTAGAAATTTTTAATCTTGTCTTATCTAAATATTATTTGAATATTGTGAATAAAAAGCATTTTAGAAATGTTTTAAAATAATCTCCCTTGTACCACAAATGAAACACTTAAGATTAAGCGACACTTACAGTGATAGGAATCTTAAATGTATATAATTATAACTCAAGCTAAGTAAAAATATAGACCAAATTTAATGATGCTAACAAATTTTTCGAAAAACAACGTGACCAAGTTAAATCGTTACCTTGCCGAATGCGTAACGTAATCTTGCGCTCAGTTTACAAATCGGTCTGCTTATTTTGGCTTCAAAACTTTTGTTAGCGACAACACTTTGGAGTACTTCTATTTTTCCTTAGTCTGAATTAGAACTGAATTATATGATGAGGTTAGCTTCTAAACGAGCGCTATTGTGACGGTCGCTGTGATGTCTGCGTGGTATGCATCAAATTAAAATGCCTGCAATAAATGTAGATACGTTATTTTGTTATTATAATGCAGGCACTTTAACCGGCATAATTTATTATTTAAAAAAATGATGTATAATTTAGGCTGCTCTCATTCCAACTTTCTACGTCTTTCTAATTATTATACTGAAATTGTGATACATTTATTCTTCGTTCAAGCGTATTTAATGAGTTTCCAATCTATATAATCTATTAGGTCTATAAGTATTAACAAAAGTATAAAATTATTAACGCAAACAAGTACCACGATGTCGAAATAAATCCTGTGTGTGTACTGTACTTATTCATTATTTAACCGAAACAATGTCGGCGCGCGCGACCCGCGCCTGCCCTGTGTTATTGTCAATTATCTCATCTATAATATCTACATTTTAATATGCTCAATATTTGACTAGAAATCATGTTATACTTATTACTTTCTAACAAAACACATAAAATTTACACAATATATAGCATAATTTCTTATCAATTTACAGTTCGCTAAAATTGTACAAAACATCGATGACGGGAGTGGAATTTTATTAAATTTGTTTGATATCGAGTGAAACCTACTTAAAGTACGACCTTTCCTTACGCTAATACATAATAATATAATGTGGAACAATATTGATTTTAAATCATTATCGTTGTTTACATCTAAACATTTTATTACAACTGTGATCAATCACCGTCATTTGCGCATTTCAAAGAATCATTTTCCATATATTTTTAGGAACCTGTCAAGTAATATCCTGAATTAATTTTGACTCAGCAATCAATGACACACTTCGTACACAATCTTTGCATAAAGTGATCGCAATCAGACAATAGTAGACAATACGGAATGGTATAAAATCACTGACCGGTAGAATAAACTATTCACATTACAAGTCGGAAATAAATTCAAGTCTTCAATACATCGAATCTCAACATAATTGTTCTAACTAGTGTTGTAAATTCATAAAATGCTAAAATGTCGATGGTACTCTGTGATGTATATAATTACTGCGCGCGATCTCGACCTACATCCACGAAATCACTTCCACGTGATCGCTTTCCTTTGTTTCGCCGACGCATGGTGGTCGCTGACTATTAGATTTTGTATTAAATAGTTCATATCAGCGAGCTTATATTTAAATCTACGTACAACTAAACAAGGCGGACTCTATAAAACTTCCTCGCGCCTCGGTCGGGGTCGTCGGTCCGGATGTTCGACGGCAGCGACGGCCGGCGCCATCTAGTCACATTCATAAAAAGCTCCGACACCGCAACGTCGAACATTCGGGCCGCTCGGCTCCGCACGAGGGCGCCGGTGTCGCCAGTCCGAGCTTCGATCGTCATCGCGAGCTGCGCAACCTAGCGCCGTCCCCGGACTTGGTCGGGTTCGGTGCTATTTTGATAGGGTTTTTATTTTTGTGATGTCTGTCTCTGGTCCTGCCCCTGTCGTGCTTCCTGCCGCGGCGCGGCGCCTCCTCGTTGGCATCCGCCCCCTCCCCGCGCTCGCCGTCCTCCACCCCCTCGCTCGTCTTGTCCAACTCCGCCATCGCCTCCTGGATCGCGTTCTCGAGCAAGGTGTTCAGTTTTCTACTCCTGTTTCGGTAATGAAAAATATTAGCAACGGTCGAGAGCAAAAATTGTCGCAAATCAATTTACATATTTCTATCCCTATCGATTTCGCGGCCTACTCGACGGCACATCCCGAAGTCTTTGGGTTGGGTTAATCTCACAATCGTTCACTCGAGGACCGATGCGACCGACGGCAAACGTCGGCACGCATCGACCTCGCGCTACAAAAATAAAAATAATAACAAAAACACCACGATCGGGTGACCGAGAACGCGCAGAGATACACATCCAGAGTTTGGAGGTGATGGCGTATCTACGATGATTTTACAAAAGGGTTCACTCCGGTTGCGTATCTGTGCGCGCGCGCGTGTGAGTGTGTGTGTGTGTGTGCGTGTGTGGGTCGGTCCGCGCGACTCACTTCCGATGGTTGGTGCGCGCGGCGTGGTGCGCCTCGAGCCCGTCGCTGAGCGAGAGCAGGCGCGCGGCGTGCAGCGCGGCGGCGCTGCGCTCGGCGCCGAACCAGCGCACCGCCCAGCGCCCGTCCGCGCGCCGCGCCTCCAGCTTGCCGGGCCACATGGCGTAGCCCTTGGCGGGGCCCCACACCAGGTCGCCCACCGCGAAGCCTCGCGCCGCCCGCGCACCGCCCCCGCCGCCGCGCTCGTCCGCCTGCTCGCCGCACCCATCTACCGAGCGAGCGCTGCGGGTTAGCGTGCGCCGCCGCCCGCCCCCGCGACACCGGGGCCCCGCTCCGCGTCTCGACTTCCGAGGTGTCTCGATTATGTGTTCGACGGATTGAACGCACCGACGTATTGCAACACGCAAACGAGTTTACAAATGAGTTTAAAAAACTACTAGAATAGTGTAGGAGAGTGGGACCCCGGTTCGAAAGTGTGACAAATAATACAAAAAAAAAATTTGGTAACAAAAGCGAACTTAACACTAGTGACAAGTTGTATAAGATCTAAATGGGTGGAGATGGAAAAATTACCATAGATATTTGATTTTACTCCGATTTTCAAAATACCGTGAATATACTAAATTTACAAGCGCATCTAGTGGGTACTTTTCCCTCCACACCCTAGAAAGAATTACATAATAATTCTAATAAAAATGAGTAGTGCGCTGTACTTACAATGATGAACGGATGAGATGATGATGGCTTTACAATGATGCGTTAGTAATGGAATCCCAATTTGTGAGCCAATTTGTTACTTCGAATGTGGTGCAATGGAAAGCGACAGAAAGCCGGTGAGAAAGTTCGAACGCTGCACGTCACTGATTCATTCTGATTAGTTTCCAGTACACCCTTATTAACAGCTGTATCTTGTATTAACCCAACCAAAAGAAAGCCAATGACCGATAGTATCGCATTACGTAGAAGCTGAAATATACCACAACACACATCATTATGACGCATTATTGACACGGACTCTACAAACATATCGTGAATTTGGAACGCCAGCTTGCAGAGAGTCAATCCAAAACCAATACAAGACACAACATTAAGGTAAATTTTGAATTTTGTTAGCTGTGACTTAAGCGTGAGGTGGCCCCGGACACTGTATTAGTACTGTGGCAGCACTCGTTCATGACTGTTCGCTTTAAGTGTAAGAAAGTGTGAGTTAGATCGGAAGCCTTTTTACATGGTAGCTGGAGGAAACATAGTCAGGAAAACATTATAAATATGCTATACGTATATCAAAATAGAATTAAGTCACTACACAAAATAATCATTGCATGGATAGCACCAAAAAGTATTTCAGATTGGGTCATATTGCTAATGCAATCAGTAAATATTTTAAGTTAATAAAAATACGGTATGTTCGCAATTCTAGTAACGCTGAAAAGATTTCAAAGTATTTTTTGTGTATTTAGCACACTCAAGCTGACCAAGTGGGTAGTGGGTAGTGAGCAGTGATAGCCAATTGGTAGAACGCTTGCCTCGGTAACGAGGATTGCAGGTTCAAACCCCGGCTCGCACCTCTGGGATTTTTCATGTGCGAATCTCATTTTCAACCAAGATTATCACTTGCTAAGCGGTGAAGGAAAACATCGTGAGGAAACCTGCATGTCTGAGAGAACCCCTCGAAAAGATGTGTGAAGTCCGCCAACCCGCACTGGGCCAGCGTGGTGGACTATGGCCTAAACCCCCCTCGCATTGAGGGGGGGGCCGTGCCCAGCAGTGGGACATAAAAAAAGGGCTGGAATTATTATTAAGCTGACCAAATAGAAAATCCCACCATATCGCTTATTACGTTTTTAATCGAACAGCAGAGAATCCAAAGCGCAATAAGTGAAAGAATAAATTAAACCGGACTTACCATCGCCAGAACCCAAATTATGTCTATCGAATACTTTGGGCATTGCGGACGTGTCCGAACTCGTACCGGAGAGAGCATAATGCCTAGGCTGAGCCTTATCTGGCGAGTTTAAGCCCATTGCTTCGTAATCAGATTCCTTTGGTAGGCTGTGAATCATATTGTAATTATTCGTCCTCATTATTTTGTCTGGTCTATAAGTCGATCCGTCGCCGAAGTCATTCTTTCTTTTGTACGTTTGGCTTCTGTCGTAGTAATTTGACGTCATTGGCATCACGTGTTGGTGGCCCGCTGGGGGCGTGTTCATGATTTGATTGTAATGCAAGTCGGTGGACTCGACTGGATTGTGAGGGCGACTTTGACGCATCATTTGTATGTTTGGAATCATGCCTGGAAACGTAAATATACATGCTAATTATATTCGTTTTAAATTGACTTCTCTAAAGTGAGATGTATGTATTTCGCTCATGTTATATGTAAAACATTTGTCGACCAGGAATGCAACAAATGTGGCAGCTTTTTACTGTGAAAACGAGACCGCGAGCTACCAAACACATATAAAGGAAAGGAATAGATTCTATATCTTTTGTCTCAGTCGCTGTGGCCAGGTTTTTATTTGTCAACGAGCAGTTGCATACAGTTTGCTTTTTATGTAAACTAGCATTAAAGTAATACCTAATTATTCTTGTTGCATGCGCGGCCACGCTGTGGTATTTATAATCACAAATACAGAATTTATAATCTAAGGAAATCGGAATACAAAAAGTCTTACAGTACAGCTTTTAGACATCCTGTTACGGGACTTATTGGAAACGATTATTTAATTAGGCGACTAAATATATTCATAGTATAACCAATAATTATATGTACAGTAATACTCACTTTGCGCGTCCGTGTCGGAATTGAAATCATTTCGTGGCGTGGCCCAGGATTGCTCCCGGGATTCTGCCATGTCCTGCTCGCTGCTAGACACGCACTGTACCATGGCCTGAAATGAGCATACAAAACAATTAAAAAATGATAGTACTGACACGAAAAATATTGGCTGACATTCACAATTTTCTACATAGCGTTGCTTAATAATGTAAAAATACTATAATGTATGAATGTGAATTTTACTGGTGGTAGGCTTCGGCCGTGGCTAGTCACCACCCACTGAACAAAGCCATGTCGCCAAGCGGCCTAGCCGTGTTCCGGCATGATGTTCGGTGTTGCCATTCATGGATGGCGGGTCAGATCAGTTGCGCTGCATGTGCCTAGTGAATGTAGCGTCTCTATCTACTGCTGCCTTCCTACCTAGGCAAGTATGCTCCATCGTAGATCTCATCGTCACTTACCATCAGGTGAGATCGAGATCAAATACTTGCCTATAATGTAATAAAAAAAAAAAAAAAAAAGTGAATGGGACCGATGGAGATGCGAATATAGCAAAACTGTAAGGGTAGTTTGACTATGGTACCTAAAAGTCTAGATCAAGACAATATAAGGTAGTATTTCTATTTAATAAAACAACTGACTGACATGCAACGCATAGCCTAAATCGATAGAGATTTGAAATTGAGAGGATATTTTCTTTAGAGTAGGATATTCCAATGAGGTGCACTAGGGAGGTCTTTTTAAAAATTCGGCCCCTAAGGGTGCCAAATGGGAGTACAAAGAAGAAAAAAAATTTATATTACGATCGGGCACATGGCTAGTTAGATTATAAAAATGCAAAGGCTCGACTCACGGAGGAGGCAATGTCGGCGGGCTCGGGCTCGGGCTCGGCGGTGGTGGTGTCGGCGGGCGCGCGGCGGCGCGGCGGCGCGTCGTCGCGCGCGCCCAGCGGGCTGTGCGTGGTGGTGTCGGGCGGGCTGCAGCCGGCGCGCGCCGCGTTCACCAGCGTCTGCGTCGACACCGAGTGCCGCGCCTGCTCCGCCGCCTCGCCGCCGCTCGCCTCCGCCCGCCCCTCGCGCCCCTCCCGCACCTCCCCACCTCGGAAGCTCCCAGGCGGCGACTCCGAGAATCGCCCCTTACGATTAACCATCCGCTTGCCGCTTAGAAGGACGTTCGGGTCTATACTGATCCTCGCCGCGCTCCCGCCCTGCAGATTCGATGTCAGAGCCGACATTTGAGCGTTAGGCGAGTTCGACACGAGCGTCGTCTGCTGTTGAACGATCGTCGTGTTCTGGTGGACGAACGTGGAGTTGCTCCGGTTGGTCGTCGCCGACGCAATCGGGACTCGCTTCGGGGACAGCGGGACCACGAGGGCCTGACCCATCTGGTTGGTCTGTATGTACTCCTGGGTCTGGACATTTCCGGATCTCACCTGTGGCCCGGCGCCGAAGGTGACGCTTGTGGGACTCAAGTTCGCAAGAAGGGGACTCAGTTGACCATTAAAATTTGGACTATTCATCATGACTTGACTGTTCGGAGACAGGAACTGTGCTCCGGGGCTGTGCTGTGACTGTATTATTTTCCCTTGCTGATTTTGAGCGCGTATGACCACGCTCCCGTTGGCGCCGGCCGCGAATACGCCCGGATTTTGAATCGGGGTCAATACGTTTTGGCCGTTGACCGTTTGCAATTGCAGTTGCATCGGCATGCCGGTGGAATTGTCTTGAATGATGGCCGTCCCGTCCGCTGTCATAACCATCCCGCCGAGATTTGGCACAATGAATTGTTGAAACGCGGGGAAATTTGGCACGACGTTGCTGGCGTTATTTATTAAATTGACCGGTTGAAGTAGATTTATTTGTTGGGATGGTGATGTGTTTGCGATTATTTGTTGGGATCCAAAGTTGTTTGTGTTGCCTTGTCCGTTCATTACTATATGAGCAGGTGTTCCAGATTTCCCGGGCACGATGGTCAAAGCCTGCAGCATGGGCGTCGGCGATATGTTATTGTTGGGCGACAGCTGGAAGCTGCGTGGTGAAAACTGCGGACTAGAATTATGCTGCGGCGATGAGTGATGAACCATTATGTTATTGGAGTTTTGCTGCGGTGCCGCTATTTGCAAAACGTTTGTGATGTTCGTAGGGCTCTTCTTCTTTTTATTTCTTTTTTTCATGCTCTCCGGAGACAGCATAGCGACTCCCTGTACAAAGTTTTGGTGGCTCTTAACGTCGATTTGACGGGAACTCTCATTGGGTGACTGACCGGACACCATGCCTCCCGTTACGATTTGGGGCAGCACTGTATTTTGCTGCATAACTTGTCCGTCTACAGACATCATTGGCGGTTGAATAACATATGGAGTCGGTAATGTGTTGACTACGACAGTTGGTTGGTTCACCATGGGCTGCATTCCACCCACGGCCGGCACCACCTGGTTAACAGATGTAGTGACGTTTGTCGCAGAGCCCTGCAATGATGCAATCGTTGTTGTCGTCTTAGGTGGCGGAGGAGGCATCTGATTGTTCGACACTATAATTTGACCAGTCGACGATATCAAAATCTGTCCAGGTGTCGTGCATGTTCGTCGATTTAGATGTGGTTGTGAATTTCCTTGTCCATTACTTGTTTCTGGCTTTGAAGGTAAATTGCCTATAACATTTTGAACCATTTCTAGTGGGGATTTAGAGATCATGTTCTGAGCGGTCGTACCAGCTATATGTAACGGATAGCTGGTGGGTAAGTTGACAGAATTGATGAACGGATCAGGCTGATTGTTTGGAATGGCGTAGGTTGTGGCCAGATTCACACTCGGCGGCGGAGGCGGTCTTATGAAGTTCGCATGAGATGCATTTATAGATGTAGTAGCCGTATTGGCTTTGCCGGCTAGCACAGAAGTGACAGTGTCTCTTGTGACAGAAAATCCACTGGCCATAGTGGTGACAAATGTTTGGACATAGCACGCCTGTATCAAGGAATGAGCTGGCCCGCCACCCATATGTGGAGGGGGACAATAACCGGGCATCGAGTTTTCCATTCTTCGTCTCTGTTCTAATCTAAACATGTCCTGGGGATTCTTTACACCTGGCTTCACACCGACCATTGATATGTTATCTACTTCCATGAGATTTTTATTAACGTTATGATTCGATATGAAATGCATCACTTGCGGTCCCGTTATGGACTGGGTGTTAGGCGGTCCGGGCGAATTGTAAGGGTACATGAGATTACTTCCCGGTATCGAGGTGTTACTACCGAAGTTATCTCTGTACGGTCCCGAGTTGGAGTAAGCCGGACTGGGAATAGGATACGTGCAATTGGATAGCATTTGCGAGTTATTACTCCCGCTGCTGTGAGGCGTATCCGTGCTTCGTGAGCTGTTCGACAAAGTAGGGGACGGTTCGGGAGGCTGCAACGTCTCTGTAATCGAGACATTACTGGTGCTTACCGTCGCCGCTTGAATTGGACAGTTATCATTTACCATCGAATTTCTCTCGATGAATGTTGAAGAAATCACTGGATTATCATCAAAGCCATGTTTGGGACTAGATGTATTAGCATTACTCTCCATTTCCATTTTATACATTTGATGCTTCATATATTTTATACGCAATTGATTGTCAGAGAAATCTGGACTACAACTTTTCATTGACGGATTACATCCTTTGCAACATTGAGGCATGGAGTGATCTATTCCTTTATCTGACAGCACGCTGCTGTCTGGAGTGCTAGTGGGAGAAACAGAATGATTTGGCACGTTACTTCTGTAAGGATTAGATAATTCACTAGGCTTGGACATAGATTTCATCTTTTCCATTTGATTCTGCGCCACACAGCAACTGGCAGCGCTGGTACCCTCATATGGGCTATTGTCATACGAAGAATTTAATCCTACTTGTTTGGAAATAGTATTATTCAATAGAACCGTTTGCTGTGCCAAATAACCATTCGGATCATCCATAAACGATGGAACGTTATTGCTCGGTGCATCGTCACCCATGCCTTTGGAATCCTGAACTAATCTCATGCCATTGCTGCCAAACATCAGTAACTTATTCTCCGTCGGACTATTTTTCTTTTTACGGCTGCTGTTATTGCTTTTATTTTTTTTCTTATTAGTTTCCACTCCTGGCCACTGATGACCCATCATGTTATAATGTTGAGGAAGAGGTGGCACTCGAGAACACATTCCTTGGTTATTTATTTGTTGCTCGCTACTTGAGAAAGAACTATATGAACCCGAAGAATCTTCTGATATGCTCGCGTTGGACTCCTCGTAGTCATTGTTTTCTGATTTGTGAAGTTTTGGACTAGGACTAGTCATAGGATTGGAAGCGCTAGATTCATTTCTTTTCACTTGCCAGGGTGGAGTTTTAGCGGGATTTGTTTTAACCACTGCACCATTTTGGATCACCAACTGCGCCTGGGGCACGTACTGACTTGGCCCCTGATTTTTCATTTGGTTAACGTTTTCTGATAACTGTGTCCTATATCCTTTCATGGCCATTTCTATCTGTTTTTGATTTTGTTGAATAAAAATTTGTTGTTGTTCATTTATTTTTTGCATAACTTCAGGTGTCAACGGTTGATTCAAACCGCAGAAAATTTGGGATTCCTCTTCTTTATACGGATATCTTACACTCTGTATATTTGCTTGTGCAGCTGCCATATCTTTCCTCTCTTCTTTTTGCTCTTGTTCCAATGAATTTTGCGACGCACCCAAAGCGTTTTTGAATTGATTTGTTTGTTTATTAAGCCCTGTGTTGACACCGATAACTTGTCCGTTAGTTCCTAGCACCGGCATGCCGCCACTGATCGATGTGCTCACTGTACCGGGTGTAGTTTGTCCCTGTTTTTGTCCGGAGTCAATATTTTCTGAATGTTGGGAGTGTTGCGATATCCACCCGCTGCTGACGGTGAGGTAGTGGGAACTTCTTTGCACATGCGTCTCCTGTTTTATTTCAGTGTCTTGTGCCATCGTATTAAACGCGTTTTGTTGCATGTTGGAATATGAAGGTAAACAAGTCGGGCCGATGTGAGATCGATGTGCTGCCATGCCGGGCGGAGTATCCCGAGAACTATCGGTTTCCTTTAAAAATAAAAAGGAGTCAAATAAGTATTAGTATTATTACAATTACAATATTCTCTACTCAATATTTAAGGCCTTTTGTACAACACGCAATCTAACAAAGAATTTATGTAAAGTTCAACAAATCTAACTAATTAGCCCCAATAAATTGTAAGAGCTCCTTTGTAACTTAAAATCAAAGATTAAACAAAGTAACAACATTTAAATGGACCAATAAGCACATGTGGTATAATCCCAGTGGGAACAAACATAGTGTAGAGCACGAATGTTTATATCTATAAGTAATTATATAGTGGGATCGCCCCCAGTCTATAGTGCGATACCCATAATACCACTTGCTTAATTTAGGACTATACCAGTTGGTGTGGTGGTATTAAATTCAATCGCACCGAAATGTCATAAACATTGGCGTAGGTATTCATCGACGATCTAGATAAAAAAATATGGGATGGCCGACGGCAGTGATTCAGCTGTTATCGTCGCTATGAATACTCAACACACCCTTACGTACCTTGAACTCTGCGAGGGGCCGTTCCCTCTGCACCATCAGCTGGGATACGCTAACATTCGCCGGGAATCCGGGCCGTTTCTTCATCTTTTTCTTCAGTACGGCTACCTCGTTCCCAACAACTGAAAAAAATATGATCATAAATCAATCACTTTTAAACTAAACAGTTTTAATATGCCAACATTTCGTAAATCATGGATGACTTAGAATGACAACCGCTTTCTGGAATATATATCAACGTAACCCGCCGGTTGAGTTAATCACTTATTATTCATAAAATTCCACCGATATTCGATGTTTTACTGAAAACAACTTAGGTATTTAAATAAATGACTTATGTAATACAATTGTTTATTCTCAATGTGAGTTAAGGCATATTAAGCTATAAAATAAACAAAAGCTTGAAAAGCAAACATTGTACGCAACGTCATTGAGTGAGGTTAGATGCAGGAGACCGACCGGGTGACTTTGCGCTGCTCTCCAGACGACCTAATAATTTAAAACAATATATAGAGACGTAAGATTTTTATTAACGTTTCGTTTAATAGACCTTTATCATTTTGATCAAATCCATGAATCTTTTTCTGCTGAGTAGGTTACCTCCAACCATTTTATATTACTCATAAAATTATGTAATCACTCTTGAAAATGTAATGAGCGCTACTTTCAGTTCTAATCTAAAATCATACAATAATGAAATTTGTACAACCCTGAGAAAACTGAGGAATGCTCGGATTAAACGGGAGGGAAATTCCAATTAGAAGAGAAGGGACATCTATTATTGCCTCATTTGTATGTAAAATGTCATTCAAGATTAACATTTCCACTATCAAAGCATGTTACAATCTGTGCCTAACGAGATCTCGTTCTAGTGAAGCAAACATTTTTTAATTAATGTTCGTACTCAACATACTTAAGTTCTCATAAATTTGACTGTCGTTTTATCTTTATTACGTCCACCGTTAACGTAACCGCCGTTGTACGAGTTTTTGAGATAGTCTCAAACGAGCCCGAAATAGTTTCGGGCTCGTAATTCTATAGCGCTTCATAATTAGTTAGCAAGCCGAGTATAATGCCGTTATCTATTTGCACATTATCTGGCAGATTTGCAATTAAAATACGGGTTGTGTGCGGAGCGGGCCGTGGCGAGGCGAGGGTGGTCTCCGAGGCGCCAGGGTGCAGCAGGACGGGGCGGGCGGGGTGGCGGCGCGGGTGGCGCGACTCGTCAGATCAATAGTCGGCGGGGCGCGCGCCCACGCCACCGCCACCGTCACCGGCCGCTCTGCACCACCGCCGATTGTTTCAAATTACACCCGCCTTTGTTCCCGCCACTGATCGGGTCGCCTGCGTTTTTTGTTTGCCCTAAACTTCCGACTTCCTTTACGATAATAAAGCAATGCTGCGGCCCGCAATATAATACCAATTTGTAGGGAACCTGCAGATCGGATGCCGAGTTGTGCTGTTTCTGAAGTATATTCAATTAACTTAGGAAAGTAAATAACTATTACAAATACAAGGAAGGATATTTCTTATAAAATTAAGTATGTACGTCGTTCTCGGAAATATAAATTATTCATCCCCTACATAAATACTTTATCATAAATGTAATGTTAGGAATACACCGGTGCCGGTGGCGGAGACAAGTCAGCGCGGATTGCGAGGGGGTGTCGGGCGGGCGCAGTGCAGTGTGCAGGTTGTTACTCCCGGACGGACGGCTGACGAAGTGCAGTTACCCGCTATTCATGCCACACTAAATGCACCCCCGCGCCCCTCCCACACTTACCACTTAACAACAAAGACGCCGCGGCGCCGCTCTACCCTCTTTGTTAGAAGAAACAACCCCGTCCTTCACAGCTCAAGCTCTTTTCAGTGTTAGTTTAGTCCTTTAGAAATAAATAATATCGCCAACATATTTTTAGCGTTTCCATGTTTTTTACAGTTGATTCTAAAGTGGTACGAATTTCACCGGGACAGCTAGTTATAATTAAAGAGGTAATCATTTTAGTAGCTTACGCATAAACAGAATTATCTAAAATTAATTGCATCATTGAATTCAATGAAGTTACATGACGAAAAGTGCGGAACACCAAAATGTTCTTGAGTATATTCATTATAACCGCTTATAAGTACGTGAAAACTGTATGTAATAAAGCTCACAGGTACTTGTTAGATCTAGTTAGAATCAATGCACCTACTAATAGACGGGCCGGCAGCGTGCGGGACGCCGTATTCCCGGCTAATCCCGTTCGGTTCACACTCATGTAATTGGATAAAGGAGGACCGAGCGCCGAGATTGCGCCCGGGATGCCTACCCGCTCGCTAATCGGATAATAATGCCCCCGATGAACCAACTATGAGACCAAACATTTTACAGAATTTGCATGAAGTGAAGATGGAAGTAACGTTCTTTTGTTTAATAATGTTAGCACACTTGACGGCACTTATAAGACGTAGGTAACCTACCAACTAAGTATAATTAATCAATCAATATAGCTAATAGGTAGAAGGATTTGCTATTATTCTGCAATCTTTTTAATTTTGAGCTATAATAACTGGCACAAACAACAGCTTTGAAACTTTATGCCAGCCAGTTCGTTTAATGCTAACGTAGTCAGCTCAACTGTTACACAAAAGCTTTTAATTTAGAAGTAAATGCCTCTAGAGGGTGGTGCTGGTGGCACGTTTTAATTTTAACGCGCAGGTCCACTTCAGATGACGATCAAAAACAGTTTGTTATAAATACTGGGTGTATCAGACTTGATAAATAATATTTTAGGTAAGTACATATTATAAAATAGCCAAGTTGATTTTTTTATAGTCTTAATGGCTGCGATGATTATTTATTACAACTTTTTCGTTACTGCCATAGCTGTGTTTAACGAATAGCAGCCATACATGTACATGAATATTTCACATAACTGTCATAATACATACGAGTTCACAAAACGGATGCCTTTTCTTTATGAAAAATAAGTGGGACTTTTTATCTAGTTTCAATAATTAGTTTAAAACAAAATGAGTATGTTATTTTACATTCCGGGAATAGATAGCACACAAATACTCATTTTTTATTAAAAAAAATTCCCCGTCAGGAATAATAGCTGCGTAAGCTTATTAACATTAAGGGATCAAAATTATAGTACCTCTCTGAGCTACTTCAAATGATATGTCTTAAGTATTACCTCCCATTCAATTATGATAAAAGACAATATGGGGAAGCAGGTACTTGTATGTAAAAGGGTAAGAAGCCGCCCGCGCCCGGAGGCTAGCCCATAAATACCAATGACGCACTCACTACATCTCCTGAACACAATTCACCCTCTGTTATTCCGCTAGCAATTTTGTTCTCATTCTGCGTACCTCCCCTCGGCCTTATGACGTGAATAATAATTTGTTTATTGTTATCTCGTTTCATTTTGTTTACTCGTCAAATTGAAGATTGAGTTTCGTGAAATAATTTGTTTACTGTCCCTGAATCACTTTCGCATAAATTGTTGACAACTTTAGGAACTGGAATTGTTTTTGTATCATAATTTCTAAAAAAGGAACATTCTAGTAAAATGCGCATTCTAGTAAGAAGATACTTTTACCTATACAAATGTAACTGATGATAACTGTACAAATTCTTTTTTTTTTAATATATATATAAGTACTTCACATTTTTTTAGTAGAGCGAGAGAGAAATAAAAATATGATAACTGGTTGCAGTAGTGCTATGGTTGGCATGGTTGGTATCGGCAATCGGAACCGACCGTCTAAAATTTAGACTCGAAATTGAAAGCGGCCATAATTGCGTATGTACCGTATCGTATTTCGTAGCTAAACCGTGAAAAGGCTGAAAGAAAATCAAATTATATTGACTCTAATAGTAAGTACCTTTCTTCTGTTCGATGTTTTGAGGAGGTGGCGTGGCAGGGGACTGCGCTCGCGCTTGCAGCGTCGCCAGCAGTTTCCTTTTATGGTTGCACAGCTTCGTTAGCTCCGCACCAGAAGATGGCTGGTACGGTTTGCTCACCACCTGGTGATGAAAAAAAAACTCGTTGCAAGAAAATATACCTCAAAAAATTCAAAATACCAATCTTCCGCTCAAGCGTTTTGAAAACACATGAACATGATTACTTCATTTATTCCAACAAAATTAATTTCATAAATGTGTTCACGACGTGTGGTCAGCTAATCGATACGTCAGTCCGTAACGATTATGTAACTATACGTTTGGTACAAAGTAAGCCATAAATACGGCGCATTTTTTTTTTATTTGCTTAACGATTCAATAACTGGAATCGTGTTTAGTAGCCCATGAGTATGAGCAATCATCGAACGTTGTATTTCCTGATTTCACACCGACAAACAACTAGTTATACGATCTAGTTCGCAGTTCTTACTACGAACGATCATAAAACAGGTTGGATATATGATACGTCTTACATTATAATGTATGTGTGTGTACACATTAGCTTACACAGGCGAGCAATTGACAAAAGGGCTGACTTACGTACATTTTTTCCTGCCTAAATTAAGATCAATGTCATAATTGCTATAAAATAAACTTCTGATATAAAAAGTATTAATTGAGCTAAGTACTTCAAACTGACCAGTGAGACCAAAACAAACTGTGTTTGTGGGCAACATGTCAATTATTGTAATTGACCGGTTTGATTGATAGACATTGTATCACGTACTTAATTGATAACATGCAGTACGATCAGTTAACTGCAGGTGGTCAGGGTACGATTAAAGCTAAGCGTGCACAGTGCAACAGAGTATGCACGGGGTACAGTTAGTTTCCGATAGTATTGTGCAGGATTTGAGACATGCCCGCCATCCATTATGGACGGACGCCCACTGTGCACCGCTGCACACGCAAATTGCTCGCCCGCTGACACCAGCTGCATGGCTCGTACGGGGCGTACCGAATGTTTGTACAAAACGAGGAAATTGTCGCGCCCAACACACGTGTCTAAGTAACTAGCGAGTTAGCACTGCCAAGTTAATAGCTTCAGCATAATTTAAAGAGCTGGAAAGTGGACTCGTTGCGAAGCTTATAAAAAAATATTCTATTAGATCTATTAGGTACACACAATCGCGAAATAAAATGCTAAATAAATGGAACAACGAAATGAGAAAACAGTACTAGCAATTACACGTTTGCAGTTCCAATGGTATTCTTGATATCAATAGAATGATCGCTTGTTATTTTTAATTAAAAATAAACAACATTAAGTGCCTCCATGCAGCGCACCGAAGGTCGTGTTTGTCCTTGTACCAGTTAGCGTACAATCACATTTGCAGCTAAACGTCGAATTATGACTTATGGGTTTCATAAATATGTATAAATGCTAATTAACATTCACATACACGTATTAGTGAAATCAAATTTTATCAATTAATTGATACATCATACTAAGAACGTACATAAGTACTTACTTATAATAATAAAAAAAATGCATTACTACCTGCTTATTTAAAAAAAATGCGTTGTATAAATGCCTACAGTACTGGACAAAAACTAGCTAGAACTATGACGGAGGTGGGAATAAATATTCATAAGTAGATGCATAAACTTGGTCGGACTCTCGAAAAATAACTTGGACGGGACTCAAACTGAAATAGACTGAAGATAATCGAAATATAATGTATCTGGTACTCAATTAGGTAGGTACCCATACAAAGTCATTAAGAACTCACTAAGCAATTATTTTTCAAGTAACCCAATTATAATGTAATGACTTTATCGCAATCAAACATTACATACCTAAATTAAAACACAAAACATAAGTCCGTCGTACGACACCTCATTTGACATTCAAATGTTATCGATCGGAATGTTAAATGTGCAAAACAGCGTGGCCCACTTGGTTAACGACGCCAGCATTGTCTATTGACTGACAGATACCATAAGCGTAACTGACAATAGTCTTTGTGGCAACGGGAGCTAATAGCAAATCCACCTTAATGGGATACTCGTCTGGACATTTAGATAACCCTGTGTGGCACAATGCAGCGAGCCGTTTCAATATGAAACCAATCAACGTGATGGACGCTATATCGCAGCGGTTCGAGAAACGCGTACACGCCGAGATAACTAATTACTGACTATGCTTTAATTAACAAGTGTATGTTTCACAAAGAAATATATTGTATGTATAATCCGAATAAGATACAGGATTTCGTTTTAGGGGTCAATTTCGCGGTGAATTTACCCAATTTTAGAGAAATAAATATTGCCCAAAAGAAATTACTTCAGTCATGAGTCAGGGGGGCGATAACACCCATTGCCCCAAGTGTATCCGCACCAGACATAATAGGATAACAAATAATAAAATTTGTTTAATTAAAAAAAATACTATTTACATTGGGTTGCAATTGCCGTACAGTCGCAAATCCTTTCTCTAAGGACAACGTGAGCCAACCAAAAACGCTTTATTTGCGTGCGGCGACTGAATGTCGAGTAATTTGTCGCCGCATCGTCGGCAGCTCGCCACTAATTAACGGGGACATTTACGGCTGCCAAACTTGCCTGTATCTGTACAACATGACGGCCCACCCGAACCCACCCTGCCTGCGGTGGGAGCGCTGCATTTCATTCGAAGTTACAGTTGGCATGCGTCTGTAGTGCCTCTGAATATATCGCATTCAATCGCCCCACGGGCTTTGTGGAAGCCGAATACCAAATATTTTATCCAGTTTAATTATTTACAATTCCGTCTAGGGTTCTGTATTGTACTGAATACAATAGTTTAGAACGTGTTACACGCAAAGTGCCAGCTAGGGGCATCAGATTAGATTAGCAGAACTAAAGCGAACCGACTTCCTTAATTGGTTCGGCCTAATGCTCGAAATGGATTTTTTACTAGCCGGAATCCTACCACGTTGTAGGGTCTCCTAATGTCCTGCACATTATGATAAACACCAGGGATGGTTTGCGTTGTGCCATCTTCTATTGGAGTAGTAACCATTATTTAACCAATAAAAAACATATAAGTTGACTGTTACTAACAGTTATTTGATGATTAAAAGAGTAAGGCAATAAACAAGCTTAACGTGTATAATATAAATACACGAATTGTATGGTATAATGAATCTCATTTGCATATAAGAAGACCATTTACTACACGAAGCTTTGAGAGTCGTTATCATGTCGTTGAACGGTAAGTGGCCGTAAAAGTAAATTAATGTTCCCCTTCAGCAGGATTTACCCTCTCTTAATTTAGGTCAAACTCTTGCGAAAACAGTATAAATATCCACACGAGGATTGCCTAATAAGGGTAAACGAGATTGCTGTCATCCGTTAGGAGATAAGTATAGAGGATATAATATGACTTCTGTCTATATTTAATTACGAAAACGTACTTTGTGTAGAACATTTTGCCATCGTCAAATAATCCATCAGATGTTAAGGGTCAGAACTGCCATGTAAATGGATTAGATTATTGATATCAAATCTAAGGGGTCATTATATTCGATATCACTTGATCACTATCATAGTTC
The DNA here is from genome assembly GCA_905333125.1 of Pheosia tremula. Lineage (NCBI taxonomy): Eukaryota > Metazoa > Arthropoda > Insecta > Lepidoptera > Notodontidae > Pheosia > Pheosia tremula. The sequence continues at coordinate 4,469,354 of HG995405.1, read as the reverse complement.
TAGCTATGAGAATGAATTCTAAAATTGAACGAAAGATCGTGAATCAACTTGTGGACAACAAAATAAAATTATCATGAAAGTTTATAATGCGCATTAACTTCCAGTGTATAATACTTAGCAGAAACCTATATGAAATTAAATTAATCGTCATGCCAAGTGAATTGCAAAATAACAGTTGGTAAACAATAAGATTATGCACTCCAAACCCACGACATTGTTGTTGACACTCGACTGAATGGTCATTTATTTTATTTTCCCATGGATTCCTTGCCACCTCGATACCGCAATGCTCATCGTTTAGGGTGAGGGTCGTATATCTGTTTATGTATTGAATATCGATAGCCTTGACCCCGATAAGGAAAACATTGGGGTTGTTACAATCCCCTCGGCACAACATAATATCATTTATATTGTCATTCCATAAAGAGTTAATCTAAATGCCTATCGTAATGATACGTTATTTGAAATAGTCGCTTGGAATTATGTATTAATAAAAAGTATGGCACGAACGTACCGAATTTGAAAAAAGAATACCAATAGAATTTATTGATATTATTTCAATTATATATTTTTGTTATAGCCAGTTTAGTGTAAGTTACCTAAATCTCCTGTCTTTCTACATTTTAATACTGCAATCAATTTTCTTTGGGGGATTTGCTAAAAGCTTTGCAGGAACCAAATGCCGGAAAAAATATGTTTTGTCCTATACATATAACGAATTTCATGGTAAGTCCTCGACGGGTAGTGCACGATTACCTCAACTGCTGAACCGCCCCAACATTTTTACATCGTTTTCGCTGCTCAATAGCGATATTGCGTTAACATAAGAAAGAGAAATTTCACTTAATTCTGTCATTGTATATGGCTCTATTCTGCACTGGCAGGCAGCTGATCCCGGGGTTCACAATGGCCAATAAACAAAGGTTGTAGATTTTAGACAAAGCCGGCGTCGGTGGCTAGCTCACCGTATCTCACCATCGGGGCGGCGAACCGTGTCGCTTACGACTGCCGGTGAATACATTTTATTGTCCCATATGCATGCATGTTAACTCCCGTTCGTATATTTTAGTGTGATGTGCAACAACAACCCCCGTTTTAAGGTTATTAGGTAGATAATAATGTAAGTAAACGAAATATCTATTAGTGGGTAGTTACTAGTTGTTTTTCTTACATCGACAGGTTAACTGAACAGCCAGATCTACAAGAATACATTCAGTTTATACAATTTAGCTTTCAACCTAAAACAAAGAAAATAAACACATTTCTTATAAAATTTTATCTAAAAGTCCTATGCATGTTGTTTTACATTGAATGGGACGTTCATTTGGCCCCATGACAGTGGTAGCACGTGTTAGCGAAATATAAAATTAAATTACTTGAAATAAATACATTCTAGAAGAAAATACGTAAATAAAAAAACTTTACAGCTTACTTATGTTACTCCAAGTTTTATTGGACATAGCTGCTGTACAACAATATATATATATATATCCAATAATGGGTTTACGACTCTATTGTGAAAACTCAAGCTCAAAGAAATAAACCCATACTGGTAGAATTTATTTATAGTTATTCTAGCTCTCGCTTATATTCCAAACGAGGTTCCTATCGGATCGGAATGTTACGTACTGCCCTGCGCGGTCGCCACTTTCACCTCACTCTGTGGGAAAGTTGGCAGCGTTTAGAAACCGACCGAACGTTTATTTAAACATACTGGTACAATGTATCAGATTTTATATTATCTCCGGACTCTACCAACTTAATTTTACGCTGAAATTAATCGTTGAACCGCCTTCTCCCAAGGCGTATATATCCTATATGGATTAACAACTTAGAAAGTAAGTAATATAAATCAAACGAGAAATAACATTGAACATAAGGATTACGACCTCGATCGATCGCTAAATGTCACTTGGAGCTGTTGCCACGCGGAAGAGACGTGTTTCTTTGTTCTCAGATGAAGACAAGACAAAACAATGAAATACCATCTGAACCTTCCCGATAATTCGAGATCGATTACGCGATGATTTGAGCAGAGACCATGTTTATTTTTTTTAATGTCACGGTCGAATATTGTGTGAACTATTAATCAGATTCACGATACTGTCGAAATCTAAACAAATGAGCTCTAATCCTAAAGGTCTAGTAATAAATATTTAGGTTATCTTTTTCGTGTTCTACAAATGACGGAAGAATAATGTATAGCAGATTAGTATCATAACACATTACCGCCTACTGAGCCAACAACATAGTAACTATTCAAATCCATCAAATTAATCTGTTAAGAGCTTCATGGTGACTTTTGATAGCTAAATAAATCGACAGTTAAGTGTTTGACGGTATGCAGTGACCCAAGCAAAAGTAATGTGGTGGCGTGAATTTGAAGAGTGTAACTATAACATGACTTTTCCAGGTCTCCCAAGGTTCCCGGTATAGTTTTTGTAAAGTGTCTATAGCTTTACTTATCGGGATAGGTAGGGGATTTCATCATCATCATCATCATCAAGAGGAAGAATAAAAGTCATACAGATAAGGAATGGCCATTGCAGCGCAAATCAAAATAATAATCTTGTAGTTGTGGTTAAAATTGGATGGTTCGTAAATAGTAGTAGCTTAATGGTCTATAAATATCGTGTAGGGACTACTTCAACCGCATCACAAGCTACGCAGATGGCACTACAGACGCATTCAGAACAATAGACAAGTGACGTCACAATCCTGAATCGCGCTATCAGAGTTTTCGGTGCAAGTAACATATATACAAGATCCCGACAATAACCGTCGGGGCATAGCGGCCGCCCCGCCAGGCATACCACCCGCCTGGCTGGAAGATCTTCCCTTTTCCGCTAAAATCGCAACAATAGCTGAAGTAAAATATCGCACGAGCGTGATTTAATTTCACGCGGGACATAATACATCGAGTGATGACAAAGTTACGCGTAAAGATTTCTTATATTTACGCGAATACTACACATGGAAATAAAATTATTTTTTTCGGATTTTATCGCGTTTATTTTAAGTTTTTACGTTTCGACCATGGTCACGGGAGAACTTCCTAAAAACGAGAAACGCTTATTTAAAATAATTGTGCTTAAGGTACCGAGTCGTTTTATAATACGGCTGCGACACATACAAAAATACAATATAATGTATACTTGAATTTTTTAGGCGCGTGTTTCATTTAGTATCTATCCATTTCATGTTCTTGATCTAGAGGCCTTGGCTTAACATAAAATCGTGTTTAACATCGATGTAAAATTAATTTACTTACAATATTATAGCTTCATAATTTACTTCATAGTTTTAAAGCATTATATATTTCACAAAGCATGTCTTTAAAGTCTAACAAAATATTCTGATTTCTAACTTTTTACTAAGCTGTATAAGTACGTGACAACAATCCAATTTAAATCCATCAATATAATCAGGAAACACGGTCGAATCAATATAGCCAGATATAGTTCAATTCAAATACAATAAAAATGTCAGATCATGTCTCAACACAAAACAAAACTCCATAACGATACAAAAGCGTATGAAAAAATATAATGACCAATGTCAAAGCTTTTATAAAAACTTTTAAATCGTGACCGCTTTTTATGAATAAGTACAATCGTGTAGCTCACACAATATTATTGTAAAATCTTCTACCCATACTGTATGACAGAAGTGTAGAAGATATTTTTCATGATATATTGTACTTAATAAAGCTTGGTTTAATAGCTTCACAACTCATATCCGAGATGAACCCTAATAGGATCCTTTTTATTTTTCTTATTCTGGGAAATGGCAGAGCTCGGAAAATTGTTAACAAAGCTAGATTCAATAAAGTTGAAGACAGAAACGTATATGTTGAAACAACAGTCAGATTTGCAAACAAAAATAAATTAAAAGATATAGAATTTGTCGACCTCAAACATTCAACTAGTTACAGGCGAAGAACCACACCAATATCATAGTCGAAGGCAAGTAGAGTCGGAGTGGATCAATTCACTGTCTCGAATGAATGTGCAATCGAGATGGTACTGAGTGTATCTCAAGCTCAAGATGAATGCACGGAACAAAGAGGAATCGATGAGAGTGCGGGACGGGAGTGTGGGGATGGGAGGCGAGTGCACCGACCTCCCCCCACACCCGTGGACCGCGGTGCAATTTGTACATTTCAAGTGCACACAAAGGCGATGCGAGGAGGTCGCAGCGAGCTGTGACAGAATTAACTTGTCCGTCGCACAACTGCAAAGGCTCACCTTTATTGGATCGCTTGCACAAACGAGACGGAATTTTAGATGCTTGTTCAATTTGATTAAGCTACGTGTAGGTCTGCTGCGGAGCTAGAAAACTATTTATTGCATCGCTAGTCCCGTGGCAATTGGTAATCAGATATAGAATACTTTATTATTATAGTAAAAAGCAGCGCCAATGACTTTTTACGCGTACAAATTAGTTTTTTAACTATATCGGGGATCTCTTCCTTTGCACTGGTTCTAAAATATCCTAGAGGTTGCTCGTGTAACATCAACGATGCAAAGTTTCATCAAAATCTGTCCTTCCAGTAGATTGCCCATGATGCGCGAGCAGACAGCTAAAAATAAATCCAAAAATGGAAAATTCAGCCTTCAATATAAAAACAAATACCCTACGATTATTCTTATCCAAAAATAAATGTGCAAACACGACCATGTTACAGACTTATTATTATGTTGTATTTTTAAACAAAAAATAAAAAAGGCAGCATAACTTCGGGGCGTTTTAATGCTTAAGATAATAGTATGGAATTTAATAGGGTATGTTGATTTAAGCATTTACCAAATAATTATAAAGCGTAAAATAAATACCTGGTCAGTAGTACATAGATGGGATTAGCAACATCCAAAATTGCATAGTGAGGTCATTTTAAACTAAGTAGGACAACTAAAGTAAAATAACAAGTCACTTGTTAGGCAATGGCAGTGTGCTCTGAATAAATATAACGTGCTCGTTCGGCCCTGTATAATGCTCGTCTTGTTACAAACCACACGTGGTTCGAGGTCTACACGTCTAATGTAGATCATGACGATTGGCCTTTCGCAAATAACTTTGTCAAGAATGGTGCTTATTTACAGAAGCATTTAGTTAGATATTCACTGAAACGAACATTAATGTTATAGATTATACAAGAAATTATTTAACTGTATCTATTTATTGTTCGTACATAGATACCAATAATCGAATTGTCCACGAAAAGAAGTCAACTTACGATAGAACCATTGAATAACTTGTAATAATGCCAGATATTGAATGTCATATTAATATGACTAATATATATGGTGTATGTTAATCGACTCTAACTTGGTCATGTATGTACAATTCCTAATTTTAGTAAAAAAATGGCAAGGGACACTGCTACTACAACGGGGAGACTGACATGAAACTCATTTAATAAATAGATATAACCTAGGAGGTAACAATGACGTAAATAATTATATACACGCAGTAAACATAGCATAGGTAAGGCTATGCCTTTGATGAAATGGTCTATGCCCTAAATGAAACAAAACTATAACTACCTACTCGCGTAACTTTTTCGGATAGTATTTGTATTTAAATGGCTGCGTATCAGACAACGCGCATGACACATAAATCAGTAGCGCTGTTATTACCCGTATTTTATCGTCAACTATATGTCAAGGTGATACACTGACATGGTAATTGCCCTAATTTATTAATGTCTCGCCTCGCCTTCTGTGTAAGTCAGCCCTTCACTCGATTATTTGCAACATTATATTTTATTAAATTCCTCTACATTATGGCTTATGTTTAAGTTTACTTTTTGTATTTGTCTTTACGAGCAACTTAACGAACTCCAAATTTAAACACGATTAGAAAATATTATTAACATTCAAGCCCTCTGCAGAATGCGAACGAACACAAATAAAATATGTAGTAGGATATTATTATGAGAATGGTGTGGTACATCTTTTTACTATAGTTGAGTCATAAACATTCATAAATGGATATAAATGACACATTTGCGCTTGGCAAGATCGTCAACGAGAGGTAAAAAGCTTTAAATTGCGACTTCGCAACCGGCTGCGATCGAATCATTCTCAGAGAAGAAAAAGTGGAACGGGCGCGTCCACAAACATTCCTACTGCCGATGAATTGCTCCATGGAATGTATCGCTGAACCACACCAGCACCCGAGTCATCGAAGGTTATGCTGGGAATAAATCCGAAACAATGCGTGTGAAATGAAAGCTGTGAATTCGTGTTATGATGTACAATCACTGGTACAAGTTTTATGTACCGACCAATTTTCCACTTGAATTAACATGTTTGGCCCGATTCGCGTGTCTTTCAAAAAGAAACGTCTTATTTCATTACCCACCTTAGAATCAAAACTGAAGGTTGTTTCCGGTCTCAGTGGACAAGGGAGTCCACACTTACAGGTGCCAGCTGTTTGTAGATAGTCCCGTAGTTGTGGGAAAGTACTCAGGGCCGTGCCGCTGGGACTGAAACAAAAAAGCGTTATGTAAATTAAAAAAAATATTAACAAAACTCTTCGATGGGCTTTAATACAAACATCATAAATAATGGGAAAATCAGGTAGCATTATACGGTGTTCATTGACTACCAGGGGAGGGACGCAGTGATTCGTGTAAACGATATTTGCCGATCGCGACCGATGCAAAAGCTTCTAGTCAAGCGTGTGCGCGTCTGATCCGGCCGAGCTAATCACGCGGCTAACTGACTGCGCTCTAGTCAATCGATATTTAAATTGTAGATAGTTCTATATTAACCTCATCTGTATTCCTCTCAATGTCTGTGTCCAGACCGACCCCACAACCTCGCAAGTCTGCCTTAGGGGAAATTGGAATAGGCCGCGTGCGAGCTGACAGCGAGGCAAAAGGCAGATACAAGTGCTAGGGCGAGGCAGTATGAGTGTTTGCCTAGGTATAAGACCGAATGAATTAGATTCAGTACTATCCGTCAAAAACTGTACTTAACTAATAAAGAAAGACACTTGTCATTCAAAACGAGATAGCATCTACGCAATAACCTCAAGGGCAATTTGCAAACAACACAATCCGTTTGCGATGACAGCTTGAGGCATACTTTGCTGGCATTATTACCGCCTCGATTCGCTTTACAAACAGCCTCTTTCATAAACGCTCCACATGATAATTCACGGCGATTGTTCACGGTCTAGTACACACGGTAAAGGTAGACCGCGACCACAAAAAAAGATTTTTGTTTACCCGCTTTTTTATTCATGTGCGAGTCTGCGGCCTGTGCTGCGGCTTCGACTACTATGCAGGGTGTTCGCGCTCGGATAGTGAGTAAGCGGGAATTTCGTTTTTTTTTGCCATCGCGTGCCGTTTGGGGGAGCGCGTACTAAATACATAGACAGCTGCCGATAATAATTACTCAACACGCGAACTCTTTCGCACCTTGCTCACTCACGCTACTATCCCACTTACTCGTGTTACCCTTTTATTGAATAAACGAAGAACTTGAATTGGTTTATTGCCTTTAAATGATTACGAAACCACAAAGCAGGAACAAGTTTATTTGATGGTTTTAGAAACTAACCCTACGATAAGAAGACAGTATTGATTGGATGGCAAATAAACTTACAAAAAATATGAATAACTACATGTCATGTGACATTAAAGTATATTTATAACCAAAATATCCCTACTCACTTATTACTGTTTAAAGTGGGCCTTTCAATAGTATTATTTAGCAAAACATTTTAACTTGTTTGTCCAGAACGCTACCAAAGGCCAACAGCAATTTTCCTTTCTAAAAAAAATCCGTGACCGAAGGTCAAGGCTTAATTTAGTAATTGTATCACTCTCATTTAAGCATTTAAATAAACGTAACTTCAATACATTCGTAAATGATAGAAATAAAATTCAGATTTTAAATCTCGTAAATTTATATAGTTTCAAAATTGATCATTACCACAACTTGATGTGTCCAAGCTGTGTTTCTAAATATAGAAGTAAACAAGGTGATTTCATGACCAATAATCAAGAAACTTAGGTATATCTAGTCCAATCAAGGAGAAAATATGAAAATTCTCTGTCGTAGTCATAGCCTCATTGGAGCATAATCTAGGTACTTGCATTAACCCCGTAGCTGTTTGCCTGTACTCATACTCATGTAGTTTACTACCGTTCAGCTCTCTAGCATCTGAGTAGGGTTTTAGAACCAATTAAGCCTAAAAACTACTTCAATCGTTTAGTCACAAAATATTCCACGAAAACAAATCACACAAGTCTTCGTTATTATGCAGACATTCATCTTAGCCTTGAGAAAAACTTATTTATGACTAATAGTCGTCGTTGTAGAATTTATCCTCATTGGAGCAACTATGCAAGTTAACAAATAAAAAATAAAGAGTGTAGGTAACAACAAAACAGGTCGATGTTTTTCATCGGAGGCTTGTTATGAGACAAGCTGTCTTGAAGGACAGCTTGACATATCTTACAATCGACATGGACCTACGCAAAAAGAATAAAACAATGTTAATGGTGTACGTACAGTTGATTTTAAAAAGACCCCATTTCTACATAACCATCGATAAAACGTGAGGATTCGTGGAAGCTGGAGTTTACCAACTACCTAAATTAAATGATGCATCATCACACAAAACATTATAGTCCATTGGATCTTCGTTATTGTATTCCATGAAAGGTTTTTTTCAGTTGTTTCGATAATTATAAGATATTGATTCACTCATTACATATTAATTTTTAAACATTAGCGTGAAATATTGGTGCACTTCTGATATGCTCTTCTGCTCGTGTCACTTCCACAGGCTTTTTCCCTGATACAACCGTGTGGCACTTTTACCGTTCGGTGTTGGGAGTGAATACACGTGTTGTTACACGTGTTAATCAATAAATAACTGTATTGTTGCCCTAATGTTTTTAAATTATTTAAAATAGGGGAACAAATTCTAATCTTAATTCCATATGCCTTGCAGGAACTCCTTACGTAGCTATTCGTAACGAACTGTGGTGTGAGGGAGCGGTACCGAGCATGCTGACGTTACGTAACGCTACAAAAGAAGATTCTACTGAACACAATTAATTCAGGTGTTGCGTTAATTACCATTCACGTTGTATACTAACTAAATATTAAACTTAATGTTATGATTTATATTTAAACACTTGATCATAAAATGCCAGTCATGAAAATGTAAGAATACATTAATAAATTCATTTTGTCACACAGTTCAACGAAATAGAAGAATATATTGTTTGGGATATCGATTACAACGATGTCTTCGAAAGACATCGGTATTATTGGCACCCGGTATTGTGATTGATCTCATTTCCTTTGTGATCGCGGGAGCGACGTATAATGGGTGAAATATTTTGGCGCCAGGCCAATGTACACACAACATGACGACATTTTACTCTATTGAAAAATACATGAACCAACGTCATGGTTGATCATTGAAAAATATATTTAACAACGTCATGGCTATTAACTTAATGTTTTTTTTAGATTCAGATTAAATACAAAGTTATGGAAAATATGCAGTCTTGAACACAAAACGCTTAACTGAGCGATAACTCGCGCACGTAAGCTTTTAACTTATAATTGGAAGTGTGGTTCATTCTTTATGGTTAATACGAATGACACTACTCTTAAATGTCAAAATAAAAACTTGAATTACTTACACTTCCACTAGAACTGGATTACATATAAATAAACTTACCTACCAAAATAAAAAATAAAAAAAATCCCACTTGAAACGGACAGGTATATCTAATAACAAATTTAACTGGCTCTTCAGGCAGGTAATATTGATCGAAGATAAATCTTGCAGTGTGACCGCTTGATATCAAGTGTCAACATTATTTAAGTAGCTAAAGATTGTCATAATGTTACGTAAGTTTAATGACGTGATGACGTGATAATCGTGTCTCATGCTGTGTTGTTCCAATCTGAACCACCTACGGTTCCCCAGGGGATCACGCACTACTTACAAGCCTTAGACATTAAATATGGATAAAACATGCACCAATTACTTTTACTACCTTTTACAGGGGTACTAAAGCTATGTTGATACAAGCTATCATATATGTATTTATAAAACGGTATTTATCGATAATTAATGGCTGTCACTCATGTTGCCGTTTAAAGGAAAACAGTTTGTATATTAGAATACTAGCTGTTACCCGCGACTTCGTCCGCGTGGTAACAAAAAAAATGATTTTTCTATAAAATAAAAGTAGCCTAAGTTACTCCTTGTTACATCAGCTATCTGCCAGTGAACGTCTTGTCAAAATCGGCCCAGCCATTTCAGAGATTAGACGGAACAACCAGACAGACAGACAAAAATTGTTTTGATATATATACCGTGTATATATCCTAATGCGCTTAGTAAAAATAGGTTATTTTAATATTACAAACAGACACTCCAATTTTATTTATTTGTATAGACGTATAGATTTAATAGAATTAGTTAAAACCGAGAGAAATTAAAATAGTGGTAAGTAAGTACGTTATGGATATCAATAGGGTGAGCGTAGACTCGACGCGTGCGGTTGGATAACAACTTGTGTCACGAAAGGGTTTCCCTGAGTGACTCACTAGACCGGCAAAGCGTCCAGCTATCGTGCGAAATTACACGTTTGACAATCCTGATGATACAAATGTATCTTTATATACAAGTTTAGTGAGCCAAAGCAAATAAATAAAGACATGGCTTAACACAAACATTGTGTCGCATACCTATTTACGGTATGCGAGTTGATTTGCAGAGCCTGTAGGAACTATCATCGATGCAAATGTAGATCTTAAAAGGAAGAGCTTCCACGCTTTAGAGACCGCAAAGGTTATTCATTTAAATCGCGTTGGTTAGATCGTTGCGGATCAAAAGCTGTAACCCACATGTTTTAAAAAAAGCTAACTAATAAAAAAAAAGCCTAAAAAACCAATAGATTATTGTTTTTCTTTTCTTTCGATAACGTTTATTGTCTATAGCTAATATGGATAGTTTGTTTTGTTTGTCTCGACTCTTTCCACACATTTACTAATTAACGAGAAAACGATCAACCTAAATCGTTTAGATTGCTTTAGCATAATTGAGAGATTATTTTAGGTTAAAAAGTGCAGTCCTACATGTCATCCGCTACTGTGAATGTGTTTTTTTTTTAATCCTTTAATTTATTTGTAGTTTGTTATGTTCTAAAGTTATATTATGTTAATATGTACAAACTTAGTACCAAGTTTATGATAACTAAATTCACATTATAGTTATGGAATACGCGTCCCTTCCCACTCTTTGTCACTCCCGTCATTGCCACTGGCAATAAATGGATATTTTTTTAGGCTACCTTAAAAACTGACTCATTGCTCTAATGCACCCAAATTTACCCAGTTTTCTTGTCCCAATAGTGGGTGAGTCCCTGTAAGGGAAACCTATTAAGCCATTTTTTTTCTTATTGGACTTGATAGAATTTTCTAACAGTTACCTCAGTCCAGTCAGTTGTAATTTCAGACATGACTGTCATGAACCTACCATCATCAAGTAAACATAACATTGCGCGTATATCTCTACCCGTTCGAACGTAGATAAATAATTATAGATTGAAATAAGATGATATTCGAAGTGAATAAAATGTTGTCCAGTCAAGTTCAGGTTTGCGGGTAACACCTGCCGAGCGAAGCCGAGCGCGCAACGAAAAGAAAATACAAACTCACTTGAATACTACATACAGGACGTGTAGCGTCGCCTAGTTTTTGCGAGACATACCTATTTCAAACTGTTTTTGTTCGATTCGCATGGCAACCTTGACTCGATCCCCTCGACTGGCAATGCTTCTGTGGGAACGATTGAGAACACACATTGCGTCGACCGTCTGGAGCCCATGTGAGCTGACGCATCCGGCGGACTTCTCGCAAGCCGCGTGTCCTCTCGTCGGCGTCGCCATCACTGTTTGTTTATCAATCTTTTGTTACTAGTGTGCTGAAAGATAAATGGCTACTCCACGACAATTAAGGTCCAGCTATAACGAACGACCTCAGGTAACAATGTAATACAGCGTCAATAAAGACATACACGAACGTGTGATGATTTTTATTTTGAATCTATAGTTGCCTATTTTATTTTAATTGACAAGAATATAGGTAGATATATGGAAACAAACCACTTGTAGTCACCTATGCCAAGTTTGAATTATAATGTCTGAATGTTGAAACGGTTCAGATTTAACTTGAGCAATTAAGAATAAAGCGACTAATAGCCGTATCATGAATGTTAAATTAATTTATTTGTTGTTCAGACGCTCTCCACCCAGAGCGTCGGCGGTGTGCCTCATTTAATGGAGCAATAAAAAATGTTCGACTTGGCTTACGTAATCCATATTATTTCCGCGTCGAAGCCACTTCGGAGGTCAACGCGCGTATGATCTCGCTTCTAAGCGCTATTGTCGTTGTTATTTTAAAACCATTAAACGGTGATGCCAAATAAGGCTTAACTATTATTAAGTATTCAATGGCAATAAAGCACGCTTTTCGACGGTACTCATTCGCTTTTTGTTTATATGTTATTTTTATTATTAGCTAGTAAAAGTTGATTTAGCTCGCTATAAATAATTATACACATAAACAATTTTAACTCCTGTTAAATATGAAACTGTCCCGACCATGTACAAAATTTTGTTTTCAAGGCCACCGTTTAATGCTAGAAGGCAACCTCTTAATTGTTTGACGGTATAATAGTAAACAAGTTTGCGCAAGCCATCTTGCAATTAAATATGAAAACCCATTTTAACGTTTTGGAAATAAAAATGATTATACAGAATTTCAAATCCCAGAAAATAAAGAAACTGAGGTTACAGATAATAAAATATACAAAATATTAATCTTTAAAAACAAAGATTGTTACCAACATACGTGTTACTCAGGCGTATATGTGAAGTTTTTAAGTTTGACCGACCGAGTCTCACAATAAAACAGCAGAATGGATTTGGGTCAAATTCAAACAAAACATGGGAAATGTCTTACTTATGTTGAAAAGAAGTGTATAGCCAAATTAGATAGGTCACTTACTGACCTGTTAAAGAAAATAAAATATTTTTATTATTATGTAACTAAATGAATAAAAAGTAAAAAAAGAAAACAATGTATAGTAGATACGGGTACATGTGGTAGATTTTATTAATCGAAACTTTTTGTTATTTCAATGAAGGCGATCGAAGACATTTAAAAAGAAAAAAAGGCACTCATGAAGAAACATAAATTCTCGTCATTGAATACAATATATATATTGTTATATAATATTGTTTCCAATACAATAGCTGATCATTAGCGTGGGGAATTGTAAATCTCAAATTAGGACCATTGTAAAATTTTATTGACTGCCAAAACAGGAGTTTATACTTCTTCAAGTCTTATTGTTTCTTCACCACTTGGCAACATGTTTACTTGACTTATGGGAATGAGAGTGGTAGTATTTTACTGTGGGCCGGTATAGTCTGCTTATGAGCACCCACCGGTACATTTTAGGTACTTTTGGTACCTGGCTGTAAGTTGTACTATGTATACCAGTCGTGATTAATGTTCAAACGTCGTAGTAAATATGTTAACCCAAAAGCATGCAAGCCTCGTCTTTAGCTTTCCGCACCGTACCATTATTGTCTATTGTCACTTAAGGATTTTACACAATAAGCGGCAACTAAGCATGCCATTGTAAACGTTAACTGAAAGAAAGTCGGAACGAATTGAAAATCGGATCAGAGCGCTGGTGCCGCCCATCAAATCCGTCGAAACAATCGAGACGAGATATATGGGCACCGAAGACGGACCATCTCAACATTGTGCAACATTTCACAAAGAAGGTCAGAGAAATCCATGTATTCACAATGCGACTTTCGAAATAAGAAAAAATGACGACGGGGTTCTTTACCTCGCCCATGGTGGCTGTAAATCAGTTGAGCAATAGTTAGTCCTTCGTCACAAAGCAAACGATTAACACAAAGGAAAGCGGGGAATAAGATTTTATGGTTCTGTGTTACATAATTTACGATTGTAGAACATCTGTTCGAGTTATAACGTACTAATACAACTTTTGGGTTTCGACTGCATTTCGAAACTACTATATCAGTAATCACGAACTCCTTCATAGTCCTTTGATAAATGCACATTATGATAAAATAATAGTTTAGGTATATGATAATAATTCTGACGACGGGATTGCATTGATCTATAAGCTACAAGGAAGATTAAACAGCCATTAATATCGCTTTATAGCAAAAGGTGTCCGCTAAGTGTTTGCTTGTTCGGTCACGTAAAGGCATTGTGCTGCCAATGACAGATAAGGACCTCGTAATGAGCTCAGGCGACCTACAATGGAATCTCCGTAAACTCGACCCACGCACGCCGCGGCTTAGTTGGGTAACTGATATGGCACGTAAGCATTAAACATCGTCTAAGTAAATATCAGTCTTTAAAAATATAACTTGAAGAAACAATATACCGAACGATTAAATGTGGACATACAGAGAAACTTCTTCACAAATTGGCGCAAGAGAAAAGAGTGAGCGTTAGTACCTATTAATTATTAACGAACCTTATGCACCATAGTTTAGACAATTTCGAGCAAACGTAACCACTAGCTAGTTTGGCAAGCTTTCTAGCCCTGAGCCAAAGAGCTAACCGAGCATTACCCTTTCATAGGTCTATTTATCGTGCTTCATCAGGAAAGATTGCGAGCGCTAAGCCGCCTCTGCACCGACCTGTCTTGATAAGGTGATGTTAAATGCATCTACTAGAAACCATTGTTATGTACGTATCTACCTATCTACTCAAAATAAATTTTGTCAAAACGCTAAGGAGATGGAAACGATGACTTTAACTACAACGTGATGCAAATTATAGGTAGATATAATACCAACATAGTCATAGGTATTAAATATAAAACTGACTAGTAGGTAGGTACTCACTTACTGAGGCGAAATTGACTAAAATACTGAATTTTATCGTGAATGCTACGTACTAGCTGTCTTCACTTAAGCCGGGAACTACGTCCGCCCAGCTGCCGGACTGGTTTGTCCACTTGTATGGGATTGATTTAACATTAACACACGATCCGCGGTGCTCATTCGCCGCCGCCGCCGTATTCTATCTATCTATAGGTACCTACCTACCTACTTCATTTGTTTCTAATTTCGATTGGTTGCCAGCATGTTTTGTCTACAATTCTAAGAACAAACATAGAAACATCTAGGAAATTCATTTTAACATTAATGGACCATAACAATATGTTCAGTCGTTCAAATCGTTCACACTAATCATAGACAATTGTTCAGCTGATGAAAAAATATCATATTTTATTTTTGTTACTACCTAGGTTTTTAATGTTTAATAATAATTGAAAAATAAAATAAGCTAGATGGTCTTTATTGTTACCCGACTGCACGACGCAAAGGAGGGTAATGTGTTTATCAGCCAATATTCGTATGTTTTTTCCTTTGTGGCACTCTAGAGACCAAGCTCGTGGACCAACATTGATGATTCTTAGGTCAATCTTAATATTGCTGGTGTCACTAAATACCAGACGAAATACTATGTGACGCCTTATTGTGAAAACGAAATAAATGAAAGTCAACAAACTGTGTTAAGTGGGATAGTTATCATTGAATAGGTATTTGAAAATCACCTTTAGGTTTCTCTTATCATGTTTCATTTCAAATGACCATTTACAATCTATAATGATTAAATGTTGGTTAGCAACTATGGATTCGCCAAATATTGGTTTGTCAGCAAAGTTTTATAGGTTCGGTATCCGGCCAAATAATTGATTGATGTGACAAATATTAACCAAACTTATAAGTTTTTTTTATCATGTTATATTAATACTCCACTCAGGTTTCATTAGTTTTCCAGGTTTAAATGCTGTGAATAATGAAACACTGATTAATTTACATTTGAATTGTTTTTCTTGCATGTTTCAATTGCTTCAAAATTATTTAAGACTCATGCCTTTGAATCCCTATTCTATTATTGAAACTTAGAATCCTTTGCTTGCTTGATATTCAATACAAGCACTTGCACCAAATAAAAATATTGCAACCTTACATAACAAATAACTATTTCATTTCAATTAATATGAGCAAAGAAAATGTTTGTTTAAAATTGTGATTATTTTTGTTTAAAAGAGCAGTGCAATTTTTTGCAACTTATTAATATGTTTTTTTTGTGTCTGTTATTTTATTTATAGTTAGTTATGTTCCTTTTACAAACTTGTCGGACTGATTTATGGTTGAAATAAATGAAAGTACTTTTATAAAAAAACATATTGATTTAAATCAATCAACCCTGCATACCAAGTTGGTAGTCTCTCTTTTCTCCATTGTTTCTGTTCTAAGGTTAAGATAATATAGTAAAGAGTGTTGTGACTGTGGTACACAAAATAAAACAAGACCAAGCAAATTGGATCACCCTTCTTTTCATAGTTGTGATACATAATCAAAGCACTAATAATTTTAGTTCTGACAAGTTTTGTTAAGAATTTGCAACAATGTAAGACAACTTACCTTTTATAAAGAACTGATGTGCCACTCACAATCCTCTTCCAACCTAAGGGTACTGTTACAGTTTGTGTAGGTTCACTTTGGGCAGTCCTAGAGCTAAGCTCTGGATTGTCAGGCAGGTGAGGTAGAATGCCAGTACCAGCTGGCAGCACAGCCAGAACAACACCGTCCGCAGTTCGCACCAGCTGAGGTGCACTGCCACTGTCACTTTCACTAGCTATTCCTCTACTCACACCCACTTGCTGATTCAGTATACTTATACTTTGATTCACTATTGATTGATGAGATACACTTTGTTCTAAGAATTGATAGTTCACAAAACTTTTTCCAACTGACAACTCTCTCTCTACACTATTATTAGATCCATCACTACCACTATGTACTGTGATATTTTCACTATATTGGTTTTGCCCGTGTTGCAGTGTCATAGTACTGTCAGAATTGATGGGGCCTAAACATCTCGCCTGATATGGTGCCAAATCAAGGGTTTCTATAGGTCCCCTTGCATGGAAAGTTTCAATACTATTAAATTCTGACCCTGCTTCCTCTGAACAATCAAGTTTCACAGTCAAGTTATTGTGCCTATTATTCCTAATATCATCAATCTTCAAGTTAGTATCTTTTGGACATTGCTGTGGTACCGGATAGAACTCAGGTCTTTGACCTATTTTATCAGAAGGCCCGAATGCACACAATTTGCCATCACTGTCATTGATAGGCTTATAAAAATATGTATTAGACAGGTTCCTCTGCTCATTCCTATCAATATGCGAGCGGTAGATTGTGTTTCTCTGCAAATTAACTTGGTGATGCAGGTTATCAGGGAGGTAGAGGGCATCGAGCGGCGGCGGCTGCGTTGGCGGTGCGCCGGAGGCGGGCGGCGGGTCGGGCCCCGCGGCGCCGGGCTCTAGCTGGCGCTGGTCCGCCACGTACACCAGCACGCGCGGCGCCCCCGGCGCGCCCGCTCGCGACGCGCCCACACTCGCGGGCTTGCTTGACATCGCGCACGAACATCACACGCCGCGTAGCTCGGCTGCTCACTAGCTGAACGCGCCGCAACGCGACGCACTGACGGACCCGAAGGGGCTCCTCCTGGCATCGCTTTCAAGCCCGCTATCATCGCTCGGGCGCCTCCTGTTCACCTGAACTCCTCCGACCATTATCGGTTGTCCGTTTTTTGTACACAGGAGTCATGAATCTCACTTTTATTGTTTTATGATAGATGAACGACTGACTAATAATTTTATGGCGGGGCTCCTTTTGGCCCCATTGTAAATCTTATGGCACCTTGTAAAAAACGGGTTGACTTTACTTTATTGCTGTTACAGTATTTTATTCATCAGTTCGGTTATAACCATTATAACACATATTGACACACTTGAGAGGATGTAAAAAGGTCACTGAATTAAATGTATTAGCTTCATCTCTTTTAGTCTTCCTCGATCGACTGATAAACCGAATGCTTGTAAGAGCGTGTTATCTCCAGGACTCACTTGAAATAAACACAACTAATTTTTCACAACCAAAATCTGATGCTTACAAAGTGAAACCCTGCGAATAACGAATGAAAGAAAGAAAAGGACTTATAGTATACATAAACGATACGATATGTACGACATCATTGGTATTGGTAGCTATTATACCTACATTACCTACCAACCTACCGCACAATTCGCTTCTTTCTTTCGCCATATTATGATACCATTGGAGGAACAAGGACATTCATACATTACATTACACATCGTGTGCAAAAGTGACATCTATCGTATTTACAGAGCTATTATGAACTGTTTTACCGACAAGTTGTCGTTGGTTGTTTGCTGCATACACAACATAGATGGTATTCTCGTAAATATAGCCAACTCTAAGATCGGACTGCCTGTGAACGACCCACTTGGCTTACCTTTTGAAAGAGATATCCTTAATATGTAACACGAGGTAAGTTTATGATTCGGCTATCTTCAAATTTATTCTAGCTGCGCCCCGCGGTGTTACTCGCGATTAAAAAGTATGAAAAATTAAAACAAATCTATCCCACGGGAACCATACATTTTACCGGGATAAAAAGTAGCCTATGTGCTATTCCAGACATAATCTATCTCTGTGCCAAATCCAGATCCGTTCAGCCGTTCTGGCGTGATTGAGTAACAAACATCCATCCATCCAAACTTTCACATTTATAATATTAGTGGGTTAGTGAGATTGCTCATCGGACATAATGTGCGATTTTTAATTTTTCGCCTTGACATTGGTAAAATCATCGAAAATCGGTGGAGCCATTTACCTTAAAAATTAAATTGAATTGAACATGTAACCAACAGATACTGACAACTACGGACAAATTGCTTAGCCCTGAATTAGTTTCCCCCAATTCCCCGTCTCCTCAGAACGGCGATGCGAGAAGAACCCACTGTCTGACAGAGAGTTTATGTTCGATAAATGGGTCTTATTGATGAAGAAAACACGATGTTCATATTGAATAAACTTTTATTCTTCTGCAAATTTCCTTTTACATATAAATAAATGGGAAACCTTTTAGAGGGGTTTTTATCTGGTTTTGCGTTTTACTTAGCCGAATCAAAATGATGTCACCCCTTTTTTATATGGTGAAATTTTTATGATGGACAACTGCAAGCTCCGAGCCGAGGGAGGTGAGTGCTTGTCGGATTCCTACCAACTAACACCCTCTTCTCCGCCGCGTTTGCGGGTTCGGGAATATGGCAACTTTATGTCATCAGAACAGGTTAAACTAAATACAAACGAAGTATAAACTCTTCTTCATTTTTTTCGAAATAAAATGCAATGTAATATTATATTAACATGAAATATAAATAAAATAACCGCCGTATTTTACGAATAAAGTCGCCGTGTGGTGCCGGCTTAGAATAGCACCATTCCATCTCTTCCCGTGGATGTCGTAAGAGGCGACTAAGGGACAGACCAGGGGACGGGCAGCAGCGTCCCCCCCGTGTATAATCAACAACATACTGCGGTCACCAATTCGTCCTTGCCAGGCGCGGTGACTATGGCAAAACCCCCCCAAATGACAAGCACAATAAAAAAACGGCCCCTAGTCCCCGGCAGCCCTTCTATTCCTGGTCACGGTAGCGGCCATGGTTACGGGAGGGCAGGGGGTGCGAAGAATCCCCGGCAGAGATCCGGCTACCAAAACCGACGACGTTTGGACCTGGCCACATACAACACGAGGACACTAAGGACCGACGAGAAGATCACAGAGCTGGAAGAAAGTATAGCCAAGTTACGCTGGGACATTATAGGATTATCTGAAGTCC
Organism: Pheosia tremula; assembly: GCA_905333125.1. Classification (NCBI taxonomy): domain Eukaryota; kingdom Metazoa; phylum Arthropoda; class Insecta; order Lepidoptera; family Notodontidae; genus Pheosia; species Pheosia tremula. Next base: position 4,449,524 of record HG995405.1, on the reverse strand, counting down.
GAAGAGAGGGCGAGGACACGATAATCCTCAAATCTGGCAACTTGCTATACTACAGGGAGGGCGACCAACTGTCCCAGGGTGGTGTCGGGTTTGTCGTTCACAAGTCCCTCGTCAACAATATTGTGAAGATCGAAAGTGTGTCGTCGAGGGTAGCGTACCTTATACTCAGAATTACCAGCCGGTATTCGCTGAAGGTCATACAGGTATACGCTCCTACCTCGGCACACACGGACGACGAAATTGAGGTTATGTATGAGGACATCTCAAAAGCCATACAAACCTCCGAAACACATTACACTATTGTGATGGGGGACTTCAACGCGAAGATGGGTGAACGAAGCGGTGAAGAGCTGAGAGTGGGGCAATTTGGATATGGGCAACGGAACCCTAGGGGACAACGCTTGGCCGACTTCTTGGAAAAGGAGGGACTCTTTATGATGAACTCTTTCTTCAAGAAGAGGCCAAACAGGAAATGGACCTGGATAAGTCCCGACGGTTCCGTGAGAAATGAGATTGACTTCATCATGTCGACGAAAAGACAGATATTCAGTGATGTCTCCGTGATCAACACGGTTAAAACCGGCAGTGATCACCGGTTGGTAAGAGGCACACTGAATCTTAACATCAAACTGGAAAGAAGTCGGCTGATGAGGTCTACGCTCCGCCCTACATCAGCACATATTCAAAACCCCGAAATCTTTCAGCTCGAGTTACAAAACCGCTTCGAAGGTCTAGAAATATGCGAAACTGTGAACGACATCAATGACAGGTTCGTGGAAACTGTCCATACGGTAGGGTCAAAGTTCTTTCGGCCCCGACGTACAGATAGAACCAAAAAACTCTCGGACCAAACTCTCAAACTCATCCAAGAACGCAACGAAATGGGGTTGCAGTCTTCAGAAAATTTGTCGGAATATCGGCAGCTCAACAGACGGATCTCCAAATCCCTGACCCGCGACATCCGCCGATTTAATACGGAAAGTATTAAAGAGGCTATAGCAAAAAATAAGGGATCAAAAGTATTTGAGAGAGATCTGTCTATTGGGCAGCGACAGCTGACCAGGCTGAAGACCGACTGTGGCAACATCGTTTCGTCCAAGCCGGAGATTTTGAGAGAGGTCGAGAAGTTCTATGGACAGTTATACACGTCATCACAAGCCCCTGTTGACAGTTTAGTCGAAGACCCAAGGGCTAAACTTACCCGACACTATACCGAAGATATCCCGGACGTCAGCCTGTACGAGATTAGGATGGCTCTCAAACAGCTTAAAAACAACAAGGCACCAGGTGATGACGGAATCACAACAGAGCTTCTGAGGGCGGGTGGAACACCAGTTCTGAAAATCCTTCAGAGGCTATTTGACTCCGTCATACACGAAGGTACGACGCCAGAAGCATGGAATAGAAGTGTGGTGGTACTGTTCTTCAAAAAAGGTGATAACACCCTATTGAAGAACTATAGACCCATCTCACTTCTGAGCCATGTTTACAAGTTGTTCTCGAGAGTCGTCACGAATCGTCTCACGCGCAGGTTCGACGAATCCCAGCCACCCGAACAAGCCGGGTTCCGAAAAGGCTTCAGTACCATAGACCACATACATACGCTGCGGCAGGTTATACAGAAGACCGAGGAGTATAACCGGCCACTATGCTTAGCGTTTGTGGACTATGAGAAAGCCTTTGATTCGATCGAGACATGGGCAGTACTACAGTCCCTCCAGCGTTGCCATATTGACTACAGATATATCGAAGTGCTGAGATGTTTGTACAGAAACGCCACTATGTCGGTCCGGATCCAGGATCAGAGCTCGAATCCCATCCAGTTGCAGAAAGGTGTGAGACAGGGAGACGTCATATCTCCGAAACTGTTCACCGCTGCACTGGAAGATGTCTTCAAGCTTCTGGACTGGAAAAGGTCCGGCATCAATATTAACGGCGAGTATATCTCTCACCTTCGATTTGCAGACGATATCGTAGTCATAGCAGAGTCGCTGGAGGACCTAAGCTCAATGCTCGAAGACCTCAATAGAGTCTCCCAACAGGTGGGTCTTAAAATGAACATGGACAAGACAAAGATCATGTCGAGCGTTCATGTTCAACCCAGAACAATAACCGTTGGGAGCTCTATTCTCGAAGTTGTGGACAAGTACATTTACCTAGGGCAGATTGTTCAGCTAGGTAGACATAACTTCGAGAATGAGGTCAACCGTCGAATCCAACTCGGATGGGCAGCGTTCGGGAAACTGCATGATATCTTCTCGTCCAAATTACCTCAGTGTCTGAAGACAAAGGTTTACAACCAATGTGTGTTGCCAGTGATGACATATGGTGCCGAGACGTGGTCGCTGACTATGGGCCGCATAAGAAGGCTCAAGGTCGCCCAACGCGCAATGGAGAGAGCTATGCTCGGGGTTTCGCTACGCGATAGAATCAGAAATGAAGAGATCCGTAGACGAACTGGAGTAACCGACATAGCTCAAAGAATTGCCAAGTTGAAGTGGCAGTGGGCAGGGCACATAGCTCGCAGAACCGATGGCCGTTGGGGCAGAAAGGTTCTAGAATGGCGACCACGAATCGGAAGACGAAGTGTAGGACGGCCCCCCACAAGGTGGACTGATGACATCACACGCGTCGCAGGAAGCCGGTGGATGCGAGTGGCGGAGGACCGTGATGTGTGGAAGTCGTTGGGGGAGGCCTATGTCCAGCAGTGGACGTGCGTATCGGCTGATAGATAGATAAATAAAATAAATATATTAGGTATTGGACTGACAATCAAGGAAATATTTTCTATGCCTATATTGCTCTTTGTTTGATTGTCTGTCGGTCATCCATCAAAATCTATTGCCATTCCCATCCCATCTGACATTAATTTTTTATTTGTGTTGTATGGCCGTGTGTGCTTTGCTAACCTATAATAGTAATTGTCTATTTCATCAATTAAAATTTAAAAGGCGAATCACTCGAGAATGAAACGAAAATCTGCTAGCATAGATGACAAAGAATCAAGGTAATAATCATACTAAATATCCATATAGCACAACAAAACCAGCTTCTAAGTATGCCTATTTATCGGACTGATAGAGAAAATAACCATGACAAATCCAGCTCCCAAGATATAAAGCATGTCTTTTGTTAGGATAGAACCATCGATAATATAAATGTAAAAAAATATCCGGCTTAGTTGTATGAAATTCCTTCTCCCTGTTTTACTATACAATGAATTTACTTACAAAACATTCGCAAACTACCTGTATGCTATGATTAATTATTATTACTATGTTATATGAGGAAGTGCCTATTCATCTATACATTAATTGCAAATCAGTTAAGTTGTGCTGTCTATTAAAAAAATATACAATAGGCTATTTGCCTCTGAATCCAAAAAAAGTGTTTTAGAATTCTTGTTGATGATTCCGGTCACGCATTATTGAAATGCTACTGTGGGCAATATAATCATGCTGTGATCAATGGGGGTCAAGCAACAGAGCCCAATAATAATTGATGATGGCAGAGATGGAGTCACAGCCAAACTGCAAAATATCCACATGCAAAGCATGTAAGCCCTGAAAACAGTATTAAAATAATTGTATTACATATTACTTAATCTTTTCAGGCTCTCACAGCTTTTGTTTAACAAGACACAAAAACTATTAGAAAATTTAAATCCCATTCATAATGATGGCGAAGATGTGGATCATAAACCAGCCTGGGTTGATGATGATGATGACCTGTTCGGTGCTAATATTATACCAAACCACACAAGTAACAGTCTATATTCAGAGAAACTCAAACAAAAGTATGAAACCTTGATGGGTACCCCTAGTTGGGCGAAATTGAACAAAGAATGTGAAAAAAAGGATGAGGATAATGATGAAATATTAAGAACAGTTGGCCACTTATGCAAGAAAAATGCTAATAACCTTCCAAAAGATTATCTCGAATTAAAGACATTAGGACAAATAAATCGCCTAACAAAAAATGAGGGAAGTCTAATAACTTGTGTAGAGTTTCATCCTAAAATAAGCGTGGCACTTATTGCTGGCAAAGCTGGTGTTGTGTCTTTGTTCTCTGTAGGAGGTGATGTAAATAACAAATTACACAACTTTAGTTTGAAACGCTGGAAAATAACTGCAGCACAATTCACCCCTGATGGCTCGGAAGCTATAATTGCATCGAAATTCAGTCACACATACTGTGTTTATAATCTTGCTAAAGCTGAACCTAAACTAGTGCAACTTCCCCATATTATTAAAACACCTCTAATTTTTCGATTATCTTATGATGGGAAGTATATTGCTACATCTGATGGATATGAAACTGTGCATTTGATATCTGCTGCATCAAAGGAATTACTAAAAACTTTTAAACACAACTCTAATGTTGTTTCTGTGGCATTCAGCCATGATAGTAGACACCTTTACTCTTATGGTTCACAAGGAGAGATCACAGTGTGGGATCTGATGATATACAGGCCTTTGAAAAAGTTCTATGACCATGGTTGTGTTACTGCATCATGTTTGACTACCAGTCCATGTGGAAAGTTATTAGCAACAGGAAGTGGAGAAGGAATAGTCAATATATACCAGATAGAAAATTTAACAACTCTTGAACCTGCACCATATAAAATCATTTCCAACCTGACAACTAAAATAACAGATCTTAAGTTCAATGCAACCACAGAAATACTAGCAACATCATCTGCCTATTATCCAAATGCAGTGAAACTTGTGCACATACCATCATTTCACATATTTTCAAATTTCCCCATCCCATCAAACAACTTGTATCAAGTGGACACAGTGAGCTTCTCTCCTAATAGTGGTTATATGGCATTGGGTAATAATAAGGGATGTGCTTATTTGTATAGACTAAAATATTATGATAATTACTAAGTAATAAAATAATTGAGACATTTATATTTTTACCTACCTTAGTTATATTGCACCAACAGCGGCGTAGTTTTAAAACCACGCCAAGTACACCATTCTCAAAGGCGTCTAATAATAATATAATGTTAGCTAATTGAGGTATCTATATATAATTTACGGCTAAATTAAATGCGACACATTTAATTGAAAATATTACTGAATTGCTCCCACATTACGGTGATAGCGTTAGTTAAGGCTTTTATAGTTGTACGCTAACAAAATCAATATGATAACGTCTTAAACACTTGAGGAATTAACTCAAATAATCAGTCAGCATTGTTATATCCTCCGATCATATTTTTGATTTGTGCAAAGCGCTTGGCCGATAGCAAGCGGTATCAATGCACAACCTCTAACTTGTTTGTAGGTAGGTAGGTATTAGTAACCAAGGAAGAAAGGATCGCCTTGCCTACGACTCGCTATGTCGCGCGCTGAGACGAATATTTTTATTAGTCTGAGAGCCTACATTTTAAGTATCAATTCATAGTGGATCTACCTGATTATACCTACCACCTCATACCTAACGTAGCAAACAAGCTCAGTTTACTGTTGCCAAAGTCATCATATCCAGGATGCAAATAAAATAAAACTATGTTTCGAGATAAATGAGTTTATTTATCAAAGTCTGCTGTGCCTGCTACTTAGTTTATTGCCATGAACGTTCGTTTTATACTCTGGGAACTATCGAATCTTTTCATTACTTGGGTTAGATTATAATTGATGTATTACGCAGGATAGTTATCCATACAAAATCCATATACTTAGTAGTTTCTGGATGAAGTATGCAAAACCCCATTAGTGGACCTCATGTACAGACACAATCCCATTACAAATGTATTATGCGGGTACCTATATATTATAGCCAACCTAGATAATACAGCCTGCAACACAAGTTATTTATAATACACAATTATGAGAAATTTAAACATGAATATAAATCACAGACTAAAATTCCATACATAATATAAATAGATATTATGAGAAAAATTAAGCACACGCGTTTTAATTATAAGATGGGTACTACAATAACTATCTATGCATTTACATACAAACTTGATCTAATAGAGAACCCTAAAACCGAATGAGCCAGAGCCAGAAATATTGAAACTGTATCTAAGACAGAATCCTTAAACAAAATATAAGTTAGAACATGTCACATAAATACCATTATCTAATAAGTAGCCGGGAAACCAAGGTCACTTTAAAATAGCAATCTACCACCGACATGTCAATGGATTCATATATTATGTGTAGCTACCTTATTGCAGGAATTCGAAATGGATGAAATTTCTTTTTTCAGTACCTCATCCCTAATCATAGAGAAGAGAAGGTAGTCATTAGCATTTTGTTTGTATACAGGTGCTGAGATACTGAACAGAAAAACTGAAAATAATCACATAGATAGTTTAATAACAACCAATATTGCAAAATATACAACCAATGTAATAAAAATAGCATTTATCGCAACATTATAAAGTGTTATATCCATTGACATCGGTTTACGGCCAGTACAGTGTTTGAGACAAATTATTTCATACTAAATAAATACATTACAATAAAGGTATCCATAACAAACGTGATTAGAAATAGTAACCACATTACAATTATTATCTAATAAAATACGCAGTTAGCGATAGAAGTACATAGTATACTATGAATGAACACTATTATTATTTCATTCTGCAACAAATTGGTTGGATTGGAAATATCAACGACGTGTCTTAGCATCGCGAGGCATCGTCTAGCCGGTGGCGCATTGCACTCTGTTCATACCGGCATGTTCGTCGTCTTCCTCGTAAGCGTTACCATGATGGCCACGCCGTCTTCGCGTCTCTTGTTCGGGATCCAATTCCATTAGCTGACATTCTTCAGCCAATTCAGGAATTTCCACCTATTAACAGTATAAATAAAATAGCTGATTATCATAGCACTCATGGGTTTGGAACAAGGCCTAGTAATAATCAGATCGATTATGGGACCACGACATTTGCTCATTCTGTGGAAGAGTGATTATATCTGTATGCTTTAACTATATTCATATTTCAAATTAATTGTGGCAAACAGTCATTCATGGCTTTGGACTTTTGGTTTATGGAGTGCAATACATTTTTATGATTTATTTCTTGTATAATAAGAAGATAAATATTGATTATTGTTATTACAGTTTTGCTATTTCAAACGCACTCGTATCGGAGGAAGCTAGTGACTCAATATTGATGTATAAATATTAAAAAAAAATATTATATTGTGTTCCATGAATGATCTAAGAAACAAAAACTACTAACCCTCGGTCTAGGCGGCAGACAGTTCTCCAAAGCAGGAATGACTTCAGGCGGAATGCGATTGGGGAAATTAACTAGGAATTGTATAATAAGTTGACCCTTTTCAAATGGGTTTTTGTACATAGGCATACCTGAAATAAAAATAATATTTGTAATTCTTTTTTATAACCTGTATTTTGATATATCACTACTATTCTATCTTTCTTTGATATATTACTCTTTCGTCTCTTGCTCTCATAGTCCTATGGGACGTCAATACGACACGATCGCAGATATCAGCCGCAGGACTGACGACTTTACATGCTCTCAGAGGCACAAGATTGTGATAAAGATGGTTGAAAATAAGATTCGCACATAAAATCCAGAAATCTCTGAGATGCGAGCTGGGGTTTGAACCCTTGTTTCCACAGCAAGTGATCTATCAACTTGGTTATTAGTGCGATATCATGTCCGGTCCATCTTTCATGTCCTACGGCTAGACAAAAGGCCTCCCATTTATACACTCGACCTTGTTGAAGGGATATGGATAATTAAAACTAGAAAACAGACGCAACACACACACCTGTCTTGATAGATCTCATTTTGCCAAACATTTATCATATGTATACAGGACAGCTTGATGATAATGGTCATACTTTAAACTGTTGTTCACATATGTGGCAAGGGTCTTAGGTTGTCTATTTTGGAGCGGAATTAGAAATTATTAGAGGGAATAGGAATGAGTTGCTGAATGAACAGATTAGTTTTGACTAAATGAGTAGATTTCACATACCTTCATTCATCACACACTTGACATCACCATGCTTGGTCACTTCACCGGGCAGAACAGTTATCACGATGTCCCTGTCGTCGAGGGTCCTGATCGCCTTCTGGAAGCCACAGAGGGCCTCCACAAGCTCAATGTTCAGCCGAAGTATGAGATCATTGCCAGAACGCTTAAACAACTGAAAAAGTACAATATAAGTTATCAAACACCATTCTGAAATTGGATGTGCCTAATATGTTTTAGTTCAGTTCAGTATTCAGTGTAAAATAAAATATATTGATAGAATTACAAAAGCGCAAGTATTTTTTTTTTGATAATTCTCAAAGCATTGTATCTAAACAAAAAAAAATATGTTGAGATAGCTCAACATATTTTTTTGTGAGCATAATTATTGGTGTATAACTTTTAAAAAATAAAACGTAACTCACATCATGTTCCTTCTCATCTAGAACAATAACTAGATCACCGGGCTCCAGCTCGGGTTCTTGGTCGCCCTCGCCGCTAAATACGATCTTCTGACCGTCAGTCATTCCCTTATCGACGTGCACTTCCAGGATCTTGCGGTCGCGGACAGTTTTACGTCCCTGTAGTGAATTATATTTATTTATTTTATTCTTTACTACATATTCCTATACACAAACTTTCATTTACCGGCCACTAGGTCTAATATTAGGTTTACCTGATGTAGTATAGGCGAGCACAAACTACCTCGCCTACAATACTTCATGATATCTACCACAATAAAGCTACAGTTTTCTCCACAGAAAGGATATTAAGTTTGACTTATGAGCAAGCTTACGGCGAAATATCAATCAAAATCCAATTTTCATATCCCTGTTATACTAGTGTAAGGCAAAAACTATGATTGCATGTAGAAAATAAATAAAGTCACCAAATGCTCACTGACTTTGTTGCCCCTTCAATAAGTTCCTATCCCTTTATGAATATTGCATGAGTGAAAGTGAAAAGCAACCGAGGGGAATTGAACTGGGTTGCCAGATTACATTTTACATGCCCATTACTTTATAACTAAATAAAGATCATTACCTGGCAGACTTTGCAACGGTCCTTAGGATCAATGATCTCACGTTGACCACGGCATTCAGAGCACACAGTCTGGATCTGCTGGATCATTCCAGGCGCCAACTGCTGGATCTGTACTTGCATTCCAGTACCGCGGCAGGTAGGGCAAGTTTGTACTGCTCCCTAAAATATTAATCACTGGTAATAACAATTCTGAAAATTACCTATAATATTAATAGGATACTTTTTTTCCCAGAAAAAGGATGACTTTTTAAGGAAAGCCAAAAATGTATGACCTGGATTAAATGCTTGGTATGGTGATAGTTTTAAAATACTGAGTCAATGTGTATAATAGAAAATGTCATGGTTCCTTTTGGGATAATCTTACAATGAAAGTTCACATATACAAAGTCCTGAGCACAGGTAGTGAAATATAAACATAATATAATTGGTGTATTGTGTGTTTATCTCTTGCATAGGTTTGAAGACTGTGTTTTACTGCAACTAGTGACAAATTGTCGTTTTGTTTATCCTCATAACCCTCCAAAATATCCTGTTAAGGGAAATGGATAGCCACCATTATTACAAAAAGTACTTTAGTCAAATTAATTCCACGCTGATTGGGCACCAAAAATTATTAATGTTGCAATATTTGATTGAAGTTATCTGTGGTTATGATATTATAAATGTTAACACCTACCTTTTTGCCACCACGACCTTCACATTTGTCGCAGATAACGTTCTTTTGCAACGCCAGTTTCCTGACGGCGCCGCGATACAGTTCCTCAAGTGTCACCGACAGTTGATGGATCACATCCTTGCCCTTACGCTCGCGGCCTCGTCGGCGGCCGCCGCTGAATCCGCCGCCGAAGAACATATCGAACAAGTCCATGGGCGAGGAGAAGCCGCTGCCGCCGGCGCCACCTTCTTTCAATGCCTGCTCACCACCTATATTAAAAACATGACAACACATTGATACACAATTTCAGGTGAGGCAGAATCCTCTGAAAGGCAAACTATATTCTCCAGAGATTATAATGATGCATTCTTCATCAGTACCCATACAATCAATTTATGTATAAGTAGAATTCATCAATATTCCCCACAAAATTATAAAAGCACCTTTGCAAACATTGTTTTTTAAACTATAGAAATCTACTGTGTAAATTTGCTATTCACTCACTAACAAAAATTTATGAAGAATGCAGCTGTAATATTCCATTTTCATTTGATATACTTTAAATATTTTTAGGATATATTTGTATGTGGTCATTGTGGTGGGCATAATTATGTATGAATTTCAATTACTTATTTCATTTTTATTCTAAAGCCTGCATACACAAAGTCAAGTCAAGTCAACACAGTCATTGGCACATTAATTTTCACCATAAATCAGATTAACTCTAAAACCAAACTCATATGATGCCAATGATGTGACACATGTTATATATTTGATATACTACAACAATACTATGTTTATGCTAATTGCTAGTGCAAATCAATACAGTAAACAAACCTTGGTCATAGATCCGTCGTTTGTCCGGATTCGACAGCACTTCATATGCTTGTGAAATCTGCTTGAATCTTTCCCCTTCATTTGGATTTTTGTCTGGGTGGTATTTCAAAGCTAACTTTCTGTATGCCTTCTTGAGTTCATCAGATGTGCAACTGGGTTTTACACCCAAAATGTCATAGAATGTTGTCTCCTTCACCATTTTAACCTATACAAATCAATTTATTCACATGATTAGCATATTATAATCAGGATCAATAGTTGATGGTGACTGCTTATGCACTAGTAGGTACACAGTAGAAAATTCTGTCACAATATTACTATTAACATAGATTTGAATCTACTATTTCGTGAATTCATTCCTCATACATAAATAATGTACCTTCAACATTTTAGATTGATTAAACATTCCAAGGAATTATGTTGCAAACGTGGTTGGCGTTAATTAAATTGATTTAGCTATAGTAGGTTACAATTTACAAAGGAGATAAATACAAAGCCTTTATAACTTTTATATAAATCAATAAGGGTGGGTGATGTATAATATGATTATTGTTATGTATAGGTAGGCAGCTAAATAATACGCATATGAATGAAAAATCACAAAATGCAATCAGTTTTTAACAGGTTATAATTGTAAATTCCTTCAACTTACCAAGCGGTGCTCTACGCTTAGATAACCCAAAAAACTTCTGGAAACACTGATACACGAGCACTTTCAATGGAATAATAGGTGGAGCAATGAACACGCTGCAATGGAGCAATTCTCACGCAAAATGATCCACAGAAAGCTTCTAGAGTTCACCGTAACTACTTCGTTCTCACTCCAATGACGTTTGATCGAAAATCATCGAACGAAATGTTGAGAAAATGGCATATTCCAGAAACTTCTACATGTAAGGGCCGTTTCAGACAAATAAGCGGGTTTCACAGACCAATATGAGAACAAGTTGCGTGTTCGCAAATACTCCAACGAGGGGTTTGGATTAAGCTAAGTTAAAGGCAAAACCTGATAAAACCCCTTCAAAAGGGTTTCTTATATATCAAACATATATATTCCTGAAATGTTCTTATGTGGTAGGATTCATGGGTAGGGTCACAGGATCGACGAATGACGTACCTGCCGTGTGAAGTGTCTTAAGGCACACCATAGACAAAATTACCTTTAGATTAGGTTTGTAATACATGCAGAGTATTATAATAGCTATTAGCTAGCCTTGAGCCGAGCAGAGACGATCACAGACATAGAGGGGCTGAATTTCTTTATGTCCGCTTGCTTTTTACCATACAATCCTCGTGTAAATCTACCTTTAACCAATGAAAATCGCTCTATGAAATAGCCGTTTTGTAAAATTGACATTGAGTGACAGGCAGGCAGACTTCTAAAACGTGATAACCGTTGATACGGGACGCCATTTTCATTTCTTCATGTCACATCCATTATTTTATTTATAATGTGTATTTATTGAATTTAATATTGCTATTAATTACTTGAAACTGGCAAAATACCCGCTAAGTTGCGGGTGAGGCCATTTGCATATCCATTTTATTTCATCGCATTTCATTTCGTAAAAGAAGAAGAAGAACCGTTGATACAGAAAATGGGTGACAACAGATAATAATAATGGGTTAGGTTAGGCCCGGAAATAGAGAATGGAACAAACGGATAGAACCACTCTGCCTACGGTGATGCCTGATGGCTGAGGTCACATTACAGCTGATGTCACATTATATTATCACATTTCATTTTGTATAATACAACAAGAGAAGATAGTAATACACACTTATCTGTGGGTGAGGTCTTATCTGATTTTATGTAAAACGTAGTGATTATATACTCTTTGATTTTATGCCATTTTATTTCACTGTATTTTATTTTAAAAGGTAAGAATGAAGAAGACAACAGCACCATACAGATATGACACACAGACCTGTAAAACTTGACACTGGCAAAATACACAAGCGTCTGCTGGCAAAAACCAGAAAAAAAAGTCAGACTGCTTTTTTCTCCATCTCTCTCTCTCTCATAGTCCAGGTATCTCTCTCTGCGACAGACATTGCTGCTGATAAGTGATAATAATATGCTATTGATAATAGATTTGTGATAAGTGTTGATAATAATAATAACTTCAGCTAGCCAGCCAGCTTCTTGTGACTTCAAAGGCAGGCACATCGTGTCTCGTTGATCTCGGTCGCGTAAATTAGTAGCGAGTTATATTGCCTCTTGCGCTGTCGTGTATTGTTTCATGCGCGTTTAAAATTTCGCGAATATTACGCCGTTGTAGAGAGCACATTGATTCAGAATGGCAGAGAAACAAATAAAGAATAGAGTTTGCATTATCGGTTCGGGTAATTGGTAAGTTTTATAATCTGATTATATTTTTATATATAATTTTTAATGATAAAAGTAGTGACATGAAATTCGATCACTTGTTTGTTGTACCAATCGCATTCCTGTTCATTTGACCTTAACTGAACCGTGTTCGATGATATAACCAATGGTTTACCTTTGTTCAAAACTTTCAAAATAATTCCATTGCATGGAAGTATACTTACGATAGCTCCCTAATGAACTGAACCTTTAAAGTTCGAAGACTGAAAAATTTGGATTCTTTTTCATGAATCCCATTATTTTTAAGAATCTGCTATATACTTAATTTCCCAATAATAAAATAAATTCAGGGTGATTTTTTCTCAGATCAATGGTTTAGCTGGATATGCTTAACAAATATATCTTACACACTACATAATACTAACTTAAATTATCAGAATTCCATTTACAGCATATCATTCATATTTTTGCAGTTGTCACATTTTTTATTATTATTTACAAGGTTGACTGGATGTTTACAAAGATTTATTTGTGGAATCAGTTATTTTAATTAATCCACCACATTATAATATTAAGTACTTATATAATAGGTCTATGCATACTAGAGATAACTCTATTGTTTCACCTTATCATACAATCAAGAGGTACACAGGGTACACAATTTACAGAGAGTGTATCATAGCTATGCTATAGTAATAACCTATTATGTATAGTGTAAGTTCGTATAATCATACTTATGGCTGGATAAGTTTATTTATTACGTTGTCTTAATGTAGGGGTTCTGCAATTGCAAAAATCGTTGGTCGAAATGCTGCTCGGTTACCGAATTTCGAAGATAAGGTCACTATGTGGGTATATGAAGAGATCATTGACGGGAAAAAGTTAACAGAGATCATCAACGATACCAATGAAAATGTGAAGTATTTGCCGGGACATAAACTTCCCTCCAATGTGGTAAGTAAAGGAGTTCAATGCTAATGTTTTATAAGTATACCTATACCACCACAGTCTAGTTTAATTTCTGTAAGTATTATCCATTTATTTTTTATCTTGTTTTTTTTTTCCAGTTTTTATAGTATTGCCAATATTAATTAACAGTACTTACTGAATCATATTTATCTTAAATGTATGGTAATGTAATGTGCATGTACTTCAATCAAGATTTCTCCCTTGGGCACAAGCGGTAACCTTAACAACAAACATGGTCAGCCTATTTATAGAGCAGAATATGTGTACAGACAAACAATATTATTGTGCAATTCCAATCTTAAGAGCATAATATTCTTATCAAGCTTCATTTCATTAAGAATGTTACGAAATTGAGATATTAAAAAAGAAACATTACATGTTATTATAAAAATCGGTGCTTTATCATAAAGTACATCTTTAATGTACTTACATCAGTTTTCTGTTATCATTCATTTCATTGAACTTATAAATAAAATAGCCAAGCCAATCATTATAAACACCTACTGATTTAGTTATTAGGATGGTGACTCAGATAGCTTAGAATTTGTAGGTCTTAGTACTATCAGTCCCATTGTAAAGAAATGTGTTATAGAATTGTTTACATAAAAGGAAGAAGCAACACCAAGTAAATCCAGATTTGGAAAATTATCACATACAACTATGAGACATGTACACCCTACAACCTTAAGCAAGGCTTAAATAGGTTGATGAGGAAAGTTCCTTAAAATCATTACAAAAAAGTACAAATTTATAACTAAGTAAATAGGTACTATTATATATACATACACAATACATGTTTATTTGTATGATACAACTATCGATGTTTGTCAGGTTGCTATTCCCGAAGTGGTTGAAGCTGCGAAGGACGCCGACCTGCTTATTTTCGTAGTTCCACACCAGTTCGTGAGAACCATTTGTTCCACCCTTCTCGGTAGAATTAAACCTACGGCAGCTGCACTTTCGTTGATCAAGGTAACGTTTATAAATAGTTCTTTAATATAGAAACTTATTATTCAATACGTAAGGTACAAGTATATTTTATTTATAAATCTAATTATATTTCCCAACAGGGCTTTGACATAGCAGAAGGTGGTGGCATTGACCTAATATCCCACATAATAACGAGGTGTCTCAAGATCCCATGTGCTGTATTAATGGGTGCAAACATTGCATCCGAGGTAAGTGCTCTTCTATGATTTAGAGAAATAAAGAAGAATGATCCCTATTTAATCTCAGTATTATGGTACATATTAGAACAACGACATCTTTTGATTACGAAGGATAGTGGGTTATATATAAACCTTGACCATTGCGTAATAATGTTCTGATGCTTCCTGATGGCATAATGCCAGTGTATACTGTTGAAACAAATGCAATGCAAGGCCGAATTCATATGAAGGGTGATGGGAATCTTTATGTTATAGGACAGTAGTTATAAGTACATAATTTTACATTAAGCTTTTACGTCTTAACCAGCTTTTAAAACAAGTATCTTTTTATATAATAAACCATTTAATAAGTACCAAGTACCTCTTCAACTCAAAAGCGGTCTTAAACTCATACATAATATTAATTATGGGAACCGCCAATGGAAATAATACTTTATGCAGTTTAGATAAGGTTTATTTTACAATGATCTAGTTGGCTTAATGATGCACTCCAGATCCTATTTGTTGGTTTTGTTTACATACTTGCATTGCAAACATGATACGAAAGTATCAAGTGGATGTTTACCGAGGAATTCCATATACAATAATACGATGGCACACACAAGACATACACCTTGTCTGATAATATCGGTACTAGCATAATAAATTAGTGTGAATATATATCCAGATACCCACAAAGTAGTTGTGCATCAAAGTGGGTATTTATTCTTGATACTTAATGCCTACATAGTTCGTTATTGCTTATAGGAACCTTTTTTTTATAGTATTTCTGTAGACATAATGACTCGCCTCAGTATAGTATATCTATTCATAAATCTCACTTTTGTCCTACACAAAAGTGAAGGAAAACTTCGCGAGGAAACCTGCATTTCTGAAGTGTGAAGTCCGCCAACCCGCACTGGGCCAGCGATGTGGACTATGGCCTAATCCCCCTCGCATTTCGGGAAGGCCCGTGCCCAGCAGTGGGACATTAAAAAGTGCTGGTATGAATGAGTGGATTCTATTCAACATTCGTTCCCATTCAGGTTGCGGACGAGAAATTTTGCGAGACAACTATCGGATGCCGGGACGTGATGTTGGCGCCGATGATGCGTGATATCATTCAGACTGAGTATTTTAGAGTGGTGGTGGTCGACGACGAAGATGCCGTGGAAATTTGCGGAGCCCTTAAGGTATTGGCGCCTTTATTGTTAATGCTATAGGATCGTTATTTGTTGGAGATATAGCTGCGGCCGGCTTTGGCTTTTACCAGAGGAATAGCCCAGGCGTTGTTTGTTTTTCGTCGCAGCTAAATATGTGTTCCCGGGGCGCAAATTTAGAACTAAGTATTCTCCCGAGGTTTCTGTGTGGAAAAGACCTTGAACATAATGTATACGAAAACGAATAAGATATAGGTATTATGCAATACCATAGCAATTACAGACTTTGTTTGTTCTAAGGAAAACACACAAGTGTTTTAGTGTAAGATATTCTTGACTTCATGCAAATGTTAATTGAGCATCCCAATATTATAATACTTAACTGTTGTTATATTGATAGTTTCGTCTGTGAGACGTCTAGACTGAAATATGTGCCTGGTAATCTATCACGTTGGCAAGTCGCTTATCTATTTTTACACACCCTAGGCGCGTGAAATCGAAGGTGCGCAGACTGCGTATTATTAGTTAGCTCTGTTATCTTAAAAAAATGTTGCGTAAGTATTTTTTTACTATGGGTAATGGGCGAAACATATTTTACCAAGACATTCCGTTAGCCAGGAGATTTCCATTTTCGGGGCGCGCCTCTGATGGGGGTGCAGAGACCTGGGCCTAAGGACCTTATTAACAGATTTTGATAAGAGTAAAAATCGTTTGTTGTTCAGATGAGTTGAACCGCTTCTTTCTCCGCACACGTGATGATTACGTTTACATTTTTTTTCTTGCTTGATATTAGCCTAAAATTTATATGTGCAGCGGGTGCGAAAAAATTTTTCTTCGAACAAATGATGCGCGATCTTTATAACATTAGGAACCCCTCCTTTAGCCTCTCCAGCCCACCTAACGACGGCATGCCAAAGATTCCAACTCGGTACTTTGCGGTTACTAGTGGCCCTCTAACCACTATCTATGCTATTGATGCTTGCAATTACATGTTTATGATGGCTTTCGCATAGAACATAGTCGCAGTGGGCGCCGGGTTCGTGGACGGCCTGGGCTTCGGCGACAACACCAAGGCGGCGGTGATCCGCCTCGGTCTCATGGAGATGATCAAGTTCGTGGATGTGTTCTACCCCGGCAGCAAGCTAAGCACGTTCTTCGAGTCGTGTGGTGTTGCTGATCTTATCACAACCTGCTACGGTGAGTGCTTTTTTCAACATTATGTTTGTACTTAACTATTAATTTTCATGATACATTTGACCCGATTGACGCAGTTGGTTGGTAGAACAGTTGGTCTTGCTTGTCGCAAAATTGTTCGAATTGATTGCTATGGATTTTGCGTCGTCACTCTTGGTCTGAATAAAAGAAGCTATTGCAGACATATATATTTTTAAATTTATTGTTAAAAAAATGTGGTGGTACCAGCAAAATCGATAAAATTTGAAAATAACATGTTATTTTCATTTTAATCTGAGAAAATATTTCCACTGAATTACCTGCACATTAAGGTCTAATTAACCGCAAATATTATGATAAGGGAACAATTAACAAAGTTGATTGATCATTCATTTACAAACACACAACAAAATGTTTTTAAACCTATTTGTGTTCGTTCTTCGTGCTTTGAATAGACCATTATTGTTGCAGAAACAGTGTTATATTGTTCTGTGATAATAAAACAGTCGGTAATGAAAATAATGTTATGGACAGGTATCATACTTACATGCTTACTTTATTGCGTAACAATTTACATAATTATTTACGTTGTGAAGGACTCATTTACATTATCTGTTTTTTTTTGTTACGAAAGGAAATTGGGCACGATATTGAATTCATCTTTTTACCATTCAAATAACTCGTATAAACACAGTGCCTTAAATCAAACGTCGACAGTGAAATCTTACAATATTATGTCGTAGTTTTATAATTTATCTGTTTACCATTAGAATTGCATGTCTGGTATACAAGAAATGTATACTAGATCAAATACTTGCCTATAATTTAATAATAATAAAAAAAATGCTTTACTATCTTGGATTGAACCAGTGCTAAGAATACATTACATCGTTAATTTGTTTCGATTATACCTACAGCAGTGAAGCTATAAAATGATGATTTTGATTTAAGTATAGGTATGTAATAACAACGAGTGTTATTAGGGATTGTAGGGATTCTCACGTCGCCTCACGATAGATGCAGGTAGCGATACATACAGTCCGTGATATTTTTGTAACCATGATTTAGTTTAAATTGCCACAGACGTGTGCCTCCGTGTAATGTAAAGTCGGCCACGTAAGTTGTTTCTCAGTTTTATTTATTTGATTAATTATATTTTGCCAACAGTTCAGTCATAAAGTGATTGTGAAAGTCTTAATAAAGATAAATAAGCTACAACTAATAATATGGACATATTGAATCGAGAAAAATATATGGAATGTTAAAAGTTTAAATGAATAAAACAGACGAAAATAAACCTACCATCCTATGATTTGCAAATGATATTAGATTTAAGGTGATTAAGCATTTTTATGGCCATATCATGTTTAGTCTTAACTGAATAAATATGACTAAACCCCTCCTATCTATGATCACGTGTATTTTTTGGTATAAACTATCCTAAAAATGTCAGGATATTATCTTTAAATACAGGTATAATCTAATTTAATACTGGACAATTAAGCACTGTGATAAAAAGTGTTTAGCAATCGCGCGTTCAACGAAAAAATAAATACACGTGATATCTCATTACAACCCCCCCTTCCCCTCAAGTGATATTCCGTTATTTTTCCAGCACCGCCCTCCCCCCTTTAGATCCCCACGTGATTAATAGACGACCCCTTAGTAGTCCAAGGTATCAAATAGGAAATGATATGATGTACTACATCGACTTGCAATAAATGTTTCTTATCTAATAGGGACATAAGCGTGAACATTGACCGACTGGTGTTATTGCTTGTTAATTATTATTGAGTAGGTACAAAGTTAGTTAGTTCCTATTAGTAAGTAACTGGGATGAGAATATAAATCAAAGTTCCAAAGTTAATTACCTAACTTACTGGTTTTATTGTTATTGTTAGACGAAACTAAAGGTCAATATAATACTGGATTAAGTCGCCTCACATGACGTGGCTATGGAAGCTGGAATCCGCCATATACCTTACTGGGAATTCAGTGCTATCTTCTAGTTTTTTAAAGTCTATTGTGCTTATGTTATCGGAGGCTAAATTAAGCCAACGTGGCTGATTGTGACCGATCGATTTTATATTCACAGTTATGGTGTAGAAGTGCTGAAGTAGATTACGTTCGTAATCGCGATTGAGAACAAAACGAAATACCGACTTTAATGTTTATTTGAATGTAACCGTTTTTGGGGATTGCCCAGTGATAAGATAGGTCTTACGGAGAGTAACGTTCCTATCAACAATACCCTAGGGACGCTTATTGAGATCGTTGTGTAAATTGTGTAGTAGGTAGATATTATAATATGAAATCACTAGGCATAGGTATTTTTAGGCCTCTAATCTACTTTTTGCACGCAGTATCGCAACCGCAATAAAATAGCATGTTAAGTATCAATTAGCGAGATTCCGGGTCCAAGGTTCTTCGTAATGGTTTTGTTGGGGACGATTCAAAGTAACTTACACATTATTTTACTAGTGAGTTATTTATTATATTATTTTACCTACTATGGTACGCACTATTAAGTAGTCAAGTTAAACATACGAGTTTTTGTGGAGAAATAACTTAGCAGCCTGTTACTTTTTTCTAGTTTTTTTCTTTTTTTCATGTTTTTAATACGGATTAAGCGTGCTTAAATACATAGGTATAAATATATAAATATAAATTCCTTACTCTATTTAACTGCGCTACATATTACTATTCGGAACATAAGCAAACATCTATACTCTTATAATATTAATCACCTATTTCAAAGTGAGCTCATAGTTCACAACCTATTTGAAACATACCCCATACAAATTATGTCAAATAGGTTTTATCGGAATATTCTGAAACACGCCCTAAATGAGACGGGTCTGTACATTGAAGAAATATAAAAAAAAACGTGCAATATGTTATTTGCATGTTTCTGGGTCCAAAAATATGTTTTCAAAACTGTTCTCAGTGTATGTTTCTGCTGGTTAGAGCAGCACGGAAAAACTCCTGACCCACGTTTAACGGGGTTTTCACTATTGGATAGAATATGGTTATACTCAAATGATAGGGGCGCATCCCTACGCTATGATCATTAGGAGTCTAGCAGAACAAAAGTCGATCTTTATTTTAAAAAGATATGAGCAGATGTTTATTTTTTGGTATCGTTGTTTAAAGGTGGTAGGAATAGGCGAGTGGCCGAGGCCTTCGTCAAGACCGGCCGCTCCATCAAGGAGCTAGAGGATGAGATGTTGAACGGACAGAAACTGCAGGGCCCCATCACCGCCGAGGAGGTCAACCATATGCTTGCCAACAAAAATATGGAAAACAAGTAAGTTGGGCAACATGGGTTAATATATTATACTTTTTATAATTGAGTTTAATGTCCCGTCACATAAACCCCGATTAAATAGATGGAAACTATAAATTATAGAAAATTATTTCGGCACTGCTTTAGTCTCAGACAAATTATCCCGGACTTGCCTTCAAAAGGCCTCCGTCCCTTAAATTAGTGCTTGTTTGTAGGTTTTTAGGCGTATAGAATAGACATTATTTTGCATAATAGATACTATTGTTGCACGAGTGTGCATACATTCCTAGTTGTGTGCCTTATGTGTTTACCGTCCTCCCCAAGAAAACTCCTTTGTGAGATATTCAATGAATTCAGTACCAGATACTTTTATGCTTCAATATAATTGTTCGCAACACCTGTGTAGACTGTTTTACTTGTTGATCTCATACATAATGTAGGTAGTGGACGATTGTACGTATCATTGGATAATAGTCGGTTGAACTAAAATAGTATCTCTTGGCTGGTATCCATTGGTCAACTGAGGTCGGCGAACACATTAATTGAAGGTTAAACTGCAAATAGTTTAACTATCTACTTTATTGTAAACATTGTTCGCGATTTTTCTGCAATGTAAAATTATTGGTGTAGTTACATACTTGATATTCGTTAACAGAGTTGCATTGTTCAGCATCAAACTAGATATATTTTATAAAAAAAATATATACTCACCTAGTAGGTAATTTTGATAGTGATACATTGTTGGTTGACAAAAAGCCAACAATCCCAAGAATTGTATGCTGGCGACTGGCAGTAAAGCGAAGATACATTTTTTAGAGACTTACTATTAAACAGTTAATTCTAACATAGGTGTGTAAATTAGTGTGACAAATATGTTCTGATGCCATATTATATATCTAATTAATGTATTACGTAATCGTATTATTAATGGCAGATTTATTTTTATCACTCTTTGTAATCTAAGAGTGATAAAAATAAATTCGTTCTCCAAAAACACTGACACATAAAGTTTCTGTTCAGTAAAAACGAAAACTGTACAAAACTACAGGAATGTGACGTCATCGCCATAAGTCAGAAATGGCGCGATCCCACTCAACTATTCTGTTTACTATCTTTTATAATTACGATATCTACTTATGTGAAATGTATTTTAATAAATCTATCGCAGTATACTTATTAGAATATTGATAACTTATGATTAAACATCTGAATAAATATACTAAATTCAATAAAAGTCAAGAAACTTATATAGGTTTTAATATTGATACTTAATTTATTATGGTTTTGAGCGTTCTATTTGTTGTACGCTACACAGACTTGTTTTGTTTTTCAGATTCCCCTTATTCACGGCCGTATTCCGCATTTGTCGAGGTGAGCTTAAGCCAAGCGACTTCATTGACTGCATCCGCAGTCATCCAGAGCACATGTAAGACACACATCTTGTATCTGCTTCCTTCTCTTCCAAGCTTCTAAACTAGATAATTAGTGCATATTTACAATGTACGTAGAATAGACCCAATTAACTGATTATGTAAATAACATGTTATGTATATGTATGTTTATGTTACAGGGTGCTAGATAGTACTTAGATTATGGTTATAATTATAATTATACGTAAGCTTTGACCGTGTATTGTATGACTGCACTTATCAACAATATGAATTTTATTTATTGGATTGAAGGTGAACTATTTATTTTGGCAACGTACCCACAATCTTTAATGATACGATGACAGCTAAATAATGTATGAAATGTTTATTGTATATATTTACACTTTTATTGAGTGAAAAAGTTATTTTATTTATAACGTTAAATGATAATATTGTATGCAGCCATGCAATTCATTGATCATCTGTAACCAAGAGAGCATGTAGCAAATATAAATAGCTGTATAATACTATCTGTTGTTTTCATAATGTTATTGTATATGATGCTAATATCGAGCAAGCGCTATTATATTACTATTATCTTTTCTGATGTATTATCTGTCACATAATCTAACGTATATCGTCGGCACGGAGCCGCTATCACATTTAGGGTTGTAAGTATCAGAATTATATGAACATGTTTGAGTGGTTGTTGTTGAGATAACGATTATTGATGTTTTTGAGTCTGATGTAGGCGCTGGTTACAAATAACTGTAGTGAGTACCTTCGTTTCATGTATCTATTATCATGTAATATATCTCTTTAGTCTTATCTCCTCTATTATACACATATTACTTGTACGGTACACCATATCGTTAATTTAATCGCAGCGTCTATATGTATCCCGATGATGAATTGAAAACGTTATTATTGTCGAATAAAATATGGTAACATAGAATCATTAATATTTTTATTTCCACTGCTCGTATCAGTTGTCTTGTTTTATTTCTCCTTCCCTCTATCTTCTGTACGTCTACGGTTGTTTTATAAAACCGAAAATACGATATGGCTAGGTACGTTTTTGGTAGGTATCTAAATAAAAAATAACTATTCTATTAAACTTTTCAGATTTGCCCCCAAGAATATTAGCATTTATTGATTGCCGAATGAACATTTATATTATCCTCGTACTAATTTGCCTTTTTACGTTTATTTAATGTTTTATATGCATGTTTATATGTTTTTAATCTACAATCTTGTTTGCATTTTTGCATGTTTACTTTTCTAATAAAAAAATTATTTTCTGGGAACGGCTGTCATTGTATTGTAGATATTGTATGAACAATATAATAATAATTCACGAACATTTATTTGTAATACATTAATTTTGTATGGGCTATTCAGAAATAGTATACTATCGTTCGAACCTGCGCTTCTTCAGCTCATCTATACTAATATTATAAATGTGAAAGTTTGGATGGATGGATGGATGGATGTTTGTTACTCTTTCACGCCCGAACGGCAGAACGGATCTGGATGAAATTTGGCACAGAGATAGATTATAGTCTGGAATAGCATATAGGCTACTTTTTATCCCGGTAAAATGTATGGTTCCCGTGGGATCGATGTTTTAATTTTTCATACTTTTTATCGCGGGTAACACCGCCAGGCGCAGCTAGTTTGTAATAATTGTGTGATTTTATCATTAAAATCAAAATATTGAAATTATGACTTCACATAATGTTTACAAAAACGCTAAAAAAGCGCTGATTTAAAGGTTAGTATACCCTTTCTGAACAACCCTGTAATATCATGGTTACCACACTAAAAAGTAGTAAAGTGTTTTAAACTAATATTCTAGGAAACAGCCGTCGCCCAAATGTTCTCTGTGACCCGAGTGAGGTGCCGCTTCAGTGTCTGTCGTCAACTTGAAACTGTCGCATTGTCGTACGACTCGCCATTTTAATTTGTCACTCATTACTGTAAACATTTTTCAATTAGACCGTTTAAAAATAAACGTATACCTACCCATTCGTTGTCAATAGGTTAGGTACTGTGTTAACTGCGAACGTTAGGAAAATTAATTATATTTTGCGCTAACATTATGAATGTATAATATAATTCAATATTTTATTTATAATGTGTATTTATTGAATTTAATATTGCTATTAATTACTTGACACTGGCAAAATACCCGGTAAGCGGGTGAGGCCATATTCATATCCATTTTATTTAATCGCGTTTCATTTCGTAAAGAAGGAATTCAATATTACACAGAAATGAACGGCACATAACGGTCTAATTAAAAAGGTTGAATATCATTACATATTGCATGTGTGTACATATTATGTAATTGGAGTGTTATGGAGTGAAACATTTCAAATTCGCTTCATGTGAAGTTCCGTTTTTTTCTGAGGCGAGGTTTAGCTGTGTTATCAGTCCATAATTTTTAAGAGGCTGTTAAACCCGTTTTTAAATAGAATACGTTATCATATTCATTTATATTCCAATTAAATCTATATGTACTTATTAGAGAAGACAGCTACTATATTATATACTGAAACTAAGCAGTTACAAGGCTAACAAAAAATAGTGTAAAATATGCTAAGTGGTCAATCGGTAGGTTGTTTGCCCATAAGAAGAAATAAAAACATATTCCTTCGTCTGCGGTTGTATAGCTGATTATGAGAGAGATGCGCCGAATATTCGGTATTCGGCAAGATTTTATATGTTCGGTGTTCAGCCGAATATTCGTTCGATGCGCCGAACATTATCCGAACTTATAACGAAAAAAAAAAACAGATGACTAAGTATTTACTTCACATTCTACTTAAACCCGTACGAGGTAGGTAAGTATTAAGTTAATATTAAAATAAGACCAGAAAATAATAGTCTAAGGGCCTCTTGCGTGTAACTTCAGTCTGAAATGTGTTTGGGTCGGACGGTACAAGCGGCTATTAGTAATTTATGTTAACAGACATTAAAATATAATGGTAAAATCATCATAAACATTACCCTCCTTCAGTGCCGTCCGTTAAGGTAAAAATATATATATTTTGACAGTAATATACTAATTACTGTCAAAATAAAGAAAACGATCTGTGGTTTTACTAGAATTAAAAATTGGATAAAAACAGCGTAAAATTTAAGCATAGAAACGGAACGTGAATTGAACCGAATAATTCGGCCAAATATTCGGTTCAGTTTAAAAATCCATTTTCGGCGTATGTCTAATAGCTATCTTTTTCAACATAAAGCTCTATCAATATCTATATGATTAACATTTTCAGGTTTTTCGTACCGTACTACACAAAGTAATAAGAAGAAATTTTGAACTTACGATTATTTTAAATTCTAGTCTCGTACATGCTTGCTTGCCTCTTGCACCGCAAATACGCTAGGCGAGAATTTATTTTCGAGAAACTTTCAATTGATTTTCAATTCCTGCCGATCGCATCGCATCCGGACCTACCTGGTATTTATGCACATTTTACACTATTTTTGTATACTTGTTTTATATGTACCTAGTTTAAAAAACATCATCAAGCCATTAGGAATCTAGTCTTATTAACTTTTCTTTTTTATGACGCCTTATGCCTAACCCGACTTGTCTATTCAAATTTAGAAAGTGTTTTTAGAAATTGATATACCAAATCAGATTATATCTCATTGTTTATTTATTGACATACATACACAGCTACGTGATTTATCGCTCCTAATCAGTCGGGTCAAAAATAGATAAGAATTACGTCATCACTTCCTACTTAACTTGGATTAATGAAGATTGAGATATTGGGTTTAAGAATAAAGTTTTATAGTTTGGTTTTTATATTGAGAATCAAAATCAGAGCTTTGCACTAAACATTTCCACATAATACGCTAGATATAGAACGTACATATGTAGTCGTGGTTGCAAATCACGTCGCTAGAATACACCATCAGAGGTAATCAATGCAGACCTCCAGCCGGATTATTAAAATCACTCTAAATTTATATTGGAAAACGGAATCGGAAAACTTTCCGCAATCGCTTTATAAATTTATTGTAAATGCACACATCTTTCTGCTATCAGATTTTGGTTTTCGAACCCATCTGAACGTTATTTAAAAAGCATTTTGACAGCTCATTAGGAGCGCCATCATTGCATTTCAGAGATAACGAAAATATGTTTATATTTTTTAAATCCGATTCCAATATCAATTTCGAATGAATTAAAAAACCCGCAGGCTCGCATCGCTTGGTTGTTCGGGATCAAGCCATTTGAATTAATTCATGCAAAGTTAAACCATTTAATCATTCAAGAAAACAGAAGCCTTACTAGGTATATTCCGTTTTATGTGGACAAACGACTAGTTCCTCAGGGTACAGTAAATTTATTTTTTTCAGGAAACGGATAGTTAGAAAATCGCATTGCTGTATATGCTAATACAATAGGTATTTACAAAGAGGTAAGACGTTTAGGCTTCTGTTTTTTATTGATATTCATTGTTGTTTTTTTCAAATTGTATAATTATGTATTATACACAACATTATACATGAATATAGTGCATTTACAGAATCCGTGTATTATTTCATTTAGTAATCTGAAGGAGTCTGGTCCATGTTTTGATGGTTACGAAAGCCAAATTCGATATCTTTGCATTTGCATTACCATGTTAAGCTGCACTCTTTCCCCTAGGGGCCTTGCTATTATAATAATGTTTATAATAATAGCTATTAATTTGGTTTTTAAAACTTTCGAAACTTATACTGACCCCCACTGAGGTTACAATCATTTTTTGTATTCACAACACTAGATACGTCGCTCGTTGTCAATCATTATCAGTAAATAAATGATTCTAACTAACAAAGACATTCTTATCAACGTGCTTCCAAATCACTTCGGTTTCTCATTTCAACTTTTGCACAACCATCCATATTTTTTTTGCGGCAATAAAACCGTAAAGACGTTTGACCTAGCCCGTTTTAGCTTCGTAAGTTGCCCCTTTTTGAAAAGTGTGGTCGCAACACTAATTCACTGTGTAGACACTTTAAAATAGTCATGATTAGGATTGCTAAGTATGAAATATTATATTGTTATATCTAAATGGAACAAAACCTTCAGTTATTATATTTTGGATTTTATCTTCATGCTTCGGTACCCGCCCACAATGAGACTGCGTCATTTAACTTTGATCCAGGCAAGTTATTACACAAGGTCAAATTCAAATTATTTACTTTGTTAAAAGCAAATTGACATTTTATATACTATTGCCTTAATTCTTAATCAGATGAGAACGAAACCATAACTGGTGGTTCATTAAAATACGGTAAATATATTAAAATTTATTGCAGAGCACCAATACCGCTAGTTCAAATGATGGGTAATCAAGAGAGAAAAACAATGCTGCCAACTTACATGTAAAAAAAGTTGCCAGGATTGTAACATACTAAAATAAATAAAAATAATATGTTTAGTTTGGTCTAAATAACTGGAATACAGTATTCAGTGACAAGGCTTGGTAGAATCCTTTTCTTTTTTTTTAACCACCACAATCACCACCACTCTGGAGTAGTCTAATGATGTAGGCTGAATATGGTTCCTACACACTATCAAGATAAAGGAGCGGAAACATCGGATAGGGGTCATTATGACAACACGTTAGCTGCAGAACTGCAGACTCCAGTTAATGCAGAAAAAAAGCGTTTATTCCAGTGCGGCGCTCACGCGATGCCTGTGGATCTACGGTACTGGCATTAAAATCCTATCCTAACGTTTTTTATTTTCTTTCTTTCAGAGTTAAAGTCTGCTAGGAGATTATCTATAGGCATAGGCACTCAACAAAGGCACTTAATAGGAAATACTAGGATTATCAAAGATTATGAGTTAATTGAGATAAGTAGATAATAAAATAGTTAGCAGTCCTCCAGACGGGAATCTCTGTTTATATTCACACAGATTACAAAAGCTATTGAAAACCAGGACACTACCTTTTTATTTTTTATGTATAGGTAAGTAAGTATTTATCATTCATACTATGCAGGTACCTGTTTAATTGATGTATTTATTTATTATATTAATATTATTTACAACCACATAAAATTGTGTATTATTCATTTATTATGTAAATCCTACCATAAATATTTATTTATTAAAAAAAGATTTTAGTGATCCTTTCTATTCAATTGGCTAATTGCCTATGGCAATAATACTACAGATGTCATAACAATAATTTATTGATTCCTAAAAACTATAAAATCTTTTTTATCCACAGGTATATTTTTAATATAGCCATTGTAAAAATCTATTGCAGATATTTGTCGTTTGCCCACTATCCTAAGTGATCTAAAACAAACATATGTTCTATCTTTGCATAAAACTCTGATGGAATTAGTTTTAGCACAATATTCAAGGGCTCCAACCGGTTTGTTAACTTGCTCAACCTCCTCGCTGCTGTTTATAAAAGCATCAAAAAGTTTTATTTGTTTTTCTTTGAACTTCGTTGTGAGTGGGTACAGTCCATTGAGGGCTCTGTGTAGATTGTAGACTTCTAGGGCTGTCATTTCTGACCATTTTACTTCACTGATGCTTTTGTGGATTTTCTTTGCTGGAAATGAATACATAAACCGGAGTATCACAATTTTGTCAATAGAGTATATTAGAGCCTCTACAAAGTATACACATATAGCACAGAATACTTGTCAGACAGATACTTGTCATTTCCACTTTGGCAGACCAATAAATGCTCTAAGATTTTAGCCAATATAATGGAGCCTTCAAAACCATACTTTATTTATTTTATTAGTTTCATTAGATAGTAAGTATAGGTTGAAGGTTCCAATGATAATTTTATAATATTGAAGTGAGATTGGGTGAGTTTACATACCATAAGTGACTCCTTCTTTGCCCTGTGGTTGAGCATTCTCTAAACTTTCTGGTAATGTTCTCATGCACTCCACCAGCATATCAGCTCCTAATTCTGATAACTGTTCCGTTAGCTCTGGTAGCATTATATCTTTGGTAATTGAAACTCTTATTTGACTTATTATCTCACCTGAAAAATAACAAAAATCAGTGAGTTTTTCATCAATATTGCTAGATAAAACATTATACAAGCCACTTTATCTATGTCTCTATTTAGAATCCGCTCCTTTACAAAGCTATCCAGACACCATACAAAATGCTTCTAGCTGGTAAATGTTTAGGCCGATTGTATTATGGCTAGCCTATATAACACCTGTATGGCTAGCCATACACAGACTGATTGTACGGATTGTAAAATCTTCTGTTAAGCTTACCCACATCAAAAACATCGGGCTTAATCTTCATAAGTGTTACACCAGCCTCTTCATCCCCATGCAGGAGTGTGTGAATGATCGGTGCCGCACCCCGCCAACGAGGTAACAAGCTTGGATGAACATTCACCATACCTCTGATAATATAATAGCAATTATGTAAAGGAAAATTATTCCGATAAAAAAAAAAAAACTATAGAATAATTGCATGTGTGATGGGTGGTGTTTCTAACATGCAGCTCCTATTAGATGTTGAACCATTGCTATTGGCAACATCACACCAGAATTATTGTTATCATAAAAAAGAAATTATTAAAAAAAAAATAACACACATACTTATTGACATATTTATAGTTAAGTTACATTATAATCAAAATGCTAGTGTCTGATTTATTTAGTTTGATTCCATAAAAATATTTTCGAACAGTGTAGATACCATAAGTTTATTAGTTATGATAAAATATAAAATCAGAACTACTTACAAAGGAAATTTATTTAAAAGATCTGCCTTAATCAGGTGCCCGAAGGCAACTATCAGCCCTAAGTCGTAGTCCGCTATGCGTAGATCGTGCAGGGGCCATGGTATTGTCTTTATATTTTCTTTCTGCGCATATTTTACTATGTCTGTTTTATGTTTGAAGCTATCAGTTGTAACTAAGTCTAGGCAATCAATGAGATGGTTCTCCTTTTTTCTGAAAGAAAATACTACGAGTGAGCAATGAATACAATTAGAAATGTGGGTCTTCACTTAACGAGTTATTAAAATATGCACAGCTATGGATTTATTGCCAGATTTTCCATCATTTACTTCAATAGTATGAGGTAACGTTACTAACCTAAATTCATTCACTTTTTTAAAACTGCTGAGTGCGATTCGATCAGATCCAAAGAATAGTAGTTTATATGTTTTTCTGATTGAATAATATCTCGCATAAGGATTTATTTGCTTGAAAATTAGTTTATTTATTGACAACAGGTTAGAAACCGCAAATACCATCGTTACCAAACATACGATTCCAACCCAAACTAATGTCATTGTCAACTTGACAGTTATACAGTGGTGCCAACCCAATGATGCCAATCTCGTGTCACTCTGTGAAAGCGTAAAAGTAACTCTATGTTGAAGGCAGTAGGTATGGCGCGAAATTAAAAATTTCAATGGTGTTTATTTACAAAAAATTAGGACATCACAGCGAGGTACTTTGTTTTCTTTGTGACTGCTATATAATACAATTGCGTTGAATGACGTATTAGTTTTGCTTCATAATTTTGAACCAAAATGATCCAATGTTTGTAAAAAATGCGTTTTTTTAAACTTTGGAGAGCAGGGTCATTGTCATCTGATGCCGCAGCCAGTCTTTGCAGTGGGCACTGACGTCCATGATACAAGTACGCTAGACTAATGATATCCTTTAAAATGACAGGCACAATAGATGCCTATTTGAAGCGCCCCCAGCGAGGGGGAAAGGAACTAAATCTGACGTAAAATGCAAATGGCCGTTGTTTTGTTTACATTGTCTCCGTGTTTATAAAGTGATTTTGAAGGTTTAACGCGATTAAACTTGTTTGTTGTGTCGTATTAATATAGTTAATACATAAATAAGTGGTCTTAGTTAATAGGTAAACCATGAAAGAGTGCGTGTTATGCAAAACTCTTTACCAGAAGGGAAGTGGGGTTACATTCCACAAGTAAGTGAATTTACGGCTAATATTCAAGAAATTAAAACTTCTATTGATATTATAGGCACTTAAAAATATGTTACTAATCTTATTTATACGTGATTACAACGCATTTGTCTTTTTATTATCGGTTTTTTATAAACAATAAAATTCAATAGTGCTGTAAAAGTTCCTTGTCGATAAAATTAATCGATATTTTTTCTATCAATATCTTAAATAGATAGAACGTTCAAGAACGTAAAAATCGCCGAAGACAGATTTGTATTATCAAATACATATTATTTTAAAACAATGTTTACTAATTCACAGGTTTGCGACTGACAATAGAAGACTAGAATTATGGCTCGAAAACATTGAAAAGCCTAGTTGGCGTCCGAAAAAATATGATTACATCTGTTCAAAACACTTCTCTGATGACTGTTTTATTAAAGATAACTCATGTACTACTTTTATGATTTTTATTTTCTATTAATACCTTACCTACCCCATTGCTTCCCAAACATCATTACATTACCTCATTTCTAATTAAAAAACAATCCTTATTTAAGTAGGATCTAGCTAGTCACACACCACCCTTTAGTCCGGTTTCGGCTTATCCTAAGATTACCTACCCTACCCATGAGCGATTCGGCTAATCATTATCATTATTTGCTTCATCTTAGTATTAACCACTCGACTATTTTGGACATTAGCCATTGTTAAAGGAATGGATCATAATTATTTTCATTTTACTGCATGGGTAGGTTTAAGCATAAACATTTTCATCAATGTATCATATCACTGTCCCATCTCTATTATTAGTTCCATTCCCCCTCACTGCCGCTATCATCGCCAAAATGGCGAAAATCAAATAGGCACACGATAACCGGGCTTATGATTAGTCCAGCGATGTATACCATAGAGGTCAGTGGCAGTGGGGCAATAATTATAAAAGTTGTCAGTAGATAAACGTTGGTAAGTAGGTACCTACTTACTTACTCTCTACCGAAATATGAATAAGTATTCAATAAGTACCTACCTCTAGGTAGGTTTGGCACTGTTTTAGTGGTACCTATATACTTACCTAGTTATTTTTATCTCGTATCCAGTTACATTGTTGGGTACCCATCTAACTAGGTATAATCCTAAGTTATTAGGTGAGATAAATAAATATTAACACAATTATTTTTCATTAACATGTATTTAAAAAAATAATTGGATAGGATGTTTTTAAAGCTGCGCACCACGCGCGGTTCACCCCGCCATGAATGACACTGAGTGTGTATAAAGTTAATCCTTGTTATTCCAAAACAGGGTCTACATATAGTAATGCGATTAATACAAAGTTTAAAGCATGGACTAAATAAAAAAAATACTTGGCATATCTGATCCTTCGATGATCTAGGATTGGTAATAAGAACATATTTTATACCTGGTTTTAACTTTAATACTGCAACAATCCTAGATCTTTTAGTTCAGGTTTAATACAGTACCGATGCAGTACCTAGCCTGTAAAACATGTACGGTATTTTTTGTAATAATACCGTACATGTTTTACAGGCTAGGTTGTGCTATCAGCGCGTTTACGGTAGGTAGGTATGTACCTACTTAAAATAATTTATATTTGATAAGATCTTAAAAATAGCTTACATAATTAATAAAAATAACAACAATCAGCCATAGAACTTATTTATGAAAAAAAAAATACTTAAGTAGGTAAGTACATATCATTCTAATGCTCAATCCAATTATTGGGGAACTGATTAAGAAGTTACTCTTGCTTAGGCATGGGGTACCTCAGTGCACCTACTTGACTATCCGTTATCGAACCATGAATAGGTGTGTAGCTAAATAGATAATTAGTATTTATGATACCTAGGTATCAGGTATCTACAGTTAAATAGGCGGGTACATAAATGTACCTAGTTCTTGTTCAGGATAGGTCTCTAATTAAAAATTGTGGTAGAAGCAACAACAAAGAGTATATAATCACTAAACAGCAATATGCGTGTCTAGTCACGCCGTGGGATCCGTGCATTGAGACACAATGCTACGTGTGGAACGTCGATGGAAACTTCTCCTCTTGCTAAACTGTGGCTTAGAGAACCACGAAGGGGGACTAACAACGGTCTCTTCTACGCTTTTCATACTAATACTCGTTTGTGAATCTGCTCGTTCTGATAACCTGGACGATATTGTTTTTATGTTCCCGCTGAATCTCTCTTCAATTTGAAACGGTATATCTTTCATTTCGACGATTTCAACATCGGTGTCGCTTAAGTCTCTACTCGGTCTGTGCATCTTCGTCGCCTCTGTGCAATATCCTATCGTCCTTATTGTTCCACTCATACGCTTTGATTTATCCTTAAATAGTAATTTCTTGAATTCCTTCCGGAACTTTGGATGGGTTATTACATAAATAAATGGATTTATACATGCAGCTGTCTTGCAAAACAACGCTGGAATCATTGAAGCAATCGGAGTTATTAAATCTTTTCTACCAAATATTCCCAAGAGAGTAACCACAGCATACGGTGTCCACGACACAAAAAATAATGCTATAACAGCCATCACCAGAAATGCTAATTTTATTTCTGCTTTACGTTTTGTGCGTTCCTTGACATGTCTGGAAGATAATCTTTGTTCTTGGTTTTTCGTTGTCATAATATTGGTACAAACTACGACACGAAAAATTTTTATATAGCAAAATGATATAGTGCAGAAAGGCGCGAGCCACGCTGCACAAAAGAAGATAAATATAAAAACACGCGGTTTAAAACCTTCAGTGAGATAATCAAAACTACAACTGGTTAAGTAGCCCTCGGGTACGTAGCGGCCGTAACCGATGTTCAGAGCCGGTATCATGGCAAAAAGGGCAGCATAGAGCCACGCTCCGATAGCTAATAAACGAGCTCTTATTGCTGTCAGAGCTCTGAGAGGCTCGAGTGGCCGGACCACGGCCCAGTAGCGGTCCAATGCGATGGCCGATAAAGTGGCGATTGATGTGGTGCCTGTCAGACCCCCTAAGAATCCGTAGATCACGCAGCCTGTAACAATATTTTATGTCACGTTAGGGTCAGGAAGCGTAACATCGATTACTTGTAATCAATATAAAAAATGTAATGTGAAAGATTATCTATACTAATATTATAAATGTGAAAGTTTGGATGGATGGATGGATGGATGTTTGTTACTCTTTCACGCCAGAACGGCTGAACGGATCTGGATGAAATTTGGCACAGAGATAGATTATAGTCTGGAATAGCACATAGACTTTTTATCCCGGTAAAATGTATGGTTCCCGTGGGATAGATGTTTTAATTTTTCATACTTTTTATCGCGGGTAACACCGCCGGGCGCAGCTAGTTTTTAAATAAAGGTAGTTAGGTACCTGATAAATAACTGAATCGATAAAAAGGGGAACTTAGAAATGTTTTTATAACAGTGCCTTTCTCATTCAAAATGTAATTATTCAATGAAAAATCTTCCAAAATATCTGATCTGATCATTCAGTAGCGATAGAAATACAAAACAAGGAAAAATGAATAATGATAAAAGAAAACAAATTACCAGTCTCCCCGAGTGCAGGGCCGAGGTTGAACGAGTTGAAAATAAATATAGGCGTCTTGGCGAGCATTACGAAGTCACTGAGCGCCAGGTTCGCCACCAGGATGTTCCCCGGGGTACGCAGCGTACGGCATCTGAAACGCATTAATCATACCCACTTTGATCTTTTGTCCTCCACCGGTCGCTACCTACCTACATAGGAAGTTAATTAGAAACGTGCTCTAATTTCACAACCGCTCTGAGTCGCTAAACTACGGACTATAAAGGAGCCGCTCTAAGTGCCGCGATATGGAAATCACCTGGCTTTGTTCTTAAGATAAAGCATTTACAGGGTGGTAACAGTGATTCATTCTGTATATGCAAGCACGTTACTAGGGTGGACAGTCTATGCTTTACGCATATTACGTTCTTGGAAACAGCCGAACAGATTGATAATATAATAATGGCGTCTATAAGTTTGTATTACAGATGACTATAAAGCAACTTCAGAAATATTATTCTAACTAATGTCATTTGAGTTGAAAATGGCACATCTCAGTAGCGCACTGAAGTTCGCTCTGGCATCGATTAATAATGAATACACCTAAATATGTATTTCTTCTAAATAATGCCGTAAATAATTGTACAGTTATTTCAGCAATTAGGTGCCATATTTTAATTGATCTGCTACACTTATAAAATAAATATAACTAATTGGGTTCAATGTTGCTGTTAAACACTTTCAGATTTCAGGAATTTAAATGTTAGTGTATTGTGATAACAACAAATTAACTGAAAATAATATTTCACGGGTAGGTGAAATATTATTTTCAGTTAATAACATTTTACTTTGAAGTATATCGGCCTTAATTTTATATATTAAAATATAATTTATGGGTAATATGGTATGTCGTTGCATGTAGCTGTTGATGTGTAGACAATGTAGGTGCGAAAATGAAAATATAATATGATGTAGCAGCGATATACTTAGATCAAAGAGATGATTTATTTTGAGAATCACATAGGGAACATTATTTAAGAGAAAAGCTCACAGAATATAAATAATTAGCCACTCTCCTAACAGTTACACCGTTGTGTATTTAGTTTAATCTTACATTAGAGAGATAAAGTTTTGCAAATATTATTTGTATAACTAGGCCATCGATTTTCATGTACATCACGTTTTAGTTAATCGCAGCTCAGGACCGTAAACTTGTACGAGCTCTAGACATTTAAAATTGTGGGTGATTTATATTCACTTATGGGTATACCTTTTGAAAAGTAGAGGTGAAATTTATCTCAAAATGTACCTATGGTGATGGGAGTGAAAACCCGAATTGATTTCTTGCTAAGAGGTTGGACGATTGTTGACTCTGTTTTGAATAATATTCATTTTGCTCCCCTGAGATACGAAATACAATTTACTTTCTTTTGTTTGACGTTATCTCGCGGACTATTTACCTCCTGTTTGACAGCCGCCGTTTCGCAATGGGTTTTAAAGGGTAAATAGTAGGTAAGTACATATTTCATTTTGTATAAGGTAATAAACCGTTTTCCTTAGGTCCTTGTATATACCAACTGTCGAAGATAATTCATGAGTAATTCGGACATGACCGTACCTATACCCAGCCTTGAGAATAGCCGTAGGGAAACTGGATAATATTAATCTTTTTTTCGTGTCGCGTGAATCTGTCAGTTGGGAGATTTGATAAATTGCTTAAAAATTGCACCGCCAGCTGTTCAAAAATAAAATAGCTCAAGCCTTTAGGTAAAATATAAGTAGCTAATATTAAGTACTAGTGAGTACCTTTACTAGTTTTTGTAGCAGGTAGAGTCTATAGTGGATGCAGGGGAGTAGGTGTCTAATTAGAGTATTTAGGTACAATCTAATCTAATTTTTACTCAAAGATGAGACATGATAAATGACCACGTATTGGGAAGATGATAGTGTGCTTGTATGTATACTTTTCAACCAGAAAAGTGTGTTCACGTCAAGAGTCAAAATCCCGTGTAACCCGTGGTGATCATAATGTAAACAGACGTCCTTCCAGACTATTACTTATGTCGAAGCTTGCCAAAGTTTAATACGTCGCTTCGTTTCCCTCATACTCTCTGGCGGTGCGCGCTCAAAAAAGATTTATGGCTGCGGTAATGAGATAACTTGGCCGGATTAATCAAATTAATCACTTTGTATGTGACGCGCGCAGGCTGTTTAGTTAATATAACATGAATTAATTAGGAGATCTGATTTCAGTGTAAGTTGTATATAATAATATTACCTTTATGTACTTTTTATATCATAGTTAGCATTCTACTCCATCTAAAACGGTGGCCGAAAAATTAAATTCTTGTTGGTCGAAATTTAGAAATAGTGGCCGATAACTACCATTTTATGTATTATTTATTTTCAACATTATTGTAAAACATAAAAACTTGTTGGAGAAACAAAGAGTTTTAAAAACGGAAATTAAGTTATGTGGGCTATATAAATGTACATCGACAAAACTAGGCTAACACAATCGTAATATATATTTTTAGTGCTTGAAAGTTGTCAACTCCACTAAAAGGCCGAAAATCAGCATATCTACCTATGTAGATTGCCATAAAATTGAGTTTATAGCGGACTGTATAATTAATTATAATTTATGTAGGCAACATGAAGGCAGTAACATATTCGTAAATCGTGAAAAGCGTTTTCTCAGTCTCGAATAAAACAATTTCCATAGAATTTTCATTAAATGTCGTATAATAGTGGGACAGGCAGATGCTGTTAATTGTAGGGTTAGGGACAGACGATGTCGTTACAAAATTAAGCTTGCTCGATCCTGGAGCACCTAGAGGTTTACCTACTCTAACATTGCCGGAGATGGCTTAATTTGGGAGGCCCTTTGTGTACGCAGCTACGAAGGTAACATGATTGTGTAGGCGTTGTGTGTTTCATTTAAACAAAAATGGGTATACCAAAAACTGTTACATAACATTAAATGCCAACAAAAATTTAGATTGAAAAAAAATGTTATTGCTTTTGAACACGTATGTGTTTATTATGGAGCATATAATTACCGTTAGGTATACCTACCTATTATCAGGAAATTATGGTTCTTATAATTTATTTGTTACCTACTAAAAATTATAGCACAAAATATTGATCCTGGATATTGCTTAAGTATCTTACTAAAAAGGTGTAAACGCGGAGAATTTCGTGTTGTTTCATTGCTAGCTATCCCGGCAAGCTTCGTACCGCCTCAGAATCAAATGCATAATTAATACAAAAATTCATAGATCATAAAAATCGGCCCACCCAAATATTTGTCTCTACCTATTTTTTGAAATCACATTAATATACCCACTATTGTGGAAGAACTCAAATACCAGTAAGGATTCGGTAGATAAGTGGCTCGATATTTCCAACTGTGTTGATATTTACTTAAGACTCCAAAGATTTCATTGAAATTCTGTGAGTGCAAACTCAAAAAAAATTAAGATTTGTTGCCCGCTGCGGCCCAGATAATCACGAGCTCGGGGGACGGAACCCGTTTGAAATTCAAATTCCGCTATATTAGCTGGGGTTCTTGTGCATAGTTTATTTATTTATTCCTTTCTGCCGTCTGTATGTTGGCGGTTGATGTTCAAAAGGATAATTATCTAAAACGCTTATCGTATTATTAATTGTGAATTCACTTAATACAGAAATCTTTATGACACATGCACACTTTTTCTGTACTTTCATCTAGGTCGTAACAAGATTCACTAAGTTTGGTCTCAATCTCGTATAGGACTTAATAATGAAAATATGATAATTTTATACATTTCTATTCAGCTAATGTTAAAATATGGATAAGTAGCCGGATTCGTAATCGATACGGGTTGATATATTTTCAACCGACAAGAATACAGAGTGATTGAGAAATGGTATATTAACCCTGCAATGCGCGCTTCTTTAGCGCATATCATCATCATTAATAGTAATCATTACGTAAAGTTAGAGTTGCGATGTTTTGTCCACAGTCATTGTTGGACTCCACTGTAGATCCTGGCTTGAGGAGTACCTACGAATGGTGGGTATGCGGCGACACAAGTATACCATTAAAAGAATAAAAAGCCGACCCCAACACAAAATCATTGGATAAAGCCTAGAAAGAGCTATAAATATAAAACTATATTGTACACTCCATTTCTTTCCCTATTCCCCCTCCACAACTAACTTATGTAATGGCACTTGAGCACATATCGAGCACGACTCTTCGACTCCGTTTCTCGATAAAGTCAATATTTTCTATCAAAGTTCGTCCTTATAGGCTCAAAATACGATCGAGCGGAAATTTACTATAACGATAGGTTGTGTTAAGCTAAAATACTTTTCAAGATCTGGGTAAGCCCGATGATCGCTTTTTATTATTTTAAGCTGGTTTGTAAATTGAACATATAGTTAACCGACTTCAAAAAACAGGAGGAGGTTCTCAATTCGGTTGTATTTTTTTTTTGCTTTGACGACAGCTCGGTCTAGTGATTTGAACGTAGGCCGGTCGGGTCACTGCACCGAGTTGTTGCGGGTTCGATTCCCGCCTGGGCAAATTTAGGAAACGATATTTTCGTAATTTACCCTGGTCTGGGTGTTATTGGGATCGCCCCCAGTCCATTGTACTGTACCTATAATACCAGCATTGCTTAGTTTGGAGCCATACAGTTGGTGTGTTCGCCTGGCGATATATATATATAATTATGTAATATGCATCTATATAGAGATCTTGTAACATAAAGAGTGGAGCCTAGAGATAAAGAGTGGTTCATACCACTACAGGAAATATAGATATGATATTTACCTATTATAGACATGTTACATATTAGCTAATTGGACCTAAAGAGGATTGTTTGTGACAATTAAATTATATGAATAGCTTTCCTGTTTGTTCCAAATTCAGGACACAGACTTATTAGAATAATCAGACAACACACAGCGTGCGCTAAAA
This sequence comes from Pheosia tremula, assembly GCA_905333125.1. Classification (NCBI taxonomy): domain Eukaryota; kingdom Metazoa; phylum Arthropoda; class Insecta; order Lepidoptera; family Notodontidae; genus Pheosia; species Pheosia tremula. The sequence continues at coordinate 4,410,127 of HG995405.1, read as the reverse complement.
CTGAAGCCTGAAAAACTCCGGTCTAGCATGCGGTTTATTTCGTAAACCAGATGCCTAAGAAAACTCTGGTCTACCATTTAAACAACATGCTAGACCAGAGTTTTTTAAGCTTCACATTTAGCGTACGTCGTGTGTTGTCTGATTATTTTAAGTCTGTGATTCAGGATAAGTCTATTGGATTGATTTTGGGTCGTTGAGAGGTAACATATTTTTTGTATATATCAATGAATCCCTCGACATATAAAACTCTATCAACCCAGACAAATGCTCTTGTATCAATCAGTTAAAAGGGGATTGGGTGCGTACATGCGTGAATTTGGAATACTAGTTTGTATCTACTAAAATGATTTTCAATAAAATGACAGTACTTTGCTTTTCTTGTAATAGTTTAAGCACCGTTGATCAACATTACATTGATACCTATTTGAACATCATCCAATATCTACCTTAAAGCAATAACCTACTACTTATGGTATAAATTTAAAATTACAAGTAGGTAACTAATCCAACAGTCATTCGTCTGTTCAAAGGTCATAACACAATGATCATCAAATGAACTCTAAAAATAGCGATTAGTATCTTAATTAACTTGCTATATCCTTAGAATGTATACTTTTTATTTAGCTTATTGCGCTTGTGTTTTTCGCTCCATAACATAGGTTACTAACCTCAGGTACATCAGCAGTACAAGTATATTGCCAAAACATCCGACACTCGTCATTACAATGTACGTGGCAGCCAACGCGTACTGCAGCCGAGGGTCTGGCGGCGGGAACTCTAGCCAGTGCTCATTGATGCGGTGCAAGTAGTCGTCCCTAAACAAACCGTATTCCCGCCACACATCCACCGGCCATAGCTCTTTAAATCTCCCAATCAAACTTGGCGAACTCTTCGAAACTACCGTAGAGTCTATACCATCTAAAGTATGTTGATATGACTCAAGTTTAACGAAATCAGTCTCACTTAATGCGTTCTTAATTTCAAACTCTCTCCCAATGTTTCCGGCCATCCTTTTTCGCCGTTTCCATTGTTTCAAACTATCCAAGCGACGCCACAAAAAATCGTTACGACACTTAAACGGTTTTAGATTCACAGTTTTACTAGCACTATGCTTATAAATAATTTTAACACTGTAATCTATAATTGAGGTATTGTCATTGGCTTGTAACACTGTGTCGAAACAAAAAACAATGTTCAGAGCTGCTATGAGTATTAGAATAAATGTGTTGGGCATTTAATTATGTCACGTCACGTGAAAGTTTTCCCTTGTCAATGAAATAGGAGGGCACAACCGTTCACGATGGTTTCCGAGGCAAAATGTTGGAGTGTGCCCGGGCAGACGAAACGTCTCCCTGTAAGGATGCGGCACCACTATGGACCGTATATAATCTGAATTTTCTCTGAGCGAAAATGCCGAGCGAGGTGTAACACCAATACAACAACCTTGGTGGTAGAGTTAATTTTAGACGCGCGACATTGGCAAATTGTCATTCATTTAATTTCACGTGGTCAACCGTCTTTCTCTTCGTTATCAATTATGCAAAGTAAATACTTACGTATGCCGAGATTACCTTAACAATTATAATTAATTAACATTTACCCTGCATAGCGGCTATTTTCAATTCATACGGGGACATTTATCATCAGTTACCGTTGTGTTAAAATAACTGCCATGTCTGTGTGCCATGAAGTGTAATAACTCTTAATAAAATCTTATGGTGCGGTCACATCTGGGTCAACGTTGTTGTTGTTAAATGCCAATAATAAACGCTTGGCTACATTAATCTATTTCTGCTCTTACAGCCAAATGTCTAACATAATTAGTAATGACGTTAGTTAATTAATGTGGTATACTTTTGGCCACATTTGTTTAGTGATATTATTAAGGCACTTATTTAGTGCACTAAGCCGCAGGTGTGGCTGAACCATTAAGAACGCTTTTTTTATTAAAAACTTGTCTACTTAATTTGTTTCGATTTAAAAAATAATTGTTAGTTACAGTAGAGGTTTATACACTTTTGCCTTAGGTACATATCTACCCGTAACTAAGCTTTGTATATCATTTATGCCTATTTACCGATTTTAATTAGTCTGATATTAATTAAGAGATCTCTACTTTGATAAATATTTATTGGAATATTTTCCTTTATCAATGTAGTTCAAAGTAAATTCTCCGAGAAAAAGTATTTTCATTATATTTTATACAAAAATTGTTTATTAAACAGCGAGTTTTGTTTTATTAGAGGAAGGCAGCAGGGAATATATTAAATTTCATTACTGAATTGCCACGTGTAAATATAGTAGGTTAGTACTGATTATTTAGATATTAAAGACGTAGATTACATACATAATATTGTCTGTGTTTTGTAGGACGTCTTTGGGGTCGAGTCACCTTCGTCCGTAGGAGAATTAAATACCCTCGAGATACCCTACACGTGACCCTGGGTGGTGCCAACTAGGTGACAACTCTACTGGTGGTAGGCTTCGGCCGTGGTTAGTCACCACCCACTGAACAAAGCCATGTCGCCAAGCGGCCTAGCCGTGTTCCGGCATGATGTTCGGTGTTGCCATTCATGGATGGCGGGTCAGATCAGCTGCGCTGCATTTGCGTCTCGATCTACTGCCGCCTTCCTACCTAGGCAAGTATGCTTCATCGTAGATCTCATCATCACTTACCATCAAGTGAGATCGAGATCAAATACTTGCCTATAATGTAATAATAAAAAAAAAAAAACATCGACATATATATTGTGTGTGTTTTGTAGGATGTGTTCCCTCACCTGAGGTACATGAAAAGCACGATGATATTGCCCCAGCAGCCGACTGTAGTGAACAGCACGTACAATCCTCCCAAAGTCCTTTGCAAAGACTCACTCGGAGGCGGGTACCGTAGCCAATGTTCGTTGATCAAATTCAAATAGTCGTCAGAGAAGAATCCTAACTCTCTCCATTTCCACACGGGCCAGAATCGCTTGAACTTTTCGAGTAATAAAGCGTGGTTATCTACGGCCGAATTGTTGGCCGACTCTGTAACGTTTTTCGATTCCACCGATCTTGCAATTCTTTGTACCGTTTCTGCCCGCGTTCTGTATGTTGGACGCTCTTTTCTTTGTAATTGCATTGCGGAAACCGCGGCTCTACCTCCACATTTACATAAATTGTCAAGTTTTATAAAATTTGCGTTACTTTTGCCGAGTTTGTTCTCAACTCCAATCAACTTCTGGAATTGGTATGCAAAATCAACGTTGCATAAAATACTTAAGACTACCACAAAAGAAAATCCGACGAAGAAACTTATTTTCATTTTAGTGAATTTGAACAGTGGAATTCGCGACGTGTTGTTCGTATGGAGTCCTGTCGTGGTTTACAGGAGCAACCAGGTCTATTTGTGTCGACGTCGATAGCTCCAAGACACAAGATGCTTAGCGACAATCCTTGGGGACTGCTTCGAATTTATGCTTAAGTGGATTAAAGTGGCTTGCTTTTAGCAAAACTGTATAGAATTGGAGGTTAATAAAGCCATTTATTAGGTCGATTGATAGACTCTTGAATTGTGTTGCTGGAGGATTTTGTTTGCGGGCCGGGATCAGGAGAAATCAAGGACATAAAGGACTGTGTTGATGCCCCTTTTAAGTACTTATTTATAACGTAAGTAGGATATCTGACTTATATCTACAAATATTATACTTACAGCTGGCGTACCTACCTACTTATACCTAAATTTCTTGTAATCTTAAGACAAGCCAAATTGTAAGGACGTTCGAATTGAAATTAATATTTAAAAGGCTTCTCAAAGATAATTAAAGTAAATAGAGCGTCTATCCTGAAACGATTTTATCTACATTTTTATTACTTACATTTTATTTCTAACAAACGTTAATTTTAACCTTCATGAAAAAGATGATTTTTAAATATATGGCAAAGCAATCAGCTTACAATATCATTACAAAGCATTTTTCAGAAAATAAATACTTATAATAATGACCTACCATTAAAATGGACAAAACCTTCATTAAAATCCAACCTTTAAAATTGGAGGTAACATTCCGGTTGCCGTATTGTGCCGTTGTCTAGAAATATGACGTCACACAGGTATATATACAATGCAAACAATAGATTTCTTGAATAAGGAAATAAAACAGGCTTCCATAATTGTATATGCACAACACGTTACAGAACTTCTCCAGTCTTGGCTCCGGACAGATGGTGTTCCCACACATCGCCTCTAGGACACACATACCAATGTGTTCTTTAATTTATCTTATATTGTTTTTCCTGTTTTTGTGCATATTCTGTTATACAAACAACTTTGTCTTTTTCATGAAATGGTAAACACGTACATATTTCATCCAGTCGAGAATAATGTTACTCGCATGATGATGTATCTGAGATGAATCTGCAAAAGATTGATTAGGTAATTTTGTAAGGTAAGGTTATGTATGTGTCTCATAAAAAATTATAAGAGGTTTATTAAGTCCACACGACATCGTACTTGTGGCCTTTAGTGTTTTGGCTATTCCGAGGCATCCACCCTTTTCCGGGATAAGAGAGATTCTAGATAATAATATTTTTCTAGATAATAATCTTTTTATAACCAATCGAAATGTCAAGTTTCATTTAAATCCATGCGGTGGATTTTGAGTTCAGTTTAACCACCCTTCAATTTTCCGGGATAAAAGTCACATATTGGGCATTCAAGTGCCTATATGTATACCCAGGCTATAAGCCATCACTATGCGGGATTTCATAAAATCCGTCGCGTAGTTTTGCCTGATGCGCGAAAAGAGCGAACAACATTCTAAAAAAAGTCCGTATTCGGCCTCTGTATCGAAATCCAAATTTTACCTACGAGTTCGTTTTTCAAAATTATTCAATGTACACACATACACCGTTAAGGTATAGTCTTATTTCTGCGAGACGACCGTTAATCATCATCATCAGTCACCGTTGATTATTATGAATTAACTCTTCAATTGGTAACCATTTAATCCTATTCTGATAGTTTATAGAGTTAGATGAGCGCATCACTAATATCGGGTTGCATTAATAATTGTCTCTGTGTGTTGCCGCAATCGATGTGAAGTTGGATACGAATTTTGTTATTAAAAAAAACTGAGGCATTTATGTCAAAATAAGTGAGTTCTGATACAAAATAATATAAATTAAATATTCATGTTCAAGGAAATGTGGCATTGACTTATATAGAGAAAACGATAGGAAACAAAATATTATATCTGCAAATTGATACAATAGATTCATCTATTGATATTAATTTTTACTTAACCCCCAATTTTCAAATGGTTTAATGAATTTACAATGGTATTAATATTTTCTTTTTTCAGAAAATATGTTATAATACTGGACGGAAACTTTTTATAAAAATGGCGGGATATTTAAAAAAAAGTAATTTATAAAATGTGTTCTTAGTTCAAAATTGATAAAAAATACTTTTAAGTGTCAAAACATTAATACAATTGTAAAAGTTTCTCTTCATCGTTTATTTGTGTCAGTTTCGGCAAGTTATTCCGTGATATAGTGGTGCGCGGAATAGAACAACTTTATTTTATTTTCTAGACCAACCATGACTTAATATGTAACAAAGAAAAGAACATGAGTAACTTTTGGAAGTTCAGCTATAAAAATAATATATTTAAGCCAACACAAAGTTTCTTACAGCGCTTAACCTAGGCGCCCTGCGATGCGGAGATACTCTGCCGACTGATCACATTTCTTATTTATAGGCAACCGAAATATTCAAGCAGTAAATTATCTTTAAGTTTCTTGTTTAAATGATACTGTGTCCCAAGATAATATGCTCAAATTATAAATTGGATGAAACTAGAAAAACATTTATCGAAAGAAAAATAGAAAAAATAATATAAAATAATTACATAGTACTTATCAATTTCGATTTTCTTCAAACTTTTTTGTGTCTATACCTATACTGTCTATTAACAAAATACTTAAAAATAATATTGTCTAGTTTCACAGATTTTCGTTCAGGCATTTCAATTAGAGCCTTGGTTTGGTACTTTACTATCGTTTAAACTGCTTACATCTAAGTTATTAAAGATAGCACATGAAGCTATTACGAAACGCGTACTGTGAGTAGATAACGCTTGTGTTACAACGTGAACGCGTCATAAACCGCGTCGTATCCGCCGCGTCTAGATTTAATTTCAACGAAATAAGTGCTCCGTTCGAAGTCAAATTACTTGCCGCTTTCTCACACCGTCTTATAATTCAGCCAGTCTACCTTCTATCTGGTAAAATACTCATACAACTCCAACCAAACTAGTAGGTACATCGTCTTATGAGCCCTATGAGCGAGAATCTTGGCTTATTAAACTGCGTACAATGGCTTTGCTCTTATAAAGGTTGCCGTTACATATACGTAGATATTTGTTATCTTTGACGCTTTATAACCGCGTCGACATGTATTTGAGCTATATGAGACGACATTGTGAACTATCTTATACTGAATGGATAAACAATCTAGTAACCTAGCTATTAGGTTTATAACGGTATAACTTCAGCCGTGAAATATTACTTAGAAATAATATACATGAAAGTTAACTCTCTAGTTACTATCTACGCCTACCTTCGCATTAAGTACATCGTCAGATGTATCTGCAGGATAGGTTGATTTGATGAAAATGACACTTGTTTAGTGTTAAATTTGGCTGAATTGTGTACGCTTAATATGGTTTTCAAAATGTTTAGTAAAGACAAATAACAGTTTCTGAGTGCCTGTGGTTAATATAACCCTTCGTGATAAAATCATTAATGATTGCCTTACGAAATACTAGCTCAAATCAGCAATCGCAGGTAGGATAGGTATGCCTTAACTTAGTTTCAAGAACCCATAACAAAATTAAGGAACTAGGTAACTACATTCAACATTGAACGCGCGCTTATCCACGTTCCTTTATGCACATAATTGCTTCCAATTTTGAAATGATCCACTCCGGTTGATTACATACCTACGAGAAGCGAAACGAAACGGGTATTTAGGGGTAGCTCGTTGCGTGACACGAATCGCATGGCCTCCGGCACGCGTTTCCTCTAGAGGCATGTAATACAGAACATTTTATTTGTCATTTAATAACTCAATTCTGTGTCTGTTGTGTGATGTGTCTTGTGTAAAACATTCAATGTACTTATGGTACCGTATAAATATGGATATAAAACGCCAGGATCGTTTTATTATTTGATTAAAGAAAATGCCAGCGTTTTGGGTTGTCGGCCGATGGTAGTGAGGCTGTGTTATTTTTAATTTTGTAATATATATTTCGAAAACTCATAAAGAAATATATAAATACCTACACTGGCACTTATAAATAAATCCAGTTCTATTTCATTCATTATTTGACTCACATGACATTATTTCATTATTATATAATTCTTCTTATTCAATTATCCCGTAGCGAACTCCATGCAATTAACAAATACGAATAAGTAAAATTAGCGAGTTATTATATATTTATCTTAATTAGATTATGCTACTTATTATGTATAGACGTTTATCGCGGTATTTCATAAGGCAGCGATAAACAAGCAATCAATTCGCCGTCATCGCGGTATAAACAGCTCCGGGGTCAATCGATGGAAAAGAGATAAATCATGGAGTTAATGTTCGTTCCCATTTTAATGGGATGCTTTAATAGAACTCTTTCCTTTTATCGTTGAAAGTGGCTTTGACTGACGGCCGATGTGCCGGCTTTATGCATGTAGTATGATCCTAGCAGACTCAGTAATCCAAATATACCTACGAGTACATCATAAATAAATAAATAATAAATATCGCTATATGAACACACCGACTATACGGTCCCACTCACAGATCACGAGAGATATGCCGTGCGGTTCAAAATGTATGGGAACTCGCTGCCTCCGCTTTGTTCCCCACCACTCTCTAAAACCAACCAATACGAAGTCTCTTCGGTGCGTGCTGCGTCGCCGCCGTATACAGCGGCCGTACCACGCGACGCACCAGTTTATTCAAAGTATCGTTAGACGATCTATACATTTCCTCGTACATTCACTCAGTAGCGAACATAGGTGGTACTTAAAGAGCCATGTATTTTGTACAAAAATAAAAAAGTCGTTGTGCTACATGAAAACTAAAATAACATAATAAAGGCATTAAATATTTTTTGATTTGTTGTTTTTAATGATTTTAAAGACGAATAAATAAAATACTTAATTCTGGCTGGTGAAATGAGATTCCATCTTTCGCGTAGTTCACTTTGCTGCTAGTATTTTTGCATACAAACACGGAACAACCCGGCATTTTGAAAAAAACTAGAGCACCGGCACCGACGTGCAGTTGCAGTGGACTGACGGCGAAAATTGTAGGTTAGCCAAATGTACGCTAACTTTGTGCGCAAGCCCACCGCTTTCATAACATATCTCCTCTAATATATCTGTGGTCCCACTTTAAGCTTAACGCTTGTGTTATGGGTACCTTAGAATGGACTGAGGGCGAACTCAGTATATATAATAATTATATACATATTAAACATCCATGACTCGGGTACAAACATTCGTGTTCATCACACAAAGCTTGTGTCCCTACCAGGATTCGAACCCGGGACCCTTGGCGCAGAAAGCAGAGTCACTACCACTGCGCTAATCAGGCCGTCAAATCATGTGCGTATGGATGTTCAGAAGTAATTGGCATTTGTGAAACACAACCTCCAAATCGTTTACTTGCGGCACACAACAGTTAAGATTGTACGAAGATATATTAAAATTAAAATAAATCCAAAATTCATATAAGCCAACCAAAATCATGTTACAGGTAATAGAGAAGCAAGAAACAAACATATAAGTTCAGTTTACGATAGCAGAACACTCCGATACAGTCAGCAGCATTTAATAATTTGGAATAAAACACATTTACAGCCTAATTTCATAAAAGGAAATCATATTGCCAACATAAATTGTTTACGTATGTACTTATGAAGACTACTAAGTAATCTAATTTTGCAAATAACTGAAACAAATTAGATTTCCAGTAGAAAGTGCAGAAAGAATACTAATGCCGCATCCATTGCGTCGGCTGCGTGCGAATGTCTCGCGAGGCGAGGTGACAAACCCTCGCTCGTACTTGTGCGAAACATTACTTTGTTTTATGTTCCAAGCAATATGTTAATGCGTTTCCTACGCTTATCCCTTACGATATTATTTTCCGACAGTCGTTATGTCAGCTTTATTTACGATTACAATTTTCCCGGCTTACGAATACATTTTAAAAGTGTGTTAACTGTTAATTTATAAATGATATGTGGCAAAGATTATTTTACAAGCAAATAAGCAGGCATGAACGAACCCGTTTTGTCCCTTTACCACTAAAACGTATAAGCACTCGGAACACAGAGATTAGTAGAATCTATAAGACATTTTTCATAACCTTAGATATTTATTGTACTTATTTATTGCAATCATACTATTTGAGGTCCGATGCAGTTATTATGTGGCAGTTGGCACCTTCAGTGAGTTTGGACAGCATCTCCTAATAGCTCGAGTTCGGTATTCCGAAGTTGAGTTGTATAATATTATCGAAGAGCATTTGAGGATCGAACTTGCAGAAGCTTTTGTAATTGTTAAACAGACAGATAGATCATATACCTATTTACTTATCAACCACAGTCATTTGTTTTAGATTTATTCTTATGCCACAGAATATACATTAAAATTCAAATGATACAATTTTAAATGTTTGATATATATTGTAAATATAATTGTAAATCAATATAGGTCAGTAATAATAATATATGTATTATTGCTGACCTATATTGATAGGTCAGCAATAATACATATATTACTTTGCTACGCCGTAGCATGTCTACGAAATTCTCAAATATCCCGGTTGACGTGACCAATTATTATAGCTGCTTATGCTGGTAGATAGTCTTTACATCACATAAACATTATTATGTTTATGTTGTAAAAACGTGATTGCATAGATTTCAAAACCAAATGCCTCAAAAGATGAAGCAATGATCAACCTTCAATAGATTTAATGCAAACTAAGCGCTTTACGGTAGGTAGTACCCACATACTATAGCTTAAGTTAAGCACGAGCAACAACGGAGTATGTACAAGCCATTTTAACCAAATCATGGAAAGAAACAAATGAATAAAACATCTTATTCTTACCGCTCATGACGTCGTACTGTACCAACAACAGGCTGTGCCGTGTAAATAAATAAACGGAGGCCGACCATGATGCAAACGTTCATGATTATGTAACTACCAAATTTTTTTACGTACCTACTTGTTACTTGGCAGCCGTCTATAAATAAATCATTTATTGTCATTGAGTTAGTAACAGATAAGGAATTACTTGTTATGTTCTAATTTTCATGTTTGGCAGGTGTGTTTAAAAGTTGTTAGTTGTAGGCTTTTTAATCTTTGGTTGGGCTAACCTCAGCTTTCTTAACGTATTTGGAAACGCTAAGTGAAGTAAGAACTTCGAAGGCAATTAAAAAAAAATCCCAACAAAATGGCAACTGTGATTTGTTTTTTGACTTTATGTCTAAATTCAGACTTCACATAATGATTACAAGGCGCTAAAGAAGCGCAGTTTCATGGCTGGCTACCCTTTCTGAATCAGAATCCCACGAATTATTTTCATATGACTCGCAGCGAGAGAACACCGGGAATTTGACACCCTTTTAATTTGTTGATAAAATATAGGTACCATCAACAGGTCACACGGTAGCAATATGCAGTGATTTAATTTACATTGTGAAGTTATAGCTTTACCATTTTTCAAAACAGTAAAAGTAAATTTACGAGCGTGACCCTTAAAACAGACTTAATGTAACGTGATAAAACTTTTAAGTCAGCCGGTTAGTGTATATTTTATAAGAGTTAAGAGCAAACAAAATGAAAAGTGTAATGAGTTTTCCTCAAGAAAATGCTAACAATGTTTTTGTAAAAATACTTAGTACATTGTTTCTTATCTATTGTATGTAATATTTAAAATTATATAAAATAGGTATAATCTATAATAATAATATAATTAATACTTTATTACACTACGAATTTCAGTGTTTTTAAAAACACCGAATAATATATATCACGTATATATTATTACCCACTATAGAAAAATCTATTTGAGCATTAATGAATGTTGAGAGTGAACAGGTACCTTCTAAGCAAGTATGCTCCATCGTAGATCTCATCGTCACTTACCATCAGGTGAGATCGAGATCAAATACTTGCCTATAATGTAATAAAAAAAAAGAACAATACGTAGGTTCTGTATCAATAAATACCAAAATGTAATTAACATAGCCCTTACTGCATTTGGAATATAAGGCAAATATTCCTTATACCTAACTCAATTTGTGATAGGTGAGAAGAGACGAGGGAAAGTTTCCACAAAGGCTAGGAATTTTCATATACCGCGCGAGTTTATAGGACAACGCCTCACTGAACTGAACGCATTCTTTACAACTTTTAACACTACGATTAAAGCGTTATTGACATTTTTAATGAAACTTTTAAATGTTACTGTCGGTATATACCTAACGTTTGTGCTAGTTGAGAAATAATTATGTTGGGTAAAGTGTGGAAGTATAATGTGGTTTAAAACTAAAGGGATAATGTTACGCGTATTTACAGTTATAGAAGCTAGGACTGTTGGTGCTGGTACTATTATACATATATCAATTCGGTCTCAATACAACCTCGATATCAGAAATCAAACAGTTGCTGAAGACTGATTTAAGTATATATTACCTCCTAAAAATTATAAAGCTTTTTGAGAAATGCATTAATACAAAAATCAGTTTTAAGCGCACCAACCACACCGAAGACTGAAAAACGGCATGAATGTAGCGCACGGCCATTGCTCTTGATTTGACAAAAACGAGTGGAGTACCCTCGAGATTTGCCCTACGAGATTGCGTTCGGTTTATTGGCGATCCCTTACCATGATTTATCGTCCGGACAACATCGTGTCGTTATGCTATTGACAAGAATCATCGATTTAATGTGGCTGTTGGGTAAGTATTTAAAACCAATAACTGTAAGAAATTCAAAGCACGTAACTAAATACTAATAAGGACTACCTACTAAATAAAATAACCTTAAAATAGAAATATTACACCTTTAGCTGTAACTGGCATATAGAGACTGTTTGATAAAGCTTTTTATCGATATACTATTTCCACACACAGTCAAATTTGTTATTTTCTACCATAATAGTAGAATATAAATATAATAAAAAGTAACTATTTTATTACCGTTTTTATCCTTTGATTATTTCCTCAGTCTGTATCTGCCCTATTTCAGTCTTAATTGGTGTAGTGAGTAATTATTTGATACCTTTACCACCAACTGACTATTTCCACAGTCAATAAAATTAGTTCTACACATAAAGCTATTTTCAAACAAAATAAGGACGCTTAGTTCTATTAAATTGTAGTATAAACATAGTAGTGCCTCACTTTCTCAACGCTTAGAAACTAACCGTAAAACCTTTGGAGGTACTATTCTATACAATGTTAAGTGTGGGTCATGACCACTCACCAGCCCTTGAGACGTAGCTATAGGTTCGATACCTACAGTATATACACGTGTACATCTACCTATAATATCGTCGAAGGTTTGCAACTGTCGTAAAGATACGGTCCAAGTTATATCTGATTGAGAACTATCAACGTTTATGCGAGGGTGTTATCTAATAAACCGTTTATTACGATATTCTGTATATCACTCGCGTTTCTTATCCCGTACTCAGGAGGTAGAAGCGTAGTTAAGCGGACATCTGAATACGAGTTCTTTTGTTGAGCTGGGCTCGTAATATGATACCAGTGATAATAATAAATTATATAGCTGGCATATTTTATTAATAAAAGTTAACATAAGATATCTATACCGTCGTTTGATAGCTATTGTATGTAGGTTAATGTCTTTTTCTTTTATAACGTAGGTGTGCTTACACCTGAAAAAAGAAGCCATCTAGCCACTTTTATCCCGACCATTTGTCAACCGAGAATGATAATAATACTTTCCTATCTCCCAATACATACATTAAAATAAATGCTTGGAGATAATAGCTGAAACGACTTATCTAGGTACTAGCCAGCTGCAGCGTGGACCATTTTTAGCATGTAGGTACCCCTTAATTCAGTAAATATAAATAAATATATATTGCCAGACGATCACACCAACTATACGATCCAATACTAAGCAACACTTGTACTCGTATTATGGATAACGTACAATTGTGCTCATCACACAATGTTTGTCCCAACCAGGATTCGAACCCTGCACAGAAAGCAGGGTCAATACCAACTGCGCTAATCAAGAATGTAAAATAATTAAATAAACCCTTGAGATTTTGTAATCAAAAGGTGCAAAGTATCCTCGGCAACAAAACAAAATAAGGAAAAATTTAGAGCAGGGATTTGGCGCAACAATTCAAAACGCGTTTTGCGTTTCGGCAGAATCCGTTGAATGTGAAAAACGAGCGGTTCATCGTTCGGATGCCGAGTCATCCCGACACTGCTGCCGACTGCCACGGCTTTGCAAGGACGGATAAAATATATTTCGGCTTAGAGTCATTTTTTTACCAAGATCGTTATCAGGCTGTCGTAGGCACTTACATAAATATGATTTCCTATTAGTTATAAGTAATATAATAAACCCCAAATTCATAGAAATTGTAATCCGTTTACCACATTTACACCACCAAGGTGTGGGAGCGAAGAATGGCATTCCACTTTCGTAAAACTTGTTACTATTTCACATATTTTAGAATCCATAAAATGCATACACGGAAATCAATTTCACCCCTACCAGAGCTATTATTGGTCCGTTCCATCGAGAAATAGGATTACACCTTGTGGAGCGGATAAAATGCTGCCCTCATTCATTCGTTTATAAAATACCTATATAAAGTGCTCAGATGGAAGACACGTAACATGTTTCCATCAAAAATGGTAAAGTGTTTTGACAGTTTATATATTTACTATCAAAATAAAGTTTCATCATATTGTAGATACCCATGTTTTATTTTTCAGACTGACATATCCCAATCGTCGATAAGCGATAACGTAGCGATTAAGTGAATTATAAATTAACTTAAGTTGGTTGTACTCAAAGTCTAACTTTTTGTGTGAAATAAAATAGCTTCACTGTTATCTCCAAATCGAGTACTAGTTGGATATAATAAAAGTGGCAATCACCAGACCTGGTTTTAGGTCGTGGTCATTTCAGGTTTATAACATCAATAAAAGTTACTTTGTTCGCAAAGTAAATTAAGTCGACCATCAGACTGGAAGCTATTATTATTCAATGGCGTGGAACCGGGCGATTATCTAATGCACAGCTTCCGACCACTGGTTTCATTAATAAGAATCCTTCCTTTACCGTTTTTGCCCGAGGGGCGCACAATTATGTTCCTACAGTTTTGCATCACAATCGTCGACAACTTCGTTATTGAATAAACAGTAGGACACGTTTCGAATTCAGACGATCAAGCACTTAATGAACACTCAGCACCGATCGTTAAAACCAGGCGAGGGGAATTTTAATAATTTGAAACAAATAATTCTACCAAGAAAGGCAACTATTACTGCTAAATTGTAACAATATTCTTTGAGCCTTACTTACATATCACCAAACATTATTGTCACAACAAATACTTTTTATATAATGACGCACCCAATTGATTTAATTAAACAATATTGCGATATTTTAATGAATAAACACAATTTAACATAAGTATACTTTCGTATAATAATAAGCTAAAAGTTGAACACAGAAAGTTGAGCCAACTAAGCATGTTCAAAGTTCTCCATTTCCATTTCGTAACAAAAAAACTGGAAAACAATGACAAGGTATAATGTCTATACAAGGGACCCTTCTAATGGCTAGGTTACAAAACAGACATTAAAATGTGATGTAAATAATTAATTTTATTGAATAATAGGCGTTCTGTAGAATATTTAGTTAATTATTTGTTAAGAGTATCCGATATCTAAAGCAATATGTATCAACCTGCAGTACCTACTTGCTACTAAATAGTACTTGGTACGCTAAATAATGTTCGCAGAATCGATATCGTTGCAACTTGTTCGCGAGTGGTCAGATAGTTTTCCATCCTCTTAAGCTGCTGCTTCTAAGGAACATAAGTATAAGTTACTTTACTTATGCTTATGTTATTACTTTTATGCTTACTTAGGAAGTAGATACGGAAAGTGATTTGACACTTTAGGGTGCTCAGATCCCCTCGCTGCTACCCTCTTATCTCACGGTTTTTGTTCTAACGATCCGATCGCGAGAAACACTCCCTATGATGAGTTTAAATTATAAACTACATTGACATAAAACTACATTGACATAAAACTAATTTTACAGATTTTATCGTGCTTATTTTTTGTTTTTACGTTCCGGATGTTTCGGCTGCTTTACAGCAACTATGGACACGGGAGGACCGAGGTGTATGACGTCCTAGTATCATAGTATGCACGGGGGTACCCATATGATTGTTGTTTGCAGTCCGATCTATGTAAAATTAAAAAAACACCGCAATATATATAACTCCCAGGTAACGTAAATAAAAATTAACTCCCATAAATTTTATGTTTACTTACATGTTTCATTCTTCATGATTATTTGGAATTTACGGAGGGATTCATTATAAATAATATCTTTTGAGTTTTTACCTTAGAAAGTGGGCGAAGTAAAGTAATGTTACTTTAATTACCATCAAGCGTACTATTTACTTATTCCTTAATTAATATCCCAAAATTTATAATATGTTTATATATTATTAGATACACTTTTATGTATCAGTCCAAACTTATGATAGATACAAATTGCTAACTTTTTCCAGCTACAGTGAGGCCCGGCTATGAATCTAAGATGTTTCTCGTGTAATTTTGATTTATGCTTGGGAGACGCTCAATCCAGGGGTCTGCGGTACTGACGACCCTTTTTACTTTCCTCAAAACCTCAAGAAGATTACGGACTTTTCCAACTTATTGCTCTAATGGATTTAGAGCATTATTGTAAACGTTATCTTTTTAAAGGAAAATATCTAGGCATTAACCTATTTAAATAATAACTGAATTTTGGTTTTTACGTCAAACGACGGCTCAAATTGAATAAAAGAATAGAATTTAAATGTTTTCAATTGTATTCCTTTATTGCTGCAGTTGGGTTTATGAAATTAGTCTCAATTTGGCTACATCCCTATATCTTTACTTTATTTTTCATAGATACTGTTTCTATTCCCCTACAGATACAATATCGCCTTTCATATTCGTATTTGTGAAATACGTAAGAGAAAATTGTAACAATATTCTTCTAGCAAATCATTTCACTTTCATCGCAGCGGGTTTGGCTGCGTTTTTGTTTTCGTTCAAAATGTGTTTGGTTGGTTATGATTGGCAATTGATTATATATATTTTTGTAGGCACACTTACCCCCGAATTTATAGACTTTATATAACTGTATTAAACGTCATATAGTACTGCGCAAAACGAAGCTCTTGTGGGCCGTACTATATGACGTTTGATAACGTTATGAAACGTCTGTAAATAAGGGGGTTAATATTTAATTACGGAGTATTATGTATAACAACATTTTATACACGGGCTTATTAAGTTTAACACGTTAGCTGCGGACGATCTAAGATATTTCGTGTTAAAAGCGCTTCCTAGCGCAACGCTGCTCGTAGGCGTAATTTATGCCGACAAATTACGCGTTTATCACAACGCGCAGTAATATCAACGCACCCCCGTCTCCTCATGAATATAATATTCTTATTGTTCCGTGTGAAATACTCGCGGTATTTGTTTAATTCGAAAACAATAGAGCATTGTTTAGAAAGCTATAGACTTGATTCTAGCTGATGATTAATTTATAAAGACCTAGAATTTATTATACTTAATTTTACCTCGGTACCGATAAGGTGAATGTATGACATTTATTTTCTGTATGGATTATTATGACGCTTTTATGCTATGTAGTGCTTATAGTTTATTAAATTACAAAGTTGATTTGCCATCTCTCTCAGTACCTAAATACCATGTTATGCATGCTTCGCATCTTATCAGTACTTTCCTCCCAGTCTTTTCATTGTGCTTGTGCACTAATATCACCAAAATAAAAAGTAGACAGCAGCACTGCACTAGAGAGTTAGTTTGTTGAGCAAGGGAAACTTTGTAGATTGTAATACCCCGTGAAAGTAGCTACTTTACAGGGGGCACTAACACACTACTTAAGTGGTAAAAGGTTTGTGTTGTTCGCGTCAACAAACACCGGTCAGATGAACGCGATGCGCTATCGACTCGCATATTTATAGAGGGAGGTTGTCGCGGGATGCGCCACAGATGAGGCAGGCGGTACGGCGCGCCCCTCTACCACTCTATGTCCAATATTATTTATAGGTCTTCGATAATCTACAGAACGGCCAGCAACAAAACTATTCATAAACTATATGTAAGTGAATTAGTCATTGTTTGTTGAGGCTCTAACGAGTTATTAAATATACCTCTCTAAGTTTAGCTTTCCTGTACTAATTTAATTACTTTAATTCTTTTTAAATTGAAGATTATATTTTACATGCAGAATGGTGTTTTGGGTTTTATGACATTATCAATTTGAAAATTAATTTGACTAGCTTTTGAGTCGACATCTAATTTGTTTTTAGTGTTTACAAGTACCTATTGGGCAAATAATATATAGGTACTCAAGACGGAATTAGACAATCCAAAATGTCTCATCTGTGGGTTGTTCTGTGTGGCGGCGCGGCGGCGGCGGCGCGGGGGGGGGGGGGGCAGGGGCGCGCAGGGCGGCAGTCAGCGTCGCGCCGCGCCCGGGCCGCCCGCCCTGTCTAGCCGAGCTTTACGTAATGATGGCCGAGCCCGTAAGCTGATGGGCGCGCTCGTGTGGTGGCTGGCGGCCTGCTGCCTGCTCCGCGCCGCCACTGCCGGGAACCCCGACGCCAAGCGGCTCTATGATGACCTCCTGTCCAACTACAACAAACTCGTCCGACCGGTCGTCAACACAACCGACGTGCTCCGCGTCTGCATCAAACTCAAACTGAGTCAACTCATCGATGTTGTAAGTCGTGTCCGGAGTCCTGGCCTCCAGAGTCCACGCGAGCCGCGTGCTCCTCGCACAAAGAACGCGCAGCTAAAGATGTGCCTTTCATGTGTCACTCAGGACTGACCTACATCGAGGACAGTCGTGGGTGCAGTGTGGACCCTTACCTTGCTTGCTTGCACTTGCGCGCCGCATTTGGAATTTAAATAGATGTGAATTGCATCAACGCCTTGGGCATGCGACCCAGTTTTACGGAATGTTTTTAGTTTTACGCGGTTTTTGCCTTTTAAAATGGGACTATGATAACTGCAAGTGTCCTATTCACACCTATTCTATGTCGTTGTAATCGGGCGCCGCTCTGTCTCTCTCTTATGTACCTATTTCAAATCGGATAACATAAATCACCCGTATAAAAGGAATCGTATCTCCTTTGATATTATTCCAACCTTCTTTTTTCTTTTCTTAACCCCAATCCACATCATGTTCTTTTGTTGGTGTAATAATTATATTACCTACTTATCTACAATGGATATTGCGATAGATCACGAAAGTATTAAAACAATATTTAGGTTATTAATTCTGTAGAATTTTCATTGATCGTTGGTTCTATAAGTTTTATAAGTATGTAATTAGGCATATAGAAAGGTACCAAGGCTCCTCTAAATTAAAAAAAATGTTGCTTATATTATACATATTACCTTCAAAGCATTTTCACGTCAAACCTCATAATTTGATCAGGATTTTGCGTTGTTGGCTGCCAAAGAGAATTGTCAATTTTCCATTAACCATTTAAAATCTGCTTTAATTAAACGGGCCGTACTCGATGGTTGATACTAATGCTGAATTGCTGAGAACATTTTAATTAATTACAATATTGAAAGTGTAGGAACTCGAAAAAAGGCGAATGAACATACCTAAACTATAAAATTCTACTAAGAGATTATTATTTCTGTCAATCGAATAAGAAAGTAGATAATATAGTAAATAGACATAACAAATAAACACATAGACGAGGGAGGGGGTGAGCTCGTAATATTGCTGAGACATACGGATAAGTATAGAGAGCTAGGGTTGCCAACTCTCCTATATGTATTATATGTATTCTCCTGTACCGTTTAGGGTCAGCCTACTATAATAAAAAAATAAGAAGTATATTTGCATAAACTACGAAATAACAAAATTTCCATTATTGGATATCGGGAAATCAAATATGAACTTTCTGTAAAATAATGAATAACAAAGTAAGCAAATACATTTGTTATAAAAAATGTTGGCAGCCCTAATCGAGACTAGCTCGTGAGTTAATGCTTGTAGGCCTACTGTATGTTTGTACGGTCCAATCAGCGCTGATATTAGGGCCACGACCCTTGTTTTCTACTTTTATAAATGTTGATATAGAATTGTTTATTCTCAACTGATCGGGGTCAAACAGATTATTTCAGGACATTTTTAAAATAGCTACCTATTATGACATAAGATTTTTTTTTAATACATCTTTCTTTTCTTACATTGATTAAACCTTAACCTAATCAAATGTTCAAAATTATGCCCCCTATTATGGTTACAAGAAACAAGATCGAGTCGTTGTGATGTTGAATGTAGGTGGCGGTCTGAACGATTTGAACGGTTAGGGTACGTACGGTTTATATATGATCATTAGAATATAATCATTTCTTTAAAAAAATGCTTTTGGTTTAGTTTGCCGTATATGATAACTTCCCAGAACTTGATCCTTATAAGCGACAATATTGGATGGTGAAATAATAGAGCATGTTGTTTTTTTTCAACATAAACACGTTTCATTCCTGGCTAGAGAAATTATTTCTTGAAAAATCTAATGATATACGAGTACTTTTGGTTTTCATAAAAATCGGTTTCGGGAAACCTTTAAGAAATTTTCGATATTCCCTATAATATTTTATTCTGTATGCTATACGTATCTTGTATTAAACGTTATTTATAAGTACGTACTTACGGACGTACGTACTCAATTAGAACGATCCCACTTACCGGATCGAAACTTAAATGAAGCTTAACCGCACTACGTCGTAACTCGCTACGACGCTACGACTCCTAAACCATTTTATATCTTACAATGCCAAGAAATATTTTTCGTGATGTATAAGGACTAAAGGCTGGTCATAGTAAATTAATTAAAAAATGCAGTATAGACGATTATTTTCCGTTCCATTTCGCCTACATGCGTTTCAAAATCGCGCGTAGTTTGTGATAGGTAGTGCCCCAAATCCTCACGAGCGATTCTCATAGTAACTTATTTTCTTTATGGCAACCATGTTTTTATTTCACGCCCACGAAACTGTTTGTGTGTTCAGTATATGAAAGGAAAACAATAAACATAAAAGTATACGCTAAAGGAAGTTAAGTGTATGTTATTTATTAATTTTCCTAAGTTCATATGACGACCTCATTAGTGCAGTTGGTAGTGTCCCTGCTTTATGTGACGAGGGTCCTGAGAGAAAAAACTTTGTGTGATGAGCATTAATGTTTAATATCTATTTAAGTATTATACTCCGAGTTCGCCCTCAGTCCATTGTACGGTACCCATAATATAAGCGTTGCTCAGTAATGAACCATATTTTCCATTTTTCCAGACATCTTGCCAATTTTGTCCCTTAAACCCCTAAAAATTAGGAACATTAAAAAGAAATTTACCCTACTATTGTCATAAAAAAATGCCAAATCCGTCCAACTGGTTCTCAAGTAATGCACTTACAAACGAAGAGCTTCAATTGATTTCGTGTAAAACAATATGGAAATGTCCAACAAGGTAAAGGAGAATTATAATCAGCAGTCACAAATAACGCGCACAGATAAGGAATAGTTTTATCGGTGCCCATCGCATTACGTAGCTCTAAGTTGGAACCGCAGGCCAGCGCGATTTAGTGATAGCGTGGCAATGCAAATCCGTGCGTTATATATTGATATGTTAAGTCGTGGCGGCGCGGCGGCGGCGCTATGTAACCAGGTAACGGTCAGCGTGCTTTGTGAAACTAATCCTACAAGCGATCCCGACCGGCGGCGCCCACGCGACGCTCGGCCAGCCGTCACCTCACGTCCGCGGTTAATGGGCTTATTCATGAATTCCCCCATATAGATAGTAATATTACCTTTCGGTAACTTTAACGACGAAATGTTTGCCCTTCCAGTGTCCACCCAAGCACATGTTGTAACTGTTAACCCTAATTTATAAAGGCTGCCTGTAATTCCTTATCTTAGACCGTGGAGTAGGTTGATTGCGTTAAAACTTTGTTGTTTTGCGAACGTGTTTTGCCGTTGAACAAGTTATTGCGTCCAATCTGAGACCATTATAAACTTTTGATGATTTTGGTCAAAAGCCATGCTTAGTACGATAAACTCTGAGGAATAACTATAGATAACATTTATATTCATATTTAATGTATATCCACTATGTACTATTTTTTTTTATACATTATAGGCAAGTACTTGATCTCGATCTCACCTGATGGTAAGTGACGATGAGATCTACGATGGAGCATACTTGCCTAGGTAGGAAGGCGGCAGTAGATCGAGACGCTACATTCACTAGGCACATGCAGCGCAACTGATCTGACCCGGCATCCATGAATGGCAACACCGAACATCATGCCGGAACATGGCTAGGCCGCTTGGCGACATGACTATAATATAACCCCCGAATTTATAAACGTTGTATAACTTTATCAAACGTCATATAGTACTGCGCAAAGCAAAAGTCTTGTGCGCAGTACTATATGATGTTTGATAAAGTATAATTACCCTTTAACATGTTACCTTCGATATACGTGATAAAAATCGATTATAATTATTGTAAGATGCTTTTTGAGAGGTCTTATGCTGACACAGATATAGAATATCTTCTGTTGGTATTGGTAGCCATAATGACGTATTTTATATCTACACATAAAATACGTCATTGTGGCTACTGGTATACGCTTTCTAAACCATCCTGTATACCTGTGATTTAGAACGAGCGTTCACCTGTATAATGAGGTACCTGCATATGCTTAAGCACTTAGATCGGAAAACTGTTCATATATCTAGATTTGTAGAGTTTCAATAAATGATCTCTATAGGGATTTTAATGGGTGAATCTCAAGCGTTATTCAAATAATGCGACGTTTCAATTCACTCGTGCGTATTATCCACCGCGCGTCTCTCAAGCACCCGATGCTTGAGTTACAAATGAGACCCCACAATTTGTCCAAGACTCTAAAACACGACAAGGGTTACTTCTAGCACCTACATCAACTTTATGTATGTTTAAACGCAGACCTACAGAGATTATTGCGGTAAACATTTGCAACAATAATAGTAACATATTATAGAAAGTTTATCAGTAGGTTATAAAAATCACATGCCAAAAATAATAGAACAAAGTGGGTACTTATTGTTAATTTAAAAATCACACCATGCACTTACTAAGTGCATGGAGAAAAGTTATTGGAACGCTTAATTTCTATTTTTGTTTTACATTATAATTGACTATAGATCAATTCTATATTGTGTAGTATACCTATATGTAGTACATCTCGATTATCGGCTACTTATTTTAGTTTACCCGAAATAGATTTATCACGCTACGACCATTGGAGGTCGGGCTGAAGAACAAACTAGATCAGTGGCAGACAAAACCTTTATTAAACACAGAATCAGAATAATTTTTATTTATGTAAACCATAAAGTACAATACTTATGAATCGTCAAAAAAGGTACAAAATGCTAAGCTACAACTTTACCACCCGTTTGCGAATGCCGCTACTGTGGAGAAGAACGGGCAAGAAACTCCATGGTTGATCTTTTTAAAAAGATCTTTACATATTGGACGCTTTTGATTCATATCAAAAAAACATTCTAGAACACGTGTATACGTAAAAATAAAATTACACAACAATATATACCAACAATATATAATAATACACCTATTTTATACCTCACACTTGATCTCAGATGAAAGGAACGTTCATTGCAATTAAGAAACAACTTTCTCTATGTAGGTACGTAACGGCAAACATTTTGCTGGGCCCTGTACGGAAGGCAATTTATCCCGGCGTACACGACCGTACCTCCGAGTACTCGCCAAAACAAGCAAATTTCCTCAACCAACGACTTTCACCCAGTTCCCCTCATTAAAGTCGTTGTTTATTATTATTAACTATATCGGTACCACTAGATACTTATATCGAAGTGAATTTTGCGTTAAAGATTATCTTACAAACTTTGAACAATATTTTAGCGAATTTTATGTAGGTATAATAGATTGATGAAACTCACTCACGGAAAGTCAACGCAAAGTGACTTAAGTGTTTGGGCACATAATTGAAACCGGAGATATTTATCTTTTGTATTAAGTATAATTACTTTGTGCGGGCGCAAAAAGTAATCTTATTACTTTTGCAATAAAGTGTTTTGAAAACTACCGCGGCCATCTTGCGCACCTAAAAGCATTTTCCTAGGGCTTAATTGGAGGTGGCGTAATTTGTCTCTTGCGGAATGTTTTCTTACTCGGACAGGGTGGAGTGGGTAACCCAATTTGTAGTTATCGGCAAAAAGCAAATAAGAGAGAACTGTCTACACCCATCCAGTTAGCCGTCTGGGATGTCGTATGAAAGAAATCTAATATCCTTTGGGGGCGCACAGTTGGTGATAGCACAACTCGGTGGAAAATAAAATATTCACCGAGAGATATCCCTTAGATAAAAAACGTTGTAAAATATTGGTCCAGGAGGATGCAAATAGAATGACGTACTTATCACTTTCTTGGGGTATTTGATGGGATAAATCCGTCATTGTTTGTTGTCGTCATCATCATGGTATTATTGTTTGTTCATTCGGAAATAAGCCTTTTAAAGGACGTACAAATTATAATTTGAGTACATTATCTTTCGAAGAGATTAGTCGCCGCCTATTCACAGTACATTATATTACTTTTACAAGAAAATACATTTTTGCAATGCCATTATTTTTTTGTGAATTTGGGGGTAATTTTTGCGGGGGCTTCTAAAATAAATATTGCTAAACGGGTCCTACCATTATGTAAAAAGATATGCGAAATACTTAAATGTATTTTTTCTTATAAGCTTCTAAATTAGCTCGCTTATAAGCAGATTATTTGCTACAAAAACACAAATTCGTACGTATGACCGAAAAGCACAAAGAGCGTAGTTAACTTGGCAAGTTTGTTAGGAAACTTTTGAAAGTCGCTGGCTGGGGAACGGGTATCGGATAAGATAAACAGTAAGGCCCGAGCCAAAGGAATGTCGTCACAAATAAAATGATGGATGCCGGCTTACAGATGTCTCTGGGTACACTGGGTTGGGACACAAATCCTTCCCGACATTTTTATGACAAAGGGTTTGCTTACTTTTGTTTAGATACGCGCTTGTTCAGTTCACTTTTAAGATTACATTGAAAACACTAACGGCCAGTCGATACGCACTTACTACGTGATAGATTTCAGCACGTCCAGTGCGAGCTAACTGTATACTTTATAGTCTACCGTATTCAGACATTTTGTATGGAGAATTGAAAAGCGCCTCTAGCGGACGTTATTTAAAACGATCAATTCTTCATACAAAATGTTCACATATTCAGATGTCAATAAAACTAAATTTAACTTTGCCAAAAGAATGTTGTTAGTAGAAAAGTTGTGAATATTTGGTAAATATTTCGCAATTCGTGTCATTTCAAATCAGTATTTGTGGTCGTCATGAATAATACATAAATGTTATCACAATCGGGTTCACTTATAGAACACAAGGGATCGATTTGGAGGTAATCTTAAGAACGATAGGCGATTCCTGATCTGTCCGGAATAATCTGATTGTCCCTTTTTAAACGAGGTCTATCAAGCAATTTTATAATGTCAGTTATGAAAATAAGGGCCTTTATTAAGTCATTAAGATTTATTTCTCAATTAAAGCACATATAATTGATAATGGACAATTTACGCTTGTCAGATAAAACGTCGTTTTGTAGCTACCTATACGTTTTCTTATGCATTCTTAAATACTGTTTACAGGTTGATTCATAAAGTTTAATCTAAGCCATGAGTAGTAATATAGCTACGCCATTTAAAAAAAATTTGCTCATCCTGCAAAAATCACAATGGTCTTTTTTATCAAAATTAAGTTTTTAAAATCGAAATTCTGGCTTCACTGAATGTTTAAAAATGCGCTAAAAAAAGCAGGTTCAAAGCTTAGTATATCCATTCACACACACAAAAGTATATTCATGTCATATGATCGCAGAATTGATGCAGAACTCCTTGGTTTTAAGAAAACCCTGATCCGTTAGGTTAGAATTAAAACCTTTTCAAGGATAGAATCTTAAAACGCCTTCTTCCAAAATGTTATTTTCGTACAGAATCTGAAGAATCAAATAATGACCACAAACCTCTGGGTGGAGCAGTCGTGGTACGACTACAAGCTGCGGTGGGAGCCGCGCGAGTACGGAGGGGTTCACATGCTGCACGTGCCCTCCGACCACATCTGGCGGCCCGACATAGTGCTTTACAACAAGTAAGACCAACTCCATTCATTAGCTTCAATAGACATTAAAGTACTTAAACTCAATTTTAAAAGACAAGGGTGTTTTAGCGATCCGTGACCTCCTCTTGGATTTATCGCGATTGCGCAACTCGCTCTGAATTGAACACCAGAAAAACCGTTGCGTTCACATTGCAAGGTTTTTAAATAGCGTTTTGTAAAGTTTTAAAACGGTGACAGTGTCTCCAACTCTCTTTGTCAAAATTACGGTGTTGACTGGTCTCAAAATACGGTAGATGGTGGAAAATTACGGCAGATCAGTGTTTGCAGCTAAAATACCCATGCAGTGGGGATGTGTAACGTAAAAAAAAAAAAAAAAAAGGTCATTCCTCCAAACAGAAGTAGAAGAATGACCTTTTTTTTTTTTTTTTACGTTGCGCATCCCTGCTCTTCCAAACTGAAGCAACAGAATGACCTTTTTTTTTTTTACGTTGCGCATTCCAAACAGAAGCAGCAGAATGACCTTTTTTTTTTTTTTTTACGTTACGCATATCCCAATGCAATGTTGCAGTAATATTTTGCTAAATCAAGTGTTCATTATAGAAATATGGACGCGGACGAAATTACGGTAGAATGTGTCACCGTAATAACATGTCTACGGTAGGTGGTAGATCTAGAAAAATTACGGTAGATCTACCGTAATTACGGCATGGTTGGAGACACTGAACGGTGACTCTTTTACACACCTGACACACGGGATCTTATTAGCTCAGTTGGTAGTGAGCCTGCTTTCTGCCAAATCCTGGTAGGGACAATCTTTGTGTGATGAGCACGAATATTTGTACCCGAGTCATGGATGCTTAATATCTATATAAGTATTGTATACTCGGATTGCCCCCAGTCCATTGAACGTTACCTGTAATACTATCGTTCATAAGTATTGCACCTTACAGTTAGTGTGTTCGTCTGACAATAGTAAAAAATAATAGTATACTTATGGATACACATGTTTTGAAATTATTAAAAATAATTTATTTAGATAACAATTAGAAAGAAAATAACTGAAATATTTACAAACTAATATAACTTAAAAAGAGTATAGAAAAGCTACAAAATGTGTAAAAAATTTGGCCCATGCG
Source organism: Pheosia tremula (assembly GCA_905333125.1). Taxonomy (NCBI): domain Eukaryota; kingdom Metazoa; phylum Arthropoda; class Insecta; order Lepidoptera; family Notodontidae; genus Pheosia; species Pheosia tremula. The sequence goes on along the minus strand of HG995405.1, from coordinate 4,383,408 downwards.
GTAGCGTGCCCAAGAGTATACTTATTATATAAATGTAAAACATAATATACCAGTACGTCAAGTGCCAGAATTGAAAGATTTAGATAGGGTGGAGACCCTATCTAAATCTAGGGGCAGAGGCGCTGTTCAATTAACCATACACAATGTTAAAATACGTAGTCTATAAAGTATACGGTGTTAAAATGTCTATAAGTTTGTTTAAATTGTTTGGGGAGTTTGAGAGTTTATTTAGAACAAAAGCTAAGATAGGAATAATTTGGCGTATAATGTTAGCACAGCATAGACTACTGTGTTAAAAGCGTGCCTATATGTAACTAACTCCCGCCGGAAATAAAAACTGAATTGAAATTAGTAATATCGGATCAAGTTCTCCCGCAGGCAAGGGGATCTGAACTTTATAGTCTTCTTCAAGAGTATTAAAATTAATTTCCAGTGACAGGGTTTTGTTTTTTTTTTTACTGTGCATTGATAATGTGTAGTTCTTCTATGAGTCCACGACGATTTTATCCTCGTAGGATTACGTACGTGAAAAATACTGCTTTCAAAGAGTTACTCGGAAGTTTCACAAAGGAGGCTGTAATCTTTAGTCGTTCCTAGAAGTCACGTATCGCAACTTCACCCGATTTTAAAACTATAATAAAAATTACCTACATTCCATTTGTTGACACCTATTTTATGTTACAGTGCAAATTATGTTTTCACACATACCTACACCACCCACATCTATTACAAAGTCAAAATGTATAACAAAATTAATTCAGCCCACTAATAAAACTAAATTTCTACTCTATGAATCGTGCCAAATTCGCGACCATTAACGCCAATTCAGGAAATCGCGGTTTTTGTTCCGCCGAGGTGTTATTAACGACGCGAACAGTTTCATGCACTACGAACTATGTTACTATGCAACCCGTATATTAAATGCATAGGCATACTTACTTTTTCAATATATATTTCTAATTGACTCTAATCCTATAGGCATGAAAATAAGGCATTAAAACCGTGTTTAACTCAGAACTTTAACGTTAAAAGCTTACAAAAGCAAAACGTTGTCCTGCAAAAACCAATAAGCCGTGAATTCTACTTTGGGCCCGGTCTAATTGACGAAGGCCCAGCCCAGAGATTACTCCGTCGCTCCTCAGCTTCCCGTCCTAAAATGTTGGCGTATATTTATCACAACATCAGTATAATTTTCTTTAAAATTAAAACCCGCACAGCAACTGAGTCTTACAATAGCTTTACACCATTTTGTTATCTTATCTTCGTTTCTCCCCCTGCATTTGGTGTACATACCTACATATAACGTTTGTGTTTTTAATCAGTAAAACATTTTGCATTATTTGATAAATTTTTCAACGCAGTATCATGTCGGAAGTTCATTTTAAGAATTTTATATATCACTTGCGTTTTCAAATATTTTTTTTTTCATAAATTCGTAATAAGGAGGTGTTTTTAAACTACAGAGACTATAAATATTGCATAGCTTTTTTATTGTGGTATCGCATAGTTAATTAAATACATTGAAGTAGAATATCAAGATAATAAATACCATATTTATTTTATTTTGCAGTGTTTTGAGAAGTAAATTTGTATGGCCCCATTTTACGAACTGTCTCCAGCAACAACGGTAGACAGGGAAGGTATTGTGTTTGGTATTCATTTTGTCATGGCCCCACCTTGAGCCGTCGGACTTTGATAAATGGCCGGGATAGCAATCGTTACTCATTTCCGATCCCTTCCCTCGTCCTGTGCGGGCCTCGCCCTTCTAATGTGGACCTTTTGCTTCCCCGTAAGCCGCCTGGCGCCATCGTAAATGACGTCCTTTTGAATAAACGAATCACGACGGCATTCTCTCCCCCTTAACTCCTCGTACGTGATTTGTTCCCTCATCATGGATTTTCACACATCACGTCACGTTTCATAGTTCCTTTTTGTTACGACTATTATTTAATAGAGCGGTCTCGTTGTTTTAAGTTTTCGTATCTAAATTAAATTTTAAACAATCTACTAAAATTATTCGATGTTTATATGCATGGATGTGTTAAGTGTTATGTTATATGTTGTGTTGTATTGTGTTACTTTCGTGTATGTACCCATCCTAGTAATATTTACTGGAAACCTCAGCCCGTGTAATGGCCACTGCATCGTCAAGGTCGAACCAGCCAGTGTTTGTATAACTCGCCAGCAAATATTGTCCCTAAATCTACTAATCTTAATCTACTAGTCGTAACTCCTTGTCGGCTTACAAATAAATTCTCTAATTTAGGTAATATAGCAGCCTAAACCTTAACTAAACATATCCGAGTTTAGGGCGAAACATAATAATAGTAGCTACTATGTGATTTTTCCACATTGATTGTTCAAGAGTATTCAGAATTAGATACTTACTGATAAGGAAAACGTTACGGGAAAACTGTATATCGACTCTACATTAAATTGTTACCAACCGCGAGATATTGCTGTATAGGGAGGCTAGGGTGAGGTACGAACACAGACGCATCGTACACATCGGTACACACACAGACGCACTCGAGGCACCGGCGACACACAGAGAAGCGCTAGGGCCGCGAGACGGCTTGTAAACCTGCGTTAACATTACAGTGCCGACGGCAACTTCGAAGTAACGTTGGCGACCAAGGCGACCATCTACCATCAGGGGCTGGTGGAATGGAAACCGCCCGCCATTTACAAGTCCTCCTGCGAAATAGACGTGGAATATTTTCCTTTCGACGAGCAAACGTGCGTTCTTAAGTTCGGTAGCTGGACGTACGACGGATTCAAGGTAATTGCGCGGGGCTGAGTGACCGCTCTCGCTGACCACTCTGTTTGTCCGCAGCGCCGACGGCAACTACGAGGTGACGCTGATGACGAAGGCCACCGTCTACTTCAACGGCATGGTGGTGTGGCAGCCGCCCGCCGTCTATAAGTCCTCGTGCTCGATCGACGTCGAGTTCTTTCCTTACGACGTGCAAACCTGTGTGCTTAAGTTAGGCAGCTGGACGTATGACGGCTTCAAGGTGACGCCCCGCTGTACGCTGCTTGGCGCCGCGCGCGCGGGCCGTAGCCGTAGGGCCCGCCGCCCCGGCCGATGTCCATGCAATAGCTTGTTGGCTCGAACGTAATTCGTCGTGTAATTATTATTACTTTTCTGTCCATGTGGTATGTTACACTCACGTTTACATATTGACTGTAACGGCGGTGCCGGCGTAGAGGCGTAGAGCGCGTGCTCGCCTGCGGGCGCGCGCTCGCCGCCCGTTGCTCGTCTTAGCTCTGACATGTTGTTGCAAGTTTACATTTCTATTGCGATGGTGATGTTCTTAAAGTATATGGAGTAGCGGAATGTCGACGTGCGTGATCACGAATGCTCCAGATTATCCTCGGCCGGTCCACTTAGCTCGTTCGGCCTTCCTCGCTCGACACGGAAAGGTATAAAATTAAACTGCCAGGTGATATGGGATGCAAAAATTTCACACGATCCATTCCTATCCGTCACATCCCGTTCCGCGCGAGGCTTTCCGCGCATATATCCATATATCTACAATGAGCGACTAAAATGTAAGTACACGGTAATTTCTACGAGCTATATGCGTCGGTGCGCGGGGCGACCTCGCCGGGACACACACCCTCCCTAGCTGGCTCCGCTCGCGCCACACACGTACACACGGACACTCATTTACTCGAGCTTGTTGCATGCTCCCCACGTCAGTGTCACTCACTCACCGCATGACTCTAGCTTGTCTCCAAATCACTTGCATTCCCGATCACGGCGGCCGCTCGCCGCTGAGCGTGGCCACGGCTCTAACACAGCTTCACACGATTCCTTCCACGCGAACAGGTTAAGCACAGCACGTGAAATCAATGATAATGTCACATACTCGTTGCGCTGTACACTATCGAGCATAAATAGTCATCATGTTGCATATTTTATACCTTTCCCTATTAGCGACTCCTACTCGATGTACCTACTTGTATGAAGTCGCTGGCAGACCATTGCATGATCTCATTCTAAAAACAAAGAGAAAGGATCCCCTCAGAATCAAACATGGAGTCCATAATGCACAGAAATAATATAGATTTTAAAAGTAGACAGCCGTTTCATCGAAGCGTCTCAGTGGCGACGTCGATGAGGTGGTCCTTGCATGCTTATACAACATTCGTGCGAAGCTGGCGCCTTATGCCAACATGTCCGACCTCCTAGGTAGTACAGTTGGCAGCCAGTCAGCGGAGGGTATCGTGTTGGCGTGAGGCGCGACGCTGGAGCGACGCTGCGTCCGCGCGACACACACACGCGCGGCGGAGCCGGCACATTCGACCTTCTTATCAGATTCTTGACGGGGCTTCGTAAGAATCAGGCGGGTGATTTTAATCCACTCGAAAGATTCCTTGTCGAAAACGAACATTTTCGTAGGAGACATAAAACTTTGCGAGAAATCCATAAAAAGCTATTCTCAATATTCTCGTATACCCATATCTGACATGGTGTGTCACTCCGATAGAGAATATGAAGTGCTTAATGTAGATTTCATGAAAAATAATTGACTCCTAAGAGGAAATCTCGTTAATAACAAAGATCTTTTCCCAGTGAATTAGAATCACGCCCAAGTGTGCAAAATTTCCGAGAAACAAAACAGCGCACAATTTTAACGGGACCACGTTAAAAACTGAAATAAGGAGATCGTCCTCATCCTATAAACTTTCGTCGCAATCTCCACAATTATACGTTTCATAATCGATGTTTTCTGTGTTATCGCGTTGTTACTTCGTCGCATGACTCCAAAAATTGTTGTGACATGTCTACATTGAAGATTTATGTGTCGATTTGTCGTTAACAGTTTGATCTCAGTTTGACTCAGGTACATCCCTCTTGGCACACTCTGTGGTATTTTTTATATAGGCATCTACTACGAGGTCACCTTGGAGTTAACTAATCAATTCTAGAAAGTGCTCGACTTCTTAGTGAATTTTTTGTACCAGGATAAAATATCTATATCTGGGTGGACAAGAGTAAATATTTTCTTAGGGGACAATAATCTACATAATCCATCTGAAACATTGTGTGACAGGGTGCATGTATCATATAAGCAAATATTTACTTATTGTGTTTATTATAGGATAAACATAAAATAAAATAATAGACAATAAATAAAATCATCATCTCAGTTGGATTAAAAAAAGTAAGCAAAGTCAACATTTTTTTTTCTGCGTATCCAGTGATTTTTTTATCCACTTGAGATGCTAAAGTAGAACTAAACTGCATCACCTTAAAGACATAAAGAATACCTAATTTAAATAAAAAAATGTATTAACTTTTACATTACGTGTTTTTTAATTATAACTTAATTGGTGTGTATTTATTTAGTTTCTAATAATTGTAAGTTATATGGATTCAAGAAAATGTATTACATATTATTCATTTGTAAGTCGAAATCTAAAAATTTCTCAGATCCACTTTTACAGGAACAGTAAGAGATCGCTTTTTATTAAATTTAGATTCATTCATACATGTGGCTTGTCTAAGATTATGGCTGCCGATGCTACAATATGGCTATACCTGCCATTAATAAAATGGACTCTGGCTCGCATACTCGAAGGTGCATAATGATGTGTTAGGGCAATGGGTTATGTGCTTCTTTCTGAGCTGGGGTGTGCACAGGTGGACCTGCGGCACATGGACGAGCAGGCGGGCAGCAACGTGGTCTCCGTGGGCGTCGATCTCTCGGAGTTCTACATGTCCGTAGAATGGGACATACTAGAGGTGCCGGCTGTCAGGTATGTCGAAAATCTAAGTTATATTTGAACATTAATGTATACCAAGAATATGTTTACAGGTTTAATCGTGGGCAGTGGCTATCATAATAAAAAAACCTATAATTTCCTCAATTTGTTATTAAATAATAATAAAAAAAATGAATTAACAATATTATACGTAATATGACTAGTTCGTCGTAATAACAAAATTTATGTAGCAAATAGTCATTGTTATCATTTATCATGTATGAGCATGACTCAATATGCAGTGAGTCATATTATGGACCAATGGACCTTGATTCAATTATGAAGGTACAGATATTTTCGTATAAAATTATATGATTTCATAATGTAAACTTATCCAATAATTATATAATGTATATAAGTGAAAGTAACTAATCGTCTACATTTATTCCATTGCAGTATCGTTCAGATAGGTTATGTTATTTAATTTAAAAGATAATGTAGATAAAATAACGTCTTATATCTTTGCAATACATTTTCCTTCGGTTTTATAATGTAACATAGAGCCCAGAAAAGAGGATTTAGTTAGGTGATGTATTCTCACGTTTGCTTAAATATTGTACTGGGACGACAAAAATACCTCGGGAATTTATCTGTCTTCCATTCAATTTCACATACAGCTAGGACGGTAAATATTAAAGCGTATGACCTATTAGTAGCCCCACATTTTAAAAGTGATATTATGATATATAGTAGCCATCTAATTAGAATCCAACTGTCATCGATATTTACAAAAATATCTCAAGAACAAGACCTCTCAAGACCTCAAGATTTACAAAAAGATGTATGATAATTAATAAAAATATATAGTTACACACTACTTCATCCAATGAAATGTTAACACTCGAAGTTAAAAACTCACTTGGTAGGTATTGTTTGGACTCAGTCAGACCATATTTTCATAAACAAGCAATTACGCTAAGCCCATAAATATTTTTTTCTGTGACCATAGTCGTGTATTTTTTGGTATTCTATTACATAAATACTTTTAGTAGGGTCACGAAAAAAGCTAATGAAAGCCTGTTGCCGGCAAACACGAGTTAATTGGATCAGATATTCCCTTCATCTTGCATCCGTGGCACTCACTAGTGGGCTATCCAAGAATCTCCAATCCACGAGTGTCATTATTAAGCCGACATCACTTTTATGACGTGTATCCGTTTTATCGTGCACTTGCTCGATGTGACAGATCTTCGCAACCTAATCTATATAAGCAAATCATCATTTTAGACCCTTACTGGTTGGACATTTCCGAAATAAAAGTTATGATGTTTCCTTTTGAACATTTCATTTTGGCGGAATCATGTTGACCAGAAAACCAGATAGAAAAAGGCTATAAAAGCTATTTTATACGACCTATTATTTTAATTATTTATTTCAGGTGTTCTGACTAGAATTAGTCGACTAGAACTACTGAAATTGAACTCTATTGTGTAGCTAAGGCTATATGGGTAATGTAGCCTGAGATTTAACAAAGAAAAACCTACTCATGACGGCGGTTTGATAACAATTGAAACTAGCTCTTGTCATTGCTAAAACTATTTACGGTTCCTCACAAAGGTGATTAATAAGTGTATTGTATGTAGCTTGCCGCCCTGACTAGGTAAAGGAGGCGCTAGTTTGGAGCATCACAGGAAAATCCACTTAAATCAGCCTCCGGCGATGCGCTTTATGTTACAACTCTTGTCGTCGCCCTGCACTAACTCTTAACTGTACTTTGAATAAAGTTCGCATTCCAGTGTTAACGACACAACAATAAATTTGTAGAATATTTTTACATGTCGCCCGCCGATGGTATCTAAAGAAACTTGACGAAATATTATAGCTACGCCCCGAGTTAACTATGCTATTTATTGGTGGTATTTAACATATGAGTACACAATCTTATTAAATTAAATTTCACAAAAATATGTCGAGGATTGTTTTGATAATAGGTACATTTTCCATGTACATGGGCAATTCACGCTGTGTTTGAAGAATACTGGGTATGCTTTAAACGCAGGTAGGTAACACACTCATAGACTAAACATCCAAGCTGCAACTTGTGTACCATTAAAATATTAGATGCGGCCATATTACATTATTACACAATACAGCATTCTAAGGAAAGCCTCATAGTTTGTACCTATATATACGTAACGTAACCCTTCATTTGACGGACAGACGGTCGGGACAAACTGCGCTTTTCCATGTAAAATGATTTCCCTTGATACGATATAAATGCCAATGCCATATTCCTTCCACACTTTTACGAGGTACTCTACGAAATAACCCGAGCGTTCGATTCTTATGACTTATATTCTTGCGTTTTACAAAATTTGCAACCATTTAGTTGCGTGCCTGCTTTTATAGGAAAAAAATGTTTAAAATGGAATCCACTCGTCTTAAATGAATAGGTTCCAAGGATAATGAATTTTATTCTAAGAAAAGTAGAATATCTAATGAATCTATGGTCATATTCAAGGGTGTCAAACTAGAGGTAAAGGTAAGGGTAATCAAGGGTAAATATGTAAATGCAGATGTAGATGTAGATGGAGATCACCTCTCCAACTAGACGATATCAGAGTTATTGGAGAATCAAGAGATGTCAAACAAATATACGATAGGCACAATTGGTAGTATTCCTGCTTACTGTACCGAGAGTCTTGGTCACGAATTCCGGTAGGGGCAAACATTGGGCGATGATAAGTTATTACTTAATGGGATCGCCCCAGTCCAGTGCCCAGTGCCCATAATACAAGCTTTATCTAGATTGGGACCGTACAGTGGGTGTGTTGGTTTAGCGATATTTATTGATATGATATGAATGTATATTTTGTGCAGGAACGAGAAATTCTACACATGCTGTGACGAGCCGTACTTGGACATCACGTTCAACATCACGATGCGCCGGAAGACGCTCTTCTACACGGTGAACATCATCATCCCGTGCATGGGGATATCCTTCCTCACGGTCCTCACATTCTATCTGCCTTCGGACAGCGGAGAAAAGGCAAGTGGTGAAGAACGCTGCACACTTTCCAATCCTATCCTAATTATTGTATGAAATCGGTTAGTAAGGATAGGATAGGACGGTGTGGAGACTGTCCTACACACCTATAAATATTTGCATACCTACATACATAATCATCACATACTCATCTATATCACCACGGTATTGTAAGAAGGGTAATTATTATTAGACCAGTGATGAACCTTTATTAAATGTATTTGTAAATAAATACCTAATAAAAGTGCATTCGTGTTCGTTATTCGAATTATAATGAAGTTACTATTAGTTTGACTCCGAATGTCAGGGGTACTCCGTGGTGTTATGGTTGCTTAAAAACTACAGAGAAATCATAAGATCCTACTTTTCTATATTCTAAATAAACGTGCCAATAAACTGATTAAATCATTAAATTGTCGTCGTCATCGTCATCAATCATAAGTAGCATAAGTATGAATGTTTTTAATACTTATGCAACTCCCATTTTCGGTTATTTAGGCCCTTTTTATAAACGTAACTATGGCGGCATGCCCGTGCCACATCATGCGTGGGTGAGATATTACCTACTATTTTATTTCGAGTACGTAATAAAAATAAAAGTCAATAAAATGCTTCACAATTTTGTAGGGTTTTCAAACAGAAAACATTTCAAGCATATGTAATATTTCAAATAAAACGACACACGACACGACGGCTTAAGGTGATTTGTGGGTGTGTAACAATTCATCATTATAAAACAGATTTATATAACTGTTTTGTAAAAATTGCGCTCCGACGGGGAAGCGAGTTTAAAACAAATTAGCAAAAATGTTCCGCGTTCACCGACAAAGTTAGCCAGGTGGCCGCAAACTTTTCCAACGGATATTACAAACACTGACGATAAAAAAATATTCAGATGTGATTACTTGACGCGTATTTTTGAGGACTTATCAGTTTATGGATAATGATCGTGATTTTTTCTTTTAAAATTCTTGCAATTAGTTGTCTAGCAAGATATAGATAGGTAGGTATCTAACTAAACACAATTCGTTATCAAATTAAACATAATATTATCACAATATGTATGTTTAACTAATACCTGCGTTTCGTTATACTTTGCTTAGGCCTGTACATACCAGTTTATTTTCTATAGACATGCTATAGTTAGCAAATAAATCTTAGTCGGTATCGTCATTAAATACGCATAGAGTATGGCTGGCTTGAACAAATCGTTCAGATAGCGCGGGTAACGTGAAAATCATTGTAATAACGACGTCGTTATTAACTCCCTTGAAGAATTACTTTTACATTATTGACTTTACTTGTGCGCTCTTTGAATGCCAATGACAGGAGAAGTTCCACGGCCATTAGTCAACATCATTCATCGGCGAGACTTTACTTAAGAAATTTCGTAACGGAAAATATTTAGCCTACATTTATTTTCTTACACGTGAACTCCGAGAGTATGTCTCCGAAGTGATAGACATTAGTATATCGTGTTCGTGATCCATTTTAACAAAATTCAATTTAACTTATGAAATAAATATTTATAATTAATCAATCGGAAAGTTTACTCGAGGTAAGAAGGAGAGCGAAGAAATTGATTCACCTCAAGACATGTACGTAGATACAAAATGAGTCATTTATATTTACTTAACTATATTATTTTTTCAAACTGTCATGCGTGGTGATATTCAACTTTCAAATAATAGCTCCTATCTTGCTTCCACCTAAGGGTATGAGTTTCATATGATAAGTTTTTTTATGATTTTGGCGCAACATTAAACGATCCTTCAATTTTGCGAAGATTTATAAGGGTTGGCAGGATAAATTGCTGTAACTTGCGCTAACTTTAGCACGCGATGTGTTTTGGCGTTTTATTTATATTATTTAGGAAGAACTATGATTTCACAGGTGCTATTCCTATATCATATAAATAAAATATTTTATAAAAAAAATAGTAATAGGTACTTACTTGCTTTTAATATTTTCAGTCCGTTCCGAAGCTTTAAGGCTTCATTCTAATGTTACCTCAGATACCTTTCTGCCTTTATGTATCTCTTCTGTTACTTATAGCTTACTGCGTCATGTAGATATCTTCATCAATAATCAACTTATACTCGCCTTAGTTCGACTATTATCTTGAAACCGTTCGAGCAAATGTTCCGTTATTAGTTATGTGAGATAAGATTCGCTTGTGATGAAGCGCTGAGTGTTCCGCGAAATGTATGTTATGTTTCCTAACACTGATATTCGGTTGTTTGAAAAACATAGTATATCCATCTTGCCGTACAAATAGGGTATAACTACTAAATTGTTTTGTTAACCATTTTGAAGGAACATTCTGAGAATAAGTATTCTAATGTTTCTAAAGTTTATGTAATGCAGGATCACATCTGCTTTATAATCAACGTCAAATGGTACAGTTAGGTACTTTTAGCTAGACTTAAATGTGTAAGATAAATATCTCTAATCAGTAAACAACAAAATATGTTGATTTACGGCCTATCGGCGCCAACGTAGGCGCCAACAAATTCAGTCGATACCATCTTCCGACGACATTTAAGCGAAGGAAAAGCTGATCAATACTATGATTGTAATATATTCGTCTCGCTATACCAAATAAAAAAGTGCTAAACATGGCCAGCAGCAGAGATAGCCAAGTTGGGAAAACGCCTTGGTAACAAAAAGGTCGCATGCTTAAACCCCGTCTCTCGGTGTTGCGGATTTCAAGTGCGAGTCATATTTTGAACCATGATAATCACTTAATAAAGGGTGAAAGAAAACATTGTGAGGAAAACTGGTATGTCTGAGCGAACCGCTCAAAGTGCAGTCGGTAAACACGCACTGGGTCAGCGTGTTGGACTATGGCCTTATCCCCCTTGAATAGAGGGGAAGCCCGTTCCCAGCGGACGTTAAGAAAGGCTAGAATAAAGATGACCATTATTTTTAGACCCTATAACACAACCGTAAATATGATTCATCTCATACACACTTTTTACGTAAATTATATAAGGTATCGTAGCCCTACCTACTCAAAAAATTAAGTAAATAGCCAGCTACTGGGTAGGCTTCAGAAAGCCACCTAGAAGATCTCAATCATAGCAGCTTCTAACTTACTTGTTAAGTTAAGTTGTCAATTACATTACGCAATTTAACTATAAGGAAATGTAATTTAACTGAGTTGTAAATTATACTAATAACTTTGTTGTTTGACAGGTCACTCTCTCGATATCGATATTGATCAGCCTCCACGTGTTCTTCCTGTTGGTTGTGGAGATCATCCCCCCCACCTCTCTGGTTGTACCGCTGCTCGGGAAGTACCTCATCTTCGCCATGATCCTCGTATCTATCAGGTAATCACATTTACGTAAACCTGTATTCAGCGATATATTACTTTTAAACATGCGCTCCCTTCACATCTCACAAAAGGTAAAATAATATATTCATGGCAACATTACCTCCTTCTGACAATAACGCGCGTGTGTATTTACGTTGAAAATGTCATGTTTGTGTACTGTAACTCGTTTTTAATATCTAAATTAATTTGATGGAGATTATTTCAGGACGTTAACTTAATTTTGTAGATTGTCTTAGAAGCTCAAAACGTTAAAATGGATGGACGCGTACCAATTTATTTGTTAGCAATTAGTGTTGCTTTTTCGACGTACATTCTAATACTATCAAAGGCACTCTTTTACAATGTAAGTACATTAACATTCAGATAGCAAAATAAAATAATAATTGAAACTAAGCTCTACCTCAAGTGGGAGTGAAGTCTAGAAAAATAGGTAATTTTAACCGACATCAAAAAAGGAGGGGTTGCCAATTTGATTGTTTTTTAAAAATTAAGTGTATGTATTTAGTTTGTACGATATTAAAGTTTTTTTAATTAGAAAATCATTAGGTATATGGGTTCCTTTGACAATTGTTCATAATTAAGTCCCTTTTACTCGTGACATTTTTACCTGAGTTGTTGTCTTTAACTCCTCAGCCACAAGGGCACATAATACAAAATTAGGACGCAGATAATCGCAATAGTGAAGGGTCCCCTGGATCACGACCTATGCCCGGCGGAGTTAATGCAAAGTTAATCCCGCGTCATTGTCAAACAAACTCAACAGAGGGAGATGAGAAAGAGAGACAAAGATAGAGAAAAACTGCGTTAAAATCGGTTCGCGTGTGGATGCTACAATACAACGGGCAGACACACAGACAGACAGACAGACAGCATAACCCACAAACTTATAACACCGCGATGCGAGGGTCGGGGGATTAAAATTAACCATAAATATAACTTTGTTTATTTATTACTAGCTGTTGCCCGCGACTTCGTCCGCGTGATATTTAACAAAGAAAACCGTTGACAACAGCCTGCTCGCCCATTCTGAGCCCGCGGGACGCATTGCAGGTTGTTGCTATCAAACTTAATCAGGCGCTGCGCTGCAACATTGGTTTTAATTTTTTTTCGTGAGATCCTATTTTTTTTTCTAAAATAAAAGTAGCCTAAGTTACTCCTTGTTACATCAGCTATCTGCCAGTAAAAGTCCCGTCAAAATCGGTCCACCCATTTCAGAGATTAGCCGGAACAAACAGACAGACAGACAGACAGACAAAAATTGTAAAAAAAAATTGTTTCGGTATAGGTAACGTGTATACATCCAAATGCACTTAAAAAGCGGTTATTTTAATATTACAAACAGACACTCCAATTTTATTTATATGTATAGATGAATGAACAAAAGTGAATTATTAAAATAAGGCTCAATTGAGTCGTTCGCAAGTCACAACATTTCCATTTAAATTAAAAGCTGGTTTCCAAACAAGATATTTGATTGCATTCTCGGGTTCAAGAAAATTAAAATTTTAACACAACACTTTGGCGTAGCTTTCGTTCGAGAATAACTTACATAATAAATGCTATAAAGGCACCTTAGATTTCTGTTTTAGCAACAGAAACGGGAATAGAGCCTTTATTCTAATGGATACCTTATGGTATACCTTATGTATATCTTTATTATTTTATTTTTAACTAGCTGTTGCCCGCGACTTCGTCCGCGTGGTATTTAACAACGTCTCAACCGTTGGCAACAGCCTGCTCGCGTTCTGATCCCGCGGGACGCATTGCAGATTGTTGCTATCAAACTTTAAGCAGGCGCAGCGCTGCAACATTGGTTTTAATTTTTTTTCGAGAGATCCAATTTTTTTTTCTAAAATAAACGTAGCCTAAGTTACTCCTTGTTACATCAGCTATCTGCCAGTGAAATTCCCGTCAAAATCGGTCCAGCCATTTCAGAGATTACCCGGAACAAACAGACAGACAGACAGACAGACAGACAGACGGACAGACAGACAGACGGACAGACAGACAGACAAAAATTGTAAAAAATGTTGTTTCGGTATAGGTAACGTGTATACATCCAAATGCACTTAGTAAAAAGCGGTTATTTTAATATTACAAACAGACACTCCAATTTTATTTATATGTATAGATTATGATTGTCATCGTTGAAATAAAACTAATTATACAGATTTTATCTTTATTTTATTATTATCATCGTGATAAAACCTGTATGAGATTCACGAGCCAGCACTATGATGGAGGCGCGGTTAACTATAAGGCCCAAATCCCCCTCGTATCAGCTCGCCCCCTATATATTACATTGGAAACAAATACCATTGGCGGAATGTGGGTGTACTGCATTGCACCTCTGCCTTCCCACGTGATTATGCAAAATTATTCTTTAGTGGATTTTATTATTATAGGTTAATGTGTTATAGGTTAATGTGTAGGTCTAATTATAGAATAATAAATCCCTGTGATTGTTGTTGAATCAACTACTCTGTAAACAGATGAAGTGCAAATAGCGCTATTAAACAGGAACATTATTAGTTACCCACCGTGTAAGATTAATTCGTGTGCTGTTATTAGCTCAACAATAGGGGTAAATATATGATAGAGCCGTTTACACGGTGCGTCGCTTAGTTGGGTGGGATCACGCACCCCGAGATTAACTTCGCCTGATAAAGCTGTTCTGTTTGTTAAATCTATGAGAAACACTTATCTGTTTTTACCATGGTAGAGTAATTTTATACAAGTTCACTGACAATATCAATATCCGAAAAATAATGTATGTATATATGCTTGATATAGCGATTAATTTTTCGTGTAATATTTACATATAAACTGTAACTATTTCAGATTTTCGTTCGGCAAACTTCGGGGATGAGACCTTTTACATAATAATTCAAAAATTATGCGGCATGAAAATAAATAAAAAACATGTTTCAGAAAGTGCAAAGCCCTTTCATATGACACACCACATGAGCTAGTATCTCTACTACACTACAACGAAACGTTTTATATTTTTTTAATTCTTTTATATATAGAAAATTTGGACTTTCATAATTTAAAACTATTCCAAGTTTCAAGTGGACAGCATTAGTAGTTGCTGAGATAATCAGGTATGACTGACGGACCAAGTCACGCTATCAGGGTTCCGTTTTAACTATTTTGGTACGGAACCCTAAAAACTACAGAAAAAAATATTACTATTAATAAGTAGGTTTATCGATAATGGGCAACTAACATTCTTCTCCGTTATCTTTTAGGCAGGTTTATTTGCAGTAATATTTATAAATATATAACGTTCTAATGTGTTTCTTTTTTAGCATATGCGTAACGGTAGTGGTCCTAAACGTCCACTTCCGTTCGCCTCAGACTCATCGGATGGCCCCTTGGGTGAAGAGGGTATTCATTCACATCCTACCGAGATTGCTCTTCATGAAACGACCGCAGTACAAGTTCGACACGACTAGGTGAGACTAAGTTCAAACATTATCGCATCTAACTTTGTTTGCTAAGCCTCACAATTAAATTCAAATTAACTAAGGAGTTTGTTCGCACTTATCAAGACTTTTCGTCCAGTGAAGATATGAGCGAAGCTGACCATTCGAAGTCATTAATCGTACCGCAGATCAGAAACAACTGTAAATTAATTATAAGTTTTTAAAGACTCACCGCCCTGAGGAGTCGAGCGATTTATTTCTTGTCGCCTTCACTCAACTTAATATAAAGCTTAAAACTTGGAGTAGGAAAAAGATTGCGTAGGCAGGGATTTTTAAAAGCATGCTGCAGACAGCTCGTCCTGTTCCGACCCTATTTTATGAATTACCATCCCTTTGAATTGGTCTCTGTGAAATACCGAGGTAAGCTTTTTAATTTTATGCCCAGAGATTTTTACATTATGTGCATGAATTTATGCGTTTGTTTACAAAAACCGTAAGTATGTTATGAAAACTGAATAAATTATGTAGCAAGCGCTTGCTACAAAATTAAACAAAACGAATCATAAAAGGTCATGGTTTTTGCTTGTACAGGCACAGAATTGTTTAGAAGTTCATCGTAACGCTTCTACGAGAAAATTAAAGCCACTTTTCAATGGATTTGTAGTCGTAAATATTACCACATACAAAACTTTTGGCTTAGAATAAGAAGCTCTGGACATAGTATATTTTTATATGTGTGCGTGTGTTCACTTGCTTGAACAGAGTTTTTTAGATTTCATTAGTAGCGCACGCCGGTCGTCTTAACATGTGTGTGTGTGTGTGTGTGTGTGTTCAGAACAATCTGATATAATTTTAATTGACGTATTTGAATATATGGTTATGCTGAAAATATTAGATTAAAATGTACCCAACATTTACCTAGATGGTCACGGCTCTAAAAATGGAATCTGATCCTGAGTAACTGCTGGAATATCGGTTTGTACATTCGAGGGCGGTCAGTAAACTAACTCGCGAATCATTCGTGCGGACAGCCACTCGGTGTTGTAATTCACTTAGCGAATGGATGTCTATTAGCTAGGCAAGTGGTATAATAGGTGGGTGGCTGCCGCCGCCGCCTCGCCTCTCGGCGGTTACAGGCTTACCGAACATTACGTAAATGGATCACTGGCCTGTATTAGACGGACGATTTGGTTCGAATCGTACTAAATATAACGATCTGGGTTACCTACGTACACATATTGGCACTATGTTATATTATCATAATTGTGTGTAAAAGTAACAATTCAGTGATTGGTATGCAAATATATTGCTCGAGAAGTTGGCTAAGTGAGTCGTTATTAGCATTACCTGCCCATGTTCATTTTTGTTGAACAGCACAAGTACCTATACAGCCATAGTGTGGCGTAGCGCTATCGCGAATTATTACCATTTCCTTGTTACTTAATTCTTTGGGCCCTCGGGGTTAAAGCCTTAGGCTGCCTGCACCTTGGTTTAAACTGCTTGACGTGATTAGCGGGCTGCCGTTATGACCACCCGAATGAGCCTAGGTGCGCGGAAATAATGCCAGTCAGCAAGGGCTGGTGTTGACGGCGATGTGGAGACTTTTAACGTATTATAAACCTTTTTGTTGTTGATTTTTTTATTGACGTAGGTATTTGAATATGACTGTAAAGTTGATATTAGATAAATGTCTAAAGTAGGACTTGGAATATACCTTAAAAATTGTTACATAATATACCTAGTCAAGAAGTTGTGTCAAGAGTTTCATCCCGTTTTGGCATACCCGATTCTATTCGCATTTAGCGGAAAAGGGAAGATCTTCCAGCCAGGCAGAATGCCTGGTGGGGCGGCCGCTATGCCCCAACGGGTATTGTAGGGCTCTTGTATATACGTTACGTGCTCCGAATACTCTCATAGCGCGTTGCAGGATTTTATGGTGAATTGTCAATTGTTCTGAATGTCGTCTGCAGATCCATCTGAGTAGCTCGTGGCGCGGTTGAAGAGGTCGCTATACACACATTCGTAGTAGTATGCAATAGGTACACCCAACCATATTCCATTGCTGTTGGTATAAAAAATTTAGATGATAGTGTTGGGTACCACAGATCGCGGTACACGGCGTGTGGCATGGTGGTTCGCTGTGGGGGGGCGGCCCGGCCCCTGTACCCGTACCGGCTGGCCGCCGCCGACGACGACTGCTGCGCGCCGGGCGCGTGGCCGCCGCCCGCCGCGCCACCGCCGCGCCCACTCACGCGCACGCCTAGCAAAGAAGACCTTACGCATACCACATACCTCAATTCTGGGTAAGACATCAGAAATTGAACTCAGTGAAGATCGTGAAATATACATCGGTTGTTGTCTAGGCAATTGATGAACACAAGTCTATACAGCGTCACCCAAAAAGGGTACACTGAGAAAAAAATTAGGTCCCGGTTACCTAATATTTAACCTAATATTGCGTATTTGTCGGACAACGTAGTGCATTAGGTAACAACAACCAAGTGCACTAGTTATTACATAAACTTATGTTGTACCGACTCATTAGGTTATTTTAAACTATTTCTAGTAAGGTAACTATCACCTAATAGTAGGTTAAAGTTACGTAGTGACTAGGTTGTCCGACAAAAACCTAATATTAGGTTCGATACTATAACCTAATAAACATTTAATAACACCTAGTATTTTACGTTAATTTTACCTTAATATACGTTAAACTTGACCAAATAAATTTTGATATATACCTAATAAATGATTTAATTAAACCTAGTCTAGATGATGGTTAGATGTCTGTAACCTTTTCAATGTGTATAAATAACCTAATTTATAGTTTCCGGTAGTGTACTGCGTAGGTATTGGATACCTAATAAGTGCTTTAATATAACCTACCGAGAATTGTCTGCACCTTTTTAGTTGCGTTAGAGTTACCTTATCGATAGGTGTAGGGTACATAGGTAGTAGGTAGTAACTAACTATTTACTTGATTATAGCAAAATAATTAATAGGTAACGGTAATCAACTGGATACGTTAAAGTACATTAATAATGCCAACATGATAGGTATTATGTACCTAATTAATTTTTTCCACATTTTTTTAAGATAATCCATTAAGTATTTCCCTGCCTTAAAGTCTTCCACTATTTTTAAAATAGATTTATTTTCTCTGAAACAGCAATAGTTGTGTTTAATTGACACAAAATAAAAGTAAAATAATAATTTAGGTTGCATTTTTAACTTCAGCCCCTTACTTTTCATGCATCACATTTTCAAATACTTCTCGTGCTTTCTCTAAATCTATTGACATATTTTCCATATTTACATCTTAATCAAATGTTGGATTTTCTTCAGTAGTTGAAGATGCTGTACTTTTGCTAATATTCTGAAATCACATTAAATCAATTAAATATGTATACACCAGCTGTCACAATCTCATCATAAACAAGAAAGCATGCCAACATCAAATTTTTGTTTCTCTATTCGTTTTGTAATTTAGCCCGTACTCTGGTGCTTGGAATCAGCGCTACCAAATCTTCCTCGATAAGGTGTTCTATTGCATTCAATTCAATATTTTCCTCTGTAAACAGCAAATACAAGAACAATGCAGAAACCATGCAATGACAAATAAGTATCCCAAAACCTCAGGCTTTATAATAAAATTTAAATAACCTACAAACAACCAAAATAAAGCCATATAAAGCTAATATTGTTGGAATCCTAATTTACCTATGCCATATTTTTATTTACGCAGACGTTTGTGACAAACCCAGGAGGTATCTGATGTACCGGGGTTAAATCCTAAGACCCCATCCATACCATCCGATAAGATGACGCGTAATATTTGTTGGAGTTTGCTGCTCTAAAACCACATCAATATTAGCAGATACCAATATAAATTGAACCATATAATCAATACCCAAATCATATTTTACCATCAATAACCTATCAACATTTACAAAATAGGTAAATCTAACGCAACTAGGGCTAAATGTAATTGGTTGTGAATAGCTTACCAGTAATTTTACAATAATTTCTTCTGGCATTTGCCAATCGTTGAGTAGCACTTCCATGACTTCACTTCACAAACCCAGTACATATTTTCACGAACCCAGTATAATGAAAGCAATAAAAAAGGCGCCACAACAGCACAGCGCGCTGTCGCAGCCGGCCCGACCGAAGCGAACGCAAAAATGACTGTCTGTCTATACAGTGGCCAGTGTTGCTAGCACAATTTTTAAAAGATGGCCAGATCCGCCGTAAAAAACTTATTCTTGTAATTATAACCATATTTTATAAATGAAACATGTCTTTATCGCCAATAATAAATATGGATTATGTCATGTGGCCACTTGAACCAACTACATCTGTTTTGTTTTCGGGAAGAAAGCTATAACAAAAAATGACTTATGCACTACAGATCAATCATGGTTTATGTAATACTTTTAAAGCAAAAAAATATGTATAAGTTAAGTATTTCAATAATAAAAAAAGATAGCATAGAGTCTATTCCATTGTGGCGCCCTATCCATCATCATTTATTTAGTGTCACAAAATTTTGTATATAGAGGTAAATTTAATAGAGATGTGGCAACACACAATTCGGGTAATAGCCAAAAAACTGGCGTCAAATGTTGTGTAACGAGATTGGCCGTCTAAATAAATTAGCATGGTAAATACATACCAAAAGAAAAACATAGCATAAAAAATATGTGCTCTCCAAATTATGTACCTACTTGATAATCTGTGACTGTGCATATAATGTATAAATGTGATTTTTGCTATGCTCTTGCCACAGAGTAAGTAGGTATAAATAAGGCCATGGCGTGGTCCTAATGAGCCGCACCATCTCCATTTAATCCTTAAATGTATATCTTATATATTTTACCTATGAGTAGGTTTTACTTAACTTGTGCATAACTAGGTATTATTAGGTTTTATATCTTAAAACCTTATAACAAATATATTATAACAGGATTGTGTTATTTCAACAGACTTTTGTTTTGCATATTTACCTAGTACCACAGGTTTTCATTACGAAAACCTTTAAAATGGCTTATTTAACCTACTGCCAAGGTTAATTAGAGACAACTGCAATCAGTTGGGATAACTTTATGAAAATGTTAATGTAGTTGGTTTATACAAAACAATTTATTGGTTATTACAACCTTTTATCAGGTTATAGGAACCGAATGTACAATTTTAATTCCAAATAATTATTTAGGTTAAGTACAATTTAGTCGAAGCTACCTATTATTAGGTGTTTTTAAGCTATGTGTAATCATACTAGGTAGTATTCACTGATAGTGATAGGTAAAATTAAATGTGTATATTAGGTGACGGCCCGTTAACGTGACAGTTAGGTAAAAAAAAAGGTTTCTTTAACGTAAAATAGGTTAAAATTACGTAATATAGTACGCTACCAAACACTGTAGGTTGTATTTACCCAATCGAAGGTAAAACTATTTACCTACACTAGGTTCAGAAAACCTAAATTAGGTTGTATTCAACTATTTTTTGCATTACCTACATTATTAGGTTTGCATTTACCTATCTTTTTTCGCAGTGTATATAGTATTTGAAGTCGCGGTCTTTTAGCACAGTTGGAAACATAATTTGAAGTCACAATTTCATTTTGCACAAATAAAAAAAAATATTACAACATACACAATGTAGGATTTTTTTTAAAGGTTTAATTGGTTGTCCCCTTTCCTAGTCACGCTTTATCTCGAAAACCTTTCATACCTAATGTTGTTTAATAACTTAAAAAATAATATGGCTCTACCTACATCTCCCGATGAATTCTCGCTAATAGGCCGCACAAAAACGTTTTTTCTCCATTTCTTATCCCGAATTCCATTATCCAGGATGGGCGATAGCAATCGCTTCGGTGGTAGTTGCTTGGTGCACGGGTCGAGCGAGGGCGGCGCGGGCGCCGTTGAGGGCGCGGACGTGGGGCTGGGCGGGCTGGCGGACGAGGAGACGCTGAGCCCCGTGCCCGACCCGCCACCCGGCTTCAGCCACTCCGCTTGCCCGCCTGAGGTGCACAAGACTTGCTTCTGCGTTAGGTTCATCGCAGAACATACTAGGATGTTAGAAGATTCAACTAAGGTGAGCTATTTTTCTAGGCATCTATTTCAGTAGCTTCAGCAGCCTTTTTTACGTAGCGTTACGATAACGTTAGCGTTTTTCGTCCTGGTCACACCGCAGGTTTTATCAACGTGAATGGCAGTGACAGCATGTTTACTCGACGACGTTAAGTTACATTAGAAGTTTCTGCTCACCCTACTATTCTCCGTCGATCCGTTCAAACCAAAAACATGTCTGCGGCTCAAGCTATGTCGGCAGCGGCACGTACCTAATTCCTATTGAAATTATAACTAGGTACCAAACTTCGCAATTGTTATTATTATTATCAAGCCATCTGTGTTCCCACTTTTTTCAATTTCTCTTAATTACTTATTCTCTTCCTAATTGACTAAGAGCATGTAAAAAACGCCAATGTTAATTTCTAATGGTTACAAATGGCTACTTTGTAACCATTAGAAATTAACATTTTGCGTGTTTCGTTTAGCAAACCGGCACTAAAGCAAAAATCACTTTTCACAACCATACATCGTTTACTAAAGCACCGTAGTACCGCGAGCGTAACGACGCACTAACATTTGATTTTATTACATACATATCGCTATAATAGTTCCGTCCAACGCTATTCTGTACTTTGAAAATATTGAATCATTTGTATCCATTACCCCTACCTACTTATTTGGAAGTTTGTTTGGTCAATAAAATCGCTGCCTAAAAGAGTAACGCCCAGGGAACTATGGAGTATGGTGGACCCCGTTCCAAGTGGCATCAAATACAAACTTAGTTTTTTATAGACTACATTAACTATGAGCTATTAAAAAAAAACTACTACTTGTCTAATAAGTACTTCTTCGGATGATTTTTTGGCGCATTTTTTTATTTAAGGTGAATGCTCAGGGTCGGTTGCCGCACATTTTCGATAGATGGTCCTGTTTTTCTGCAACTAGTTACACGAACATCGAGCATCTATGAAACTTGATGTTGCAAATTGCGAGCACTACTACGACATTGCATTGAAATATCCAAAAAAACATTAACCTGAAATCATTTATAATGGATGAGATACCATGGCTTCTAAAATCCTTGTATAAATAGGCACTCACACATAGACAAATACACGTCTTTTTTGTGCCGCTAGAGCGCAGCACTTGTTAAAAGTCTCGCATACTAAAAGTTGTCTTTTTATGCCACCAGGTAGAGCGATCATAAAAAAACTTATTTATCGGTTGTAAAATAATAGAAATACTTTTGCGAGCTTTGCAATATTAAAAGTTTCAGAAATAAAAGATAGAAAAGAAAAATGTATACTTTCATGTTCGTAAATATAATGTTTATTGTATAGATCTTATAAATATAGCAAGGTTTGCATGATAACTGTAAAAGTATTACGCTTTACAATATACCAGATCAACAACAAGAACAATATTTATTATAATTTACAAGGGAATAAGAAATTTGGCAATGTAGTTCTATACCTAATAAGGGATACAGCTACATTTCCAAATTTCTTTGAAACAATGTTGTTTGTTGTTGGTATTCTAAAATTAGGTAAATATAACATTGTTTCAAATACTAATATTATGATATAGAATCGACTCTATACAATTTACAGTCATCTTGATTCTTGCAACCTCCTGTGCTTCATTCCTCCGCTAAAAAGAAAAAAATAATTGTTTAGTCCAATAATAATTATTACTGTATCCATACTTATTATAAGGTAAATGCTGCTGTGACATGTATAGATTCAATCATTCAATCATCGTTCCAGAGACGGGCCAACATACACCGTCACACTGCAATGCACCCACATTTCACCGATGGTATTTTGGTACCAATGTAATAGAGGGTGAGCCCATCGCCATTATATCGGGCACACGCCTCCTCAATATGAGGGGCATATAGGCCGTAGGCCCAGTGCAGTTTAGTGAACTTCACACGACTTTTGACAGACATGCAGGTTTCCTCACAAAGTTTGCCTTCATCGTACAGCAAGTGATATTTTTTATGGAAAATAAGATTCGCACATGAAAATCCGGAAATCTCAGTGATGGGAGCCAGGGTTTGAACCTGAACACCTCGTTCCAAGGCGAGCGTTCTGCCAACGAGGCTGTCACTGCTGTACAACTTTGGAATCTATACTAATATAATAGATTCCACTAGATGCGCTGATGTTCTTCACTCTCATAATACGATGGGATGGCAATCCGGTACAATCAGAGAGATCGGGCTGTGTTGTCCGAAGCACAAGCAAGTGATAATCATGAAATTGAACTTGTGTTGTGTAGCCACTTTACAATACGAGTTATGCTCTAAGGTATTTGTTACCAAGTTGTCCCGACTTTCACCAGTGTCACATTCCATCAGTATCTCCATTACAATTCAAATAGCAAACAAAACACAAATTAAAACAAAACTAATCGCAAATCCCACACAATTATTATTTGAATTTTGAAGTAAGTTTTTACATACATAATCACAAACAACATGAAATCGGTCGCAGCAGAGTAGTGAGTCCATTTTTTTTTATAATTCTGGAATTTGGCATCAGCATACCATAGACATGCTGCCAATTTGGTCAAGATATAATAAATTAACTTCGTAGACACCCAGAACAAAATAAGTAACACTATTCTATACATTCTAAGAACTTGGTAAGTGCTTACCGACTTTTATATTTATTAAATATCTATACCTCAGATTAACAGAATCCAAAGAGAATAATTTTAAAAAATATAACAGTAGGTAAGCACATACATAATATCTAAGTACAGAATGTATGTGCATCAAAACCAGTTATTTTCGGCCTAGGCACCTATTTATTATGTAGACGAGTACTCGTATCCGAGGTATAAGGTTTTGCGTTCAGAAACGAAAAAAAAAGTAATATCAATATATCTAAAACTAAGTAGGTTTCTAGTTGGTACCAATTTATAGCTACTCTATAATAAATCGGTAAGTAAAAAGAAGAGAAATAGGTGCACATAGGTATGTTTTCTTAGATTTATTCAATTACGAGCTATGTCGCACTTGATTTGTTCAAACGTTCAAGGGGTATCCCATTCATTAGGCTTCCCTATAATTTCGAAAAACCCGTTCATACTAGGTGCCGGGGCTTGCTTTCTTGTATCGCCAATCGTGTTAGGTTAGTTGGTTGGATATATATGTATGTATATATATATATATATACATACATGCCTTGCTGGTTGGTACCTTCCTATAGCTAGTCAGTAAGTAAGAAGAAGAGATAGGTACACATATAGGTCGCTATGTAGATTTTCTCAGATTGATTCAATATTGAATAATTACTAAAAACCGATGTTACGAAATATGTCGCGCGAGTCGCTGTCGATGTATTCTAACATTTTTTCTAGTCACAGCTGGCTGTGCTACTGATATATATATATATATATATATATATATATATATATATATATATATGTATATCTATACTAATATTATAAATGTGAAAGTTTGGATGGATGGATGGATGAATAGATGGATGGATGTTTGTTACTCTTTCACGCCCGAACGGCTGAACGGATCTGGATGAAATTTGGCACAGAGATAGATTACAGTCTGGAATAACACATAGGCTACTATTTATCCCGGTAAAATGTATGGTTCCCGTGGGATAGATGTTTTAATTTTTCATACTTTTTATCGCGGGTAACACCGCCGGGCGCATCTAGTATATATAGATATATATATATATATATATATATATATATATATATATACTGATATATATATATATATATATATATATATATATATCAGTAGCACACCCGGCAGTGCCTAAAAAAATGTTTGATAAATTGATCAATAAATCGACAAAGACTCGCGCGACATATTTCGTAACACGACATCATCTAGCTATGGCCTTGGAAGGTGTACATACTACCTATATATATTTTCGTTATATTACTACCACACCATGTTGGAGTAACACGGCCGAGCTGTGTGTTTTGGAAATCTAATATTCACTTACAGAAACAATATCAATCATTCAAAAAGACAAGCCCACCGGCAAGATTTGAACTTGCTATAGTACACGTTTGCATCAACCGTGTAGAACATTAGGCTACGTAGACCACTAGTCAAGACGACGAATATTTTGATAGGTTTCAATGATATTTACAACCAATTGAAACATGACATATTCATTCATTCATTGATTATTTAAAAAAATAAATACATGCCTTATGTAGGTATGTAGGTTATTTTATTATAATAACCCGAAAAAATATGTTTTGGGTGCAGACAAATCCTAAAAACTTGGATTACAGGAAATAGGGATACATGACGATCTGCACACACAGATAATAACACACCCCAAGTGGCTCAAGTGAAAAACGTAGGTACATGCGATTGTTCGTAGGTTCGATGGACGAACGAAATTTATATGTATTTTTTATTTTTAATTTTTTATTATGAATCTTTATACTTATTTATAGAAAATTTATATCTCTCTATATATTATAATGTTATGTCTTTATGTATTATAAGTAAAAACTCCTGCTGCCATCTGTCGCCGTAAATACTGAAAGACAAAGAATCGGATGCTTTATTAGTTACGGGTTAATTTGGACAGAGGCGCTTTTATTCACGCACACAAGCCTAAAATTTAATATCGTTTTATGATGTTATTACTATAAGATTTTGCCTGATATTTCATTCTGCGAGCTCTTTAATTTATAGAGAATTGATAACAATGCTTGTACAACTAAAAAACTGTATGTGTATCGAGTATTACAATGTTGAAATTTGTATGGGAATGCGACTGATCGCTTCCACCTTAAAACTTAATTCTTTAAGAATACGATAATTTTAAAGCTTAAATCAAATATTGATTTCTTATATTTACGCGAATACTACACATTGAAATAAAACTATTTTTAAGGATTCTATCGCGTTTATTTTTTGTTTTTACGTTCCCTTAAATCAAATGCCAAATTGAAAGTCATTCCATCTGCAAATGGATTTGAAAAATTATGAAGAAAATAACTATACTTACCTTTTTTTTTTTTTTTTTAAATCTTTTATTTACATAAAAAAACATTCTATGTTACATAGATTATACCCTGCCAAACTGCATAGCAGTTTGTCGGCAGTAATTCTCGAGTTACATGCTAAACGTAGTTTAAAAAATAAATTTATGTTATGCGATAGGTATACTTCATGCAGTTATCTACATGGAACTTGACTATGGGCATAGAGATAGGTAGTGTTTTTTCAGTACATGTTTAAGCTGTATTCGCGACTGTATGCCCGTAATCAAACTCTGTGGTACTTCATTTATGAACTTGGGCACAATATACCTTCTCATGCGTTCTCCAAAGTAATTATTTACCTTCGGGACAGATAACTTTTTCTTCTTAGCTAATCGGGTTGGGTAGTTATGGATTACCTACTCACATAATTTGATCTTGATGTATGAGGCAAATTGGTAGGTACCATGAATGGTCTTTCATCAAGATGCATGGGATCAAAGACTGATTGCAAATGATTCATTATGTATTTCAAAAAATGTTTTGATAGTTGCATAATTTTGGAACTAATACCTACTTAGGTAAAAGAAGATTGGAAGTACGTAGCGATGGTGCTGGACCGGTTGTTCCTCTGGATCTTCACGCTGGCGGTGCTGGTGGGCACCGCGGGCATCATACTGCAAGCGCCCACGCTCTACGATGACAGGGTGCCCATAGATAAGCACTTCAACCAGTACGCCACCTCGTCTCTGGTGCGGTGTCCGCCGCCCTCATAATACCATCATGTCGGATAGATTACGTAGGTGTGACGTCATTGCTTCTGATTTGTCGAAGTCAAAGAATTGATATTGTCTACATGTGAAGATAATGTATCTAGGTCCCATAGTCCTATCAAAAATCAACATCGGTGTCGATTGTCTGTGTCCCCGTGTGTGCTTAATCCATAACAAACAACTACAATATAGCAGAGTCAACGAACTCAGCATTATCTATGAAACATAGACGTCATACTTACGTGAGTAGCGAATTTTATATCAATAATTTGAAGCAACGGTGTCCTCATACTGCAATTTGTTCGGGAATGTCTTGCTATTGTGATTGCTAGCCAAATGTTGTACGCGGTAAGGAACGTGATTTTCGCGAGTAAGTTGCAGTCAGATCGCACATTGCAGGCACCCAACGCACACCCGTCCCGCCCGGAACGTGTTCTATTCCACGACACCTAACTATGTCTATGTATACTTTACTATTTGTCGTGTATGTACTTTTCATATCTCTCTAGCTACTCTTGCACACGACGTTAATCTTAGTATGTAAAGATAAGCTCATTCGATATTTTATTTTATTCCCAATACGAAGATTAATCTTCAATCACCGTGGACATAGTTCACCGTTCCTATGAATCATTAATTATTATCAACGTCTAATGTGACAATAAAATGTAGCATTTGTTCCCCGTAGCGATATTTGCATTGCGAACGACATTACGAAATCATCTGAATGAGATATCTTCAAATAGATGTAAGTAATAAGAACGAAACACCACCAAGTTAATATTGTGTGTTCAAAATCATCGTTTAGCTAATTAGTATCTAATCTAACGTAGTGAATGTAGCGTCATTACATAATCTAAGCTCACTGTCATCTATCATCCCGATTTAGACCAGTGTAGTTAAGCTACAAGCACATGGCTTAAACACATATGAATATAATTTCCACCAGTATTGTGTATTTACTTTCATTAAAAGATAATCATTCATCATAAGATTACTCGAAATCGAAAATTATTATAAGCAATGATTAGAGACTAACCCGTGAATTCATAGAAGTTTTAATTAATTTACAATGTCATTACAACTTGTCGAGTTGAGCAATAAGTACCTACTTACCAAGCATCTTTCTAAAAAAACGACATTTGTAACACCATTGTAAATGGACTAAAACTTATTATACATTTTGGCATAAGCGTAAGCCTTGGAATCATGCTGCAACTATCGTCTAGTTCCTTCGAAACTTCTATTACTAAGGGTGTATCTGTGTAATAATTTGTCGTAGAATAGAACATGTACTTCATAATATCGATTTTATTATTTTTAAGTAAAAGTATAATATCGAAACTTAAAATTACAGTAATGTATATTGTATACAAAACAGTGTTTTATTGTTGGCTTTTAAAAACAACATTGTATTAATAGATTCGAATGATCAATGTAACGCAAGTAAACAGGCCCAATGTAAAGAATTATACTTATGATAATAAGTACAAGTAAAATTTTAATTTAAGAAGATAATTGCTCAATTTTAAGGACCGACACCTATTTTCCACTGAACTATTGGTAAAAGCAATTTAAAATACTCCAATTTTATTTTCTACACGTTATTTAGTTTTGTTTTTGTTCTGATAAATACTTTTCCACCTTATTTTGAGTGTGGTATTGTTAATTAATGGTGAAATATTTTGTATTTTCCCATAATTGATACTGTAATTATTACTGTAAATAATAATTATATTCCTAGCACGTGTTTGAGCAATGACCGTGCTATAACTTTCGGACAGGAATTGACATAAAAACTATTAAGTACTTACATAATTATGAACAGTGCACAATAAACTTAACAAATTTAAAAAAATGTATTTGTACAAAAGTAAATAACGAATATAAATTTAGAAATTTTAAAGCATTTATGTTTACGGGAATCGAAAAATAGTATATCGTTACTTGCAAATAAATGCCACGTGTAAATGTAAGTCTGGTGCAGAGTTTAGTCACCTATTGGAGTAACATGAATAAACTAATTATAGAAAATATGATTAAGATCTAAGCACATTGGACTGCTCGCAGTAGAGTAGCGCAGCTCAATTGTAGATGAATAAGTTTGTAATTACCTATTTATATTGTTAATAAAACCGTTATACATAGAATCTTGTTATTTTATGCCCCCCGTAGAGAAGTGCATTTTATTTATGTTATCCTCGTCGGCAATCCCTTTATACATGAAACGGAAAATCAATAAATACTGCAGTATCACAATGAACGTATCACAATTGTATGCTGCGTTATTGAATTTCACTAACAAATACATAACAAGCGCTTTAAAAAAACCTACCGCAAGCTAGATTCATTACAACTACGTATAGGTCCTTGTCGAGATTAATAACATTATTTAATATTTTATTAAGTTTTTATCACAGGGAAAATTAATAGCAATGATAATTAATACACTTATGTGAAGAGAGTTAACAGAAATCATCAATTTATTTACCAAAATTCGCCGGAGCTGGGTAACTGAATATACTTCTTCCGGCTTTCTTGTATTTGAGAATACTACTCATAATAAGATCTGTCTTCTCACTATCTTCAATGAGCCTACGTGCATCTTTCACGGCTTTATCATGTATCGGGGAATTATTCGTCGCTCTATTGAAGAAAGCATCATAATCCAGAGATGTTTTTTGAGGATTGTAAACTGTTTGATAATTGAGATGAACAGGTTTGATCGTAGTTAAAACTGAGGATTCTTTATTTGCATCTGTTGTACTACCAATCCAATCATTTGAGGCAGCAGCTAGATGAACTTGAGTTTCATCATCAATTCTTCTTGAAATTCTATAATTTCCCAAATTTGATGATATGGGTTTCGTGGGCATATCGATAAAAGGCTTTACAGAAAAAAGCTGAGGGCTATTTAAATTATCAGTACGTTCATGTGTTGTGTTGAAATCTTCAGGAATTACTGTGGAAACTGCAGCAGACTCACTTGTTATAGGATTATCCAATGCAATTATATTAATTTCTTTTGAACTTTTTTTGTTCTTATCATAATATTTATCTATTAATGCGGTTTGTGGAATAAATGGTTCATAAGTAGTAACTGTTGAGTCAGTGTCCATTATAGTGATTTCATTGTTATGTTTGTTATATGCATGAATGACCGGTTCAGCTCGATTCGAATAATTAGAAAATATTTGTATGGCAATCGTCTCAGTCGTTGATTCGGTAAAGTGATCAGTTGATGGATAGGTTGTATTTTTATCGATAATCGTGGGATTTACTTTAGGTTGATCAGTAACTGTATTCTGAGTTGTGAAGGACGAGTCGGTAGCTATTAATGTTTCAGGAATTGTTGACTTAACAAGATTTAGACTAGTAGTGGATAGATTACCTGGTATAAAGCTTGATTGAACATCCATAAGGTTACCCAACTCTTCGATCGCTGATTTCTGTATAGAAATATTCGTATTTATAGTCTGTTCGGTAGTATAGTTATTTACCATAGGTGTATCAGTAGCTGGCGTAGAAAATGTGGTTGTTGATTTATTTTTCGGTGGAGGTTCAGTGCTAAATATGATCAAGGGATTATCAGTCGCATGTGTTAAATTCTCTGTAGTATTTTCGGTTTCTCTCTCATATTCAGTAGACAAAATAGTATTGGTAACTTGTGTTTTGTTAGTTGTATTTGATATTAGATTGGGGCCTTCGGATAAACGATTCGAAGCATCCTCAAATGTAAAGTTTTCAGTCATTTCTTTTTCTTCTTCCATTTTATCTTTTATATCATGTAAATATTTAGATCTTTCTTCTTTCCATTCATCAAATTGTTTTTCTAAATCTGAAAACGAATCGTTTGAATGGGATTCCATATCTTTTAAGATTTCTTCAAGTCTAATATTATCTGATGCTTCAGTGTCGTCCATCTCATCCAACTTATCTAAAACTTTTTCTACAACGTGATGAATTTCTTTAACTTCTGACGAATTTTTATTATTTTGTTCCATATCCTGCAATAATTTTACGTTCTCTAAAACAGTCTCAATAGACGGTGCGGATGAATCGCTTTTTTCAACTCTTCTGATATCGCTATTGACCTCAGACGATAATTTGTCTAATTCTTCGTTCACTACAACATTCACATCAGCTAGGTGTTCAGTTTCCTTGGCCAGTACATCTTCAACACTTTCTAATTTATTTTTAATATTATGATCGTCGAGCATCTTTGTCAGTGTTTTATTAACCGTTGCATTTATTTCTTCTGGCAAGTTTTTCTTTAAGTCTTCATGTAAGATTTTAACAGAAACATCCTCCTTGGGTATAGCTGTTGAATAGCCACTGTTTTGTCCGTCGTTGTTCAAAGGCGTATTTGGATCAGTGGCACCTTTGCATTGTTCGTAATAACGATCTGTTGCATCATCACTCAATGAAAGAATATGTTCCACCGCCAATATAGTGCAATCCACGGTTATTTTGACGTCAGTCACGACATCACTTAAAAGTTTTCCAAAACTAGTCTGTACGGAGAGTACCGCGCCTTGAATAACATCGAAAAAGGAAGCTGACACCTGTAATACCACAAATATTAAAGATATAACGTCACAAATTAGCAAACTGTAAATACTTATCACTCACAAAGACGCACCTGTGTTACCAATGCAATGGAAATTATCACTGTTATCTTCATAATGCAATTCATTTTGCAATATATTAAATGAAGTAAAAAGTATCAATATCAACCTTTTTCGGACGCGGTAGGAGGACTTATTGCCCCGACAACGGGCGTCCTTTTAATTTTCTTACAATTAGTTCTACGTCTGTTTGTTCAATCACGAACGACACGCGTTATTGCGGCGGTGCCACATTTGTGTCAATATTTAACGTCACACCATTCATTATAAACCAATTGATATTGTTTAAAACAAGTCACAGTTATAGCGTGGCAACTAAAAAAAATACATTACGATAATAATGAAAGTTCTTTATTCTTGTAGCTTAATACATTATATCACAAACTTCATTTTACACTTCATAAATAACACTTCGACGGTGTTCAATATTTGTATGACATTTATCTTAAAATTTTCTATAAAATTAATATATTAAAAATATTTTCGAAAAATCTGCGTAGAATTGTATTGTCAGATAACTGATGAGATACATTGACATACTGACGAGGTAATAGTTTATAAGGTCGTTTTTATGATTACACTCACAATTAATGAGGAACGGTTATCGTAACGAATATAATATGAATAATATTCTAAGTTCTCTATTTGAATGATCGCTACGCAATTGGCGATTAACTGGCTGCCGTGCTTTTTAAACTTAAATTATAAAAAAATACGTATAAACAACTAAGGGCACTTTTAATTTAGACGATGGGTGTGGGAATGCTTCACTTGGATGCTGCGATTTAAGGCTGCACATTAGCGGATGCGTTTCATACATTTATAGGCCTATGACGCCATCCGAAAGCGATTTGGTGCCCGAACATTGTGAAAAAACACTGCAGCATTCAGCACAATCGTCTATATGGAAGATACCCTTAGCCCCAGTAGATAGTTACCTTAATTTGGATGACACCCATTATAGCTATCTCCATAAGATCCCACAAAAAAAGTGTAAAACATTCAAAAATCTATTCTTACCGAACATATTTATTTCAAAATACAAATTCGTATTTATAGATGTGAACAATGGTATTGTAAATTTCTATAAATTTTCAGGTGGGTAAATAACAATATGTTTAATTTATTTATTAACTAGAGAGCTCATCATATAATTGAGACATGTTTCATATTTATTAAATAATCTATCCCGAAAATTTATACAAATTCACAATGGCAATACAACGAACAGATCTTATGAAGATCTTTATATTTGGAGGTTCTTACCCCCATTTCTATTGTATAATAACTATATTTTTGTGAGAGGTCTTATCAGCAAACGGTTTTGCACCGTCGTTAATTTTAGAAAACATCCTAGATGATTGATAATGGTACGGAGTATGGATATTATCACTTATAGTCAACGGATAGTCAGCAACATAGAATCGTTTCTGTCATGCATATTGTCCGCGTGCTTGTAAAACTGGCTTTACAATCAACCTACCAATAGACTCCTGGAAATGTTTTGTACAGTATTTTTGGGACACCTTATAGATCTATCATGTTTCAATTATGAACGCTTTTAATACCAGAATCAGTTCTGTGCAATATTCGGTGACGATAATATGGTGCTAAAAACAATTACATTACATTTTTAAAAGGATAATTTATCAATAGTTTTTAAGAGTACATACCAGGCATATGTAGTAGTATCATGTTGCGATATGGTGATACACAACATTAATTATTCTTTAATTCAGATTCTAAAATGTACACAGTCCGATGGATATTTATTGCCAGCTGCCTATGAGTAAACAGTACCGTTGTCGTGAGTTACAATACGTTTGGCACTTTTTGAGCAAAATTTTTCAGTTTTCTGGTCATAATTATGTAATTATTGTTTCTTATTAATATACAATAATATTTGCTTTTAATTTACAAGTACTTTTCTATATAATTTTATAGGTACATAGATGTATACAGTGTACCCATTGAATTTTATTTACTTAAAATATGAGGTACAAATAAAATATAAAAAATATATTTTTTAAATCATTTAAATACTTATAGACTTTGTAATGCAAGAAAATAACAGTTTTAAATCGCATAAATAAATAAAAATATCAAATTACTTAAGTGTAAACAATGGTAAACATTGAAATATGTAAATTGATGGAATGTAAAAGATTCGAATATTGTACACTTGAGATTAAATCTGATACTAGGTAGTATAATAAATTATAGAAAAACTCAGATGAGCCATAATCATCTGTCACATCAAGTGAAATGATTTGTTTTCTGGGCGTCATATAAAAATACATAAATAAAGAATTTCGAAGAAACTGCAACCAGGTTTCAAATCTCAATACCATTGCTCCATTCCTGTTCTCACATAAATTTTCAAGGTCAACGCTATTTACCTAACTAATCTGGCTTTAAAACTTATTTGTTACTTCTAAAATCAATCGTTAAAAGTTATTCAAATTATCAAAATAAAACAGTTGGCGATCGAGTAAAGCATTAGTTAATAAAGGCATTAAAATGCGATTTAAATCGATATAAAGGCGTCATTAAATCATATATATTAATTAAAACGGTAGTGTAAGATTCCCTTTTTGAAGTTTTTAACCTACCACACTTACAAGAGTATTTTTTACATTTTGACACTAAGGTAATAAATATAGTAGGGTACGTAAATAATGCATTAGGTACTTCCTTATCTACATAAATGACGTGTAAGTTAAACAAAAATATTAAAATTTTATTAGCTATCGTGATATGGTTTCGATATGCCATTGTTATTTGAACTCTCAATGTTGAATTATATCTATGTATATTCGAATTTGAACACGTCTAATACAACCTTCAATACGTTATAAAAATATACGAACAATCACGACTATATGGCGTTAATATAAAACTTTCCACTTTACAGATAAACACTAGCTAATTAAATGAATATTAAATGAGAATATCTATTTTCTAATAGCTATACTACTGATAACATACATATACTGTTGGATTATATACTGTCAGAAAGGTTCAAAGTCAACGTTCATCACTATTACATCTTTGCCGAAGAGAATATAACGTTACTATGTTAGATTGCATTTCTATATGTGAATAGTTATTACTTACACAAGAAGGTTAGCTATGTACCATTGTCAAACAAAATAATCACGTATTAGTGTTGGATAAAACGATAATCAACTCTACATACTTAACTATACACCTACACAAGCCTTATTGATATGAAGGCTTGTTAAAACCATGTCCCAACACGACTAAAAAACATAGTTATGTAGTATAATATTAAATATGTATTTTACTTGCATAAAATAGATAATCGTCGGACTGGGAACGATATCTAAGCCTGTAGAATGAACTATCCTGACTTATTGCTTATAAAATTACTTATATGCATGTTCAGATACAAGATTAAAGGAGATCATTGACGAACATCGCCTTTCAACTAGACAAACAACTAGGGTACATTTAAAAACACCGATATCAAAATATTTTAGGCGATGCAACGTCATTTTCTTTATAAAATGATCATGATTTTGCCGTTGTATTAAACTTTTTTGCCGTGGTTACATAAAAAGTATGCAGGGGCCATTTTTCAAGGCAAGATTTGAGCAATAAAATCATTGTCAATTGTAGTATTATTTGCCAAAATTACTTCGCTAAATCGCCTTACTAGTTTTAAAAGAACCCAGCCTGTACATGTATAATGGTTTATATATCTAACCTGAGGCGATGCGGTCAAGGAGTGGAGCTTCCACTGTCGTCATCGCTCGCCTGCAGCGGTTGGTCGTCACGTTTGGGCGGTTCAGGCGCGTTCAAAGGCTCCTCCTCGGTGTCATCAGCGAGTGCGGCCGCCGCGGTGAGCTTGGGCAGCGGCGGGATGGGCGGGACGGGCGGGCTCGTGGGTGAGGACTCGTTGGACGTTGATGTCGGCGAGCCGGCAGTCGCGAACCCGTTTGCCATCCTTTGGTAGTGCGGCTTCCACTTGTTGGCCGGCGGCGTGTAGTTCAGCCGGTCGTATTGCATTTCTGAGAAACAATATCAAAAATAGGAAACTTCACACGGCGAATTTTTAAATCCACTTATACGAGGGTATGACAAATTTCATCAATTTCATTTTCAGACAATTCACTCA
This sequence comes from Pheosia tremula, assembly GCA_905333125.1. Lineage (NCBI taxonomy): Eukaryota > Metazoa > Arthropoda > Insecta > Lepidoptera > Notodontidae > Pheosia > Pheosia tremula. The sequence continues at coordinate 4,347,271 of HG995405.1, read as the reverse complement.
TGTATTTCATATTGTTAAAAATACAATCACTCTCAAAATGAAAAAAAAAAACTGACATTTAAAGTTGATCAGAATAAAACTTTGCATCGCAGTACAGTGGGTTAAAGCTATTAGTGACCAAGGATATATAGAGATAGTCCGTTTCATCTACTTGCTTTTAGAAACTAATAAACAAGTCTCACACAGTATATCATTAACAAATTAGTACCTATGATTTGACTTAACAAAAAAAAAACAAAATTCGTAATTTAATGGTCAGTGTATGGGATTATTTCAGTAGCGTGAATAGAACTCAAAATGGTATCTACCGTAACCCTCCTTGTGCTTGATCTCGTCGTAGACGTGGTCCAATTTGTTGTCATCGACATATTGGTATAAGTTGGGATTGTTCGCGTCTGCATCCTTATTCTTCAATGAAGACAGCGGATCGTAACCTAAAGATAATAATTATAATAATATTAGTAAAAATCTAAAAATTGTCGATTGTCGAGTCGATTGTCGATTGTGGTGTGTTGTTGTGTGATAAGTTATTTAGGTTTGTGTAATTTTGTATTCATTTTATGTGGTGTAACAAGTAAGTGTTATCTAGGTTCAGCCGCCGCGCCGCAAGCTACTCACTGTCCGCCGAGCCCGAGGCCGCCATCCGCAGCTTCTCCATGGTGGTGTTGCTGAGCTTGGCGCCGCCGGCGAGGTTGTTGAGTATGTGCGCGCCGTTGTTGAGCAGCGTGGCCGAGTCGTCGCCACGCTGCGAGCCTTGCAGCGAGTACACCGGGTTGTCGAAATGCTGTTGCTCTGTACCGAATAAAACATCAATCTTATTACTCATAATTATTCATTACACTTGCAGTCTCATCATCTTCTCCGTAGATTTTATAATACAAACGATGGCACACTTGGCCAAGGTCCGAGTGTTAGTTATTTTACCCCTTAAACAGGGAGAATTATTTACGTATAATTAATTACGGCCAGACATGAGTCCGGTTTATTTCCCAGTTTAGTTATTTATAAACTAATTAACTTGGTTTTGTTAAGAATTTCGGTAAAACACCGTAATATAATAATAATTCCAACCATTTTTAATGGCCCACTGCTGGGCACGGGCCTCCCCTCAAAGCGAGGGGGTAAAACAGCGTGGTGGGTAAATAACAACAGACTCGGCTCCCATTCCCTTGTCAAGTGTGAACGACAGTGTACCTCTACCGCTTCCTTACGGGAATATAAACATGATGTTGGTGTGTTCCTGTCTGCTAATATTATAAATAAGTAATAATATGATATTTCCGAGTGTAATAAAACGCATACCAGGTTGTGAATGAGGATCGGCGGTGTAATGCACGTGTGCGATTTCTCGCTTCAGATTGCGCACGCGTTTTCTGTAGTACAGCAACACCAAGATGGCGGCCGCGGCGCAAATGAATGCCAGGATCACCATCACGACTGTCAGTCCCGAGCTCGACGTAGTACCTGAAAATGTCGTTGATGTTCGAATTTCTTTTTTTTTACCTTACCGTCGGTATATACTCGTAATTAGCCTAATCTATTCCTGTGCAAAGTTTAATGAATGCCGTAGTTACGCGTTTCACATATGTCCACAAACAGAGAGGCAGTCAAACATTCTTAAATTAGCCGTAATGTCTCTACATCAAAATATTAATCATAAGTACTATTAATCGTAAGCAGAGGGGGGGCAGGCTCAGGCGTTACAATCCCCCCGAAATGTCTTAGCCAACGCATCGTTGTATGCTTAAATACCCACATAAATATTTTCGACATTTTTACCGGATTATGGTCTTTGGCCCGGACCTTGACCCTCTCTCCCACTTGAGCACCTGGATACGGCCTTCCGTTAGAATATTTTTTTTTTATAAAAATAGGAATCCTATGGTCGTGATCGTGTGTGTACTGACCGGGGTCCCTGCCGATGACGATGGCGTCGCTGGCGTGTATGTCGCAGTCGTCGCCGATGAAGCCGCGGTGGCAGGCGCAGCCCAGCACCGGGTCGCACACCCAGTTGCCGGTCGACGAGCAGTTGCACGCCTCCATGCAGTGGTCGCCGAAGTAGCCCTCCGGACAAACTGAGAGCCGAAGGAAATTTTTACAGATTTACAGGAATAATGAGTAAGTTGATGTGATTTTGGAAGGGAGCGGAGGCCAGTACAGAAAGCTTAATTAGATGGGTCCATATTAAGTTTTGACTTTTCAAAATAATTCCACTAATATTATAAATGTGAAAGTTTGGATGGATGGATGTTTGTTACTCAATCACGACAGAACGGCTCAACGGACCTGGATGAAATTGGGCACAGAGATAGATTATAGTCTGGAATAGTACATAGGCTACTCTTGATCCCGATAAAATGTATGGTTCCCGTGGGATAGATTTGTTTTAATTTTTCATAGACCGAAGGATCGACATGATTTTTTGCATAGGTTGTGGTAGTTTAGGGGAAAGGACATACTTTTCAATAGCGGATAATACCGCGGGGCGCAGGTAGTATTATATAATTACAATATGGAACATTATATAAAAAGGTGTAAAGCGTCTCATTCAACATTATTGTCATGCTCAAGGAATCCACAGGATAGGCCTACTTTCCTTTTTTTTTTATTACATTATAGTCAAGTATTTGATCTCGATCTCACCTGATGGTATGTGATGATGAGATCTACGATGGAGCATACTTGCCTAGGTAGGAAGGCTGCAGTAGATCGAGACGCTACATTCACTAGGCACATGCAGCGCAACTGATCTGACCCGCCATCCATGAATGGCAACACCGAACATCATGCCGGAACACGGCTAGGCCGCTTGGCGACATGGCTTTGTTCAGTGGGTGGGGACTAACCACGGCCGAAGCCTACCACCAGTAGAGTTGTCTCCACCCAGGGTCACGTGTATTGTATCTCGAGGGTATTTAACCCTTAGTAGCCTGATTTACGAAAGTGATTTATTTTTAATATTACTGTGTTTAATAATAATGACATTTGATTTTTTTTTAATTTCGTTGGAAAGAATATTATACAACAGTAAAATACGTACAGCCAACCTATAAAAAAAACTAATAGTAATGTGAACATTCGGTTTAAAAGATTGGTATCAAAATTGAAACTCTAGGCTATTAAGGGTTAATTCTCCTACGGACGAAGGTGACTCGACTCCAACTTCCTTACGTGTTAGAGGGTTACGTGGTATTAGGGATAGTGGAATGGTCACGATAGTAAGAGCGTGTGTTGGGACTGACACTGCGTGCAGTAGTGTCCGGTGTATCCGGGCGGGCAGCGGCAGTAGCCGTCGTTGGGGCGGCAGGCGGCGGCGGGCGCGCAGCGGCACGGCTGCGAGCACGCCGCGCCCCACCAGCCCGCGCCGCACGCCGCCTCGCACGCCGCGCCGCGCCAGCCCGCCAGGCACTGGCACTCGCCTGCAGGCACACACACACACACACATTATATCGCCACACAAACACACCAACTATACAAGCTCCACTCTAGCTCCTCCTCCTCCTATTTTTATCTTTCGATTAATTTCGTGCGCGTTCCAAGACAATTAACTTTATCCCGGGACTCGCCGTGGGTCAAACCTCGGTGTGTTCATTGGACACCATTGCAGATCCTGGCATACAGGAGTAGCAGTGGTGGGAGTATGTGGCGGGCCTAGTCCCATAAAAAAATAAAAAAGAAGCTCCACTCTAAGCAACGCGCGTATTATGGGTACCGTACAATGGATTGGGGGCGAACATAGTATACTTAGACTCAGGTACAAACATTCGTGCTCATCACGCAAAGTTTGTTCCTATCTGGATTCGAATTCGGAATCCTCAACGTGGAAGGCAGGGTCACTACCTACTGAGCTAATCAGGTCGTCAAACATGTACTAACACTTATGTACTATAACACTTGTATACTATAAAATGTGTACTATAAAATCTCCTGCATGGATGGCTAGTCTCCCTTCAAATAGGCAGCCGGGAGCAAAATTTGGTCAGGAAGATTTTTTTTATTATTATTAGTGTACGCCATTTATTACAACTATATGATCGTATACAAATTATTAAAAATACTTTTAAATATTTGCTACCCGTTCGACACATTTCCTTACCAATAGGGTTGACAAAAATCATGATTTAACCCGCTTTTAAATAAAATAAAATCCAAAGAGGTTTAAAAAAAAATAAAGAACAATACCAGTAACGTGATGGCAGTCGGCACCATTCTTGCAGTTGCACTTCTGTTGACAATTAACGCCATATGTACCCAACGGGCATGGGTATTCACACGTGACGCCGGTGTAACCGCTCGGGCAGCTGTACATGCCCGTCACCGGATCGCAAGTGGTGTTGTCTGTTGAAAAAAATAAACAACACGGTTACACAATTCAACCATTATGAACACAATAGAGGTGTAAGTTTACAAACATTTAAGAGTAAGTAGCGAGACAATAGAATTCGTAACCTTTGAAAAATGGGTTTAAAACCTTGGTGAGCTGTGAGCTAGCTCCCTTAGCTAAATATACTTTCTAGATTTTAATACTAATCAGCCCTCTGACTCAAGACGGAAAGTTGTAGCCGAATTCGTGTCACACGTAGCTGGTGAAACGTCGAGAGATGTGTATTATCCTCATTCCGACCGCTGAACCAAACAAATAATGAGTAATCGATTAAGAAAACACGCGGACAGCTTTCCGGGGACAAGTTGAAACTCGCTACCTGCGGCCGCTGCGCTTCGAACTACGGTAAAACCCCCGATCTTAAGAGCCGAAATCGGATTCGGAGGTGTAAAATTAATCGGAAGTTCTGACTTTTCGGAATCAGAGTTGAAGTATGGCCTACATAGGTCCTGTTTGTCGGGGGTTTTCAAAGAGAATAAAATAGTATAGAGACCTGCTGGGGATTCGGGGCAGAGTTGCGTGCAGCCGGCGCCGTACGTGCCGGGCGGGCAGGGCCGCGTGCAGTCGGCGCCGGTCCAGCCGCGCGCGCACACGCAGCGGCCGCTGGACGCGTCGCACGACGAGTTGTTGCCGCACGGGCAGCGCTCCGAGCACTGCGCGCCGTACTGCCCCGCCGCGCACTGCGTCTCGCACCGCACGCCTGGGACGACGCACGCACTTTATTATAATACTCGCGTTATGAACTAAGTGGTCGCGGCGGCGTCGAGCCATAAATGTCCGTAGGAATAAGGCCTCTGCGTCGAATTTTGCGGGCGGCGGCGGCGCGGGAGCGGGGCTCGTTGGCCGCCCCGCGCCGCTTCCACGCCGCTGTTTTCGAGAACCGGTCCATTTGATTTTACGCATAAGATCCTTCCGCTCCCGCGCCGCCGCCGCCGCCGCCGCCGCCGCCGCCCCGCTGCCAAAATTCGAGGCAGAGGCCTAATACGCTATCAGTACCGGTCCGCACGGGTGGTCTGCGCAGGCAGTCGGAACTGAGTCTCCATATTTGTGCCGAACCAGCACCGATTAACGCCGATCGTGGCCGACAAGTCCCGACCTTCTCTGATCAGCGTTCGTAGGCCGCTATTTGTTACTTAGCCAGTCCCTACGTATACCTGCTTGCTTTATGTAACGGTTATCTACGCGGTAGATAGGGGCTGATAGACTACTTTCAACGTGCATACGTTACGCATACGTATTAGGTACACTTGGATCGGATCCGAGGCAGACACCTAGTAGTCCCGTCTAGTATTCCCGAGTGTGAATGAATTTAAGAATGACTACTAAGGAATTTCAAGTAACAACCCGTACGCTGATTACGTATCGTGTAATATCGATAGCAAAACGACAGCAAGAACCGCAAAATATTTGCTACGTCATACGAATTTGCAATTTGAAAGCAAATATTGTGAGATGATTTCTATCGCTACGTTATTGCATGATACGTAATCAGGGGACTGGACCTATACCCGGAATATAGCAGCGGAATCGCCCACCCACATTGGTCCGTACCTTATCAAGGAAATGTATATTTTGTATATACCTTTACTTCTGGAATAGGTTTTTACATTTACTGTCAGCATTAATAAGAATATGATTGTTTGTATTTTTGGGTAGGGAAATACTCAAATGTTAAAATACCATTACTTTAAACTAATTTCATCATTGAATAAAATGCATGCAATTGTTTATCATTTATTGTAATTGTTTAATGTATTGAAGTGAATCAAAGAACGTTTATTGACGTATACTTGGCCATATTCGACCGACACTTCCAGCACAGATGCAGCACCTGCCAACGAGCTCTTCTCATCGACCACAGCGACTATTGCTTTTACTTTGGGAACGTTAATTTTGGTGAGAGCGTGCGTCACTGTATATACGATGGAGTCCTGATCGATCGATTCATCGTTTACGATCCACGAAGCACAATCGTAAATCGTTATTTTACGTTCTGTGGACTTAACTTTATGACTCGAAGAGTAATCGTTATTCGACTGTCTTTCAACGTTATATTCTTCAACTGTCTTATGCTCTCGCGAGTAGAATATCCGAAGAATTTCCCCGTTACTAGTCATATTTCTGTGTGTGCTACGTCCGTCTGGATAAAGTTCTGTAGAATTATCGTCACATGCGGCATCGTACGATTCAAAGACACCTGTTTAGAAGTAACTATGATTACACCATAGAAAATACTCACCACTCCTAGATAGACCTGTATCAAGTAATTGGGTATAATAAAAAAACATATAATAGTCATATTCAAATTTGTGTAAGGAGGCTAAATACGATTTGTATGAATCACGCCAAATAATCGCATTAAAATGTCGTCGCTGTAATGGCCATCTATAAACGACCTGTCAAAGTGCGCATGATTATCGTGTAAATTATGTGTTCATTTGTTCGCCTAAGGCGTCGTGACAGTACCAGTGTCGTGCTAATGCTCCTGCTACACCAACGCCTAATACCGTTATTTAAATTGTTACTATCATATAGTGCTGATATTCTTTGTCTGTTAACGCGTAAGTTTAAGGTATTAGGCGCAGGTGTGGCCCGGTCTTAATGGGAATCGGTTAGCATGTGTACATGTACAGATTTTATATTAAGCATGCGGGTTTAATAACACTACAAAATCCCAGATAGGTATTACTGAATGCTCTGGAGAGCATGTACATCAGGCCATCGTCCATTAGTGTTTGCACACTCAATTTCTCTTTGTTCAATTTTGTTTTTAGATTTACTTCGCACTCTCAAATACAAATAAGTCTGGAGTATGTTTAGTCGTGAAAAATGCAGATGGAATAATATGTCAATAGCCAGTCTGTCATGAGTATCGAGACCCTAACTAAGGGGTGCTCTACATAATATGATCGATTCGTTTCCGCATATGCGATAATCGAGGTATTAACAGTAGGGCTGAGCTTTGTGATAGTGTTGTTACCTCGCCAGGAGGTGTCGCAGATGCACTGGCCGGTGACGTGGTGGCAGCCGCGCGAGTTGGCCTCGCAGTCGCACTGGTGGTCGCAGTTCTGGCCGAAGCGGCCCGCCGCGCAGCGCCGCGAGCAGCGCGGGCCCGTGTACCCCGGCCCGCACACGCACTCGCCTGCACGCACACACACACACAATACACTCGCCGACTCCTATTTTATTGCATAACTAGCCACACTAGTACAGACTCAGAATTAAATATATGAGAGATAAAAATATTTTATCATATTTTTATATATTTTAATAGTTTTTGTGATATTCGGGGCGGAGACAAATTGAAAAAAAAACAGTGAACGGCCGAGCCGTTCTTGAGTTATAAATGGTCTTTGTTTTATATATATAGATAGATGATGGACTATTGTTAACGCCTGGTATGTGTGACCTGCTGGACATAGAGATACACTCTATGTCCAGCAGATGGCGTCCCGACCGTGGCGCGCGTGGGCGCCTCTCAACAAATCAGTGCAAAATTATATATATTATGTTACTTTAAATTATGCTTTCTTAAAGACCCGACGAACATGGTTCACATTAAAAAAAATGATTTTCTGAGAAACTTTATTTTTTATTACAGCCAAAAGATCAGCTTTTCTATACACAATTATATTATTTATGTTTATCTCTTTCCTTATTGTTTGCACCGTAATTATTTATTATCCTCATCGAAACCCACGATCACGGATAATTTACCATATTTATTGTACGTTATCTTAATTGCCGTAAATGCTATCGCGAACTATTAACCATTCATTAAGCGGATGAATGAAAATCCAATTCATTTACCGCATAATAAAATAATATGAACGTACCATTGACAGGGTTGCATGGAGCGTCGTTCTCGCAGTCGCACGGCTGTTGACAGTTGAATCCAAACTTCTTGCCGTTGCAGGGCCGATCGCATTTGAGTCCTTCGAACCTGTCGATACGAACGCGCGCTTAGCGGCTAGTTCCTGACACTAAACGTTGCATTCACATTTTTTTTTTAATTTGAATTCTTTATCGTTTCTTTTTTTAAGGAGATGTTAAATTTCGGTTCTTTGGGTTTTTTATACCCGCATCGAATACCGTTAATTAACGCGTTCAAACTCGGTTGTCGGTGAAATAAACCAACACCGTGGATTTTTTTTCGGCAGCAGGGTATTTTTTTTCAAAGTGAAGAACAGTTCGTTTGACGCGGTGCCGTCCGCTTAATAGCACAAACTTTTTACAAACCGTTTCGTTAACATCTTCCATCCCTATCACACTAAACATTTTCTCAATAAGTATGAAAGTGACGCATATCTTCACGAGGACGTTGCGATAAGATTAGATGTTGGTGGTTACCCTAGAGCAGGTTATATGAAAAGTTACCCGGGCTGGCACTCGCAGCGTCCGGTCTCGTGCGAGCAGGTGGCGTTGTTGTGGCAGTCGCACGTGTCGGAGCAGTTGTCGCCGTAGTGCGGCGGCGCGCACGCCTGCTCGCAGCGCAGCCCGCGGTAGCCCGGCGCGCACAGGCACGAGCCTACACACGCACACGCACACACTGTTACCACTACTGACGCACACCTTACCAGTTACGATTACCCCGCATCTATGGCCAATCAGTACCGTCGACCGGGAAACCCGGACCAGATATGATAACAATCCCAAAACAGAGTTTTTGTTCCCCGTTGACTTCAATCTGGGTGTTTTCAAGTCGAGAGTGAACAGGTACCTTCTAGGCAAGTATGCTCCATCGCAGATCTCATCGTCACTTACCATCAGGTGAGATCGAGATCAAATACTTCCTTATAATGTAATAAAAAACAAAGTCAAAAGTATTTAAGTAAGCATCCATGTATAAAATAGTGGGTTGGCTAAGGCACTTGGAGGAGTTTGAACCCCCAATAGTCTCATCTGCCTCCGGCCCTGGTTTCTGGATTAGCCTGTATACTGGAATCTATGTTGGGCTAAAGGCCTGGCGAATATATGATAGTTATGATGGTTACCGTTGACGGGCGAGCAGAGGCCGCTGTTCTCGCAGCGGCAGGTGGAGCGGCAGCCCTGCCCGTACGTCAGCAGCGGGCACTGCCGCTCGCACGTGGCGCCCGCCCAGCCCGCCGCGCACGCGCACGCGCCCGACCACGGGTCGCACCTGCACATGCACACACTACTGCGTAACACTTGTTCACAGCCCTAGCTAACCTAGTTACCCTCTACACTTCCAGCTGGAGCGCCTTTAACGCTCGCCGTCTAGTCCGGCGAAGTTATAAAGGTCATCTGCGACTAACAGCGTATACCATTTAAAAAAATACACATTGCGGCAGACGAACCGTCTGGTTGGGCCAGCTGTCGGCCCGGTACTGTTCACACTGTATGGCGCAATACCAAGCTGTATACTAATATCTCACCCAACGTACGACGACGTACAACGTACGACGTACGTATAGTATAAAAATATAAATAGTATAAAAGCCAATAGAAATAGGCGCGGGTGAGCAGTCACTTTAACCAACGAGAACAGACTGAGACCCCACGATTGGAGCTGTCTTCGGGACGTTATACTAATGTTATGGCATAAGCACATAGCATAGATGGGTCGCCCTAGAATCTAATTTCGCATAGCAAATTTGTCATAAAAAATAATAGTATAGTCCTTACATATCCGTTGTGCTTGGGTTACACTCGCAGTGTTTGTCGCAGTCCGGTCCCCACATGTCGTCGGGGCAGGCGCGCGCCTCGCAGCGCTCGCCGGTCCAGCCCGGCTTGCACGAGCACGAGCCGTCGCGAGCAGAACATTCGGCACCATGCTCGCACGCGCATGTCATCGAGCAGTCCACGCCGTATGTACCCATTGGGCATATGTCCAAGCACTATAAGGAGATTAATAATAATTAACCCTACGGCCTACCCACAAAGAAGAAGGATTCAGGCCATAGTCCACGTGCTTCAGTACAGGTCTTCGAACTTCGAAAGTCTTTCGAAGACTTTTGGATTCTCCCACTTATATGTTATCTGACTTTGTTTGCCATCACCATTTAGCAAATCAAATCAGTAGTAGGAAAATAATGACAAATTCAAATCTACGATGTCGGGTAATATAATTCGCACTTGATTAAATTAATTGCGTTAAATAAGTTAATTGCTCCGGTGGCAATGAATGATGTTACTATGATTGACCTATTAATTGCATGTTTATGCACTCATACAATTTGCTATTACATAATTGAGTCGTGAAAGCGAGTGTAAAATGAATCGTTTAAAACGTAACGTACCACTTTTATTATGACTGGTTTACACCAGTAGCAATGCGTTAACGGTTACCTGTTCTCCAAAGAATCCCGCCTCGCACTGACAGCGCCCGGTGACATGGTGACAGCTCGCTCCGTTTGCGCATTCACAAGTCCTTTCACAATTCTCACCCCATTTTCCTGACGGGCATCTGAAATTATAGCATATATTATAGTACTAGCTGCGCCCCGGTGTTACCCGCGTTTACATTTTACCGCGATAAAAGTATGTACTATTCCGGACTATAATCTATCTGTGTGCCAAATTTCATCCAGATCCGTTCCGACGTTCTGGCGTGATTGAGTAACAAACATCCATCTATCCATCCATACAAACTTTCACGTTTATAATATTAGAGGGATTAATGGGATTACCTATATCGTAAAACTCTCACTAAAACGTTTTCCAATAAGATAATATTAACGCAAGAATCTGATGATTTAAAATGATATGTCAATGAAGAATTATTATTTCTAGAGTAGTAATAACTTGAGACAACTTTTTTTAAAATTTACTATAATGAAACACGAAACCAAAATATCAGGTAAGAGAACTTACTTGTTGGCACAGACTTCTCCAGTCCATCCCGGCGGGCACTTGCACGACGTAAGCGTGCACTTACCGCCATTTTGACATTTACATCTCTCAGGACAAGGCTCATCCTTCGGACAAACTTCTTCGCACCTATTATAAATATAATATCATATAGTAAAAGATGCCAGGAACCACCCTTGACCCACTGCGCCGAGTGGTTACGGATTCAAATTGGGATTGGCTCCAGTCCATCATATAGTACTAATAATTAAAGCGTTACTGGTTCCTTAATTTTACACATTTACATTAACATACTATTGAGAGTGTTAGTCTGGGGATATATATTATTATTTATAATTCTATTCCTATTTTCATACCCGTGACGAAGTCATTTTTAGCGAGTACCTACGGAGAACCTGAAGTTACTGCAATCTTTTAGTGATTGCTAAAGAGTATAAAAAGCCCGAGCACTCACAGCGGGCCGGTGAAGCCGGGCGGGCAGGCGCAGGCGCCGGTGGCAGGGTGGCAGGTGGCGTTGTTGGCGCAGCGGCAGGTCTCGGCGCAGTTGTCGCCGTAGCTGGGCGGCGCGCAGGCGCGCTGGCACGCCTCGCCGCGCCAGCCCGCCGCGCACGCGCACGAGCCCGTCAGCGGCTCGCACGTCGCACCGTTCAGGCACTGGCACTCGTGCTGGCAATGACGCCCCCATTTGCCATCGGGACACGCTACAAACATGCCATGTTACGGAGTGTTACTTAGATTTTTCGTGTTATATGCGAGTCTGAAAGAGAATAGTATCGCCCCATATTTCATGACGACCTATTGAAACTGTCTAACATAATCTTGATTTTTACGATTCTGGCCTCAGATGACCTATACTGATTACCTGGATGAAATGGGGGAAATTACCCTTTACACGCTCATGCCTTGGCTACTTTCTCTCAAAAAAAATTAAATGGGTGCCACTCCTGTAAATACAAGCTATGAGTTTAGTCTATTAGGAATATTATTATATTACGTTTGCCTTGAATGAGTAATACGTATTTAGATACCGCCAAATTACAATTTAATAAGCTATTATCCACCACCACATTACAACCACAGACATAAACTTTCAGCAACTTATTTATTTAATAAATAATATTATGAATGCTTCATACGTCATTTAATTTAGTAGATACAGCACATCCTGTTTATGTTAACATTGTAGGTACCTATTCCTCGGTAGGCGCTGATCAGCAGTGTGATTTTGAAATCTCGGAAATCGGATTCGGATTCGGAACGGTAGTTTGCGTCTACGAAGTTAGTTTAATAATGGTAGGAAATAGTAGAAAAAATATTGATCGCGAAATTTTAACTAATACGGGTTTTTTTATGATAAAAAGCTTCAAACTTATAACCACACACAAGAAATATTAAGTCAGACACTTGTTATTTTTGATATTCACGTTTCTAGGCCTATATGTTTTTATTATTCTTTTTGGTGTACCGAACTTCGTAAACAAATATTGCTATTTTGATTTCCGAATTCGAAGATTGTGGACGTTTGTCGACGGAAAATCATTCCGATCCGACCATAACTTTCCGAGGAGATTTATGTGTAGGAAGTCTTTCCGATGGCATTTAGTTTTTTTTATTACTCAATTTGATATTATACGAATTATTGGATATTGCACTGGCTTTAATAGCATAATTAAAGCCGTATTTTTGGATGAAACAATAAATACAACGCAATCCCAATGTAGCTAAATGTATTTAGGTACCAACCTACTTATTTATTTACTTTAATACAATTTGGTCATTATACATTTAAAAAATATTTCATTCGCATTATTAACAAGACAAAAGCACATACTCAAACTTTATAGGGACAGACAGGGATGAATACGCAGGTTCGGTTGCCAATTTTTTTCAATAGAGGGCGCTGTAGCCTTGCAACCTAGTTTTTTATTTTTACACGAATATGGAGCATCTATGTGACATGATGTTACAAATTATATAGGTAATCAACGTTCATTTTAGTTATTTGTAAATTTCTCGTCAACAACAATAAACAAACCTCAGACATAGATTAAACAAACTTTTTTTTCATTGGATTTGTCAGTTTACAAAGATCGGTACAAAAAATAAAAAAACTAACACGTAGGCTTAGAAACGTGAATATCAAAAATAACAAGTGTTCAACTGAATGTTTGATTTATGTGGTTATAAGTATGAAGCTTTTTATCACAAGAAACTGTAATAGTTTAGATTTTGCGTTCAATATTTTTTCTACTATTTCCTACCATTATTAAACTAACTTCGTAGACGCAAACTACCGTTCCGAATCCGATTCCGATTTCCGAGGTTTCAAAATCACACTGCAGACGGCGTACAATTTCACGACATTATTTTTGCATGTGAAAATAAGCTCTACAAAATCTAGACTGGAATCAAATAAAGTGATGAATGATGACTTACAAATATCACAGGCGGGTCCCCCGTAGCCGTGCGCGCAGGCGCACGTGTTGGGCGCCACGCACGTGCCGTGCACGCACGAGTCGGCGCACACGGGCACGCACGCCACGCCCTGCGAGTCGGGCGCGTAGCCCGCGCAGCACTCCTCCACCGGCCTGTTTTTAACCAGCGTTTCTGTCTTCACCACCTCGCGGTACTTAATCCTATACTTTGAACACTTCGGCGGCACGTTGAAGCACCATCTGTACTCTTTGACTTGGTATGGCTGTTTTTCCTTCACCTGTATTGTCGTTGTATACCTGTTAATATGAAATACTTGATAAAACTGTTAAGATATTGTATTCATTCATACTATATTTTGTCCTGGTATTTTTCTTCTGACGGTCATTAAACGACTTACTTATCCATACAAATACTTACTATTTATCTATTTACTTACACTAGAATTACTAAGTACATTCAATTATTATTATTACGTAATGATTGGTTAGGATTTATTGTAGGTAATCAATATCAAGTAATGGGACAGAAGTAAATAATGTAATCAATTAACTCACAATAGACGTAAACGCAACATTATTAAGTAGGTAATTGCGAGTCAGAAGTTCATTACTGTCAGATAGCAAATTATCGCAATTTTAGTAGTCACAGGACATTACTAAAGATACCGATTGAAATGAGCCTTTTTATTCATGTCTGGGCGTAAACAAAAAGGACATAACAGGACGAGGAACAGTAAAAACTCTATTAAGTTAACTGACCCGATGAGTAACGAGACTGATCAGCGACAATCAGTCGCCCCGGCGTTCAACAGAAAATAATGTCTGCTCAAACAATGTCTGCTCGGACCTAACAGCTAACAAATAACAACAACACAATAACCATAGTGCAAGCGAATCATTGTTTAACTAAATATAAATGAAATATTAGTATACATTTATGAGAAACCTTTTAAAATGAATATAGTGAGAGAATATATACATGTCTTATTTTGTGAAATAAATGATTACAGGTAAGTAAACACTCTGAAACGTCGTATTGGTAGTACCTATTGTTTATTATCAGGCTTCGCTCTAAAAATACATAATAACAGTGATTACATAATTGAGTAGGTATTTGTTTTTTTTGAATTGGTGTAGCACACAATAAAAGGTCTAGATTTCATAACGAAGTAGGTAGAACTGAGAACCAACTCGGTTCGAAATAAATGAAAATGTAAGGGATTGACAATTCACTTACTACCTTCAAGTGTGACGTTTGATTTAGAGTTAATACCTGAACCTAGTGACTCATAACTATGAGCATAGACAAACCACCTTAAAGTGTGACGTTTGATTTAGAGTTAATACCTGAAGCTAGTGACTCATAACTATGAGCATAGACAAACCAGGCGTATTCGTGGCGTATCTAACTGAAAACTTGAAGTGGAAGATGGAGCTATACCTCCCATTAAAAGAATATGATTACCATCAACGTTACACGGAGACACAAAGAAAATATGCATGTTTAAAGTGCACACTAAGGTGCACTAAAATTATTATTTCGAAACAACGAAAATTGTTTAGTACTTTGAGTAGGTACCTTTTAATACTGACATAATGTGTAATCAATAATTATGTATGACGAACGTCCATGCGAAATACCAATAATAAGTACCTACTTAAAATGTTGAACTGTTGCATAAGGCCCGTTGTTAACGAGACTGTTCCGGTCAGATGCTGGACCGTACTAAGCTTGTGAACAAGCATGATTTGTAGGGGTCGTGCATAGGTAGACGGGTGTCGGCTTTAGCTCATGAACATTTCTCCAGTCTTACATAGGTACATAACTTACGATTGGACGAAATCCAAGTCAATAGCCGCCTGTAGCTCCGGCAAAAAAACCGACTCGTCAACAAGGGGCCTTAAACTGTACTTTGCAGAATTAATCACCTTATTCGCAAATTTGATTTGACCTTAATTCTAGCTATAAGTTCAATGCACTTCTGAGTGTTTATCATACAACGATATTATGCAAGTAAAAGAACGATATCTTAGCTTAGTTGGAAGTACGAAACCAGAAACATGGGGGGTTATGGCATATTTGCCAGAGCCGAACTTAGACTCCCAAATCATCAGTACCTACCTACAGTGAGCTGAAATATTCTAACAACTAGTCTTATCCAAAGATGTTATTCCTTCTAATCAGGACTCTGAAGGCAATTTTCAGGCAAATCATGGTAAAATTTTGAAACAGACGCCAATGAATAATAATAATAATTCGGGGAAACCTTTGAACAGTTTTGGAAGTATGAAAATAAACTTACGCTTCCTGCCTGGTGCACACATTAGGTCCTTCTAATAGCGCGTTGGCCGTGCCCAGCAGCACAAACAACACGGTCCGCGCCGGCCACATCTTCAACTCTGTTCACGCAATATCACGCCGTATCGCCATAACAAATCGATTGTTTTGGCGTGTTTACGTCACAATGTGCATTCAAATATGGCTCGATTGTGTACTTTGCTTCACTTCAACACTGGTTGTAAGTTTACCTGAAACAAAAATAGAAAAAACGTGAGATTAATAAAAACATTGGACACGATCTACTACGTACAGTTAAGTACTTAAATACAACAAATATGTTATTGTAATTACACAGTGATAGTGCTGGCTGAGGATCCTATCCGCGATATCAGTTCTTCCTATGCAAGTTTTCTCACATAGTACCTAGCAGGTATTTGTACAACCATGGGGACCATGAGAGACAACTCGAAGAAGAGCTGAAGATATATTGGATGATACATAAACAAATTTGTGTTATACATACGTCGGTAGGTATCTATTTAACAAACATCTACTTGTGGGAACTATTATAGTAGAACCTGCCTGCCTGCCTAGTACTGAAGTATAATAACGTTATTCAAATTGTTCAATATAAAATAAGATATAAGCTGTCGACGTCCAGTAAAACCGAGCAGAACACACACAATATACATTGAACTGAGGACAGTCAAAACAAAGATAGTGTATACTAACCTACTACTGTCTTATTTTACGGTGAATCCCCACTTTAACTATACATTTATTTTACTACCTAAATAGGTACTTGCGCAAACCAAAAGCGCCCAATAGTACCAATTGCCCCTCCCCCCTGTATCCACGCCTGCATAATAGGCTGGCAAGGTCTATCTTGTTAATTTGTAATAACATTTGAACATTCCAAATCTTAACTGGGAGTTGTTATCAAAACTGATAAACAACATTCATGACTTTATATATTATTGAATTGATGTACGTACGTTTTCTTACGATAGCCAAGCGATGATAGCCAAATTGGTTCAACGCTCGCTTTCGAAACAACGAGTGCAGGTGCAAACCCCGAATCGCATATTTGCGACTCGATCGGATTAAATGTAAAATAACATGTAACAGGACAATTCGTTCACCAAATTATAGACTAGCAGGTAGCAACAGCTAGTTAGGTAACTCAAAATTCGTATTACCATCACCGATGAACGAATTAGGTACAAACTTATCGTCTAATAATTAAATATTATGATACTACTGCACCACGCGTTAATGCGTATTTGATTATGCTTTCACCACTATAGACACATTGAGATGTAATGCTCTGCTGTATAATATATTTTAGACTGTTTTTCGATACCACACCAGCGACTGCTCCTTTTGGTAGGTCGTTGTATTAGGTATGATTGTCTAGTTCGTTGGTCAAAATAATTGATTAGTTTTTTTGGTGTGTTTACGCGAAGCTTAAATGGCGGGGCGGTTAGGTAATTTTATTTCCTTAGGTTCGTTTTGTCTGTATTGTTCTAATATAAGTATTAGTTAAACGCTATTCAACTGGTAGCATTTTATATATTTTAAAGAATCGCTCATATTCTTTCTGGGTGTCTTTAGTATATTTACTCATTTATAGTTTAATTAATGGGATGTCGGTTCTAATAAACCCAGACGACGTGTCGGCCATTCGTCTCTGTTTTTCTTATAACTCTGTTTTGGTAGGGTAGTTAATCGGACCGTGTTAGCCTTAGGTTTAATTAACCGATTTAAAGCAATTCCCATCATGAAATTTGAATATACCAAGTAAGTAATATATCAAGTGTTACATCCAACAGTAGGGCCGAATAAAGCAGCCTGTCACAATGATGTCATCGTTGCAAGGTCGGCCAGTGCGATATTCGTTAAAGAAAAATACTTTTATTGTTAATCTAAACTAATCTAAACTAATATTATAAATGTGAAAGTTTGGATGGATGGATGGATGGATAGATGGATGGATGTTTGTTACTCTTTCACGCCCGAACGGCTGAACGGATCTGGATGAAATTTGGCACAGACATAGATTATAGTCTGGAATAGCACATAGGCTATTTATCCCGGTAAAATGTATGGTTCCCGTGGGATAGATGTTTTAATTTTTCATACTTTTTATCGCGGGTAACACCGCCGGGCGCAGCTAGTTGTTAATAAAAGAAATACAATCGAATTAAGAACCTCCTCATTTTCTGTGAAGTCGGTTAAAAATAGCAAATACCGACTTTAACAACTCTGCTGGAGAACAAAAAATAGTTTCTATTATTTGGAGTCGGTATCAATCTATTATGCCAAAATAGTATAAGTATTTCGTTAGCGTACGATTGCTTATTTAACTAAAACATGAGCACAGTAGCTGTTCCGCGAATATTGTCAAAACACGAGTCAGCGTTGTTGAAGTCTAAAACAATTGAGCCAATCGTGCATGTCATGAGTTAAACAGGTCACCCGCACCAACGTGTGGGCACGGGTAAATATACACGCATGCGGTCTAAGGGGCGAAAGTGGAGCGATACACCGTACGAATATGAGCGCCCACATCCGCGATTCTTAAAACTAAAACGCATGTCTGACTAGCTGTTACCCGAGACTTCGTCCGCTTGGTATTTAACAAAAAGTTTTCTAAAATAAAAGTTGCCAAGTTACTCCTTGTTACATCAGCTATCTGCAGTGAAAGTCCCGCCAAAATCGGTCCAGCCATTTCAGAGATTAGCCGAAACAAACAGACAGGCATACAGACAAAAGTGTAAAAAATGTTGTTTTGATGTAAGTACCGTGTATACATCCAAACGCACTTAGTAAAAAGCGGTTATTTTAATATTACAAACAGACACTCAAATTTAAATTATATATATAGATTTCTTCAATAAAATCGACAGTGCACTCGACAATTCGGCATTTCTAAATCTCAGTTTGACTAATCACCGACTGTAATGTTTGCACCATACATAAACTACTAACTATTATCACGCATGAAGTCTGTCTGGGTGCGACGCGCGCGATTGAAGCGTCAGCTCTCATCCCGGACGCTTTGATAACGCAATGATGAAAACAAAAATACGACAGACAGGGTCAACCATACTATTTTGCGTAATATGACAATTACAGTGAGACGTGTCAAATTACAATGCAGAATGCAGCTACGGAATCTGATGGACCCGGAACATTATAGATTACGAAATTACCGTTCCCTTGGGTACCCGTACGGGAATCAAACCCACGGCCACTCGATATAATGAGCCAAATGGCGATCGTCAACTCGTTACAATACCCAGTAGACTTAGGTATTTTGGCTCAGAAGATTGTAAACTATATACCTATTTAGGATAATTGCTGTTTTTTACAATAAAATATGGTTAGGGTAGGTTAGGTATACACATTGACATGGGTAGAATAGCAATTTTAGGTACGGATTACTTTTGGCTGTAATATTGCTATAACTTGATCAACCTGTTCAATATATTTTAATGTAGTCAGGTAGCCTATTTATAAAATAAATGAATGAGTACCATCTTGGCTTTGGTAGGTGCCTGCTCGCCTTCAGACACTCTGTAAACAAATCCATTGAAATTTGATCAAGAGATAGATGTATGAAAGTCCAAGTATGACATAGGACACTTTTACAGACAAGTCATTATAAGACCATATGAATGAGCATAATATAAATGAGGACAATGAGTCACATGGTGACAAATATCTTTAGAAACATAAATACACCTACTAAGCTACACACCACAAAATATGGACAGTACTGTAAGTAATAATTTTTGCAAAGCATTTTGCAGATGTTTGAAATGTGTTATCCAGATGGATGTTTCCAAATAATTTTAGGATCACTCACCATTTAATACAAAAATAGTAACCACACTTTTGCATCTATCTCGGTTTGTGCTTGTATTATGAATTACCTACTATAGTGAGGTACATATTTATTCTAAGGAATCTCTAGCATAGATGTGTCGGACAGAGTGAATGTTAAGGTGGCCAACTTTTAATTATAACAATGCAGGACTATAATCCTAGTAAAGGACCAAGAGATAGCAATATTCTCTATTATTTACTTTGAAACTATATATATATCATTTTAAAGATATAACCAGGGCTAAATTAATAGGGTTGTGATCTGATTTGAGTACTTATAGATTTACTTAAGAGGTGGATGTTTCAGGTCATATGTTCAATGTGGGATGGTTGGCCACCTTAGTGGAAAATCAATATATGTTTGTACCCAAATCAAGTATTTTATTACCAAATAAATTTCAGACATCTATGTGAGAAATGTGAACACTGCTTCTTTAACAGAAGAAAAAAAGAAGTCACAACTTCTTGATGAAACAACATCCCTAAGATGTCTTGCCACAGAGATCATACATTGGTTACAGATTAGTAAATTAAAATTTTAACATATATAAGATTCATATCATTTTATTTACTGACTAGGTATCCAACCAAGAATTACACAGCTCAGATAATAAAGAACAAAGAAATATTTATGTGAGTCACATCATGTCAGCTAATTGCTGGCTCACAACCTATTCTTGTGTAACTAGCATGTTTGCTAACTTCTTAATATTTACACTGCAATTAAGATTATGGGGTTTTAGGTGTCGCAGTACAGTCAGCTTGTCAGGCTTGATACTTGGCTAGATAATGTACTCTATATACTACAGCCAGTATAGGCTTGTTGGGTACAGGCAGATGGGTTACCTATAAGTAACTAACTGGTATGACACAAAGAACTAAATTAATAATCAGACATCATCCTAATTATCGTAGGCAATGGTTTGCAAATAAAAGGAATTATATAGAGCCAGCAATACATGTGCATGTTACACACACAAGGCAGATAAGTACCTAGACCATGTGCTCTACTAACTTGCACTATCACACAACTAACACTTTGACATACCTATAAAAGTAAGTCAACTAGATGGTATGCAAGTAGATCTTTAGTATCAATTAGCATGCAAGTAACTGTCTGGGGATGCAAGGAATGTCTGATACAAGCATGCCATTATCAGATGCAAGGAAACTAAGCTGTGTGTAGCTGGCATGTGTATTGACATAGATATGTATTGGTAGTTAACATAATACAAGCTTTTATAGCACGCTTTTTACTGCTATATTGCAGGCTGCATGGATGTATCCAATAAAATGCAAAGTGGGTTGAATGGTAATAATAAAATCTAGGTCACTAGCAGCGAAAGTGTTAAGACTTCAGCAAAGTAGGTGGTAGGCATATTGGTGAATGATAGTTACCTACTGTATGTATTCAAGAATAATCATTCAAACCATTCATGTTAAAACATGAGTATATAGATATGTACCTTGTACATTCCAATTGCATGCAATACTTTTAGCAGTCCCATTGATACTCCCATTCGGTTTTTAAGACCAAAATGGCACAGGTTTTTTTCGAAAAGATTGATTAGATAAGATCATACTTACGAAACACAAATGTATATACATCAATATTTTGATAAATATCAATGTTTTGACTGCATCATCGTAATAGTATTATTCATTCACTGATGACTTTTTCTTTGTTGTTATTTTAGTGTAACAAAATTTGAACTTATTGATATAAACACAGAACCAGAACAGATAAATAAGAAATCACCGATTCACTCAATAAAAGAGAAAAAAAACCTCCTCGTTAAATTGTGGATAAGCGTTTTATAATAACAACAACTCGTAAACTGTGAGCAACACAAGCGCACAAGAGATCCTAAGCATACTGTGAAATGTGAACCATAATTAGGACCAGTGCTGCCAACACTAGCAAACTGAAAAGCAGCAAATTACCGATATAAAAACAGTAGATGGTTATCTTAGAACAATGGTTTTAACCAAAACGCTTTTCTTTCTGGAAGGAGTTTTATCAGAAGATGAATAGTGATATTTATCTTCTGAATGAACTCCTCCCGCTAATTGTCACATTTACCTAAACTCGTTTTTTCTATTTCTAACGCTGGAATTTCCTATTCGTATCCCACTTTACGAGTAGACCGTACTGCCATCTAGCGTGATATTTGAAAAAATTGACATTTAGATTAGAATCTACGTTGTCAGGAAATATTTTTATTTCAAACTAGCTGTTACCCGCGACTTCATCCACGTGGTATTAACCAAAAAAGTTGTTCCAAAATAAAAGTAGCCTAGGTTACTCCTTGTTACATCAGCTATCAGCCAGTGAAAGTCCCTTCAAAATCGGTCAAGCCATTTCAGAGATTAGCCGAAACAAACAGACAGACTGACAAACATAAAAAAAAATGTTTTGGTGTATGTACCGTGTATACATCCAAATGCACTTATAAAAAAGCGGTTATTTTAATATTACAATCAGACACTCAAATTTTATTTATTTGTATAAAAGAAAGATGAGATTCTAACTTTCTTTTTAAATAAAATGGCGTATGTACAGAGCGTGAAGGTGCCTAAAGTTAAACAAAAGCAGTAGAAATATGGACTTAAACAGAAAACAGGGCTGTTGTTGAAAAAACAGTAAATCTACTGGTAAAACAATAGGATTGGCAACACTGTTTAGGACCACATACATGCCACAGAGTACCTTGTATATCAGACGAACCACCCACAGACCAATAATAGAGCAAGTCGGACGAACTAGCTAGAGATGTTACGATCAGTGTTGCCAACCCCAAGAAACTGAAAAACAGCAGCTCACCAATAAAAAAACAGGAGAAAACAGTAGGTAAAGTAAAAAAAGGCAGATTTCATACTTTCCTCATATAATTAAAACAATTACCCACTTTTATTAGTTACCAGGACTCACATGCATTGTTATATTATAATATTGATCACAAAATAATACAAAACAAAAATCAAAGTAAAATTATTTCCCACTTTCATCCTCAATAGCCATTTTCAGACTCATTTTCATTTTTAAAATCATACATATTTTTGTTAAATTTCTTCATTTGCCTTTCTGTGGCTTAAAATGAGTAGCACTCGGCTATTTCGGTTTTAGTGTTAAATCAATTCTGTTGCGTAATTTGGTTTATGAAAAC
Source organism: Pheosia tremula (assembly GCA_905333125.1). Classification (NCBI taxonomy): domain Eukaryota; kingdom Metazoa; phylum Arthropoda; class Insecta; order Lepidoptera; family Notodontidae; genus Pheosia; species Pheosia tremula. Next base: position 4,324,282 of record HG995405.1, on the reverse strand, counting down.
CAAATTACGCAACAGAATTGATACATATTTATAGCTGAAAATAATCTTTCTACGGTGGCGCTGCTATGTGGTAGGCACTAAAGTTTCTTCACCAATTCTCACAATGTGGGAAATGTTTGAGACCCGTCTCCATTTTTTAATTTGTGTACATGTTTCCAGTAGTTACTTATTATAGTAAGTCAATGTGACATCACTACTGTTTTTTCATGTCTATGATATATGTCTATGATACTTTGTCTGTGGTTGGCGTTCCTACGATGAACGCGTAAGTAAAATGTAAAGACATTAATAAAAGGGTTTCTTAAATACAAACGCATTTCTTCCTCTGGTATCCCATATACCGTAATAGGTTATGGGCCCAGACAAGGAAGTAAAGTAGTTTTCTTACGTTTTGTCTTGAGTAAGTCGCGGTGCAGCAACGGTTGGAGCCCGGCGCGGCACGTGGTTCGAGCAAACGAAAGACAAGGGGCAGCAGCGGTGATTTGCGGGACAATTTTAGCGGTGAGAGGAATTTGCACGCAAAATGAGTTCCGACGGTAACAGAACGATCATTCTGAATGGTCGTAACTGGCAAGCGTGGCGTTTTCAAATAAAGATAGTGTTACGTTCCAAACAACTATTGGGAATTGTAACAGGCACCGAGGTGAGGCCAACAGACGATGGTAAAGGTCAGCAACTATGGGACGAGCGGGAAAATAGGGCACAGGAGGTCATAGTGACCAGAGTGGAAGAGGTTATTATGACACATTTAATATCATGTACATCTAGTACTGAAATGTGGCAGAAATTATGTACCCTATATGAGCCGTCAACAAGAGTCGGGGTACACTTGTTACAGCAGACGTTTTTTAGCTTAAAATATGTGGAACCCATTGCTGTGTTTATTTCTAAAATTGAAGAGTGTGTGACCCAGTTAGCAACGGCAGGAGAAAAAGTATCTGAAAACATGATTATCACAAAAATACTCATGTCGCTACCTGATAAATACAAACATTTCATTTCCGCCTGGGAGAGTGTGCCAGAAGAAAAACAGAAGCTGCAGGAGCTGACAGGTCGGTTGCTGGTTGAAGAGGAGCGGAGTGGCAATGTTGCCAGTAGCGGTGCACACCGAGATTCTGCATTAGTGGTTGGTGCGCAGCATAGTGTGAAGTGTTTTGAGTGTGGAAAAATAGGCCATAAAAGAAATGAGTGTAGAAATAGAAAGTGTTATAACTGCCAGAAGATGGGTCATTTAATAAAAGACTGTAAGTTAGTAAAAAATAAAAATGTTAAGCAAAATAAGAATTCCAATTCAGAAACTTCATTTGTAACAAGAGAGATACAGAGTAATTTAGTAAATTCTAAGAATTTTGTTTTAGATTCTGGAGCAAGTGACCATATGTGCTATATTAAAGATATGTATACTGAGTTTTGTGAAATTAGTACTAAAAGATATGTTACAATTGGTGATGGCAAGAATTTAGAGGTTTTAGGCATTGGAAAAGTAAGTGTGTATGCTTACAATGGTTCAGAGTATACTCTCTGTACTTTACATGATGTGTTGTATGTACCAAAATTAAATGTGAATTTGTTTTCTCTAGGGTCAGCAATTAATAAAGGTCACAAGATGGTGTCGGATTCTAATGGATGTAAGTTTTATAAAAATGGTTCCATAACAGCTGTAGCTGATAAATATGATAAGATGTATGTAATGAAATTTAAATTTAGTGATGTAGCTTTGTTAACTTTGACAGATTGGCATAATAAGTTTGCACACCAAAATTATCAGTATGTAAAAGAGTTTTTAGATTTAAAAGGCATAAAATATGAAGGGCAGACTGATCAATGCTTACCGTGTATAGAGGGAAAACAGCATAGATTACCATTCCATCAGAGTAGGAGTAGGTCAGGTGAACCAGGTGAGCTCATACATATGGATCTGTGCGGGCCGATGGAGGAAGTATCAGTAGGAGGTTCTTCATATTTTCTTTTATTTAAGGATGATTATAGTAGTTATAGGTTTGTCTATTTTATTAAGAATAAGTACGAAACCAAAGAGAAAATTGAAGAATTTATAGAGCAGTTTCAAAATGAGTTTAGGTGTAAAATAAAACATTTTCGGTCAGATAATGGAACAGAGTTTGTGAATAGAGCAGTAGAGAATTTATTTAAAACTAAAGGTGTGGTACATGAGTTAACAGTTAGTTATACACCTGAACAAAATGGTAGAATTGAACGTGAGATGCGTACTATTGTCGAATCTGCCAGAACTATGATTATTCAGTCAGGTTTAGGTAAAGAATTTTGGGCTGAGGCAGTAAATACAGCGGTGTTTACAATAAATAGAACTGGGAAAAGTAAGGTTAGTGGAAAAACACCATATGAGTTGCTGTATAATAAGAGTTTTGATGTTACCTTATTGAGAGACTTTGGTACTAAGGTGTATACACATATACCAAAACAGAATAGATTAAAGTGGGATCCAAAGAGTAAATTAGGAATTTTTGTGGGTTATGGTGATCATACAAAAGGATACAGGGTGTGGTATCCAAATACAAGAAGAGTAGAAATTTATAGAGATATAGTATTTGTCAAAGAGAAGAAGGAAGAAATAAAGACTGTAAACTTGAGTAGTACATTAATAGAGAGTGATGTAGAAGAAGAAGGACAAAATGTTGAAGAGGAAGAAGAAGAAGGTCAGAATCAAGAAAATAAAGAGTCAGAGCTAGATGATTGTAAAGAAGTAGAGCAGCAAGAAGAAGAAACTAGCAATATCGAAGAAGATGGGAGATCAAGTGAAGTTGATATGATAGAAGAATATTTAGATGCAGATGAGATGTCTGATAATGAAGAAGATGAAAATCCTAGAAGCAAAAGGAATGTGAAGAAGCCAGTATGGACCAAAGATTATGAGATGGCATTAATGGCACAAGGGGAAGAACAATTAACTTATGAAGAAGCTGTTAGTGGGAAAAATAAAGATAAATGGCTAATAGCAATACAAGCAGAGTTAAATGCTCTAAATAAAAATAATACATGGAAAGAGGTGAATTTACCAGTAGAGAAGAAATTAATTGATACCAAGTGGGTATTCAAGGTCAAGAAAGAAGGAAATAAAGATGGTTATAAAGCTAGTCTAGTTGTAAGAGGCTTTAAGCAGGAAGATCAGTTTGATCATTCAGAGATTTATGCCCCAGTGGCAAAACTACCTACATTGCGGATTTTATTAGCAATAGCTAGTAAATATAATATGGATATTCAACAGATGGATGTCAAAAGCGCATTTTTATATGGGAACATAGAGGAGGAGGTGTTTGTAGAGAAACCAAAAGGGATGAAGAAAGATGGCAAAGTATTAAAATTGCAACGCTCTTTGTACGGATTAAAGAAATCTCCAAGATATTGGAATGAGAAATTCAATCAGTTTATGATTCAGGAAGGGTTTATAAGAAACCAAAATGATTATTGTTTATATTATAAGAAGGACATAAAGTTTTATGTTTTATTATTTGTTGATGATTTGATTTTACTGTGTGAAGATAAGCAAGAAATAAAAGGATTAAAAGAAGCATTACAGGAAAAATTTGAGATGAAAGATTTAGGTGGAGATAATCTTAAATATCTAGGAATAAACATAACTAAGAAGAATTATGTAATTGAGTTGAACCAAGAGCAATATTTGAAAGACATATTGAAGAAGTACAATATGGAAGAATGTAAACCTGTAGCAACACCCATAGAACAGGGTTTAGTGTTAGAAAAAGAAGTATCTACAGATAAGGAGTTGATAAAAAGATGCAGACAATTAATAGGAAGTCTCATGTATGCCATGTTGGGAACACGTCCCGATTTGTGTTATGCATTGAGTTATGTAAGTCGATTTCAAAGTTCTGCTAATGAGAGTTTATGGAAAGCATTAAAGAGAATTTTGAGGTATATTAAGGGAACTATAGGATTAAAATTAATTTATAGAAAAGGAGTAGATGTGCAGTTAGAAGGGTATACAGATGCTGATTGGGCAGGAGATCAAGCAGATAGGAAATCTACATCAGGGTATATCATGAAAGTTTTTGGTAATACAGTGTCATGGTCTTGTAACAAACAGCAGTGCATATCACTATCAAGTACAGAATCAGAATATGTAGCCTTAGGAAGGGGAGTCGCAGAGGGTTGCTGGATAAGAAATTTATTAAGAGAAATAGGAGTTGATTGTAAAAGTTTTATTATAAATATAGATAATCAGTCTGCAATTCATGTTGCAAAAAATCCAGAACACCACAAGCGCCTGAAACATATAGATATTAAGTATCATTTTGTGAGACAGAAAGTTGAAGATAAAATTGTAAGTTTGAACTATATACCTTCAGAAGATCAACTTGCTGATATATGTACTAAGGGTTTGAGTAAAGTTATCTTTGTTAAGTTGCGGGATATTTTGTTTGCTTGCTAAAGATTAATACGTTTTGAGTTTTATATAGAGTTAAGTTTGAAGTGTGTAATTAAGTTAGGGACAGTTCTCAAGTTATTTGTTTTGTAGTAGGCATGTATGGCGAAAGTAACAGTTTTATTGTGTGAGTGGTGTTCACATTGAGGAAGGGTATTATAGTAAGTCAATGTGACATCACTACTGTTTTTTCATGTCTATGATATATGTCTATGATACTTTGTCTGTGGTTGGCGTTCCTACGATGAACGCGTAAGTAAAATGTAAAGACATTAATAAAAGGGTTTCTTAAATACAAACGCATTTCTTCCTCTGGTATCCCATATACCGTAATATTACTACCATCTAGCGTCAATGCGTTTTATTACATAGTGTTATCACAAAATATTTGCATAGAACCTGAACACTAATTGAAAAACAGTAAAAATTAGGAATGAAACAGAAAACAGGGTCATCAATGTGAAAACAGCAAATCTACTGTTAAAACAGTAGGGTTGGTAACACTGGTTACGATTGTACTTCTCTCTTTTGAGTGAGGTGGCAACACTGGACGACTTAACTACTGAATGATAGGCTTCAAAAGGTAAGAACTCAGGTCCGTTAACAAAATTAAAAAATATATTAATTCATTCATTCGAAATTACTATACGAAAAGCTGACAAATTGTGACAAATATTTTTTTTTGGCTATTTATGTATTCTGTTTTCGAGTTTTTTGTAGTTACTTCTTTGATTATGCTTGTAAAAGTTAGTGATTAATTCAAATGAACACAATCATATACGGCGCTGGTACATAAGCGCCTTGTTATTAAGATAACGAGCATGGATTCTTCATCTATAGTCAGCTTTAGCAATGAGTCTACTTTCCAAACCACACTGAAGGGAGATACTAACAATATTAGTGTTCATGAATTGGCTCTCCATGCTATGAGAGATCGGTGTTTATTGCTTCAGAGGAGAATAAATACGTTAGAATCGGACAATATGCGATTAAAACTGGACGTTAAGGCGTCCGAGTGTTCACCTTACATTCCATTGAAAGAAGACGAAAAACTTATGTTACATCAGAAAATAGCTGAGCTTAATAAACAAAAATCGCAACTTATGCACCATGTGTTTATGGTCTCGTGTGAAAACAAAAACTTATGGAATAAGATAGCAGCACTGAAGGGACCTGATAAACCAACAAATAAGGATTACACAAAACAACCTTTGCTACGTACAAATACATACATTCATAGTACTCCAAAAAATAGTGCTAATTATCAAGAAAAGTATTCAGAATCGAGTCTAGAAGAAATATCGCTTAAGTTAATAAATAGTTACATTCAAGAGAAATCACAACTAGTAGAACAATATGAACAGATGGCACAACTTCAAGATGTGGATGATGATAATATATTGAATGTTGACTCCATTGGTTTTAATTATATTGAAGATCCAGCAACTGATTCTCTTAAAGAAATCCGATGTCAAACTGAGAAACTCCAAAATTTAAAAAATGAAGTGGCACAGCAAGAGAACAATTTGAATTTAATAATTTCTAGAGTTGAAAGTATATTCAAAGGTGAGCATAATATCTATATTCATTGACATTCTTCACATTATGTCTCTGATCGAGCAGACTTATTCAGACCCCTTAATAGGTTGTAGTTACTATTAGAGCCTTTACTTAGTGCCCAGGGATATACATTTTTGTTTGAACAGTAGAACCACATGGCTGCAGCATTTTATTGTATTAGAGCTACATATCACTTTAGGTTACGGTAATGCCATGATAGTATAATTTAAATTATTATCATCATTATATATATTTTCAGATGGCTACAAATGTCCAACATGCATTGCAAATAGTGCTAAAATAATCACATCAGAACACAAAGAAATAGAAACCAGTGATAGTCTTGCAAATTGGGCTACACCAGCTGATTCTAGCACTTACAATAATAATTTCAGTGAACTGACTACATCAGCATACAAGAAGAGCATTCTAGAAAATAATGAGGAAGATGTAACAAATGAACCTATTGATAAGATATGCCCTATGTGTGGGCAAACATTCCAGAAAGATGTAGCATTTGCTGAATTTCAGTCACATGTAGAAAACCATTTTATGGGTGATATAGAACCAGATTCTGTCATAGAGAACTTTGAGAATATTCCAAATTCATTTGATAATATTATGTAACTTTTTATCTCACTATATTGTTTAGTTGACTTAGTAAATTTTGTACATTATCCTTAGAGAATTTATGCACAAGTTCCATTGTTTAAAAACAAGTTTGCCACAATATTTGTGTGCTTATTTGAGATTATATTGTTGTTGCCTTAATAAGTGTGGGTTTATATTGATAAATGGGTGCTGTGTGTGTATTAACTGGCACCCCCAAGAATTGGCTGTGTAAATCCAAAACGGAAACGAGCCACTTCCCATTCTTAATGTAAGACATTTATCTGTTAAATTCATAGGAAGTTTCAATTGGTGACAAAGATATTACAAATATTTATTATTGGACACAAAAATACTTGGAATAAGAATTGTAAATAGTTTAAAACTTCTATAGAAACCACTGTAAAGCTTGAAGCTCCTCTGAATATTTGATATAAAATAAATATTTCTAAGTTAACATTAATAATTACAGAACAGACTGCCCATTCTGTAAATAGTAATGTAATTTTTTCCAAGGCCAGTGTGTAAATAACACTAGTAAAAGTGTGGTTATGTGTATGGATAAAAATAATTTATTGTTTTGTGTGAATGTATGGTGATTGAAAATAATTATAAAGGTTTTCCATCAAATGCCGCCAAATGAGCATCGGCATCCAGTAAACCTCAACATAACCAAAAAATTGCCATTCTCGGACTGGTTTGTAAGCAGCATTATAGTGCCCGGCAAATAGTTTGAAATTAATAGGCCTCAGCAAAGCCGCCATTTTTGTTCATCTTAATTGACAGACACTACATATAAAGAGTGTTAACAGATTGACATCATTGCATTAACATTCATGCTTCTTAACATTTGACATTGTCAGTCCATAATGGATTAACCATTGTAGAGTATCAAAATGCCAATATATAATATCAATATGTACTTAAATGATATTTTATGGAATTAAATAACTAGTCCATAGATAATGACATACATAGTACAGAATTAAAAGCATTGTGTAGTTATCATGATCAATTAAAATACTCTTGATGTCAACTGTATTTTTGTGATTATATATATAGTAGTGTGGCTGGGTACTACATTCTAATATTCGAGATTACAGGTTTCAACATTTTAACTCTCCACCTTTAGTTTATATTGTGTGTGAATCATTTTTAGTATGGGGTATTAATTTATACAATTTGTTTGGCTATGGTTACCAATTTGATGTTTAAATAAAGACATAAAAGAACATTTATATTTTTTTTATATTAAACCATTTAAGTTCAGTTATAGACTTCTTTTATTTTTCAAGTTTACTTATTACGGATACTAGTATATACTTTTCCTATTCTGTGTAATTTAAGCTAAATCGGTGGGTTTGACATCAGTTGACTTGGATGGTTGTTGAGTAGTTTTCTGTAGAAGATTTTTACTGAACCACTGGGGTCGTTCCTTCTTCATTTCTATGATCCTTTTGCCTTTCCAGAATTCCTTGGGCTGTAACAGAAATAAAAAGTACTTACTATTTGATTTTAATCACAATCATATTCTATCACATACTTATTAGAGAGAGTAGACTGAAGATGTTAATAAAATTAAAACAGATTTTAAAAAATAGTGTGGTCCATAATTTCTCAATAAAGTTGACACCAGAAGGTACTTGGCATGAATGTGATCAATATATGATCTGCTTCACCTACTATAAAAGTACTATATAATGATATGGAACTAAACCCCAAGATCTGGAACTTGTTAAAAATCTAGAAAATTTAAATAAATACCTCATCTGGAAGGGTTTCTCCATTATACAAAACAACAACATCATTTTCAATAGGATTGAGGCCCAATTTCTCCTTTATTTTAGCTTGGATCTCTTCAGTCTCCTTCTTTACCTTGGTGTAGCAGTTTCCTGAAATTAACAAAGACATGATTTGGTTCATTTCATCAGTATATTCTGACCACCTTAGATCCCAGTTTACACAGTAGTAGCAATGGTAGGAGTATGTTGGGCCAAGTCCCACATGCAAACATTTTAACACAGTAGGGTGATATAGATTTTTAAATTATTCTGTAAAACTGAGTTTCTTGCTGGATGATTGAGGTTGCTCTCAGATGCATAGTATATTAAATATACAACATAGATGAAAAGAATACATTTTTGAAGTCTATGTGCCTACACAAACAAAAATACTATTTAATGTTGAGTAAGGTTAATATTAAAAGTAATATGTTAACACTTTACCACAAAGATGGCCTTTTTCATGATGATTTCCACAATCCTGACATACTACTATAGTTGTTTTGGGTACTAGCATCTTCCACACATAGTCAGGAGACCCAAATTTCCTCTTCAGCCTCTTCTCAATGGTTCTACGGAATTTTGGTACTGCTAATAGAATCCCATCTCCAACTAAGTCTTGAATAGAGAACTTTTTCGGTGGTACACTACGTTTTTCGCCATGAACGTATGCTAAAGCTAACTCTGGGAAAGAAAAGCATTGATACAGTAACAAATAATACGTGAACCTATATGAACTTACAACTACAATATTTCTGAAAATATTTTACCCTTCGGTGGATAACCAAACATGTGAAATATATTTTTTTCCACATTCTTCATGATGTTTATGACATGAGATAAACGTGGCATCATTTTCGTTGACAAAGAAAGCGCGTAGATGAGTAGGTAGAAAGAATATAATGTTTGATAAATGTATTTATACGATAAAATAATAAGATGAGGTTATGTTTTTTTTTTATTTGGCAGTACCCATAGAGAAAATAACGCAATGCATCATGACCTACCTCCCTCACCAAATAGGTTCATGCTCACCATAGGTATTTTGCTAGGGCATCATCAAACTAAGTACTATTTACGTGTCGGTGAAGCTATATTCATTTTATTTAATAGCATTTCATCTCGCAAAGAAAGAGGTACGATGATATCTTGGCGTCATTCTCGATCAAATGACCATCTGCACTTGATCATCCATGTACAGTACACTTAATAATCAATCATTACTGCACATATATAATAGTAATAATACCAGCCCTTTTAATTCCACTATTGTGCACGGGCCTCCCTTCAATGCGAGGGGGATTAGGTTATATAGTCCACGACGCTGGCCCAGTGCGGGTTGGCGGACTTCACACGTCTTTCAAGAGGTATTCTGAGACATGTAGGTTTTCTCGGGATGTTTTCCTTCATCGTTTAGCAAGTGATAATTAACATAAAATCATACAATAAACGTAATACAATAAGTACAATTATTTATTTCTATGTGTAGTATTTGCGTAAATATAATAAATCTAATGTAATCACTGATTTTTACAACATGTAGTTTTCTGAGCTAACGACTTGTACAACAATTAAATATGTCGGCTGGCCTGTCCGCTAATAATAAAACTAATCATCAAAAAATCAACTTGGAGGCTTCTAAGGGCTAGTAACCAAAGCCATAAAGTCAAATAAAAAATAAAAAAATATGGCGACTGCCTGCTGGCGGTTGACAATCAGCTGTCTATAATAAGTGGGGAGGAAAAGGCGAACGTCTCGGAAGGTGCGTGTTATGTAGTTCATATTCTGAAGCGTTTCGTTGCAGTTGTAGCTATGGCGTGTTTAAGTTCGAGTAGGCTCTGTGCTCGTGTTCAAGATAAGTTATTGTGTCAATTCGGACATAAAGTTCGAAAGCAAACTGTATTTGTGAAACTGAAACCTCCCGGACCATCTCCATTGAGGATATTCGGAAAGACATGTCAGGTTAGATACAAAATTCACTTGTTTTTTTATATTAGCACACATAATAACTTCAATATTTACGTTTCTAATCCACCGAACCAGAAAGCAATCGTTTTAGGCTCCATGTAGAGTATTTATTTTATATAGTGCAGTCCTTTTACATAACAGCTTGACAGCGACTTATAACCTATATTTCTCAGCTGATCTAATCAAACAAAGATAAAAGGTTTTCTGAATTAGAATGCCTGAAAGAAACTGTCTCCAATTATTAATCTACGTATCTGTGTATTACAAAAGAATATATGTAGTGAAGTAGGGTCATTCATTGGAAACGTTAAAAGTGAAATCTTCGTGAGTAATCGTGAGTCGGTCAATGGACAGTGGGTCGCGTCGCGCGCGGCACAGGTTTCTTGAGTATACCGAATGATTTTCACCGTAAGCAAAGATATTCGTAACTTTTACTTTCATCAAACAAAACGACGCTGTTTCGGTGTCGATAATGATCAAATTATTTAGGTTTGTAAGTATCGTAGTAGTAGGTACCTACTAACAATATAGTTCAGCCTGACTGGGAACAATCCATAAGGCAAAAAACGATGTATTATAATACTACTAAATGTATAACAAGTGTCTCTAAATAGGTACCTACCTACCCCTCCGCAGAATACAGGGGTAGTAGTGTTTATTAATTTATTTCTAAACAATTTCATGCATTATTACCAAAACAAACTATTTTCCTGTCCGTAATCAGGTAGGGAATAGGTAGGCTACATGGATCCATTTCAACATTTTATCCCTATACATACTTAGGTACTTAGGTAAATTATAATAATAATATTTAGTTATTAGTTCAGCAAATACACACATACGATTACTTATAAGGTTCTTACGTAGGTATCTGCGTATCCGCATAGTTTCCTAGCTTGTTATTTACCTACCTATTAAAGTAGGTACATAGCCCAATCATCCGAAGATGTTCTGTGATAAAAGTCATCAAAGACAAGGCATTGTCCCGGCACCTCATAAGCATAGCAAGTCTGTTGCGCGCGCGCCGCCATGGTACCTAGTCGTCGTGCTTTCTCGCGCAGCGTGCGAGCATGCAATGTCCAATCTTAACGATTCGCATGGAACTTTCTAAGCAACAATTATTTTTCGCATTAATGTTTAATTCACTCCTTCAATTGTAATCGAATGCTCGATTTCTTTATCCATATATAAAGAAATATATAGCTAAGCAGTTGTTATATAGCTATACGCCTAGGTGCCCAGCATACGAAAATGGTGTTTATTTCAAAAGATACGTTTTTTTTTCAGTAAATCCCTACGGTACGTACCTCTGATTTTCGACTTCACCTATGATGACAATCTCTAAAGTAGCATGCACTGCCTCACTGCTAGTGAAAGTTGTGTGACGTTTGGGCGCATTTTTAATAGCGCGAAAACTGGGCAAGTAACCTGTCGAAGGAGTGCTATAGCCTTTCTTATTTTTATTCTAGTCCATTTGGCGAGCATTGACCCCGTTTGCCGCGAGACATCATCATTCAAAGCCATTTCTTCGTTGTTGCGTGGCTCAAGCTTGGCCATACCTACTTTTGAGGTATCTTGGTATACCAATGAACTCGCTTCTGATGGCGTAGCACACTAGAAAAAAACATTGTGTGAAACCTATTATAGCTCAAGTATTAAGGGTTTATGCTTGTGTGTCCCTTATTTATAAAATGTAAACAAAAGTCAATTCCGCATCTTCATAAGTAATTAAGAGCGCGAGAAAGAGAAATTTATTTGCTTATTAAATATACTATACAAAAATAGAGTTTTAACTTAGAATCACGGTTTAGACTACAGTTGATCTTGGCCCTCAATGTGGCCTTAATCTTCTTATATGTAATTGTAATTGCATACATAATTCATAAACATAATAAAAAAATACACTTTACACGTACATGCATCATTACAATTCGTCTGCTTGCATCTATATATCATTTTATTGCATTAATATCAGATATTTGTTTTTTTTAAATAATCATTATCTCGAGAAATCCGTTTAGGCCAAAAAACGCTGAACGAAGCTGTTAGCTGTTGGATACAATGTAAAAAATCATAATAAACTTTCACATACCAGCAGCACCTATCTAGGCGGTAATTTTGTTATATTCAGGGCCCCAAGTCTGCTAACACAATCGATTCATAATCGAACAGCAACCGCATAGTAACTGTCACTTTTGACAGATATTGTATTTATGAATCGATTGTGTTAGCAGACTTGGGACCTAGGTTGCTTACAACCAAGCCAACTACTGAGCGTTTCATGGCTCGTAAAGGTTCCTTAATTATTTAGGTAGACGAATCGGTTGAGTGAATCGTGTCACACGCGACATTCTGCGTAAATGAAGCTCAGTAGAAATGCGGAACACACAACTATTTGTTCAGTCGACATCATTGTATAAGAGTTTGCGGCAAGACACACGATGTAGCATATGTTATTTTCGACTTACAACATTTACTTCAATCCTAAATTACGTGATGACAATACAAAAGTGCATAGCCAGCTGAAAACCACTATGTTCGCTGCCATCGGCGTAATTTTGCAACTTGTTCTAACACCCAACAAAAATGTCCATGTCCAAGTATTTTAATTGATATTGGTTATAGGTTTTAAAGGGACAAACTTGCTTTCCGTATAACTCGTCAGATTATTAATTCCAGTCATTCTTAGAATGTTTACTATTATTGTAATATAAATTGCGCAAAATTTAACAGAGCTTTATAAGCGTCGGCTAAGATTGTGACACGCGAAGACGCGGCCTTGGTCGGATCGACACCAGAGTCAATTTCTACAATAAAGTGTTAAGTGATTTAAACCTACTTAGTATAAATATCATGATACTAGTTTTACCCGCCGCTTCGATCACATTCACCTGGATGCTGAAAAGTAGCCTATATGTTATTCCAGAATTTAACCTGCGACTGTACCGATTTAAATTCGCTGTTAATGCGGAATCCTTAGTAAGACTAACAAAAACATTTACATATTTGTTATAGTACTAGACTACTAGATGCCCTTATTGCAGTGACGGTAGAGCCACCTAAGTTTATGTGGTAGGTATGCGTATATTATTGCAGAAACGGACACCGGCTGTTTGATGTCCTTGCAGGCTCTGCATGCTTAGGCTGGTACAAATTGAGCAAGCACGTTTCGGTCGCGGCACTTGCAAACAATGAACTCATCATTGTCGTCAGCGCAGGCAATTTTAATTGCCGCTTGCGCACGACATTTAATTTCGATGTACGAAATATGTTTCGTTTACATGCTTGTATTAACATTTTGCTTAACAGAATTCACCAATAATGCTTCTTTACGAATCTTGCTATGTGTAGGTATATTTTTTTGTTATCATTGAGAGAATGTGAATTTATGTAATTACTAATAAGAATTAATATCAAAACAAGTGACGTATGAAATACAAACAATATTTACGTTTAAGGAAAGGTAAATATTTAAATATGGTCTGGAAATTTATGAAACTGCAAAAATATAAGAATGCGGAATGAATATACTCATACGAGTAACAGGATGCAAAAAAATAAAAAAGTTGGTGCGGCTCAATATGTGAGTAATCATAATTTCCTAATAAGAATATATAGAGCAATATCAATGAATCATTTGTTTGTGGTTTATGTTTGAACGTAACTCTTTGATGTCTTACCATATATATTTTGTGTGTAAGCTCCAATTCAATTGAATTAGGGTTAGGTAAGCATTTTAAAAACCCAAAAAAAAATTGAAAATCTATTCTCGGTGAATTCTACGTGGATATATTCAGTCAAAATAGCCAGTCAGTAAATTTAAGAACCGGACCGAGCCAATCAATTTTTTAAACTATTTGGTAGAGAATTTTTCAAATGCGTTGTTGTAATACACCCTATGTACGTATAGGTAGTATCTAGGATAGGTACTACGTTTTATTGATTATAGACTAAGCGTTGCTAATATGTACACATTTACGAGTTATTGAGGGCGTGCCGAGGGTATTTTGCAATGCGTCTTAACATTTACAGTTGTAGCGATGCTGATGCGCAGGAAACTTAGGATTGTACAATTCCTACAGTGAACAAGTATAGTATCCGTGATTTCCGTGAAATCGCACCACCAATGCCAGTATAAAAAATGCCCTTCTTGTTACAAAAACTACGTAGGAAATATAAGCGATCATTAAATTGTGATTAAATTATTAAGTTCTTATTATTTTTATTGCTTAAATATTGCATAATATCGGAGAACTTTGTTACGTGAAAAATATCTATTTTAAACAAACTTTCAAGGGTATCTAGCCTTCACTTAATCCGTGTGCAATCAATCCAAAAATAGCCGTTTTTATTGCACGCATATAACGCTCTCTTAGTTAAAAATAACCAACCACGCTACATATAATAGTACGTCACAGAAAAGGTACGGTTATAACGTCATTAAATAAATAAGTCCGTTGAAAGTTGTAAATGCATTACCTACTAGTATAGAGATGATGTTTACATATTTAGGTTTTAACATTTTATATGTCCTTGCGGGCTAGACGTTAAATGTTGTTTATAATCGTAATCAATTATCATGAAAAGTGTATGATTTTTATTCCATGACTATTCATCTCAGTTCTTCTGATAGTCTCAGGGTCAAACGGTTACATAAATCGTCATTCGTCGATAGACTTGCACGGTTAGTTAAAGGCGATCTACAAAATCTGACATTAACCAAAAACGATTTCTCAATTATATTAGTCCATACAAAATTATTAGTTACCTAGTTCTGTTAAATTTATGCATTTGTAGTGCACTTTGTAGCTCTGGAGATGCATGACAAGCATCAATTGACCTTGTAACACTAGCTTTAATCGCAATTGTAATTAGGTTAACACTAAGAACGACATTGAGCATACGGTTTTAAAAAGCTTTACTTTTTGCCTTTTCAGCTGTCGTGAATATGCTTCACGACTTTCTAATTTACTTTTGAAGTAATTAGCAACTGTAACGAAATTAACGATGTTGTAGTATTTCGTAGTATCACTTATTAAGTTAATTGCTTATAATTACATAAAACGATAATTACTCCTTGACATATCATCGGTACATTGTGGACGTGGTGTGACTTCGGTATTATGAGGTACTAATTTAATTCTCTCTCTTGCATTCCATTGCTTTGCAACGATAAGCCAATTAATTTATACATAAGCAAACCGTAACTTAATCATTTCTCTAGTTAAATAAATAAAGCCGTACAAAACCTTACACAGACGCGCACTGTGGACTCTAGTTTTAATGTAGTGATGACTTACTCCGCTTTGTAATTTTTTTTTCTTGTAGATGCAATAGTTCATTACACGTCCTTTAAATAAAACGAAAGCTGGCACTGGTTTGTACTTTTCTTGGCATTTAAGTTAGTGATACACGGTACAAGCTGCGACAACGAGCCGTTCTTATTCTCAGATCTTCAGGTGCAGTGATCACGAAAAATCAGTACTATAATACAGCCCTACAGTATCCCAATTGTCTTAATTGATGGTATATTCTAGATTCAGAGCCTTTTTATACAACATTTTTTTCATAATAATCTTTGGGCGTATTTAGTAATCATGATTTTATCATTGCGAATGAGTATTTTGTATTATTAAATCTATCGGTTTCTTGCCTTGAGGGATAAGCTTATCTATCCGGCTATCTTTTGTACGTATGATATGGCGCTAAGGCTTACTGTGGACATGTTGAGCATAATCTGTAGTTATGTTGTAATTGATTATTCATTATTAGTATCTGGATTTTTACTTGTAAAGGTTAGCCTAAAATACAATAGAAATAAGTAAGTTATAGATACGTTATTATACGATCTTTTTAATTGATGAAAAATGAGAAATGTCAATCATACATGATGTTACTTCATCCCTTTTATTCAAGTTCTGTTACGCCTCAGTTTCAAAGGTCGAATACAATTTACTTTAGATTTAAAATCGGCTTACAACACCCACCTATTTATTTCTTAGGAACATCCAACAACTTATTAAATTATATAAGTATAGTTAGTTACCAAAATAATTAATTTACCTAAGTATTAATGTCATGGTCACTATGCTGGCACCTAATAATAGTTACACAAACGATAGGGGACCTTTTAATAGGTGCAAGAACGGTACAAATTTTTCGTTCCTTCCTTCCTTTATGCCCTTTCAGTCCGAGACACGTCTATGGCCCTCATTCCTCTCGCGGCGGACCGGTAAACTCTAATGGCGTCTATGATTATAACCTGCCACTAGTGGCAGCTAGTGGCCTTGGGTATTCGAGTGCACTACAGTGCATTTACTTACTACTACAGTCCTACTTTTGACGCCAGAATATATCTACACTATTGCACTTCATACAAACTAGTGTAAATGTAACTAACTACTTTGCATAAACTTGAAAAGGTCATTCGACAATCAGATTTGACACAAATAAATAAGACTTAGTACCTTGTGTTTTTACAATCTTTAATTTGGTTATTCAAGTATATAAACGTATATATTGCCGGCAGGATGCAAGTAAAAATTTAAAATTTTGTAGGTAATATAAAATCGCCCTAGTGAAGGTGAATTTGGTACTAAGTGAAATAGGTTTTTATTTAACCTTGTCCGACAGGATAGCCGCAATTTAATGTCAGTACTAAGGTTGAGAATCATTTGGCCCAAAGTTATTTTCGTTAAATTTCCACTATAACCGCTCTTTGTTAGTTTATAATTGTAGATACGCGAATGACCCGAGTCCCGAATTACCCAGTCAGTGTCAATTTACTTAAAGATACGGTGGTTTGATAATTATGTATTCAAATGTCTTGTGGTCTTGCGTTGCGACTATCGTGCAACTGCGTTGCATGTAGATAGTAATTTTGTCTTAACCTCATAACAGACGATATTGACCCTTATCTACGAGACGAAGGTAATATGAATGTGAATTCCTAAAGTTTATATTATAATGATAATACAATTTCTTCTGATTTAACAGACTTTGGTAAGCAGGTAATCATTTTCGTTCTTGAGTTTATAAGTGTGAAGACCCAGTTGTTAAAAAACATTTCATCGGTGAAAAGCGGGCCCATCGCAGCGTACATCTGTTCCCTGATGTAGGTAATTAACTTTGGTTAGCGGGACATTTTCGTGTATCAATGTAGACCTCGCGTCTTGTCCATGTACATTATGACTTTGCTCTATCTGGTGCACGCGTTGATGTCTTTTATTCGTGTATGCGCGTGCGCCACACGTTCAAATAATACCTGCAATTGTTTTGCTTTATTAGATGTTATCAGTTATGCTTACAAGGTTTCAGTTCTCATAAAAATAATAATGTAATATCATAATTATATTTTCATTTCTCAATTACTCATATATAAGAAACTAAATGTCTGAAATAAATATTACGCCCTAGATCTATTTAATAGATATATGATATTGTAATATTCAATAGATATATAATATAATATAAATTAGGATTCACGAGTATCGTGTTAAGCATTTTTTTATGAATTTAGGTACCTAATGTACAAACTTATAATACTAGGAACTGTAGTACTTATGTCATCGGACCATACCTCATAGGTAATATGCGTATTGTGTGATATACTATTATTAGGCAATTTATTGGTACAGAGAGTGAAATCAGTTTTTTCATTTTTACTAGCAATTAACGATACAATTTTTTGATGTCTTAGTACGTAAATGATTTATTTAGAAATATTTATTATATAACTTTAATAGGTTTTTATATTTTTGGAACTGTCGCCTCCTTAGGGTCAAGAAGTAATTATACACCTATTGGAAACGCAAAAATGTTCACATGCAAATTATGAAATAATTATCAGAAGTATTTTATGTTACCTGAGGCTATATTAAAATAATATCGATGTGAATATTTTTTATACTATCACTTTTACATTAACTTTAAGATCTTAACCTAATTGATCACTCTTAGCTCCTGTTGCTCGCTATCATTATCGAACTTTGCACGTACTCGTCATATATCAATTAATGTACGTGTCAATCGATCCTCACTTCTATTTTAAGAACAGTGCGGATCGATGCGCAAGAGTGTTCGAAACGCTCACTTTCTATCGTGTTTTAATTGTTATGTGCGTCCAGTCCGACCGCAACCGGTGTGAAGTTGGCGGCCAAAAGTTGGCGGCGCATTATTACCCGACTAAATTAAAATGCTCACAAAAATTAATGAAAAATCTGTACAGAATGGCATGTAACGCGGAAAATAATGAAAACTAGGAAATTTTTAGTACATATTCTATGTGGAAATAAAAAAAAATCAATAAATTTTCGTTATTTTTCCAATAAAGTAAGACCATTGTGTTTATCACATTTTGACTTAGATAACACCCAAGGACGGCATGGGAGTACATGTTTGATAGCTCAAAAGGTAGATCTAGATACAGGCATCCCGCCACCAAAATCCTAGAGTGGTACTGCGCTCGGTTTAGGTTTTATGAGTCCAGACATAACTAGCGGCCGAAATTTTTTCGGCAGATTTTGACTTAGATAACACCCAAGGACGGCATGGGAGTACATGTTTGATAGCTTAAAAGGTAGATCTAGATACAGGCATCCCGTCACATAAAGCCTAGAGTGGTACCTCGCCTGGTTTAGCTTTTATGAGTCCAGACATAACTGGCGGCCGAACTTTTTGGCAGATTTTGACTTAGATAACACCCAAGGACGGCATGGGAGTACATGTTTGATAGCTTAAAAGTTAGATCTAGATACAGGCATCCCGCCACCAAAAGCCTAGAGTGGTACTCCGCTCGGTTTAGGTTTTATGAGTCCAGACATAACTGGCGGCCGAAATTTTTTCGGCAGATTTTGACTTAGATATCACCCAAGGACGGCATGGGAGTACATGTTTGATAGCTTAAAAGGTAGATCTAGATACAGGCATCCCGCCACATAAAGTCTAGAGTGATACTCCGCTTGGTTTAGATTTTATGAGTCCAGATATAACTGACGGGTTTATTTTTTGGCAGATTTTGACTTAGATAACACCCAAGGACGGCATGGGAGTACATGTTTGATAGCTTAAAAGGTAGGTCTAGATACAGGCATCCCGCCACCAAAAGCCTAGAGTGGTACTGCGCTCGGTTTAGGTTTTATGAGTCCAGATATAACTGACGGACGTATTTTTTGGCAGATTTTGACTTAAATAACACCCAAGGACGGCATGGGAGTACATGTTTGATAGCTTAAAAGGTAGATCTAGATACAGGCATCCCGCCACATAAAGCCCTGAGTGATACTCCGCTTGGTTTAGATTTTATGAGTCCAGATATAACTGACGGACGTATTTTTTGGCAGATTTTGACTTAAATAACACCCAAGGACGGCATGGGAGTACATGTTTGATAGCTCAAAAGGTAGGTCTAGATACAGGCATCCCGCCACATAAAGCCTAGAGTGGTACCTTGCCTGGTTTAGCTTTTATGAGTCCAGACATAACTGGCGGCCGAACTTTTTGGCAGATTTTGACTTAGATAACACCCAAGGACGGCATGGGAGTACATGTTTGATAGCTTAAAAGTTAGATCTAGATACAGGCATCCCGCCACCAAAAGCCTAGAGTGGTACTCCGCTCGGTTTAGGTTTTATGAGTCCAGACATAACTGGCGGCCGAAATTTTTTCGGCAGATTTTGACTTAGATATCACCCAAGGACGGCATGGGAGTACATGTTTGATAGCTTAAAAGGTAGATCTAGATACAGGCATCCCGCCACATAAAGTCTAGAGTGATACTCCGCTTGGTTTAGATTTTATGAGTCCAGATATAACTGACGGGTTTATTTTTTGGCAGATTTTGACTTAGATAACACCCAAGGACGGCATGGGAGTACATGTTTGATAGCTCAAAAGGTAGGTCTAGATACAGGCATCCCGCCACCAAAAGCCTAGAGTGGTACTGCGCTCGGTTTAGGTTTTATGAGTCCAGATATAACTGACGGACGTATTTTTTGGCAGATTTTGACTTAAATAACACCCAAGGACGGCATGGGAGTACATGTTTGATAGCTTAAAAGGTAGATCTAGATACAGGCATCCCGCCACATAAAGCCCTGAGTGATACTCCGCTTGGTTTAGATTTTATGAGTCCAGATATAACTGACGGACGTATTTTTTGGCAGATTTTGACTTAAATAACACCCAAGGACGGCATGGGAGTACATGTTTGATAGCTCAAAAGGTAGGTCTAGATACAGGCATCCCGCCACATAAAGCCTAGAGTGGTACCTTGCCTGGTTTAGCTTTTATGAGTCCAGACATAACTGGCGGCCGAACTTTTTGGCAGATTTTGACTTAGATAACACCCAAGGACGGCATGGGAGTACATGTTTGATAGCTTAAAAGTTAGATCTAGATACAGGCATCCCGCCACCAAAAGCCTAGAGTGGTACTCCGCTCGGTTTAGGTTTTATGAGTCCAGACATAACTGGCGGCCGAAATTTTTTCGGCAGATTTTGACTTAGATAACACCCAAGGACGGCATGGGAGTAAATGTTTGATAGCTTAAAAGGTAGATCTAGATACAGGCATCCCGCCACATAAAGTCTAGAGTGATACTCCGCTTGGTTTAGATTTTATGAGTCCAGATATAACTGACGGGTTTATTTTTTGGCAGATTTTGACTTAGATAACACCCAAGGACGGCATGGGAGTACATGTTTGATAGCTCAAAAGGTAGGTCTAGATACAGGCATCCCGCCACCAAAAGCCTAGAGTGGTACTGCGCTCGGTTTAGGTTTTATGAGTCCAGACATAACTAGCGGCCGAAATTTTTTCGGCAGATTTTGACTTAGATAACACCCAAGGACGGCATGGGAGTACATGTTTGATAGCTTAAAAGGTAGATCTAGATACAAGCATCCCGCCACATAAAGCCTAGAATGATACTCCGCTTGGTTTAGATTTTATGAGTCCAGATATAACTGACGGACGTATTTTTTGGCAGATTTTGACTTAAATAACACCCAAGGACGGCATGGGAGTACATGTTTGATAGCTCAAAAGGTAGGTCTAGATACAGGCATCCCGCCACATAAAGCCTAGAGTGGTACTCCGCTCGGTTTAGGTTTTATGAGTCCAGACATAACTGGCGGCCGAAATTTTTTCGGCAGATTTTGACTTAGATAACACCCAAGGACGGCATGGGAGTACATGTTTGATAGCTTAAAAGGTAGATCTAGATACAGGCATCCCGTCACATAAAGCCTAGAGTGGTACCTCGCCTGGTTTAGCTTTTATGAGTCCAGACATAACTGGCGGCCGAACTTTTTGGCAGATTTTGACTTAGATAACACCCAAGGACGGCATGGGAGTACATGTTTGATAGCTTAAAAGTTAGATCTAGATACAGGCATCCCGCCACCAAAAGCCTAGAGTGGTACTCCGCTCGGTTTAGGTTTTATGAGTCCAGACATAACTGGCGGCCGAAATTTTTTCGGCAGATTTTGACTTAGATAACACCCAAGGACGGCATGGGAGTACATGTTTGATAGCTCAAAAGGTAGATCTAGATACAGGCATCCCGCCACCAAAAGCCTAGAATGATACTCCACTTGGTTTAGATTTTATGAGTCCAGATATAACTGACGGACGTATTTTTTGGCAGATTTTGACTTAAATAACACCCAAGGACGGCATGGGAGTACATGTTTGATAGCTCAAAAGGTAGGTCTAGATACAGGCATCCCGCCACATAAAGCCTAGAGTGGTACCTCGCCTGGTTTAGCTTTTATGAGTCCAGACATAACTGGCGGCCGAACTTTTTGGCAGATTTTGACTTAGATAACACCCAAGGACGGCATGGGAGTACATGTTTGATAGCTCAAAAGGTAGATCTAGATACAGGCATCCCGCCACCAAAAGCCTAGAGTGGTACTCCGCTCGGTTTAGGTTTTATGAGTCCAGACATAACTAGCGGCCGAAATTTTTTCGGCAGATTTTGACTTAGATATCACCCAAGGACGGCATGGGAGTACATGTTTGATAGCTTAAAAGGTAGATCTAGATACAGGCATCCCGCCACATAAAGTCTAGAGTGATACTCCGCTTGGTTTAGATTTTATGGGTCCAGATATAACTGACGGGTTTATTTTTTGGCAGATTTTGACTTAGATAACACCCAAGGACGGCATGGGAGTACATGTTTGATAGCTCAAAAGGTAGGTCTAGATACAGGCATCCCGCCACCAAAAGCCTAGAGTGGTACTGCGCTCGGTTTAGGTTTTATGAGTCCAGATATAACTGACGGACGTATTTTTTGGCAGATTTTGACTTAAATAACACCCAAGGACGGCATGGGAGTACATGTTTGATAGCTTAAAAGGTAGATCTAGATACAGGCATCCCGCCACATAAAGCCCTGAGTGATACTCCGCTTGGTTTAGATTTTATAAGTCCAGACATAACTGGCGGCCGAAATTTTTTCGGCAGATTTTGACTTAGATAACACCCAAGGACGGCATGGGAGTACATGTTTGATAGCTTAAAAGGTAGATCTAGATACAGGCATCCCGCCACATAAAGCCTAGAGTGGTACCTCGCCTGGTTTAGCTTTTATGAGTCCAGACATAACTGGCGGCCGAACTTTTTGGCAGATTTTGACTTAGATAACACCCAAGGACGGCATGGGAGTACATGTTTGATAGCTTAAAAGTTAGATCTAGATACAGGCATCCCGCCACCAAAAGCCTAGAGTGGTATTCCGCTCGGTTTAGGTTTTATGAGTCCAGACATAACTGGCGGCCGAAATTTTTTCGGCAGATTTTGACTTAGATAACACCCAAGGACGGCATGGGAGTACATGTTTGATAGCTTAAAAGGTAGATCTAGATACAGGCATCCCGCCACATAAAGCCTGGACTCATGAAATCTAAACCAAGTGGATTACCACTCTAGGCTTTATGTGGCGGGATGCCTGCATCTAGATCTACCTTTTAAGCTATCAAACATGTACTCCCATGCCGTCCTTGGTCGTTATCTAAGTCAAAATCTGCCAAAAAGTTCGGCCGCCAGTTATGTCTGGACTCATAAAACCTAAACCGAGCGCAGTACCACTCTAGGCTTTTGGTGGCGGGATGCCTGTATCTAGACCTACCTTTTGAGCTATCAAACATGTACTCCCATGCCGTCCTTGGGTGTTATCTAAGTCAAAATCTGCCGAAAAAATTTCGGCTGCCAGTTATGTCTGGACTCATAAAACCTAAACCGAGCGGAGTACCACTCTTGGCTTTTGGTGGCGGGATGCCTGTATCTAGACCTACCTTTTGAGCTATCAAACATGTACTCCCATGCCGTCCTTGGGTGTTATCTAAGTCAAAATCTGCCAAAAAATACGTCCGTCAGTTATATTTGGACTCATAAAATCTAAACCAAGTGGAGTACCACTCTAGGCTTTATGTGGCGGGATGCCTGTATCTAGATCTAACTTTTAAGCTATCAAACATGTACTCCCATGCCGTCCTTGGGTGTTATCTAAGTCAAAATCTGCCAAAAAGTTCGGCCGCCAGTTATGTCTGGACTCATAAAAGCTAAACCAGGCGAGGTACCACTCTAGGCTTTATGTGACGGGATGCCTGTATCTAGACCTACCTTTTGAGCTATCAAACATGTACTCCCATGCCGTCCTTGGGTGTTATTTAAGTCAAAATCTGCCAAAAAATACGTCCGTCAGTTATATCTGGACTCATAAAATCTAAACCAAGTGGAGTATCATTCTAGGCTTTTGGTGGCGGGATGCCTGTATCTAGATCTACCTTTTAAGCTATCAAACATGTACTCCCATGCCGTCCTTGGGTGTTATCTAAGTCAAAATCTGCCGAAAAAATTTCGGCCGCCAGTTATGTCTGGACTCATAAAACCTAAACCGAGCGGAGTACCACTCTAGGCTTTTGGTGGCGGGATGCCTGTATCTAGATCTAACTTTTAAGCTATCAAACATGTACTCCCATGCCGTCCTTGGGTGTTATCTAAGTCAAAATCTGCCAAAAAGTTCGGCCGCCAGTTATGTCTGGACTCATAAAAGCTAAACCAGGCGAGGTACCACTCTAGGCTTTATGTGACGGGATGCCTGTATCTAGATCTACCTTTTAAGCTATCAAACATGTACTCCCATGCCGTCCTTGGGTGTTATCTAAGTCAAAATCTGCCGAAAAAATTTCGGCCGCTAGTTATGTCTGGACTCATAAAACCTAAACCGAGCGCAGTACCACTCTAGGCTTTTGGTGGCGGGATGCCTGTATCTAGACCTACCTTTTGAGCTATCAAACATGTACTCCCATGCCGTCCTTGGGTGTTATCTAAGTCAAAATCTGCCAAAAAGTTCGGCCGCCAGTTATGTCTGGACTCATAAAAGCTAAACCAGGCGAGGTACCACTCTAGGCTTTATGTGACGGGATGCCTGTATCTAGATCTACCTTTTAAGCTATCAAACATGTACTCCCATGCCGTCCTTGGGTGTTATCTAAGTCAAAATCTGCCGAAAAAATTTCGGCCGCTAGTTATGTCTGGACTCATAAAACCTAAACCGAGCGGAGTACCACTCTAGGCTTTTGGTGGCGGGATGCCTGTATCTAGATCTAACTTTTAAGCTATCAAACATGTACTCCCATGCCGTCCTTGGGTGTTATCTAAGTCAAAATCTGCCAAAAAGTTCGGCCGCCAGTTATGTCTGGACTCATAAAAGCTAAACCAGGCGAGGTACCACTCTAGGCTTTATGTGACGGGATGCCTGTATCTAGATCTACCTTTTAAGCTATCAAACATGTACTCCCATGCCGTCCTTGGGTGTTATCTAAGTCAAAATCTGCCGAAAAAATTTCGGCCGCCAGTTATGTCTGGACTCATAAAACCTAAACCGAGCGGAGTACCACTCTAGGCTTTTGGTGGCGGGATGCCTGTATCTAGATCTAACTTTTAAGCTATCAAACATGTACTCCCATGCCGTCCTTGGGTGTTATCTAAGTCAAAATCTGCCAAAAAGTTCGGCCGCCAGTTATGTCTGGACTCATAAAAGCTAAACCAGGCGAGGTACCACTCTAGGCTTTATGTGACGGGATGCCTGTATCTAGATCTACCTTTTAAGCTATCAAACATGTACTCCCATGCCGTCCTTGGGTGTTATCTAAGTCAAAATCTGCCGAAAAAATTTCGGCCGCTAGTTATGTCTGGACTCATAAAACCTAAACCGAGCGCAGTACCACTCTAGGCTTTTGGTGGCGGGATGCCTGTATCTAGACCTACCTTTTGAGCTATCAAACATGTACTCCCATGCCGTCCTTGGGTGTTATCTAAGTCAAAATCTGCCAAAAAATAAACCCGTCAGTTATATCTGGACTCATAAAATCTAAACCAAGCGGAGTATCACTCTAGACTTTATGTGGCGGGATGCCTGTATCTAGATCTACCTTTTAAGCTATCAAACATGTACTCCCATGCCGTCCTTGGGTGTTATCTAAGTCAAAATCTGCCGAAAAAATTTCGGCCGCCAGTTATGTCTGGACTCATAAAACCTAAACCGAGCGGAGTACCACTCTAGGCTTTTGGTGGCGGGATGCCTGTATCTAGATCTAACTTTTAAGCTATCAAACATGTACTCCCATGCCGTCCTTGGGTGTTATCTAAGTCAAAATCTGCCAAAAAGTTCGGCCGCCAGTTATGTCTGGACTCATAAAAGCTAAACCAGGCGAGGTACCACTCTAGGCTTTATGTGACGGGATGCCTGTATCTAGATCTACCTTTTAAGCTATCAAACATGTACTCCCATGCCGTCCTTGGGTGTTATCTAAGTCAAAATCTGCCGAAAAAATTTCGGCCGCCAGTTATGTCTGGACTCATAAAACCTAAACCGAGCGGAGTACCACTCTAGGCTTTATGTGGCGGGATGCCTGTATCTAGACCTACCTTTTGAGCTATCAAACATGTACTCCCATGCCGTCCTTGGGTGTTATCTAAGTCAAAATCTGCCAAAAAGTTCGGCCGCCAGTTATGTCTGGACTCATAAAAGCTAAACCAGGCGAGGTACCACTCTAGGCTTTATGTGGCGGGATGCCTGTATCTAGACCTACCTTTTGAGCTATCAAACATGTACTCCCATGCCGTCCTTGGGTGTTATTTAAGTCAAAATCTGCCAAAAAATACGTCCGTCAGTTATATCTGGACTCATAAAATCTAAACCAAGTGGAGTATCATTCTAGGCTTTTGGTGGCGGGATGCCTGTATCTAGATCTACCTTTTAAGCTATCAAACATGTACTCCCATGCCGTCCTTGGGTGTTATCTAAGTCAAAATCTGCCGAAAAAATTTCGGCCGCCAGTTATGTCTGGACTCATAAAACCTAAACCGAGCGGAGTACCACTCTAGGCTTTTGGTGGCGGGATGCCTGTATCTAGATCTAACTTTTAAGCTATCAAACATGTACTCCCATGCCGTCCTTGGGTGTTATCTAAGTCAAAATCTGCCAAAAAGTTCGGCCGCCAGTTATGTCTGGACTCATAAAAGCTAAACCAGGCGAGGTACCACTCTAGGCTTTATGTGACGGGATGCCTGTATCTAGATCTACCTTTTAAGCTATCAAACATGTACTCCCATGCCGTCCTTGGGTGTTATCTAAGTCAAAATCTGCCGAAAAAATTTCGGCCGCTAGTTATGTCTGGACTCATAAAACCTAAACCGAGCGCAGTACCACTCTAGGCTTTTGGTGGCGGGATGCCTGTATCTAGACCTACCTTTTGAGCTATCAAACATGTACTCCCATGCCGTCCTTGGGTGTTATCTAAGTCAAAATCTGCCAAAAAATAAACCCGTCAGTTATATCTGGACTCATAAAATCTAAACCAAGCGGAGTATCACTCTAGACTTTATGTGGCGGGATGCCTGTATCTAGATCTACCTTTTAAGCTATCAAACATGTACTCCCATGCCGTCCTTGGGTGATATCTAAGTCAAAATCTGCCGAAAAAATTTCGGCCGCCAGTTATGTCTGGACTCATAAAACCTAAGCCGAGCGGAGTACCACTCTAGGCTTTTGGTGGCGGGATGCCTGTATCTAGATCTACCTTTTAAGCTATCAAACATGTACTCCCATGCCGTCCTTGGGTGTTATTTAAGTCAAAATCTGCCAAAAAGTTCGGCCGCCAGTTATGTCTGGACTCATAAAAGCTAAACCAGGCAAGGTACCACTCTAGGCTTTATGTGGCGGGATGCCTGTATCTAGACCTACCTTTTGAGCTATCAGACATGTACTCCCATGCCGTCCTTGGGTGTTATTTAAGTCAAAATCTGCCAAAAAATACGTCCGTCAGTTATATCTGGACTCATAAAATCTAAACCAAGCGGAGTATCATTCTAGGCTTTATGTGGCGGGATGCCTGTATCTAGACCTACCTTTTGAGCTATCAAACATGTACTCCCATGCCGTCCTTGGGTGTTATCTAAGTCAAAATCTGCCAAAAATACGTCCGTCAGTTATATCTGGACTCATAAAATCTAAACCAAGTGGAGTACCACTCTGGGCTTTATGTGGCGGGATGCCTGTATCTAGATCTACCTTTGAAGCTATCAAACATGTACTCCCATGCCGTCCTTGGGTGTTATCTAAGTCAAAATGTGATAAACACAATGGTCTTACTTTATTGAAAAAATAACGAAAATTTATTGATTTTTTTTTATTTCCACATAGAATATGTACTGAAAATTTCCTAGTTTTCATTATTTTCCGCGTTACATGCCATTCTGTACAGATTTTTCATGAATTTTTGTGAGCATTTTAATTTAGTCGGGTAATAATGCGCCGCCAACTTTTGGCCGCCAACTTCACACCGGTCCGACCGCATGCAATTTTACGTGCGGCAATGTTGTCCATCATTTACATCGAACACGGATTTAAGTTTTTATATTTTAATTTCCTAAGTAGTCGTTTATGCCGTAACGGTTTTCACCAATTGACTCAAATACCATTATTCAAAAACTTTTTTCATTCATCATTATTAAAAGGAATGTTCAACTCGAACATATTATTTAAGTAAGAAGGTAAGATTTTAATATAATTTAGGAGTCTCTTAAGCGTTGATTGTAAATATACATGTCCGTCTAGATAGGTAAGTACCTAATAATATACGTTCCCTGGTAATATAAAAATACCTTTGACCAATTAATTTAAAAACAAACAATTTGTTTACCTCTTTATAATATTGCCCTTTAAACGTGTAATACGTCTCTTAAAAAACAATCATAATCACTAAGGAAATCGTATATCTTTGCCATTTCCGGGGCACTTGAAATGGGGAAATGCAACCGAGCAAGGACGAGAATAGCCCAAGGTTTCGAGAAGTTGATGACTGTGTTCTTTGCCTTAAAGTGTTACATTGCGGACTTTTAAAAACATAAAAGATATACATATTTTACCTACCTACGAGGTCGATTTTATCAGAAAAATATGTTTACTGCTTAGGCCAATCTGCATTGGGCATTGGCAAGAAGATTATCACCCAATTAAGATTTTGCCTTAAATGCTGCTCTGGCGTTGTGGATTGCATTTAGAGCAAAGAACAGAATATAAACAAATGATTCTTGATTTTTAACTTTAATACGATGTTACAAAGTAGGTAATTAAATTATAAGAAAAAAAAAACAAATATGTACGGTACTGCTTTAATTAAGACATTGTTCTTCCTTCTTGACTCGATATATAAACATCTGGCTACCAAGTACTAAATGATGTCGCCCCTAACCGTTTTGGCGTATGTGAAATCGGATGGAAGTGATTATTATTCTACGCATCTGTTGTTACCATGAATTTAGGATGTAGTTGTTTGACGAAACCTCTACGCTAATACTTATGGTATTTGCTATAGGCCCATGTACTACATTGTACAAGTATATTTTTTTGTAAAATTTATTGTTTAGTAAACATGATATTTATTGTAGCAGCATAAATAACCACGCACGACTTTTTAGCCGTGATTTGGATGCTCTGTTTATTTTTTTGTATTTACGTTGCTAATACATGCAGAGGTGAATGGCGTATTATAAGTGATCAAACTGAATATGAAATAGTGATGAATAATTTTATTGATCACTGATAATCATTTTATTTATTACTACTCTTTCACTTGCCGATCCCTAATCACGATTCTCAATTCTTTGGTATCCAGAATGGGACGGATGAATGATATATTCTTCTAACCTGAAAACAGCCGCATTACGAATTAATATCAAACGAACAAAGTATCAATTGAATACTTTGTTTATATTAATCGTTTATATAATAATACAGTTAATCTTTTTATGTATTTTCGTAAACGCGTTCGTCTATGGTCCGTCGTGCATACGTGCAACCCATACGTGTCTCAGTCGAACGTGTTTCTATTTTGCAACTGGTCGTAGCCCATCGGGTGCGAACTGCACTCGCCTGCAGTTGCATAAACGGGATTGAGAAACCGCGTATCGCGGTCACTGCCGCCGTTGAACCCGCTGCCACTTAGTTAAGGGCAAGCGCCGCACCCTTCGCTTAAGTGTGCGCAAGCTCAGGTGTACGGTGACTCCTTTACTCAACCATCGTTTATTTTGTTACCGTAGCCGCGTAGTATTTTGATATTGTCGACGACAGTTACTGTCATTCAAAGAATTACACACACATGAGATAGGCTCAACCAAGTTAAATAGCTAGCGTATAATAAGCAAGTATGGCTAGGAAGTATTAATAAACAATGCTTGCTAACAAAAGATAAAACAAGTAGACTGAAATCTTAACCGCATTTTAGCACATTAATTCTGATAGATATACCACACATCCTATTTCGTAAATGTATAGGTATAGATGCGGTAGACCGGATTGTTTTATACCTATAATGCTATATGGTTGTATTAAAAAATGTTTTATATTTTGTTCCAGAGAGTAACGACATGTGGTCCAGCCTGCGGGTCGTCAGGCGCGGGCGCCGCGGCCGCGGCTGGCGTGGGCCGCCGCCTGGCTTCCAGCCTTCAGAGCACAAGCACCGGCTCGTTGCCAGACTATGGCACACAGATAGTCGACCCCTATCGCTTACTCGAAGACGACTTGAATGGAATCTATGAAGATATTCGATTGGTAAGGGAATGTTACTAGGATAACATGATATACTTAGTAAGACACTTTACACACTCTTCGTGTGTATGTATACTAAAGAGAAAAGTAAAATATAACTACTTGTGGTGCAATTAAGTCGACCTATGAAATCTATACAAATCAATACAATGAAACTATTAAATGAGAATAGCCTATGCGTATTGTTATCAATGAAAATAAAATCGATATGTCAATCACTAAGTAAAAAGGGAACTTTACGAGCCCATTCGCCGGCAGTGTCCATTGATCAGTAATTGTGTCAAAGTCACGACGTGTTAGCACGCTGGCCGGCTTGTGCAATTGACGCATCGGCGATAATTGAGATTCGTCGTTCACAAAACCGCTAGTCATAGAGCCAATTACTACGAATTATTGTTTGCTCGATATCCTTGCGATAAACGTGTATTAATCATCGATCGGTATTACTGTAAGTTAAATGGTTATGAGGCTCAAGTTTACACACTGCAGTGGCCCTAATAGTTTTACTACACCGCAGTTGTAAATTTGAGCTCGAACAAGCTATAATTTGTCTTAAATAATAATACTATTATTTTTTCTCTAATGGCCTTTTCCCATTGAGTCAGGCTCAACGCGATTCTGCCAATGTCGACGTAGTGGCGAGAATAATACTTAAAATAAGAAGTTCAAAACAGATTCATGTGTCTTCTAATGATAGACGTCTTGAAAAACTGTCACATAATTCGTAGTAGGCTTCACAAATGTTCATTATATTTTTTTAATAAATAAACTCGGCGGCAAATGCTAACACGAACAGAAATTGTGAAAATTACATTAATTTGAGGTCAACATTATATTGCTCGTATCTATCTGTCTGACCTCCAGTCGTTTAAATAAACATAAACATTAATGATATCCTCTTCATTTGTGGTTGGCAACCTCGCCAGTGCCGTCTGGCCGAACATAATAACGCAACTCAACTATGGACGAAGGTATTGTGAAATTTTCAATTCCGAAGCCCGTGTACATCTATCGATATTAGCAACTATTTGGCGGCTCGATTTCCCGAATCCGTTATTTAGTTTCGTGCGGAATTAAAATTTGATTTTCTTCTTGTTTCACTAAAATAAGATGCGGAAATAGTTACTATTGAGTACAAATTATTTTTATTGTGTTTAATCTGATTATCGAGTCTATTTACTGTTGTAGGGTTAGATAGGTAAAACAATGAGAATAAAACTGAATAAAAAGTTTTACTTGCTATATTAACCCTTTGCTAGAAGCGTTAATAGTTGTGTTGCAGTTTAGTGAAATTGAGTGACAACGGTTTACCGTATCATCACCGTACACGGCTCCAGCGCGGTTGTTCGCCTACTTTCCGTTTGGAAAACTCGTCTTAAACTAGGCCCCTACGAGAATGCTGCACAGACCGACTGCATATTTCTCCAGAAGTGTGTTTTCTATGCACCTTTACTAAAACGTTGTTTTTTAGTATCGTATATCAATGTTGTTTGTGAAATCTTTTTATCCGATCACACATGGTGGAAACTACTAGACATATTAACTTTATTATTATTTCCTTTGTTTTAATTTTTTCAATTCATTCAATCGTCTTTTCATACTAATTCATCTACTCAAAAATAATAGGGATTATAAAATCAATTCCATAGTGCCTTGTTATAGTTTTTGCAAAAGATTAGGCCATCTTTTGCCAGCATTATTATTCGTCTTATTACAAAGACGATTTACTTTTAGTACGATGTTCTGGCACTTTCGCTGATCGCTACGCAACGGATCAGCTATCATTAATTAATTCATAACAATATCGCGGTATAAGCCTCCGATAAACGTTCCGATAAAAGTTTTTTAAGTCATTCCCAATGAAATGTTTAAGTAAACGGGTCATCAAAGATATACTACAAAACACCGACTGTTTTACTTGTACACCACGTCACCAACCTGCCTGACCCACCCGGATCGGTAAACTGACCGATTACAGCTTAACCTCATTCGGCTTGAGTAAGCTTTTCATAAAGTGAAAGCATTATTAGCAATACTTAATCAAGTAAACTAATACAATGAAAATAATAAAATTGGTGAACTTGAGCATTGGCGCTATGCGATTTTCTTTCTCGTAATTGATGTGTGTCGCAATGTACTAAGCAACCGGTGGGAAATGGAAAGTGCGGCGTGGAACCACGCTAAACTTGATCATTGACCTTCTTTCCACCCGCTTGTTTGCAAAAACAACCAAGAACAAGAATTATCTATGATTCGTTTCCGCTATGGTGGGTGTTGCGTGTTTATTCTCTTTTTCCCCGCCATTGACGAAAATAGTGTAATCGCTAGTGACCTCATAAACCGTACCTACCCGAGGACATTTCATGTCATTGTTTGTCTTACCTATCCACATACAGTGACGAGGCATTTTATAACTGGTATTAGCAAATTTATTTTGCAAACATTGTGTAACAAATACCTTTATGTGAACTATGTAATAACGTGTTAGGGAAAAACGACATTGAGGTTTTTTTTATAGAATTAATATTTAACACATTCTATGTACAACAGACGGTAGTGGGACTTGAGTAATATTTTTCCATGGCAATGTTGCCAATGTAGCATTAATCGACAGTATACATTTTGTAAAAGAGATCTATTGTTAAGCATGCACAGAAATTATAAATAACCTAATACATTAATTTTTAATGTTAAAATTAGCTGACATCTTCATTTAGCTTTTGGG
Organism: Pheosia tremula; assembly: GCA_905333125.1. Lineage (NCBI taxonomy): Eukaryota > Metazoa > Arthropoda > Insecta > Lepidoptera > Notodontidae > Pheosia > Pheosia tremula. Next base: position 4,291,094 of record HG995405.1, on the reverse strand, counting down.
TTCGACCTTGACTAGAAGTGCTAAAAGGAACTAAACTCATCAAAATGTGTGCCAGAATGTGTATAATTTTGTTTAACTATTAAATAGGCATGTGACTACCTAGAACGCATATTTCTGTTGAGCTAACATACCGTATTGCCGGCTAATCTCCGTATTTATCAACCTCGTGTTTTGCAACGAGACGGGGCGCGGCGTAATGCATCCAATGGGTACGGTGAACAGCGGTGATAACCAAAAGCTTTATTTTATTTATACTTTCATCATATTGCTTCTTCTCAACATATGTACTATTATCTTTTCTCGATCCTTTCGGTATTACTTACTACTACACAAATGTCCAATTAGCGTCAGTTGTGATTTTACAATGGTAATTCCGGCCTGAGTCAGTTGGTAACTGTGTCACATAAGTGCGAGAACCAAATGGAAATTGAAATTAAAGGTGATTCCCAATTCCTCCTACATTTCTAATGCTAATTTACATGTTTTTAATTAGAACAAAATATTACATTATTCTGTTCTTATTCGATAAATTTAAAAAAAATGCTATTTATAAAAGAACACCATATCTCTCATAAACCTATACTATAACCTACCTACCTGTCAAAATATTTCGAGCTTAAAATAAAATTGTCACTTGGATTTCGTACCTTTTTTTTTAATTGACACGAATTCAAGTTATTATTTAATACACAATCTCGTATCGCCCTCTTTCACGTATCGAAAATTTAAAGTGTTGCTATAACTATATGTCTGTCTGTCTGTACACAACATTGCTACAGTGTTCAAATGTAATATATGCATATTAAGTCTAATGTACGCATTATGCTTCCCAACGCAACAATAAAATTGATGTTCAACGATCGTAATTGAATTCGCGACACCAAATTTCGCATTGTCCGCTATTCCAAGAGGGCACTTGCGTCAGGATTGCGTCAATGGGCACGATAGTGGGTTGTTGCCACATTAACTAGCTGAAAACAATCAGGTCCTTCAGGCAGTTACAAATTATGTCTGTCGTAATATAAAAAACTGGCTTTCCGGCCGCAGTCTCCTAACGACCTGAATGAACGACCTCAATGCCAACTTCTACAACTAGTGACCACTATAAGTCGTGGTCACTAGTTGTAGAAGTTGGCATTACATTCGCACCTTTGCTGAAATTCAGAGAGTGATCGGCAAAATTTAAAATTAATTGCAAGTGCGTTTCATTGTGATGAGAATGACAGTTTTAAGACCGGTTAGGTACTCCAACATTCTCAGACTGTTAATGAATACCGTGAACACATTGTGAGCACGCTTATTTTTATATTATGTATAAATTAATCACTGAGAAACTGTAAATCTTTGTTGAGAAATAAAAGTATAACTAGATACGTTAATCTTAATTTTACGACTTAATGAGATGTGGAATAAATGCATGAATTAATGGTAGTACCTACGTGAAGCTACGTCGCCGTAGCACAAACATTATGTTAGCTACGTGTATATTATTGTAACAAAATAATTGTTCAAGTTAGAAATGCACTGGCAGGCAAGACGAGTGCGTCGAAGAATTTAAATTTAGAACAACACACAGAATAACAAAGCGCCATCTTGGCCAGTAAAACTTTTTAAATTGATTTATTAAGGTTCCCGCCTTTTTTGTTATATTTTCCTCATCTCCAACCAACCTCTAATAATTGCACGAAATATTTACATTGTTGAAAGATTTATTATCATTTTAACGCCTACATTCTCCAATATATGTTGATGCACATTTAACTTAATACTATAATTGAGGATGTAATTAAACATTATAAGTCACCTTATGTTTTATAATATGAAATACATATTGAAAATTAACCATGAATGAGATCCCAACTGGAGTATAGCCCTTCTGACCGGCAGGAGTTGGAGCGTAACACGAACCAGACAGAACTGAACACCATAGCCACATACTACTTCGACGGACAGGGCAAGGCGCTCAGGCCGATGGTCGCGATACTCATGGCCAGAGCAGTCAACTACCACGTATATGGAGAAAACAGGTGAGATTCCACGTTACGCATTTTTTTTTAATATTTCGATTGTATGCGTGAGACATGAGCAAAGTTAGCGGACCACTTACACCTCTGGTATTTTTGAAAGCAATGTCTGTATTTTTATTTGTACAATCATGTCTTTCAATTATTAATACCAGTATGAAATAAATATTTTTGTAATTAACAGCTACGTGCTACTAATTATGGCATTTTTCAAATTAGATGCATGTTGTTAAATAATTCCATTTCTTATAATTCTTATAATAATCTGATTTCTTTTCCACACTTCGCTTTCATATACAGGTTGGAAAAATGGCTATACCTTTAAAATTTACAATGGAATATTTTTATAATACCAATTTGAAATTAATATACATCATACCAATATTAATATAAAATATTTTACTCAAAATAGTTATATAAAATACGGGTCTTAAAAAAGACGATTGTGTGTTTAACCGACTTTAAATTCCATCAAACGTTTACATCTGAAAGCGGAAATATATGCTGTATCATAAACGAATGTGTAGTTGTAAGAAAGTAATGAAAGTTAGAAAATACTCGGGTCAACCAACATCGTTCATTGCAATAACCGCAGACGTTGTTAGTCACATAAATGTTGTTTTATTAATATTCACTGGATATACTACATCGGATCCCGCGCTCCAGGAAAAGACTACACTATCATTTACATACCTAAGTCCAAAGTTATGTGTATATTTGTTCTGTTCATATAATCGTTAAAAGAACAATATCTGACTCATGATTTAATCATTATAAAAATACGCATGTTCCCTATTAATTATAACAATGCAGATATCCAATTATACCTAAGATAAAAATTGCGAATTTTGATTAAACGTGCTTTGTCTCAAAGAGTTATCGCATCCATATCTCGTTTTAGGTGAGTTCCAAGACAGCTCTATGTGCAAGGGAGTGATATAGGTTTAACAAATTATAAAATTGTAACTCGAAAATTATAGAAACTGAATTCTTGTAAACAAAGTAATTCTTCGGTCCGTCAACGTCAAAAAACATAGAGAGCTCTATGAAAGCTCCCGTCATATGCAATTTGTACTTTGTCAGTGTCAGATTCTTGTGTCAAATCCTTACTAGCCGTCTCATTTCATCCCAAATTTTCATCGGAAAATTTTCATACTAAACCGATCAAAATCTATCTGAAGACAAGAAGATTATAGACCCGTGTATTGCTGTATGTATTCATATTCATTTTTACCAGGGGTCAATGATACAAAACTCTGGAATTTACTAATCGCAGTTGTTAAATAAAAGATGGCGTTGCTTGTGTTATATAACTTATTTGAATGAAGTCATTTGCATTAAAGAATATGCATAGATGGCGTTTTTCGCATCTGAAATGGAAGTAAGTTCAGTTCGGTTTCTAATAAATGTCGCCTTTCGACTAATAATTCATTGAACTCCTTGCCCAACCGTGTCCGTTTGCCAATTGGATTGCGTTCGGTCATCAGATCGCACGCTCAATAGTTCAATGTCTTGTCGCGGACCTTGATAAAAAATATTTTTATTTAACTTCTCAGTGTCGTCACATGTCGCGAGCGAGACCATTTTATTGCATTTCCAACGATGTCGGTATGCCGTTTGAATTTGGGTTACAGAATTGTGATTTATCATTGTTATATTTTGATATTGACGTTTTGTCGGTATATAAAAGTATTCAGAAAACTAAATACCTTCATAAAATACGTCTTTAAAATACTTTAAACATTCAAGCGTCATGTCTAAATCATTATATTGTTATTATCATTGAAGAAGTAGTTAATCAAGAGTCAACAAAATACATACCTAAACGATCCTATTATTTTAGTATTACAAACAAGAGATCGCTCATAAGCTTCTAGCATACATAAAGTTAGTACTGATACAACGTTCAATGGTAATGCATATAATAAGGTATTTCTTTTTATCTAATAAACTATTTACTACTCTATTTGTACTCGATATAGAATCATCCGCTAAAACATGCAGTCACTTACAATTCTGTTGGAAGTATTCAATTCAAAGGCATGGTTTAAGAGTTAACATGCAAAGTTCGAAAAATCAACGTTCCCACGATTTTCCTACTTTTACACATACAGCTACGTCAAAACATTCAGAACGTAATATGAATTTGTTTATAATAATAAATCACATACCATATTTGAATTCAAAACGTAGTGTGGCATCACCTTTCATAGGACATATCGTAAGGAAAATCTTGACGTTTAAAAATGTCTGTACTTTTGAAATGCATTTGCAATAAATGAATAGTAAACGCCCTATTCAAGCATTGGGTTCACGTGTGTTCCCTGTGATTCGCCGCGCTCCGCCCTCACATGATGCGAATCTTTAAAACAAAGTACGCAATCAGAATAACCTGTAGTAACACATTTAACTACAAATGCCTTGGTACAAATCCCTAACTGAAATAATAGGCATAAATAAAATCATTTCAAGTATGTAAAACGTAATGCATTGAGAGCCATCATGTGAACATCAATAGAGAACTTCAGGATCTATTTTTCACATTACATTTACATTAGATTTAGGGAGTTTGCATGGTAAACAATTCTGTAGCAGAAGGTATTTTTAATTAGTCTTCTAAAATTTGAGTACGCTCGACTAGGAATGTAAAAAAGTAGAATACGCAGAGTATGGAACACAGCGTTTAATTATACATGGATGAATGTATATTAAACGCTGTATATAAATGTATAATAATACGACTTATTAAATCATATAAGTTTTGTAAGAAACCTTCAGTGATAATTCATCAAACATCACTAGTGAGATTGCACATAGGCCGATCAAGGCTGTACTAACCTATTGAGGCAATAGTTAGCGTTTGTGTTTATTAATATTTGCCTTCATTTGATATCGATGGAGATTTTATTTACAATTATATTTCTTAGAAATGTATGTAACTTTTACAATCAAAATACTCCTATCTGTATTTTATTTGTTACTTATCACGATCTGTCGATAGTCGTCTAAACATACTCTTGTCTACCTTTGTAAATATATGTGTTTATGTACCTAGGCTGTGTATCGCAAATATGCATTACAAGTGGATTTCGTCCAGATAAGAAAACTTGTCGGAGACGAATAGGGAAAGCAGTCAAATATTAATGGCTTCTTCGTAACGTATCAACTACTTCCAAAGAAGTGATACTTTTATTAATTTGTGAATCGAATGTATACCTTGACACCTCTGTTAAGAATTTGTTTTAAGTTTTATTGGTACGCTAATTCCAAAAACTGTTTCTTTAGATGTAACTGTGTTTGTAAGACGCTGTTGTTTTACGGCAAACTTGGTCGTCGATTTGTCTTTTAATGGTTTTAGTGGTTAGAGAGGCCGCCCTCACAACAAAGAGGTTATGGGTTAGATCCCCACCATTAATCTATGTGAGGTGAGCCTACTCCTAGCATAACCTAGGCCTGGCTTAGTAAGAAGAGCTAACACATCTAGTAGTCATATTAAAGAAAACAGAAGTGAAATGAGTGTGTCTGAATCTGAAATATTACAAAAAGATCCCGTTGTTTTCCATTTATATATCTTCGATTAACGATGCACTGGGGTCTGGTGACAATACAAGTATTTCAAAGGCCTTAATATAGAATTACAATGACTGCAGTGCATTGCTGCCGTCACAACGACAAGTGGCGATGATCAGCGAGATGATCCACTCGGCGTCGCTGATCCACGATGACGTCATTGACCAGAGCGACTTCCGCCGCGGCAAACCCTCAGTCAACGTGCTCTGGAACCACAAGAAGGTAATTCATTTTTAATGGTTTTTTATATTCGTCATCATCTATTATTATTTATTTATTAAGAATGACATCTGCATCTACCTTTATTTTTATACATTGCACTTGAAAATAAAAGCGTGGTTATCGCCAATACTCGACGTAACACATTATACGAGTAAAAGTATTAAGTACTAAACACACTACACGCACACATAGTACACATTGCAGCAAGAAAGCTTTTGCAAGCTATTTCTCCAGACTTTTTATTTTTATTGATTGACACTCAACTCCTTAATATCTTAAGCCTACCCTATACTTATGTATCTGGATATATAGGCCAACCTGTACTGGTAGTCCTGTGCCAGTTTGGCCTGATGCATGCACACATGAAAATTTGCAATCATTTGAATTTCTAAAGGTCGTGGTGGCCAATTATTGGCGAATGGGAAATATTATGTCACGCTACCTTAGCATTAAAGCATTAATATCTAAAAACTGGGCTTCGACGTAAGAAAATTATAAATAGGTCTGTCTTTTATCATTTAACCTATTATGATATGCATGTCATAGATATATGATAATGTTGGACCTTAAATGCCAAAGAATTTATACGCACACTTAATATTCATCAATGTAGGACTTATATAAAGTATTTGAAAATTCAATCAGCACCGCTAAATTAACACATTCATTATTTGATGTAATGTTATTAATGCTATACACATAGTACCTTAAATTGTAAGTAGGGACGTTCATATACAAAATGTAACCTGCATTGAAGTGCCCATTTACGTACACTTTCCTGAATATATATACATATTAGGTATACCACATGCTTTGCACTAGTAATATATAGAATCGCAAAGTTTTAAATTATGTAGGTAGTACGTTGGTCATCAGTTACTTCCAAGGTTCCACATAACATTTTTATTGTAATGTACGCATTTACGTGAGCTTATAAATTTGCACGCACATGTTCTTCAGCAGTGATGAAATCGAATACAAATCAGTTTATTTTTCTTTATTTCTGTGTGATCGGTTTATGACATCGGCTACTTGTCTATTTTATGTCGATTCACGCCTATTCTCCCCGCAGAGTACGTGAGTGCAAATTGAAATAAGCTGACTTATATACAAAGGTATCTACTGTTTGTATTTATTTATGGTTAGAGTTGATTTTGAATGATATCTTCTAGCTTAGGCAGCAAATTCATTGGTGCAAAATATATAAACTCGTCCAAATTAATAATAATGAATAGAAATTTGAGAAGACCATAATGGTTTAATTGTATTTATCCATGGGTAAATAATCTGTTGGGGAATCATAGCAGACACAATTGATAATCTATCGCATGTGTATGAAAAACAGGCTATAACAACTGCCAAAAAAAAGTTAGTCATGTATAAATTGTCATCGCTACCTCAAATAGTTTTCAAGGCCACCCATTGGTTTGTTATTAGGGATGCTACAACACAGACTTCATCAGGACATTCCAGCCGTGACGCGAATATACAATAAGAATTTGTTAAGATGTACAACCATGTCATAGTACAACAGCGCAAATAGCACGAACATATTTATTAGTTAGCCAAAGTTCTATCCTTAAAAATGTCAGTAGGTAGTACAATTGTACTGGGATAAACCGATTACTTGATTAATATGTGCACGATGTCTTCTCGATCACGAGTCGAATGGAAAGTGCAAATGGGCTACATAAATAAGGATCGGCTATGTCTCGCCTGTCATTACGTCTGTTGCTGAGGCGGTGTCAAATTTAAACCATGTGGCTTGGTAATAAATACATTTTATTCGAATTAGGGGAACAGTTTTTTTCGGACGCAAACGTCTTTTTCTAGTTACAGTGGCTAATAAAATAGCTCGTATCCAATTGTGTTTTGGTTGCGTGCCCTGCGGCCTTCAGATAATTGGGTTAAGATCACAATTTACAGTATTAATTAATCGCTTAATTATTATCAATCGTGATCTTTCTGCCATCACTCTACAGAGTGATTCAGAAAAGGTATACGCAGCCTTGAACCTGCCTTATGTAGCGCATTAATAGTCATTATATACATTTGTAAAACCGTCAACTACCTGCCAACGAAAACTTTTTAGGCTTCGCCAAATTTTACTGTACCAATAATAATAATAGAAACAAAGAAACAACCTTAAAAGACTTACTACAAACAATCATATTATTATTCTTTAGCAATATTAGTTTTAAGTCACAGCACACGTTATTTACCCATTTGTAGTGCAAATATTTAACTTCGTAGATTTACGTACTTCGTATTCAATTTTGTTTAACGTCATCACCTCTTATGTAGAAAGCTGATGGTGTAGCGACACACTTCTGATTTATCAAATCATAAAAAAATATAATCCCGAGGTTAACGCGTACAGGATACCATATTATAATGTTATCAATATTTTTTATAATTCCCTCAAGTGTACTCTAGACCGGTTCTAAATATGACCCAGTTCGTTTCTTAAATGGAAAAAAGACATTCAAATAACATAGCACAGGTTGTTGCCCTAAAAAATAAATTAAACAATCTGTGGGAAGTAGTCCGAGACACCGCCACGCCGACTACGCTGCTAAGGTATGCTATTGGATACTGATTATACCGTCAGACCTTTCTTTCACTTTATGAATGAGTGAGATGTAGCTATGAGTTAGATGTACGTTCAGTGTGAACGTATTATAATATTATAGTTGAGATCGTCAGACGGCCACTGCACACCTGCCTTGGACGGAACTCGACCCTCGGTGAAAGTGCCTCACGGCCTGATGACGCCATATAAAATACCGATAACAGCTTTTTAACCTCATCGTATGCATTTTGTAATTATTAATCAATTTAAAATTTCATTCAAAATAGTTTTAATTTAAAATGAACCACATAATTTTAATTTTCTTCAAGGGTTTTGATTTTATAAATTGTTCATAGATCAATAAGAATTTCCTGAAAATATAGTCTGTGCCATTACAATTTATTCGAAGTCACGTGAAATAGTATTAGGTATACGAGCAGTTGTGTAATAATATATACCTATTTCTCTCTTTCAATAAATATATTTGTTAAAGCTGTTATGGCTGTTGGTTTGGTCAAGGTAATTTTCGTAAGCATTATCACATCAGTACGGCCAATATTAGGAAAGACTTTCGATTTCATCCCATGGTTTCGAGGACTTCTTCGCAATATATGACATATTAGTATATCGGGATTACCAGGTGGTTGCACAACTGCATACGGATGATGTTCTTAAACAAAGAATCGCGTGGCTTGAATATATATTAATGTAGGACAAAGCATGTGGCTATTTCGTTAATGTCACGAATTTCGATGGAGTTTCTGACGGGTTCTACGTGTTATTAAATCTACTTGTAGGCGGTTTGCGTTCGTAGACGTCCTTCACGCATAAAATGCCTATGTCCTGCGATTACATCTTCCGGCGCGTGTGATCTCCAGCGTGAAACGCTATGTGAATCGACAATGCATTTGATCACACATAATGTTCTTCATCTAATGACAGAAGGTGGCGAGGTCCCATTAAGTCGGTTGAATGTTGTGCAATTTGGGTCGCCACGACCTTTGCTCGCGTGTGCTGTCATATTAATTAATGTGTTTTATTTATTAAGTCACTAAATTGAATTTGTGTCAGATTTAAATTTGATAGCTTATACTAAATATCTAAATGATAGCTACATTCTCATGCGTACGCAACTTATAAAAGGAATTTTGTTTTGCATGACATAAACAATGGTTTAGTTCCTATAGATTTTAATAAGACTTGAACTCGTGGGTGGATACTAGCGGATGTTGTCACACTTCGCTTATACCAGTTAAAGATCTAATAACCTGTATTTGAGTTATGTAACTCAAACAGCTAAATATTGGCTTTGTTGGCACCGTCTGTAACTGCCATACATGTACATAGTATGTGTACATCCATTTTATGTAAACATAGTATCATGGGCATCATATCAGGGCGCGCCTGTTTGCATTATATCTCATTTACGAGCTCGTTGCTGTGCACGGATGTGGAATGTTTACATTGTCGTTACGTGGTCAAAATCAGTGATAATTTTGTTTGATATCAGTTCTTACGCATCGATGTATGTATGTATTGTATTTACCTAATAGCTTTGCGCCACTCAAATATTTGTATAACAAAAATCCTTATTCGGTCAACGAACCAAATAGTCGCGGTTCCATGTAGATATTTATTTATTCCTGCTCTATAAAAGAATGATATTGTATATTGATGAACGACAATAGGCGGGGAGTCTTCAACGTCAGCAGCGAATTGAAGATTCCTATCGTATCTGCGACTATTGTTCGGAATATGTCGCGGGCCTTATTGTTCACCGTGTCTGCAGTGTGCTATGGTATACCGAGTTTAAATGCAGAGCGCGTGCGATTGGAATTCATACAAAAAATATATTGCTGAAACGTCCGCATGTAAGACATATTTTTAGATATAAATATATTGCCACATATTTTATTTTGACGTTACTAAAAGTTGTGGGTCGGTAGGGTCGCAAGTACAGTACGGTACACGGTATATTTCACTTGTCTTTCTTTAATCTGAATTTCGATAGCTGATACAATAAGACCACAGTGCGCGTCAATGACCCGGTAGCTATTTTTGCCGGGTCGGTCTATACAATGAGTGTATTAAAATTAGGTCTAAACAGATATCCAAGATTATGGCTAGTCCCCAATTATTTGTTGCCTTCACAACGTGCATAGCATATGCAGGTCCAATATGTATCAAAAATACTAATGTTATTCTCATAATCTCTTTAAATGTCTATTCCTAACCAACTTATGTTTTTTAATGTTCGTCCATTATTTCTATGAGTACGCTTGGCTTAAGAAAATGTTTTTTTTGGGTAATATGAGTTTATAATATTATTGATTGCAACATGCTTTCTAATATAAATCGATTGGACATAGACGTCCGAGATTTTCTGGTATCGGAAGGACACGTATACGTGCGGGGATAGCTTTCACCGAGCAGGCGGGGCCCCGACCCGGGCGGCCGCGGGCCTCTACCACACCAGCATACATATATCAACAACGGCGCAGGCGGATGTGGTGCTCTCGTCTCGGGCAGGTGTGTCGTAGAGCCCAATCGTGCAACGTATACTGCCCGTTATTATTTCAATGAATTTGCAACACGTCTGACTGTGAACACATAAATTTTATGCATCAAGCTAATGCGATGCATCACTCATAAAATATTGTGAAAACTGTAATAAATTATGAAATTCAATACGGCAAGGTGTATACATTTGTAATGTGGTACGCAACAAAAAATTGCCCCTGAAATTATGTTTCGCATTTTAAATTAATTATAAATTTGACTTTTATATAAAGAAATTGCATTTAAAAGAATTGGTGAATAATGTAGACCTCGGCAATTGGATATAAGGAAGAACCTTAAAAGAGAAAATTGGTATGAGAATCTCATCGACGAGAAAGGTTATTGAACGACACTGTAAACTATAATTAATGTCGTACCAAAATACCCTTTAACTTTTTTGTGTTTTACGATGGTAAATATGTGTCCCACTGTTGGGCAAAGTCTCCCCTCAATGTCTTGCCAGGATCCTGTCGCCTTTATTTTTAATTTATTGGACCTTATCGCCTGCAAAATATGACTTATTATTTCTGCTTGGATGATTTTAGTAGATGTTGGGTTTAGTAGGGCTGATACGAATTGGTTTTCGATTTTCTTTTTGTTTTTACATTTATCTAAGATGTAATAGAATACATCTCGTATTGAATGAGAATTTATTCTTGAGTAGATATAATGTCTGGGTTGTAATTTAGATTGTTCGTCATATAGTTAAATAAAAGATTATCTGGTGTCATTCACCGGTAGTTTAGTACCTATACAAATTCTGTTCACTTAATTACTTGATTAATGGCACTGTGAACAGTTGGAGGACTGTGTACTTCTAGCAGCCGTTTGTTAGTATGCAAAAAGAACAAAAAGGGGCTAACCAAACGTTTGACAGCTAATCTTTCTTACATCAACACGAACATCTTTCTTAAATATTGTTCTTTGATGTTGTTGAAAACAAAATAACTAAACGTAAAGATATAAACCTTATCTCTCACGAAAATTTTTGATGGAAATAAGTACGATGCATTTTTTTTTATTTATGTTCGGTACTTCTATTAAAATGTTTTTCTTATTTTTCTATGCTGTATGTTGCAAAGAGCATCAGGTTCCATTAATTATGGATTTATAGCGTCACCCATTTAGGGTGCAAAAGGTGACTTAGAAGTATGACTTCAGAAGACCGGTTCTCTCAACTCTCCTGCGTGACTAGTTTTCTCAGTTACCGAGTAAGATATGAAACCAAAGTTTTTGTACAGTCGCGGACTCTAGGACCTATTTAAGGTTGAGTATCGAACAGCAAACTTATATCAAAATAGGTACTATTGACTGACGATACTAGGAGCAACTGCTCTCCGATATGACGATATACGACCTTATTGAATTGTAAGTTTCATTGAAAATATTAATGAAATGGGTCTATTTATTAAATATTACCTTTCGCGGTCGTACTACTTATGCAACATACTTTTTTATTTTTTATCCTCTCATTTGTGCCAAGATGTTTCCCCATATACAGTTTTGTAAGATAGTGTTTCCATCGATACCGTGCGATGGTATCATATTTCTCTAAAAACTATATTTTTTCATTTCATACCATTATTTTTAACACTGCAGCGCATCCATATTCGGTAATGATTTTTTGTCCCAATGAATTTGCTTTTACAATTCTTTTAAATGTACAACATTTAATTACTATATAATTGTAAGCAATTTTATCTTACTAATACGTATATAAAATTTAAAAGAACTGCACAATATAAACCATAAAAATCCCATTCAACTAGGTCTATGAATACCGAATTGCGTAGGCTTACACTGCACGCGTTGATGTCTTTCTTGTGGTGGGCGTTGAATGTGGTATCGCGTTCGTCACACGTTTATGATTTACATTCGATGGATTGTCCAGCAGCGGCAGTCTAGACGCACCGATTTGTGTTATTTATTTTCAAGTTTGCCGAGTCAATTTTAACATGAGATTGAGAGGTGGTGAACTATTACTTTCTACCGATAGGTATATACATAACTGTATGACGGAATGGTCCGTCGAAAGCAAAATTCGTTCAACACTTTCCTCGAGTGACCCACCAAAACGTGTATCAAACAGTGTGAAATGTAAACTGGTCTTTGTAACTGTACTTTACGGGGAGTCGGGAGGTGCGGGGGGATGTAGGTCGGACGCATGACTATGGCGCCCGATACCGCATCGGGCCCCATGATGAGACCCTATTAACATTATATTATTTTGATTACTAACTTTCCTTAATTTACCACGCACGTACCATTTTACAGTTACTTCTATTTAATTGGAAGCAATAGAATGTATATGATAAACAACTAAGTTGAAAGTATGGCGACACGGTTCTCAGAAATATTGCTGAAAGAATTAGGTAATGAATTATTAACATAGGTATTTATTTTTATAAACATTGGTGATTAGTATATAATCAGAACAAACAACCTTGGTGTCATTGTGTCAAGGTCATAGCATTCGTCTCATGCGCATGCGTTGAATTATTTTGGTTAACCAGAGCGGAGGACGATGTTGTAAATATTGGTATTAGTTGTATTGCATTCAAGAGCCAGGTGTAACACCAGATTGAACCGGTTCCATATCTAGTACGGTGTCTAATACTTAATAACAGATTCTGGCGACAATTGTGTCGAAAGTATGATGTGAAAAAAAAAACTGATGCAGACAATTTTGTTGACATATGATATTATTATGATTAGCTATAGACATAACTGTTTTACTTTTAATCGTGTAAGCTACCAGAACGAATCGATACGGTACAATCACAACTATTGATTCAATAGACTTTTAGATTACAAACTTAACCGTTATAACAAAAACCGGATTTTTACGGGCACACGTACCACGACTGTCCTGGCAAGTGTGTTGAAACGATGGCCCACTCGTTGGCCACTAATCGCCACTAGATACCGAAGGTTTCGCAACCGCGCCGGACCTTCCACTCACTCGACACGAAATACCACGATCGAGTGTTATACGAACGTGAAGCGATCACATTTATTACTCTCGTGTTCGCATAGATTTTGATGCATAATAATATAGAATTTCTATGGATAACCTAAAATAATTTAGTGGTTAGTAGTTAGTAAATTATTAAATAATTAAAAAGGAAATGTATTCAGTACGTCAAGTGCGAGATTATTCGTAAGCTAACCGTATAATTTATAGTCTACCGTATTTAGACATATTGTATAGAGAATTGAAAGTTTTAAATACCGTCCGCTAGAGGCGCTTTTCAATTCTCCATACAAAATTACTAAATACGGTAGACTATAAAGTAGACGGTTATCTCGCACTTGACGTGCAGGTCAGTGGTTTAACTTTCATTCAAATAACGTCGTTATATTTAAAAAACATTGACAGGGTTTAACAAGCTTTTTAGAAATAAAGATATTATTCTTAGTCACTTATGCGTATTTATACAATTGTTCGTATTAGTACGGTTTGGTGTTGTGTTTAACCGGCACCAATGCACTTTCGGCGGCCGGTCTCCAAACAGCAGTAACGCTAGAAGGATGAGGGGGGAGTCAAGGCCGGCCGCGTGACATAGATCCCGCCACATTCACCTTCCGACCGCCATCCGCCGTCGCCGCCACAACCTAAGTGCACCACCACTGCCAAGGCTACCTTACGAAACCGCCAACTACACACCTATTTATACAAGAACCACTTGAAGAAATCATGTTGCAATCATCCACACGTTTGATAATGGCCTTGAGCCTCATCGTAGGATGATTCTCCGAGCTGACTGAGTTTTATTTCTCAAACGAATAAGATCCGCAATTAAAAAAAAAAGAACGCTTGCTATACGGTTAAGATAGTCCTCGTTGATAAATTATTTTTATAAATGGACGGATTCATTTCCAAGATTCAACGCGGAATTACGTTTTATTACTTGGTTCATCTTGACGCGAACGTCGTACTTTGCAGTTGTTGGGGTGACTGACATTGAGTTGCCTTGAAAAGGCATTTAATTAATTTATTATACAATGCGATTATCATTGATCAGTTGGCTAACCATGGCTCTGTATTCACACCTTATCAGCTATAAATCATGTAACCATCAATCGTAAATAATTAAGTGGGTAAGAGACCCACTTAACGTTAGGCCTGAATACAATATAAACTATTAACAAAGCGTTTATTGATTCAAATGAAGTGCGAACTTGCATTACATTACAATGTATGGGTGTAAATGAATTACAGAATAGAAACTACAACGCATTCGGAATTAAATTGACGTGAAATCGTAGAGATTTTTCTGGTAAATTATTCATGTGGCTCACGTTGGGCAGACTTTCAACGTGTTCTTGTAAAAGCCTTTCACTCTTAACATGCTACTTGCATATTGTTAAAAATAAGTAAAATAATGTGTGTTTACATAAACCACTATGTTTATAATTATTAACCTATAATGAGGGCCACTACTTTAGTAAATGCAACTGACTCATTTAATACCGCGTCTTGTAAAGTTAATAAAGTGCTGAGCCAAGCCATAACCAATCAAATTCACGGGTTCTAAAAGAAATTCTTGATAAATTTTTCGACTTTCCGTCCGTCCGTTTTCCTGTAATTAAAAAAAAACATAAATCCGGTTCACGGATGCAGTCATCATGACACATAGCAAGCGTATATTCCATACGGTGGTATTGAGGTGCGCGCGTAACGGATGCGTTTTTAGTCCGGTTAGTGGCCGGCAGAAAGTGTGTTAAGCGTGCACCGATTTGCGCAACCAAGTGCATACGATACGCGCTGTTACGCCGCTCCCGTGCGCGGTCCCGTTCATGATACTAACGGCTGATCTATATAAAATGTAATAAAAAAATGAAAAAAATTAATGTTCCTCTTTTCGTAAAGCTCAAATTCATGTTTACATATAGCATAGTAATCGTTCTAGATGCAGCTGTTTATATTCCTACGTACACATATTATATACCGATCGTCCGCTACATTTTATAATTTACGATAAATTATTATATTTTATCAAGTCACTGAACATTATTTGTCCGTCACACCTGTGTTGTGTAACTAGCTTCTAACATTCCGTAGACAGTACTTAATAGGTAAAAATGTAGGTTAATATTTGTACATTGGATAAACGTGAGTAAATTCTTCACGAGGCCGGTTCATTAGGTGTCGAGTAATATTTGTATGGTTGAATTATGAAGAATTGTTACCATGTGCTTACACGGAGTAAAAACGCACATTATCTATTTGAACTTCCTATGATATTATCTTCTTAGCGAGTTTTGTAACATTTAATTGGATTTTTTTTTATTTTTTCTTTGTAATCAATTAGCGTTAGTCTGTAAGAGGCACTAAGTAGACTCTACACTTTTTATCTTATAATTTTGACACATGTAAGTTGTGTATGGGAGGGTATTCATATTATGATAAACGTGTTTTATATATTAAAATGATATGCATGTAAATACTAAAGTACACACATCAATGTAAGAAAATCTCATTAAGGCGTCAAGAATAATTTACCATCGAAACAACAATATTAATAATTCTAATGCTCATTTACATATTCGCTTAACAAATATTTAATTGTAATATTTGTCTGGAACCGGACTCGGTCCGGATGCCTTCATTAGTACCACCTTATGACAGTAGCGCGTCATCGTCCGACCACTTTCACATTTTTTTAATTTCCGCCACTCGCCTCAAAGTTCTACCATGCTTCTAATCTAGTCATCAAGGACATTTCGATGGTCTAATATAGATCATGCTCCTGGAATATATTAATTTAGGGTAGATAGATACCCTCTAATGTTGTCTTCGTAGCGTTTAAAGAAAACATCAAAGAATACTTGAATAGGCACTAAGAGATATTTAAAATATATTTTAATAACTTGGGATGTAACTTAGCCATAAAAAAATGTAATATCATTGAATTTAAAGCTTTTTAATTACGTGATAAGAGTACAATTCCGAACCTTTATTCAACTTAATTAAATTAGAACTAGAAGAAAACCGATGATTTCGCGAACTGTAAGGTATATACAAGTTACGATTGAATTGCTAATGAAAAAGAAATTTGCCTGAACCTGATTGAATAATGGTGATGTCTATTGATCAAGTTAATTATGTTATTCAGTCGTAATGAGTCAATTGCTATAATAATAGTGAGTAATCTTACAACTGGTTTGGATTGGAAAGTAGGTAGAGAAATAACACGCAGAACTATGGTTAGTTCATCGAGTAGATGAATAGTATCATAAATTCTATTAACGTTTTTCCAAAACATTATTATTATTATAATGGAGTCTCTCCTTTAGTCTAATAATATATAATTAAATATATAAATCTTGTGTACACATGCAATCCGGTCACTGTATATAGGCTTAAAACTACAATAGTCTATGTTACTTAATGGTGAGAAAAAAGACGACGGAACGAGAGGTCATTAAAAAAAGTTACACATGTATTTTTATATTTTCACAGGCGTTTTGTATGAGTTTGTCTAGTGGCGTATAACTCTGTTGTATCGTAATATATATTGTATATTTGCCTAAACAACATACGTAATATGTTATGTGCACTTACATACCTAATACACGCATTAAATTGAATGGATAAATAAAATGGGTTGCAAAAGTATAAGTGGTAAGAGTGTCTGTGGCGGGCTAAGTCCCATATACTACATCGTATTCAGAATATGTAGGGATATGTGTAAATATATATATAATTAATGTGTGCGTATATTTAAACATTCAAAGTTTGTACTTATCGCTATGTATTTGACCATAGTAATTGCGTATCTGAAGTAATTTCTGCAAGAATATAATTTAGTTTACTTGGTTATATCATAGATATACTACTATTAGTCTCAGTGGGGCTGGTGCGGCCCCATCGCGGCTAGCGCCCACGCGCTAAATCGTGCGCACCGCGCGCGCGTCGCTGCAGCGCTGTCAGTGAAACGTCCGCACCGGCATTAGTATGCGACCGATCGACGTATCACAACTTTCTCGACATTCTTGCCAACAACTGGAGAAATGAGCGCCATCAATACATATTACAATATATGTCGTGGCTTCCTTCCGATTCGATGCGATGGTATTTTTCAAATATGTTCTCGATAATTTTCTCGAGTTTTACGAAAAATTATTCAAACATTCGAAAATACATAGGTTATAAGCTCTTTTTCACCCCCTTATGGGTCAATTTCTAAAGTAAACAACGGGACCGCATTGTTCTCATTTATGAAACTAATTAAGAATTATGGAAATAGGTTTAAGCTTGAGATAAAAGGCAACATACATACATGAACAAGACATACAGTCGAATTGGGAACATCAATTTGTTCGAAGTCGGATAAAAATTACGTAAAACGAAGCGATCTTCATTAGTATATTTTTAAAAATGTCTGTTACAGGTGGCGATGGCCGGCGACTTCATCCTCGCCGTGGCTTCGATGATGATAGCTCGCTTGCGAAGCGATGACGTTACACTCGTGCTTAGCCAGGTAACGTAATGTCAATATACATGAACCAATACTTATGTAACATTAGATCGTATACAGTATAGTTGCGGTACATTAATGTTAGGTACTTGAATTTAGGATTACCTACCAACCTACTTTGGAATTGCTAAGGTGGGTGGATGTTGAACTAGGTCATTATTTGTTTCTCGAGCGCTGGATGTTTTCATAAAACTAAACGTTAACGTTGTGTCTAATGACATTAGCGAAATGCTATTGGATTTTTTGATGGTCGTGTTTTGTAATTTATGCAAAAGAAATAAAAGCTTGCATTTTGTAAATGTGTTACAAGTGCCTCTATTTAGATGCGATAGAATGCTTTAAGCATTTTATCTTCCATTATAATAGCGTTTCATCATTTTATTGAAGCACTCTCAAGTAAGCAACACATTATCATTACCGAACTATGTTTTGAATGTGCGTGTACGACTTCAATTGGGGTCAGATATTTACCTAGAATAACTATAATAAAAATGTGTCTTTCCGAAGTATATTTAAGAGATTTTATTTGATTCATAATATTTTTTTTATATCAAAGAGCTCAAGTTTAAAAAGTTTTAATAGGGATTTCTAAATTAGTTATCTTGCAGCTCCAAACTGTTTGAACCTAGCTAAAATTAAGTGGCTAAGGGCCAGGTTAAGTTTGGGGCACGTGGAAACGGTTGTTGGGACCGATTCAGTGCGATCAAGCTGTTATTAGAATATTAGACCTAATTTTTCGACATATAACACGAGTGACGTCCTCACGTTGGTCGAGCCCGCTCGACATTACTTGCCTATCTTGAGCTAGCGTGTGAAAACGGTGTTAGTGTTTGCATGTGTGTATCAGAGCAAAACCAAACACACTATTAACGGAACTTCGTATATAGATGAGTAAATAAGTAGAGTGAGAATATAAATAGTACTAAATAATACAGGGAGGTGTTTCATTTGTTCGTATCTTAGGTGGTGACGGACCTGGTGCAGGGGGAGTTTATGCAGCTCGGCAGCAAGGAAACGGAGAACGAACGGTTCGCGCACTATCTCACCAAGACGTATAGGAAGACCGCATCGCTCATCGCCAACTCTGTCAAAGCGGTAAGTCGTTATTTTTCGAATGGCTACTGTCGAACATTGTGTACGAGATGTTTGAGCTGCCTGATTCATGACTTTGGCTTTAGATAAAAGAGTATGCAGGGTGTATGGTAACAAAAGCTTTGAGTAAACATTACACTTAATGCCTATAATAAAGTTATAATTCATGAAAAGATCGATCAAAAATTCCAACTCTAGGGAGTCCAGAATCATCAGTTGAATCCATCATAACAGTTTTCATTACGAAGCCACTGACACCTGTATATAACAACCTGCATATGACTATCAGTCATCTGTACATTAGTAAGAACTAAATAAGCATTTTTTTTATAAAACATTTTGTCACCAGCGTTATTACTGACACTATGAATGTCCTACGCCAAATCAGCCCCTACTATTTGTTAAGTATTCATGATAGCTACTCGTTCGTCTGTTCTTAGGCCGCATCCTAAAATTTGTGACCAATTTTCAAAGTCCTGGATCTCGGAAACTGGAATAGTTACGTACAGTCTGTGTCTTGTTTGAGCAATCACAAATCAATAGGTTTACATTTATGAATGTATCTAACGACTTAAGGCACTTGAGTCACGTTGCACGCTTATTCAGCGAGCGACATCAACAGAAAAACAATGCGATCGGTACTTTATAATCTCAGTAGCACTAACTTGTTAGGAATTGCTGCCAATAGATACATAACATAATAGGCGTGCAATGTATCACTCACTGATGACGTAACTCATTAGATTTATAGCTCAATGTATGTTTGAATTGGATTGTATACCTCCATATATGCTGAATTTTATTATGTAACTACTTCATTGGTCTGGTGGTCGCAGTCAAGTTATTAGTAAACGTGGCTACTGTTCACGACTTCCTAGATTCAACTCTGGAGATAATAAAATTTGTATTTGTATTTAAACGTGGTCGTTTTCAACCATATTAATCACTAGCTTAATGACGAAACAAAACAGCATGAGGAAATGTGCGTGTCTGAGATAACTTATCCAATTCTCGAAAGACGTATGAAGTCCTCTAGTCTGACCTTCGACCTGAATTCCCTCGCATTGAGGTCATTATATTAGTATTAATTTTATTTTAAAAACTATATAAACCGATAAAACATTCTGGCACCTGAATCTATATCTGTACTATAATATAAAGAGGTATAGGTTGCAGTATAGAGGCTGATGCTAGTCAATGTTATAAGCTCATTGATTTTTTTTTTTTTATAACTGGAATGTTACCACATGTCCAGGTGGCCCTCCTAAGCGGCGCGGACGAGAGCACCAGCGAGCTCGCGTTCCAGTACGGGCGGAACCTCGGGCTGTCGTTCCAGCTGGTGGACGACCTGCTGGACTTCGTGTCGTCCGCGCAGGCCATGGGCAAGCCCACCGCCGCCGACCTCAAGCTCGGGCTCGCCACCGCGCCCGTGCTTTTCGCCTGTGAAAAGGTATTATTAACATCAGCTACACAAAGCCTTGACCCGAAGTCTATTAATAATAATATTAATAAGTCCTTAAGAGTTATAGTTTGCATCTAACATGTGACAATTATGATGCCATTGCCATGCATTAATAATGATTCGATTGATAAAACTGTCTTATGTTCGTTTATGTTGCCCTTTTACATAATAAAAAAATATCCATTCGATTAATAATAAAAAAATTGGTGACCAGTGTTAAGTCCATAACTTAATCTTGGATACTGACAGCATATTTTTATTTCGTATAAATCGAGCGTTAATCTGTGTACCTCGCAGGAACTCCTAATTAGTCCTAAAATCGATTCCATAGGTCAAATTATGCAATTACTGAGACGGACTGTACACGTTACGCATATATATTATATTTTTTTTACTATATTTAGTTAGACCTTATATTATATTTAAAAGATGGTTTGTACCTTAAAACACGAAATCTATTATATCATGATCTAAGTGCAATTGAATAGTGAAACCGGTTGGCCTGCCTCGATACGACGCGCGACGTATGCAGACATCGCTCGTGTTTGTTTGCACATACTTGCGCAAAAATAGCTTTTCGCAATCCCACCAAGCAGAGACGGGCACACCCGGCCAGTTTGCACCATATCGCAAGCACATTTTAGATGAAATCTGATGATATTCAAAATAAAATATATTATTCAAGCCCATTTTAATATCAAACTGTTGGACTAGGGCAAGGGGGATTAGGCCATGATTTTTTTTTTTTAATATTTTTTTTGTTATAAGCAAGGGCCGGCCGGCCTACAAATATTTTGCTAGGTACTTTGCTAGGTGATTATTTCCTAATTGTGCATGCAAGTCTTCAAGTTATTTAAATAATATAAATTGATCTACAATAAAGTACAGAACTCAAGAGCACATAACTTCTTAACTTAATCGAATACGCCTTTGTACTAAATATAAATCGTACCACGTGTCGTGTGTGCGATAAATATTGAAAAGACAAGACTAAGGCTGCATACAAATTAGGCCGGGGTGGCTATATTTTACAAACGTCGCTATTTTAAACACTATATTACGGGAACGCCCGCTCCGTACCACTATTGAACTATTATCTGGTATGCACTGTATACTTTGATCATGGTTGAAATATAAACTGTGTTGTCATTGATCGCCGAAGTCTGAAGTGCATTAACAGGGTAGAATCACTAAATCAAAACATTACACTACTTTTGAATTCGTTATAAATTACAATAAAAGTACAGCTTATTATTATTTAAGTATTTTTTCTTGTAATGGGTACTTCTTATCTTCGAACCTGGCGATAAAATTACCGAGCTCTACTACAACACATCACAAAGAAATCAACTTACTTCTTAATATGAATATGATCTCAAACCTTTTACAACAAATATATGTGTACTGTGCCCATACATACATACAATCTTGCATGTATCAGGGGATGTGTGTATAGGCTCTACAACTTACTTAACTCATAAATGTTACAATTACTTGAAATTTTAGTTATTGTCTCGCTCCACAACATCATCTCGAATGAATACGAACATGATCGTGTTGTTACAGTACCCGGAGCTGAACCCGATGATCATGAGGCGGTTCCAGGAGGCGGGCGACGTGGAGAAGGCGTTCGAGCTGGTGCACAAGTCCCGCGGCCTGGAGCAGACGCGCTTCCTGGCGCGCAAGCACGGCGCCGAGGCCGCGCGCCTGGCCGCCGACCTCGCCGACTCGCCCTACCAGAAGGGGCTCGTCGTCACCACCGACCTCGTGCTCAACAGGATCAAGTAGCGCCTCGCACGATCATCTAACTATACCCTTGAAAGGCATCCAGCGTTCGCACCGTTGACTCATTCGCACGTCTTCGGATATATTCAAACGTCGCGTTCGAACGACCTTTTGGTGGTTCGTATTAAGGGAGTGGAATATTGGATACCTTTTTCCGTTGTGAAGGTTGGAGAAGAGACGCTAGTGTTGTTAGTGATGTCGGTTAGGCATGTTCGTGTGTGGTGGTCGCGGGCGGCGTGGACTTGTCTCGCGTGTGGACTCGTGCGGGAGTGTGGACGCCCGCGTTATCGTAGATATTTTGCGTCCATATCGTGTGTGCCCAAATAAATAAAATTATGCATAGTGAAATCTATTATACATATATTCATATAAAGTGTGTAGATTTCTTATATTGTTGTGATCAGTTGAACTGATTGTCAAATAATTATATGTTACATGATTATAGAATATATATCGTATAAGTATTTATATGACAATATTTGTACTATTGCTATTTCCTTCACTTGTGTGACCTGATTTAATTTAAGGTAAATTTTCTATGTATCGTGAGTATTGACTTAGCGCGCAACCTCGTGAGCCCGCTTTGCCTCGCTCAGTCAATAAATGCGTCGTCCGAGGCAAATGCTTTCGCTGCATCTGTCACTTGCCTCGCTGTTTGCCAGATTGTTTATGACACTTCGTATGAACTCGGATCAAAAGGGAGGCAGCCGCGCGCGGCATGTGGGCGAGGCAGGTCCGCGAGGCTGCGCGGTCGGTCAGTACATGGCTAATATCGTGACCTATCTACGAGCACTGCGAGCCCATCGCCGCAGGGAGCGTGTATGTGACTACTCGTTACCAAAAACGCATGTACATAAAAATGTACTATAATATTATGCTCAACTGTTGTTTAATGAAATAACAATTTAATTTTTGTGCAAATTAAGCGATTTTAATTGATATATGATTGTATATAACGCGTTAGGTCCCATATACTTTTGTTCTATTCGCCCTTTACTTGTTGTACTGTGCAATCTTACCTAGATGTAGAGATAGAATGTACCTGTGTTTTGCACAATTGTATCTACGAAATCATCACAACTTACTGACTTACTGAGTCTTCACCGTGTGTGAGGTATTCGTCTGTTTCTTTTTGTATGTATTTTATGGTGTGTAAATACTGAGAGTCATTGGATAAGTTACCCGTGTTTTATCTTCAAAACCAATTACCTCAATTTCTTTAGTGTACACGTTACATACTAGAGGTGTGTATTATATTCTGATTTAGTTTTAAATTATGTGTCTCAAGAGGCCGCACATCATAATATAGACACGATGTTAACGTCCTTAAAGAATTCATAAAAGTACTATACTTACCTAGTTATAACATATTGCAATTGTAAATAATATTACCGAGTAAGTACTAGTTAGTGCTATTAAAACTTGAATAGTGAACGAGGTGTCGGAATACCGAAATGTTATGCACCCATCAGCGCAGTATTCTTTAAACATTTTCTTAAA
Organism: Pheosia tremula; assembly: GCA_905333125.1. Classification (NCBI taxonomy): domain Eukaryota; kingdom Metazoa; phylum Arthropoda; class Insecta; order Lepidoptera; family Notodontidae; genus Pheosia; species Pheosia tremula. Next base: position 4,266,824 of record HG995405.1, on the reverse strand, counting down.
ACTATTACCCCAAAATTAATTTCAGTTTTAGTCCATTTACAACGACATCTCGCGGCATTTTTAAAAGAAGAGTGTGTTGTGACAAATGTCATTTATTGTGATTGGACTAAAATTACATGTAATTTGAGAGGTTATTATTTAACAAAATATTAGTCATTAATAAGGTAATATTAGTGTAAGACCGACATGATGACTGAACAAGAAATATCGTCCCGTGAAATATAAAAATAGCCATATACATTTCCTATATTCGAGCGTTAAATGCGTGGATGCTTTCCCTTTTATACGTATCAAAGGGATTCCTGTTGTTATGGGATTGCTTTAAGCGTCAATGGTGGTCGCCTCCACACACCAGTAAGACCAGACCATTGCATAAAATATGTACACTAAAATACACATACAATAAAGGTGTGAATATTATTAGATAACTCAACTTCTACTGATATCCCGGAACAAACGAGTTAATAAACTATGTAAACGATCTCCTTTGGTCATCGTGTCAGTCAATACAATAAAGAAGGTGGAGCTGTATGTTTTTTGTACATTAGAAATGTTAAACCATGGGAGTCAATGAATTTTATTTATATGTATGTAGACGTAATGTACGTAGGACATATGTTTGTAAATATTATTATTCTGTAAAATGGTAAAATCATGAATAATTTTTAATATAAACATTACATAGTTTCAAATATTGTTTAATTTCTATCAAATGATTAATTTATGATTTTTATTTTTCGGAACACTAAGTACCACCTTCCTGATAAGGCGAGGGGATTGGTCCAGTCTACCTGCAAATCCTTGAAGGATCGATTTCAAACAGCTAAATTGCACTTAACACTGGCGAAATACCTAAGATGGTTACGTTATAAAATCTACCCATATATAAGGTGCAGTAATAATAGCGTAAAATATTGTAACTGGGTCAACAGTAGGTTATAAATATAACATCCCCAAACAAATAAATCAATATATTACACATTTTAAATTTGACACCATGTATTGTTCTCCATGTTTAAATCTTAATGAATAAAAAAAATATCGTTGATTTTTTTAATTTGCCCCGAATAGCAGAATATTTACTTACGATTAAAAAAAATAAAGATAATTCATTTACTCATACATTGATTCTGAGGCGTTACAAACTCCGCCGGATAGCAGGCCGTTACCAACCATACCAACTTATTCCTAATAAATTAGGAATACATATACGTGACCTATTTACCTACATAGAATCGTACAATCCCACATGCAAAATAATGTACATGAATGAATGCAATAGGACTCGCGAACTGCGTGTTTGCGGCAATCGATCGACCCGCGCCCGGCACCGCCAGGACGAACCGAATGCCAACTGAAAAATGACATGAAAAAGTAATACGACCTATTGTAGGTACCTACTATATTACAGTAGTGCGGAAATACACGACGATTATGAACACTATGCACAGGTTATAAGGGTGAGTCTTTGTTCATCGTTAATGGTGCTTCAAATAACGAGTTAATTGTTACGAAGGCGCCTGATGCACTGTGTTGATTAAACAAGTATATATAGCTATACTAGTGATTGCTTTTCACTGCAATGGCCGTGCCCAGTCCAACCGCGCCGGCTCCCATGAAAGATTTTGACAGATAGTGAACTAAGTGCTTGTGGTAGATCCTAATATAGGGTGATACAGAAAGGGCATACGTAACTATAAACCTGCATTTGTTTAGGGTATTTCATATTATTATATGAAGTCAGAATTACTATATATCGATTTAAAAAAAAATGTTCCCAACAAAATGACAATTATGATTTTTGGTGTGCAATTGTTTTTTTTTAATGTGGTATATTAAAAATTTGTCATTATTATTGTATGTACGATAAAGATTAGCAGGTTCAAAGGTTAGTGTATACCCTTTCTGAATTGCTTTGTGTACCGCGGGCTCAGTGATACTGGGACTCCCTACTTTCACTGTATCTTAGGGGTAACCTTCCAACGCCTTAAAGTCGCAACGATTTAACCGCTTAACACAAACATAGCTCATATACTGAACATAGGAGCGTAACGTGATGTCGCGCTATGTAAATTTGCAAAATTGCGTAACTGATTTCTTATCGATTAACAATAAGTTATCTAATATTTTCATATTCTACTGAAAATATTTTGTAACTGTAATAAATATGCAGTCAATCGAGAACATACCTACCTTATCAAAGAGTTAAAAAGTTATGAATAGCTTTTCACAGTGCTGTGCTGACGAGTGAATTATTCATCGAAAACTAACGATAGAAATGAATAGAGGGCAATGCACCTTTCGTTCAGTACAGAATAACAAAGACTTTAATAACCAATGATGATTTGCAGGATTTTCTAATAGACTTGACCCGAAAAACGTAGAAATATACGAAACGTGTGTGGGAGTAGACGTGCTGTGGTTTACGAATTAAATAGGTATATTCTACCATAAAGAGTATGGCGTAAGTGTGTATTTTGAGCATAGCTTAATTACTTCAATAATCATAAATGACCCACGAAACAAAAAGAAACAGTAAATTAGATATTAGCACCTAAATTTTGATAACCGCAAAACACGAGTCTTAATTGCTTAAAAAGGGCACTGGAGTTCAATTTCAATATTTGAAATCGTTGGGCCAAGCAGTTAGAATTTCAATGCGATATTTTTTCAGAACCGTAACGTAGTAGTTACTAAGTAGACATATTTGTATGAATGTAGAATTAAGTGTGTTTTCCCCAACACATCCGACCATCTATCATTTGATAAGAGCTATGATAATCCAAGCCAATATGTCTTAAAAATGTTACTATTAAATTAAAATGGCATAACAATGCATTATTTTTCATTGAATAACCATCGTATAACTGTAACTTATTAATTTGACAGAAGATGTTCTCATATTAACTGAATAAACCTGCGTATACATACATACATGATAACTGTACTGTTTTATTATTGCCGTTAAATTTTATAAAGTTTTCGTAATATAATGGAAACGCACACGAAAGCGTGCAGAAATTTCAGGCAAAAGTTTCGCGGAGCTTTCAGTAATAAGCCGAGAGCCACCCAGTCACAACCGAAACATTCAACTATGATTGATACTGCACGTTCTTTCCCGCATTTGTGCTTCTTAGAATATGCTGTTTAGCAACCAGTTTGGTGATATGAAATTCTATGTTGGGATAAGTGAAACTATTGTTTAAATGTTTGCTTTGCACTCGCGCCGGTTGCGTAGGTAAGATATCGTTTTACTGCTTCCAAGCAGTAAAACTTAGGCTTTCTAAAAAAGTTTTAAGTCCACATTTTAGCCAGTGTTTTTAATAATTTCATCACCGATGATTGGAGGTAAAATAAATTAAGAATTTAAACTGTTTTCAATCAAATGTATATAGGTACCTACCTAAACACTCATAATCTTAGCCTAGGTAGCTAAACTAAGCTAGGTTTACACCGCCGCTCCACTCGCGCACCAGTCGATTTTGCTCTGCAGATGATCTACATGTATGATGATATTTAGTCTATCTCCTGAGCCTAACCATAGACCGTTCAAAAGAAAGCCCCGTTGAAATTGGTAAAGTAGTTTTTTCGTGCTGGAACTAATAGACAAACAGAATAAAATTCTAACATACTTATTCAGATTCATAAACTTTAAATACGACGGATAGATACACGCAATTAATACCACAATAACAACAGTTCATAATTTGTGACATAATATTGAAAGGTACCTACGTTTGTTAAATGTAGGAGGCTGAGTGCTCCTTCGTCTGGTTCTTTGCGGCGTCGGGCGCGGGAACGTAAACGCGCCGAGCAGACCAGGGCGGAGGGCGAGAGAATTGCGAGGGAGCTCCGCGAGCAGCGAGGCAGGGACAAACTGGACCGGCAACGCAGGGTATGGTATGATACCAGGCATATAATACAAGCTGAAGCAATGGCCCTTAACCGAAGCTGTAGAGTCAATATAGAGCTTCTGAATAGCTTGACACAAAACACCTACACCTATGAAAATATGTATTAGCCTTGGTAACTATTGACTTACAACAGTATTTAATTCAAATTCTCAAAAATCAATCATTGCCCAACATATGACATCATATGAGTACCGTTGACCCTGTCTAAGGGCTTACATAACACAATTGATTAATTCCTTAAGTACATGGTGTAACTAATATTAGCTAATTGACACTATTTTTTTGTTAGGCCCGCGAAGAGCTGGCGTCCTACCAGCCGTGGGGTCGCGCGGGAGGCGGAGCGCCTAACGCGCGTGGCATTCGCTTCTCTAACTTAAGAGACAGAGGGATTTTCCCAGAAGACGAGCTCAGGGTAAATGCATAACTCTTTATAAATAATACTCAGATATAGGTTCAGCTTGTGCTGAATTTAGTACACAAAAAGTCAGCGCATAAAAGGAGGTCGTCAAGGGAGGTCAAAGGAGAAAAAAAATATTTTACTCAGATTTCTGAAAATAAAAACAACTTTATATTTAAAAACTTCAACCTGCCATTGTCCCTAAGTTGTTTTACGAGAATCTTCAATTTCTAATTACCTTTTGATAGCCAAATCTAGTTTACCTACGATCGAAGCTTGGAGGAGAATATAAACGAGGACATTACATTCCGTGACTTCATGACGTTCCATAAAAAGGACACGAATAAATTGCGATTGACATTTCGGCTTTTGGCACAGGGAACCATTCGTTTCTACTTGATTAAATATTTAAAGATACAATATTTATACATACTGTGACTTAGTAATTTGGTTCTTGATCAAGATGAGAACCGCAAGGTTCACCTGAGTACAGTTCTACGTGCACCGTATTTTTTTTTAACTATGGATAAGGTACTGGTATGGGTCGCCAATTCATAATAACTTAGGGACATGGTAATATTAATTAATTAATTGTATTAACAATTATTTGGTGTAGATTTAGATATAGATGGTTTTCATGAGTTAGCAATCATCTTAAGTAGTTGTTTTAAAAATAATGTCATTCAACTATATTAATTGGTGTACACGAGAAGTGTAAGTTGGTTGAAGGCAATAACTCCATATAAGGTAAAGGGTCATTCATTACTTGCATGGCATTAAAGCGGGACCACACCGAACCGTTACGACACCAAGATGAATAAAAAATGTGCGAACGACCTGCCTTTTCCGTATCGAGGATATGAAATTTATTGACATACATTGAAGGTATTTTATATTTTCGTCATCTGTAATTTCTGTAAGTGTTATTATGACAAACGACAGTGCGTATAAACCAAAACCTGCAATCAGGATTTTTTAATTAAATAAGAAGAAAATACGTATGTGGATAGATCGCCTTAGATTGGTCGGTCTATTATTGCATTTCCCTGCAAATGTTTTCTTATATACCGTCCTATAGGTCTTTTACGTTTCAGGGCGTATCAATCTATGAGGCATGTCGCCGTTGGGCTTCGTCGCAGCGAGCTAGTCGTCGACAACGGACGCCGAAGCGCCTGCATGAGGACCCAGAGCTATGTTACGCTGAGAACCTGCGCCAGAGTGTCGACAACGATATTCGGTATAGGCAAACACCTAATGAACAAAAGCATTATAAAGAAATTTTAGGTAACCATAAAATTTGATAACTATATTATGCCGTCATAATACCTTGCATGTGGGATGACAACATATTTTTTTCGTGAAATATTAATGATATTTTATTTTATTCCTAACTCAAAATTAACTTTTAAACTTTATTCCAGACGATATGGTAGACAAAAAAAAGAAAGTTATAAAAGATGAAATTAAACAAAAACTGGAATATGAACGCCAAATGGTAAGAACTATATTATTATGTTATCCGATGTGTTACATTACCATTTATTGTGTATTGATATTTTAGCACACAATGGAAGGTCCTTGGGGCAAGCCGGGTCCCGGAGGAACCATTTGGAGGAACCCCCAAAACGTTGGGCTAAATTTCTCAAAGTCTATGGTAATTGTTCCACTTTTAAACAAGGAATAGTATCTAAATGTAAGGTATTTTTGTACCTTAAGTAAATTATTTTATTTATTATAGGGTTGGACAGATAATGAAATGTTTAGAAAGATAAAAGGGGATCAAAGGAGTAGTAAACGATCGTCACTTACTTTACCTAAAGTAAAGAGAGACGATGATATAATAGGTGATACGCCCGATAAAGGAAACATAAAGACTTCAAGTGTTGAGAAATTGCCCGAGATCAAGCCTATAAGTAGTCCGAAGGGAAGTCCACCAGAAACTAGAAAAATAAGTGTAGACGTAAAAGGAAGAAAAGAGGTACACGGTAGTTTCAGCACTACTACTAATGGCAGAGGTAAACGTAGCCCAAAAAAGGATAAATTTATCAAACGGCTATCAAACGGAGATAAAGTGAAGAGAGTCATAATTCCTGACGAAGGCTATGGATACAATAATGAAAATATGTCAAATACTAAGGAAAACAAGTCTACTCCTGAAACTGCAATACTGCGTGTGACAGGCGGTGTGGAACTAGTGCCTCTTCTTGCGAGAAGAAGGCGCGTCGGTGCTCGCACTCTGCCTTCCAGTGACGTCACAAGACCTCCAGACCAGTCCTGTCAGTACGTATCAAATACATTGATAGCCGAAAGGATATATCACAACAGTAGATTAATAATAATAATAATTCCGGTCCTTCTTTAATGTCCCACTGCTGGGCACGGGCCTCCCCTCAATGCGGGGGGGGTTAGGCCATAGTCCACCACGCTGGCCCAGTGCGGGTTGGCGGACTTCACACATCTTTCGAGGGGTTCTCTCGGATATGCAGGTTTCCTCACGATGTTCTCCTTCACCGTTTAGCAAGTGATAATCATGGTTGAAAATGGGATTCGCACATCCCAGAGGTGCGAGTCGGGTTTGAACCTGCAATCCTCGTTACTGAGGCAAGCGTTCTACCAACTTGGCTATCACTTTAGTAGTACTAGATTATTATTATTTATTAAAATCTCAATATCAGACAAGTGTGCCTGATATTGCAATGTTCGCGGTGTTGACATTGCGACGGTTCGTCATCATTAACATCGTTTTGTCTCCCATCCCAAAATAATGCTTGGACAAGGTTAATATACTTAATAATAGTTTTTAATTTCCCAGGGTCATGGCACCTGATCTTTTCTACAAAATCTTTACACCCACGAGCCATCGACATTGTGGCTATCGATTCTTTATAACTCGCAATCGTTTTGCCTCAGGCTCTATATTTAACGTTGCGTGACATGTTTGCCAGTTTTTAAATTTAATTTCGTAGGCATAAAATGTTGCAATACCATCATCAGGTCGTTGAACAAAGATCAAGAATGCATATGTTCTTTTTTTTTGCAATGAAACAATGAACATCGTATTTCTTTCTATCACGGCCTCGGCCACCCAACGGTTCGTTATGTCAATGATAAAACGTTTTCGTAATATTTTTATTAAATTCCGCTGTTCAAATGAAGTTAGAATTTCAGTTGCAATATTGAAAAAAATATGAAGCAACGTTGACACGAAACCAATGAGTAATAAAATATTAAAAGTTATAATATTTATTTAAATGCATTTTCTAAGGTTGGTATTCCATTTAGGTACCTATACAATTATTTTTGTCCAATGACAATAGTTATTTTTTCAATAATGAATTATTATAAAGTCATCCGATCATTTATAATGTGTATATTTGACAAGGATATTGGATATGTGGTTAACTCATCCGTTACGTAGGCACATCTCAAAATGATCATTAGCCGCATATTTTAACGTTACATTGCACATTTGGCCTTAGGCAGTATTTTGCTAAAATGTTCCATAACATGTATAGCTCTAATATTTCATTCAAACTATGCATTAAGATCATATCTAATGTATACATACCTACAGCTGAAAGATATTCGATTCTATCGATCTAAATAACACTGAACCGAATTAGCAAAACGTTAGGTGGTTAAGGTACGTATACTTATTATAAATACCAGCAATCATATTTAATGTCCGACCCAGTGGTAGTACAACGTATTTATCTACCACGTAAGTAATCTTTATTGATCTTAAGTTATATTTGAAACTAAAATACCGTAACCGCGGCTCATTGGAGTTATTTATGTTTTTAATGACAGATAATATTTGATCTGCATCACACTGACACCGCCGTACGATTGCATCACGGCTTTCTATCGGTCGGAGGCCATACAACACGGCCGAAGATTAACGGTTTTCATTAGGTCGATACGCGCCCACCTCCGCGTGTCGTTGTAGACTCACCGAGATTATTATCGGAGAGTATATACGATAGACAAATGGTAACACACTAAAAGTTGCCTTTATACTTTGTGACCTCTTCAGAATAACCTTTTTTCCAGTCATCGATAGTAATATCACAAAAATGTTTTTAAATAGTTTTTGTGTTATAAAATAAGTTTATAATGTAATAGCTTATTCGACTATACATAGCCCATAGCACTTAGGTATAATGCAGGTTCCTATTGGTGAAAGCATTCTCATAATATACGGAGAGGAGATTAGTCCAAACTACAAACATTGTCTCTTCATAGTATAAATATAGATCATTCACTTTATCACAAGATTTACTGGTGGTAGGCTTCGGCCGTGGCTAGTCACCACCCACTGAACAAAGCCATGTCGCCAAGCGGCCTAGCCGTGTTCCGGCATGATGTTCGATGTTGCCATTCATGGATGACGGGTCAGATCAGTTGCGCTGCATGTGCCTAGTGAATGTAGCGTCTCTATCTACTGCCGCCTTCCTACCTAGGCAAGTATGCTCCATCGTAGATCTCATCGTCACTTACCATCAGGTGAGATCGAGATCAAATACTTGCCTATAATGTAATAAAAAAAAAAGATATACTAAAATAGTAATAAGTAGATACGCAATTTTCAGGTGGCGTGAGTTGCTGAATATGGACTATTTGTCGGAGCTCAAACATCAAATGCAAGTGAAATGCGTACAAAAAGAGGTAAGAATATTGCCAGGTTTTTTTTCGGGTTTTTTTTTTAATTTCTTCAATGAGCATTTTAGTAGGTACCTACTCCTAGGTAAGAAATAGGTACCTACTAAGATGTTCATGGCAATGATTTGTCCATAATTCAAATGTAGAACCTAGTTATTATCATACAGATAATAAGCTTTCATACTTATAAGCTTGTCCTTCTCCTAACCTTTGGGATAGTATTCATAGCAAAGTTTAATCAGATTGTTATAATCACTATATTCGTTACAGGTAAAACGACTTGATTCTGCTGAAAGCGTGCGGCAACATCACGCAACCTGGGATTCGCTTTGGGGCAGACAGGGGCATGGTGCCCCATTGCGCGGGAAATACGCCCGAAACAACCTCGCGCAGTTGCTCTACGTTTCCCCTCTGACTAACGCTCAATAGATATGTTGTGTTTTATTTTTTGATATGTCAAAATATATTAAAAAGTTCGTCCTTACTGCTAGTCTAATATGAAAGGCAAGCAGCCAACTATGGAGGCTTTCGCATCTGTATCACTGCGACTGACCAGAAAATACAAAAGTTCCTGATCCAACCTTCAAACTGGACAATCTTTTGGTTGACTAGGCTAAGGTTATCGCAGTATAAAACGTTATTATTCTCAATCCTGAGAACTTTGCAACTAATTGCCTCAAGCTAAGTTACACTTTTTTGGTTTGTTGTACGTAATGCTTATTAAATACGAGAATTATTTTGTAGATATTACATACTAATAATATCATTATGTAGGTACTTTGCCTTTACTTATTTGAAGGGTTAGGTAGGTAAAATACCGCAGGTACGTTTTGCATTTCAGTCATTATAACGGACACTACAATACAGTAAATAAAGTGTTTATCTAGGTAGGTATACACGTATGTAATTAGCTATGTATACAGCTAATGACTTATGAAGTGTTGATTTGCCATAGTCCACCACGCTGGCCCAGTGCGGGATGGCGGACTTCACACATCTTTCGAGGGATTATGACAGCTTAAAAGCAGCTAATTTTTTTTGTAAAATAGTAGGATATATGTATATACAATTTGTAAAACCATTTATTTAAGGTTAGTGCCAACACATTCAGTTTTATCATGGAGTCCCGTTTAATCTCCTACACCTAGACAGATTCAATCATACTAATTATGACTTATGTTGTCTATTTAACAATATAGTTGTAATTTTATGGGAGCAGAATATGTTTACAAAGACTACATTTGTTAACTTATTCTACTTCATTAGTATGGGATTGCTCTCATGATATGATGCGAACTAACATAATTCAATTGTTATCTATATTCCTTTTCAATAAGTGCTACGTACTCTTATTCTTATTAGTAAAAAAAAAACAAACAATATCAGCCCTTACAAAAACCCATTTCATTATATTTACCAATCAGCTTTTAAAGACCTATTAGGACGTTACATTGTAAAACATGCTAGTTACTGTGGATTTAATAGAATAACTGATAATGCACGGAGCCAACTTTTATAATAGCAGCCTAAGGTCTGAAATACACACTAAATATCATTTTTCGAAAGTAGCATGTTTATGAGCTAAGTCATGCAACATTAAAACAAATGCTGTTTGATTAGGAAACAAGTAAGTATCCTTTTAAATGGCATGTGTAATTCAGGCATAATGACATTACTTTAACTTGATTTGACCACTTTAATTCACTGGGAATGAGGGACTGTTGTCGAGATAAAATAAAGGAATGTCTATAATAACGTATTTTACTTACAATTTATCTCGGTGTAATAAATGGGAATCTCCGTGTGAATCGCTATAAAACTGTCACTATGCACGGGAGTGGAAATGATTAATTAGATCTGTAACCTAACCTCGTCGTTGATTTAGTGGAAACATTATTGATAACACTCATGCTCATTTACCAGTAAATGTTGCCATATAGAGAAAGCTCAATGATAGTAATATTTAGTTGTATTCTCTGTTAAGTAGTCACAGACACAGTTGTATTTATTCTAAATACGAGTTTAGTTGTTTACAGCAATAGAACAAATTCCTACGCACATACGTCGCGTCCGCTTTGCATAATAATGTAACTGCATAAAGATGCAGCATCCGATTATTGTCTCTACATAAACTTTCCACAGCGAACAGGTTCTCAATTTATTTCATCGCCCGAATGCCACCTGTGCTCTCGTTCGCCTATCTGATTAAATATTCGTAAGGTTCCAACGCTTAGATTTTGATATGGGTAAACAATATAAACAGAGTTTACGCAATGATCTTCTCGATTATCGCCGAGTTAACTATTTCCAATAATTTGAAGATTTTAGTAGGATGTGTATTTGAAATATTTATTTATTACCATATATTAAGAGTACTTACTCGTTGTTACGCGAATGTAAATCAACACAATGAACACTTTTTTATGTTTGTACCAGATTCTGAACTACGTATATTTCGTATTCTTTATCTCTTGAGTATGTAGGTAAATTGTTATTGCACTCATTATTGTTTACAAGAGCATTGTAGATTCACGCGTAATTTGAATAAGTAGGTAAATTGTACAATAACTGAGTTTAATTAATGATTACGATAACTAAACTTGAGTAACTTCTAATAAAATGTGTCTTGATTCTTTTTTATGGTTCCGTAGAATATATAAACACATGAAATGAATACGGAAAATTAGCTAAGGTCCTCATTAAGTCAGGCTAAGCACACATTGTTCTATTATAACTATGTAATCGTCTAATTTGTTTTTTTACCTTCAACTATCCATATCACTGTTATTTATGATTATTTCGCAACTAGTCATAAACGGTTCACTACTTCCTATTCTCACAACCATACGAAATTTCTTGTAACGTCCAAATCAAAAATGTTCTCTGTAAACACAACGAGTGGTCAAGACGAACCTTTCGGTTGCGTAGTTGTTTGTATCTTTAGATTCGATTACTAAGAATAGCTCTGATGAAAGATATTTACGACGCGATACATTTTTAATCAAATCGATTTGGTAATATATCAAAAAGTTCAAATCTATAGGCTGGTCCGTCTTGCCGCTTGCTTGTGGTTTGCTGTGTTGCAATCGACAGATATATACCTGGCTAATGTGGTTATCTAGATTATAATAAATACTTTCTTTCTTTCTTTCTTTCTAATATTTCCTAATAAATGTTATAAAAAGCTTTATAAAAACAGAAAATGGTCTGACACAATTACGGGAAAAAATTAATAGTTTAGTTTTACTCAACAACGTTTTAATTTATGTATTTTCCCGGGCGCACATGTGATTTTTTATTAATAAAAATCTTGTAAATTTTGTATTTAAATGATAATATTTTGGCATTGGTAGCAACTTTCACGTCATTAAACTAGCGCTTCGTAGGCCGCTCGCACGGTCTAGCTCCTGATATCACGTAATCAACGCAGATGTCACCGATATAAACTAACAATTATATAATCGTTGTCGATATGTTCACCTGTGGTGTGGCTTCACCTCCACAATATTCTATAAGGTTCTCTATAAAAATTGAGCAAACGCATCTCTAATTTATTAACAAACGTGACACTATTCCAACTAATGTCCTTCAGAATCCATTGAAATATTGCGCCACGCGAAGTTGCGTCGCGTCGTATAAAGTGCGCCAACGGTTAATTAATGAGTATCTAATTGTTCACACACCCTCGAGATAACGCGACGCGTGGGCATGTCCGGTGGATGGTGAAATCTCAATAGCAAACAGAAAAGTGCGTATGTAAACGATTCGTGCCAGAGAAAGCATTGTAATATGACGTAATTACTATTAAATGTACGGAAAACGTTTACTTCTGCGGGTGTGCCTGCGAATTGTGATAAATTTGTTAGTCACTATTGTTAGTAATGTTTACGACGCCTGTCAAGAATATATAAAAAAATACAAGACTTCTTTTATGAGTATTTTATTTTTTATTGTAGGTATTTTGTGTTGCCCAGATAAAATACAACGCATTTGACGTGCCGACATTGTGGCAATTCCATCGCCGTTACATGCGTGAACGTCATGAAATGAAGGATCAATATGAGATATCACTATTGACTGACGGGTGGTAATAACAAAAGATTGTTTTATACAATACAATTTATCATTTATTGATTGATGTTGACGAAACGCATTTGTGTCGTATCGACGCAGTCTTAGTTTCTATAATAAAAAAAATAATTAAAGTTTTTTTTTATAAAATATAAATGATTATATAAAAAGTATGGTATTTAGTCAAGGGACTATTAATAACGTCTCATCTGCGTTGACTTCATGGCGTGGCTTATCTACAATGACATGATATTATAACTCATAAGTAATCTGTGAGTATTATGACGATACATGCATACAATGTTTCAGTAGCGGCATTAGTTTCAGAATTCATTTATAAATAATTATATCTTGTTTCTTAGTAGTCCTTTACCTGGGTTGAAATTAAAATGGGCCTTCTAATGTACACATATGTAGGCAAACTGACTGTGATAAGCGCAATTGAAACACTTTTTTTTAGATAAAAAAAAACATATTTCAAAATTCGTCTAAATTTTGTCATCAATGAAATTAAATCTAAAGTATTTAGGGAACCGGTTGGTTAACTCGGCATAAATAGAACCGGCTCGACCAGGTACACTTCCGAGTCGGTGCGCAACATTATTGAATCCTTTCAAACCGCTTACACTTTCAAACGAATCTAGACAGTCGCGTAAAGATCCACTGTGCGCCCGGTTTAAGGTTACGAAAAAGAAAGTCCATACATCGCGGCGAGCGAGCCCGCGTCCGCGCACGCTGCGTCCGCGCTGGACGCTGCGCTTTGACCACCAATATGAATACTATCAAGCGTCATGCCACGTTTTTACAATTTAATTGTTAACGATGTGACAAGAAACAAAAGAAGTAATTATTATGACTTGTTACATTATTTATTGTATATTGTCACATTATAGAAAGCCTCTGTTTTATTTAAACAATTTATTTATTATAAGAATGTTATGTGGTGAACGAATGGATTATCATGCTTCAAATCTGATTATACCGTTAATTAAACCATTTAAATACCTGAAGGATCATTTATAGCTGCGTGCTGCTAGAAAAATCTTACAACAGTATACCCGTTGAAGTCTATTGCTAGTGACGCATAGCCTACTAAAATGTAAATACTCGTAGATGTGGCAATTCGATGTATATTACTTGTGTTTAAATATTAATTAGTTTCTTGATAGAGATGATGAAATTATAAACTTTGTGAAATAATATTGTATTTAGGGTATGGATAAAGTAAAAAAAAGTAATAAACCAATTTTTTTTTACCCGACTCACCACTCTCGACGCTGAAGACTTTAAGCTCGTTTTTATCCCTAAGAGAAGTAGTACTTATTAAACGACGTTCAATATTGTTTCAGTATTCCATTCATTACAAAAGATGACACAGTTTATGTTCACACTCATTTTAATCCTATTAGTCACACCTTTTTAACGTGTCTCGATCATTTAAAGCGACACGAGTATAACATTTACATCGTTAGAATTTTAAATAGATGAACTGTCAAAAAATCAGGACAAGGTAGGTATATAAAGCGGTATATAAATCAGGGCGTACGCAACGAGTTAAAATTTCAATATCAATGGCGGCATAGCTATGCTTGTGAACACTCATATACTAATTACTAGTGTATTTATTTATAGTCAGTAACCATAGATTATAAATTATATAATCTACTAGCTGACCCGGCCACGCGTTGCTGTGGCTAACACCAAAAATTTAAAAAGTGGAAATAATTGAATTATACAGTATTTCGTTCACTACAAAATAAATTTAATTAATTTTATAGCGTCAACAACACGTGGTAATTATGCTGTTAAAATGTAGCTTATATGACACGTTCGTAGATTTACCATAGCAGCACCATCTATTGATTACTTACTCAACCCAGTCGAAAGGTATCGACATCTGTTAGAATCATTTGGAGTTAACAGATAATTGTGACTGTCAAATAATAACAGACAAATAATTAGCAATAAATTAAAATTGCGACTATAATTTGAGATTTAAACTATCCTATCTCTCAAGTTGGATCGAACTGCACATGGTGTGCGAATTTTATTATAATCGGTTTAGTGGTTTAGGAGTCCATTGAGGACAAACATTGTGACACGAGATTTATATATATATAGATATCAGTATCATACATTTTATTAATTATTGGATCAATTAAACATATGATACTGATCAGTCTTTGAATAAAAGTGCGAGATATTACTGAAAATATGTATTCGATAAAGAATCAGACAATCTCGTGATAATACAATTCCCAGCAAAATATGTTGTCCGAGAAAAACACAACATCTGGCAGCACTAATCGTTACGGAGCGTGTCGAATGAGCCGTCGAGTGTTGCGTATGCTCGCGCTCTTGTTTGCTCTGAACATTGACAGTTGGTAATCGGGTAATCGTCAACACCTTCGACAATTTGAAAGATTAGGACCTACATACTTCGAAGAGAAAATATTCATATACATACAACGTGGTTACGTTAACTCGGAACGAAGTGGCAGCGTCGACCATTGATGTGTTTGTTTATAGAGTCGATGTCGCCGTTGATATTACATAGTTGTTTGTTATATGTTTTAAATTAGTGACTAGTAAAGAGTAAATAATAATATTAATAAGAGCGGCGAGTCGCCACCTGCCAATAGTGATTAGATAAAAGCTGATTATGGCAGGTGTATGCGACCCTTCCAATATTCCCTTCCATATCAATGAAAACCTCAATCCATAGTCCCAATTATCTTTCCATATTCCTGCAGTAGTTCCTCTGCCTGCTGAGGTCAATTCGCTGTTTATGCTATCATTATCAGCAGTGACCTGACCCCAGCAGATGGCTTACATAACATTAAAATTCTCAAAAAGGGCATCTACGTGTTGGACCCATGTCTCCATGTAAGCCTTCCAAAGATCCGGGTATAGCCCGTGTGGTGAGAGACATAATAATGTATGTATGTAGAGTACAAAATATAATATGTGTTATTTGTTCATCAATAAGAATGAGATGCAATTAATTATTACGTTTCTCCAGTATAATGGGACAGAAATTTCGTCAGAAACAAGTATTATGAAAGACACTCTTTTATAAGGTATCTTGCTCTGAAAATTGTCTGAATGTATGTTAAAGAGTAACCGATTATTATCACATATTTTGCCAGCCGTTCTTTAATTTAAGTGACCCTAATATACTATAGGTTAACTGTAAGGTAACCTTTATGACCGGCTAATATCTACCTACATATATTTATGTTTACATAAGATTTAAAACACAGTAACAAAAGAGACATAAGCTAATAATATGTGGCTTGCGAGCTTGAAAATTGCCACTAGCATTGTCTACCGCAAGCAAATCAATAATGACGTAAAATCAATGAAAACGACCCCGTGTTATTTGTTATTGCTAACACTTCCTTATGCAGTATCCACATTATATCGTAACTCATAACAATAAACTCGAGATATAATCCGGTTTCACGAAAACCTGCAGTTAAGTTGACTGAAAATCAAATAGCCTTACGTAACTTTAGGTTCTCATAAAAAGATATATAAATTTACTGACCCATATCGATGCTGTGCTGCTCACCATTCGACACATATATATCGATACATATAATAAAAATGTAACTGATCGCTGCCTGTACATGGAGGATATATGAGAAAATACAATTCTTGGGGGCCTTTATCAACGCAATAGAACCCAAAACAATTATTGTGAGAATTTATTTCCGTTTGTTTGTGCGTTTGTGTGCGTTGTCTCAGAAATAGCTTAACCTTTTGGATGCGGGTTTCACGAATGTATTGTGGCAAGCTTCACTTAAAATTTGTTTGTTGTATTGCAATCAGGTCATAAATAATAAAGGTATATTAATTTAAAGACGCAGCCGAAGTTGCAGGCAACAGCTAGTGTTTCATATTATGTAGATATGTCCTAGCTAGAGTAATCTCGTAGTAAACACTACAAAAAACACTATATGTCCTTACAACAAATGGACCAATGAAAATGTTATAATATAATCAAGGAATACATAACACCTACGATTGGTAGGTGTACGTCGGATGTCGCATTATACACAACCGGTGGTTGTTTTGGGTGGAGCGGATGTTGCGCGGTCGGTACCGCATCTCAGCCGGCCGCATGCAGGCGCAGTTAACGCAGAAACCCGCCCGCGATACCACGTGCGCAAGCGCATCACAGTGGACAGTTTTAACGTTGCTGTAGCCCAAAGTGCCGCAAGTGAATCCTCAACCGCTGCCACGATGCGCCCAGTGAGTACCGGTGATCAATTATAAATTATGTAGTGATCGCTCGATTTCAAATGGGCTTTAACGTGCGTTATTAACTTAATATAGTAAGGTGCATGCCTTAGTTCAATTACAATTTATTGATTATAATTATTACAAGTAGAAATATCTGCACAGATATATTTATTTAATGAAGTGCTGTAATGACTCATTTAGTAATAATTTAAACCAAACCAAACATTTAATTCAGTCATCACTTACTTGTTCAGATAAGTTATTTTTAGTTAGACTACCTTTTTAATATGCAATTGGATATATTTAGCATAAAAAATAATTAAAGGTATGCTTATTTAATTAGAATAACTTCCAGAAACAAACCCAAACCTGTTGGACACGATTAGCCACAGGTGTATAGCCTTTGAAGATATCTAAAGTTGCATAACAATGATATAATATTATAATTTGCATTTTTGCTAAAATGTGAAAAGCGGTTGTCATCTTCTTACGAATATTTATGGCCTTTCACCGTATTATTATACCATACAATTCTATTATAATTTCATCTGTCAAGTAAAAGCTACATTGTGATTCACTAACGAGCGCATTAACTTAAAAAATAAAAATATTGTTACGTCTACGGTCATCAACATTGTATATGGTAACATTTATTTATTGTTGATGTGTTGTTTATGGCAATCTGAACGTTAGGTTTCAAAGGCATTAGCGGTATTTATTTTATCTGAACATAATATAGTAACTACTCGTTCAATATTATTTTCATTGTTTTTATAACTCTTGCAAAAAAGCACGTAAGTACATAACATTCTCTTATGAATAAATAAATAAACGCACACACTGTGTGTGTTTATTTATTCAACTAAAATTAACATAGTGTAGGTGATGATAAAAAATAAATTAATGTTAAAAGTTCCCATAATGTACGTATTTGTATGGCGGTATATTTAAACAACGAATTCATCACTGCACTTTCCCCCTCGTGATGTAACGTGTGATGACGCCCGCTCGTTTACATGATTCGTCGGAACAGAATGACGGCCATTGAGGATTCATTTGCCGTCTCCGCACACGTGTGGAGACTCCACACTCGTTATATCAGAGAAATTTTGAAGAATTTCACATCATTTCCAGTTAGTCTAGACGCTAACGTAACGAACGTGAACTCTAGCGAGATGGTCCAGTAGATCGCATTGTTTTCGATCAAGATAAATAGTGTTATAATTTTTACGAACTATTAATTTTGAAACTAACAATAATTCCGAAACATGTAAATAATATTTTGTAAATATTATCTGGCAAAATATTTATTTGGTTTTGCTTACTTATTTAAAAGCCGTCTATTCAAACCTTTCCGTAAATCGGATGGCGCGTAGTTAATACCTGGTAGGTAGGCTTAATACACGCATGTGCTTATTCAATCCATTAACTCATTTTGATTTACAAATCGTGTTGAGAGCAATGCAAGCATATACGTATGTATGGGGACGTTGCAACTGACAGTAGGTATACTTTAACTACAACATAAAAATTAGGCAATGAAATCCCATAAAATGATAAAATATATAATTTAAATCTAATTTACACTAGATTAACATATTACATGTATTCAGTTTTGTAATTTAATGCGTATTACGAAACAGATTTTTTGTATAAATATTAAAATGCGAGTCGTAAAAGAATATTCATATCAATCCAATTCAATAAATAAAAATATTAATCTGTTTAAGATATTCTAAAGAGTTAACACAAAAAATATTTAATCCAATCGTACCTAAATTAATCTGCCCACAGGATACTTTTTAATAATATACAGGCATCGAGGTATATAAAGGTGTGTTTTGCATATACATCGACCACTCGACATGCCGCATAGTTTAGTGTAAAGCTTCGATCGTGGGACAGTGAAAGCATACCGCACAATCCTAAAATAACATTTCACACGATCTTTCTCTCTTTAGCGATTACCTTGTTCGAAATATCTGCTTGTAATTTTACATAATTCTAATTAGTCAATGCAATTGTCTAACTAACTTATAGTTGCTGATAAGATCATTGCATGGAATGAATAATGCTAGTTATATTGTTCTGAATTGCTTGTGCTAATACTAATATGTTTTTACGCTAAGCTGTCAGCGCCTCATTCTAAACCTGATTTATTCAAACTAACCTCGAACCAGACAATACATGTTGCACATGTTTTGTGAAGCTTAAGAAATCACAGATGACAATTGCATGAATAGTAATGGAGCAGATTCTTAAATTCAGGTGTATGTAGATAACCTACAATAGTCATTAGAAAACACTAGTATTTTAGATTTTTTATGATTTTAGTTGTGCCGGTAAACTTCGTACTTACCAGGCCAGAATTAAATTATTATGATGTTAGTTTTTTTTCCCAAAAAATCATCAAAATCGGCCCACCCGTTCTTGAGTTATTGATGGTGTAACTAACACGACTTTGTTTTATATAGATTAAATTAATTATGTAACAAATTATTATCGCAGAGCTTTGTGTCGAGCAATCATTACGGGTACTTACAGTCTGACACAGTTTCGGCTGAATACTGAACCGCCACAAAAAAAATTAAGACCATCTTAACTATATGATATTGTCTAGTGTACGCGTAAACATATGTGTATGTTTCGATATCTAACGATCTTTTGTGACCTAAGATCAGACGAAATTATACATAATAAAGGCTTTGTTACATATTTGATTGATAACATTCGGGCATCTTTGAAATTCCATAATAGAAATCAGACTAATTTTATGTTTGTTATAGAGCAATACCTTCTCCTTTGGTAACCTATCGTTATCATTATTGACCTCTATGGTAGAATGCGTGACTAGTTATATAGGTACCTATAGAACTGGATGGTTGTTAATACCTATTATTACCCCGGCAAAAGTCACTCAGATCTATATTTTAATAAAACAAATATAGTACTAAAAGTTTGCGTAGTTACACAGAAACCAACTGTGTTCTGTAAAAATCCGCGATACGGCGGAGCCAATGTTCAACTTATACTGTACTAGATGCGCCCGCGGATTTACCCGCGATTAAAAAGTGTACATTTAACAGGGATAAAAAAACTAGCCTATTAATCTATCTCTGTGCCAAATTTCATCCAGATCCGTTCAGCCGTTCCGGCGTTATTGAGTAACAAACATCCATCCATCCCTCCATTCAAACTTTGACATTTATAATATTAGTGGGATACCTTATCAAGTGCATAAGTACCTAAATATTTTTAAGCCAGTTTTCAACTTATACCGTACGTTTTAAGTAGATAATTACCTATATAATCTTATCGTCTTCTATTGGGGGTTATATTGCCTTAATCTAAATCGCGCTATTTAAATGACATCAGTAGATCGACACGAGGAAGTGAAAGATATTGTGTGATTTCCTTGGCTTAGATAACACTAGAGGCAGATACATTTATGACATCACCACACTCATCATTCCAAACACGCGAATCTGATGAGCGAAGTCAACGGGCTTTAGAAACAACACTTTGTTTAATATATGTGTAAAATTGTATAGAATAGGTTCAGTTTTACGCACGTCATTGTTTAAACTTACAACTATGTTACGGCCCATTACGGAAACCTTAACTAAATATACTTAACTGGGATAACTTTTTGTGAGAGAGAGAGAGAGAGAGATATCTTGTTTTTATGACCTATTTAAATAAAGTAGGCCTCTAATTTAAGTTGCGTTTGAGTATTTGGTTGCTATTTCCATAATGATAATGATAATGTATTTGGTAAAACATTTTGTATTACTTTTTTCTTCTATTATATCTATATTCATTTTTATTCTAATTAAAATAGCATTTAATTTGTGCGACTACTTTTGACGTTCAAGCGTATAACTAATTAGAATGTCTCGTAGCAAAGATTGCGCAGCGGCTAATTATAGTTTTAGTTTTCGACAAAGGTTCCAATTACCTTCCTTAAAGTCAACGTGTTGAAACATTAATTTGTTTGTATTCAGATTATATTGTTTGTAAATGTCGACTGTGGGAACCGGATTTTTGCGGATCGAATTCTGTAAAGACGTTTAGATTAAGACGTTATTGTATGCTTAAAACTTTCTATGCATTAATCAAATGTCCACGTAAGCCGCCAAACGAACAAACCGATGACAGAGCGACATCGCGAGACTAATTAAACCAATTGATTGGTGAATGGAAAGTGAACTTGTGATTACTTAAAGACAATACGAAGTATTGAATAAAACGAAAGAGTTCATTGAGCAAGTGCAAAAATATAACATCTTCTTTAACATAGACAAAAATATCCATAGTGTCGCGTATTCCTCATTCACACGGGTCGTTTTTCTTCATAGGTCTAACTATTCGTAATCACATTTTTCCAAATTCTTTGCCGTGTGAATGAGGCGGTAGACGTTAGTAGTTGACGCAGAGAAAAATAATAAAATAGGTAATGATTTTCGAATAATGCTCTACATAGTAATTAGAAGAAATTCGTCATCTGTCTCAGACCATCATAAGCCATATAAGATTAGATTTTATTAAAAACAAAAAAAAAACCACGGACGTTTAAAACGCCATAATGAATTGTATTATGATTCGGTACCTACGTTGGAAATAATTCACACTGCAACGCTAACAGAGATCCCTCATTGTTTTCGTTGGCATAGTTGAATATTATCGTTCTATCGACATTAATTGGACCACAACAATGAGACAATGCAATACTCATTATGTCTAGGTTTACTGACAAAATATTGCACAACGCAACTGATACTGTAACAGATACGTAACTTACAATTGTAGGATACAAAACAGTGTTTATTTATCACTAGTTATGGATTCTCATTTCAGGTTAGTTCGTACATTTTAGATATCTCATACTGGACTTTGATGTTAAATATTTTTCCAATTTAGCCATGTTAAAATATTTTACCAAATTATTTCATATGCGGGCGAGTGTTGTTACACAAAGTACACTTTATAATCAACAATAGGAAAGTATTCTTATTTTTTTATTTAATAATAATATAACAAATACTGAAATAAATAGAACAAAAACATTCATAATCTTTTGACGTACGTTATTCACGATGAAAGAAACACATACTAAAGATATTCTATTACTTCCAGAATATCATAAATTAACACACACTCAGTAATAGTAAAAAAATATCTCATGTGAAATCACTATAAAATCTCGTTCCCGTTATTAGATTCATTGCTGAGTAACATAAAAGGTAGCGTGGCATTCATTTTTATTGTTCAATCAGCTGTCATCTAATATATGTAAAAAAGTTGCAACATTTTATAATACCTACAGCTATTCGTGACGTCATCCAATTCAACTTTGAAATCCTAAAATTATATCAGCATCTCGTTTTGATAACATTAGCAGGCTACTAAAAAGGCAAACTAGTAACTCATTAGGGCAATGAAGAAAAGCGGTATGCACTTATGCGATGCTTCCAAGATATTGTGTACAAGAAGTGTGGTTTGCATACCTACTATGCAGCTGTTCCGTAAACTAATCTTGATTTCTAAGTAGTTGTGCATTGCTAAAGTGTGGGTTATATGATGCACAATTCCTTACTGCATACCACTACACTAAACGACTACCACCATGTCCACAATTTGTGTGATAGTACGTACTACAAATTTATAATACTGAAGTATTCGTTTTAAAACGACCGCACGATACAACTGACGGTTTTAGAATATGATAGAGATATGTAAAAAAAAAACAAACTAAGTATTGAGTATTTTTAAGTTGTAGTATCTTGAGTTATACAATAAAAAAGTACCCAGTGGAAGCGTAATAAAAGTGGTGTAAAATTGTTGATTTCCTTTAATAGGCGAAACATTGTTACATCAATTTAGGTTACGCAATATGGTAAACCTAGAATTACTGAGTGAAAAAGCGCAGAAAGTTACTATTCCTCCAAAGATAGCACATGCGTGTTACTGAAAACACGTTCGGTACTTTGCCGTGTGTTCAGTTGTAATATTTAATAGACGTATGCAGATAAAATCTGCTAAATATATATGGTGTTTATAATTATGTTTGTGGGCTATTTGTTAAAAAAAATATCAGTCTCACCGTTGATCTGAATACTTTGACACAAATTTAGTTGCAAGACATTTTCTAGTACTTACAGAAGCAAGAAATAGTTTCGTTCAGTGATTTCATATACAACTTACGATAGAAAATGTGTAAACAATGTAAGAGATACACACACCACCACAATATTGCCTACCAGTGTATATATTGCCTAAAGCGAACTGCTAACAACACTGGGACCCATTTATGTAAACTCTGCGCGTTGCGATGACGTAAACTTTCTCCATACCTATAGCTAACAAAATCTTCATTGTACCTGGTACACTCGCATGTAGTCAAATATCAAATAATCTTCCTGATATTTCCATAAACATCATGACATTTAGGTTAAGGCAATGTATTTGATCATAAGTAAATCTATACATATAAATAAAATTGGAGTGTCTGTTTGTAATATTAAAATAACCGCTTTTTACTAAATGCATTTGGATGTATACACGGTACCTATACCGAAACAACAATTTTTACAATTTTTGTCTGTCTGTCTGTCTGTCTGTCTGTCTGTCCGTCTGTCTGTCTGTCCGTCTGTCTGTCTGTCTGTCTGTCTGTCTGTTTGTTCCGGGTAATCTCTGCAATGGCTGGACCGATTTTGACGGGAATTTCACTGGCAGATAGCTGATGTAACAAGGAGTAACTTAGGCTACTTTTATTTTAGAAAAAAAAATAGGATCTCTCGAAAAACAATTAAAACCAATGTTGCAGCGCTGCGCCTGATTAAAGTTTGATAGCAACAATCTGCAATGCGTCCCGCGGGATCAGAACGCGAGCAGGCTGTTACCAACGGCTGAGTCTTTGTTAAATACCACGCGGACGAAGTCGCGGGCAACAGCTAGTAAATAATAAATATCGCTAGACACACCAACTATCGGTCCCACACTAAGCAACGCTTGTATTATGGGTACCGTACAATGCACTGGGTGCGAGCCCAGTATATATTACTTATATAGATATTAAACATCCATGACTTGGTTATCATCACACAAAGTATTGCCCCTACCAGGATTCGAACCCGGGACCATCGGCACAGAAAGCAGTCTCATTACCAACTGCGCTAATCAGGCCGTCGAAAGTGGTAATACACAAACTATAAACTTACAATGGCTTTATAAATAGTGCCATTTAATATTAATTAAATTGGCTAGGCAATTTTAAGATGTTGTCGCATCGCGCCGGGCGCCCAGCCCTGCCAAGGCGGATATTTTACAGTTTGCACTTTGCGTGTTATTTCAGTCAGATTATAGGCATATTAATTACTATTAGACATCTCCACGTGAATCATTTATTTCCGTTTACGTAATACTCGTGTCACACAAAATAAGAATTCTAGCCGCCACATGGGTACATTATTAAATTATTGAAAATAACTAACAACGGTGATTTATTGAATAAATTTAATCATATCTGATTCATAGTTAGTTTATGTTTTTCATAGCTTATAAATGTTTCATTCCACGGTTAGCTATCTCACGATTGCGTGATCGATACAAATATGTTGGGAGAGATACTTTAATGACATGTTTTTGAATATCATTAGTTAGGTACTTAGTTTTGAAAACGTAGTCGCTATAGGGGTTTTTATTGGTTTTACTTCCGTGCTATGCTAATGTAGAACGAATGGAGTTCATAAATTTCTCTTGGAAATGATTTTAAATTAAGTGATAATAAGCACTTACAAATAAAAAGCAGTAAACATGTAAATACATTAACAAGATAAAATGGTAAATGAAAATGCCGGATAGAGGTGGCGGGACTAAATAAACGTGTACCGAAAACAGTAGCCCATCATAGCCCGGTATAGAAAGGTGTGGAGAAACAGGAGAGACACTTTGCCAGCAGTGGGTAAAAGGCGCTCATAATAATAATTACCATAACAGTTTCTCAGACGATTGCCTTACAAGTCAGTGATTTCGTGTAGCATAGATTGATATCAAGTCATCCTGAGTGCAGTGTGGGCATGTACCGCAGGTCACGGAGCGAGAGTGATGTGCACTCACGAACATCGCTCGCTATTTACCCTGCATACATAGATAAGACTTGGTACCAAAATAAAAGAAACCGCGCCGCCGTTTGAACGTGAGCTACCTACAGCATAAACCAAAATACACTTTCTTTTAGTAGTAACGTAATATCGCACCTACAATAACTTCTCCGCTACAATGCGAAATCTCAAATGGAAATGGTTTCCCTCGAATCCCATAGTTCGTGTGATGAAACATAAAAATAAGAATGACTTGTATAATGCGTTTCGCAAGAATTTCGTAACTTACATTGCCCGCGGCACGTACCTATTAATTATCATTAATGATTTATGTAAATTGACAATAAGTTGCGGCGGAAGAGAAACCCATAGTAGCATCTGCGTAAGCTCACATAACGTGATAACTATGAGTAGCCATTGTTGAAGAAGAATTACCAAAATTACAATATGTGAATATCGTGTGTGTTTATGAATATATTGTTTAAATGGTGGTTTACATACATTTCTCGTTTACTTGGTTTAATTACATTCCGTTCTCGTTTGCCAGTTTTAATTTAAGTATAAATTAAAGAATTAGTGTTTTTTGTATATTTTCCTATAAGTATTAAAACATAAAAATAGCCTTTTCTATTCTAAGCGCATACACCAGGATAGCATAGTGTGAGCAATGCTGTCCTGTTGAATGCGTCGTAGTAATTAAATTAAGTGAAATAGTAATTCTAGATTTAATTTGTAATATAGGTATTGGCTACACTTTCTATTAGGAAAACGTGTAAAGACAGCGTTAAGAAAAATAAATAATTAAACAATAGAGAAATAATCAGTGAACATAACTGAACCACAATGCCATAAATAATACCGACGATCTATAATACCGCACATGTGGTTAGAGATAAACTGTACCACCTAATGTTCCGCTATTTTGTAATCTCAACCACACACGGCACTGCACTAAATTTATGTATTAAACTCATTATTGTACACCAAAGACATAAACATAACAACAGATGATGTGACAGACAAATGGCGGTTTTATGACTAAAATGTGATGTAGATATTTGTTAGGTAAATGATGCACAATTTGAATCATCTCAAAAGAAATTACTTATAACACTTCCAGGCTTTGATTAAGAAAGAGTAATTTATAAACAACAAAAACTTATATTTTAATATGAACGATATGTTTAACTCAAATCTTTTCGACGAAGTAACAGTCGAATACAAAATGCTCAAATGTTCTAGTCATCGTATTTTTTTTGTACGACAGGTTTAAACTACGGCATCCTTTGAATTTGAGTAGCGTTTGAATGTTTCGGTAAGTCGCATCCTGTATAGCCGTAGGTTACGTTCCTACTGTGTTATACGTAAGTAGGTATGTAAAAGTGCAGTAACCCATAACATTACCACACTTTATTACAAACGCTTTGTGCTATAACACGTCGTACGGCTTTGAAAGCATGCGTCAACTGGAAAATACTTCCTCATTAAACTTGCAATGTAAAGTAGTTCCTATGCTATGTAACAGTGAAAAAAAAACTAATTCTTACATTTTGTTTTTTTCCCCATTTCATGAAAAAGTCCACTTTCTCCGGAAATGTCTACTAAATTTCAAAAGACTTCAAGCTCTCCTTGTAGTTTAAAACTTTTGGCCTGAGACGAATAAATAATACAAGATAAAGAAAGGGCCTTATTAAGCCTTGAACCTGCGCTTCTTTCACACACAATAATAACCTGAATATTATTTGGGAACATTTGGATTCATTGTATGAACGTGAAGTAGTTAACGTAAACAAACGATTAAAAATATCGTTCCTAATATGTTAAAATACAATGTAAGATGTTATAATTATTTGAGTGAATAGCAAGACTGCGCTATATTAATAGTATAACTACTATCCAGATAAAACGAATACTATCCGGTAATCAGTTCCCCGGATATTCGGATATCCGCATAGCATGCCCTATTCGCAACACTCCGTCTGTATTATTTATTCGTCTCAGCTTTTGTAATTATAATTTGATGTCAGATAATAACATTAATGGTAATAAATTTACGAAATTGGGAAGAACAAAGTAATTGATCCAGACCATTGTGCGTATGCGCTTACACAATACCGAATTCACGTAGGCCTTTATAAAGAATAATTATCATTCTCAATTCAGAAATATAGCATTCACGCAGTGTCACGCAGAGCTCTCAGCGGTCACTGATCTTATGATAATTATCACGGGATCTTCGACCGTATTATTAGGTTGCACAATACGCGGCGCCTGTGAAATAATTGTATGTAGGCTGCATGCAAGCCCCTTGGGGCATTTCCGTGTAATTGATAAACAACTTAAATTACATGTGATAAAAGCTAATAAGGTTATTTTTTGTTGTCTGACTATTACAAAGTTCAAAAGAGGTAATAGCGTCGATAATAGATTGAATGTAGATTTGGAATTGACTGTGATTTGAAATAAAACAATTTGAATTATGTCGAATATTGAACATTATAATCCAGTAATGATAGGTTGGCAAGCCATTAATCTAGGATAAAAATATGCATATTGTCTAATGAATAAATAAATAATCTATCAAAATAAAACAAATGATGTGTCTCGAACAACTGCATTCAAAAGGAAGAATCATTTTTGGCACTCTACACACCCACAAAAAGTAATTATAGGAAGATCACCAGCGGTCGTAGTTTAATCAGTCGTAAAGATCATCATAGTTTAAAACGCGAAATAAGACATAACACATTTCCCTCACGTCCAATTTCGCATGTCACAAAGCCGTCTAACTAATGATTAGTGTCAAATTATGTCTATCGGAACATTCGGAACGTTTTCAAGCGAAGATTAAGTCTGCACCGCGCGTCTGCACCATTCATCGGATCTTATTCAAAGCAGTGTAATGAATACCGCTTCAATGGATAATAATCGATACGTGCGCGAATACCAAATCCTTTGATGTAACAAACGTAATCTTCGCGAACCATACAAAGCGAAATTCAATATTTTTGACAAATGCCGCCTTATGTAATGACGTGCTATAAGTAGGTAGTGCTTTTTCTGAAACTTGGAACCGGCTTTTTGTGTCAGTTCCCACACGAACATAAGTACATCATGTTGGAGGAAACGAGGCAAAAGCAAACAACTGTCTGGGACCGGTTGATGTGATGCTGTTAACGTGAAATTAAGCACAACATGTTTTTTTATATCTGTGATGTCAATGACCTGCGGAAATCAATGTTAAAAAGATATACTGCATTGCGAGATACATGCATAGACAAGTGGCGCGCTACAGTGAGCATTTTTAGATTTCTTAACATAGGTATCAGTTTTTGACTTTTTGAAGAAAAAACTTGTAGTAAACAAATTTGGTTTAAGCGGATTGTTAGGGATTGTAAGGTGTTTGTAACGTTATTAACTTAAATACGTGCTGTAGATGTCACCCATGAAATAATGGTTTTGTTATTATCTTTTACTGTTTCCCTCCGACTGTAAGACGGTTTACATAATTTTGATGTTTTCCCTTACGCAACCCTATACCCTTACGGGTATACGCAAAGCTGGTTTCTTAAAAATATTGCTAAACCGTTTACCATAAAAGTTACGTACGATGTTTGATTTGAAAACTGCTATAAAAGGGAAAGTTATATTAATGTTTTATAGTTAGACGTGTAACGAATAAACAAAATAAAAAAACCTATATTTTTGAAAACATAATTCAACTTCATGTTACTGTTGCGTAACGGATCGTAGACTGTCAAATTGTTGCCATCGATTGTTATTCGTAAAATAAATGCAGATGAGCAATTTAAGTATTTTAAAATAAGTACCTGTGTACATTTCTTTGGAGGTGTAATCATTGAGTGTTGATCGTCCGCGTCGCGTCGGCGACGAGTGAAATGGCGGGCTAAATAACCAATTCTAACTCGATTGAGAGGTTTCTCCGAGAACAGTTTGTGGTTTTTCAATATTGAACAGTGATGTTAACCAAACCACTGTTTAGGGAATTTCAAAAATGAGGACGTTTTATTATTTTTAGTAAAAATATATCATAGGAAATTTGTAGGTACATACATTTTTAAACTATTTATTTGTATGGTCGAATTGATAGACATTGATTACAACACGTTTTCGAAGCGTTGAGTAGATAAGCGTGCTGTAGACTATCTTTCGTCCATTTGTTTTGTAAAACACATTCTAATCCCATAGTAAATGGCTTCAAACTTCTATAATTTTAACATATTTCTAATGGGCCTCAGCACGGGAAAAAGGATGATTACCATAAACATATCTACATGACAGCTACAGAGAAATGAATTTCCAATGTCGTATTAACTTGTTCTGATATAAAAAAAGTTCACGACTTCACGTCCGACCTTTGTTTCTTACTAATAGTCGCATTATTTAATTATAGCTCTCGGCTTTTACTGACAACATAGAAGATGTAATGTTATTACAACCAAACCCGATAAAGTAATTTCTCTTAATTTCTCCTAAAGTATATGTCTACGTAACACGCATCTTTGACTTAATTTTTATAACATATCTAGAACATATCTTTTGGATTTGACGAAAGTAATGTGAATCGCGATATCCTTAATAGATATCCTTATTTGAACAACTTTGCTACATTAAATAAATATTATGGGTTGCGGATGTAATATGCCTATGTGCGTGTGAAACTCTTCATTATGTACATCCTCTTATAGTAGCATTTCAATTGCCATCAACTACATTCTCATCCGGATTGTTTGCTGGTAACCTGGTAATTAAGACGATTGTCATAAATAATATTATACCAGTTAAATTCCATAGGCATCACACGAACATTTAAAAAAAGCCGTGGTGTTCGTTCGTACTTATGCAATATTGCCATTTATAATTTGTAGATCGTGACTTCTATAAACTGTCATAAATAACATAAAACAAGCGAGTTGGCGTTTTACATCATAATACATCTTAATCATTTGCAGTCATCACGGCCAAATTATTTTGAAATACCTAGTACCTACCCAATTAGCCACTACGAACTATCAGCCAAGTTTCGGGAGCCATCTTTGCACATGCGAGAGCCCAGGATTGTGTCACCAATGTTCACACACCATGCGTCGTCGCACGCGCAATCGCACACGCGTGGGTGCGCCGTTCCCGAGGACATTGATTTGAAATTCTCCGAGAGGCGGTCACTGCGTCTCCGTGACTTATGACCGGTGAAAGCGCGTGATGATTCGGCCGTATTTTGCAACGAATGGCCCCCGGCTCACGTCAAAATCTCAATAATTTTACTCGCATATTCATCAGTTAATTTTATTGAATAAATTACTATGCGTTTGGCAATTTATTTAACACATAGTATCTACCATGATCTGAAAACATCCTTATGTAAGAAGTCCATAAATGACTAGATATCATCGGTTAGTAACCATGAAAGGTAACTTAACCGATTTTCAATATCATAACCTTTTGAGGCAGGTTTAAACTTTCCATTGCTAGTACGAAAGCATGGTAGCTCTAGGTCAGCTATAGTCAACCTACGACTCGCGAGCCGCGTGCGGCCCGCTGGGCTTTTATGATTGGCCCATCTGGTGTTACTTTATTTTAAACCATTTTGAATTTCGCGCCCATTAGGTAATTGAGAGTGCGCTGAGTAAATAGGTTCTACATAACATTAACGCGCTACCATGAATCCGCTCACAGTTGTTTAATTCAATTTGTAATAATAGCGAGACCCTAAGATATAATTACTTAATAAATTGAGGTGGTCAATCAACTCTAATCTAGTAAAGGTTATCGATACCAAATTATTATTTCCTTGTCATCGTAAGTGCCTCCCATTTATGGTGCACTATACAATGAAAACACACACAGTAAGGTATACGTAAATACCAAACTATCAAATTGTAGGCCTTGAGCTATGAGAATTATGGTCATTATTGCATGTAAGATGAAAATAACATGTGCACGCAGAAAGCAAGTGGCATTCCCTCTCATGATCGCACGATCGAACGCTGGCATAACAATAGAAACCTAACAATTGATAAATAATCAAGGCAGCATTGATAAATGATGTGTATTTTTAACGAACTATGTTGTGTCATCGGTCACGCACTCAAATATACCCTTGCTGTATCTAGAATTATTTTTCAACCAGTATACCTACTGACGTACTGTTCGCAAATAAGTATGTTACTGTGAATATCTGTACTTTCATGGATGTACTTTCATGGATGGCGGGTCAGATCAGTTGCGCTGCATGTGCCTAGTGAATGTAGCGTCTCTTATCTACTGCCGCCTTCCTACCTAGGCAAGTATGCTCCATCGTAGATCTCATCATCACTTACCATCAGGTGAGATCGAGATCAAATACTTGCTTATAATGTAATAAAAAAAAAAAAAAAAAAACAATCATAACATTACAATACTGTAATGTCCGCTTTACACGAGTGTAAATCGGACATTATAGTCGTAGATATATGTGACCTACATATCGCACGCTTAATAATAGACTGACCGATTAGGGTTTAAGCCCAAAGTGAGATAAGCACACAGATAGATTTATTCCAACGTTATCTATCTACCAATCTCAGAATTTTTACGATATCTTATTCCTAGACTGAGTTACGAATATGTTGTCTTTTTTAATTATACAAATTTTGACAAAACTTTTAACATGAAAGTGACATAAATCATAATGCGTCTGAGATTGCGACAGTCAACTCGCGGTGCTTTTATATTATAGTGACCCATTCATGTTTCTGAACTTAAAAATCAAT
Source organism: Pheosia tremula (assembly GCA_905333125.1). NCBI lineage: Eukaryota > Metazoa > Arthropoda > Insecta > Lepidoptera > Notodontidae > Pheosia > Pheosia tremula. Next base: position 4,234,657 of record HG995405.1, on the reverse strand, counting down.
ACTACATAAAAATAATATGTTATTATTTTATCAAGTATAGACTTATAACATAAAAGAGAAAGGGTTTTAGTGAAATGTTTAATAAAATACAGACATATAACAAAAAGTGTCATCACTAGTACAGCAATATAGCATTGATTTTATTAATAAACAGACGTATCTCGGGGACAACATTTTAAAAGCTATAAATAATTATAAATAATAATAAAATTTCTTCAAAATTACATTTTAGTATCAATAATTACATAATCAAGTATTCTTACAATACATCATTTATTATTATTACGCTATTTTCATTGAGATATAAGTAATAATGTCAGACAAGTTGTAAATGACAAAACGTTTTTGCGATTTCCCAACAAACAGCTTTTTTGAGTTAGGTCAGTCTATTAGTAAGCGTGCGATATATGTGTACCTACATGTGTAGGATAGACTAGACTTACATACTTGTACCTAAGATAACAAAATAACGGCACCATAAAACATTCAATAACATAACAGATTTGGAAATACCTAAAGAAAGTTACATCTATAATATTTATTTCCCAGAACGAATTTGACCTCCTTGCAAAATTCCTATTCTCAATTTGAGTCAGACAAATAGTGATATAATATACAAATGTTGATACACATTTGCCGCGGAGATGCTAGTTGTGCAACTGACACTCAAGAAAACAATCGTTGGTTCGCATAACATGAACGTGAAGGAAACGTTGAATTATGAATTGCTATCACAATTAAGTATTAATGTATTTTACACCGAAGACAATTGATGTCTTGCTGCTGGGGCTAATACACCTCTTCCATAACGATTCAAGATTACTATAATTTATTATAGGTATATATTTAATGTTGGGGTGTAGTATTGTATTGCTAATTCAAACGGAAAACGCACTTTAATATGTACTACCAACTGAATTTATTTCATAAAAGAAAATGTTTATCTCCTTTCAGATGTTGGCGTTGATCGTCGTTACTCTTCTAGCAGCATCCGTGGCGCAAGATACTACAACAAATGGGTACAATGACAAATTGAACACCATAGAACCGAAACCATCCGTTCGACTAGATCCATATATAAGACAAGCATTACTTAAAGCTCTAAGTGATCTCGAAGAAAACGATGCATCGACAACAGGTTCTGGTACTGATGGAACTACTGGATTAGATGCAGATACAGGTGCAGATATCACAGAATCTCACACACCTAAAGAGGGGGTACAAATTCATTCATTCGTAGTCGATGGTCAAGAAGCTTTTACGAATAACAACACTGTTACCCCTACATTGATTGACAACAATATATCGATTTTAAGTACTACCATTGGCAATGTAGAAAACCAAGTAACAGCAACTCTACCAACACAATCATCATTTCCGGAAATATTCCAAACAAGGGAGAGTGGCGTAAACTTCCAGCAAACAAGAAGCATACCAAGTTTAGCGAAATCTACCGAAAATAGTATTAGCACAAAGAAAACCACTTTTAAGCCTTTACCTACTACGACGACAACCACAACGACGACTACCACAACTACGACCACGCCAAAACCAACACATAATGATGACGGAGAAAATATAGAAGATGTGGATAAACGAGATGTACAAGTGTTCCAAGCCCCTTTGGTCGCAGCCTTCACTGTTCAACAGGACTCGCAAGGCCTACCGAAAAATGTTATACCAATTTATCAGCAAAGTAACGGGCTTGCAAGTGTATCCTCCAGGCTACAATTACCAAATGTATTTTCTGGTATTTCACCACCTGATATTTCACAAAGCTCTACATTTAATATTAATCAAATACCCCAAACGAATTTCATTAATCAGCAATTAACTTTACAAAAACAACTCGAAGATAAGCAAAGGATTCTAGAAGAACAACTTCGACTATTACAATTGCAACAGAAGCAACAAGAAGAGTTATTAAGAAAACAACATTTTCTATTACAACAGAAAGAAGCTCAGCGACAACAACAAATTTATTACGAACAAGAATTAAAAAGACAGCAATATCTTTCTAACCAGCAAAAATTTCAAGCACAAAGTTCTGTAAATAATTTTCAAATTCAGAAAAGTATTCAACAGAACCCATTCTTGAATCAACAATCACCAATTCGCACGAACAACGCTCAGGTTTCGATCCAATCGAGCGTGCCATTGGAACCAAGTACCGCAGTTCCAAATCAGCAACAGCTGCCCAATCGCGAGGCTGTCGATTTCCTCCTTCACTTACGAAACCAACAGCCAGAACTGTTTCCTTTACAAGAAAACCATTTGCCTCAAGGAATAAGCTCCTTCCTTCAGCCCAGCCCAACACAAGTATTTCATCAAGGTGTTAATTTCAACCAAGTAAAATCAGTCGCCGACCAAGTGAGTCAACAAAAACAAGGCCACCGCGTATTCCGCCATGATAGTGGTGTTGGAAATTTGGGGTTGAATAATCAAAATTATTATAACTCTTACAATAACTTAAGCCCCATTCACACAAATAGTTTCTTTCCCTTCAATGGACAATATCCGTTTAATATTGATGCAGAACTAAAACAATTGTTAGCGAGAAACGGATTACACGGAAGAAATCAAGAGGACATAAACATCGTATCAAAGGTGTTATCTCTGAATCACGGGGTACCTGTAAACGATAATCTTTCAAACCGATTACATTTTGACAGCCGAAGACATGTAAGGCCACTGGTATAGGATAAAATATTTATGTTTAAGTAATATATTAATCGACTTATTTTTGGAGTTAACGATAGTTCAGTTATCTAACACAGATTAAAGTAGTCTAATGGGATGCAACACACCTACTCTTTTAATATTTTTTTTTGTGAAATTATTACAGAACTGAATAAAGATAATTCCGAATAACCAAAGATACGCTTGACCAAGCAGACAATGTACGTATTTCCAACATATCTATAACAAACGCATCCTCAGTTTAGGTAGCTATCTAGATATATACCTAAAAATTAAAATAACCTTAGATTATAGATAAGTAATTATTTATTTTACTGTAATCACAACCTGCCATAAGTAATGTAATTAAGGCGAATGGGCAACGACGACAATGAACACGACGGCTTATATTTGTCAAGTAGGTACCTAGGTACTTCTTAATTGTAACAATCGTTGTGTTATAACAGCCGGCCACGTCCGTAACTTGCACGGGTAGATAACACATGCATACAATAATTTCCTTATTAAAATGGAAGTGAACCTAATTTATTACCTTGTATAACCGATTCGTTTTAATTGTTTAGATAAAATTATGTGTAGACATAAAGTAGAATGCAGGAATAAAGTTAGGTAGGTAGGTACTATTGTCTCAGTTGCCAAATACATGAAGAACTATGCAAAGCCAACTACTATCTGAGCTAATATTTGATATGTGAATACTACTTAGTAAGTATATGTCGTTGGAACCTGATAATGGGTATTGTATCTATTTTTATAGGTTTCGTACTGTTATTTTTTTCCTCTACCGGCTTCAGTTATTTAAGCTTAATCAAAATACCTTTGTTCCTACCTACCTACCTATTAAGTATGTAAGAAAAAATCATTAAAACATAAGTAGATACGAACCCGCTTTGGCGTTTCAGCGTGACCACCGCAAAAATCATCATCAAAATAAGTAGGTGGGATAGTAGTATTTAGTTGCATGAAATACCTAGCATGTAAAAACTACATTTTAATAAAATACTAAAGTAGTTACTTAATAATTAATTATGTACTAACGTGGGTAAGTGCGAATTATCTTATGCGCGGCTTACACGAAGATTACAAGCCTTTACCATACTTTTGACCTAGGTATTCTTCTGCGCTACTTAACTACTGGTTTAAACCTTTGCCTCCTGTACACCAGGTATTAGGCTGGAGATTGGAGCAATAGGTAGGTGCCCACCTATCATATTTTCAAAAGAATGTGGGGTACCTACCTCACTACCTTCCACAACATCTAAGTAGGTAATTAATTAAGTAAATGTTATACCTGCTGCACCTATAGACTTGTAAATATAGGTAATAAATAGTTTATAACTTATAAGCGAGTAGATATTTAATTAATATCATAATCTTTAAATAAAGAACCATTATATTTAATGCGTAGACTATTATTTCAACCACAAAGATCCTAATAGGTATGTAGGTTGGTAACTACTGTTTACATAACCTTTGCTTAACCTGCCGGACCTATGGGACCTATAAATAAGCGGGAATACAAGGATATTGTAATATTGTACATTATTAGATAAATTCATATCCGAAATAAAATAAGGTATCGTAGATCGGTACCTGTTTAGTAGTTTATTCTTATTTCATATATTGTAGGTAAGTATAATTCCTTTGGTAGGTACCTACTTGGTATATTTATTTTATTTTAGTATTCGAAAACCATATACTTTTTTCTGAAGAAATTCCGGACATCTTGTAAGAACTTCAAGTTATAGTATTTTCTTTTATTTTTCCTTCACTGTAACACACATGATAGTTAGAATACCGCCGATATTATATATATATAATTTATTAAAGAAATAACTGTTTAGGTAAATTAAACAAAAAACAATTACCAAATTCCCGCCCTAAAGAGTATTTGTTTTCCTTTTTGGCATCATACGTTTGTGTATATTGCCAGTGTCAAGTTTAAAAAAAGAGTAATTAGCCTTATATTTTAAAAAATCAGAATTCAAAAACGATAACATAAAAATCGATATTTTAATTAATTAGTTTCATCATCATTGTTATCATTGACATGATTTTCATCAGTGGTACTTATAATTTTATAACAATTATGAAGAAATATTCGACACTGGCAAAAAACAGCACTAATTTGTAGCCGATTATCAACCTAAATAGAAAAATCATAGCGTTATTTTCTCTATGAAAAAAACAAACCAACGGAACGGAACTATTCGAAGCGTAGAGTAGAGTAGACAGAGAAGTTTCTGTCGACGTTTTGATAATTTTATAGACAAATAAATAAATAAATAATAAATATAGTTTTATATACAGAACATATGTAAAAATCTGTAGAAATTTTATCATCAAAACAAGTCTGTAACTTTCTCTATTATAATATACAGTCTATCAAGCAGTTCTATATACGAAAAATATTGTTATGGTTATAATGGACACCACGGGAAGTGTTGGTATTTTAGAAGATGAAGCTCGCAAAAGGAAAGAAAGGCTTAAAAACCTTAAACGTAAAAATACGGACACTGATAATGCTTCTTCAAATACTTCAAATGAAATCATATTGCTACCAAAGTGAGTTCGTAACTTGTGTTTTTGAGGTTATGTTGTTATTTACCCTTCAACAGATATACTCTTTGATCTATAGGAAAGCTGTCTAGCCAAGGCTTGAGCCTACATTTGAACCCTAAGATTTTCTGACAATTAATATTTCCTAATTTGATTTTTATGCAACCCAATTACAGACCAAAATTCAGAAGTTACAAACCGCAAGATGAATCATTACAAGAGGCAAAATTAGAAGATGCAAAGCCAGCTGTGGTGGAAGAAGAAGTAAAGGATTTGCTTGAAGCTGGAAAGGAAAAGGTACTTAATATCTTTCATACACAGATTTCTGTTTCTAATATTAACATTGAAATTTCCACCACTTCATGATTAAGTGATTTACCAATCACTTATAGTACCATCACACCTGATGATGGATGACTCAAGTGGCACAAGACCAGAATGAATGGTGTGAAAGACTAGAGGTCTATACCTAGCAGAAAATTGACACAGACAGTACTGGGACATTTAATGGATAAATATTTATTGATTTCTTATATTTACACGAATACTACAAATTGAAATAAAACTATTTTTTTTTAACTACAACTAAATATGAGGGTACCCCTCTCAAACGCTATGACACTAGGACGTCAACCACCTCAGACCTCCATAACCATGGTTGCTGTAACTCAAACATCGGGAATGTAAAAACAAAAAATAAACAAGATATATCCATAAAAAATAGTTTGATTTCAATGGATAAATACTATTATCTCATAATAGTAGTAGTACATAGTAGGTATTTTTTATATGTTCCAGGGTACTTAATAATAAAAATAATTTCTATTTCTTTATTCATTAGTCGGTACTGAAATAGCAGGCAGCTCCCAAACCAAATAAATACTCTACCCATAAATTATCACCTATTTCAGGTAGTTCTACAAGATCTGGATATTTCCAGTTTAGCGCCTCGTAAGCCAGACTGGGACCTCAAGAGGGATGTGTCTAAGAAGCTAGAAAAACTAGAGAGGAGAACACAAAAGGCAATAGCCGAGTTGATATGGGAGAGATTGAAAGAAGGAAATGACGATAATCTGGGTGCAATGGTTACAATGACAGATAATAGACCAACTGATGACGACTGATTGATTTGTACAATTTTTTTAATATTACATGTAAGTAAAGTATTTCTTATTTTAACTTTGACTTATTATTTGGAGATTATGTTAGTAACCAAAAACTTTCATGAATAATTTTCAAGATTGTAATTGGAGGTCTAATAAAAGCTTGCTATTATTTAAGAATTAAAACGTCTTCTATATAGGTGAGTTATAACGGTTGATTTAATTGCAAGTGTTATTGCAGGAAATTAAAAATACATGCATACATTTATGAATTTATTGTGAAATTTATTGCATGGAACATTTTAATCTCACACCAGTAAATATTTTAATATCACAGGATACAACTAAAAAGTAAAAATGGTATGTTCCATTACCTCCAGTGTTTCTATTGTATTCATTACCTCAGTCTATTAAACAAATAACACTTAAGTACTATAGAATATACATCTTTTAATTGATTTTTATATTATTATATTCAATGAATACAAAACTCACTTATAAAGCATAATATTAACAAACATTAACATAATATTAAATTAGTTGCAACTATTTCGTAATTGAACTAGGTATAATCTATAGCTGAGATATATTTTCCCAGTCTTTAGTACATAATTTAACACATTAGTTACAGGACTGCACACACTAAGAGCTTTTGTTTGAACTCAGATCAGATCAGTGCAGCCAGGTACAAACCACTTTATCATTCTTGCAGGGTTGATGTAACTCCTAGCGTAAGATTTCACACTTGACTTGCATAACTCCTTCATCAGCAAAACCCAGGCAACACAGAGTTCTAGTAGTTGAAAGATGGGCGGTGTCTGTGTGTCTTTTGCAGGCAGGTTGTTAGCGTGTATGCCATAAACAATAAAAAAATTGCCATAGTCCATTTAGGTACAATGCAATTCCCCACAATCTGTACAAACTATTTATACCTGGTATATGTACAGTACAAATTCAAGTCTATCTATGAATGTAGTCCTAGGTTAATCTTATTTGGTCGACCAGTAGGTCTTTAACTACAATCTAATCACATCTTAAAATACAATATTAAAATAAGACTAAAACTGCATAAAGCTGATGGAATCAATACATGTGCAGTGTTATGGCCCCTTTTCCTCTTCGACGACTTGGCATTCGACTCGTCTTCAGGCACGTCGATTTCGTTGTAGACATAATAATTGTGATCTATATTATAGAAAACTACTCGATCACCGATTGGCTGTATCGGTCTGAAGTTATGTGTTATCTTCCCGTGCGCCGACCGTATCTCTCTGAATGCTTCAATCTGCGAATGTCATAATTATTCATTAAATAAAATATTTTCTTTGGCTACTTATTGTATAGCTTTTGGATTTCCCATATTCTAAAAATCATGTAGGTTACCCAGAACCCAAATGATTGTTTTTTTTTTTCAAATCAATTGATAAAACAAACGGTCGCGAACATTCATAGAATCAGAACCAGAATATATTTTATTCATGTAAACCATTAAGTACAGTACTCATGAATCGTCAAAAGTTATAAAATACTATGCTACTGCTTTACCACCCGTTCGGAATGCAGTTCCTGTGGAGACGAACGCGCAAAAAAACTCCATGGTTGCTTTTTTTTTAAACATATTTTACAATATTGAGTAGTACATTGTTATGGGTATCTGAGCATCAGCAATATGGGACCATCATTCATCACATTAGATAAGCTTACAACGCTACGAGTAGGACCCATTCGTCAGCATGTTAGTTCTTTTTTTTTATTGTTATATCTTATTTATGTCTTTTAAAAGAACTGCAACGGTACTACAATTTTTTTATCGTTATACCTGTTCATGAGTGAGCCTAATAGGTTGTTCGAAGTCCAGCCATATGACGACTTCCGAGCATGGTGGCGTTGTCAACGAGCCTCTATACGTGAAGTAACGCTTCAGGTCGTAAGGCAGAATGTTGAGGAAGGAGAAAGGGTGGCTCATCTCGACACTGGTGTGAGGCTCCGTCACGTTCACTAGAGCTAAAGTGATTTCGTCGTAGGCAGGATGCTGGTGGCGATCCAACTGGAACCAATTGGATATTTATTTGAAAAAATATCGTTATGGTTGGTCCCGTAAGCGGATGGGTGCCGATTTCGTGCATCTAAACTCCTCTATCTTTTAGGGGTTGGCTTACGACCATTACGTCACATTGGTCTAATGGTCGTCCACCAATTATTTGGTCACTTGATGTGGGTAACAGAACCAACTACTACTACGGCGATACTTGGTGGCCAAGTATCGCCTAATTCTATCAATTATATGTGGGTATAACAGAGTTCGGCAATGATGCCTGCCGGCAACCGATTAAAACAAAACATTTATGCAATTTTCTACCTAAATCGTAGTGTCTCCAATTGTATTGGCTCGTATTGATACAACATCGTCAGATAACCTATTCCTAACATCTTCAATTGTTTTGTACATGTATAAATAAATTGGAAAATACTCCATAAACATCGTTAATCAGAAGCGTTATCACGCCTTATCCTCCCCAGGGCTATAGTTTATACCCGGGACGCGACTCGATACGTTCTCAATTGTTCACCCAACCAAAACCTCATAAAATCTCAAACCAAACCTCATAAAAGAAAGCGAGGACTGTCAGCCCATCAGAATGCGTCACTGCGTCCATGGGCGTTCTGTACTCTTCTTTAAAGAATACCATGTGTAACTCCATCGGGAAACTGAAACATAGGTTAATAATTTTAAAATATAATCGTGACTCAAATTAAACTTATAAGGATATTTATTACAGAGCTATCTAAAAGGATATTAACAACATTAGGGCAATATCTGGTTGGTATTACGTGTTAGACTTTAGTCATAATGTACCTTAATACAAATTTTAGGTGTATAGTAGGTATATGGTGCTACGAGGGTACATATACCTACAAAACTGTATAGTATGACGTTTTGTATATCCCCAGTCTTAAATTAAATGTAACAATTGTATTGCCTAGTTTGATTCAAGGGAAACGGGAGTTATCAGTCTGCGATCACAGGGTATCCTTTCCTTTGCAAGTGAAAATTAAAATAACGTGATGTTTAATTTAGGTTGTGTCGATTGTGAAGATACAGACATATGTTAATTTCGAACCTTTTCCAAAACGTGATGTGCAATATTCAAATAATCAATATTATTTTGATGCTTTTGTGTAGATACCTAACATTGTTTTCATTTCTAATGTTAATTCCAAACAATGATCTCACCTTCTGTGATTGATCTTGTCTTCGGAGCCAAATGTGTCGTTGTCTCCCCAATGGAAGTGCATTTGACTGAATATGTAGTCTCCGTCGAGAGGACCGCCCCTCACTCGAGGATGTGGTTCATTCTTCACTTCGATAAGAACTATAAATAATATTTTTTTTGTTGTTTTACTATATGCTTAGTTTATTAAAGTTCCGCCTTAGACGGCGCGCGCCGTCTAATGCTTTAGTTGGCCACTATTGTATTGTTTCGTTTCCTGTCCTCATTGACTCATACCGCAGTTTATTACTTTCTCCGTCTTGGGCCTACATTCGTGCTTGGTGAGATAATAATTTCAGTAGTTTCATAAACAGTTACTAGGTTATAGGTAATTATTTTTTCATAGTTCCGTTCTGTCAAACTTGTATAGTTAAATATAACGGCACGAATATAATTATAATCAAAGGCCGCGTTTAAATCAATTTCATTGACTACGTACCGTTTACTCACAGGCATAATACTGTTATGTGCACTGTTAAACGGTAAGCCGATATTTTTTTGAAGAATAAAAAAAATCGAATAGACGTCGTTCCGCCATAGTACTTACCTTACCTTTGGGCGTTTTTATAGACACCTTGAACTGTGAAACCATGGAACCAGTAAACCGTGAAAATCTCCATAGGATTGTAGGACTAGCCTTATTTCCACGTTGATGTGGGAGCAAAAGAAAAACCGTGCTAATTGTTTGACGGCACTGAGGAAATGAGATTCTGTGCAATCTAATTGGAAGTGTGTTGTGCATTTATGCTTGAATTGCACAGCAGAATATTTGATTGTAAGACATTACTTTGACACTGCTATGTAGCACAGGGCTTCTGATATGCAATATTGATGCAAGAATTGTCAAAACCAGAGGGGCTAGCACGCGGTTCAAGACAAAACTTATGTCATGGATTGTGACGCACTGAGTCGCTTTCTGCCTTCCGTAATTCATACGAGGGAAAGAGACAAAACCGATTTATCTGACATTTTGTCTTGTTACAACCGACTTTGCCCGCAGTTAACCCGATTTTTTTTGTAGTCATTGAGTCAGGAAATGATACTTAACTACAGGCCATACAAATATAAACTCAAACCTGTGTGCCCATTATTAGTAACGAGGACATTATCGATGGAGTCGTCAAATCCAATCAGTTCCAAGTCCGGCAGGGTCACCTGCTTCACGTGAAGCACGTTGATATTGATGGGGCTCTGGTGCTTTCCAGCACATTCCCGGTACCTCTCGCCCCAGTGCAGCGGTCCTGACAACATAAGTAACCTTGAACTACATCATAACACTCACTTTCAACGCTGTCAGCTAACCGTACCTAAGCTGCTCACAAAAAAAGTTTTATCTATAAATACAGCCAAATAACTGTCGAATAGTATAGTTTAAATATAAACTGACTTATCGTATTTGTATGACAATGATTTTATTTAGATGGAGCTCTACACTATCTGCTTGCCTTGTCACGTGATATCGTATCGGCCGAGGAACAAAAAAATATGAAAGTAGGCTATTTTGTTTTTCATTCTGCCTTAAATATGCTAATTATTTGTGCCAGTATTATAAACACGACATTTAATCTATTTGGGATACAAAAACCATGATACCAACTAAAGAATATTATAAAACTAAATATATCACATGGCGGTTAACTGAAGCAAATAGTATTAATATGTCTACTTATGGAAACAATACTTCTTATGGAAATAGGACTTGCTATATATTTGGTTTTGGTTGTTTCCAATTAGCAACGTAATGAATTAAGTTACCAATCATTCCATCGTAACCGAATTCCTCGCCTCGCGTGAGTTCTGCAATAAAACGAAAAATAGGTGATATTAGCAATCAGCGTATGTATAACAACGTAGTTAATATATAAAAGTGTGTTACTGAAATAGCATGCAACGGTTGGCACGTTGTGTGAATAAGCCTTTGTGTCTATAATACCGGAACATTGTCATTAGACTATCAAATGATCCACGTGTGTGACTAGTGTATAGGCACACACAACCGCCTTGATGCATGGTGCGAACGTAAGAGATGCTGTGATTTCGCGTAGGTAGGTACTGTCGGGGATTTGCCTGCCCATTCACGATAATTTTCGTTTGAACAGTACCGATGCTGTGTTGTAGTAAATCGTTCTACTAGAGCTATGTATTGCCATGCGAATATGACGTTAAGGTAAGCAGGCAGTAATATCCTCTGTAGTAGATTCACTGGAGAATTGATAACTACTTCCGAATGCAATAAAGTGCAATGCAAAATCATGACACTAGAGCAATAGCATTGAATTGGATTAATATTTCTTTTGTATCATAGTACTAGTTTTACATCTGAGATAAGTCTTTGTAGGTACCTACTAAAACTAGCGAAGAGTCTCGAACAGCTGTGTCCGCGACTACGTATATATGTGGACTTAGTTTTTGACTATCCCGAGGAACCCTTGCCTTCTCCAGGGCAAAAAAAAAAATTTTACGTGTTGAGCGTACAGATTTACAAAAATGACAAAAATTCTTATTTGAACTACTTATATAGTTACAATATACATAAATCGTAAGACAACATCATCATGACATCCGGTAATGATATCCATTCAATATACCTATTTAGTGAAACAAAATCAATGCATCACATCGCATTGTAGAGGATATCTTATTCACCTTGCCAAAGTAACTCAAGGTTTACATTTACCTACTTATCTTTTTTATTGGCGAATTTTTTGTCATCTGAAGATGTGCAGAAGGCCACGAATGAGAGCAGTAGGAAATGTTTACACATTATTATGCTCGTTGTTTAAACTTGGATATATTGTGAGGACGCACATTTGTCATTCGTGCAACTTCTGGCATTGTGGTCAAATTGTTTAACCGCATTTTTTAAGGTACTATAAAATGTTCACGGCTACTTAACATAAAGGTTCAGTGAATAGATTATAAATTGGGTTACTCAGATTGTATCGTACCTAACAACTAGCGACGCGTATCAAACTCATTGATAAAAATAAATTATGGCAAGCTATAATAGATTTAGCGACCCAGTCTCCGTGCCAGCGGTCATGAGCATGCAAAGTGCACACCTATATTGATGAGTCCAGAGTACTTTTATTTTGATGGGAATTCTCGTACGCTATTTGAAATCAACCTTATTGGGAAATGGGAGTAGTTTACTTGTGTGAAACTGCGCTTTCACTAACAGGCTTCTTGTTTTCGAAAGTACAAATGTGCATACAATGACAATATTGTTTATTATTTACGCCGTGTCCGATATAAAGGATGACGATCATTGTTAACGGACATAGATGGCGATTGTCTTGCGATAAGTTTCAATGTGAAACTGTCTATGCGAATTTTCATTGTTTTAATTCGCTAACTAGCATCAAAACAAGTGAAGGTCTTCTAAATTAAAACTTAGGCATGCCGCAAAGAATTTCGGTTTTGTTCTTTTGTACCATTGTCAGTTTTACGGCTATTACCTACTTACCTTGGCCACCGTATAAATAAGATTTTATTATCGACAGATTGGTTCCTTTGCATGGGTAATGACCCAAATTTAGAGGCTTAATACCAATTAGCATTTTTTTATACTCATTGATATTATGGACTTCCTAACCGTCTGGATAAAGTCTGGATTATGATTTACGTCTCATAGAACCTGTACTGTCAACAGAATACAGTAAAGACTGTAGTAGGCGCGAAGAGTGACAATTCATAAACAATCCCATTCTTTATCCGAACGGGTTATACCTAACTGTACGCTATTATGTAGGTATACTGAAGGATTAATTAACGACGTATTTATATCTAGTAAGAATGCTCTCAGAATAATATTCCTTCATTACTGACTTTCAACAATACACTTATTCTTGCTGCATAAAACAAATGAATTCATTGTATCGTTAATATAACCTATTATTATTATTACCATCGTTTATATCTAAATAGCTATGGTTTCTTTCGCTGTGGCTTATAACAAAATGGTATATGCATGAAAATCTTCGACCAATATCTTTCTGGTAAAATATACGGATGTTGTGGTAAATAAGGCTCGCTCATTTTAGGTTGTTGAAAACAATGGAGCATTTATAATCAACAAGATGTTACCCAGCGGTTTACTCCCAAAAAACATAGCGAGAGATAATGTATCTTTTAACTCGACGACAGTAAATCTAAAAGTGACATTATAGTAGATCTTACAGCTTTGCGAGTTATTAATCATTATAATTTTATTCGTATTATGTTATCAAAAATCTGATAGTCATTGCAGGAAAGATTGTCACAATAATCTTGGATTAGGCTTGCTTTAATATTTTTTGTTGCCACTTACCACAACTCCTTACTAGTAAAGAAATTATTCAAATGTTCGATACTAGTCCTAACAATGCTCAGTAAAAGTAAAGCTTTGTTGTAAATTTAGGTACATAAGTATCTGTGTCACGCGACATAATATGGAATACTTCCATGCAATGTCGTAAAATCAATCGCAGTTATAATATAACCCCGCCATGAATTAAATAGCGAACCTTGGTTTGTGCCGAGCGAATGTCGCACGCGACATGTTGGCGGCATTATTTATTATGGATTTAATTTCTATCATTTTCTGCGACAGTTATTATCTCCTCGTTTGCGTTAAATTTCAAAAGCGATTTCGGTCTTTTACATAAGTTGGGATTTAACTAGAGCCGTCCAAATAGAAAATAACAGAGTAAACAGGGCACCGCTGCTAAATGTTTAGGTAACATAGGCGTAGGTATGTTTTATTTCTAAATCGATAACTCAACAATGATATTAAATATGCATAATGTGAAGTGAAACGTTGGTGCAATCAACATGTGATTATCTGTTAATTCCTGTTTCACACTTTAAAATTCAAAGTGTATTACAATAAACCTTACATATCTAAATAATTTTGTTTTAAGAATACATTGCCATAAAATACAAAATATTACCACTTCTTACGTGGTAGTAGTTCCACAATAGTTTCTATACGAGCCCAACCCGCGGCTTCACGCGCATGGGCTTACAAGATAAATAGTCTTTATTCTATTCAAAGTACAACATGTGTACCACATTTCGTCTAAATCCATTCAGTCGCTATTTCGTAATGTTCAATCAAACTTACAAACAACCATAAAAGTGTTTTTTTGGAGAATCCTTAACTATATATGTAAATGAAGCGATTGACACTTCATTTGAATTTGCCGCGCACTCACTGATGTCGTGTCTGTGTAAGCTGTGGTAGCATGGAGGGATGACAGTGACGTGTGTACTAGAAAGAAATATTAGAAGTAAAGGATTTTTTTTGTGAAATAATAGCTTGAATGTTGTTTCTCTTTCCAGGTAAGTAAGTCTTGTAATTTGTTTAATTAAGCGTACATAATGTAAAATAGAGATGTGTAAAGCATTGTTTAATAAAACATTCTCTTTCCAGAGCAACTCAATTCGGTTTTTATTTCACGGTTTTAAGAAAACGAGACCTGTGTATAAAGCTACATTATAAAACAACATTTCTACAGCTGTTTTTAACAACAATGGAAAAGTTAAAGTTTGAATTTATAGTGAAATCTGGTGAAGATCCAAAATCAAATGTAATCTGCATAACCTCAATAACGGATGCCGAAAAAAAAACCTATTGCATCCCAGAACATCTCCAACCGGCAAGACTGCATGAAGCGGTGATAAAAACTCAAATTTTTAAAAATGTCAAAGCTACACTACAAAGAAGACATGAAAAAAGACAAGTATGGATCTCATTGACATCGGAGATAAGTGATGTGTACATTGATCAGGATGGGAATATGCAGTTTAATGGATATTTGCTGGAAGAATCTCTACCGGAATCACAACAACAGGCTTCCAGTACAGGAGTCTCGGAAGAGGTTTTAACGAGAATTCTGGAGAGTTTTGCTGAAATGAAGAAGGATACTACACCTAAATCTCATAATATAAGAAATCTGTCAGAAAAAATTATAATAGAAAAATTCAATACTAAAACGTCAAATGTGTCCCAATGGATGATCACTTTTGAAGCAGAATGTGTGCGTTTAGGAATTGATGAAGATATTAAGAAAATTGAAACTCTTAGGTTATTTTTGGAGGATTTATGTCTAGACTGGTATAGTTCCATGCTTATAAAATATACGGTTAATTCTGAATGGTCAACATGGAAAAATAACTTTTGTGAGACTTTTGCGGACAAAGGTTGGTCACCGGTCAGGTATGCAATTTTATTTAGATATAGACAGGGCTCATTACTAGAGTACGCTTTAAAAAAAGAAAAACTATTATTGGAGTTAAATAAATCAATGGATAAACCCACCCTAATTGATTTGATTGCTACGGGGCTACCAAATTTTATAGCGGACAAAATTGATAGGAACAATTTGAAAGAAACTGAAGACTTATTTAATAATATTAGAGGTTTAGAATATTTGGTGAACAAAAAGAATTTGGAGAAAAAGATAATCAGTTTTGATAGTAAAATTAAGGAAAAACAGGTAAGAAATGTAGTCAGTCCATGTAAAATTTGTGAAAAAGAAAATAAAGGAACCCGCTATCATCCTGAGCCCTTATGTTGGTTTAAGAACAAAAATAGTGATAGACCAAAAAGAGATCAGATAAGGAGCATTAACAATTCCGAGTTAGAAACGGAATTAAATGAAATTGATCCAAAAAACTTATAATTTTGCCATTAATCAAAATTAAATTATTAATAAATGACACCTTGGAAACTTCGGGTATCTATGATTCTGGCTCCAATGTGTCTTTAATAAATTCGAGATTATTGTCCTTAAAGAAAAACACGATTAATGATAATAATAAAAAAGCAAGTTTAAAAACGATTAATGGCATAAAAAAATCTATTGGAATGGTAACTTTAAAAATAAAAATTTTTGATATTGAAGAAAATATTAATATTTTTGTGATAGATGAAGAAAATTTTGATTATGATTTCTTAATTGGGTTAGATTGCATAGAAAAATTTAAATTGATCCAAAATGAGAAATTAAAAATTACACAAAATATCCACAACCACAAAGAGGATAATATAAAAGAAATCATTCCTAAAAATACAAAAATAATTCCTGGCTTTACAGGTTGCAATTTAGAAAGAAAAAAAAGTGTAAATGAAAAAAAAATCGATATGGATATAGTAAAAAAAAATAAAAATGAAACAAATGATGAATGTAAAATAAATTTTAATGAAAACATAGAAGTGGACAACTTTTGCATATCAATAAACCATTTAGACCTGCAAAAACAGTCACAAATAGATAAATTGATAAGCAAATACAATACACTTTTTGCTAAAGACAAATATGACATAGGCACTGTAAAAGGTTATGAAGCTCATATTGATTTATTAATAGATAAATATTGTAGTAAAAGACCATATAGGTGTAATATTGAGGATATGAAAGAAATAGAAGAACAAGTATCAAAATTATTAAAAAAAAAATTAATCGAGGAGTCATATAGTCCTTTTGCTGCTCCGGTAACATTAGCCTTTAAAAAAGAAGAAGGAAGAAGGTCAAGATTATGTATAGATTTTCGTGATTTAAATAAGATTGTGGTTCCTCAATCACAACCCTTTCCATTAATCGAGGATTTAATGGTCAAGACAAGAAGATGTAAATTCTTTTCAACACTAGATATAAATTCAGCATTCTGGTCAATCCCGTTGAAAATTGAAGACAAACAAAAGACAGCATTTGTTACCCAAGAAGGCCACTTTCAGTGGACTTGTTTACCATTTGGTTTAAAAACATCTCCTGCAATTTTTCAGAGAATATTAAGCAGCATTATAAGGAAACATAAACTATCGGATTTCACGGTGAATTACATAGATGATATTTTGGTATTTTCTGAAACATTTACAGAACACATTAAACACCTATCACTATTATTAGAAGCGATATTAAGTGAAGGCTTTAAATTGAAATTCTCAAAATGTAATTTTGCACAGGACTCTGTCAAGTATTTAGGACACATAATTAAAAATAATACAATTACTCCACTAAAAGATAATTTAATTGCTATAAAAGATTTTCCTATTCCGAAAACACAAAAAAATGTTCGACAGTTCCTAGGTAAAATCAATTTTTATGGGAAGTATGTGCCAAATATATCGATTATATTAGATCCTTTACATAATTTGTTGAGAAAAGGTCAACCATTTATTTGGTCAAAAAAATGTGAAGAATCTTTTGAGACAATTAAAAAACTACTTTGCTCAAAGCCCATTTTGGCAATTTATGATCCGGACCTACCAATTTATATTTACACAGACGCCAGTATACAGGGCATAGGCGCGATCTTAAAACAACCACAACTCCATGGAGAAGAAAAACCCTGTGCATATTTTTCAAAAAAATTAAAAGACACCCAAAAAAATAAAAAAGCCATATATCTGGAATGTTTAGCTATTAAAGAAGCGGTAAAATATTGGCATCACTGGCTTATAGGAAAAACATTTACGGTTTTCTCGGATCATAAACCCTTAGAGAAAATGAATATTAAGGCTAGAACGGATGAAGAATTGGGAAATCTTACTTACTATCTATCTCAATTTAATTTTGAGGTAATATATTCCCCAGGAAAATACAACTTAGAAGCAGACTGTTTGAGCAGAAACCCTGTATTAGAATCGTGCGAAAATCAAGATGAAGGTTTAAAAACGGTAAACTTTATTAGACTAGAAGACATACAAAATGATCAAGAAAAAAATGAAAGCTTAAAACAAAAGACAAATAAACTAATATTAAAAGATACAATATACTATAAGAAGTTTGGAAAAAAGGAAAAAATTGTACTGACTGAAGAATTTAGTATAAAATTAATAGAAAAAATACATTATCTTTACTGTCATATAGGTATACAACAGATGGAAAATAAAATTAAACCATTCTACCTAGCAAACAATTTAACTAATAATATTAGAAAAATTTGTGACAACTGTGAAATCTGCATAAAAAACAAATCAAGAGGAAAATATAAATTTGAACTAATGTCTCACTTAGGTCCCGCCACTTACCCTTTTGAAATAGTATCTATAGACACCATTGGTGGACTTGGTAGCTCACGTTCTACAAAAACATATTTACACCTACTAGTAGACCATTTCACCAGATATGCCTATATATTGACATCCAAAACTCAAAGTTCGAGTGATTTTATAAAGCTCGTTAAAAAAATACCACAAGGAAATAATAAAATTGGCATGATTCTATCTGATCAGTATCCAGGCATAAATTCAAAAGATTTTAAAAATTTTTTAGCTAAAGAAAATATACCCATTATCTTCACTGCAGTAAACGCACCATTCTCCAATGGTTTAAATGAAAGGTTAAACCAAACGTTAGTTAATAAGATTAGATGTAAGATAAACGAAAGGAAGGATAAATTGGCCTGGACGACTATTGCCCACGAATGTACCAACAGGTATAATGAAACTGAGCATACTGTGACAGGATTTTCCCCAAAATATTTATTAGAAGGAAAAAACATTGATATTTTACCAGAAGAATTAAAACAAAAAATTACACAAAATGATTTATTTCAAGATAGGAAAATTGCATTGCAAAATACTATAAAATCACACAATTACAATAAGCAGCAATTTGATAAAAACAGAAAACAATGTGATTTGAAAGTAGGGGATTCGGTATATGTGGAAAACGGAAATCGATTAAACAGAAAAAAACTAGATGAATTAAAAATTGGCCCTTATACAATTTTAGAAAAAATGTCAAACTCAATTTATAGAATAAACACAGGGCATAGGAAGTCCGAGTCTAATCTTTTCCATGTAAAGAAACTTGTTCCAGTACCGGAAAATGAAGAATGTTGGTAAAGGTAAGAGTATAACGTCTTAGGAGGGGGAGATGTAAATGAAGCGATTGACACTTCATTTGAATTTGCCGCGCACTCACTGATGTCGTGTCTGTGTAAGCTGTGGTAGCATGGAGGGATGACAGTGACGTGTGTACTAGAAAGAAATATTAGAAGTAAAGGATTTTTTTTGTGAAATAATAGCTTGAATGTTGTTTCTCTTTCCAGGTAAGTAAGTCTTGTAATTTGTTTAATTAAGCGTACATAATGTAAAATAGAGATGTGTAAAGCATTGTTTAATAAAACATTCTCTTTCCAGAGCAACTCAATTCGGTTTTTATTTCACGGTTTTAAGAAAACGAGACCTGTGTATAAAGCTACATTATATATATTTACCCCCAAATTTATAGATATTTATAATGGCATGTTAACATACTTTTTAGAGGAAATAGTGCGTTATAATGGCTTTATAATTAATTATAACTTCCTATAAATTTGAATTTATTCTTAGTTAAGAATTCTCAATCCATCGCATCATACCCCGTACCGGTGCGGTGTAGCTCTTACGCATCGTTTGTGTTGATTACAATTTAATCTTACTCAATATAAAAGTAAAAGCAGATAAGCATCATGGGCACGACTTTACTAGGTACATTTTAACTCAATTATTTCCGCTCGTGACGAAGACGTCGCCTATAAAAGAGAATATAACAATTGTGTATTGTTATGTTAGTTGTTTATCGTGGTGACTAGTAGCACTATGAAGGAGAGTTTAATTTTGTAGATATTCAGTGAACCTACTAATCCTACTCAACGGTCACGTAAAGTAATCTTGGAACGCTCTGACTAAACAGTAGATTAAACCCAACATTTAACATAAAGTATTTAACAGAATAATTAATAACGCCGTAATGAAAGTTAACGATTAGTAAATATGGCTAGTTCTATTTAACTGGTAATTAAAGGACCTATGTTATATTTATCATAAGTATAATGTAGGCAATGTTTTTGTTACAATGTTCTCTATAATTTTAGAGCAATAACAAATGGAGCACTTGCATATAATTTCTTACTTCCGTAGACAGAGATAATAGATCCGAGTTTAGCTGGCATTGACCTCTGTTTACCTCCGTTTACATCAGGGCGAGAGACTTGCTCTGCATACGAATGAACACATATGGTTTACCTCCTACAAGATTTTAGGCAGTTGCTTTGTATAACCACCTGTGCTGTCATGGGAAAATTCAAAAGACAATATGTTCCATTTTACCTCAATATTAGGGCCACATTATGTTGAGTGTAAGCCATACTATTTCGTTTAACCATTTATATTTAGGTAGTGGTCGGTACTGATTACATTGTGGTCGTGGATGTTTATGGGGCAAGTATTAGACGCAATCATTTCTTTACATTAGTTATTTACTATAGCCTTGATAATTATAATATACTTTATAATCGCTTCCTTGAGGGTCTTATAAGATGAAGTCTATTCCATTCACAGTATCCAGGGAAAATTCTCTTTAATATTTAAATTAATTTCTGCAACTAACTTTAAGTCAAAAAGAATATTGACGTTTTCGTTTCTGATTTGGTTTTGATAAAGTTAACAATGCGCGCATACGTAATGTGGGATGTTTTGACAACAGGAAATTTGCCGCTGAAATAACAGAGACTTTACACAAGGCGATCCTTTGATGTCCACGTAAATTGATTTTATTTGAACCGGATATATCCTCCATCCATGAGGGAACAATAAATTTCATTGCACTATTTACATCACACGCGGCGACGGACTGTGCATATGAATGGAGACGCAATTCCGGTTGTTTTGGTCGTGATGTGGTCGTCAATATAGGCAAGGTGTTTTGTGTTAATAATGTATCCTGCTGACGGAAACAATCAACTAACCTATTATCATTATAGGCAACGCTAGCTCTACATATGAAAACTGACTTCATTATCGTCATGTTCTCATTATAATGTTTATCACTTCAAAAGGACTCCGAGAAGGCGGGGGCAATGATTGTCCCTTTCAATCATACATCATATCTAAACATTGTAGGTACCTATGCCGATGATGTTATCTCATTATCTATTTATAATAATACTTGGCCTGGCACACTGCCCTGTGCCTAGATTTCTAGACGCTATCATAACTTTGTAGGTTCAAAGGTTTGAAACACAATACAAATAGACAAGTGGATGAAATAGAGCAAGGATATAATATTCCAAGCTTATCAACTTATTTCACTCTTGAAATAACTCTTAAATATTATATCCAGGAGTTATTTCAAGCGCTTTTAGTTACTAAGAAGAAACAGAATAAAAACAATAGGTGAGTACGTAGCTACATAATTCATCTATTTTATTCCCACATTAAAAGTATCATCAAACTACACAATTATGAGTCGTTGAAACAGAAGATGATAAAGTACATTTATTTATTTTTTTGCGGGACATCTCCACTTCTTATTTAAGCAAAACTAATATTACCTACATATATACATTACTAACATTGCTATTATTAATAGAGTTGGTATTATAGATATAACGTGTGGTATCATAGACAATACAATTTATATCGAATAACACAAAACTGTATTCAAACTGTAAATAAATTAATTTCTTAATCATAGAAATCTTACCTCACTTTAATTATTACATATTAAAGAACTTCAGTTTAAATAACTAAATAGGTATCTTTTCCAGGCCTTTACTTCATTCAAATTGTTTGTTGTTTTTATTTTCCTTTTCTCAATACTCAGTTATTATAATCATGTAGTGTCTTCAATTGATGAACCAACTATTCCTTATATAATTTGCTTGATTTTTAACTAGTCAAAGGCGTGTCGCTCTACCGGGGTGTAGGTAACCACCGGTAACCACCTGTACTGGTGAGTCGGCACCGGTGCAAAGTACCTGTGCACCAACGCGCGAGTTTGACTCGCTTTAGTATTCCCTGGAACAATTCGAGGTCATTGCCCTTTGTGCGCGTTTGTACGCACGGGATAACAGAAGCAGCCACCGTAGAAATGACAAAAGATCAGGTGCACAAAATCACTCTTCTTCGTTCAACTTCTACCGTTGTGTAATTTCATTAATCCCGAGAGACTGTGTTTTCTGCTCTATAATGGTTACCAATAATAATTGACTCAACAGAAAGAGACCATTAAAAAAATAATTAAACTATCTATACCCGCGACACGAGGATAGCTCGTGAACTTCTACGATACAATTTGATTATGGTTATTACAGAGTGGGTACCAAATCTTAATCCGTCAAGCCGTTTTTGCGTGATTCTCAATAAACCTAACAAAAACACTTTCACATTTATTTCGTAGTTACCTACCAATCCCTAGAACTGCTATTGATTTTACACTTATGTATTACTGTGATGATAATAGACTTGGGACTAGTTATTTTAAGTTAATGTTATCAACTGTGTTTAAACTGGAAGTTATAATTGCCTTTGAATTGTAAGTTTAACTACCCTCCATTAATATTTAAGCAAGATTTGGCTCTGCAAACAAATCAACTGACAATCGAGTTGATGGCGTGACTTTGACAAAGATTTGTTTATCGACTTCAAAACAATAAAACGCATACCGTGAAATATTTTTAATGAAGCGCAACATGAAGATAAGTTTGTTTACATTTTTGAAATCAATAAAATCTGTCTCAGGCGATATATGTAGACTACACATTTTAGCAAGGGGTTGCTCTGCCGTTTCATAATAGTCCCAGATATTAATGTAACGTGTAGTTATACTGATCATTGGATATTAACTTACCGAAAGGAAGGTTTTAGCAATAGATAGATTAAGCAAAAGCTAAATGAGGTTACCTTTGTTCAACAACACTTAATTCTTTAATGTATCCACCTGCTACCGTCAAATGACGCAAAGTCCTATTATTTACAAGACTGACATTATGACAACTTTTCAATTTGCGGCTGACCTCCACGTTCGCGTTCAATGTGTAGTAAAATTACTCCCGAAATCAAACGCTATTGTTTGTTTCAATATAATGAACGTTACGATAACACAAGCCATCATTGCTCTTGGTACTAGTCCAAGTACTATAAATTCTTTTTATGGCCGATGCAACCACGTAGGTGCAGTCAGCGCCAGCGCCAAACTTATTTTAATTATAACTACTCTAAACGTTGAAATCTTGCACAACTGTCTTAATACTATGAAGAAATCAATAAAATGGTCGTTGCATATATTTTGGCAAACGATACCTTGTAAATTATAGTGATGCAAGAGGTTGCAGTTATCACCTACTTTCGGCGGTCTACCCAAATGTGGAAATTCCTTATCAGTCGATACAAGTGACATTCGATAAACTATTTACCCTGAGATTTCTATAAAGGGTATGAATTTTTGTAATATTATTTCGTAAATGGTATTGTGTTTAATTAAAATATACGTCACATCATATTTTTGACTTGAATCATTTCGCAATCCGAAGCACGCGCAAGTTTCCTAACCATGTTTGACTTGAGCGTACAGCAACTGATAATCATTATTGAAAATGAGATTCGCACATGAAATCTGAGAATTCCACGAATTAATTAAACTTTAAACAAAATAACTTTGATTTATTTTTCACTAAGTGCACTTTACTTAAGCACAATAACTAATTACTGTACAAAATAAGAAAAGTAATTAAGCTTAACAATCTGCTTGAGAAACAGTTTCATAATAATACTATTGTTTGCTTTAAATAAATTATATATTTAAGCATAAATTTAAAGTTAAAGTATATTTTTTTCCAAAGAGTTTATATTAAAATATTGATACCAATCCGATTTTCTCATTACAGGTACTTACAACAATGCTAGTGACATATAGATAAGATAGAGTCTACATACTACATTTTCTTTTATTGTCATAACTGTTATAATAATCGTGTTCTAGTATGCAAACAAAGTACGCACATGCAACTACTGTTATGATACAAAGACATCTAGCTGTTAATAATCGTGATCCATGCTTCGACAGTTAAAATCAAGTTGACAATGTAGCGAATGAGAGTACAAAATTGCTTAATTGCACTTTTTATTGACGAACAACATGTGATTGGAAAATGTACGTAAATTTACACAAAACGAGTGATTGTTATAATTTGTGTTAAGTCGAACCAGAATCAAAGTAGTCTTCTAATCCATAACATTTATCTATGTTTTCATCTAATGCTACCTTTCCTACTATTGTCTACGGAGTATATACTAGGGTGAGCACTTATAGTATTTTTTTAGTACCTACCGTCATCGGAAAACGTGCTGTCACTGTCATTCTTATTAATAAAACATATGGTGTGAACGGGACGGAAGACGCTTACGCTACCATAGCGCTACGTAAAAAGATTGTGCTTAGTCTGCTTTTTAATAAAATCGCATGACTCTATATGATATCGAATAGAAGAACGATAATTAGGATACCACTTACTTTAATTCCTATTATTTCTAATGTACTTAAATATTAGATTGTGTGATTAACTGTACCTGTTTGTACAATGTGCTCGGAATATTGATGGTACTCTTGTGTTGGGACATATCTAAAGAGCGCTACACACGCACGGGTATCCCCGGTACGGGCGACCGTTGGGTTGATCATAAACATCCTTATTACTTTAAATATCGGCTATGCCGCCAGCCACTTCGGGGTGTAGAGCGCATTACTGAATCCCAAAATAGCTCTAGAACTTTTTAGGTACTGATATTTATTTAAGACTGTCTTAAAATAATATGATTGCCATAACTAGTTAGATAAGTATTTTTTTAAAGTCTGTTTTATTAGTACCTACACTTAGGTTGTTTTTTCTATCTCTTTATGTAACATCAGAAACACAGCCTTTAATCACGTCTTACAAATCCAAATGGCCAAATAATCTTTAGAAAATGAACGGTAAACAGGAAAACTC
Source organism: Pheosia tremula (assembly GCA_905333125.1). Lineage (NCBI taxonomy): Eukaryota > Metazoa > Arthropoda > Insecta > Lepidoptera > Notodontidae > Pheosia > Pheosia tremula. The sequence continues at coordinate 4,209,282 of HG995405.1, read as the reverse complement.
CCAGTAATCTGATTGGTTCTTTTTCTTTGACGATCCATTGAAAAGTAATCTCTTGATTTGTTAGGTGCTTTTTTTTACTAATTGATGGATGGACTTTGCCATGCGAAAATTACCTTAAAGGAGAACAGCTCGTGTCCTTGACAGTGCCCATCTATTTGGAATGCTCGCAGTGCCTACATATAGAATTCGTATGACGTATAGTCTTGTATAGGTCGCATCATCTAAAATTAGCAAAGGTGGTGGCTCAACGTATGCTGAATTCATACGCAGAGCCGCCATCATTGCTCGTTTTAGTTGATGCGACCTGTAAGCACGTTGCGAGGGTATATAATTAAAGATCAACGCGCAGATAACTCGTCAATAGGTGTCATTAATCCGGATATAGTGGTGACCTGACGTCATCCTTCGGTTCTCCGTTGGTCAAACCGGCACAAAAAACCCTTGAAGTGGAGTACTCACTATATCGTGTATGATTAGTATCTTAGAGATTACGATATCCGGGTTATTAATATCTCAAATATGTAGTTAGGTACCATATACTATCGAGGCGAGGTTTATAAATAATATAAATATTTTTTTCAAAATTGTTATCCAATTAGTCATAAAGAAAGACATTTTCTAAAGATGACTACTTTAGCTTATTTTTTTGGGAGAAGAACCTTAAAAGATAACCGTTCTTATCATAAAACAGCCTTCCATTACGCTTTGTCCCCACCCCTCAGTCTATTACATTTTTCAGCATATACTTTGTAAATGCCTCATCAAAATTACAGTGTTCAAGATGTTAGGTATCTTTAATTGTATTCATCCATGCCCTTGAAACATTGCTTTCATCTATATTAAACTCCGGAACGGTATACTTTGTGACAATCTTGCAAAACTTGTAGATTTCTATCTACTTACGAAATTAGAGATCTGTACGTCGAGTGCGGTCTAATAGTGACCAAACTGATCGGCCAGGCTGACGGCAAACTTAACGTGTAACAACTGACTAAGACTTGCTTCAACCCGAAAGCTAGGCACCAACTCACCATTTTTAAATTTCTCTCATATAATATGTTATCCCACTAATATTATAAATGTGTAAGTTTGGATGGATGGATGTTTGTTGCTCAATCACGCCAGAACGGCTGAACGGATCTGGGTGAAATTTGGCACAGAGATAGCTTATAGTCTGGAATAGCACATATGCTACTTTTTATTCCGGTAAAATTTATGGTTTCCGTGGGATAGATTTGTTTTAATTTTTCATAGAGCAAAGGATCGACATGATTTTTTGCATAGGTAGTAGTAGTTTAGGGGTCAGAAAATGACATAGGACATAGAAGAAAAGGACATACTTCTTAATCGCGGGTAACACAGCGTGGCGCAGCTAGTAAGACTTAAAGGGCCTGTTTCACTGATGGCTAGTACAAAAAGTGTCAGATAAGTTCTGGTAAATATCATTAATTAGTTTTCCGAAGTACATAAATATTAATTATCCTATACTTGAGTCTTACAGCCAACATCTGTATCCATGCATTCAAAATAAAACCATGTCTATCATGCATACGTACTTAGTGAAAACATACTTACAATCGCTAGTATTATACACGCTTATGGCCACTGCCCATATGGTTATACCCAGAGAGATACGCCTAGGTAAGCCAAACCCTGGCTAATTTGACTTCGACTAACCCATAATGTGGCTAAGATCGTTTTCATTAGATTTGCCTAATAAAGCCATATTCATTTAGCTACTTTACAAAAGTCAAAAAAGTATAGCGGCAACATTTATTAAAACTAAAATAACAATGAGATATTCATAATTATTATTTCATTCATCAAATATTAATATAAGAAAGTGGACCGGTCAACAGAAGTCTTTTTTTTTATTTAAATTATTTTGAATTCTCTTCTTCGAGTTTAACATTGAGTCGGAATGTTAGGCATTTATCTATCTCATTATTTTGCTATCTTCGATCTATTCGTGGGGTCCAATGACAAAGTCATATCTAACCATTAGACTAAATGCTTTAAAGTTGCTATAATGTTACTATTTTACCAAGAGATTTATTGCCATTTATAAATGTACAATAAAGATTACTTTTACTTGAATAAACAAAACCTATGTACACATATTTTAGAATAGTTTAAATAAAGTCTCTGACCCTCATGTCAGAGGGATTCGCGGGCCGGCCCCGATAGCGCCCGGACAAAAAATAAAAATGACAAAGTTAACAAATGACCAATTTAACGTTGGCATTTTTTTTTATTATAAACCTAGAGAAGTTTTATATAATTGCTTAGATACTATTTATGCGACGGATTCGAGCAGGCCTCTCTAGGCTTGATTTTTTGTTTTCTATGTAAATGATTTCCTATTTTTAAACTTTTCGAATGCAGCCTACCTATTTACATAAAAACATTTACGCGGCTCTTGCGATTCAACGATTACTTTGAAAAAGTAAAAAAAAGATTACTTATTTCATGATGATTACTTAAATTTACACTGTAACTGTAGCGTTCAAAGTAGACGAATGCGAAATTGAAAGACCCTTACTGCTTTGACTTCAAAAATCGAATCTAAAATTGCCTCGATTATTGCTGTTTTCACGCTTGATTTGTCTTTACCGAAACATTTGTAAACAATATTTACATGTCAATGAAAGGTATAAAAATAAACAAAAGAAACGAAAGTAAACAAATTTTGTAACAATGAGTTATCCCAGAACTACTATTATTGTTGATAAAAGGACAAACTTTTGTATGTTCTCATTTAAAAAACCTGGCAAGAAGAAGAATCTTTATGAGAAACAGACTCTCCATAAACCTAAAAAGGAAAGCGATGGCTAAGACGTCATTTGTTATCTAGCGGTTGTCTTGTGCGAAACATAGGTACCTAGTTTCCAACTTATGTAAGCTGATCTTGGGTTGTAGTTGGTAGATATATCGTTAACATTGGACTTCCTACATCATTCAGAGTGCATTTCCATGATTGATGGCTCTGTGCCCTATGGGCATAATGGTCGCCGGTTGACCCTGCTTGTTGTACTGAGCGTCCCGGGTTTGAATGCCGGTTGGAGCAAGATTTTTGCGATGAGTATAAACTATAAATGTTTGTACCCTCGTCATGGATGTTTAGTTAATACTTAGGTGAATTCACCGTAAGTGCCTATCTAATTATATAAGTAGGTAATTATATACGGTACCCACTCAGATTACCCATAACATTTAATTACAGACTTGGATCGATACCTGCAAGTACGTGAGTCGCTCCTTCGGAGGAGGTAGGGAGGTACTCGAATTAACTAATAAACTTATATAACATTGCCAATTAAAAAGCCAGAAGTACTAGCGCGACGGCTTGCCAGCTATGTTGATGTATCTATGGGTGCAGATCTCATGAATAAATCTAATTAATTCTCTCGTTTCTGTGCCTATTATTATATAAAACGAGGAAACTGTCTTTGTCCAATTATTATCACATACTTTGGTATCTATAGGTATAATAACAATTGAGACGATAACGTCACTTAGAATATTTTTTTCTCACATTTATAGGTTTGCGAAAGTAGAATACTTATAGCCTGAAGGTAGAATCTCTAGACGTCTACATATAGTTTTAACCAAACACAAGCTTTTGGTTGCCTTCTACAAATACGCAGTCAAATACCTGCATCGGAGAGATACCAGACTGAAAAGTAGGTAGAGATTTCGTTGCAGGTGTGTACCTGTTGTATTATGTAATAAATATGTTCAAGCTTATTTATGTTATTGAAATATACAATAAATAAACATGAACAATATGTGTGCAGTGGACTGCATTACACCTACATTAATTCTCAGATTAGATTTGCTCCTAATCTACACACACTCTATACCGGTTACACTCTCCCTCAATGCAAGGGGGCTTTCGGTTTCGGGCCCTAGTAAGTGGGACACCCTGTACATCAATCCTCGTCATCATTTTACATTGATGTGTACGTTGTGCACTGAAACCATAGAAGTTTCAGCGCAATTGATATAATGTAATATACCTACCAGTAAGTAATCTATCGCGAGCGACGTATTTAATCCGTAAGCAACACCTAGAAGGATCTAGGTGTTGCATAGTATGTAGGAACATATCTACATTCAAAGGCTTCTTTTTTTAGATTACGTAGGTAGCTGCATCCTTTAAGTTAAATAATGCAAATATTATTCGGGTCTGTCATTACGGGTCTAATTAGTTATTATAAGAAATCTTTTCACACACCAATGTAGGTAACTCATTTGCGTGGGCTAACTCCACTTTAGCACTTTCGCTGAATGATGTAAACTTACTTTCATATTATATTCAGTGCAGTCCATTATTCTAGCCTGTTATTTAGTGGTGTTATACAAATGTTATAAGACGACGACGTGAATGTTTGGAATATTACCTTGTATGAGGTTGTAGAATTCTCACCTAAATTGCTCTAAGTTACAGGGTAAATTATCTAATTATACCTATGATGAATGAATAAACCATGGATGGCACATATGACAATATTATTTATGTATTTTATAAACAGTTCAATTAACCCAAACAGGTAAGTACTTATAGTTAATTCCCAAGTTATAACACAATATTAACCACTTTCCAGGAAAACCATCAGCAGTCATCTAAATATAATCCTACCCAACTGGGAAATTTAATACAATTTGATTACTTGACTTTGTACTTGTTAGAACTCAAAAAACTTTGGTTTAACAACGTCGTAATATATTTTGGTGTTTACAAGAGATGTCAAGACTTATATATAATTTAATTAACGAATAGTTGTCTGGCATTTGATTGTAAGCTGCGGAAATTGTTCCTCTTCCTATCAGAAGTCAGCCAACGGAGGCCGTGATTGATCATAGTTAATTTACTCAGTTCAGTAGGTTGGTACGTAACTACATCAAATTGTATTTTTGTCGGCAAATTTATTTCATAGCTCGGTATAGCCATCATCATATTGACGACAGCCATGATGTATTCATGTACCTATATAAAAGAAGCTGTGGTAGCAGGTACCATGTTATTTAATTGTATCTACTTGGATAGATAACTAATTCCTTATAATATTGAAATTCTTGGGAAAATATGTCTTTACCGCCAGTACTCACCGCACAACATGTTAGTTTGGGTTTATAGGTATATCTACTAACTAAACTAATGTATAAAATAAAATAAACATGTTCTAATGTTGATTGTATTAGCATTTCTAATGTGGATATGTGTGTCAATAAAATGATAGCTATTTATATTTATGACTTCATTCTTAGTGCTTTTAAGAACTAACGGGAATGGCGAAAGGCAGTAGCGAAGACTTTGCAATGATTTGCATTTGTTTACATTGCCTTACCTGCCTTCCAAGTTTTAATCAAATGTCGCCAAGCGAACACGATGTCCTGGCTCTGATTTTCACTGATCCGTTAGCCATTATTTAAATTCAACCCCTACTTCTGGGGTAGACTAGATTACGTATAATTAAGTTAAGAAGTTACCTAGGGGTAATATTTCTTTCATTGTTTACAGAAGATGGGTGATTGATTGATTAATGATTCAGAAAGGATATTATTTAGCATAAACCTGGGTTTCTTTAGCGCATTTGTGATATTGATTTAAAAAAGAAAGTTGTCCAAAAATGTATAATGTGATAGGTACATAAAAGATACTTATGCATAATACTTAGTACTTATCTAAATTTATTAATTCTAGTTTCAAAATCTATTCTAGTACTTAATTTAAAACTACGTTAGAATTAAACATAAATGTAAAATAAATGTTAGACATACCTTGCAAAAGCGCGAACACAAACAATGTCGATATTATGATTTGCATGTTCACTGAAACTTATCACAGAGACGTAAAGTTCAAACTTGACCTAGTTTTTTTTGTAAGGGTAGTATTTTTTCATAGTTTAATATTTATATTATGTTATTATTATGTATAAATGTACGATTTAACAATGCATGGTCGGTCGGTGCGGTTGCGTAGCGCGGCGTCGGCGACGGAGCGACACTGCGACAGACAACTGCCCGCAGCCGACCATTTCCCTCGCTTATAACTTCCATTGCCCAATGAAAGGGCGTCAGCTGCTTTCGGTGTTAAGTTTTCCGGAGTTTATAATGCATGAGGGAGGTATGAATATGGTAAGACTGAATATGTTTCACAATGTGCTGATAAAACTTTTTTTTTCCTTTTTGGCCCTTTTCTATTGAGACTAGGCCCAATACGATTCTGCCAATGTCAACGTCTTAAGCTAAGACACGCAAGAGAATGAACGGGTGATAAAACTAATCCACAACTTATTTGACAGTTGGCCCCTACAAATTCTATTAAATAAGTGCAACAGGCTCTTATTATTCTTCGACAGAATTGAATTGGTACGTTTTGTAAAATTATAGCCTTGAAAAATTAATTCAAATTAATTTAATATCAAGGTGGAGATATTAAATTAATTGTTAGGGCAGCTTTAGACATTACGACCGAACGGAATCGAACGGGACTGTAACTTCTAATAACAATCAATAACTTACCAAGATAATTAAGGTAAACGACACAAGGAGTCGTACACATTCAGTAATTATGATTTCCTTGGCAGATATAGGTACTTGAACTAGCAATGTACATAGCTGTAAGTACCTAATTTAAAATAACTAGGACATATTATTTCCTTATTACGACCATAACAGAGAAATCCCTGAAATTCGTGGTACACAAGACATGATACTGAGTACTCCTTATCTGAGAATTACCTCGAACGCTTTTGAACATAAACTTAGGCACCGACGTACCGTAAACAAAATTGATAATAAGTCATAAAGGAAAATTGGATACGCTATTCCCACTTTTATTAACTAACCAATCCTACGGCGATTATCTAATGTGAGATTTTTCTCAGCTAGTATAGTCTAACCTGTATCATTCTAAGGAGGTATAACGTACTAGGGATAGTACGTTATAGAATGGTATAGATTAAATGAATTAATGGATGTTTTTTCCTCCCATCTCGCTCATTGGAAGAGACTTTACCAACTATAGAAGTGATATTTCAAATATACATGGTGAATCATAAAGAGTATATTAACTAGGAAGCGTCGAATATTCGGTAATTATTCGTATTCTGCTTAGTTTTGTATGTTCGGTATTCGGCCGAATATTCGGTTGAGGGGCCGAATGTTAACCCAACTTTAGTTATTACATTGTTTAATCATTTAATTATCAACAGTTAGACGCAATTCTGAGGAAATGTCGATATACCTAATCATTATTTTTCAGTGATTTATTAGGATTCAGGATTTTTGGCCCCTCGCACTGCCCTCGTCGAGCCGCGTCTCAAGTGCGAAACGCCGCTCGCGGGTGTAGTCCACGAAAAAATTCGAAAGTTCCAAATACCAGTATTTATTTATTTAATAAAACTAACACACACAGAAGTTCGCGCAGCGCTCACTATAAGGCGTCGCGACACTTCATTCATAGTGAACGCCCCGGCGTCTCATAATAAACCTTCCGGCGCCTAATACTGAGCATCGGGACTCCTTATAGTGAGCATCGCGACACCTCATCGTATGCACCACGGCATCTCGTGATGAGCGTCTCGACGCCTAATCGTGTGCGTCGGGATGCCTCATAATAAGCGTCATGACGCCTTAGGGTCGACACCTTCAAATGAGCGACGCGACGCCTTACAGTGAGCGTCGTGACGCCGAATAGTGGGCATCGCGGTTCCTAATAGCGTCGTGACCACCTATCGTAAGCGTCGCGACTCCTTATATCTCACACGCGACGCACGTGCGTAAACTGAACGAAAGATATCGGCTAAATATTCGGTTCGGTAAAAAAAAATTTACCACAACCCAAACACGCTTCTATACGAAATGAAATGCGATAAAATAAAATGAATATGAATATGGCCTCACCCACAACTTAGTGAGTATTTTGCCAATGCCAAGTAATTATTAGCAATAACACATTAAATTTATACATATTATAAATACTATTATGGATGTGACATGTGGATAAATTTATTGAGCAATTTTGTTTATGAAAAATTTACATCGAAAGCTGACATTAATTAAGCGCAGGTGCAAAGATTAGTATACCATTTCTGAATCACGCCGTACTAAAAAGGTTTTTATAATAGGTGGTACATAGCCAGAAAGCGATGCGTCTTTATAATTCGTGGTATTTATTTACTATATTCACCTGGCCCTTTTGTTTATAAGAAATAACATAGTCATTCTGTTTCACGGAATTTCGTCCAGAAGTATGTTGACACCAATGTAGCTCAATGATTGCCATATTAAAACACTCCAAAGTGGCAAGTATGGTATAGTGTTATAATTTATCATTTAAAAACACTACTTAAGTAAATACATATTTAAGAATAAGTTTCAAGTACCTATACCTACGCTACGTAGTAAGTAGGTATCCGTTGCTAGACATAAGTAGACCTCCCACAAAGTAGATATTTTTTACCTAATATACCTGTCACTCTGTTGGCAACAAGGAGAGCACTATCAAAGATTACAACACGAACCATGAATTAGTATTTACAAATAACTTTGTACCTAGGTACTTTGCACTTCAGTCGTCATCAGTAAAATTGTTAGAGATGAAGCAGCAAGATGATAACCCAATATTTATTTGTAATTTAGTGCAACCAATAAATTTCGACGTATTCCATTCCAAGTGAAAAAATATAACCCAGCATTGTATACAAGTTCCCACACTCAAAAGAACTCTACCATCTCCGTGGTGGTTTTAAATTTAATTGATTTGTTATAAATGATAATAACCTGATGATCAAGATGCAGTGTACGTTTCTAGTAAAATCAAACAAATTGTAATTGGACTTCACACATTTATTGTAGTTTTGTCTAATAAAAATACTATATCATATACATAACTATCATAAAGAGGATATCTACAGCAATTGACAGTCTTGCTGGTTGCACACTCACCAGAGCACAACATAAACTCACGTAATGCATTATCTGCACTTATTAGGGTCTTCTTCTTTTTTAACGAAATTATTTTAATTCCTAATTTACAGCCCTATTGAAGAAAGAATAAACACTGCACATGTCGCCAAAATAACACCATTGAATGGATAAAGTATTGCACTATTGATTGAATATTGATTCATAGAATAGAACGGAAATTCTTGCGACGTCACAAACATGGATAGGATTAGTTCCCGCCGCATCGACTGTTTTTTAAACGCTCTAAATACAAAATGGTAGTGTCTACACATTCAGTGGAGTAGATTTTTATTTATATGAACTTGCTTGAATCAAAACATCATCGTATGATGATGTAAGTACTTATTATGATATTAAATCAGTAAAAACATTAGCATTCTTTATTTATCATATAAGTAATAAAATATTCAATTTCTTTGTTGAGGATTCCAGCATGAAGGACATCGTCACTATGTTAAGAATACTTTTGTAATTTATAAGTAATCTGAATCAATTTTAGTGTTAAAATAGTCGGTAAAATTTTTCGGTAAAGGCTATAAGTAAGTACTCAAGTGATTTAGGCACAAATATGTTCACATCGAATTGTTTTCTTATCTCGAATAACATCAGAAAATTTTAAATTCATTAAGCCTTACAATACATCGATGACATCGTCTTTTATACCCCATTGGTAATTTTATCACGCTTTTATAGGTAATATGTGTTATTATCTTCACATGGTACGTAAATTGGATTCCTTAAGAAAATCTACCAAATTGTACGTTATAGAATATTTCCAGAGAAATCTTTTATAATATAAACTTGACACAGAATAATAATATTACAACCAAAGATAAAACAATAGGATGCATTTAAAAAAAAATAACATCACATGAGCCAGTCCCGCGGAATTCACAAAATTATTACACAAGCTCGGTGTTCGCGTTACATGCTCATCGGAAATAATTTTCAAGTGGACTACTTAAACCTAGGTATGTTATTATGTACACAATGTACTAAAATAATAATTAGCTAAATGATAATAAACTCATTTGTAACATTCACCTTTAATAGACAAAATAAATTATAAAAAGAATAGTCCGATAAAATTACGTGCGAGTTTCAGAGACTGATAAGCATCATTATAACCATTGATATTAGGATATTGAAAAATCATAGCCATAGAATGTAAATACATGACATTACATGTACACAATTGCACTGCTTAAAAATCTTGGCAAGTCTCATATGAATATCCCGTTACTCTCCAAGTTAATGTCGCTAGTCGCTCTGAATGGAATTAGAACGTTAGTACTTTTTTATAAATTATTTCAATATGTCTAGTCTCATAAACAAAGCGGTCTTTCGGTTTTTTTTTTTCTTCGGAGTGGGTTAGAAATTTGGGACACTCCTGCACAAGTTGTATTTTGTTGTGGCAAATCTCCGGAACCACCGATTGGATTATGAACTTTCTTACACTGATAAAAAGCGTCACCGTCGCTCATTGTCATGGGCAAGTGTTTCAACACGCCGTGACCATTTTGCTTGAGCTGCAGAGCAAAATCTATGGCAGCGCGGGCGGAGCCTCGGGCAAAAGTTATTTGACAATAAAACAAAATAATTAACTTCACTCTTAAATTGCTGAAAAATCATGTAATATTTTCGCGCTAGCATCGTCATAAAGAGTACGTACCTAAAGTTATAATTCCAATTCCGACAGCTTCAAGAGTAAGCGTGCTATTGGATTGCGCTTGACTGGCGAGTTAACACATATCGTTCACATAGAACATACATATAATTATGTAAATCAGCAAGTAGAATAACTATATTAAAAAATATGTGTACTTCTTTTTATTCTATGAAATTCGTCTTACAATTCTAACAATGTGAAACAATCTATTCTACACACAGCATACATAGTATGTACAATCGTAACTATATACACAAAAATATAACATGGCAAAGGTATCGAACGAGCTCAGCTTTGCCATATCGTGAACACGCATTAGTGTTTAACTCCGATGCAACGTTTTACAAGTTAATAAAACAGACAACCATTATGTAGCTGGGAATCATATTCATATGCATAGTAATATGATAAATCTTAATGCACGTTCACCACTGTGGCAGACAATTGGTAACTAACAATTCTTATTGTCCAAATACGTGAAGCATTTAAATCCTTCCCCCTTAACATATGTTCGACATACAATCACACTGATAATTATAGTGACACTATTTTATTAACCATAGTATGTATCCGATTAAATTCTATACAAAGAAGTACGAAATTGTAAGCCAATTAATTTATTCGAAACAGAAAAGCCCCAATGGCGATATAACAAAAGAAATATTTGTACTCAAAACATGTTAGGAAATCATCATGTACACTACTAGCACTAAGAATACTATGTACACATTAATGCAGCATAGAACCTGAAAATAATTAAAGGTGAATGACTAACAAATAGCAAATGATACAATCTGACCGTCTATTTTATATCTCTATAATGCAATGGAAAAAAATAATGCATAATATTATATAATAGTAGTTGTGCGTATTTTGATATAGAATACAATAATGAACTAAGTACCTATAGTTTCGGTAACCTGCAGACTGATGACTCGATGAATTTGGTTGATATGTTCGTAAATTGTTTGGTGACATGATGCAAGAACTGTGCGAAGACCCGCGAGCACATTCCATAAAACACAACAAATCAATGTTATATAGCTTTATGCCGCAACAACTTGTCGCCTCACTTGTACACCATGTCACAAAAATATTAAATTTACAAAGATGTATATTTATACAAGCGTAAATATATTCATTTGTACATTACACATGTGATTTAATTATAAAATATTTACAAATAAACACAACATTTCAACCTTCACCGCTATTCACAATCTATTAAAACCTATATTACTAAACTAAAATTATCAGGGCTGTAAAACCTAAAACTAACCAAATAATTTATCACATCCCTCATTCTAATTAAATTGAACAACTGGAATGAGAGGTATGATATATTTTTTTAATGAAAATAATTTAAACAGAATAACTTTATTGGACCTTTGAGGTGAACAAAGAATGGTCAATGTTATTTTTTTTGTATATATATCACAATACCCACTTCAAGTATTGATGCTGTCAAGTTTTATGTAATAATCCAGCTACAGGTGGTAAAAAGAAAATATGTAATGTTGGGATACATACAATAAAAACTAAAATGCTTTCTTTCTTATCCTCTTCAACGATTTAAAAGTAGCAGGTATCATTAATGATATATAATTTACAACACAATAATTATGATAAAAAATCTATCTAGCCATTTGGTATATAAATACTGCCCTGAACAACACCTGCATACCTACTAGTCCGTGACCCACGTTAAACAAATAAAAACAATAGAAAACATTGAAAGTGTGCCTGTACGAATCACTAATCAAACAAGAGCTTTTAAAGACGGTTAAGTCCATCGCGTTATAACTACTGATCACCCCTGTATATTTAAAATGATATTTGTACATGCGCCAAATGCGTGCACACACACACGTGATCTATGCTCACGTAGTATACATCGAAAACGCTACATTAACAGATGCTGGACGTCGAGATAAGATACAGTAGACTTTATTTAAGCATCTTTATAAAAATCAACACCTATAAGGAAATCAAAGCAGAATCTATTAAATTTTATTATAAAAATATTTTATTCATATTTTAGCCCACTTCCCTTCATGTAACCCCTCCAGCAAGTTTTTTATTAGTCCCTTTTAATTGGGTGCTTTCAGCTTTGAAACGTCGGGAACATGAAAAACAAATAATAAACGCGATAAAATCCATAAGATTCGTTTTATTTCAGCCTTGTTTCCGTTTTTAATTTGTTTAAGTAGGGCCTATGTGTGGTAGTAACATGCAGATTAATCAAACTTTTAAAACTATATTTAAGAATCATGTTTTAGGGTAGGATCGCTATTTTTTTTTAAATAGGATATCAGACAACAGTTTCGATATTTTTTTATAAATTGCATCATTCTTGCGGTTTACTTTTTGGTTGGATGCTTAATCATCGTGTGCACAGGAAGTATATATATATATATATTGATAAAAATATTAAATTATTACCAAGATTCAATAAATCTTACGAAATACAAATTTATACTTATTAGGACCGAATTCAAAATGTTTTAATGGACTCGTGAATTAATTTATTAGTGGCAGCGGATCGTCGTACGTACATAAATGTTCTATAATATTATTCAACAACAATCTGGTCTACAAGCCCGCGTCAAGAGCGGGTTTACTAGGAGACCCCGCTCCAATATAATAACATCAAACGCTAACCCTATCAAAGACAACTCGTCTTCAGCCTCGATTGAAAAATGGTGTCATACAAGAATCTAAAGGCTGCTCGTCTTTAGGAGCGCCGAGTCGCATAAATAAGCTTACCTTGTATGAAACTATGTCATACAACTCGGTGCGCCTGGAGGCCAGCAAGCCCAATACAGTATCAAGCTTGCTCATATTGTCTACTCACGACATGAGCAAACTTGTTACTATAAACACTATTACGATAATGAGCAAGATTTATGTAAAAAAATATCTTGCCAGACGTAAATACGAGAGGTATTTTCACAGATTAACCAATACCCAGCATTTATGTTATGCAAAATCTGAATCTGATTGGTTGGCAATCTTTGTTTTCTATGTTTCGTGGGAAAATGCGGTCCTTTATTTAAATAAATGTAAGGTATATGTAGTGATACTATTACAGAACGGATCAGAGGCCAACCAATGATGGCTCGTAACCAAATGCTACAGTTCGTGATCGAACCAACTTCAAACCCATCCATTTTCAATATCATTACAAAACATATCAAAAAGAAAAGTGCTTCATAATGACAATGTTAATAGATGAAAACTTTCTACGAATTTAGAGGCTAATATCATTATCAAAGAACTTTTACAGGATACATAGCAGTTCAGTCCACTTTTTTATTCTTAGGAAACAGTACAAAGTAGGTACTTTAATGTAATCACCATTCATCATCGATCTAGACCACTTGACTAATCAAACCTGTACCACATGTCGCAGCGAGCGAGCAGAACTGGCGAAACATACGTAAAAATATTATCCGAAGACATCTATCGAGATGCGGGAACCGCGAACTATCACGAATGATAACTCACCGAAAATTCCACGAGAAACGCACGTACACGCGTACGCAATGCAGCGCCGACCACTTTCACATTGACGTCCCAGTTTATAAGTCAATCGCAAAGCGTCAAGTTCAATTCGCAGCAGAGAATTGTTAACGGTCGACTCATTAATGGTAGGAGGATGTGGAGGCCGCCACCGGGCGTGCTCAGAGCTTCCTCGGGCGCGTGAGGCGGCGCTTCTTGCGGTCCGGCGTGCCGGCCGCCGCGCCCGCCGCGTCCGCGGAGGCGCGCCGGCGCGAGGGCGGCGTCGCGCCCGAGCCTTCCGCGCACGACTCCGATTTCACCTTCCCCTCGCCCTTGACTTCGGGCTTCGCCTTCGCCTCGCCTTTCAGTTCGGACTTGGCCTTGGCCTCGCCCTTTAGATCGGGCTTGGTCTTGGTCTCGACCTTGGTGTCGGTTTTAGATTTGGTGTCAGGTTTGGAGTCGGGCTTGGATTTGGTGTCGGGCTTGGCGTCGGGCTTGGTGTCCGCGCGCGGCAGGTCGGTGGCGGTGTCGGGCGCAGCGGAGGGCGCGGCCGCGTCGCCGGCGCCCTCCGCCCCCCACGACGCGGACTCCGCGCTGCTGCCGGCGGCCCACTGCAACACAACATACTCACCGTTATCGAAAGCCTGGGCCTACTACGAACTCGTATTTCCAGGCAATATACTAAACTGCCTGGCAATTCTATATTTTAAAGGTATGCCTTTAACCAGCTACGCATGCATGCCTAGTCGTTCCTACATTGTTCTCACATATCCTTACCAATGTACTAATCAAAATGAATACGATAATTTTGGAAATTCCCAACCATGGTGTTTTTTGTCCATTCTTCTCCATAAGAACAGTATTCTGAACGGGTTGTGATAAAGTTGTAGCTTAGTATTTTGTGGCATTTTTGACGATTCACATGTACTGTACTTAAAGGTTTACATGAATAAAAATTATTTCTGAGTCTTTGAAATAACAGTTTGCAATAGAGTCTGTCTGTCTGTCGGTCTGCCCCTGTAGGTCCCCGGCGCGGACAGGCGGGCGAGGCGAGGCGTACCTGCGCGAGCGAGGCGGCGGGCGAGAGGCGCAGCGAGGCGCCGCACTCGGCGCACAGCGGCGGCACGGCCGGCGAGCGCGAGCGCCAGTACTGAAGCTCCGTCTTGCACTTGTTCAACTCCTGTAAACAAATCATCGTGATTGTTACACCACCATAGCTACGGCAACCGCCAGAGATCGTAACCGCATTGTTTGGAACCGAAGCTTAAGGTGGAAGCGCAAAAAAATACCGAAAGCGATACAATACTTCAATGTTTGTAAAAACCGCTACTTTTACTATCTTTTGAGTGTTGTATCGCTTTCGGTATTTTTTTAAGCAACTTAATACATCGAGACATCCAATCCAGAATGCCATAACGCGAAAAACTAGATTACAACGTAGATGTCCAAATTTTTCGTAAAAAAATAAACACCATTGACATTTTGAATTTCGCGCCCTGACCTAGCGCTTCCACCTTAATATAAATATTACAATATATTACCTGCAACAGCGTTTGAAATTTGCGGCTAGTCTCCTCGTTCTTCTTATCGTAATCTTCCAAACGATTAGCGTATTCCAACGTCTGCTTTTGTTGCTCCGCGATTTGTTTCTGCTGTTCCGCGATTTGTTTTTGCTGTAGAGCCGTTTTACGCTTGCAGCTGCGGAGATCGCTGCGCAATGCTGATAACTGATCGTTGTATCTGACAATGTAAAATGTCGATGCTTATATATAAATTTAATTTTCGTTTTGTATATTTTTTACTAAAATGTGTATAATATATAATATTTCGTGTTTATTGTTGTACTAATAGGGTACCCCAAATTTACCTGTTTTCATTAAAATACCTAGCAGGCTTACTGTTGAACAAGACATGATAAAAAATTGTGCGCAGACGAATGCACCCGTCTGTCCCAGCGAGATACTGTCTGAAAGAGATTGCAGAATGGGATGGACCGCCCAATGGATCTAACACTGTGTACTAATAAATTCGTAAACAAATCAACATAATATACTCAAATCAATATAGGGCAAGTTGATAATAGGGTCATAATAATTGTTTGTGTTACATTAAATCATAAATACATAATTCCTTTATGACATAATGGGAGAGAATTATAGAAACTTAAAGTTTAGGAAAGTAGAGAAGTGGGGTCGCGTTATTTCCCTATCGCCCTCTTGCACGTGCGGTGACGTCACATCATATGTAGGTCTGAACTCTTTTGTTATTTTTTTCGAAACATTCCAATTAGGAATGTTTCGTTGTATATATATTTTCGAGTTAAATTGTTTTTTTCTTTTCGCAATAACATATATTACTTATTTTGCAATTAATATGCATATTAGAATCTTATCTGATTATCATGCCAATTTTCCATAAAAATCAAAGCTTAATGACTTATAAAAAAACCTAAAACTTAAACTGTTAAACTGTAATTTTAAATGTATGCTCAGATGTTATTAAGTAAATCTATATTTAAATGCTTAATGTGGGCATCTATATTGCAGTACACAATATTACCTGTTACTATAGGTTTTGATGATGGATGAGCTAGTAGTTTAAGTAAAGACCTATCGGTCCACTGCACCAAGTGGTTGCTCATTCAAATCCCAACACAGTAAAGTTCAACATGGATCTTTTCTCATTTTGCCTTGATCTAGGTGTCACTGGTATAGTACTTGCATCATGAGTACCATATCCATAATATACGCGTTACTTCGTATAGGAACATACAGACGGTTGTTGTCAATCAAAATAATAATACTTCTTACTTCTTCATTCCCTGTTTGATGCGATGTATCCGTTTCCTAAGCACCATGTTGCTCTGCGGTGGCGGCGGGGAGGGCGGCAGGCTCTCCTCCATGTACATGTTGAGCGACGAGACGCGGCGCTCGCACGACGTGCTCGGGCCCGCCTGCTGCGACGACGACGACTCGAACCCACTCGGGGGAGGCGAGTCCAAACACATGTACGATTTACTACTCTCGCCCGCTGAAAATAATATACGTCCTTAATCGATCCCTAGTTCAGAATTAATAAATCAATCTCAACTCTCAGAGTAACATTGTAATGGATATGTAATTTATATAAACAAAAAACAATTAATCCTCTGCATTTGTAAATGCATCACTTGGGAATGTTTGTTTTTTTTAAAATGCATGTATAATAGTCAGAATAAAAATTGAAAAAGTTGTCCAGAAATTTGTAACAAGACAATGTTTGTCAGGTCGACTAGATGCAAAAGGTCATAAATTATTTCTGAATATGTTGGTCAATAAGCTATGTTAACAACATGCTGACACCACAGGGTTTGAATATTATGTGTTACGTAAAATTTGGTACACCTAAAGGCCCCCCAGGCTATTTTCTTATTTATAACTACAAAATTAATTTGTTAGATACATAAGTATAATATACTTACGCGAAAATGCTGTAGTGATATCAAAGAAATCAGTGCCAAAATATGTGATCTCTGGCAGGTTTGGTTCAATATGTTCTTTGAAATATTCCATTGCCATTGTTGTCAAATCAAACAGCTCGTCAGTCACTTTGTAAGGTCTTGCTAACTTGGTTGTTGTTTTTAAGTATGATAAAATGCTATATACTTCATCTAATATCTAGAAGGTAATTCAATAAAATACATAAGCATGGTGCTGTATAAGCAGTCTTAATTTCGAACTTCACGGGCCTCCCATCAAGGTAAGAGTGAATTAGTTCACTTTATATCAAAGCAATAATCAATGCTAGTAGAGGTCACAACCTGAAAATGTTGACCTCAAAAACTGTTGTTGTTATAAGATATTTAATAGTAACTAATGTCATTATAAGAGCATTATGGTTAGATAAGACGTATAATCTACATATATGTGTTTAACTAAAAAGCAGTCTAGATCTAATTGGGTGGGGTTAAAACCCTATTTTAATTTACTTCGTAACATTATTATTTTATAGAAATTGACTTTAATTTTAAATTAGCTTTTATTCATGGACTCAAGTTTTCCTTAAAAATAAACAATAAAACAATAACAAAATATGTGTATGCTTACCTCTCCCGGAAAAAAACAGCAATGTTTCCTTTCAATATGTTTACCAAATGTCATCTGCAAGAGACTCAATCTCATGTGCAGGGTTTCAATAATGTCTGACTCGCAAGCCAATGGATGACTCCTGCGAGCAGATTCTCTACGAGGCATCTTAGCTTTGATTGATTGGAATCTATGCAACATCTGGTTTTGCAATCTTTGAAATGTTGAATTTAATATACTACTACACAGCAAATTGAACTGCCTATTAACCTGTAAATTTACAACAATATTGAATGATATTCGAAAATTAATACATTTATTGTTTAAGCCAAATCATCGAAGTCACTCTAATAAAATAAAATGATGGATTATAAAGCTATTATATGATAAGAATAGTCAGAAAATCTCACCATGGCTTAAATAATACACATTACCAGAGTTTGAATAAAAGGCAATGATAACCTTAATTCTAGTAATAATATGATACATTTCAAATTATCCGAGTATGACATAAAGCACTAATAAAAATTGAGAAAATATGCATATCGCATACCAAGAAATAGAAATGTTGGAATAGATAATAGTAAGTAGTATAATATTTGACAAAAAAGTGCTGTGTGCAAAGATGATTTCAGAACTTCATATATAGAAATAGACCCCATGGAGTCTGTTTTCAAGTTCAAGATAATCTCAGAAACCACCAAACTCAAACTCATGTTTAGGTTAAATCCTTGGAATGGTCATAATGATTGATGACAAGGCAGATCATTAGCACTTATTGATAAAAAAAATCGGAGATACTAACCGTTCTAAGGTGCGAGACACTTTTGAAGCCCAGGTAGCAGAAAATCTTTTCAATGACTTCAACAGGCAAATCAAGTATGTTGGTAGTGTAGGTCTTAGGGGCGGGCACTACCACGGTGCACTTTGAAGTGCTTGCGTGCGGCGACGAGCCCCCCGGCATCAGGGCACTCGAGTGCCGCGTCACGCGCGACACCGCCACCACGGGCTCCGCGTGAGATGGACCTGCACCATCGCTGCCACCGTTGCTACCCCCGACGCTACTCATTTGCCTCGTCGACACCATTTTGCCACCGAATCAATCTTCACTCATGTATTTCTGAAACTAAAATTGTCTTTACAGTCACTCGAGTTATACTGAAAAAATACGCCTTGACACATTAAGCATTTGTCTATCTGTATATACTAGCACGTAGATAGAGGAATAATGTCTCCACTGAATATATTTTCAATCCTAACCATTAATGCTTCCCATATAGCAAAAATAAATTACTTTTGGGCACCAATGAGTAAATTCTAAAATGGTGGCCATGGATGACTAGATCGGGACCTAATCACTTGAAATTTTATGTACGATTTTTTGTCAATGTGCGCTATAACTACTGTAAAAACTAAATAATTCACCCACTCATGAATTCATGCACATCTTTCTATATTTGATTGTGATTTTATTACGAATTATAATAAATTAGACGCAACAGTCCCAACTATGCGCTGCGCTTTCACAAAAAATATATTTTTTTGATTCGGTCGGATTGGATGAGAATGGATGGATAGAGCGGATAGAGCATGGATCAAAGAGAATATAGGTAAATTTTTAATAAGTTATGCCTGATTTACACAAAGACAGTTTGCAAGTACAAGAAGAAAGGATCCAAGTAGCAATTGCAAACAATTTAAAATACGAATAAAAATCTAGTATTGGGATAGTTGTTTATGACTCTGATTTCTATACCAAAGTATCCGAAACCCAACCAAACTTTGGGTAATGATCACGAATCTTTGTACCAGAGTCATGGGCGTCTAAATTTAAATAGGTAAATTTAAACTAGAATTGCCGCCATCATGGTACTAGCGTCGGGACCGTACAGTCAGGTTGTTTGTCTGGCGTTAATCAATTTTTTTTGAATTTTTTTCAACTGATTACAGTTATGTTACTTAGGTAATACATCGATAAAATTCTAAAACTCGCCAGACAATCGACGATTTTGGCTGCTCTTGCCCGCCGTCGTTTGTTGGGTACTAGAAACACAAAATGCGTGCTTTTCTAGGTTCTAGTTACCTATGTTATCTTCCTCGAGAAAAAAAACAAAACTGCGCAGGTAGGACTAGGTTTAGTGCATTTTCCCGTGCACAGCGTAGGGTAGCGTTATTTTCTTTTTATACACATCACACGGACACACGGTCCCGCGTAGCCGGAGAATACGTTAGGGCACGGCTATAGAGAAAATTCTCCCACAGTAATTTAAAAAGATTGTCTGTATGCTATGCATATTATATTCTACCACTGTCCGGTCCGATTCAGGAACTTATTTAGGATAGGACGGTCAGAATCATCCGTTCTTCCGATTCCATAAAAATAATAAAGTTAGGGCGACATTCAGTCAACAGCCTACACAATTGTTCGATTTAATGCAATAATAAGGATAGGATTTCTTCTTTCTCTACGAAATGATATGCGATGAAATACAATGGGATACGATAAATATGGCCTAACCACAAACTACTGGGTATTTTGCCGATATCATATATTTAAAAACGCTACCAAATTCAATAAATACACATGACATAAAATATAAAAATAGCGAATCAGGATCGGATTTGTTAGGATCGGAAGGTATGGAGCATACATATATTTTTTGGTAGTGACTTGACGTTAACAGAAGGAATTCAAGGAATGACAATTCTGTCAGAGAGACTGTCACTATTAGTTGGTTTGGTTACATTTCGTTTCTTTCTCTCTTGCTCTTAGCATTACATTCTAAGATAAATAAAATGAATTGCGCAATTATTATTTATAGTAAAATAGATTATAGAAGTAAATATATTGATTAGTGTTATAATAGCTATTGGTGTTTAGTTTTATGTTTCTCCGTATTTATCTGATTCAAATTCGTATACGTAACCGTTTGGGTATGTCTGTATCGCAAGTGTAAATAACCAACATCGAAGAAAACAACGTAAAACCTGCTGAGTTCAACGTGTGATAACCATCTCGATATATTTTGATAAAAATGTATCCTCGATGTGGAAGTAGCGGATCGATACAAAACATACATCAAACACCTTCATCTTCAAACCAGAACACAGGTTGTTGTAGTGCCAATTAGATTGTTGTATTTATAACCTATTGGGTTCAATTTGATGCATCAAGTGGTCAGTTAACCTAAGTATTTATTTAATATTCCAGAAGACGAAGATGACAGTGGTGACAATAAGGCATCTGCACTTACTTTCAAAGAAAGAAGAAGAGAAGCTCATACACAAGTATGTTTTTGATTTGTACATTAAAATTATATCTTTTTGCTGAGTAGAATTTATTCTAAGTAGAATTTACCATCCTGGGCTCCAATCCTTTTTCTAGTCCCTAGAATACTAGGGTGTATTGTTATAAATCAGTGGTTTGGAGATTTCCTAGAATTTTCTGTGAAAAAACAGGAAATTCTAGGGAAATACTGGCCAGGGAATGGAATCAAATTTTAAACTATCAATATGTACTCAGTAAGTACTGTTACAATACTACAATGCTGATACATGATCATGGTATTGTAAGCAGGCTTGAAATAGCTAATAAATAAACAAATAGTATTAGAAAGACATTTGAAAATAATAATAAAATTTATTTTTAGGCAGAACAGAAGAGGAGAGATGCCATAAAGAAAGGTTATGACTCCCTGCAGGAGCTGGTCCCAACATGTCAACAGACGGATGCATCAGGATATAAACCTAGCAAAGCAGCAGTGAGTTTTCTTATCACCTTGCATATCTATATAACTATCAAAGGGTTATCAATTTATTACTGACCTTGAAAGCAATCAATAATGAATGTATAGGTTTATTTGCTTTATCAACCATGAGAGGCATACATTTTTGGCATTATAAAAACATGAAACTTAAATAATCATTTGTTTCTGTGTACCCATTTGGCTGTGATGGTGTTGTATTTATTGATTTTTACTTTTGATTCAGATTATCACTTCCTGAATGGTTCTGTTCAGTATGTAAAACCTGCATATTTATACAATCCAGTTCAGTTTGAAATACATTTATTTATTCCAAAACCTAGAATCCAATTACTGACAAAGCTATATATTTATTTTGTGCCTTAATCTCATAAAAAAGAGTGGTCATCCAATATCTTCAGTTATTCTATTTTCTTATTTATATTGTTATAGGTGCTACAGAAGTCTATAGACTACATCCAGTACTTACTACAGCAGCGGCGGCGGCAGGAGGAGGAGCGTAACGCGCTCCGCAAGGATGTCGTTGCGTTGCGCATTATGCAGGCAAACTATGAACAAATCGTCAAGGCCCAGCACTCTGTTCCCGGCCATAATGAACAAAGGCTCACAGATCAGGATAAGTTTCAAGTGGTATGTATATACAGGAAATTATGTCCTGGACTCACAATAATCTAGATAATCGAATTGGTCACTCTGTATTTACTTTGTATGTTTTAGTTTGAAAAGTGAAATTACTACTGAAAAGCATATAAATTTGTAACTCTTTCCTTTATTCTAAAAATTATACGTCATGAGGTACACTTTTTTTTTGAAGCGGCTTGTCTATGATATACCAATGTAATGTTTTGAACACCCTACTTATTCAGTTTCAGGGTATAATGGATAAGCTTTTCGAGTCTTTTGAATCGGTCCCAACGAATAACTTCGCGGAGTTCTCGGCGGCAGTGTTCAACTGGCTGGAGGAGTACTGCAAGCCACAATCATTGCGGACTATGGTCCACGGTGTGTTAAGAGAACAAAGCTATACGCCATAACCAATTGTTTTGTGTATAATTTTAAATGTTATATAATGTTTTACAGGGGTTTTACGGTACCTATTGTTTGTCATAATGTTATGTATTTCAGATAATTATTAGACTAGGCTATCGAGGTTTATTTAATCTATGGTAGTATCTAATCAGTGTTTAGTAGTTCTTAACTCTATAAACGAATCAATATGCTCGATTTACACGAGAAACGGTACGCAAATAATTATTAGCAAATTTAAAACATCTCGGCAAATAGGAAGTGTATGGATTATTTTCGTTCGAAACATTTCTTAGTTGTCTACTTATTAATACCGGGTACCTGTGTACTGTCCTCGTATAAATCGAGCCTTACTAATAGTTATAACGATTGGTTTGGAAATTATAAATATAATCTTTATTGTACATATTTATAACTTAAGTTATTATATAGGTGTAACAAATATAGTGTCAAATATTTTAACAGATGAATTAGAGAGTATATATGGATTACGTTGATGTATAACATAATTATGTAAATAATATTTTGTTTGTTCATGCGCTCAGTATAGGTTTCAATTTTATTTATTTCTTTGAGAATGTTCTCTTTATAACCTACTGTTGACCCTGTTAAACATTTTACACTATCATTGTCAAACCTTATATAATTATATATAACCATGTATAAATATTAACCCCCGAATTTATAGATGATTTATAACTTTATCAAAAGTCTATGAATTCGGGGGTCAATGTCCATCGACCGGGTCGTATAATATGCAACAAGTTACTTAATGCAATACCTCAAATTAGACAGCTGTTGTTCTTTTTTAAATACGTGTCACTCACACTAAATACTTATGTATTAAGTCAGCGACGGATCATATGTTATATACTTCCAATACATACAAATTACGAGATCTACGTAATCTAAAGGTAAGTAAAACACCTTACAGAATAAAGCATAACATTCGTAGGTACAATGGTGAATCAATTCCATATAAATATTTGAAATCAGTTGTATATGAGCTATAATTAAAATTTACAATTACAGTTAAACTAAATAGTAAAATAAAAAAATAAAACTTCAAAATAGTAGGACAACAAAGTATGTATCAAAAAGACCTTGTCCGTGGAATGGTGGCATAGATGCTGGCTGCATTTCCTCGGTTTATTATCAAACAATTTTTTTGAGCGAGGAAATAGCCAGCCCGTCGCCTGTGGAGGCAATCAACCTAGGTGATATTTTGTCTATAAACTCTTTAGCGCTATGGCACTATGGGCCTAACGTCTTAACAGCAAATGAGGTATTGCGTTTTATAGAAATGATTATATTATATTACATATAGAACTATTGCCTAGATATTTTTAGAGGCTTAAAGTAATGTATTATATATTATGTAGGTACTCAATGTGATAATCGATGACGGCTGCGGGGTATTCAATTGATAAGGAAATGTCAATAATCAGTGCCTTTTTATTATTCCTATTGACTTAATAAAGAATACGGATAACTGCACATGTCATGGTTTTCATTTATAAAGTTAGAATATAATATAAATAATCTTAAGTAATTGCCTGCACCATGGCTGTTGAAATCATTCAGGCGCTCCGACTGTATTAGTACATCTTTTAAATTAAACTAATTTTAAGGATTTTATCGCGTTTATTTTATGATTTTACGTTCCCGAGCGTACCATTGCAAGACCTCAAGACAGCTCTTTCTGCGTAGATCAGACCGCAAGCAACAACTAAATATGAGGGTATACCCGTCAAAATATGAAACTAGGGCGTCAACCACCTCAGTCCTCCCGTGATCATGGTTGCTGTAAAGCAGCCGAAACGTCGGGAACGTAAAAACATAAAATAAACGCGATAAAATTCCTTAAAATTAGTTTTATTTCAATGTGTAGTATTCGCGGAAATATAAGAAATCGTACATCTTTTACTAAAATAAACATCGTCAAACAAACACACTAACTGTATGGGCCCAAACCAAACAACGCTTGTTTAGTGACGGGATCGCAGTAACCTTACCTAACACCGAGACCTGGGCATATCATACACAAGAATGGGGAACAAATGGAACCCGCTGCCTCTAGATCCAGTGAGTCAACCATACGCACCCTTGGCAGGTCGTAAGACGGAAGTTTCTAAATGCCTTCCATCAGTACCTACTAAAAAGCTTGAGAAACGATGGTCTAAAGGAATAACAAAATTAGGAATCCAAACTACTTACCTACCTCATTCGCACACCTTATACTTAGGTTCTTAGGTATTAAGTATTAATCTATTTATTTTAATAATGAAGTAGGTACTTAGTACAGCAAATTAATAGGTAGGCCTACGTATCGTGTACATTGCAAAATCAGTATTTCAGCAGAGGTTAGCTCTTGTTTAAAAGTTTAATCAGTCATACAATACAAGAACCAGTTAAAATAGATAATATACAATTTCCGTCAGTAATCATTGGATCTGGGCCAAACGCATCAAGAATAAGTATAGGTATGCAAGAAAAAAATCAGTGTTATAGGCTAATATATGGCCGCCATTACGCTATACGAAAAAGCCATTGAGCGTACCCAGGTACTTAGAAAATATATGATTTATAAGCTCGTTATACATTTGCTTTTTCGCGCCACTAAACACGTTCGCTTTCCGTGGGCTGCGAGAGGAGCGTGACATCACCCATAGGATAGCTTTCGGTTCTTCTGGCGCATGCCATGTTCTTGGCTCGTTCCCTCGGGGTGCCGCAGCACAGACGCTTCAACACACAAGCGTAGCACATAAGAAGGGAGAACATGAGAAGCAAACCGACTATAACGGTCACAACCAGGAGTATCCTTAATTCTCCATTGGAATCCACTGCGCTTGAATTTCGACTCATTATCACAGCTGACCGTCACCTCATCTGTAATAGATAAAGGGAAATAAATTAGTAGGGAACGCAAATGACTTGCGAGTAGGTAAATTATGAATGAGTTTTATTAATGGCAATATAGAGGAGCCATGTTAACGATACCATTATAAATGAGAAGAAATGATCACCAGTTCGTTATTATGCAATGTCTACATTCAATATCCATGAGCTGAGGCATCGAAGATCCATCATTTTCTCGCGTTTTACGAGCACAATAGTAAAATAAAAGAAGGTCAATAGCTTATGACGACATCACGACTCAGATGAGCCCAACTTTTATTGGGGAAATCTCGGAGGAACTCTTATAAGAACCTAGTTGTTAATGAGAGAATCGACTTTGTCCGAGTTTTATCGCGAGCATAAAAAAATATTGCGAACGTAAGTTATAGGCACTGGGCGCGATGATGACTGTAGCCGAATTTTATGATTTTTTTTTATATAAATGGAAAATTTATGGTGTCAAAGTCACAAAACTAGTTACAGCACTTACAGCTAATATTGGTGGAAGTCTAACATAAAACTAAGGTACTATAATAGGGGCCGCACCTAATAGTGAAAATTGTATAGTTCCTTATGTGATGTTTAAGTTACATATGGAGGTAACTGCTAGTTGAATGGATGTGAATTAAAAAAACAGCCAATAACAACAGCAAGTAGTACCTATAGTCCGACATGTTTTAATATTACCTACCCATGTAGCGGTTTAGGTATCACTATTAATTTTATGGTAGCTAGGATGTTCTGAATCTAGATCTAGTTTTAGATATATCTCCATAGTATCGGTTCCGTGCAAAACAATCCATTAATCTATCCACAATGTAGCATAATACTAAAGTAAGCTCGCGCCCACGCATATCACTCAATAGACATTACAAATGTAGAACAAATAAACACAATATTTTACTCATCAACAGGACATAAGCATCGAGTATTATCATTCGATACTGCTTAAAACGCAGGCATTTGGTAGAAATAGCGTAGTAGAGAAACGGGTGTTATAACATAATTTCGCCTTTAGGTAGGTACACTTAGGCACTATACAATTGATAACATATTTAACATACTCGTACAATATAAATGTCTTGTCTTCCTTCCTTTCCTGTTCCCTAAGTCAGGACGTTTATAAAACTTTTATAATTAAGTAGTTAGGTATTATAACTCAATCGCGCGTACAATTTTAGGAATCATTGTGAAGGTTAACTAAGTACCTAGAACATAGTTATGTAAGTTATAAAAACAATTGAAGGGGGTTCGGATAACGTATTATGTATACGTTGTACCACACAATCGACTCAAAAGGGCTACACTTTTTTTTTTTTTTTTTTTTTTATTGGCTCTATCTATGATTATAGCTAGAGGGGTTTAGAGTTGAATATTTATCGCCTTCTGATTTCGCTATTGGGATACGAAATCAGCAGTCGTGTTAAAGAGGATTGTTTACTTTTGTTTGCTGTTTTGTTTTTATTTTACAATTTTATAGTTTGTAGTTAGTTAGTTTATTAGTTAGTTTGGTAGTTAGTTAGTTAGTTAGTTTGTTATTTAGTTAGTTAGTTTGTTAGTTGGTATAGTTATATAAAGGGCTACACTAGGAACGGTCAAATACATTAAGGACTACTCAGGCCTGCCACTAGACCGGATCCCGTCTCAGTGGGTATCACTTAGTAGATACCAAGGAAATGTTTTAGCGTACTTATTCGATGCTCCAATTAAGTAGGTAGGTAATGTGGTTGATCTACGATCGTTCAAGCGATTAATACATTTTGTACGCTTTTTAATGTTTGTTTGCAGTTCATATTCCCAGATCCTGGTCTAACAGATTGAGCATTGCGAAAAAAAAATAGAATGTAAATTCACTTGACAGTTTAATAATAATACATAATAATAATATGGCGTTCCACGACTGCCCCTAGGCAATGCAATTCTTGGGGCCCCTCTCGCCATAGGTAGGTAGTTCTCTGGTAACGTACTATTTAAACAGTTTTATTTATTAATACAAGTCTCTTTTGCCCAGACAGAATTTAGCAAAAATCTGTTTTTGTAATAGAAATCCGTATTAGAATATCCAGAAGGATTTTAATAATTCTAGCTGGAATCTAATTAATATAGAAAAATACCTTCAAACGTGGGGATTCCACTATTCGTGAAGTAGATACTTCTTAAAAAAACTTTTGTAAAACGAAAGATAATGTACTAATCAAATTAAAACTACTTCGCAGATTTAGTTTTCTCATGGCCACGGGGCCCTAGACGGTACGTCGGGCCCATAGGCAGTTAATTGAATATCCTGATAATCCGGTACGGGACACGGTCGGATCGCCTTTAAAATTTTCAAAGGGCTAATCAAAAATCCTAACATCGTATCGATAATAAAAGCTACAAGAAACAAGAAGGTACTGGCTAATTTCCCGACTTAATAGCGTCTTTATCTCTGATAACATTTCGTTCGATTTTTGTCCAAACAGTCTGTAATTTTAGCTGGAACATGCTTTGTGTGTTTGGACAGTCGAACAAAGATTTAGTGGAGCTCGCATTTGAACTATGTGCTATAAAAAGATATTGGTAATGTAAGTAAATATATGAACCAAAATTCAGCCAAAACTTAAATATACCTAAAGCCAGGCTAAACTGAAGTTAGGATTACGCAAGTAGGTATCAAATGCTCTACATTAGATACGGTAAAATTATTCATTTTAATTCATATTGCTACGAATTACGCATTTTATTAAATATTTCAAGCTAAATCGAGCAGCGAAATGGAACGGAAATTGCCCGTTGCCAGTAGGCGTTGCTTTGATACAATGTACCTATTGCAGTGAAATGAAATCCAGATAGCTATCTATCTACTTATTTGTTGTTACATGTTTAAATACATCAAAGCCTCAGCCAGTAGGTAGGTATTTCGCATTATTCTGATTTATTTACTGAAGGAATTTATAAACTTATATTGTGAATGATTTATCACTACAGAAGCTATAAAGGTGAAAGCATGCATTAGTGAGTATGATATTTATGAAATAACATTATCTACGAATAGTAAATAAAAAAAAAAATTGCGACTGAAATAGGCATTTTAGAAATCGGACTAAGTACATAATCACAGGCTGTGGGTACCTACAGTGAAAGTCAAGAATACCGAATTTTCCGTCCGTAGGTATATGCTTCAACGAATTTAATTAAAAGTTTAATCAATGTAACGGTATGTCTACATTTGTGTAGTAAAAAAACATTTTACTTTTGAAGAAAACTTGCCAGTGGCAATCAAATTATTTGTCTGCCTACGTTTTCGAACGGGATTAAATTTTTGATTGCGTACAGCTGTTATAAAGTTAGCAGTTAGGTAAATTCCTAGAAAATTCCTATTATAGCGTTTTCATTAAAAGTTTCATTATTTTACTACTCATAGCCCCTCCACTACCATTACTACACAGCACGGGTAGGTACTGAGTGTAGTACCTTCTTAACTACGCCAAATGAAGTATTTGCCACTATATACTTTGTCCTTAAATCCTACCTCACCTATGTGAGGTAGGATTTTTTGTATCTAAATAGGTACGTATTTAATAAAGCCAGAGTCGCGAGAATATCCTTCTAAAATAAATATAGGCATTTATCCATGGCTTGATTTGATTTATACTTGATCCAAATTTAATCTCTGCTTCGAGTATATATCCCCAGTTCCCTGAATATGATAGGGTGATGTTATAAGGGTTCGCTAAATGAGCAATTACTTTCGTACCGTGCATTTTAATTTGAATTTTGAATTCAATAAAATGACATGTCATAGTCTTCTTCCTCTTTTTTTTTTTAGGCTGGTAATCGGCTACCAAATTGTGCCATTTTTGCCAGTGTCAAGTAAAAATCTTCCGCGTTCTTTTATAATATAGTTAAGTACCCCTGATGATAACGATAATGTCGATGACGATGATGATAATAGAATAAATTCCCTACCCCTATTACTAAAGCTGTGGATACTTTAGTGAAAATTTACCGGACATATTGGGAACACTTGAAAAGTCAAGTTGTAATGTTGCATTACAATTTCCTTCACTCGTGCACGTTAATGAACACACAATGGTTAATATCCCACTAATTTTACACATCAAAGAAAATCATTTTTGGCAAATAAAACAAAATCGACAACTACACGGTTTAACTTCCCCCCAAAAAGTAATTGTCCTAGTCGTAGGTTCGTAATTCCTGATTCTGTTTTCTGAATCATTTTTCGAGTTTTTGAGATCGACTTGAGGCACTTGCGTAACATGAACTACGTTTTCAGATTAATTTAAAGATAGGTACAAAAATAAAACAGTTCTAGGTATTTTAATTCTAAATGTTGATTGTAGAACATGAAAAATATAGAAAGTAGATGGCATCAAGTTACTTAGGTAAGTAAAATATTTTCTTCCAAGAATACATTTGTCGGCTCAGCGGCCACTCTAATAAAGTTGTGGATTGTTGACATTCAATTTCCTTGAGTAACTTTGGAATGAAATCGCAGTAAATGGTCGTCGGAGAAACGTGCCAATGTTTGATAACTTGAATTATGGGACCTACGTACATTGATTTTCTACATGTTCTTGCTTGAGTATATAGATCGTAGGCGACTACTTTTTTCCTACGCCCATAGGTACTCGGGACCGATGGAATATAGCATGACATAAGGAACTGTAGTAAGCCTCCAACTTAATCTTTGGAGGCTTTCTTTGTATTTAGGCAGTTATTTTTATTCCTAAATTGCTGCATTAAACTAGGTACTACTGTCTATATCGGAACCTTTCAAATAAATCAATGTTGGAAATTTATACAATTCAGTTTCGCACTAAATCTTAGTTTCAGAAACTGCAGCTGACTTCAAATCGATTATACCGTAAGACTTTGGGAGTTTGCTAAGGGAATGCAGTTCTGTAGATATTGTAGTTAAATTGATATAACTTTAGTACATTGTTAAATATACCTAGTTAGGTACTCCTCTATTGTACCTTATAACGAGAGGTAGCTACTGATTATACTAAACTAAACCTTTATGGTATACCTTTGAGCAAGTGCGGCCTGTAGGTCCTGCAAGTGTTACATCTTTATCCCTAAATTCATAAAAATATAATGGAAAATGAATGTCGATTATTTCTCGCCAATGCATACATAGATCCAATCCATTTGCATTGGCACTAAAATAAATTTATTTTTTATTTTAGAAATGCTTTGTAATGGTGCCTTAAACTCCAGACGGTTATTATGTGAAATGATTCAATTACGAACTCTACTATGTAGAGTTCTTCTATTCAGCTCGTGAGATAAATACTCTTAATTGATACAAGCGTTTTAAATCACTAACGAAAACATTATTCAATTACAAAGATCTATTGATCAACGTAGAGCAAAAATAATTACCTGGGGGACTCTATTCCAGTAAATTACTTTCTCTTTGACGACCCGATTGGTACAGTTGGCAGCGACCCTGCTTTCTGTACCGAGGATCCTGGATTCGAATCCCGGTGATGGTATAGTTTGTGTTATGGCCACGAATGTTTTTACCCAAGTCATATCTTTAATTACAATTGTACGGTACCTGCATAATACAAGCGTTGCATAATGTGTGACCGTACTGTTGGTGTTTTTGTCTGACGATATCATTAATACGTTTTTACTACTTTTCTCTATGCTTATATCCTAAACATGCATCTTCATTTCAATCGGATACAGCCTGATAGACACTTGGAGACGCGCCTAAGACAAAGTGCTCGGATAATTGCATTTAGCCGATGGAGGGCCGTCACCGCAGGCTGCGGAGGTCTCGGAGACCGCATTGCCCGCAGGAACTGTGAATACAATTACCGAGATTGAACGTTTCATTTAAAAAAAAACCGTTGTTTAAACGTATCAAGGTGAAGTAGAGAGGAATAGAAATTACGAGAAAAGAAATCATTGTATATAGTGCGTGTTTTCACGAAATAAAATCTACAATGTTATTAGGATTACTACCAGTCAGTTTACCTTAGGAGACAGACACTCACTGAGTGACACACATTGTTCGCTTTGATTATTTCCTGAATATTAAAATCGTATTTAATACAATAGATATGCTATTTTTATATGAGGAAAAAATAAATATTATTTTATTCCGGAAAATTTAAATGTGATGAACGTAAAGATGGGCCTAATATAGATAATATTTCATTATGACAATTTGTCCTATTTCAAATAGGAAAAACACAACAATTAGTTTACCAAGACGTTACACATTCGATTGAAATTATTCTTATCCGACTAACCGATAAAATCCAATCGCGACTCCTTTATAAATTCATAATTACCTACTGACCCATATATTATGTTTACAGTCTCTTAGTTATTCAAGACATGTTTCAAGGACCCGAAAACTTCATATATTATTTGGCGGGCTCCGCCCAACCGGAATTGCGACTCGACAATGTGCTGCTTTGAAGTTGTCTGTCCAATCTGACGTGTAATAACTAGTAGGTACAATTTTGCCCATCTATAGACATATTGATTTCTTATATTTACGCGAATACTACACATTAAAATAAAACTATTTTTAAGGATTTCATCGCGTTTATTTTTCGTTTTTACGTTCACGACGTTTCGGCTGCTTTACAGCAACCATGGTCACGGGAGGACTGAGGTGGTTGACGTCCTGGTGTCATAGTTTAGAGACTGGGTACCCCTCATATTTAATTGTAGCTTGTGGTCCGATCTACGCAGAAAGTGTTTACAGTGTCTTGCGGTCTTGCAATGGTACGCTTGGTCTTGGATTTAATAATATTAATTACTGGATCTCAAGTCCGTGGTAAAAACGAAAAATAAACGCGATAAAATCCCTAAAAATTCTTTTATTTCAATCTATAGACATGTTTATAATTACCTAAATAATTTGAATTGAATCTCAAATTATACAAGTGTGTAGCGTGTAACAAACTGAGTCATTACGAGATATCTACTCAGTGTAATCGATAACTAACGGCATACGCATGTTGTTATCGAAAGTTTAATTTCGAACGTAGTGGGTATGAAAAAAGGATTATTGATGGGTGTTTACACAAGTTGACTATCAGGATTTGGAGTTTTTCCAAAACAATTGGATTACTTATCCGCAGTTAACTTCGAACGATCTTTAATCTGAACACACATAACTTAGTGGAAACTTTTAATAGCTGTTCGCTATGAAAGTTTTATCGGTATCAGTTAAAAAAATTGGTGCGTTTTGAAACAATGTAGGTAAGTATAAGTGCCACCTACGTGAGTTTTTCTTTTACTATATTTTGGAACGTTGTTTTTCAATGCCCCAAATTCTGAATAACAATGTTTTATTTGGAAAGCTGCACTATAAGTGATTTATACTGTTTGAGAATTGTTGCCGGCTAGACTGGGTGTTTTTATTATTTTCCTTAAGAGTTTATTTTTCAGCAAAAATCAAGCTAACCACTGAACAATATATCGCTCACCTAGCAATATATCGGCACATCTACACAATAGCAATATATTGGCGCATCACATTTTGCATAATTTACAGTAACAGGGATTAAAGTTTGTATGAATCTTGAATATTTTTTCCAGACTACTTGTTACGGCTTTTATGAAAACTAACATTGTGCCGTTTTACCTCCTCAAAAATTATGCACTGTTAAACAGTTAGGCCATATAAACTCAATTTCGCCATTTTTGTTGATGTGCCGATATATTGCTAGGTGAGCGATATATATGAATAAATAGTAAGTAAGTAGATGTACACTCTACACAGTTAAACATACACGTTATTACTATAATCGTTACGTATAATATGAAAATAGCTTTGCCCCAGTTCGTCCGGTAACTATTTATTTTCACAAAACAAAGTGTTGCTTACAACCAGAATACTACTTTGGCAAATGGAGTGCTTGTTTGACATCCTCAGTAAAGTGTGTACGTATAAGGGTGAGTTATTAATGAGGGAGGTCTCATATAGTACCTACTATGGATTTTCATCTTCGTTGAGCACAGATATAGAACCTTTTTGTAGTAAGTTAAGGAAGCTTTAGCAAAGTATACCATCTTTACGCTTGTATTCCTCAAAGTGGTAAAGCAGAAGTGTACCTATAGAAAATCGTTTTTGTTTTCAGAGAAAGATTGTGTTTTGAATAATACTATTTTATTTTGATTTATGGGGCATGGCGAAAGACAGACAGTAAATTGACTATGCTTTAGATATTTTTGATTAGCCAGACTTGGTTCGTGAATCGATCATCCGGGATTGTTATTGGACATTCAGTAATAATACCGTTGTGTCAGTAGGCATGATACAGCCGGTAGCAAAGGAAATTTTCATATTTCACATAAAGAAAATTAATTTAATTCTTAATATTATACATATTTCACATAAAGAAAATTAATTTAATTCAAAATAATATTAATAATTTTAATTCGATTTATCACTAAACGTTTAATATTTTTATAGATTCTTTATAATACGTTCAAGGCATCACGATATCTTATAACCCTAAACATCTATAATGATTGCATTTTGAATTCAATTTCGCCACACTATGGTGCCGTCTTTATCAAATTAAACGCAGGGATAGCAGGTACCACCCTATTAATTACAACTTTATTGAATTCCTACTTACTGGCCCAAAAAGAGCTTTTAAAACTATATATAATAAGATTAAGCGAAAGTCAGATATCCTCTTAAATGATTGAAGATGTATGAATATTTTTTTTAGTTAATTTTGAATTAAAAAGAGTAGACTATTTTGCGAATTTGCAATCCGAAAAGGTTGAAGAACCTATCTGTTTTTAAAGTAATATCAGATTCATAACTACACAAATACTCATGCAAATAAAAATATAAGCAAAGAAAAACCAATAAACATGAGATTTTATTATTTTCATATTCAAGAACTCGAATGACACTCGCACTTCACAGATTGTTTATCAGCGCCGTGTGGTAAAACACATATATGTATATTAAACATTATACATTATACATAAGACGGGTACACATAAGCTACCTGCTATTAAATTCATCAAAGAAGAAAAGATGAAAGAAAGCTCGGCGTATGACGTTATACGAATATACAAAAAATGTATTTGTATATGTACCTATGTCATGTTCGCATTGACGATAGGCAAACGGGCTTCCATTGATATTTTCTCGGGTCACAGTATTTAAATAACTCCCACTGAATATTGTATTCATATAAATCTCTCAGACAGGCAGAATATAGTCGTCAAAAATCTAGTGACATATACAACGTTACAGCACGTCAAGTGCGAGCTAACTGTATACTTTATAAAATACCGTATTTACACATATTGTATGGAGAATTGAAAAGCGTCTCTAGCGGACGGTATTTAAAACATTCAATTCTCCATTCAAAATGTCTAAATACGGTAGACTATAAAGTATACGGTTAGACGACGAATAATCTCGCACTTGACGCCATACAGAACAACGGGGCTG
Source organism: Pheosia tremula (assembly GCA_905333125.1). Lineage (NCBI taxonomy): Eukaryota > Metazoa > Arthropoda > Insecta > Lepidoptera > Notodontidae > Pheosia > Pheosia tremula. The sequence continues at coordinate 4,173,930 of HG995405.1, read as the reverse complement.
CGTTTGGACTGGGTACAGAAATCTCTGTTTGAGCTCTAATAACGCGCTAACACAACGATACATAAGAATATTTAATTTCAACCGATAAGCAAATTAATTTCGGCGCCGACCGATATCCTATCTGCACTACACACAACACGCCGAATATATTGGTAACATGTTGTGTAAATAAATATTAATTACTTATGTAATAAACCGCAAACATTATTGTTCTAGTTTGTATTTATTTCTAGGAAATACTTTTTATATGTCGCGCTGTCTTAAATATATCTTTGTATTACAAATAAATATCAGTATGAATTTAGTTATGTTATTTTATTTTATTATATTTGGGTAGCTTACAGCGTATATATATTAAAACGAAAAAGCATTTGACAAGCTACTTTTAGCTTTTATTAAATTACTACGTATTGGTATAATTTTCCGTGAAATTTTATAATTCAGAAGTTAAACTGTATTATAATAAATCTAATTGAACATAGGTATAAGCTATGGTACCAATAGTGGAACAGCCCTCATCGATATATGACTATGGGCACAGACCGAATATACGTCTATTAGTACAGGAATAAAGGTTATTTTTATATCTCGTATCTTGCATTATTGAAAATTAGCTTGGCTATGCTAAATTGTGCCTTTTGATGAAGATATTTTGAGATTTTTGAGACCATAACAAAGTCGCATCTGAGTGACTAGATTATACTAGTAGATATCAATATCAATGTACCAAAATCAAAATCGTATGGTGTACGATAAATGTTATTGCCTAATAAAAAGCCTTATATCACACTGAGCTAACAGCTAACATTTTGTATTATGGTCAGAATCGCCCTTGAGATAACCGGGAGTGTGCCCGGTATAATAAAAAAAAATACCCATTAAATTTCAACAATAACAAATCTTGCAATGGAATAAGGGATTCCATTGCAAGTATTGTTGAAATTTGGGCGCAATGCAGTATACCTCTGCTTACCTCTTCGGTGATAAGAGGCGCAATGGTGTTTATTTATGCTATTACTAGCTGTTGCCCGCGACTTCGTCCGCGTGGTACAAAGACAACCGTTGACAACAGCCTGCTCGCCCATTCTGAGCCCGCGGGACGCATTGCAGGTTGTTGCTATCAAACTTAATCAGGCGCTGCGCTGCAACATGGGTTTTAATTTTTTTTCGTGAGAGCCTATTTTTTTTCTAAAAAAAAAGTAGCCTAAGTTACTCCTTGTTACATCAGCTATCTGCCAGTGAAAGTCCCGTCAAAATCGGTCCAGCCATTTCAGAGATTAGCCGGAACAAACAGACAGACAGACAGACAGACAGACAGACAGACAGACGGACAGACAGACAGACAAAAATTGTAAAAACTGTTGTTTCGGTATAGGTAACGTGTATACATCCAAAAGCACTTAGTAAAAAGCGGTTATTTTAATATTACAAACAGACACTCCAATTTTATTTATATGTATAGAAGATGTATAGATTACTTGATACTACGCACGAGGAGCGTCTTTGTTTTGCGGATAACGCCGGCAAAAGTTAATCAAAGAAATCCCTGGATTTCATTCAATTATGGACAAGCGAATATGACCTTTGTAAACAACTTAATATTGTTTACTCAAATTTGGTGTTACTTGACACATTTTGTTGAACGAATATCGATCGTATTACAATAATGCTTGCTTACTTATGAAGCTTTTAATGCTTGGCATAAGATCAAAATTGCTAGATAATCGGTTTCGTTGTATATTGTAAGACAATAATAATCTCAGCAAGGCCGGCTGGATGTAGGTACCTAGTAGCATCAAAACATTTATACACTTTCCTCATGACCTTCATCGAGCTAGCCATTATCTCCGACCGTGCATGAGATCGCGGACAATCTGCGAGTGAACTCCTCCCAGATGTGGTACATTGTAGTAAATATGCAAATTGCTCGTTCACTTTGAATAATTGTAGTCAGTAGAAGTTTTAAACGCGCGTACGCAAAACATTTAAATGTTTATTCAATATAATCATGATGATCATATAATCATGTCACTTCGGACAACGCTACCTAATGTAGGTACTAAGACCAAAACGCAAGTCTCGCAGAGTTTAAAAGCAATAAGTGAGCAATAACTTGAACCTTGGTCTTGGTCTTACGTTAATGCAAGCCCGTACGGGTATGTACCAAAAATAACAAACAAGTTAATAATAACAAGTATTTAGTATCGTCTGTCCGACCCACACTTACATAATAAATACCCAACAGCAGTGATAGCCAAGTTGGTAGAACGCTTGCCTCGGTAACGAGGATTGCAGGTTCAAACCCCGGCTCGCACCTCTGGGATTTTTCAAGTGCGAATCTCATTTTCAACCATGATTATCACTTGCTAAAACGGTGAAGGAAAACATCGTGAGGAAACCTGCATGTCAGAGATAACCCCTCGAAAGATGTGTGAAGTCCGCCAATCCGCACTGGGCCAGCGTAGTGGACTATGGCCTAATCCCCCTTCGCATTGAGGGGAGGCCCGTGCCCAGCAGTGGGACATTAAAAAAGGGCTGGAATTATTATTATAAATCCAATTATTAGAACAGTCACTCGATTTGAGGCGTTATTTTTACAAACAAAAGTCCACCAAGAGTGGATTTCCCTCGGCTCACAGAATAAGCATGGCATGTGTATAAGGGACGCTATAAATCAGAAAGATTACGGTTGTTATTTAAGATGAAATATGAAGGTTAATCATGATATACGAGGTGTCTACCGATTTGAATAGCAATATACCTTATAGTGAGGTAATAGCGATGGTTATACCATACATAGTATATAATGTACTTTTAAATTACGTTGACATTGTATGTACTTCGTAATAAAGGAAATAGACCTCATGCCTACAACTCCTCATGGCTTTGACAGAGGTTAACTGGAACGCGTTTAAATTTCGCTGATAATATTTGAACCCAATATATAAAGGGACGAGTCTATTGCCATTTTACTCACACCTCCTTTTACGAGGAGGATTAGGGCCATAGTCCACTAAGCCGACCCAACGTTGATTGTCGAACTTCCCACGTGTCTGAAATACGTACAGCAGTACTATTCTCTAACGAAAATCTCATGTGATCTAGCCATAAAAAGTCCACAATAGTACGTAAAGAAGTACAAATGTACAGGCTGAACGCCTACTTAGAACAAGTAAAATATAGTACCCGTTGTCATATCGTTGCCCGGAACCGAGAATGAGGCTAACAGTTTTCCGTTTCCCAAATAAATTGCCCGTTGTAAGAAAGCCGTAGGAACGAACTGACTCCATATTTTTATTTAGCAGATCTTTGGCACCAAACGTAACGTTTCATCGGAAAGTGTCTCAGAGGATTGTGACATATTACCCGTCAGTCTAAAAAATCTTTGGACGTGCGATAAAGAAACATAAATTAGGCCGGTGGATGTTGTTCCATCATATATCAATGAGTTAGTACTATTCGTTTTCCGTTTATAGGTATTTCTTTGTTCGCTTTCGCTGTTTATTTATTATGTCTCCAGAGTTTTCTCGTCAATTTCAAGTTTATGAAGCATTTGTATACTGCCATAAAGATTAGTCCGTTCTACATAAAAATATAATAAGTCTCGTTCAAATAAACGCGCCATGTAATGATGAATCTTTTGAAGTCGTTGCCTACTAAACCAGCAGCTTCAGAACGTAGCTGAATAGCGTTATCGGAAGGGAGGACGTAGCTTTTTAAAAATAGGTTTTTCTATGAGCTTTAAGATGTGCGATGGCCACTCGATAACTGCACTACGGATGTCGATAATAAAGCCGTTTTCAGTTTACGTGTGAAATATTAATCTTCGTATGGGTACCTACAGTTCTTGTGTCGTGATTCATTGTGAAATTAATCTCAAGCTATGAACCCACCTCGTAAACATTTTAGCGCTTTGCCATGTGTTGAAAATGGTATATTGTTTGAAGGATCGTGGTAGGGTCTGAAAATGAAACTAAAAGGCAAAGTATACACGGTTGTGAAAGTTAAATTTGCCGTTTGAGAGCGTTCAACAACACGCCCACATGTTTCAATATTGATACCGGGCCGCAGGTTTATTTTTCGTTATAAATATATAACACAATAATGAGCATAGTTTTTTTCGATAGGTAGTAAAACGCTATTGGTTACTTAACTCTATCAATCTGTTTATCGATAGAAATTTGCATTTGCTCACTTAGCTACTAAAGCTTGAAACAATGAATTTGCTATTGCTACATTTTATTCAGGGGTATTGGTAAACTCATCCTTTATTAAACGGAAAATTTCACTATTTAAATTTAATAAAAAAATGAGAACAAGCAGTTGATAGCCAAGTTGGTAGAACGCTTGCCTCGATAATGAGGATCGCAGGTTCAACCCCCGGCTCGCACCTCTGAGATTTCTGGATTTCATGTGCGAATTTCATTTTCAACTACGATTATCACTTACTAAACGGTGAAGGAAAACATCGCGAGGCAACCTGCATATCTGAGAGAACCCCTCGAAAGATGTGTGAAGTCCGCCAACCCGCACTAGGCCAGCGTGGTGTACTTTGGTCTAACCCCCCTTGCATTGAGGGGAGTCCCGTGCCCAACAGTGAGACATTAAAAAGGGCTGGTACTATTATTTATTATTATTAAAAAAATGAGACAACTCACCTCAAATACATCCAGAGTGCGAAGAACACCATGCTGATCCTGGTACGTTAAACGATTTTCATAATTTTCAATATATTTCCACTTTAGAAAACTTTATTAAAGTTTACAGCAATTCATAACTTTGATATGGATTCGATAAAACCAAAAGTCCCTGCGTTATTGCCTTTACTGGATATCTTTAATAGGTTGAACAGATGTTGAGAAAACTCGTACAAAATGTAATAAATTGCTTTAAAAATCTGTTGAAATGGAAAGACGTGCGCTCACAGTCGAGGCTGAAATAATACTGATCATCATAGGTACCTACTATGCTATGTTCTGTAACGTTTCGGCGGCGACTGCTACAAGAAAAGCGTGTTCTATGTCCTCATTAGTAGAGGATAATATTTGTTGCGTGATGCCAACAATGCGTTGGATGCCGTACAAAACTATAACATTGAAATGGAAGTTATTGAAGGGGAAGTTATTGTTAATCTTTGATTATATAGAAATGCTCTATGAGTATATGCTTCAATAACATTGTCATATCCGTACTTCATATTTATGATCCCTTCATCAAATGTCTTTTATTGGTATACGCAGGCTTGAAAATTTGTGAATTTTATACAACTGATAGCAGGGTTTCAACTCATGATTCTGGAACCCCAGAATTGGACATCCGTTGATCTTTGAATTTATTTCAGCATTTTTAAATGGATTTTAGTATGAAATCATAATAGAAGTCCATCTTAACGTTTATACTTAAAACTGCAATGTAAATTAAAACTCAATACGCTCGTGCGCCAGTCGAGCTGTGGACCATGGACAATGAGCAAAAACAATCCGAATAGAGTCGAAAACGTTTTAGAATATACCTATGTTAGATTAGCTAAGGAATTTCGGCGTTTGAACCCACAAAACCCCCCCCTTGCCTGCGGCCTTGTACACAAACCATGGCAAGTATCCAGCTAAAAGTTCCACTCTTGGCTTGTTTGTTTTTGTTTATTATAACTAAGATGTGTATGAATAAGTTACAATTAACTATTAAAACTATTAAATAGGGTGAGTGTAATAGAACAATAAATTAAAGATACATACTTACCATTTTACTATAGGTACCGTAATTTCATAGACACATGTTGTGTGTGAATAAAGTAAGCAATTTTATATGGCTGTATGATTTATATGGACATCTATTTCTTCTAAAAACCAGTCACTTTTGTATTATTATGCTTGATTGAACAGTGCAACGACACGCTAGAATGGATATACATTTTCAATGCTGTTTGGAATTTTCTACTCTATATGCAAATTCACTCATATGTAAAAACGAATTGTTGTTTGCACGTATATTCTTGTTTTTTTTTTAATCTTGTGTACCTACAAAGTAGTCTTCAACTGAATAAAATAGAATTCGTACGAAGAAAACCAATAACGTATAACTTCATTGCAGCGTGGAAACTTTAACTAGATAATTACTTGCTCGTGTTTGAGTTAAATGGAATACGAGTAGCGCCGCATAAGCAGAGTAATGGAAAACTTAGTTACTATACACAGTACTTGGTAGGTATATACGCCTTAACTGACTGCCGGTTGTTATAAAAAGTCCATACACATGGATATTGTGTAGGTACTCTATACTTCTAAAGGTTAATTGGTAGGTGAAATAAATTAATAATTTAAATTTAAGCTTCTAATATTAGTCCCGAGATAATGTAATATTATCTACTGCCATGTTTCTTAACTTTGGAATTGTAACAATGTACACAATTATTTTATTTAATGTAGGCATAGGTATAAACGTGATCGATTTTGACGTAGACGGGACCCATTCGTAGCCCAGCCGTGTAAGCATGACTCGTTTAGAGGCGAAACACGTGTCGAATACTTTTTTAGATTCGCTTCGTTGTGCGGACAATTGCATTTCATTTGGGATCCCGTCACTCGTGGTAGATAGTTTCTCAACTAACATCTTAGAGGAGTTCGGTGTAGCTGGCTTCTTTCATAATCGATCAACCTTGTTTGGTTTATAATTGGAAATGTTGACAAGCCGAGGGTCAGTGGTTGGTTCCTCTTCCCCCATTTGGTTAAGTAATTTATTAAATTCAAAAAAGAAAAATCTTATGACTGCAAACCGTGCCATTGTAAACTTACAAGTTTCACATTCTTCATGTAGAGGGCGCACAAAGTCACGCGTGCGCCTGCCGAGGAGAACACTCTTTCATGGATGTTTGAACCTCCTCTTCTCCTATCTTCTCTCTATCTTTCCGTTTATGGAAAAAAAATCCATTCAAACACTCAAATCTAGCAATTATAGATTGGCAGACAAAGCCAACGCGCATATGCGGTACGGATGAAAAAAAACAGTTACGTCCACAAAGCCAACATTTTATTTAGTTTGATATTATAATACATTTTGATAATATGACAGTTGTAGCCAGTACATCAAGTTTAGTAACGTCCTCATTTTATTTCTTTACAAGAAGCTCTAAAAATATATATATCCAAGATACATGCATAAGCATGTGGGAACCAAGAACATACTAATATAACGTCAATAAATAAATATTGTAAAAGCACAATAATTTCATATTCATTTCAACTCACATGAACGGGTAAATTCACATATCGAATGTAGGAATTAACAGTAAACCACATAATATACTATAGTTATTTGTGTATAAATAAGTTAATTCATTTACTCATACATTTAACTATATTTCAATTTATTTTAATAAGTATATCAGGTTTAAAGTTAAGTATGGTAAGATGTTTATTCCAACACTGCTTAAATGGCTGCAGTAGTACCGTAACCGTAATAAAAGAATCTGGATTTTGGTCATGGAATCTTTTCTGCAGCCCGTAATACTGCCTTGGTACTTACAACATTATTGAACGATATACAATTATATGTATAATAAAAATATAACTTTTTAATGATCCAAGTTAGTTGGATTTGCTCGTTTAAAAATATTATAAGTAGATATGGATATAAACGCAGAGTGAGATAGAACTTATCAACGGACGGTCTGGTACAATTAAGAATACACCTTATTGATACATAGTATTAACAGTAAGTATTCCCCCAATACATAAGATGGTAAGCACTTCTATTAAACCTGCCCGATACCCACTTTTTATGCCACAGTGACTCACAATATATTATCATATCAAATCATACAAAAAAAATATTCGTTGCATATTGAAACGGCGGCATAGTTTTAGTTGAGTACGGTTTATTTTTTAAACTAACATTAATATGGCAATCATTATGGCATAAATGTATTGTCAAAATTAGTTAAAGCTTTCTGATTTATTTATGTACCTATTAACTTGTTAGTATCGCTGACGTAAGCACTATATCACTATTTTATCTGATTAAGCTATAAATAAGAAAACTGTTTTAGTTTGTTGTTTAAATCGAAATGTAACTTAAGTGTTTATTTAATAAATAAAACATTTTTTTTCCTAGAAATTAGTTCTAAAGATTAACGTTGCGTTCGCAAATATTATACACATTCCACTAAATTCATTCTATAGGAACCCATACTTCAGTTCAAATCATACGTATGATCTATAAAAGTCGCCATCGTGACATGTTACATGGGGCTTCGACTAAATGCCAAGTCTCAACGAATACTATCAGTAGGTACTTTCGCATTTTAATACTTATGTAATACATGTCTAGTATATAATTAGCTGCTTCTGCGTGCACGTCGTGGCAAGCGCATAGAGGAAATAGAAGAAGGAAAATTTTCATGCACTGGAAATTATGTACATAGACTTACAGTTTATTATAATAATAATTTAAAGTACTTACTGAGAAAGGAACATGATATAGAGGCAATAAATAAGTAGAGCATTGAGTAGACAAAGACAGAACATATTGATAATAGAATAAGTTAGACCTAAATACTTTTCGTCAATTCATAAATAGACACCTAGCTTATAAATAACAATAAATAAAAAAATCTTAAGGCACTTTTTTAGGTACCAAGATCACAATTTCATCATTTCTATCTAACATGTGTAGTAAATAAAAGGATTGGATATCATGGAATGTCTGGTTACGGTTGATCGTGAAGTCGCAGATCCAACACTAAGTAGGTACCTATATACTGTTTTTATTCAAGAAACATTTGATATTCGAATTTTATTGTTTCGCAGATTCGCTAAAGGAGTGCAATTAATTTTATTAATAGTATTTATACAGTACCTTAAAAAAAACATAAGCGCATACATTTAAGTATTTCTGCATTGTGCAGAATAACAATACCGACACAATTTACAAATATTCGTACGTTAACTAAATAATATGCAAAATTTGCAAAAATAGTCTTAGAACTACTTAATAAATAAACTCCAAAGAGTACGTACACGTACCTATAGCTCGCTTTCGAAGATTTCGTAAAATAGTATTAAACATTTTAATGTTTGCGAGCTCAATATTTACAGTTGCGTCGTTCGTCGTACTCGAGTCACTATTTACACATGAAAATTATTTACAAATGTGTCCTAGTGCACGTCCCGCGCGCCCTATACCTGCACCGTCTACCACTATCAAGTCAGTAGCACTCTAACACTGGGCTAGCGATATCGATACGAGGACGGCAGCACGTAGTCTCCGACGGAGTACAGAGCGTTCGCGTACCAGTGCACGCCTCGCGGTAGAGCGGTGGAGCTGCTCCACCGCTCCATCCAGCGCAGAGGCGCCATCGCGGCGTGCGCCAGCGAGTGACTTCGAACGAGGGCATAGCACGACGCCAGCGCATCGTCCACTATAATTGTCCCAGCTCTAGTCAAAGGCGCATAAACACCGCGCTTTGACGTCATTCGAGTTTTGACCACTCTGGAGGGCCTCAACACATCGGCGGGGCCCCGAGTGAGGAGCACGTCGCCAATTTGAACGTGGACCGCGAAGGACTCCCGCCAGCCGTCGGCGGCGGCGAGCAGCAGCAGATGCGACGGCGTCGTTGTGATCGAGACGCCGTTCTCTGCAGTCACCTCGACGAACTGCCGGGTCGCGTTCGGGTCGCGATCCATAAATGTTAAGACCTGTAAATAGTTTAGTAATTTTTAACACTAATAGTAGCAAATTTTTCAGCAGGTACCCAAAGCTAGGAAAATATCTACAATTCTCAGTACATACAAATTTCTCAAATGCGATATAAAAGTAGTGTGTGCCGAGATAGTGACCAGTTGTGTTTCATGATTGTCAGTAGTTGGTCCAAGTATATACTGACCTACAATCTGATTGTCGGACGCCATTTTAATTTCTTCATGTCACATCCATTATTTTATTTATAATGTGTATTTATTGAATTTAATATTGCTATTAATTACTTGAAACTGGCAAAATACCCGCTAAGTTGCGGGTGAGGCCATATTCATATCCATTTTATTTCATCGCATTTCATTTCGTAAAGAAAGAAGAAGAATCTGATTGTCACTATTATGATTATTATTATTATTATGAAAATATGGCATTGATCACTTACCTCAGAATATATCATTTTGCCATTATCTGAGACAGCCAGAACCATGTCTCCGTTTCGAACAGTTGAGATATCGCGTGGTCCTTTCTCTGTGTATACCATAGAGCCATCGGGAAAGCACCCAGCGCCTGTTCCCACGGACGACTCTGAAAGATAAACGAAACGACCATAAATAAAAGGATTCATAATTGTAATTTCGGCATAGTCAATTTTATTGCTTTTGATTTGATATGGACATAAAATAAAAAATCATGAAAAATGTATTGCATGTGTGTCTTAAGGAAAAGCAATTAAATAAAATGGAGAACATAAAATCGTGCAAGGGGCGATAGTAAATTAGCTCGGGAGAGTCATATACCCTGAAGGTATAACGAGATTTCTCTACACTCGTAATTAATTAAAATGGGATAAGACACGAAACAAAAGAGAATCGCGGACGGCTGCCCGCTACCCGTGCACGTTTTATCGCTAACTATGCCACTCTGCTCGAATTTGTCTTTTACTAAAAGTCTGGCCGAGCTTCAATATAACACAGCTGGGGTCGAGTCACCTTCGTCCGTAGAAGAATTAAGTACCCTCGAGATACCCTACACGTGACCCTGGGTGGTGCCAACCAGGTGACAACTCTACTGGTGGTAGGCTTCGGCCGTGGCTAGTCACCACCCACTGAACAAAGCCATGTCGCCAAGCGGCCTAGCCGTGTTCCGGCATGATGTTCGGTGCTGCCATTCATGGATGGCGGGTCAGATCAGTTGCGCTGCATGTGCCTAGTGAATGTAGCGTCTCTATCTACTGCCGCCTTCCTACCTAGGCAAGTATGCTCCATCGTAGATCTCATCGTCACTTACCATCAGGTGAGATCGAGATCAAATACTTGCCTATAAGGTAATAAAAAAAAAAAAAAAAAAAAGCTAGGTAGGTATTCTTTTTAAAATGTTCATGTACAAAAATTACATTTCCAGTAAACGCGGCTAGATAATCTCTTTGACAAACTTTTTAAGCGTTAGATAAACTAATTCAATCCGTTTTACGATTCCTTTTTGCCTTTTTTTTACGTGCAAAAAAAAACCGTTCACCCAAAAAGATGGCACAGAATCCCAATTTGCAGAAATTTGTTTGTTTATTATCTAATAGTATTTATTTAAATCCTTATCCAGCTTAAACTGTACCTGTGTGTAATCTTTTAAAATCGTTAGTATTGTTGGAGGTACAAAAAGTGTATATTTACGTGCATCTGAATAGTGTGCAAGGGATATAATGGCCGTGGACCACAGGATCCATAAGTACCTATAAATGCGCACTGCCGCCCCTGCCCGTGATTACGCCAAGCGCTGTGAGTGGTTATAAAGCCCGCCGACCAAATTTTATACTTTGCTTATAATTGCAGTGGGTGGTGCAATTATACGCGCAAATGGACGCATTCAAAGACACGACAAACCCTCCAGCTTGGATTTGCTCGTTAAATTTTGATTTGTTGTGAAACCGACCGATAAATTATGTTGATCCCCGTTCATGAACCGCTCTGAAAGCGATGAGCCCCAAGGATCGCATTACACAATAACTGCGCAAATTAGATTTCGCTCAAAGTCAAACTCGCATTGTCAACATCTGTTTGTTGTTCGGTGAACGCATCATACGTATCATTGAACAAATGTCGGGCGCCTTTACGTTCTACTTTTTTTGGCACTCCGCTGGTCGGTTGCCACTTTGTTCACCTCTAGTTAGATAATGCAATTTTACATTTCGCCTTGGTTTCCGGTGACTTTACCATTTAACAAATATATCTCACCTATTTAAGCTGTAATTATTCCGTAGCAACATTAAATAGTAAGTAGAGATTCAATATTTTTATACATATTTCGATACGTAAACTGTATGTATTTTAATTTCCGACCTTATTAACCGCGCTAGTTAACGAATCTAAAGCCTTAAAACCAGTCAGAATACGATTTCACAGTGACGTAAGTAACATTAGGCTGAAGATGCGGCGATAAGCGGGCGCGGCGGGCGCGCGGGGAGGCTGTGCGCCGGCGCAGCCGAGTGGCCGCGCAGACCCCGCCCCGCGGGGACCACCGGGAGAGCTAGGCGGCGCGCGCGCCGGGCCCGCCGCGCCCGCGCCACTGCCGTCAGCGCGTGACCATACATTACCAACTCGAGAAATGTACGCACGTGACACTGTTCATAATTTACCCCGCCTATGGATGACATGTCACATGGGCGAAATGTCACGCTTATTCCAAATTAAAATTTGTGACAGATTGTTCTTCGAAAATAAATAGATATATTCTCACTGTTAACCTATATTATTTATACAGACTGATTTAATCAAATAAAAACTCAGACTAGCAGAATAAGGATCTTTATTCTGTAGACTGAGAATAAAAAGTATCACGATCGAGATGTTTTCTCGTCCGTGGTAACCCTGCGAGGTTGGAGCTTTGTAAGGTTATCGCGGCGCTCGCGTTCGATCAGAAGAACTATATCTGATTTATATCTTATGGAATAGCAATTAGCCAACGCGTGGTCATGCAAATGCCAAACTGCGCTGGTTATGAATCATGCGCTCGCGCTGCTGAACATGCGCCGTATCTTACGACGGAAAAAGAAAATAAATACAGATTTATTTCATCAGCAAGAATATACACTTCGGTATATGATTGGCCATGCAAGAAATATAAACGTTAGTTCTTTAAAACCAAATAACTTTATGGCAGTTTTTTATTTTAAATTCCATTCAAATATTGGTTATTCATTTATTTTTTGTGACATGCGAAATTCGTCAATACTACGATTCGCCGAATGAATTTCAAATTGAATTTAAATATCTATTATGATTTTGCGTCTCAATCGACATCGAAGCCGTAGGTAGGTATATTTAAAAGTCAACGTACCTAATAGATACATATTTATACGTTTTAGTGGTGGATAAACACATTAAATGGTCTTTATCTAATTAATATTTATAAAGTTGCCTTACAAAGTGTGAGGGAGCCAATTCATAATTCACACAGTACTTGAACGTCGGCTTCGGCAGCAAAATGATTTAATCGACAAATAAACGACGCCGGTTCTCCAGCGCAATATTTCCTATCGAATGAGTTACCGATATATTAGCATTTAGATTTACGACTGAATAGTAGCATTGAAAATTATTGCGCACGACCATGTTTGGATATTATTGAGGACCGACTCATTTATTGATTCCATTAGGCAACCCACCCAAGTTAGACTACTGACCGCATAGTCATCGCGGGAATTCGGTAGATACGAGTGGCTATAGCACTCGTGTTATGAGGTAGCTGCTTTGGGGAGGACCAATCACCGATTAGGTAAATTTGTTTCCAGACAGTCACTAATTACCGCCAAACTGGAATGAATTCATCCCTGCGATGCTCAACATTTTTCAAGTCTTGTTTGCATAAATAAAATGAACAAAAGTACACGTGCCCATAGATAAGACAGTGACGTGGTCTTATGAATTCGTGTGTACCAAATAAGCTTTGAACAGTCCATGATATTAAGTAGATACATGACACAAAAATCATTGGTTCAATAAGAGATCGGGTGTGGGAACGGCGCGGGAGTTTGGCCGCAGCTTTCCGGGATGTGGCGGCTCGGGTGTCATCGGCGCCCGCGCCTTTCGCACGCATGCCCGGAGCGCGCTCGACCGAGCGACATCGCTCACTCACGCTTCTATCCTCTGATGTACTTTAAAAAAAGAGTTCCGCTGAACTTATGATACTGAGGTTATTGCCACCACAATCTCAAGAAATAAATACTCTCTATCACAATATAATGTGTACTATTCTTCTTGTAGTTCATAGAATATAACTAAGGGGCCTTTGTTTTTAACATTGTTAATAGCATGAATCTTTGTGTTATATAAAGTTGTTTTAATGTTGACGACATTTATTATAATGTTAATAAATTGATAATATCTCGACCGTTTATCATTCAAATTTCTACAACTTATTTACAAGTGTATAGTCTTTTATGTCAGATTTCTCGTAATTTCCCCTAAAAAGTACGCAGCCGTATTAGGACATTAAAACACAATGTACCTTGCAGCTAAAAAGTTAAACGATCGTCCTTCAGCGTGCGGTGACGGCCGGCAGTGAGTCGTGACCCGCTCCGGTCAAACGCGGTCACGCCCCATTTACCAGTACTCCTCATGTCCAGCCACCTTAATGTCGTGTGCACACATACCTCGTGTCTTCCTATTAAGTGTCTTGGGACAAGTAGGTAGGTCGTGTGCTGTGTAGGTTGACTAAATATCAGAGGGACATGTGATTTCATGTTTTTGGAATTGGTTTGATTAACAATGAAAGGCACTAAATAAAAAAATAATTCACACTCGAAGTAGCTGATAGGTCAAATCTCTATAGACGCCTATTTTTGTAATATTAGTAGTATCTGAAGGCTTAGCGACTGTATATATATATCCATAAGATGGTGGTATAAATGCTACTGGCGTGGCTTAAAAGCCTACAGTTCTTATACAAGTGTATTTTAAACAATGGCTCGTGGGGCTGGTGTTTTGCTTAATAACTTTAGATATGTTAGCGTTGTATATATACCTATGTGCTGCCCATGTAACGTTTTGTTTTATATTCATAGTAACACATTATACCCTCAGGGACCAATCTACATTGTTTTTTTTTATTTCCAACTAAAAGTAATAGCCGAATGGGAATATTTAAACCCACATAGGATAAATGTATATGCTAAAAGATTATGTTACATATAATACCCAGGCTTGTACAAGGGGAATGCTTGCTTGCATGATAACATACATGATTCAAGACAGTTTAGGATAAATATGTTGGTGGTTGGTCTATTTCACCTGCTATTTTTTCCTAATAAATATCTATTTTATTTTAAATAATTAATTACAATGGGAAATGGTATCAACATTTACCTTATTTATGTACCAGGTCCATCCTAAGAATATATGACTAATAAACGAAATACCTAAACATAACATTGTGAGCCTAGATGCACTTATAACGTAGGCATGTGATAATGATACAGAGTATAAATTAACAGGAAACATTTAATGATACTTTGCATGATTTCGTATGAAATGATCAATATTAAATGACGTCAGTGCCCAATGTAACGCAAGTCAATGATCATCATAAAAAAACAATCATCGCCGACCAATGAAAACCAATTAATCTGGTCCAATACAAAAAATTAACGCTCGGCATAGTTTTATTGGCGTCGAGACGATCGTTGGGCGCTTTAATTTAATATACGAGCATATAATCGGCCATTTTCACTCTGTCCCTCTTATATACAGTGTGTAAGAGTGGAAAAACTATACGGCGCGCTCTTAAGTAGTTTTAATTAAATTCCAATCGGTACATATATAATGCATTCATAAACTTAAACTTTTGATGAAGTGTGATCTACAAAAGTAATCGTCGCATTAGAGCATGAGTCACATTCATTCTAGAGGTCGGAATTAAAAACGTTGAAATAGGATACCGACTCTTAACCAGTTGTCAATAATCGTCGATCACCTGTATGCCGTTTTTGTCAAATTGTAAACAAAAAACCGTGTTTTTGTTTTGTGTCAATTGCGGCTACGTGGGAAACTGAATTTTGATGAAGCAATGCCTAAACATGGGTGTACAGTTGCGGCGATGTTATCTTTGCACGGAGCGAGGAGAGTTGGAAGGAGTCAAATATGGAACATTACATGATTATCATGATCAAAAACAGGTGTTTCAAGAATGGAGGGTGAAATGGCGCTTGGAGTCGTGCTCGCCTCGGCCTTGACCGTGTCCAACAAAGAGGCACGACCGCGATACACATACCTACGCAAAGCACATTAATTATTTATAAGATCCAAATTAATACTAAAAAACTCTGTCCGTACAAAACGCCAGAATAAATGAATAAACATCGTAACAAATTGATCGGGACCGCTGCGCGCGAGCCTCCGTCGGCTATCAGTGGTCGGGCTTTTGAAACAATGACTGCTCTTTATCGTTTTGGGACGATTTTAGGTATTTTTAACGAATTTACGATGTACTTACAGTACCGCTCGATACTTTTAGATATATAATACACCTTCGGAGAAGTGTGGTTGACAAAATTGAGAATTTATGTGCAAAACAATGTTAAAGGATTTAAATGCACTTTACGGAATTACTGAAAGGATGCTGTGCTTTATTTTAAAAACACACATTTACTTTTATAGTATTTTTTTTGTTAATTTAAATTAAAGTAGGTATATGATTATCTTTAATAAATTTAATTATATAACGTAATTTTATGAACCACATTGATATTCGATAAAAGTTTTGACAATTTATTCGTACGGAGTTGGTACGTACATACCTACCGCTTTTTATTTCAGACATTCAAAAGGCCGCCGCTAATTGGCAAACCCGGTAATTAAACACAACAGCTTCTGATTAATGCGAAATTAAAAACATACAATTAATCTCGCCTGTGACGAGAGATGTTTTTAACATTAAAATAAACGGACTTCTTGCAACAACACATTATAATAAAATTACGTTCGAAATAAATAACTGGACGTAACTATTCGAATAGGATGAATAACATAACAACATTAAATTGCGAGTTTTTATGTTTTATTTTGATATTATTATAATGATTCCATTTTTTTAGCTGTGAAATTTCTATATGGTGAAATAAAAATAAACGGCTGAACTATTGACCAAACAAATTGTACACTAAAATATCTAGTGTTTTCTTTGTTTAGTCTATAAAATCAATTCCACTTATAGAGCTATCTGCAAAATTAATTGGAACTATGCGAGCACTACATCGGTGCGCCCTCGTCGGTAATAATCTAAAACACACGCGTACATATAAATAAGAGCTTCTCTCATCGTTATGCCGTATACATATATATAGATATAAGTAGCCATTGAATCACCGGTGTAATTATAGAAGTGGGGGATTGGCTGCGATGCGGCCGCGGGCGCAAGAGACGGACATAGTTTCGTCCGCGCGTGGGAGCGAGAGGAACGCTAACAAGAGGCTCGTTCGGCCGTTTGATCGACACCGCCGGGGCGCGGGCGCGGGAAGCTGTCTGAGATGCATTCTTCTTGTAAAGTTCAACTATATATTTGGCCCATCCCGTAGCCTGTGGCCCACGCTGTACAGTTATGTACCCGTAAAGTGATAATTATCGAACAAAATTTCCAGTGCAACGAGTTTAGCACATACTGTCGGTTTTCGGTAAAGAATCATTAGTGCTTTGGGAAAACCAAAGTAATTCTCTAACTGAATATTACTTGGATGCACTATTAATATGTCATGCAAATCGTCAAAATCCATTTTGAAACTAAACAACAAGCAGGCAGAGTAGCGCCTACAAAAGACTTAAACGCGCTTGCTTGTGCTACGAGATAGGGAACGGTTTAACGACATCAGAAAATTATTATTATGTTCTTACATGATTTTTATTATCTGTAGTCTTAAGATGTGATTTTTATGACTTTTCTATTAATATACTATGCAGTTTATTGAAATTGCTTATTGATTTTTAAATATGTATTAAGGCAGATCCTTATATTATATTATATATATTATACTCACATAGCGATAAATATAATCGTAATTCAACCATTATTATTTAAATATCACATCTAGTTTACTTAGGACCCATAATAACCATAAACAAAGAACCGATACGATACCGTATTTGCAATATTAAAACCATTTATGCGGAGAATTCCATTTTATTTGGAGTCCCGTCATACCCACCTAACCTAACATCTTAGTGGAGTTGGGTGTTGCTGGCTTCTTTAATTATCGATCAACTTGTTTGGTTTGTAATAAGAACAGTTCACAAGCCGAGGGTTAGTGGTGGGTTCCTCTTCCCCCATTTGTTTAACAATGGATTTCCGCGAAGTATCGCCTATAAATTATATCGAAACAACAGCCAAACTATTAACAGCAATAAGATAATGTTTATACCTGTTTTGACTGAACAGTGAATGTAGGATCGGCTCTCGTAGAAAACCCAGTCGAAGCCGGCCTCCACCGCGAGTCGGGCAAGCATCCCGTACTTGCTTCGGTCCCGGTCGCTGGTGGTCAGGTCCACGGCCCGGCCCTCGTAGTGCAGGGAGCTCTCCAAATGCGAGTTCTCCTCGTCCCAACCCTCGATGACCCGCAGCCGGACGCCGGGCCACTGGTTCATCACGCTTATCGCCAGCGTGTTCAGCTTCTCTTTGCATCTCTGAAACATTTAATTGCAGCGTGTTAGTAGATTTTAATTTACGGATAACGAAGTTGGTTATGCATTAACTATATTCTAGGGAACATTGTATCCGATACCCTAATCTGTATAGATTTTTTTGTAATTGAGACAAATTTGTAAAATATGTATGATGTGAGTGGATTTGGAAATATAGGGTAATTTGCGGCAGTGTCACTGGTAGATTCACAATTGCGTCATTCGAAAGCATTTTTCTACATAAATTAATTATAATGTCATTTATTGATTTCTTGTATTTAAGCGAATACTAGACATTGAAATAAGCGTAATTGCAAGACAGTGAGCACTTTCTGCGTAAAATGGACCGCAAGCAACAATTAAACAAGAGGGTACCCCAATTCAAACTATGACACTAGGACGTCAAACACCTCAGTCCTCCCGTGACCATGGTTGCTGTCAAGCAGCCGAAACGTCGGGAACGTAAAAACACAATAAATAAACGCGATAAAATCCTAAAAAATATTTTTCTTTCAATATAATGACATTGTATATGGATTTTGATATCTATGAATTTAAGACCCAATTTATTCACCCAGGTTGCACCTATATCAGAAAGGTTGGGGTGGCTGTACATGTTTGCTCAACATATTTATATATTTCGTATTTTGCTAATAGTGTGGCTACTATTTATAGACATTCATGGGTTAGTATAATATGATTTGGTACAATTTTCCACTAAATCATATTCAGGACTAGTTTCTTTGTCTTAGTTTTATCGGTACCTATTTATGTTACTACAACAAGTAAGTCTTTATATTAACAACATAATTACTTATTATTACATAACATATTAACTTGATATCTATTACTTTTTAGATAACCTGCACGGTAGCTACATAGAATAAGTCGCTATCTAGAATTCATTCCTCGACGAAACGTGTAAATATGATTATTTTTGCTATAGTAAGTTGATAGCAGGCAGGTAGACATAAACAATGATGCAACCGATGCACGCGTTCACTGATCGGTACATATTCCAGAGAATAGATCTGAGCTGCACACGTTATCGGTCGACCACAAACAAGATATCTAATATTTGCAGCGCAATTCACGGCGACCGCCTAAAAGGCCCCTATGAGGAGTGCGCGTTCTCAATGGATCTCTCTGATACAATATCGACACATTAAAGACATGCGAAACTTTTTGTTTGCACCTTCTAAAGAAAATACCAATAGACGTGCTAATAACTTGACACACGCCGCCGCCCCAGCGCCGGACGACCCAGGATGTCGGGCATTTGTCGTGAAAGAATAAATCAAATTACACACGCCGCACAAAAGGGTCGACACAATTTAGCTTGTGAAATAACTCCGCGGGGCGAATGAAGGAAATGTCAAAATATTTATAAAGAAATGCGGACAATGCGCGGCACGCCGCGTGGCGGCTTTGTCGTCCGATGTCAACTCACTCTATGCAGATTTCGTTGTGAAAAAATTTAGAGATTGACGTAACGAATCAAGGCTAGGAACCGGCCCGGCGCCCCCCGCCGGTCATACACATTCAGACAGACGACAGATAGTTCGGAGCACCGTACATAATTACTTCTACGAACATTTGAGCCGCTTAATAAAGAGTTGCCAGAACGGCGACATGTTTGACTTGGTTGGTAATACTTTTGTTTTTTAATGCTTCACGGTATCAACATTCTACATGTACGGCCGGTTGCTTTTCTCTTTTTTATACACAATCGCTTTAAAATGTAATTGTCTGGTATTTGAGCTTATTTTTTGTGAGGCACGTCTGTAATCCCCGGGTCGGTAATGCCGTGTGAAGTGGCCGGGCAAGAGGAGCGCTGCTGCACGCTCAGGAAGCTCAATGTTTGCTTCTCCGCAGACGTCTCGGTCCGCACTAAAACAATCGAATGCTAAATGCTTATTCAAACACTGGTGCATTTTAACGTGGGAACACATCGGTGGCGCAATTAAGCATCTCGCACCCATCACAATTCCAACATTCCTGCTTTCATCAACGTTCTTGTAATTATTTTTTATTCTAACAGGGCGTTATATTCGTCAAGATGGATAAATATCGATCGAATTTGAATTTTCTCTCTATGTACTCGTACAAAGGTCTCATGTTCTATTTGATATATTTGAATAAATATGTATATTTGATTTGATTGTCCGCTCATATCTCAATAGGCAGACATAGCGAGCCTCATATGCAAAGGCGAGGCGCGACGTGGCAGACCCGATAGGCTATTATACATTCATTATGCATATTTTTAGTAAACAAGCTGTCGATCACAATGCTCGCGCGCAACGGGACGCCCTGCCTCCGACACCTCGCCCTGTCCCACCGCGATACCTACATACCCTAATATCACCATTATCATCAGCACGACACACAACCACACATGTAGGTATGCGCACGCCCAATGAGAATACAACATTAAACCAGTTTTTACGACGCCGAGTCAATTTACGTAAATTTATTTTCGCAAATTATCAAATTACACCACATCAAAAGCTCGTATTCAATTATATTGATTAACAAAAAATATAACAAGCGTATCGAATACCTAAGGTCAAGTTTTGAAGCGAAACTCGGAGCTACCTGAACCGCTGGCGACCGAAGCACTTGCGGACGCATAATGAAGGCCGCTCGGTGGAACTGAGGTAAAAATGAAACAAAAACTCTCAGGATCATCGCACTGAAACTGCGGCTGCAGTAACGTGAGAACCGAGAGTTGTCTGTGGCCGCTCTCCACACATCCAGAACCGGGATGTCTTTATTAGATGTCCCAAACAATTATTTATAAAACAAAAGCTTAAAGTAGGTATTACTAAAGGCACCTCTAAAATAAAAAAATCTCGTCATATTTCCAATGCAACGGCGAGCACCGCCGCCATTCGCCACCTCGCCCTAGCAGGACTCGCCGCTAATTTATAACCGCCTCCCTCTGCGACCATAACAATATATTAGGATAATTAAATGGCTCTTTACATTCCGTAACACATGATTTTTTGTACAAGGCCACTGGAGTCGAAAAGCACCGACCAATGCTGACTGGTTTTTGATGTTCCATTTTTTATCCTTTTGTGGAAACTACAACAAATAGTTTAAGGGCATTTTTTGTGAAGCCGATCGTTCATTTTGTTCACGTGAACCCGTAAGCTCTACCTTATCTTAGGCCGTTGTGCAGGGATACACGTAGGTAAGCATATTAGTGTTTTTACCTGTGTCATGTAGGTCTCTACGTAGTACATTCGCATTGCGAATTAACGATTCACAATCGAATTTAAAATAAAAAAAGGTATCAAATAATACCAGCAAAATCATTTTCAATAAGTTTATGGCCCATATTAACCAAAAGTTGAACAATGTAAACATTTTAAATGTGTAAACATTCAAATTTAGTGACGGGCGAAGTACATTTATATTCTTGTGGATCTGTTTAGGCCGCTTGACGACTTAAACGGCACACAAAAGCATTTAAACTAAAATAAGACCACTTAATGCTTGATTTTTATAGCCTGCCTTATTTCCCAGCAGACATAAGGTACCTGCAAAAATGATGCGTTCCAAAAACGTATGGTTGACTCAAAGTTAAACAATATTTTAGTCGTGGCAAAGTATAAATTAGGCGGCATAATATCCCTTTTATCGGAACAACACCTCGTCGTTACGGCATAAAGTATTTTTTTCGGATTGGTGGAGATGATAGGTAGTGTTGGAAGGGACCGCGAATCATTTCCCACATATCGATTCGCTCATTCGCAAATAGTTACAGAAACCACAACGCGTGAATCACAAGACCCAACCGCCATTTTGGTTTTTACTTTTTTATGACTTGTATTAGTGTGACTACATAATTGTATATTCAGAGATGACCTTCTGTTATAAATTATTTAAGATAGTTTAGTATGACATAAATGCTTAATGACCCCACATTTTGTTTTCTAGGCCAAGCCATTTTCATTATACTGTCCCGTTCTCCTGTCCCCCTTATTCAGTCGAAGTGGGGAGCCAATACATATTACAAATATTTGTCGACTGTAATTCCTTGTGTCGTACTAGCTGTCGAACACATCATAAATATGCATCGCGTGGATGCATCACCTGTGTCTGTGTAGGTTTAAAGCCCTTTAATGTTTGTCTACGAAAAATATCACCCTTTGTTGTCGTAATGCGACCGGCGGCGCGGCGCGGCCATGCGCGCGGGAAACGGCGCAACATCACATTCACTCGACAGTACTCGTCTTTAATACACCATGAAATATGGCCAGTGCTAATAGCCACCACGGCTCGTTAGCAAATTCCATTTGTCAACAAGATATTATTGCGAGAACTTCAAGTTACGCTTCATTATAAGTACCTTTTTTTCAGCCTTAGGCAGCTTAATTATCTTTTAATCTAGAAGACGTTGATGCAAAATTACCTATATATTCATTATCAAAGCTTTATATTACCAATAAACATACAGCCAATTTTTTTTCCATGCTGAATATGGTTTGTAGACACATCGAAGTGTTTCCGAGAGCCTTTTTTTCCTATTGAGGGCTATATTTCGTATGTAAAGGCGCGCTAACGAATACAGTCTACAAGGCTTTTAAGGAGACGCGGGCGCCTTTCACTCGGTGGAAAAAAAACTTTAGAAACAAGACACCAATGCCGTGTTTGCTTGGGCCACAGACCTCTGTTAATGAAACGTTACACTTCATTCACTCAATTGGAGCAAGTGTCTTTCCATACGTATAATGGAGTTTACTTATGTAGCTATGTTAGAAGAGAACGACATACGCTTCACTTCAAAGTTGTTCGTACCGCACATACTTAAGCTGCAACTTTATGGTCTCGTCATTCATCATGGAATGTTAGAACAATAGTGTTTGACGTGCATATTTATGTTCTGTGAATGATAAAATTTCAAAGGATTGAGTAAAACCAGGTGTCGATAGTCGAAGGTATTCTCCCGCTTGAATGGTTGGCTCTGATCGTGGTTACCATTCTTCACCCATGGGGCCGATCTGTTAAACACGTTTTATATTATGTCATTGTGTATTTTCGATGTTTAATACCCACGGGACGGATGTAATTCCATCATTGATATTATTGTGATCGGTAAGTCTGGCTGAGGTCAATGGCGGAGTCAACGAGAGCATGCTTACTAGTTGCAAGTCATCCGAATGAGCGATGGAATCCACGCTTCCGACATCGGTCAACCACGTATATTATATATATTATCCACGTATATTATATATATATATATATATATTATCCTTTGTTTTTCACCGAGCTCATAGCATAAGTATTTTAACAAGATACCATGAAACTATAGGTATACAATCTGATTATTAAAATGATTTACATTACGGACAGTAGTCACCTACGTAAGCACGAAGGATTTTTATTTTACTTTGGGTTTCTTTTTTTTTTTTTTTTTTTTATTACATTATAGGCAAGTATTTGATCTCGATTTCACCTGATGGTAAGTGACGATGAGATCTACGATGGAGCATACTTGCCTAGGTAGGAAGGCGGCAGTAGATAGAGACGCTACATTCACTAGGCACATGCAGCGCAACTGACTGACCAGCCATCCATGAATGGCAGCACCGAACATCATGCCGGAACACGGCTAGGCCGCTTGGCGACATGGCTTTGTTCAGTGGGTGGTGACTAGCCACGGCCGAAGCCTACCACCAGTAGAGTTGTCACCTGGTTGGCACCACCCAGGGTCACGTGTAGGGTATCTCGAGGGTACTTAATTCTCCTACGGACGAAGGTGACTCGACCCCAATCCACACTTATTTGATATGTCTTATACATATTCAGTCAATAAGTTTTCAATAACTTTTGTCAGCATATTGTAGAACAGGCTCTTATATATATTTCTTTGAACCTACCTAATGTAATAATAATAAGTAAGTATAAAAAAATATGTCATAATGTAAAAGCTATCTCACGGCTTGCTATAAAATGCGCGCCTCACATGTTCACTTGGCAATTACCATTTTCGCTATATCGCGGAAAGCGATAAACATTAACGTGCGTATCGCGTTGATTTACAGCGTCAGCCCTCGTCGACTCGATAACTGATATTGATCGATTTGCATCCGTAATTACGTCACTTTTAGCAAGCAGGTGATGAAAACGCGACAAGTACGTGATTGCAGGAGGAGAAGTCCGCCCCTTCCGACGCGACCGGTTGCGAGCTTTTACTTAGCTGCGACCGATGCCGACTATCGTCCGATCGCTGGCATATGCTTATACGATAAACTACGAGTACCTACGGTAATTTTCCTCAGCGCCCATTCACCCGTAGGCACTTAAACAGTTTCAATGTAATACTTACAATAAAAAATCATCAAACTCTACTAACATAACACATTAACGTCCGATCTCCATCATAAAAGGTGAATTCCTACCGCGTGTCTGATATCGAGAGTTATTGATTTATCAGTACATCAGGAGTTCATAACTCGGGGTGTCGCGTCGCATTTGGTACGCGCCGCTGCGTAGCTCGCGCACTAATCCTACGGTACGGTCTGCCACTATGATTCACACCTAACAACCTATTCTCATCGACCTCTCATCTAAGAAGAAAAATAAACCACCTTTGTTACACCGTTGACGAGCAATCGCCGCTCACATTGTTTATCCCTCGGCCCAAAGCGGAGTGATCGCATCTCGTGGGTGTAAAGTAAACACCGCACGTATCACACTATACGTCCTCTTTTGCTGACGGTCCCGAGGAGCCTCTTGATAATATTTTATAAGACAAATAACCCGATAAAGATGTTTTGACGTGAACCCGTGTTCATCGCTCACACTAAAATGCGTCCAGTGGACGTGTATAATAAAATATTTATTTACAATTTTGAGCTTTCGGGTACAAAAGAAATAAAAGCTCTAATTTAGTGTCAACTTTATTGGTGGCGAGCGAAGCGTTAAGGCGATCGGTGGAGTGTTTAAAATACGTTGACAGGACTTAGGCGGCGGACTTCACGTAGATCCATTAGCATTGTTTTAAAGGATTAGAGCGGCGCTTACGGGACGCAGTGTGGGGCGACGTGTCGCTCGACACGCATACTTTTATGACACACGTCTTTTTACATCAAAAAATAAGTGTTAAATAACTACTGTGTCCCAATCACTGATAACAGGTTCATTAGTTTTTGTTATTTATCAACATATTTTACCTTAATTCTTGCACTACCTCGTGAAAATACTTTGATTATTTTTTTATTTAATTTTTATGTGGGACGGGTATATGTTAAACTTAGGTACCTCGTAAGTTGGTTCCTACGTAGTTATTTAATAATCTTCGGTTTGGAGTAATAACAACAATAAATGTTACTAACAGAAAATTATATCGTGTAAATTAGGTATATCTATTTACCGGTATAAAATGGCATAGACACTACTAAACCAGGGCGCTTTGACCGCTGTCGTGCCAAGTGAGGCCGGCGTCCGCGGTTAGTGTCGTATTACATAAAAGATCGAACGTTCGTAGATTGTTTTGGGGCCGAAATAAAAACCGATGTCTCTGGAAATTTCACAAAATTGCCCGATGACAGAGGGTTGTCGTTTTTTTTGTATGCTCGCAACATTAAACTGATGTGTGACTGCAAAATAAACCTTATTTATAAGAGTATAAGCCAAACAACTTCTTATTTAATCCGCAATTTATATTTCGGTAGAGTTCTATAAAATATTAGTTTACATGCAGTACCGTGCTTCAGAACGATTGATGATTTATCGAGCCGACAATTTGACATGGGACTTTGATGCGGTTTTTTCCGCATCACTACATGTACACTTCTTTCTGTATCTAATGCAGTGCTTTATGCGCGAGACTCAGCATCACAGCGGGCAAAACGTTTCTATTTCTATCTTAAATTGTTTTGATGACGCATTATCCAAACATGATTCATTTTGCTTTTTTTGTAGATCGTGTCAAAGGACCTCAGAATGGTTATCATAAAGAGTGCGAGATTATTCGTCCGAGAGTCGCGTGTTGTTATTTATTTTGAGGTAGTAACTGTTTTTATCAATGGGTGTCCATTAGATGAGGCCTTTGTGTGAGCGGGTGCGAGGGCGTGAGAACGTAACTTTCTGATTGCATATAACCTTTTCCACGCGTAGCTTAAAAGCTACGTGTAAGCATAAATGCTTACCATCCTATAAATTAAACTTTTACATCATAAATGATTATCTTATGTTTGTAATAATATGTACATATTATACGTACCTATTGCAAATAGTCTGTTTTTTTTAATAAACTATAAGCAAGGTTCTACTTAAGGTGGATGCTATTATGCTGTTTATCTAGTGAACGATATCTGTCACATGACATGGCCAACCAACTCAGAGCCACGTTGCAATTAGTTAATTTAGTGCACACCTAAAACACGTTCAAAGCTACAGTTATAACCGAAGACAATACGCGCCGTGGTCTGGAAATAAAAATTCTGACGAAAACTACCTACATATTCGAGAAGACCCAACCGGTTTTCGAAAGTTATGTAAAGTTCGCCACTATAGCCGAGCCTGCATATGAACTATATCGCAGATTTTCCTTTGTCTTATAACACCTACACTATTCTGGAGAATAAAAAAGGTACCTACTTAGTATAAACTCGTTTAATGTTGATCAACATTTAAATTAATAAGATCGGAACGGGCATGCAAAAATAATTCGGCACCATCAAACGTATCGTTGGAAAATTAATTATCAATTTGTCGTGGGTGCCAGGGCGACATAAATCGATCGGGTGTATCTGCCTCCAGCCACATTAGCCACGCTCGAACACGAGATAAGGATAACAAATGCTCAGTTTAATGTTATCTCGACATCGCGGACATGAGAGAGCTTTTTGCCACCACATCCTTCGACCTTCTCGTGTTTGGACCTTCGACAGCGTCAATAAATTCATGCTTGCGTAGCAAATATTCGTTTCGTTAATAATTAATATATATTTACGTGTGCATGTTAAACTTTGAAATGCTATCTGCGTGTGGGTTTTTTATAGGTTTAACCACAACACATGTTAATCACATTAGATAGTCTGTCCCCATAGTCTGTCAGTAGCGGAGCAATACCTATCCATGTTAGTGATGTTCCATAAATATTGAATTAAAAAAATATTTATGTTATTATTATCATACTAGCTGACCCGACAGACGGTGTTAGGTTCAGTGTTTCCCAAATATTCAAAAATTCCGGGCAAGTTTTTTTTTCCTTAGAAACCTCATTCAGACTATTACCATGAACCAAAGAACAACATTTATCCATTTTAGCTCAGATAAATAATATTGGGATCATTTTAATTTAATATATTTAAAATATTGGTATAATCTTCAATGTCTGAATTAAAAACTAAACATAAACACTTTCCTGTTCGCGATAAATAGGACGTTAACTTTGTAAGACTTAGGATAAACGATTACCTGTGAAGTAGACGCATTAAAAGATGGCAAGGAACTGATTAGCCACTTGATATAAAACAGTTTGCTAATAAGTGTACATTAAGAACATGCTATGATATGAAAAATGGGATATTGCAAGTTCAATACGAACTCTAGCCTATATAAATGTAACGTTAACAAAAATACAATTTGGTATATAAATATAATCAACAGCAATTGTCCAATTATCGTGCGTGTTAACATCATAGCAAGATTTTCCATCAAGTATGAATAATATAGAGATTTATTTTCTTTTAAAATGCGAATGTAAATTACTGACACGCATGTATATGACCTACTTTATAAATTTCGAGAATATCACAGCAGAATATTAATTTACAATATAGAATCGCTTTTTCAGAGTCTGCTAGTGTATAATTATCGGGGAACAGGCGCATGCGAAATTGGGGTCTCACCTCGAAGCTTCGCCCATAAATAAACTATATAAAATGACCGGGCCTCGGTAGGAGGAACGCTACACTAATGAATAGGATGCTTGACCCGCGGAGCGGCCTGTGCCGTCACCGCAGCGGGGTATTCTCGGAGTCGAACGCCCGCCTCACTTCATCTCCTCCATTGGTTGACTTTACATTTTTCAAAGTTAACGATACTTAAATCCGAATAATTAATAATCGCTCGGTTTTGGGTTTTTTGAATAAAAAAGAAATAAGCTTAGACCTATGCAGCTCTGGAATAATAAATCAATGTTCAGAACTAATGTAGTGGTAGAAGTAGTATAAGCAACTAAAATAATAATACGAGAACGTGTATTTATTATACAAGGAAATGATGAATATCACATTTGTTGGTAGGTATAAATGAATATATAGGTACCTATCGACTCGAGTATGATTGCGAAGTAATCCATCACATATATTCATGTATTTTTCAGTTCAAAAAGTACATAAACCGATGGCAATTGTCAAATTAGAAGCGTCTCTTAAATAAAAACTCCGAATTTTTCATCCGTGCCCTATCGAAACTCGATATCAATATTAACCCCCAATTGTGGTATGAAAAGCATCAATTTATCTCACTTACACCAGCTCATTCAATTTATCATCCGAGTGGTCGGATTACACAATTGTAAATAAATGTTAAAATTACCCAACACGAGATACCAATTTGAATATGAATAGTTAGGCGCCATTTAGGCAGGTACATGAAAAAACCGGCCCGAAATAATAATAGTAGACAAATGTCCCCCCTAAAGAACACAATGAACGACCTCCGAGCGATCAATCCGCTTTGAGACATGCTAATTTGAAAGTCTAGAGTGGTATATAACTATTTAGGGCTATAATGAACAGCATATATGAATAAAAATAAGCATTTATAATCCTAAACCAAAAAAAATGGCCATTACTATTTAAAGGATGTACAATTTTTTGAGGTTCGAGATAACTTGTTTAGAATAATCTCAAACTGGTATACAAAACTATCGGAACGATTGTTTTTTTTATAATAACTAGTATAATATCATGAAACCGTGTTAACAATTTAGTTTTTGATTGGTAACCTACCTAAGATATCTAGTGACAAATATCGTTCCCTTGAAAGATGTCCCATCGGAGCGACGCGACGTCGACACGCTAAGGCAGTCATCGGTAGTCTGGCAGGCAGGCAGGCACAGGCAGGTAGGTCGGGAGGTAGCTATTATTTAAATTAATTGGACATAAAACGACGAAGCCGAACACAAAGCGTGTCGCTAGAACAGCCCGCCGCGGACACAGCTCGCGCTCCGACTTGCGATAAATCAAACATTCACCATTCGTCTTGCATTACCTTAGAGAAGTTAGAAAACTTATACCAGCCAATCTGCTAAGAAATAATTATTAAAATTTATGGTATAAACTGTTTCATTCATGCAGAATGAAGACTTTAGACACAAGATTTTTTAAGTAGCCTTATACCGGAAGGTACCAACGTCAAAACATAAAATCGAAATTGATATCAACATTTCTAATTAATTTGAATGCAATATGAAAGATGAAGATCATGCGCACGAGTGCGGCGGCGGGCGCGGCGCCCTACGAGTCGCGACCGCCTGTCAGATCTTATCAAACGTCGCCGTGTCGACTCCACAATGCCATCTTTTGTGTTCCAACACGATTATTTATTGCCACCAAACACTGCGCTTACAAACCGACCGAGATTATTCTGCGATTTCAAATTCAATTCGACCACGCCCTTCAAGCTCTACGTGTGACCATTTTTCATAACGGGATCAATGGGTATGATCGATACCAAGTCGATACTACCTAGTTACTAAGCATATTGTTTTAAAGCCTATTTTATGTCCCACCGATAAATAAGCAAAGGCTTAATGTAAGCATAGCATAGCATAGCAGGTGGTTTATATATTTTTTTAAGTCTATTAAAACACGTTAGTGATTTCAGATTAGCTTTACATGTAGTAGAGGTACGTAAGTAATTTTCCCTAATATTAAATAATGATATTATTTCACAACCATCCAAGCTTTTCATTTATTTCATAAAGACCACACACATTCACTTCATGATTGTTCTAGAAGGTATTGAAATAATTTTATTGCAATTTATCATAACAGCACGCTAATAAAAAACCAATATATCGGTACTTATCGCAAATTGAGTTGTCCATCACAATGATGCGGGAGGCGGTGGCCTCGATATTGAATGGGATATGAATTAATTGAAATGAAAATTATTATATTCACGACTATTAGTCGCTCTACGATTATTTTTGGGGTCGAGTCATCTTCGTCCGTAGGAGAATTAAGTACCCTCGAGATACCCTACACGTGACCCTAGGTGGTGCCAATCAGGTGACAACTCTACTGGTGGTAGGCTTCGGCCGTGGTTAGTCACCACCCACTGAACAAAGCCATATCGCCAAGCGGCCTAGCCGTGTTCCAGCATGATGTTCGGTGTTGCCATTCATGGATGGCGGGTCAGATCAGTTGCGCTGCATGTGCCTAGTGAATGTAGCGTCTCGATCTACTGCCGCCTTCCTACCTAGGCAAGTATGCTCCATCGTAGATCTCATTGTCACTTACCATCAGGTGAGATCGAGATCAAATACTTGCCTATAATGTATAAAAAAAAAAGCTGGCGGCCAAATGTTTTAGACTAGTTATTTCATTGATTTCACATAATATATCCGGTAAACTGAACATGATTTCATACAAATTTAAACGTCATTGTGATATTGCTTTTAGAACAACTATTGTGCAGACTTGTTCACCTTTAATGCTAAAACAACTGTGAACATATTTAATTACGATGTTAAGTGTAGGTACGTATTTGTCAGCAGAGATTATCTTTACATTAAACCAATGCCTCAGGGTTTTGAGTTTATATAAGTCAAAGCAATTATGTCAGTCAATAATGACATGGCTTTACCTACACTATGACGAATAGTTAAGAGTCTAAGCCAATAGGTACGCTAAATGTTTTGGCGTTACACAACAAGTGCAAAATACCATACAGTTTTACGTTTTGTTATGGTGGGAGCTATTATCTCCGGTTGCGCAAAACTTTTACGGCGGCGCTAATTAGGTAATTACAGTTCTAAACATTCAAAGATGTATGTCTTATAATCAATTGTTAGTACCTACCAACCAACAATCAATATTTACATCGAATAGCGCATCTTATAATACTTCTTATGAGATTCTTTATAAGCTTGTATTAATTTAAAATATGAAAACATTACATCACGTCTGTAATCCCTGAAGAGGTAGGCAAAGTTGCACTACAATGCTCCCATATTTCGCCGAAGGTATTCGGCGAAATATGGGAGCATTGTAGTGCCTCGGGTCGAGGTTCACCGCGCTAGTCCAATGCGAGTTGGCGAACTTCATATGAATTTAGAAAGATATACTAATTGAGGAGCACCTTAAAGATCTAGTATTGGTTATATGGATTCAATTTACTTCTAAAGTCAAACGACATAAATGAAAACAGACTTCAAGAAATGTATTTCCACATTAACCATAAAAAGTCATCTGCGTTTGCAACATTTATAATACTTAATCCACTGTAAACGTCACTTCACGGCGCTGTCGGTCGTCCAGATATCAAAGAGCGTGGTTCAGGTCAACGCATCGCGCATTTTAATAGTTATTACTGCCCCGCCGGCCGTTACATTAAAACAATGACCAATAACTTTGTATTTATGTCTCATTGGGTCCCGGGACCAGAGTGTACCGCCACAATTGTCCCGACTTATCTCACAAACGATTAGTGGCTTCATGCAAAGTAAATTAAATGAACTGAAACAGTTAACTACCCGGTGAGTTTACTCGATATTGATTGTAATACATTATCTTAAAGCAAGCTGTGAAAAATTATGTACTGAGGCGATCTGTTTATTATCTTAAAGGCTCGTCTTCTACCTATTTATTATTGTGTCGATTCGATCGTCGTGGCTGTATTGCGGACTTGTGTCATATATTTAATGGAAACGGTCAGAAGGCCGATATCGTATCATTTAATAGACAAACGGCAGCGATGGCAAAAATTGCCCAATACTATACATTGCGCTGCAACGTCCGGGGCTTGCGGATGTTATCTGAATACTGAACTCGTCCAAGCTAGCAGTTATGACGTTGCTGATACGGATCCGATGACTGGAAACAAATACATTATGAAACATTATGAAATCCACAAGGAAAATGGGGTGTTTATTTAGTACAGCTAAATTAATGTTAGAAGGAAAATACTAACCAACTTAAGCGCAAGCGATTCATGGACCATGGTCCGTGAATTGATATTATCATTTGCGCAACGGAAGTTGAACTTTCCCGCGACAGTTTAAATAACAATAAAACACAATCACGAGTGTGCCTTATCGGAGGCACGAAGTCGATCGTTCATAGTCAAAATAACGACGCGCGCACACTGGACGCGTCGGGCTAACAATTATACCCATTAGTTTATTAATCGCGACCGGCACACGCATTGTTCTGCGGAGGACAATCGTCGCTAGACCAAATAAAAACTCGGCTCCCCTTACCCGAATACAACAACATTACAACGAGAAAATCTCAGAGCAATAAGCTTCGCATTACATACTTACGTAATAACTAGTATTCAAGGTATCGAATTAAAACGCTGTTTATAAAACAATCATCCTGTTTAGAACTTGTGAATAGCGCGATTTATCGTTGCCAAAAGTAGGTATATAGCTACATTATAGAGTTTACGCAGAAAAATGAAAAGACAAATCAAACATTGAATGCGCACATAAATCTAAAAGTGCTTGGGCATTGAAATACGTGGGTCTGGGAGAAATGCGAGATGTAAATAAGGTAACAATATAAAAAATAAACGATGCTTGAATCTCAAAATGAAAGAGACACTCATATGAATTTTGATTCAGAGCGAGTGGGATAGAAAAACAAGCTGCGTGAGAACAAATCGCATGCGGTTGAGGCTTCACATGGGCTGTAACCACGATCCTATAAATATAGGCAGTGTTACAATACGAATGCCTTTCTATTGCACAGTAGTGCGTAAATAAACCTTATGTCAAAGGCGCAATCTTATATCAATATGTTCACGCTAAGCCGGCCATTCTGTACGATTTATACCCGTGTCATAGGTTAATGTTAGTAAAGCCCTAAGTTACCGCCCATTATTTTCACGTTGCTTTCAATGTTCTAGCGAATAATTTAGATAATGAGGTAACCTATCTATATTAGTCGCAACTTCTTTTGTGGACGAAATAGAGAGTATCTAGAAGTCTTGGCAAATGTAAGTGTACTTCAAACCACGTCAGTTATGGTATTACTATTATAATTTATTTAATGATAGCAAATACCGCCGGCTCTCATTTGTTTTTCTCTACTCTTTCTCAGTTATATTGTTTTTGAAATTAACAAACCTAATCCATAGTTGACTATTTGGTTGTGGTGTAAAAATGCAATACGAGAACTCGCTTGAACGCCATCCCATATAAACAACGGACCCATAAAGAAAACCAATTACATGCTCGTGAAGCCATTCGAACTACAAACGAAAATGTACCAACTAAAATTGTATGATTTTATGATAATTGAAACGAAGTTTGCATTAAACAATGATTCGTGCCAGCCGTATGTAGGTTAGCATGCTTATTGCGTTCATTGTTGTACCTACTTTAGGGTTTTTAGTTTTCAGAGTTATTTTTGAAATTATTATTATGTATCAAAGAGGAATTCCTGTAGGCAACATGAGGATGCCCCATATAGTCTAAATTGAGTTTTAAATAATACCTTAACGCTATACCAGTGACTTTATAGCCTAACCTAGCCTAACCTATTACTAAGTGCTAATAACCTAGCGGCGAATTAAAAGCTTAGTTATAAAGTGTGCATGTGATACATTAACTTATATAATTCATTTCCATCATATTCTATATTCTATAAGAATGCTCTTGTTTATAAGGAAATTAGTTAGTAGGAATTTAACATATATCTAAGTAGTAAATACAAATAAAGTGTGTGTGCGGTAACTTAGGCCAATTGGTACAGCCGGCAATGAAAGCCACTGATAACTTTTAATTACCCAAGGTGTATATTCATTTATACATACTCCTAGCTACCTAAATTAAATTAAATGCTTGTCGTTGGTAAGGACATCACTTGAGAACGGCCGAACCAATTAAGCGTTATTCTAAAAGGTTTGTAATAAGTTTTTAGCGATAGAAAATATGTGAAAGTTATCCGGAAACTTGTGGAAATACAGAAATACAATTTTTTTATGGGATTTAGACGGAAAGACGTCTGTCGGGGTCGAAGATAAAATTATAATTTGGGAAATATGTTTACCTTTAGTAAGCATATCATAAAGTTATAGGTATCCTACAATAAGGCGTACCTAACTGGCATACATTTTTATTCATATTAGGTTAAGATATATTGATTTCTTATATTTTCGCGAATTTTTTATTTAAATATTTAAGATAGGTAAGAATGCCACATAACCCGGCCCTCTCCCACACAGAGGCCGGGTATCTTACGAAGATTTCCGCCCGTCAAAAAAAAAAGTATAAGATAAACTTATCGTTGCTAACCATAGATACTCATTGATGTTACGCGGTGAAGTGCTCGTGAAGACTTACAAATATAAGAAAATTAATAAATGCAGACAGGCTACGATTAGCATTCGCTATGAGGATGGTTGTTTATCGACAAATATTAGTCGTAAAACATTCGCCTAGCTATTTCCCTTGAACTCGACCGCGTGTGCGTTCACGGCCGACTCAGGATGAAATATAATGTACTATGACGTCGTGTTATGACGGAGATATATAAGAGATAATTGTAGTATCGTTTTTTGTAAGTATCTAGATGTGATATTAAATACTTTGTACATTGAACTGTAATTTATATATTATACCATTTGTGAGGATTTGTATAGCACCGGATTATGTATTTTACACAAGCTATTTAATGTAATTTCACTGAAAATATTCCTGAAAGTAACTAAGTAATTAATAGTAGATACAGTACAAAAAATACGCCAATTGGCTGATGTTTACACTTTGTACGGTGTTAAATTACTTAAAAAAAAATGTACCAAAAATTTTAAAATATAAGCTACATACACCAGTTTCTTTATAGTTTGTATAAAAAAGGGTAAAGCCGTCAGACTGAGAACGATAATTGAATCCTATGTCTTCACGAGGCTAGCCCGAGAAACTAAACATATAAATAAAGAATGTAAAAGAAACGGTTTTATTTATAACCTATTTTATAAGTGCTATTAAATACCTACCATAGCTTCTAAAATATAAGATCTTGATAAAAGCTATAGACTTATGTAAACGGGACGTATAAACGGATACGAATTATGATTGTTATAATGTAAACAATTGAATCACGATCAACCAGCAACCGCAGCGTATGCCAATAGCGATGTACCTACCTTCATGGAAACCACAAGTAGCTGCGGTACAATGAATTCATTTATTTATATAGATTTACCAAATTCAAATCCATAAATCTCGCAGGGACCACATTGTCATGTCATATGTACAAGAATCATCTATAGTAGTAAGTACTTTTTGGTTGACCACAGTTTGATCTAGTGGTTTGAGCATAGGCATTTGTTTATATCGGTCAAACAAGCGGTTCAAGGCAACACTAAAAATCGGTACATCCATTCTGAAACTTGGATGCCATAGACAGAAATATAAAAGCTCTAAAGTATAAGTGGGTAACATTTGCGATGCGTCAGGTATTAAAAATAAATCTATTTAAGATCCAAGATAAGGCGCAGTTATACTAGGTACACCTTTCTTAATTACATGAGATAAAGACCATCGTAATTCATATTGCACGCAACCTACTACACGTACCTACTCTATCATAACGGCATCTCGTCTTTGACATGACTCAATGACATGAATCATTCCGCTATTACTACTTCATTTCCATATTCCACATTTAAATTGTTACGTCAAACATAAATAGCGATAGTGAAAGTGTTCGTCTGTTTTTTAGCAAGTCATTTACAATACAATAGATTAGCTATTTACTATTTTAATTTCGCGATGAGACAAAGCATGATTCACGCAGAAATAAACTGCCAAGTAGCTTGCAATAACAGACCGGTATACTGGCTCACATTCGCGCGTTCCTGTGAATTAACTTCAACCAACTTACACAAGAATGCACTTTACCGTCGACGAGGTCTCAATCGGTAATTTTTTATATGTTATTACGAACGGACCACTGCGATATACATGACACCCGACATCGCGAGATTAATTTCTGATGTGGCAGATTGTCACTATAATTTATGATCGACCATTGTCTTTTAAGTGACGTCATTTTATGCAAGACGTTGCCATCAGATTAAAATTACGTGCATTGTTAAAAAATATATATTGTTCAATGTTTCACTGTTTGTGATGATGATGGAACGTGTTATGACCTTTGTAGTATGGTCATTGGGAGATCACTAGATGTTAAATTGGCAAAGGGATCTCATGTAAATCTACAAAGGTGCATATAGAGGAACTTCGGATAGTCTTTAAACTTGATAATGATTGCCTTAGATGTGCGCAATGCAAACTTCTTTAAACAAAACTGCTTTGAATAAAAAAGCGGAGACATCCAAACGTGTGGAAGTAGCACTGATGCTCTAAAATCAAGATTAATATGGAAAATATGGGCCTTAGAAATTGTGCCAAAATCAAGTTACGACTAGGCAGTCGCGTGACCACAGGGCGGCCCAGTTTCTCGTGCGGTGCCAGCGCTGTCATACAAAACTGTTGACCGCCGCGATCTTCTTGTGTTTCATTCACCCAACCGCAGCGCGGCCACCCTCAGTCAACGACCCGACACACCCTGACCAACACAATTTGTTGTCGACTACAATCAAATACATTTATAGGCGTTAAATCCTCTCTTAAACGGTCCTATAAAGCAAGATGTAAAGCGCTCGTAAATACGTTAATGCACTTTGTGGAATTGTCATAGTACACGAGATAGATGAATTTTATGCAAAACAGAAATGAATACCTGTTGATTCTTCATTGGACCGCAACTAAATACTTTAATCTGTATCATTAAAAGCTCGCTATGAGTAATTTACTCTTTAATCGAGTGTATTTAATAAAAGGATTCCATCTGAAAGCTGATACGTCAAGTGTTATAACAGAATTAGGAATCTACCGAATGCGTTTCGAGGTTAAATATTTAACATATTCTGTAATATGTGTGGATGTTTCGTTACGTCTGTATGTATACGCCTGCGACGTGTTGAATAGTCATATTTAAGCGTTAAGTATGCATGTCTCTTAGAGGGCTGTCAGTGTTACAAAGGTTTGTCCGCCAGAACACCGCTGGGTGGAGCTAATAAACTATTTGAGTAGAGGCCTCGTGTTGACACTGGCGTTTCACACCTGAACAATGCTGCTCGTTTGCATTAATGTAAATTAGGTTAGGCCGCCCGCCGCCGCGCCTACGTTCAATTAGATGTACCCCAAAGTAGCGCATGTGTGCATATGTAAACACAGCTAATAGCGTGTACCTACCGAATGCACGTGTGTAATGAACTGCATACGAAGAACGACACCGGTGTGCGGCGCGCTCTATTGGGGAAGCTATATACTCCTTGCCCATAGAAGAATTTTCAAATATGGTTAGCTACATTGCCACGGTGCCCGTATTATAGCTCTAGAAGTTATTATTGCCGAAACGTATATGCACGAAAATAACCTTAACGTGCTAAGGCCGTACTTCTCCAGATAGCAGCTACATCGATCGCTAACGATTTCACACGAACAGAATAATAATACATTGATCCGGTTAAAGGAATTTAGAAATTAAATTCTTAGACATACAACAAGTGAACTCGTAAGAAAATACCACGAAACAAAAACGCGTCTGAATTTCTGTAGGTACAGTGTTTTCTAAGAAATTTTAACACTAATAAGAAAACAATACGAACTCAAGTATTAACAACTTATCTTACTAAAAATACATAGTTGGAGCAGAGTTGGAGGCCGGGTGCGGCTGCGGTGTCAAAGACTGGCCGCTTCTGTTCATCGTCCGTCAGCGATGCGCCGCGTCGCGTAAACAAAGCCGGCGCGCGCGCAGCAAAACAATTTGCGTTTCTACCAGATTCCGCGCAGAGATTCCACTTCCTATAACAATTTAGATTATAAACGCGAGAGTAAAAATCCAGACTCCTGTTCTAGATTGCCTTCAGATACGGTAGATAGAATACCACCGCAAAAGGAAATCAACAGGACGTGCCATTAACATTTCCGAACGTCACAAATCACACCACCAAAATGCGAGTAGTATAACCGAAAAAGATCTATGTTGGAAATGTTTTTTTTTTATTGTAAAGCGGCTGAGTCGCACGCGCGGCTCGATTGTGGCTGTGTGGTCCTCGCTAGCCACTTTGTAAATAGCGCGGTTTACCTTTTTCAACTTTTGTGTTTTGTTACCTTTTGTGCTGTTGTAGGGCCAATATTACCATAGCTATTTAGGCTCGTCGGATAAATAAATACGCCATTTATCATGATAGATAACCGATGCACATGAACGTCGCCGCCGCGTCAGATGGAGTGAAGATTTGATCTTTAGTCTAAACTATTTGTAGTGATTTATCTTTGTATTGTTTTCTCGTAATATACGGATAAGTTATAGATGTTGATACTGGTGTGAGTCGGATGTATTTTTCAACAATATTTATGAGAGGTTCTAGCTAATGACATGCATTTGTTCGTTATGGCGCGCTTTTAACAGAAGTGCTGCGGTTTAGATATTAGATTAATGCCAATGTAAGACTCCTGCTTGCTGCAATAAGCAGTATAAAAGTAAACTGCGGGTTTTGTTTTTCATTTACCTAAGTATTGTTTTATTAACCTATTAGTCATTGGTATTTTATGACTGCGTGGTTTCCCCACTAGCGTTTGCTTAAGTTTTTTTTCTTTTATTCCACGCGCGCTAGTCACTTTATAAGTAGATATTCAATGATCCAACTGTAAATTCCAACAAAAATGTGCAACCTTCTCACGTTAAGTGTTTTTTTTTGGAAACGGTCCTTTCCAGAATGCGGGCGTCACATCAAATTGTAGCACAATAAATTCACCCAAACCGCAGGCTCTTTCACAATATTTGTATCGGGCATATTGCGACAAAAAGGGCCGAAAGGGCGGCTCTCAGTGAATGAAGGGAGGTAAATAAATATAAATAAAGGTGATGGCGGCGAGGTGTGCGGGGGAGGGGGCAGGGGGCGCGGGCGTCCCGCGGCGCCTGCGACTGCGGCCGGGCCGGGCGATGCGCGCGCGCCCCAACCGCATCTAAAGCCTTTTTATCTTCGCATTCGGAATTCATGTTCTGGATACAGTTAAACTTGTAATGTGTTAAGATTTCGAAATCTGTGTTAACAGACGCTATAGATGTATGTGTGTGTGTGTGTGTGTGATCAATCACACCAATTAAACAAGATAGACCTACGGCTGGTTTGATTTTCTCTGCCATTTTTTCCCCCGATATCAGTAAACATACGAGATACGGTTGCGATCTGAGCATTTTTTATATTGTTAATGTAGCTATAATAGATGCTATAATGGGGTATCAATACCAACATTTCCTATCTCCCAGATATTCTAGATTGAAGATTTTTACAAGTCGGAGAGTTTACTGATTTGTGAAAATCTGAAGCAAAGCAAAAATTACCCAATGGCCACTCATCATCAAGCCTCGAACAAGTACTTCCGTCAGACGCATGCCTAACTTAAAGGTATGGCAACGGTCAAATAAACCACATACTAGCAACCACACTATTTTCTACATTGTAAAAATCCAATTACAAACTCATTGTTCTCACCACGGGCCTGTCACACGTCATTAAATGGGACCAATGAGAGTTATAAAAGTATTGTCCGCGCTGATCGCATGCGCATGTGAGGGTAATCTCGTTCAGGAGGACCAATTACGGAGCAGTGCCAGCGCAACGCGCACATTTATTGGGTGTAAGATTTAAGTGCCGCTCGACACGCTGACCACCGGCCCAGCCTGATTTTTACAGCCACTTAAGAACTTACGAACCATTTTTACTCGAAATTTATTGAAGTCTCCTCGGCTATTTTCAATCGATATTGGCCCGTTGATAGCGAAAGCAGCTTGGTGTTATAAATACCTAAATCGCACGGCTGTTTCTGTTGAGTAATGATTTGGGCCTTTTTTTGGTAATAGACAAATGTTCTATTTAGAACTGTTTATTTGGAGCAAGAAATTAATATGATTACCACAGATTTATCGAACATTTAAGAGGACATTATAATAAACATTACATAGCAGTGATAGCCAAGTTGTTAGAACGCTTGCCTCGGTAACGAGGATCGCAGGTTCACTCCGGCTCGCACCTCTGGGATTTCTGGATTTCATGTGCGAATCTTATTTTCAACCATGATTATCACTTGGTAAACGGCGAAGGAAAACATCGCGAGGAAACCTGCATGTCTGAGAGAACCCCTCGAAAGACGTGTGAAGTCCGCCAACCCGCACTTGGCCAGCGTGGTGGACTATGGCCTAATCCCCCACGCATTGGCCCGTGCTCAACAATGGGACATTTAAAGGGCTGGAATTATTATTATTATATAATAAGCCCAATTAAAATATGATCAATAGAAGTCACCTACATGTTACGAACCATGGCTACGATATATAAAGAATTATAATAAGGTATGTATTTGGTACGGGTGAATCACCTTAATAATATGATTTCATAGTCAATATATCATGATGTTACAAAACCGAGGAAGAGAATGCAATAAATCATCCAAAGCCATCGATAAGCGCGAATCGGATTGCACTTTGGTGCTCAAACACTGCGATATTATACAAAGAAGCTGTATAAACCACCAGTAACAATAAATTTAGGATTTTTGTTTATTATCTTTTGATATGACAAAGGGAGTTACGAAAGTGTGACAACCGGTTTCATGATGTTGATTTTCACTTTTGTGCTGTGGAAATTTGTTTTGTTTGTCAACTCATTATGTTTAAATAACATATGAAAGCTTGAAATATTTTCGTTGTCCCAGTAAGAATGCGTCATCATGGACATACGATTGTTTCGGTCCATGAAATATCTACATACTTACTTGTAAAATATGAATAGTTTTTCTTCTAATACGTATAAAATTCAAGTCTTCTTAAACTAACATATGTCTTTAAATCTTCAAAGCTTTTAAACATCATTTGTAAGTGTAATAGCTAATGTTTCAAATCTAATACAAGTTTATTTTTAACAATGCCCCATTTCACTACGTATCCAAACAAGATCCCTTCGATTTACGATCAGCCGAGATGTATCTAAACTCTTTGCGTATGATGCCAAAGTAATCAACCATAAATTGTGGCGGGATGGTGTTTCATCACGTGTAATAAGTAGTTACCTCCGCGTACATAAAAGTGGATACGAAAAAAAACATTTTTAATCATCTGTAAACTTTGGAAATACGTAATTGTTGCGGACAAGGTAATTTGTGTGGAACATATATAAATCTAGATACAACTCCAGTAAGATATTCGTCATTAATTTCATTTTATACCACTTTCTTTACAGTGTGATTCAGAAAAGGTATATTACGCCTTAAACCGTTGCTTCTTAAGCGCATTAGTTATCACTATGTGAGGTCAGTATTTCGATTGGCTATTTTAAAACAAGAAAATGGTTTACAAGTCCCAATTATAATTTTATCGGGATTTTTTTTTATATCCGCATATCGAAATTCTAACTTCACATAATGACTACAAACGCGCTACTGAAGCTGAGTTTCAAGCCTTAGTATACTCTTTTTGAATCACCTTGAATAAGCAAGAGCCATGTTTTTTACCGTATATACCTCTATATCGTAGTCCTATAGTATCGTACAAAAAACATCATGGTCTATGTCCTATCTCAAACAGCATAATTTACCTCCTAGTAAATAAATTAGATAGTAAGGAAGCAGCTAGGAACCGCCAGACAACAACGAATCCACTGATCAAATAAATACTGAATATAACCTGAAAAATATTAATAAATTAAACCACCAGGTGTGTATACGTAAGAATTAACAAAGGTTTTAAAATGAGAAATCATAAATACCTTGTTCTGAGATTATGTTTGAGTTCCGTGGCCCGTGCCTCTTAGCATTGACTGAGGTTTGACAGATAACACTGAGATACCACAAACAGCTGGCTAACAAATATTTGCAGCCGTAATTAAAGCAAACGGAGACGAAGACACACGACACTCGTGCAAACATTGGAACCACTTTAGCGACGACCGCGCGCTTTTAGTTAAATTAAAATATCAGTAGAAATAAGTCAAAGGTCAATATACCTGATTTCAGTCAATCAGCTCTATCAATACATTTTAATGGATTTTAACGAACTGCCAAAAATAATAGTTTCTCACGATAATATTACATTTTGGCAAGTGAACAAAATAGTGAATTCATGTGTATTAAATGTTCAAACATTAAAAGTAAACTTTGTCATTGTTTATATAGCCAGTCTAGACAGACAGACAGTTCACCAATTAACATGATTGAATCAATTCGGAAATTAACACAATTAGCAAAACAGTATTTGTCCTCACAAACAATAAGCATCTACCTGGCCACAGCATTATCGATGTAATAAGTATCATTGTGGTCCACCGAACTGAGGTTCCGGAACCACACCTTGTGCAGAATACACTACCAATTGCTAAGTACGGATTAGACCTTGACATATGCAAAAAAAACAAAACGCAACCACATATTAGTAGAATAATGGGTAACAAGAAATATGATTAACTTTTTATTTTTATTTGAAGCCGTATTTATCAGATGCTACGTAGTCCAAAAAATACAGTAATTACGGTAACACACTGAGAGCGGAACATGATCGTTGTTCTGATTTGCTATTCTAGTGTAATTATTTATTTCAGTGTCTGGCAATGTATCACTTCTTTAAACATTAAGTATATCCTCAAGGACCTTAATCAACTGTAGGAGTTAAGGCTGACTATAAATAGATAATTATTTATCTTTGTTTTTTACAAATAACCTATTAGAAGCTACCATGTTTCTAACAATTTTATCAATTAGTATACACTTACCCTCAAATTTATAGACGTATTATAACTTTATCAAACGTCATATAGTACTGCGCACAAGACTTTTGCTTTG
Source organism: Pheosia tremula (assembly GCA_905333125.1). Taxonomy (NCBI): domain Eukaryota; kingdom Metazoa; phylum Arthropoda; class Insecta; order Lepidoptera; family Notodontidae; genus Pheosia; species Pheosia tremula. Next base: position 4,130,466 of record HG995405.1, on the reverse strand, counting down.
CGCAGTACTACTATACTACTACTAGTACTACTATATGACGTGTGATAAAGTTATAAAACGTCTATAAATTCGGGGGTTAGATTATGGTGCAAAATCGTTCACTCAATCAGTGACCGACCGAATTCCTAACCGTTCTAACCGTTTTATTTTCCGTTAATTAATTTTAATGGAGAGCACGAGAGGGGCTTCCGCAAGTGACGTGAGGCGTCCGACGTCGCACCCTAAGCGATTGACAACTTGTCGATTGGACAATGGATTTGCCAAGACAAGCAAGAAGAACTAAGAATCTGATAATAATTATTGATCAACTTATTTAGTAGCTATATAATTGGGAAACTTGACAAGCCCAAGGTCAATGGTCTGGGCCCCTTTCCTCCATTTGTTTAACAATGGAATTCCGCCAAATATCGCCTAGTTCTATCAATCATTACCTAACACTTTCTTTAAGCTGCATTCAAGCAACAAGCCACAAGTTTCCCGTATAGGTAGACACATTGTGCAGCCCTCGCTATATATCTGATTTATGCTAAGGTATTAGCACACTTGTGTTTACATACATCACGACTGTTTACGCGTTGTGAGAGAAATGCAAATGGCTAATTTATCGCCACCTTTAAGAAGCGACTATATAAAACGAACCGCAAACACGCGCGAGGTTCAAAGACCTATCTCTGAACAGTTTGGCGTGTGTTTGAACAAGTGTCCGCCGACACTCGCGAACGTAAAGGGCTACCACATGAACGTTTATGATTTACGTTGTGTGAAGTGCGGCTAATGTGCACTTACCTACTCATAGAATATTTGTGTGAAAGCCTTTGTTTGACTTTACCTAATCAAAGTTAAGATTATCTGAACATTTCTGGACAACACACAAACCAATAGATTACCTACCTACTATATAGTTTCCTCAAATACGTATCATTAAGTTTATTAAAGCTTTTATGATTCACACAATTCATACTACGTAGGCATTTATGGTTAGTTCAGAACATAGCTGTCTTGTATATCTATACATCTATACAAATCTATACAAATAATTAAAATTGGAGTGTCTGTTTGTAATATGAAAATAACCGCTTTTAACTAAGTGCATTTGGATGTATACACGATACATATACCAAAACAACATTTTTTACAATGTTTGTCTGCCTGTCTGTTTGTTTCGGCTAATCTCTGAAATGGCTGGACCGATTTTGCCGGGACTTTCTCAGGCAGATAGCTGATGTAACAAGGAGTAACTTAGTAAACGTTTTGTTAAATACCACGCGGGCGAAGTCGCGGGTAACAGTTTTTAATAAATTCAATTAAAATTGTAGTATGCACGTAGCTTTATTTCTACCAAACGAAAATGAAAAGCAATGTATTTATGTATCGATTATGACTAAGGCATTGTATATACTAAACTTTACTTCATAGTTATCACACCTGGTATTGTCGCATCATACTTATGAAAGGCACCTTACTGCAAAGTTTGCGTAAGACGACGCTAATTGACCGTCGATAATAATACGACGTATCTGGAGAACAATGGTAAATAAAATAACCAGCTATTGCAAATATTTCCAATATTATATACACTTTATGTATTTTCGGTCTGCGCTATTTATTTCGGCAATAGCTGAGTACCTAACAATTTTACATACCTATTAGTCAATCCAGGTAGTATTCACTAATAGAATTAAACAAGGTACCGGTACAAGGTAGAAGATTATTTCAATCAATAGACTTCAATTTGCGAAATAAATTGAAGTCAAAAATGTACGGCAATTGTTTGGGACAAACATTCGCGCATGGCGCTTCGAGATACTTAATGAATGTACAAAATCTTGCACATGTCACCTATCTGATTATGTTTCCTTCTGACTTCTAGTGATTTGCCCGAAATGAATTTCACTAGGAACGAAGACATGAATTGTATATTTTTTAATAATCATAGCTCAAAATTATGAATTATCTAACAGAAAGTTTGAAAATACTAATATGCAGTCAGCATGGCCTCGGTTACGTATAGAGTATCTATCTAAATGATTATGTTCAAATAAGATATTTATTTTGTAAATATTAATGGCTTGTTAAATGTGATTTAGAGCAATAACGACTCTGAACTCGTGTTTACTATCGGATCATCACAGATTATGCAGCAACGTGCCAGCAATGAATAGTCTCCGAGTAAATCCATTCGTAAAACTACAACCGCTATAGATGTTTATCTCTATGTTCTAGCCATCTATATAGAATTTATGAAAACGCACCCATTTATTTTTTAATAAGTAGTTGTGTATGTTTAAGTAGATAGAAGCGCACCACTGATAAAAACGCGATGTTATAAACGGCTGTTAAAAGGTCTTTATAACGTTTTACAGCGTTGTAAACCAACCGTAGAATTTTAGGATTAATTTGATTATGGTCAATTATTCACAAAGCGATCGGCCCTCGTTCCGTTTTTTATCCTGCGCTAATAAGCCGAAAAGTATCTAATTTGGACGGCGGTGTCTTTGCTGCTAACAAATTAAACCACTTTAGCGTATCAGGCAATGAAATTAAATAAATATTAACAATCCATAATTAAGTGACTTTAAAATGCCATCACATAAAGCCGTTTGTTTGATTTTCCCATCAATCTGCTTACGTACTTACATAATTACGGCTGTTTGAGAACTTAGGTACCTAATATTGAATTTTTTTTTTTGTTATAGGTAGGTATATATATTATCTAGTTAGTCATATTTTCATTTAATAATTTAACAACTTACTTTAAATTAATAAACATTTACAAATGTATAATTCTTTATGTTTTTGAGTGTAGGTTCTAAATTCCTAAATCTTGTACAAATAAGTAGGAAACGGCGAGCGGTCGTAATTAATGCGTTCGTCATTTGAGATAATGTCAAACACGAGGCTAATCTGTGGATTACAGTAGGGTTTAAAACGTAGATAACAGCCGTGAGTGTGGCGGCGGGATTGCTGCGCTATCTGCGCGAGCGCACCGCAGTAAAAGCTCATTGTAACTCGAGCCTCAAATACGAAATTGAATAATGCTGACCTATCCCGCGACCACCTTGCCCATAAATCACCGAGATATTTATGTCCCTCCACCCCCGCGCATCCGCCGCACCCCCTGGCGTCTCCTCGCCTTATTTGCGTCCAGGGATATAAAATATTAAATAAAAACTTACATAAAATGGTAAGTAATTCCGATTGGAATCGGAGGAGCGCAGGCGATGTGGTCGTGCGCCTATTCTGCGGTTTGCTCGCTAGCCGCCACCTCAATTTGCTGAAGCGTTTTAAAAATGGTAAGATGATACGTACTCTCTTTCACGTTTTTGTACGACAGAAGCTTTTCAGAGTACCCATGAAATGGCTATTATAGCTTTCCGATTAACCGGTTGCGTTAACGTGTGCAGTGCAGCGCGGGATCACATTTTTGTACAGCGTAGGTACGGGTAATGTAAATTCAAGCAATTGTTTGTAAATATGAAGTTTGCTGCTCATGACAGCCGTACGATAAATTCGTGACTGTCACCACGCACGTTACGCAACAACAGATGGAAAGAGCATTTATCTGTGAGGCATCTAGCATGTAACGTACCGCTTCCCGTCCGCATTAACTTTACTTATATTCCCACTTATTTATGAGAAATAAATAATACTATTAGACGGAGATACCGATTCCCGATAAAAAGTGGGCCCGAGTCAAATGGGAGGCTCGGTGGAGGCAGAAAGAAAGTAATGGAGGCGCATCGAACCGGTTTGGAGATTTTTACGAATGCAAGGCTGCTCAGCGCGGAGCGACTATATGCTGCCCGCAGCGGCACATAGCATCGCCCGCGGCAGATTCGCGCCGGCCTTTCTTCACGCACACACGCGCCCACCGCGCCCGATTATTATCTGCATACAAACTGAATTCCTAATGATACCTACGTCCATTAAAATATTTGCAGTGTAATCGATTATTGTAACTCGCTATTCGCGAATATCCGATTAAACAATCGTATCATTGTGTAGGTGGGTCCTATTTCAGGATTTAGGTTGACTGTGACGACTTCGTTCATAATCGATGTCGGTATTGAGCTAGTGTTTTGGCTGTAATTGTAAACACCTTGTCACGGACGCTAAATCGATTCGTCGTATGACCTAATTACGATCGATTGACATATTGAGGAAACCCTATGTCGATTGGCAAGAAGAATATAGTTATCGATATCGATACACATACTGCGAATGATTTTACTAACTAGGTACCTCATGAATTCTGATTGGCCAACTGAAATTATGAGCTTAACATAGCGAATAGATTGGTTACAATGTAAATATAGATGTGTTCTATTTTTAAAGTAACGTATCTACCTACTTAGATGCTACACATATTCGGCAAGTTTTCAATGGTAACCATTAAAATATGTATTTTCTGATTATGAAGACGATTGGTATATCATGGTAGTCTCATTACTTCAAGAATGCGTTGGCAAGTTGTGGGCGAATCATTAGTTCAATAAGTGGCCTGACCGGCACGATTTTTGATAGATGTATATTGTGGTGATAGTGAGGTATATTTATCATTTGCATGCGTGAAGAGAGAATGGACGGGGTAGATAATAATCAGTTACAAGTACTTACATAGTATCTAGAAATCAACAAAATGTTTGACTGGAATTTTCACCATAATTCATTTATTTTAAAACATTTTACTAATTCGCCTGTAATTTTGTCATCTCCTTCGTTTGAGTGAAATGAATCTAATACCTAGAGTTTCCCTAAATAAGTGTGAGTTTATTTTGAAAGTAGGTAGGTGTAGGTAGTAGGTAGCTAATCTATGGATTATTTGTATGTTATGGTAATGTATCTGCTTTTCTTTGTTCAAATGATCTGAGTTCAACAAGGAAATAAAGTTTTAACCTATCTTCTGATGTTTCAGGTTGCTCAAATATGCAATCGCTGTATTCATTTTGCTTATATACTGGTAACTTCAACTGAAGTTCTCTGTCACATGAGTACATAGTTTGAATGGAATTTACCCCTGAATAAGAAGCTTCCACATTCGTCCTGAAAACACCTGAATAAATTATGATAATTGGCTTTAATAATAGTAGGTATGGTGCATTACCTTGCATTAATTGCAATAGTTTTTTCTTTAGGAATAATGTTGTCATTATATTTACGGAAGTGACTCAAAACTGCGCAACTGTGTATCTTTGGGCCAAATTTACAGAGATACGGAATATATAGAATAACAATGTATATCTCCGGACGAATACACCAACTAAACCATACAACGGACTGAGGGCGAAACCAGTATACATGGTCGCCTATATTTTTGTTTCGGCTTCGAAAAACAACAACTAAATATGAGGATACCCCAGTTCTAACTATCACACTAGGATGTCTAACTACGTTAATTCGCATTATAGAAGTAATCGTTTGAGCAATATAACACCTACCTTCGTACATATTGTGTGTATCTATGTGTTGCTTGTAAAATTAATGAGTAGCTCCACGTTATGGGAAATCCTAAACGAGTGATTATCCTACACACGAATGTTTGCGCGGCGTGAAAAGCAAATAACATTTTTTTTTTGGAAACTACATTAAATTTTCTTACACATTGTGTATATCTATGTGTAGCTTGTAAAATTAATAAGTCGATCCACGTTATGGGAAATCCTAAACGGCTGATTTTCCCAGACACGAATGTTTGCGCAGCCGCAAAAATCGTACCGTGAAATGCAAATAACATTTTTTTTTAACTACAGTTAATTTTCTACATGAGAATATAAAAAAATTGGCTTGCGCGTTCTATATTTATGACAAATCATATATATTTTGTACCAAATGTAAGAGAAGACAGTCAAACAGCTTGGCCAGTGAAAAAGTAGGTAAATCTATACACATAAATAAAATTGGAGTGTCTGTTTGTAATATTAAAATAACCGCTTTTTACTAAGTGCATTTGGATGTATACACGTTACCTATACCGAAACAACATTTTTTTCAATTTTTGTCTGTCTGTCCGTCTGTCTGTCTGTCTGTCTGTCTGTCTGTCTGTCTGTCTGTCTGTTTGTTCCGGGTAATCTCTGAAATGGCTGGACCGATTTTGACGGGAATTTCACTGGCAGATGTAACAAGGAGTAACATAGGCTACTTTTATTTTAGAAAAAAAAAATTGGATCTCTCGAAAAAAAATTAAAACCAATGTTGCAGCGCTGCGCCTGATTAAAGTTTGATAGCAACAATCTGCAATGCGTCCCGCGGGATCAGAACGCGAGCAGGCTGTTGCCAACGGCTGAGTCTTTGTTAAATACCACGCGGACGAAGTCGCGGGCAACAGCTAGTATAAAATAAAATAAAATTAAGAGCGCGGTATGTACGGTGTTTAGTACCATCACAAAGGTAGGTACACTCGATCCGTCTAATATTGCCTAGATTTCGAATTGAGAATAAAATAATTCGGTTTTTAAAAACGTACATCGATGTCACGTGAACCGATAATAATACTGACCTAAATACTAGAGGAAACCGAATAGCCAACTTTTGTGAATTTGTTTGTTTGCTGACCGACACTCGCGCCCGTGTTTGACGAGCCATTAGAGTCGAATTGTATTTCCATTATTATGCTGAAGGCTAAGAGCAATCTATCACATTCAGGAATTAAGACATATATTTTAAACATAAACGTGATCGTTACCACCTACCTGTTAAACCCTTAAAATGTTAATCATTCCAGCCCTTTTTTATGTCCCACTGCTGGGCACGGGCCTCCCCTCAATGCGAGGGGGGATTAGGCCATAGTCCACCACGCTGGCCCAGTGCGGGTTGGCAGACTTCACACATCTTTCGAGGGGTTCTCTCAGACATGCAGGTTTCCTCACGATGTTTTCCTTCACCGTTTAGCAAGTGATAATCTTGGTTGAAAATGAGATTCGCACGTGAAAAATCCCAGAGGTGCGAGCCGGGGTTTGAACCTGCAATCATCGAGGCAAGCGTTCTACCAACTTGGCTATCACTGCTTGCTGCTGTTAAAATGTTATACACTATTATTGTTATAAAAGTTCCTCAGTAAGTATCTAAGTATTAATTTGTAAGCCTCCCTTTCAATTGAGATTTCCATACTTAACACTTTATTTTCAAATCGTAAGTTGATACTAACTAATACGATTACATTTCTAGATGACTGCACGGGCTAAGGAAACGTTGCTGCAGAGGTTTTATTTACATTACACCAAGCGCCATCTAGCGACAACCAATAGTACTAAGCACATACAGAACCTATGGTCGTGTCTTGATAATACAACTTTAACTGAAACAGCTGATTCAATATAGAAAAGTAAGTAAATAAGACCTCGTTACACTGTATCATCTAGTCATAAATATTCAAGTACTAAGATACCTGGTTATGACTAGCATATGACCTGGTTAAAACATTGATATCCTTAATAATCTTGAAATATCCAGAGGAACTACGAGTTTTGCCGGCAGGAAATAGATAGACCGATCGAGTGATCGATAGAAATAGAATCGTAATCGAATAGAAAAAGCATCGGTTTTTTTTTATTAGCAGACTTGAGACTCAGTATGTATGAACCTCTATTTGAATAGGTACTTTAAAATTCATACTAAGGATTCAGATTAAAGCAGTGTGTTAACATCTTCTATAAAAGAACAACATAAAATCGATCCATCCGTTAATCCTTTCATAAAAAAGTTGGAGCTACGATGCCACTCACTGGCAGACGATGGCGTCAAACTAGGATGAATTGAAAAACCAAATTGACCAAAACTTGCATCTTAACTTTTTTTTTTTTTTTTATATCACCATGTGTTCAATATACAAATATTGAAGACGTCATGAAATAAATAAATAAATGGAGTATTGTGACCTGCACAGCATCCTTCGGCGGTTTCTTTGATGGCACACATGACGACTTATGTACTTATTTACCCACCGCTATTTCCAATTATGTTAACCAAACTGTTTATCGCAAAAGTACCTAACTGTGTCAACGTTGCTTGTGTTAAGGGATTTTACCAAATTTGCTGAGCGCATTTCGTAACTAAAGATATAAAAAATTAAACATCAAACATGTCAATTATGTAATTATAATTTCAAATATGCTATGACTTGGGACCCTGTAGCTAGGATGTCAAGGATAGACAAAAAATTTAACTTAAAAGATAGGTACCTACCTAGTTTATCTAGGTAAAACTCTTCAAACTGGCTTCTCTTCCTAAACATTTGACACCAATTTTTTTTATAAACTTACGCATAGTGTTATAATAATTTTTTTCAAAGAAAAGTTTTGTAATATCTATATATTTGGGGATCAACCAGAAAACGGCCTCACCTGCCGTAATAGGCATTGAAATGCTACCATGCTTAAGGCATTTAAATGTAATGACATATGCTCCTCACGGTTTAATAATGTAGGTAGTTGTAAATAAAATCCGCAACGAACAGCTATGTGACAACCATGGTTTAATTAAATTATTGAAATTAAAGAATAACCTCCTCACTTTTGGTATCCTGTCAAAATAACATTACAATGCAACAACCCTCTACAATAAGTTTCCCGTAAGTTGTCTTTATATTTATACAAAGCATCTTGAATGACAACGCACGACACTGAATGCCTTGGACACCAACTTTTATGGCGGCCATATATTCACCGAAACTGGCATCAAAATTGTAAGGGATTCATCATTCATCCATTAGTCACAGATTCAAAATATTTGTTGACAAAGCCTGCGTAATTGTAGTGCTACAATCGGAACACTGGCTACGAAGCTACCGTAACGCCCGCAATTTGTTGCCATTGTTCCACGCGCGTAATGTTTACACCGGCAATTGTCCCTGCCCGCTCACTGAGATGTTTTCAAAACAGCGGACTCTTCATGAAATCCATTGTTTTGCGAGACAACTTCCAACTATTACAATGAAACCGCATATGATTGCACTTCTCATTAAACATTTGAAACCGGCGGACCTAAGCTTCCCTGGCCGTCCGTCGGCGCGGAACTTCCGTCGGGTGAGCGTGAGAGGAAAATTCAATGGAAATTAATGAAAGCTCACCTGGGTCATGAGGCGGTCGGCCCCGGTACCCTCGTCGTCCCTAAAGTCGATGTCCGGGTTGTAGTTGGGCACTAAGTCTCTGAACCTCTCGTCGTCTCTGGTGATGCGGCCCTCAGGAGGGCCACTGGCAGCATTCTGGTTCTCGCTTATGTTCGGATCGTGCTGGCCGAAAACGAGGGGTGTGATCCGGCGCGCTCCCTGGCGGCGGGTGTAGCCGCGGCTCGGGCCGCATGCCGCCGCCGCGCCCAGCCACAGTAGCACCAGCGACAGCCTCATCTCGCAGACATCACTACACACGCGCTCGACGCACGACCACCGCGCGCCGCGATCTGAGCGACACTGAGAGCGCCAGCTCACTCCGCCGGCCGTGCACCACCGGACGAGCCTGCATCCCTTACCGAACCACCACCGCTCCTCGCCTCGCCTCGCCTCGCTTCGCCCGCTGCCTGCAGTGCCTTGCGTACACGTCCCGCTTTCATTTCAGAAAACCCCATTGTTACCTGTCACTCTTCTATTGTCCATTACCCTACCTAATTTAATGTCATTGAAATGTATTAACGTTTATAGAATTTGCAAACAATAGTACCTACCTATGGCCAGTTTACATGATAGGTTAGTTTACGTCTGCCTACCTACACGGGCACTGGAAATGTTCAGCATGCTGGCATTTGTTTATAGAAATGTGCGTTAGGCGGGAATATGAAGTGTATTGAAACACAATTAGAACGGGGCTAATTCGATATAACAGTTATTAGCTATGAGATCACGCCGATGTAACTTATTGAGCTGGTAACGACCCTTTGTCTCGGTACGTGTCTTCAGAAAGTCATGAGCTACGCCGACCTTACGACAAACGCGTATCTACGGGTTTGGAACTTCCGAATAGATGTTCTGTAGGTCAAGAACCTTCGAATGCTAATTTTATCTCAGACAAAACACCTACTCATCAATATTGTGTATTTATTATAAAAAGGTTATATTCAATAAAAAATAACATTGAGCAAAATATATAATTTATTTTAATTAATTCATTACCTGATAAAAATGATTGATTTCAAATTTTCCAGTGTTCACATTGCAGAATGTTGGACCAGCAAGCATGCCTGAAATGTAGGTATACTAGAGAAGAATAGCACCATCAGAAATAAAAAAAAATGCAAAATAGGTAATCATCAAAACAATAACCAATTAGTTTGAACAGAAGAACAAGATCAAGTTTGAGAGAATGTACTAAACCATGTCCAATACTTACGCAATCTTAGTTCTTTAGTAACCCTCCCGAACATTAACCGCAACACGAGACGCGGCGACAAAGGACAGTAATCGTCTTCATTACCTTATTATTAGCGAGGAGAACATCTGTGACAATACGCGTTAACTTTCAACGATCAAAGATTAATTGTTTAGCAGCTTGCAGATCGGGCGAGTCGTGTGTCAGAACGTGGTTAAATATGTACCTAGGTAATAGGTACCTATCAACACCAATATTGCTTGGGCGCTATCAACTTTATACGTACAAGTATATCTACTACTAATTAACTAGGTATTTATTCTGGAAATAAGAAAATACTGATTAGCGTTTGTTTTATATCTCCCTTTTTTTATTGGCACTAGGCCCGCCACACACTCTCACCACTGCTACTCCTGTAAGCCAGTATCTACAGTGGTGTCCAATGAAGACACCGAGGTTTGTACCTCGGCGAGTCCCGGGATAAAGTTAATTGTCTTGGAACCCGCACGAAATTAATCGCAAGATAAAAATAAGAGGAGTTGGAAGAAAATTATCCACTTCCCTCCATTGCAAAGTGGGTGACAAAAAGAAAAAAAATCTCCCTTCCCGAGTGTTAATCGCTGGTGCAAGTTGAAATGAAAGACCAAATGTCGCTGGCAAAACTATTATATTGAAGCCATAAAAACCATTCTGATTTTTGTATGTATTACATGCAAATTACCCACATACCTTGCCGATTGCGTTCAGTTCAAATGAGTTGCATTTAAAGTAAATTAGTATGATTCGGATGTGTCCAGGCAAATTGGCATGGTTATTTGCTTCAATATTTCGTCGTACCGGCAATCCTACTATGCCTTTACAGGCGTTTGGCTCGAGTATGGTTTAGTGCTATCGGTGTGCCACCAGAATATCGTTTGTTGAAGGACTGTATCACAAAATTTGCGATCGACAATAGTTAAAGCTGTTGAATATTGTGGGAGTAAAGTAATTCGCCGGCACATAAAAGTTTCGGTACCATCAATACAGAATTATATGTTCAATTATGTGAGTATCTCGTAAGTACGTATGCATATGAGTGATGACTTAACTCCTATATGATACATTTTTAAAAGTCCTTCATTGTTTTAAGCGGCATTTGCATCTCATTAAATTCTGACACAAATATATTATTATTGCGTCAAATATACTATGCGTATTTCCATAACACAGGGTATCTATTTGTACTGAGCAAGAAGCCCTACATTTAGACAATAAAATGCATGAACCGCATAATAAGCTCGTAAGTCATATGTTACTACGTGTTTTGTTTTCCTTCCGGCATTTATATTTTCAGGCGACACTTTGCAACCCAACCACGGTAGAGTATACTGAATTATGGATCAAAACTCTTCAACTTAATGTTCATGCAGATTTGTATCTTTTATTATTAAAAATAAATTAAATTCATCCCTTTCTTTACCTATCTGTAAATAAATCTTATCTAAGTATTACTTACAATTGGTGCCAACCTAAATTCCAAAACCGCAATAGTGGTATTGTAACTTTCGTATGTTACCTATTTGTGCGGGATTAATGAATAATAATAGCCCATAGGTACGCGTAGCCCAAATAAACAACCAAATGACTAATTGATTACCTACACTGACATGCTGATGAGGTACCTACCACACCTACATACGCACACCATAGGAAAACCTGCACAATAATGAAAATAAAACTGCCTACATTTGTCACACTAAACAAACAACATTGCGTATGAAAGTGAAATCTAGAAACTTCTCATCTCCATGGTTACGTTTATATATACACGCGGTCCCCTTTATGTATACACTCACACAGACCACATTATAATAACTACAATAAATAATTAAATTCCGTTAAAACACACTAAATATGGTCCAAACTTAACAACGCTTGAACTATGAACACCATTTAATGGTCTGGGGGGCAACCCAATAACACCCAGGCAAAGTCAAATAGCAATAAAAATTGCCCCACATGGGATTCGAGCCCATCGAAAACACGATAAGACGATAAAAAAAATATTTTCTAAGAATCAAAATTGCTTAGCAATATTTAATACCGTCAGCTTGTTTGACGGTTAAAAAGTTATCTCTGCAAAAGTTACCTTCACACTTCCTTATCGGTACCATGAAGTCTATGCGCACCATTTTAAAAGGGTGCGAACGCAACGTGCCCGCGCCTATGACACAGAGCTTTATGTTGCGAACTGATAAGCCGCAGATAACCACTCCTATTTACCTCAGCCGGCCGATGACGTCAAATCCCACGCATCGCACAATAATAGGCCCGTAATGTGGCTGTAACATCCCTTATTGTGTTCCGCTTTTATTATTACCGTTCGGTAATACTTTTGTTCTATTACTAATAACTCATTAATGAAATAATAAAAGCGTGTCGCACCTTTGGTGAGTAAAGCATTGTTACAATAATCCAGTCAGTTAGGTATATTTATGTGGATGTAACTACTTACTAAGCCACAGATATATTTATTAACATGGTGATTGGTTGGTAACCAGATATATTCAAAAACAACGAACTAAGATAGTAAAGTAGTTCAAATGTTTCTAGAACATACGATCGAAATCCATCATGCTAGGCCAGCAGTTATTTCAGTTATTATTTTATGAGTATAGGTTTAGGCTTAGGTATACAGGTTGAAATGGAAATCATTGGCAATATATTAAATCAAAATTCTATGCTAACATGATTCAGATTATTTTAGGACTATAAAAAGAAGATTGATCGATCGATTGATTAGAAATAAACCTGAAATTAACACAGAGTTATTATTAACTATTACTCAGGTAAGCAAATAAGCAATAGAAAGTAACCATTATTTTCCACTTTATTATAATAATTAATTATATTATTTAATTAAAATAATGCTTCTCAAATGATAAACGCTCCGTGAATGTAAACTTACCCAGAAGTGTACCAGTGTACCTACTTATTTGCTCACTAGGTAACTATCTAGGCAATTTATAGCTGTGCAGTGTAGGTAGTTGGTACCTATCACGAATTATAATATATGGTATAGTGATCTGTTTTTTTTCCTTTGGGTATGCAATAAAGAATACTACATTTGTGTATTTAAATAAGTTCTGGTAAAGGCAGGAAGTGGGCTAGGCGTAACAATGAAGGATTTTATTGCATTACTCATATTTAGTGCGTACACTTGTTCTGGCGCCAGCACCGTTGATAACGGGGAGTTTTGCCGACAATACCACCGCATCGTTCACACTCAATAAACTGGCCCAATAAACGAGGAATGTTATTATAGTTCTCATAGCCTCACCCTTAACACCCATTCATAACTGGGAAGGGGTTAGGAATTCGGTACGTAAACAAATATGGTGATAATTAATTTAGAGTTTGTTCAGTATACTGAAATAATACTCTAACAAAAAGGATGAACTGAAACGATCTAGGGAAATTATCAGAAAACCAACTGTACATATAAGATGAATGAAATGGATCCTATAAACAACTCAAACGATCTAACTGCAGAACACAAAATGAAAGATGATTAAAACAAAACTCTACTGATAGGTATGGTTGCAGAGTATGCTGACAGTAAACTTAACGTAATAAAAGATAAGGAAAATGGAGGGATAAGGAAAATAGAAGCAAGGCCTCCGAGAAGCTGAAATATTTACGATGTTGACGTATTTGCCAACAATTGAGGAACGTGAAGCAATATGCACTTGCATCATTAAGTATATAGTGTAGCAGAAATGAATACCTTGGTCGGAGTGAGAGTAGTGTGTAGGTATGGCTTTGAAGATTATGATACCATTAGACCCAGCGCCGCCGGCGAAACTCCTGATTTGAAATTTAATAAAATCATAGCTCTCTCGGTGCGATTTATTTTCGTAATATAAATCGAATAGTTTAATTAAACAAGTAAATAAGTTTGAATTTCAATTGATATTGAATTATTCATTTCGCCGCCACTTGGCCCAACGGGGCGCCTAGGTAATATCCACCTAAGTTATTGCAAAATAATGTATTATCCAATGTTTTACTTAAATGCCTATTTTAAAATTTTCCAACAGGTATTTCAGGGAATTAGAGAAAAGTCACGCGTAAACACCCTCTAAACAATATGGACAAGCCGATTACCAGGCTCTCTTGTGGCAGCCAAAACAAACTGTACCAAGTGGTAAGCGAGTGTCGTACCCGCACCTCCGTCATAGCGTTGTCTCAACAAACATCATTTTTGTCAAAGGACCGGCCGAGGCAAGGTGTCGGCTGAGCCTAATGGAGGAGAGTGCTGGACCAATACGCTCCGCGTGTAGTGTTTTAAACTGTTTACTCTTCCATAAAGCTCTCGAGATCCGAGTTCATACAAAACGGGTGCCATGTCGTTCGACGCCGAGCCGAGTGAGATATCTCCCTCATATCGCAAACAATGTCTGTGTTTAACCCAACAGTCAATCACTATGTACGTATTACTACAGGACACTTTCATAACTGAAACTTTCGTGCTACCTACACAAGAATACCTTGAAATAAGTTAATTTAAGTATCATATAAATCAAGTATCATATAATCCATATTACCGTATCTTCTGAAGAGACAAAGAATTCGTTCAAATTCCTCTCTCGACTAAAAAAACGAAATTTAAAGGTTGCAGAAATGCAAAATCGAAAACTTGCTCGCCCGGAATACTTCGCATATTTTCGTGTCTTCGCCGCAGCTACCGCGACGTACCGTATATTAGTTTTTTACTAATACATTTGATATTGACAAATAAGTTTAATAACTTTCTTAGATTGTTTTTATCAAGGTATCTTGGGTTTGTTATTAGACCTAAATATCTAATAAGCAGGTTATGGGTTTAAAATGTAATTACTTAGGTAACTTGCATGCATAATATTTTATTTGATATCCTACCTAGAACAATAAAAACTATATCACAAATAAATAAATAGATGTAAGGAGATTCCTCCTCAATTTTAGTGCTTCTATCCGATCCTATACCTACCTATAAAACTATTGTTGGGCACGAGTCCACCACGCTGGCCCAGTGCGGGTTGGCGGTCTACACATGTTTTTCGCGGGGCTCTCTATGCCATGCAGGTTTCCTCATAATGTTTTCCTTCGTCCTTTAATAAAAGCTAATTGTGGTTGAAAATGAGAGCCGCACCTACATGAATGGGTAATACCTACTTATCACAGCTAAAAAACCATTATAATCGGACTGGTAGTTTTACGAGATGCTCGTAAAGGCGGACAATACCTAATGATTAAAATAACTGACTTAAATTACACAGACGCCGAAAATCTACTAAAACAAAATTTTCAAAATCATCCAGCACACGTCTGTTACAGCCACAGATTTCTGTAAACTGTGTTTACAACATTAGTAGATACATACCCACTCATAGATAGATTCCAAAACAGTTGCATAACGTATCATGTTGACTATGTGTACTTATTAAAATTTCATAGCTAAAAACGCCAGCTTCACACACGCCAGATTTAAAAATAAACTAAACTATTTGCGATTAATCGATTAACCCGACCTAATTTCATATCGATAAATCATTGAGTGTATAAACCAACTGCTTGCAACTGCAATATCTATAACTATCGCATGATTTTATAACGAACAACAAAAATATTGTTTTAGAAATTAATAACAACGGACAAAGAAGTAATTTTCAATAGACCTCATCTGAAGCTTTACAATTTCTTAAGCAATGATGAGAAACTCAAGACCTATTAACCATTGAACATTAATCACAAAATAACTAATTAAGGTACTTCAGTCATTCATCGGTCCATCCACCAGGCGAAGACGTCTACAACAGGATATAGGCCGGCCCCAATGACTTACATGCATCACAGTATTTCTGCACTCATCGCCCATCCCCGGCTTCCTGAGATGCGTGTGATATCAACGGTCTTCCTTGTAGGGATCGTAAACAATGTCTACCGACTAGTGGTACCCTTTCTAGAACCTTTATGTCCCAGCGGCCATCGAAGAACAGCTACTCACAATTAATTTAAACCAGGAGAATGTATTTACGTACAGACACTATATCACGGCGTTAAGAAAAAAAAACATACGTATAATTGATTTAGCGAGTTCGTTTCGCCAAGAATTCTCATTAAAATTCTGATCTTAAATCCCAATTACATATAGTTTCGATTTATAACTAGATGAAATCGTACCGGTAAAATAATTGAAATAATGTAAAATAAGTCCTGAGATTTACTTAAGTACATACCTCTTATCAATTTAATGACTTACCAGAATTACACTTAAGATGCCATGGCAAAATTAGAAGACTTCGAATGGATCCACATTAGGAAACGAGAATAAATTTCAAATATACTAACTAACTAGATTATTAATTTATTAATGACTAACTTTTGTCTATAAATAAATCCCTATTCAAAACTTATAAATCCTAATTTATATAGCCTTGATGCATTAACTTCATGAATCAGACTGTCTATTTCATTTGTACCTAAACTATAAATATCGTAGGTATTCAAAACACCACTAAGATACAAGGTATAAAGAAGTCAAACCTGTTTGGTTCATACGATGCCCATTGCCCTCTAATTGACAAATTGGAATCTTATTAAAATAAAGTTCAAGTTCCTAACTGAACGGGCGCAGGCGAACGTGTGTGATGTCAGTGCGGGAGCCTGCCGACCGGGTGCCGACGTCCGCCGAGTGAACACGATCAAGTCTCAAGCGGCGAGAATAAAAAGTCAGCAGCATTTGAAGCGCGTGCCTCGATGTGTGTGGTCCACTACGGAGGTCCTCCTCAGCTTTTGATTTATTGAAATCACATTTTCACACTCATTTTTGATAATTGATTTGATTGCAGATGTACGAATTTAATTGTAATGGGATATTATGTTCTGATATGTTGTTTTTGGAGTTTTAAAGAGCAGTACTTTCGTAAAAATACTAACGCATACGGAGATAGATATATTTTTGAAGGAGACTTTGATAATCAGCTCTGTTGCGCTTCTGTAAATTCTGGATCATTATCCACAACCAGTCTACCTAACCTTAGAACCCTGCGAACTTGCCACTCGTGGGCCAGAAAAATGTGGTTGGCTACTTAAACCCAGAAGCGGCTGCTTAGGGTAGGGATTAGGGACATTTTGATACGCACCATAGACCGACAGATGACAACACTTCCGGTGGACTGATAGTGGTTTGTGGGCGCGTTTTTAATATATGAGTATCAGCAATTTGTATATCCGAAGCCGGACCGCAAGAAGAAGTGAGTGGCGGCTGACGCTATGATCGGGGATCATAGCGTGTGAACACCACCGCAGGAACGCCGACTCTATGGGTATTTTGGGGTTTCCAGCATCCACAGATAATAAATAGTAAGTTGAGGAGCATCCATGGCATAGGCACGAAAACCTGGAAAACTGCCTGCAATATCGGGTTTGATTTTTTAGCGAGTCATCGAATGAGTACCGACACCCACAACAAAGCTTTTTCTAAAACCCGGCGCCACTGCACCACCGCATGAGACACCTAGCGTTATTTTCTCTATGAGACACAGGAACTTGTTGCTAGTTTTGTATCGTTACGTAACAGACTATGGGACGGTGGCTTATTACCTACCCTCCATATTCTTGGATGTTCATGGACATAAAATGGCATTACAAAGCATATTACGAATGAAACGTGGCCTGTAATATCATTGTAAATTTACACACACCAATTATTTTTGTTGTTTGGTTTCTACGAGTTTTATAGATTTTGTATTCAATCAAGATATAAAACACTAAGTTGAAAGTATATTTTTTATTATTATTTACACAAAGCGTTTTATAAGACGAAGATAACATTTGATCAATAGCATCCGCTGTGACGAAGTTACTCCAAATGCATAGACTCTTTGTTTTCAAATGTGGCTGCATTGATTTTGATATCAAATTCCTCTTTCAAACTATTAAGTTCAGAGGTAATCATATTATTGGCACCCAATTCTGGATATCTTGGAATTAACTCATAATTGTTGACATCATACGAATCATCATTGCTGGTTTTCCATTTACTGGCAATCATTTGTAGTGGTTCCAAGCATTGCAAACTTTGTTTCACACGAAGCAGTTCAATATTGCATTGGTTTTCAACTTCTAAAAGCTTCAATCTATAAGCTTTCGCCAACATTTGTTTTCTAATCGCATTTTTCTTTTCTATTTGCGCCATATTGAGGGTGTTTTGATACTTTTGCAGTTGTTTTTCATATTTCATTAAGTTTTCGTCGCAGTTCAATTTACTGTCGACACAGTCGCTGTACATGCTGGAACTATATCCGTAGTCCCCCATCGCCACATCAGATGTGGAAACATATTGACAGCTAGGCGTATATTTTATTACAGGTTCAATCGACCTTTGCGACGACTTGCTATCCCGTTCCAGTTTTGCCTTTTCTTCGTTTAGCTCGATTTTCAGCGATTCAATAATGTTTCTACATTGTCCGATTCTTTGCTTCAATTTTGCTTCATTTTCATCAATTACATGAGGAGTTACTTCGTTTGTGCTATTTTTTTCATCTGCATCTAGTTGTTCATTTCCTGACGTTGTTTTATCCCCAGTAATTGGAACTGACATAACTTCTGCACATCTTGGAGATACTTTTTGGGCATTTCTATTATCACCTGAAGCTAGTTTCATGGAATCCATATTACATGTAATAAATAAAATCTTCTAAAATACTGTTTGAAATTCAATGTGTGCCGAAAAATAAATAACGTTGAATAATAAAATGATCGATCAAGCAAACGGCATTTGTTTCTTTTTAAGAAAATATTTAAGTAATAAAAAGTCGTAGCTAAAGTAGGTATCTTTATATAATAAGATATTTATTTTATTGTTTAGGCATATTTATATTACATTAAATGTTAGGTTCGCAGATTTTTCAAATTTATATTTACATATTACATTACCATATATCAAGGATCATATTTTAATATTAAATAACTGTATCAATAGGATGTCCTAGGTCTATGACACAGATAAATAGTTATTGTAATAAGGAAGCTATGTTGGAATGATGGAATATTCTGGTCAATAGTCTGTATTCAGGACAAACTAGCCCGTACACACTAGAGCAAGGGAAGATTAAACAATATGCATTTGCATAGTTGGGCTTCAGCTGGGCCAAGGTTGGGCAGTCACCGATGCTGCTGTCGTGTAACGAACAACATTTTTATCGTAGAATCGACTATAAGCATATCGATAAAACAACCCTAGAAATGTAATTTTTTACAATTATTTCGGTTTGACACTGACACTATTGACAGATGACAGCTTCAGTTTGAGTTTGGCGCGTTTCTTTGCTTTCGTTTATTGTTTTCGTGTTGGAGTAAAATTCTGTAATTGATTTGAACTTTAATTGACAAAAACCTATAATATGGGTTTATTAGATTTATGCGTAAAATACTATAACACCAACAATTTGTATGACGTTTTACAAATTACGGAAAAGGCTACGGACAAAGAGGGTAAGAAAATGATGTGGTGTGGTTCCAAAGAAATAATGGTTGAAAATTCTGCAAGATTGTTGCATATCAACTTTGCGTTGATTGCAACGTTTTTCCAGGACCATATTTAATACTTGTAAATAACGCGAACACTATCTAAATTGATTTTTTAACTATCTCATTTTACAATAATTCTTATTTGCAGTAAAGAAAGCCTATCATAAACTATCTCTAAAAGTACATCCGGATAGAGTTTCGGACGATGAAAAGCTTGAGGCGACAGAGAAATTCAAAGTACTTGGTGCAATCCATACTATACTTACTGACGAAAACAAAAGGGCCTTGTATGACGAAACTAAAAGTGTTGACGATGATGATAACGAGATCGCACAAGATCGAGACTGGACAGTATACTGGAGAATACTATTTAAGAAAATTACTGATGATGATATAAAAGCTTATGAAAAGGAATACATAGGTGAGCTAATAGTTTAACTAATTCTCTCTGAGCCCCATATGAGTTTAGAGATATTATTTAAACACCAGGTGATAGATTCCATATTTTTTTCAATTAAAACTCCAATTAGGATGGTACTGTGTAAGATTATCAATTGATTGATATTTAATACTATCCATGCTATTAATTTCCTTATGGAATATTTGTTTAGCTTTATTTAAGTTTGCCAGAATAAGTAGCTTTGTAGACTCTTGTTCTGAAATATTTTTTAATCTGTAATGTGTAGTTGCTCTTTTTCTAATCTCATGAGTCTTATATTGTGGGCTACTATTTGAATGTAATTTGTCTTACTAGGATCTGAACTGGAGCGAGAGGAACTCAAACAAGCTTACATAACTGGTAAGGGTGATATGGACTACATTGTTGACCATGTGCAGTTTGCAAGAACAGAGCATGAACCAAGAATTAAAGACATTTTGAATGTAAGTTAAAGCAATGTGGTGTATAATATAAATTAAGTCCATTAGGGCACATGTACAGTAAAATTCCTTGCCAAGCAGTTTAAGTTACCATGTGACCACTATGAAATGGAACCTTGGCAAGGATTATTTTAGTGGTGTATGAACCAGAATGCTCAACAAGCAATTATAACTGTATAGCTATAGGACTTAATAGGTTCATGCCTGAGGATTATGGGTAAAAAAGGGCCTCAAGTCAGCTAATAAAATTGGCTCCAAATTCAATGGCTATTGCATATATCTTTTATTATTTTGCGCAATAATCTTATAACTTTTGGGGGCCGTATGAATTAGCAAATCTGTATACAATTTGATAATAGTGGATCCCACAATATTTGAAGCATGTCTTGAAATTATTGGGATTATTTTTTGTTGTAATTATCAGAATCTATAGTATAATTAGCCAAATCAGGGTAGACAAACGCCAATCTCACAAACAGCCTTTCAGAGTGTGTCTTCCAACAGAAAGTTAAATTTCTATATTTATTTGCTTTCAAGGAAATGATAGAGCAAAAAGAAATTCCTGCTTTTAAAATATTCACACATGAACCAGCGAAAAAACGTCAGAAGAGGCTTGCAAAAGAAAATAGAGAAGCCAAAGAAGCTGAAGAGTACAAAAAAGAATTAGGAATGAATTCAGGTAAAGACTAATAAACATATATTATCTTAAAATCATCAAATTTAAACAACAAGATACATTCCAAGTAGTTGTGAGATGTTCGAGTAGTTTGCATCATTTAATCTTCCTGTAGATGTAATTCAGTTACTCAAGGAATTAACACCATATAATAAGAACTGATATATTTGTGGTGATGGACCACCTGTCACATATGCAGTTCTTAATTTAATTTTACTCATGTTTAAATTCTGTTGGAAATATAAATTGATGTATACCTACATACATAGTCCATACATAATTATTCACCATTTTCAGAACCAAACAGCTTAGAACTCATGATTAGAAAGAATAAAGAATCAAGGGAGAAGCAAATGGGCTCTTTCCTGGATGACTTGGCAGCTAAATATGGAGGTGGTGCCAAAGCAACAACTAAACGGAAAGTATCTGAACCAGGCTCTGCTAAAAAGAATAAAAGAAGGAAGTAATTTATTCATGACTGTATTTGTAATTCATATAGTTTATTATATATTTCAGTTATATAAGAAAAAACTTGGCTTATATCTTCCGTCTCTTCCTACATGGAATAAAGACTTAATCAAGAAATTACCATAAACATGCAAACATGGAGCCAGCACTCCCAAATGTTTTTGTATCCAAGCCTATCAATATTATGGAATGACAGTCAGAGGATGATCATGGGCATCCTCTGACTGTCATTCCATAATATACCTCCGAGTAATAGCAGTGTGCATTTGTGTTGGCTCCACTTTAATAAGCTTAATCCCTTCACTGAACAAAAATTATAATGTTATAAAAATCTTCATTCCATGTCAAGTATAATGAAAAAAAAAATCCCTTTCAAAAATATGGGAACAAGTTTAATCTTCTTCCATGGCCACCTGCAACATGTGCTCAGAATAAAATGGGCCTTGTTCAACATAAGTCTGTAGTCTAGCTTTAGTACTAGTGTCAAATGCTTCAGAACAGGACAGTCTTTTTATAATATCATATTTAGCTTCATTCTCCTCCTTTGTGTATACCACAATACGATCCAGTAGAAATTCAATGAAGCCTGGAAATTAATTAATTAATTAATTTTATTACATACATTCTTATAAATACTTATTAATTTTATTTAGTTGATTGTTGGGTCTATTTATGCATGCGAAATTGCTATTTCAAATAGTCACACTGAGCTAATAACAAATATAGGGAAAATTACAATGAATCTTTTATTATGTTGATTAAGCATAGTTCTACTGTTTTTGTTCTTATATACTGAATACATAATTTACTTAATTGCATTTTTTTGTGTTATTTGTGGATTTGTTACTTATTAATGATTATGTATTTCCATTATTATAAATTGATGAAATTCTTGACACCCATAAGAATGGCACACATAGTCCACAGCAAATGATTTTATATATTTCTTAGTATTGATACATAGGGAAAAACTAATAATGATACAAATCAATTACCTGCATAAACAAACTGCTCAAGAAAAACGGACTATTTTATAATATTTTAAGAAATAGTATTTAATTTACAATCTCTGTCCTGCTACAGTTGTATTATTACATAATAATAAGCTATACATACATATATATATAGCTAATTTATTTTGTATCAAATTACATGTGTAATAAATGCCAAGTTTTGACAAAAGTTGGTTATTTTAGTATACTTTCAATATATAAGCAGCAAGCACACGCAGTAAAGCTTAGACATTCAGCAATTGAAGAAAATTAAAATGTAATTGCTCAGAATTTTGCTTACAACATGTATACTTAGTCATATCAACATACCTGCACACCTAGCGACCATTTCTTCACCCCACTGATGTTGACACACCGCATCTAACAATGAGAAGGCAGCAAACCTTATATCAGGAAATGGATTTTTACATAGCTCCAGTACAGTATCCATTGGCTTAGGGCTTAAAGTTCTGAGCCACTCTCGAGTCATAAGTGTCACTCTATGGTCGACAGGGCTGGATTTGCAAGCAGCAGGATCTTTTTCAGTCGAAATGAGTCCAGTGAAACAATATAATGCGCGAATTTTGATTTCTGTATTACTGTTTCTGATGAGTTGGCCCACTTTTTCCACTGATTGTGTATACTGGCTTCCTAAAAATGAAATATGTTTTATCAATATCACGAATCAGTAGTAGCGAAAAACAATAACTTACATATCAATGGAACTAGGACCAACATTTTTTATTAGTAATAGAAAATTGTTTTTTCCGTATTTCATGAGTATAATTGGTTTAATCTATAAAAAAAATATACCAATAAAATTACCTAGGGCCGTTAAGCACAATTTTCCTTCAATTGTAGTGCCAATAAAGCCTAGTGTATCTAGTGCTATGGGGAGAATACTCTCATCGCCAGACTCAAAAGCAACAAATAGAGAGTCCAAGAGCACAGGGTACTTTTCAAACACCTCTCTGGGATAGTGATGAGCAATGGTCCCAAAGAACTTCAAGTAGCCTGAAATAAAAGTTTAAATTTTTTGCATATGATTAAAGGTTGAAGGATGTGATATTGTATTATGTAACACAACCAATGTTGCAAATTATTATCAGAGACTTGCAATTACGATTATGAAGCTGGAGTTCCAGTTTAGGATTTTTGCAAGAATTTCAGAGGATTCTAATCCTCATGGTCGCCAACCACAGATCATCTAACTATTTAACAGTTAGATGATCTGTGATAATTTAATTTTGGGAATTTAAAAATATTTCAGAAATTATAGTTTATAGTTGCTTTACAATAAAGTGGATTGTTTTACCTGGGACAAGTAAACCATGAAGAGGATTATTCTGTAAGGCAGCAGCATATTCTGAAATATTCCTTAAAACTCCATTCTTCACAAGATAATTAATTCCGTGTGGTTTAGCTGCCAGCCTTGATAGTAGCTCCAAGATATTAACTTGGTATAGTACATCATCTGTTTGAAGTTCTGACACCATAAAGTCAACATAATTCAGATCTACACTTAATCTGAACAAGTCAAAAGACCTTGAAGAAATGTTGACAATAACCTGTAAAATAAATATTATTATGATGGCCAATAGTTATAGTATGGCAGATGCATGCACACACTGGATGTTTTTTTTTAATAATTTATGTTCCTTTGGAAAATTACTTCAAAAACATTTAATGTGTATCAAATACAACATTTTTTTCGCCCTAATGACCTTTGTAATAATATAATATTGCCAGACAAACACCAACTCTATGGTCTCACACTAAGCAACTCTTGTATTATGGGCACAGTACAATGGACTGAGGGTGAACCAATCATATACAGTATATAATACTTATATAGATATTAAACATCCATGACTTGGGAACAAACATTCATGCTCATCACACAAATCTTTCCCTACCAGGATATGAACCTGATACCCTCAGGACAGAAAGCAGGGTCACTAACAACTATGCTAATCAGGTCTTCAAAATGTGGGTGTGGAAATATTGATGTTGTAATATACCCTCAGCATAGAAGGCAGGATCACTACCAACCGAACTAATCAGGTCTTCTCCATTGTGGTGGGGACAAAGGGTATTGTTTAGTTGGTTATGGCATATGCAAACATAATCTTTGTTTAAATGGATCAGTACCTAATAGTAAAATAAACTGTAACTTTTAATAAAGCTTGCCTCAAAAACATTACACTTGCCACTGGTATCATTTTCTAAGACCACTTTCATTTCATCCAACACTTTGGCATAAGCTTCAAATGGCAAGTTTGAAGTTATGTGGGTAGCTCGACTTGCTACACCCACATCTGGGTCACCAACTAACTGGCCAACTGCCACAAAAATATCAATGTACTGAGGAACAGGCAGCACTGTGGTATTTATTGTCACTGCTTTGTACACCTGCAAAAATTAAAAAGTTTTGTTACTATTTAATTATCCAATGCACTTTATGTAGGTAAATGCAAATGTAATTATGATGACCTCATCAATTGCTAGTTTCCGAACACAACTTTTTTCATGGCGCAACAAATACATAATATGACTTGTATAATTTTTAACAACATCACCAACTTCAAACTTTTCAAAACAAATCTTGAGTACTTCACATGTGAGGTCTACATGCACTCTGCAATAAGAAATCATTAATTAGCTAGTAATATAATGCGCACTGATTTTATTGAACAGAACTTGACATAAAAATAAGCTTCAGTAAATGTAACTGTAAGGTGTTATGTTACTTGTCTGTCACGTTGAGGCACTGAACTATCTTGGAAATTCCAACATCGCGTATAGTTGTAATTGCTTCTCCTGCAGGCTTAAATGTAAGGAAGTTTTTAATATTGTTCAAAGCAGCCGGTCTATTCTCCGCTCCTTTAAGGTTCTCTAGGAATTCTCGATACTGTTCTGTATTTTGGTCTGACATTTTCTAAATGTATACACACAAACGCCGTTAATACAGCACAGTAATCCAGTAATCAATTCAATGATTTTTCCAATCAAGTTACGGTAAACAAATTTTTCTTTACGAAATGAACTTATTTTGTAAATAAAAACAAGAATTGAACGCAATTAACGACTTGTCAGATCCATGCATGCTTGACAGTTAATAAAATGTGAAGTCATTCAGGCAAGTATTAAGAAGATGAATATAGCATAGAGCGGTATATTTATGTTTAGTTCCATAAAAAACAACGAAAAGTTTAGACTGGCAAGTTAATTCCTTATCAACGTATAAGCAGTAATTTAACTAAACTTAATTCACCACGCGTGTGGACAGGGAAGCCTGCAGCACGTTTGGACACCACTTACTTTGTACTCTGTGACTAATAGCAATAAACACGCAATTTTTTAAACTAAACTCACTAACTAGGCGCTCTCGCTCGCTGGATAGGTGCAAAATGATAAAAAAAATATATACACTTTCACTCTTTTATCAAACCAAAAGACAAGCATGTCTGTGGTTTTGTAAAGTGTATTTCCTGTAGGAATTCTCCATGTCTGTTGTTTCCACTATGCAGCATAGTGGAAACTACAGACATCACTGACCTCTATGGTATATATCGCTGGACTAATCATAAGCCCGGTTATCGTGTGCCTATTTGATTTTCGCCATTTTGGCGCTGATAGCGGCAGTGAGGGGGAATGGAACTAATAATAGAGACGGGACAGTGATATGATACATCGATAAAAATGTATATGCTTAAACCTACCCATGCAGTAAAATGAAAATAATTATGATCCATTCCTTTAACAATGGCTAATGTCCAAAATAGTCGAGTGGTTAATACTAAGATGAAGCAAATAATGATAATGATTAGCCGAATCGCTCATGGGTAGGGTAGGTAATCTTAGGATAAGCCGAAACCGGACTAAAGGGTGGTGTGTGACTAGCTAGACTACCTACTTAAATAAGGATTGTTTTTTAATTAGAAATGAGGTAATGTAATGTTGTTTGGGAAGCAATGGAGTAGGTAAGGTATTAATAGAAAATAGAAATTATCAAAGTAGTACATGAGTTATGTTTAATAAAAGTCATCAGAGAAGTGTTTTGAACAGATGTAATCATATTTTTTCGGACGCCAACTAGGCTTTTCAATATTTTTGAGCCATAATTCTAGTCTTCTATTGTCAGTCGGAAACCTGTGAATTAGTAAACATTGTTTTAAAATAATATGTATTTGATAATACAAATCTGTCTTCGGCGATTTTTACGTTCTTGAACGTTCTATCTATTTAAGATATTGATCGAAAAAATATCGATAAATTTTATCGACAAGGAACTTTTACAGCACTATTGAATTTTATTGTTTATAAAAAACCGATAATACAAAGACAAATGCGTTGTATTCACGTATAAATAAGATTAGTAACATATTTTCAAGTGCCTATAATATCAATAGAAGTTTTAATTTCTTGAATATTAGCCGTAAATTCACTTACTTGTGGAATGTAACCCCACTTCCCTTCTGGTAAAGAGTTTTGCATAACACGCACTCTTTCATGGTTTACCTATAAACTAACACCACTTATTTATGTATTAACTATATTAATACGACACAACAAACAAGTTTAATCGCGTTAAACCTTCAAAATCACTTTATAAACACGGAGACAATGTAAACAAAACAACGGCCATTTGCATTTTACGTCAGATTTAGTTCCTTTCCCCCACGATGGGGGCGCTTCAAATAGGCACCATAGATATTTGTCATTTTAAAGGATATCATTAGTCTAGCGTACTTGTATCATGGACGTCAGTGACAGACATGGAGAAATTGTCGACGAGCATAGTCTATGCTCGTCGACAGGGCTCTTTGCCACTTACGCACACCTAAATATTTTACACTATATTTGTAAAACTTATAGTACATTACTAGTTTTAGTAAGTATTGTATTAACTGTAGTATATTATTTTAGCTATTTAAATATAGTATTTAACTCATGAGTAGGTTTGTAAAGATAATTAAATCAGACGTCATCAAGACATCAATTGTTTAAAAAAGTATCTAAATTCTGAAATTATTCATAACGGCTACCTGATTATTTACAATATTGACTAAACAAACATTTAAATCTACGACATTTTCCGCTCCTCGGACTGACAAACAATACAAATTACTAGGTACCTAGGTTTACTGCAAAATAATAAAAAAAACTAATTAAAATATAATCAAAAAGTTTAATATGATAAACTTTAGTTAGTAGTTAACTGTAAGACTTCTTCGCCCGCCAGTCTAAAAACTCATCAATATCCTCTCCGTTATCTGAATCGCCTTGCTCATCTTCACTCATTTGCTCATTATCTTGCTTTTTCTTTTTAGTTTCATCTTTTTTTAATTCAAGATCTAGAACCCTGTAACAATAAAAAATACCCTCTTAGGTTTTGTTAAATTAAAAAGAAAATACCTACCTACAAAGAAATCCTGAAATTTAATTAATATGTATTCCCAATACATACTCTTATCTCCTTCTACCCTCTAAACGAATGGAAATATCACCCGACCAATGACCGTTACCATAGTTACCACGCCGTTACCACGCCTCGCATCCCTAGGGCGCGGCACAGAGGTAGTGGTCAAACTCTAGCACATAATAAGCCGTAGCTAGGACAAACTAGGTAGGTAGTACCCACCTTGACCAAATTCTGATTTGTTCATCAATTTCATCAATCTGTCTTTCAGCTGTGGCTTCCTCTTGTTCACCCGCAATTATTTCTGCTGATGCAGTGGCTTCTTCTTTGATCTCCTTTTGAAACTTGTCCCATTCTTCTTCGATGGGGTCTTTGTACTCAATATTACGTACCTGGGTCAAATAGAACATGTATAGGATCGAAGGTCAATGTAAATAAGGGTGGTGCAAGGCATCGACACGTAAACTAAACAGAGAACCTATAGCCTGACCTTCACATATTTCGAACTCTTTAAATATTAAAGGAAAAATTATAATTCGACATTGAGTTATGCTAAAAAAAACAAGTCAAAAACCTTCAATTGCATGTATGTCCAGCATTATGTATGTATCCTAAATCACACATGTGAACGCACACCTGTCCGAGCCGAAAGAAACGATGTTTGGAATTCTTAATCATATATAAAAAATACTCCATGGGCAGAACACCGGCCGAATTACCGGAACGTAACAAAACCCCAGGAGAATTCGGATCACATAACTTACTAATTTACCGACATTTCCCTAAATTAAGTGATCCTTTTTTATATTCTTTAGCGTAACAGTCTAATAATTCATTAATTGATAGCAATAAAACACGTGTGTAAAATAATTATTATTTACTATTTTTATACCTCATACATTTCAATAATAAGTACTAAGAAAAGGCATTTGCTTCAGTAGTGTAGATGAGACGAAATCCTTTTGGTTCTGATAAGTGTGCGAGCAATGTGCGAGGCCTTATTAAATTCGTTTCGTTCGGCCCTTTGGGCGAGGACAGGTGTGCGGTGACCACGTGCGTAAAAAAAGACAAAGAAAGTTTTGGCAATTGGCAACCCTGAATGTGTGCATAGAGAAAATAACGCTAGCTACGTTTAGTTCAGAAGTGAGTGTATCTATGGCGTCCAACAACAATGATTCGGGCAAAAGATAATTTATTTTAGGATTTATAACTACGTTCGTCGTTCACGCGTTTCATTTAGAGAACAACATCCATCAATGTTAACAAACAAGTTACCGGCAAGGATAGTACAGTTTTCAAAATATTGTACAAGGACTGATAGCTTTGGAAGGAACATAATGGAAGAATCGTGTATGATAAGGAATATAATAGCATGTATTCCTCCTTTGGATAACAACAGTCATAAAGGTCAAGCAGGTAGAATAGGAATAGTTGGAGGTTCCTTGGAATATACAGGAGCACCTTACTTTGCTGGAATAAGCGCTTTGAAAGTTTGTTTTTTTTATTAGGCAGCATATGTATTTTGTCTGTACAACCCATCATAGATAAGGTTTTATTTCTTAATTATGTACTTAGCTACTAAAATATATTACTTCCAGGTAGGTGCAGATTTAGTCCATATCTTCTGTGCATCAACAGCAGCAACAGTGATTAAATCCTACAGCCCAGAACTAATAGTACACCCCATATTGGACTGGCCGAATGCTGTCCCAGAAATTTCACAATGGTTTGATAGACTCCATGCTGTCGTAATAGGGCCCGGGTTGGGCCGGAAAAGTGAAACATTTCATGTAGTCTCTGATTTAATTGAAACAATAAGAGAGAAGAGAATACCATTAGTTATAGATGCTGATGGACTATTCTTGATCACAGAAAAGCCACACTTGATTAGAGATTTTATGTCTCCAGTGATATTAACTCCAAATAAAATTGAATTTGAGAGGCTGTGCAGCAAGACCAATGGGCCTTCTGGATTAAGCCAGTTGGGGAAATACGTTACTGTTTTAAAAAAGGGAGATACTGATGAAATTTTCAGTGTGAATTCTGATGTACAATGGAAGTCAAATATAGGTGGTTCAGGTAGAAGATGTGGGGGTCAGGGAGATCTGCTTTCAGGATCTATAGCTAGTTTCTTACACTGGACATTAGCTAATGCAGATAAGATACAAATACAGACAAATGGTGATAAAAGTGTAATGGCATCATCATTGTCATGCTATGCTGCTTGCCGTTTAGTCAGATTGTGCAACGAGAAAGCCTTCAGAATCAAAGGCAGAAGCATGGTAGCATCAGATATGATTGAATTTATTCATGAAACATTTGAAGAACTGTTTGGTCAGTAAAAGTCTTGTCACAACTGCTGTCTCCTTAAATTTAAAGTATACCGCATATGTTTATAGATAGTTCAATGGCATTAAAAAGTCAGCCATTGCAAATTTATAACAGCTTTTATATAGTTGGGGTTAGTGGATTATATAGTAAATAAATAAAGGCTGAAATTGTAAAACGGTTAACAAAATATTGTAATTAAAGATTGTTTAAAATATCAAATGAGTATATATTTGTGCATAATACCTTAAAAGTGGTTGTGATACCTGCATTACACAAGTATATTGTTTGCACTAAAGCAAACTATTTTAATATGCATGCTAATTGCATGTGCATTTAAATTTGTTAGAGCTAGGTTAAGTAGAGGGTGTGCAAGCTGATCACAAGATTTTAGATTCGAATTTAGTAATGCCAACAGCCATGCAAAGACAGGCTCTGTGACAACCACAGCATAGTCTAAATTTGAGAAAACTATGGCACATGCAGATGTTATGAGTGACAAGAGACCTCATTAACATGAAATGCCAGTGGCTAGCAGAACACAACTCACTTAACACTTCCATGTTATTCCTTAGCATATGCATTGCTGGGCTTTGGCATTGAAATTCGAAAAATCATTTTTTAGCAAACACAAAAGTAGGGAGGAACATTTTTAGGCTTTATAAATGTGGCAATGTAAAATTATATTTATGGACTTAGACAAAGTTCTACTACAAATCAAATACAACTGAATAGTGTACCTATCACACACTATGTATTTGATTTGTAGCAGAACTTTTAAACTTTGTCTTTGTCCATAAATATAATTTTACAATTCAACATTTGTCCCCAATGTTTAATATAACTGACTGTTACCTTTGCATCTAATATGGGGTCATCAAAAAATCCCTCTGGTATAGGTTGTTCCAATATTTGTGCGCTAGCTTCAGCTTCGGGGGTATTTTCAGGAACTTCTTCTAAACAGAAAGTAACATCACTTACATTAATTTTAAATTAATTACATTATAAAGTCACTGTTGAAGAGTAAAAAAAGATAAGTTACCTTCTTTATTCGAACTTGTAGCTGCAACACTGATAGGAGTCCTTTTAATTTCCTCATTATGAAAGGTTACAATTTGTGGGGCATTATTTTTAGGGACCTCTGCAGGTACTACAGGTGTTGGTACACTATTCTTTAATATTCCCTTTATCTTTTTCTCAGGTGGTTCATCACTATGTGGACTTGACTTATGCTTTATTTTGCCAACTGTGAAGTTATTTGTTAGCTCTTTAAGTTCTTTAGCTTTTTCAACATTCTCCCTGTGTTGTTTACTATTTAAGTGTACTTGCCACACATGCTCTGACCGAACTACTGACGAGCAAAGTACGCACATCAGTTGTCCAGCACTGTTATATTTTGCTAGAGGATTATCAATTTTTGTAGGCTTTAGATTCTTCTTTTTCCGCTCTGCCATCAACTTACGCATTTCTTCTTGAGCTTTCTGTTTTTCCAATTGCATTCGGAGAGACATTTTGGGTATATTTACCGGAATACTGGACATAAATCAAGCTTCCCTTAGTTCAATTTGTACCTAAACTCAGTAATTTAAATATTATGTACATTGTTTCGTGCAGCGCATAATCTATGTTAGGTGTTATTAAGTAATATATTCCAGGTATTATATATATATATATATATATTATAGGATTTATATTTATTTTTGTAGCAGAAAGTAATACCACCCAACACACACCACCAGTCACGCATGACAGTCAATCAGTTCAGTGACAGTGACAGTCATTCAAAGAGAAAAGTAATAATGTCAGACCAAAGAGTATAATATTAATATGATTTTTAGTCGATTATACGCCAAAAGCTTGATTAACTAGTTTTCATTTTTCCCACGTTTATTTTTATAGCAGCCCAATAAGTTCCAATATAGTCAACCTCATTTTGTTCATGTTTAGTAGTTCTGAGATTTTATAGGCGAGATAGTAAATGAGCCACGAAAAATTGCTTCCAGCTTCTAGCGCAAGCTTGCGAGGGGGTAGGCTAGTGGCGCGAATATCATAATTTTCATATAATATACCTACATACATGTTAATGTTACTTGCCCCATAAGCTAGACGTCCAAACCTACAATGGTTTACTAGAAAAATTTTCGTTTTCTTAGTCAGACTAAGGATTTTATATATTACCTATACTACCGGTACAAGATTACAAGGCCATAATATTAAAACAAATCTAATTATTTTCCTAATGCTATAATTTGTTTATTTTTTGTATAGAGGCTAGCTGTCGCAATAACGGACTTATTTTGTAAAAATTCAAATTCATCCATAGCTCCAAAGTTCTATAGAGTATTGTCAATTTCGGGTTAGCTTATGGTGCTTCAGTTGGTAGTCGCCAATTTTTTTCAGATTTTCAAAGCTAAAAACTAATAATTGTTTGCAGTTCTATAAAGAAAAATAAATCAGTTTTAATAGAATTAGTTTATCTATCACATACACCAGTTATAAATAAAACAATATTAGTGTAACTTGACCTGAAAACTAGTTTTGTAAGATCACTTATTTGTGGCTTAGTGTGCTGTGTTTATCCCTCATGCTGTGATATTTCAGCAATATTTGGGTTCTACGATGGACATCGACGTTAGCAAGGAGAATATTCAACCACTGAGAGGTGGTAGGAACCTTGTGCAACTGGGTACAGCGTTGCAAGCTCAGTCGGATGTAGAGGCTCAGAGACAGCTGCAGTTACAAAAAGAGTAAAGTTTTTCGTAACTTATATAAATACTTAAAGTATTAACTACAATTATTCATGCTTATTTCTATCCTTCGTGCGCCTAAAATATTAGATTTTTTACGATTTTGTTGCTATATATTGTGTCGAAATAAAGCGCTTATTGATATCGCAACTATCCACTAAATGTTACATTTGTACTGCAGGGAACATGAAGCAGCTATCAGAAATTACCAGGGCACTGATCCCCTGGACCCATGGTTCAACTACATCCAATGGGTGGAACAGTGTTACCCTAAGCATGGCCACGAAGGCCACATTGACAAGCTAATAACAGACTGCTTGCAACTGTTTGAAAATGAAAGGAAATATTATCAAGATAGGAGATTTGTTAAGTTGTGGATTAAATATGTAAGTTGAAATAATTAGCTTCACACATTAAAATATCTATGATTACTTTGGTGTTTAATACTAAATTATGGTCTCAACATAGCCATGTTAAACACTAATAAACTCAATTTAAATTGACTCTATTAAAAAAAATGTGTAACTCTACATCTATGTTTATCAAATTGTGTTTGTAGGGTGACTGTCTTCCAAACCCATTGGAGATATATCAGAGGCTGTACAACACTGGTATTGGCGTGGAATGTGCAGAGTTCTACCGTGCTTGGGCATGCTATTGTGAGGAGTCTAGTGACTACAAAAAGGCTAATCAGGTTTACATGCTGGGCCTGCAAGCCAAAGCCCAACCTTTGGACGAATTAGAGCAAGCTCATATGTAGGTTCAAAATTATTTATTAAAATATTAAGTGGAGTGATTTCATATTCCTTCTCAATGTTTTATTTTTGCCAATAATTAGTAGGTACACATTCAGTCTTTTTAAGGGATATAATATGAAGAAAATAATGGGTATTATAGACACCACTAATGAAATTCTAGCTCCACAACCAGATTAACCTTGTTAAGAACAGGCATACTGAATATGCAATGCAAACAACTCAAATGTCTATTTTATGATCAAAAAAATATATAATAATTTATTAATCAAATAGAATGTAATTACACAAAAACATATAAAAATTCATGGGTAAGGAAATACAGTGTAATATGTATTTATTGTTATGTCATACTTAGCCCATGTGGTTTGGCAAGTGTACAATATTTTACTGGCACTGATTTACAGTTATTACAATGTTAGTTTCTTTTAAATAAAACTAGGGTTTTTACATTTACAATTTAATTTGTAACCAGTTAACCAACAATATGTACCTAGTTAAATAATAAATATCAGCCCACTAATGATTGTCATTCCTTTATAGGAATTTCCAACTATTTTTTGCTCAAAGAATGTTGCATGATGACTCGCCCACTAAAAGGAAGGCAGCTTCTGCATTAGCTGAGACCAGGCTGGCTTTAACATCTCTAAAGTCGTTTAAGAGGCGGAACATTGCCAATGTGCCAGTGCAAAGAGTTGGGGAGAGTGTCAGGAGTGCAGTGCCTGGTGTGGTTAGACAACAAACCAGTGGTTATGACAACAGGCTACCAAACTCCAATGTAATGGTCAATGTGTATGAGGTAAGGTCTTTCTACATCTGTGTGCTGTCTCTGAATGTTCTCAAAGTTTTCTCGATACAAATACATGGAGCAATTAATTATGGAATATTTTTAATGAGATTCAATGAATAGTTTAATAAAATATTTTGTCAGGATATACAAGTATCAAAGTAATATAGATTATAGAAAATTATGAGGGCCATAGTATTCAGAATAATTATCACAGGTACGTTTTGTAATTTTATTACCACTTAATAAATTATTACCTATAATTTATAAAAAGTTCAAAGAGTCTCCCAAAAAAAATTACAGGAATGAATACCTGCATAGAATCATGTGGCATACAGTTAAACATTTTTTCTTTAGACCATTTTGCATGATAGGAATCAGCTTTGCACCTACACAATTAAACATATGCTTGATATTTTCTCCTACAAATAATTTATAAAAATCAATAGACCATTATACAAATTCACAATAAAATTATTATAGTCATCCAATTAATTTCTTATTTTTTTCTATAGGATGCTCCATCCACATCCCAAGCAACTATACCTGTAGCTGAAGATGTAGGCCCAGCCTCATTGGTACAGGCTTGCAGTAATGTGGAGAACCAGAAGGAAGTTGGAATATGGACAAACCCAAAGACCAAAATGGTGCACACCAATGTGGTGCCACACCAACCTCTACCATTTACTTGTGAGACTTTGATTATTTTGTAAAATATCAAAGGCAAAGCTGTAGACAAAAGCTAGTAATGAGTAGTTCTTGCCTGCGGTTTCTTTAGCTCTATTTTCATATTTGAACTGTAATAGCCTATAGCAAGACCCGGCCGCCGCACGCATTCCTCACCGCGCGCTTGGCGCCCGTACAACCACAACGACTGATCTTTTATTTCATTTTCGTGCGAATAAAGCTTAAAATAGTTGTATGGTTGTTTGGAAAAAAATCCTATAAAAAGTCACTTAAGTGCTGCTAGTTCAATATTACATTAAAGCTAGTAGGTACACATGTTATCATCCTTTTTAAGCTAAGTGATGGATTTTTATCAGTTCCTTAATATTTCATATTGATATTCACAGTTTATGAAGACGAGGATGACGCCCTGAGGCTTCCATCGAGCCACATGCCTTATTGTGTGGATGACCTGTCATTCACCGTGCCTCTTTGTGTACCTGATCCCCCAGATTCAACGAAAATTCCTTGCTATAATAAGACTCAGGTAACTATCAATTCATAGCCTGTGACATTTACATAAATTCCTTCTCATCTGGCAATTAGTGAGGTCTAACTAAACTTACATAACATTTGTTTTTTAGGTGTATGTCAATGATCAGGAATACAGTTTAGAAGAAATAAGATCTAGAAAGTACAATTTAGAGAATAAAGTGAAGACTGAAACTGTTGAAAATGTTGATGTTCAACAAAACTACGAAAATATAAACGAGACCCTCGCCCAGTGCAGTGCACTCGAGACATTAGCAAATTGTGCATTGGACACAGAACAAGATCACTTAGGGCAGCTGATGCCTTTGACCATCCCTACATTACAAAACATTACTAAAGTCACTAATATCCATTCACCTGGTGAACCGAAAGTCTTAGTCAATTTAGACTCCAAAGAGTTCAGTGAACTTTCGGCAAAGAAATGTGATGAAAATCAGAAGCCACCTTCAAATATGTCTAATAAAGATAATCAGATGCATCAGCTAACTCCTTCAAGTAATAATTACGGTAATGAAAATGCACCGCAGTATGGCAAGAACAATTTAATGGAAGAGTTTAATAGAAGCCTAATGGGCAATTTGCTAGGTGATTCTGTCACTGTAAATACTAAGGAAGCGCGGTGGGAGCTTAGAAACCTCTTTAATGACAATGGTAATATGTTTGACTATATATTATTGATATTTAATATATTTTAGCTAATGTGTAAGCATTAATGTAATAGTAATCGTGTTTGCTTATTTCAGAGGCATCAATAGTACAACCGCTAGTACAACAGTTTGAAGTTCCCAACTTTGACATTCATGAAGACAGGTCCATTACAATGGCTATCAATTCTAAGAAGAAGCAAGAGATGAGTGATGCAACAAATATACCGCACGACAATGAGAATGCAAATAAATTCACCGCCCCTGTCCCTGTTGCACAGCAAAATGTATATTCATTTATAGATCCTTTCGGTTTAGAATTAATATGTAGGAATTAGAACATGAAAAAATGATTTTAATCTTTTTCTAGGTCAATAAAACTGCATACTATGATGAACCCTCGTGCACTCAAGTTTTCAACTTTAACATAAAGGATGCTAGTACACCCAACATGTCACAGTTCAAAAAACCATCTTCCTGTGTAGATCAGTCCAAATTTCAATCAGTACCAAAATTTAGCATGGACGAAAGTGCCATGGACCACCAAGACCATGGAACAGGGAAAAGAGAGGAGAGTAGACAGCATGGAATAGATCAACATGCAACTGTGGATAATCAAGGTACAGGACTATCAGTCATCATGGAAGCTACAAGAGAATACAACAGGTATGTGTACACTAATTTGTTGTACATATTGCGCAAATAAAATTATTTATATAAATGAAAAAAAAAATGGTTGGTAAATATATCTCAATAATTTCAGTAAATCTGGGTCTAGTTCGTCTGGACAATCAACAAGGAACAATTTCACAGCTTACACAACACAACAAGGAACAATTTCACAGCATACAACTAATTACGATTCCATGTATAACAATGACCCCACGCAGCAACCTACGACCTCAAAAAGGAGTTCTATGTCCAACCAACCGAGATTGGTGAACGGACAATTCGCCCGAGCCCATCCGCAAAAGCGTGAAGTTCCAGAAAATAAAGCCGGCGCGCCGTCCGCATCAGTGCCTTATCTATCACATGATCATCAATATCAAAAACCAGTGCCGCCGAACTATAACGGGTATTCTCCACAAAGATCTATGCATAGTCATTATCAACAAAACTACAATTATCAACAGGGCTATGGTAATAATCAGATGATGAACCAACCACAGCAGCAAGGGTATGGAAGTCCTAGTCCCAATGCCTATCACAGCCCGCAACATACAGGAATGCAGAGTCCTCACGCGATGAGTCCAAATGTACCACCGGGCTTCCAGAGCCCAACTTACTCGAACCAAGTTGGCTATCACAGTCCCGGTCACGCGATGATAAGCCCCCAACAAGGTTATGCGGGTCGGCAAGATTATCACTACCCTAATCAAACAGAAAGACAGCATATTTATGTCAATCAGCAACAACAGCAACCAGCAGTCTTCCAAAGTCCACCACATCAAACTCAGTATCAAAACTCTCAATACTACCAGAGGCCTGGTCAAGCCCCTGCATCTGCAAATCAAGTGTATAATCAGCAGGGTTATCATAACATGCACAACCAATATAATAATGCCAATATGTATCCTAACCATCCCAGTAACCAAAATTATAATTCTATGCAAAATCAATATAGGCAACATCCTAAACAAATCGTTGAAAACGCGTCGCCCGCGTATGGATCTGAAACGAACCAATCGTTTCAAACTTACCAAAGTCCTCAGGCCAATCAAAGTAATTACCGTAATACTTCAGCGCATGGAGCGAATATTCCGCCGGAGTCGTGTAGTGACATGCATTTGCACCAAGAGCCTCATGCTACACCTAAAACCCAGGATACTGCTTGTGTAGATCAAAATGTTTCAAATGCAAAAGTCAATGTGTCTAAAAATCTACAACCACATAAAAGTCCCACTTCTGCTTTGAGAAACGTAAGACACGATCAACCAAACGTAAAACTTGGTCAAAACTCTCCTGATATTGGGTTTTCGAATCAGTATCTAAATTTCATTTCAAACAGGAATGAACCCAAAGATAATGCCAATACACCAAAATTCACGAACAGTCCAAGCATTTCTCAAAAGATGCACAAGAACCTGTATGTTTCGAGCCCTGAACAAGCTCAAATACCTCCATCATCTGGCATGTCCGATTCAGATAGTAAAGATGGAATGACAGCACAAACTGTAACACCGATCCAATCTGCAAAAGTTGCACATACTACTGAGAAGCAGAAAGATATTTCTAAGAGACATTTGGACTTTGAACATCGAGCCGATTTGCAATCTGAGGATAGTCGGGACTCTGTTGGCAAAGAGAGCAGAATTTCATCTGTTTATTCTAGACAGTCTGATATGCACTCAGATGGTTATGGTATGGATGTAGATAGCGAAAATTCTATGGAATGTGCGGCATTTAAATCCACGCACTCAATTTCTTTGGTAGAAACGAGTGATATTCCTAGACCAGCCGATATTGCATTCCCATCTCAGATAGATCCATTCAATAAAAAACTTCTAGATTCCTTGTTAGAATATGTAAAGTTCCCAAATAAGACTCACGCGGATGGTTACATAGAAGTTAGATCTGTTCCTAAGTTGCAGTTGGCTACCGTGATAAGCGTGGGCCACAACAAATTTTCTATAGAGAAACAACTTGGTAAAGGGAATTACGGCGCTGTCTTTCTCTGCCTTGATTTGCACGGCAACAAATCAGTTGCTGCGAAATATCAAAAACCTAGTCGCCCTTGGGAGTTTTACATTTGTCAAGAAATAAAAGCAAGAATAAAAGACCCGTTTATGGTATGTACCTATCCTTTGTACTGAATCTGAATGCTACATTATTATAATGTTAATCTAATTATTTTTTTGTAGCTTCCAGGGTACATGGACATAACGACGGCATTTTTGGGAGACAATGCTAGCTTATTTGTGTCAGAATATTCCAAGTATGGTTCCCTGTTAGACGTAGCTAACAAAATCAGAGCTGCTACCTCAAAATGTATAAATGAGTTTATTGTTATCTTACTGACATCGGAAATGCTGTCCATAATCCATTATCTCCACAAAGCTCACATCATTCATGCTGATATTAAACCAGATAACTTTTTGTTAATGAAAATGTAAGTAGATTTTAATTGTATGCTTCGGATGGAATTCTTATTTTAATCATATTCTTCTAAGATAAATTGTATTATTTACAGACCGACGCAGGAATGGAGAACTCCTTCTTTACAACTCATTGATCTCGGATGCGCTATAGACATGTCCTTGTTTCCAGAAGGAACAACATTTCGCGAAGTAAGTGTTTTATTTTTGCACTATGCCTACGTTTTATAATTAGTTTACGGACATGGTCTTATAGCGAAGACCGCTGCACCCTTTCGCTGCTTGTACGAACATTTTCTTGCAGATCAGCAAATATATGCTGATTCTTACTAAGTAGCTTCATTTAGCAAAATGCCCATGTACAATAAATCCCTTTCAAATATTCTATAACAGATAATGAGTGTATATTTTGTTTTACAGTTGATAGCAACAGAAGGTTTTACATGCACAGAGATGAGAGAAAGGAAACCTTGGACCTACCAAACTGACTTATACTGCCTCGCTGGTACAATACATGTCATCCTAATGGGTAGCTATATGAAAGTTGCTAACCGGCTGGGGCAATGGAATATTGATAAAAAATTGCCAAGGTAGATATTAAGTTATTTGTTTTATCTTACCACTGTAACATGTCCCTATGGTTTTATGCTAATAATGTACTTTTCTAGGTACATGAAAGTAAGCTTATGGGACAAGATATTTACAACGCTGTTGAATGTTCCTGACTGCAATAATCTACCAGATCTAATGGAACTCAAGAATGAAGTAGACAGTGTTTTGATTGAAATCGACAATCTTGGCTCTCAGCTCCGCAACTTCGCCAATGTGCTTAAATCTAGGTAAACTACGTACCTACACGGCCCAGATTGTATGTATTTATTGCATTTAGATATTATGGCGTTTGTAAAAACTAGATACCTAATTATGTATTATTATAGTGATACAAATATATTATCTAAGATTGATGATGTTCTTGAATCTTGGCCAGGTCATATTGCTCTTCTCAAAAAGCAATAAGTATTAAAAATATCAGAATCTATACTTAGTTAAAATATGCCTTGTTGTGCTTAGTTAAAATGTGATATTGTGAATTTTAGGTTTTTTCTTTAGTTTAATGAGAATTGGCTTAGATTAACTTGTTAGCTTGACTAATGGCTGTTGAATATAATACTTAGGTTTCATTTATTTTTGTACAACCCCATAAGACTTGCACATTAAATTCACATCTTTTGTTTGAATTGTAACAATAATAAAATAATTACCTGGTTGATTTTTGTTTTCATTTTGATATTTTCTATAGTATACTCCCAAAATAGGAACAAGGAACTCTATAATAAGCAACATAAAAATATGGAATACTAAGCATGAGCTACTTTGTATAATAAAGAAGTAAAACACTAAAATATAAATTACAGGTATATTCCTTTTAATGTTCATATTACATTTTGTGTCATGTATGTTATTATATAAACTTAATTTCAGATGGCAATGGCTCTATTTACACCTTTGAGCAAGTAAAAGCAACATAGGTAAATAGCTGTATAGCCTCCTAATTACTTATTTTACAGATTTCTCGATTCTCTGCTTTTTTCTTTCCTGATATTCTTGAACATTATCAAACTTCCGTTTGTACAACAGCTTGATGGATTCAAATTGACTTTCATGAGTTTCTGACTGAAGGTTTATGTTCTCAAATACTTTAATCTTATTATCTAATTCAAATGAAATATTTTCACTTGATTGAAGTAGTTTAAATACATTTACATTAAATTCACAGTCATCATAAACATAAAGACTGGTATCCTTAAATTGTATTGCAGCTGGGAATCTTTTCAATTTCAAATTTTCTTCTAATTTATGATTAAACATATTATTTGTAGTTTCCAGACTATAAACAAGAATTGCATTGTAAGAGTGTACTGTAAGAGCCAATAAACTGTGATTAGTTTTTAATTTTGTTATTGTGCAGTGGACTATTGGTAAACTATTAACTTCTATACCTCCATTGTCCATCAATTTGATAAAATCATCTTTCAGTTGATTATCATTCACATCAACATAAGTATTAATTGTGTGACATAGTCTGCCTTCAGTGTAGTCCCAGATTTTTACAGTACCATCTCCAGATGTACTCAACAAGTGTTTATCATCATGCTGCAAGAGTTCTATGTGGTTCACAAA
Source organism: Pheosia tremula (assembly GCA_905333125.1). Classification (NCBI taxonomy): domain Eukaryota; kingdom Metazoa; phylum Arthropoda; class Insecta; order Lepidoptera; family Notodontidae; genus Pheosia; species Pheosia tremula. The sequence goes on along the minus strand of HG995405.1, from coordinate 4,088,424 downwards.
TTCTTTATGCCCCAAGCAATATGTCTGAATGTTATAGGTGTTAGGGTAACGTGATACTCTTATCTTTTCATCTCTATCAGATGATACAATAAATCTTGAATCATTTGTTTGTAAAACATCCAACAGCAAACTTAAATGTCCCAGAAGTTTAGTTCCAGAGTCTTCGTGCATAATATTGTATATAAGTACATCACCACTTTTGTCTGCAACTAATATTCGTGTACTATCAACAGTAAATCTTATTCGGCTGGCACTTCGTGGTATAGAAAAAGTTGTCTTACTTTCTAACTGCGGTAGCTCATATACGACCAGTTGCTTTGTAGATGACGTTACCAATGCTAAGTATCTTGAGTCGGCTGAAAATGCAATATCAGATATTTGGTCTTGTTCAGGCTGCTTGGAAGTAATGGGAACTGTTAAGATTTTATGGGTAGCATAATCGTAAACATCAACATGTAGTTCCTTCGCTAAAGCCATGAATTTATTATTCGCCACCAACAGAGACATTTTTACAAATATGCAACCGCACTCTTGAATCGAATAAAATATTTCTATTAACTTTTTAACACCTTAAAGTATTTCCACATTCAGTAAATACTGAACGTGTAGTGTTTTCGGATCGGTCAGATTTTAGGTTAAATAAATAAAGGGGTGAGGGGTACAGCTACAGTACAGTATTTTGTATTCTCTTTGGGTAAGAGCTGTAGTGCAAACTCCTATTCGAATAAAATTGGATATTTCTCTATAAACAATAGACATGTGTAAATCCTGAGTGATTTGAAAAAAAGATTTACTTTTTTCAATAATACATCATGCATCACTAAATCAGAAGTTTTTGGAATACATCTTTAAATCACTTTACATAAGATTCAAATTGATTCAATTGAGACCATTACGATGTGGAGTGAGAAGACTATAGGCTGGTATTATGATTCAGAAAGAGATAGAGAAGGATGTGTAAGTTCGCTTGTGCGACGCGTCGCCGGATAATGTAGAATGCAGAGAAAACTATTCTTTCTGCGCCTTATAATTAAGTGCAATGTATTTTTTTTAAATAGGAAATCGAGTGACGGTTTGTTATGTTTTAGTTTTGATTGAATGTTTCGATGCTTTTAATTGCGTATGCGAAATTATTTTGAGAATGTAAATAGTGAATTGAACCAAAAACTATAAATAAAAACTCTTTATATTTATCTTTATCAATGATATTTTGACTTTTGTAAATAATTAAAAACTTTAATAAATGTAAATAATTAGGTAGTGATCAAGTGTGTTGGTACAAAAATAAGTACGTTCTTATACCTCATTAGTACTAAGTAGGTATTTAATAACGCCAACCTAGTCCTTTGTATGTTTGTTTAGTTAATTATGAAAGCTAGGTTGACAGTCCTAAGCCTGATAAGAATGAAGGGAAATCAGTAGTATATGTATCTTTTTCTCCTTCCGAATCTCTTCGAATCATTTACGATGTGTCGTATGAATGACTCTTTAAATCTTTTAATTCCGACACTCACGGATTTAAAAGATTTAAAAGAGTGATTTAAATCTTTTGAGTGAAAAGATTTATAAATCTGTAATCAGTCAAAAGATGTAGTTTGCGCATCTCTAATAAACAATACTAACACAGAAATATAAATATACCATCACGCCTGTCCGAAGGGGTAGAAAGAGGTGTGCATCTCAGTGCATCCACATTTTGTCGATGGTATTTTGGTCCCAATGTATATGGGCACGAACGGCCATTCAGGTAGTAGTCCATAAGGGTACGCTGGCTCAGTGCAGTTTGGTGAGCTATGGGTGGAGTTCACATGACTTTCGTTTGAGGTATGCAAGTTTCCCATGATGTTTGCTTTCACCATAAAGCAAGCGATATTCATTATTGAAAGCCTATGAATGGGTTTTGATTCGGTATTTGAACGACTTAACTGCTATCAGATTTGACTTATGGCTACCCATTCAGCCCATGCACTATGCTTACCAAATACTTACCATTGGATTCAGCTAAGTTTAACGCAAAACCCGATTAAACCCATTCGAAAAGGTTTCCCTAATAACACCTATTTCTTACATATATATTTTTTACATTTATATTCATTACCTAGAAGTCCCTTGGGAAACCCCTTTACATGGGAAAGTTGCCAGTCATTCGATGGGTAAGTAAAATTTTAGGGAATCTCAATGAATACTACTTCTTGAACGACCTGCCGGATCCTGATTGAAGCACGATAGACCAAGCGGATTTGAGTAGAAGTACACGCGAATTATATCCTAACGTTACGACATACATACAATTTCGCGTGGACTCACGTGTCCTGTGTATTACACCAATCGACTATAATAATATCACCAGGGATCATGAGCTGAGAGTCTTCCTTCAAAGCGCTAGTACCCTATAAAAAATTATTAACGAAAACGGCAACGTCAAATGTCAATCAAGTCTGTCACTCAACACAATGCGTTGGTGATACGTACACAGGTTCTGTTATATTAGGGTTTTATATTATTCCTACAATTTGTAGTGTTTTTGACAATATAAGACCTCGTAAGCGGTAAACCATGGCTGCTATGATAACTTCTTGGAGCCCAGACAAGAAACACAGTGACGTGGAAAGGTAAAACTACCGGATTTCATGTATTCTCTCGCACATTGTTATGACATAAATTGCACCAGATAAATCTTATTTGTGTAGGTGAATATTAATAGTTATTGATTTTACAGATGGGTTTGTATTTATCCTGCATACTTGAACAGTAAGAAGACGTTAGCTCAAGGTCGCAAATTGGCCAAGGCTTCTTGTGTAGAGAACCCTACCCACCAGGAGATCAGGGATGTGTTGGTATCTACAGGGCTCAAGGTGGGGGTTGAGAATAAACTGTATTCCCGAGAGCCAAGCAAGGTAACTCTTATGTGACTAAATTATTGTTATAAGAAGTACTACATACTAATGATATTCCCAAATAAAACAATTGAATAATAATAACATAGGGCTAGTTATAACATAGAAACATATATATAATAGTAGAAAATAATAGGACCCTCACCTAAAAAACAGGCAAAACAAATATTAAATCAAAAATCACTGAACAATTATCTGCTGTTGGAGGAGAGTATTGTGGTACAATCATATAATGACTATTGTTTTAGGAAATGCTGTACAGAGGTAGAATTAGGGTGCAGCTAAAGAATGATGATGGGACTCCAGTCAATCCAGAATTACCCACCCGAGAAGCTGTTATGAAGCATATCACTGATGCAATACCTAAATTGAAAACAAGACAAAACAGGTAACTTTTCCAATAGGTACATAATGGTTGCAAATGAATAATAGATGGGCGTCTATGATATTAGCAAAGTACAGACTCAAATAGTTTCCAAAACTGGTCCTGAGCAGTTGTGTAGAAATAAATTCTGTAATCTGATCTAAATATGCTAATGATTCAGCTATAATAATAGGAAGTGGCCACCCATTTTCTAATGCATTGAGTAAACAGCATATGATAAAATAATTTCAATATAAATGTTATTATTACTACCTACTACTTCCTTATTTGAATTACGCATTCCTAACTCAACTATTTGTTAATAAAGTTTAATTTTCATTGCAGACCAGCAGATCAACAACCACAAGCCGCCCAAGCCAGCAGTAAAACCAAAGGGAAAAAAGGACGGCGATAGGTCTACATTATCTTTATTACATACATAAATTTAAATTGTACTAAACAAATTGTATATATCAAAAATACACATTTTATTATCCTGAATTTAGTTTTATAAAAGTCCTACATATTATATCTACAGTCCGTTAAGAATGTAAGTGAATAGTTTTTTCGGCTAATTTATTTTCACCATTTTTGTCTCTTGTCACACTGTAACCATCAAAGATCAAGACAACTGGTGTCTTATTTTTAGATTGTTTGAAATTTGAGTTAGTTTCATATGGTATCACTGTTTCATCTCCTGTACGAATTTTTTGATCTTTTGTGGTAGATGGGCTACTTCCGTCAATGATTCGTTGATCATCGGCGCTATAGAGTGCGACATTGACGTTGCTTTCTTTACGTATTTCTTCGGATTGTAAGGACTCTGGGATATAGCTGACTTTGCTCTGGGATACGAATCCTCGTAATCTTCGAATAGATTCTGATATAGGTTTTGTGCCCTCAGTTTCGTTTCCTCTATCTTCGAATTTATTTTCTCTAACGTCGTCATTTGAGGTTTCATTTTCCGATACGGTAATTTCATCTGCGATTTTTCTATGTTTTGAATCCCTGGCAACATTTCCGTCTCCTCGTATTCCTCTACCGGATCCATTGCCACTTGCATCGTCTCGTGTAACATTGTCGGTAGTTTCTTCATTACTCTCTGTATTGGACTCATGTTCTCCGAATCTGGCATTATGTTCACTAATTCCATAATTCCCGGTGAGATGTCCTTTAGCGTTTCTGTTATATGTGGTGCCGCTTCTCTCACTGATTCCATTATTGTTTCGCCGAGCGCTAAAGGTATTTCTTGGAAATAATATGGATACGCTCTTATTCGGTCTGAGACGGCTGATGTTAGTAGAGGAAGCAAAATTGGATGGCGCGGAGGTAGTCTCGAGAGAGGTGAAATCCTTGGTATCAAGCGAGATTTCAGCGGTGAGAGACGGGGCAGAAGTAATTGTCTCTTCTTGCGATCCAGACTCAGCTGTTTTGTAGTCTGATTTCTGGGCACACGGACATACATCTCCTGATTCTTCTTTAGAATTGAAATAGTATCGACTGCGTTTATATTTATTGGTTTTAACTTCGATGGATTCGCTCGTGTCTGAATTGAGAAGATTGTCAAATAGCATACTAAGACTTTTGAGAAGAGGAATATATTTCTCTTTAAGTTTCCCATTTCCATTAATTTCCCGTTTAACAGATTGATTTTTGCGTTTGTGGCGTAAATTATTGGGGAATTTAAATTTTCTAGGCTTCAGAGGGCTATTGATTTGAAATGTTTTCCTGTATGTCAATGGAGATATTTTTTGACTTCTCAGAAATTGATTTCCTGAAAATAACAAAAAAGTAAACATGATTTAGTATGTGCTATATCCCCGAGCCAGTCTTTGATGGTTTTCTTTACGCCAGATGGATGTGTGTAGATAGGTCCCTAGTCGTAATTACCTTGGTCGAGTTTTTTTCTGAACTTCAAGGTAGTTGGCTTTAGATGTTTCTTCGAGGAAAGACGCCTTGCTGTATTTTCTGGGAAAATAAAATTAAGTTCTAAGCCTTGTACGCTATTTTTTACTTTTGGTTTGGGGTCACAAGCTATATACAAATTAGTTATTTTAATATCCATTATTATAGCTGTTACGTTTAATGTGTAGTAAATAATAGATACCAACCTTGTATATCGTGTGTAGGTGTTTCTATCTGCTGGGTTTGCTGGGTTTCCGCGGCAATCGCCTCGTTCAATGAAAACGTCTTAGCTTCCAAGTCTGTAAAGAAAATATTGTGTGCTATAATAAAAAAATACTACGTCACAAAAATGCTAAACATCACATATTACGCACTTACAATAAATTACAGCACAATTAATAATTATATAGCAATGCCATCTGCGGATTTCCATTTTATGTCATTTTTGTGTGTGGTGTGCTCGCACACGTTTGACTAAATCGACTTTCTGTTATTCATTATTGTGATTAAAGTTTTAACCTTGGTGAAGAATGCATACCTAGTCAGCAATTCCATATTGCACGTTCTCATTATATTGACGATTGTGTCGTTTCTCGGGTGACGACATCGATTTGAGAAGACAGTAGAGCGTTTGAATTGGTTACGCTTGGCAAGTGTGTTCAATGGAATTATTATTGATGAACCACTGGATGCATTAATTGTTTGATTTTGTTAAGGTAATCAATGTGCCTGAATATATTGGCTGGTTTGTGTTATAATTCTTCCCTTGCTACATCCACGAGTGTGAATCCTGAAAAAGATAAAAATATTAATTCCGAATAATTATATATTATAATAAGTATGATGGCTGATAGTTGGAATATAAAGCGAACGGTCATAGGTACATTAGTCATAATTTGTTACGATTTAGTACTTCCGCTATCCTAAGTAATTTCATTCGCGAAGCACGTACTTAAATGTAGAGGTACATGTTAGCTTAGGTAATAATAAGATTCTTAACTTATGTTGCTACATAAGTATACTTAACAATCTCGTTCGGGACTGATTAGGTATCTTATTAAAGCATCAGTTATGCTCATCGACAAAAATTTCGATTGCGTGATTTTAAACGAATGGGTATAGGTATGTTATATTTATTTGTTTATAACTTTATAACTTTGGCTAATAGCAGTTACCGAATAGGTGTTCTTGCTCGAGTGTTAGAGCTACTAACTCTACAACCCTCACTTCCTCATATATCTAGAGGTTTTATCATATTACAAACCACTGATGAAAAGCCATCGATACATTTTTTTATATATTTGAATTAACAGTTTAAAAAATAACTACATGTTGTGTTTGCTGAGCAATAGATTATTGCATAAAATTGTAGATAGTAATGGCGCTTTTATATCAAATGTTTCGATGTATATAATAAAATAAAGGCAGTAAAACAAAGGAGTTGGTGTAGGGTCGGGGCGCCGCCGTTAAAATATTACGACCGTCCAATACCGGAGGATGAAATCTTTAATCGTATAGATACCGAGTTTTACGTGGAACTAAAGTGGCCTCTGGCGGCCGAAACAAAATAGTTCGATAAGCCGAACGACTTATGAACAAGTAAATCATATTTGGTGATGCCGTAAAAATGCCCAATCGTGCTTATCGAATGACGCTTTAATTTGATCGACATCGATTTGCGTTTTTTATTATGATCGTGACTTTAAAGTTAAAATATCTGCTTATAAAAACATGCTAACTCTGATTAAAAATATTTTTTTAAAATGGAGTCTGACCTCTGAACATAGGTAACTGTTTTCGCATGTCTATCCACAGGAAGGTTTTCGATAGAAATTGTGTTGCGGGAAAAAGAAATATTTTTACCCATTTCCAACCCCTGGAGGCTCCAGGTAGTAAAGTTATCGACATTTCTCTTATTGATTTAGTGCTTTTTCACAAGTCAGCGTTTATTTTGCGGTTGAGAAAACTTAGTTTTATTTGTACGCAAATCGGGGGCTCGCTCGCGCCCGAACGCTAGTGGCCGGTTACTTCCTCAATTTACGATCGCCCATAGTCCGGAGTTGTTAGTATGGCTGTCGTCACGCTTCGTATATTGTGGATTTATATTTTAACCATTGGGCTTTATTTGTCTGTATCGTTAGTTTATCTTGCCAATACTGAAAGGAGAAGAAACTATAGGATTATCATCTCGATGTTGTAGATAGTAAATCAATTTGTTTGTTCGCTTTCGTTTATATCGTTCCGGTTTATTATGACGTGCTAGTTAGTGAAACGGTTAGTCGAGCAACATATAAGCGCATTTGGTAATTGAAACACTGAATAATACAATAGCATCGTATGTAGTGGCGCAGTGTACAAAAAAGGATGCATAAACACCGGTTTCTTTTAGAAAACGATCCGATGATGGGTTCCCTATTTTTATTACATACCTACTTTGGGTGTACTTATAGCGAGTACACCCTGTAGGTATCTACTTAGTACGCGGCGGGCAGTCTGCGGAGTCTTACCACTCGGACGATAAACGGATTTGGGAGGGTCGGTATTATTCCGACGTAATAGAGTGATACTTCTTAAGGACCATTCAGGAAACTGATGACACTATTTGGTTTTGCCATAAAAAGTTACGATATCATATTTGCGGTATCAAAATATTACGAACAAATAACGCCTCGGCTGGCGGCCTCTCGGCTTTGATAATAATTTTATTATTTTTTATACTTTTACCGGGATAAACATTTTAGCAGATACATTCAGATGTCTTTATACAAATATGGAATGTATCTAACTAAGGTACCTACGCTGTGTAGTACCCATTAGATAAAATATAAAATCTGGAGGTTTTATTTTTGATTCGCTTACGTAATTACCTACTTATATATAATTTCCTTTGGGAGATTTGATCATCTTATTGATTATAAATAATTGAATTAGAAATTATTCAGATAGTTTATAAACAATTCAATAAGATTTTATTACGGTATTGCACAATATATTGTTGTTTATGCAAGATTTGATACTCCGTTCTGATTTAATAGAAATCCTAATCAAACAATATCTAAGGAATCGTTCTCCTAGTCAGTTTAAAACAAAGCAATGGACCCGGCAGTAGAGAGCTGGCATATTGCCTCAGTTCCAAGTTTTACTGCCGCTATCTCAGGGTTTATGCCTTATAAAATCTGGTCCGCGGCCACGCAGAATCGCCCTCGGCTAAAAAGTATGACGGGGGAATAGATATTATCACAATTGGTAGCTATTGTTCAATGGGGAACAGCTTATGCTTAAGAACTTTTTATTCTCCATTCGGCAAGCTATTGAAGAGTTATGACTTGGGTTGTTGGAAGATAGGGACAGTATTATTGCTTAAACTTCACCGTTTGGAGCAGGTATTTGTACCATTACATAGTAGATGGGTACTATTGGGATTGTCTCGGACAATGAGCTGATGATGAAGGCAGGGTGTGACAAGTGAAGCTTGGATTGGAATAACATGTGAACGATGTTCTGGTTACGTATTCGCATGTTGAATTTTCAAAAGAGGTGTCTCATTGTGTACGGAACGGTGACTTGGTGCCATATCCGACAAATATTTGTTTAAATTTCCGGACCTTTTGCGGGGTATAGCTGGTGTTGTGATATTTATTCATGTTTTTGTAATAAACTACATATCTATTAGCTTTGTTTTAGTGTGGTTATAGCAATTAACCACACTGGGCCAGTTTGACAAACTATGGCCCGCATCTGCCTAGTATTGACCAAATACTATCTATGAATGTGGGCGCACTGAACGGTGCTTATAGGTAAGCCGTGGATAGTTAATAGTTGTTCTAAAGTGATATTAGGTAAAACAAATATGAATGACCGCAACATAATAGTAAACACTTCTACATATCTAATCATGAACGGATCTCTAATAACATCATAAAAATCGGGCGAGGAAGGGACAAGGTGTAACAATATATTCTGGTATAAGTCCACAAAACTATTTAGGAAAATCACGGTCGCTGTCTCTATAAGGTTGTTTATTCTCCCGCGTCCCAACTTGCAAACATCCGCAGGAGATGACTTGGGCGAGTCCACATTTTATATCCCACCCCACTTTACGTCCGTCTCCTGGGGAGTCCAGGCCGTAATGTACCAATGCGGCTGGCAATTTTATTTGCACGCAAATTCGAAGTCTCGTAACATCGCCGGAACTGATGGGTCTCAGTAACGAACTCCGCTCTCGTATGTTTCGACTTATCGCTTTCATTTCCTTCTAGACGTACGTCCAACGATTTCGCAATTCTTTTCTTTGTATTTGTGTTTTCCAATTTATGCTTAAACCAAAGTAGCTCTTTCTTATTTTAAATTTTTACACATACAATTGCTTATGCTAGGTATGCTTAAATTTATGTAACGGTTCAAATAAATCTTAGGTAACGTGTAAGATATGCATTTTTAAGCTAGGTAAAACTACAAACAAGCTATTTTTTCGTGGTAGAGTAGCTATCGACGGCCTGATTAGCTCAGTAAGTAGTTAGCCTGCTTTCTGCGCTGAGGGTCCCGGGTTTGAATCCTGGTAGGGACAAGCTTTTTGTGATGAGCATAAATGTTTGTATCCGAGTCATGGATGTTTAATATCTATATAAGTATTATATACCTACTGATTTCGCCCTCAGTTTATTGTACGGTACCCATAATACAAGCATTGCTTAGTGTGGGACGTATAGCTGGTGTGTTCGTCTGGCGATATATTATATTCTACGCGTGGATGATTTCAATGTAATAAATAAAAGCACGAAATCCCAACAGTGGTTTCAGGTTGTCACTGAAGTCATAAAATTTACCGTCATCACATGTAACCGCATAATTTATATTGAGTATCCATCCATACCCGCCAGAATGTTCGCACTAAATCAGCCGAGTGTACGCCCTAACGTAATAAGGAGAGGCGATAGGATGCATAGATAGGTGAACAAAGACGCGAGACCACAATGGACTCTCCTCCCGGTTTATTGTCTATGTATTTGGGTTAAGGCACATACTCACTTTGTATCTGTGTAGCTATTCTTCAACCTATATCTACTTAGGTGTAACAATAACAGTGTAAAACATTTGAAATTTGGAAAAAGAATATGAATGATTCAAAATTACACCAAGTACTAAGTGCACAGTGAATGATTACTAAGTGCGTTATGAGGTTCACTTTCTCTTAAAAAATGTAAAATCATTTACATATTTATTATATAGGTAGAGTATCGGTATTACTTACTCATTAACCCCTGAAAATATTTAACACATTTTTGCATGCACCCTATACTAATTTTAGATCCCATATACTCGTATTTATATAAACGAAAATTATAGACGATAATCAATACTACCCATATGCGAACCTTTGCGAACACTTCTAATTAGCGTTAGCTTATGTCAGTAATATATTTAAAATACTTCATGAAAATTTAGGAAGATTTAAAGACGAATTGTCTTTAAATCTTCCTAAATGTAAATATGTAGATTATTGCGACCGAAAATGATACAGTTATAAAAAGTTAAAGCTCTTTTAAACTTTCTTTTAGCTATTATTGCTGGCCAGACCACTCCAATACGGTTGCTACTAACAAAATTAATTTTCACACATTATCGTGTCGGTTGGTATGGCTGGTAGGTAGGTATACCATCCGTGCCGAGAGCCTTATCTCTCAGTTTATGGTCTCCAGCATCCGCTCACGAGGCAGAAATCGACCGTTAGAACCTAGTTATAGCAAATATTCAACTCGTATTTAAATATTCGCTGGGCGTAGAGTCTGGCCCTTATCTTGGTAGTACCTACTGTTACCTGTGTTTTATCTTTACTGCTCCCCGCTATTGTTATTGTTCCCTGTTTTATAATAATTGTCGATTCCGTTAAGTAGAACTAAAATTTCTCCTCGTGGGATGAATTGTTATCTGGCTGCCTACATTCAATTATGATATCTGATCTGACTCTTTGAATTTGTAGTAGTAGCCACGTTGAGGCTATTTAAATTATTGTTTTAAATTTGGATTGTGTGAATGTTTAGGACTCTACATGTTGTCCTGGTGCAGTTCGATTACTCTATTGAATTGTAATATTCAGGGTTATTTAAAAAAACATAATAATCTCTTAAAGGTATTAAAGATTCATTTTAAAAAAATATTAAGTTTGGAGTCTTTTATTAATTAATATATTTTAAAATAAAAATTATGACAAAGTATCGTAAGCCAACCGGTAGTGTGCAAGACGATTACCTAATATATGTGCAAAAAGCCTTATGTGACAACGTGAGCCGCCATGCACACAGCGATTCAATACAGAGTTTCAAAAGTCGTAGTTCTCTGATATCTCGTTAGTTATTTAGTCCTAAAAGTTTTTTGTATTTTCCAATGAACCCTGTAAATACTTATTAATTATCGTAATTAATGAAATTTGTTGTACTTCCGACATTAAAACTGTTGTACCTAAGTTCTTCTGAAATTAGTTGAACTACCTTCTCATTTGCTGCGTTCTCCGATTGTTTCTGATTCGCACCGTTTTTATTACGCTTCGCTCTTCTATAGAGAACAACAAAAGCTACAAGCGTCGACATTCAATCGACCTTAATCAGACAGCATAACACGGTGCTTGGTAGGCCTTCGATATCGGTACATAGGTGCTTAATATTTCATGTGCGAGTCGGGCCGGAATGCGAACGGAACAATTTGCCAATAATCCTATCCCCGGGCAATAACTGAGGTGGCGCCCACCAGAAATGGGTGTTATTGCCCATGAATGATTTCCGCTCAACTCATAGGTATAAGATCGACTTGAATTCCCTTTGTATTGAAATTGGGTATCCTTATGTTTAATTTACGTGCATGGTTTATGCTTGTAACTTGTTACACTATTTTGCAACAAGGTGTAATTTATGGGGTCCAAGTATGTAATTTTAATTTATGTATGTAATTTTGTCTATATCTTTACTTTGTAAATATTTAAATTATTTTCTTTGTAATTATTGTATATATTGAGTTTTATATAAGTAGGTAGTTATGAATGTCTGGAATCATCTGTAGTCATTTCAGCACAGTTAAGAAGCCAAAATCCTTCTTGACGATGAATCAGAAATAGGCCCTAGCTATTTCTGATTTATCGTCCGGAAGGATTTTGTATGCTTGAATACAAAATCCTTCTGGACGATAACCAGTTAGTGTAAAACTAGAAGTTTACACGGTTTCTACTGTAAGGGCGGAGTACAACATCCAAGGCTTAATTGAACTACAGTCATATCTACCTATAGATAATCTTACAGAATTTGTAGATATAGATTTGAAGGTAGTTAAGTTAAAACATAGATGGTGCACTCCAGCCTTACTGTTTATTATGTTCTACCATTGCACTTGGAACTTTTAATTAAAAAAATCCAGAGTACTCTACCGATCTTGAAAACTATAAGAATGATAGATACTTACGTGGTTCGTAGGTATTTACTATGTCTATACTAACTGAATGATATGTATATGATAATTTTCCGCAGGATTACATAGGTTTGCGTAAATGTGTATGTATAGCATTAGAAATGATTCTAGGTCGTGAGATATATTGGCAGACATCCAATTACGTGTTGATTGTGAAGCGGAAGAATTCGCAAGACGTGCTTGGAGATATCTGTATGATAAACGTACGGCTTAGGAAATTGGTTCATGATAATGTAGAAATGGCTATTGCAAAATATTTATGGAAAATTGAATGATTATAGAGGTGCACTAAAACGAGTGTATAAAGAAATTTTGGCTGCTAGTTATATGTGTGTATCTAACCTGTACACAATATTATTAGGTACCGCTTGTGTGAGTCAAACTCGGATTATTTTTCCAGCATCGTGCCGGCCGCTGTGCGCTGCATACAAACAGAATCACAGAGCGAACGCTAAATACGCCCCAGTTCCAATTAACTTTGTCGTAGAAAAAGTACGAAATCGCCCGCCATTTACCCACGTATTTAGCTGAATGTGAACGCGACCATACGAGTGCTACGGTAAAATTTCCGAATCAAGTTAGTTTAAAATTTGTTCTAAATTCAAATGAAGTAGCTCTTTGTAGTTCCCTGTGGATGTGAGATAAGGCTATTCGAGACGTAAATTCTGTACTCCTATAAGTAGCGCTCCTTTAGATTTGAATTAAAGGCATTGAAAAGTTCCATATAAAGTTTTTGTTCTTGTTGGAATCTCATATACTCACAGCGTGATACAGAGAGCGAAAAGGTAGGTGCTATCATTTGAACCAGCGCTTCATAATGCTTGTAATAATTATGTGAAGTCACAATCAATATTTTTTATAATTACAATTTTCATTTTGCTGGAAACATTTTTCTAAATATAATTTTCAAGAATTAATTATTTAAAAAAATGCCCTGATGAGGCGGAAGTTCAAAGGGTATTATATTTTTTTGGGTCACGCTGAATATAATAACACATTGATTTTCACAAAATGTATGGTACATAAGAGGCGGCATATTAAGGTAGCTAGATACATTAGGTATTCGTTGCAAGGCCGTAGGCATGACCCAGGTAGATAAGTTTGAAGCCTTAGGTTGTTTTTTTAAGATTATTAGTGAGGTGCTTATCTTGGTGTCAGGCGTTAACCGGTCGGCGCAAGTGCTAGGTACATATTTAACAAAGTGTTGTTATCCTTAAGGTTTTTGCTCGGCGGCGCGTCGGCATCCCTTTGTCCTTTGGAGCGCGCCTCTCATCGCCACGCTTTGTATCTGATAATAAATGATTGCACGTTTGTCATATTTTTATTTTTTGGTATTGCATGATTACTGCTAATTATTGTATTTTATATATATAGTATTGAATTAATAATGCGAGGGGGATGGCCTAATCCCCCTCGCATTGAGGGGAGGTCTTTGCCCAGCAGTGGGACATTAAAAAGGGCTCGTATTATTTATTATTATTTAATTTTTAATACATGCACTAGTACAGCCGTACTACACACTACACTATGGCCGTAAGTACTATTATTTAATCTGTGCTATATATATGGCTTAGGACCGGAACACATGCACGCGAAAGAGGAAGTTCCTTTACCTCGGTAGTGTTTTGACATAGGTTGAGAAAAATATTTATGTTATCCCACCTTTAATACATATGGGATATACTAGTTTCTGCCCGTGGCACCGCCCGCGTTGCCTCTGTGGAACATAGTCTGTAGCGGTAATGATTTTCCTGTTTGTGAAATATCCTTTAGAACTGTATGCGTAAATCTGAAGATTACTTACATCCAAACTCACAAACTTTACCTTTTTATAATATGTCTATGTATATATACAACATAGTCGTGTTAGTTACACCATTTAACTCAATTATCACAAATAAGTCAACAACGGGTGGGCTGATTATCCTGATATTAGATTTTTTTATTTATCCTCGCCCCGAATAGCAGAATAACTATTAAAATATGGGAAAAAGCACTAATAAAGTAATAATAGAGATAGAATAGACGTTCGCTGGGACGGCTAGTATTAATATAATGTACGAGACTTAAAGTTCGTTGCTATGGCAACACAGTGTTAAAAATGTATCGAATCAAAATATTTACTTATCTATTGACTACAATATTTTCTGAAGATCAAATTGGATGTTTTAGTTGGTGTCTCAGAATTTGAAAATGTATATTTGGCGATACAAAAAGCACTTTTCTATCATGACAAACGTCACAGTATCGTAATACCCATCGCAAATACCGCGCCGACGAGTATCAACGAGATATATATCCAGAGAACAATGGCTCCGGTATCTTAATTTTCAATTCTCGTAGCGGACATCCGGTGTGATTTGTTGCGCCAGATAATATACAAAGCGACGATTCAGCTGAAAATCTGCGCGCACTGACAGATAAAGAATTATACCTATTATTAAATTTTTGAATAATATTTTTTTTTAGTAGGTAATGTTCGTTTTTCGTGTTTTAAGAAAAAAATGTCAAGCATCTATAACCATCAGAGAAAACAAGTTATACAACGGAAAGTCTATAAGTAGGTATCAACGGGCGGCGTCAAGGAAAATTTTCCGAGAAGTATTCAACCTTTATAATTACTTGTAATTACGTAATTTAAGCTTTAAATCTCCTAACAAAGGCAATGTTTGAAACT
This sequence comes from Pheosia tremula, assembly GCA_905333125.1. Classification (NCBI taxonomy): domain Eukaryota; kingdom Metazoa; phylum Arthropoda; class Insecta; order Lepidoptera; family Notodontidae; genus Pheosia; species Pheosia tremula. The sequence goes on along the minus strand of HG995405.1, from coordinate 4,073,126 downwards.
TGGTAATTTCCAAATTAAGTCTTTCGGAGAAAGATTTTTGTGTAATAGTTTTACAAATAGCAATATTCTATAAACCGTTTAAATTACTACGAATTTTATACCTACTCCCTGTCATTAGGATTCAGGATCCGATAGTTACATTGGAGCTGTGTTTGTCGGATATTATAGTTCTGGGTTTGTTTGGACATAAATTCCTCCTTTGTTGGATCGGATTCTCAATCTTCTAAACATGACTCAATTTTCTGTTGCCTGACATATATTGTCGCGCAATCATTGCGACTACACCCTCAAGTTACATTGTAGGTATGCTTTATTACCACCCTCAAATCTAACCAACGTGCCGATACCGAACGGTTCGACATGTATTCGAATCGATTTGTTTAGAAATTTTCTCGTTTCAACGATGATCTTTCAGACCTATTCATCATGATCGATTCGAATATTCGATACGACTCTGCAACCGAATGGTCGGAGTCGACTACTCCCTGTGTTTAAATAGTACATTTCATAATGCAAGTTTCAATTAATAGGCGAATCGGTCGTTATCAGACTTGTCGGTTTTTGCTATAAATATGTAATGGGTAACTGCGAAAACATCCTACTCACGAAGATAATTCATAATATCAAGCGTAACCTACATTTTGATTATTCCCCACATCCCGACGTGGAACTATCTCGAATAAATCCCCACATTAATGACATGCGTTATGATATTATCTCGTAATTTATCGCCACTTAATAGGCAATGTAAGCCTCGAATTGATCTTATATACATCGATATGTAAACGAACCGAAAAACACAATTAACCTCTATTTGAAGAAAATGTTCATTCACGTCACTTGTCTTCCTATAATTAAATATATTTAGGGCTCTTTGTCTCATCAGTAACACTTGATGCTCGTTAGTACCTAATTAGCGGTCCCTATATCAAATTAGTTGCTAACTGGATCCTCGTCACAGATAGGTTAAGCACCTGAAGGATAAGATACAATTATATTAACTGATAATTAAAATATTCATAGCTAGGTATGTGGGTCCAATGAGGTCCCAGCACACACATTTATTATTCAATCTCAGGGCCTACTTACGATGCAAAACCAGGTAGCCTTTACCTCATCATTTACGAGTTTCTTCTTAGCAGGTGTGGCCGTATTTCAAGATATACCGAGCAGTTTTATTTTCGTCCGCGTCATCGGTATAGGGAAGATGAAAATCTGAGAAAATCCTCCGGGGACGCGGACATTAGCATATTTATTAGTATCATCCGGGCCGAACCCGCGGGCGCGCCGCAGATCTGTTATCAATAATGAATTACAATAACATTTGTATTTACTTGTTTTAAATACAATTGGATGAAACAGTGTAAATTCTTATTTTCACATGCCTAAGCGTTCATTCAAAGCGGTCAGATGTCTCTGCTTCGAATGTGTCTGGAGTCCTACCTTTATCTCTTTAGCGGAAATGTGGCGGTGGCAGGTGGCCAGGCGGTGGTATGTGGCGGTGGTATATGGTGGTGGTGGTGTGTGGCCTGGCGGGGCGGCCGCTATGCCCCGACGATTATTGCCGTGTTCTAGTATATATGTTACGTGTTCCGAAATCTCTTATAGCGCGATTCAGGATTGTGTTGAGAATGTCTATTGTACTGAATGCGTCTGCAGCGCCATCTGTGTAGGCACTACATCTCCATTGACTTGTGTTTTGCCCAGCGCGTGGTATCAGTGTGTGGCGCGAGGTGGTGCTATGCAAATATAGGTAATTGCGGCCGGGTTGCAGCGGACGACTGCGCATTAGCTGCTCTTTGTCCGGGGATCGTTCGCTCCATTTCACTAGACTCTGTATATTAGCCGATTTCGAGTCTAAATGGGAAATACGTCTGGGATGTATGCTACGTATGGGAACAAAACTCTAATGTTATAAGAACTATATTGAGATTAATTTACATCTGTAAGTTGGAATTTGGAAAAGAAAATCTTTAAGCCTTTTATTATTTCCACAAGGAATATGATCGCTTAGCCTGCCTTGGTGGACGATACATGATAGAGAATACCTAAATTTATTTAAAATTTCATACAGAGATCACAGAATTATTAGAATATTCAGACTAAAAGTGAAGCTTAAAAACTGGCCGAGCATGTTGTATAAATGGTTGACTAGATATTTTATGGTTTAACGTATGTGTTGGCTGATTATTTTAACAAGTCTGTGACAGAGGAGTATTTCTTTTATTACTTAGGTATATTATTTATTTGCTGAAATAAAATTGGAATTATGGTGTGCGTCAAGTAGGTACATTAAATGTTGCGGTTAAACAAACTCAGTGAATGAGTTGCTAAATACGCCATTTTGTGGCATTTGTAAGCAACGCTTGTATTATGGGTACCGTATAATAGACTGAGGGCGAACCCAGTATACATAACTTATATACATATTAAACATCCATGACTTGGGTAAAAACATTCGTGTTCATCACACCAAGTTTGTCCCTACCAGGATTCGAACCCGAGGCCCCGGCACAGAAAGCACTACCAACTGCTCTAATCAGGCCGTCAAATGTCGTCTCAGTTCTACTATTCACTATTGCGAGCATTAGTTACATAGGGAAAAAATATATTTTGTGTCTCAATTTTCATTTCCTACCCTCAGTAGATATCCGTGATTTGTAGCGTTAGATAATATACAAAGAGGCGGCTTCGCGGGATGACGCCGACGTCAGCGGAAAATGTGCCTTGTCTTGATCTTCGATACTTTAACCGGAGCGGTTTCAGTTATCAAATATTACCTTCGTTCCTTTCGAGCTCCCTCGCTACTAATACTACTAAATTATGTAATAAATATTTATGATATTTATTGATGTGCGATTGTTTTTGTTCATATTACAGGGTTTTAGATTTTGAAATGATACATAGAATAATAGATTTAATTACCTCCGTTTTACTCTAAAATAAGTGTGGATTCCATTGGGCCATGTTAATGACGATATATTGATTAGAATATTTTCCTATTATAAGTTTACAAAGGTAAATGTTTCGAAATGTGTAATTACAAGATGAAGTTCAAAGTAAAGTTGAATGCCTCCATTAAATTAAAGAGACCATTTTATTTATTAATTAAGAACATAATAAATTGATAGACCGTTCTTGAATAGCAGTTTAGTACACTGACCTACCTAAAAATACTATAGCTTGTGTCGCATAAATGAAGTTTTGGATTAAACAGTTGTACCTTCGCTATGGGGACTGAATCCGCTCGCGATATAAAGAGTAATAAAACTCTTCACGTACCTCCAATAACTTTCAAAAGGAAACACAAATCAAATAACAACCAACCAAAAACAAGTAACTTCGTTCAGCTTTCAATTTTCTTTCTGCCCATGAACTTGTTGTAGAAGTTATATTTTACCTCTATCTAAAACATAAGAATTGTTACACAATAGATATATTCAATGTCTAAGAATAGTTGGGCTTTATGTACAGAATGATGAATGTTATTGTCATTATAAAATCCATTGTTGTAAACTTACAACATCTCTCACATTGTCAACAACATTCTCATTTAATTTTTTCTCGTAAAGTAAATGTTTAATAACAAAAAAATCGACGCAAGCCCGTATCTTCCCTCCACACTCGCGTATACACGCATGCAATTCTGAGTTTTGTGCAACCGATTCTGCAATAGAATGGAAATCCTATTTCGCACTTCAACCGCCCGGAAATATCCTGCAGCCTCGAAATACATATTTACACAGACCGTCACGGAACAAAAAACATCAATAAAACTAGTTTCGCGGCTCGTAAACACTCTAATAAAGTTTAGTAGCCACTCACGAGGACGAACGCTGCGCATTCCCACATCCTGTGTCGTACCACTTCCCTTCCTTCCCTCTATTGTCCTTTCACTCTAATTTATCTAATGTTCGCCCCGCGAACGACATTACTGGACCTCTTGAAAAAATGGATATTACTACCTTCCAGTTACTTGGCGATATTTATCGAAGGAACGTAATTAAGGTCTTTGCCTCTAGTGTAGTAGTGGAAATGTGATATGTTTAGGAACTTAAGGATAATATTTAGAGGTCTCTACCACTAAGGTTAGGTCACGAACTGTAAGGTAGTACTTAAATAACTGTTATAACTGTTAACTGTTATAATAGAGTTATAACAGTTTTATGAAGCACCTATATGCTCGTAATTAAAACCTTTGCATAATTAACAGTGTCCTATATGATATGACAAATTAATCGTAATTAAATGTTCTCGGATAAGCGCGCATCCTCAGAGAGCCATGATACAGCTAAATATACATAAAACATACATTACGGGATTCCCCCATATCCTTAACGTAGAGTTATCTCGAATAAATCTTCCTATGATAAGCGTTATCATTTATCTCGTAATTTATTGTCACTAATAGCAGCCGTAAGCTCAGGATCCGAAGTAGGTATCCGTCGGTGATATTACTGCCTGCACGCTTAAGGTTATTTTGGTATGGCAATGCTTTGTTTTTGCGTAACGGTTTGCTACGGTTGTCTACCTGTACCGTTCAAACGAAAATTTTGCCAAGTAGGCTAAACAGTCTCCGATAGTATTTTAGGTAAATATGAAAGATCTTATTTACCGAAACAAGATAAAACTCACGATCGATTTTCATTCAATAATATTGTAATATTGGTTAAGCCTGTCTGACCTGCGTGTGTTAGTTTTACCAAAACCAATTTGGGAAGAATATCTACTAATATTCAGAGTTTTAAAATATATCAATTCAGATCATCACAGTACATAATTTGACACTACATTCGCGTCAGAAAAACACACCATATCCTCATCATATCACAATACATCATACCACATCATAATAATGCCAAACAACACTTGTATCATACGTAACAAACAAAGCTAATTACGAAAAGACGAAAAAAGTTGAAAAGCCTTGCACGTGTCTATAAATGGTTTATCCAAGGGAACCGCTTGATTTTGCTCGAGAATAGTTGATATATTATATTGTAAAATTATAGGTGCCTTAAGTATATAGGCCCTTAAATACCTTAAGGTCAACTTGGTTTGAAATAGTTTTGGTAACCTAAAGGCTAAAGTTGTGCCGTGGCTAAGTAATAGTTTAGTGTATCCAGCGGTCCACCATTATAAACCTGCCGCTATCCAGTCGCAATCTAAGTTTCAATTCTGTTTGAATATAAATTGGATTTGCAGCAACAATGCCGCGAATGTATTATACTCGGTGGGACTTCCCTCCAAGAACGTTGTGCCTGACAAATTGATTTATTAATCTACATCGAATTTATAGTGTCCAAGTTTTAATGAATTTTTGGTTAGGTATACGTAACCGTAGTACAGATTTCGCGTATTACGGTTCCGTAATTTATTATTGGTTTCAAAAGGAAAGGTGTTTTATCGAGAAACATTTATTTTAATGGCAAATTTCTATTGACTAAGGTTGTCGCCTTGATTTTTAAATTCAGGTATGGGAGCGGTAATTCGCTTCTAAATGAATTACTTTTCCAACATTCAAGTATATGAATCGATGATTGAAATAAAACTAATCTTGCGAATTTTATCGCGTTTATTATACGTTATTTACGTTCCCAACGTCTCGGCTGCTTTACAGCCACCATATTCACGGGAGGACTGAGGAGGTTTGGTGTCGGTGGTGGTTGGTTGATTGCTGTAAAGCAGCCGAAACGTCGGGAACGTCAAAAATGTATAATGAACACGATAAAATCCGTAAGATTAGTTTTATTTCTATGTGTAGTATTCGTGTAAATATAAGAGATCAATATGTAAATTGATGATGCTTAGACTTTGATGATCGCAGTAGCTAGTCCGTGCAACGAGATTCAAGAGGTACTAGGTATTAATATTTTACGATTCTTTCTCTCTTCCACACAGTATAGAGCTCTATTTCTAAAAATAAGGCACGAAAGAGGTGAGAAAGACGTACCTACTGCTGTGTGGGAGCCTATATCTGTCGGCGCGGATCGTGACAGATCGATCGACCTAGTTGGGCGCCGGCTAATTGATGATACTTCGGCACCTTGTTAGATGTGTTTGGTTGCGTCATTATATTTTATGACCTGGCTTCGGGTTACTCTTCATGATTACTTTTACTTATATCTAACTTTTACTAATAATTAAAGTGACTTGGATCGTTTGTATAATACCTTCAGCACGACGAATGCCTGAATACCGCAGTTCGTAGAGACCCTGCTTTCGGCGCCGAGAGTCCTGGGTTCGAACCTGGTGGGGACAAACTTTGTGTGATGAGCATTTGTACTCGAATCATGGATGTTTGATATCTATATAAGTATCAAATTCTGAGTTCACCCTGAGTACCCATAATCCTTCCTGAGCGAGTTTTGGTGCTTACAATAATGAGTTAAGTACTGCTTAAGTATTTATTACTTAGCATAGTGGCAATGGTGCTACCTGGTAACATGGCGTTGATATTGATGGTACCTACGAGAACCTCTTTTTAAAAGAGTAACCACTGAGTTTCTTGCCGGCTTTTCTCAGTGGAACCAATATTCCGAACTAGTGGTCACATCTGACTATTCCTAAGTGCTTTTTTAGCCTATACATGATAAAAAATGATTTCTCAAACAGTAGTACTAGTTTAATACTACAAGCATTTGTTTACCTAAAATCAATGAATACACTTAATAAATATGTTACGTACCGTCATACCGTGTAATTCATTATTGATAACGGATTAATATGGCGCCGCGAGCTTGGTCGGATGATACCAATAAATATGCTAATGTTTAATAGAGACGCCAGTCCTCCGCCATTCCTAAATGCTTTTACGTACCATTTCCCGAACTGATTGTATAAAATTCACCAAACAAGTAAATATGGCTATGTTAACAAAGATTGAAATCGCTTATAGGTAATTTAGATCTTAGCTGATAGTTTGTTAATTACTTATCCTTTTATAAGGAGTAATATCATTGTCATATATATATGCCATAGATCTCGAATAACCTATTTACCCTTTATGATAAACTAGCTGCGCCCGGCGGTGTTACCCGCGATAGCCTATGTGCTATTCCAGACTATAATCTATCTCTGTGCCAAATTTCATCCAGATCCGTTCAGCCGTTCGGGCGTGAAAGAGTAACAAACATCCATCCATTTATCCATCCATCCAAACTTTCACATTTATAATATTATATTTAATATATAATATAATATTATAATATTAGTATAGATAATGATGTAGCTACATATACTTACTAGGCTTGACGGTCTGATTAGCGCAGTTGGTAGTGACCCTGCTTTCTGTGCCGAGGGTCCCGGGTAGGGACAAGCTTTGTGTGTTGAGCACAAATGTTTGTACCCAAGTCATGGATGTTTAATATCTATATAAGTAATATATACTGGGTTCGAGTGTAGGACCGTGGTGTGTTCGTTTGGCGATATTTATTTATTTAATTTTATTATACGCTCTGGAAGCAGTGTTAGCCAAGTTGGTAGAACGCTTGCCTCGGTAACGAGGATTGCAGGTTCAAACCCCGGCTCGCACCTCTGGGATTTTTCATGTGCGAATCTCATTTTCAACCAAGATTATCACTTGCTAAACGGTGAAGGAAAACATCGTGAGGAAACCTGCATGTCTGAGAGAACCCTTCGAAAGATGTGTGAAGTCTGCCAACCCGCACTGGGCCAGCGTGGTGGACTATGGCCTAAACCTCTCGCATTGAGGGGAGGCCCGTGCCCAGCAGTGGGACATAAAAAAGGGCTGGAACTATATATATACGCTCTGAATTCCTTTTCTAGTTATACATGAAAGACAAGAACGAAAACACTTAAGGTTAATTTGGCACCTTGATGACACAATTATATCAGTTTTTCAAGAGGTCTGTTAATATTATGTGGGATGAACATTAGATAAATTAGAAAGAGGGGCAGGAGGACGAAGAGAGTATGGCCACTTCATGTGGTATGGGGGCGCGACGCTGCGGAGCTTACTCGTAAGTGGCCACTAAACTTTATTGTAGTGTTTACGACCTATGAAACTACTTTTATAGACATTTTTCTGCGCGGACACAAAGACACGGTGCAAGCATCTCGCCAGTAAATGTGTATTTTAAAATGTTTGGTAAACCTCGAATATGTGTACAATGTAGACGTGCGACTAGAAGAGGGCGACTACCTACGCGCACGCAATTGACTCGAGTCCGTGGATTCTGTACTTCTTTATGATAAGTGTTGTTGTATGTACCAACATCAAACATGCTCACAGATGACAGGGTTTCCCAATGCCCATTAAAACATTTGAAACATTTAGACAGCCCACAAATTTTAGCTATTTGTGCAAAAAGCTTTTATGTGAATTAACTAAACAGCTTCATTTGAACATAACAAACTTCTGAACATTGCCTTTGTGAGAGATTAAAAGCTTAAATTACATAATTGCTTGAACCTTTCCCAAATTTTCCTCAAAATTGATCGCTGTTAAGAGATTTTATGCCTATTACTATTTAAGGTGTACTACTAAGGTGTATACAAATTTGATTTTGACTTATAATTTCAAATAACGAAATTGTGGGAATTACTTCTATAGACATTTTAACTTCACCACGTATTAAATTTGATCTGATAGTGCTCTTATACTTAATGCTGTGTGGCTCGCGTCGGGGCGTTCCTCGAAGCTACCGCTTTGTATATTATCTAGCACTACAATTCAGACTGGACGTCCGTTACGAGAAATGAAAATTGAGATACCAGAGCCATTGTTCCGTGGATAAGTACGAGTATATCTCGCTGGTACTCGCAAGCGCGGGACGGCGGGCGGCGGCATCGCTCGGATATTGCGATAATGTGATGTCATCTCGACAGATAAAAGCGCTTTTGATATCGCGAAGGATACATTTTCACTTTCACGCTATCGTTGTAGACATCGTACCGGCAAGCTCCTAAGGATTTGCTCGACGAGATTTTTGTAAACAATTTATCAAATGTCTGTTACACGTAAACCTAAAGTGGCTGCATAAACAATTTTAAAAAGAGCTATTAGGCGGCAGGCGTTGTTGTTTTATTAAGAAACAGCTTGAAAAGTGACGACATTAGACTGAGATCTCATAATCTGTCTATCCGTATTTAACTTCAGGTTATAAAAACCAGATTTCAATACGCATTTACTGTATTAAGAGCTTCTTTGAATTAATATCTGAGGTGAAGTTTGCCAATAAAACTTAAGCGAAAAGAATGTATCAATGATATTAGCTTATTCGATTGCATAAAATAATCGCATTGTTTGTTCATGTTCATGTCATGGAAACTGATGTGCGTGTGACTCGTGCAAGCGATAATGACACTGTGTACGAACACTGTGTACATTTTTGGGGGAAATGCTTTTGGTATTCTAGTGTACCCATAGTCACTTGTTCATTAAATGGTATGAGATCACCAAATTAAATAATATGTCCGGCTTTATTTACCTAAAGTTATTTTATTTATCCCTCTAGAATTTAGGGGACGCCCGTGCCCAGCAGTGGAACATTAAAAATGGGCTGGAATTATTATAATTACTTTATTTACTACTAGCTGCGCACCGCGGTGTTACCCGCAATTAAAAAGTATGTCTATCCCACGGGAACCCATTTTACCGGGATAAAAAGTAGCCTATGTGCTATTCCAGACTATAATTTATCTCGGTGCCAAATTTCATCCAGATCCGTTCAGCCGTTCTGGCGTGAAAGAGTAACAAACATCCATCTATCCATCCATCCGTCCATCCAAACTTCACATTTATAATATTAGTATAGTATAGAGTCTATACTCTATACTATACTAATATTATAATCAAAATCTATATTTTGAAACGTACTTATTTTTTGTTAGACCATACGAAAGCAATTTAGAGTTAATCTTCAATAATGAATCATTTATTTTACTTTTCATCGATTGATTATGAAAAGGTATTGCTTGCATTATAGTGATTTATATCTACGTCGGTTGCATGGTTGTTCAAACCGGTTTCAACGTAGTCGTCGTATATTTGGGGTCGGCTAATTCACAGAGTACATAGTGAAATGGAGCGAATGATTCCCGCACAAAGCGCTGCTAATGCGTGCCCGTCCGCTGCAACCCCACCGCAATTATATTTGCATTCGACTACCTCGCGACCCACAGTGTCAACACGCGCCGGACGAAACACCAAGTAAATTAGATGAGATCCATACGAAACCTTGCAGACAAAGCAAGTTACAAAATCATAATTTACATATTCTGTTTACATGTGAAATAGACAACATTTTAGGTAATAAGATGGATGTAATTGATAGAAAGTTTAGAGGCGAAACACGTGTCGAACACTTTTTAGATTCGCTTCGTTTCGAGGAGAATTGCATATTATTTGGGGTCCCGACACTCGTGACAGACAGTTTCTCGACTAACGTCTAGAGGAGTTGGGTGTTGCTGGCTTCTTTAATCATCGATCAACTTGTTTGGTTTATAATTGGAAAAGTTAACAAGCCGAGGGTCAGTGGTGGGTTCCTCTTCCCCCATTTGTTTAATAAGATGCATGTTGACATAGGTAGATCTATTAGTCAGCTGATAGGTATAACAATTCAAATGAATATATGCCTATAGGATCTCTTCGACCGTTCTGTGCGTTTATTTCCAATCGCCTCAAGCTATCAGATTTATCCCAAGTTGTGACTGTTTGTCAGTTTCACGAATGGATCCGACAGCCGGCGTGTCCAAATACCGCAGAAAACAATATTTTGTTTGGTACCTCTGGAGCTCAAACACAAAATGCTGTTTGTAATCTATTTTAATAACAAGAGTTTGTTGCAAAATTTAAATCAGATTCAATGCGACCAATAGGTATGTCTATGGTTAAGTTATCAGTTTTAAGTAACGCAAGCAATTGGACCGTGTAAAGAACGATACTGTTCGTCCTTCCGTTGCCCGGCTCATCATTTTGCATAATACCTTCATCATGGGAGACTGCATATATTGTACTGTGTAGAAGATTGCTCATAAATTTCCACATTTAGTTTTCAACCGCGCGTAGTTCGAATGACGGGAGTGGGTTGGATTGGTTTTAATTAGTAGTTCTGCGTTATGTCTTAAAATGTAACGCTCTGCTCATAAAAAAAACCTTTTTTTTTTTATACATTATAGGCATTATAGGTATTTGATCTCGATCTCACCTGATGGTAAGTGACAATGAGATCTACGATGGAGCATACTTGCCTAGGTAGGAAGGCCGCAGTAGATCGAGACGCTAAATTCACTAGGCACATGCAGCGCAACTGATCTGACCCGCCATCCATGAATGGCAACACCGAACATCATGCCGGAACACGGCTAGGCCGCTTGGCGACATGGCTTTGTTCAGTGGGTGGTGACTAACCACGGCCGAAGCCTACCACCAGTAGGGTGTACCACGTGTAGGGTATCTCGAGGGTACTTAATTCTCCTACGGACGAAGGTGACTCGACCCCATGTCTTACTTTTGTAAAGTAAGTTTGGTATTGCCGCCACATGATTTTCAATGAAGTTGTACCTTTGTTGAGCTGTGTATAATTCTTAAATCTTGTTTATGAGTTTAAGTATTTACTTGTAGGTAAGCAAAGAAGTAAAGCTTAATTCATAGGTTACATCATAGAAAATATATTATCGGTAAAAATAATAATTGAACTGGTATCTACTGACAACTTCCATTGCGTACAGCAAATACCTACCAAGAAATTTCCATACAAAAACCAATTTGTCGTAAACTGTCTACAATAATAATAAAAGTGCAGCATCATAAAATTGTTATGGCGAGAGCGTCTCAAGGATTTTTGATTCGACATTAAGTAGGTATACCTCCTTAGGCATTTTCCATACTCCATGTTGAATTTTGCCGTTTACGATGTATGAAAAAAAGGGATTGGGGTGCTTCGCACGAGAAGTGGCTATTAAATTATACAGTCTACATATGTTTGGTGAGAAATGTTACTGTGATCGCGATTTAACGAGAGGTGTTCGTTCAGGCAAGCCAGGGTTCTAATCTCACACAATCTGCACGATCCCAAACTAAGCATCGCTTGTAGTATGGGTACCGTACAATAGACTAGGGACGAACCCAGTATATATATTACCTATATAGACATTAAACATCCTGGGACTCGCAGCGCAGAAGGTAGGGTCAGTATCAAGTGAGCTAATCGGGTCTTCATTCTAACTCGATGGACTACTTGCTATGTAGGACATTATATCCCTTTTGTAAGATAATGCCCAGCTTACGACTGAATTCTAATTTGCTGAACACGTGTAAATCAATCCTGGTTTGCAACACGTGGTAAGCCATGCCCCAAAAAAAGCACGGTAAAATGGATTGCAAAGAAATATACTTCAGTTAGTTAATTTAAATGTTGAATCGTTAAATATCTCGACTAAAATACTAAATACTTCTACGATAAAGAACCTTGTATATTAAAAGAAATCTTCAGTCAATCAATCTCTCGAGTCTTCAGTTAGTTAATATAAATTTCGATACGTTAAATGTCTCGGCTATAAATATTTCTATCATATATCATGCAGCAAAATTGTATCTATATTAGACATATCTATATATAGACAGATTCAATGTAAATGAAATTAATATTTTTCTCGTCGAGAGCACTTCAAACATGAAAATGGCATATTTAACGTTTAGCGGAATTTAATATGTCATAAAATGTTATTTATATGCCGTTTGCGCGCGCCGCCGGCGGAGATTTCATCGGTTTGGGCCGCGCCTTTGAGCTTCAGCTCCGTAACGGGTTAATCTCATTTATACCTACTATATTTTCGGATAAAGAAGTGAAGAGCTTCAATACGTACCATTTACTGTTGAAGCGCTAGAGTGGTCGTGTTTTTATCCCACTTAATATTATAAATGTGAAAGTTTGGATGGATGGATGTTTGTTACTCAATCAAGCCCGAACGGCTAAACGGATCTGGATGAAATTTGGCACGGAGATAGATTATAGTCTGGAATAGAACTTTTTATTCCGGTAAAATGTATGATTCCCGAGTATAGATTTGATTTAATTTTTCATAGAGCAAAGGATTGACATGATATTTTGCATAGGTAGTGGTTTAGGGGTCAGAAAATGACATAGGAACATACTTTTTAATCGCGGGTAACACCGCGGGGCGCAGCTAGTATTATATAAGTGATTGAAGATATCGGAGTGGGACAGATATGTATCTTCATAGATTCAATACTAGGATACATGCAGGTACTATTTATATGAGTTTACTGACTTTACAAATATGAGAGACGACAAGGGCTTCGTAGTACTATCAGAGAGTTTGATTACATTTTCGAAAATATAAAATTAACAGCGATGTTAACTAAGGAACTCGTGGGAGATAAAATAAAGAAAGAAAATTGATATTCTACTTTAAAACAAAACTGTTTCATTATGAAAATAAATATTTGCTTTCTGTGAAAGGGTTGTTTGGTCGCGCTTTTATGGGCGATTCTTCGTCGGATTGCGTTGAAGCAAGACGGGGGATTCTCAATAAAACACCGAGTTACTGCCGGCCTGCGGCTCGTTCACATTGTGTTAATTCCACCTCGACGACTGAATTATTCAACGAAACACCCAAAAGTTTCGTGTTTGTATAGAAACCATTCAAAGACTGTTCGCAGAATCTTCTCATTCAGAATATTTATATTGAGATTCATTACATTGGGCAATGTAATTTTACAGGATAAATGAATTGGACCGATAAGTTACGTTAAAGTTTATCTTAAGCAAGAAAACGTGCTTCATTAAATAGAAAGTTGAACAAAAGTCCAGGCTATTACAACACTTTATGTATGGTTTTTTCAACCAATATGTCACCACAAATCAGATCAATTAGTTTGACGCCATTGTCATTATCTTGGCATCTTTGCTTTTTTGGGGTCGAGTCACCTTCGTCCGTAGGAGAATTAAGTACCCTCGAGATACCCTACACGTGACCCTGGGTGGTGCCAACCAGGTGACAACTCTACTGGTGGTAGGCTTCGGCCGTGGCTAGTCACCACCCACTGAACAAAGCCATGTCGCCAAGCGACCTAGCCGTGTTCCGGCATGATGTTCGGTGCTGCCATTCATGGATGACGGGTCAGATCAGTTGCGCTGCATGTGCCTAGTGAATGTAGCGTCTCTATCTACTGCCGCCTTCCTACCTAGGCAAGTATGCTCCATCGTAGATCTCATCATCACTTACCATCAGGTGAGATCGAGATCAAACACTTGCCTATTATGTAATAAAAAAAAATAAAAAAACAAATATACAGTTTTAGATGCGATATTTTTTTGAAGATTTTTTTAATTGTGTTCAAGATATCTTCCTTTTGAAATGAAACTACTTTTAAGGATTTTACCGCGTTATTACGTCTCTAACGTTTCGGCTGCGTTACAGCAACCATGGTCACAGATGGACTGAAGTGGATGACGTCCTAGTCTTCCTGATTATTCTTGAGATCATAGGACACGTATACATAGGTACGCAGCTCCTCATTACACCACTGACAGGATCAATTTGCCCTTAACATACCTTCAAACTAATGGAACTGAGGTATCTAATCAGATTACACACAAGTCGCAACCCTAAATCGTTATTTGTCTCGATAACAACGTTCAGACGACGGGAATGTTATTGATTGACACGAACAGTGTTTAACACTTGGACGCCTAACAGCTAATAGTGTTTGTTTTCGGTCTTTGGGTTAATTGCGTTTGATAGAGATGATTGCCTTATTTACATAGAAATGATAGATACGATGTCAGTGTAATTGAAAGATATGTAGAGATGTAAGTTGGGTTGTTATTTAGAGTATTGAATCCTATGTTCAAAGAACTTCTCTTGTTTTCAGTATTTAATCGTGTGTTTATGTTACGGCTAAAACTATAGTTGCGGCCGGCCGTAGTTGGTTAAACTTACGTGTATCCTATTTATAAACGGCTAAAACTAGCTGTAGCCTTCATCCATAGGCTAAAATTAGATATAGCCAATCGTTGGTACGGCTTGGTACCGCCTTTCAGCCTTTAGCCGTATTAGGGTACATACATTTTGTTATCTACACAAGCAGGTGTGATAAATACGCACACGTTTTTCAATGCACACTTGTTTACACCTCTCCGAAAAGCTTTTTAATATCGGGCCAGCTTCGGATGTGTTTATGAGTGCGGAAGCTCCGAGCCGGCACCGTCGACAATAAATCACGCTACGAGCGAATGAACACGAAATTTTGTAAACTTAATCCAAAGTCCAAGATGTCGATGAATTGTGCACAGCTCTCCAAGTTTCCAGAAAAGTCTGTCGAAGAATGTTCGCACCGCTGCATCTACCGTAAAAGTGAGCAGTTGACTGTAAAATAACTCAAACGCGACAACATTTTATTTATGCGAACTATTGGAGAGATCACAACAAGGTTTTTTTGTTGTTTGGCTTGCACGAGCTGCCTTTAACTTTACTCAACTAGCTGCTTGAGTTTTGTTGACTGCATTAACTTTATCGACAATGCCACCTTCTAGACTTGGCACATACTACTTTGTTATTACAACTGGAATATGTCGTAGTAAAGACGTGTTTTACGAAATAATTGATGAATCATTCTGTTATTTCTACATTGAGAATGTAAACCGGGAATGTTCCAATTTATTATTTGTATATTCAAGTCAAGATATTGATTTATACGAATAGCTGATTATATAAATTCGTGGGGCTGGTTCAGTGTGGCCACAAAAAGCACAAATATTAATCATCAATACATCCAATCATAGTCGCGTTTATTATTTGAGCCCGTGTAATTTATCGTATACGGCTTAACGGCTCAGTGATTTCGTTTTAGGAAATAAAGCACATTTTTGCTTAGCGAATATTGTATGTACTAGCAGTGCCCACGACTTTGTACGCGTGGACTTTTTTCTTTGTCATACCCTGAGCACCCTTTCATTTTCCAGGATGTAGAATTCATCACTTATCCCCCTATAATTTAGGCTATCACCACGCTGAGTTTCCGGAAAATCAGTGTCGTGAATTTGAAATACAGTTCCTTTAATATGTTTTTCTTAATAATGTAAACATTACCAGTTTGTAGTCAAATGTAAATTATGTGAATAAAAGTTTTAATCGCGTGAAAAGCTCTTTCATATTGCTATACCGTTGCATTACTGTGTTGAGTTTGATGGCTCATAGTTTTCTTATTGGAAATCAGATCACGTCACAGCCATTGGGGCTCATTCTATTCCCATTTATTACGCTATAAAGATTTGTATTTTTTATTGGAACATCCGATGCATTGGTTTTATACTTATGGTTGCCAATGGTATCGGTTCCATTATGTACGTATTAGTTAACGTTCATTCAAATAGCAAAAAATACGATAAAAAGGAAATAGGCCAAATATTGGCACATTATACAGTAAGTTAACAGAGTGAAATATTTTTAACGGATTCACCAGCTTAAGAAGTTGGTAGATTTTTGTGTGCACGTCACAATCGTTCCATTCGAGGGGTTAGTGTTCATTGGGTGGAAATAACAAAGACGATAAAACTGTTCGCTTGGAAAAGGGATATTGAATGAGGTCAGACGCAGATATATTCGTATTCAAGGCAAATGTCGAGGCGTGTTGGGGACAGCCGTTTGCGCACTGTTTTTACCGTCTCCACGATATGTCCTGTCGTTACTGAACTGATATTGCGGTCTCTTCGAACATTTTCATGTTTTTCCTTGTGTGTGTGTATTGATTCATGTCGGATTGCTATTGATAAAATGTTAAATATATCGGTAAAGCGACGCAAGTTGGTTTTTCTGCGCGTATATTTAATGAAGTTTACAATTACATATGTAAGTCTATAGACATTTGTAATATGTCATTATTTCGAGTACGTATATAATGGTGTACCCGTAGTGCATAAGTAGTTTTATGTTATTCTCTTAAAGAAATATATGGAAATGTAGCATTATAGATAACCTCATTCATAACGCGACAAAGATAGGATAAAAGCCATATTATAATATAAGGAAGCTCAGTGGACTGGATTGAATAGACCTTTTATTTAACTAGGTGCCTCTTAGTACCCAACCTTTATGTTCGATTCTTTGTGTCGCGTCTATTTAGTACCGTAACTAGAGTGACTTTATTCATAGCAGACATTTCCATTGAGGAGTCGTCGTTTGAAGAAAATGATGGTACCTCCGTGACACAGCTTATTAAGCGAGGGCAGGCGATAGACACGAATGTAAATTGAAAATAAATGACTCATTGAATAGCGATTCACGTATAGCGAGGATGAAACGAATATGGACTACTTTATTATTGACGAGCTTACATACACTGCTCAATCATATCACATTGCTGAATAATATATTTTTAAATATGGTTAGTTCGGAATATTAAATACACATAATTAGAGATTAGCAGTAGCCATTAGCGAGATCATTTAAATGCAAAATAATGATGCTCGTTTAGGCTCTTTAATGCTAATTAAGGCGGCTTAATTGCATTACCAATCATTTGTTTTCTGACTTTGACACATATATAATTAAAGGATCAAAAATGTACATCTATTCTGGTTACAGTGGGGCTAGTGTTCACTATATCCTTCGGCAACATCTTGCTTTTAGTAGTAACTATAACTTTGTCCTGACTCCTCTTGTTTAGGATTATTAAACTTGGTCCATAAACTCAAAGTTGCAAAATGAAATCCTCCAAAAGTTCCCCCGTAAAATCCATGTTCACGTGCGGCCGGTGCTCCATGCCGTACTCGGAGTACAAACGTCTGTTGGAGCATCTATATTGGCGGCACGGCACAGAGAGTTTTTGGTGTAAACAGTGCGGATTGAAGCGGTGGGCTCACGCCGCTCACGTGTGCCATGTTCTACCGATATATTACAATGAGCTCTTGGAACACGCCGATTTGAATTCAGAAGATGCTCAGTTTTATAAGGAGAGGGAGGCCGATTACTGTTTCTGCGGGAAGCATGTTGCTGATGCGCCGATGATTGGGTGCGACGGACCGAATTGTGCGCTGCAGTGGTATCACTTCTCCTGTGTAGGAATTGTTTCGGCCCCTGAAGGCGATTGGTTGTGCCCACGATGTGTCGCACCAAAAGAACTAACACAGGTGAAGTTCGCTAAGTTATTTAGAGCTAGCGATAATCTAAAATCACGAACGAATCAAATGCAGGCTATATTTTCGCTAGCCTGTATCCAATCGGATACAGACCATTATGAATTCATAATAATACATATAATTGAGTAATATATTTGGAAATCAATTCATTTAGTTCAATTGCTTTAGGGTTGTCATTCTAAGGTGTGTCACTATTTCATAGATCTAAAGAAACTAGCTATCATTTTCTCATAAAAAAAACATAACTTTTAAATAGTCATAAATTGGACCAGACATTACAAGAGAAAAATGATAATTTTGTCTCTTCTATCACTCTGGTTAGTTTGATCCTCACTTTAAGCGATACACACCGTCTATACCGTATAGCCATATATAGCAAAACTTAATAAAAAATATGGCATAACCAGAGTCGAATAGCATTCGATAAAAACAAAACAATCAGCTTGACGATGCGAATCCCCGTATCCGTGCCAAATGCATGTTCCTGAATTCACTCAAACTGTCTTACTTAAGTAATGAAACTGTACACTACGTGTGCATTCTCTTTGTGTAGTGTAACATGTGGAATTTCCTTCAAATTTCAGAGTAAACTTGTTAAGACCAGAATTGAAACTTGAGTCAATTGCGACGTCGTAAATATGATTCGAAACTAAAGCTGGTCCTGAATTAGACTGGCAGGTAAGTGATTTTATATTTAATTGAATGAATTATAATTAAATCCTTTGTATTTATGCTATTTTATAACTTAATTAAGCTACATTATTTTCTTACAGAGTATTTCTTGACTTCAAAACGAATTAAAACTATATTAATCGCCATTTTTAATTTGTAAGAAGACACCTCGATATTACTCATAATTACATATTATATTATATTTAAAAAAAATTGTTTCTAAGCACAAAATACGAGCATCGAACAAAGTTGCAGGGCCGTGACGTCACTGCAATGAGTCAGCACGTGTGCGACAAAGAAAGAGCACGACACAATTCTCTCCCCACTACTTACTAGTACTTACTAGTTTACATACTACCCATTGAACAACACCTCTGGCGCTTTTACACGGTGTGAAGAATTCTTTCAGTATATTTTGTAATTGTTATACTTGAAATGTTAATGCATCTAAAAAAATAAAAACACCTATTAATATTCTCAATCATATATATGCACGTATTATATACGTATATATACTTTGCATGCTTGGTACCTAAATTAAATAAATAATACTGTTTAAATCCGTTTTTTTAACGCAGTAAGCGACGAGATAATAGTCTTGAATCAAGACGAGTATTTTCCAATAATTTCATCAGCTTCTTCAATAATTGCTATCTAATTTAACCTTACTATAGCTTCAATGAATTCTAGAACTAAGTTCTTAAATAAAAAAAAACACGAAATGTAATAAGATGTACAAAACCTTGTCAATAATTAATTGAATATACATAAATAAAATCATTTCAGTGGAAAATATACGGTTTTAATTACTTAAATGGAGGCAACTATATTTCAGTGAGCGAGTTCAACTTGGTAAATGAACATCGGAATAGGTAGAGGGAATTGATATAAAGGCGCTATTTGAATGGCGAGAAAAGTATGTAAAAGTGAACAGTTTTAGACAGGGCGCTAGTGAAAGCAACGGTACAAAGATTGGGTGCTTTCATCGTAATGAGGGCTGTATATTTCGTGGGCTAATGCGATGTTAACGAGGGCGTATTATGCCCCCATATGAGCAGACAAAGCACCTCCATGCGTGAAACTACGTGCTGTTTTGATGCCTTATTAAGCAGAATTAGGGATGCTTGCGTTGACTTTCGTGCATAACGTTTTATAGGAATTGAGTTTGGTACACGAGTGCGAGCCTTGGTTGAGCTGATCCATGATCATGTTATATTTATCTATCTATCTGCCGAAACACGTCCACTGCTGGGCATATGCCTGCCCAAATGATTTCCACACGTCACGGGCCTCCGCCACTCGCATCCACCGGCTTCCTGCGACGCGTGTGATATCATCAGTCCTAGAGAGGGATCGTCTTACACTACGTCTTCCGGTTCGTGGTCGCCATTCTAGAACCTTTCTGCCCCAACGGCCATCGGTTCATGTTATAATGCCATTGTAAAAAATGGCACTTAAGCTGTTTGACATTATCAGGAAAATAACATTCCAATATGTACAGAAAACTATTTACGCTCCGCGTCTTATGACCAATTAGAATGTTGTTCAAGACTTGGTAAGTTCTTATCTGAACTTTTTTAATAATTTCCTTTGAGAAAGAACTATTTAGCGGGCAACGCACAACTTGTAACAACTACGACAGTTTGAAAGTTTGATATTAAAACACAGAAGAGGCGGGCGCTCCACTAATTATGAATAAGTAATTATGTCTGTGTACAGGAAAGTTTTTGATATATCAAATATTTAGGACTTGCTCGTTCGTTAATAAGTAAACTTTGTGTTACTTCTACTAATTGGACCTATCATCCGTAGGCATCTAAATTCTCTTTTTCATTTATGTTCGTTCACTGTTGAACGACAACTTTCTGAAAGTCGATCTGGAATAATTGGAAAATCAATGAGTGCTTAATTCGACGTTTGAGAAATAGATTTGCTCGACTCAATGATCGGGACTAATAATATCGAAAATAATGTAATCATGGAAAATAATATATATTGTTGTAAATTATCGCTATTCAAATGTTCGCGGTTCGATAAACAAATATGTAGAAGTCTATAAACTTACTATTGGTGTATCCGCTAATTAATGTTAGGCAGCATAGACTAATCTATATATCTATATAGAATATATTATAAAGTCTATACATATAATTTAATATATGTTAGTAGGTATATATATAGATTTCTGCTAACTAAAATGTGAAGCTTTATTCGATCTAAAATAAAATATTGTTGGATTATCTAACCAGTAAAAGGCTTTTCCGATGGTATAATTTTAGTATGTTAATCTTGTCAGGTGGAAACCCAACAACTACCTAGTCAAGCTCGGAGGATCGCCCGCCGGGCTCTGCCCTTTTCCTCCGAAATATTTCTCAAGGTCTGCTTTTGGCAATATTTTCATTCAAGTAATTAATAAATATGTTATTAAATAAATAAAAACTACATAATGAAGTATTGAATGCCTGATTTATTTTATTGCACAGCGCAAATAAATATAATTGCGGAACAACGAAACACTCTCTTTCTAATCACACACACACTAATCTTTTACAAAATATGTAAAAGATGTATGTTGCGTATTGTGTCTATACCAAAACCCATGTCTATTTGTCCAATCCCAACACCATAGAATTTACTTTAGAACTTGGATTTTAAAGCGTTCCTTTAACCAGACCACTGGCACAATCGTAATCTTGGGACGGCCGCACATAAATATCTATGTTTTCACATCATTTGCTTTTGGGTCTAAAGTGGTATTTCTGTCGCGTTGTGCTAAATGGCTTGGATATCCTCCAAATATGCCATCGAGATAAGCTATGAGACCTTTTACTGTTATTATTGAGGATCGCGGGCTAAACTTTTTGGTGCTTCCTTAACTTAATGTAAGCTACGATATCACTGTAGTGTGCGTGTAAAATATCTATACATATAAATAAAATTGGAGTGTCTGTTTGTAATATTAAAATAACCGCTTTTTACTAAGTGCATTTGGATGTATACACGGTACCTATACCGAAACAACATTTTTTACAATTTTTGTCTGTCTGTCTGTCTGTCTGTCCGTCTGTCTGTCTGTCCGTCTGTCTGTCTGTCTGTCTGTCTGTCTGTTTGTTCCGGGTAATCTCTGAAATGGCTGGACCGATTTTGACGGGAATTTCACTGGCAGATAGCTGATGTAACAAGGAGTAACTTAGGCTACTTTTATTTTGGAAAAAAAAATTGGATCTCTCGAAAAAAAATTAAAACCAATGTTGCAGCGCTGCGCCTGCTTAAAATTTGATAGCAACAATCTGCAATGCGTCCCGCGGGATCAGAACGCGAGCAGGCTGTTGCCAACGGTTGAGACGTTGTTAAATACCACGCGGACGAAGTCGCGGGCAACAGCTAGTATAAAATAAAATGTTATTATACCACCAAATTTAACACAAATATTTATTTTTATGATCAAACATGTTTTGGAGTTCAGTTGTTCAGTGAGTTTTTTAAACTAACATTTGTGATATCATAGAAGTATCAGCGAGGAGAAATCTACTGCATACTGTATTATCTTCACATTTAAAAAGGTTGTTACAGGCGTACACTCAAGTGAAGTACAATTACCTTTAGCGACCTTCGATTTTACTAATTCAGTAGACGCTTTGTTAGTATTTCTTTTGCCCTACTCATTATGCAGGCATTGAATGTTTTAGAAGAGGTCAGATAGAGAGAAAAAGGGGCCTACTATCGTTAAGTCTTAATCGCGTTCAGTTTTTTTAGTCTGCAGATAGCCATAGGCTTCATGTAACGGAAAAAATAAACTCACAGTTTACGTAAACGAACCAAGACTTTATATTGTTACGTGCGGGGGTAATCAAATGCCGATTACGTGAAAATTACTTTAATCGCTCTCCACACAGAGGGCAAAAATAGTACACACCAGTACACTAACTAGTAAACACTCAAATCACAATTCACCAAATCACTTAGAAACACGGTTGTCCACAGTATTCGCTAGAGTCGCCGGTATAGTCTTCTTAGTTCGCTTCCGAGAGATGTGTTCACAATCGCTTTCAAATAGAAAACTGTCTCGTCGCTGGTCCTGCACACTATTTATAATCCGAAAATATCGAGGGTGGATCTTTCCAGAAAGGTGTCGACAAAAACCAACAAAACAGAAATGTTCCATAAGGAAAATGAACCTTATTTACATGGTAATAAGGAGGCGCTAGAATGTTCTAGTGTACGTAGCTGTATTCGTCTAATCGGTATTATTCCGAGAACTCGTAGTTCCAGGAATTGCATTGTCCTCGCCTTTTGTTTACTAATAATAATTTTAATAAAAATAATATGAGGTATATTCCGGAAGCAGGTTGCAACATTGTTGACGATTCTAGATCTTTCTTCACAGATCGATAGGGGACCTTGGACCCAAAAATGCGTTTTTGTTTCTAGAAGCTTCGATGACTATTTCTCGAGTTATCGATACCTCTTTTATACGCATCGTAACATTACCCCCCTCTTAGTCATGCTCGTCCCGAGCATTATTCGAGCCATGATATCGCGCTAACCGGTCCACATGGACTACCTTTGGTTTTCCTCTACTACTTGTCTGCGGGCCTTTCACTGAAGCACAAGCTGTGCACTTACGGCACCAATCCTCGACATCTTCCCGACAACGGACCCAGTAGAAACGTTGTCGCACTTTAACCAGGGTCTTCTTGACTCCAAGATGTCCACCTGACACACCATCGTGAATGTGCCGTAAAAGAGGGGACACCTTACTCCGAGGTACTATGACTTGCATGGTAACTTCTTTTCCATCGTTAGACTCCAATTTTCTACATAGTACACCATCTTCCAGAGTCAAGCTGTCCCACTGAGCCCAATAACATTTAGTTGTCGAACTATGAGCAGACATATCACTCCATTGGGGTTTGTTCCCAAGACGTTTCCAGTCGAGTATAGGTCGAAGGTCATCGTCCTCTTCTTGGGCCTTCTGCGTGTTAATTCCAGTCCATTCGTCATCAAGTCCGTGTGTCCTGATTACTTTGACCTCTTCTCGTACTTTATTCCTCTGACAGTGCTTCCAGTCTTCGGTCATTGTAACTTTCGGAGCCTTATCTCGACTATCTTGCACTTGCCTTGCGGCCCTGACGACATTTAGTTTCTCAATGCAATCTTGTTCCTTTTGGGTCGCAACTTCCACGTCCCACCGTTTCCTAGGACACTCTAACTGAATGTGGCCCTTTCTTCCACACACATAGCATGTTGGCTCAAACCGAAGCTTCCTCTTTCTTTTCGGACATTCCGGCTGAACATGCCCTTTTTCTCCACAGTCATAGCATATCGGGACAAACCGAGGCCTTTTCTCTTCTGAAATCATCAATCTTATTTTATGTAGCCTCGTGTCTTGTTGTACTGCTTCCACCTCGAGAGCGTGAGTCAGTGCGTTCCTTAAGGTCTGATGGTGACCCAAACGCACAGCAGCTCTAACTTCTGGATCCCGTATTCCGTCTACAAATGCCTGCAGTGAGTACACTTTAATAACTTGTGGTGCCGATGAGTAAGCCCGACGAACCAGCCTTTCAATTTCCTGGGCCCACTGCTGGAGGCTTTCACCAGCCTTCTGTGATCGCTCACGGAGTTGCACTCGGTAGACATGCTCCAGGTGCTTATCACTGTAGCGCATGTTTAACCCTTCCATTAATGTCTCCAGCGTCCTTATTTCAGGCGGTAGGTTTTCGAGAATTGTTAAAGCATCCCCACGTAGAGCAAGTGTAAGAGCTATAAAAGATTGCTCGTTGCTCCAGCCATTACCACTTGCAAGTACCTCGAACTGGTACTTGAACGCTGACCACGACGAAGTCCCATCGAAGCGTGGTAGGTCAAGTTTTACCGATGATGGTGAAGCCACTGCAATAGATCCCTGTGTTCTTAGTTTCATCACCTCCTTACTAAGTTCTTGCACGTGGTCTTCCAAAGTTTCATTCTTCAGAGTTACTTCTTGTAAGCGGTCTTCGAGCTTTGTTATCTTCATAGTAACTTCTTTGTTAAGCACTTGTAAGCGTTCCTTTAAGGTATTTACTTCTTCGCCGAGAGCTGTGATACCTACGCTGATTTTTCCTAGGACAGCTTCCTGGCTGGCCTGTACCACCTCTTTAATCTCCCGCTGCGTAGCCTCTTGGTTATCTTGGAGCTTTTTCTGATTGGCTTGCATCATTTCCTGCATAGAAGCCATTTTCTGATTGAGCTCCTGCTTACTGGCTTCTTGGTTGGCCTGCAACATTTTCTGATTGGCCTCTTGACTGGCCTGGATCATTTTTTGCATCGAAGCCAGCAGTACCGACATGTTCATGTCTGGTGCACTAACCCCTGGTGCTGCCACAGTTTCAGCTGGAATCCCAGCACCAGCCCGAGGCTCTTCCTCTTCAAGGCTACGTTGACGTGCAGCATCCATTTCCACTTGCCGTCTGGTTCGTGGAGTACGCCCTTCGTCTTCACGTGGTAATAACGGCATTCCGCTTCTGACACCAATTGTTACGTGCGGGGGTAATCAAATGCCGATTACGTGAAAATTACTTTAATCGCTCTCCACACAGAGGGCAAAAATAGTACACACCAGTACACTAACTAGTAAACACTCAAATCACAATTCACCAAATCACTTAGAAACACGGTTGTCCACAGTATTCGCTAGAGTCGCCGGTATAGTCTTCTTAGTTCGCTTCCGAGAGATGTGTTCACAATCGCTTTCAAATAGAAAACTGTCTCGTCGCTGGTCCTGCACACTATTTATAATCCGAAAATATCGAGGGTGGATCTTTCCAGAAAGGTGTCGACAAAAACCAACAAAACAGAAATGTTCCATAAGGAAAATGAACCTTATTTACATGGTAATAAGGAGGCGCTAGAATGTTCTAGTGTACGTAGCTGTATTCGTCTAATCGGTATTATTCCGAGAACTCGTAGTTCCAGGAATTGCATTGTCCTCGCCTTTTGTTTACTAATAATAATTTTAATAAAAATAATATGAGGTATATTCCGGAAGCAGGTTGCAACATTGTTGACGATTCTAGATCTTTCTTCACAGATCGATAGGGGACCTTGGACCCAACAATGCGTTTTTGTTTCTAGAAGCTTCGATGACTATTTCTCGAGTTATCGATACCTCTTTTATACGCATCGTAACAATATAAATATGTAAAGGAACACTTTACATATTTATATAAAGTCTATTTTTTCATCATTTTATAAACATAGAGTTGATCGGTAATAATATTCGAATGCATTCGCATATTATATAAGCTCGGTACTTATCTAAAATTTAAGTACGGAACTGCATGGAAAACAATAAAAGACAATGATAGCAGGGAAATAAACAAAGAAAGAAGAAGGATAAGTTTTTCTTGGCGATGTTACCTGGGGATCAATTACAGTGAATGCTTCGTTTGATTAAAAGTGCAATTGAGATTTCTTTAAAATTCTTCAGTTTTAGTTCATTATTGGTTGTAATCAATCCTGTGGCGTGTTGTGTCCGTGATATCGCAATTTAGTTACTAAATTAGTGCCAAGACATAGAACGTGTATCGGGGATAATCTTAGGAAATAATATTTTATAATTTTCGGATGATGACAAAAATACCGAATTTCTACTCCAATGTCGCGATCTTACCTCATTGACTCATTGGCTAACGATAATATAAACAATAAAATATAACCATTGGCAATGTATAACACCATCCATATTATTCAGAAACGGTGGATGAAGCATCGGGTACTCAGAAAATTCCGATCCAATTTAGGAGGCGAATCCACGCCAGTCCCATAGGACACCCAGCTTTATTCACCAAACGAATTTTAACTATGAAAAGGAAAATTCGATTCTATTGCAGATGTTTTAGCATAGAAACCGAGTTGTGCTACATAATGTAGGAGTACGTTAGCATTCTATGACTATAGTGGGTAGGTAGGTACATACTTTATTGTATAGAGATATATACCAAGTACGGCAGAACCATATCAATGAAAAATTGTTAATAGAGTCGTGTGCATGCGCTTGGTAACGTTAAACCAATTTCAAGAATAAATGGGTATACTAATTTAGCGGAATAAAAGATAATAAATATCGCCAGACAAACTCATCAACTAAATGGTCGCACACGAAGCAACGCTTGTATTATGGATACCGTACAATGGACTAACGGCGAAATCATAAATAATACTTGTATAGATGTTAAACATTCAAACATTCGTGCTCATCACACAAGGATTGTTCGTTACCAGGATTAGAAACCGGGACCCTTGGCACAGAAAGCAGGGGTGACTACCAACTGCGCTAATCAGGACGTCAAAGACATTAGTATTCTATTACTCCGCCCATTCAATGTAAGATGCCGCTACATTAAGAATGTATGCGCAAAGGTAGAAATGATCTGCAGATACAAAAAAAATATACCTACATGTTATCGGAAAACTACATTATATTTGACAGGAGACCTCAATAATTAGCTACAAATTGTGGAATATATTATACATAGGATTTAATGTGTGAGTCAGCTAGAAAGGTGAGTGCAATTTTCAAGTAAGTATTATGAAGGTAAATAAAGTCGCAATACTTAAATCGTTCTGGGTTTATGCGTCTGAGCTCGGAGCCGAGGGCTATCCGCCGCAAGGCGGGGGCTATTCCGCGCAATGATGCGTAACTGACTGATAGTAGCCACTTTGCATGAATACATTTTGTTTCAAACTTTCCATTCGTTTTTGGTGTAGTTGTTTTTTACGGTCATAATAACAGTGCTGTTGGCGCTCGTCACACTATCAGTATTATCACGATCATCACCGAAAATTTACAGTATTACATAAATCATGAACCGCTTTTGAACGTAATTCTTTAATCCGCATTGAAGGCGTAAACGGCAACATGAATTGAAACAACTATATTAATTTTTTGTCTATTGCTAAACATTTTCATTTTGTGAGTATTTTTGTACCTTGCAAATAAATCTTACAAATTATAATTTAAAAAAATATTTTTAATTAAGCAAAACATTAGCGGCCTTATAAAGCTTCCAGTCAGAACTTTTATACCATGTTGTCAAATAATGAAAGAATAAAGCACATAGTGGTTCAAAATGTAAATAATAAAAAAAATATAGTTGTTTTTCTCGGGTTATTTATGATACCTGACCTCGTTGTGTCGTTGTTGCTGTGTAACACTGTCTGTCTTAGCTGACGACGCTAAACGACGGCCAGAGGCCTTTAAGGCGCCCTGAAAACTGACAAGGGATGGGACATTATTCTGATAAATTACAATTTTGCCGTAGAGTGCTTGAGTGTTGACATTGCTTAAATTACATCTATTTTTTTCATTGTTCACATCACTTTCTTATTCCTTGAGTTTGTTTTATTATTTTTTTAACTTACTCTTATAGGAGATAATACCTTGACCTTTCGAAGGCTAGCATGGGAACTTGGGATCCAATAATTACTATAATTAAATCCAAAACCAAGCGCACCATTGCAAGACCTCAAGACACAGTGTGCACTTTCTGATTAGATCGGACCGCAAACAACAACTAAATATGAGGGTACCCCAGTTCAAACATTGACACACTAGGACATCAAAGACCTCAGTCATCCCGTAACCATGGTTGCTGTAAAGCAGTCAAAACGTCGGGAACGTAAAAACAGAAAATAAACTCGATACAAAAGCTTAAAATAAGTTTAATTTCAATGTCGATCAGTTTCAGTTTTGTGCATTTTAGATTGCTACCAAGAAGAAAATGTTGTTATACACAACTTGAGCGCAAACTTGGTAAACGTTGGTAGATATCACGATTGCTATAAGTTATATCGGAATATCCCAATTCCCTGTTGGCCTGAAACTCCTTATAACCGGTATCGGCGAGGGATAACTTCAGCACGCGACCCTAATACCCTAGTATAAGATATGGCAAATACTAGTCAAGAATAAACAGATATAAACTTTGCCATATTTAGTAATACTCTAGTGAAGTAACTGTCCGCACTTCACTGGGATACGTTAATTAGATTAACTGGCAATATTTATCAAAATTAAAGTTTTAGAAAGGGAGGAAAGAAGGAGTAAAGAAAACATTTTTAGTAATAAGTTATTTGAGAGTAGATACCTGATTTATATACGAGTACTAGGTGCATGTTGGTAGTTAAAGGAGACACTATAGGCTCTCTACCAAAATGTCTACCTACCTCTATTTTATAATTGTTAACAACTTTGTCCCGAAACTTGTGCGTAGACCGTTTGGCGGCTAAGTGCACTGGGTCTTTGCAGGTTTGATTACCACCTAGGCAAATATCGGAAATGTTTTTTTCTTAATTTGCCCTGATCTACCTTGTATCGCCTCATGTCTATTCTACGACACTACAAGCATTGCTTAGTGTGAGAGCATGTAGCGTATGTATTAGTTAAGTAATATTTCTTTATTTTAATAGGCTCACTAGTCAAGCCTTATCATTTTCTGATAGAGGCCTTCAAGAGTTTATCACACGGACTTCCTCTTCTGATATAAAGCAATATAGCCATGCCATAATGCCATATAGCCCATATACGTCTCAGTGCGGACAAAAGACTACCCTTTAAACGTAGGGATAATTAACTTACCTTAAACGCACCGATATTGTCCTCGTAAATGTACTTCTAACTTTATTAGACAGTTTTCGTCGGAGATCTTAGTCGTATAATCTTAGTATGCAAAATTTTGCCAGGTTAGCTCAACAACTAATCAAGCGAGAGCCGCACGAGCGCTTCAGCTATGTCATCCGGTGTACACCTCTGAAATGTATAACATCTTTAGCGGAAAAGGGATCTTGTATATATGTTACGTGCTCCGTAAACTCTCATAGCGCGATTCAGGATTGTATTGAGAATTGTCTATCGTTCTGAATACGTCTGCAGCACTATCTGTGTACCCTGTGGCGAGGTTGAAGAGGTCGCTACAATTTCTTTGATCAAATGTTTTTTCATCATATTTGTTTTTTTTTTTTATACATTATAGGCAAGTATTTGATCTCGATCTCACCTGATGGTAAGTGACGATGAGATCTACGATGGAGCATACTTGCCTAGGTAGGAAGGCGGCAGTAGATCGAGACGCTACATTCACTAGGCACATGCAGCGCAGCTGATCTGACCCGCGATCCATGAATGGCAACACCGAACATCATGCCGGAACACGGCTAGGCCGCTTGGCGACATGGCTTTGTTCAGTGGGTGTTGACTAACTACGGCCGAAGCCTACCACCAGTAGAGGGTATCTCGAGAGTACTTAATTCTCCTACGGACGAAGGTGACTCGACCCCTAAATCAAATGTTTTTCCATGAATTTAAGATCAGGACTATAGTAAATAAAAGTTTTTCGCTACTACTCATTACGTAGGCATTGAATATTTAAGAAAACATCGGATAAACGAGAAAGTGTACTAAAACTGTAGTTAGAAAGGTGCCTTGCTTTAGGCTTTTATTATACAGGCTTTATTATATTTAAATGAAAAAAAGAAATTGTGTTGTAAGTTAAGCAATCTGCTGCGTTGCCCTAATGTTTGAACTGCTAACATTTTTATGTTTTTAATTATTTTATATTGAACCTCTATTTTTTGTAGTTATATTGATACGTATTTTTAATACGTAAGCGAGTTTATCCCCATACAAAGATTGTCCGAATAACAAAAGGTTTGATAACAAGGGAGTGAGTAAACAAAGAAAGAAACCTACCCTCCATGTTAGATTAACTTCCTTAAAAGACGTATAACTTTTTCCCGGCAATGTTACCTGAACCTCTTATATTGAGTGCTTAGTTTAATTAAAAGTTGAGTGGCGATCTACATGAAAAGGTTTTCCTTGTGTTTGATGGACTTAACTTATTTTTGTGTTAAGAAAGCTAATCTGTATTTGTGTCCCTTATAGGTCGAAGTGCCTTGTATTTGGACAGAGTGTAGACTTTTACTAACAGCGGTGAGCCGTAGTATTTCTTTTTAATTCGAAAGAAATACATTTATAGTAATCGCGCACAAGAATGGTTAAATTTAATATTTTTGAAAATTACTGAAACACCCATTTTTACGTATAATAAAACGGTAACTTGTGGTAACGGTGAATTGTTTCTCTGTCTGTTCGCATATAACGGAAAAACTTATCGTCAGATTTCGATGGAACTTGTCATGATAATAGGATATGGCCGGGTTACACATAAATAAAACCTGTTATCCCAGGTTATATAAAAGGGTTTCTTCGGAACGTCCTAAAAATAGTGTATGATAATCCACTGAGCGGATTTACTGAGGCTTAGCGTGGCCATAGCGAAAACAAATATATATTTTTTTAAAATGTGTTCGATAAAAAAAAGTTCTCGGAATATTAAAAAAAACTGAACACCGCGCATACGGAGTCGAAGGTACAGGTCAGTCATCAATTTAAACAACTACCTAGTCTCTCAAATAAGTTGATCTATTATTTGACGTGGTATGGATCACCCCGTAAAATACACATGCAGTAAGCCGGTCAAAGTTAAACGAGCTCATCAACCGCACTGTGTAGTTCATCGAAACGTTGTATAAGTTTAATTAGAATTCCTGCATGGCGGCGCACAGGCGGTTGCGGGTTGGTATGCGAGATGCCAAATTAAAAGGTTCGTGATTGAAGGGTTTTAAGACTTAGGGAGATATCATAAATCTAGAATGATAACATAGACAAATGTGCGAAACTGTTTTAATGTCTTAATTATATAGTCAAGTATAACGTCTAAGATATATGATAGTACTAGCTGCGTCCCGCGGTGTTACCCGCGATTATGAAGTATGTCCTTTTGCAAATGCACGGTTCCTGTATGCTATCTCATAGGAACCGTACATTTTTCCGGGATAAAAATTAGCATATGTCACTTTCTGACCCCTAAACTACCACTACCTATGCAAAAAAACGTGTCGATCCTTTGCTCTATAAAAAATTTAAACAAATCTATCCCATGGGAACCATACGTTTTACCGGGATAAAAGTAGCCTATGTGCTATTCCAGACTATAATCTATCTCTGTGCCCAATTTAATCCAGATCCGTTCAGCCGTTCTGGCGTGATTGAGTAACAAACATCCATCCATTCAAACTTTCACTTTCATAATATTAGTGGGATAGAATAATACCCTCTTCGATCGTGGGTACCATAGAGATTTATGTAGGTACGTTCCAGTTTTTAAATATAACCTTCGTCTCTCTATGTGAAAACTATTATGTTTTCTATTAAATATTAAATAAGTGCTCTCATATTTTAATACTGATTCCAAGTAGGTAATCCGAGGCGCATAAAAGTGAATGCACCGACACAAAGCAAACAAAATAAAATGCTTAAAATTCTAGTCAAAGAGTGTCGTGTCCCGGGAACGCTCCGACCGCTGGCAATATAAAAGCATCCTTTCTTAAGGTCTTTTACAGGCACCGATCTGATTTTCAATCTAGTACCTATGCTATTTGAAACGGTAATATATAATATCAAGGAACGCGGCTAGTAATGGCAAGAAATAAGAATATCTTCATTGAAAATATTGCTTTGGATGGTAAGATGGATATACGTCATGTGAATATATGAAACATGACGTACCTACTCTTGTTTGAAACTGAATATATATAACTGAAACAAAGGTTTTGTTGCAATGAGACCGCCCAATGTGTACTGCTCTTCATTTCATATTTTTTCCCAGCCTTTCCCAGCCCTTTCTGGCGCGAGGAAATAAAATCACAATCAGTAAAATATCGTGATTAAAATCGTATCGGATGGTGTAAGTCAGACCGTGTGGGAAAGGCCCTCCTGCAGTACCGAGTCTCGCAAACACGAGCACACATTTTTGCTGCAGTTGCTTTCGCGTCACACGCAGCCGACATACTTTTAGCATTTCTCATTCAGCATGATAAGCAGACCACTTTTTATAACCCAATCTGGCGGAGAAAGCTGCTGAATGGCAGATCTCACAAAGCGTCTTTCACTCTCGGTGTAGACACCTATTACATTTGGGGAACAATTGTGAATACGTGAATACCCACACAAACATCCACATTCATGTTCACGCCAGCTTGCGGGATCTCGCGGTGGCAATGTAGAGCAAGCTATACGATTACCTAATAGTCATTGTATTATGTAAAAAAATAGCATATACACCGAGCTTGTTACCTTGAATGTTTTCTGTGTTTAGATACCGTACCATGGCAACAAAGGGTTGAAACATCCGCCCATATTATTTTGCTTCATGTTCGTTAAAATGCAACAATCATTTTGTTTGGTTCTTTACCAACAGGAAAACGATTCCGATTCTCGGAAGCTGAATTTTATGCGAAAAATTGTAATATCTGTTTTGTTTGCAGGGAAATAATATATTTGTATCATGATTACATAAAGGTATATACAAAGCAGTTCTTAGAAATAATTACAGTATCGTAACGGAATATTGCAAGAAATGAGAATTTGTTTGCTTCATACAACTGTATATATATTAGACAGTAGTTTGGATTCTAATAGCTTAGCCCACTCAGCAGCATGGGCCTCTCCTCAACGCTAGGAGGATTCAAGCAATAGCTCACCCTCCTAGCCCAAAGCACGTACGGGGACATCTCTTGTCTTGGTTAGTTTTCCTACCCCGACTAGGACATAATTAAGATTAAAAAACCACGCATATGAAATCCAGAAATCCTAGGGTTTAAACCTGCAACTTTTGTTTCCAAAGCGAGCGTTCTAGCAACTTGGCTATGAGAGTTTTAAAGAAAGATACTGCATTTAACGATCGCGAGGCTAAATAATTTGCCTCGGGCGAGTACTATAATTTGTCTTTGCCTCGCGGTCAGCCCGCTCGCGGCATCTGGCCCAGCCAGGCTTCCGAGGAGTATTGTACCTTTCTTGGCCCTAAGATATTTATCGTTGAGATTATCCCAAAACGTCCCCGGCCTACGAAAGTGTAGTTCCAACTTAATAATTATGTTTCTGGTCAGCTTGTAAGTTTAAACATTGAATCTCGGACCCTCGGACCATATTTATGAGGCTACGTGTTTACACTTCGATTGTTTTCTCAAAGTTTTTGGTGGTTAGCGGAATATAAGATAGAATTTGTATCAGGCGAGTAGAGAGTAGACGATTACTTCTTTAACATTATATACTACCTGCCCCGGCGAACTTCGTACGACGAATCAAATGTATGAGAAATTGAATTATGATATTCTTTGTGAGTTTTGCCCATGTTTTTAGTTATTCTGAAATTCGGGATGGAAATAAATAAAAAAAACAAAGATCATAAAAATCGCCTCGCGCATTCTTGAGTTGTAAATGGTGTATCTGACACGACTTTGTGTTTTATATAGTTGGTGTGTTCGTTTGGCGATATTATTAATGTTATAAATGTGATTAGGTACAAATTTCACCGTTCTAGAATCTTTATACACACAATCACTGAATAAAATTCGATGTAAATAAAACGATAATTTATATTCCAAATAACTTTATCGAGAACGACTTAAACAGTCTGTACCATTTTAAAGTGATGTTTGCCCGTAAAGTTTACTTGTGCCAAAGAAATTATAAGCTAAAGAGTCCTGTACACAATCGTTGTAAAGGGACTTAAGATGTGATAGTATAACTTTGCAAATAGTTTCAGTTTAGTACAAACGGCACGAGTCCGGGCGTGCGGCCACGTGCTGCACATAATTTCAGATAACCACTCGTTGCAGGAAACCACGATTCACTATAAGAAGATCATTGGCGAAGGTCATGACTACTTTCTTTTCCGCACGGGAGGAGGACGGGAGGAGAAACTTTATTTGTTAGTATTTAAAAAGCTTGATCCGTCATTCTCTTCGTTCATTCACATGTCGGTCACTCAATTAGTGGTGTCTCGTTATCGCTCGCACTTTTTACCTCACTCGTTCTTAATTTAAACGCATTCGTGTTTATGGATTTGTATATTTTTGTTCTTTGGTTACGTTTGGCATTGATATTAAATTGCTATGTTGGAATAACTTTCTTAATTTTTTTATCGCCGTGTATACTTCTAGCTAAGATATAGTGGATTAAAACAATTAGAATCATCAGCGAATGAATTTATTTTTATTGAATCATTTGACGATTGTGTGATTTATCTTGCAGTCACTATAAAAGTGTCTGAATATATTTGATTAATCTTATATGCTAATTAGGGGTACTTTCTGCCAATAACCATCCAATAAATGTTTAACAATTATTCACATGTGTTCCATCTCATCCAATATTTGGAATACTAAAGTAATGAAATAAATACTCGTATAGTGTTTCCCACGTACTTGCATAAGAACTTAACTTTTGTATTCACGCGAAGTTAAAAG
Organism: Pheosia tremula; assembly: GCA_905333125.1. Lineage (NCBI taxonomy): Eukaryota > Metazoa > Arthropoda > Insecta > Lepidoptera > Notodontidae > Pheosia > Pheosia tremula. Next base: position 4,037,979 of record HG995405.1, on the reverse strand, counting down.
CTAGAACCCTTGTTGTGCAGATTTTTACGCCAGAGAGTCTGAGAATTTATTGTTCCTTTCCACGTGTTTATTTGCAAGAATCTCTTCTGCTAGACTATTATCTCACACTACAAAATAAAATATAATTAATAATGAACAAAAATGGTGTAATTTCTACCTAATGTAGGTATATTACAGATATACCTACAAGGTAACAGAATCATAACTATATAGCAACCTCTTGAACCTCGCTACAAGCTACACAGATATAGTGCTACAGACGCATTCAGAACAATAGACAATTTTCAATACAATCCTGAATCGCGCTATGAGAGTTTTCGGAGCACGGTGTAAATGTAAGATAAAATTTTAAGTGTTGTTACAAGCAAGTGGGCTCTTTACTGTCCGTCCGCCGGAGGGTACCTAAGTGCTCGCAATAACTTGCCCGGAATTACCATTACAGAAAGTGATTTTTCATTACTCTAACTTCCACTATCAGATAACTGCAACACTCATTAACAACAATCTAAATAACTGCAATGACAAATAGTTAATGCTTTCTTTAGTTAGCTTGAAACTTTAATGGTTTTATTCGTCGCAGATCTGTGGAGTAGGGATAGGCAAGTAAAAAAAATATATTGATATTTATCGTATCGATAATTATTGAGTGAAAAATATCGATATATCGTCTGTTTTCGCATGATTATTCAAACTTCGTTAAAAATAATAGACGATTTTTTTTAAATTGTATTCATTGTTTTTTGTATTTTCTACATGTGATTATTTTTAGTTTCTTTTGTAATTGTTTTGTTGAAAAAACAATCGGACTTGATAAAAATTCGATACTCTAAAATAAATATCGAATATCGATATAACGTGATATTAAAAATATCGACGATATATATCGATAATTATATGGAAAAATATCGTTATTTTAATATATCGATATTTTTTGCCCATGCCTACTTTGGAGAAATATTGGTGGTATGTAGAACAGTCCAATAATATCGTCGATATTTTCATCGATGAATATGACCTACCAAGACATGCAAATACCAAGCAAATGGGAGCAGACGAATACTCGGCCGTTTTAAAAGGCTTTCATTTCTACCACTATTTTCTCAATCCAGTCTGACGTTAAACCAACGTCACATTAACATTCGCGTGAATCGATTATCGGAATTTGGACGTATTTTGGTACCACTATTGTGCTGTCAAATCGTGATGACTGTTTTGTTTATAATCGTCTGCTATCTGTAGAAATTTTCTGCAACAAGCAGAGTAACAACAAATACCATACATTCAGATAATAATGCAGTTGTTTCAGAAAGTACTTAAGCTGTTGAATATGCCGTCACCCACACAACTATGTTGGAACAAGCACGTCACGCTGTTTATGTCGTTTATCACTGTCGTTTAATGCCGTTTTCCATTTAAATAAACCAAGGTGGACCTTATATACTAGTGAACATAAGAGTCAATTGTTCAGAATATTATACATAGTTATATCGTTATTAGTTTGTTAGGTTTATTTATGAAATAAGTTGGAAGGGTGCTCGCAATATATTAGGGTATTTATAGTTGTGATCGCTTAGTGCGGAAATTTAATCAGTAAGTTTGTCGAGGCATTATCGTGGTCCGTCGACCGCTCACCGACGCCTAAGGTTGTGTGCATAGTCCAAGTTATAGTATTATATTTTTATGAAGATTATGTAGGGGCAATCGCCATGTCTCGTTACCCGTGGCTGCATTGTGTGTGTGGGCTTGCAAGGTTTTAATTATTTTCCTAGGTCATGCAGTGTTTTTAAATTATATTATTTAGTTCTAGTATTTTATCATTATCTTAATTCGTCAGTTTCATTATACGTCTAATAATAATATATAATAATACCAGCCCGTTTTTAATGTCCCATTGCTGGACACGGGCTTCCCCTCAATGCGAGGGGGGATTAGGCCATAGTTCACCACGCTGGCCCCGTGCGGGTTGGCGGGCTTCACACATCTTTGGAGGGGTTCTCTTAGACATGCCGGTTTCCTTACAATGTTTTCCTTCACCGTTTAGCAAGTTATAATCATGGTTGAAAATGAGATTCGGTGCGAGTCGAGGTTTGAACCTGCAATCCTCGTTACCGAGGCAAGCGTTCTACCAACTTGGCTATCACCGTTATGCATTATACGTCTATTTGTCGTTTATTTTAAATAAAATTAACCGTTATTTGATTATTATAGTTAATTTCAATTGATTGATACTATTCGATTTTTTAGGTATTCAGAGTGTGTTCGATTCCTTACCGGGGCGGTCGGAGTAATTAATTATAGGCAGTTTCAGCCAACTCATGCGCAATGGCCTGATTGTCCGATTTCGCCATTCTCTAATATTCACTATTAACAAATCAGTTCTCCCTACATCGAGCATATGTAAATTTATAGAACAATGACTTAATGGTTCATCGAATAGGTACCTATTATTAGAATATCCAAAACCAATATCAATGGTCTATTCCTGTATTGTAGAGCCATATTTTAATAAAAATAAAATGGGTGTTGCATGCAACATTTGACGTCAATCTTCTGAACGAGAAAGGTTCATAGACCTATTATCGCCTACCAACTACCTACACGATTGTTCATTCTTAGAAAACTCTACAACGATCTATAACCTTTTTATTCGCTTTTGTTATTATTCTAATCAAATTCTTAAAAAATAAACTATTTTCGATAAATAAATCGAGCTTCTTGTTATCTCGTCTTACTCGTATAATCTGGATTAAGTGAAATCTGTCTGGAAAATAATAACAGCTCATTTTAATTTGCTGGGCCGACTGTGCAGCGGTGGGCGGGCGGCGAGCCGTCTCCGGCTGTACCATTAAGGCGTGATCAATTACCCACGTGCCCCCCTATCCGTTCAGTTAGTATGATTGGGGAGGAATTTTAATAAAATTTGCTTACAAGCTAAAAAGCATTTCGTCATCGTCAAATGTTCCGTCAGGAATGGTCTCATCAATTTCGTGGAGCAGCTTTTAATAAGGATCTCAAAGCGTGATATTGAAATAATGAAGTGGCCCTTTAAGTCAAGGGCTACTTCTCATATAAATAACTTTTTGATCAATGAGGATACCCCTGAATTCATAGAAGTTTTATAACTTTATCATACGTCATATAGTTGTGGGCACAACAGTTTTGCTGTGCGAAATAATATGTGACGTTTGATAAAGTTATACAACGTCTATAAATTTGGGGAATAGTTTTCAATATTTCTTTTAATTCCTCTCGACCCATAGCTGCATAGCCTATTAACTAACCATTATTATTTATAGCTAATCGGACTAGATGCTCAATAGATGTTTATTAGAGATAAAAAAAAAGTTTCGTTTTCGTGTGTCTACTGGTACCTAATTCGATCTCTTTAGATAGGTGCCAAAACGACCCCAGTCCCCATTTTATTCTTATAATTTCTCAGCTCAATTTGACTTGAAATGAGACAAATTAAATTTATTCACCGACAATAGGTTGTCTAGTTAATTTATATTCAACAGTAGTCACTTGGTTAAGTACCGAGAGGTTTGGCTCAGAACCACGAGGGACCTTTCTAGTCTCAAATTTGAAGCACTATATTATTGAAACTCTCTCAGAAAATTAGTAGGTTAGGTAAAGCGAATTCGTAGTTAAATATAGATACTATTTTAAATTAGAACCCGGTAGGTATCCTATCCTAAGTAATTGCAGAGTACATTCGCAAAAATGCCAGACAACATCGCGTTTAAACCAAAAGAAAAATAGATGATAAACTGGACTCATGCATGAAAGAGTGGTTGCTACTGGTGGTAGGCTTCGGCCGTGGCTAGTCACCACTCACTGAACAAAGCCATGTCGCCAAGCGGCCTAGCCGTGTTCCGGCATGATGTTCGGTGTTGCCATTCATGGATGGCGGGTCAGATCAGTAGCTGCATGTGCCTAGTGAATGTAGCGTCTCGATCTACTGCCGCCTTCCTACCTAGGCAAGTATGCTCCATCGTAGATCTCATCGTCGCTTACCATCAGGTGAGGTCGAGATCAAATACTTGCCTATAATGGAATAAAAAAAAAAAGTGGAAAATCATAGTGCACGAAAAAGAGCCAAGGAATTGGAGGGAACCTTAGCCTTAATCCAGCAGTGGCACATAGCCACTGTATTATAATAATAATATATACGTACTTATACCACAGACTTGTTAGAATATTTAGACAACATACGATGTGCGCTACAAATAAAGGCTACAGAACTATGTCCAGAACTTGTTAGTCCTCCTAGTCTATGACCATTTACTGAGGTAAAAGTTTTGTATGTGGAAATGTTTACTACTACAAATGCATTTAAAAAGTAGCTTCACTTCGTAAGTGCCAACGTTATGTCTCAACTTCTAAACCGTTCTTTGACATATACCTTCAATTGTTTCCTGTTGATGTACATCTTAAGAAATAACACGACCCTAATTTTACATTTAAATAAATATAATATATCGCCAGACGAATACACCATCTATACGGTCACAAACTAAGCAGCGCTTGTATTATGGGTACCGTACAATGGACTGGGGGCGAACTCAATATATAATACTTATATAGATTCTAAACATCCATGACTTGGGTACAAACATTCGTGCTCATTCCTCAAAGATTGACTCTACCAGGATTCGAACCCAGGACCCGCGGCGCTGAAAGCAAGGCCACTGCCTACTGTGTTAATCAGGTCTCCAAATTGACATCAGACATTAAACTAAATGTTATCTTTAAATCGCCCAAGGGTATATAGTACTTACATTCATGGGCAAAACTGTATAGCATTTGAATATGAATTTCATTCACGTTCTTGGTTTGCTTATTCCAAAATTTATTTGCGCACCTTTCATGGCGCGTGTGGTATAAAAATGAAGCCCATTTTGTGAAATAATACACCGGCGGCCAGTTGACGAGCTCGCTGTTTGTTCAAGTACCTAAGTTAATTAATACACGGCCAGATTTTATTTAGCGAGAAACTCAATTTCATGTGTAAACAAGGTTTCCCCCCCTGTCCGATCTGATCGAATTATTTAGACCATAATCGGTTTTTTTTACTTCAAATAAATAATGGTTTGACGATTATAAATTTACAAAATGGTTTTATTTGTGAAATTCGGAACGTTGATCAACGACGGGGAATTATTATGATGAAATTATATATATTTTTTATAATTAGTAGACTCTGTAGATATTTTTTAGATATTTAGACAAAAGAAACCTAGATACGTACAAGGCCTAATAAAAATAATTAAGTTAACAATACTGTATGAGTAGATTGTAAAAAAAACTTTTTACGAAATAAAATACGTTCGTTCTAATTGTAAAATCTAGCGAACTACTCATACATAAAATAAATGTATACATATGTATTTTATGTATAAACGTGTTAGTTAAGACCTTCTCACAAACCTCCTATAAACTATTTACTGTTAACTTTTTGCCGGAAAAGGGAAGATCTTCCAGCGAGGCGGGTGGCGAGCGGCTGGCGGGGCGGCCACTATGCCCCGACGGTTATTGTCGGGATCTCGTATATATGTTACGGGTTCCGAAAACTCTCATAGCGCGTTTCAGGATTGATTTGAGAATTGCCAATTGTTCTAAATGCGTCTGTAGCGCCATTTGTGTAGCTTGTGGCGCGTCCATCGCTACAACTTCATATTGGTGCAATAGGTAAGGGTAACAAGTAAATACGATACTCTCCTGACGCACACACATAGGTATATATACCCTTTCGTACTCACTCGAAGCCCTACCTCATAATAAAACTATTTCGGCATTGCAAGTAAATCACACTCACCTTGTTCCAGATTGAACCAACCCTCGATGTCGAACTGGTCGGAGTATGGTCTATTTTCATCCCAGTTTAGGGGTAGTATCTCCTTGATTAAATCGTTCCGACGCCCCCTCACTTGCTACGTTTCATTTTATCTAAAGAACTATTTCGCTTGTAACTAGCGTCTATGGTTAAAGAAATAGGATATGTTATCGATTGAAGGCGTGAAGACCAAGTCCTACTCAGTATTTTTTTAAATACAAATATGTTTTCAATTATTTTTTTTGTCTATGGTCAAATTTTAAGTGACTTGGAAACATACCTTTTTATACACAAATTTAGGTTAACACTATATTTGAACAGACTGAAGTCATAAATTTACTTAGTTACATTATAATTCCGTCAAAAATTCTCGAAACGTTTTGTGAACATACCGTTATCAATTTTGCTTGAAAGCTTTTCCTTGTCATTACAGCTTCATTTTCTCCAAATCGTTACATATATATACCTATCTACCCATTAAATCAAAGTCAAAGTCAAATCATTTATTTCGTATAGGCCTACGGGGGCACTTACAAATTGTCATTACATTTTTTCCTTAACTCTACAACCGGATCGGAACGCGACCTCAACTGAGAAGATCCGGCAAGAAACTCAGCGGGCTTGTCTTTTTTTTATCCATTATTTTTACAAAAAAAATATTATAAAAAGTAAGCTCCAGTGTGTTGCCATGCGAGGCGCACACACGCTACACTTTAACATTATAAATATTGATATGTGAGCGATCAGTCCCAGGTTGCTTTATCATCCAAATAATCCAAGATTCTGTAATAACCCTTACTACATAAATTACTTTTAACCAAAAGAATACCAAAGAATACGTCTCTTAACGTCTCATTATCAGTTACCATACAGTAGATCATACTATCCAAATTACATGTCTCACAATTTGTGACTTGTTATCAACAAAAAAAGTTGTCTCATGTTGTAAATTGAATACGCTTCTTACGTGAAGATTTCTATCTATCAGAGCTCGGCTTTTCCATGGCTACCCGGCGCCGGGCGCGGGTACCGACTCCCAAGAGAAAACGAACCGTTGTGGACGGCTGAGAGTTCGGGACTCGTTTCTTCCCACAAAGAAGGCCAGATTCATTTAACGAACGCTCTTTTATAAGAAAAGTTCTTTGAAGCTTATTAAGGAACCGCTATAAAGAATCGGGTAGAACTCTTAAGACACTCTTGTGTTGCATTTTTCGTATTACAGGCGTTTATACAATGTTAATGTGGCTTAATAAGAATTAAGGTTTAGTATTGATATAATTCCAGCCCTTTTTAATGTCCCACTGCTGGGCACGGCCTCCCCTCAATGCGAGGGGGAAGGTTTAGTAACGTATCCCAAGTAATCCTAAAATCTCTTAACACACGTGAACCATTCTTGCCTTAGAATAACATGTTGCAAACATACCCTTATTCCATATTCCTTATTAACTACTATACATTATGTGAAAGTGTTATATTATATTGATAATTTTGTTAGTTTGACTAAACATCACGCAAAAACGGTTCAACAGATTTTGATGAAATTTGGAACATTGATAGGTCATAGTACTATATAGTAAACTAGTTTTTATCCTGAAAGACCATGCGGTATAAGTAATGTATATATCTAAATAGGATCAGTCGAATAGCTTATTCCATTTGAAGCCAAATTGTTCCATTTTGAGCGGTTTTAAGATCGAAACTATAAAGTAGATTAAGTTTATAATTTATGAAGCAAGGATGAATGTTGGGGAAGTGAAAATCGGGTTTAACTTGGTCTTACCTGGCCGCAATCTGTGACTAGAATCGATCCCGGCAGCCTGAAGAGAAATTGGATTTACATATCTGCAAAGCTATGCATCAAGTACTTATACATATATTCAATACTAATTTTAAAAATGCCATTGTTTTTCCTTTCCGTTGATTGTATGTGTTGTTTATGATTTTTAAGAACATTATACACAACGACGCATGTTGTGAAGGGGTAGGCACAGGTCCACTGCAGTGCACCTACCATTCGTCGATGGTATTTCTTCGATTTCGTTTTCTAATTTCTAAAATTCTTAGACTTTGAAAAATCCTCATTTTATTCTTAAGTTTTGGAACTAATGGATTTCCAAATCTTTTCACTGCAGAAATGATGGAGACAGTTTGACTTGTGTTATGTTCTACTCGTGTTCCCATTAAAATAGCTAAATAATCAGCCAAACTAATGATAATATCGCCAGACGAACACACCAACTATACAGACCCACACTAAAAACGCTTGTAACATGGGCACCGTACAATGGACTGAGGGCGAACTCAGTTTATAATACTTATATAGATATTAAACATCTCATCACTCAAAGATTGCCCCTACCAGGATTCGAACTCGGGGCCCTCGGTACAGAATGCAGGGTCACTGAATATCACAAAATAAAAATGTTTCGACTGTTGTGCATTTTGTTTACAAATGACACGGTCGATATGCGACATTTTTATGTTCGCGACATGGCACGCGTCAGTCACGCGACACATGCGGGCGACGCGATCAAAACGCTCTGATATCTGGGGAAATATTAAATGGCATATTTTAATATCGCCGTATTTTACCATATGTTGCGTCGTTCTTTTAATATCGTCCGAATAAGATTATGGATAAGGTCTATTTTTGTGTCATCTAATATTGAAGTCATTATACACAGTATTTTGTTTTTATGATCGAAAAAAAGTCACTTCCAAATTCAAATTAATTGATTTGCGAGAGAATAATAACTTAACAGTAGGTTCTCAGTTTTGTTATAGGTATATTTTATACGTGAAAATACATTTAAATAGTTACCTACATGATGTTCTGGGCAGTGTTTAGAAACAGTATTCCAAAATGTTTTGTTTATTTTGGTGATCTGTGAGTTTGTTTATTCTATTACCAACTGGCAAAGCAGTTGTGAACTTGTTAGGTCTTAAATGAATGTTTAGTAACAATCTTGTTCAAGAACACGCCTTCCGTTGTTGGTATTTCTTGATAGCATTTTCTTTAAGTGCTACTTATAACAGCGTCAACAGCAAGAGAATAGTTAATGAAGGTACATTTTTATTTTACTGAATAATTTTTTTGTGTCCACAGCGTAAGCGTACTTTAGAAATTTTCTAAGCCAATTCATGGTATGGAAGATAAACCCACGGCTTGCATACGATTGTCTATTTCGCCTGCGGATATATAAAGCCCCATGTTCGGATAATGATCCTGCATGCAATATCCGTAGCGCATCATGGAGAAAAGGTAACAGTCAAAGCATTCTGTGATTATTTGCGAGCACTATTCGGTTCCACGAGTCGACTACATTGATAGGCCGTCAGGTTGATCGAGCCTATCAGACTACGGCGAACTATTGAGTTGAATCGACCCGACAATCTGACCACGCATTAGATACCAATCAGTTTAGAATATCGCAGTAATTTGACGGTAAATCCTACTCCTAGTACTACTCTTGAATTCGTCAATTTCGTAAACTTGTGGTTGTTGACGGTTACAGCCTATTACTTTCAACAGCCTCATTAAAACTGTAACAAAGAAATCTATAACAGCTTAGTTAAGTCCTCAATGTCCCCAAAAAAATAAAAGTAGATTATGTGCCCGAACTTATTATATTACGTGCAAAGTTTTTTTATTGTTGAGATTTTGATGTAATATAAACTTTTATTTATTCGTTGGAAGGAAATGATTTATCTGATTTTTATAGGCGATTGAGGAGGAACAGATAGGATGTATGAATTTGTTTACAATTTGAAATCTGGTTTCACGAGAGAATAGAGTACCTATTGAAATATATTTTTAGAGACAAGATGAGTTTTCACAAGTAAAAATGCTTCTCGACTAATTTGTTTCAAACAAGCATGAATGTAATTGATCCAATTTGTTTGTATAACAACTAAAACATAATAGTCAAAGAATAGTTTTCATTGCATACACCCCCACTGAGAATATAAAAGCATCTTGCCCCATGCAGCGTAGCAAGACGAGTGCATTTTACTACATTTTGCTTTCTGACCACCTGCACAGAACACAAAACTTTTTAGATCTTGTTTACATTGTTAATAAGTCGACGACTTTGAAGTTGTTTCTCAAATTGCATCGTCTAAAAGAGTAAGAAATGCGTTTATTACGGTAGCTTATTTTAGAACTGTAAATTTTCATGAAAGTTATATCAGTAGCTACTTACTTAATATCGTAACCTATCTTTTTGGCGATAGTCTATAGTCTTGAATTCATGTACTATGTTTGGATGTACCATTCGCTATAAAATAAATGGTTTATTTGAAGCTTAGCGATGATGTTTTGGTCCGCTACTAACTTTAAAAACATACTAGCTGAGACCCGCACAATATTTATGAGACTACGTGTTTTTACTTTGATCGTTGCCCTAAAGTTTTTGTGGATCTAAAGGCACATAACAAGAATTTTTATTAGGCAGTATACCGACCGAACAATATGTCTGAGCATCTTGTTTTTTCAATGTTTTTATCGTTTTTATTGTACTACAAAATTTGTGCGGTCACACAATAAGGGGGAATTTACATTTAGTAAAATATTAAGGTATCTTCTAGCAGTAGGTATGTAAATAGTATCATAAAAAGAGTGCTATAAGCCTCTGCTCATATATGGACTTTTGACTATACTGGATGGTTTATAATCATTTGCAGACTCAGTAATCGATATGCAAAATCTGTGAACCAACATTTTTGCGTAGATTCCGTCACATCTTCAACACAACTTATGCCGTTGATAGTTCCATACGCCAAAACTAGATTGCTATATATTTGTTACTCGCGTGCAATCGATTCGTAGTAGCGTATCTACCAACATAACGAAGGATGTAGACACGAGTCGCAGGAGAGGATTATCCGTGACGTTGGTAGCGCCGGAAAGTAAAGCGTTCCGGGATCGAGCACCGCAGAGCTGATACCGCGTAGTTTCTGCAGCTGGGATCTGTATTGCAATAAAACGAGTGCATCATCTCATACGGGCTTAGAGTTAAATGTATCGGATGGTTCAATATTCTTAGATAAATATTATTATCAATGAGGATTCAGGACCAATACGGTAAGCGCTGCTCTATGTACAGAATTCGTCATGCCAATCCTTGGGGATGTGAGGTAAATTGATATATAAAAAATAAAAAAAGCTGTAGTCAGAAACGTAGAAACATAAACACGATAAAATCTGTAAAATTACTTTTATATCAATTAACGTTAACATTTAATTTAAACTGAAATATTATGCTGTAAATGGAAACATTCCAATTAAAAAAATAACCACCGTATGCAATATTGGCTGTCAGAAACAAAAGGATTAAATATAACCGATCTATTAGACCCGCGGCAGGCTCATGCCGCTGGAGCATACCATTCAAATTGTTTTAATTTCACAAAAGACAGGAATGAAAAAGGATAGTCCTTTATTTGGATGGATTTCGGTAACGATTGTTAGTGAAGCTAGGGTATAGGTAATCTGGAATCACAATAAATAAACGAGCGGGAGTTCTGCGTTCTTCTTAGGCCATTCGGCTCAACAGATGACACGGTCTGGGCGGTTTTCATCATAATCTTTTTTTTTTGGGTCACTGGATGATCCCCAGTTTATAATTACGGCATGTAATTCATTTGCACTCTTTTTATCAATCATCAATTAAGATTTATGATGTCATAGTGTAGCGTATGTGTACGGCATGGCAACACACTCGAGCATTTTTTTTGTAGTAAACACGGCTATTAAAAATAGAGTTAAAAGAAACAAGCTTGCTGAATTTCCCACCGGATCTTCTCACTGGAGGTCGCGTTCCGATCCGATTGTAGAGTTAAGAGAAAATATGTAAATGACAATTTGTATGTGCCCCCGTAGGCCTTTACGAAATAAATGATTTGACTCTGACTTTGATCATAAGATTTGTGTAGATCTTATTCTGCCGATATTCATATTGAAGCATTCCTGAAGGATATGTAGGTGTGCAAATTTGCGAATAGGTAAGTATTATATTTGCATGTGTGTGCTTTTTGGTGTGTATTTTATGACAAAGTCGGGCACCGGTTGGCCGTCACTTTGCATATGAGCGGCGAATACCCGGACAAAGCCCGGATACTTTATCTCACAATCTCTTCTTACGTCACTGCTTTTTAAATTCCCAACGTGTATTATGTAAATTGATTCGCAATCGGCATGGTATTATTGTATTATACCAACTAAAGGATTTATTTTCGTAGGGAAATTTTATGTTATAATTTATTCAACAGGTACCTATTAAATTTTACACAATGTCTATGAATTCATTAGGTTAAATCGTTAACATCAAAGGCAATATAGCGGGGTTACTGCAAATTGACCTTAAAAAAAATTCACTAGGTTGCTGTTAAATAATTATAACATTACCTTGTCTGCTTGGTTTCTCCTTCAAGAGCTTAGTACAATAAATATTTGGTTTAATTTATTGAGTAGGTTCTACTACATTTTAACGAAACTAATTTGAACTTGTGATAACTAATTACTTTATCCATTGAACGTTGAGTTTCGACATTAGTGCGACATGTGGAGTAGTCGACTTAAAGGCGAAAGTTTAGTTACATTGCTTACTTAACTCATTCGAAATAGATTTAGTACCCAGGAGGATTAAATTTCGTCTACATAACGTATGTGTTTCTGTGCCAAAGAATTCGGGGCTAGTTTCATTGTAATTTGATCCTAAGTGTCGTTAGGCTCGGTGTATTCGAAGGTTGTAGTTGGTTGAGTAAATTAATTTTGTAATATTCTATATTTAAAAGGTGAAAGTGGACATGATAAAGTAAACAAGTATCTACTAGGTATTTTGTTCTTAAAAAAATCATCGCTTCTCTGCTTATTAGGTGTCAAGTAGACAATCACTTGAGTAATACTTGCTGCAACAATTAAAATGAAGTAATTAGCAATAAATATTTTTTAAAAGATTAAAAAGCGGCCACGGGCGCAGTTACTCTATCTATTTAGAGCCTTATTGAAATTTTCTCACGAATAATAATTTATCAAGGAAAAATGTTGCAATATTGAAATATCTGGAATATGGATTTCAAAGCAGATAAATATAATACTAATATTATAAACATTTATAAAGAAATATAGACCATTGCAGTGAAATAAAAATACCTGCGAATCCATTCAGTCAGTCGTACTCAAGTTTTATACAGAAAGACAGACGCGTGGCGCAGCAATGTATCTCCACTATGTAGAGATAATGAACAATGTAGTATCGATTCCTGAAAAGCCGTCATAATTTCATTATTATCATACGCTATTTTAAGTATAAAAGGTATTACAACTTTGAAACATTACTGTTATTTTATGGCATATTGACAGTGGAAGTTTTTATGACAGTTTTTAGCAGAGCGTCGTAAAATCTGGGAGTATCCAACTTTCTTGGAGAATATTGCAGTATAATAGATACAGCGAGCTTAGAATAGATATTACTAATAGATTTTCTATTTTCATCTTCGCTGAGCAAAGAACAATAAAAATAGTATTACTATATGATCTGAAAAGCTAAATTTATGGTTCAGAAGACCGTACGTGGCTTTGCTTTGATAAAGGACAATATACAATATTTTTAATAAGTTACCTTTTACTTCAAGAAAATACTTCACCACTCGTCTCTGACGCTTTGAGTGCTGAGTTTCGTATTTATCATGATGTATGACAAATTCAACAGTACCTCCAGCGAGCGGTAACTAAAACTTTTGAGTCTCCATACAAAGTCAACAAATACGCAGGTTTGCTTAGAAATAAGTCGCATTAGACCTACAGCAGTTCAAATATTAGATAAAGTTCATAACAAGTACCTTTTACCGTCACCTGTCCTTATAGCAAACACCTCGTATCTTATTTTCCCGAAAAATCTATTTCTTATATTAAATTACAGCTTTTCCTTTCCCCAAACGGTCCGAAATAAATTACCTAGTGTCGTAATCAAATACCCGTTTTTACAGACGGCACGTGTCGATGCCAGAAAGTTTCATGGTCAGAGTACCTATCTGATGGATTGAAGTTATGTGGAGAGATAGTATTAGTCAAATCTAAAAATAGACAAATTGTATAAATTATTTTATATTGACATTCTTGAAATTAGACATCGACAGGGATTAGATATACTGTATATTTAACATCATTGAGTATCTATGAATTAATGAGAATGACTATTGTTTTTGGTTTGACATTTTTTATCACATGTAAAAAATATAGTAGTAAGGCTTCAAATATTGATGCCCGTTTTTTGTTAAGAATTAAGCTTAAAATTACCCAAACAAAACTTTGTGCCAAGCAGGTCAGTGTCAAACAACTGAGACAGTAGTTGTGAAGTGGTCAAAATGATCACGCGACTAGCTCACTTTTGGTCCATCGAGCAATCAGTGGCTCGACTACAATCTTTTACGTAGCGTTACGTTAAAGTTGCCGTGTTCCGTCTCGCTTACACTGAACATTTCATACATAACAATAACAAGGCTAACAGATTGTTTTCTCGATGAAGCTACGATAAGTTAGGGCTTTCACCATGGCAAACAGTTATTACAACATAAACCAATGAGCTGACAGCGAGGTAAACGACGGATGACAGCTCTCTGAAAAGGCATCGTGACTATTTGGGCGACGACGCCTTGAATTAACGAGGCAAGGCAGTTTGGCTATCTATTCTTGGCCTCGAGTGGTCGTTTGGTCAGTAAGTACTCAGCAAATCAGGTTAATTTCTTTATCGGTAAATGAACCGATTACCATTCAGATGGGAATGCTGGTCCCGGTCAATTTGTGTGAATACACTAGTTAGTCTGAACGCGTAGCTTAATTCAATATAAATAGCGACCAAATTACTGTATGGTAATGCCAATTTCTAAATTAAATAATTAATCCGCAAACAAACACTATTTTGAAATGAATCAGCTTTAAGGAAACAGATTTGACTGGAGTAGGTAGTGACTGGAGTAAGTAGTCACCTACTCTGGAAACTGATTTGACTGGAGTAGGTGACTACCTACCTACCTGTCCTGCTGCACTCAGCAGCAAACAACAATACGCTGATTAATGATGGAAATTGTAAAAATCTTCACTATTTGAGTAGGAAAGAATGAGATATAGATATAGAGTGAGGAAATAAGGAGAGAATATGAGAATTTCCATTTAAATGAATGTTTTTTTCATTCATCTGAGACATCTTGTGTCATAAACACAATAAATGAAAGAAGTGCCAATAGCTTGCTCTAGATTCAATATTATTCTGTGCAAATTGCTCCATTGCGTTAGATTTGGGCGGCCCGGCAGAGAGGGAGCGAGTCGGAATGAAGTCGGTGCGTCCAATTGGTTAGCATATTTTAATAGCGTCTGGCGAGGAGCCGCTCCCGGCGACACGCCTTAATGCTTTCCTGTTACCCCCCCTAATGTGCCTACTTAACTAACTCAACTTTCTTATCGAGCCGACCGACGACTCCGCTCAGTTTCAAACTATATAAAGTATCTGTGACCTTTTGTTGTTGGGTTCACAAAATACAGCAAACAGTAATACCTACTGTAGAGCTTCAAAATTATTGCGTTTTAAACCACGATAGACGTTCCATCGATAAATCAAAGAATTTAGACAGTCAACCTACGACAAAGTTTACATGAAAATAACTGTGTACAGTTTTAACGTGTTATTTGTAAATTTATATAGATTTTTTCATAACAACTCAGCAACAAAAAAAAATGGTTATGTGCGTCTCCGACTTTGGGGGTTCCTTACTACCGTTTATATCGGGTCATAATCAAATTGAAAAAAAAAATCAATAGATGTAAATGATCAGTTTTTAAATCTGCTCATATTCATTTTACGGTATTGTTTTACCTATTTATTGCTCCTATTCAGATAATAAAACTAGAAACCTTCGTACAAAAAATAATAAAATTTTGATGACCCCTCTTAATGTAAATTTGAAATGAAAAAAATGTTTAGTTACAATTATAAAAATAGTTTTAAGGGACAGCCCACGAGTATAGAAGATAAAAAAATCTCCTCATTTGTTGAGATGTTTCCATGCATTTATTTTCGTTGCCCCCTTTTACTTACTTTATTAAAAGTGTGTGTACGTGTTACAGTCAAGGATTTATATGGGCATATGTGTCAATTTCATGTGCCTTTTTCGCTTAGAAGTTTGAAACCTGTGGCGGCCAGACGGTCCGCGAACAGACCACGCTGGCACAGCATATGACAGGACTGGATACGATTGGACCGTTTGGGTATGGAACCCCAATGAACCGCATTATTATCAAAAATTTAAGTATTTTCAGTGCGCAGATTATTTTTATTACAAAATGTCAAAAACTCAGGTAAGTAATGTTTATTTTTGGATTTTTTTCTTTTCGCGATTTTCAGTCCGACGATAAAAAGCAAAAGTTCTCGCAATTCATTGGGGGTACGAAGATTTAAGGCCTTTCGCATAATAAAGAGGCATCTCTACTTATACTTATCGTTGAACGGGCCCGTCTATACAATACGACAGCTTGATGGATGCGATCGCGATGTTTTGTTGGATTCCAACGAGCCTAACGACCAAGGACGCAATTTTATTTATTAAATGCCGGGGAATAAAAATTTTCAACGACAGACGATCAATTTGCCCTCCTTTCTGTGTATTTTAACACTTGCATTGTTATTCCATGTTATAATGATTCTGTTTACTTTCTTAATGCGTTTTTGTACAAGTAGATTTCTAATGATGAAAAAAGCCTAAAATTCATTTGATTACTAACATATAATTGATGGAACTAGGCGATACTTGGCGGAAATCCATTGTTAAACAAATGAGGGAAGACGAAAGTTTGGGGGGGGGGGGGGGAGGAATTAGCTTCGTTTCGTGGAGAATTGCATTTTATTTGAGGTCCCGTCACTCGTGACAGATAGTTTCTCGACTAACATCTTAGAGGAGTTCGGTGTTGCTGGCTTCTTTAATTATCGATCAAACTTGTTTAGTTTATAATTGGAAAAGTTGACAAGCCGAGGATCAGTGTGGGTTCCTCTTCCCTCATCTGATTACAAACATTTCTTCTCGTAAGAGTAGGTAGCTACTTATACATATAAGCCGAATTCCTGTATGTTATATAACAAACGGATCCTAATACTTTCTCAACGAATCAACCTAATTAACTTCTAATAACAAAATATATTCAGGTCAAAACAAATTAGCCAAACTTACAGGGTATTGCATAAAACAAACAAGTCCGCCGAGCGCGATGCTTATCACCGCCGCATTGTGCCAGGCAATTTTCTGAGCGGCTTATATCAGAAGTTACGAGTGTGTTATTCAGTAATATATGGCTTTCATTTGGTTAAAAGCTTTATACATTTGCCGTTCCAAACGCGTTTTCAGTGGTGATGGCGCCATCATTAAAATTATTCTGTCACGATCAATAAAATTATCAATGAAATCCAGCTCGAATAAATGCGATTAAATCGGCGAACGCTTTTAAAATATTAAACTGAAATGAAATTTGTCTCGTGCATGTCGATCTGCGGCCACGTGATCTGAATTGATATCTTGGATAGCTTTCGAAATAAAATCACATTTATTTGTATGTTAACTGATATCTATAAAATTCGACGAGCCAAAACCCGTTATAATAGCCTGCATTTGTCCTCTACCTATTATGATATTGCCATCTTGTATCTGTGATGCCCTTAGTAGGATACGTCATAATATATAAGTACCTAATAAATAAGTATCTTGCTATTCTAATTTTAGATTTTAGGAAAGTATAAAGTAAATTAAATAAGATTCTTACAAATTAAATCAATAGCCGAAATATTCTGACTTTACACAATAATTACAAATACATTAAATAAAGATAGGTTCATAGGTTAGTATACCGTTTCCGAATCACCGCGTAGAATGTTTCTTAGAATTGGAAAAGCGCTGTTATTATGGGTTTCATTTTACCATTTATAGTAGCATCCACACAAAATTATATAAACCGTGGCGATTCTATTTAAAAAAATGGTTACTACTGATTCCAATTAATATACTTACTCAATTCGAATAACAATTTCATGCACAATTAACGGCTATTTACATTTAACTGGTTTCAGAGATATGGCCAGATTGCTGGGTCAGCGCAATTTAATAGACCGCGATGTCTGTAATAGGCCGAATGGCTTTGATAGGCGATTAGTGTGTTCAGTAAATTAATCGAGTTCCGATCAAAGTTCAAAATCGATTGACTGACATTATCTAATATATGCAATTAATTTATTAATGTTAGTGGTATATAATATCGAAGGAAGCAGTGATAGACAAGTTGGTAGAACGCTTGCCTCAGTAACGAGGATCGCAGGTTCAAACCCCGGCTCGCTCCTCTGGGATTTCTGGATTTCATGTGTGAATCTAATTTTCAACCACAATTACTACTTGCTAAACGGTTAAGGAAAACATCGCGAGGAAACCTCCATTTCTGAGAGAACCCCTTGAAAGACGTGAAATCTGCCAGCCAGCACTGGGCCAGCGTGGTGGACTATGGCCTAATCCCCCTCGCATTGAAGGGAGGCCCGTGCCCAACAGTGGGACATTAAAAAGGGCTGATATGAATAAAAAAATATAATTAATAATATTTAACATGGATGTCTCGGGTACAAACATTTATGCTCATCACACAGAGCTTGTCCCTACCAGGACTGAACCCGGGACCCTCGACGCCGAAAGCAGGGTCACTATCAACTTCGCTAATCATCGTCGTCATTTACCTATTCCGCAGGCAATTACACATTTCTATTAAAAGCTGAGGCACCATACTATCATATTCTTTTTGGGCGAATATCAAAATGTTTGCCACAGTCCAATTTGTATGTCTGTACATTATGCAACGGGTGGACCCCGGGGGCTTTAATTCTTAAAAACAGTTCTACAATAAGGTCCCGCAAAGATTCTCTTTTAGGGGCTCGTTTTGTAAATGAATCTGACTTCCTTTGTGGATGAAAGGGGGAATCCCAAAAAAAATCTTAGCCATTCACAACGCTCGGTTTACTCTTGGGGTCCGAAAAGTTACGCCGAATCTCCGAGTAGACAGTATCATGTGGGAATTTTATTTTTATTTACAAGAAACTATCCGATATATTTGAGTGCGTGGAAGTTTAAGATAGATACATATTTATTTTAAGATACATATTATACCGATCAATATTACAATAATGTTGTCATAATAATAATTGCAAATCCTGAGAAGTGACATGCAATCCAGACACGCTGTAATACAATGTATAATTAGGTACCTCTTACTGACTCTAGGTGCAATTTTTTCTTACCGCGAACTGTATTTCAACTAAGACTTAGTTATTCAATAAGTGAGTACGGATAGATTTGTATAGTAATCAGGATCAGAAACAGGTTTTGCTACAACTTATTAATAATCACGCATTGGTAATAAGAGCATTATGACATGCACGCACGCGACATAATCTATTTTATTAAAGACTAGCTGTTGCCCGCGACTTCATCCGCGTGGTATTTAACAAAGACTCAACAGAGATTACCCGGAACAAACAGACAGACAGACAGACAGACAGACAGACAGACAGACAGACAGACAGACAGACGGACAGACAGACAGACAGACAAAAATTGTAAAAAATGTTGTTTCGGTATAGGTAACGTGTATACATCCAAATGCACTTAGTAAAAAGCGGTTATTTTAATATTACAAACAGACACTCCAATTTAATTATATGTATAGATGATGAACCCTTTAATAAAATAGATTATGTCGTGTGCATCGGGGCTTAATCTCTTAATAAATATTAAGAAAGTATTTATTCATTTGTAGGTATATATTTTAATATATCCTTGTAACATTAACATAATCATTTTATTCGATCTAATTTTTTTCTACGTATCCTTTATGCTTTGAATTGGATTAGATTTAGAGAAAATTATGAGACGATTTCATATGCCCCATTTATTAGGATCGTCTTTAATATATCAAAGGCTGCCATCCACGAAAAAGCCTGATTTTTTAATACTTACTGATTACGCATCAAGTAACAAAAACAGAATGTATTTAGTTTGTGATTATCCTTTGATATTGGTAAAACAAATCTCGATTCCAATGTTCCAGACTGATTGAACTGCCAATCAAACGGCTGTTTGATAGTATGGTCCCGGCATAAACGGTGCATCGCAGCTATAACAACATACCTAATTCACCATGTTTCAGTTTGATCACTGAAATTACAGACTCCGTGATTATAAGATTATTGTTCGAATTTATTTAGTCTTGCTGACATTGACATTAATCCACACTTTTTACATTTATACTTGATCTAAATCGGGAGAATTTTTGTAGCTCTCGTACTTTTCTTTAATGTTAAATGTGTCGACTGAAAGGTATATTTATAGGAACGTCTGTAGACGTCATATGCTTGCCTACAGGCATTTATAAGTAACTTGAGTTAAGTAAGTAATATGAGTCCGGGTAAAGTGTGGGCAGAGGAGCACTGCACCTACATTGCGCTGATGGTATTTATTTCCAAAGTAGGAGGCGGGCCCATTAATAATAACGTTACAAATTCTGTTCAACTTTAGATTTATATTTGTAAAATATTATAAGTTAAGAATTTGCTATATAGCAGTGATAGCGAAGTTGGTAGAACGCTTGCCTCGGTAATGAGGATCGCAGGTTCAAACCCCGACTCATACCTCTGGGATTTCTGGATTTCATGTGCGTAAGGTACCCATAATACAAGCGTTGCTTAGTGTGGGACCGTATAGTTGCTATGTTTTTCTGGCGATATTATTATAATCAATTATGCAAGTTAAACGTTATCTTATATAATTAAATATTTTCCTTTTTCACATATTAAAAAAACTTTTTTTTAGATAAATATATATTGCAAACTTTTGTTGGGGCTGCCCATTGCGCATGAATCAGCGAAAACTGCCTGTAATTAATTACACTGGCCGTCAGTAAAGAACCGAACACAACCAACGTACAAACAAGGGATCCTAAAACTAAAAGGTGGGAACTAGCCCCATTTTTTATACCCACAAAAGCACATTGTTTGAGTAAATTTACCTAACATTATTAATTAGTCGGAACTGTCAGTGCCTAAACATATTTTAAATGGGTAGAAGCAGGGTTTACGAGTCAATAAAGTGGCAATACATTTTTTTTGTACAGTCCCTATGGAGAGTATTCAACTTAAACTGGTTTACAAGCTAACTCAGTCATATTAATAATAGTATCGCCAGACAAACACACCAACCATACGGTCCCGGGAACGAGAGGGCAGACGTACTGGCCAAAGAGGCTGCACTGCGTATGAAGACCAAACCGACGTACGACAAATGTCCGATATCATTCGTCAAGCGACAGATCCGCAAGGACTCGCTTGACGAGTGGAATCGTAAGTACAAAACTGACACCACTGCGTCTACAACAAAGATGTTTTTCCCTGACCTTTTAGAAGCACACAACACGATCAGGAGGATACAACCCACCGGCGTACTCACTCAGGTGCTGACGGGGCACGGTGGGTTTTCCGAGTACTTGAATCGCTTCAAGTGCAAGGAAGATCCATCGTGCATCTGCGAACCGGGCGTGAGTGAGTCGGTGGCACACATACTGCTTAGTTGTCCAATTTACGCTCTCCAGAGACTGGAATTGAAAATGTCTTTAGACATCCAGCTTAAGTTGGACAATCTGGGCAGTCTCATTAGGGACAAGAGGACACAGGAGGCCTTTCTGTCCTACTGTGCGAAGCTAGCGACCGGTGTAATAAACAGGAATAAGACCTAACTGGAAAGAAGATGTCTGTATAAATATTATGTTAATATTTAAATCCAGAATCTTAACACTACCACGACCCTTTTTACACTGGCTAGCGGTCTTGTGCAGTGGGCAGAGGGAATTTCCCCTGTCCCAAAAGATGTCATAAGTTGTACCCTAAAATGTTAGATTATTTGCTTTATAAAAGTTGCTTTAAGTTGTTATTTGCTATAAGATTTCATTGCCTTTTAAAATGTACAATAAAGATTACTTTTACTTTATTTAAATAAAAAATCCTATGTACTTATATTTTAATATTAGTTTAAATAAGGTCTCTGACCCCCATGTCAGAGGGATTCGCGGGCCGGGCCAGGACAGCGCCCGGACTAAAAAAAAAAAAAAAAACCATACGGTCCCACACTAAGCAACTCTCGTGTCATGGGTACCGTACAATGGCCGTGCTTATCACACAAAGTTTGTTCCTACTAGGATTCGAACCCAACATAGATTCTTAGTAGCTTTAGGTACCAGTATTTATTATATTTACCAGTATTAGGTACCAATATGTAGACTCGCGATACTGCTTCAATAATCCAAGTGAGTAAAATTCTGTACTATCCAATCGTAACCTTTCAAAACATTAAATATTATGTAATAACATAGATATTATTTATAAAGGATTCTAATCAAGCCGCGAACCCTGACAAATATTAAACATATATCAAAAGGCAAAAACATACCGCCCTCAAACCTAATATTGCCGTCGGAAAACTCAGAACAACGCAATTTATTCTCAAAGCAAAGACATGTAAAGTTAAAATTTCCTTAGTTTATTCATATACGAACGAATAGAAAATGTATTTTGGTATGTTGAACCTCGAAGTCGATTTAGAAAATGGAGCTCCAGAAACGAAAGCTTTTTAAAACATCAACATTTGAGGCATTCGCTCTCATTTGCCTGATATTATTTCCTTTTCCTGCCGTTTGTTGGATTCAAATCGTTTTGGGGAAAATAAAGGCCTTGCGTCGATTTTGTTTGAATATCGATTACTATTTGATGTCGCCGCGACCTCTAACGTACACGTGTTTGTAATTGTATGACATACCTTTTGTATCTTAAAACTCTGTAGAGTCACCAGCTCGTAATAGCTTACATCATAATACAGGTACCTATTACAGTTGTAAATAAAGTCGCTATTGCCGTGATACCAAATTGCTTGCAGTTATCTGTCAGGATAACCGGGGTAATGAAAAAGCACCTGAAGTAGTACTTACACCGAGCGATTTATTACGAGCACTTAGCTACCCTCCGGCGAACGCACGCGTTAAGTCGGACAGTAAAGAGCCCACTCGCCTGAACCAACACTTAAAATATTTCTTCTTTATATTACGCCGAAGACGACCTGTTGATACTCAATATTACTTGACGCCGATCTCAATAGAATGTTGTCAAGTTTCAGGTGCAAAAACAATCAAAACTAAAAGTAAATGCCACTATAAAACTATTTTTTATTGATGAAAACATTCGCAAAATGTTATAGGTATATTTTAAAAAATCTTTGCCAATGATATGAGAAGGGGTTGCGAGATAAAGTTATCCCAGCTTCCATATGCAAAGTGAAGGCCAACCGAAGCCTGCTTCTGACTTAAAATGTACGCTGAGGAGAGCACACTAGAAAATATCTCGCTCACCTACCTATTCACAAAGACAATGCACCTAAGTGTTTGCATTTCAACCGTTTGGACCGGTCTGAAAAATCTTTATAATCATTTAAATATTCGTGTGCCAAGTGAAATATTTTAAATGTATGTGTTTCTATATTTTGTCTATGTGAGTTGATTAACGTTTTAAAAAAAATCTAGCCTGTCTTTTTCTGCTTTTAAAAATAACACTACCAATTCCTCAATCAGTTCCAAATCATATACACTATATAATGAAACATATAATATGGTCCTATAACGTTATAAGGAATATACTTTTAAAAAGTATTTTAATTCACTCACCGCTAATTGGATCCGAAGCGGAAATTATTAAAAGTTAACGCTAAAAATAGTCCAATGTAGCTTCCGAAAAGGCGTTCTTGTAGCTATTCATATTTTTTCTGACTTTGAATATTGGAACACGGAAAAGTAATACCACCGTATTCTGTATATTCATGTCGAAAAATATTTTCGTACAAAGCGTAATTATGACACCTAAATCATATCTCAACTGTATCTATTTCTCTACATTATTCCAAATGTGTCAATTAAAGAAATTTCAAGAAAGTTTTTTTAGTGAACTACTGTTTTACAATAGTTCTTACAAATATGTCTTGACAAAATGTTAATGAAAGTGTGGTTTCTTATCACTAACTAGTGCTTTACTGCAACTGCGGTTAAGTAAAATGTTATGTGCTGTGCGTGGTTTAAGCAGGCCGCATATTTCTAGACATATATACTTGTTTTTGAATAGTTATGTCTTTAGATCCTGGATACACATAACTAATTATTTCATTAGATAGGTAAAGTTGCCTGATTCGACTAAACTGTCAATATTTGTGGGACTTGGGTGTTGCTGTCATGTTGTTGAATCTATTTGGACTGGCAGCTTCTATCTTTTTATATTTTCCTCTGATCTCTGAACAGCGATTTGAACATGTCGCCCGCATGTGTTGTGTGATTGACGCGTCGCGTTGCTGACACAAAAATGTTGAATATAAAATGTAAATCCAAAATCTGACAGCAAGACATTATGCGGTATATACTTACTATGTATAGCGAGCACAATGTTAATGTTAAGCCCCGGCTGAAGATTAATCCTAAGAATATACATAAGTAAACAGTTAGTAAAACCTAAGACATTTTATCTGTGACTTGTTTGTGGCAAATATGGAAAGTTAAATATTAAGATCTAGTGACCTTTGTTTATCCGTGAATGCTGTTTATCATTATGGTGTGAATGTGGTGCCACTGTCCGACTTCAGACAATGGCCATGTGTAAAACCAGAATGCAGCAGAAGTGGCTACATTATGATCAAATAAAATATAGTATACATATCGAAACGAAAAGAAGAGGAAGTCATGCAAATTTAAAATACCGGCACTGCAACGCGACCGTATCAAAATTTGAAATAATCCCCGAGAACATTCTAATAAACGATCTCCTGGGTGAATATAAATCACGGAGGTAATTTGAAAAGTATCTACAGTACATAATGCATACCGTGGCAGAACTGCAAATCCAATTTCCATTCAGGGTGCCGGGGAATTGAATCTAGTCGCCGATTGCGGTCGCAGGTAAGGTCGCGGTGAAAGGAATTTTTG
This sequence comes from Pheosia tremula, assembly GCA_905333125.1. Classification (NCBI taxonomy): domain Eukaryota; kingdom Metazoa; phylum Arthropoda; class Insecta; order Lepidoptera; family Notodontidae; genus Pheosia; species Pheosia tremula. Next base: position 4,013,062 of record HG995405.1, on the reverse strand, counting down.
CTTACTAACCTAATACTTCAAATATACCAAATGGTTTAATTCTCAATCAAGCTATTCCTTTTTGGTACTATTATAATACTTATTGTTTTCCCATTAGTCTTAATTGCGTAATTATACATTTTAATGGTAATTAATATTGAACCACGCCAATTAATCGAGTGATACAACCGTATCACTTAGAAGAAAAACTTGAGAAGTATCAGGTGGTTAGCTGACCTAATAATTCTTATTACGTTTTGTAAGGTATAAATATGTTTTAATACTTATTTCTGGTTCAAACCCCGGCTCGCACCTCTGGGATTTTATGTGCGAATTTAATTTTTAACCATGATTATCACTTGCTAAACGGCGGAACCCCTGGAAAGACGTGTGAAGTCCGCCTTCCCGCACTTGGCCAGCGTGGTGGACTATGGCCTAATCCCCCTCGCATTGAGGGGGGCCGCGTGCCCACCAGTGGGACATTAAAAAGGCTGGTATTATTATTATTATTATATACTAATTCCTGTCTGGATTATTTTCGTGTGTAATATTAGGTAACGCTTCGTATGTAAGCATATCTCTTAAGCGTTAAATCTGACTTTCCTTGTAGCAAGAAAAGGTAATCCTAAAAATACTCGGCCATTTACTATACGGTTGGTTTATTCTTGGGATCCAAAAGTTACTCCAAATGTTAGGGAGGAAAAGGGAGCAAATTTGATTTCTACCTTCAGAATTACCGGTACCATTTTAGTGTACAAGGCTCAAGAAACTTTTGTAAGAAATTATTGAAATATAGGCCCAACAATGTTCTTACATGATGATTTGCAGACAGTTAGTATATCAAGCGCTGATTAAATAAGGTCAATGCACTGTGAATATTTAAAAGAAAACAAGGAAAGTGCGCATTTTAAGACGCAGTGACCTATTTGGTTTGTCAGACTTCGAGATTGCCTATTGGCACGGCTCAACCAGTCTCAATATAAGTATTTGATTCTAGTAAAAGGCAATTTATTTATCAACGATTTGAAAAAAAGGAATGCTTTATCTAACATGAGATACGATGTGTTCGTACGCGAAGAAATCAAAAGACGATCTTAAATATAAGATTATTTTGTTAGCCGATGAAGGATTTGATAAATATGTTCTAGATAAAACACCGTATTTAAATAAGGTTTTATTCAATTTATAATGGCATTATAAGGCTTTTTTGTATGCCATTACAACTCAATCAATTTTTTAATAAATAAATCAAAACTGTTACAGCAAGGTAACATAGTTTTTAATCCAATCAATTTACAATAAGTGCATAACCAACTTTCAACAAAAACATTCGGAAATACTGCGTTGTATTTTCCAATACCAAAACTTTTATTTGCGATAAGTACTATTAAGCTAGCAATCCAATTATTGCAGTCCATAAGTTGACTACAGGTCAAAATCCTATAATTCAACTTACTTTTCCATACTTAGATATTATTTCATAAGGTCTTTTTACGACTAGAGTAGATAAAGTGAAATGGGTATCTAGTGAAGGGGCGTTGAAAGGGTTTCATCAAATCGAGTCTGCCCCGGCGACCGGGGATGTAGTAAATAGCCCATTCAGGAATCCGCGCTCTCGATCACGGATTTTTTACTCACTTCGGAACAACATACGAGGGATAGAATTGAAGTGGTGAAATTGCATTAGCGCTCAATTTTTTGTAACACGTTTATTTACTTAGGGAATACTTGAGTTGTGAATACAATTGTATATACTAAGATCTGGACAATCGAAATATATTTTATCATTCTGCGCAAGAGAGGTAGCCCTGAAGCTGGTATCCATTATGTTCGCGGACCAACTGTGCTTCGTAGCGCAGCCGGCAGGGACGACACAAAATGTGAAAAATCGATTTTGTCTCTTTCCTTCGTATGAATTGTGGAAGAGAGAGAGCGACTCGGTGTGGCACAATCCGTTGCATAAGTTTTGTCTTGCCTTGCCTCGCGTGCTAGGCCCCCTGCATCTGCAACGGTTCTTTTGGGGACGTTACGCTTTTATCAACAAGAAACGCGAACGAACTTTGAGCTCAGCTTTGTGTTAGCACAAATATCTCAACATGTGGAATTTGTGCGCTCAACACGGAGCAAGCACCGTTACGCTCCAAGAGTGTGAAGGTGTGCACTCAAGGGCACTCACAGTAGCACAGAGCGCTACAGATTCGCGTACATAGTGGATATGTAGCATAATGGAGCAGCTGCGGGCCAGCACTAACAGTCCTACAGACTAACAGGACAGGCCCTTTTGGTCTCTTATTCCGCATTACTAAATAACTCATGGGTATGGATTTTCTGGTGTGCCAAATAAATTTATTTGGCACACCTGAAAATCCATATTTAATGAGATGATTCAATTCAATTAATTACTTCAAGTGAATAATCTAATTTCGTTTAGCCGTTAAGTCATAGCGGATCGTAACAACAAAGTTTAGTGAGTGCCTTCTAAAAAATCTTCACAAATCTTTCTATGGTAGAGTTTAAAATCGTGCCATAAACTCCAATAAGCTTCCCATCCCCAGGTATGGCATTTGTATAAGGCTTAGAGCATTGGTCTACTGTTTCAATCATTGATCGACTGAACGCTGTTACAGATACCAAACAACTTCTAGAGACGGTTGTTGATCCACATTTGCGATTGTTCAATACTGAAACAAAAAACGTTATAAGTATTCATATCTCGAATATCGCCCCAAATAGCTTATAAATATTTACGCGTTTAGGCGTGTGATCGAATAAATCCTATATTTAATCCTCATCTCTATTCCTATGCTACGCTTCATAATTTTTCGATAAGTAGCTTAGCGTGATCGTGTTGAATGAATCGATATATTTGTACGTATTTTCTCGAATAAAAAAAACTGTTAGTATGAGCTTTTGCCGGGTATAAGTAAATTAAGCCTCTCTTTTATTCATTCTTCGTACTTAATTATGATAAGTACATACAATTATTATAGAGTAATATATTTCATACGAGTGCAGCCAGCGTGAGCCTTCACTCACCGCTAATTAACCTGTTTTATTGCTTCAATCTGTTTTATGTACTCAACAGTGATGAAAAGCATGCAGCTATTAAAAATATGCATCTATTAAATAAAAAATAAAAAGATTTATGCGAAGTTACGTTTAAGATCTACCTTTTCAGTTACTCAAGACAATATAATTTAAGACAATATATCCATACGGGGGTTGGGTTGGATGATGCAGCAATAAAGCTTAATTTTTTTGTCACTACAGTACGTCAAGCTAACGGTATACTTTATAATCTACCGTATTCAGACATTTTGTATGGAGAATTGAAAAGCGCCTCTAGCGGACGGTATTTAAAACGTTCAATTCTCCATACACCATTACCTCAAGTGCGAGATTCATAGTTAACTTTCCGGTAGTTAACTATATAGTCCGACGTGAATACGTCTGAACTGACAGTATACCCAAAACGTTCGCGTCTAAATACCAATCGTATTCTATTGGTAAACAAAAAGTTTGCTCGATGAGTGAAACCACAATTAGGCCCGTTATGTTGGCTTTTACGTTTTCTGATTACGTTTGGGTATCACAATACGACTAAATGAGACAAGATACATATATTTTGTTTTATGTCCTTATCGTTGTGACTGTTTTTTCGGACCAACAATACAAGTTGAAAGGACGAACAAAAAATCGGTCACACGCGATCCGCGCGATGCATGTCTAGATAAGACTAAGAATTCTCATCCGATATTATTTCCTTTTCAACCACATGAGTAACACAGAGAAAGGTGAGTTAGCCAGGCTAAAAGTGTTGAATGACTTGATTTTATTTTCGTTGATATTTTTTATATTGGTGTGAGCTTATTTAATGGTTATAAGGTATCTATATTTAAATTTTCTTTATTAGTACGATGGACGCTAAAAAGGTTTGCAGCTCATAATAACAGATTAGACAGAGGAGGTGGCATATGCTACCTACTTCGATCTACCTCACACTAGCGCATAAAATCGTAGACAGAGAACTGTCAAGGCTTGAATATGTCAAGATTGTATTTCTAGGAACAATATCATTTTATAGAAAATAGTTTGGGACATTCAGGATGAGCCAAAACCGACAAGAGTTGTTCGCTCACAAAACACTTAAAAGAAAATGGTAGCCACGTTCGTAGCGAAAATAGGTCCCATTGTGACGATTGAACAAGGGGTTCGTAGGACAATTAATGCAGAGCGGTAGGTATACCACAGTCTGTTTACCACAAACTATCATCGAGTTTCGGAAAACCAACCCATAGAAGTGCATCATCCTGCACCAGGACAACGCAAGCCCGTACATCAACGGTTCCGGTGTATAGTGAAGAAGCAGTCGAATATTTTTTATCGGCAATTTGGAGTACCATACTTCGGCGTGGAACAAATATTATAACGACTGGTTTGAGCGTATGGAAAAGTGCATGAAATACCGTGGGGAATACTTTTTAAACAATAAAATGTATATAACGTTCTAGTTGTTTATTATTTTCTCAAACGACAAAACTTAATAGGCATGCCTCGTTTACTAACTATATTATTAGGTACTATCCAGGGATGTTCTTGATACCTTCTCTCCATGGTGATGCTTATAAATAATATAGAAGGATAAATCCTTAATCTTTAATTGAAATATTCTAAACATTACACATGATAATTCACAGAAACACAAGTATTGGAAAATAAAAATACATCACTAAATGTTCCAACAAGAAAGCAAACTAAGAAATAATCAGTATTACAGGTAGCCACTTTTCCTCTTCCAGCTAATTCTGGGTTCTATTCTTTTTCGCTGTTTCCAATCGGTTCCACAATTATTTCTCGCTGAGGTCCGTAAAGGATTAAAACTCTGCACAGAAGTGTTTGTCTCGCTTATCTTGATTATGAGCACTAGCCAGCATCCTCTAGCCAAGAAAATTACGCATTGGGTACGTTATTATGTAATTTATATCAATATTGTTTTCACAAAGACTTTCCACGTTTCACAGTTTACTTCAAAATTCCATTGACAGATTGATTGTCGTGAAAACGTCTTAACTGTTAGTTTACTGTTAGTATACCTAAACCGTGCGAGTGTAAGCTCCCATACTATACAAAAGTATGCTCGATTGACTGAAACGTAAGTTATGCCCGTTATGTTGGCTTTCGTTTTCTGTAAAACCATAAATCCACCACATAATCTAGAGGAATAATATTTCTTGTATAGCTATTTCTTTTTCAACCATATGAGTAACAGAGATCAAGCCAAGTCGGTTGTCAAATGACTGACAATTTTTATTCTGGTTAAAACAATATATGATGGCAATTTCAATTTGCCATCATTGTTTATTAATTCGATGGAAGCCATTCAGTTTTGAAAGTAAAGAACACGAGCAAGAACTAACAAGCGGACTTATTATTTGCTAGCCTAAGTATTTCTGAAATGAAAACAAATGTCCCACAATTTGAGTTCTTGGTAAAATGTATACTACGGTAAGTAAAAGCTAAAAGCCGTAAAATGCGTGGTTGCATTCGTCAAGTCCCAGTTCTAGGTATACCGGTACTGCACCGGTGCCTATCTGCAGGCGGTCAGTGGGGGCCATCGGCACCAGTCGGGCCGCGACAGTTGATTATCCAGATACTTTATTTTATGTACAGGTAGTACCCATATTTCTCTTTAACGTAAATAATACTCATGCGTAAATCTCAATTCTGAAATCTAAAAAAAAATGTGAGAAAACCTGCATGTCATGGGCCAGCGTGGTGGAATATAAGCTGAATTAACCTCATATTAACGAGAAGTGTGTGTAATGTACTATCGATAAAATTGGGTGCACTTTAATGGACTGCACCTCTGCCTACTACTTAGGAGATTCCAGGCGTGATGGTGTTTCTCTCTTTACCTAATAGCTTAAGTAATCAAATATTGTATTTTCAGGAGGATGGAAGAACTGTAGATTCAAACTGTCAGGACAATAATCCTGCCACCATTCCAATTCAAAAATCTACTATCATTTTCATTGTTGGCTGAATAGAAATCGAACCCACCGCCACCCGGTGCAATGAGTTGAGCGGCCTGCGCTCAAACCACTAAATAAAGATGCCTTAACATTGTCACATTGTGTTTTATTTTCATTGACCTAATGTGATAATGGATATGTGGAGTGTGTGTATATAAAAGGTAGTTTAAAAGTAGCGCCTTTAGCAGAGAAAGTAAAAAGCAGGAGGCTAGTTTGGTCACGTTATCAAAGGAGACGAGAAGCATTTTGAGCGCCTGAAAGGGCTATTAGTATGAATATGCATAGATAGAGTGAGAGGACGACCCACGAAGTCACGAAGTGGTAGAAGTTTGTTTAAAAAGTGATATGAAGGAGATTAATGTATGATAAAGACATACTGCGCCGATCCCAAATAATGGGAAAAGGTGAGGCAGATGATGATGATTTTACTGATTTACAATATATATTTACCTAATTTAGATAGAGTTTAATTGCAAACAAGAGCCTTAGTATGAGGTTATGCCGTTTTTTGACGTAGAGAAATCCTTATGGATACCCGCAAGCTCTGCGGGAGACGAGCGGGCTATGTCGGACTGCTACCGACTTAAACCCCACGGTATACCATCGTCTACCTTTGTTGGGGCGCTGTGGGATAGCACTAGCATGCACTGCGACATCCAACGAGGTTATGCCCTAGCTCCATCCTTGATATAGTGTGAACATTCGATAGTAGTGATGGCCATCTTGGTAGAATACTCGCTTTGGAGACAAGTTGCGCAGATTCAAACGCGGCTCCCGCTAGGACTTTCAGATTTTTACGTGCGCATCACGTTTTCAATCATGAATCATTGGCTGTACCGACGGTAAAGCAAACATCGTAAGGAAACTTGCACGTTCCTCAAAATTTATGTGAAATTTACCAAATGGCCCTGGGTCAGCGTGGTGGACTATAGCCTGAGGAATGTGCCCGGTATAATGACAATAGGCTCGCCCCCTATTTCATTGGGACCAAATACCATTGGCGAAATGTGGGTGTACAGGAGTGCACCTCTGCCTACCCCTTCGGAGATTGCAGGCGTGATGGTGTATTAGTAGGTAACAACCAACTATTTTATCCGACAATCTATTCAGAGAAATGGCTGTGTTGCGTAGGTGTTAATTAAACATGATATATCAATAACTTAATACATTTTTTTCGTTAACTTTTTGTCGTTTCACGGTTTCACCAACAAAATCATAAGTGACGACGCGAACTATAAAAGTGAACGTTTCCGTACGATACGTATCGTAAAATCTTTCAAATTTATGACTCGCACTCGTGCAATTCGTACGTCTAAAAGTATTCGGTTAACTTATGAAAAATCTCCCAAAATGTCTATGCGTACTATAAAAGTAGGTTTAGGTTTCTCTATGGTACGAAATTATACCTAAGTAAACTTGTGACTCACACTCGCGCAAGTCGTACAAAATCGTTAACTTTCAAAGTTTCCGTGAGCAAACGATCGAATGTTTACTACATATAGTAACGAAAAAAACTCACACTCGGCACAAATGTTTTAGATATCGCCCGCTAGGGGCGTTTTTTAAGTCTCTATACAAAATGTCCAAATACGGTAGTTTGTAAACTATAAAGTTAGCTAACGAAAAATCTCACACTTGAGGTACATGTCTAAATACCGTAGACTATAAAGTATACGGTTAGATGACGAATAATCTCACACTTGACGTACAGTTGGTGCTATAAAGATAGTTGCCAGTCAGATGAAAACAAAGGTAGACACACTTCGTAGAAAAAGCTCGTAGTCGCATTGATAGCTTTAATGTGGTGGAGCGTCGTGCAGCGCCTTATTGGATTGCCCGCCTCCCCTGAATTCGTTACACACACCTCCCAAAGGAACCCACTTGTGCAAATCTTGCCACATTTCGTCGACGCGAGAAAATCTTTACCCGACGAATCTTTCAGTCGGAGAGACGTTTTTACGTTCAATCGGTGTGAACGGATTCGGAGGGGACTGTGAGCATGTTGTATAAACAGGTATAAAAGTCGATTGTTGTCTGTGATCGCGCGGGTGACAGTAGGTAATCTACATCGTTTGACATGTGTTTCTACTTTATTCCAACGAACGCTAAAAGCTCTTTGAGACAAACTACCTTTTTGAGTTATCAGCAATTGCATCGAAATACATTTTATAATTACCTATAAATTTATATTTTTAGCTAAGAAATACTGTGCAATAATAATCAACGAGTTGGTAGTAATCTTTTTTTATGTTTGTGTGTAACCACGTGTCGTTCCGCGTTTTGTATTTATAGAGTAACTAGAGTAGGATTAATAATGACATTAAAACATTTGGTGTTTCTTGAATTATTACTAGCTATTATACTTTCTTCGTGGTAGTGCCCATAACTTACATTAAGCTCCACAAGACCAATCATAAATATTGCCCGTATTTACGATTGGACTAGAGTTTATGTGGTTCTGTATCGCACACGCTGCGCAGCACAGCATAAGTATCACTTCCTGTAATAGGGCTATCATTCAACTGCTTTACTTGCAGTTTGAATGTCACCTTAATCATTTCCTTGTCATATTACATTTTCCCATACTTTGAAAATAATGCCCAAAGGTATTATTACCTAGCAATTTGGTGTCAATATCAAAAATGCAATAGATATAGGTCTGAGTAACATTACCAGTTGCTACTCTTTGCTAGTTTTCGTCCACGTGGACTAGTTAAAAAGTATAATATCAGTTACAGAATCTGGGATGCATACTGTGTGCTCTTTGAAATTCAATGAGGCCATTCAGTTACCCGCCTTCATCATTAAGACCTCACCATTACATATGAACAAAGTAGTCGTCAATATGAATCATCTTTCGATTTTCACACACAGAGGGTACATATCCCAGAATCACACAAATATATCTGTATTATAATGGCTACATTTTTATTCGTGGAAGAGAACTAAACAAACTGGCTCCGTATTAGAGGCAATAGATTTATATTTTCCGTTTATACGATAAAAGATGTGCGCAATATCATAGGACGATATTGCGAGTATCTCCATCGTGTGCGCTCACTTCCGTATTCAAGTGCTGTATTGTTGCTACTAACTCATTGTTTCCTTAGAATATTAAATTTCATACAAAACGCTCAACTATAAACATTTTTGAAAAAAAAACAACATTATATAGTAATTTCTGAGAACCTTTGCTTGACAAAGCAACTCGTATATGGTCATTCTTGATTTACAATGCAATATGTATATACTTTTTTACGATTATATTTAAAATCAATATATTTATATCGATATTAAACATCCATGACACGGGTACAAACATTCATACTCATCACACAAAGCTTGTCCCTACCAGGATTCGAATCCGGGACCCTCGGCGCAGAAAGCAGGGTTAATACCAACTACGCTAATCAGGTCGTCTATATATATCTTTTTTCTTTCATATTCACCGTTTAAGTAGAATAACTTGTGTCAATCCTACTTTCGTAATGAAGGCTACTAGGACAGTATACCTTGGTAAGCACTTACGTTGGTGACTACTTACTATGGATACTTCAGAATAGTGATTCGTAAAAAAGCACACACTGCAAATCGTAAACGAACGCTACATTTTTACAACAATTTTCTGTTAGCGTACACGAGATTGTCATAGGATTTAACGGCGTCCTTCTAATAACACCTATAAAAAGTTCCATTCTCAATGAGCTGTAAAATAATAGTAAACGTCGGCTTTTTTTCCTCTTATCTCGCATATTCGGTATCGACAATGAAAACCTGATAGTCTAGTTAGATGCGAGATCATTCTACATATCATTATTCTGAAGGCTTTCCATAGATCGTAATTATACATCTGTGGGAAATTAAGCTTCTATTGTGTGTCTCCGCGCGTTGTGTGCTTTCTAGTGTAGTAGATGGAATTCAGCCAGACCTTCTCTTACTTACTCAATACTTATTGATTTCTTATATTTACGCGAATACTACACATTGAAATAAAACTAATCTTACGGATTTTATGGCGTTTATAATACTTTTTTACGTTTCAGACGTTTCGGCTGCGTTACAGCAACCATGGTCACGGGAGGACTGAGGTGGTTGGCGTCTTAGTGTCATAGTTTGAAACGGGGTACCCTCATTTTTAGTTGTTCCTTGCGGTCCGATCTATACAGAAAGTGCTCACAGTGTCTCGAGGTCTTGCAATTGTGCGCTTGGTTTTGGATTTAATAATATTAATCACTGGATCCCAAGTCGGTCCAAAGTATAATATAATAAACGATAAAATCCGTAAGATTCGTTTTATTTAAATTCTCAATGCCTTATACAATGCAGTTTCACCTGGTGTTTTGTGCAGAAGAGTCGTTTATTGGCTAGGTAAGAAAGTAACATTGCTTAAGTAAGCAGATGCAAAAAGCAATGCACCCGGTTCATAGCCACACAATAACCAAAGGGACGCACAGTCTCGATTTGGTTCGCTTGCTCTGAAGGCGGCATCCAAATCATAACGCGTTAGAGTTAATTTGCACGGAATAATATTGAATCTCGAACAGCTATTTGCACTTCTTTCATTTAACGTTTTTACAATGCAGTATATTAGTATTATATTGGTTCTTATGAAAGACTTTTTGAGAAGTTCATTGAGCACACGGGCAAATTCTCATTTATATGTAAATGAGATTGTGGAAATAGATAAAAAAAATATCTTCAAAGATTCTGATATCTTCGGAAATCCATTTGTGTGATTATCCGTATAATACTGAGTTGATGCAAAAACAAAGCAGACAACATTATTCATAATTATAGTAGTACATTATTTGTCAACGAAAAACATTTTTTGGAAAATAAAACAACATTGACAACTTCACTCTTTAACTTCTGGTTCGAAAACATTTTCCACTCATGGGGATATAATGGACTTTTGCAAGCAGATTTTGAACAATAAAATCTGGCTTTCCAAGCCCGTGCGATGGAAAAATATTTGCAGCCCGCATCGTGCATGCTTCACGTCCGCGAGGTAGCCCGCGGCGTACCCGGCTGGTGCCATCGCTGCTCTGCGTCGACTGTCGCTCCTCAAAACTGGAAGTAATTAAACTTGCTACTCAACTATTATCTGTGGCCTCCCTGAAGCCAGGAACTTTGGCTTGTTTCGGCATGTGAAACTTTTTCCTTTAAAATTAATCCTTACTTTAATCTTAGAATTCTGCTTTTCCAGCCTCGTTTTCAAAAGCTATTCTGCCCGTTTCAACTGCACTACGGCTCTGAGGTTAATGTTTTCTTTATGTTTATTCACGGTGTTAAGCACTGTCTAAGTACCCGTTCATTTACCGTATAAATAGTATTTAAACGTGGGAGGATCCATTAAATAGACCTATTCAATGCATCTTCCATGGGTAGGTATCAGATTATTTCTGCTAATAAAAGTAGGTAAGTATACATTGTGATCTTTGTCGGGATAACTTTAATACGAGTACCTACTTTGTGTGTGTCAGTAACCTACAATATATATTATATTCAGTAATTTATTGATCTCTTAATATCTGATAATGATTAATAGTTTATGGCTGATTTAGTTTGTCGGCGTGACCGACACGGTGAAGGGAATATACTTACGATTGCAAATTTCACGTAAAACGCCGACGCAGCAATATGTACGACTTGCATCGTACAGAACGAGTAATCTAGGACCATGTTGAGTGTTCAATGTAATTAGTTTTTTTTTAGTGGCGCAATATATTAATAGCATACTAACATATGGGAGTGTGAAGACTATAAAAACAAGCTTAATTAAATTTATGAACAACATCAGTCACTATGGCAATCAAGGAAACAAAAAAAAATGGGTTTCAGAAAGTAGGCCCGTAGTACCTATTGTTCCTTCTTATTTAACGTACAGTGCTCAGCAAATTAGTTGAAAAAAAAAATTAAGCGTCTAATTGATTTCAACTCGGTTTACACGACGCTTTAAAATGGCGGAATTAGGATGCGCAGATATACTATTACTGGTGGGCACTGTAAATCAGATCGTATGGTACCAAGTAGGTATGTGTTGTTCCCCTCGAGTTGTTCAGTTAGTTAGCAAGCAGCCCACGTAACCCGTGGCTCGTAAAATCCCTTTGCCCCAAATCTGCTACATATTGTGATATCTATAATTTAGTTTTTAATCAAGGCAACAAAATTATGGATATGACAATATGATAATAGTTATGTTTTGTTACATGGGTTGCAAATTTTGCTTGTGTTTACTTGTAATTATTTACTTAATTTTAAGCCAAATAACCCCCAAATGCATACAAGCCACTTAAACTACACTGACATTACAAAGCTATTTGTAAATGGCCTGTAGGTTTCTTTGATCTGAATGAGCGAGCATAAAAAAGATTAAGCAAATTAAAAAGGAAAATAATTTATTATATTACGAGGAAAAAAAATATCTTGTCTTTGCGTGTACACTTTTCTTAGATGTTGCAGTCTTGTATCTAACTCTCAGGGCATGTACTAATTTATTAATACAGGGCAAATTTTCTTCGCCTTCTCTTTAGACATACATCTAACCCCGAGATTATAGACGTTTTATAACTTTCTCAAACGTCATGTGCGCAGTACTATATGACGTTTGTTAAAGTTATACAACGTCTATAAATTTGGGCGTTAATCTGTTTTTATATGGCATGTTATCGTTGCCACTACAGTGCAAAACTTAAAGACAATAATTAATAAACATTCCTATGAAGGGTGGTCATTATGAATGTGCACGTCGTGTTCGTAGTTGGACGTGGGGCGGCGCGTTTCCTGCAAAACCGGCGCCGCAGCGCGCTCGTTGTTCGCGAGTCGGTCCCGCATCGGCGGGATTCATCTCATAGTTTATACACATTCAATACCATGCAATAACTTTGATGAAGCGATTATTCCCACCTACTGCACTACCTGTATATAAATACCAAATATCACCATTTTCATTTTCCATACTCGTAAAGTTTTGTTTATGCTGGGTGCTCGTATAAGCGGAATAAAACTGCATTTTATTATAAAATATATGCACAATTATGATTAGGCAGTATAGGTCGAGCCGTATATTTCATGTAGAAAATGTTTATAAAAAGTAATGGCTAAAACGTTGTCATACTAGAAGCTTTTTTAAAATTTTATATTAGGTCTATGAGGCTAAGGTATTGAATTGTTCAAATTGTACATTTTTAATCTTTTCCTCGCAATCGAAGTGAAAAGCAGAGTGTATAACTTACCATTTTAAAAAAACGCCATTTTAAACTCGACTTAAATATCTACCCTTGCCTTCGGCGCGGGCCAGTAAACAGTAAAAGTCTCGGATGTAATGGCTCGCTTTATGTACTATTTGTAAAATTAATAGATACTATTTTTAATCAAACGACTGTATAAACTAAAATATAACACACTAACTATTTAAACTAGTGCATAAAATTTAAAAAAGTACGTTTTAATATACAGACATTCATTTAAATATCTCCGTATAAGAATATCTTGTACAATCACGTTCGTATAATATTCTCTATCCTTACACCACTTTTTTGTGAACGTGACTGTACAAGCTATTCCAGCACGCACTGAGTGTAAGCAGTTTTTATCACGTAGACTAGCGGTTGCTAACTACAACTCCGGGGTATATATTTATTATTTTGAAAAAGGAATTAACCGGTACAAAGTTGACCGCAAACTTCAATCGTCACTTACCAATGTTACCACTATAGACGATACTATTTTTAACTGAAATCAGCCTACGTCGGTAGAAAACATTGTCTCAGCTGCAATAATCGACATTAATATAAGGTGTTACAGAATTTGTGTAAAATATTTGAAGGGTTTAACATGTAGGTGATAAAGATCACGTTTATGTATAAAATATATAAGTGTATACAGTGCTTGATTTTTCTGTGAGAAATCGAGACAGTACCGTTTCATCGCAGACTTAGTATTAAGTGTTATTTTTACTATTTCAAATAATTTAGCTATTTTTGGGTATGTGACGTTCATAGCTGTAGATGGACCACTTAAAATATTTGACACTATAATTGTTATACATAATAATAATTCCAGCTCTTTTTTATGTCCCACTACTGGGCACGACCCTCCTATCAATGCGAGGGGGATTAGGCCATAGTCCACCACGCTGGCCCAGTGCGGGTTGGCGGACTTCACACATCTTTCGAGGGGTTGTCTCAGACATGCATATGCTATAATTGTTAGTCCTCATATATTACGATGCCCTAATTCGTTCTACCTACCAATATATGATCTAAAATTAAATTATAACGGACTAAATAGATACTTTAACGTATTCCTCGGCCTTCATTTGGGAACCACAAAAAACCAAAAAGGCTAACTAACATACCATGGAGTATCGTTCAAAGACTAAAATGAACGTTTGTTATCACGCCATCGTCTGCATAGTTTTCCGCGCAGTGACGCACATTTCCTGGGAGACCGGCGTCGGCGCCGTGACAACAACGATGGTCCCGTGCGAACTGAATTCTATGCATAGTTTGTACAGCCCCGGCATGGAACAAAAATCTTTCATACCACGAAGCGTAGCCAATTATAATAAACATAATATCATAGGGTATACAAGCAACTATATTCAAGTTTATCACAATTCGTCACATGACCATAGCTAACACAGAGTCAAATTTAGTTAAAGCAGTTGTTATAGTAGACAGCAGAATTGACATCAATATCTACTATTAACATCAAGTCAAATTAAAACAACTTCGATTAACACAGAGTGAAATTTAGTTTAAGTAGTCATAATAGTAGACAACAGAATTAGCACCAATATGCCAACTGAATAGCGATTTCATTTCTAGAACTCTATCAGCATATATACTGTACCTGCTCTACTAACACATTTTTAAATTTAATTATGAAGATAGATATATATATGAAGCTTCATATAATCACTGTAAAAGGTGTTATACATTCAACAAGAACCATTTGGCAGAAGAATTTCAATTTAAAATACCTTTTAATTGTGGACAAATTGAACGCGAAAATTTTGGCAACTGTTAACAGCAAAAATTTATTCATGAACGTAAAAATTAAAGTACAATTGAAGTAATGCTTACAAAACGACTAACACTTAAGTAGCTTAGGTAATGGAACAGCCATCACAGCGTTATGTCACGTCATGAAAAAACAAAGCCGAGAGTTCACTTATACCAAAAAGTCATCCATTAGGAGACACACTTTGGTTTAAAGCTACGAAAATTAATTTGTGTGCAATGTTCCCAGTTTATGAGAGTGTCGTGTGTGTCTAGTGAAACTATTGTTTAGCGTAAATAAAGTGCAGTTGCATGCACCCGAATATTATGAATGCACTTAATATCGCCGGGCACACTCAGCGCTGTCTCGTATTACAGCCGCGTGTTGTTGCCAAAATTTTGCATTTCACTCATAAACAATTATTGTCAAGCGTAATAAATATACACGTTAGTGCAGTAGGTGTTAAGGACGTCTGAAACAAACTCGATGTGATAGTGTGACTACATTCTCGTTAAGAAACAATAAATACAAGGTACTCGATTCATGTCCAATAATTTGTAAATAGCCAAGTTTTGAAGTTGACATAAACTGTCGCGTTGGCAGTGAGGCTAATGACAGCTATCAACAATTGGAAAAATATACGCCAGCGTTTGCGTCGTTGTGTTTTTATTACTCCGACTCGGTCCATCACGTATTGATTGCTGATCAGCAGAAGATACAGCCTCGCGTGGAAGCTGCTCGGTCAGTCAGTACACGGCTATGATTATTTGGCCTTTTTAATATATTTATTTACCAGAACAAGTCTCTGCCTGTAGTATCTAGTTACGTTCAATCCAATTGGGCATGAAATTGCGGTGAGCTTGCATGTTTGTGAACCTTCCGAGTGGACGGACGAATGGGTCGTTTCTGGCAGATGTGTGAGGAGGGAAAATCGTGGTTAATCCGCACATAGTACCTTAGAGACATGCTTCGTGTTTTGTAATTAATATATATGAGAATGAGTTGTATTTATAAAATAAAATTACAGTCGTAATAATCGTATACTTTCCAAGCAAAATAATATTACGTACTCAATTACCGTAGAACATAGAAACACTACGTCAATATTTAAATACTACTCAACTATGAATCAGTTTTATAAAGAATTTCTTGAATGATTCGTTACCAGCATTAAGCAGCTTTTTTTATACATTTATAGGCAAGTATTTGATCCCGATCTCACCCGATGGTAAGTGACGATGAGATCCACGATGGAGCATACTTGCCTAGGTAGGAAGGCGGCAATAGATCGAGACGCTACATTCACTAGGCACATGCAGCGCAGCTGATCTGACCCGCCATCCGTGAATGGCAACACCGAACATCATGCCGGTACACGGCTAGGCCGCTTGGCGACATGGCTTTGTTCAGTGGGTGGTGACTAACCACGGCTGAAGCCTACCACCAGTAAAAAAGTTGATTTTCGTTTGAGTAGCCGGCGGTTACACATTTACTGGTATACACGGAAAATCTCTAGACGAAACAATCTGATTATATCTGTATCAACCAATTTATAAGTCTCGTTGTAATTAACCACAATCCGAATTTCATTATAAAATTAGCGTTATTCAATCAGTAGACGTCAGGAGCTGGTAGTCCCTTTCCACTTTCCTATCCCTGATATCATCGCATCTCCCGTACCTAATCCAACCATCTTTCCCCGGTCCCTGCTTCTCCGTGCTCGCGCCACCAGCTATATAGACAGAGGTGCACTGCAGTGAGCCCAGATTTCAACGATGGTAATTAGTCCTTATAAAATAAGGGGCACAATAATGGCAAAAAATATTAACATATAATAAACGGTTATTTAATAATAACGTAATAACGTCATTATTAAAATAAGTCCAGTATATCAAAATGAATAATGTCCAATTTACTAAAACTCACATGCAAGAAGAGGCACGAACAATATTTATCTTCTAATTAGGATTGCTCGCGTTTTCATAATTACTAAATGAGAGTATTGTTCATGATGTAGGTATCTAGTAACATGATTCACTGACACGGAGCATTCATTAATTTGCTTAATGTATTGTTTGCTTCATTATTTTAGGTATAATTTCCGTACATTATATTAATCAACACAGTCATCACTAATCCATTTGGGAAATAGTGATCCGAATATGTTTTTACTGTATCTTAGATTTTTTATGACCTACATTTTAACAGCCTCTATGAAAGCTACAAGTTGGCAACCGATCGGTAGGACCAAATTGAAGAATCTCTACATATTGTCATGTCAAGAAGCAAGTTAGCCAGTCATTGACCTGCTAATTGGCAGGGACCCAACAAATCGGCCCTACAAATTGGGTGGCAAGTTGTGCTGTTCATAGAAGCCTTTACTTAACTATTTGAATCTATTATCCCTTCCTAAAATACATAATAAAATTGCTATTACTGCTCAAATCAAATTCCTAATCAAATATTACGGAAAACAACTTTCCGGCTCCCTTTACAAATATATTTTGGTGAGCAACGTTGATTCGATTAATGATAGCAAACTGTAAGGTAAATAGTAATATCTGAAAGCCGGTGTCTTCGTAAAACAAACTGAATCTGCAATGTTTATGTTAAAAGTTGGCAAATTACAATATTCTGGGTTGCGAAGTTTGTTTTATATGAATCGGGTAATGTAAACTGATCGCGATAAAGATGAAACTTTGTAATGACATGCACACGGTCCGATTACGAATTTATACAATTGTGAATTTTAGGAATCGTTTTGAGTATAATAATTGCTTTGTTGCTCTTGTTAACTTACTTTGTTTGTCGTATGGTAATGTTTGGACGGCTGCCTTTAAGTTCGAGGTGGAAGCAAAGGAAGGCAAGAACGAGACGAAATATTTAAAGGGGATAGAGCTTAGCCTACATTTAGATACGTGCATCCGTCCTGTGCATAGTATGAACACAGACATATTGAGAAATAAATTGATGAACTAATATTTCGGTAAGGATCAAAAAGGGGGTGGAAAAATAATACCAACAGCGTGTATATTTCTCTGTACTTTATATCTCGTTATTTTGTCACTGAACCGTAGGATTTGCAATTTATTTTATGGCACATTCTTATCAAAGATACACATAAGTATACATATTTTCTTAGTATACCTAAAGATATGATAAATTAAAATTCATCAGATATCCGAATGCACTCAGCAAATCCCCACCACCATTGGCTGGCAGGTGGCAGGTCCCCAAAACCACCTGCTGACACAGTGGTAAGTAGGAGAGGTTGACAAAGGCTCCTAACTGAAGTCGTAATCAGTAATGGATACGATTCTCGGATCGCTTCTATCTAGCTAGTTGTTATGCTACCGAACACTGACTGGATCGGACTGGATGGATTGACTGGAACCCGATTAAGTCTGCTCTTATTCAAAAAAGACTAGTAAAAATACGCCAGTGTTCTAACCCATTAGCTTTTTTCCCTCTCAATATTCAGCCATCCAATTCCAACCACAAACAATAAGTAATTAAAATAATATATGAAATTTGCAACATACTTTTGTGTAAAAAAGTATGTCATTATAGTAGGACTAAATACATTTCATATCTATTTATTTAAATATGAATAATATTGAAATATAATTTGAATATTTTTTTCGATAAAAACGGGTGGACGGCCGGACGGACGGGACGAACACCCTTAAAAGCTGAAAGAAGGTTCTGAGATCTTGTCACATCGAAGCCCGTTTGATCAAGTAGTGTATGTATCTTCACTTTTTTCTTCGAAATTGGTACACAATGAATACATTATTAGGTATACGAAAAACCTTACCGCCTTAAAAATTGGGCTTCGATAATGTAGAATTCTTTGTATCTCATTCGTTTCGAGTATACTTACGTATAGAGTTATTCTGGAATGGTATACTAAGCATTTAAACGTGTGCTTCTTGCGCGCATTTGTAAACATTATGTGAAATTAGAATTTCGATATGACAATTTTTTTTTATTTGTTCAAAATAATTCCCAGTTGTAATTTTCTTGGGAAAGAAATGTATTTTCTAAAATTCTCTTGTCGATTTTGTTTTTCATATAGGTTACCAAATGTGCTTAGGAAGCACACATGGCTTAGTATACCTTACCTCTGAATGTACAATGTATGAAGTATCATAATGTATAATACTATTTTGACGCCCGAATGGTCCCTTGGGTCTTGGAATTACATCTTGTTTCACTGCACCGATAATTGCGAGTCAGAACGTATTCAATCACCTTTTTCTAATTACCTGGATAATGTTCATGGAATCAACATTGGCCTATTGTACGTACCCACCATACAAGCGTTGCTAAGTTCAGGACATACAGTTTAGTGTGTTTTGTTTTGGGGAATATTTATTATTTATATATCTCTCACAAAACATCAAATGTTTAGTAATATTATGACAACACTAGACAGAACAAGATTAACTAAAAATAAATTATTGCCGAGTCGTAAGTATACTTATATTAAACTCGGAGGGCGCTATAGAAAACGTGTACCAGACGTTACTCTGTGAAGTAACTCCATATTCGTGTAACAAAAACTTATAGCCCATTGTGATATCTATGATGTAGATAGTTGTTACTCAAGGCTGTTTTGGGGCAAAGGATTTTACGAGCCAACAGGCTACGTGGGCCGCCTGCTAAGGAACACCGCATACAGGGTCCTATACTATCCGCATTACGCTAAATGAGAAGGGATGAGACGACTACTCTCTGTAACTGACAACACGAGGATCATCGCTTGATTTATGGCCACAAATGCTTTGGCGGTAGATACGTGTGTATCGTTTTCCTTTCAGGATGTTTTCTATTAGTCTAGTGTTATTTTATTTGATCTTAAAGTAGTTTTCGTAGTTGTGTAGTCCGAATCGGTAGTCGTAGTAATTAGTTGTCATAACCACAATTCTTGTACCAATGATGAAGTCTGAAACAACGACTCTTGTCTAGACACAGGCTATAAGGTGTAGGTAGCAATATTAGTGTAAAATAATTTTAGAGGTCTATTATTTTATAAATAAACGCGATCTGAATGACCGTTAAAGTATTTTACACAATTTTGTCCTACACCTTATATATGTGCAGAATAAAGTTTAAGACGTGCAAGTGAGTTTATTGTGTGTCCAACTCTTTCGGTATCCAAGTCGTAGTTACGGGATGGTTCACATGTGAGTGACGTTGCAAAACTAACAAGGGTTAAATGCTGAGAATAGGTAAGTAGCTACACCATTTAGAAACGTATGTAGTAAAGGAAGCAGAATATAATAATGATAGTTAACTTAATTTTGTTTTCAGAATTCATTTCAGCATGTCAAGTACGAGATTATTCGTAAGCTAACCGTGTACTTTATATTCTTAGACAAATTGTATGAAGAATTGGAAAATTTTAAATACTGCCGCTCGAGGCTCTGTTCAATTTGCCATGCAATCTCCTCATATCAGATAATTTCTGGACATTTTTTTTATTTTTTTTATTACGATATTGGCATGTATTTTGATCTCGATCTCACCTGATGGTAAGTGACGATGAGATCTACGATGTAGCATACTTGCCTAGAAGGTAACTGTTCACTCTCGACTTGAAAACACCCAGATTATAGTCAACGGAGAACAAAGACGCCGGTAGCGTGTTCCATTCCTTGGCAGCTCGCACGATGAAAGTAGGACCATAGTTAAAGGACATAGTTTTATTGGCATGTAAAAAAGGAAATAATTAATTAGCACATCAATATCTTCTTAACTATACTTAAAAGGTAATGATTCTTAAAATTTGCATAATATGTCCTACATCACCAAACATAAGACAAGCTCTGAATCCCACATAACCCGGCCCTCTCCCACACAGAGGCCGGGTATCTATAGAAGATTTCCCCCCCGTCAACAAAAAAAATAAAAAAAATAAAAGGTGCATGCATGGTTTGATGCGAATGGTTTAGGGATATAAGACTAAACTTGTGGTTAATGAGTACGGATAAAGGAAGCCTACTTTAGCTTTACTGGCCATATTGCAAGATTGTGGAAATAATTGTCTTCAAAGCACGTTCGTCTTAGCCTACTTTCAATTGTTTCATATAAGTGTGTTTATTTACATCTTCGCTAGTGTAGGTTATATGATCATTTGATAGTACCTATGCTGTTATATTAGCACTATTATTACAAATAGCAAAGTTTTCTACAAAACACCTCGTAAACAAAAAAAAAAGTAAGTAAGTACGTATAAATACCCGGTAGATCAGCGCACGAGTCGGTCGGTCGCACCGGGATAGGTGGATTATTTACAACATCTGACCACTGCTGTGCCTCGGAGAGTATGTTAAGCTTGTATTCCTGGTTGTATTTCTAGCATTTATGTTTGTGGTTGTTCCTGAAAAATATCTGATAGATGGTCTTAGTTGGGTCTGCAATCAGTCAAATCAGACTGGACTGTAAGCCGACTCTAGAACAGAAAAAATAGAATACGGATCGGAAAAAGAAGAAAATAATTCTCCAGGCTAGTATCCAATCCCGTTAACATAAAACATCGCTCAATTAAACCAAAACGTTCTGTAAATTAATAAGATACAAGGAAATTTGATTTGGGATGCCCCGTTATCCGCCTACGTAGCGTAAAGATTTATGAATAATAAACTAGACTGCAGACCTTTGACGGTGCTCGTAGAATATATTTCGCAAGACCGGCACTGGCCCAAGTCAGCTCGACCATCAAACAAAATGACTGCCACATTGCCGTTATAAATAAATTCAGTGCGCTGTATTCATTTTCTTAGCCGTCTTTTGTTACGTAGGTAACAAAGTGTCTTTGTCAACAAGTACTTATATAACTTCATGTCACAGCCATTATTTTTTGAATTGATTGAATTTGTTATCACTATTAATCACTTTGAAAAATCCCGCTAAGTTGTGGGTGAGGCCATATTCATATGCATTTTTTTTCATCGCATTTCAATTTATACAAGAACTAGAGTCAATCACATTTTTTTTTAAATTAGATAGTGTACGAGAACAGTTTCAATAATTAAAAGAGATATATTCCAATTTATTAATAGTCTCCGTGAAATGCAAATGTTTTACTTTTCAAACACAAGTATTTTTCACGGGATTTTTATGGGGATTTATTTTGGTTTGAGTTTACGGAATGCGGGTTGCCCTTTAGAGTGCGCCAGAAGAAAGCTAATTTTGAAAGCGACTGACTGTCGATACGTATATTCTTTTTTATAATTTGTTTCTTTTTTATAATCATTAATAGGAGTTACAAAAATAGTAGTAATTTTAAGATAATTAAGTAAAAAAATATGCTTGAAAACCGGTCAAAGTCAAAGTCAAATCATTTATTTCGTATAGGCCTACGGGGGCACTTACAAATTGTCATTACATTATTTTTTTTGTAAGTCTACAACCGGATCGGAACGCGACCTCAACTGAGAAGATCCGGCAAGAAACTCAGCGGGCTTGTCTTTTTTTTAAATTCATAATTTTTACAAAATAAAATATAAAAGTAAGCTCAAGTGTGTTGCCATGCGGGGCGCACACACGCTACACTTTAACATTATATATATTGGTATGAGTACTGATTACATTTGAACACCTAAAAACCTAACATTTACGGGTTATGTGAGGTTAAAACATAACTAGCTTAAATGCTTGTTCTTGGATCTCGACGACGTTTATTTAAATTTATATAGGCGGTGTGTTAGAGACAAATCCGTAACCCGTTTATGACAAAGTTCGGGTACACCCTTCCATCTTAGTTAAAACTGATAGATAGGTGTACTTACACTGCAAGAACGTAATACCAGCCATTTTACTCGTAGTTTCGGAGCTAAGTACGAGGGCTGTCTACAACACCTATAATTTAGGCCTGCTGCACACGACTGACAATAGCTGGTTAGGCAAAAGTCGTTGGAAAGACAACACAAGACATTTTTACTTTATCGCAGATATTACAAAAAAATCGGATGTAAGTATTACCAATTCAGGCCGATCCAATCCAAATAATGTCGGAGAGATGGATATTTTATACGAATGAATACGCGTTATGCGAGTCGGTGTGTGTTTACGAAGTACAGCGTAGTCGGCATGAAATCGGAAGCATCTTGTAGTATAAAGAAGGTCGGTCGTGTTGGTTAAATATATCGGCCTCATTTAAAATGCCCCATTCTGTGTTCGGCCTAAGGAACCTGATATCAGATTTTATGGAGGTTATTACATTTTAGGTGCTCTAATAATTACTTTGGCACGTGATCGTTCGGAAGCGCATGGCTAACTTCGACAGCGTATACGCGGTATTAAAATAGATTAAATTTATGTAACATGTAAGACACTGTTATGATATTTTATATCATAAAAATGTAAATGATTTGAGTTTTTATATTCGATACCAGTTTCATAGATAAATAAAATCATAGATCAGGAAAAAATAGCAAACAATTTTTCTACGTACAACAGTAGTTATAAGTACACAATTATAGATTTTTTTTATTAATATAACAATTTTGGAGTTACCAAATCTTCAAACTGTTGTCTAGTAAAAGATGTAAACTCAAACACACATAAGCCCAGCACATTTTGTTACTGTTTCATTGCCATGCGTACAGCAAATTAGCATCGGCGAGAACGAACCATAATGGATGGTAAAAGCGCCATTCTTATGCAGGTTGCGATGCCAAAGTTCCTTGTTAATTTTCCACGTTCCCTGTAATGGTAAAGTAACATACAAAGTTTCCCTCTCGAACCAAAGACGCCAACACTGATTGGGGAAGGCAGCCGAGCGCATTACGTTCTAAACATCGGAGTCTTTGTGTTGTTGATTAAAAGAAAATAATTAAAGAAGTTCTTTTGCATTGTAATCTGTCCACGTATGCTGCGGTCCATCATTCTTCAGTACCTGTTAGAAGGCTTTACTGTATTTCTTTGAGAGTTTGTTACTTACTTGTCTGTTACTTTGTATTCGCCTTTTCTTTGTCGGAAGATGTTCTTGTATATCAAGGCACATTGGTTATAACAAGGTATCATAGCCACTGAACCATATGGGACTTATTAAAAAGTACTATTTCAGTTAGATATAATATATGTCTCAGCAACTATAACGAAATATTATAAATATAAGTAACGAGCTAAATAATAGAAATAAATTACACTGTCAATATTATTGAAATAAATTTTTGTTTTGGATTTTATCGCGTTTATATTTTGATTTTACGTACTTGACGTTTCGGCTGCTTTACAGCAACCATGGTCACGGGAGGACTGACTGAGGACTGAGGTGGTTGAAGTCCAGGTGTCATAGTTTCAGACGGGGTACTCTCATATTTAAGTGTTGTTTGTGGTCCGATCTACGCAGAACGTGCTAACGTCTCGGGAACGTAAAATCAAAATATAAACGCGATAAAATCCTAAAAAATAGTTTTATTTAAATGTGTAGTATTCGCGTAAATATAAGAAATCAATACTGTCAATATTATTCTAAAAACGTTTACTCTACCTAATGAGCGCTGAAACTTTTTTTATCGTTTCCCAGGGACATCGCCAGCCGATTTACGTTGAAGCTATCATGGCAAAAATTAAATTACACCAGTCGTTACCCGAAAGAGGGGACCAAGTTACTGGTACTAAAACTAATTAGTTTGCCTCGTAACGAAGCGTTAATTTAGATTGGTAGGATGTTGCGTTTGATATAGGAAGCGGAAATCGTTGTCGATAAGGGGATGTTACTAAATCTCAACTCATACTATTGTATGGGCCAGGCTTTAACAAACCATTTTTATGGGTAACAAAAATATGTCAGTAACATTTTATCTCGTTAAGGAATACAAATTCTTGCAAAGTACGTTTCGTGCTTTGAGTATTTAACAATGAAATTGTAAGAGCTAGTTCCTGTATTGATATTTCTGCTCGGTAAACATACACTGCACGCATAAAACTGTGTGCGTGCACATTGGTGCAAAGTTGAATCATATCTATATACACATAGTAAGGCACAACCTACACATATCATTTGTTTTATTTTACGCTTCTGTGTAATCTATACTAATATTATATGATATATTATATGATAGATGGATGGATGGATAGATGTTTGTTACTCAATCACGCCAGAATGGCTGAACGGATCTGGATGAAATTTGGCACAGAGATAGATTACAGTTTGGAATAGCACATAGGCTACTTTTTATCTTCTTCTTCGATCTTTTAATCCCGGTAAAATATATGGTTCCCGTGGAAAGGATTTGTTTTAATTTTTCATAGAGCAAAGGATCGACATGATTTACAGAAAAGGACATACTTTTTAATCGCGGGTAACACCGCGGGGCGCAGCTAGTATGATATATTATATGATAGATGGATGGATGGATAGATGTTGTTACTCAATCACGCCAGAATGGCTGAACGGATCTGGATGAAATTGGGCACAGACATAGATTTTAGTCTGAAATAACACATAGGCTACTTTTTATCCCAGTCAAATGTATGGTTCCCGTGGGATAGATTTGTTTTAATTTTTCATAGTGCAATGGATTGACATGATTTTTTGCGCGGGTAACACCGCAGGGCGCAGCTAGTTGACCATAAGGCTTTAGTCGAGCCAAGTCCAGACTAATTTATCTGAGATTTGGAGAGCAACAAAAACAGATATTTAAAAACAATTTTTATCTATATTTTTTTATAATTCATCACTTTATTTAATTTCACGTGATGTTAACTTTAACATTGAGAATAACGATAGTATCAGGATTGTTCTTAAGAATTCAAATATTTATTTCTATAATTTCCTCGTCATTTCTTTCATGGATATTCACGTTGTGTAAATGTAATCTATATCTTATATAAACAAAACTTCCTAGAAACACTGCTTAGTATTTGTACATTTAAATAACTACGGAACGACTATACCTGATTAACTAGAATGGTTCTGATGGGATACATTTTTCGGCTTTTTTTTTATTACTTTATAGGCAAGTATTTGATCTCGATCTCACCTGATGGTAAGTGACGATGAGATCTACGATGGAGCATACTTGCCTAGGTAGGAAGGCGGCAGTAGATCGAGACGCTACATTCACTAGGCACATGCGGCGCAACTGATCTGACCCGCCATCCATGAATGGCAGCACCGAACATCATGCCGGAACACGGCTAGGCCGCTTGGCGACATGGCTTTGTTCAGTGGGTGGTGACTAGCCACGGCCGAAGCCTACCACCAGTGACCACCAGTCGGCACAAGCTATTTAACTGTCCTTTGCATAAACAGAGATTATAATAGACAAGCACATACACAATAGTATTAAACATGTGATCCTATTTTCCTCGATTACTTAATACTACTTTAAGCATTGTTCCTTTAGTATAACTAACAAAGCCTCGTACAATTATAGCCCCAAGCATATTCTCAACATAAACAATACCTACCACCGATCCAATTAGCCTGATTATTTTTACTTAAAATATTTAGACTCGGAGACGAGGCTTAATTTTAATGATCTAGAGGACGTTTTTTTATAGAATGTCACAACAAGCTGTATAAGGATCTTTATAACTACTATAGGTATATAATTATATAAGGAAAACAACGTTCCGCTCGAAGGCAAAAACTGGATTAGGGCCAAACAGATCACGTCCTGTATTTCCGTAGAAAGGAAACTAACCTCAGAAATGGCAGGCGTTGCTTTACGAGTGTTTTTTGTTTACATTTGTTAGGTATCTGTACAGAAAATGTGTATAAAATATGATGCATTGTACATACTTGTTGATGAAAATTGCTTTAATACAGCAAAACATTTTTTTCGAATTTTATCGCGTTTCTTTTATGTTTTTACGTTCCCTTTAAGTAAACGCGATAAAATTCGAAAAAAAAAAATATTTATTACAATGTGTAGTAGTCACGAAAATATAAGAAATCATACTTTATTACTAGGCTTTTAAGAGCGATTATTGTTTTGTTAAACATGAAAAATATCAAGAAATACCGTCTGGATATTTATATTATCTATAAGTTCGCTAATCCGCACTGGGCCAGCGTGGTGGACTCGCATCGAGGAGAGACCCGTGTCCAACAGTGGGCATGAAATGGGTTGGTATTATTATTTAATTGACACATACCACTGCTGCACACATTAGTAAATGCTACTCATTGAAGTCAGCAGTACCTTATAGTTCGCTTATTTCCAGTATTTTGGAATTCTATCACATATGTAATACCACCAATGTGACAAACCAATAAATCACAAATTATAGCAAAGATCATAAAACCCTGTGTAAGTGTAATAAAACTCTTTTCCAGTTTGTTAGAAGTCTTCCACCCTAACGTAATCCGCTGACTGCATATAACAAATGGAAGAGGGATGTTCCCACAAGGCGGCGAAGCTAAACAAATGGTTACTGACACTACGGCAATCCCATCCTGAGCCCTAAAGCTGTCATAACTTTATCGTGTTTGCATTATTTCACGTTTGACTGATCGCTCGTATCTGCGTGTAAATGTGACATGAATATTTCATCGCGACGAATTTACAAACAAAATAGCTCAAAATATTACCACTATTCAACGACAAATATGCAAAAGTTTTTTTTTATATAACAAAGAGTTTGGTTTGAATATCAGGGTATCTATGAAATGAAATATGCGTGCACATGAGTTTCAGTATTTTGCGCGAATATCTTTGAATTTTAGCGATGTAGTAGAGATTTGTTCTTTATAAATCGTGTCTCCATAATATTATCTATTAATGTGAAACGCTACGTATTTTTTCGGCTCACGCAAACATTATTCTATTTCAAGTCAAATTACATAAATATAAAACGCGCGTTAAATTTCGCACTTATTTTTTTAACTGCCATTCTGATGTACAACAAATGGTGCGTTCAGAATTTGAAATGGCCAAAAATATTTTCTTATTTTTGCGGGTAAACTAAATTTCTGTAAGTGAGTGTACAATGACCTTAATCGATTAAGTACCCACTGACGGGACTAAAAGGTCGGTGTGAGGCAACGGTCGTGGGGTGATTCGTGCTAACAGGGCAAAGACTTGTTACCATTAAGTTACACGTGGTTTTGCTTGCTTTTCATATTAAGGGCAATAATCTTTTGCTCGATGCGGAACATACACCAGTTTGGAACGTATTAAATTTAAAATGTATACCTACACCATTTTTTATTCGTATAGTAAACATGCAATAATTAATACTTAAATGTTATGTTGAATTTTATGTAGGTATATAAGTAACCTTTACGATGACTATTATGTATATTTATTTATTTATTCAATTCCATAACATTATTATGTCTGGACTGAATCGTGCTCCATTTGACTTTAGAATATTTAACAGAAAATTTGGTATAAAATATAGCGGCATCAGACTATGTTTTGTTATCTCAAAAAAGGTTTTCATAAATAATTGAATGTCTCTCTTTTATTTGCATAATGCCACACTGTCATTAGCATACAACACTTGCTAGTCCGTTGTATAAAAATATTTAAATTTATTTATCTACGTATTGGTATGTCCAGAGGAACACTGTGCATACATTTGTTTAGAACTAAATGCGAAATGCTAGTAATATTATACCTACTTATAAGTTAGTGCAACAAAAACAAATATTTACACTGTTCAGTTATGATTAATCAAAGTTTTGTTATAAAAACGAAACAAAACTGTTGCTATGTATTTGCAAGAAACGAGACGATATTCGTAGTACAGCCACGTACATAAATTGATCAATGTGTTCTGATTAAACTTATTGAAAATGTACAATTGAAAACTATTGCGATTTGAGAAAATTTAAAATCACAGAATAAACTTCATCAAATACTCTCTATTCTCAAATAGTTCCATTCATTCTATGGGAACCCCTGGGAAATCCGTTAAATATTTTTTATTTAATTTTGCTCCGTTTCGATCCTCTTTCGAGGGGATCGAAACACAATTGAATATTTGACGACCTGCTTAGAGCAGTTGGTAGTGACCTTGCTTTCTGCGTCGAGGGTCCCAGGTTCGAATCCTGGTAGGGAGAATATTTGTGTGATGAGCACGAACGTTTGTACCCGAGTCATAGGTGTTTGATATCTATATTTTTTAAGTATTCTGTATTGAATTCACCCTCATTCTATTGTATGGGACCCATAATACAAGTGTTGCTTGGACTTTATAGCTGGTGTGTTCGTCTGGCGATTATTTTTTTCTAGTTCAGTATATAAAAAAAGCCATCAGCGCCTATCATTAAGTATACTTAGCACAATATACCTAAATTATTCGTATATTTCGAATAAGATCAATATAAACGTGTACTGTATAACGACCATAAGTTATAATTTTACACAAAATATTTTCCAAACTCTTCAAGTTTTGACGTAGGAATATATGGTTCACTAACTTCCATCGTCGACTGTACCCATAAACGAAGAAGAATTTCCTTCCGTCTGTCATATTTCGGGGGAAATCGCGCAAACTAAAAGATTGTTCGTTCGCCGGATTGGGGGAGTGACGAGGGGGGGGGGGGGAACTGAATGAATACATAAAATGTTTCAAATTAATTAACACGAACAATAACATCTCCATTGGAGAAGTTCGCCTGGTGAACGAGAAGTTATTGCTTTAGAAATAAAGTTCCTATAGCGAGTATTTGTTGTGTAACAAAAAGCTATGGTTTCTATGTGTTAAATATTATGTATAATAATATAGCGGTTTACAATTAATTTACAAATTTCAAAAATCTATAGAAGCGCAATGTCAACTATTTTCTCGAAAACAGAAAAAAAGGTACTTTAAAATATTCCAAATTAGGTGGCTTCTGGGTTGGTATACAGTTCTTAGAAAGTTCAATAATAATACAGATCACGTAATAAATGACACGTATATTTAATACGTATTAATTAAGCAGTGATAGCCAAGTAAGCAGTGATAGCCAAGTTGGTAGAACGTTTGCCTCGGTAACGAGGATTGCAGGTTCAAACCCCGGCGCACCTCTGGGATTTTTCACGTGCGAATCTCATTTTCAACCAAGATTATCACTAGCTAAACAGTGAAGGCAAACATCGTGAGGAAACCTGCATGTCTGAGAGAACCCCTCGAAAGATGTGTGAAGTCTGCCAATCCGCACTGGGCCAGCGTGGTGGACTATGGCCTAATCCCTCCTCGCATTGAGGGGAGGCCCGTGTCATAGCAGTGGGACATAAAAAAGGGCTGGAATTATTATTATATAATTATATTTAATGCTACCAGAAAACGATACAAAAATGTAATTAGCTTTAGCATAGAATATTTACAAAGGAATGCTTTATACACTGTAGCATTCATGGATGGCGGGTCAGATCAGTTGCGCTGCATGTGCCTAGTGAATGTAGCGTCTCTATCTACTGCCGCCTTCCTACCTAGGCAAGTATGCTCCATCGTAGATCTCAATGTCACTTACCATCAGGTGAGATCGAGATCAAATACTTGCCTATAATGTAATAAAAAATAAAAAAAAGCTATAGCGTAAATTTGCGTAGTGATTGAAAAACATTAAACTGCCTTTACGAGAAGCTTTTAAGCTCGCATTAACATCTAAGTACTGTATCGTTTAGTACACAGATCACAATTGTTTGTGCGGAAGATAAATTATGTTGAATGACAGCGCCGCGCCCAAAGCTTACCCGGGACAGGTGAGTGCTTGACACTGACTCGCTTCCCCGGAACACGGGTTTACGGTCGTCGTAAAACGGCTATACACTATACAACAACTCCATTTAGCCTTTGTTTATTCACGTTTACTGAGAAATCAGATAAGATTTCCGTGTGTCGTAACTGTTTAATGGCATTGATTACCGATTCAGTTGTCAATTGTGAAGAAGTCTTAATGGCTTTTTCCTGGTTCATTATGGTTTGCTTGAAATATATCCTGATTTGGATTTGTACCAACCAAATATGGGCCATTATACTTCCTAACTTTAACCTATGGGTAAAGGTAGGGACAATCTTTCAGGCTTCTGAATGCCTGTAGATGAAAAAATCATAGCTGACGTAGCTAGTTTTACTCACCCTACCAAGCATGGAGGAGGTCAGGAGGATAATTCAAAATCCGAAATTTGGACCCATATCCAATTTATAGGAAGAGCAAAAGTCAAATAATAAAGATTTTTCGGCCACACTTCTAAACTGTTATTGAAAGTATAAGAATATGTAAATGCGGATAAAATATGGTATGAGACTAAACTGTCTATATAGTTAGAGGTCCCAAAAGTTATCCCTAAGTCAAGTTTTATTTTACTACAAAAGAAGACGGCGAAAACATATGAGTCGACATGTTTTTCTTCTAAACTTCTGTGTATTAAATGTGATAATAAAATTATAATGGTATTCCCCGCCAGAGTTTCCAAGCCCAGCTGTTATACATCTATGAATCGGAGTTTTGTCTGGATTCCCGCGATGTTCGATTGCTAATGAGTTAAAATGTAGTCTATACGAGTACTTAATGTCAAGAGTAAAAATACGTTGAACCTTCTTTGAATTTAAAGCTACTAATATGGTACAATTTAATTTAATGTGGAGGCATTTTTGTGTATATAATTTTATTTTTATTTTATTTTTAAATGTGCTATTAATAAGTATTTTTAAGTTTTTTGTTTTTCCATGTATATAACTATTGTATATTTAATTTAATATTTAATTTATTTAGGATACGTTCAGTTTTGCAATAAGAGATGAAATTAAATTTAACCCAAAAAAACTATTTCGGACCCACATTTGATTCGCCTTTGTTTGTATCTCATATTCTTATTCCCTGCTCATGACAGCTTTACGTCTCCATATTAATGGTATGATCTCGCTTGTGGCTGGTATAACTACAAGAAATATGTGTTTTTGTGTTAGTAAATTGTATGGTTATTCTGCGTTTATCTTCACGAGATTCGTCGGGATTCTAAGTACTTGCCATTTGTTATGAAGTGTAAGTGTGCCTGTTAAAAGCGGCTATATATAATGAAATAAATTAGTTTTTGCTAAAGACAATAGCGTTTATTATATTGAGGAGTGAATAATCATTGTATACTAACCCTCGAATCTATAGACGTTTTATAACTTTATCAAACGTCATATAGTACGGCGCAAAGCAATACTCTTGTGCGCAGTACTATATAACGTTTGATAGTCATAAAACATCTATATATTCGGGGGTAAATTGCCAATTTGTAGTATTATAACATACCTACATAGTTACTATTATGCATAAGTTTGAAGATACTTTACGTGTTATTCGGATAGATGTAGCGAATTGAGCTAAAGAGATGAATTTATAAACGATATTTAGCAACGAGGTTTCAATACCTTTTCAAGTTAATGTACCGACTATAGTTATTTCGTCACAAGAAGTTGCGTGATCAGATTTCCGTACAGCTACTTACCTGCGTGCTTCCGTACGTGCCTGCTAGTAAGACTCCTGCTCGGTTCTTCCCTATAATAAATTCAAAGGCACTGAGAGTGCTTAACGCCTATATTATGACTTACAATAGTGTGTAAGTACCCTATTACTTCTTTTTGTACGTTGTGTGAATTAATAAAGGACTATGGTATTATAGATTATGCAAATCTTCTTTTTCTAATTAGGAGTTTTGGAAAGTCTACGGTGAAAATGTATTTTCTCCAATTAAGGTTCGACTTTAGTAATTTGAAAAATATGATCTGCCTTAAAATATCTCAATCGACTTACCTTGATAATTTCTGTGCTAGGTAACATAAGTTACAAAATCTGGTAAACTCCATTCGAACCATCGATACATGTAATTTTAAGACTAAAGCGCATCTGAAAATTTTCAAACGCACGATGCTTTTCACGGTTCGGTGGTCGACTTAAAGCGCAATGAGCTGCGGCAGATCCGCCGCGCATCAAAGAAGATCGCCTTAATTGCCCTCGGCTTTTCATTGGGTTTCCATTATCAAAGTTATTAGCAATTTTTTGGGTTATCTCTGAATAACATCATTAAAATTGATAAATTCTTCGAGCCCCTTTTTATGTTTACTGAATTGACATGATATTGTGTGCTATTAATACTGTATTAGAGTTTATTTATTTGAAAGACACCTTTTTTCATCAGTGAGTCACACAATAGGGTATAAGAAAAAAGTGGCTTTTACAGAATAATATGTAACGACTGTTCAACTTTCTCAGCGTTTAAGCCTTTAGAATATTTGAAACGCGTTCTAAGATTATTAACGGCTGGAGATTTAAATAAAATTTAAACCTGCTCGTTAAGATAACATAATAGCATTCTATGAATAAAAGAGAAAAGTGTTATAACCTTTTCAATGATAATGGCGACGAATGAAAATGAATAATTCAAAGCTTCTAGAACTTTTACAAGGTGTCATTTGTTAAGTTTGGAGACACATTGATGGAACTCCCCCAACACCGTCTCAGCTTATGCGGTATCAAAAACTTTTTCAATATGTCATCCGATAAATATATGACGTGTTAAATCGTTCATATTTGATATTTGAGTTTTATACTAAATCGCAATTTATTTCCTTTTCCATGCAAATGTTGAAGATAAACTGTTAGCATTGTATTTTTTTATGATACTATAAAGCTCAGTTTAATTCCTTACATTATTTGGTCTATACCATTGCCTGAATCCTAAAAGACATCTGATACGACCTTGACATAACCAAACAGCTGCGGAACAGATCCTGAACGAGATACGTGCCGAACAATACTTGTTAAACTCTT
Source organism: Pheosia tremula (assembly GCA_905333125.1). Lineage (NCBI taxonomy): Eukaryota > Metazoa > Arthropoda > Insecta > Lepidoptera > Notodontidae > Pheosia > Pheosia tremula. Next base: position 3,979,327 of record HG995405.1, on the reverse strand, counting down.
GTTAAATTACGGGAAAGGCTACCATTCTGTCTCCCAAAGATAAACAAAATACGATGAAAATATTCAGTGAAAGTCTCAAGGAGCAGAAAATGTTGTCAGAGTTGGCCCGTGTTCGACCTGACGAATAAATTCCGTAGACAATACACGCTAATGAATAAAGTTGGGCTGTTAACGAAGCTAACTCCGGAATTTCCATTTAGGTGTTCATGTTTTATCGAAAGTACACCGCATATTTTGGTTTTGCGGCTGAATTAATCTTTCCAAATTTAATAATGTGATTATCACCGTCCATTAATACGATAGGTTTTAATCCAACTTTTCGAACCTAGTGATAATTAATTTTTGAAATAAACTAGTATCGTTATTGGTGAGATATATTTGCAATGATTCACTGTCTAATACCTATATGTGTAGGGATTCTTACGTATTGTTTTTTAGAAAATGCCGTCACACTCCATACTATATAGGTTTATTCTTACACTGTCAAGTAGGAATATTTTGTGATTTGGCCTACTGGAGAATATTCTACTAAAAACATTAGCTAAAAATAATTAAGAATCACATTTTTTTATAAAAAAATACCATCTTTCTCCCCGAATATTTTCACAAAATGTTGTAACATTTTTATTACCATTATGTAATTATTGTGCCAGATAAATTTTTCGGACAGTTTCTTTCCTGTTGAATCCCTGGATTCGCGACCAATGAACGGTCTCCTGTTGATTAACCGAACACACCATGAATAAAGTTGTTATTAGAGGTTACCTCATGAATACGATAACGGCACAACCAATCGAATGAGGAGAGGCCAATAATCAAAATCCAGTTGCGGGCGGAGAAGGTACGTCCCGCACGCTCCTTGATCCCGTTCAATTGGCAAAAAGATCTTTATTGGCTCAAGTCGAATACCGCTCAAGCAATTCGGCGGGGATCAATCAAGTGGACTACTCGAGTGATTGTTACTTAGTATTGGAAATAGATGTGATTACAAAGATTGATAAATGTATCAATCTATGAAACACAATAATCCACTGGTTCGGGAGATATTATTTTATGTTAGAACTTATTATTTTATCGTTTTCAGGAAACAGGTAATGGTAATAAGGATTGAGTAATAATCTTCGGGGAGATTAATTGTATCGTAATTATTAATTATATTAAGACATCGTGAGTATCATTTGTATGATTATACGATAAGTGTGTCCACTTACGAACCTATTACAAGACTTCCAAATTGTAATAAGGCCCCCAAATATATAACATGTTTTCGCAAATTTACAACGCTGTTTTTAAACCATTTTTCGTCTAAATATTTTTGTAGTTCCGTTGGACTTGATAATAATATCTATTACTTTGGGTACTTGCTAATCAGTACCTGTAACCTTAGGTAGGTTCTAACATAAAACTCAACGTATCCAAATCCAAGACAATATCTCAAGGTGGATGTACAAAATGGAATATATGACCCCCAGAGCAGACGAACGTCGCTACACGCCTACAGAAACAAGCAACATACAAGCTTAATATGACCATATTATAGTAATAAACTTTATACTACTCGATCGTGGGCTAAATCGATTGTCCGATTGAACAAAAAATATTAATTAGACACAGAATGAGGAAGTTTTAAGGAGCAAAAGTCAATATTGGTGCGGTAGTTTGTGCCCAGTTACCGGGGCGTGTCTGCCACCGCCGCCGCCGCTGACGTGACACACGCTCCAGATTATACACCAGCATTCAGGAGTTATAAGTTACTATTGATACTTAAACAGTGATAGCCAAGTTGGTAGAACGCTTGCCTTGTTAACGGTAAAAACCCCGGCTAGCACCTCTGGGATTTCATGTGCGAATCTAATTTTCAACCACGATTATCACTTGCTAAACGGTGAAGGAAAACAATGTGAGGAAACCTACATGTCTGAGAGAACCCCTCGAAAGATGTGTGAAGTCCGCCAATACTCACGGGGCTAGCTGGTGGACTATGGCCTAATCCCCCTGGCATTGATGGGGGGACCATGCCCAGCACATGGGACATTAAAGAGGGCTGGTATTATCTATACATATAAATAAAATTGGAGTGTCTGTTTGTAATATTAAAAAAACCGCTTTTTACTAAGTGCATTTGGATGTATACACGTTACCTATACCGAAACAACATTTTTTACAATTTTTGTCTGTCTGTCTGTCTGTCTGTCCGTCTGTCTGTCTGTCTGTCTGTCTGTCTGTCTGTCTGTCTGTCTGTCTGTCTGTCTGTCTGTCTGTCTGTCTGTTTGTTCCGGGTAATCTCTGAAATGGCTGGACCGATTTTGACGGGAATTTCACTGGCAGATAGCTGATGTAACAAGGAGTAACATAGGCTACTTTTATTTTAGCAAAAAAAAATGGATCTCTCGAAAAAAAATTAAAACCAATGTTGCAGCGCTGCGCGTGATTAAAGTTTGATAGCAACAATCTGCAATGCGTCCCGCGGGATCAGAACGCGAGCAGGCTGTTGCTAACGGCTGAGTCTTTGTTAAATACCACGCGGACGAAGTCGCGGGCAACAGCTAGTTATTATATATAGATACTTAAATAAATATCGCCAGGCAGACAACTACTGTACGGTCTTAAACTAAACAACGTTTGTTTTATGAGTATCGTACAATAAACTGGGGGCGATCCTAGTATATAATTACCTATATCAGATATAAACGATGAGAAATATTTAGTTTTTATGTACGTATTCCTGGTGGTTACTGTTTTTTTTCTTTAATATTACTATCACTCGACATAAAGTAGACGATATAATCAACAGAATTCAACCAGTCAAAATTTATATCAGTAAGTACACTTTAGGTATTAACGTTTATTACATGGATTTGTGCACGCTCTTATTGCTAGGGCAAGCAATAGGTTAAGTTGTCTGTCAAGTTGGCAAGCCAATACGGCTGTGTGTCCAGCATTGTCAGTGGGCAGCATTCCAGCGAACCTGCAGTCCACGACGTGCAATTCATTCTAGTTTAAAATGGGTTACTCCATTTCTCGCTGACTACGCGGCTCTGTGACAACTCCCGCCCCCCGCCGGCTTGTTTTTGTTCGTAGATATCGATGCTATTTTAGTTTTGTTCGCGGACGCTAGTTAACGTGGCATTGCTTGAAGTGTTTTGTTTCGGATTTAGTTGTTTAATTTTATGAAATGATACAACCAACTGTACTACGTACCTAGTAATGAAATTGGTTAATCATTTTCTATATAACTTACAATCTTATCTTAAGGTCTTGGTCTCAAGGGACGTTGGAGGATTTATATGATTTGAGGCATATACATAGAGAGGCCTGGTTATTCTTTAAGGTTGTTTGTATTCATATTGTAAATAAATGATTATGTCGGTTTAGAAGGATGTGTGTAATCGCTATATTAGGGTTCGGAAGTCAAACAAAAATCCTTATTGATTCGCCATATCATATTCGTCGTATTTGGGTCACAGCCATTTCATTAAGAGACTATATAAAAAGGACGAACTGAAAATTTTACATTTATATATACTGACACCACTTATTACATATTATTACAATATAATTGGGAGTAAAATGATTCTAGAGTGCCTCCCCCATAGGCAAAAGATCGTAGACGAGAGAAAAAAAAATAATACGTAGGTACTTCCTCGAGGTAATACTAAGACATTTTAAATTTTTTATGTATAATTCCATTTCTAAAATTACTTCCGTTAAAAAAATTTGCTTTTTCACACAATTCATCCACTATCTCATAAGCCAACATTCAGAGAAGTCTCGATTTTTGATCTGATCATGACAATCGAGGGTTAACTAGACTATTGGATATAGCCGATCTGGTTAATGCAAAGTGAATCTCGTATCATTGCTCTAAAAACGTAATAAAGATGCACAAAAATAAGCTGTAAATACAACATTGTTTCTAGTAGACTTTGCTTTACCGAAGCACCATAAGTTTTCGTTGTTAAATAGCAACGGATCCGTACCATTTGACCCGACACTCACTTGGCTGGCGTAGTACAAGTACTTGCACACTTACCTACCTAGGTATATTTGTTGATGTAGATATGTCTTATTTCCAGTGAGGTTTACATGTGTCTTGATACGTTTTGCGTCAGAACATACGTTGTTTGTTCGTGACCAGAATATTTTATTGGTTTTAGATTTTAATCCAGATATACATTGACATTTCGGCTTGATTGAATGAACTCAAATAGGATGAGAAAAAAAAATATCCCTAATTAAGTAAGTACAAATTTTTCTTAAAGCTACAGCTTATAGTTAATTATGAAAATACCTAAAGCTGTTCTATCATCTTCATATTCTAAACTTTGTCATCAAAGGTGTACGAAGATACTAAATGCAATACTAAACAAAACTAAATAGTCAGGAAACTAAGAAAACAGCATTAATAATGTCAATTAGATAAACTTTTTCGCTCAGGGACTGTTGGGACATCGGAATTGTTCGCAGAAGAAAATAAAAAAGAACTTCTCTAAATCTAAATGTCTCCAGAGCATTTACTCTTGAACAGTGATAAGTTTGAACAACTTCTTGAAACACGCAAATATCGGTAACAAATGTACTACATTAAATTGTTCATCTCACTGTTTCAGAAAGGCGGCCTTCGAAATCCGCTCGCAAAAGGCCATTTTATTCCTATGAGTGGAAAAGATTTTTGAATTTCGATCATGACACAAGGCATAAGAACTATTAGTTAAGCTGTGGTGATGGGGTACCGGGTGTATTTTTTCTTTCTACTAAAAAAAACATAATGAACCGTGAAGTAACGTAGTGCGGTGGGAAGTTGAACAGTGAAGTTTTCAATTTTGTTTTATTCATAAACGTACAACATTTTCAAGTTCTCCCAAGATGTCCAGTTATTTTTCAGTAAAGTATCTACAGATTTACCGCCCCTATAAGTAAATCTGAAAGAATCATTTCAACATCACCATCGACATCATCATCATTATCATCCGTGGCTTCTATTTGATCACCCAAAAGACGTCCACTGCAGGACATAGACCTCCCCCAATGACCCATACTATATACTATCATCCGTGATCCTTAACTTTATCGACATTGTCAAAAATGGCTCTTTGTAGCCAATTACCATCTTCTAAAAAAGAAGAAGAACGTGGTTCGTCATCATAGTCGTCACATAGTGTATTATATATGATCACAGTCTTTATATAAGTGATCCGTTGGAATCTATTGGAAGATTTTTTAGTCTTCATAGGTAACGTAAATATTTATCTCTACAAAAAGTCTAGTCTCTACAAAACTCTGAAGGTGTCTATCCACTTAATTTATTAAGAGTATTTTATCTATGTAAGACCTCATTGGCGGAAAATGAAACTCAGTACAAGGCAATTTTAATGTTAGACCTTAAGCAACCGAACTGTCTTCAGCATTCTGCGTTCCACGGCCTGCGTTCGGCGTTCTTTATCTTATGGGCTTCATTTGCCTAGTACTAAAATTTTCCATCGTATTTATTTCGGATAGATTAATAAGGTATTTTTTAAAATGAAAAGCACCTAATTACTGTCAAAATTAACAGCATCGGCACAGAACAAAGAAAAATAAAATACAAAACTCTATCTCTATCATGAACATTGGCACTAAAAGTCGATTGTTTCAATCGATCACAAGGGATTCCCTATGTCACAATATAACACATATATGGCAACATTTTCAGCAAGATACCTATGCCTATATCCCGTCGAAGTAAGTGAGATGTATGAAATTATAGGTAATAGCTATAAATAAGAGTCGTAAGACAACGGGCGAACAAAAAATTTTCACTCCTAATAAAATATGTGCTTTGAATCGTGAGTAGCAATAGCCTGGATCGTATTGGGTGTAAGTGAAATATATGTAGATACACACTACACGTAAATTTGATTTATTACTGCGTATGTGTTAAACATATTGTATTAATATTTGTTAGACGTAAAAGGATTTCCTATTATTATAACTATGTCTATCATCACACGGGCTATACCCGGATCTTTGGAAGGCTTGCGCAGGAACATGAGTCCAACACATAGAGGCCCCTTTTGAAAATTTTAATATCATGTTAGCCATCTGCTGGGAATTATAGCATAAACAGCGAATAGACCTCAGCAGGCGGAGGAAATATTGCAGGAATATGGAATGATATGGGATGGGAACATTGGAAGGGTTGCGGACACCTGCCATAATTATTATTAAAGTTCAAACTTTAATCATACTCTATTTCCTATTATAATAAGAGCTTTTTTGGCATGTGCTTATAAATATATGGTTTATGCCCAATATATTTGACAATCATTATTCCCGCTCTTTAGCACTTATTTGTGTTTATTTAAGAACAAATGAAGTAAGTAGCTTGCTGTAGTAACACTTGAGCACGCCAACTTTTTACTCAATTATTGTGAGTTTATATGTACTACATGTTACTATTTTTTCAGGTTTTGCTTTAACATATATACGTACTTATCCAAACATGTATGCAACACAAAAACGTGAGAGTATTCTAGTGTGAATCGAAATAAATAAAGGAGAGACATAGAACGCCCTTATTTAATCCTGTTAAGCCTGCATAACCAATACAACAGGAATGAGAAAAAGAACCAAACCTCGTTCATACTTAGATACGCTGTGACGGCGATATTGAAAGGATTAAATGAATAATTCAGCGCCAAAAGTCCCAAGCGTCTCTGGCTTGCTTCATTCATGCCGGTTTCCTGCCAAAGTATCGTTAAAATGCACATATTTTATTTTATTTTTTAAACATTTCCCAAAAGAAAAATACCAAAACAAAATTGAAATAAGGAATTCTTGGGAAGTGGCGCAAAATTTGCATATCAGCTTAAAGGAATTACCCGCTCGTGTTTCATCTTGGTAGACGTAGGTAGGTATCCTTTACTAATAAAGGTGCCTGCATCCTTTATTTTATAAACAGCGGACAGATTAAAAATACCGGTGAAATAAGTATGTTCATACACATCGCGTTGTTTCACCCGTAACATTTTATGAAGACAGTTTTAATGCTATATAAGTACCCTGTACACACATTGTTTCTGCTTGTTACCTGCGTATAGGTACTCATGTTTTTATACGTTTTCTGGTCTACTAATGTATTAAATATTAATAGAGTTCGATAAATGTAAACGGAATGCAATCCAGCCGTATTAATAAACTTTGTTTGCAGCGCGGTTTACCGAGAGTTGCCCCGAGAGTGTATTAATTAGCGTTTGTGATGTATGTAGGCAGTAGTAACAGTATCTATATTAACGAAAACTGAAACTATTTACTATTGGTCATATTTCAGAGCTCTTAGGATTTTTTCCCATGCCAATTTCTCACGTCCTGTCGGCACGAGTTAGATAAACAGATATAGATACGTTTATTGGAACAAAAATGAGACACCAGAATCTAAATGTAACCATAATAAGAGTAGGTACCTATTGTGAGCCATAGCATAGGGATAGGTTAACATTTTAGATATGTACCTATTTGATTAAAATTGTTAATTGCAATGATTTTGATGCTGTGATGAGCGTAACTAAATTATTAAATGATATAACATTTATTGATTTCTAATATATACGCGAATATAACACACGAAATAAAACATTTTTTACGATGTTATCGCTTTTCTTTAATGTTTTTACGTTCCAAGATCAATAAAAACCGGGGAAAAGAACACATCGTTGATGTGAAACACCGGCACTCCACGAAGTCTGCAATCTGTGAACATATACAGGATCGCACCCGCCATTATATCAGATTTGATCAACCACAGATCCTCGCAAAAGAATATCGTATCGTAATTTCAGTAGGAAAGATGGCCGGGTGCTGCCACCCACTTGGGATCCAGTAATTTATATAATTCAATCCAAAACCAAGCGCACCATAGTAAGACCTCAAGACACTGTAAGCACTTTTTGCGTAGATCGGACCGCAAACAACAACTAAATATGAGGGTACCCCAATTCTAACTGATACTAGGACGTCCAACTCCTCAGTCGTCCCGTGACCATGGTTGCTGGTCAGCAGCCGAAACATCGGAACTGCAAAAACTTAAAATAAACGCGATAAAATCCTTAAAATTAGTTGTATATCAAGATGTACCTAACATCCGAAACTATACTTATCAATATCAATTTGCATTTCCTTAAAACAACCAATCAGCATCAAGTAAACTAACTGGCTCAACTCCAATAAATCCACCCCGGCGTCACAATCTATACGTCGATCGAAACTTCCTGGTGTGAGTATTAATTAGCGCTAGTCATACATGCAGTGGCTGATAGTAATCCGTGGTAATCCGCGGAATATTGCGGCCGATAGTGTCAAGAGTGTCCGCTCTAAGCCGAGTTACGACACTGTAATCCCCCGAGGAGTTTATCTCCCTCGACCCTTTACGGGATTAACATAAACTTGTTCGTATATTTATCTTTATTTATCTTTACTTTCTAATGCCTATAGAATTATTGGTGTTATCGATATTGCTTAATAGCATATACAATATACAAAGTAAGGGTTAGTATAGTGTTTCTTTTATATTATTTATTTATGTTAGATAGACGAATGTGGAATATCAATAGAACCGTGACTACTCATAAAATTTTGTAATTTAAATTAAATAAATATATTATGTGATAAAATCATGTTTGATGTCCGACAGTCATATTTTTGTATTTCTTTGGATTCCGTCTGAATAAATGTCTGTGGGTGTATGGCCAATATATATATATATATATATTTTTTTTTTTTATTTACCTATTCGAATCAATATTGATAGTTCAATTGTTTAATTATTCATGATATCTACACCATATACATACCAAACGTCAATTCTGGTATCTACAAATATAATGCCAATACTATAGACCAGATCTTGTACGAATATTACAGTCGTTACCCAAAATCCTGAATTCCGCGTATAATTGCCGTCTATCTTCGAATGAGCGCCGTCATTTCCCTGACATTTGGCAGAATGACGTAGCAGATGTCGCGTGGGGAGCGATCGTGTTACGTCATCACGTGTAAGACACCGCTCGCGTACGTGACGAGGAAATCCTTTTGGCATCACTTAATTATCTCACACATTATTTCTGTTTCTTAGGAGCGTTCGAACTGGCTTCTTTGGCGAGTATCGCCCGCATGTTCGTACTCAATAATTTACTCAATGAGACCCGCATACAGTTTAATTTATATATGTGGGTCGCAAGTGCATAAAGATGGAATTAAGTGCATATTGACCCACCTTTTTTATTTAAGCTTAGTAAATGCCCGTTTTCTAGGACTAGGCTGACATTGTTGATAAGGATTAAAATGACACGACATAATTTACTGACCTATAGGTATAAAGGGTATGTTATGTAAGCATAGACCATGTACACGTAGGTTTGAAATTTTACTGTAAGTAAAAAATAATTGTAATATTATATAATAAATGTTTATCCTCAATTGTAGCCCTCAGCACATAACGCGAAGCTACGCTAATTTAAATTTACTGTTATAAAGTTTGAGAATACCCACCAAATTTATTGGTATAGGTTTGATTACTTAAAGAACTATTCTAATAGCACACACGCATTGTTATTTATGATCATAGTGTTATCATGAGAAAAGTATGTGAGAGGTTTCAACTTTATATATGTGCCGATGTGAAAAACTGGCTTCACCAGATCTTGTATCGCAGCAAATACATAAAATACACACATAAAGCATAATTACACGCCAAAATCACTCGTCATTGTACATGATAAAATTAACGTCAAGACGAAACGAGTCGTAAATTAAGGACTCAATTACGATTGTTTTAACGAGTCGACGCGACGGCGCGGCATCGGGGAGACGGTTGGGCGTCGTGACGTCATTGTAACAGATGATGTATTATGAAACGAATGTCGGTGTGCTAAGTGATAAGCTATCGCTGAAGCTAATGGCTCGTTGCAAACGAACGGTGTCTGTCAACGTTCCCACATTCGAGTCAGTCGTATGTATGTGGTGATAATGGCATTAACGATCTCGGCAATTTTTCAAGGATACGTGACGTTTTCTTTAGAGGGAGGGTTTTGGAATGGTTTCAAAGATATCCCGCCGGTCGCCCGGAGCACTTGGAACTATAAATCTATCGGGGCGGCGACATAGATTATCTTGGGAGGTCAGATTTCATAATCCGCGGATGTAAGCCGCAAATCATAATATAAGTTGGTATTTTAAGTTACAAGTTTAGTATTTTAAGTAAATCTATAAAGAACTTGATATGCATGACCTGTCTGTTACTATTACTTACAGTTACTCTTGTACCTAATTATAGCAAACGGGTATTTAATATGAATATGATTTCACATTGACTTTTTTATATTTACGCGAATACTACAAATTTAAATAAAACTAATTTTATGGATTTTATTACATTTATTTTATCCTTTTACAGCCTCCTGTGACCATGGTTGGTATAAAGCAGCTGAAACGTCGAGAAAGTAAATAACTAAAATAACCGCGACAAAATCTATTAAATTAGTTTTATTTCAAATTTATATTATGCTTAGGACTTAGGGAACTCTAAGGCCGCCCTATTATTTAATATTTTAGTATTATATTTGAAACTAATACAAACATTATACGATATTTAGATGTATAAAACTTAATCTGCCCGTATTCCCTACAGGCGTAATTATTAAAAAATTAACACTCAACTTCAATGAGCACGATCTTTAAACTCTTTTAGAATAGGATCTGAATAGATCTACGAACACTACCTATCCATCAATCGGTAATGTGTTTAATACCTCAAACGAGTGGCAATTACAGCCGGGTCCCGTGTGATGGAGCTACTCTTTGATCCTAATCAATAGAACGATACGATCAAACAGTTTATACCTATGTATAAATGGGGATAAATGTCGGTAATATACTTATGGAAATACAATTTCTTTATAAAGTTCTGAACACACTGTAAAGACAGCTTTAATACGTGTGATATGAATTCAAATCCTGTTATCACAAATCTTGAAGAATTGATTTCATATCTAATGCCAAAGTGTTCTCCTAACTATTGCAAACATTAATCAAATTGTAAGTGTTACAAATGGATAATCACGCGTGATATGTACGTAAGGACGTCGGATCTTCTCGAAGTGCCCGCCGGACCCACATCCCGGGGAAGGCGACAGTTCACTTGTCAATTTGCGTTTAACGTTCCTCGTTTAGTTTGATTTATGCTGGCACATATCGACTGAACGTTTTATATGAGAATATTTTAAAAGATCTAGATCTATTAAAATCTTTATCTTAGCTGCCTCGTGAAAGAAGACTGAGAAGTATCAAAAGGCTGCCTTATTACACTGTGGGATCTATAGACGGTGAAGACATCGCGATTTGATTTATAGGAAATAAATGACAATCCTACAAGGAAATACCGACGGGTTTTTACCTACCAACTGAGCTAATCAGAATGTCAGATTGTATATTTAAATGTTTACTTGTGTTAAGTGATTATATTCTTCTAGTTTTGGTTTACAATTGCTTGTATATAGTACGTTGCTGCAAACCGAATGAGTAAAGAAGTGAATTAGGATTCTCGCGTGATTATTATAAAATGTAGAAGGCTCGTCACAATGTCTGTCACTCTGTCGCGAGGACTTAACCAATAAAGTTCTCGCATTTGAGCTCCGCAGCCTTCGATATTTTTAAGTAAACTAGCTGCGCCCGGCGGTGTTAACCGCGATAAAAAGTATGAAAAAATGAAAACATCTATCCCACGGGAACCATACATTTTACCGGGATACAAAGTAGCCTATGTGCTATTCCAGACTTTAATCTATCTCTGTGCCAAATTTCATCCAGATCCGTTCAGCCGTTCTGGCGTGAAAGAGTAACAAACATCCATCCATCCATCCAAACTTTCACATTTATAATATTAGTATAGATAGATAAATAATCTTAAACGAAGCGTATGCAGTCTCAAGGGTCCATTTTTATAGGATCCCTTATAAAATTCTTAGTTTTAATAGTGTCCCGGGAATTATATAAAAGTCTCTTAGTTCAGAATCAAAATTGCAAGAAGTACAAGGTACATACTAATTCATACAGATCCATACAAATTAATGTGACATCGGTGATCAATAAATCTACGCGTGTTTAAACACTATATTTCTATTAAAGGCAACGTAATCTTTAAAATTGATAGTATCCATAAAACATAAGAAACGATGTAGAGGTAAAATTTTTAAAGTGGTATCATAAAAATAATTTTACAGCAGTTTTTTAAAGCAAAGGTACTACCTAGATCTTTACTATGAATTCTGGGGTTACTCTATTATTCCGTATCGGTATTTAGTGACTAAAGAAAAAAATTTTTTTTTTCTTTCCCATACAATTTTGTGAAGATGGAGTCAGTCTCTGTCATCTCGTTTAAAGCATAATACCTAATTGCTAATTAGGTATTATGCTTTAAACGAGATAAGTATATTAATTAATATAAAAGCAACAAATTTGAATGTTAATTAAATCCAAGATACAGTATAGAGAAATGGCTCTTCTGCACACTGTGTTCACAGTAAGGTATTTTGTTCCTATGTGGGAAGCCTTAAAAAAATATTGATTGAAATAAAAAAAATGTCGTGTATTTCGTAATCACCCCAATTTCTAAGCAGTTTTGCCGAACTCTTGGTTTATTTTTTAAAAGGAAAATTATTTTCAGTTTGATAAAGAATAAAGCCTTAGGCTTTTGTGCCTCTGGGGACCGAAGGTTCAATCTAAATTTGACGTTGAAGTAGTTATTTGTTTTGCTATATTTCTGGCAAATGTAATTACGCCTGTTCTTTGTTTCCAAATCTAACCCAATTAAGATTGGTATCGTGGATTTTTGTTATTCAAATGTTGTTTTTATTTTTATGTGGATGCGGAAAGTAAGGATTTTTTCTTGATAAAATTCCGTAAACTGTATAGGTATTGTTATCATGATGATTCGAGTACAAATAATGAATATAATAAAACAAGAATTATCATAAGAACGTGGAATAATTACTCCCAAATTTATAGATTGACGAAGAGTAAAGTGTTCGGTAATTTACAATATTTTCTTTTGAATATTTTTCTCTTAATTGGTCCTTTATAATGCCGTTTTAATAGTTACTACATTGATTAAATGAGGTAAGCAGTACAGCAAGACAATGCAAAACTATGTTATTCTGGATTTCTTGATTTTCTGGTAGACTCATAGAAGGTACCATAGATAGCAGCCTTAACTTAATCGGTCTAACGTTTACGTAACGTATAGGCTTAGCCACGTGTTATTTTATCTTCAACATTTCACTGTACCACGATGCACTGTATGGAGATAGATCTCCATGTCTTGATACCAAAATGCTTGAAGATAATATAAAATAAAAATCCAGGATTATACTGGAGAATAGACGCTGCATGACATTAAGTTCTTGAAGAATGGAAAGGTTAGTTCTATATTGAGCCCTTTATAAGGCTAAGGTTAAATACAAATTTGAATATAAGTACATTACAATGTTATCTGGCCATTATCTGCATCATTAGCGTTCATAGGCAAGTGTCTATCTATTGTCGGGAAATGTCTGCGAGGCCTTTCCAATGGCAATATCGATTATTGCGAATAATGAGCCCGTTCAGCCATTGCTAATGATTACTGGACGCAAATGAACCGATAATTTGAATCCCTAGTGGTACCTTCGGTTCTATCGATCATGCTATTTGCTGATTTCGGTTTTATGTTATAAAGCACATACCTACCTTAATAATGTAAACCTTTAATAACTTGGAAAGCTAATATTATATACTTATGGCAGGCTACAGGTTTCGGTAAAAAAATAAACTCTGTTGCCACCGAATTCTCTATTACGAGGAATAAAGAATATATCTCCGTATTTTCGAAGTACGAGTATTAACTATTTCTATGACATTTTCATATTTACAGTTTTAACTTTAATCAATAATATCTGTGTTTGTATATATGAAATCGCAAATATATACATATCTATAGAGCCCGTTTACGAAAACACTTTTATTAGAATTCTCAAGTAGAGTTTATGCATTGGTTTTATCGATATGGAGTAGAATTCAATTTCACTGAATTCAGTATAAAATAAACTAGATTGTCAGGGGTCGTATTTATGTGGGCGACGGTATAAAAACACAATCTTAAAAGCACAGTAAACGCCCTTAGGATATAAGTTCGGGCAGAATGTGTGGGTATTTGTAGAGCCCCGCAAGTAGTTTAAAATAATGTTATTTTGGGGTGATTGCGGTTTCATCAATGAGATAAACTCAGCGGTTACACTTTTATGTCATACTATTTATTGGAATGCGTAAATAGCGCTGATATCTGTGTATTTCTGATTGGTATTATTGATTACATTCCTACAGAGAGAGAAGACATAAACATGTCTTCTCCATCCTATGTTGTTCTGGAAGAGATCGCCCGCCCAATGTTCACTCCTGTTCGTTCCTGGTTTTTGTCTTTTTTATAATGTATGTATGTATTCTGGTGTTCAATAAAGAGTTATCTATGGATCTATCTTTTAACTGTACGGTCCTAAATTAAGCAGCGCTTGCGTCACGTTTTGAAAATGTGTCGGCTACTTTGTATTTTTTAAGGTTCGAGATAGAGCTATATTATACTTTACTGGAGTCGATATTGTTTCATTAAAAATTTGTTTTGGAACAATTTCTATTTTTTAATTTGTACTACAGTTTCCATATTTTTCTTCCTCAACCTGTAAGTTTCTTCTCCTCAACTTTGAACTCTTTTTTATGCATTATCTATTAAAAAAAAATCAAGTATAACTACCCTTTGCCAAACTATCAATCAGGAGATGGTTCTCTACCAAACCAAATAAGTTGATTTTGAGTGTATCACGAATTCTTATATTTTGTACCAAATTCACACGTTTTTTTGCGATATAATATCGTCGCGTGAATCCGTCAATGAAAAGAACAAAAACGTTGATATCGACAAGTTATCCGAAGTCATAATATTGTACATAATGCGAGCTGTACGGATGCAAGGCCGGAAGAGATACCGGGCGCCCGCAAACTTTTTCTTCCTTTACTCGTACAATCTCGGGAATTAACTGGCGTTGCTTAAGCGAAGAAATTTTAATGCTCAAACTTTGTTTTCAGCTTATTAAAAACGTTTTTATACAGGGTGCTTTTTAAGCCAAGCCTCATTATGAGGTTAGGTAAAGTTGAGACTGTTATTTCACCATGATTGCGTTTTAATTATGTTTTTGTTTGTTTCAGTTTGATTTTGTATGTATATAGATAATAACATCAATTCTAAAGACCTGTTTAAGGGATACCAATAAACTTTTGTATCTTATGATTATATTCATTAAATAATTTTAATAAATGATTATGAATGTCTATAATATCATGAGTGTCAAATAGGCATAGGACTTGATATATAAATAAAAAGTTAGGCATTAAAACGAAATAACATTTTTGCTACTCAGTTTCAACAAGAATATCAAGTGAATATATAACAAAATAACCCCCGCGGGCCGGCAGAATAATATGATTTTTATTTTTTATACTCTATTAAAAATTTAATGATACGTTCCTGGGTAACGGATCGCTACGGGCATTTTTTGTTGTACCCGAACAATTCGAGGGACTTTATTAAGTTTTGATACATGTTTATTAGCGTCGTTACAAAAAGAAAATTAAATTTTGCCCGGATATTATTACAGAAACTTGTATTTGTTTTCTATCAAATGTTTTATGTTAAGGCCATTGTGCAAAATTTCCATCATGTTTGATAAATTCTATTTCTGGGAATAGACTTACATACAAAGGGACTTTTGAATTGTATTGTAGAGCTCACTGTAAAATTAACTTGAAACTCTACGCTTCTGAAAGAAAAGGGGATTTAAGTTTTGCACGAAGCATTCAACTGTGAGATTTGTATCGCCGTCACAAAGGAAACATCTGAATTGGGCTCGCATATAAAGAACGTGGGTAATAAATGGAAAACAAGAACGAACAATGGTTTTTATTTCCGGAAATAAATGTGTTTGTGAAGAGCATTATTAAAGATTACATATATTATTGCATATGCTTGGCTAAAATACAAAATATGTAGATAAGGATGCCAAAAGGAGCTAGAAAAAAATACCATAGTTTGGTTTTTGTTATGCACGTAGGCCGCTTAGTTAACATGATTGGTGGTATATTTCCCGCCAAGCCAAATTTAATGTTACTAACATCGCCCCAGTCCACTGTATAGGGTACCTATAATACAAGCGTAGTATATGGGACTATACAGTTTGTGTGTTCGTCCGGCAATTCTTGTTTAAAAGGCAGTTTTTTAACGTGCTCAGTATTATGGCTTTCAGACTCAATATATTTGAACCAAGTTTTCTGTGAATACAGGACGGGGTAATCCACATATTTTTGTAAGCAATGAATAAGTCAGAACGTTCATGAACAAGCTTATTTAACCGTTTTTTAATCAACCACCAGTGTGTTTTTTTTAAAACGCTAATCAAACAAAAAAGACATACTGAGCATTCACTGATTCGTTCCTTAGTTTAGAGAAATAATTCAGAATAAAAGAGCTCTGTATTGAACTTGGAATAAAAATCAAACGAATGATAATTAAGAATGGCAAAAACAATGCTAAAAAATCGGCGTAAAGCGTGTTGCGTCGACAACGTGTCGTGGCCTGTTTGAATATAGACTCAAAGTAATTGAATAATTAAGTTCGTTATTCGCATAGCTGACGTTGCTTCAAACAAGAAGCCAGCTTACCTATAAATAGTTTGATTTATTCAGATACGATTTTGAATTGCAATAATTAAATAAAACAAAAAGCTACCCTAAAATAGGCCATTAAAAGTACCCGAAGTCGGTATTTTTAGCGGCCGATTTGACCTATTTTAGAGTCGCTCATAACAACACATATATGTTTCCTAATAACTGGTCCATTCATTATCCGCTTCAATAACATCAGCTTAATTAGTGATATTGTCAACGGCACATAAATTAATAAGCATTAACTCGACATTGAAATAGCTATTAAAATATGTATGACGTATTAGATGTCGATATCAGTGAGCATATTTATTTATAACAGCGTAACGTCAATAAAATATGTATTTTAAATTATAAGAAAGTATTGATTTATTATATTTACGCGTATAGTACACATTGAAATAAAACTAATCTTACGGATTTTATCGCGTTTATTATATGTTTTTTACGTTCCATTGTACACTGTAAGAACTCAAGACACAGTGAACACTTTCTGCATAGATCGGACCGCAAACAACAACTAAATATGAGGGTACCCCAGTTCAAACTTTGACACTAGAACTTCAAACACTCTCCTCAGTGTTCCCGTGGTCACGGTTGCGGTAACGCAGCCGAATCGTTGGGAACGTAAAAAACATACAATAAACGCAGTAAAATCCGTTTAGTTTCATTGTAAGAAAATGATAAAACTTAAAGAAACCAAGAAGAAATATGCAAGCATATCTTTTACCTGCCTACACTCACAGGGTAGCTTAATGGATAATAGAAAACCTCAATATATGAATGCACAAACATGCCAAACGGCTCTGTGCAACAATACCTTTCCATCTCTTAAATCCTTGCGTCGCATTTCCATTGTAGACGCGCATTTTTCCGTGGGTTGCGGGTGTGGCGGGTTTAATCGACTATAGCAGAATCTATTGTGGGTGGCATGCAACAATGGATAACTGTGTAGCTGTGCTGTTGGCGGCGCGACTTTGCAGCGTTTACAGATTTACACCGTTTTAGATCAAACACCGCCCAAATACGAATGTGACCAAGTTTGAATCGAGAAGTAAGTAAACAGAACCTTTTACCGGTAGGATATAAGTAGTTATTCATAGCATAAAATTAATGGATGATGAAAGTGTTGTTTTGTAGTATTTTTTTTACTTCATTAGCTTCATTAACCCTTCTTATCAATCCTTTAATAATAAGTACTATCAGAGATGAAATGAAATCCTGACGTCGAACAAATTTTATTTGTCAACGACTTAGATTGCTTATTTGATTAGTGCATTCGCTCGTAGACTGTAAGCCCGTTGTCGACGGTAACGAAATGAGGCGCTCACAACTGACCCTGATTGGATTTCACACTGACACATTCGCAAGAACAGATGCACCTTTATTTCCGTTAAAGCATTTATCTGCTTAGCTACTCGGATGAAAGAAAAAAACATAGTTTTGTGCAGTGCTGATTCGATTAGTTAGTAACTAAATCGAATCAGGACTGCACATGACCGTGATTTTTATTTAATAATTGCTCATTGATAATTTTGTTAACAGTGGTTTTTCAAGACTACTTTAAGTTGTTATTTAACTGATATAAAATAATCCAAAATGGAGTTTTTGTTATTGCAAGCAATGATATCGTGGAGTAGGAAATGTTGAATGTAGCCTTGCGTACATTCTATTTACTAATCTTACAAGAACAGGCTACAAGATTTTCTTAAAACTGACTTGTGCTTGCTAGGTGATGATTGAGAACAGTTCTTGTAAACAGCTCATAATACAGACGATTAATCATCGAAATATTCGGCACAATAGTCCGATTTTATTGGCACATTCAATTGGGTGTACGTGAAGGGTTTTGAGTGGTTAACCTCAGGGGTTGAGGGATCACGCGATTGTACCCAACCTGTGTATATCTGTACTTATTTAAATAAATATATAAATAAACGGGTTCAATTGAATACCTAATGTATACTGTTGCTATTCTAGAAGTATGATGAATTGTCAAAACAATTGTGACAAAGGGTTTTTTATGATTTTATTGATTCAGAAAATCGGCATCCTATTTTTTTCTTCACACGGTGAAATTTGACGAAAAGGTATTCGTCGATAAGAAATTACACTTACCGCACAACAAATGTACAGCTACCCGCTCAATCTTATGTAATAAACGTCACATTTCATGTTCGTATGTCGGGCACCTTCCGTAATACTTTTATCGCAAAAACAGAATTGAGCAGTATGTTTATTCTTTGTCAATGAAACATTTTCCTTATCGGCCGATTCCTTATTAGATTGTGCTGGAGTTCCCCCCTCGCCGGAGTCTGCTTCTTATTGTTGTTATTCGGTTAGCGGAGGGTAGCTGACACTAGAGACAAAACTTCACTAGGTATGGATATTATATGACGTTAAGTACGATAGCGATTTAGCTTCTTTGCTGAATTTTCAGTGTTTTTAGAGTATGTAATGTCAACTAATAGAATGGTCGAAAGTGATAGACAAAAGTTAAATCAAATCGTTTAATGCTTATAGGACCCGGGGGCACTTTCACTAAAATATCCGACAAGAAACTCAACTATGTCTCTACTCCTCGTGGCTACTCGCACGCTTAAAATTGTATTGCGATCTGCTCGCTCACTTAACGTGCTTTTATCAGTAAACATGAATATTTGTTCAATTTAATAACAAGGCGAGGAGCCCACTTGTTCATGTTACTGGTTTGCTTTTTTGCTCGTGAGATCTGGTGCGACCCCATCCACTTCAGGCGATAAAAAGTGCAATATTATGGTACTCTGGTTATAGCAGTTTTGCTGTGATGCGCCAACAGACATCCAGACTGACAAACAGAAAAAAAATAAAATGGCGGATTCGGTCTCTGAATTGAAACTTTACTATGCGTACGCACTTATTAGCCTTATTATAATGTACCTACTTAACGGATTTGAATATTTTAGAGTATACGATTTGAACTAAGAGCCAGGTGGTGGCAGTATTGATCACCACTCGTATCCAGGATAACGGCACACCACCTTTTATTTATAAAGGGAAGTATTCCACCCATGTAGGTACCCACTCTAGCGGCGCTTTTCCGTTCACTCTTTGTTTCATGCGGTCCTTTTATTTTTTCAGAGATTGCTACTTAACTATGACAAAAATAAACCAAAGCATTTTTGGACATATCAAAGGATATTGTAAGTGGGTACAATAAAAAAAAAAGTATCATCTCAAAGAAGTATTAAGATGAATTCTGCTGTCGTCGTTATTATATAAATTCTCGTTTTTTTCATAAGTCAGATTTAATGAGAGTTCAAAATGGGAATCAACATTTTGTACGTAAATCCCGCTTAAGGAAAAAAAATAATGTCGTGGAATTTTCCGGAATTACCTTTTCTACGAATATTTGTATACTACTATACTCGCATTTTTAAAGTACCGAACCGAACCGACCGTGTTGGACACAGGAATCAGGACATGGTCCACCACACTGGCCCAGTGTGGCCCAGAAATGAAGTCTTCTCTCTCAGACACTCAAGTGTGACACCGTTTTGCAAAGCCATTATGACAAATGACAATCATGGTTGAAAATGGGATTTCCTATAAATTACTGAGTGTCCAGTCACTATTAAATATACTGTTTAATTGGATTGATTGGTCAATAAGCAGTAGACATGAGCTTTTATGTCATCACATTTATCTTTACTACTGATACAATAACATCTCTGAAGTAACAGAATTGTGTGTGTAACGTGTGCGACTGGCGTACTCTGATCTGTATGATGGATATTGCGAGGTGTTTTTGTCGAGGCCTGGCGATGGGCAGCCACGGAATTCAGGTCAAAAGGAAATTTCAAGTAAACAAATATTTGTTGGTATTTTCTGATTCTGCTTATTTATTTTCGTTTCGCATGACCCAAGCTACACTATTGTTGTTCTCATTCAGTTTACAAAGCCCAATAGATACAGCGGACATATGAAGAGCGTACCCACGACAATAGGTAATTCTTATAATTATACTTCGTAAAGACCACGTTTAGTACTTTTCATTATCAAAACAAAACTCTGTTGTAAAGTATTTTTATTTAATTTAGCCAACGTAAATTCGTCTCTAGATACAAAGAAACAGAATGATTAAACTCATCAGGCGCAATTGCGAATGTTCCGGGAAAACTGGAATGGAGTGCGCATCGTTCCGAACAAATAATGTGCTAGATAGTGTGCCCGTACATACTGATGCTGTAAGTTAGCGAGACTACAGAACTAGTGATGCGGGGAATTTGTTGAAATGTTTCGTATTTTTTTTTTCTTACATTATAGGCAAGTATTTGATCTCGATCTCACCTGATGGTAAGTGATGATGAGATCTACGATGGAGCATACTTGCCTAGGTAGGAAGGCGGCAGTAGATCGAGACGCTACATTCAATACGCACATACAGCGCAACTGATCTGACCCGCCATCCATGAATGGCAACACCAAACATCATGCCGGAACACGGCTAGGCCGCTTGGCGACATGTCTTTGTTCAGTGGGTGGTGACTAACCCCGGCCGAAGCCTACCACCAGTAGAGTTGTCACCTAGTTGGCACCACCCGGGGTCACGTGTAGGGTATCTCGAGGGTATTTAATTCTCCTACGGACGAAGGTGACTCGACCCCAGATAGAATTTTGGGTAGAATATAAAAAATATATATACCTATAGGATAAAATCAAGATGTTCTTATAGAACTATAGTTATTATAGTTATAATATCGCCAGACTAACACAAACTGTACGGTCCCAAACTAAGCAACGCATGTATTATGGGTATCGTACAATGGACGGGGGGCGATCCCAGTATATAATATTTATATAGATATTAAACTTCCATGGCTTAGGTACAAACGTTTGTGCTCATCACACAATGTTGGCCTCTACCAGGATACGGAACCGGGGATCCTCGGCACAGAAGGCCGCGTCACTACCTACTGAGGTCTTTCAGGTCGTCAACGTATATTTGACATTATATCTATGTATATTCTAAAACTAAATTTATAAACACTCGTTGTTTTTGTAGTCGAAAGTTTGAGTGCTCCTACAAAGAAATAAAATAAATAGTCCACAAAAAATTTGAGCAACCAAATATCTTAAAGCATTCTTCAGAACACATGCTATGCCGCCTTTTACAAAGCTTTTTTTAAAGAGAGTGAACATACATTCATTTGTTTATCTGGTTTGCAGCCGTGGAGAGGCTTATGAGGCATCGTCAAATTGGTACGGCGCTGCACATGAAGCGGTGAATACTCATCGCTAATATCCCCGTCATTTGGCCGGTTCCGGATAATGTACGGATCTTATTGCTCCGGCATCTGCGCTTACCACGCTTATTCCATAATTTGCGTCGAGTTGGGAAACACATCACACTAATAGCCCATATTTTATTAAGGCCATTAAGTTAATTTTATTTAGAATTGCGTCAAATTAATTTATAGGTCGTTATTTAAACGGCGCGCTGGCATCGCTAAAATATTTTAGCGAATACAACAACCGACGAAATAATTAATTTTGTACGAAAGTAAAATTGGCAAAATGTGAATTTGACGCTCGGGGAAGCTATTCTAGTTCATTAGTCATGTTTTATAATTTAAGGAAAAAATAAAATAGACCTTTCATTACTGATGCGGAATGCTCACAATAGTGATACATACATTACTAACCCAAATGCCTAATCCCCCTCGCAGTGAGGGGAGGCCCGTGCCCAGCGGTGGGACATCAAAAAAGGCTGGTATTATTATTATAACCCAAATGAGCTAATAATAAATATATTAGCTCATTTTAGCTTTAGCATATTTGATGAGATTTTAATCGATCTGAAAATATATTAATCAGCATCTAATAGGTATTTTTACGTTGACTTACGTCTACCGCTTTGCGGTTAAACTAATGGTCTTATCTAACAAAATCATACTTTATTCTGTATAGGACTACAAGCAAACTCCATTTGAACTCTAAATAAATGCTAAATATATAAATTTGGATATATTTGTCTATACATGTGTCACTTTAAGTGACTGCAGATATAAAAAAAAACTCAAAAAGAACTGTTAATTCTTAAATATCTTGTTAACTTAATGGGTAACGACTACCATAAACTTTTCTACTAATTACAGGTAAAAAGTTGAGACATAAAACAAAGAAGATTACAACCGAACATTTATAGCCCTCACCGCATGAGGATAATATATCCTTCAACGTTCATCCCATTCGGCGTTCGATACCCGGGCCCTCGTATTTTAACTATCCCCAAGGAAACCGCCGTCAAAGTTGAAACTGACTGCAAAAACTCGTTACCAAAACTTTCGTAAACAGACACGACAGAAATAATCCCGCTGGAGATGGATGTCGAATGCTAATAGCATCTATCAAAGGACACTCATTTGGTTAATATAGTTTTAAATCTAGGGTCAGGCAACTTAGCCACTGGTGGGGGTTTTGTATTAGAAATATAATAACAGTCTTGTCTTTACGGACAGGTGTCTGGAAAATCGTCCTTCGAATTCCCACATCGCTTAAAGGCAAATTGAAGTAATTAAATTTGTCACAAGATAACACAAAAAACTATGAAAAATAATATTAGTCAATAATTTGCTATATGCGTTATTCAGTTTATTTTTTGCAGAATGTTCAAAAGATTTGTATTATTTCAAATAAATTTTAAATTAGTAATTCTCCGTCATAAATCTTGACAATCAATCTTCATGAAATCATGTCTAGATGAAATATTGATGTAGTTCAGCCAAGATGCGTACCTCATACTAGTCAATTATTTAATGTCCCACTTCTGGGCACGGGTGAGGGTGATTGGACCATAGTCCACCATGCTGGCCCAGTGCGGGTTGGCGGACTGCACACGTCTTTTGAGGAGTTCTCTCAGACATGCAGTTTTATTCACGATGTTGACCTTCACCGTTTAGCAAGGGATAATCATGGTTGAAAATGAGATTCGCACACGAAATGGCTATCACTACTTTTGTTACGTATTTATTTTTAATACAGTATCCAAGATAGCAAATAGGTCTGATATGAGTTATTTATGGTTTTTTTCTCATAGCTAGGAAATTACGTCGAGTGGGTTTTGTCTTCCTTTTTTTTAATTTTCTCATATAATATCATAAAATGATATTACATTGTAACTGATTATCTGCGGACAATAATAAAATTACATAATTGCACCTTCAGTCCCTCCGGAAATACAGCGGTGATGTTCTTTTTTTATGACAAATTATACCACCCGTTCCAATTAATCTGCCATTAATAAATTTCTGCCGAAGGGAAAAGCCAGTTTAATTTACTTCATTTACCTGATCGATTGCCTCTCTACCGTTAGCGATTAATTACAAAATCCCATTAGGAATATTGTAACTAGCTATATGCATGGAGTTAATAATAATGTTAGCATACCCACAATGACTGAGGTACGCGGCTTATGAAGTGCATCTCACACGCTTTAACAGAGGTGTCATATAAGACAGCTTGGGTTCTAAGAAGAGACTTATACTCGTAGGAATAAAAGCTAAAAGCAAACCCGGCTTAGTATCTCCGTTCGTTGAGGGTATGTTACGTTCCTGCAATTGAACCAACCCCACACGTAATGACATTTCTTTCATACAGAAGTCAATAGGGAGGGGCAGGTTCTAGACAAGCTTGAAAGTCTAACAAGGCAATACAGCCTCCGTGCGAAGGGAACTTTACATACTACTAGGCTGATAGCATCAACTTCCCAAGAGAGTTTTGGAAATAGAATACGCCGAAAACTAAGAATCTGACAAGAAAAATTATGACCTAATGTATATAAGTTAATAATACAATTATACTCACGTTTGGTTTTAAATCTTGCAACCCTAAAGCCGTTCAGTACCTACACTGAATCAAACACTATTGAATTACAAAACACAATAATTGGAGCTCATTATCCGTCCGAGCTCTGAATATTTCTATTCTAATTTGTTATTCCTGTTCTGTGAGTTACCTTGGTGAAAAAAAATACTTATCCTATTATACTGTTTCTTTTTTAAACCGAGAATTTTAGTTAGAGAGAATTTGTTTTTGTTTTTATTTCCGAGAATTGTAAACTCAGTTACTATCAATACAGCGCACAAAGCTAGTAGCTAGTCAAAAAACGATTTGGATGAACATTTTAATCGAATCTGCATTGGATCTCGTTTACGACGAATAAAATCGTTCTTATTTCTTCCGTATAGAAAAGCAGTTTAGTGATTTAACAAAATTAAAGGCGTAACTATTTTTGCGAGTGCGTGGGAATGATACCTAATCAGCTTCGGGCGACCACCTCATTTAATTATTGGCGACAGCAATTTAAGACAACGGGGGAATGCAGTAATCAACTTTCTTCTTCTAATCTAATTTAAGGGTTAGGCCCTTGTCGGTGTAGCTGATGAAGCTCCATCTGTCTCTATCTAGAGCAGCTTCTTTCACCTCCTTGTACGACACGACACCGATCCTTTCTTTTATCTGACTCATGTAGCTTATTCTAGATAAAATTATATAATTTAATCAGATTTTTTAACATAATAATTTACCAATGTTCCAAAATGAATGTAAAACCAACCACACACTGCCATCAGGCTGAAGTATCGCTCGACCCACATCCCCTGAGTTATATTGTGCTACGATTTGATGAGTAAATGCCGAGACGTATTCCATTAGCCGTACTTACTTCATCCGGCAGCTGCTATGCAAATATTAATATTCAATTGATCTGGGATATGCAGCATGATTCATATAAACATTTCTTGAATAGATCGCTACCCATGGAATGTTGTAAAAAAATGTAATACTGTTAATTCGAGTGTTATTTATGTCAATATCACCTTCTATCAAGTGTGTTTCTTGGAATAATGTATAAATTTTGCTCGATAGTTTTTTTTGGTGACCTGGACATGAAACATTATCAATTACTTTTATAGGTCTTTCACCATATATTTCCGTCTTGTTTAATTTTCCTTGGAACTCATCTGCCTTGTATTGTTTGTCATCCTAATTTTATAGTACATTAGTTTTGTGCTTGGTGTCTGTTTGAAGATTCAAACGAAAATACCATATCAACCTACCATTGTCATACCTACCCTAGGGGCTCATTTCATAATATTAATAAATCCCTATCCACAACTCGTTTGCCAGGACCCATACAAATTCCTTTGAATAAGTTTTGGATAAGGTTTATCAGCACATTGCGCACCAGACTCTTAGTGCTATAAAGTACCTATGTTCATTAGCACTCTTGCCAGTTGGTAAATGACCTCAAAATCCTTGTCTTAAGGAATAATTTCGCATCCCGACACCATGAGCCACTTGACCCATATCTCGTATTGTGCGCCGCGCAGACCAAACATCATGACATGTGTTCCATTAGCCGCACTTACCTCATGACAGCTGCAATGCTATGGCTAATTAATCTTTGGTGTAATGTAGCATCGTGTCTTTTAATATTTTTTATATATTAGTATTCAGTGTTTAGACAAATTCGGTAGGTTAATAAATTTGTATCTACACGTCAAAGTGTTTCGCTATAGCTCATGATTTTGAACTTTTCAGCAAAATGGAAATTAAAATTTCAAACTTCTGATCTACATATATACCAAATATCATTGTTCTTATTTCATCAGTACAACAGGAATTTATGTAAACAAAGCTTTCTCGTATGTTTTGTATTTTCTATGCCACAAAGTTATCTATTGTTAGTATATTACTTTGTAAACTGTATTTTCATATATAAATATTTGTTACCAAAACTTTGCGCATTAAGTTGCAATTGTTGTTTTAAGTAGAACCATATTATGAATAACTTATTTTATAAATAAATCATGAACACCATTTATTTTTCTAATATTATTAATAAAAGCTCTGTTTGAAAGCCTTATTCTGCGTACATAGATACGGGAATAGCTTGCAGATGCTCCATACAAACAGACATTCAAATATTTATCATCATGGCAATAATAAAATAACATACATTAATCTTGCAATGTTCTACGAAGGTCGAGAGTTCACTTCGGCCGTGATTCGGGTTGGCCTGAATGCGTCTTTGTTACGATAATGTGCGCTATTGTTCTATATAGTACACACGATATTGTGGGTTTGTGTACCGACAGTCTGTTCGGCAGTAAGAACACGATCCAATTGGTCTTCGAGTGTATTGAGTTAATTAGTTAGACCATTGTCAGAAGACTGTTGATTGCCCAGACCTACGTGCAGCTAAGTGTATTATTAACTAGTGGAGTTAGTGTCGTGACCTTTTTTCACGGTAATGTTGTAAAAGTAGTATTAACAGCTCTAAGCCAATTTTTTTAATTCACATTTTTTACAGTACATATAACTTATAGACAAATGACATCATAATACCTACAATGTTACGTACTGATACGTTCTTCTACTTAGTTTAATATTAATTTTCATTCACATTAGCCTTCAGGTGTTATGGTAATTATTGTGCTCTATTTTGTCTTGCTGTATAGTTGCGTATACTATCATCATACCTCTACAACGATAAAGTTAATAAATGATTTCAAACTATTATGAATGTTGAAGAAGATAGAGTTAAGCCCTTTTGCTCACCTCACAATAAGTTACAGATAATACAAAAATATACTATTAATTCGAACTATCACGAACTAGGAATAATATAGAGATGGAATTCTTTTGTGAAACTATACCGTCTTTTAAATGCCGTAAAGGAAACGAGGGGTAAAAGCTTCGCGAAGAACCGCTTGGCTCGCGACTCTCATCGCTGAATTATTCATTTAATCCATTTAATAAGGACAGACCATTCCAGATGGATGTAGAGACAGTTAACTCCTTGGTACGTGATTTACATTATACTATGTACAGAATATAAAAAGATACGATTGTCTCAATGTCTGTCAATAGGGTTATTTACCCTTGAAATGCGATCTCCAGATTAGTTGCATTCGTGTTGTTTACGTGTATGCATAGATGGGGTGCGATAAAACAATATACGAGAGTGCTTGTACGCACGAAGATTCCGTAACAGTCCAATCAAAGCTCAGCTCTCGAAGGAGTATAAGTAATATTCTCTCTATTATATTATGTTGCTCAAGAACTAATCTGTGCTTACCTAGTATTCCTTTACTAAGAAGTTCTCTATGCACCGTTAATCTAATATTCTTGTAGTGTAAGGAATCTGGTTCGGTGTCACTCGGTGAATACTTCATTATATCATTATATTATCCTCGGATCTTTACCTACTTATTCATATCCATCATATATCATGTCGTGTCAAGCCGAATGTGAACCTAACAAAAAGGTGGAATACTTGAAAGAGATTTGTAATAATGTTTTCAAAGTTTTATTTCCAATTCTACAATATTAATTCTAGTTTCATTCAAACGGTTTTCAATGAATGAAGAACATTATCAACAAAAGTTAATACAATATTCGATTACACTAAAATGCGTCTGATATCTTCGTTTATTTATTACACAAACGACATTTCATTCTATAGGTACATTACCATGTAATATAATTAGACTTAGAAACGTTTAAATGTAAATATTCGTTTTATTACACCGTATGAGACTAATCAATTATTTCTCTATACATTTCAGTTACAACCAGCAGAACCGTAACTATTTATTTTAATATACACAACATTGTTTTTTTTTTATTTACACTAAATATATTACATTTATTCTATGATAATCACAATAAAAATGTTATACTTTTAACAGAAGTAAACGTTAAACGTTAGCCATGAGACTTAGGATAGTAAAAAATAATATTTAGAGACGTTTGTCCTATTGCGTATCCTAATACATACATCGAATTGCCATGTTCTTGCTTAGCTTTAATGTACATACATAATTAACGCCAGATACCAAGAACTTGTAGACACATTTATAAATAAATATAGTCTAAAAAAATACAGTATATAAATTAGGTGTATATTATAAGTATAAACAAACGTTAAAGTGGTGGAAATCAGATTTAGGATCTCATTGCTTATCACACAAATAAGTAAAATTAGATTTAATTTTAAATATCGTTATAAACATAAAGTGCTGCGCATATTACGAAACGAAAAATTATATCGCAAGGAAAC
Organism: Pheosia tremula; assembly: GCA_905333125.1. Taxonomy (NCBI): domain Eukaryota; kingdom Metazoa; phylum Arthropoda; class Insecta; order Lepidoptera; family Notodontidae; genus Pheosia; species Pheosia tremula. Next base: position 3,950,442 of record HG995405.1, on the reverse strand, counting down.
AGGTACCCTGATGACGAGAAACTTTTTCGATTATCACACATTTCGTTATTGATAGCCCGTAGTTGTAATAATTCATTCCTGTCTGTCAAACTTCTTAAAGAAGCTTAATAGCCGATGAAGGTATGAAAGCTTCCATTCTATCGTGAGTGGCGTCTTATTCCTAAGGGAATGAAATTGGAAAAAAAACCAATACCCTGCCTCTCTTTACGTTCAAACTTTAGCCTCGTACAAGGGAACGTTCATTGTTCAATCATGTTTGCATTGTACTTTTGCTTTGTCAGGAATCGTATTTATATCCATATCAGTAGTTTGAACTTCCACACCGGGGGTGTTAAAGTTATCGTACGAAATATACTGTGGGGCTTGCTGCACTTCAGCTTTAGCAATAACCTGCCGCTTCTTAGTCTTTATGTATCCTAAAGCGGACACTAACACAACGAACACTATGAATCCAATACAACAGCCCACAACCAAACTAAGTCTTCTTGTCAATATATCCGCTATATCCATATACGTGTTCGAGAACGGACTATCTAGAGCCGCTCCAAAGATTTCTATTGTGCTAACACTAGTACATTTACAGGTCAAAGAATCGTTCATAAAAGTTCGTATGTGGTTGAATATATGCTCATCACCGTATAGATTCAGACTTGAATTTTCTGGCGAGAGAGCTATTCGTGCATCTGGCACCGAGGAACTTGATGATGGCGTGGCTAAGTTGCCGACCGCTATCACGCAGACCCTGTACCTGGTTCCTGGTGTCAAATGATTCAGCCTCGTCGACCTGGCCGTCACGTTGAGAATCTTTCCCCGAACCTGTGACGGAAGAGTTAAATGTACCAAATGCCAACAGTTGCATTTAAAAAAATGCCGACTTTCGTATTGAATGTTGGTAAACTTCGAGTACCTATGACCCATTGTGAAAAGGATGATTTAAATGGGTTCACAGCGCAACCGAACATCCACAGGCGCAGACATAAATATTTTTTATGGTCCATTGAAGTGATACACAGCCTTTGTATTCAAATGTTTGCAGCAACATTTGCCGTGCACGTTTTATGTAACGTTCTACTCAAAATTATATGCTTTTAGTTTAGGTCAGGTGTAAATTATAATTATGTAACTTTTGAATTAGTTTGTAGAGAATAAATATATGTTTATTCATAATTGGGATCGCTTGACTTGAGACGCTTTGTACAAGGAAATTCTTGTACAAAGCGTAATTTTTTTTGGACCCTTTGGGAAGATTTTAAATGTTTGTAATTTATATGTTTTTTTTTTTAATTACATTATTGGCAAGTATTTGATCTCGATCTCACCTGATGGTAAGTGATGATGAGATCTACGATGGAGCATACTTGCCTAGGTAGGAAGGCGGCAGTAGATCGAGACGCTACATTCACTAGGCACATGCAGCGCAGCTGATCTGACCCGCCATCCATGAATGGCAACACCGAACATCATGCCGGAACACGGCTAGGCCGCTTGGCGACATGGCTTTGTTCAGTGGGTGGAGACTAACCACGGCCGAAGCCTACCACCAGTAAAAATATGTCATATGTCATATGTAATATGTCGTAAACTATATAATATAAAATAATGAAAAAAACTCACCATAGCAGGATGGTCTTCACGGAAATAAGCCACTTGATATGCGTTCAAGCCGCTTTGATTGCGGCTCTGCCAGGAAACTACTATCGAGTATGTCTGTATGTCCTGTATAGCGATACGTATTACCACGGGCATATCGCACAGTTTCTGAGAAGATAATTCGACGAAGCTATAACCGTGGATATCTTCGGGATGTTCACAACGCAAGTTGCGACTTCCTTTGATGATAATCTTGTAATGGTCCTGCATCCATTGCCACAGCTCTTGTGCTTCGCAGTTACAAGTCAATGGATTTTCTGAAAATAAAAAATGCTTAATCGTCTACATAACTAAACCAGAAGAACACGTATTTTTATAAAATTACTTACCATCAAAGGACAAGCTTTTGACTTGCGTCTCTAACGCTTTGATCATTTTCATCTGAATTACTTCAAAGTAATTGCGGCTTAGGTCAATAATTGCAATCTTTTTCAAATTGCGAAATGCGTCTGCAGATATAGCTGATAGCCAGTTGCCGCTCAAGTTTAATTCAGTCAGACTCTGAAGTCCTCGAAATATGTCTTTATTTAATTTTGTTATGTGATTCAATGACATATCTAACTTTTGCAGACTTTGCAAATCTGATGTGAACTCTTCAAGCTCTCTTATGATATTTTGAGATATATTCAAAATCCGTGTAGAAAACAATCCTTGAAGCCTTTCTCTTGGAATATTCTCCAGTTTATTCTGACTCAAATCAAGTATTTCCAAGTTATTAAGTTTTGAGAATGCTCCGGGCGATAATAGTAGAATCGAATTTTGAGTCAAAATTAATCTCTTGAGCGATGGAAAATTTTCAAAATCTCTGCTTGTAATAATTGTTAAGTTAGTATTAGTTACAATTAGTTCTTCTAAGAGAGGAAACAGCTTTGATGGGTATGTTTGCAATAATTGTGATAAGCAATTTGAAGACATATTCAAGGTTGTCAAAGCTGGAAGCACTGCCTCGGATAAGCCATTGCTGGGCACATATTTAAAAACATTATATGACAAATCTATTTCTTTCAGGCCAAGTGAATGTTGAAAAAAGTTCGGTGGAAGAACTGTCAGCATGTTATTACTCAAGTTTAATGTCAATAGATTTTTAAGGGACGGAGAATTGAAACCATTTAATAAAGATATACGATTGTTGCATAAATTTAAGGTCCTTAAATTCTGTAAACCTATGAATTTAAAGAAATCGATACTATGTAATTGATTGCTACATAGGTCTAAAACTTCAAGGGATGTTACGTTGAATAACGCTACATGAGGAAAATCTGTAAAATTATTGCTTCTCAAATTAAGCTCTTGTAATATTGTTGTATATGCAAATACATCTTTGTGCAAGTCTCGTAAGTTATTAAAAGCTAAATTGATTTTTAATAAGTTTTGATTTTTTATAAAAGTCGTCGGTGGTAAATGGGATATATTTGATAGCTCTAAAGATAGCACTTGTAACGACGGTAAATGAGCAAACGTCTTATTTTCCAATGTGGTGAAATTATTTTCTGATATTATTAAAGACTTCAATCCCGGTATTTGTATTTGAATGATGTCTTCCCAAGTCAAGTCGTTATTGTGCAAATCTAGATCACTTAAGTTTGGTAAACTTTTAAGCGAATCTACTTCGATAATAGCTATTGAGTTCTTATTAATTCTAAGTTGCTTTATAGGCAACGAAGAAATATCAAAGTTAAAAATAACAATTTCGTTTTGTGACAAATCTAGAATTTTAAGTTTGGTTAAAAATTTAAACGTGTCTTTAGTGATCTCGTTTATATAGTTCTGCTGTAGATACAGTTCTTCCAAGGTTACAACTTTATAAAATGTTTCATTACTTAGTTTAGTAAGCTTATTATTACTTAGATCTAAGAACTTTATCTTGTTTAAATGCATAAAAGTTCTATTCTCTATATGTACAATACTATTATTTTTTAGATACAGCCTTTGAATGTTTAACAAATCATTGAAGAGATTTGAAGTCAACGTGTTAATATTATTTTGGCTTAGCCACATTATTTGCACATTTACTTGCCCTCTAAGAGAGCTATTTTTCAACAAAGATAAATAATTTGCGCCCAGCTGTATTGAAACTAAGGACGAATTTCTATTAGGAAACACATCTCCAATAGTTGTCAAACGATTCCCCTGCAAATTAATGTGTTGAAGGTGCTTAAGAGTAATAAATGCATGTGATTCTATGTTTTGAATTATATTACTTTGTAAATGCAATTCTAACAGACCGGGTAAAGGACTGAATACATTTCTCTTAATATGGCTTAACTTATTATTTTGCAAACGTATTTCTTTCAATTCATTGAGTTTGCTAAATACTAGTTCGTCTAATTCGTTAATTTCATTATTATCTAAGCTTAACGTTACTAGTTTACGATTTGCTTGAAATATACTACGAGGAAGTTTCGTCAAATAGTTTGTTCCCATGTGTAGCTGTGTTAAATTTTGTTGAGAAGAAAAACAGTTTTGATGTAATTTTTGTATAGCATTGTGTTCTAAATTAAGGACTGTCAATCCAGTGGCATTATCAAACGCATCATCTGATATCTCCAGAATATTGTTCTCAGACAAAAATATTTCTGAGAGTTGATGAAGGTTTGAAAAGACACCGTTGATATGATGGAGGTGATTGTGACTCAAATCTATTGTACGAATAATGGAATTTCTACTAAAGATGTTTTTTGAAAGTTTTGTGATCTTATTTCGACTAAGGTCTATCGTCTCTAGTTTTTGTAGTGAATAAAATGACTCTTCATCTATGTGTTGAATTTGGTTACTAAAAAACGTCAAGGTTTTTATTTGAGGCATGCATCGGAACCAATTTTTTTCAATTTTATTAAAATAATTTGAATTCAAATCCAATGTTAGTAAATTTGGTATCGATTCGCCTATATCACTAGGTATTAAATGAATTTTATTCCACGAAAGTCTTAAGTTATTAAGCCTATTTAGTTTTCCCAAAGACTTCAAAGGAAATACGTTCAGAAAATTTTCACTTATATCCAATTCGGTCAAAGAGTCTTCTAAATTGTAAAATGCATTTTCTGAAATGTTTACTATTTTATTCCCTTTCATATTGAGTTTCTTTAACTTAATATTTCTGAAGGTGTTTGCTTGTACATCTTTGATGTCGTTGAGCTGTAAATCAAGCGCCTCGATGTTGTAGAGCTCGAAGAATGATTCATGCGGAATTTTGTTTAATTTACTGGAAATGATGCTCAAAGATCCTAACGAGTCACGCAATGACGTGAATGCGTTCGAACTTATTCTGTTTATATTCGACTGCGAGATTTGTAAATTAATTATTTTTATTTTTGACGGGAACAAATCTGGTTTGAGTTCTGTTGTCGAGCTCTCTAAATCATAAATAGATAAGGATTGTATTGTTCCTCTTATCTTTGACAGCACACTTTTAACGACGCTGGGGGTCGCGCTGGGGCACTCTAAAAATAATCCTGTAAAAAATTTACTTGTTAATGACGCCTATTAATCTTGAGCTAAGCTACACAACACATGCAGTAATTGGAGTCTGGAGATGGGAGAAATTACTACTAAGTGTCATAGGTCGGTGGAATTGGCCCCACCTTGCGATCCAAAAGTCGTGTGTTTGATTCCCGGTAGCGTGCACCATTGGTTTTTTTTTGTTAACAATGTACGTATATCATGTAGCTACACATAAGCGCTTGTGGCGATAAACACCTGGATGGCTGACCGCTAGTAGCATTTCCAACTGAGCGCTTCCGTTTACTTTAAGCGGTTCGTCCCGGCTATATTGTAGTCACCAAGTCATGTTGGGGGCCTCCAAGCGGCTTGAATACTACGATACCAGAGTTTTCCACTAGCTTATACGAACATACATATAGGGTCATGGTCACTAGATAAAAAGGTAATGTAAGGTATAAATACAAGCTTACCTTCCTTAAAATTATAACATGGACAAATTGGGTTCTCTGCTAGGCTTGGACATTGTGGCTGTTCTTCTCCTTGTAGAATGGGAATATGGGTGACGATAAGAAATGCGTATACGCCGCATTTCAGACGAGACAGAAGAGTGATGACTCCCATGTTGTTGCGGCGTCATTTCAGTAGCATTTTGCATTCGGAGCCTCAGTTTATAGGATTATTTTATCTGGAACAATAACAACATGCTTCAGGTTCATCATCATCTATTTATTTAATAGATTTTGAATACGTTCTGACTGACTAACTCGCAGACAGCACATAACCTACCTACCCCTACCTACCTACCTACCTACCTACCTACCTACCTACGACCTACGAGATTTGAAATTTCTAGGATGTATTCCTTGACTATACTACGGGTGCATTCTTGATTATTCTAGAGGATGAGGGGAATTGGTGAGATTTATCGAAATTCGAACCCTAAGGTAGTCAACTGGGGGTTCAAATCTATATGAACAAAATATTGTTATAAGTTACGTTCGGGCACATGGCCTAGCGTGTTTAATAAAATGTGTATATCTAAAAAAAACTTAGACTGACTGACTATCTGAAAACGCTCAGACTTAACAGAATTATAACGAGGGTGAGCAATTAGAAAGAATTTATGGAGATTCTAACCCTAAATGGTTCAAATAGGAGGTCAAAGTTCAAAGTCAAAGTATTTAAAGATAAAGATAAAGATAAAGATAGTTTATTTGTGAACATAGGTAAAAGGGTGGTAGGTACATAGAGTTAATGTTCGCTATGATCTGCCAATTATTGGCGTACAAATATTAGTGGCATAGTGATACAAAAAAAGAAAAAATATAAATGAAGATAGGTATTAGTATTTGTTTACAATATTAGTCTAGATAAATTATATTAATTAAGATGTACAAGTAATAATTAAATTTTATCATCAAGGAAATCTTGTACAGAATAGTAAGATTTTTCAATTAAGAATGTCGATAGCTTTCTTTTAAAATCGTTAATACATTCCACAGTTCTAATATGTTTTGGCAATTGGTTGTATATTTTCGGAGCCATTGTGAATATACTTCTACTGTGTAATGTTGTTTTACACGGAGCTAAGCATAATTTATCAGCTCTTCGCAAACTGCTAATATGTACAAATTTATTTTTGTTGCGTTTAACAAACATTGCTACCTCAAGTAAGTATAATGACGGCATCGTAAGGATTTTATGTTTTACAAAAAATGGTTTACAGCTATCCGTTCTATTTAAATGGAAAATTGCTCTAAGACATCGTTTTTGGGCCTTAAAAACATTCTCCTTTCCAACCGCATTACCCCAAAATATTATTCCATACCTGAGTATAGATGAGACTAAACCATGATATGCTGTCATGAGAACTGTTTGATTGACCGTTTTCCTAAGCATGTATAACGCGTAAGAGTGTTGATGCAGTTTATTGCATATTTTATCAATTTGTTCCTTCCAGGTAAGCGATTCATTTACATGTAATCCAAGGAATTTTGTTGCATTCGCCTTAGTTATATTAATACCCTTATAGTTTATGTTTATATTTAAATTTTTGTTTTTCTTTTGTCCAAATGTCATGATTGCCGTTTTGTCAAGATTTATCTTTAAGTTATTTATAGTGAGCCAGTCAATTACAGATTCAATATTATTATTTATTTCTGTTTCTAGTGTATTTATGTCATTTTTATTAAAAACTAATGTACTGTCGTCAGCAAACATTATCATAGGGCATGTAGCAGCTAATGGGAAGTCATTTATATAGATAATGAAAAATAACGGCCCAAGGACGCTGCCTTGAGGCACTCCATATTTAATAGTTCTTGCACTAGATTTAAACGCGATATCTGTTTTATTGCTTATACGATTAATAATAGTTATTTGCTGTCTATTGCATAGATAGGATTCAATTAATTTGTATACGTTACCTCTAATACCATATGTATTAAGTTTCTGCAATAGAATTGAGTGATTTACACAGTCGAAGGCCTTCGACATATCCATGTAGAGTGCTGCTACTGGTAAGCCTTTATCTACACTGGTTGTAATCAATTTGAGAAAATCATAGATAGCTATGTTTATAGATTTATTTTTGCGAAATCCTGTCTGATTCTCAACAAACAAGTTACGTTTTTCAAAATATGTATTAAGATTGTAGCTAATTACTCTTTCAAATATTTTTGCAAATACTGGAACTAATGCTATAGGTCTGTAGTTAGACATATTGTCCTTGTCATTCTTTTTTAGCAGAGGTTTTATAGTTGTTATTTTTAATTTATTTGGAAATACACCTTCTGATATACACGTATTGATGACGTGGCTCAATATGGGAGAAATAATATCCGATACATTCTTTACAACTTTTGTGTTTATATCATCGAAACCAGTACTATTGGTATTTTTAAGGACATTATGATTTGATTTATGTCTTTCGGTATTGTCGGTGGCATGAACATTGAAGAGGTTTGACTCTGTAGATGATTTTTGTATGTATTGTTATGTACTGGTTGCACTTGATCCACAAAAAAATTGTTAAAAGCTTGTGCTATGTCGTATGGATGGGTTATTGTATTATTTCCTAATTTTATTTGTGTTATATTCTCGTTTGGAAATCTTTTACGACCATTTATTAGTTTCCATGTCGCTAGCGTTTTATTTTTAGCACTTTGTATATAGTGACTATTTTGGGTTAGTTGTGTTATTCTTTTGAAACGTTTGGAAAATATTTTAAAATTATTTTTATTTTGCTTATTTGGAGCTAACCTATACTTCCATAGAAGCTCTCTTTTCCTTTTACTGCACACTCTGATGCCGCGAGTAATCCATTTCGGTTTTTCTTTAGTGCGAATTTTTACTCTAACTAAGGGAAAACATAAATCGTAAAAAAGCTTGAATAATTCATAAAATTTATTAAAACATTCAGAAGCGTCTTTTTCTTGATATACTTCATGGAAACTGATATTGTTAAGATATTCTTTGAATTTATTTATGTTTTCTTTTGAGTAGTCTCTTCTAGTATAAAACCAATAATCTAAGCGACATGTTTTTTTAACTGGACACTTTAGTAATTGTGCCGTATGATCTGATACCGCGAGCTCCAGTATTTCGCTCTCACATCCGCGTATATTGTGTATTATATTATCAATACAAGATCCACTAGACAAACGAGTTGGTTCTCTTATTTCCAAGTTCAAGTTAAAACCTTTTATGAGTAGTTTGAATTGTTCTGAATAAGTTGTCTTCTTTAAAATGTTAATATTAAAGTCACCGCAAATTACTACTTTCTTATTTTGTTTAAAACAGCATATATTCAATACATCATGGAGCAAATTCAGAAAAGTAAGAATATTATTTTTGGCATTGTTACTTTGAGGACTCCTATATATACACAGAATGATTATTTTGTGATCAATTAGTTCAATAGCGCAGATTTCAATTACACTTGAGATATTGTACTTTGACATGTATTAAACATAGGTATTTTTTATATTTACGTGAATACTACACATTGAAATAAAACTCCTTTTTACGGATTTTATCACGTACATTATAAAGTAATCATTGCGATAAAATTCGTAAAATTAGCTTTATTTTAATTAAAACATATTTGTTTAAAGTTACAATCGGGAACATGGCTAGTTACAAAATAAATATTGTCATTTCAACTTTTTGTTGGTGGCTACTTTTGTTCGGTGTTTTAAAAAAAATATGAAGGCCTAAATATAATTTATAACATCTAATCTCCTCCACTGAAATTATTGTTGGAAGGGGAGATATTTACAGCAGATAATATTTAATTAAAACCAAGCGTACCATTGCAAGACCTCAAGATACTGTGAGCACTTTCTGCGTAGATCGGACCACAATCAACAATTAAATATGAGGGTAGCCCGTTTCTAACTATGACACCAGGACGTCAACCACCTCAGTCCTCCCGTGACCATGGTTGCTGTAAAGCAGCCGAAACGTCGGGAACGTAAAAACGAAAAATAAACGCGATAAAATCCTTAAAAAATAGTTTTATTTCAATGTGTAGTATTCGCGTAAATATAAGAAATCAATATATTTAATTAAGTCATTATATTATCTTATCTATACGTAATCATTCCACACATTCATTTTGACGATACCTTTTTATTTTTATACTAGCTCGTTGGTTTTGGCTAGCCGTTGGTGTTGCTAGCGTAGTCACAAAATTTTCTTGGCTCGTGTATACAAGGTGTAACAAAAATAATGTAAAATATTTTAACAGATGAATCAGTAAGTTATATGGATCATGATAATAAATAATAATAATACCATCCCTTTTTAATGCCCCACTGATGGACACGGGCCTCCCCTCTATGCGAGGGGGATTAGGCCATAGTCCACCTGGCAGATCCAGTGCGGGTTGGCGGACTTCACACATCTTTCGAGGGGTTCTCTCAGACATGCAGGTGTCCTCGCGATGTTTTCCTTAACGGTTTAGCAAGTGATAATTGTGGTTGAAAATGAGATTCGCACATGAAATCTAGAAATCTCAGAGGTGCTAGCCGGGGTTTAAACCTGCAATCCTCGTTACCGAGGCAAGCCTTCTACCAACTTGACTATCACTGCTGCTGGCTGCTGGTAGATATAATACCTATTTTAAAACCATTTTAGGCTTAAGTCTATTAATTTACGCAATATTTATATCTGGCAAAAACCCCCTGCGGGAATTGGAAAATAATAATGAAAAAAAATAACCTTGTCAGCTTAACTCTCGGCGCCAACCCCAAGCCAAGAAGTTTTTCTTAAGAAAATCTCATGGAGATTTCCGACGTTTTGTTTTTTCATATTTTTTTAGGAAAATTAATGGGCGGTACCTGCTAACGACTGGTGGTCACCACACAACGTGCTTTAAGAAGCGATTGGGCAATTAAACAGTTGCCTGGAATAACAATTGGTTTATGCAGCTTTAGTAGGACTTTAACTATGTAGGTCTAAGTACCTATGTAATTAATGGATTGTGGACACTTTTCCCTACATAATATAGTCGTGTTTCTATCGGGACTATGTATTGTGGAGCATTGTTAACATGATTCTGGCCATGCACAAAATATATTCATAGAAAAAGAACATATTGTGTATAATAAATTTAAAAGTTAAGTAAAATGGCCAAAAAATAAACTGACCTGTTTACGTAGTACACGTCTACGTGTGGCTTAACGTATTCGAACAGTGAAGATAAATGTTCTGCAAATACACCAATTAAAATGTTTGTTAAGTTTTTTTAGCCATTTATGTACAAATATTTTATTTTAGTATAAATTGTTTACTTATCGTTTTAACCGAGATGGAACCTAGAGTAAATTGTTTTCAGTATTTTTAACTTAATTAACTACTTTAAGGATCTATAAACGGTAAGAAGGTATACAAACATTCTAATTACTAGCACATAATGTTTTATAAAACAATAATCACTGACAACAATCTAAAGACGTAATTGAAACAACAGCAAACTATATTTTCTGTGATTAACAGTCATAAATTTAAATGTGGAACGTCCTTGACATGCAAACGGGAAAAAGGAAACTGGCTGCAAAGAAGAATGAAAACAAATCACGCTGAAGATAAAATTAAATCAAATCACGATTTCTATGCTACAAAGCTGTTCGCAACTCGGGGATTAATGAAACAGCAATCAACAGAAGTATAAGTTGCCATGTGGCCATTCATCATGCGATTATTCTGAAATCACAATATAATTACGCTAATGCGCCGGGCGACGGGCGATTCATCATTGTTATTGTCCTAATTAAATTTTATTGATCATATATATTACAGGATAATTGCATTTCCAATCTCCTATCCAAAATAGTTTTCTAGCTAGCAATACGTAATTACGTTAGTACATTAGTAGGTAGGTTGAGCGCACTAAATGTACCTAATCTGTATCGAAAGGTAGTCTATTTTTACAAATACCTTGGACTAACTGTAAGGTTTTGCAGACCTGGTTATCCTTTATTTCAAACTTACTCTTGATTCAAAATTGTATCATATTATAGTTAACAGAAGGACACTAATACATCAAACGCGAACATAATATATGGAAAACTTGTGTGTAAAACACCATAATAAATGGTCTGTTTGTGGATATGTGGGCTTAACGGTGCCAAATGCTCTTGGCTTCGTCTTACACGCTCATTCAGCATCTCGGGTAGTTGCCTTACTAAGAAAAACTGTAGTATTTATCCATTACTAACTTTGAAGGAAGATGTTTCTGAACATGCAGATAAATACGACTATACAACAGCTACTTAGGAAATGAGTGAAAAGCGCCTTATGTACGAGTACCGGCTGGATTTCAAAGTGTGTGATGAATTAGGTGGAGGATGTAAGTGGCTTTGTAACGAATACTGATACCATGAATTGAAATCATTATTCTCGACTCCTCAGAGTTGGAATTTTCCATCGATCTTTTCATGATTTATACGCATTTTTTTCAGAATTTTTAAATTGATTTTAATATTGCTCAACGCCCGTACGCTTCGATTATCACTCGGGGCGTTGTGTTGTGATTGCATTGTTTTTAATACATTGCGCGTTCGAAAATTTTAACATTTGTAAAACAAGACTTGCAACATAAATTATTTCTATAATTTTATAATAGGCGTTAAGTCTAACCTTTAACCAAAGTTTTCATTACCATGCCCGTTACACTCTGTATAACAAAATCTCTATCGATAAACATAATACCTAACAACGCAATATAAGAATATACGCTATGAGAATACGAATACCGACCGCTGAATGACATGACGAAACTTAATCGTGCCCTGTTTCAGAAAGCTCGCTTCGATCCAACCATCAAGGCCACGAATATCTATGCCGTTAGGAACATCACAAGAATATTATGTGTATAGAAGGAACATAATTATTACGCCTATTACATTTTCCTTACGAGATTTCCTCCTTTTTAGATGGGAATTTACCGCCGGCATAGATTATTATAAGTTAGAGAATACGTTGTTAAATATTATTACGGTTGGCCTTTGTAGAATTGTAATCATACTCGGAATAAGTGCTGTTATAGAAAAAAAATATTATCTAAATAAAATAAGACATTTAAGGTCTTGGTTTTGTATTGGACCTCATTACATTTAGCTTATTACACCCAGGCTAACTGTATGCCTAAAGGTATTTAAATATTAAGATACTACCCGTCTAGCTATAAATGGGAATATGTTATGCGGCTCATCGGGCCTGTAATGTGAGCACACTGTATTCTTCTGGCGGGTAGTAAAACGTTACGTCATCATAGACGCACAGAGCGAAACAAGGCAAACGCGGGACTTTTGGGGGTAGTCGAAGAGAAAAGTTATCAATTTTTTTTTATTACATTATAGGCAAGTATTTGATCTCGATCTCACCTGATGGTAAGTGACGATGAGATCTACGATGGAGCATACTTGCCTAGGTAGGAAGGCGGCGGTAGATAGAGACGCTACATTCACTAGGCACATGCAGCGCAACTGATCTGACCAGCCATCCATGAATGGCACCACCGAACATCATGCCGCAACACGGCTAGGCCGCTTGGCCACATGGCTTTGTTCAGTGGGTGGTGACTAGCCACGGCCGAAGCCTACCATCAGCAGAGTTGTCATCTGGTTGGCACCACCAAGGTCACGTGTAGGGTATCTCGAGGGTACTTAATTCTCCTACGGACGAAGGTGACTCGACCCCAAAAATGTGTGTGTGTTATTTTGTGAAAAATGTGTTTCTTTGAAATATAATATATAATTTTGGTGGAATATAAACCATTATGTGTTCATAAACGTGCACGAGGGTAGGAAAATAAAACTAATTATTAAAACACGTCTTTTCCAGTTCTACCAAAATATTAGTTAATTTGTCAGTAAAGTATCCACAACTTTACTGATAGGATTAGGGGGGTTTATTAGGTTAATTAGGCCAAGTTTGTGGATTAGGCCTGCATAAAATCTCCCATATTTAACATAAAAAAACATTCCACTTGACGTTAGCTAAATACCTACCCAAAGGTGGGAGAAGCCATTTTACAAAAAAAAGGCAAACGTGCACTATGTGCGGTCGGTTTGGATACAACCATATTACTCTGTGCCTCAAGCACAATCCTTTGTACATATCGTTTTGGTAATGTAAGCTCTATCCATCCCTCTCACACCACAGATTAATAAATAAGTATAAAAGTGACCGTGTTTTCTTGATGACGTTACGATTACATGAGAAGTTCCTTCTTAACCTATTGAAGTCGAACCAGCAACGTTCGCTTTACGGCAGCGTAGTGGCCTACGAGCTACCTTTCTCTTATTTTTGTGGGTACCCATCAATTTAATTCTAATTATTTAGGTGTATGAAATACAGCAAGAGATCAAAGGATTTTAACATTTACTACATGTTCGTGTGAATATAGTAGTATCGTTTAAAAGTTTGTTCCACGTATGTCATAACCAGATGTTCATTTTATACGTAATTTTATTTTTGTTTCATCTTTGTAATTAAATAATCATGGTTTGATTAAACACAGGAGCAATTCTTTTGGGCTATAATAGAGTTTTGCTGACAAACCAACATTTAGTTCTTATATTTATGTTTCATTAAAAATGCTTAGTATTTTCATTGTAGATTACAATACATTTGGGAGTAAGACTGTGACTTCTTTGAATGAAAGTACGTTCTGCATGATAAAATGCTAGATTAAATAATATTAGTATTTAAAGAAACATAATCGAAGGATTTCTCAAACCAGAACCGTTTTCATTGTGATATCTATTAAACATCATTACAGCTAACTTAAATAGAAAAAATATATAAAGTATCAAGTGCGAGATTATTCGTAAACTAACCATATATATATACCACTATATAGTTAACGCGTTTGGACCTTTTGTATGCAGAATTAAAAGTTTTAAATACCATCCGCTAAAGGCGCTGTTTAATTCTTCATAAAAAGTGTCTAAATATTTAAAAAATAATTTTATTCCCTTCATTGGAAGCTACATATTATGTAGGTACATTCTTTTCAACTATATGTGTATTAAATTAATAGTGCATAACATGTCTTGGTTTTGTGAGATGTAAATTGGAATTAAGTAATCATCATACTAAAAATATCTAAGTCAGTGTAAATGAGCCCGAAGAAGACGACCGCAAGGAAATTCTGTTTAATAGTGCGATTACTGGTCGTGTGTCCACGATAGTCTCTCACTGGTCCCATCTAAAGATGATTACGTTGACAAATGGCCTGTCCCGTTAAGGGCCGAGGTCACTAATCCACTGGCTAATGTGGTTCGATTAATTGCCCCCTATATTAATGCTGAAAATATCTTCAGCATTATTTTTTTAAGTCAAACTAATAATTTAGGAACCGTTATTGTATGTTCCCTATTTCATTTGAGAATCCGAAAGAATGCAAGCATAAGAAATATCTATATCTGAATTTCATTAGAAGTCTTTATATAAGCAAGTATCTTTATTGAATTTCAATAGGTTTTTAATATAAATTTAGTGCATAAACTTAAATAGCTTTGGATCCAAGAATTCTACGCTTTAAATCGATCGAATACCTACTTTAAATTTTATCAAATTGCTACGTCAAATCTAGGTCTTTGAAAGTACATCTCGTAGTTTTGACAAATATTAAAGTTTCAGGGCAAATACAAAGGCAGACAGCGAGCGCGGCTTTATAACATTTATTAGATTTCAAATTATTTTACTTACTAAAATCTTTTGGAATACCACTCAAGAAACGAATTGATAAAGAAACAAAAGCGCCTGCACTCAAGTAATACAAAGTAACTTAAGCTCGCAAGCTTGGCAGAGTAAGTGGTATATTTATTTTATATTCTTATTTAGTTTCTAAATAGAAAATATGCCCATCAACTAATGTGTGAAAATCTTGAAGAAACAGTTGTACTGACATGCTATATACGCCTATTTATATTCACTACGGTTCAAGCAGCTATTCAATTGTAGTATCATGGTAGTATCGCATAAAGGCACATAAAACTTAGCAAATAAAAGAAATGAAAGCGAAGAATAAAATGTTGTAAAACGCTAAAAGGCTCACACACTTTTATACAATAAAACATATTTCTTTGCTCCTTGGCTGAAACCCCAAAACCATTAAAAAGAACTTGGAAGGGTTCAGCTGGTGAGGGAATGACAAAAAAACGAGCAAAGATAAAGCAAATTGCTTTAGTAGATTATTTTCATCCTGCTCTTTACGGGGTAGTAATATATAATTCCTGAGCGATTATTATTAGTATGCTGGATTCGTCTGGAATACGCATTATGAATCCATAATACTGGTACATAAGAAGATTGTATACGTCCTAAATAAACGCACTTGTTTACTCTCATATACGACAAACAAGCCATCAAGCTCCCTGATCCCGCATTTTTTAGATACTGTTTGTTTTAGATTATCCTATGTCTCTGTTTGACGATCTATCGCGATCATGTCTGACGTTTACCTTAGGAAGGTTGAGCTCATGAAAAATTTATATGTATGCATTCAATATTAATGAGTAGTAAAAGATTATGTTTGAAGTAATGTTTGCGATTTATTGTCAATTTTATAATAAATAAATAGGTAACAGTTAGATTCCACGAAGGGGTAAGTAGAGTTACTAATGCTAATAGATACTTATTAGGTACTAGCAGGTAGTCTATTGACTTTTAGCAGGCACATAATTGTGAGTTGTTTTTGTTAGGATTGGACCCGTGACTTCATGGTTAGCCAGACGAACACCCTTTACCTAATTATTTTTCTTTAATTTATATTATGAGCAGTGATACTCAAGTTATTCAAACACACGCTTTGGAAATAAAGTGGGTAGCTTTAAACCCCAGTTTGGAGTTTTGGATTTGTTAACAATCTCAGTTTTAATCATTATTATCGATTCTGTTTGGAGGAGACCTGCACAGATTTCAAAAAGCGAAGTTCGTAAACCCCCTCTGCGCCATGATAGATCCTACCATCACCGAAATGGGTGCACTACAGAGCAACTCTACCTTTTTCATCAGGAATTTCATTTACATGCATGATGGTGTGATAAAATCACAAGCTTAGATAAGGACCATAGTGCTTAGTAGTTAAGGCTCATGTGCAAGCATTTTTCTTAAGGAAAAGTGTTATTCGGCATGAACCGACCGTCATAATGACACATATCGAGCGTCAGTCATTGCGGTGGTAATTTGACACTAAATAAGTTCACGTTGTGACTATGAATAGTGTCTTACTTTGGGATCAGCCACATATCACTATTTTCAATCAATTGCACACTGAATGTGTATTGAGATAGGGTTTGTTATGTTATCAGACAAAGCCGCCGGGCATAGTTGATATTTTAAATCTCTAATTAGGAGTAACCAACGCAGCGAAAGGACAAGTGTGTATGCGCGCTCTCGACCCTCTCACAATGTTCGAGCAGTTAACAAAAAAAACATACCACAGAACGCAGCAACCCTTACAAAGCCGCATTGACTATAGAGGCTTATAACTGCCACGCAATTAAAAAGGGATGACATGGTTGCGCACCTTGAAATGATAGGGTCTTGTAAAAAAAATAGGTCAAATATTTCGTATCAGTAGGCGCAAGAGTTATTATCACGAGCTGAGTTATCGTAGGTTTCAAGTAGGAACCCGTGGTTTTATTTTAGTTGTGCACAACTGTGGTCCGAAAGATTTGATTTTTTTTATGGTTTGCGCAATTTTGATTTAAGTGAGTGTGTATGAATTTATACATCTTAAAAATAATTATTGTAGTACATCATCCTTTAGTATAATTTCAATGGCTCAAATATAGAACTGCATCAGATATCCCAATAACAAAATAAAAATGCAATGAGTAAATATAATCATTAATTTACATTATTTTTTTATACTGTGCCGTAATCCATTCACTGTCTATTTAAGATTTCACGACAACAGTTACACCGTAAAAACTTATCTAAAATAAAAAAAGTGTTTGCTAGAAATAAAATTAATTCGTCCAATAGAAACATGTTCAAAAGGGATTTTTCACCGGTTTCAACGCAACACCGCTTTAGGCTAACAAATGGCACCTATCTGTCACCCGAGATAGCCCTGACGAGTAAAGCCCTGACAAGTGTTATTTGTCAAAACTGCCACCTAACTAAGTACTCTTGCACGTATAGCCCGTACTCACCAGTACTTTACTGATGTGAACTTTATGACGATTTATTTTTACATACACCGTTGAGACCGGTCTGTCTTGCGACACATAAACGGGGTTATGTCATTTTGAAAATAGAATTTGTTTTACGTTCCAAAAATAGCTGTTTTATGAAAGAGAGTACTTATTCTCGCTTACAATGAACAAAGGTAACGTTTGTTATTTGAACGAAAGATATATGACGAAATAAGGTTAACGTTCTATTTTTAAATTTTTTTATGATTCGAGAATATTAGTTTATATGGATACTATATTGTTTATAATAAGCTAATAAGTACCTTAACGTGTAATTAAAATTAAAATAAAAATTGTGTTGCAACTTTCTCCCCATAATTACTCTACGAAGCTTTTATTTTTGTAAAACTATCTCAAACTCGGAAAAACAACGTCCAACCGATATCGATTGCGAGAAACTTTGGTTAAATACCGAATGAAAAGTTTTCCCTCGCCGACCTATACCGAATGGACGCCGAACCGAGGATTCATTACCGTTCAAGACCAGGTAACTAACTAACTTTGACAGATGGAGGGAGGAAAAGGCTTTTTAATATAGTTATAATTATCATTTTGTCGAAGTAAATCATATACTAATGGGTACTCACCACTTGATTTTTTTAATATTCAAGTTATCTCAATATCCATAGTTCTTAAACACATAAACTCCGTTTGTATTCCGTGACAGGTGAACAATCAAAAACTCGTGGAGTAAGCACACTGATCTGATCGCTGATTCGCGAGACGAGTTCAGCACACTCTGAGATGTGAGCGGTGCGGAGAGATGGGGGACGACCACCGCGTCCCCACACTGGCAGCCGACTGGAGCAGGGATCTCGACGGAGTCTGCGTAATAGAACGGCATCCCTACAGATTGCTATATGGGAATAAACGCTAATAAATTACTAACATGTACGCGCGTAACGCGAACGGCGCTGTGTTTCTTGATTAGTTTGAAGTCGGCCGCTAATGTGTTAGACATGCATATCGGGCCTTTTGAACGTCGAAACAGTTTATCGGCATTCCGGAATTGGTTGATTTGTTTATGATCGTCTTTTATTTTCTGGGGAGGTGAGTCTGTGATTGGAAGTAGTATTTCTCAATGAGTGCTATTTAGAGCATACCCGCTGTTTTTTTTGTGATCTGTATTCACTTCTAAAGCATCAAGTGCGAGATTATGCGTGAGTCAACTATATACTTTATAGTCAGACATTTTGTATGGAGAATTGCAAGTTTTAAATACCGCCCGCCAATGGTGCTGTTCAATTCTCCATATAAAACGTCTAATTACGCAGACTTTGAAGTATGCGGTTATTTTACGAATAAACAGGCAGCCGCGCGTATTTATACCATTCCCATAATGTTAATTAAAAGTCCGGATACAGTTCTTATGAATGAGTCTGTGTTTTGAACAAACATTTGGATCCATGTTTATGTTTCATCTCTTCTATTTTCATAATGCAAAACGGGTTATTTGCGTAGCACTTCCGGCTGGCCGGCGCGGCGCGGCGGCTGCAAGTTTCTTTTAGCCGGTCATTTAACAACGGTACGGCGTTCACGGTGTGGTAATAAAATTGTGTAGCTTAGTCATACACACTTGTGTGATGCTTGTGATAGACAGACTCTCGACTGAATTCATAGTGGAATTCGGTTTTTGTGGGCTTCTTCAATTACCGATCAACATCTTTTGTTTTAAAATAAAAAAAGCTGAGAAGCCGAGAGTCAGTAGTAGTGGATTTCCGCCAAGTATTACCTAGTTCTATCAATTATGTAGTCATAGCTGACCTATTAGCTATAAACGTAGATTTTAGAGTTGGCTATTCATACATTTAAAATAAAGTCTTTTTTTGAAATGATTTATTATTTTAGTATATATGGAAACATTTTCTTGTAGTTCCATATCAATTACCGTCGTAATATTTATGTGTTATAAAAGCAAAAAAATAAATAAAACGCGAATACTACACATTGAAATAAAACATATTTTACAGATTTTATTTTATTACGTTCCCGACGTTTCGGATGCTTTACAGCAACCACGGTCACGGGAGGACCTCCTCCCGTGACATAAATATATATAAACAAAATTTTATTTCAACGATAATAAAAAAAACCTCTTTATTAAAAGACGTACCATTTATATTGGCGTCTACTGTACAACTGAAACGCTATGAATGAATCTTCTTTGACTGGTCGTTAGCATCGTTTTACAAGATGTTGTCGCTTTTCTCAACTGTTTCTATTTGTTGTGTGCAGCCTTTGTTTTGTTTGATCTGTAACGGTTTTTCGAATGTATTGAGTTCCAGCAATTTAACACGATCGCTACACATGTTTCTTAGCTAAATTAAGTTGGTAGTTATTATATTGAAATGCGCACATAAAAGTGCACATACTTTAATCAGGCCGTTGTCTGCCACAAATAAAATGTACCTAGCAAAGCTTACCTCTATGGTTTACCTATGAGAGAGAAAGAGATGTGGAGGAAGAATAGGCGAACCAATCGTGCAAGTAAACAAAAACATATCCAACACTCGAAACTTATCCAATTTAGCAAAGGACAATGATCGCCCGTACCAAGTTGCATCAAAATCAATTTGGCTTTGTACAGACGAGTACATCTATTTTATTATAGCTCCAGGAGTAATTAGTATTTAAAAAAACTCGGTTACGAATAAAAAAAAAATCGGGTACCCCTCTTGAATAAAGCCCGAGCTACGAGTTCCACCATTTAGTCTCGTACGACAGTTAGTGACATAATATAAAATTAAAATCACTTTCATGCTTAATAATACGACTTCATTCGCAACAAAGGTACGGTGATAATTCATCAACTTTTCTTAGTTAGCTTTAATACTAGATCTAGGTGATCTAATTATTTTAGAAAATTGTGGTAGTACAAAAGATAGAACTTAGTATATTATTTTGATCTTGAAGCCAGAGATAATATAATGGGTGCAAGTTTGAGAATTGTTCTTTGCTGACTAGATTAACTACGCAATTTATTTTATGAAAACACTTCCAACGCCGGCGTTTCATTTTTAATAAAATTCCTTGCCCCATGTATTTGCTGCAGATGGTTTGAAGGCAAGTGTTAGCACAGCAAGTTCTTAGCTTGCTGCTCGTATCGTAAACGGTAAAGCCAAAAGCAATATGCCTTCGCTTTACACTGTAAATATGGAAGTATACAACGATTTAATTGCGAAGAGATTTTAGTCGAAATCTTTAAAATATATATACGTCGCAGCCGTATTGTACAATCCGCTTTTGCACAAAATGGCTCGGTGCTTTACAAAACGTCTTACTTCTGTAAAACGGCTGGTTAAAGTTTAGGCAGATTGTCGAATTAATACGTTCAACAAAACGGCTGACAACGTTTAGGGGCTCTGTACGTCAAGTGCGAGATTACTCGAAGCTAACCGTATACCTTATAGTCTACCGTATTTAGACATTTTGTATGGAGAATTGAAAGGTTGAAATACCGTCCGCTAGAGGCCCTGTTCCATTCGCAAATACAAAATGTTTAAATACGGTACACTATAAAGTATACGGTTACGTTCGAGTAATCTTGCACTTGACGTATAGTAAGTAGATTTAGATGCAATTCATTTTTGATCCTTAATGCTTACTTATTCGATACTATGTCACCATGTCGATCTAGTAATGTAACTAATTACGATAAGAACTATTACCTAATTGACTGGGTGATTATGTATCTTGCAATAAACAAGCAATATCAATTATCGCGCAATATTTATTATTAAATACGAAAATAGAGAATTCGTTTTGGTACAGAGTCATCTTATTATGTAACACCAATTTATTGCGCGAGTTTAACTATAATTTCGCATTTAAAAACTATACAATCGCAGTAGATTGACCGATTAAACTGGGCGAAAACAAAGGTGAATTTAAAAGACGAGTCCTTACAGATTACAATTATGATTTAATATTCGCTAAAATCATAATGATTTTATTCTGTTATGATTTAAAACAAAAATAGTTAAATTCGGATTCGAATTTAAAAGAAATAAACACTGAACCAATTCTAAAAAATATTAGACAAATAGAAAGCTACTGTATTCCTAAGTACTATAGGCTATGTTTCAACGAGGTACCGCGGGTGGAGCCGCGGGCAGAAGCTACTTAATAACATGCAAATGAAGCGACCGCAGGTGCAGTCTGCAACTAAACAAGCTCTCATAGTCCAACGCCACAATATTCTCACAAGTAATAAACCATTCTATTCCGTATGATTCACATAAGATTTTCTTCTACACAAAATTATATATTTACTCAAATCCAAATATATTTTTCTATGCTTTGATATATCTTGAGTTGATTTTCATTTTGTGTTATTCATATTTTATGTGTATATATTTTCTAAATTTGTCCTTTTTATATTTCCTTTATTTCCTTTTTCTATTGGCCGGTCATCAAAGCTTATTTTAAAACTAAAAACGACACGAGTAATGTTGCAAATAAATCTTACCAGCCATGTAATAGGTGTGTAGATCAACATTTATATACCAAACTTGTTTTCTGTCCAATAGTAGTAGAAGTTTATAATATTGCAGTAATGTAAGATGCCCCTGTGTTTTGATAATACTTTGCCATTGAACCATGCACATGCAGTAATCGGTATAGTTTTCGACTTGTATATTACGTACTTTCGTCGATATCTGTACAAACTTGTCCTCTATAACTTGACTCATCCCGAGGGAAATAAGGAAAAGCAGGCAATACGCTTGAGAAGTTTCGCAAAATATGTCCGCGTCTTTTATTATTCAAGGTGGTGTATATACATGAAAGATTAATTTAGTGGAGTTTATCGCTTTATGGGTGGAAATTGCCTATTAAATATAACATAGAGTAATCTCTCGACGCGTTGTTAACATAATCTATTCATTTTAATGTCGTAATCCTTCCTGGGACTTCGGTAATTATAATGCGTAATTAATAATAATGAATCCCGGATTAAGGTATACCTACCTACGTCTCACTAATGGTACTTATATGTAGTAGAGCTAGGTGCATTTATGATTACAAAACATGATAGTTTTACATTTGTGGTATTGCCATGATTTTTTTTATTGTACACTTATTAAATGATAGCTTCATCCAGTAGGGTGAGCAGAAACTTCTAATGTGATCGTAACGTCATTGAAAAAATGCTTATACTGTCCCACTGAGTGCCATTTAACGATATTGAGTTTCTAAAAAGATTTTTCAAAACTAAATGCACAATCCCCAATATAGATTATTTTGTTAAAAATTCCATCTTTGCCCAGGAAATAGCGTAAACATTGCCCTTTCGTAGTCCACTGAAGTTTGTAATTATAAAATTGTTTAATGTCGCCCGCGTAAATATTAGTTTCAATCTTGAAAAACGAGGTTAATAAGCTGTTACTGGCGAATGAGAAAAAAATGTGGGAAAGTTCTTGTGCTACAAACTCGGTAATTGAGTGCGCCGGCTCCGGATGTTTGTGTAGCTGTGGAGAAGTTTTTATCAGCGCCGATTGCCGTTCCAGTGTCGCGCTAACTGCACTACGTTCCTACGTAGCGAACTCTACATAAGGAAAAACTTACATAAGGACCTACCACACTGCGCATGTAGTTGTGAATGGCCGTTACAGACAGTGGGCTAACATTGCCTCGCCTCACTTGAATAAGTTTAATAAGATTTTGAAAAGTATTTTCCGTTTACTGTTGAAACTACAAATGTGCTCTCTCCTTTATTCTAGAAGATCTCAGCTACAATCTGAGATAATAATCCAACAGGGAACAAAGTATCAAATTCTATACCTATCAGTACAGTGAATTTTCTGTATTTGGAAGCCGCATCTATACTGTCTCTGATATAGTATATAATGATATTTTAAGATAGTAATTCAACACAGAAAATCCGACAGCAAATTTCAATTATCCTAAAAAGTATGTATTTTGATTACATTTACCATAAACAAACTTCGATCTACACCGCCAAAACTTTCGTTTATTATTACATTATTGTTAGTTCACCTAAATAAAACCAATATAAACTTATTTAAGTAAATATAACATAGCAAACATCAAACGCGCAAATGAATTCCGGCCTGATGTAGTACAGGATCCACCCACGTACCCAAAGGCCTTCATTTTCTATGTTACGAGAACAAGCGCAAATGGACAGATTTGTTTAAAAAATACAGTGTTATTTTTTCGTTAGTCCCAATTGCTTCCAAACTCACTAATAACCAACAAATCGTATTTGGCCCAAATGATTAAATTGGTCCTAAAGCTTTTAGTGGGCTAACTCAATAAAATTCATTCTGTGAACGAAGTGGAAGGTGAGTAAGTAGTTTCGTACGCACTAAAAGCTTTTCGCATGTAAGTCCCGAACGGCCAACACACTTGTAGTATTCAATTACCCGAGTAATTACATTACACTGTTATTAGTACATTGTAATTATGTTCAGCAAACCGTCTGTGTATGTGTTCATTCATATCTAATGAAACCAATGCCTATTATTAAGTGTTCTGTCGACGGTGACATTTCGCGATCTCAATTTATACATCTATTTGTAACTATAGACGTTTAATAATTATTCCATTGGACGTAGTTTACGACGCGTGTCATTCTCTATTAGAAAAAGGATGTAAGCAATTCTCTAGGCAATTGAATCATTATTCATTCATTCGTATTTGATTGAACAAATTGATCTGTTAAAGAATTTAGTTCAGTGCTTTGGATTTTCGTAAATTAGTTTCGGATAAATCAACGGTATATTTATGAATATTTTTATAATAAATAACTGGTATAATATTAACACATAACATTGTGCAACGTTGACTTAGTATACGTTCCTTGAAAGTAATTAACAAAATATATTTCATGCCGTGTAGAAATTTAATTGAGAGCATTATTTAAGAGCTGTCTGAGTTTGAGAAAACAGAAAAGTTATTTGTCGGAAAGCCCCAATTAAGGGCAAAGCTTTCTGGACTTAATCCAATAAACCTACTCATTTAGTGAACGGAATGAAAGGTAAATAATTTTAAGGGCCGACCCGAGCTGCGGAATGTGACAAGAGTTTTGTTTTCTAGCTAAAGGGTTACCCTAACACATGGACGTGCAAAAACAAACAGTTATACACAAGTATCGCATTGATAAGGGAAACTCTATTTCAAATTTAGAATGTTTGTTTATTCTTATTTATTTGGTGATATTAGAAGCAAATAATAAGTACTTTACCTGACTTTTGGCGGGAAGTTGAACAGTGAAGTTATAAATTTTGTTTTATTTTCCGAATATGCTTTTCTTTGATATATATATTTGTGCGATATTTACCATTGTGTGTCCATAAACGTGCAAGAAAGAAGGAAATTAAAATAACACAGTATTGCTTGACATTTCGACTTCACCCAAAGCGTCACGTAAATTTTCAGAAAAGTATCCACAGCTTTACTGAAAAGGTAGTCGGGTAGTGTATTAATTTCATAATTAACATCGTTATCACCATTGTAATTATTATCAAGAGTACTTATATTAAAAATAATGTCACTATTTTATAGCCGATAGCCACCTTAAAAAAGAAAAATGACTTTACCTTTAAGAGCGCTTCATTTTCTCTTGTTTATGGTTTTAATATAATTTATACCTACTAGTCTACATCGTTGACTTATACTCGATGGTACTTATAGCGATGTGGCACATTGATGTTCATGCTATACTGAACATGGAAGCAGCTTACATCGGCCGACATGTAGTCGAACCCAGCTGCGGTCGGCTTACACGCCCACACTGGTAGGAAATTCCATGTCTGCACTTAAGGGTAGATTAAAGTTATTTACTAATACATTTATTTAATTATTTATATTTTTTGAATTCATGAATACTTATTCTTGTTGGATAGTAGTTAGCTATGTTATCTACAAATTATTTTTCTTATTTCTACTAGATGCCCGTAATTTAAGCCAATTAAACTCACAGAGCATATACAAATAGAAAGGAAGCAATGCCATATTCGTTATTGTCACTGTCGATACCTAACGATAAGTAAAAAAAAGTACATGATAATGTGGCCTCTGCTTCGAGTCTTTCAGGTATTTTTTTGTTATTTTAAGGCATCACAACTCTTGTCTAGACTCGATCTTAGTTACTCAACACAATAGAGCTGAATATACTACATTTCATAACTATCTACCTGATGCCTACCTTATGAAAGCAATATTTTCTACATTCTCATAAAAAAACTATAACTAGTATACGTAACATAATGATTTACTTCTTCCTTTATAACTCGTAAAAATATATTGAGGGAAAATGTTGAGTAGGATGCTCATAAACGTCAGAGGAGGCTCGTTATTTTGTGCATTATTGCATTCTTTATGCTAAATTATATGTTCTTTTATTATTATCATCGTTTCGTACTTTTATCGTAACACAACTTTCCTTAAACGATGTCAGGTTCTGAAGTTTAAAATTTTCAAATTTGCGTCGGTTGTGCAGATACATTTTTAAACATTATTCCATGTAAATTATCACATTAAACGAATATAAAGGGTGTAACGAAATCGTTGGGTAAAGGTTAGCTTTAATGCCTATAATAAAGTTATAAAAATCATTTATATTGAAAGTCATTGCCTACAAATGTTATAATTTTTAAGCGTGTATAACATCAAATAATAAATGATGACAAAAAAAACCTTAAATTAATGAAAAGATCCGAGGAAAGTTCGAACTCTGGGGCTCTAGAATCATGAGAGATCGCATAGTATCAGTTTTCGTTACGAAGCTACTTACTCCCTGTATTTTAGCATCACAATTTTTGTTATATATAGTTCTCCAAACTCTACGAAAATACCTATAGTAATTTCTGTTAACTTCTTTGCATTAAATCATAAACAGTTAGAAAACAAAATCACTAGCAATATTTTAAACTGGAACTCCAAACATATTTCGGATTATTTTAGACCCAAAACCTAAGAGCATATTCCAATTACCAACAAGAGCTATTATAGGTAATATCATCATCCCAAATGCCTGTCCGTTAGGCGAGCGTCATACATCACTTTCACTTACTGTTTACTCATATTATTGACCGATAGTGTTGTGCGAAGCACTAAGATTTATCCAGTCCCTTGTGTAATTACACTGTCGTTTCAAATTACAAGCAAATATTACGTCATAAGATATACCTCTCAAACCTTAGATAAGTCTGTACTACGGGAATAAAGGAATAGATCGTTTGCTAATAAAAGTACTTAACGACTTTGTTTTATTGTATTTTGCGCAACATATTAGTCCAAACTATATTAAATTTGTATTCATGTAAGGAATGGGCGTATAACTGTGATTATATATCCGTTTGAAAAAAAGCGTTGTAACAAAATGTGCTAATTTCATCAAGTGAATATGAAATAAGTATTGTATTTGCGCTTTGTAATCAAACTTGATACCTGAAAACTTGTTTGAAATCCGATCTTGGCAATGGCCAGTTTTAAATTCAACTATGCACATTGTTTCTTTTTGGATCTCTCTGAGTAAAGCTGCACAGTTTTGCGCAGTTTAACATTTTCTATTCAAACTTCCCGCGCGCGACCGTCGTAGCACGCGTTCGTTAGCCAAATGCATAATGCAACGTCATCCCCACAGACTCGGCCAGTGCGAGCCAAAAGTGAAATTGTAAGAAAACCCAACGCCTTTTTTATGCGGACTGCGAATAAAATTGTGATATTTTTATGACAGCCGCGAGATTAGTATGCATTAAGTCGGATGATACGCTATTATGCGGTGACTGAGATTTGTGTTATTTAATTTAGCACCTAAAGGTAATATCTGAAGGTAGGGACATACGCTACAGCATCCTATAAATACTTACAGAGCAAAGCTAGGGAGATAAATAAACCTATGCGAATATAAGTTTGAAGTATATATAGCTAGAGGTTAATGTTTTAACAACCTGATAAAAATAAATCACATTTTATAATGCAAGTGATAAAACTTATTACACATATAAGTTTCGTATTGCTATTGACACAATATGTCGGTACAGTACCGATGAATTAAACCGCACTAGAAAATAAAAGCTTATATAACTTTTATTTTCTAGTGCGGTTTAATTCAAAATATCATTTGTGTCTTTTGTATTATGGTGCGGCTGCGGTGCGGGTTCGAGCGCGATGCGGGATGTGGTTTTCAGAAAATTAATAATATTTTAATCACAAACATATTGTATTTATATATAATTAAAATGGGTTTTATCTTGAATTGTACTTATTTTGCGGTCATTTTATACGTCACCACAGAATTATTTGGCATATTACTTTTTCAATCCTTATACTGCTTTTCGTAAATTTGATATGTAATGTGCTACTACACTGACGTGCATGTAAGGTTAAACAGACAAGTTAAATAAAATTTACTTAGAAATTACTCAAATGATATTGAAATATAAAATTAAAACCACGATTACAAAACTTTTCGACATTCATCAGACTATTTTCATAGGACTAGAGTACATATTATTAGACAAATTTCCCGATAGATATACCAAAGTAACTAACCCATTTACTGTAACGGTCCAACTTGTTCCGGCGTGCGGTTTAATTTCTGCTTATACAACGACGCCAGATCTAAATAAATATTTTCGAAGAATCACGCGGCTTTCACTTGTTTTGTAACAATATTTTTGTTCTGAATTTATTTTTTTCACTAAAATTGTTTATCTGTTAAAACATTATGCTATGAGATTTGCTAGTCATCATCATATGTGTCGTTTGTTTGAATGTAGTCTAGTGTTGCTAGGTCTTCCCTTTCATTATTAGGTCAAATGATAAAAATATACTAACAAGTATTTTTAGGTAGTGTATTTAGTTTTATCTTTTGAATCACTTCGCCTTAATATTTCATAGGTAACTGATTCTATATAAGAGGTTATAAATAATATTTTCACGTGTTTTAGGCTGTGTCCCCAGTCGGCAAACTGTCAGCGGCCGACTGAGTGAGCCGCAAATTTGTGGCGAACTGAATTTCGAGTTAGCTGCAAACTCAGATCAATTTGCGTGCGTCGCATGCAAACAATTATGTGTTAGCCGCTTACTTAGGTCGACCGACCGACTGAATTTTCACTGTCAACTGTCAGAACTGACAGTTTGCGGCAAACGGACTCACTACGCCCGGCGAACAAGCATATTGCCGCCGCCGACTGGAACCGGTTTTGCTGTGAGTCGGCCGCTCACTGAATCAATCGGCGCGCGCAACACAGCAAACTGCGTAGAGTGAGCGCAAACTAGCAAACTGTGAACACTCCATTTCAAATATATGGAAGGGCGTATTAAACCGATACGCCGCTAATTCAGTCGGCCGCTGACAGTTTGCCGACTGGGGACACAGCTTTAATAGTTATTAGAGGCGGAGACAAAATTAAAATCATAGATCATAAAAATCGGCTTACCCGTTCTTGAATAGTGTAACTAACACGACTCTTGCATTTTATCTATATACCGACATTTTGGCTGCTTTATAGCCACCATGGTCACGAGAGGACTAATGTGCTCAAGTTCTTAGTATCATAGTTAGAACTGGGGTACCCTCATATTTAGTTGTTGTTTTCGTCGGGAACGTAAAAAACAAAAAATAAACGTGATAAAATCCGTAAAATTCGTTTTATTTAAATGTGTAGTATTCACGTAAATATAAAAAATCAATATAACAAATTGCTTCTTTATAGTATTAGTACTCACATATTTAAATTAGATTAGATAAGATTAGATTTCTAAGACCCAAAGATATTTCAATACTCCAAGGATTGCTTGTCAGACATTCCGAGCCGACACAGTTACTGAGCCAGCGACAGATGCACAAATCCCTATTAGATCTGCCAGCCGTACATACATGTAGGTAATACTTGTTACACTGCTGGTAATTGAGTTTTCGAGTTTGCCCCGGTAATGTTTGCTCGTCGTACCCAAGCACGCTCGTAAGTCGCTTGTAATCCGCTCCGTACCCATTAGCCATAACACTTCGATTAAGCGCTTATCAAAAAATGTCTACGAGAGAGATACTTGAGTGGTATTTTTACGACATTTAAACGATTCGGAGTCCGACGAAAACATGTTAAATATTGCGGTGGACAGTAATACTCCTTGCAGTTTATAGCCTCATAGCATCTGAGCGCTTCCGTAAATAAATTAAATTAGGTTGTTAAAGTTATGTCGTTTAACCCTTAGTAGCCTGATTTACGAAAGTGATTTTTTTAATATTACCGTGTTTAATGTTACTGTGTATAATAATAATGACATTTGTTTTTTTTTTGAATTTCGTTTGAAAGAATATTATACAACAGTAAAATACGTACAGCCAACCTATAAAAAAAACTAATAGTAATGTGATCATTCGGTTTAAAAGATTGGTATCAAAATTGAAACTCTAGGCTATTAAGGGTTAAGAGTCTGCCTCGTAAGTTTATCGATCTAGTTACGGTATCTATATAAGGTAGCCCTCCAATTTATAGACGTATTATAAATTTATCAAACGTCATATAGTACTGCGTAAAGCAAAATTCATATGTTCAGTTCTATAAGACTTTTGATAAAGTTATAAAACGTTTATAAATCCGCGGGTAATAGTTTAATATTTATACGCAAACGCTGTTTGTTACCTACACGCGGAAATCACAATATATATACCTTTTCAATTCAGCCGCGCTACGATGTACAGGCAGTGTCTTAACTGTTTTGTAACAATTTTACATATTATGTCAAAAAAGATCTGACATTCAACATAAACAAAACCGTATAAATTTGCTTTTGGTTACTCAAGAAGGTCCGATTATAAACCGAGTTAAGAAAAGCTTATACAATTTTCTGTCTAGTATATCTAATAATTTAATCAGATTTTACTACCAAATATCTGGATTTCGTTTTGCTTTATCAATATCGTGAGGTAACAAGATTGGCTCTGGCAGATATGGCAGTAAAGTATAGTGAATTTCAGGTTTCTGTCTGAAGAGTTAGGGATTGTTTTCGTATGAGTAGGATATACTTACTTGCCTTCTTTCGTGTATATAGGCTCTAATCAGGTATATCCTAATAGCCTTATTAATAAAGATAGACTAGAGCTGCATTTGTTTAGAGTTTAGGAAAGCACGATTGTCGATGTCAAGGGCATTATGCTAAACCATGAAAATATAGAGTTATGATAAAATAATATAATTTAAATGATTTCAAGCGATACTTACATTTCTGATTTCGGCCAGCCCATATTAGGGTTATATTCGCATGGCAAGACTTAGTTATAGAGCAATCAATTGCTACGGCTCTGTAACTATATCGTGGAAGCAATTGTTTTTGAAGTGAGCAAAAATCAGTCATCGATAGTATTGAATATGTATTAAACATTAATGTAATATTTTTAAAATTTCCTTAAACATTGAAATAAACTTATTTCAAAGATTTTATCGCGCTTATTTTATGTTTTTACTTTCACGACGTATCTTGCTTTACAGCAACCATGGTCACGGGAGAACTGAAGTCTTAGACGTCCTAGTGTTTCATTATTAGTTTTATTACAATGTGTAGTATTCGCGTAAATATAAGAAATCAATATCTCCTTTACCATATTTTTGGTTTGTTGAGTAAAGTCCGTTTTCCGTGAAAATGTTTTCACACTATTGACATTGTATTGAGGATAATTAATTATTTCCATTACGCAATCCGCTGTACCTACAAACACTGATTGGATTCTTTCAATAATGGATGACCAGAAAGGGTGTTCGAATTGCTTTAAAATTTCCGTCATTAATCATATCAAAATGAGCTCTGCATCATACACGCGAAAATAGCCCTAAAAGTTATACGTTTCATCAAGCGAGGCATAAAAACAAAATGGACCGGTTGTACTTTTCCATTCGTACGTTTGAATTATTCATTTTCACAATCTATAAAGCAGACAACAGAGAGCATTTTACAAAACAAACAAATTTTATTGATCTCCCAGGCGCTGTTTGTGCCCCCACAATAAAATATTTACATTTACTTCGCAACACCTGGCCAACCTAGGCACCGCCCACCGCGGGCATTAGAATAATGAAACGTTTGCCGCCGCCTAACTCTCTCCTATTGAATAAAACATGTTTAAAGTGATACGTTAATATTTGGAGTATGTTTACATTTCTTTTTTCTTCAATATATATTTCCAAAATAACTTGCGAAGAAATTTATTCGTAGCCCCGAGCAGTCCCTAAAGTTGCATTTACTTACGCCCTTTGAACAAAAGTGGGTCGCGACCGTAGGACGAGTATGGGGGCTCTTTCGAAGAGTCTCTAAAGGAAAGCCCAATCAGGAGTAGCCTGTTTAATATTAAGACCACAAATAAATATTATTGTCCTTCAAAGTTTCTCAGTGATGACGTAGTTAGTTACCTATGGGTACTGAGGAAAAAACTACTAACAGACAGAGTGAAACATGAATTCTTTATAACTATTGCGGAGCGCGTCGTCAATTGGATACAGAAAGATATTGAGAAGAACTCGTTACCTTTAACAGAAACGAGCTTGATCGCATTCGCTCTTACTTTTTCTTGGTAAAAATGAAAAATCGTGCGCTATTTTTTATTCGAGAGATATTTTTTCAATTTAAAAAAACAGCATTGGTTCATACACGTATTTGTAGTAGGTTTTATATATATAATATATGTAGGTATTTAGTTCTTTTAGTAAGTGTATAAAACCAACATAAGAAAAAATAGTAGCGGCTAAAAAACATATCTATAATTTACAATTAAATCAGCTTTTTTAATACTTGGTATATTTGCATAAAACAACCAAATGCAGCAGTATTCCCTTGATCAATAAGAATTCTATTATGTAAATTTGTAATTACCACAGAGTTACACAGCTGCCATTGATATGTACATAAAATTATATTGACCCGTTATTAATGTTGTCAGTTTCACCTGTATGGGTGTCGAGGGGCAATAAATTCGTTCGAAGCAGAACTAAGTTTGGATTATTTCACACCATTTACGCTTTTCACCTACCGTCTTTATAATGCCGCTGCTATAAAAAGGATTTCTCTCGGCAGGATTGAAGTTTTCGACTATCCCTTTAATAGAGCTTAATCGAATTCCGGTGAATTTTATCAAGAAATTCAACGAGGTGTTACTTTATCATGAGTGAACTTTTAAATTAAAAAAAAGTAAACAGCAGGTTATATTTTCTATCTTAGACGCAAAACTTATCAACCTACCTAACAGTAAACTCACTAGAGTCGTATTATACATTTGACAACAAGAGTCAGTAAAACAACAAGGAAAATCAATATTTTAAGGTAGATCTATATCCAAATGACGAGTTGGATACTGTTAGCATTCACGGTCCAATCAAGTTGTGCTACCGATACAGTCGGCAAATTGTGGAAGCCAACTGTACTGCGGATGTGTTACCGATGGCATTTTTGGCTTCACGAACATCGAGCCTTTTTGTTTATGTTATGGAGATAGGATGCTTTGTTTTTTAATACCTATGCCTTATTTTTTCATACACTCGCTTATTTACGTAATAGGATAATACATATATGTGGGATGGTGAACAAGTAACACAAATAGATTACGGAGAACTTCTTTTAAATATAGCTAAATACCTAACTATAGAGTCATATCTCATCTTCTATCGGCATGTAATCTAATCTCTTCATAAAAAGCTTGCAAGAATTTGATTACGAGTTCACCCATAGTTGATGAGTGTATTTACTAATTACCTAATTTTAAAATCCTACGCTAACTTTCACATTCATTTAATTAGTATGAAATTCTCGCTAGCTCATAAGAAATGTCTCTGACTAGTTAGCAAATCCCCGATTCTTGGGAGAACGGGAACAGCGGATACAACAATAAATAAAAAAATTTACCTTTTATTTCACCAAATAACCCTGATCTTCTTTTGTTTTGATGTGCGTGTTGCAACATTTTAACAACTCGACTATTTATAGGTTATCGGTAGTCCGTTGCAAAGGACACACATGACACTTACTGTTATAGGGAGAGTACTTTCGGGAAGTAATTGATAGCCTGAAAGGTTGCTTATTGTGATTATATAACAATGTTAACTTTTTCGTAGATTATTTTTCATTTATGGAGTCTATGAATTTTAAAAAGTTCCGAACTTTAATTAAAATAATAAATTTGAAATTGAGATTCTAGATAGATAATTCACGCTGGCAACACTATTGTTTGATGCAAATGTGCAAACAGGTCGTTGATAGCGGTGATGCTGCGGTTTTGGGACACACCTAGAGTCGTTACCTTTATAATTGCATACCTTTGTAGTGCCACAAACCGCTTCAAGGTGATCCTTGTAGCGACCATAGTACCACGTGACTCTCTCTCTCTCTCTTCATTCTCTCTTACTATATACGAACCTCAAATGCAGTTTAGGTGTATAAATAAATATAGTGACTTATTTTACATGAAATATAGGTACCTCATAATTTTCTTGTTCAAAATATTTTTTAATATTTGTTTGTGTCCCTAAAACCTCTTTTTTTTTAATTTTGACCGCAATGTGTGACTACGTCTATTAAAATAATTAAGGACCCTTTTGGTACACTTAAATGGTTTGGTAACCATATTATATTCATATAGAGTTACCTAAACTAATTAGTGTGCCTGTGCCTTATATCAGAATAATATTAATAGGGAAAACTTATTAGGTAACTTAGACTAATGAAATTATTTTTAGAATGAAAACTCAAGTCAAGGCATTACACTGTAATTGGTAGAACGACTCCATAATAACTTTTGGCGCTTGATTATGTCAATTTAAACGAAGAGGAAATAAAGTGGATGAAAAAATCCAAGTTTATTCCTCAGACATTCTGTACTTTGATACTTACACTCCGCCATGTAATTCGAAGAGAGAACAAATTACAGGGACGGAATCTTCAAATTTCTTCATTTACTCTTGTAATAGGATAATAATTATTGTCTGTCGAATGAGTGTAATGGATTTGTGTCGGTTTATTCGTTTGCTATTTATTTGCTTCGTCTTAGGGCAAAAACAATTTATTTACGTCAACGAGAAATATGGATTAGGTATTTGACTTCTATTGTAATTAAAAGCCGAAGATTATTTACTCAAGTTCATTAAATGAATTGTAGTTAATCTTCCTGCGGAGGTTGGATGCTCGCCACCAACACTGGCTGGTGGAAACGTCATATTGTTTATGGACTTTTAAAGCTCTGTATGTCACACATGTCGTCAACGTTGTGCAGTCGTATCTGTTCCAATATGTTAATAAAATTATATACGCTATATTTGATTTTTTTTTGTATTAACCATAAATTTAAATTTAATTACCGATATTTGTGTTTAATGTAAAATTACGTCACATTTAAACAGGAATACTCAACGACGAAATCATTTTTCTGTCCCCACTAATCATGAAAAGGAATTATTATTTGCCTTGAATACATTGAACGTCCTTAATTTTATATTTAAACAAAAAAAATACTACTGTACTTTATAGATAGATACTTGACACGACATATGCATCTCAACAGAGCATTGTTCCGAGAGCTAAGCGCTAGGTAACATACAAGATCTGCGCAACACGACCACAAGTACAAGCACACACATTAATACAATGCAAAGCCACAACGCCCCCTTTGTACTGGCATGTACACAATTTAAGGTATAAAATTAGCATATCCTAACTGCAGAGTTACAACACAGTGCTAATGATGGTACGTGGTATCTTTGCTCTATAAACGGTAGTTAGCCATGGAAGTATATAACAACTAAGTAAGAGTTCTGAATAGTGTGTGTATTACTATTTTACTGGACGAAATTAGCTAGTTTTCTGTTAAACAACTTTCCAGTTTCAGATTAATCTATGGTCCTTAATTTAAAATTGTATTCAAAACTCTGTCTTACTTTTCTACGAACTTTTTATTGAAATTTGTGCCTGGTCTTGCTCGGCAAACAAAAATCAAGAATTTGATGACCAGTATAACAAATATAAGAGTTTCTGTAATGCACGGGGAGTAACCTGAAATTAGTTACCAAAGTGTTCATCCATATCACACATGTATATAGAGTATAATGTCAAATAACTACAACAACTAATAATACTCTTTTCTGTTTTTAAATTCGTAAACTGCACTGACTTATTTTCGCTCCAAAAACTTCCGACACAGAACGTAGACGCTACATAGCAAACAAAAATCAGAATTGCATCTTCGGACATCAACTAAAAGTAATAAGATAGAATCTCCGAATATTTGCGAACTTTACAAAAATTTCAATATGTTGAATGGGAAATGGCAATTTGTTATAAGTGCCTTCCTAGTAAAGTTGTGCAGTTTATGTGAAAAGTTGTGGACACGATGGAACTCTAGTTCCTAGGAAACTTGACGACAAGTGTTGGGGACGTGACGTCCTACCACTTAGTGCCTTGAAAATTTACCTAGACAAATATACTTTAAGCTTCGCAGAAACAGGATTTCCTTGTTTGTAATATGAACAGCATTTGTTATTATGTTAGCGTGAATGTTTGTGCAGCAAGTAAACAATTCGAGTTGCAACTGTTGCCGCTTGAAAATATCATATGATCATATAATATCATATATTATGATGAAAAGATCTATTCAAATACAAAAACAACTCTACCTAAGGTATTGATATTTCTTGAAGTAGGTTATCGACTTCATATACCCACAAGAAGATTCGCTAATAAGTTTAATTTATAATTATGAAAAAAATATTTTTATTATTCAACATGGTTTTCATAGAAAAATAGATTAATAAATAGTAGAATCACCCTTTTTATCAGTTAACGTGCATATGGAGATGTATGAGTTAAACTTCAAATACACATTCATCACGCCTGTAATCCCCGAAGGGGAAGGCATAGGTGCACTGCAGTGTGCCCATCATTCGCCGATGGTACTATGTCCCAATATTAACATTAGGGGGTGAGGCTATTTCCATTATATTCACACTCCTCCTTAATACACATTCCTCCTCAACATGAGTAGGATTTAGGTCGTTCTCCACTATGCTGGCCCAGTGTAGTTTTGGTGAATTTCAAATGACTTTTGACAGACGTCCAGGATTCTTCACGACGTTTTCATCATTTGCAATTGAACTGAATTTTCAATTGAAAATGAGATTCGCGCATGAAATTTCGGAAATCCCAGAGGCGGGGGTTTGAACCTGCATACCTTGTTTCCAAGGCAAGCGTTCTACCTGTTTAAACTTAAAATAGGTTGAAAAAAATACATATAAACACAGAATACTGGTTATACTTATATATTTCTGATCCGAGAGCCTGTCAAACCCAGTGACACGATCAGAAACGGTTGAAAACAGAAATTAGTCAAACAGGAAAATATTGGACGCATATTGGAAAATTGCTCTGCGCTCGTTCCGTTCAGTTTCATTTAAACAAACAAGGGTTTTATAGCTGTTAAGATGTGTTGAACTAATCGCGATTATATTTCATTAAAATTGCGATCTTATAATTCTTAAATTCAAATAACTTATGAACTATGTTTTGCGCTCAGTACGTGTCGAATATTGGGTACCTGAGTATATTAAATGAGAGCCTACATTTCTTTATATTCTTCTCAATATCACACAAATTGTATGATCTCAATACAATTGCGATCATAC
Organism: Pheosia tremula; assembly: GCA_905333125.1. NCBI lineage: Eukaryota > Metazoa > Arthropoda > Insecta > Lepidoptera > Notodontidae > Pheosia > Pheosia tremula. Next base: position 3,913,007 of record HG995405.1, on the reverse strand, counting down.
TATTAGGAATATGTGTTATAGACATTGTATAATATACCTTATAAATCGCATCTCTACTGTGACTTCAATTAGTGTCTTCCGCATTCGCTACGATTGGTTTTGCTTTGCAGAATGGACGCTTGAGTACCCAACACATGTCGGGGTTACTGAACTTATTTTACTATATGTTTACGTTATGTTTTCGGTATCGTTCGTAAATTTAATGCACCTTCTAAATTATAATGTGTTCATAAAGTTTTATGCGTATTGACATGTTTTTATGTAGCTATTAAAATACAAAATATTAACTATACTAAAAGTGCACATATGCAGATAGTGGGTAGGTACTATAACAACGTTCTGAATTAAATTTATATAATTGGAATACTCCTTTGTGGATAAAGCAATAAAACTAGTACTAATAAATTGTAATATAATGACAAAACATCAAACACATAAATTATAAGATAGAGTAAGAGGCCTAGGTAAGTAAACCACATAAAACGAAACTACAATAGTAACTTACGTACTCGAACTGTTAAGAAGTTGTTGGTATGTTTACTATAGCTTGCGTAGTAAGTTCGAGACTCATAGTAGGGTGGCTGTTCCAAAAATAATTAGACACGTACTGTGATGGCCGCCTCAATACAGGAAAACATTTATGAGCGTACGCGATGCGTAAACGATAATCCATATATCTTTAATGGCTGGGTATATTTAGATATTTTGTTGTTTTAGTTTATGTGTGATAGTTACATAGTTATATCGATGTTAATATCTATAATCAGTTGGTATGTTGTATGTTTAGTAATTAGTGTGTCCAATCCAACATATTGAACTACTTAGTGTGATATCAAGTACGACTTAATTCTCAAACTAACCGTATACTTTAAGTCTACGTTTTTATCCACATTGTGCGGATAGTTATAAGTTGAATATACATAGAGGTGCTGTTGAATTTGGAATAAAAAATAAAAATACGCAGACTATGCAATACGCGTTTGGCTTACGAATAAACTCGCACTCGAAGGTCTGAATACTGAAAGTAACTATTTATCCACTATAAATAGTTACTTTCAGTATTCGATAGCATGTCCACTTTTCCATTTAATATAATGTTGTTAATACTAGTGATATAGTGTAGTAAAAAAATTACGACACAAAATATAGATTTAATATTGGCCTAAAATTAAAATGGAACATTGAACGCCATGTAAAGGAAATTAAACGTCGCTGAACGCTGAATAATGATGAGTTTATGTTACCTAGATTTCTGGTAAAAAAAACGATGATTGAGTACCTGTGAATGTGTTAAGTATGCCACGTATCCTCTCATGTGTACGGTATAAAAATGTACGTCTTTTAATATGATTTGCTTCGTAATGGGTTTTGTATAGGAGTGATTTAACGGTTGTATAAGGTGATTTAGTTTCTTTTAGACGAGGGCTGCTGACTCATTTATATCCTTAAGATCATAGTCATTTAACCGATGTTTACTATCTATTCTAACTGACAACAAATTACTTAAAAATAAACGAGTATTGTTATCGCAATAGCAAGATATATAATAGTTTCATATGTAGCAGTGAGTACTATACAATTGTTACTACTACAATTTGCACATGTAGTACTTACATGAGCCCGAAGATCGGTAAAATATGTGAATATTATGACGAAATTCAAATTGATCGTCCTCCATTATATATTCAGGAATGAAATGGTAATGCCTTTATAAAGTGGGTGGTAAAGTAGTAGCATAGTATTTTGTAACTTTTGACGATTAGTAAGTGCTGTACTTAATGGTCTACGTGAATAAAAAATATTCTAATTCTGATAAGCCTTTTTTGATAAAGAGTGGGGTCTAAGAGTAATTGTTCTAACTATTTATATGCAAATTTCAGCATGCAGCTTTCATTTTCATTCAATATAATGTTGTTAGAACTTTTATGATGATTCATTATTATACCAACAAACAAATGAAGTGACTTCAAATCAAAGCATTATAAGGAACACGCGTTTGCTTCATCAAGCGCGGAATTTGTTATTCAGAATGACAAGTTAAACAAGTTTATGTGGCTGAAGTTAATGGAAACATATCGTGATGTAACAGTCAGGAGGTGATGTACCTACTAATGGTAAAGTCAAAACTTTGGAAGAGCTTGAAGTAAATAGACGGTGACTGATTATTGGGTGTGTTCAAAAAATTGGTACAATTTATTTAATATAATAATACCAGCCCTTTTAACGTCCCACTGTTGGGCACGAGCCTCCCCTCAATGCCAGGGGAATTAGGCCATTGTCCACCACGCTGGCCTAGTGCGGGTTGGCGGACTTCACACGTCCTTCGAGGGGTTCTCTCAGACATGCAGGTTCCCTCGCGATGTTTTCCTTCACCGTTTAGCAAGTGATAATCATGGTTGAAAATTAGATTCGCACATTCAATCCAAAAATCCCAGAGGTGCCACCCGGGGTCTTAACCAGCGATCCTCGTTACCGAGGCAAGCGTCCTTCCAACATGGCTATCACTGCTTGTGTCACTAAATAATTTATTTTATAATAGGTAAATCCTTTATCTATACCTACGTAAAATTCTGGTATTAAAATTTAAAATTATAAACTGTTATATAAGCGAAAACCAGTCTTAGTAATTTGATTAAGTATATAATTAAAAGTTGGTAATATAAAACTTGGCTCTTAAATTTAAAATAATATCAAATAGCTACAAAACCTTCATAATAATGATGAATCTATTTTATCTTTGAAGTTATATTGCATATGATATACACGCGATGTATCAATAAATTAATTTTACTGTACATTGACGGCGGAGTCATAAGCTTAGTTCTAATTCCTCGAACATTTTGGATCCAGACGCAAGTTATTTTCAGTTGAGTGGTTTAGATTAGGTACCGACATATTACAGCTTTGTCTGAACATGCGTACAGACTGAGGACAGATGTAATTAATAACATTGTCAGCATTGATACTGTGTGAAATGTATAAGCAATGTACTCATTCTCATCTTTAATAACTTAATGCTTTCTTAATGCCTGTAACTATGTTTTAATTTTTTTTTTAATTTAGATCTTTGACTAACTGAAATCTTAATGACATGTCTACCAATACTCTTTTAACGGAGACACTCTATATTTGTTTTATTGCAACCAAAAAATAAACAATATCCTCGTCGTTGATTTTAGGTGTTAGTTTTATTAAACTTTAACAAAAGAAATCTACCTAAATGTAATATGTATGTATAATATACTCTAATTGTTTCCCCACAAAGAACCAGTAAATGACAGTGCTGGTTAAAATCACTTCAGCGTAACTTCTTTCACGGTACAACTTGGAAATAGTCCAAATGTTTTTTGTTGCTTAATAGGCTTAAATAAAATTGCACGCGCTGGGTAAGCTCAGTCGGAAATCTGTGCTGCGGTTTAAATGATAAATTGGCTGTCTAAGTGGTAGCCCACTATTGTCTAGTGGAATGATCTCGGTATTTATCTAGCTTGACTTTGTCAATGTCGTTGAAGGTCGGGCTAAATAAAATAGATTAACTTACAGCTAAATACGCATTATTCAATTATTTATATATTTCTAGAATTTCAAAAACTCTACTCTGCCCGCTATTGCTCACCCGTCGATTTTTTTATATTTTGTATATCTAGGAATCGTTTTATTTACTATTATAAGTCTCATTAAAATTCGTTCAGTAGATTTACTGTGATGGATGTGCGAAATGAAAGGCTGATCAACAAATCCAAAGAATTACGCATTTAGGCTCTGTATCTCAAATAATGTCAACTAGTTTTTTTAATTAACCGATTTAATGTATAGAAAGATATATCATTATATTCAATCGAATATACCAATACTTTATTTAAAGTATAAAACTCAACAATATGTATGTACCTAATGTTTGTTAATCAACTCATAAACCTCCTATATGGTATACGTTTACAATTAATTCATTGTTTGTTCATCTTCGTAAAGTTCCATCAAACACATCTGCGGAAGCATTGGAGCTTGTCTATGCAGAGTAGAAGACCAGCTTGGCAATAATTTGTCTTTAGCTTTAAGGTACATATCGTAGCCGGCTGATTCTACAGAATCCGCCAAGTGCCAAAATGCCTAGGCTCTTTACAAACCGCCTCAGTTCTATAAAACGGCTGGTTATTGTTTAGTCGAATTTGTAATACGGCCAGCAGTATTTAAATGGCGTTTTGCGTTCTACAACGCGGCTGGTTAGCATGTGCCGTTTTGCAATGTAATGTGGCGTTTTGACGTTCACTCCAATTGTAATACGGCGTCCTCATTATTTACGGGTATATACGGACTTCTCAATGGCATGCGTGAACGAACGAAACGAGCCCGGGAATTCGGGTAACCACGACATGGCTGGTTCAGGTTCATATCATTAATTGTGTCATCATTTCCAATCTAGAAATAATAAGATTTAAAACAGCTATAGCCAATGTCAGCCACCAAGAAGCTATCACTAAATATAAAATGTTTTCATCAAAGTACATTTACTTCAAGAGTTGATATAAGCCCGGTTGCATAATCAGCAATTGATTGCTTTTTTACGACGGTAGATTGTGATTATACGATGTCAATTTACTGTAATCTGCTTGTTTTATGGCCGTGAAGATAAAACTTTACAGCATTTTTTTACACTAAAATATGATTTAATAACCATACAAAAATTTTTTTTTCTATTAACACATCGGATTAACGTTAAGAAGCGAACAGATATTATTGAATATAAAAAAAAATACAAGATTTCAGAAAAAATATCTGATTAGCTGAGTTCAAAAATATCTTCTACGTTTCGGTTGACGACTCATATATACCGACTATAAATGAACTTCAATACCTGAAGGCTAGCTGAAGCCCTGGCTGAAGAAGCCGCTGGTTTTATTTCATCAGTGCTTACAACTAAAGAAAATTATACTAAGGCCTTAGATATCCTTATGCTACGGCCACACTTGTGGCTTAGTGCACTAATTAGTGCATTAATAATGGCACTAATAAGCATATTTGGGCAACCGTTTACTACCTTAATGTACTAACGTGATTATTCATGACGTTAGAAATTAATCTATAAGATAAGAACTACATTGATGTAGCTAAGCGTTTAACGTGGTAATTATTATGCCTTAATTAAGTCGTTAACCCAGATGTGACCGCACCATAACACAAAGCCAATATTGTAGTCCGTTTGAAAATGGAACGCACACTAAAATCAGCATTGGTGGATATGTAAGCACTTAGGTGAGCACGGCTGCCCGTGGCAGTTCCACTCGGACAGCCTTTTGAAAAGATGAGAAATAGTTATTTTCTCGTTGCGGCCTCCCCGCTACGATTAATCATACTCTCTCGACGGGTGGCACGGATTGACCTGCGTAATCACGCCATTTCCGACTTTCACTTTTGTTTATGCACCTATTTCAAATCGAAAATTATTTCTTTCTAGAACTTAAAAAAAACAAAACCGTCTTCAAAAAACTCTAAAGCAAAAAATTATCTAATCTTGAAATCTACCTTGTTCAACCAAATTAAATATTTAGTGAATGTGAAGTCCAATCTGTGAGTATACTCTTGTTTATAAGTGATGGAGATCTGAGGTAAAAGACATACTGTAGTTACATGATGTTCAGCCCATTATTATTGCGCATTTAAATTCACAGACTATACCAAATGGATACTTGTATATATCATGTCATTACGACTCCTTCAAGCAACGTCATTTTGTTTCAAATTAATAAAATGCTTGTCACATAGCTCGCAGATTCAATAACCGCCGGGTATTATAAATACGAAACGTATCAAAGCAAATACCGTAATGTGCTTTCCTATTTTTGTTGACTTAACTCTTATTAAAAAGACGTTTAATTTAACAGCGTATACATACTATATGAACGTTTCTCAATTGAATTTATGACCCTAATATTCAAAGCTTAGTAGATAGTATAACGGGATTTAGATCTGCTAGACATCGTTATTTAACCACTGAAATACAATATGTGGCAGAAGATCCAACACACTCCCATGCCTAGCTGTCTCTAAAATATTAATCACACTTTAATAATAGATTGGTATGCCCAAAACCTCAGCGTTTTCAAATAATGTACACAATTTATTTACACTTATTTCCACTGAATTTTGGCCATTAAGCAACTATACAAATTTATATACATACTCGCTGTCCCGGCGAACTTCGTACCGCCTCACAATTAAATCTACGAGAAAAATAATTAATTGTATTGTGTTTTTTTTTGTGAATATTTCCCATGTTCTAATAGTTGTTCTGCTATTCGGAAACGAGACAAATTCAAAAATATTGGTCTGTTCTTTTTTGAACACGACTTTGGTATACATACGAGTATTTATAGATATATAGTTAAACGTTCATAACTCAGCTACAAACATTCACGCTCATTACACAAAGTTTTCTCCTGTCGGGGTTCGAATTTGGGTCCTTCGGAGCACGGTCACTACCGACTGAGTTAATCAAAAAAGCTATTTCGAAACGGCACACATTCATAGCGTAATCTCTGAAAACACTTTGTGTCCACAAGAGATTTTGTTGTTGGGAAAAAGTTAATCTCTTCGCTGTTTGCGTCGTATTAAGGTCACTCGAAATACTGTTTGGTGAATCAACCAAGGCCGAAGCGAAATCCTGCGACTGTTCTCATTGTTTTCCTTTTCACTTATTGCTGTGTTTATAAAGAAGGGACTAGCAGTTTTGTACTAAGCGAGTGTAAATGGCTGGAAAAATACTGCAATTGCTTTCGTTTAAGCCTTATCTGAGCTTTTGTGTCTGGTTATATCATGATACTTGGATGCTGAGAGAGTTTAATGATCATTGGATCTTTAGATTGGGTATGTTACACAAAGAAGGGGGGGGGGGGTATATTATTCAATACCAATTAGAACCTTTTTGATTATTAAAAATGCACTACTCAAAAATGAAAAAGTTATTTTTCAAAGAGCAACCATTGAGTTTCTTGGCCGTTCGTCTGTATAGGAACGGCATTTCGAACGGGTGGTAAAGTTGTAGCTTAGCATTTTGTAACAATTTTGACGATTCATAAGTACTATAGTTAATGGTTTACATGATTCAAAATATTCCCATTCTTTCAATACACTTTCGTACAAATTTAAATACAATTAAAATTCTTTATCTACCTACTTGGCTCAATGCACAAATGTTACCCATCATCAGTACAAAGGGCCTGTTAAATAATTTCCCCATCCATTTGATTACACGAATCGAACATCACAAGTGTTCAGTCAGGATGTCATGAACACAAGGAATCTGAGGAAGTGACATGACGCGTAGATGCCTTGACCTAATTAAATATAGGTAGGTCTGATGAGTTTGTACTCTTGACTGATTGTTGGATTGGGTCTCTATTATCTATACGATATATTATGTTGTACAATAATAATATACTTACAGCAATGGATGTTACAAAAACGTTTGCATTGCTGTGGGAGTGTGTCAACTGTAGACATCTTAAATAAATATAGGAGTTGAATAAATTCCACTTCTCATACAAAAGGCCATTACCTTTAAGTAAAGAAATCATCATGTGTCAAACCTTGACAAGCTGCCTAAACTCTACATCGGCGCTGAAATATCAGAAAAGAACACAAACACAATATTTTTTTTATCTTTCAACTTAGCTTTACATTGTTTAGGTATATACAAAGTACCAAAAACTGACGAGATAAGTGTTAACATAAATTATGTAGAGCTAGGTGTCGTCGCGATAGAGGTCGAGTTGTTTGCGTAGTCACTCGCCACTTAGCACTTTTGTTTTGGTGGTAACAACGAAACCTACATACATTTTAACAATATTATGCTATAGAATGACTTGAGGAACAGCCATGGCTCTCCGTAACTATATAAGAGGGTGGAAAATGACTCGCTCAAATGAGCAACGACAAGTAGGGACATTAAAATGGGGATGACCACTCCATCATCACCGAGAAAAATATAATTAAAAGCTAGAAGCTATAGTAAGATCATATAATTATATATATATATATATTTTTTTAATAATTTAATCGTACATGTTATATACAATTTAATAAAAATCAAATGAACATAAAATGCGTGTATTTTGGTAAATTCTTCGTCATAATTTTCTAAAGAGGTATTTTGTTAAGCGTACCGGCATAAATCAGAGCAAGTGTTTCTGTTAGTAGGCCCCAGGCAGCTGCTCTGAAAGATTACTTCATTTATTTAATGTTCTACATGTGTTATAATCTAGGCGTTGCGAGAAGTGTTTTAATCCCCGGTGACGCATTACTGAGATTTAGTGTAATACTTCGATAAGGACACATTCAAGATAAGGCAAATAAAAATATTTAGACTATATTAGTTTAATTTGAGATTGAAGGATGGTTGGTGTTTCTACCTGTATTCAAATATAAAAATGTATAGGAATCTGGTTTGTAATACTGGACGCTTAAAATATGGAGTGCACACTGATAGATTTTTTACAGCAGGGTTTGTTTATCAAATTACTAGTGTCTGGCAAAGTAATTAGTACCCCCCAGTATATCGCATAAGTTAATAGATTTACAATTTATTGTTAACATTAAGTCTCGAACCCACAATTAAACAGAATATTTAATTTAATTATAGGAAATGTAACATTAGTAGTGCCCATTGAATTTCGACATGGGGGCTACAACTTGCCACCGGCAATAACCAAACATTGCTCATGCGTAACTAACATAATTTATATAATATCTGTGTTTAACAATGGCCGATTAATGCTGATTTCAATATTATAATTGCTTATTAGTATTTGCGTAAATATAAGGAATCAATATTTTATTTGCTTTTAATCAAGCTATTTCGATAGCTATGGTAAATGAAGATTGAATAAATTACTAGGCTAGTACTAGGAATTTTCTTTTGGGCTATTTGGCAAGTGTTATATAAGGTCTAGAAGTACCTTTCTAAAAAAACTAATTATTAAGATCTAGTTTCTGTACTGATCTTTTTGCAAATTCTTGACAGATATGTACAATACTACGTATGTGTGCAAATTACTTGTGCAAAATTAAATTATGCCTTATGGGTACTAGGGAGCCCAACTAAAATAGTGCTTATAGACAAAAAATATTGAAAGAATTACGTGCTAATTTAATTAGCACGTAATTCTTTCAATATTTTTTGTTTTCAAGTAAGTAAGTGACGCTGAAACATGAATCTTCTTTTGTCTTATTGCTATTATTGTATGAAATTTTAATGTGTTGTGTGTGTCCCATTCCCAAATGTGTCCCATTGTTTGTATGTATGTGCCGAGACCCAACTTTGCGTCCCAACTAGTGGACCAACCGGGAACCTGGTACCTATATTTTTGTTATGGTCTTCCGACTACCTGTAACCAAGTTGTTAAAGCAACGACGCCCAAATATCAGTCAGAATTATTATATCAATGAATGTTCAGATTGGTACTTAAGATTCATGTACCTATTATTTGGAAAGTTACCAACCAACAATTAATCAAACGAATATCGCTACATGGAAAAATGTTACCTATTCGGATATTATTATTAGTAAATAGGTAATCAGAACAAACCGACACGTCAAGGAAAGTTCAATGACACTGAATGACATCCTGCGTACCCAGGGGACACAATCCATCACTGGACTGATCGCAGTCGTTAGTAGCGATCTTTTCGCTTTTGTGATGTATTGCTTGTACTGGACTTTATTGTACTCACCTTGGAATTTAATAGAGTAATATTCAATAATAATATTGCTAGACGAACACTTTAACTGTACGGTCCCAAACTTAAGCAACGCTTGTATTAATGGTACCGTACATTGGGGCTGATCTCAGTATACAGAATGTAACATTGTGATGGGTCAATATGGACACCTCTGAAATATAAGAAATAGAAAATAAGTTTTGAGGAAACATGTCATCGAATTGAGAGATAATAAAACCTGGATTTTTAGATAAAAAAAAACTCATACATCGAGAGGGAATCAAACCCGGTCATTTTAATGAAGAAAATACATGTTTTTTTTATGGCGATATTGTTTCTGTAGATTGTAAGAAGTGAAAATATCTATCAATCCTTGCATACAAATTGGAATGAAGCTGCTTTATTTAATTTTATTTCAGTTCCTAAATATTCGAAATGACAGCCATTTTCTTGAGCATTAATTTGCTTATTTAAGTAATGATTGATTTTATATTATATTTATCGATATTCAGATTTGATTTGATTGATTATTAACATTTGCCCCTATCAGAATTCAAACCCTGGAACCTTGGTACAAAAGCAGAGCAGAGTCATTACTAGCGGTGTTAATCGGGTCTTCAATATTTAAAGTAAATGTTAGTGATTTAACAGAATGTTTAAAATTATATTTTACTAGCTGCACCCCGCGGTGTTACCCGCGATTAAAAATTATGTCCTTTTTACCGGGATAAAAAGTAGCCTATGTGCTATTATTTATTATTATCTCTGTGCCAAATTTCACCCAGATCAATTCAGCCGTTCTGGCCTGATTGAGTAACAAACATCCATCCATCCAAACTTTCACATTTATAATATTGGTGTGATCTATACATATAAATAAAATTGGAGTGTCTGTTTGTAATATTAAAATAACCGCTTTTTACTAAGTGCATTTGGATGTATACACGTTACCTATACCGAAACAACATTTTTTACAATTTTTGTCTGTCTGTCTGTCTGTCTGTCTGTCTGTCCGTCTGTCTGTCCGTCTGTCTGTCTGTCTGTTTGTTCCGGGTAATCTCTGAAATGGCTGGACCGATTTTGACGGGAATTTCACTGGCAGATAGCTGATGTAACAAGGAGTAACTTAGGCTACTTTTATTTTAGAAAAAAAAAATGGATCTCTCGAAAAAAAATTAAAGCCAATGTTGCAGCGCAGCGCCTGCTTAAAATTTGATAGCAACAATCTGCAATGCGTCCCGCGGGATCAGACCGCGAGCAGGCTGTTGCCAACGGTTGAGACGTTGTTAAATACCACGCGGACGAAGTCGCGGGCAACAGCTAGTTGTGAAATATAATAAATATGCGTTGTCAAGGAAAACTGACTTATGAATCAATTTCTCAATGTTTCATAAGCATCTGGGGTCTTTCTTGTATTTAATATAACATTCGGCGCTTTGTATTGTTATCAACTGTGCTTGTTTTATTAATAAAAAAAAGGAAACCGTAATATCGCCGTTAACAATACGGCAACGAACAATACACAAAACACATATTCTTATCGTGTTTCAGATAGGTACGTATATTAAAAAAAAGTTGAAGCAGCCCATGAAGATTTTTACGCGCTGCTATTTTTATGTTTGTGGAAACCTAATATTAATTGATTACAATGTGTGCTGGTGATAATATTAAAATCACTAGTATCTATGGGGCTTATTTAAAAAACGAATAGCCGTTATTGCTTAGACTTAAAGCAACCATGGGTAAAAGAGGCTGGACTACAATAATATTCCTCGAGTGTTAGGTTCCTCGCAATGAGGCCTGTAGACATTCCGTTTACGAATGTGTACATAAGGATTTATTAAAAGAGGTCAAGTCGGTGAAAACGTCTGAAATATTGTGGATGTCAGGTAAATTTATAGGGATAATATGTTGTAGGTACGAGAAGCTCAATTTCCGTGAGAGTTTACTGTGATTTTTTTCTGTCTAAGAAAAATAGATAGCAAAGAATGTCGGAACGTCAAAAAAGTTTGTGCAATTTCTGCCGCGACGCTGCCGCCGCCGAATCTCGACCTCAGCCATTTTTCTGCTAACCGTGTTCACGTTATTACAGATTTTATTTACGAGAGCATGTTCACACAATTTACCTGACATCGTTTTTTTTATCGGCCCCTAATATATTATTCTCCTGTTTTTTTTGTTATTTCATGAATATGTAGAGATATTTCTTTGACATAAATATTCTTCAGATTTTTCTTCGAAATAAATCTTTTAGACGATCGGACGCAACTCTAAACTAAGAGTGGATAACGAAATGCAAATAGCGTATTACTTAAATTTTATATGCCATCAGAGGATCGTCGTCTAATGAAAATGCCACAGACGTCCATAATAAACATTTATGTTGCTCTGTCTACACACATGCACTAATCCAAATCGAGAAAATACGATTTATTTTACTGATACTAACACTCTGAACACATTCCTCATTGCAGAACGCGATCAACTGCTCATAAAATTTTATATGAAAGCAAATTCTGTCGCACGTCGTAAACGGGACAACGTAAAAATGTTCGCGCGATCTCCCATCGACATAGCCAGCAGCTGATGAGAGCGATTATGTTTATGGGACACGCATTCCCTAAGGACGGCTCGAATCTCCGAGCCCCGGGCCTGGCCGCGAGAGACGATGTGTCATTTTATAGCCCTGGCCAAAGTGAATTTGGGGGCTGAGATAACTCAAACGTGTTGGTCATTTACATCGAATGTTGCGAACTGTAACATAGCTGTAACAACATTACCAAATATTATGTCAAGACAGCCGTGTAATTAATTTTGTGTCTTATCGACTTTTGATAATTGTTTTAGATAAGACGTTAATGGTACTTTTATCGCTTTGAATACGTGATCTTAAAATTTTAAAATGATTAATATTTGCAAATAATTTTAAAGTAGAGTTTCTTGTTTCTAAGTAATAATACATTCTGGGATATCGACGTTAGTCGGTGGAATAATTAAAAACTGCATACAATTTTACAAGAAATTTTCTGAATCTCTTTTTTCAGTTTCGAACGCAGCACGTATTTCCATTTATCTTGTAGGTACAGCAATTAGTGACGGGTGCAATTATTTCTTAGAGCATGTTTAATCATTTGTTAAACGGGTAAGGTATACAGTGCTGAGTTCCTTCGATTTTAATTTCAAATATCTCTCTTTTCAGCCATTGAAAATGAATTTGACGAAAAAAACAAGTAAAAAAGCATCATGAACTACTAAGTCCTATTGGATACTTCAATGATATTGAAACCAACGGCAACATAGGCTTTAGATAAAAACAACGGTTGACATTATACATGCAATTCATTATTTTTACATATCGAATAAATATAGCATTATGTATACAGGCTGATTTAGGAAGGGTAAATTTAATTTAGCTTCTTTATCGCATTTCGATAGGGGACCAATTTAGGCAGGCGGTTTCCAAAAAAAAACTGCTGAACATAAATTACAATTTTCATTTTGTCGGAAACGGAAAATTTATTTTTTAAATCAACATCTATATTCTGACTTTACATAATGAATACAAATACGCTAAAGAAGTGCAAACTTAAAACTTAAATCACTTTCTTTCTTTTCTGAATTACCCGTATATAGCCTTATACGTAAATAAAGGTACCTTTTAAAATCGATAAGCCACACGAAACACATCCGAATAAGATAACTGACTTCAAATTATATCTCGTGTCGTGTCGTCGTGGGGTGGGGTGTGTAACGGAATAAATTTCCAGCGGCCTGAAGTTTCAAATAACATCCCCTTAATTAAAGTTAATCTGGAATGGTCTCGGTACCGACGACAAGATTCCATTAGCAAGCTACACAGCCTGTATCTAGGTCGTGATGTTTACTCTAAATGTTTATAATTGCGACGAATTCAATTTAAATCGTACATTTATGGTGGCTGTATCATTATTTAAGGATAAATCGCAGATGGATCAAGATATGCGGAAATATTAGGTCCAGAAAGGAAGTGAACGTTAAAAAGATTGCCGATTTTTAATTCTACTAGATTGAACATTTTAATACTCAATTGTAGTAGTGAACTTTTTGAGGTTCCTTATCTTAAGGGTTTATACGAAACCCTATAGCTAAACCAATACTATCCGTCCGTACGGGTCAGAGAGTTCTACCTTCTAAGGGAAATGAGATACGAAATTAAAATTCACATATAAATCTATGAAAATCCTTGGCAACAAGAACAAAATACTTATAAAATAGAAAAGGGATGCCCACGGGGAGCAAATTGTTAAAATATTTTATTCCACCTATTCTTATGGGGTGGCGTTGTAAAGACACACTGAGCTAAGAATAGCTTTCTAATCTGTATTATGGTTTATAAAAAAAATCTATACAAAACAAGTCGCTGTGTTTCTTCCCGGATCTTCTCCATTGAGGTTGGAAATACCGATCATAATATGGTAACGTTGTAAATAATAACAATTAACAATAAACGATTTTACCATAACTTTGAAGACCTTTCGCGATTGCTACGCTCCATCGACTTACTTAGTATTGATCATATATATAAACCATAGTTTTAATAGAATGAGATATCACTAGAACAAATAGAACTTATAAGCGTATTGATTTCTTATATTTACAAGAAAACTACTCATTGAAGTAAAACTAATTAATTTGATGGATTTTATCGCGTTTGTATTTGGTGTTTCATGTTCCCAACGTTCCGGCTGCTTTACAGCAACCATGGTCACTTATAAGCGTGTTATAAGCGTGCAAACAGATAGGTATTTTTAAAACCAACTTGCAGGTGAAATTTGCTTTCTGGCGAATCGTTTGCATTTCAGTGGGATTCACTAGAATAACAAATGAACTGGCCGACCTTTGCAATCAATATTTCAACTGTACCTAGTAGTTTGGAGAACCAGCATAAATTCGAGAATGCATAGGGAAGTTTGAACAGTGCCTATCTGTTATTCCCAGATTGGATCGGTTCTTTTGTACAATCAGCAGTTTTTCAAATATTGATAAGGTTCTTTATTATATAAACTTCGGTACAGACGGTACGATGCTGGTTTTTATTACTTAAATGATAAATAAATAAATATCGCCAGACGCACACACTAACTATACGGTCCCACGCTAAGCAAGGCTTGTATTATAGGTACCGTATAATGACGGGGGCGAACCCAGTATATATTTACTTATACTTATAGATATTAAGCATCCATGACTTGGGTACCAACTTTCGTGCTCATCACACAAAGTTTGTCCCTACCAGAATTCGAACCTGGGACGCTCGGCACAGACAGCAGGGTCGCTACCAACTGCGCTAATCGCGCCGTCAAATGGCTTACTATGTGTCGACATTATTCATGATATTCCAAGCGAATAAGTGAAGTTACAGTTATAAAGCAGATATATTAAAGATATGAGATATGTATGTATGTATGTATCCGCCCAGAAAATTTCGACATTATTATCGTTTTAGATTACCACCCTCGCTACCCTCGTCGCGTGAAAGTGACATTTGATTTAAGCATATTCAGAAAAAAAGGAATAAATAAAAATTGCTTGTCTTTGATAAACATAAAGTATTTACATTGAGTTGTGACTATTATCTAATAGGTTGGAAAAATAATGTAGAATAGTCTTATGTGTGTAATTATATAAAACTGTGTTTTAGTTGATTCTAAGATACATTTTTTTTTAAATAGCTCATAATTAAGTACTGGTAAGCATTGATATATATCAAATAAACCGATTGTGTAGACGTCATTGGACGTATTTCGGCCGATAGTTGGATTGATGTTAAAGCCATTTTCAGTTGTGTTAGCTTGCATAACCATGTAAATTCAAGATAATGACCAGAATGCTGAATCTTTTAATTTAATGGCATTAGAACGCCGTAGGGACAATAACTTATTGAACTTATCTTTTTTTTTTTTTTTTTTGTTGACGGGGGGGGAAATCTTCGATAGATACCCGGCCTCTGTGTGGGAGAGGGCCGGGTTATGTGGGATTCTTACCCACTAAAACCCCCCCGGTGGCCGCCTTCGACACATGTTGGGGGCTCCGGGATCTCCAAACGGAACGCACCGGTGCCCCTCTTGTGCCTCGCCCCCTTATGGGGGCCCGTCTCGGGGGAGCAGATGTTTGCACCCCCTGCGCCCTCGCTGCGCACGGCGGCGGGGAGCCACGGCCGCCGCCGTCCTCCTCAGGAGTCGTCATCGTCACCGGACGTCCGGGGCCCACACCCCAGTCGTCCTCGACCCCGAGGGTAGCCCGTTATTTAAGGCCCTGGGCATCAGGGCCGTATTGAACTTATCTTAAACTAACACTGCCATTGTGCAAATTACATAGATTAAGACTATCTATACATATAAATAAAATTGGAGTGTCTGTTTGTAATATTAAAATAACCGCTTTTTACTAAGTGCATTTGGATGTATACACGTTACCTATACCGAAACAAAATTTTTTACAATTTTTGTCTGCCTGTCTGTCTGTCTGTCTGTCTGTTTGTTCCGGCTAATCTCTGAAATGGCTGGACCAATTTTGACGGGACTTTCACTGGCAGATAGCTGATGTAACAAGGAGTAACTTAGGCTACTTTTATTTTAGAAAAAAAAAATAGGATCTCACGAAAAAAAATTAAAACCAATGTTGCAGCGCAGCGCCTGATTAATTTTGATAGAAACAACCTGCAATGCCTGGGCTCAGAATGGGCGAGCAGGCTGTTGTCAACGGTTGTCTTTGTTAAATACCACGCGGACGAAGTCGCGAGCAACAGCTAGTTTAAAATATAAAACATGATTGTGTCAAAATGTATTGCACATAAACATTGTTTCACAAATGAAACGGTTTACAACTAGGTATTGTTGAAAGATAAAACCTGTATACTTATTGAACTTTTAATAAAAAGCTGAGTGGGTTTGTGAGTATTATAAACAGGATTTTCATGCTAGATTTTATATATTTGGCCGAAGCTTACTGGTGGTAGGCTTCGGCCGTGGCTAGTCACCACCCACTGAACAAAGCCATGTCGCCAAGCGGCCTAGCCGTGTTCCGGCATGATGTTCAGTGTTGCCATTCATGGATGGCGGGTCAGATCAGTTGCGCTGCATGTGCCTAGTGAATGTAGCGTCTCTGTCTACTGCCGCCATCCTACCTAGGCAAGTATGCTCCATCGTAGATCTCATCGTCACTTACCATCAGGTGAGATTGAGATCAAATACTTGCCTATAAGGTAATAAAAAAATAAAATAAAAAATAATTAAAAAGTACCGTCCCACTGGTTTAGAAAAAGTTACATAAATGCTACTAATATACTGAAAATTCTAGGAAAATAACTTTGAGCCTAAAATGAATAAAACAAATAATTTTGTTAAAGAACACTTCTGCCTTTTCAAAAGAGTTTTATGTTACTGAACACAATGAAATTATAACAGCGATAATTAATTGAATGAAAAAACATTTTCAGTGTAATTAAAGAAACGCCGCGGATGCCGGGCGAAGAGTTTAATCAAAGGCTCACTGATAAATACCTACTAATTAAATATATTTTCTTTCAGTAATTAAAATTCCTTCTCGTATCTGTAGAAAATGTTTATTTTATTTTAAATATTTGTAAAAACAAAGGTATTTGTTATGCCCTCAAAAAAAAATCCATTCCTATCATTGCTAATATTTAGAAGATTTTCATGGAAAGCACTTTCTTCAATTTATTTAGACATTTTGTTTGCATATTTTAATTAATCATTTATGTGTGTACATTTTATCGTTAAATACAAGTAATAAAGTTCTTTCTACTAGTTAGGTAATAAAAGGCAATTCAAAAATGCTTTAAAAAGAAAAAAAAATAGATCTTGGTTAAACATGAACAGGACAACAAGTGATTGATTCAAAGTGGGTCCCTCGAATCACAAATAAAGCGGAAAATACGAGGCGTTTCAAGGCCAGATTAGTCACACGAGGTTCCTGGCGAAAACGTATTACTGTGTTCACTGTAAATAACTTGACCTATCTATCAAGCGACTACAAGTAAACGTGACGTTAACTATTTACGTAAGCAGATTACGTCGCCATCCAAAACCACTTAACGCCGTCGATAACGACGCGCGATCCATACAGGTGATCGTATACGTATACACCAAACGGTGCTCAACGTTTCGTTCTAATTTATTCCGTCGATAAAACCACTCGGCTTTTTAATAAACACGCGTGAATTACTTTCCTCCGCGAGATCCTGAATAAATAAATGAGGGCCTCGTCCCACACCGTGCCTACGTTCCCTTTGTATTCTCATACTTCCTGGCATGCGTAATGGGATACCCTACCAAAATGGCGGCTTAGGAATCTTTTGTGTTAAATAAAAATCAGAACAATGGACGTACGGCTAGATATCTTGCGGGGAAAGGTCAGTTCTTGCTTTGTCAACGAATAAATAGCACTAGTTTTTGTAAGATAAGTTGTAGAAGTTATTTTACTTTTGCAAAATAGTCAGTGCTGAGCATTAAAAAGTTTCCTCATCGAGAGGCATATTATTTAGTAAAAAAATAGGCTTTGCTGTGTCCCGAAGTATGAAATGAGGCTATTTTATTATAAAAGATGTTGGATACAACAAAATAGTATAAGATTTTCTTATCATTCTAAGAAAATCAGTCCTTTTTGGTCAAAGAAAATGTATGAATAAGAAAATGTTTTGAGAGTAAAATATTCCGCCTTAAACGCTTTCTTTCTGAAGATTAAAGTTTCATGGTCTCCTTTCGAGGTAATTTTGGCAAATCTTTTTTTTTTCATTTTTACTCAATATCGTAAATAATTTAGATTTTATACCACTCATAAATTTAATGATCTTATAGTTATATATTTGCAAGAATTAATAAACAGTTCAAGCATTCGGGTAGGTACTCGTATAAATCTAAAATGTAATTTCCTGTTGGTACTTAACTTGAAATTAATTCTCGTTTAGGTAAGTAGGTACATAATAAAATCCTGAATTATTTTTGAGGATTTGTTTTTTCTCGTTAATAGTATAACAATAATTGTAGGCTCACAAATTATATCTTTATATTAATATTCTGATAATTATATAATATATACATTGATCTACTAGACGTAAGATAAATGTTAAATACGTATACTTGACACCATTTATTTTTTCCGAAAAATACATACATTTGGAAAAAGAACACTTATTAGCTGCAAATACTGTTGTTGACTAAGTATATGTTATGCTATATACATATATAGGGCTTACTACAAAGGCTGCAATGTTTTCTTTTTTAAAGTAAGTTGCTCAATAACATAGCCCAGACGGGCCTTTACAATAGCCATATTAGTCATCGCGGTATAGAAGCGTAGACAGCGACATCCGATCGCAGCGACCAACACCACGTACTATGTCAATGCTGGCATGATATAACGCCAGCGGCCGCCGCCAAAACAGTTCCTGTCATGTGTATTTACCTTAACAATTTACGATTTCACTTTTAACAGCACGCGCCAAATGTTGACGATCCACGTTCACAGGGGTCGTAAAATAACTGGAAAAGTAAAGTTTTTTATGTATTTTTCCGCTTTTATAAATGTCCGTTTGTTTGTAGTTGTGTTCATTGGAAACAACTGTGGCCCCGTTTGTTAGTTTACCTACTTTCATAATACTTGTGTAATTTTAAATACGTTTTTTTTATATTACAACTGCATACAATATTTATATAATTTATAAATGATTCATATAATATAATAAACAGTGATAGCCAAATTGATAGAACGCTTGCCTCGGTAATGAGAATTGCAAGTTCAAGCCCCGGCTCGCACTTCTGGGATTTATGGATTTCATTTGCCAATCTCATTAATGTTCAATATCGCGATGAAACCTACATAACAGACAGTGCCCCTTGAAAATTGTTTGAACCCTCACCCTACCAACCCTCACTAGGCCAGCGTGGTGGAGTATGGCCAACAGTGGGACATTAAAATGGGCCGGTATTATTATTGTTATTTATACTATACATATAGTGAGGTTTATAAAAAAAAGTATTTATTTTTATTCACAGTTCTATTCTATTAATTTTAAATATATACTTAGCCACCTCTCTCAATACATAAACGATATCTCAAATTTAAAAAAAAGTAAATTAATAGCATCGAACTCTAACTTGGCCTCTTTTTCTGTATAAATTCTATTTAAAGGCGTTCGGGCGTCCCCGATTCAATGATCGAAGTTCGCTCATATTTCTTCCCTTACGCAATTGAAGTTTGTTAATGAAAGGCCCTTGTAACTTTAATCCTTGTAAGTTAGAAAATTCATGCTGAAACCATTTTCGGACAGCAAAAGAGCAACTCTATAATTTTCCCTCGTCGGTGAATGGGATAAGGTAGGATTAAGTTTTTTAATTCTAGCATGACCTACTTCTTGCTTTGTATGATATGACAAAGCACCTACCGATTACATAACGTGAAATAATTATGTATTTCACAAAGTGCGGTTTGTTTGATGAAATATAGGTATATAAAATACGAAACAATGTTGATGAGATGAGGTTCTCAAATAAACGTTAGTACGTTTACGTTACGTTCCTCCATGTTTCGTCGGTCAAAAACTGAATGCAAAATGAGAAGATTTTGAAAATGCAATAAATATTACGAATCTTTATAAATACGCATCAAAAGCAAGCGCCATCTCGCGTGCTACAAAACAAACTATAAAAACATCGCGCGTCATATTGCGGAGTATGCATGGGTAATATTCTGGCCCACAAGTTGCCACGTTATTTATTTTATCTTTAATTAACAATTTTAACAGACAGACAGACAAACATTATAAAAAATGTGGTTTTGGTATATGCCGTGTATAAATAAATGTGTTCATGGCTCATGTCACTTAGTAAATAGCGGTTAATTTAATATTACAAACAGACACTCCAATTTTATTTATTTGTATAGATTGTAATAAATTATTATATTAACGGATATATAAGACTTCATGTTATCAGCTATGCCAGTATTGAAATAAACTATTATAAACATACCTAGATCAAGTGCTTTTTACGAAATATCAACCTGAAGTAAACGCAATTATTTGTTCTTGGAAAATTATATTTTAGTGGGCTTTTATTTCACCACAGAACGAACAAATGACGATCCTAATTTAATTTGTGAGAGTAGGATGGGGACAAAATTTGATCAATTATGTACTCTATCTTCAATGAAACTTTCTATTTTATTTTATTCTTTGAGCTTTGACTTTTTCACAAAATGTTATACTTACAACCAGCGTAAAACAAAAACAATGTCTGGGACAAATGCCTCCCATTAAAACCAAGGGGATTAGTCAAGTCGGCCTAATGTTATATAGCAGACTGTACTGTCTTTCGAATATATAAGGTGTAAAAAAATAGTGTAAAATATTTTAAGTGTATAAAATACATGATAAACAGTGTTTCAGTTTTCTTTGAAAGAGCAAGCTAGTTTCACCGCGCACATAGTATGTGGTGTTATATTTAAAATTTCAAATAATTTGAGTTTTGTTTTTTCGGAAATGTGACCTTTATAGCTTACTGATGGACCTAATAAAATATGTTAAACTATTACTGTTACACCTTATATAAACCAAAACAAATATGCTCATTACATAGATACAACAATTATAAAATTCCTTTCAAAACAAACGCATTTTTTTAACACACCCCACCTTATTTCAAGTGACATAATTCATGCTACCATACAAAACCCCGCTGACCTTAAAAAATATAACACGGTTTAATTTGTGTGTCCATTTTGGGTAACATAATCCTTAATTAAGCCTTTCCGAACCTGGCGGTACGTTTAATAGCATTTGTCATTGCTAATTTACCATATTTAGATCAGGAAGGAGGCTGGCGGCTGCTATGGGAAGCATGGTTTACAAAACAGATAATTGAATGTGTTTTTACGAAAATTTTTAATTTAAACGTGCTTCGAGTTTCATTGTAAAGATTCTGCAACGCTTATATGACTATAAGATTTTTAAAATGTGTCATAATAGTTATAGTAGATGTTTGTTAACAGCTAGATATTGTTATTTTAAGCTACACATAAAAAAATATTTCAAAGTCTCAAAAGTTAACATCTATACTGAAGATAAGTAATTACGACATTTTCATATCATCATGTCACATCCATTATTTTATTTATAAAGTGTATTTATTGAATGTGTTATTGCTATTAATTACTTGACATTGGCAAAATACCCGCTAATTTGTGGGTGAGGCCATATTCATATCCATTTTATTTCATCGCAACTCATTTCGTAAAGAAAGAAGAAGAAGATAAGTAAGTGTTATGGAAATAATTCCATTATACAAAATTAATTTAAAAATCAAAATTACTAACATTGACTGTTGTATGATGAAACGAGGAGTTTATTGTGAACACTTCAAGTGGACTGACGCGGATAATAATTAAGTTGTTAAATCTCTAAGCCGAAGTTATTACACAGTTTGCTAAGATATAATGTGTTACGAAGCGTGTAGACACGGGGATTACAGGGACGTTGTTTTCAAAGAGTTAAATCACTGCGATACTAAATATTTAACGTAAATCACGCTAGCGGTGTTCTTTTGAGAAAGAAACATGCATAACTTACATCTTTAAAAGGTTATTTTTAGTTTTCAAATAGCGTCATCTACATTCAAAACGTGTACACTAAAGTCTTGAAGCTGTGCTTCTTAAGCGCATTTGTTATCATTTTGTGAAGTCAGAATTAATTAATAAAAATAATATTTATTTGTAAAGTTTATTATTTAATTCCACTGTTGTTAACTCAATGACATGGGATTTTCTAAGTCCTTCTATAGAGGAAGAAGATTCTAATCCATTATTCAATACTAGCACCATATTAACAGTTAATTGATATTGATTAAGATACCATTATATCTCAAAAAAATATTCACTCAACTAATAGTAACTGCAACATAAACTATGGTTATAATTATACGGTACATTTGCTTAAATATGTCGGATTTTCTTCAAATTTGTATCCTAACGACCATCATGTACTGCATGAAATTGTCAGTTTTGTTTTTAGTTTAATCACCTACCACTACGTATATAATTAACAGTATTATTACTCTCACAATATAATGATCTAACCATTACGCTTTCCTTCTTTTAATTACCATTAAAACGAACGTTCCACTTTTACGCCGCAATTTCAATGTTTTAAGTGCCTGGTTTTCCTGTGAGGTTAGCCATGATATATTTTAAGGTTGTCCGTTGCCAACAGATTAATCCAACTGTATTACTTGTGAAAGATTTTATCAAAAATTAGATGAATTATCAGCTGGACATTAATGAAACTGTATGAATGACTATAATAGCTTTAATATAATAAATTTAATAATATAATAACTTTGCAATAGTTTATTTCAACACTAAAACTACAGGTTTTGCTAATAAACAAGACTAGCTACCTACTAAAAGAATGCTTGTATTTTTCAATCCAAATATGTTAAGCAAGAAACATATGAGCGCAGAAAGAAAATCTAATGTGATTGTTATTTTAATTTCTGCGAATTCGTTGCGACCTTTTGTATAAAGATTCTGTATAAAGCCTTCACGTGAATAGGGTGAAGTCAGAGTATGTCCAAATTGTCTAATACGCTCGGCCAGGCCGGCCCATTACGTCTCACAAATAGACCATTAGGTCCCAATCCCTTTGCTATTTCAAAAGGATGAAGGGTTAATTTACGAGCTCAAAATTTAAATCTACGACCAACTTGTTTAATAGCAACCTTCGGGGTTAACTCCGTTGTTAAACTGTGTTATTATGAAGCGCTCTTACACGTTCACTTGCGCTAGTGTAGCACGGGGCGGTATAATGTTATAAATTACCTTTATAGCGTAAGTTTTTCAGTCTTTGCGAATCATTCCAAAGCTTTGTGGTTATTAAATGTATACGAGGATACACCTGAAAGTAATCAGTTAGGTACGCTGTCCGAATATGAATCAATAAACAAAAGGGTAGTTGTAAGCGGTCTGGAACTCCAATTAAACTAGAAACAACGCCGGTTCGGACGAGTCTGAACGGCTCCCTCGCGTCACTTGTCCACAATTAATAATAGAGGTCTGCAAGTTGGATGCCACATGTTGTTGCATGGGCACCTCTCAGCCTGCATGTTGAATACAGATGAGATTATTTATGTAAATTTGCGTCGCCTCGGCTCCACAGGATGACACCCCGGTTTGAGTAATCCCCGCATCGCAAGTGATTGATGCCAAAGCCGTTGACATTCTGCTTTGCTAGCGATCTCGGATAACTTGCACGGGGTGCTTCTTATCATGCCTATACGATGGGACGCATTTTTTAAGAGATTACGATATAGGCTCTCGGATATCTTCCCAAATTTCTTGAAAGTTTCTGTCTGCAATTAAGTATTCCATGAGCGTAGTTGTAATATTACAGGCTTTAAATAGCTGGGGCGTTGAAAAATGTTTGCCATGAATATCCATGATTTGTATAAAATATTACCACTAAAAGCAGTGGTAGCGATATTAGTAAAACGCTAGCCTTGCGAGGTTCGCAGGTTCAAATGCCGGCTCACGCCTCTGGGATTTCTGGTTTCATGTAGGAATCTCATTGATTGTCACTTGCTAAACGGGAAAGAACAACATCGTGAGGAAAGACATGTAGAGTCCGCCAACCCCCACTCGGTCACCGTGGTTGCCTATGGCTGTATACTAATCCGCCTGGCCCAATAATGGGATATTATAATATAATATTCTATAAAAAGTGTATCTAATTAAATTTTTACTTTAACACTAGCATTTTTGCAACAATATTTCATAATGAACAAATTTTTAACATACAAAAACAAATAAAGTTGGAATTAAATTAACTAAGTCTTGATCACGTAGCTCCAATATCAAAGTCTGCGTCAAGAATCTGGATCTTAATGAGAATCCAGCACTAATTGGAATGCTCGTTTCATCTGGGCTTGTGATAGGGGATCAAAACTTTATTATTTACTGAACGGCCATTACGTGACACACATCGCTTTATTAAAAACGTTAAGAAGCGAATGTACAAGGTCTAGACCTTGTATATTCGCATGAGTCTACACTCTGGACTAAATTTTTACCGATAATATAAGCGTTTCTTAGTATGGTACCGTGCTGATATTCCGTGTTCGGCTAGAGTTATAAAAAAAAAAAACTTTCTTCACCGTTCATTGTAAGTTACTCTATAATCCAACTCCTCCTAGTTTCATCTTTCGATTAAATTCGTGCGGGTTCCAAGACAATTAACTTAATGCCGGGACTCGCTGAGGATCAAACCTCGGTGTCGTCATGGGACTCCACTGGAGATCCTGGCTTACACGAGTAGCAGTGGTTGGCGTGTGTGGCGGGCCTAGTCCTATTAAAAAAAAAAAGTTACTCTATAATAAGTAGGTATGGTCTCTACATAAATACTACCTCTTACACAAAACTGGAACATGCATTAACATATTTACAACAGATCCCTTCGTATTTTCTGTTCTCAACTATACTCTTGACGCACTAACATTATAGCTCCACTGGCTACTCAACTCAATATTATATTATAAATTCAGAACTGAAACGGAGAATTATAAAGTTATCTTAAGCTAGTCTTAGGTAGGACAGCTATAAGGGCTTAAAGTAACCTGGTAGCTGTAAGCTTAAGCAAACAAACAAAGTGTATTATTGTTATAAGCCATTTATTTTTGTAGTTTATAGTCGTTTTCCAACTTTTTACTTAAACAAATGGGGGTAGAGGAACCCACTAATGACCCTCGGCTTGTCAACTTTTCCAATTATAAACCAAGTTGATCGATAATTATAGAAGCCAACAACACTGTCTAAGATGTTAGTTGAGAAACTATCTGTCACGAGTGTCGAGACCCCAATTAATATGCATTTCTCTGCGATTCTATTCAACACGTGTTTCACCTCTAAACAAGGCATCCTCATGACGCCAAGTATCGCCTAGTTCTATCAATTATAACTTTTCCTTATAGAAGTTTTAATTAATTAACATTGTCATTTATTTATTTAGAGTTGCCAACAGAGTTTACAATAGTACATGTTATATAGTAAAAAAAAAAAAGAGTGATATTAGATAATTGCGACTCTAATAACAGGCAACCACATCATGTGCCACAGATACAGTGTAACATATAATAATAATTAAAAAAATGAGATCAAATGTAGAGCATACTAGAGGTAGCACTTAAACAGAGGTTCAACAACAATAGACGTAAGTGGTAATATAGGTAAAACATGTGTAAATAAATCAATGAATATAGGGTTCAAGAGTTTATGTTATGTTAGAAACATTAACCAAAGGTCATAGGTTGCATTGTCCAGCAGAAATGTGTTTTGTAATGCCATTGTTAATGGACAAAAGCTTTTTATATATTTCGAGGTTTTAAATTATAATAATTATATACAATAATCGGTGGTTAAAAAAAACCGCCCCACCTTTCTCTATTATTGTCACGATTGTCTTAACAAAACGTGAATTCATAATATCGTTTTAATTTTTCATACTATTTAACTTGTCACCTACGTCAGACATAGTCGCACTGTAAAGGTACCGTTTTTAGAAAAATAAAATAAAAATAAGCAGAATACCTATAAAAATCATTATCTGTTTAGTTTATGTAAAAATATATAATTAGCTGTGACAAATCTACAATGGTTCAAATAAAGTAATTTCACAGGACGCAAACACAACTGAAATCGCTTTTTCTAAAAGCAATTCAGTCTATTCGCTGAATTACATAGTCCTCTCGTGATCTGCTCTTATTTAATGTACTCGTTTTACAAAGAAAGTTTTAAATTGTATTTTCCTACAGAGCATCCGGCACTCTCATTGTGCCCGGATCTCCCGACTGGGCACTAAGAGAGACCCCGTTCGTCCTGACAAGAAACCTTGATAAATTATTTGGTACAGTTTTCTTTGTAACGAAAATTAACTTATCAGACATAGTATGACGGATGATTTATTTTTTGATGTATGTAATATTAAATAAATAAAATGCATTATGAAGGGCCTGTCCCATTAACGCGCGGCGTGATGTTTTTTATAAAATCTGCGCTATGAAGTTCTTCTATCTAGTCTATATATAGTCTATCTTAAAAAAAAATCTTTTACTACGTACTACCTCGCAAAAATACCAAAGCTGTGAGAAATTCACCACCACAAGAATGTTGCCGCTAACGACAGTTTATTGACGTAAATACAAAATTAAAAATCAAGTTTAATTCTTGAGAAGTACGAATTCAAACCCTTACTCATTAATAATAATACCTAGCTATACTATTTAAATTTTGAAGCAATACATTAATTGGGTTATAAAATGAAATATTTTTTTTTTCTATTCACTTGCTTTTATTCTAGAATAGATTTTAGAAATTAACCGACTAAATTTGTCACTAACTCAAAAAAAAATAAACGCTCCAGCTTAAACAAACTTTTTCAAAGAGACCGCAATTCTATTAAAGTTCCTTAGAGTTTGTAAGTGTTGGAAAAAAATCGTGGTGGAAATGCCAGCGCTAGTTCCGGACCGTGGCTAAGGTGTGGAGGTGCCTGCCGGTCATGAATAACACAGAAGCGTCACCGCCTTTGCCGTGTATCCATTGCAATAATAGCAAATTCTTTTTACACATTTCTTGATTCGTGAACTGTGTCGGGTGTTTGTTACCTCTCTGAATAAAATGTATTTTCGCAAGTATAAAGATCGAAACTGCCTATTATTTCCAACGATATAATTTATTTTTATGTGTATATTTTTAATATTTAGAAGTTACATATACGGGATGGCATTTTTAACCGCACCTGGAGGGAAAGTACTCTTAACACTGGGGTTAGCAAATTTAACTCACAGCAAACATTCCATCGAATACTCGGTAATCAAACTGGCTGAATGTCGAAAAAATAACACCCTGTTTTTATGGCGTCACTCGATAGGCTCAATTATAAGGACGAAATCTCTCTAACAAACATAATAAATTAAATTAAAGGAAAACCATCTTAACTTTTTTTAATTGAACGGAAAAAGGGCCAAACTAACTAATTAGTTCGTCGAAATGAACTCCAGTTTGTCGGATACACAAATTTATTCTTTTAAGGAATTTATTTTCAGTAGCTTTAAATAGCGAGTTGTGATGAATATAAAAAATCGCATTGTAAACCTCAGTTATTAATTCGTTTACAGTAGCGAAGCATTTCTGGTAAATTAGATTTTTTACATATCCCATAAAAAAATCTTACGGAGTGAGATCTGGTGATCTCGCATGCTATCTGATTGTAGTGTTTGCACCAATCGAGGTTTTGAAATTGAGGCATGTTTGTTAGACAGATTTGATCCTTATGATTGACCCTATCGGTGAATACCATAAAAGTACAGAATGTTATTTTTTCACGTTTTAGCTGGTTCGATTTACGTGTGGCAAGCGAGTTTTCGAAAATCATTAAACGCAGATTTGTATTTTTTTTTATTCACGACGGTTACCCTTTGAATAAAATTTGCTATCTCCTACTTTTCATCCAGATGCGCTTAAAAATTCTACCCCGTATACTGACCTTATCAAAAAAATTCGCAGTTTCCCGCTCCAAGTAAAATATATTCGTCTCTGAACTGAATACATGCCATCGCAACTTGCGTTAACTTTAAACTTGAGATTATGTAAATGTATTTACCCGAGCCAGTACGGATCCTTATAAGCTTTCTCACTCAGCTTGTAAGGTTTTATTACGACCAAACGAAACTTCGTGAAATTTGACTTCTCAAGTATTCATCATCAAAATATGAGAGGAGCTAAAACATTGTCGCTTTCGCAAAGAATATGTTTAAATTTGGCAAGAGGACGACAAATTCTCATTGCATCTGCAGACGGCGGCAGGTGCGCGTACCGTGAATAAAGAAAAACCTCTCCGCCTTTGCCGGGAATATTTTTATAAGGAAAATGTATCGTGCACGCTGCGAGCGCCGCTTTACCGGAGAATCACTGCTTACTTCTAAGCTAATGTTACGTTTAATATATCCGATTATGCCTTTTTAAGCTAATGCGACATTAAAGATAAAAGTTACTAATATATTATTTACAACTCCAACAATTTTAACAAAGTTATTATGTGTAATGAAGGATTTTTATAAAACAAAGCAAACGTAATGAAGTAATCTAAATATTGCTAGTCAAAATCAGATTTTCCTTAAGAGTATATTTACAAATTAATGCTAAAAGGATAAAGTTGAAGCTTGTTACGGGGATGACATATGACTGTTTGTCTGGAAGCTATTTTTGTTTTTGTCCTTTGTGATATGGATACTGTTTTAATTTTAAGATTATAACCACATAGCAAAGCCTAATTATATATCCGTGCTCTTGAGGGCAAGTTACGAGTATGGGTTCGGCTGGCATTGTAAATTCTATTAGAGGCTTTACTGGCGGTCAGATGCTTGTCAATTTTCGACCTTTACAGATAGCCACTAGCCCACTAGTTAGGTTTGACTAATTCTAGTCTCCAATACAAAATGGGCAAGGGAGTAGCAGTATACAACTTTTGTTCTTTTTAAGTGCTGTCCGCCTTCTATGTGCTTTTCGTAAGCCACGTACGTTCAATTACAGACTCTTATTTCACCGACTAAGGCTTTGAACTAACTTCCTGCTATCAAGTCACTGTGGACCGTAGACCTATATAATCTGATCTGCACACCCGCAAAAAATATATTATGCAAATAAGAACACTTCATTACGAATATTTTCACATTACTCGTATATCAGGAAAACCCGTTGGAGCATTCGCTCGCCTCGCTTATGTAAATGCTGCCGGTGCGTGCGGACGTATTCAAGCCTTCTGATTTTATCGCCGAGTATGTGATTCACTGAGGTGTGTGATATATTTACATTTTATCTCCTCATACGATATTATTTGACTGAAAAGAACCGGAACGCCGGAACGATTTGCCGATGAGAACGTATTTTTTATCACTGACGTACCGATAAACTTGTTATTTTTGTAAGGATTACATATTTTTGAATTGAATGAAGATAAACTAACATAAACACAAAATGGTGTATAATACTACAAATAATTCTATTGTACTTTTGTGAGCAAACCTGAATAACGAATGAGTCGATGGAGCAATAGCGAAAAATTTGTTTCAGACTGAGTTAAAAACACCTTTGGTGGAAAAGGGAAGATTTTCCAGCCATGTGGGTGGTATGCCTGGCGGGGCGGCCGCTATGCCCCGACGGATATTGTCGGGATCTTGTATATATATATATTACTTGCTCCAAAAACTCTTGTAGCGCGATTCAGTATTGTGATGAGAATTGTCTATTGTTCTGAACGCGTCTGCAGCGCCATGTGTGTAGCTTGAAGTGGTCGCTACACACCAATAAAACCAGGCAAGTGTATTATATCATACTTACTGAGTCAGACGATTATGATTTATATTAATTTGATGATCCACTTCGACTCTCTAATCAGCTCGAGCTTTTTTTTTTTTTTTTTGTTGACGGGGGGGAAATCTTCTATAGATACCCGGCCTCTGTGTGGGAGAGGGCCGGGTTATGTGGGATTCTTACCCACTAAAACCCCCCCGGTGGCCGCCTTCGACACATGTTGGAGGGGCTCCGGGATCTCCAAACGGAACGCACCGGTGCCCCTCTTGTGCCTCGCCCCCTTATGGGGTTATGGGGGCCCGTCTCGGGGAGCAGATGTTTGCTCCCCCTGCGCCCTCGCTGCGCACGGCGGCGGGGAGCCACGCCCGCCGCCGTCCTCCTCAGGAGTCGTCATCGTCACCGGACGTCCGGGGCCCACACCCCAGTCGTCCTCGACCCCGAGGGTAGCCCGTTATTTAAGGCCCTGGGCATCAGGGCCGAATCAGCTCGACCTTGGACTAACTTTCTCTACCGTAAATATTTGAATTCACGTGTCACTAATTGTACAATTCTCAATCGGATCACGTAGTCGCGGAGGCAGCCGTAAACAGGCGATATTTCGCGGACATGGAAAGTTTGTACCGCGCCCCGAACTCGAACATGGCCCAACAGATTGTGGCTCGTTCAAGCTAGGATTAGGGATGCCATTAAAAATGTTCTGTAATACTACATAAGAAATAAAAAAATCCTACTTTGCTTGCTGTTAAAAACACTTAATATTTCAGATACTTACTCGACGTGATTATTTATTTGAGAAAAATGTGAATTTCGAAGTTTAAAAAATACTTTATACCGTAATTAAAATTTCAATAACAAACTAACAAATTATTTTGATATTGATGCATCAGAAAAAGATAATATCATGTATGGGCTTTGTCTTTTGTAATAGGGTCACTATGATTTACGGCCCCATGCCCTCTATAAATATGTAACAAGTAATATCTTAGAAAAATAAGCATTGGGCAACCCTATCTAGGAACAATTAAAGCCAAATGCTCACCGACACCACTGTTTCATTGTAAGCCGTTATAAAGGATCGCAAGGGGAATTCACCGCAACAGATTTCACTGTTATTCTTTTTAATAACCGTCGTAAGCGTTATTCTTTTTCTTTTATCTAACATCGTTTGAGATTAAGTGGCCTGTAATGTTTTTACATAATTTTGTAGGTTCTATATATAAAACCCAATGTTATTGTAATACAACATCATTGATATAACAAATGACATTCAAAGCTATCAATTTTGAATTTAGAATGAAGCCGTTATTATGTGCTTCTTGTCTACGAATAACTTATGGTACACTTCGATGTATGTATATATATATATATATATATATATATATGTATCCATTACTGCTTGAACATATAACGCATTGGTAGGATTAGAGTGTAAAATGGCAATGACATTTCAACATTTTTTTTTTGGAGATGCCATGATATTTTGGCTTCGTTAATGTATGAGGTTCTACGTCTGTCATGTAGGTTGTTATTAAAAAAATGACATCTTATTTCATCTTACAAAAAATATATCTATGTATTATAGTTATAGAATTCTAAGGATTTCATCGCGTTTATTTTTCGTTTTTACGTTCCCGACGTTTCGGCTGCTTAATTTTATTTCAATGTGTAGTATTCGCGTAAATATAAGAAATCAATATATAGAATTCTAATTACCTTATTTTCATATACTAAGATTTTTAATATAGTTTTCGCAGTGTCCATTAGGTGTGGCATTCCATATTTCCCTTAATGCCAACCCCGCAACGCGCTAATTCGTATAGGCACGTGAGGGTGGAATTAACCCACTGTTCTTAATTACATTTTCGCATGCTTCACTTTCGTTAAAACACGTCCCTTTGTACACAGTTTACCCATCCTCTTTCATTCACAGCTGAATTTTCATCTAAATTATTTTGTTGAACTTTAAATATTCAGGTTATTTTGATGAAAATTTCGTATTTGGGACAGTTGCATTTACCCCCTAAATTCACGGAGTTTTCGACGCACAGATGAGATACCACAACTGTGAAAATTCTGTGTTAATTCTGTAATACCGTGTATAGAACGAAAAGTATATTATACCAATGATATATTAGCTACATTATCTTATTTTCTACGTAACCAACTAGGTTTAAAAATATATTATGTATTTGTATAAGAGAAAATTATGAGCTTATAATAACAAGAATCGCAGCGCAATCAAATAAAGGATTAACCTTCGAGTTTAGTGTTAGCGTAAGATATTCCCATGGCCACGTACATCTAACGATTACAATCGGCTTATGTTCGCTGTAGCTGTAATAAAGTTGGGTAATCTCGCAATAACCCTCACCGCACAATATATGTTTACCAGGACCTTGTGCACATACAATGTTTCTTGTTGAACCTAAATGTTGCAAAATTAACCACTTCTTTCCTAAAAGAAGTCGCTTTTAAGTTCCAACTTCAACTTTCAACAACTTCAAATCAACTCTTAACTTGAAAGCGAACCCTAGAACTCACCGTTGAATTTATAAAAGCTAAAATATATTTACAATAGCATTATCAAACTTTTATAGAATAAAATTTATGTTGTAAATAAATTGTAACTTTCTATTAAATCTACGGTTAGTTAGTAGACTCATTTTCAAGTCTATACTGCCGTGTTATTCGTCTGAGGGCACGCGTAACAAACCATTAATGGCGTCCAGACCGCTCGCTTGATGGTTAAACAAATAATTAAAAAAGTATTCAACCGCGTCTTTCTATAAGATACTGTATGCTACATGTCAATAAGTACCAAGTTATATTGATTTCTTATTATTGCGCGAATAGTACACATTGAAATAAAACAATATTTTTTCGGATTTTCCAAAGCCGAGGAAACCACTTTCTACGTAGATCGGACCGCAAGTAACAACTAAATTTGATGGTACCCCAGTTCAAACTATGACACTAGGACGTCAACCACCTCAGTCCTCCCGTGACCATGGTTGCTGTAAAGCAGCCGAAACGTCGCGAACGTATAAAGATACAATAAATGCGATAAAATCCGAAAATAAAATGTTTTATTTTGTGGTACCAATTCATCTTAGAAACAATTGTAATAACCAACACACACAGCGGCACGGATGCCTTCAACACGCCACCACCGAAACAATAACATTGTCACATAAACAACTCGAGCAGTTCAGGTACCCACAATAAAAGTAACACAAAGTAACATAAACACCTACGCATATGTTAAACACGATGAAATGATAAAGTAAAAGTAATGCTGTCAATTCTGAAAGCTACGGAGTAGACGGAGAGCTAGGAGACACATTAAGAATTTTTTGAAATTCAATATATACTTATCTTCTAAAAACTATTTCAAATGCCGTTGTAAACTGCTATACGTTTAAGGTATTTTTTATGACTGATCATACATATTTTTTTACATTTCTGACATATTGCAGTGTTACTTGATTCTATAATAAAATATTTTTGTAGTTTTTAAGTAAATATGCAATATCTAAAAGTAACATTCATCCGTTGATTACTTTCAGGTTCTTCCCGTGAACTACTCTATGCGTGGATAAGTAAAAAAAAATCTTCACATATTTTCCACCAGCTCCGAGGGTACTCTAACATATTTCAAGGTGCTTCAAAGTAGCTTAAAATGGCGGCGCCTTCGAGTAATTTCCTTCTTGCCACAACGGTGGCTTGATACGGAAAGTTAACATTGTAACGTGTGAATTTGTTAGATTCATGGGAGAATTTCAGGAGCATGCATAATCTGGAAAATGACAAGGCAAATATTGAGATTCGATTTGGTTCAGGTATTGCAATAATTTAGAGATGACTTTTGTGATAATGTGTAAATGCAATCAATCTATACAAGCTTTAGGGTTCAAATATTTATAACTAAGTTACAACTTAGTACATAAATGTATGTGGTATAACATGAAACCTTTTGTCGGTCTTTTGCGGTTCACACACAGCTAAGCGTTAAATGTGAAACTTGAATGATTTGATTAGGCGTTATCGCGCCCCAGAGTTTCCTTACTTATTTCATCTAGGCCAGATGTAACCCAGTTTCAATATATAACAGCTCTCACTCGGTTATCGCCAATAGAGGCAATATGTTTTACGCCCACCCAGAGGCGTTTAGAGCTAAAATTTATCTGTACTAATAAATAACAGCGGCCTACTCCCAACCTTGTTAAATAAACACGACGTTCGCACCACATTTTTCATTGAGGAGCAGCTCAGGCCCAATCGCGGGCACTGTGTATTCACCAAACGGCGGGAGCTGCAGCTATTTATTGAAACCACAGCCATGAATTACTCTCACAATTTCACCGGTCTTTCAAAATTTCAAGGGTAGCGAAGGGAATAGAGACTGCCTGTTAAGCTTTTTAGTCTACATGTACAGTTCTCTGAACCTATATTAAAACTTCGGTCGGTAAGTCAAATTTATTGATATGCTATATGTACAAGAGTTCCACTTGCAAATAAGTAAACCTCTAAACCAGAAAATATACCGATATACATTGGCACGGTTTTTGTAATTACCAATCCCTAATCCATACTACCTAATGCTACTATTTTCCTCTTCACATTCGAAGGAATTTGTTTTTTTAATAAAGTACTAAGATACACAAGACACCTTCAATTTATTTAAATCGCATTTATTCAGCATTGAAATTCCAACCTGTTCAAAATCAAAATTGCTATACAAAACCATTAAAAAGTTTACCGCCACTTTAGAATTCCTCCAAAGTTAATAATAGAGCAACAAAATGAATAGAAGTTCCAATAAGAGGCTTTTTGTATCGACCTCCTTGGAGCAAAGTGTAATGACCCTGTTTCGGGGAAGATTCGCTGCCGCGGGCCAAAGGTTGCCTACTTTCGTGGATGAGTTATTTGAAAATCTTAAACTTTGTTACATAAATCGTTTAATATTGTGTTGCCTTCCAGTGATTGCTTTTAAAAGCTATAAATTGTGCATGAATACTTTACATTCTATTGAACAACTGATGCAAATAGTAAGACAGAATTGATAGCATATAGAGTAGGGTTAGGTAATTTTTTTCATAATATCAGTTTTATATGTAATGTTTTCCATGTATTAGATTTTTATCACAGCTTGGTGTAGAAGTGTATTCGTAGGCTACTCGACTTTCTGCACTGGGTGGTTGCGGGTTCTGTCTGAGCAAATTAGGCAATGATTATTTCGTAGTTTCCTCTCGTCCAGGCATAAGTGTAACTGGAATCATTTCGTGGTTTATGAAAATGATGTGAACAATATAGGAGTTTGAATAGGTGATTTACACACGAGTCACATAGGTTCAATAAAATTACAAACCGTTCTACCGAATATTTATATGGCTATATGTTTTGTAAAAAAAAATACATATAAATGCTAAAAGGAGTTCGCTAAATACGATACGATTTTATAAAAACGATCAATATTAAAAAAAAAATCTATATCTTTTATAATATCATTGCTATATTTTATCCTCAGCTTATCATAAAGGAAAATAAAGAAATTGTATTTAATGATTTACACAAAATGATAATTTTTGTAACTATAAATTTAAATCAGTTTCAGTTTTATTGAGATCTTTTATCTTTCTGTAATGGTTTGGTTTATGTTTACATCAAAAAATATTTATCTCTATCATTAGCAACAAACCTCAAATGAATCCTATGATGAACGGTACTCAATGGATACATTTTAATCATATCTTACCAACGCGTGACAATTATACGAACATTGGAAAATAATTGCACTAAAACATAATTGTTTCAAACTCCAAACGTATTGAGCGTTTGAAACGTCCATATGTCCTAATGGTAAGCTCCCAACACGGTTTCAGGGTTTATCCCCCCATATATCTCGTTGCACCAACAGACTCATACGCTCAAGGCAGCCCCATACTAAATTATCAATTTACCGACAGCCTGCCTAACCAACACCTGCCTAAATTGTTGCGTGCCCATACACCATTAATCAGCAACTGCCGAAACTTGTTAAGCGATACAATCTTCATAATAATGTTCCCATGATGACGGATTATATATCATCCGGGAAGTAATATATAAGTGGAAAGTGTATGGATGGGATGGAAAATAAATTGGATAAAGATAAGATGACAATGGGTTTCAAATATCAGCTGAAGACCTTGTAACGGTTCATTTTGTTTAACAATAGAAATTCTTATTAAGACATTTCTCTACACAGGTTAAAATCTACCACTGAAATTTATAGAAAGATTATATTTGAAAATATACTTTCTTATAAATATAAGGCTTTGTAATTTAATTGAAAATGTATTTGGGGTTATATTGGATGGGACTAGAGTACACACGTCGATCATCTAACACAAGTGGAGATTGGTTGTGCCCAATAAGCTTGCGCGACTCTTACATACTAGTGTCAAATTAACAATAGCCATTTGGGTATTATTAATTCCGCCCCCTGATTACATATCTTGCCTAGCTTAGTGATAGCAAAGCGACCGCAATAATCGCGCAATATTTGCTTTCAGATCACAGATTTAAATGACGACGCAGCGCTATGTAATACGAATTAGCGATTTGAAAGCAAATATTGCGCGGTTATCGCTATCGCTAGGCTTTTGCAAGTTACGTAATCAGGGGGCCGTTGTGTTTAAATTATATTCTTGTTTAGATAAAGTTATATCCAAATTCTTCAATGCGAAAAAATTAGGACTATTTCTTTTCATTGAAAATCATGAGTGTGTATTTATTGTCTAGTAAGACATTAACTTACTGTACTTAACTTTTTTTAAATGGTGTAAGTAACTACTTTCAGTCCCTTAAAAGCATTCTTGGATTATAAAATACAGTAAATGCGGTCACTCTTGAGAGCGAACATGCTGGACTAATTATGCTGAAAGATGTAGAAATATTTATTAAAAACTTATTGACTCTACGAGTAGAAATACTGCCATTTTAAAAAAAGCGTAAAGTAAAGGCTAAATGTTTGCACAACATTGCTTGTTAATAGTTTAAAAATAAAATATTTTATAAGCCTATGTTTCAGTCATCCATCTTGAGCGCGGAACAAAACTATAGTCTCAAAATACACTTGATTGAAAACGGGGCTAACTCAACTTCAGCCGCCATCCCCAAGGCAATCTGAACACTTCCATTTGGCTGTGATAGGTAAGAAGTAGATATATATATATGACACTTTGTGGTATTTCCGAACACGTGATAACAAATCAACAATATCAGTAGTAAGTCATGAGTACCGTCTAATGTAATCGTACTGCCAATCACTAAATTTCATGAAATAAATTTAGCTCCCGCCTCAAGTTGGTTTCAGTTTAGTTGTAGGAACTGAAACTTAGTATATAATTTTACTAGCTGCGCCCGGCGGTGTTACCCGCGATAAAAAGTATGAAAAATTAAAACATCTATCCCACGGGAACCAAACATTTTACCGGGATAAAAAGTAGCCTATGTGCTATTCCAGACTATGATCTATCTCTGTGCCAAATTTCATCCAGATCCGTTCAGCCGTTCTGGCGTGAAAGAGTAACAAACATCCATCCATCCATCCATCCATCTATCCATCCATCCAAACTTTCACATTTATAATACTAGCTGCGCTACGCGGTATTACCCGCAATTAAAAAGTATGTCTATCCCACGGGAACCCGTTTTACCAGGATAAAAAGTAGATAGCCTATGTGCTATTCCAGACTATAGTCTATCTCTGTGCCAAATTTCATCCAGATCCGTTCAGCCGTTCTGGCGTGAAAGAGTAACAAACATCCATCCATCCATCCATCCAAACTTTCACATTTATAATATTAGTATAGATTGGTATAGATTTCCCGCAATAATTATGGTGAAAGAGCTTTTCGTAAATCTAAGGTACCCCAATATTACTTTCTAACGAAGACAGACAATTGAGTTTAATAAATAAAAAAACATTCATGAAAAAAGCAGTGATAGCCAAGTTGGTAGAACGCTTGCCTCGGTAACGAGAATCGCAGGATCAAACCCCGATTCGCACCTCTGAGATTTCTGGATTTCATGTGCGAATCTCATTTTAAACCACGATTTTCATTTGCTAAACGGTGAAGGAAAACAATGTGAGGAACCCTGCATGTCTGAGAGAACCCCTCGAAAGATGTGTGAAGTCCGCCAACCCGCACTGGACCAGCTTGATGGACTATGGCCTAATCCCCCTCGCATTGAGGGGAGGCCCATGCCCAGCAGTGGGACATTAAAAAAGAGCTGGTATTGTTATTATTATTATGTTTACATATGATATGGTTAGGTCACCCAGTTAGATATAATACATAAGTATATACATATATGTGTCACCAGGCGGGGCAAACGGCGGCTCTGGCTGAATTATTCATGAGGCATATGGAACTAAAGCAGACTGGATTTCAAACGAGAATTTTAAAATATTTGTACGGTGCTCTAAAATTGAAAATTGTTTTATAACTAGCAATATAACATAACAAATGTTTTTTTCCTTGTTCCCAAGGAGTTTTTCAACTCTAACGCGATGCAAAGAGAGGTAGTTATTATAAATTTGACGTATGTATGTTTGTATGTGTGATAGTTTTAAATGCCCTGATGCGTATAGCGTGAAAACGATAAAACCAATGTCTATCACATACAGCCAATACATATCTTACTGCTACGAAACAAACACCATATTAAAAGTGGCTCATACATTCCAGAGCTATGATGCTATAGACAGACAAAGTTTTTAGTAGCGTAAAAAGTTACGTCTGGTGTAAAAACTTTTCCGCGAACAGCAAATAAAAAAGTAAAATGTCTGAAGAACATACAGTTTAATAACCTGTAAAAGAAAGTTTTAATATTACGGCTCTGATAAAAACAATAAGAATAAAATGGTTCCGTCGACTTCTTAAAGATTTTATAAGTTAAGCGGCTGTTTAAGAGTCATGTCGGGTAGGATCGTAAAAATAGAGTTTACATCACCGTGTTTGTTCAGTGGTAAGACAAGGTGCGTTGTGAGTCTAACGTTTACTAGGTTCTACTATTTTGCCCTCCCCCTGAATTTGCACTTGGCAGTTTAGTGCAATATATGCTGGTGCTTTTCGAACTCGAAAAGCATCGAATACTTCAGTGCGAATAGCGATGTATAGGTAGAATATCTGAAGTAGAATGAGCGAATTTTTGTTCTTCCCTTTTTAAGGCTTAAAATAATATCTAGGAAAACAAAATATTCCTTATGTTCAGTATATGAATATTTATAATCTGTCGCAATTTTTAATAAATTCCTATTTTGTAATCATAACTCAATTAAAAAAAAAATACAACCGAATTGAGAAACTCCTCCTTTTTGAATTCGCTTAAAAGTGGGTACAGCATGGGTACGTACACTAATAAAAAGTTTACGTAGTTGAATGTTGCAAACATATATCGTCAAAATTACCAAGCTATGAATCATTTTATAATTAGCACTAGATATTGTTATGTCTCCCGTACATATATTAAAATAATAACCCCTGCGTATAATTACTCACAGCTACACATAGAGGCCACACCTTAACTAGTATATAAATAATAAAAAGCTCGCATCATGATAATTACGGCAAAGGTTACGTTTTGCCCTTTTTCGTTCATACATTTAATATTCATAGGCTAA
Organism: Pheosia tremula; assembly: GCA_905333125.1. NCBI lineage: Eukaryota > Metazoa > Arthropoda > Insecta > Lepidoptera > Notodontidae > Pheosia > Pheosia tremula. Next base: position 3,873,208 of record HG995405.1, on the reverse strand, counting down.
TTTCACGTGTCTTTTATAGCTCGGCCACATTTCTACGATAATATAAAAAATGCTTTACGTGTAGAGTGGGTAAATTTAAATTTTATGTGTTAGTATTAGAAAATTACTTGTACCCTTCAAGGCAGAGATGCTTTGATGTCACAGGCGAGATGGTATCATTTCGTACCATTAAAACCAATTGTATAATAGATTAATTATCAGCCTGTTTCTGATTAACGCTACCCACAACATATTTGACAGCTTATGGGAATCTGTCAAATAAGTTGAGGATAGGGTTTAAAAAAATATTATATTATTATTTCTGTAACCACCACGGCCACGACTCGCCTTGAGAATTTATAACTATTACCATCCTAGACCAATCAATCCTTTTTACGTAGTTTTACGGTAACTTAAAACGTCTTCCATCCCCTTCACACAACAGATTTCATAAGTAAGTATTACATTGACAGCACGTTTTCTCAATAGCGTTACGCTTAAATTGGAAGTTCCTGCTTACCCTAATGGTGTCATAGCCTTAAAACCTAGCTCGCCTTGAAATAGGTTTTAAAAAGAGACTCATAACATCTAGTGTTAACTAAAAAGAAGGTAAACTAGCAAATCATGAATAGTCCCTGCGTGAGGGGTAAGTTAGGTACCCGTAGCTTAATCGGTACCAGACGTAGCTACCGTGCATTCCTTTGGATTCTGATGGGAAGGTGGAGGGGGTGGCACTGGTCTTCGAAAAACTTGTGTTGCCTAAAATTTATCATCAGCGATACAGCGTTAGTAGAGCGGCTACCTAACCTACTACGAAGCTGTTTAAAACGTCTTCCTTAGATGGTTCAGGCCAAGTGTAAGCCTTAAGAATACGCGTTCAAATTACCACACCACTTATTTAAAATTAAACTCCCTTAAACACTCATCCGGGCGAAACTGTTTCAAATTGCTACATAATTATAAAGATCGCTTTGACATCACATTGATGGGATTACAGTTGAACGTAATAACTCGTTAATTGGAGAGCACCTGCAATTAGTAGGGGTGGTACATATTATATGTAGCGTCGAACTTAATAGTAATAATGTGAGTATAAATGGGAAAAGTTAAGTCATTTAGTAGCTCCTTCGAGTTAGCGGCTCCGCTCCCGTCGCGCGGCAGACGGACCGAATTCCCCACTTCACAATCACCCCTTTTTGTAAAATTACACCTCTAACGTGACTAGAATGGGAACTGGGGCAATCAGCGCAAAACGCTCGCCGGCTTTCTAATACTGTAATTTCATTTTAATTTTATTGCGCTCTTGGATTAACCGGTGTACACTAGTTCCATGCGGTGTTTTGTAATTACAAAGGATTTTATAGGTAACTAGCTGTCCCGGCGAACTTCGTAACGTGTTAGTAGAAAATTATTTGTAGTTTTTTTTTTAGTAAATTTTTCTCATGTTTTAATAGTTATTTAGGAGCATAGCAGTGTAACGACACGTGTATTTATATGCAGAATTATTCGTAGGATTTAGGGCCTACGAATAATTCTAACGAATAAATACTAACCCTCCAATTTATAGACGTGTTATAACTTTATCAAACGTCACATAGTAGTACGCAAAGCAAAAATCTTGTGCGCAGTACTATGTGACGATTGATAAAGAAAATGAATATTAAACTACATTACTACTACATATTAAAGTCCTGTAATCAGCTTGATATTTGCAATCAATGAGCTGGATCGCTTCATGTTCGTTTCAAAGCAGAAAATTACTCAGTGAACCGTAACTAATCTGAATACCAGTTAAATCTATATACATATATACACAAAGTATTGTTAGTTACACCAATTATTATTCAAGAACAGGTGGCCCGATTTTCATGCCCTTTTATTTTTTTAATTTGTCTCCGCCCCGATTAGCAGAGTAACTATTAAAACATGGGATAAAAACACTAAATAATAAAGATAGTTCATTTTCTTATCGACTTGATTCTCAGGTAGTACGAAGTGCGCCGGGACAGCTAGTATTTCCATATCTTCAAAATAAATTAGATACCAACCATTAGTCGCTGTTCATCTTTTAATTAATTTTGGTCTAAAATCGCAAACGCGCGCACTGAAGCGACATCGATGTTCCGACTCGATTAATTTCCTGTCTATCATTTCCACGACGGCATGATTTATCGAAACACTGAGACATGTAAAATGTTGGTATACTTACAATTAGAAATTAGCACAATCAAAACGAAACTATGGTTCATCTATACTCTATACAAATAAATACAATTGGAGTGTCTGTTTGTAATATAGAAGTAACCGCTTTTTACTCAGTGTATTTGGATGTATACACCGTACATATACCAAAACATTTCTTTTTACAATTTTTGTGTCTGTCTGTCTGTTTGTTACGGGTAATCTCAGAAATGGTTCGACCGATTTTGATGGGACGGTAACAAGGAGTAACTTAGGCTACTTTTATTTTAGAAAAACAGCCCCCCTACCCCCGCCAACGACTTAATAGCACAAAGGCGGGCTAAGAACGCGCGAGCCGGCTATTGCTAACGGTTGTGTCTTTGTTAAATACCACGCGAACGAAGTCGCGGGTAACACCTAGTTGTATATAAAATTATGAACCACTCAGCGTACCTACTGAATTAAAAATTCGACTTAAAATTACTTTGGTTTGTTTTATTTATGACACTCAAATATCTGGCAGGAGTGAAATTATAAAGCTCGCGAGTACACCGCGCACTTGACCCCACCGAGCCCACTCGCCAATGAAAATTTAACGAATGACCACCACAAAAGGAAATTGCAGCCGCGTCGGGTTCAACGTGTAAACCCTTTACCATGTGAAAAATAAAAAGCGCCGTAAGGCTGCAGAAAAACCGTGCCGGTAATCAACCCAAGCGTATTTTATCCACCGAGATCGACGAGACATTTATGAAAATTATTTCTTTTTTATAAAAAAAAAAAAATACAATCGAATTGAGAACCTCCTCCTTTTTGAAGTCGGTTAAAAAGTACAGTTTAATATAATGCATTACACTACCAGCAAAAACAGATTTTATTCCAAATTAATACAAATTTTATTCAGGATTAGATGCCCCAATTTTGCACCAAATGCCTAGCCTAGTTAGCCTTATCACACTAGGCCTCTAACGGAATCCTGTTAAGTTCGTAGCGGCCTAAGAGGCCTGGGATCTGAAAGCTTCCCGCAGCACGTGACGCAACAAATAAAACCTTACTTAATTCACAGATCCTACTGGAAAATTTATGCCGCGCAGTATCTCTTTAATGCCGAAGCCGTGACGACGCGTACATATCAACCGCCCTCCACTGGCAACAACCGTGACAAGTCGGTTGTATCAACAATCGATGAGCCCTGCGTGATACGTCTGGGCTGTAACTGCTTGTTTGAATTAAAGATAGCTGGATACGCATAAATTAATTCATTTAATTTGGGATTTATTGCACGGAATCACAATTAAAATGTATTTAGGGTTCCGTACCTCAAAAGGATATAACAAGGATATAACGGATAAGGATATAACAGAACCCTAATACGGCCAATCTTGTGGCTGTATATCAGTCACAACCATTTCTTTATGTTGACCATTATACTACAACTAGTCGTCAAAAATTACACTTTTTTTTGTAGGATTAGAGTCTCACGCCCGTCTTGTATGCCGGTTCTATTGAGAGGAAGATATGATAGAGTAATCATCTCATTACGTGAGCCTTATTAGAATATAATAGGCAATCTGTGTCATACCTTCTTGCTTTAACTAACAAGTGTTTCGGTAAATGAGATCGAATAGTTGACAATAAACAGATAAATAAAGCGTAAAGTAGTTGTCCCAAACATGCGGAAAGAGATTATGTAGGTAAAATATTTTAGTAGCTGGCCCGCGCGACATATTCTCTCATTATACGTAAAGAGTAAAACGTCGAGACTGTGCTTTTGTTCGGCCGAGTAAACAAGGTTCATGCGTACCGAGTACTCGGCCGAGAGCACTGTCTCGCCATTTAACTCGGTACGTATAATCAATGCTTAAAATTTTGGGGTCGAGTCACCTTCGTCCGTAGGAGAATTAAGTACCCTCGAGATACCCTACACGTGACCCTGGGTGGTGCCAACTAGGTGACAACTCTACTGGTGGTAGGCTTCGGCCGTGGTTAGTCACCACCCACTGAACAAAGCCATGTCGCCAAGCGGCCTAGCCGTGTTCCGGCATGATGTTCGGTGTGCGATTCATGGATGGCGGGTCAGATCAGTTGCGCTGCATGTGCCTAGTGAATGTAGTGTCTCGATCTACTGCCGCCTTCCTACCTAGGCAAGTATCCTCCATCGTAGATCTCATCGTCACTTACCATCAGGTGAGATCGAGATCAAATACTTGCCTATAATGTATAAAAAAAAAAGAAAAAAAAATATTACTCGGGTAGGTAAGTCCCTCACTTCGATGTTACAGCTCGTAATAATGACGATAATTGCGCATTGCTATCATCTACCAACATGAGCAGCGGCTGAACAAAATATGAATCCCATGTTACCGGCGCATATAAATTTCCATTCGTATTTAACGTATTACAACCACGTACTGAGGTATTATTAACTTTTGCGAGCGATTTACTTTGTGCCGGCTGTTTTGGATGTTACTGAAGGCAGATTTCAGGTGGTTTTAACCTGAAGTGATGAACAGAATGTAACAGTAAGTATACTGTTGGTGTGTCTATTCATAAAATAATAAGTAAACTGAATCAAGGAGAGAATGTTAGATAATTTCATAGTTACAAAGTCAAAGTCAAATAATTTATTTCGTATAGGCCTACGGGGGCACTTACAAATTGTCATTTAATTTTTTTTCTTAACTCTACAACCGGATCGGAACGCGACCTCAACTGAGAAGGTCCGGCGAGATACTCAGCGGGCTTGTCTTTTTTTTCTTAACAGCCGTTTTTACAAAAAATAAGCTCCAGTGGGTTGCCATGCGAGGCGTACACACGCTACACTTTTAATAACCTGATTTTTTATTTTTGGCCTAGATGGAAATATAAAAAATATAACTTGACTGTAAATATACAAATATATCTCTTGCGAAATTTTTAAGTTTTTTTTTTTTTTTTTTTATTACCTTATAGGCAAGTATTTGATCTCAATCTCACCTGATGGTAAGTGACGATGAGATCTACGATGGAGCATACTTGCCTAGGTAGGATGGCGGCAGTAGACAGAGACGCTACATTCACTAGGCACATGCAGCGCAGCTGATCTGACCCGCCATCCATTAATGGCAACACTGAACATCATGCCGGAACACGGCTAGGCCGCTTGGCGACATGGCTTTGTTCAGTGGGTGGTGACTAGCCACGGCCGAAGCCTACCACCAGTAGAGTTGTCACCTGGTTGGCACCACCCAGGGTCACGTGTAGGGTATCTCGAGGGTACTTAATTCTCCTACGGACGAAGGTGACTCGACCCCTAAAGTTAGTAATTTATGATAGGTACATAATATTTTGACGAATCGAAGGGGTAAAATTATATAGTCCAACCATGGTTTGGTTTTAGTAACATTAAATAAGCGGTTGTTACTTCAATTACAAAGTGTAGCTAAAGAAAAGATTTTCCAAACAATCTAAGAAAAGTTATGATATTTCTTTATTGAAAAAGGGCAACACCCAGTTTGAAGTGGCACTAGAAAACATCATTACTATACCTAGTCCTGTCGCCAACGCCTCATAAGAACGATATACGTAACCTAAGGGAGAAGAAAAACATAAAATCTGACCCGCACAGGTAAGTCCCGGAATGCAAATAAAAACTATAATACAAAACAGACTCAGCAAGATATTGGGTCTCCTGATTGGTTGTTTTACCTTTTTTATAAAAAAAATGAAAAGGAACGAAGAAGCTAAACAGAATATCGAATACGCCAAAAATCTGTTACCAGTTACAGATTCCAACAAAAAAGAAACGATTACAATAATATATAACAAAGCTTACTCCTTGAAAACACCTTGCACGTTGAAAAAAAATATATCATTAAATTGTACATAGAGCTAAATTCACATAAAGTTCATTCTATCGCAAGTTAGAGAGAGTGGGGAACGTGAAAATGCAATTAGCAATTCTAAAAATGCATTTTCGGGTTTCCCAGATTTGTCTTCACAGATAATGACCTGACATATAGTCGGGTGATTTATAAATAATATGGCATATAAATATTAAGAGTCGATTAACTATTCAGTCGGCTCTGACGCTCGACCCTCGAGTACAGAGTTGTAGTCGATATGGGGCGTAGGCACACAATAATTAAAGTATAAAATTAACTCTACATATACATGCAATGACCAACCACTGCTCACAGTACCTATAAAGAAAGCGATTACATGGGTCAATACTCTATAGCTTAGTCAAAAGAAAAGAAAAAATTAGTAAAGTTTCTCATATTTTATTCTTGGAACTACTAGTCTTTTGACATACTTTTAAATACCAAATAAAAGCTTTCAACACATTGAGGGCGTCTACAAACCCTAAACATAGAATGCTGACCTGAATGCTGTCTTAACTCCGGTCAATAGCTAAATATATATGAAGCCTCACCGAAGTATCAGATACCTATTAGCCACTCTGATATCCAATAGCAAAATAGTTGTATTAATACTTTCGAGTTCAATTTGCAATACGCAATCTTTTGTACGATAAGTATACGCTCAGATCTCTCTTTGGGTGGAAGTAAAGAATGGTTTTACTCAAGTTTTTTTTTACTTCTCAAAATCCTCGCTTAGTTGCTTAGTTGTTATATATTACAACCATCAGACCGTAGCATTAAATTAAATTGTGCTAGTGCAGTATTCCAAAACTACCCCGAACCAGTATATTTTGAGTATGCAGACTATTCCTGTAGCGCAAGGTATCATGAGAGGCTGCCTTCCCTTTGACGTCAGTTCTCTACACGTCTCTGGTTCCAATTTTTAATTTTTAAATAATAATAAATCATCAATGTAATAGCTTTTTAATTTTCAAAGACTACCAATAAATGTTTGTGCATGTTTACTAAGGTAACGAGCGCATATTACTTGCTACAGCGTAAAAACGACATAGTTCATAGAACAGGGATACTCGTATTCAAGGCGGATGACTCGTGCTGACATGCCTTATTTATCGTGTGCTTTTTATACTTGACATACTTGTGTGTCGGTAAACCACCTTACATAAGTACGTAAGCCATGCAAAGTCTGTTCTTTATCGTTAGGCGAAAGAACCTACATAATAAACGTTTTATGGGCATTTATAAAGCCACACAACTGTTTTCCTACTTTTCATACTTGTTGTCCAAAAAACCCAAAAAATACGAATATGCATATAGTTAAAAATATTCACAAATAACAATTCTGGAGAAGCGCCAGATAACAAACGGTATAAAAAGAACGGTAACTACCTCAATCAAAAATATAAAAGGATGGCCATTGGTTGCAGGTGTACATGGCCGCCTAGAAAAGACTATACAGCAGTAACAAATCAAAATTCTCCTTACTGCATGGTAATAAAGACGAAACTCATACGAAATGATAACTTCAAAAGCTGAGTGCGAATAATTTAGGAAGGTTGTTTCATATTCGAACAAGCGCTTTCCCTTCGTCGTATGGGGTTAGACTCTAATACATATCCCGTGTTTTACGAATATTCATAAGTCGGTCCGTGACCTAGATTCTTGTAAAAGTTCTGGCACGACACAGCGCTGGATTTACTGCCAAGTTTCCGACCGTGCAACGTCAACCCTCGAGGTTTGGAGTCCCTAACTGCGACTTTATTGTCACCCTTTACAAAAAAACTATTTGGGTCAATATTTTACTTTGTAGATATAATAAAAACTGAATAGGCCAAATGGTAACACTTTTTGTAAGTAATATTTTCCTATTTCACACGTAACATAATTATTTTAATTCCTGTGGTCGGTAGTTTTATATATATATATATATACGTAAATAAATAATCATAACAATATGTCATAAAATTATGTATAAATACACACTGTGAAAAAAATATAATATATATTCCATTCGGTTTTCCTTTTAATATATGGCACCATTCAAAATTACATAATGCAGACAAAGGAACCTAAGCAACCTAAGCAACTGAAATCGCGTTTATGTTCACACGGTTTTCAGAATGTTTCGATACAGCCATTATCACATACAATATAGCGAGATTATTACACAAAATGGTGAATGACAAAGCACTATACGATAAACACTGACGTTAAAGTACAAGGCGGTTGCTCAGAAGCAAAATCCAATTCGTCATAAAAGTATAATAATAGTGGGTCGGGGGCGCCGCAACAACGGCGGTGACCTACCCAGCGCGCGCCGCCGCGGCAGTCTTCTGTCGAGCTTTCTAATGACCTCAGGCGTTCTGTGTTGCGCGTTGAAACATTCACACCCCCTGGAACAAATAAAAACTAAAAGGTGATTGAAATTCAGCTTGTTTCACGCGTGGTTAACGTTTGCACGGACAGGACAGGCGCACTTCGGCTCTCGCCCCACGACGCGAAAGTGGAAACGAAAATGGACTCTATTTCCTTAAGGATAACACCGGTTTGTAATTAACCAACGGCCTGTGACAGCGCAGAGGAAAAGCTGGTGAGTATATAAATATTATAAATATTACATTGCAACTTTTATTGAAACTAGTTTAGCGGAATTTTGTGTGTGATTAGTTATGGAGCTTATACTGTTTTGTGTACTCTTTTGCATTTATATTTTTCCTCTTCTGCCAGTGTTCTTGTATTAATATATTTTTCATTTAAATGCAATATTAAATCTATAGAGGTAGCAAGTCATAAAATAATGTATGGTTTTATATTTGTGTTTACCATGTTCCTCATTTAACGTCATTTTTTGAGCTTTTCTTAAGACTGAAACGGGATTTTCAGAAGCAGTATTCTTATTAGTTAAACAATAGAAACAACACTGTCTAAACACGACCCTGGCTTTTTTAATTACTATCTTACCAACTTATTTTGATTCTCTTTATTGGTAGTGAAACTTCGGATTTATAATTCCATTCTGTAATCAAATTCTGAGTGGTGGCCTCAGGTATTACCAGAAATGTAAGCCCATACACCGGTAACCTATTACCGAGTACTGTATGTACCTACTACAAGCTCGTCTACTAGCATTATCTTTATGTACTACATACGTATGCTATATTGATAAGAGGAATATCTAAGATGTACCTACACGCTCTCCATTTACCGAATTGTACAAGCTGACATGAGACTCGGGTGTGCGGTCTGGTTTAATTTAATATCTACGTTCCACTTAGTATTGTGTACAATATTAAGGAACAGTAATTTACCATCGGCATTAACTATACCATTGTTCCCGATTGATCATTCACAGCGATTACGTAGCTAGTTCAATTATCTGATTATTTCTGGAATGCCTTTACTGCTTTTAGATGCCGTATTACTGATGCCCTTAGCCCTTATGAAGTCACTTTATTCGCGTGGACTTTTATTCTGTATACCCTACCATTATCTGTTATGAAAAGTAGGTACCTATCTTGTATGTTGTACAAACTATTATCATGTCTTGATTTGACATGTAAAGTTTTAATACAATCCATTCAGTGGATTTCTCGTCGTGCAAGTTAACTGCATGCTTCCCTAGATTATACATATACTTATACAGTTTTGTTGAACACAAGTAACTGGCATGGGTATTTAAGAGGTTAATTCTTCTAGCATTATAGTGGTTAACTGGCATGCATATTAGTGTCTTGCGATAATAGGACGACGAATCTCATCAATGATGGATTCCCTTGGGGGTGAAAATTAGGCCGCACCTTGGTCTAGATAAACTTTGCTAGAAGACCTCATTCACACCGAAAAGCATCGCGTGTTTGTTTTATATGCAGTCAGTATACTTTCGGGTAAATTTTGAGTACCTGCTAATGATGTATGCGGTACTTTAACGTGTGAATGAGGCCCTATTTATTTGATCTACGTAATTTTAAAAAATAACTGTGATAATATAGATTATCATATTTTTTTTATAATTTCATGAATAATCTTGTTTCAGGTGAAAAAAATGCAATAAAATGTAAAAAAAATATATAATGTAATTATGAAAATACTCTTCTTCTTCAAGACAAGAAAACATGACCGCGATACTTTGCAAATTATATCACTATTACTGCTTCTACCCGCCGTTTTGCGAGCTGAGAATACCCTGGGATGCCCCGATTTAATACATACTAATAAATGTTCGTGTTATACTTTTGAAGATGGTAATGTTTATTTTATTGTACTTCTACAAATGTACGGTACGAGGCGAGCATTCCATATTAATCTTAGATTTTTTTTCAGGTTTGTTTCTTGATTGCCAAGATACTGCCTCGAAAGACATAAAGAATGCACTTAAAAGTATGTCAAACATATACTCACTGTCTGTTTATGACCTTGACGATGACGAGGATACTTTGGGACCCCATTTTATACCTCAAGGCATTTGCATAAAGCATATTCACATGTCAAGAACGGGCATAAAAGATATTGGCGACGATACGTTTATGCCGTTGAGAAAGTGCCTTGAAACGCTAAGCATCCTATCTAGCAAGATTAAAATTGTTCCTCAAAAGGCGTTATCTGGCATGCTCAAAATCATAGCTATCGACTTGACGTCTAATTATATTGAAGATATACCGAGCTATAGCTTTTATGGTCTTCCGCTCATAAAACTAAACATAAAAGGAAATGTTATACACGAAATATCGGAATCCGCCTTTTCTGGTCTCGAGCTAACCCTGTCTGAAATCGATTTGAGTGAAAATAATCTCACGGCTTTCCCGATAGAAGCTTTCGCAAAATTAAGGCACCTCCGCTCATTAAAATTAGCCTGGAACGAAATGTCATCCTTTCCAACACACGGAAATTCCGACTTAATATCACTAGAGTATTTAGACTTAAGTTCCAATAATTTTGAATTTATTTCAGAAGACTGCCTTAAATTTTGTCCGTCCCTAGCAACATTATCGTTTCATTTTAATTTCATTAACAGTATACATTACAGGGCATTTTATTCATTGGTCAATTTAAAATATCTTGATTTAAGTCACAATAGGATCAAAATAATGAATCCAAATATTTTTCAAAACAACGAATACTTAGAATTTATAGATTTGAGTCACAATCATTTGCATCATATTCACGGTTTATTTTGCAACCTGCCATCTCTCACTGAAGTAAATTTAAGTCATAATAATATTTTGGATGTGCCAATTGATTCATTTCTAAACTCAAAGAAAATAAATTCAATAGATTTAGGTAAGAATTGTATAAGCAATATACATAGTGAGAGCTTTAGTAACTTACCAAATCTCGGTAAGCTTAGTTTAGAATTTAATTATCTAAATCAAGTGCCACATAATGTTTTTATAAATAATAAGAACATTCTCAAAATAAGACTAGACAATAATAAATTTCCTGAATTAAATAACAACACGTTAGGGCCCCTAGTGAATGCAAAAGAAGTTAGGTTAAATAATAACAAACTTAGAGTAGTGACAAAATATTATTTTAGGAACTCTGTAAAAGTAGAAGAATTGTATTTGGACCACAACGAAATAACATTTATTGAACCGGGCACATTTCTAGACTTGACTGATCTAAAGTTTCTCAGCCTGCATAATAATTACCTCATAGTTTTAAATGATATATTACCAAAATTTGGTTCCAATCTACTAACATTACATTTAGAGTCAAACTCTCTGTCGTTAGTAAGTAACTTTATGTTGCAATCACAAGAAAAATTAAATTATTTAAGTCTGCAAAATAATCGCCTAAAATTTTTAACGAAGAACACGTTCCGAAATTTAAGTCTAGTAACACGACTAGAATTGAATAATAATGACATCTCAGTTATAGAAGACTTTTCATTGCAGCACTTAAATTCCGCACGTTCTTTAGAGTTACAGTATAATTTACTAAGTAATATAACGAATTATACATTTTTCGGATTAAGGGAATTAGAAGATTTGGATATTTCACATAACACTATCATGTTTGTTTTCGATATGGCGTTTGACACACTGAAAAAGCTGCGAAGCTTGAATCTTTCATTTAATCCTCTCAAAATTCTGCATAAAAATATATTTCAGCAAGGTCTGCCACTAAGTTCACTTTATTTGGATCACTGTGAAATACAGAATGTAGAAAACGGGACGTTTTTGGGCTTAAGCAATTTGAAATTACTCTCTCTAAAAAATAATTCTCTTAAGGCTAGGGACTTAATCTCAATCAGTATTCCTGGTTTAAAATATTTAACATTATCCTATAATGTCCTAGACTATTTACCTATAGAATCTTTCACCCAGCTTCCTCTTTTAGAAATCCTTTTGATGGAACATTGCAACATAGATCACATCTTTGAAGGCACATTCAAGAATAATAAGAATTTATTAAGACTGAATATAGCACAGAATATAATAAGTGCCATCCCATCTACATTGTTTGATGTACATAACTCACTCTCAGAATTTAATATTAGTAACAATTTCTTAGACTACGTGCCGTACAATACTTTCATAAATTTCACAAACGTAGAGAGTTTAGACATTGCAGATAACCTTATACCAAGAATAGAGCTCAGCGGTTTAGAAAAGTTGAACAAGTTAAAATATTTGATATTAAGAAAAAACGAAATAAAAAATGTAACATCCAGCAAAAAACATGAGTTTACTGACTTAATAACATTCGATATAAGCTATAACAAATTGGATCATTTTCCTTTGGTCATATTTGAAATATTTCCAAACATTCAAAATATAAATGTATCCTATAATAATATAATTCATTTTGACTTTCTCACGTCGTATAAAAAGTTAGGAATTTCTCTAATCAATATAGATCTCAGTAGGAATCCCGCTACTTCTTGGTCTTCATCAACTAGATTTGACAATAATACAATCATAGCTAATTTATATGAAATACATATTTGTTTTACAAATATAAGTAATGTTGATGATATAACGTTTGAGTTATTTAAAAATTTACAACATCTTTACCTCAAATTTAATAAAATACGAAGGCTTTCTGTGAGCCCCTTTTCAAAGTTGGCCTTTTTGGAAAATTTAGATCTGAGCTTTAATAGGATTTCTCAACTCAAGACAAGTAATTTTCGTGGGCTAAATAAATTGAGAGCATTATGCTTATCAAATAATAACATTGAATCGATGGAATCCTTCGCCGAAGAGTTAAGCAATTTAAAACTTTTAGACCTCTCTCACAATAAGTTACAAAATATACTTAATGAAGATTTGATAAACTTAAAAGAGCTAACGGTCCTATATTTGAGCTATAATAATATCAAATATATATCAGTAACAGCGTTTCACAGTTTAAATAAAATAGTACAGATTGATTTAGAACATAATAAACTTCAAACAATACCACTAGAGCTATTAACTTCGGTAGAGAATCATATACAAGATATATTAATTAGAGGTTAGTCAGTACGCAACGTATTTGCCTTTGAATATTAATATTCTAATTTACTATTCAGAACCCTAAATGATCATTGTTTTGTATTCCAGATAATATAATTATATGCAGCTGCCAAAAGGATAATGCTTGGGTTTGGATTCAAGATCACCCGAAAATAGTTAAATCGAATGCAGTGACGTGCTTTAACGACGAATATCCAAAAGAGAAATGCGATATTCCTGTCATATCACAGTTGTCTGTAGACAAACATAAAGACAATTCCATTTCTGTGTCTTGGTTTATAAGGAATCGCACCTCTATTAAGGCTCTTCAAATTGTGTACTATGGTGAAGACGGAACTACAGAGGTAAGTTATAATTAACGTTCTATGTTACTAGATAAATATTTTTAATTAAATATTATGTTTCAGGTTAAATCGAAATTCCTAGAAAGAACCGACGTTTCAGTCCGTATCAGAGATTTGGAATCCAATATCAATTACATAGTTTGTGTAATAACGCTGTCTGATGACCCCTTTGAATACGAGGATAAGATATTGGTTGGAGACAATAATACAACAACGAGCACTATAAATTCTACTGCAAGAATTACTCAAGATATAGCGGCTGCGATACTGATGCGATCCCCGTCGAGCGAATGTATTACATTCAGTACATTTATAAAACTAGCTTCAGTAAAATTGCAACCGAACAAAAAGTTCGTATTTTCATCAATTTTAAACCGCCGTATGGGTCTAATTGTCGGTTGTTCGTTGGGGTGCGTAGTATTTTTCATCATGGTATCAATACTTTTGTATACTAAAATCAAGGAGCGCAAAAGGATAGCCAAATCCGACCCGGCTTGGTCAGAAATGAACGATTACCATTCAATGGCAAGTAAAGACGATATTTTGCAACATTCTACGACAGCTTCTACTGATAATATTTTATTAGGAATGACTAAAACACGTAATCTTTCACTAGATCTCATTGTAAAGTAGTAGTTTTAAATATTCTTTAGACATCCTATGATGCAAGTGAACAATAAATTCTAAATTACAGATTAATTATACATCTAATTAAATTGTTTATAGATTAGCTATATTAGCTGATGTTAAGACTATTTGCTTATAATTAATAGTCGCTTACAAATAATACGTAGTGCCTACTTAGTAGGTTAATATTATACTGTAACTGAATTATGAGGTACTTAGGTAGATTAGTTATATAGAAAATGAAATTATTGAATAAAACTGTTGGAATGGTTATCAGTTGTCTCGTGGGTTTTATTTATGTTTGAATAAATTGTTCAAAAAAAACATGAATCCGTGGTATTTATATAAGTAAATTAATAAACGTTTCGCGAAGATAATAAATGGAATTTCGCAAGTATACTGAACTCAACATCTCTCGTTAGGAAGTGGAAAATTAGTTAGTAAAAGTCCTCCAAGAGCATTTTTTGTGTATTTAGAGATCTTTATTTTTCTTATTACAGTATCTCGATTAACAAGAACCATTGACGGATACAAAGTACGCCTTTTAAGTACGTTGGAGGACGTAGTCTTTGGAAAATCAAACTAATCTAATGAAGTGGTTTTTGGGTGATATATAAAAATATTTTTTGGAATAACACTGTAAATGACGAGCTGCTTGAGTTCTACAGCTGATTGAACTACGTATATTATAATATTCATTACCTCAAGCACAATCCTATTTTACGTACCATTTCGGTAACGGTAATGTCTACCATCCCTCTCACAACACAGACTTCATGAGTAAGTATGATAGTGACAGCATGTTTTAACGTGTATAACGTAACGAGTTACAATTACATTAGCAGTTCCTGCTTACCGTACAGTATATCTGCATTACATGGAATACTAGCTGTGCCCCGCGGTTTTACCCGCGATTAAATATTATATCCCTTTCCTCTATGTCCTTTTGCAAATGCACGGTTCCTGTACGCTATCCCATAAGAAGGGTGCATTTTTTCCGGGATAAAAAATAGCCTAGGTCATTTTCTGACCCCTAAACTACCACTACCTATGCAAAAAATAATGTCGATCCTTTGCTCTATGAAAAATTGAAACAAATCTATCCCACGGGAACAATACATTTTACCGGGATAGAAAGACTGTAATCCATCTCTGTGCCAAATTTCATCCAGATCCGATCAGCCGTTCTGGCGTGAAAGAGTAACAAACATCCATCCATCCATCCATCCAAACTTTCGCATCTATACATATAAATAAAATTGGAGTGTCTGTTTGTAATATTAAAATAACCGCTTTTTACTAAGTGCATTTGGATGTATACACGTTACCTATACCGAAACAACATTTTTTACAATTTTTGTCTGTCTGTCTGTCTGTCTGTCTGTCTGTCTGTCCGTCTGTCTGTCTGTCTGTCTGTCTGTCTGTCTGTCTGTCTGTCTGTCTGTCTGTTTGTTCCGGGTAATCTCTGAAGTGGCTGGACCGATTTTGACGGGAATTTCACTGGCAGATAGCTGATGTAACAAGGAGTAACATAGGCTACTTTTGTTTTAGAAAAAAAATTGGATCTCTCGAAAAAAAATTAAAACCAATGTTGCAGCGCTGCGCCTGATTAAAGTTTGATAGCAACAATCTGCAATGCGTCCCGCGGGATCAGAACGCGAGCAGGCTGTTGCCAACGGCTGAGTCTTTGTTAAATACCACGCGGACGAAGTCGCGGGCAACAGCTAGTCTATACATATAAATAAAATTGGAGTTTCTGTTTGTAATATTAAAATAACCGCTTTTAACTAAGTGCATTTGGATGTATACACGTTACCTATACCGAAACAACATTTTTTACAATTTTTGTCTGTCTGTCTGTCTGTCCGTCTGTCTGTCTGTCGGTCTGTCTGTTTGTTCCGGCTAATCTCTGAAATGGCTGGACTGATTTTGACGGGACTTTCATTGGCAGATAGCTGATGTAACAAGGAGTAACTTAGGCTACTTTTATTTTAGAAAAAAAAATAGGATCTCACGAAAAAAAATTAAAACCAATGTTGCAGCGCAGCGCCTGATTAAGTTTGATAGCAACAACCTGCAATGCGTCCCGCGGGCTCAGAATGGGCGAGCAGGCTGTTGTCAACGGTTGTCTTTGTTAAATACCATGCGGACGAAGTCGCGGGCAACAGCTAGTTTATAATATTAGTATAGAAGTATAGATTGTGACGTATGCCAGACAGGTCGTTTAATTGCTATACAGTACCCGAGAGAAATGGACTAATGTAGACGTACAATATTGATGGGCGTGTCGTCTTGGAGATAGCTAGGGACATGTACTATGTTTAACGTAATTACACTTCTGTGAATATTTTTTTGATTGTACTGTTTCTGGAATTTAAGGTAAGTTGATTCGATGATGATTGATAATTTTTTTTTAATCTAAATTAACTTTTATTAAATTATTAATGATTTCGATAATATGAAATTATTGGTATAGATTTTTTTCAAAAGTTCACACCCTTTTTTGCCGTCTCATAACTCTTAGGTTTATCTTGCTTTAAAAATCTTAAACGTCTTTGATATTCAATTTGCGGTATATTTTTAGTTGAACTCCTTGTTGTTTGTACAGCATTGCATGACTTTTTTTAATTTTAAAGAAAATGATGCTGGCCGCTTATATGGATTGTACACTTATTTTTAAGGTAACGGCACAATACCGCAAAATATATCGATAAGAGTATATCTTTTGACGCATCGACCTTGAATTTATAGACAACACTGACATTGAATTGTACACAGAGTCTTGACAAATTCAAACGGGCGTAAACCAATCAACAAGCAATCATCCAAAGTTGTCTTTGTAGGTAAATTTGTTACTTGATTGGATAACTCAATATTTCCATAACCTTTCAAAACAGAGGGGTTTATTTTATATATTTCATTCAAACCAAACGTTAATCTCAAACCGTATCCTTGAAATGTTCTTTTCTTAAACACAGTACGAAAAATATTAATTTAAATCCCGTACTTTTTTCTACCATTATGCGTGAATGAAATTATGAATATGGGCACGGAAAATTGAAACGAAAGTAAATGAAATAGGTTTCGCGTGCTGCGAGTTGTAATCTTGATAAAATGCTAAGGTCGTATAATGCCTGAAAGGGAATTTTAAATGCAGAATAAACGTATTTTAGAACCGACTTATTAAACATATTATTGTCCGTATGAGCATTGTATTGTGGCAATACTTCTTTATATTTATTCAAAAAAACCAAAGTAATCAAAAACTTAGAAAAAAAATGTGTTCGTATTTATACCTGCTAAATAAAGCAATAACGGCTGCACCGTTTATTTTGTAAAGTGTAGGTATACTTATGTGGTTACTGAAATAAAAATATGCTTATGTTTATGTCCAACATAGCAAAAAGGTCATTACATAATACAAACAACACTATTCACAGACACAACATGTAACTAAGTTTATTTATTTGCACCGTGAAACGAAAACACAAGTTCATAAATGAAATATTCATAAGGGTTTAATTCGCTCACTAAAATGAAATCCTCCGAGATTACATGACAGATCTCTGCATCACGTAGGTGTTATTGTATAATCGAGTTATATATAGTCATACTAGCTGACCCGGCAAACGTTGTTTTGCCTTATACATTATTTCTATGAAAAATCTAAATATTTGCGATTATAATTTGAGATTTAAACTATCCTATCTCTCAAGTTGGATCGAACTGCACATGGTGTGCGAATTATATTATAATCGATTAAGTGGTTTAGGAGTCCATTGAGGACAAACATTGTGACACGAGATTTATATATATATAGATATAAACTAATGCCTACGATGTTCGACAAATCACGCTGGGAAGCTGGGAATTATTTATTTTACACCCATCCTGGGATTTGGAAATAGATGTTTTGTGATTGATAGATAGATAAAAAAAAAAAATCTATGTTCGCTGTCGATGAAATTAATATTTTTAAGCCACGCATGAGGACATATAGAATAATTAGAATAATATAGAAAATAATTGATTAATTGTTAATGTATCAGTAGGTACCAGTACCACTGCCTATCGTGAGACCTTCGGTAAGCAAAATTTTAGACCAGGTGACAGAGATATTTTCACGATTCTGACTGCCCATATCTGCTGTTATAGAGTTTGGAATCATTAATAATTTTATTATCAAAAGCATTCCCAGATGCATTGTGTTCTGAATGTATTGCACTAAGTAAAGCTTGTACCTGCTGTATTCGAACACTCTACCTAGAGTGTCTACGGGCTTTAAATATAAAACATTAATATGTCGGCGAACCAATAGCTTTGTTTAGCTAACTGTTTTAAAATGACAACTGAATTTGCGAAGATATCATGCCATCCAAAGCTCGGATATGGTCAGATTGAATATAATAATAATTTCACGAGGCAACCAGCTCAAGGCTAACATTGCAGAATTTTTGAACGCATTCAGTAAGCGTTATAAAGAAAATCTCAGTTTAATAACTCCACGCACAATTATCCTCAATTTCCAAGTAATGGTCGTAGTACTTAATACCTTTTTATTCCGTTGTACGAGTATAAGTGCTAGAGGTTGCGTGCTAACGCTTCGCTATGAAAACTATACTTGACCTGTTTGCAGTAACCACCCCAGTCGGGCTCATAGTTAACGCTTGGTTATGTCTAATTCTAATTGAGGTAAACTTTATGTTTATTTGAGCTTTGCTTCGGTTTCACAGTGTAAAGTTTGGACTCCGTTTAGACTTGGGCTATGTTCGCTTTGTGATACACGCTTTAAGGGTAAAGGTGTATACCGTAAAATGTTGATTTACACAATGTACCTACATAAATTTAAAGCTTAGTCATGTAGAATTCATATATTTTCTTTTATTAACAAAATGAATATTTAAAGCAGCAATAAAGAAAACATGAAAGTACCCACAGTGTGTGAGCCAAGCGTTGTTTTACAAAGTAAAAGCACATATTGTTGCTGAGCTTATATGCTTATTTCTCTTGTAATATATTCTTGTTGAAAAATAAAAAATAAATTGTTGTTCCATTTAAGAATAATAAGACCAAACAATAAACAACATACACACACACATTTTTATCTCGTCATACGAAACACAAACATACGAAATACAATAATTTATTTGAATTCGAACTACATACTTAACAGCGGTGTTCAGCATAATATCCCTTGAGTAATGTGGGTCAGGCCCATTTCCGCATATAAACCCAGCCCTCAAAATAAATAACTATTCACCGTGGCCGGCAGGGAGGTATCTTTGTTATCGAATATGTTGAATAATGCTTATTAACAATGCGAATAATTTGTTTTGGCCATAGTTCGGGTCGGAAGGGTAAGAAGTTTTCTGATAGAGATCAGCGCACCAGTTATTATAAATAGGAAACACAATAGATAGGATAACGCAATAAATTGGATAGGTTCCTTAATAAAGTTAGTGAATGAATTATATCGTTGGTTTTATATCTGGGATTTAACAAAATCAATTTATTGATACTATGACGTTTACGTATGGACTCAAACTCTGCAATTTCGTATAATGGCTCTGAGGATGAATTTGTTTCTTCAATTCAACAAACACGAAGATTTCTTGGAAAATAGGAGAAGTCAAAATGAAATTAAACTATTTTGTCCTTAGTAAGTTTTCACGAATCCGAAAATAATATCTAAAAATAATGACTCAAGGTTGGCATTCAGTTCTAACTGCCATTTAGGGATGACAAACAGCACAGCACAGCACAGCACAGCTCACTTTCATTTAGAACCCAAATGGATTCATTTGTATTCAGGTTGCAAGTTGGCACTGTAACGAACATCGGGGATCTGACGTTCAGTGTACAATTACCAATGTTAATATTTACCATCTGACGCCGGCGACTAATTGCTTAGACTGAGTTTAGGCCTGGTTTCCACCAAAGTGGAGAGATGTGCAGAATAAACCAATCAGATACTTTGAAATCCTCCACTCCACCTCCAAGCGGTGTGTTTTAAACAATCTAAATCCCAGTTTTCACCGATGTAGAGATGTGCGGAATAGACCAGGTTTGAAATCCTCTGCTCGACACTGTGTGGAGTTTTTTTTCAATTTTCACTGTAGCGTAGAGGAGTAAAGACGTGCGGAGTAGACCCGATTGTTTGAACCCATTGTTCGGTACCAAGAGATCTTTTTTAAACAATTTAAGGCCCACTTTTCGCTGAAGCGAAGATATGCAGAATAGACTAATCAGGTTGTTTAAAATCCTCCACTCGGTACGAAGCGGTGTTTTTAAACGATCTGATTGGTCCCTTTCGCATATCTACGCTACGCTCTGTTTTCGTGGACACCGAGCCTTTATTGCGAACATACTCGATGCTAAGCATGTTATTCGACATTGTAAACCGTTCTAGAGATCTTGAGATACTACAATTTGTAATTGGCTCGCGTAGGATTGCAAGTACTTACTTCAATTTGAGTTAATTACTGTGATATTGTATATTATCTGTAATTATAGTTATTAGCAATAATTGGTGCATCTATAGGTAAGCTTGAGTCGCTGAGTTGATGCTGGCACCAGAATATACCGAGATTAAAAATATATTTTTGTTATACTCAAATTAAGACTGGAGCCTTATACAGTATATGTAATTCCATGAATTCTAAAATACAAAGTTTCGACTTTGGTTTCTAAGTTTCAGAAATATAACGTTCAATTTTGTTTGACCACTCTATGATTATTCTCATTTTAAGTCGTAACTTTTGCAGTGTGGCTTTCTATAATCACTTACATAAGCATGTGAATTGACCCCTGAAGATATGTAGAGATAGATTCAGAAAACGGACTTAAGGGTAGAGTCGAGAAAGTTCTCGCATCGGTCCGTAAAGTATCGGACTAATCTTTAGAGTTCATCCCTTGAGCCAATAAACACCCGGTCATTTATCTTTAATAATATTGGATGAAGTTAAAGTGGTTAGTCCCAGACCTATGTACTTATACGTAACCATTTGTCAAACTCTAAAGTTTCCTGTTATAAAAACGACGAAAGAATTTAAGTCCATAGTAGGCTTACCTACACAATAAAATTACACAGGGGTATTCACACAGGTATACCCTCATAGTACGTAGGTACGTACTTACACGGCTTTATAGTACGTACACGGCTTCTATTAATAGTCCCTCTTCGAAAATGGAACACTACTCAATAGACGTGGATCATTGAATTTATAACAATAAAATGAGTCGCACGAGAACGAGACTGAGACGCAAGAGTAGCACACACATACCACAATGTGCTATTCGGCTCAAAGCTTACTGCATTGTGGATATGAGTTACCTATTGTAGTTTTAAAATCTGACAGCTGTGCTTTCCCTAAGATTACCGGTTTAGTGGAAAAGGGAAGATTTTCTAGACAGACGTGTGGCCTCCACGGTTATAATCGGAGTCTTGTATACATTTATAATATGTTACGTGCTCCTAATACTCCCATAGCGTTTACAAGGATTATATGGTAAATCTTCATTTGTACTGGGCATGTTTTCTGTAGCGCGGTGAACATGATTTTTGTAGCGAGGTTTTTGGGAAGTCACTACACCTGCATCGCCACTGCTTGGTTATCTGTGATAGACCGAATCTAACATAGATTTTTTGATTGCCTATTTGAACGCCTATCATGGAAAATACTTAATGATTTGATAAAACTTTCATTGGTAATAGCTTATATACCGGGTCAATACATACGATACCTTTTATCCTGGAACAAGAAAATTTCCTCCTGGGATAGTCAAAGTTCGGATGAACTAAGTCTTTGACAAAACTAGAACATGATCGGGCTATATATTTAATATTGAGCCTGTATAGAGTATAGTGTATATACCACCAGCAGTAACTCAGGGGCAACTATCAAAAAAATTGGAGTTTCGCCAAACCCCACCATTTAAAGCCGGAGGCGGGCGATAGTTAATATCGTGCCTTCAATAATAGGCATTGTTTTATGATTGCACACCGCATGCGTGGCTACTAACAATCGAGCAAATTGACGCCCACCCGAAACGCTTCGCAGTTAAATAGGGTCCATTGACTTGTTGTATTGCACGAGCTTTGCATATTTTCGCAATTTATGGAGCGGTTATTGGGATATAATTAATGATGAGATTAATTAGGAGTGCATTAGTGTGTACTTCTATATGAAAAATATTGGGTTGAATATGGATTTATTCTTGTATTGGTGTTTCTGTATAAGTCTTGTCGTACGCCAACTGTTTAGCCTAGGCTTATAAAGTTCTGTGGTTACAGCAAAATCTTTTTGTGTAGTTAAGATAACCTTAGAGTCTACTATCCTGCTCACACCACAAATTTTACTTCTAAGTATAACGGTGACAGCATGCTTTCCCGAAGTTCTCACGATTATATTAGGAGCTCCTGCTTTCCTGATAAGAGCTTCTCTTCAATGCCATTTGATTAGCGTCAATAGTACATGTAACTTTATTCTAGTTTCATTGTTCTCATAGGAATCTAGATTAAAATGTTAGTCAGCACAGCCGTTAACCGGCTAACAATTGTTCAGCTAAATGAACTTATCTCCCAAATACTTGTTAATTAAACGAGCTGTTGTCTTGCGATATTGAACATGGCTCTCACGTACACTTCACTGTTGGTCTGCTACAACCTAACAATGTCTTTTATGCATTTTAGTCTCATAATGGGTGTAAGTCTCGATGAGTTAGTTTAAATAAACAATATAAATAGCTAACTGAATTTATAACATGGATAAAGGGAAATTGGTGTTTAGTAGTGGCTGAATTATGCGGTCCTCTGTTAACACTTCGTGCTTTGTAATATAATCCCGAAGTCCTGAAACTAGCGGACACAGAACATTCGAGCAGCCTCGTCAGCCTAGCTTGAGCTTATACCACACGTGGGCTGACAGCGAGGCAAATAACAGTGCTTGCTCGAGACACACGCTTTCCATGCCTTGCTTGAGCTCCATCATCAGCCAGGCTCGCGAGGTTGGTACTGACAAAATTCTTCCAATTTGTCTTGAGACCTAACGTCCAGTAAATGTGCCTACCACTTCAAGAAAATAGGCGAGACTATTTTATTAAAAACTGAAATATTAATTTTAATTATTTGTCTCATCACTAACGCGTTATTTTCTTAAAGACATTATTTAAAGAGAAGTTCATACATTTTGTTTAACGTTTTGTCGTGCAAGCACTACAAAGATAAGGCAGCAAACAGCTTATCCGGCGTGCCTGCCGTCGAGCACATGACACGTGCGGGGATATGAACACAGAGACCGCTCCAAAATACCTGTAACGTGGTGCAAATATTGTAGCGACCACTTAAACTACGCCGCGAGCTACACAGATGGCGCTGCAGACGCATTCAGCACAATTGACAATTATAAGAGGTCGCTACAGTTTCATTTAAGGTGTTATGCTTGTAAGTATAATGTCTCTCCCCACATAGGCTATACCCGAACCTTTGAAAAGCTTGCGCGGGGCATGGGTCCAACATGCAGAGGCCCGTTAGGAGAATTTTAATTTTATGTTAGCCACTCGTTGGGGTCAACTGCTGAAAATGATATCATAAACAGGAAATTAACCTCAGCAGGCGTAGGAACTATTGCAAGATTATGGAAGGATAACTGGGACTATGGATAGAGGTTTGGATAGCCATGTGATGGGACTATTTGAAGGGTTGCGGACACCTGCTAAAATCAGCTTTTATCTACTTACATCTGGCAGGTAATAACAATAACTATCGACATCCTATTTTTGTCAAGTATATAATTTAGGCATGTCCGAATTTATGTAGAGAATCGTTTAACTTATTCGACTATACAGTAGGTACACAATTTATTTTGTTGTTTAACTAGCATCAAAATGTACCTATTAAGTAAACTCGCAACAGGAAAACATTGCAATTCAGTTTGTCAATAAATTTGCCATGTAAACGAATTAACAAGAATATCAGTTCCCCTCCGAGTTCCAATTAACTCAGTCGTTGCCGAATAACCCCTCAGGGCCCTCACATAAAAACGACACGCTATACGGCTCAATGTCTCAGAAACCCCCTAACTAATCAGAGTGCAGAAATTAACTACGCGACACCCATTTAATCTTCTTGGACGGAGGCCTCCCTTCAAGAGGAAAGGGATTGTGAGAACCACTCACTAAGATAGCCCGTGGAGTCAATTTGCCACAAGAAATAGTTCATCTATACATATAAATAAAATTGGAGTGTCTGTTTGTAATATTAAAATAACCGCTTTTTACTAAATGCATTTGGATGTATACACGGTACCTATACCAAAACAACCGTTTTTTTAATTTTTGTCTGTCTGTCTGTCTGTCTGTTTGTTCCGGGTAATCTCTGAAATGGCTGGACCGATTTTTACGGGACTTTCACTGGCAGATAGCTGATGTAACAAGGAGTAACTTAGGCTACTTTTATTTTAGAAAAAAAATTGGATCTCACGAAAAAAATTAAAACCAATGTTGCAGCGGACCGCCTGATTAAGTTTGATAGCAACAACCTGTAATGCGTCCCGCGGGCTCAGAATGGGCGAGCAGGCTGTTGTCAACGGTTGTCTTTGTTAAATACCACGCCGACGAAGTCGCGGACAACAGCTAGTTTAAAATAAAAATATTTCCATCTTCATCTTTGCTTTGCCTTAGAGAATTTAATTACTATTGCATTACATGAACGACAGCTTTTTAAGCTTGCTGAATTGAAGTGTAATAATAATAAATATACCAGCCCTTTAAATATCCCACTGTTGGGCACGGGCCTCCCCTCAATGCGAGGGGGATAAGGCCATAGTACACCACGCTGGGCAGTGCAGGTTGGTGGACTTCATACGTTTTTCGAGGGGTTTTCTCAGTCATGCTAGTTTCCTCGGGATGTTTTCCTTCACCGTTTAGCAAGTGATAATCATGGTTGAAAATGAGATGCTCAAATGAAATCCAGAAATCTCAGAGGTGCGGGCCGGGGTTTGAATCTGCGATCCTTATTACCGAAGCAGCGTTCTAGCAACTTGGCTATCACTGCAATATGTATATCAAAATGAAGTATCTTCTCTATTTATTTTATGAATAGCTATATCATTTATATTTAATACTAGCTGTTGCCCGCGACTTCGTCCGCGTGGTATTTAACAAAGACATCCGTTGACAACAGCCTGCCCGCCAATTCTGAGCCCGCGGGACGCATTGCAGGTTGTTGCTATCAAACAATCAGGCGCTGCGCTGCAACATTGTTTTTTTTTTTCGTGAGATCCTATTTTTTTTTCTAAAATAAAAGTAGCCTAAGTTACTCCTTGTTACATCAGCTATCTGCCAGTGAAAGTCCCGTCAAAATCGGTCCAGCCATTTCAGAGATTAGCCGGAACAAACAGACAGACGGACAGACAGACAGACAAAAATTGTAAAAAATGTTATTTCGGTATAGGTAACGTGTATACATCCAAATGCACTTAGTAAAAAGCGGTTATTTTAATATTACAAACAGACACTCCAATTTTATTTATATGTATAGACTATGTCATAAAATGTCTTACAAAACATTTTGTAAGCAAAGTGCTTGAAGCAAACACCTTGTATTGTTGAATTTCTTATCTCTAGGCAAATTAAAGCCCCCTCCGCGCCCCGCGTTCCCACAAATTAGAACAAAACAAAACGTACAAAGACAATATCTCTTGAGCGTCGAGCATAATGTGCGCGCACATTTGTTTTGTAAAAATAAAGGGTGATCTCCTCAAATTAACATCCATGATGGGGCATCAAAGGGAATCGAGTTTTCAGGAAACAAAAGTAAATGTGAATAATTAAATACAATGAGGTTTCATCGATCAATTAATTACACAAACGAATTTTCAATTCAGTACACTTTCCTAATTCAACAAAAGCCTGAAAATGTTGAATTACTCCATTTAAAAATCATGTCATTTCAAAATCGGTAGACGATCTTTCTGTACGAAAAGCTCGTTACCAAAAAAAAGATTTAACCGGAATGGTTTATGTAATAAAGTTCCTGCGTTAGACATTGTGTTATGATTTTTGCTAGGAACAATTTATATACTTGTAACACACGCAGGAGTTTGCTAAATGGATTAAACCAACATCACTGAAAAAAAACAAGTCTTCATTTTATAATTGATAGAACTCTTCCCCCATTTATTTGTCGCAATGTTCCCTGGCCTGGTGATTGTCACTTGTTCCATAATAAGTACCCATTATAACAGTTTATATTTTTCAAAACCGAGCCTGTACACTTGATATTAAGTATATTCTTATGTGCTAATGTGTGATAATCTATACTAATATTATAAATGTGAAAGTATAGATGGATGGATGGATGGATGGATGTATGGATGGATGTTTGTTACTCTTTCACGCCAGAACGGCTGAACGGATCTGGATGAAATTTGGCACGGAGATAGATTATAGTCTGGAATAGCACATAGGCTACTTTTTATCCCGGTAAAGTGTACCTGTAAATGTACAAGGTAACACCGCCGGGCGCAGCTAGTTCACTAATTTTTTTTTCAAAATAAACTCTTACGGTCTTATTACAAAAAAAAAATGCTACTGTTTGGTTAAACCTGAACCAAAAGGTCCAGGATTGTTACAGTATTAAAGTCGATTCCAGATAAAAATTATGTTCTTATTACATATCAAATAAGTCAAATTTCGTCCATGGTCTAAATAGTATCTACAAAGTTCTACTTTGGTTCAGTGCGAGAATCTTCTACAGCACCACCAGTAAGAAATCTTAAATTGACGTCATAATCTTGGCTTTGTTAGCGATTACCTTTACCTTCAGACATTTATTAGTTACGCACTAGTATTTAGGCAACTAATGCACTAATGCATCGCTGTAGGACATCGTACGTTAGATAATGGTGGCTGAATCAACACACCAGGTGTGCGAGGGTGATATACAGGCGGAATATTAATTTGTGTACCTTGGCACCGGCTATGTCGTTGGTACGTATTAAACAGATTGGAGCGATACTGGGACGGCGCTTCTCGGTATTAAGTTACGACCTCCTATTAAAATTTGGTAATGGCATTAATGATGATATTGTTTGGATGGGTATACATTACAACAGATTATTATTATCTATACATATAAATAAAATTGGAGTGTCTGTTTGTAATATTAAAATAACCGCTTTTTACTAAGTGCATTTGGATGTATACACGTTACCTATACCGATACAACATTTTTTACAATTTTTGTCTGTCTGTCTGTCTGTCTGTCCGTCTGTCTGTCTGTCTGTCTGTCTGTTTGTTCCGGCTAATCTCTGAAATGGCTGGACCGATTTTGACGGGACTTTCACTGGCAGATAGCTGATGTAACAAGGAGTAACTTAGGCTACTTTTATTTTAGAAAAAAGAAATAGGATCTCACGAAAAAAAATTAAAATCAATGTTGCAGCGCAGCGCCTGATTAAGTTTGATAGCAACAACCTGCAATGCGTCCCGCGGGCTCAGAATGGGCGAGCAGGCTGTTATCAACGGTTGTCTTTGTTAAATACCACGCGGACGAAGTCGCGGGAAACAGCTAGTTACATAATAAAATAGGCATCGCAGATTATAGGTACCGACATTACAAAGGAGGCGATATTAACAGAAATGATAAAAATATCACCGAGTATTTTTCACTTAGCCTAAATTGAATGAACCAATCATGGTAAGTCTCCCAAATTGTTTGAAGAGCTCTTTGTGTAAATTTATGACATTCATTAGTCTAGTCGAATACGACACTTCTTTGAAAGAGCGAAGACGCCACTAATTGTAAAGATCCCCCAATTTGTCACAAAAATGTTTCCTCGTAAGTAATATCTTGCGGAATTAAATGCGTTGGAGTCATTTGTAATAAAAATTATGTTCGATATGTTTTAATTGAATAAAGTTTATTCATAGGTGATGAAATAACTTTGTGTCGTAAATCAAAATGGTAATTATTAATGATATTAATATAATAGTATAGTACAACAACGTTACAGTCGCAAGCTAGGCAACGCTTGTATTGTGCGGGAATGTGGGCGATACCAGTATAAAATACTTATATAGATATTAAACATCATGAATCGCGTACAAACATTCAGGCTAATCACACAAAATTTGCTCCTTCCAGGATTCTAACCCGGCACCTTCGGCACAGAAAACAACACGTCAAAAGCAAATTAATTTGTGTTTTCTTTATTGTTATTCCTTACTAGCTGTCCCAGCCTCACAACACATCGTAGCGCCTCAGAATCAAATTTTAAGCGAAAATTAATTATCTTTACTGATTTATTGTGTTAATTTTACCTTGTTCAACAGTTATTCTGCTATTCGGGGCGGAAAAAAATCAATGATCATAAAAATCGCCCGACCAATCCTTGAGTTATAAATGGTGTAGCTAACACGAATTAGTTTTATGTATATAAAATAATAAGTTCTTTATTCACCGATACCTTTGAGTCGTTTTTACCCGAGCATTTTTTTATAAACACCTAATACTAGGTTATCCTTATCTTATAGACCTTAACGAACCACGCTAGAGTAAACGCAAACAACAACAAAATAAAAACCAACATGCGGCGCATAAAACGCTGAAAAATCTTGCGAAAACCATTTAATACTCAAATGTTTTTATTTTTTTGCTTAAATTAGCTAGAAGCTGGTTAATTAGCGGCAGCCAGCATCACATCGCAGCTGCTGAGAAATGCTGGCAATTGCGGCCGAGTTATGGGCCTCGTTTATTTTTAACTAACAAAAACCTGCCTTCATTTTCTTGTGTTGCATTAAAAACGTATCCAGGAGGTCGCGGGTGGTGCTACTTGGGGATCATAATTATAACTAGATTTATTATGTACCGGTATGTACTATATCTGTAGATAGATCTATATGCCTAGCAATTCGGGCTATTTAATACATTTTAACAATATCTGACATGAAGTGACAAAACAACAAATTTACACGATATTTATAATAATAATAATAATATCGCCAGACAAACAGACTAACTATATGGGCCGATACTAAGCAACTCATGTCATCACAGCAGACATATCAGTAAAAGAGCAAGTTTCTATTGGTACCACATTTTGCTTTGGCGAAGAGAAGATTAAAGTTCAATTTCAGTCTCCTTGCTTTGACACACCTTGAAGTAAAACCTGGCTACGCCCACGGGCAGTTATAAAAAAAAACACACGCCATAACATACAATTTAATTGAAATTTTAATACCGGACTTCTCATTTCAGCAGTCATTACTCAAACGTGCAGGTTCTGTTATAAATGAGATTTCATAATTAACGTAAGCCAGGGCGGGCCGTCAAGTGCATGTGAAAATTTAACGAGAGCCGCCGGCACCGCCGCTCAGAGTTATCTCAGGCGCGCCGCACCGCGCTGCTGTGCGTGTGCCGCTGACGTGAAGGACCACTCGGAAAAACGTGCCCAGCCTAGTGTTTATATATTAATTACGGCATAATGTCATTATACAATATTATATGAAGTCAAATGAATTAAAAAATATACCCAATCCATGATAATATTTTTAAGATCTTTAGAACACTTATGTCATGTAGTTTAACCACAGTGTATTTATTGAGATTATAAATTACCATACCA
Organism: Pheosia tremula; assembly: GCA_905333125.1. Taxonomy (NCBI): domain Eukaryota; kingdom Metazoa; phylum Arthropoda; class Insecta; order Lepidoptera; family Notodontidae; genus Pheosia; species Pheosia tremula. The sequence goes on along the minus strand of HG995405.1, from coordinate 3,843,131 downwards.
TAATCAAATTCATTTTTTTTTTATTATCTACGTCAATATTTCACACTGATTGGTAATACATTATTGTGAACGCAACCTTTTATTTTCGTGCAAGCGTAACTCCACGCTGCCCTTATACTCGTATTAATTATTTTTTGCTAGATTAATTGATGTACCGTGCGTATTAAATTTTACACTTTTTTCTTATACGATTCCACAGGCCTTTCTAATATGTAAGCTTAATATAGTGAATACGAATGTATGCTATATACAACGAGTCATTAAGTATTCGTTCGCTTTATACGAGTATCAATCTAATTTCAGTATGTGCATAAAGGGGCTATTTTGATATTTTTGTTTTACATAAATAAGCTATTGAATTAGTCCAAAGAAAAGAAAGAAAGAAACATCAAAATCGATCTACTCCTTCTTTCTTTGCGAAATGACATGTGATGAAATAAAATGGATATGCAAATGGCCGCACCCACAACTTAGCGGGTATTTTGTCAATGTCAAGTAATTAATAGCAATTAAACATTCAATAAATACACATTATAAATAAAATAATGGATGTGACATGATGATATGAAAATGGCGTATCTCCAAAATCGTTCTTCTTTTTTACGAAATGAAATGCGATGAAATAAAATGGATATGCAATAGCCTCATCCAAAATCGTTGTAGTTTAAATTTTTTTCCGTATAACTAAATGTCTACCATAAAATTCAATGTCAGCAGACGGCGCAGAACTGACATAAGCCGCCCGAAGGGTGTCAGACGGGAATCCCGCACGCCGACGTGCAATAAATAGTGACAAATTGCAACTCAGCCCCGGCATAGAGAACCTTATTTTCCTCAATCTGATAGATCATTTATTTTCACTAAACTACTCTTGCGACTGTCGGCTGCGACCAGATGAAATATAAGAAATATTAATTTTGACTCTATAGAGGGCAAATTAAACGAGTTTGAATAAATATAAAGGATAGAGAGAGAGAGAGAGAGAGAGAGCCAAGACAATATCCGTTAAATATAAATTACACAAATGTATTATTCCCATCGGTATAATACGGCTCTGCGGCGCTACGAACTACTACGAATACTACGAATTACTATACGGAAGGCTACTGAGAGATGGAAAGAGAGTATTATTTATGATGAGCGACGGGACTTTTGATAAGGTTTTTCGTACGGTCATAAGTAATATTAATCAGTAAAAACATTATCATCCTATGTAATTTATAATTAGGTGATTTGTGCTTGTTATATTAGTATAAACATACTTTCCCAAAAATGTTAGCTTTTCTATATACCGTATATTTATATTGCAGTTACTTTACACAGTGTATATGCTATGGGCCTACATGCAGGGGTATAAAATAAATACTAAATCAACATTTCTGCACGACGGACACGGCAAAAAATACTATTGTAAGTTATTTTCTTGACTGAATACGCAGCCCTATAAAGCAACTAAAATAATATTTTACTTTAGATGATGACCATATTATTATGTATCTCGAACGTACGAGTCTGGCCGAGGATACCAGCATGATAGATGGGCTCTTTCAGCTGATTTTCCTTTCTGCGCCATGAAATTTTTCAACATAAACGATAAGGGCGCTCCGCGATTCTATGCCGTCCTATAAATATAATAATGATTTATAACACCATTTATATCGGCTCAACTCAAGGGTTTTCAATATAAAATGTAGCTGCCAATACCACTACGGTAACTTTAATTCAAAGTGGTAACTACTTGGGAACTCAGTCAAGGAGTGAATAAAAGCCGACGACGGAACAAAGGCCACTTGGGAATAATAATTAATAATCGAACACAAAGGAAAGTGTTGGATAACGAAAACTCTGGGCAGATTTACTACATTATTAAGTGCTTTTATAAATTTAGCGAAAGAACTATATATTTTCAATAACATTAGGTCCTTATTCCTGATAAGTAAATTTGGATCTTTTTCACTCCTTATCCACGACTTATGCGACAGATTATTTAATGGTCATCCATCAAATAAGATGTGGATTTTGTGATGTGAGATGTGGAAGATGTGGATGTGCGAATCTCATTATCAACCATGATTATCACTTGCTAAACGGTGAAGGTAAACATCGCGTGGAACCTGCATGTCTGAGAGAACCCCTCGAAAGATCCGCCAACCCGCACTGGGCCAGCGTGGAGGAATATGGCCTATTCCCCCATTTTTTTTTTTTTTTTTTTATACATTATAGGCAAGTATTTGATCTCGATCTCACCTGATGGTAAGTGACGATGAGATCTACGATGGAGCATACTTGCCTAGGTAGGAAGGCGGCAGTAGATCGAGACGCTACATTCACTAGGCACATGCAGCGCAGCTAATCTGACCCGCCATCCATGAATGGCAACACCGAACATCATGCCGGAACACGGCTAGGCCGCTTGGCGACATGGCTTTGTTCAGTGGCGGGTGACTAACCACGGCCGAAGCCTACCACCAGTAGAGTTGTCACCTGATTGGCACCACCCAGGGTCACGTGTCCCTCCCATTGAGGGGAGGCCCGTGCCCAACAGTGGGACATTAAAGGGCTGGTATTATTACTATTTAATATGATGAAACATGCCTATCTTATATAAATACAATAAAAACGGAAGCAAAAACAAACTAACCTGTGGAATGTCAAACACTATGAATTGAATACACATATGATATTCCATTGTAATATTCATAACGAAAATGTTTCAACGCTGTCGTCCAAAAATATTACTCGATGGCGTGCCAGTGACACGTTACACATGCCAAAGTTAATTAAAAAAAAATAGCACACAAGGTTTATAATTTCAAGTGGATAAATACCCGCAGGATGACGCCTTTTCCCAACAAGTAATAATATATTGTGTTGAGTTGATTCAGTACTAAAATATTTCACCGAAACGTATCATTGGTAAAACATTTAAACGTGTGTAATTTATATAATTATACCAAATAAAAAATAAAAGCTCTTTTTAATGTCCCACTGTTTGGCACGGGCCTCCCCCCAATGCGAGGGGGTTGACGCCGTAGTCCACCACACTTCACACGTATTTCGAGGGTATCTCTCAGACATGCAGGATTCCTCGCAATATCTTCCTTCACCGTTTAGCAAGAGATAATCATGGTTGAAAATGAGATTCGCACATGATATCCGGAAATCCCAGAGGTGTGATCCGGGGTTTGAACCTGCGATCCTCGTTGCAGAGGCAAGCGTTCTACCAACTTGGCTATCACTGCTTAACATTGTGTAATTTATACGATTCTTTAAATAAATTTAAATGTGCGGATCTTGCTAAAACATAACCTACATAAATATATAATAGGGGTTGCAACACATTAATCTTCGCTTCGTTTGTACGATTGTATTTCCACCGCAAATGTTCTTTGTTTGAAAAATCCATTGAGCCTCCTATGTTTTGGGATTAGTCAAAACATTATGACTTTCATTTACCTTCTTCCAATAAAAAAAAAACCTTTTCCGAGTCCAGTTACATACATATGAAAATAGTTATCGAAAGTTATTATGATAAATCGCAATCTGCTGTTCGACAAAAAATATTTTGTAATAATTTAAACATAAGCTGTAATATCGAGGAATATTTTTCTACAAAGGAAAGTACCTATAATATGTACAAGTTTGTAACTATAACGTAACTCATATTTCGTTCATAATTATTTATTTAAATGTTCCAGATAACTCCAAAATCCATTCGCAGGCGTTCCGAATAAACGTTGGAAGGTTTATTTTTTTATATATAAATTTCACATGCAGCAAAAATGTCAGAGCGGAAATGGTAGCTCCGTGAAATATCGCGGCCCAGCTGCACCGGCTAATGAACTTGCTTCATGTTACTAATATTCAGCATCATGGACAGAGCATTCGAATATTTACGGTGTATACAAATTAAATGTGAGTTAACTTTTGAAATAAATCATTTTCTAACTATATTACTTTGATAAATTACTTAATTACTGATATATAGACGGTGCGTTCGTAAAAAAAAAACTAGCTGCGCCCCGCGGTGTTACCCGCGATTAAAAAGTATGTCCTTTTCCTCTATGTCCTTTTCTATAAATCATGTCGATCCTTTGCTCTATGAAAAATTAAAACAAATCTATCCCACGGGAGCCATAAATTTTACAGGAATAAAAAGTAGCCTATGGCTATTCCAGATTGTAATCTATCGCTGTGCCACATTTCATCCAGATCCCTTCAGCCGTTCTGGCGTGATTGAGTAACAAACATCCATCCATCCAAACATTCACATTTATAATATTAGTGTGATATATTATTCTCACAAATATCTCAAGTACCTATTACCAATTCTATATATTGTCATGTTACCAAATTATTCGCTCAATTTAATAAAAGCTCAGCGTTGTAGTGGCCTACATTTACACATTCACACAAAACGAAAATGTATAGCAACTGCGACCCTTTATTGATTAATTCAAAGAGCTCACACATGCATAGATGAGTCAGCATTGCCCAACAATTGCACCTAAAAGTAGACACCTTTCAATGGGCACGGTCGATGTTCCATCAAATGCATCTCGCCGTTTTCAATTGCTTACCAAAACTATTCTATATATCTAACGGTCAGACCGGATTCACAACAAACGGGGCCGTAGGATCCTTTGCGATCGCCGTTTTTAAGTAGAACCCGTTTCTAAAAATCATTGCGGTTTGTGTTGTACATCGCAACCTTTTGATCTCCGCTGGAGTTCGGACACAAAAGTTCCACCCGCTGCGTTCAACAATAGGTCTACGGAAAGATTAATCGTCCGAAGAAGCCCTCTAAGTCGGAGGAAACAATTTTTCATCTTTATCAAAACGTTGAGTGCGAGCCGTTGCAATTGTCTAATGTATTTATTACTGGATGAATACATTTTTTTCAACTCATCCGGATTTTGTATGTACAATTTTATATGTCTACCTAATACATTTTACATGCGTCCAGTACATTTTTTTTTCAGAATTAATCATATTCTTGTATAACTTTCAAGAAAATGCACTGAAAAACACCCCGGCCATTTAATTTTGTAGGGTCCTACAAAAACGTTAAAGGTATTATATAAATAGTACAAAAACATTACCCTCCTTCTCGGGCAGTCGGATAAAAACGGAGCAGACCAGGAAAACAAATATAAAGGGACCTTTCACTTGACGGGTAGATAATGTTGTAAGGATTTCCTCCTAATCTTTCAAGTCGCAGGTTTTGTTAAGATCGACAAAAACAGCGCGGTGTGGGAAACATGATTTATGATTTGACAATTAGTTTATTTGTTCTCTAACTTTTATAAGTGATGGGTAAGTATATTAGTTTATATACTAACACACTAAACACAACACACTTGTGTACACACACTTTAACACTTATGATGTTTCAGAAGTGTTTAAATAGTTGAATACATACAATGAGTATAATTCAATGTACTTTGTGTTCAATTGTTCACTATGACAATAGTTCCAATTTCCACTATCACGATAGTCCATCAGTCTATCTCCAAATGAGTTAAGTTCTTGTTTCAGCTTCACACTGTTGCTCGTTAACGATCGCCGCCCGCCGACTGTTTCCACTGAACCTATGTTAATACATCCACAAATATAAAACTGTGATCTCAATCAAATATATTAACTATAAAGTATTGGAAATAAAACACCAGTTTATTGATTTTAATTTGTAAAAAAATAACAAATAGGCACCTATATATTTACAAATATATACATATATACAAATATTTAATAGCATTACATATTTCGAATGGAAGCTGCTACATAAAAAAATATTTCTTTCTGATGTTCTCTGAAGCAAGTATAATTTTAATGTTTTCTCAACTTACATATTCATTTTAAATTCACTCGGCTGTCGAACTTAATTTTCAGTTTAGCTTCCCACACCCCAATTCTCTAATTTACAAAAATTACCGTTGATTGTACAAATATTTGGCGAAACAGTATCCACCATATTTGGAAAATCATATTTTCTGGTACGGTCACCCGCCGGCTCCATGCGCCGCTCGCTCTTTCACAATTACAGCAATTTATTTTTCCGAAAGATCTATTTATTAAATTAACATCCATTTGCCTCCTACAAAGGTTTTGTTATACTGATCAAAATGAATGAGGAAAGCTTGCGATTTCCGTTAATTCATTAGCCATTATCATTTTATCATTCTGTCTTTCTACGTTGGTTTGTTCAATTTTCCTTTGTGTAATGAATTAATTTGTCGTGCTATACCAGTGCCTTATGTTAATGACTGCATAATTAATATACTGTACTAGATGATTACCACACTTGTAGGGCATACATTTGCACTTTGATAGCAAGCCGCATTTTAAGTATTGCCAGATTATTTATTGACTTTTAATAGTAAGCTAGCAAATAATAAACGTTTCACATCATCCTTGGGGTAACATCATATGTTTATAAAACACTATTATTGTTATGTGTCGCGGCAACATATTGCCATGCGAACAAAGTTCTCTCGTAGGCCGGCCACGGGCCACGTTTAATTCAATTTGGATTCGCGCCAGATTTTCATTCGATTCGATTTCGCTGCCTGTGTCCTTTAAATAATCGAATAAAGCCGACTCAAGTAAAAGCAAAGGTCAGATTAGCATTGTACTATAATAAATCATACACCAAACAAATGAACTTCGCGATACAGTGTCGTGTTACTGATAATAAACTTACTATTATTTGTTTTTAGGAGACTAAAATATGGATTTCTATGACCTAAAAATACATTATTAAATATTAATCGCAACATAATTTTCTACACAATACTGCTAATAAGTTATGAGTGGCGTGGAAGCCTCAGTTATTAGATAATAATCTGTTATATTTTCAGTGTTATTTGTATATAAACCAAAGCCGGCTATAACACTTTGTTACATCTGCCATTCCCCTCAACACTACGTTCAGTGGCTTTGTGCCACTACAGTATGGACTGAAGTTTTGTTATACACTAGCTTAGCTTTTTCAATGCTACGTAGGATAAAAAAAAAATATCAACTACTGTCTAGGACACCGTTTTCAGCCGTGTTTAGCTGGTTTTATGCATGAGTTGTTTCGGTTTATATACCTTAAGGAATTGAATATTGTTGTTGCTCTCATTTCCATTTTTAATAACTTAAATTAAAAACTTGCGTTTCACTTTATCTGGCTACTAATTAATAACATAAAATAAAAACCACGTGTTACAATAACAGTATTAAATATTTTAAGAGGTTCATGCGTAGGTTACAAAGAAAATTTAATGCTTATAGTGCACAATGAAAGACTAATATCTCATTTTAAAAAATACGGATTTTATCGCAGAAAACATAAAATAAACGCGATAAAATCCGCAAAATTAGTTTTATTTCAATGTGTACTATTCGTGGAAATATGAGGAATCAATAGACTAATATATCATAAAAAAATCAAACAACATTTACACATTTATTTATACATAAACGTGATCGCTATGACCTGCTCATTACTAACTTCGTTACATCCTTTAATTAAGCTTTACATAGTAAAGTAGGTAGGTACTCTTCTAACTTCTTAATTTCTTTCAAAGCCTTTTCTATGACTACGTACGTGTTCACATTAATTCTACCACATAAAAGGGTTTGATGTATATTTTATTTCAGTAAAGAATTGTATACGAGTAACATGTGAATAAATGTGCACGCAATGCACGTGACAGCCCTGTTGAGAGCTCTCTTTTTTATATCAGTTCACTACTAAAGTATTTAATCAAATATTTGAATCCTTCAGTATTAACCATTTTAATAGTTGATCCAAAATAAAACAAGGTTTATAAAATGAAAATTAAATTAATATAATCCTATACACAATTTACAAAAAATAACATGTATTCATGCAGTAAGGCAAGCAAGGCATTCATTATAAAAATAAACGTTTTATTCAAACAGCATCTACTTAGTTTGTCGGTCACGAATCACAAGATTAAGAGGGCAAGTCGCAACAAAAATAAGACTTAATTAAAAGTGGGAAACATTCTCATTTCCCGGCTTCCTGACATATTTTCACAGGCGACGTGAAAGTAAGAAATCTCGCCGGAACGGACGTTTTCAAACAGCACGAGCTGTAGATCTCGAGTTAGTAACAAATGCTTTAACGTTTCGATACAAGGGGAAGTGCTAAATCTTAGCACGTAAATCACTGTGCAGTATAGGAGCTCAGCAATTTGGAGAATAAATCTGTACCTCCGTATTGTGTTCACAGCGTCGGGGAGGGTCGTGTTGCACTTGAATAATTGAAAGATCGTATTTCCCGACACCTTACGGATTTGGTGGATAATAAACATACGCAATTTATGTCCTCCTTACAAGAACAAATGAAGTAACAGTAGTAGTATGTCTGAGTCATTATCGCTTTCCAGAAATTTACAAATAAACGAGAAATTGATTTGAATTCATCCCAGTGGTGCCCTAGCGTATAAGTTGTAAAATTAGCGAACGTAAAAGAAATACTCCGTTTTAAAATGTGACCTAAGAACCAGATGACCCAATTGGCACAGTTGGTATAGACTCTGCTTCCTGCACTGAGGATGCTGAGTTTGAATCCCGGTAGGGTCGAACCTTGTGTAATGAGCACGAATGTTTATAGCCGATTCATAGATATTTATCTATATAAATAGCTATTATATGTACAGTACATTGTACGAAGTATTGCATAGTTTTTTGGCGATATTATTAAATTGTTTACGTAGTGTAACTTTTTTTGATATATTTATAAAAGAGTTTTTATCCAACCGTGGCCCCTACTACCATTTATATAATTCAACTCACCTGAGTGTGTGGTGAAAACAATCGTTGCCCGCGCGCCCTGTCTGGCTGGTAGGTATTCGCTTTGTTCCTATCCCCTGAATCTGCTTGCGCTGCATTTAATCTCACTCGCCCGATGTCCCTGTTTGCTTTTCCCAAACAATTTGAGAAAACGAATTTCAAGTTGACTAGATTTGTTTGAACGGAACTTTCTAATTGGATATGACTTTCCCCCATTATCTTTAGTGATATGGTTTATTGTATTAACAGCGTTCGGAAATTTATTTATTGCTGGCAGCTATCAAGAAACAAAAGCAATATTTTTAAAATAGTAACTAATAAATATTTAGATATACAATACGAATAAGCAGCTTAATATATGTACCTATCACTGACATGTTTATTTTCAATAAGTTTTTATAAAAATCTCGTTTACCCCCATATACTTAGTTAAATGTAAATTTATGTCAAATTTAAAACACTCTAACCGCTTCAACAAATCCGGGCCAACACCTATCAAAAAATAAAATGGCAGAACAAAGTGCAAACGCGGGGACAATCTACAGCCGAAGCGTGAACCGGGGTTTCAAATTCAAAAACGCTTTGATGTGCCGATTCGACCTCAAATTGTTGGCTAAACAGACCCCGGTCCGAACGTTTTTAGCGTTTGTGATTACTGATGTGATATTAGGTATTCGTTGACTCCATTTTGGTTGAAACAGTGAAAGGGTTACTCTTTGTATGCTTCTTTTAAAGGGATTTTGTGTGACAACAATTATAACACTAACACACAGCACACAACAAAAACCAAGAGACTGCGGTATATGCATTCCATCGACAATCTAGACTCAACGTCTAGATTGTCAATGTGTTGTCTAGATACACAGTTAAATTAATATCGTGTTCGAATACTTGTACTAGCGCCATAACAAAGATATTCCTTGAAGCAAATTTTAAAACAACCATTAACTAAAATCTATGCCTTCTTAAAAAAGATTATTAAATAAGGTTTACAGTTATATTTTATTAATACATACTTATGTATTGATTTCTTATATTTACGCGAATACTACACGTTGAAATAAATCTAATTTCAAGCGCATCCTATTTGATTTAAAATCCTTAAAATTAGTTTTATTTAAACAAACGTATATATTAAGTATACCCAAACTGATATTTATTGTTATTTAAAATAACGAACATTTCAGCCTTGAACTACAGTAGCTACAAATCCATAACAACATAGGTACATCAAGAGCCATCCAAAATTACGCACATTGAATAAAAAAAAAAACGAAATATTCCGTCCCCACAATAATAACTTTCATTAAAATAGTTGTATTCGCGATTTCAAGAAAACGTTCGGATTCCTTTCATTAACACAAATACGCTCGTCAGCGGACACATTACCCGCCATTGCCAGACCGCACTTAGCAGTTACGAAATACCAACAAACATTTGGACAGATTCACTACATAGGTACCTACATCGAGATGTCCCCTTGTCCGTTGATTACTTCTTTGATTAGATATTTTAATTTTTCGATTGTACCAATTATTTCTTATGAGCAAAAATTTGTTATAAATCACAATTATGTAATGCACAGGCTAATAATAAGAGAGAGCAAGAGAGTACTGGAAGTCCTAGCTATTTATTAACTTTGGCACCATAATAGTGAAAGTTCTTCTAGGCCTCTAGGTGCTCGCTAGAACTGGATTTTTGAAAATTCGACCTCTAAGGAGTTTAAAAGAGCTGGTCAAAATTTGTATGGAAAATGTTATGTCCTAATTTTCTACGTGGACGATAGTTAGACAAATATATAATACCCAACTATGTCTAAATTAACATCGACATTTTACGGATATTGCTAAAACCCGGGCGATTCCATAGGAGTTTATAAAGTGAAAACTCAAAAACTCATTACGTGTTGTTTGCAATGTATCGAATGTTACAATTTAAACTGTTGGGTACCCAAGAATTTGTGACTGAAGTTTCTAACTAACATTACGCGCCGAATGAAATAGTTTAACTGAAGCTGCTTTGTTAAGCGCTTCGCGTAGGTAATAAGCTCTATTCGCCGGCATTAATTTGCGATACCGAATCCTGTATTATTTTAAAAGAATGTTTGAAACTTCATTGTCTGTTGATTGAGATGATGATTTTGTTATTAAAAATATTTTTACCTTATTTATTTCATTGAATAATTCGACCCTTTCATAACACCATTCGTGACCATCACCAATAGAGGCCCTCTTATAATTTACATAATTAAGAGCCCCTTCAACACTATCCAGAACTAATCTGAAAGAATTTGTATGGCCAACTGTCAAATAAATTGTTGATAGGTTTTTCAGCACACGCTGAAACAGATCCATAGTTAATAATATACATACCTACAGCGTGATTCAGATTCAGAATACAAATACATTTTTTAAACGCAAATAAATACAAAAATGTCTGCGCAGAAAACATCACAATTGACATTTGGTTGGGAGCATTATTTTTTATGAAATTGTGACTATGATTGTTATTTTATGATTATAATGTTTGCGCTAAAGAAGTGCATGTGCATATGGTCGTTCATCCTTAACTGCATCACGCTATATGCATGTAGGTATGTATTCAATTTTGAATTTACTTCGGTACCCCAGTGGCCGAGGCTGCAGCTTCACAAACAAGAGAACAACAAAGCAGAAATGTAAACTATATTGCATTGTGCAAGATTTAGTTACAGAGCAGTCGCGGTTCAAAGATGTAGGTATAATAGACGAGATAATATACCTACATACATTTTCGACATAAATATAATGTGCACAGATATATAACCTTAATGTGGAAGCGCTAGGTCGGGGCGCTGAATTCAAAATTTCGAACTCTGTTTTAATGTAATGTTAAGCAGTTACCTTATATTGCTATACAAACACTAGTATATAACACTACTATAATTATGTTGGGAATCACACACGGAGCGTTGGGCCTAAGCTCAAAGCATTAGACCAAGCTGTCGTCAAGTCTATTTAGTGACTTCCAATTTGTACTTGTGAAACTTGTCTGAGTTTGTGTAGTCTATGTATCTTCCAGTGTTCTCTATGCCCTAGTCTGTAGAACAGCATCTGGGCGATGGTCACGTCATGATTGCAGCGACTCGTGTGTTTGTTTACTGGAATTAACCAAGCCAGCTGGAAGTGGTCCCAGCCCGACCCAGTAGAGCCACTTACTCAACTTGTCGCATTACTTGATTTTATGTATTTACTTAGTTTCATAGGTACAGAAATTAGCCGTCTTAAAGCCAGCACGTTTGAGTTTATATTCGCTGTGCGGTTCCCTTAGGAATGCCAGTTTGCAATTTGCTTCATGGGCTTACTTATTAAATTAGGTGGACGAATATTTATTTGAAACGGCGGCGTAAAGCAGTGCTATTATTCCGCTTATCTTTTCTTAATTGAATACTAAAAAGACAAGAAAACAATTACCACGCACCTTTTAAGTGCAAGCAAAACGCTATTGAGCTGGCTTTTTCATGAAAACATTATTGTTTTTCATGATCATGATCAGAAGACCTTCTCGTTAACCTATGACAAAAAACACTATTTTTGTGACCTATATCCTGATGCTGTTAGTATAAATGTGTTTGTACATTTACAACAAAAACATAAACAGAAATATCAACGTCAATTATCGCAAAATATGTCCTGAATTACTCCGCACAATCTCAGCTATTTTTAATAAAGGAATCACCTTGACCTAGCGTGGTATTTTTTAAATAATCTCACGTTATAAGAAGCGGGGCCGTCGAGGGTCATTTTAGTCCGATATGATGGCTTCAGAAGTTCAATATGCGGCGTATTTCAAATAGCTACCCGGCGACCGCGTTCCTGTACGGATCATCTGGGCCAACCACGGCAATCCATTAAATTCTGGAATAAAATATTAAATTAAATTCCTGTTCTTCTGTCCAATCGCGTGATGAATATTTTAAAACATGAGAGACGATAACTTTTAATAATAACAGTTAAGACACGCGATTTTTACCTCGTTTTCTTTTTGGCTGCGGGAAGTTATATTCTCTTTCACTGCTTTTTTTTTAATAATTGGATTATAGAACGCCTACCGAGCCTACCGAGGAGCCCAAAGGCTAAATGAGACAAGCCTCATAACCCGGGAACCTTTTGTAATAATGTTTCCAGAAAAAGTATGAATAGACTGAATCGTGCTAGGACACCTACAGCTTTTAACGACCTACGGCTCCATAATAATAAACAATTAATATAATAAAAAAAACCTACGTAGTTTTTAAGAAATAAGTTAGGTGTGAATGTGATGTATATGTAGCGGAAAAGGAGGCGGGTGGATGCCTAGCGGGGCGACCGCTATGCCCCGATGGTTATTGTCGGGATCTTGTATATATGTTGCGTTCTCGGAAAACTCTTATAGCGCGATTCAGGATTGTATGGAGAATTCATTATTTGTTCTAAATGTCCGTCTGCAGTATCGAATTGAATCTGTGTATCTTTTGGGTAGTTTGAAGAGGTTGGGGGGGAAGTTATTGGTATTAAACTTTTAATACCAATCGTTTTATTAATATCTAACTTATATATTTTAATTATACGATCTTCTCACAGCGACAGATTGTGGTCAGACTGTGATATCTTCATTACATGGCCGTTTGAGCTACCACCAGGATTTGTTGTTCCCGCGGGGATCTTGAGACGTTTATTACGTAAAACCACGATCGATCAAAGTCTTTCTGCTCCATTAATCTTGCTCATCAAACCTTAGTCCGTATATTTTCTACAAGATATTCACAATTACACTGTATTTACTATGTACGGTTTTGTACTAGATTTTAAGAATATTGATTGGTAAATTAATAAATATGGTAGTAGTATGAATGATTGTATAGCTCATTTGTTTTCCATTGAGCGTTTTAATTAGCAATGCATGTAAACTGCTTCATTGCTATAAAGCATTTCATATTGATATTATGACTTCACATGAAAATTACAAATGTAGGTACTAAAGAAGTTATACCCCTTTTAAATAACGTAATATATATTATTTGATCACCGAGTTCACCGAGTCTGATAACATACATAGGTTTTGTAAAACTTTTATGTATCATGTCCTTAGATTATAAAGTTCTAGGCAGAAACAACTCCAACAAGAGTAAATGTTGCTCTATACCACACGAAGCCAACTAATATGGCGGTTATTGGTTTTCTCACATCAAAGCAGGTACCGCGTTTAACAGCTTCGATTACCGCCACCATTCCTTTTACCTAGAATTACGTCGTTAGAAACCTTTGGTTCACAAGTATAGAGTACGGTATAATGTATAATAAAAAAAATTAAAAACATGCAGTTTCGTACAATGGGTTGATACTGTAAACTTACTTATTTCTAGAATAATTTAACAACAAATCTAATTGCATATCTAAGTACTTATAAAACTATTATATTATTATGCATTTCCATAACTATAGGTAACACTTTGAAGGACTTATCAATAACTTAATCAAGCGGTTCTTTTTGTACTTTAGAACAACCAATCAGGAAGAATTAATATACAGAAGCGCTGATTCTTATTCGATGAAACAAAACAACACTACAATCCCCACGGGAATTTAACCTACCACACACATTTTGAGGAAAATTGAGTTTCGGAGAATCTTCCAGTATTATGTAAACTAATAAAACATAAGACACTTTACATCTTAACGACAACTTCACACTTAAAGTACATAAGCCCCCAACTTATAAACAAACAAGCCCGTTACAGACCACCGTTTCCAGACTCGTTGTAGTACATTATATCGACGTGAACATCAGGTAAATAGACTGTAAAGTCTTCATAAACTTGTGAATTAACGGGGTAATATTTTAACAAGTTGTGTTCCCGTTTCAGTTCGGCAACATTGTTAATTAAACTTGTTAGTGAGATCAGTTTTAACAATTTCGGTACGATGATGGCGGTATATGTGGACGCATGCTATGCCTCTAGAGAGTACGTTTTGGGCATGCCGTCATGTAAATATGTTGCAGAAGTTACATTTATAGAACAAAGTACTCGCATAATTAATCAACATGAGTTTTCTATCATAATATTTCGTCATGCTACTTTGAAGCAGAATCCAATCTGATCATTTAAATATCAGTTTTTTTTTTATTTTTTTTATCGCAGTATAGGCAAGTATTTGATCTCGATCTCACCTGATGGTAAGTGACGATGAGATCTACGATGTAGCATACTTACCTAGAAGGTACCTGTTCTCGACTTGAAAACACCCAGATTGTAGTCAACGGGGAACAAAGACGCCGGTAGCGTGTTCCATTCCTTGGCAGAACGCACGATGAAAGTAGAAGCAAAACGCTTAGTGCGTACCGCAGGAATGTCCACAGTGTACGGATGACACTTGTCCGTGCGTATTGTCGACCGACGATAGAATGGAGATGGGGGAATTAATTCGTGTAATTCCGTCGCACACTCTCCGAAATGTATTAAATATATATATATAGATTCTAGATACTCATATGTTATAACTATCAATTGTGTCCTAATTAGTTGTTTTTTCACGTGAATTTTCAGATAATATTCCTCGCAATCGCGCCCCACGTATTAGCAAATACAATACAGAAATGTATTTCTACTTCTTATTTGCGATATCTAAGTACGTATCCGGGATTTACTCGCCTCCATTAATATTTAACAAGGTTAACCGTGTACTTACATGAAAGAGCAAAGTTATGAAACCAAAGTAATAAAACTGGTTACAGAAACATAACTATAATAGTAGTTTTTCGTTATCTATTATACAGAGGCTTTCTTATTTCTATCTACAAAAGTTACGAACCTATAAAAAGTGGTAGGACAAACGCTAGTCGGCTGAACAGACTTACGTAATTGGCTCAGAGACCTTTTTCAAATATCTACGTTAGTCGTAAGTATTTATTATAGAGCTAATACTGGGAACATAGTTTTGCTATATACAGGATGTAAGCGGCATAGTAACTAAAACTGATACCATGGATTCATCTCATGATTCTGAATCCCCAGGGTTGGTATTTTGTTTCGAGCTTTTCATGATTTATATGGCCATTTTTCAGTATTTCTAAATTGATTTTATCATGAAATCATAAGACAAGTTAATCTCAACCTGATTTAAAACTGCAATGTAAATTTAAACCAGGATTCGAACCCGGAACCCTCGGCGAAGAAAGCACGGTCACTACCAACTGCGCTAATTAGATCGTAAAAATTATTTCTACAATTTTATCATAGGCAGTAAGTGTAACCTTTACCTAACGTTCTCGTTACCATGCACCCTGTATAATTTGCAGTCGATTTAATAATGACACACTTTCTGGCTATTATTTGTGTACTTATAGGTATGTACTGACTGCTACTAATGTAAATCTGCTACTAACGTAAATTATTTAGGAGCTTACCCCGCCTTTCCAAAATCAAAATTGTG
The DNA here is from genome assembly GCA_905333125.1 of Pheosia tremula. Taxonomy (NCBI): domain Eukaryota; kingdom Metazoa; phylum Arthropoda; class Insecta; order Lepidoptera; family Notodontidae; genus Pheosia; species Pheosia tremula. The sequence continues at coordinate 3,826,872 of HG995405.1, read as the reverse complement.
ACTATAGTAAAATGGTATAGCCATAACGTATCTTTCACCGTGTTAATTATATTTTATTTTATACATTTTTTAACAACACTGAAATACAAAACATCCGTTACAGGTTATATATGGCCCTGTTAAATTTTCCGCCAAAAGTCATGTTTACGTAATGCGTTTTTAATGTTCTCATATTGCTATAAATCAACATGGCTACTCCTGGTCCAGATAGCTTTAATGGTTTATTAAATTAGTTTATGAATCACCTCGTGTACCTACTGGCTGCAATGTACATGTAAGTGTCATGAAAATGTATATACGAGTATAGCTTGACGATCACGTTTGGTCAAATTCCAATTTTGTAATGGGAATTATGAAAGTTTATATTATTATTACCGTGCTTAGTTTAACTATCCAAAATCGACAGAAAACTACAACCTGCTTAGACCAGTTAGTAGTGAACCTGCTTTCTGTACGGAATGTCCCGGGTTCTATTCCGGGTGGGGGAAAAATTTGCGCGATAAGCACGTTTGTTGTTACCCGACTTATCAACGTTGAATATAATATCTTTATAAGGTATAAGAACAGTATATATAGGTATAACAAATTTTTCCTATATAGTTTAACTTTAATTGTAAATTTTAATTATACTTAAAAAAGCTTTATAGTACAAATATTAATAAAATAGTACTAATGTTGTGTAAATAAGGTTTGGTTTTATTAATCAGGGCGAACCAGTAGCGTTTGGCCATGCGCTTGGTACAGGTTGTCATTTTGTAAATGTCTAAATTTTTTTATATTTTTTAGGGAAATCTTATATTTAGAACCTACCGTTGGCGTTGTTAAAATATTTTACACTAAGATTGTTACACCTTATATATTATTATACCGGCACAAGATGTGCTTTGTTTGGGACCGAAAAGTTGTTGTGTTCATCTGGCAATATTATTTTATTCATTATACCTACACCATATCGTTACAAATCCTTTTATAACCTTTCGTCGAACCAATAATATAAAGGTATCGAATTGATCGAAATCATATAAATGAAAATAATGTAAGCAAACAAAGAAATTGGCATCCAACTTTCCGACAGCACCAGAATATTCTCTTCCGTTATTGAAAGATTTGTTCAATATGTGTTTTCAACTCGACGCCAGCCAGTATTCTTTTAAAATATGAAAAGAAAAGTTGAATGGATTCGGTCGACAGTTTTTGGGTCCGCCGCGCCGGGACGCAACTCCAAATTGAATCACGTATTAGGTTTAAAAGTTAAACGGTAACGTTTCCCGTTAGGAACCACTTTTTGTGTAACACCCGTACGTGATTTCTTTGAAAGAGCACCCCACTTTTGTTTCCGATATCTCTCTCCCCGTAGTGATTAATTCTTTTACTTGTTAAATTGTTTTTGTTTGAGATCGAAAGCTTTCGGGCGTTGGCGTTTGTGTAAACATACCGAGTTAATGTTTAGTTAATTAACATTGTAAGTACTTGATCCGAAGTGTGCGAGTGGTACATTGTAGTTATTTTGACTTTTAAATGAATCACATTTTTATTTTAGTTCATGTAGTTACGGTTTGGTTATGGCCCAATTTACTTATTAATTCAATACGTAGAATAATGTACCCAGCAAATAGATAGCTGACGATTTCAATTATTCGTGGTATGTTCGATAATATAGTAGACATTTGTCACAATACAATCAGGGAATTCATCGCGGCTCGACCGGTGGCGGTCGTCGCTCGCGGTTGTTTGTTTGCGGTGGATACCCACATCATTTCAGAAAACTAATAGTTATTGGAAATTTATAAAATGTATCAAACAACATTTAACATAATATCTACTCCCTTATTTGCGTGCATGTTTGCTACGCTTCCGAATCTCTTTCGTATCATCCACATACATGATATATTAATCTATGTTACTAATGTTATCCTCTGTTATACGGTGCTACTGTTGAGTAAGCGCAAAATAATATCAATGTTAACCATTGGTTTTAATGAACAGAAATAACGTTCTAATAATTCAGTCTTTACAACTTTAAATACCTTTTTAATTTTCATTTTAATGGCTTATTTTGCTTCGTTTTAACATAACATCATACTAAAGCAATTATTTTCCAATCTGCCATGTTCTCCATATTATTGTAAATCGTAATTTCATTCACACCTCACTAAATTGGTGGCTTTCTTGATGCCCATTTAGCTTCATAGTTAAATTAACCTGTGCGGCTTTTGATTTAATTAACAATAACGAAAGTACAGCTTGAGTACCTATTTATAACTATGTGTCGTGGCTATGGTGCTGCTTGCTCACATGGCGTTGATTTTCAACCTTATTTAAAAACATTTGTAGAGTCACTTGCGGCTCTTCTCAGTGCAACCAACATTGCGAACGGAATGTAACTCTGACCATTCATAAATGCCTCTTGGTCTATCTATATAAATAAAATAAAATTTGATTTTTATTTTGAATGAAGTTAGTAATAGACATTCATAAATAACATGTTCATTGTAGTAAACTATTATTCCTTTTCAAAACAATCCGCAACCACATTGCGACCGGTCGCGAGCGCTTGCGGTCGCTGTTTGGTATCTACTATCTCATTTAGCTAACACAGGGTAGTCAACATATAAATATTTCCAATAATATTGCATAGAGGAAATCTATACATATAAATAAAATTGGAGTGTCTGTTTGTAATATTAAAATAAACGCTTTTTACTACGTGTATTTGGATGTATACACGGCACCTATACCAAAACAACATTTTTTACAATTTTTGTATGTCTGTCTGTCTGTCTGTTTGTTCCGGGTAATCTCTGAAATGGCTGGACCGTTTTTGACGGGACTTTCACTGGCAGATAGCTGATGTAACAAGGAGTAACTTAGGCTACTTTTATTTTAGAAAATAACATAGGATCTCACGAAAAAAAATTAAAACCAATGTTGCAGCGTTGCGCCCGATTAAGTTTGATAGCAACAACCTGAAATGCGTCCCGCGGGCTCAGATCGCGCGAGCAGGCTGTTGCCAACGGTTGTGAATTTGTTAAATACCACGCGAATGAAGTCGCGGGTAACAGCTAGTTGGTAAATAACAAGCGAACTATTGATACTCTATGAACAAATTGATACGATAACTCTATAAGAGTTCTATATTCAGCCTTCAGTTATATTAAAATTTGTTTATTGAAATACAGATATTGTGTACCCATTGCATACTTTAATCTTTAATCTGCTTTATTATATACATCAAATATAGCAGTGATAGCCAAGATGATAGAATGCTTGCCTATGTAACGAGGATCGGAGGTTCAACCCCTGGAACGCACCTCTTGGATTTCTGGATTTTATGTGCGAATCTCATTTTCAACCATGATTATCACTTGTTAAACGGTAAAGGAAAGCATCGCGAGGAAACCTGCATGTCTGAGAGAACCCTCGAAAGACGTGTGAAGTCTGCCAACCCGTACTGGGCCAGCGTGTTGGACTATGGCCTAATCCTACTCGCATTGAGGGGAGGCTCGTTCCCAGCAGTGGGACATTAAAAAGGGATGGTGTTATTATTAGTATTATTATATATACATCAATCGGAATGGAATATACCCGTTATTCGCATTAATTATTAATTAAAAGCAAAATTTGTTCGGTAAAAAAACATGTGTTGAACAAACCATTACCATTATCCTAACATTGTAAAAATACACAATCCACACCAATCCATTATCAAACCATTCGCTCTGCGTAATGCCAGCAACAAAACGAGATCACGTATTTAATACGCCATTACGTAAGTACGTCGTACGTTTGGCTAATGCAAATTCTAATAGATCCTGTGCATACGGCAAACAAAATATTGATACATGATTGCTTTGGATGCGATCGCGAGATTGAACGGATATTGATAGATGCATATCATTGGAGTGAGTACCTCGAGGGTGTTTCAGGATTTTAATTAATTTCGAATGAGGAAATATTTTGTGGTCTGATATCTAGAGTGGGAAAGAAATCGAAGTAACATATTTTCTTGCAAAAGAGAAGCTAGTAACCATATCCCGCAACACCCTTCAAAGCGCATTGATACTTAAAATCATGTTCTGCGCAGTATATAGCTTTCATAGAAATGTACAAGCATATATTTATTCTAGAGACATAGTAGGTTTACCTACGTAGTGTAGAAAATACTAGATTATTCAATCAATCATAGAAGACCTGATTAGTGCAGTTTGTAGTGACCCTGCTTTCTGAGACAAAGGTTACGGGTTCGCATCCTTGTAGGGACAAACTTTTTGTGATGAGGACGAATGATTGTACTCAAGGCATGTTTAATATCTATATAAGTAATATATACTGGGTTCACCCCCAGTCCATTGTACGGTAGGACCGTATAGTTGGTGTGTTGGGCTGGTAATATTATTATTATATCTTGTACAACATTTGGAATCACAAAATTGTTTTCAGAATAGTTAATTGTTGCAAACATTTAAACTGTCATTAGGGGGTATTGAAGTTGTCACCCGGAATTCAATTAACGCGCTTGACTTGCTCAGAAGGAACAACTTGGCAACGAGCAAAAACAACTTCACTAAACGTATCGCCTAGAACAGAAATCACAATTAATTTTGAAATGTGACCAAAAATTCGCTGCGTATAATATAATTTGGAATGCCTCCAACCCCCACGGACAAATAATTTAAACGCTACGGAAGTTTAAGCTGAAATAAAGTATTAAAACGAGCATTATGGCGCTCACTTATTTTGAATGATAGCTCAGCTTGGCACTTACACATTTGTTTTCTTCATGAATTGCCTCAATTTCGCGCCTTTAGTATCCGGCACTGAAGTTAGCGTGTAAAATTGTATTCAACAAACGATTAAGCAAACTGTTCAAAAAACTCCGCTCATGAAGCGCACATACGTTACAAAGTACGACTGTCCGATTGCAAACAAAGCGAAATGTTGAAGGGAAGTAAACGAAAAACAAGCGTTGAATTGCAAACCGCTGTGTACTGACAGAAGAAGAAAAAAGATAAAAGGCTGCTCGGCACAGAAAAGAGTGCATCGCAGCGCGTCGCGGGGACTGTCAGCACTTCTTGACGTCTGCACCACGAGCCAAAACTGCTAGGAACAACAACTACTGCGAATTTTTATCATGCGCCCAGCAGAGCTCCACTCTAGCGAGGATGTACAAACATTTGTCTATTATGCATTTTTTATCCACTCCATATATCAAAAACTAGCGCGTTTGACAATAACAAACTACGCCGCTGGATTTGTTCGGTGCAGTGAACTTGTAAAGAATCCTTTCATTGAACTAACAGTGGTTCAGTTTTATGCGTTGTAGTTTTGCGTTTGATGAATGTGAATGTTTATATTGTTTGTGTTTGCTTTGGTTGAATAATTGATGAAAACACTACGAATATCAAGATAAAAGTGTATTATAAACGATTTTATTTGGTTGGTTTGTCTGTCTGGAGATATGTTTGTTATTATTAGCGGATTTTCGCTGGGTTGAAATGCAGTGTCTATAGCGCCCCCATGACCAATAAGGCTAAAAGAGTCTATACTTATTGGTAGTACTTGAAAAAGTTTCTCAATGATTAATAAATGAGTAGGTACTGGTTTAGGCTACTAGCTAGATTATTATCTGAAAATCACTAGATCAAAAAAAAAAATATATATTCCATTACAATTCTCGCGGATTACTAGAAATAAACAACGAACGATAATTGAATCAACAGGAAAACGCACGAAAAACTCGTGCATTCGAAGTCGAGGAAAGGAATTGGACAAAATATTTGACAGGGACATAAAGAGTCCATTTGTAGGGAGTGACGTGTTGAGGGTCCCTTGTTTATGGGCGGCACTTAACACGGCCTCTAAGCCGACTCAAGGCGCGGAATTGAGAATAAGAAGGCTGGTATGGGCCAGGTTGAAGATAATATGAGACCGGTTAAGGAAATAGTGAGGTATCATATAAAGCCGATAGGTGAACGTCATTGGCTATTTTATATTAGTTTGTAATCTAAAGAACCACTAATGGAAATAAAGAATGTCAGTGTTTTTTTTATTCTTCGTAATATCATGTAGGTACGTAAAGTATTGTGTACGAGCTAATAAATAAATACATATTAATGTAAATCTTATATCCCTGGTGATAAAAAATAATTCCCACGTGATCATAACAAAACGTTAGTCCATATTCTCCGTAAATGAAGTCGCGTACGTTTTGAACTACAATTTCAAATTACTATTTTTTATTGGCACAACATGAAGACAGGTGCAAGAAACGAATGTGGTTATTCGGCGAAGACATCGTATTGAACAAGTCGTGTGTCAACTGCAGCTAAATCTAATTTTCAGCTTGTCCGAAGGTCGAAGTCGCTGGAGGGCGCTCTGATTCGGCCGAGCGCCGAGAGCCGAGGCCAACCAGAAGCTGAGATTTTCGTCGTATTGGATTTTCCTTTAAGGCAAGGTTATGCCCATACTATGAAAAATAGCCTATAAAGAATAAATTTTCAAATATCCATCGCCGAGCAAGTGGCTTTGGATATTCATAGAGAAAATGCATATGCGCATGGACATTGACAGAATTGTTCAAACTTTTTATTAAGTACTAAGTAATGTTTTTAATTTTTTATTAAATTTTATTTTTAAGTATAGATATGTAGTTTTAATTGCACATGAGTTGTAAATAAATTATTTAATTTCAATTGCCTCAACCAAACTTTCAAAGTTATCTGTTTCAGAATATGTATAGAATAGAGTGAGTGATAATTTGCCTATTATTATGCAGCTTGATTGTTATAATTTAATAGAAAATAAAACAGCTATGCAGATAAGTGCCTGGTCATTATTTTGAAACCAATTGTAAGCTCAATTTTCAACCTTATTTCATAAGTAAAGCAAACTCATTCCAATCTCTGATAAGACCTCGCCTTAATCTAGGCAAGAAAATTGATTTCAAGAGTTCCTCTAAATGTAACGCAGCCTGTCAATAAGGTTCGGTATTCAATGATTTATCGCTCTTCCCTGACCGAACGAACTTTGGATTAAGATTATGAGTTTGTAACAGTTTCAATTTGATTTGGAATTAATGATACCTTATTTGGATTTCTTTCATAAATCTACATATACATTTTCCTGCTCACCAAAAAACTACATTGAAATTCATAGATGAAATTCAATAATACAGATAGATTATAGTCTTGAACATTGATATACTAGTCAGTCGAATAATAAAATAGCGTTTTTTCTACAAGGGGCGGTAAGCAAAGTTCGTGTAAAAGTAATAATAATATCGCCAGACGAACACACCAACAATAAGATTTCAAACTAAGCAACGCTTGTATCATGGGTACCATCCGATCGGTTCAGTGTATGTAATACTTATATGGGTATTAAACAGCCATGATTCTGGTACAAACATTCGTGCTTATCACACAAAATATGTCACTACCAGGATTCGAACCCGGGACCCTTAGTGCAGTTGGCAGGTTCACTACCAAATTAGCTAAACAGGTCGTCAAAATATGACTGTATTTTAAAATAAAGAGCGCTTATATAATAATTATAGCTGTTTTGTAACACTGCTTTATAACGAAGCGTCTATGCAAGGGGTTAATTAATTAGGCTTATTTTCGGTGAGAAGCTTGTTATATCGGATCGGATTATTCTTTATATTTCTTGTACTAATTGTGTCATTAATATATCAATCCGTTAGTCCCGCTTCTGTTTGCTCTGTATATGCAAGCGATAACGATACAGCCTAACATTAAGCCACGACAAATCACAACCAAAACGCATTCACACACAAATAACCCACAACATTTTTATCTCTTATTGCGTTTACAAAAACGCGCGGCATCCGTCATACAACACGAGAAAAAAACCCAATATCGACGTCAACCAAAGCGAAAACACGTCAGAAGAATATAGAAAACGAATGAAAAAAGCAATATGTCGGTTCGCGCACGTGTTAGCCAAACTGGCGTTAAAAACAGTGCCGTCTCAAAGAAACTCGCAGGAAATCAATTCGTAGTTTAACATATCGGGACGTGATACTGGTTTTTGTCGGTGCGGCTCTAACGTACGGCCCTAATATGTAAGTTGCGCGATCGCTACCGAGTGATATATGTTCGCGCTCGGCCGTGTTTACGATTCAATACAAACTACGAACAAGGAAACGGATAGTTTTATGTGGCAATTTGAAACGAGCGGAAAATAATAGATGCACTTTTATCGATGATTTTTTTTTTAATTTGCATGTTTATGGAAATGACGAATGAAAATATAATCTATATATATTATAGGTCATTTGTATTAATAATATTTATGAACCGATTTGTAAATAAAAACCTTATATTCATTTAACAAAAAAAAATTGTAATACCCTGATGGAATTTCGTATTAATGTTGTAAGAATTGCATTAAGGGGAGCCCCGTGACAATAGTTGGGACATGATGTTCTCATTATTATATTATATTAATACATAAGCACAGAATAGCTCTATTGAGAAGGATTACAACGAAAGTATTTTTTTTTCTTTTTTGAAAAAACAACAATAGTTATCGAAATAATATATCTGAAAAAATTTGCTAATCTTGTGTCGTTCGTCTAGTACTATCATAGTCCGTCAATCGACTAGGGTTGACTTCTCTGGGTGCTACAGAGATACAAAAACTTAACGTCAGTTGAAGTCGCTTTTCCGCTGGTGAGGCAAGGTAGATACTCAATTGTTTTTCCATATTATTTCCATATGATAGATTGCTTTAGCTGAACTATCTAGTACTGGCTGCCCGTAAACCATAACCATTAAGCACCTCGCGACGAATAATCAATTAACGTATCCAATAATGAGCTATAAACAATACATCAGCACACTGAGGCAGTAATATTAATCACAGAGATTATCTCCGCACCATATGGTTCGATGCTCATAAAGTATGTTGGGAGTTGTGTATGCCTGTGTGTGTGGACAAGCACTTACCATACGTAAGTTTAATAGTCTGTGTTGGTTAAGGAATATTAAATCAAAATCCGACTACTGGCTTATATAGAGGCTTCGTTACGCAGTAGGCTAAATGCCTATTATTCTAGAATATCCCATAACCTCCTTCGTGCTTGTATTACAATAATTATATATGGTATTAGAATATAAACCTTATTTAATCCGCACTCATGGGGCCACACAATAAAAAAGAATAGTTAATAGATTATAAACATGTTGATTTTTTCAAGTGAAGGCGATAAGGATGCCCAATATGAAATTGAAAACTAAAACTGCAACAATAACGGTTTTTCAAAAGTCGAATGCAGCAGTTTTTGAGTCTTTTAAATATTTTCCGCTATTCCCTATAGTATTGTATCTAGCCATCTACACCCACTCGAAAAATTCTACACTCAGTACATTTCTCTAACTTGACATTACCGTCTACCTAAAAAAATAGAAAATAATGTTATGACTTGACTCAATTATCGAACAATAATATAGATTCAACCGTAATTTACATCGCTCGAACAAAATGACCTATGAATATATGTGATAATTTATTTAAATTGTCCCAACTCAGTAGACAATTGGAATAATATTGCCCTAACCAACTTTAATTTTCGTTATAAAATCAGATGTCCTCTGCGTAGGCATTCAAATTCAAATATCTTCTTACACAAAAGATCCATTCTCCCCCCCCCCCCCCCCCGCTCTCTCTCATATCCGACCATCGAAGCTACGTTCTTCGTTGCCGATGGGCTATCCATAAAACACGTCACAAATAATGTAGATTCTTTGCCACCAAGGATTTGCCACTAAAACTAAAAAAAAAATTATACATAAAAAAAAACAATGTATTGTTATATTCTCATCGGAATATAAAAATCACGTGTCAAGCATAGCGTATAAAAGAATAAACACAGTACTCACACAACTGATATTTCGACGTGACACATTACTTACCCTCTCAACCTTACGTCACGTTTTGCTGTTAGGCATTCCCCTCCCTATATCCCATACTTTATTGTCGACCCCTAATACGTATTCCGTTATCGTAAAGTAGTCGCAAAAAATCGTATCTGAACGAGTTATCTATCGTGTTCCTTTTTGTCGCATCATGGATTCTAGACCTTATCAAACCCAATTTTCATTCGTCAGCACGATAGGTGGGTGTTTGAACAGGCAGTTTTAAAAGCTTTTGCCGCTCAGGTACACAAATGAAGTTTTAAAAGGGCTGTAAAAGGTTTAAGTTATGCGTATACTTGCACCTGTATTCCCTCTAGGGGTTCATGCACTATTGTAAATTCACATCTATTGTTGCCCAAAGACTTAGACCAAGACGTTACAGTCTCGTAGAATTTTATATCAAAGAGCTGTTACCCGCGACTTCGTCCGCGTGGTGTTTAACAAAAAGCAGACGAAATCGCGGGTAACAGCTGTTCTAAAATAAAAATAGCCTAAGTTACTCCTTGTTACATCAGCTATCTGCCAGTGAAAGTCCCGTCAAAATCGGTCGAGCCATTTCAGAGATTAGCTGGAACAAACAGACAGACAGACAGACAAAAATTAAAAATAATGTTGTTTTGGTATATGTACCGTGTATACATCCAAATGCACTTAGTAAAAAGCGGATATTATAAAATTACAAACAGACACTCCAATTTTATTTATTTGTATGTATAGTTTTATATCAAAAACTCGCGAAACTCTTGCGTTTTGGTCGGATTATGGTCGTGCGAAGATGCAAAACCTTTTTTTTTTTTTTTTTTTTTTTTTTTGTTGACGGGGGGGAAATCTTCGATAGATACCCGGCCTCTGTGTGGGAGAGGGCCGGGTTATGTGGGATTCTTACCCACTAAAACCCCCCCGGTGGCCGCCTTCGACACATGTTGGAGGGGCTCCGGGATCTCCAAACGGAACGCACCGGTGCCCCTCTTGTGCCTCGCCCCCTTATGGGGGCCCGTCTCGGGGGAGCAGATGTTTGCACCCCCTGCGCCCTCGCTGCGCACGGCGGCGGGGAGCCACGCCCGCCGCCGTCCTCCTCAGGAGTCGTCATCGTCACCGGACGTCCGGGGCCCACACCCCAGTCGTCCTCGACCCCGAGGGTAGCCCGTTATTTAAGGCCCTGGGCATCAGGGCCGAAGATGCAAAACCTAGACCGACTTTGGGCAACACCTACAACATTTTACGGGTGGTATGTAACAATATAATGGGTCGCGAGTTCTAGCTTCCTTGCTGTAGGGAGGTAACCAAAAGATCTGACCTGACTGAGCATGACAAAGCAGCCCCGTGATAACTATTCAGTTTTTTTTTTAACTTGCGACATCTAGACTATCCTGACAATGTTAAAGAGAACCCAGTCTCTTTTCGTTTGAAGCTATTTGTTACTTAATACAGACTAATACTGATAAAGAGCCTCAATTAAAATTCATGAAAATAAACGTGTAATCAAAGTTATATCCTTTATTTAGTTTGTAACCCTTCGTATTTTAATGAAGTTATTAGTAGTGTGGAACAACTATAGTTTTATGAGTATATACGAGTTCGCGTCCAAAATTAACGCAGTGTTAATTGGGTTTAACCCTTTTAATCGTAGTGGAATAGTTTGAGTACTTACATCATTGGGGTGCAGATTTAAGTATGAACAAGGTTATAAAAGTAATTCCGGGCTATTATTGATATGTTTTATGCAATAAGATTTATCGGGAAGTAGCTTTATAATCAAGGTTTGGAAGAGCAGATATAGCAGCACAGACAAGGAAAGCTAAATATTCCAGATAATGTCTTTTTAAGTAAGGGAATGTCATGTATGTTGTGTGAATATGGATGAAATGAAAAGGGTATGCCAGGATTGTAGTATATAGCAATCAGCGGTCTTTGCCTACCCCCATGAGATACAGGCGTCAGTAAGTATGTGTGTTACCAAACGGGTTACGAAAAGTCCTACGACATAGCGGCTTTCTTTTTATACTGGCTACCTATAACCAACTATTAAATGTCACCATAGGATTCAGAGCTATTGAACAAATCCGTAGCCCGTTACCACGAGACTTAATAGGCCGTTCGCTAAACGCATTTAAAAGTCAACACAAACTTCTCCAAAGTACTTTTCTTTCATTGTTTCCGGGCGCGCGGAGTGCCCTCAAGACTCAAGGAAATTGACAATGAAGGTAAAGTTTATCTTCTACAGTCAGCCGTTTGAGGGCCGAGGACGTGACCTGACCGCTTGATTCCATTACCCGCGCCGTTCGACAATAAAGAATTAAAAGTCGAATTTTTATAGAGCCAACGAGCCGTCTATTGAATGGGAAAATCAATACCGCCTTCACGTAAATGATCTGTGTCTCCACCATTATTTTCTCACGGCATGTTTAATAATAATGTGCACTGTATTGATATGTTTTTTTAATGAGAGTTATCTAATTATCAGCTTGATGCAACTTCTTTTAGTATTTAATATAAAAGATTAAGTTTTAATCCATAATCAATAGTATTACTATACATTTTATTCTCAAAAAATGCTTTGTATGATCATTGTAAATGAATTGATAAATAGAATTATTAAAATCTGCCCAGCAGTTTTCCTATAATGCGCGAACAGGCGGCTAAGAAATTGTTTTTTTTAATCAACGTTGTTGACATATTCTATGACTAACATGACCAAAATACAGTATTTTTAATTGTATAGATAGATAAAAAGAAGTAAATCTAAATACCTTAAAATAATATATTCCCTATAATATTTTACATTGATTTCTGATCCGCACAATACACAGCATCCACCGCACTGTTGGTAGTTTGAATAGCGGTCGCCGGGATTTATAATTTACATAATTATTCCGGATACTTTGCATACTTTTATACCTGCTCTCGAGGTTATCGCGGCGATAACTTATACGCGCATTATACAAAAACATAGGCATAGACAATTTAGCATGACAAAAAAAAAATCTTTGCAATATTGCAAAAATTATTGATATTTTAATATACTCAGTAACCATCTAAAATTCAGTATATATACATAATAGATATAGTTAAAAGGTCTTGTAATTCAGACATTTGGGTCTTGCCAAAGTATTTTATTATTGAATAGCTTTCTTATTGTTCTGATGAAGAGAAGAAAAGGGTCAAAGTTGTGCTCTTTTCATAAATTATATTTTAAATGTCGAAGGCGTACAATTCAATTCTATAGAATGTCTAACGAATCTATTTATAACTATTTTATGAATTACAAAAACAAACTAAGTTTCACACGACAGTATTCCTCCTCGGGAACTGGCTGCGAGAATTACGGCAATACGCCAAATCACAGACCAATACGGTATGAAATGGGGTCAAATAGACGTTCGCCTCGATCGGCCTTTCATATGTACTGCCTTGTAATTGTCGAAGCTTACCGAGCCATCTCACTTGATGAAAAGTTAATTAAATCGAAGATATAGCAAAATACCACGATTGCGTTATTAATGCTCAATATGTTAACATATTTGGTAAGGCAAGTAATGAAAGTATAGACAATGGTTACACCTACATAGTTCTGTGAAATGAGTATATTATGTTGGTGGACATTGGCATAGATATATTCGATATTTTATATTGGATAGCCAAAAGTAAAGCTTCATATGCCGTAAGACTATCACATTTCAAAATGGTATCTTTAGAGCAGCGTAGGAAAATAACAGACTGTTTATTCATTTTTAAAATACTCCGTCATAAAATTGATTGTCCGCAATTATTGGGAAACTTATCAATTCGTATACCAGTTAGGCTCCCTCGCACTCCTATTACTCCTTTATACCCTCCTTTCCGCAGAACCGTCCTCGGAGCAAGCTCTCCAATCCCTCGAATGTGCAAACTTTTAAATGGTTGCAGTGACATCACTGACGTGCACGCCAATTCTTTATACGAGTTCAAACAGTTATTGTACAGTACGGTGTAGCTAGCTCATAAATATTATTATTGTAATAATATAAGTAGTGTCTATAGATGTAAGTAATTAGTGCATGTGGTGCTTACTTATAAGGGATTGTTACATTTAGCAAATAAGCAGATAATGATTATATTAATAAGTGAATCAGTGTAAACAATCGTTAGTAAGCCAAATAAATAAATAAATAAATATTATAATGTAACAGCATTAGTTGTATTATTTTTATTTCAGTATTGTATATATTTTATAATATTTTTTTATTTAAGTTTAAGTCAAACTTAAAGTCAAATCATTTATTTCGTATAGGCCTTCGGGGCTACTTACCAATTGCCGTTTATATTTTTTTTCTTAAATCATCAACCGGATCGGAACGCGACCTCAACTGAGAAGATCCGGAGAGAAACTCAGTGGGCTTGTCTTATTATTTAATGTTTTTAACAACTATGTTTAATACAAACAAATAAGCTCCAGTGTGTTGCCATGCTACACTTTGACACACACGCTACACTTTACATCATTAATCTTAATTGATCTAGATATTTGAGCGATCAGTCCCAGGCTGCTTTATTTTCCTAACAATTCAAGATTCTCTAATAACCCATATGACATAGTTTAGTTTTCACCATTATTTTGAATTTACTAATGGGCAAATCTCGATTTCTTTTTGGGGTGGTAAACAACAATTTGGAACATAATATGTAAGTTATACCCTAAGTAACATAATACAGAATTTTACCGTCACAATTGCAGGCGAAGCTGAGGTTAAGCTATCAATATAAAAGCCCGCAATTTTTCACACCTTCGCATTGTGTTTTTTTTTATAAAATGAGCTGATATACAGCCGGAGCCTAGTCGTCACCGCTCTTACAAAAGTAAGAACATTTGAGCTCTTTCACATGCAAATAAGCGCGAGAGTAGACGGGAATGCTTCACTCAGTGCCGCGGGAATGGGCGACATGGATCACGTTTCAGCTGTCGCATATGATTTGGTTCTATTAAATGCTTGAATCGTATGGATCCAACTGTACATACGAATTACCTATCTATGTACTATTTCAAATGACATCGATTTATCATTCGCGTAATAAACTTCCAAAGAATACGGTAATTTTTTTTACAAGGTGTAATATTTATACACACTTCCAATATATAAGAATCATGAAATTTTTCAAAAATAAACAAGTGGTAAAATGATAAAAATACAAAATTACTTTAAACATTTGTTATTAAATTCAGAATCCTGTTTTCAATGTCCCTTGTTTACCGCATAAATTATAAAATTAAACAAGAAATCTTTTTGAAACTCGACCAATGAACAAAAACATGCCATCGATCAAATTAATTATGTTAGACGATACTTTCTTTGAGGAAGTTGTAATAACTTATTAAAATGTGATCTACACGCGCCAGCCTCGAAATAATGTAACGAAGTAACTCGAGATAATTAAATGATTTTGTAAATAAATTTAAAACCGTCTGACTTCAACGACATCGTAAATATTTGAATGAAATAGGAGTTCCTTAAAGTTATTTATTCGTCCTCCGAAATTAAGTACCGTCGAAGGAATAGCACTAGTGTACCCATGCAGTATCTCTTAATTACAGAGAACGAAGGGAAATTAATCAATATTTAACTTAATTTAAGCCCGAAACAAAAAGTTGACTGCACATATTCGAAATCGCTAAACTCAATAACAACTTGTGTAAATCCAACATTGCGGCTAATTGATTTTGTAAACTTGTTTTATCTGCTTGGTCCCCAGCGATCGCCGGCAAAGTTTTAAGGACTGACTAGCTATTCCAATTATTTTGATACGAGTTAAACTTTAAACGAATTGCTTTTTAAGCAGATATTTACGGGTCTATGACACCATTGCTTAGCAAAAAATTTTTAAATTGTAATTCGCTGTCTCATAGATATTTATTTTATTCCACCCTTCATATTTATAGTAACTTGTAATCCATGTATACAATGCTTTATAAAACAGTTTTTAGAAGAACTCGTTTATATAAGTATCGTGAACGGATTGTATTTTTTATAAAAACGATGCTAAGTATATACTAGATACATCATATAATCGTTTAACAAAGGCATTGAAAAAAAAACATATTTTAATTTGTGAGAAATAATGAAAACCCCGATGTCCCTTGAAGAGTAGAATTCAATTAAATCAACGTAATTTGGATTAGAGAGCTGAACCAACAGTTCGCTATTTATTCGATATGGCTTCAAAGTATTTCCTTAAAAGAGGACCCATTTCAGTACACAAACAGCAATCAGTTTGAATTTGATTCACTAATAAAATGTTTGTGACAATAGAATAAGACCAGGGAGATGAAAAAAAGAACTAAGTACTTTTCTGTACATCAGAAACCTGCTGACTAACTACATCGTCACCCAGAAAATGTAAAATAGTAAATAAAAAAAAAATAGGTACGTGCGAACCGCCGCGCCGTTGGCTGGTATTTTTTTCAATTCTCGAACGGCAACAATATTAGTTAACTGTAAGCGAAGTATAATAAGATCGAAGTACTTAATTTTATATATCGAAACACGAAACAATACGGGGTAAACTTTAATCAGCTTGGCAATTTTATTTTGAATGGTAAAGATATACTTGCTCGTGCTCGAACCCCAAAACAAGAATAACAGACAAAACTCCTTCGGGGAAATATCTTCCTACTTTATAGACCAAACGTTATCACTGTTGTCTTTAACTGTACAAACCATGTAAAATCATGTACTATGCAACATTTGTATTCTATGTTCAAAGTGCATCAGACTAAAGCCCTCCAAGTATATCCAACCTTTGTCCCGCGTTCGAAAGCTCCTTTATAATATTAAATTAAACATACTATATAATATGTTTTCATCAGGTTATATTTTCTTATACTGTAGAATAATGAGATACATGACAACAGACAAAACGAATGGAATTTCAATCCCATTGGAAGCGATGCGTAATATTCTCCAATTGAAGGATGAATTAAAGATAAGGAATTCGATTTATCACAACTTAAAAAGTGGAGTTTATTTTCCGCAAGTCAAAGTGCATATTTTTATATTGACATCGACTAATGCTTCTAGCCATTGAATCCATTGAGTTTTGATTCATTATTTTTTGTGAAAGTAGTTTTAAACTATATTAACAAAACATTAAATGGATTGGGAAATATTATTGTGTCTCATTTCTAGTTAGGTAATAGCTAGTTTGCCTCAATATAATCTTCAGATCAATGACAAATGCGGAAAGATTTAATTAGAGCGGTATACTTAAGTACTGACGACCTGATTAGCGCAGTTGGTAGTGACCCTGCTGTCTGTGCTGAGGGTCCCGGGGTCGAATCCTTGTAGGGAACAATCTTTATGTGATGAGCACGAATGTTTATACCCGAGTCATGAATGTTTAAGATCTATATAAGTATTATATACTGAGTTCGCCATTACACGGTACCCATAATACAAGCGTTGCTTAGTGTGGGACCGAATTGGTGTGGTCTCGTAGTTGGTGTGTTTGTCTGGCGATATTTATATTTATTTAAATAAATATTTTATTCAAAAAATACTTTTATTTCGTAAAAATAATCTTCAATCGATGCAGATACCTACGTGCGATAAAGTAAAGCTCTCTATGTATTTGTTTCGTGCCTACAAATTATACTAAATGATTTAACGTTCATGTCGTTATATTATTATTACACATAAGCGTAGGTAAAGTACTTTTTTATGAACTATTTCAGTGTAAAATCGCTAACCTCATTCGCCGGCCAGTATTTACAAAACTCTCGAATATTAGTCTGTAGCGTGCCCTGCAAGAGGGTCTATTTTTGTTTGCGTGTGTACATAGTCGCGTGTTGAAATACAGCGACCCCTCCAATTAAGGGGCAGGCAAAGTGCGACGAGTGTACGTAAGCAGGTCGACGGCAATATCATAACGTTTGCATACGACTTTTAAACGAGACCGCCCGCCCGGTTTATGAAGCCTTTAGGCACGCGATATTTTTACATCGATTCACTCGTGCAGCGCACCAAAGCTACTGGCTTTGCCATGTAAAAGAAAGCATACACTGTATACATAGCATATACATAATGGTGCAGGCAGTACTCGCATTTTTTTTATATTTTTGTAGTCTCAGATTGTTGACATTGAGTAAAACTCCTTAATTAGTATCAATGCTCCGTTTATTCTTCGTTTTTTACTATTATTCCCATTTGTTTTCTTTTTAAATACTTCACTCCGCCCTCAACGTCCTTCATTGCTTCAACTGTCTCCCTCTGTTTTTATCCTTCCTTTTCGCACATACTCTTACGTTCCTTTCCCACATTTTTTTGCATTTTCAATATAGGTAGCAAACTACTTTACATTAATTTCTACTGATAATGTAGAGTTGAATACTATATCAAGATTTTTATAATGGCAAATACTTCAAGAAAGGTTTGAAAGTGCTTGTTTGTATCTTGATATGGGTGTAGGCTCTGGAAGAGGATATTGTATACCCACTATAGTATAGTTACTAACCCATGTTCAGGTATGTTCATACACAGCAACGACCTTACCTTATAAGGGCGTTTAAATCCTACATCCATGTGTAAATCGCCCTCGTTTGATCTTAGTACCTACTTGAAGTAAATACCACAGCGCTAACGAGGTATAATATACAACATACATGCACTGAATAGAGAAAGTTTCATGTACATTTGAGTACCACGGTTAAAGCTTAGATCTTGATTCGCGGATTACACGAATTAGCAGATAAATAAACGAGTCCATTAGCTTTAGAACAGTGGACCGTAATTACGCGGGCGAGGTTTCTGTTAGATTCACGGAATGCCAGATTAGGGGTAATTAAGTCTTGCGGGAGTGCAACCCTGCTACGACCATTATATGGGATAATGAGGTGTCCAGTCAGCCGACTCTTGTAATATGTAAATTGAATTTTCTATGGCGCTCCGTAAAGGTCGCTAGTTTTTAACGAGATTGACAGGCGTGCGGTTTCAGGCGGTGATTAAATTTTGTGTAGTGTGTGGAATAGTGAATTGATGAGAAGTTAAATAATAGATTTTGTCGCTTAAATTGTACGGTGTATGCACTGAATGTAAACATTTTAAGGAAACCTCCAAGTTGTTCGAAAGCCGTGTAAAGGTCATTAACCTGTTTTGGGACAGTTTGCTGGACTATGGCCCGAATCCCACTCGTATTGAGGGGGAGCGTGCCCAGTATGATGGCTCAAGTACTATTGAGAATATCTCTGCAAAACCCCTTCGACGATTAGACGCGTGCTGGTGTTTTTTTTATGATTTTTTTTGTCTATTTCAATTTATCTTTAGTTTTTTCCGGTAGTTTTCCACGAGGTTTTCCCATGCTCAAAAGAAAACTATATATTTTTACACGTGTCTTTACCAACCAAAATTCCTTTGTGCCGATTTAACGGTATACGGTAACGTTAATAAAAACGGATAGGTGTCGCCCACACCGCCATAAAAGAGGTCCACAATTATTTCGACGGCGCAACCCTATCCCCGTAACCCCTACCTCTTGCCGTAGGGCCACGAAAACATCGTTGCTTATAATTTCAAATCATGGGCAGAAAAAATAACGCCTTGAATCCTCGCACGAGTATATATAAATGTATCATATGAGGTAGGTGAGGTGTAATTTTCAGTCAGAACAGACTGAGTGTAACTTTCATATTTTCTTAGCTACAGAACTCAAAAGTACTAGCCACGTATTATCAGTGATAACGAGTAACGGCTTCTAGTACTGAATAAACGCTCCTGGTAGGACTGCATAAAATAGGAGTTCATTTATATTCTTTTTTTAATAAAAATAAAATTGCGTAAAAATAAATTTATTTTCGCGATACTATGTGTTCATATTTTTAAGCATCGTGTACATTAACGATGTTTTAAGACCAATGTACCTTTTGCGTTTTTAAGGTCTACACCTACAGCCTGCATGCCTGTTCGTATCAATCGACTACGGGACTGTTTCTGGTAACCTATGTTGAAAAACTGTTAGCACCGAAACAAAATTCCATCCACGTTCCACAATTTTGTGGCCCTCGATTGAAAGAGTCGTACACATCGGGCTAGCAGCGACAAAAATCCCAATACCGTGGGTAGTCGGCGCGTTGCGTGCTCAGCAATTTCGGGTCACACAAAACTAGCAGACAAAAAAGTAGGGTGATATCAAATATTTATAAACGTACCAACTCATTTTTGGAATATAATGAATGGATATTGTTCCACACAATCGGTCGGTGCCCAGATAGTTAAATCGCTCAATAGATCGATGCATGGCCCAGATGTAACGGATGAGTGACCGAATCTATACATATAAATAAAATTGGAGTGTCTGTTTGTAATATTAAAATAACCGCTTTTTACTAAATGCATTTGGATGTGTACACGGTACCTATACCAAAACAACCTTTTTTAAAAAATTTGTCTGTCTGTCTGTTTGTTCCGGGTAATCTCTGAAAAGGGAAAATGCCACGCCGCCACGAAAAAAAAAATACAACTGAATTGAGAACCTCCTCCTTTTTGAAGTCGATTAAAAATTTAATCAATCATTAGAATAACATCTAGCCTTGATAGACTACTTACCTCGGCGTTATTATAGTGAACACGTTTTACAAAATAATAAATCCGACGGTTAAAATCTATTTACATAATACTAAGAAATAAGAGATTACGTATATTTTAAAACTTGATAAAGTACACTGTAAATTTTTTTCAGCTAAACAAGCAGCGGCTTAGACTAGATAATCTTATTAAAATTAACGAGCTCTATTTTTTTTTATAAAAAATCACTTATAATTTTTAGAAACAAAAGCTCGCAAATAAAATTATTCTCCCAGGGGCCTTCACCATAAGACGTCCCGTCAAAAATACGAAATAAGTAATTCATGAAACAAGAATAAACAAATTAATTATAGAGTAATACGATACACTTTGCCAAAAAATATTAATTTCATATTTTGTTATTTCTACACTGTTTGGGCAGTTTCGTTTTGTTATTAAAATCGCGTAAGTAAACTTTAAATTGTTGAAACATCTGTCTAACATAAGAAAATATCCGAAAAAGTAATAATTGAAACATTCGTATTTCGGCTTGTATTCCCAAAATACGGGTAGGTTACACAGACAAGTCATAGAAACATCAGCATTACGTATAGTGATCTGTAATGTAGTTGTAAATACCTCTTAATATTTTGCTACTCTGCGCTTGTTAAGCGCAACTATTGTAGGTAGATTAATTTAATTTTAATGCTCATAAATATAAATAAAGTAATCAACCCTATAAAATATAATCCATAGTATACTTTAAACACACTACGAAATCCATTGTATACACAAAAACTAATAAGCGTAGCCCTCACACCATTGAGGTCACCGTCCAATTTACCTTAGGGCTTCGCACGCACGTAAAGCCGAATCTATGGCTACATTGTACTGGCTATCAACTTTGTACTCGAGTGGAAGTTTGTTGGCGAAATTTAGAAATAATTACTCTGTTGTTGGTCTGTAAACATGTTCTCGACTGCGCGAAATACGGTAACAACAGACACTAAATCTGAATAGAGTAGATACGTTCGCTGTTCGCTTGCAGTTACATCGAAATGGTGTGTGCTTCATAGTAGCTAGTTCTGTGGTGTTTCGACCACTATGAAATTTATTGTATCCGTTCCTGTCTGCTAGTTTTAGGAGCAATATTTATCTTGAGGATTCAGAATGAATGCAATAGAAAGGCTGATTTTAGAAAAACAACTTTAGAACGAGTAGAAATAAATATACTTATAAGCGTTATAATATATTGATTTCTTATACTACACATTAAAATAAAACTAATTTCACGGATTTTACCGCGATTATATTATGTTTTTATTTAATCATAATAAATGCAATAAAATCCGTAAAATTAGTTTTATTTCAGCTTTAATAACCAATAAGTTACAATATGAATCAAATACTGATTTTCTAAATCGTAAAGTAGCATCGTTGTGCCCGTTTGTCGTGTCGCACGACTTTTTTTGCTACCAACCTAACTAACTTTTCTAGAGAGTTGGCACGCTTTGTGGTCGTTGCGTACACTGGAATAAGCTTTCGAATTGGATTCAAATATTAAATCACATTAACTGGTGGAACTTACACGATATCACAGCACTCGTAACATTATTGTTTGTGTATTCTATGTAAAGCGATTACTTGAAGATGTTGTTTTGTTAAAAAAAAACATCAGAAACATGTTTTCTCCACCGCACGTCTAGAGGTTTTTTTGTTAACTATCATTAAGCTATCATCTTTTGCTGGAACCAACCTACGTAAATCATTTAATAGTATTTTTTTTATAAACACACAAAAACGATTGCTTAATTAATACAATGGGTATACAGAAATATACATTTATTACATTACCTTGATTGGTGAGTTGGTGAATTAATTGTTTTGTTGTGTTTGTAATATAAAAAATGGGCTATAATAAAATAATGTATTTAATATACCTAACTAGAGAAAAATCCATTGGTAATATAAATCAGGGAAGGTCAGACGTTAAGAACTGCATGGAAAATTGAATTTCTCTAGGGACCACCCTAGTTTCCGTACCGTCATACTGACAAGTATGACCATGCGGCACAGTGTCTCCGCCGTAATTACGGTAGATCTAACGTAATTTTTCTAGGTCTACCACCTACCGTAGACATGTCAAAATCTACCGTAATTTCGTCCGTGTCTATATTTCTATAATGACAACACTTGATTTAGCAAAATATTACTAGTCACGTAAAAAAAAAAAGGTCATTCTGCTGCTTCTGTTTGGAAGAAGCAGCAGAATGACCTTTTTTTTATACGTTACGCATCCCCACTGCATTGGTATTTTTAGTATTTTTATTGTATAATTTTGGAGAAAATAAGCAACACTGGTCTGCCGTAATTTTCCACCATCTACCGTATTTTTAGACCAGGCAACACCGTCATTTTGACAAAGAGGGTTGGAGACACTGATGCGGCATTAAAATAAGTTCTTAAAAAATATCTTACTTTATTTTCCTATGGCACATGCTTAGGAGACAATTAGCTCGCCGTGGCAAACAATGTAAAACTTACTCTTGAAATTAGCAGTGCATATGTGTATAAGGTACTTGTAGTACCTATAACAAAAACTAGATTTCTTCAGAAGTAGGTAGCGTACCCAGAGACATTCACAACTCTCAGATATTCATTTATGTTTTCCAAACCATTCAGCTGGCAATATATTATTATTCGTCTACCTAAACCACGAGAGATAAATTTCAGCATATCGTTGAATCGTGAATTTGTATTTTAAAAACAACATTGTTGCGAATATATTCGTTGATATATATTCGAGCGTGAATTTTCCAGTATTTTCCGGACACGGCCTCGCTACACAGCTAATTAAATCCGGTTATATTGATACAAGTTTATGCAAACGGAAACCGTAAATGGTCGGTACTAATTCGCAAACAGTTCACAAAAATATATTTTTTATATCCATGAGTTGTCATAACACTAAAATATTTATTTATTTTCTATCTATTTTTTATTTATATCGTATTTCTATTTTAGTAACTGGAGCTCTGAACTCATCGAACTCGAGTTCGTGATTGACTTGTCCTTTTGAACTATTGGCTCAAGTTCCGGCTTCTTTATGATTTCTATTTTAGCTCGAATGTTAATTAAAATACCTATTTGGCACTTTGTGACCAAAATATTTCAATTGATTCCTAATTATTGGCGTTAGTACCATTTAGCGATATTTAACACATTAAGTTGACACAAAAGGAGTTTGAATAGGAAAAATACACAAGACAAATAGAATAAATATTTTTGTGTTTGTTCAAGTAGTTTGTGGCACTTTTTCTATCTAATGGATACACTGATGTACATCATGCAGCCATCATATTTTGAGCGTAACAATGCCATAGTAGTACTTAAGTAGTGATAGTAAAATATGGCCAATTCACTTTGCAATTAAAACTTTTGCAACAAAACAAACGGCTTTTGCAACAAGAAAAATACAACAAAATGCATATTTTTGCTTATTTCATCAATCATGTTAGCATCGTAGTAGTTGGCTTGTATATGAAGCAAACCGCACTATCGTACATATGAATTCGATATCTATGGAACAACGCCGGCGCTACGAATATGTCCAGCAAACACGGTGCTTTGAGAGATTTGACAGCCGAGGACTGGATGTAATCTCTCACAGGGTTGGTGGCGCTTGTTTACAAGCACCCTCGTCGATGGTATGAAAAGTCGTGTTGGTAGACGTACTTGTTGGTGTGTTGCAACGGAACATGATATGACACCTTTATCCTGTGTGTCGGGCCTGGGCAATGTGGCCCCAAATCAGATGAGTTGGCTTGAATTTTTTTTTTTTTTTTTATACATTTGACGACTTTTTTTTGTTCGATAGTTGTCAACTATTGTAATCAGTGTTAATAAGCATAAATTAGGTATTTTTTTCCAGCTAAAGAATACTAAAAGCCGAAAGTCTTCCAAGTTTTTAACGTATAGTTATTATTTTACGCATAATATTGTAATCAACAATAACACGAAATTTAAAATCTTTCACTGCACTAATGTTTTTAAAACATTGTGAGCCAGCAGTGCGTTCAAAACAGACGCGCTCGTGGCGGTAAACACCTGGATGAGAGAACGCTGTCGTGGCATTTACACGTGAGCGCTCCGAGTCGTGCTTCAGAGGGCATGTTGGGTTGTCGATCTCAGTTATTAAAGTCGTTTAGCCTTCTCGGAAGCCTTAAGGCGGCCTAATAACTCCACTAGAACATACGAACGAACGAATTAATCATCCATTTGTATTGTACTGGGTAAATATGTAAATGTGTGTGTAGGGATGCGTTCGTGTGTGTGTGCATGCTGTGCGTGTGAGTATTTATGTGTACCAACGTGACGTATTTATGTGTATATATTGTGAAGATTTTAATTATAATAATCATGACTGCTAACAACAGTGTGGCTTCGAATGTAATAATGACAACTTTTTGATATTATTTGACGTAACATTTCAAAGTTAAATTACGCTTGGACCTCACCTTCTGCAAATAATATACATAGCACCCGCCCCGCGTAATAATTAAGAACGGTACAGTCAAAGGAAAATGCTAGCCTTGAGAGTGGACCCTCTTTATTATCTTTAAAATTTTCTGTGTAATATACAGTCTAATTTTACCTAAAGTCTGCCTTACATCTGTTGCTGCTTACGTATATAAAACATGTTTTTTATTAGCCAGCCCCTTACACCGTAGTTGTCAAAATAGGAGGCATTTATGATTAGCTCAGTTTGTAGTGACCCTGCCTTCTGCGCCGAGGGTCTCAGGTTCGAATCTTGTTAAGGATAAACTTTGTGTGACCAGCATGAATATATATATTGGTGTGTTCATTTGACGTTATTTTTATTAATATTATATTCAGGCCATAGGCCATTGTATCCGTTAGTGAGAGGATTTTATAGAAAATATACGTAGTGCAGTAAATTAGTTTTTCTTTGATAAAATATGCGGTACTTCCATCCTTGTAAAGAATGAACGTGAAGAATAATAGACAACAGAATATATCTCAAATAAATAATAGCCATACACACGATGACGGCCTTTTGTTTAAAGTGTTGGATTTTTAATTTCGGTTTGACCGATTTCCAGTTAATCTGTTTGAGAGTTATGGGTAACACATACAGAGAGACTAAAAAGTCGAAATTGGAATTTTCCCTACGCGCTGGGAGATAAAAAACATAAGTATTAAGTATGTCGATGACATAAATAACCGTACTAGCGTGTCGCTCTATTTTCTGCCTTCTATGCCTTGACGTATGGTAATAAGCTATCCATGGGTATGCCAACACCATATTCCACATCTAACGCCAGATCGCTCCGCAAATTCATGATAAATTCTTATATAAATGCGACAGCATGAAATCAGCATCATCAGAATCTGAAATGTAAAATCCAGAAATGATATTGCATTGTAGTAATTTTCGATTTGTTTTCCTTCTCTAGTAAGTATATCAGAGTTGTATCTCAAGCACAATCCTTTTGATGCATGCATCCCGTTCGCAACGCAGATTACATAAAAAAGAATGACAGTGACCGCATGCTTTCTCTATGTCGTAACGATTACATTAGGAGTTCCTGCATACGCTAAAGATTTAAAGATACTACATTACTTTGTATTACCGGTAAATCAAAAACCCTGGTTATGTTATTTTAGTACAGAACTATGTTTTATAAAGCTAAAAAACAGCAACCATGGAGTTTCTTGCCCGTTCTTCTCCATAGGAACGGCATTCTGAACGGGTGGTAAAGCAGTATCATAATACTTTTGTAACTTTTGACGATTCATAAGTACTGTACATGAATGAAAAATATTCTCCTTCTTATTCTGATTCTATGTTGTAACTTCATAATAGTTACTTACTTACTCACTAGTTTGAAATAGTGATATGCTGATGTTATAATGTCCAATTTAAAACCACTCACACTTTCATTCTACGTTTTCCCCACCCTATAACACGATACAAACGATCTGAACCAACCACGGGTCTATAACTAGCCTTCAAAGCGAGCTAGTTTATATCGATCTGCGAGCGCTTTGCCAATCCAATCCAGGACTCGTCATCCAGCCACGCTACTTTGAAACTGGTAATAGAACGGCTTAATGGCTATTACCCACACGTGTATGAACTACATACACGGGATCTGCACTGCACAAGCACATTCCATGTACTTGCCCCCTTTTGTACCATCCCCGATTGTTAGTTGCCAACTGCGTCTAATTGAACTCGGAACTAATTTCAAAATAATACAGTTAGAAGTACTTGCAGCAATTGGTTGAATGCTCGCCTTGGGTAATTGACTATTTTATCTCATACTTTAATAATATGACGTCAGGGATACAAATGCCAAAGAGTATAGGAATTATATAAAAGCAGTGATAGCCAAGTTGGTAGAACGCTTGGTTCGGTAACGAATATTGCTAGTTTAAACCCCGGCTCGCACCTCTGGGATTTCTGGATTTCATGTGCGAATCTCATTTTCAACCACGATTATCACTAGCTAAACGATGAAGGAAACCATCGTGAGAAAACCTGCATGTCTGACAGAACCCCTTGAAAGATCCGCCAACCCGCACCGGGCCAGCGTGGTGGACTATGGCCTAATCCCCCTCCAATTGAGGGGAGGCCCGTGCCCAGCAGTGCAACAATAAAAAGGGCTGGTATTATTATTATATAGGAATAGTAAATGTTTACCGGAGTAATTTCTAAATTGCACGTTAAAAATGCTACAGTTATACATATAAACATCTTCAATGTTTATCTTTCCAAAATACAGTTACTAGATGCCGGACTGACTTTAATTAAACCGTCTGAGATATTAATGACTTTGTCTCAGGAAGCTACGTGAGGGCTTGGTAAAATATACTCTAGTTACTATGCATTGTGACTATAATCCCATAATCACTGTTACAAAGTCCAGATAACAAATCTTACACATGACAATTTACCTGATTATTTATCGCTACCTATTTGTAATTAATTAGCTCATTAACGATATACTCACGTATTAAAAACTTGATAACGCAAATGAACGTACAAAAAAAAAACTAATAAACCTCATGCAAATAAGATCGTTTTCGCCCAGAACGTCCGACACGAAAATTAGGCAAAACTCCCCGAGCGTTAACATACAAATAGGTGTATTTTACGTAGCCCTCCCCCCCTCAGCCCCCAAAAAGGCCAAGAAAATATGCTAATGTTGTTAATTAGAGTCTGGCTGTCCTTCCGTCCGTTGGTGGAGAAAAATACGAGGACTGGGCTTGACTTATGGGCAGCATTAATATTGTTCACACTTCCGGCGGGAAATCGCCTATTTTCCAGCTTCTAAATCTGCTCATACCGAATCACTACGGATCGCGGTCGAGCCCGAAATATTGCCATTATTAACAGAAATGTATAACGTTATGGTTCTAACATGTTATGGATGGATCAAGCTATAAAAGCTACCGTGAGTGATGTGATCCAATATTTCAAATTGTTTAAACAAATATTTCCATATTTTTCGGGATTGCAATGTTTTGTTTATATTTCAATTAGTAGAGTGTGACGTAGCTGTAACCATACGCTTCATTATACTGACAGCTATTAAAACGAACAAAATAGTTGAGGTAACTTCGAACTTTGGGGTACTTTATTTTATAGAACATCTGAAGGGTTAAATCGAAATTTTTGAAAACAATTTCAACGATAACTCTATACATGATTCAGATTCTTTTAGGATGATTAATAAAGTAATCGATTGATTAAAACATATTTTTAAATAAACTGACTTTTGAATATGTAATGGGGTATCCTATTGCCTATTAATGTTTATTTTTAGGGTATTTGGTCACCTCAGTAATCATTAATTGTTTGGGTTCACATGACGAGCGCATAATGCGTTTACAAGTAAACTCGCCGACAATATATAAAAGAAGGGCGTGTCATATGAACGGACGACGACATATAGTGCTATTGGCCGACCACCTGGTACAGTTATAATAAATAGGTATATGTATATTTAATATCGGATAGAGCTGCATAAACCGAAACCACGCGAGTATATATCCGCAAAGCCCCGCAAACAGTGAGGTGAGCAAGCACAAAGAGCGGCACTGTAAATCAGATGTACCGCGGCGGAGATTTATGTGCAAATAAAACGACCGCAGCGACGCGGCGCGGCCATCGCGCCGAATTATTTCAATTTAACGCCATCTACGTATGCGATAAATTCATGTAAACTGTTGGGAATAAGCTGATTAAAGTTTAATACTCGATCGTCGTTTGGAATTGCCTATCCTAAATTACCCGGGTAGCATTCTGATACGATAAGAAAAATGTGAGAACGTCGATTCCTATATGATACTGGGAGCAATTGTAACTTAATGGCGAAGATGAGGTTTAAAATACATTTAATAATGACATACGTATAGTTAAGATAGGTACCTACTATTAATTGTTTTAACACTCAACATTTTAAATAGTGGTAAATATGGGATGCTAAATAAACTCGGCAATACCTACCTATGAGATATCTATTAAAAGAAAAAACGCGAATAATTCAAGGCTATTTGCAAAAAAATATAACGCTACCTATTTTTAACAAAATGTAGTTTCTAACTGAGAATATAAAGAAAACGTGGCAACCATTGTTCGACATATGTTTTTTTTAATATAGGTACTTATACAGATTATTATCTCGATTGTATTATTCTTGATGATTATGTATGTATACACAAATTCCTCTGGATTCCTGAAATCGTCACT
Organism: Pheosia tremula; assembly: GCA_905333125.1. Classification (NCBI taxonomy): domain Eukaryota; kingdom Metazoa; phylum Arthropoda; class Insecta; order Lepidoptera; family Notodontidae; genus Pheosia; species Pheosia tremula. The sequence goes on along the minus strand of HG995405.1, from coordinate 3,797,626 downwards.
TACCATCTGGTGAGATCGAGATCAAATCTATATATATATAAATCTCGTGTCACAATGTTTGTCCTCAATGGACTCCTAAACCACTTAACCGATTATAATAAAATTCGCACACCATGTGCAGTTCGATCCAACTTGAGAGATAGGATAGTTTAAATCTCAAATTATAGTCGCAATTTTAATTTATTGCTAATTATTTGTCTGTTATTATTTGACAGTCACAATTATCTGTTAACTCCAAATGATTCTAACAGATGTCGATACCTTTCGACTGGGTTGAGTAAGTAATCAATAGATGGCGCTGCTATGGTAAATCTACGAACGTGTCATATAAGCAACATTTTAACAGCATAATTACCACGTGTTGTTGACGCTATAAAATTAATTAAATTTATTTTGTAGTGAACGAAATACCGTATAATTCAATTATTTCCACTTTTTAAATTTTTGGTGTTAGCCACAGCAACGCGTGGCCGGGTCAGCTAGTACTTGCCTATATTGTAATTAAAAAATATATATAATATTGTAATCGCATCAAATTATTTCGCATAGATCTACCTTTAGATAGATGTAATGTGATATAAATAATTCTCCTATATTGAAGCCAATAATTAATACAACGCCAAACTACTCCGATAAAGCAATCATTATTATACTTAAAAGATCACACACTGAGCCTTAGTAAGCACTGATAATTGGGTGGAATCTTACATCGCTACTAAACCTAGATAAATAGGGACAGCTCTATTTAGCTCTCTGGTCAGCCCCTTTTATTAATTTGGAGTAACGTTTACAAAGAAATAAGGCAAAAATAACAATAATAATAATTTATTCTGTAATAAATGTGTCGCTATCTAAGTACTTCTTCGGTTAAAGATACCTTCACTAATTTCTCCGATTCATGCCATAACCTTTCTGCCATTTCGGCATTCTGTGACACTTTTGATGGCAGCTTCTGACGACAATCACTGAAATACTTCCCACTTATATCCTTTACTTCTGGCGATACAGCCAAATATATAGACGTCTGTGCAGCTTCCCAAGCGTTTTGAAACATAAACCCAATACATTTATGCACCAATTTCTTAACGAATTCACTAGGAATGTTCCTGAATATATTAGTCGCAGCTACTCCAGGATGCAAAGCGTTCACAGTGACCCCACACTCCTTTAGTCTCTTACTAAGTTCTAATGTCATTAAATTCATATATAATTTACTGTTGGCGTACACTAAATAATCGCTCCAGTATTTCTCCATGTTCAGATTTTCAAAGTCCAATTCTCCGTATTTGTGTATCATTGAGGATACGTTTATGATGCGACTCGGAGCCGAGTTCTTTAGTAGTGGTATTAATAAGCATGTGAGAAGAAATGGTCCAAAGAAGTTGACTTGCATGCCGACGTGAAGTCCATCAGCTGTTTTATAATTCCCAAGGCCACCTGCTCCAGCGTTATTAATTAATACATCTAGCCGTTTCTCAGTCTTGTTTATTTCATTGCAGAACTCCTTAATTGAGCGGAATGACGCCAAGTCCAATTGTTTAAAATGTACATCTGTGTTTCCACTAGCTTTAATTATTTCTTCTCTTGCCTCTGTCGCCCGCCGAATACTCCTGCACGCCAATATAACTTTCGCTCCTCTAGTAGCCAAGTCTTTGGCCGTCTCCAAACCAATACCGCAGTTCCCCCCAGTTACTATCACCACTTTCCCCACCATATGAGCACTGCTTCTACATATTCCGAGCGTCAATTTTTGGTAAACTTTCACTAGTAAAACTATCGCGAGAAATACAAAGAAAATTGACCACAAAATCATGTTTAATGCACAATTGTTACAGAGGGTTATTAAGGAGCCTGCTGCGTTCTGATAAGACTTGTGTGTATCAATTTATCGTTGATAATAAAGCGTAAGTTTATCACTACTCTCTGACCGACCAACCACGCACTACTCATGGCCGTATTGCTAGATACACTGTTGGTTGCCAAACGTGCGTACGCGCCGGCCAGTGCTATTACACAACCATGCCGTTGAGTTTAGTGCCGTAATCTAAATCATATAACCTTGAAAATGTATAAAAACAACGGCTTTATATCGTTACAAAGAATGCTCTAATCTCATTATTTTTTAAGCGATAGGTATTTAATACCTGCCAAAAATTAAGCAGTGTGTAGCAACCCTACAGTGCTTAGTCTACACTATACACTATTGTTGATTGTTTTAAAAAATAAATTACGACATACCCTTTAATTAAATTCTCAATGAAACACATTGTTACCAAAACCAAGTATATAATTCGTACTGACTAATTCAATTAAATTCCAATCAATTGGCGTTGTAACCACATTTTAATATCAATTATTTCTAATACACAGTTCATTTGTGATATTATTGCCAGCGTTATAGACTTAATTATTTTCCAATATTCGCTTCATTACCTATAATGCATGGATACTATTGCGAGACCAACACATATTTATATATATTTGGAATGCTAGTCGTCTACAAAGAACAAAGTCTTCTACAAACTCTTGCCAGATGTGTGTGAGAGAGGCGATTTGTAGGGTCCCTACCAATTGGCTGGTTAAGATACAAGTTGGCTAGTCATTGACAGGCCAGTTGGTAGGGACCCTACAAATGTGCTGGACCCTACGAATGTTCAAATCAGGCTATGCATAAGGTTCCCTTTAGCTAATTGCATAAACCTAATACACAAGACTGTTGAGTATTATGTAATACACTCGAGGACATAACTGCCGGGTATGATTTCGAATGGCAATACTTAGTTCAAACGCTACGAATTGGCATACTTTGTTAAATAATAACTACAATTTTGTGCCGAACTCCATAAAAAATACAAATAAAAAGAGTTGTCATATTTTACATTTTCAAGCAATACGTCGCAAACCCAATATAGATTCAGGGTGTATAGTAAAACCAAGTGGGAACTATTCCAGTTCAAAGCTGACCCAACAAAAACCGAAACCGATTTAGATGCAAAGCAAAGCAATGTTGTTCAAGCAATTTGTTTTACCTGAGACGTTGCTTTCACAAGCGGCCAAGAGTGAAATGTATCAACACGGTGAAATTACAGGTTAGTTCTAAATTACGAACTATTCCGTCTCAAAGCTGGTGTTCCGCCGTCAAACCGGAGCGGGCGGGTCGTGGCTCCTGCTTGCCAATTTGTTGCATCAGATCACTTCAAACGACCTCATTATGAGGGTTTGCTCTGTTCGGATATTAAGCCATACCTCAGGATCAGGACCCGAACATAATATTTATGTGTTTGTTAGTTTCATTCTGCGATTTTGCTGGAAGACTTACATGTACGATGGAAGGGATATTTGAAACTAAAGGAACATCAAATATGCCTAGGTAGGTACATTAATCTTTATTACAAAGACCCTATATAATGTGCCATAAATTAAAGGTATCTTCTAAAAGCACCCTAGGCAAACGAAAGTGTATAAAAATGTACCAATGATGAAGCGAATGAGGTACCTATCCTATAGGATACATGCCTGCGTATGTGTACGTGTATAATTAAAATATGCTTGTACCTATGTTGTACCGTCCACGTGTCTTTTAAATCTCTACTGATCTGGCTGAATCTGACTAAACACGATGGAAGTCATATTTTCAAAAATGAAGTGTGAATTAAAAATGCATAAACAAAATAAACTTAATTTTCCCTTAGGTAGTCTCAATAGTACATGGGTAACTTGTAGATTAGTTATATCCGAACCATTAGTCAAAACTAGATAAAACTATCGCGGTTTTAATATTATATTAACCATCTTAATGAAATTCAATCTGAACTGTCCGTAATAAGTTGATGAAAGTATACTCACCTAATTAGCCGTTAAACAATATCGGGCCGGACTACCGGTAAACTGGAACAAGAGCCCCGTTTATAGGCTTGTTAAACTCTTATTGTTGAAGTTCGAAGCTGTTAACTTCAGGCGGACAATTATTTTGATTAAAAGTTATAAATCATTGCAAGCTGAAATTGCAGATTGCAAATATTTACACCTATTGAGAATTTGGACAAAAATTTTGAACGCCTTTCAAAATATTTATAGCATAAGACGTTACAGACAATTCTATGAATATATGACTAGGCGTTAGAATATATAATCTATACATATAAATAAAATTGGAGTGTCTGTTTGTAATATTAAAATAACCGCTTTTTACTAAGTGCATTTGGATGTATACACGTTACCTATACCGAAACAATTTTTTTTACAATTTTTGTCTGTCTGTCTGTCTGTCTGTCCGTCTGTCTGTCTGTCTGTCTGTCTGTCTGTCTGTCTGTCTGTCTGTCTGTTTGTTCCGGGTAATCTCTGAAATGGCTGAACCGATTTTGACGGGAATTTCACTGGCAGATAGCTGATGTAACAAGGAGTAACATAGGCTACTTTTATTTTAGAAAAAAAAAATTGGATCTCTCGAAAAAAAATTAAAACCAATGTTGCAGCGCTGCGCCTGATTAAAGTTTGATAGCAACAATCTGCAATGCGTCCCGCGGGATCAGAACGCGAGCAGGCTGTTGCCAACGGCTGAGTCTTTGTTAAATACCACGCGGACGAAGTCGCGGGCAACAGCTAGTAATAAATATTATTAATAATACTAGCCATTTCAATTTTCCACTGCTGGGCACGGGCCTCCCCTCAATGCGAGTGGAATTAGGCCATAGTCCACCACGCTGCCCAGTGCGGGTTGGCGGACTTCACACATCTTTCTACGGATTCTCTCATGCACGTTTCCTTCACCGTTAAGCAAGTGATAATCGTGGTTGAAATGAGATTCGCATATGATATCCAGAAATCCGAGAGGTGCGTGCCGGGGTTTGAACCTGTGAACCTAGTTCTGAGGCAAGCGTTCTATCAACTTAGCTATCACTGCTAGAATATAGTGCACGTTATTTCTGATTCAACTATACTTATTATGAGAAGTATTTATACACAATCTAGAATCACATTGTATAAGTAAAAATTAGGGTAATCTAGTCAAAGTATTTTTTATACTTAGTACTAACCTATAGTGTGTACTAACGTTTACGAATCTAATAAACATTAATAAAAAATATTTGACGTCGTATCTTATCTGATTAATGAACTGTGTAAAGATAAATAATTTAGTCATTACCAAAACTCTGTCGATGTGATAATCACCATGTTGTTCGTATCCGTATTGTTATTAAATATCGTAGTGGCCGCTTTAATTAAAATATACTGTCACCTAACGTGCGGAATATGCAAGTGCAGCAAACATTTGGTGGGGAGCGTGGTGATAGTTACTGGCGGTAACACCGGCATAGGATATGAGACAGCAAGGAACCTAGCAGAGAGAGGTGCAAAGGTCATTTTAGCTTGTCGAAACGAATCCCGAGGGACGGCTGCACGTGACGAAATAATAGCAGCAACTGGCAACAAAAACGTCCACTATCTACAACTCGATCTCGCTTCACTTAAATCGGTGAGAAAATTTGCTGATAGCATACTCGAAACTGAGAAACGGCTTGATATACTCATCAACAACGCTGGTATATGCGAGTCCAAGTACGAGACTACAGAAGATGGACTGCTCCTGGCCATGCAAACGAACCATTTTGGTCCATTTCTTTTGACTAACTTACTACTGCCTCTTCTCAAATCATCAGCACCAAGTAGAATAGTGAACGTGTCTTCCATTGCCCACAAAGGCGGTAAAATCGCATTCGATAACCTCAATATGGAATCATTGCCTAAATCGGGCTATAGTTTCACACAAGTATATAGAAACTCGAAGCTCTGCAATATACTGATGACTGTAGAACTGGCAAGAAGATTGGAAGGTACGGGAGTTACGGCAAACAGCTTACACCCTGGGGTTGTAGAAACGGAGATTATAATGGGTATGAACCTAGGCAGATGGGGAAATATTGTATTACCCATAGCAAAACAATTCTTCAAGACTGCATGGGAGGGAGCGCAGACGTCCATCTACTTAGCGGTATCCCCTGAAGTGGAATGTGTCAGTGGTGCTTATTTCAGCGATTGCCGACAGGTACGACCATTAAAATTGGCGCAAGATAAACAAATAGCACATGATCTATGGAATGTTTCGGAAAGATTAGTGAAATTAAAATAGTTTCTGAAGTTTTAGTGTTTTAGTTTTAATATTTAGTATTTTATTCGTTAGATAAGTATAAATATATTCGTATTCTGAAATTACGACACGGTCGTTTTATATGAGAAGTATATAAATTAAATGAGTCGAAAAATAATACTCACCAAACTTATTGAGCACGATCCTACCCTCAATGCGAAAGGTATCAGGTCACAGTCCACCATATCAATCGATATTTTAATATATTTATTTTGGATTATGGTCTAAGAAAAAGGTCGAGAATAACGTCATGTTTAAAGTCTGTAGCAGTATCAACATAAAATTAGGTAGGTATCGAATTAACAAACTCATTAATATATTGTAGAATAAATAAAATAAAATAACGAGAACAATAAACAGAAATTGATGAGATTTAAAACACAATCAAAATCAATTTGATGTCGGTTCAGAATCTAATCTTTTCAACACAAAACTTCGCCTATAAAATAATAGCAAAAGTTGTAGAAATAGCATTCTAAAAGAGCTTGCATTGAAAATATCGAATATGCCGACTTAGCGAATAAAGTTTCGACTGAAACTGTATCGAATACTTCTCAATTTGGTTGAATGTTTCAAAATTAAATTACAAGAGATTGATCATAGCATGTGTATGTTTTAAAAAACAAGAAGTATATCGGTATCGATCACGTCGATTACCTATAACCACAGATTAATCCTTCAACATTCGACAGCTAGACACGGGCATACCCTCAATATACAAGGCGGATTAAGGGTTAAGTTCACTTAAAAACATAGATATCTACCACTCAAATAAAAATAAGTTTCCTGTAAATGAAACCTACCTACAGTAATAGGAAACATTTGGAAAAAGAGATAAATTCCCTATTTCGGTACTTGAACATCCAAGCCAATCTCGACACGTCAAGAAATCTGCGATCGAACAATTTTATTTAAGGGCTGTTTGAAACTGTGTGATATTTTTAGCTAGTACGGGGTTACACTCTCAAAAGAAGCCTAGGAAAAATTATTCAAATCTATGCTGTACTTTACTGTACCCAATGATTGGATAAGAAAATACGTATTTCGTTATAATTTTATATTTGACAAGTGCCAACTAAACCAATGAAATAAAATAATTTTATTTTGGATATTATCGCATTTATTTTATGTTTTTACGTTCCCCACGTTTCGGCTGCTTAACAACAACCATGGTCACGGGAGGACTGAGATGGTTGACGTCCTAGTGTCAAAGGAATTCGAAATTTGAACTTGGGTACTCTCATATTTAGTTGTTGCTTGCCGTTTAAAAAATAGCTTTATTTCAATGTGTAGTATTCGCGTGAATATAAGAAATCAACATGTTTACCAAAGATAAAAATCTGAACTAATGACATAAAAACATTGAGTTCATTGATTATTGTAGAGCATATAATATTTGTCTAAGACACACATTTTTGAGCCTGAATCCTGAGGTATGTTTTCTTGGCTTGTCGCTAGCGCGTTGCCTCACAGAGCAGTACAAGAGAATTTGATATTGGCTCAACTGAAGCGTCCTGTGCTTTGTGCACTTTTATGGGGAATTGCCAATGTGAGCGGTGCCTCGCTGCTTGCCTTAGATTGTTGTTGTATTAAAGTTTTTATTTTAATAAATCTTAAAGATTTTCATGGATTTCAGCTTTACTGCAATAATCGAATTATCAACTTTAATTACTTTTCAAGCACCAATAGTTCTTTGTCAAACAGAAATGCCCTAAAAGTCCACAAAGTACAGCTGACACTCAAAACAGTACTTTACTTTAGAGAGACTCGATTTAGGTGAGCTAAAAAGCTAGCTTTGTGTGGTAATAGAGATCCTCTTTGAGTATCCTAATGATATTAAAAAAAATCAAAGGCTTTGATGTATGCTTTTCTATTTCAAAATAGTTTGACAGCGACATTTCTTTCATAGCACATATTGGACTATTTATTTGGAATAGGAATAATGTTATAAAAAAATTACAGTGTTTCATAAATATCGGCATGAGTCGTATGCAGGAAATAACACCCCGACCTGCGATAACCGTTACGCCTTCATACTTCTGGAGCTGCCTGACCCTTTCAGACGACTGCCCTTTCTTCTCAACATTCGACCCGAAGCTTTACTACTTCGGCATAGGACTAGTCTGCTTCTACGGTGCATTCCTGCTGATGATTCTTGCTGATTTTAAATTCTACTTACCCGTGGACAATTTTCAGAATCAAATAGACTACTACATAAACATAATAAGGAAGAAAGTAAGGCGCGTGCAAAGAGATCAGAAAAGGTTGTCGACGATTCAGGAAAGAACGGAAAAACAGCTGACTCGGAGCTTAGGATGTAGACGCGTAGTTGCAGCGCTCAGGCAAGACTTGTCCGTCAATCATGGTCAATTAAACGTGCTGACTAGACAGTGTATGGATGCAAGGCCCTCCCATAAAAGCAACTGTAGTATGAAACCGAGCTTTATCGATTTCTAGGTCCTATTTTGTTACGCTATCAACGAATACAAAAACATTTTCCACGACGAGCGAGAAGTTTTTTTTGTTTGTAGCTCTGGTTATATTCTCCGCTTCTTGTACAGATTTTTGTGATTCGCTGCCTACTAAACCGAATGCCGTTGTATTATTTTGCACTACTTCTGATATAATACACAGGTCTAAAGAGTCGCTTATGCCCAAGATGACTTTATTTGGAAATATTATAATACATAAAAGCAAAGTAAATAATTATGTTATCATGATTCGTAAATTTCTTTGACAACCTACGTAGGAATTTATAAAATAGATTTTAAATAATTTTAAATTGCCTTTTGAATTGTGTACATGAAAATCTCGGTATGCAGAAGTTCCCCCGCTTGAAGAACAAAATAAGTTATTTTATCTAGAAGTTTCTGATACTTAAAACATATGTTCTTGTTGTTGCAAAATATACTTGTGCTGAGTGAATCGAGTCATTCTTATTTTTATTCCATATATATTTCAAAGTTTGAAATAATTTTATAAATACAGAATATATCTTTCTTTTCATTTCAAAATATTTAATGTATTAAGTACATTGGTCTGCGAAATCAGAGGTTAGAAATATATTTAGTAATTAAAAATCAATTCTCAAAGTAGCGTAATGGCAGAATAAATGGTCACCTAGGTAGCAAGTGGTTCATTGAGTTGGAAGTATGTGTAAAGTTAAACGAATCCCGCGACACCAAGAAGAGGCTGCGGCTAAAGTTAAGCAATTAAGAAGAAGCCGAGCACCGAGATTGCATCAAGCGAACTTCTTGTTTTCCTACCGAAAACTATCTCCATTGCGCCGTATCTGTGTATCTACAGTCTAAATCGCACCCAAACATTGTTTTGCGACCACATTCGCGCCGCATACATTCCGTTACTTGTTCATACTCGACTTCGTCGTATATGGGCTACAGCAAAACAGTTGGCTACGCTCCAGCCACTTCCCAAACCGTTCTTAAATTAAATAACCAAAAAATAAAAACTAAGTTTAGTTTGTTTTTCATGTTTATTTCACACAAACACACGACTGTCATACATCCCTAATAAATAGTTTACTAACCTATTTGTTAATTTTATACAAAGCTTCGGTTTCCAATTTGATTTTAAACAAATCAGCACTAATATATTCATTTAATATGCTTACAACAATATATTACACAATGTTAATTGGCGCATAAATCCGTTTTGGTAGGTACGAATTAACGGCCTTAATGTCGGCAGAGAACAAATTAACGATCAATGGTTAAAACGAAAAATTAACATAAAATTAACAAACACAGCCATAATTAATTATTAACAGTAATATCACAAATCAAACTTAACGATAAGTCAACGCTTAAAACTATGTAACATTAACAAGTTATTCTTTAACAAAATTGTACCAGAGGTAAACAATCAAGAGACATAACAAGCGTAGTGATAGTTTTATCCCAAAAGATTATATTAATATTATTGATATGCCAACATATCATAAAGCTTTACTGTACAATAATAATACAATAAAATCAAAGGTTAAAGGTTGAACGTTAGGTAGGTATAGTCTGTCATTCTGCATCACAGATAAGTGATTCATATGGATCATGCGGAAGCTACTCGAATTTATATAAAAATTGGCATAATGACATGGCAGGTTTAGATATGAAAATTTAAGAATATTTATATTCCGGTAATTTGGGATCTTATGGAATAGACATAATACTAATGTTTACTGGAACAATGACATAGGTAAGTCAACAATATCTGATAAAGCAGATACAGCAGCTTCTAACTCACTATGTTTATAACAAGGGGATAAAACAATCAATAGGCAAATAAGACATAATAAAGAACATATCGTGTTTGGATCTCACATTTTGGAGTGCTTTGATTAGTAGATAATGAAAAAAAAAACCAAATGACACAGCAACGAGAACATGATAGAGATACAAAACACGATAACATAACAATTAGCATTCTTCGAAGGTTAAAGAAACCTTAAAAGAAGGCAAACAAAACAATAATGAAACAACATTAGGCACTTTAGGTTTTAAGGCACATCGTGATTGTTTCAGGTAACAAGTAACAATTCATGATCATGATGCAATACCAACGATTAAAAAAACTAATTATGAATGACAATTAATAAATCAACCTGGGAAATTACGTAGGTAACTCATTCAGAACAGTGATCAGATTTCCAAAAAACAAAACGAAAACTCAACTATTACAGAACAATAAAATCAACGACTTTGGAATGAGAAACTTCCAGTGATTACTAAGTTAAACAAAAATTCAACCAATTTAACGATTAACTTTAACTGCAATGCTTAACTAATGAAGTCAATAAGGTGGTAATAAGCTGATTTTGAAACAAAAACAAAAATTCAATGGTTTTTAAACGTAACTTAGTGTTAAACAGAACGCAAATGAGAAAGTAACCAAAAGCAACCAGACCAGCTGGTTATTAGCAAGTAAAAACAAAAACTCAACAAATTTACAACAAAAAAAACTTGAACACAACTTTCAGGCAAAATAGGTAACAAATACATCGTTTTTACATAATTAAAAACTGAAGTTTGATATTCAAATTTAACAATCAATGAACAACTAAACTCATTTTCCATTTTCATTATGGCATACAAGAACATAAATAACAAACGGTTCAAATTAATCTCTGCTCAGTCCGAGTTTTAATGTGGATCCAAAGTTAACAGAGAACAACTATTTTGATAGGTTCCAAAACAAATAGTAACAGCAACAAAAGTCCGACGCTCGAACAAATGAAACGCGTAAAAACAAAAACACGAAACGTAACTTATGTTTCAACAAACAACACCGATCATTAAGGCACTGTCGGTTCGATTTTGTACCGACATGCTCGCGAAATGTGTAGGAATTACTTATGCTATACCCATCTTAGTACAGAATAGGGTTTAAAAAAGGGGTACCGGAGATGTAAGCAAATAGATTCAATCATTGTGTTCCTTAAACATAAAACACACGAAAACCTTAAGTCCTAAGCCTATCCTATCTTTGGGAATCTAGAAAAGATGATTTCACCTCGTATCTGTTCCTCTGGTTCGTAGTGGATGTAAAACTGTACAGCTGATGGTAACATTATTGCTTTGTAGATGCAATTTAAACGTACAATTTCGCATCTCCTCCAAGTTATTGCCATCTGAAGCAAAAATAGACATAAATTAAAATAATGTTTATTGAAAATGACACAAGGAGAAGGAAATAAGTAGACGAACAAATTATACACACGGAGTGAAGCAAGAAACATATTGAAGTACTAAAATACAGCCAATTTGTTTACTACCTGCACGCAAACTCGCACGGACATAAGGTCGTAATTCGCGTGTACTACACAAATCGGCTTGATTTTTGGCGTATGGCGTTCGCGACGCTCCGTCTGTATTATTTCTACATCTAAGTGAAAGACGAAATATTAATAAAAGCGTTTCCACTACACTAACAGATTATCAAAATACCCAAAACAAAAATGGAAAAAAGAGGATAGCAAACGAAACTTACCTATGATATCTGTATAACGGGTTTATGCTGCCGTTTTAATAGCGCCTCCAATCGTACACACTTTTCACCGTTAATTGAAAATTTACAATCACAAGTTGCTTCAAACTTTTTTGAAAAACTTTTGTCAGAAAGTTGAGGACCTCCGGGGGCCGATTGCCCGGTCCCCCGGGGTAGTGCACTGTGCGCTTGCTATTCGGAAGTGGTCCGTTATCGGTGTCCGCACCCTTATATATGATTCCCGAAATCCCTGCTCCTGTGACCGTGGGACCCGAGCGCACGTGGGCTCCTTGCGTAAGCGCATACAATTGCGCCCCATTCTTTGTTCGCATTGATTTCGTCCCCTCAAACGTCTTACCTTCTATCTGTTACCTGTGAGGGGAGAATTCTCACCCGGTGGGAAACTACGCAATCGTAACTGAAATTGAATTACTATACACGATAATCTCGCAATTCCAAGGGGTTGGTCTGAACTTTCACACGGTAAGAACTATTGTTATGATATATTGTAGGAATAACGTATCTTCTTATTGCGTCAGAATTTACAGTTTTATTTATTCTGAATGTCCTATCTCCAGGTTTAAGTATCTCGTCTTTCAAAGTTAAGAAAATCAGATTGTTAAGTGGTAACTACCTTCTACAAATAGGACATGGTAAGTTGCGAATCAAGCAAGCTTTTATACAGGCATATAAGTGTAGAGTAATGTCTCTTCATAGTTACGTTATTAGGTAACAGTAATTAAGATAGGTAGGTACTACATAATAAGAGCAAGCCGTTGATGCAGCGTGCGCACTTGCCAATATTCAGAGCTAATCGACAAAGTTCAGCTTTCTAGATAACACGTATAAAATTAGTATATTACACGGGCTTTAGCTGTTTCGCTTAAATAATGAGGGAATCTGGAATATTTGGACATAGGTGTGTGCAACAATGTTACTTTTAATTGTGAAGTTATGTCACTAATTAATGACGAAAAAAAAATCTATGAATTCCCGGCTATAATATTTATGTAATCTACTTATAAACTATATCCAGAACTAATCTTACGGCATTTATCCATTCCTTCAAGCAGAACTATCTATCAGATAAGTCCCAGAAGAACCCTTCTGGGACTAGCTAGTAAACCTACTAGCTAGCCTTTTTCACTATATGTGAAAAAGGAAAGTTGAAATAAAAGTATTGACATTTTTTTTTATTTATTTAATTACCAATACAACTATAGCTTTACGAGACGGTATAATGTATTTGTCTAAATGCGTTTGTACAAAGTTCTCCGCATAAAAAAATACATTTGCAAATTAAACAAACTTACGTCTAAGTCTTTCAATTTCATGCAATAATGTGAAAATCCTCATCAACAATTATAACTGTACTACGCCAATTAACGACTTTTCATTCAGCAATTTCTATTCACAACTCAAACATTATCTGAGAACAAATAGGTTAATACATAAATAATTTTATCGTCAGCTCTCGTTAATAAAGCATAAAATGAGGATGGCATTGAATCCCCATTATAATTCTCATTATTAAGTAGGTCATTAATATGTTTATATCTGCTTTGAATGGTGAATAATATCAACATTACTACCATTAAGTATACTTAGGTAATTTTCTATAAATTACACTCATAAATATCAGGATCTGTCTTATATAAGTGCATTTAATTGAACGACTTTCTATTCTTCGAGTTTTGAGTTCTTCAAATTTTGTGTAGACATCGAACTCTACATTGTTACGGATAACAAATAACTTATTGGCTAGTGAAACTAGAGCCAGCCAGTATAGTTTATAGTATTCTACCGTCGATTATTTCCTACAGAAAAGCGCATCATTCCTATTAATGGTAGAATGTAGGTAGAGCGGACCATATCTTTATTCTACCGTTTGGTAGAAATGGATGTTAGCAGTCTAACCTCTACCTTATCTTCTTATCAGACAGCTAGCATCCATCTACTCGCACTGGCCTACTCCAGCAAGGGCAAGCGGCCACCGTCCCTCAACAGAGCCAGTATATATAGCGTTCCCACATAACTCTCCATAAAATTCCTACTTCAAATCTACTACAGATTAAATAATATGCCTTAAATAATTACTCTAAGTTTCCACCATCGCGCAAAAGTCCTTATTGCATTATAAAACAGTAAAGGTGAAACACGAGAACTGCATTCGCGAGTGTTCGCCACTCATTAATTTGCGGACCATACAAAGAGCCTCGTTCCCGATTGACTCCCCCCAAGTGTTTTGATGCCGAACAAAAGATCTTTTCAGCGATACCGCAAACGTGTTCCGGCTAACATAATGAGGCCTTTATTTTATTAAAGTGAAAGAATGAGGGTGGTTACTCTATGTGGTTCCTTGGCTTTGACCAGCCTTCGGTATCATAAGAATGAGTGGTTATATACAGCTTAGTCCAATATCTACGTACCTACTGTACGTAGGCAGATCGTATTAATATACAGTATTCAAAAAATTTTTTTCTATTTAAATAGTCCTATCAAGTAGATAATTTAATTTCTTTAACCAGAAAAGTCTCCCACACGTTGCTTTACATGCAGTGGGACATTAAAAAGGGTTAATTATTATTATCAGCGCAAGCGCAAGGCTCGCCGAAATCATTAAAATAGTTACCAACTCAATGTAAGGTAAGTGCATATTATAGACTTTTAACAGGCCCGTGGGTTATCACAAAAGTAATCAAGACGAAAGGGAAGGCGTCAAAACGTGCCTAAATCTAACATTTGAGTCATAGATCTTCACTGTAATTAATATAAGTGCCAGTCCCGGCTGGACATAAAAGGCTATTTGGCACAAAGCCGAGATAATGCACAGACAGAAATAATAAGTCCAATCTAGATTATGCTCGTTTACTACATAATATTGCCTACTATTTTATACTAATTGATAATTTATGTGTTTTACCTAAAATGCCGAATAACGAATAATTACCGAATATTCGGCGAATGCCTTGTAGTTATATTCCTTTGCCGTTAGGAAGAAAGTTTGCAATGGTTTGCAACGTCGCGCTAAATAGTAGTACCTGCCTAGTAACTATTTCAGTATAGCCGTGATATATTTTCTAAACAAACAGCACATATTGATTTCTTATATTCATTTTTCGTTCAAAAAACACATTCTTTTTGCCACTAATGACGATGTTCTACGTACGAACGTAGGTTTTTAATAAGAAGATCGTGCCTGTGTTCGATTTCGTTCTATTCTTTATTTGAACGAGAACATGCAATACAGTACACTGGCAGGTAAAATTTATTTTTAATCTGTTGCTCCGCAAGAAATGTTTTAAAAATATATGAGAACAGTGCGTTCAGATGAAATTATTTCGGTTTATCGTTCGACGATTCACTTCATTTCGATTAAAGGTGGATAGTAGTTGAGAATCGATATCTTTGCGTCGGTACCTTTCGCCAGGTGCTCGGTTGGTATCCACCGATTCTCACGCTCAAATACAAACATAATTAATTGCACTAGTCCGCATCAAGAATTACATGCCAAAATATCGAATACATTTGTTACTACTATACGCTAGTTTAACACAGAATACATATATTTATCAATTATTCTCTAATAGTTACCTAACTCATTTGTGAACCCGCTATTAACAATCTTACGTTGGGCTTTGAAGTGACTGTCACTTGTAGATTTTATTGAAACATCGTTCTTTGTTTCAAGATTAGTCGTGCGTATTAACCATAAAGAAGGTTTATTTTATAATGTTCTAAATTAAAAAAATAAAAATAATAATGCATTTTTCATTTTGTGTGTTCCGTATGAACGTAGCCAACTGTGCCCTAAACCAATCGCGGCTGTGCACTGAGTGTGTGCCTTCTATTCGCTAGCTTGCCTCTGGGATATATTTTTCTGAATATTTCGCTCTAAATATCGGATGCTCTGAATATTATAAAAAATACTTATAAATCTAAATTATACACACGAGCTTCATGTCGTGACAAGATGGAAAGAATTCGATACTTAAGTCAGAAAAAAATATCCAACCCTGGTTTGTACATAAATAAATAAAATTAATTAATAAATATCGCCAGACTAACACACCAACTATACAGTACCTTATATGCTCACAGCTGTACAGTATCTAATATACGCATATGCTGTAAATTTCTGAATTCAGCATATAAGCTGTAATATGTATATGCATGTACATTGCACGGATCTCGGATCCCGGACATTCGGCCGCCCAGCCCGGGGGAAATGTGCGCGCTCTACAAAGACAGAAACCGGCTCTCACAATTCGCAATACCTCCGTGTATTTATTGTTCCTCTTATTTACGATCTTTTATACTCGTTATTATAATAACTAACCACACATTTTATTAGCTGAATATTGCTATAAGTTATATGATTTCCATATCAATACATTTTTAGTATTTATTATCAACATTTAACTTTAATCTTATTACCAAGTCTACACAACCAAGTCAACAAGGTTCTGCCTAGGCAATAGTTAAATAGAAATTATTCATGAAGTGTATTTAAATTGAATCATTTAATGAAGTAAGTAGTTGAGGTGTAAAATTTTATAATCCCCAATGGAGTTCGCTAAGGGAGTTCGTTCGTTGTTGTTGTCTCATTATACTTGTTCGCTTGACAGGATTCTAGAGTTTCCATCTCGATTTATCAAAAGGATAATCTAACTAGCACGACTTTGCTTTTTATATACCATTTGTAACTCAATAATAGATGGGATTTTTATGATGCTTGATTTTTTTAATTTGCCTCCGCCCCGAGAAAACCAATACAATAAATAAAGATAATTGATTTTCTCATACATTTGATTTCGGGGCGGTGCGAAGTTCGCCGGGACAGCTGTTATTAATAAAAAACGCTCAGCAATTCGAAGAGGGATTATATAAAAAAACCTAAGTACTTTACTTTTCAATTATATAATACAAAAGAGTGTCGAGGCACTTTCGGTAAGTAATTTAAGCGTTGTAATTAGCCATTAAAGAACGTCAAAGTAGGTACTCAAGTCATTCTTTGCCTTTCCATTATCCCCTGTCATGAGCATTAGTATAGAAATTAGTTAATATTAGTTCCAAAACTAATTACTACTAATTAAGATTAGCTACGTCTTCGAAGATCTCGCAACAATTTATTAGCATTTATTACTCGGTAGGTGCTATGAATCCCATGGATGTACAAATACGACTCGAACAATATTTATGTCATTCATAGGTATTTCATTAATAAGAGCAATTAATATACTGGGGGTTTCATCGACGGCCTATATTGCATCTCCATTCCTTACGATGTACTCTACAAAGTACATGGACCACTCGAGTGAGACAGAGAGCTTACTATTTTAATTTATGACATTTAATGTTATGGTAACGAGAATCTTCTGAACTGGTTTTTAGTTTGATAGATATGTGTGACTTGACGTTACTGAACGAAAGTGAAATGAGAGGGACAGAGCAATATGAATAGGTGAAACACCTACACAAAATGTGTGCTAAGCTTGCTGTTTTGTTGCATAGCTCTGGCCCTCAAATTTGCCGGACTCGGACTGACTATGATACCGACTGACTTCATACATAATCTCCGACGGGTTACGCAGAGGTACACTGTTGCGCGCCCATATTTGCCTGGTGGTATTTGGTATCAATGTTATAAGGGAAAACCCCACCCCCAATGTGATTTAAGCCATAGTCGATACCGGACCAGTGAATTGCGGACTACACGGCTTAAGAAGAACACTGTTTCCTGACGAACTGAAAATTAATATAAAAAAAATGAGATTGCCACATGAAATCCGAACTCCAAAAGAGAGAGCCAGAATCTGAAAATTTGTGTTGCCTTTTTCAGATACAAGCAACAGATATTAAAAAAACGCACAAATATAAATCTTATATACAACATATTGAAATTCCCCGGTCTCACCCTGCATAAATAATTTCCACACAATCGTATGCCTACCTATATGCCTACATAAAATTAAACACGTGCAACGCAGTTTCCAATGAGTTGCTCACAAGGAGGGCTCTCCTCAATTATTTACACACACATTTACCTTTTGGCCTTCTTTTCAAACGGGACAAAAGCGGATTCAGGTCGCGGCAACAACGGAAGATTGTAAAGGGCGTACCTATGCGGCGTGTAGGGAGATGCGAGCTTTTAATATTAAGCGCTCAGTACCGGGCCAACTTTATTACGTAAGGCCGTCACATGCATGCAAACGACTAAATACACGTATAAGTACCTTCGGAGGCAGTGGAAAATGTGAAACAGTTTTATGGGTATGTTCATTTACCTATAGCTTTTATATTGGATTTCATTTAAATAATTTTGGAGACACTTGAATGTAGTCCAGCAACAGTTAACATGTGCTATCTATACTATACTTATTACAAAGAGGTAAATTTTGTGAGTTTGGATGTAACACCTGAATTACTATTAATGAAGCTACATTAGCTGTACAGCCTTTGATTTATCGAGGAATCCACAGGCAAAACCAAGAATCTTATAATTCTATAAATTAGTTGTAAGTTCAAGAAAATTAGCCGCATGTTATAAAATGTTTTTATGTCGGAATCTCGGTAGTCGGTTGCACTTATATGGTCTGGTCAACGGGCCAATAAAACATTGCTATTGTATGCTAATATAAGAGAATATAAATTTAATTATTAAATTCTAATAGCTCTTTAAATAGTAGTCATCTCTCCATCTATTATCGACAGTCCAGCATCGCTCGGTCTCCACGCGCGTCTGCATAAACGGTGTTTTTGTTTCACGTCCATGCAAGTGTTCAGGAATAAACAGAATCGATACACGTTTGTTTAACTCGTGCGTGAACACACGTATGTGGTAAGCGTAGCGTATTTACATTTGTAAATAGAAGATGCTGGTAATTCTTCGGGAATGTATTTAAGATAAATTATAATTTATTGAAATGAAACTAATCTTAGGAATATTATCGCGTTTATTTTATGTTTTTACCTTCGCGACGTTTCGGCTGCTTTACAGAAACCATGGTCACGGGAGGACTGAGTTGTTTGACGTCCTAGTGTCAAAGTTTGAACTGGGGTACCCTCATTTTTAGTTGTTGTTTGCGGTCCGATCTATGCAGAGAGTGCTCACAGTGTCTTGAGGTCTTGCTTGCGTGCTTGGTTTTGGCTTTAATTATATTAATTACTGGATCTCAAGTCGCTGGTAACACCCAGCCATCTTCCCTATTGAAATTAGGATGTTTTTTAATTTCAATGGCCTCACGTATCAACCTTGGTCGGAATTAGTGTTCTTTTGCAAAGACCTGTGGTTGATCAAATCTCATATAATGGCGGGTGCGATCCTGTACATGTTCCCATATTGCAGAGTTCGTGGTGCGCCGGTGTTTTACGTCAGCAATGCGTTATTTTGCCCGGGTTTCTATTGATATTTTAGATTGCCCTATGTATACGATAAAAATCCGTAAGATTCGTTTCATTTCAATATGTAGGATTCGCGTTAATATAAGAAAGCAATATTATATTTTATTTTTTGATATTGTTATAAAGCCGCCGTATAAAAGTCTGTCTAAGTCAGTACGCAGCCACAATACATCTGTCGTCTCACGACGGCAAGTACCTACTTTTAATATAAATATACCGGTTCGTCTCCTCTATTTATCGAAATAAAAATGCCAATAGTGTACAATAGCTCTTACATCGGGGTCTTTTTCAAATTCGCCCTTATTCAGGCCGCGATTGAACGTAGCTCTTTTTTTATAGCGAGGATACAGTAATCTAGTTCAGGTGTGCTCCTGAGATATCCTCTCGGATCTGAGGTCGCATACGTTTCCCTATTTTATTGCATATTGAGACGTAGTATCCGACGTATTCGTCTCGCCCCGATATTATATAGAGGTCGGTGTTAAACTATTTGGGAGATATAGAATTTTGGGGGACGCAATATGTTACATAGGGAATGAAGATAGGAGTAATGTTTTAGGACACAGAAAATGTCGCTATAGAAATTGTCGTGTATAAATTGTGAGAAAAATCTTCAAGGTCGTTGCAGTTATATAGAATATCATTGGATACTTGCGTAGTAGTGTTCATAACAAGTATCGTTATAAATATGATATTTACCTACTAATATTAATAAAATTTATTCTAATTTGTGTTTGTGTACAGTGCAATTAAAACGCAAACGCTGTGACAAAGCCAAAGCAGAGTGAAATGTTATCATTAGTTTCTCTCCTTGGTACTTGTGAATCTTGTTTGTTGGTGTAGATGTTATTATATTTTATAAGAAATTAATGATAAGTGCAATAATTGCGCTAATTTACAGCCATATAGTTATGACCGTCATCTCAAGAGTCTTCACAGTCGCAAGACTCCATTGTAAAATTATTGTCTTATCACTGTACCTACCTAATCACAAAGAATAAATAATACTCGGCTTATTAGAAAACTTCTGCGTCCCATCTATAAAATCGAACTGACAAAGATAGTAATCATAAGAAGGCATTAGAAAAACAAACCTCGTGTGTTGTGCTAAATTGCGTTGAACACAACACACGAGATTAAATAGTTCAGGGTATCAAGTGAGCCGGCAGTGGGCACTGCAGATGTACGATCCCCTAACGAGTTGCAATACCGTGGGAATGCAAGCGAAAGCGCAAGGTGTACCTACAATTTGCTTTTTATTCAAACTGGTAGCGCAGTGTTACCAGATTGTGTATTTTTTTTTCGCAATTAAGGTAAAAATTTGAGTCTTGGAGAAATTTTGGAGAAATGATATAAGTATTTGGAGAAATCAAAAAACGTAGAATTTTGGGTATTTTTTTAGTTTCACAGTACCGTAGTTTTAGTAACCGTACGCTGTAAATGAGCACATTTTGATTTATTGATTTCTTATATTTACGCGAATACTACACATTGAAATAAAACTATTTTTTAGGATTTTAGGAATCAAAATATAAACGCGATAAAATCCTAAAAAATAGTTTTATTTCAACATTTAGATTTATTTATTTGAGTGCATTTAATGAACGCATCCGTTTTGAACAGATCACTTGGTCGTTTCATTCTACATAAAATGAAATTTTGATAATCATATTTAGCAACTACCCATTAGGCTAATTAATCAATGTAATTAACATTTTGCCTTTTGGTAAAACATAAGCACATTGTATCATATTGGAGAAAAATAATTTCACTTTTGGGTAGAGATAGAAAATCACATCTGGCAACCCTGTGGTAGGGACCGATAAGCAGTTTTACTGCTTTTGACGCGGTACTTACGTTGCTATTTTTTTCTGTGCTATAAATTATATTAACGGCTCAAAGGAACCTTCGTGTGATTTAAAATATTCAAATAGCTCCGTTTTGTTATATTTTTCTAGGAATATGCCTACTTAGCATTACCATCTGATAAGCGAGTTCGTTCAAAAGTTACATAATTAATGTTCCATTGTATTTCATCGCACATTCACACCATTCTGAAGTATTTTATATTCGAACACAAGATGTTTGAATGTCAATTATCATAATAAATAGTTTGGTATTCGGGATATTGAACTTGAATTCGTAGTCATCTTGAGATCGTTATTGTAAAAGCATTATCTGGGATCGAGAGTTCGGGTCCGGAATATAAATGCGAGGGATCAGAGCGGACGTTTAGAGCAATATGTCAGTGGCTGAGGTGTCTGTCATCTGGAGACATAGATACTTTGGTTTTTCACATTTAAAAGATGAAGTCCAATCCATAAACCTAGTAGATCCACCGTCTGTGTGTCTATCAGATTGGTAAACACACAGACAATTTTAATTGAGTTTTAGGTAGTCACTATGTGTAAATTCAGATGACCGTAACTAGCATATTACAACTCGAAAAAGGAATCATTATTTAGGTGGGTTAGAGATTTTTAAGCACGTTTCGTTTATGCATTTGAAACGCTGACTGCTCATCTCTTCTATGAGAAACTAAAATTTTACAGAAATTTTCGACGAGATATGAAATAAAATTGTGTACCTACATCAGTGATTTGGGAGTACCTCTTCTGTTCCTTCGCTGCACTACATTCAGGACGTTTCTGGACATTTCTGGTGAATGATTGACAGTTCGGTGTGATACCCACGTCATAGAAATCCCCTCGTCTAAGAGTGATGAATGCCCGGCTACTTGAATTAGGAGTAGATTATACCGTCGCTTTACAGGAAGGGAAATATATTTTGCGGAGGCAGTTTTTATTTCAATACGATCATTATTTTCTGCTACAAATAAAGATGCACTATATGAAATGGAATTGTAGTTCATAAGAAAATAACGTATCTACATATCAATCGTTAAAAAAACCTTCCCACAGTGACATCATTGTAGGTTCCCATATTAGTGAAAAAAATCAGAACCCTAAAAACAAATCATAATTATTTGGCAACATTTTATAAGTACACAGATAAAATATAAATCAAATGTCACTCTCCGCCTTTGAGTGCCGTCGCGTGCCACCCGCATGCCCGCAGCATTTATGGCTCGACGCCATACCTATCCCTATATCCAAATATTTCACACATTTTTTTTTTTTGCCAGACGATCACCAGCTATACGGTCACACACTAAGCAACGCTTGTATTATGGATACCGTGAAATGAATTGAGGGCGAACCCAGAATATAATGTTTATATATATAGATACTACTGTTACCCGCGACTTCGTCCGCGTGGTATTTAACATTTCTTTTTTTCTAAAATAAAAATAGCCTAAGTTACTCTTTGTTACATCAGCTACCTGCCAGTGAAAGTCCCTTCAAAAATCATCCAGCCATTTCAGAGATTAGCCGAAACAGACAGAAAGACAAAAATTGTAAAAAGAAATGTTTTGGTATAGGTACCGTGTATACATTCAAATGCACTTATTAAAAAGCGGTTATTTTAATATTACAAACAGGCACTCGAATTTTATTTATTTGTATAGATTAAAAATCACGATCCGGGTACAAACATTGATACTCGTCACACAAGTGTCGTTCCTACCAGGATTCCAACATTAGTCCGATTATGTGAATTATGCTCTGAATCAATCTTCTGCGATGTCCGAAGTGAATTCAAATTCAATAACTTCTGCTTGGCGTCATCTTCGAAACTTCTCTCATTCCATTTACTTGAGTTATTAACTCCAAACAGATTGGTCGATGGCTCCAGAGTTAGAATTAGAATACCTAGGTCCAGTATTCTAGTCACTTATGTATTTAGACTACCTATAAAATAAAACTATTTTTTCGGATTTTATCGCGTTTATTTTATGTATGTTTTGTTTTTATAAAATAAACGCTATAAAATCCGAAAAAAATATTTTATTTTAATGTTTAGTATTCGCGTAAATATAAGCAATCACTAGCTATACAGCACAGAAAACAGTTAATCGTGTTTCCAATCTCCCTAACAACTACTTTATCGCGAGGAAATAGAATGTTTTGTGTGTTAACATGAACACTTAACGAAATCTGTTGTTCGGTATGTAGTATATAAGATTAGGTTCTACTAGTAGGACACGGTTTTGATTTTAGGAGACGACGAGATAGGCTTGTGAGCTATGACGTAACAACATGACGTGTGCTATAAGGCCTCAGCCTCGAATTTAGCGGGCAGCGGGGCGGCGGCGGCGGCGGCGCGGGAGCGGCAGGATCTTATGCGTAAAATCAAATGGACCGGTTCTCGAAAACAGCGGCGTGGCAGCGGCGCGGGGCGGCCAACGAGCTGCGCTCCCGCGCCCCGCCGCCGCTGCCGCGCCGCCCCGCTGCCCGCTAAATTCGAGGCTGAAGCCTAACACGTCATATGCGGGTGAGGCGCGTGCCAAACCACTTAGCCTAATCGTTTACCGACTCCCCTATCACTTTAGCCTTGATTGTTGGCAAAAGTTACACGTGTATAACGAAAGTTAACGATTCTCGAATAGCGATCATGTGATTTTCCAAATTAACGTAATTGCTTTCATTTTAGTAAGATTAGTCGCGCTGTACTGTCGAGTGGTACCTAATTCACGTGTGATAAATAATAAATAAAAGGGCAATGTGTAAAAAAAAATACCTTCTGCTTCTTCTATAGGAATTGACCCATTGATTCAAAGAAGCAATTCTTGGTAGCTTTCAATCAAAGTACATATGTGCGTACATACTTTAACTACTTTATTTACGTCAATTGAAATCCATAGGAATTACATATACACTGTTAATAACAAATACACTGTTAACGAAGACACGAAAGAAATCAGTCCTCTGATTCGACCCCTTCTTCCGTTAAAACTCAGTTACTTTGTACACCCCGGTATCTGCGACGTAATCCTTGAGATGGGAACCGTTAAATAAATCTGGCTAATCGCTGAAGCAGAGTCGTCCTCGTATTGTCCAGACGTGAATGCCTTCATTGTCTACAGACGGTGCCGTGCCGCCTTGAGCCGTAACGTCTCAACCGCCAAACCGTGCGCAAACATTTTTTATTCAAAATCAAGGCAACTGAATGGAATTTTAAAGGATCCGGATAAGAAATGCTTGCACAAAACACACAAAGGTAGACAAGATTGATGTAACGGCCGGCGGCAACGCTGAGCACGTGCTGGGCCGGCTGCCTCGTCTCGGATCCGATATAAAAAATATTGTTTCGAACATAAAAAAATAAGGCAATGGCCTCTTTGTGTTATATCGATACTGATAACATTATTTATTTTTATTTCGTATAATAAAAGGTACGATATCTGCTATCTTCGTACGTAAAGAGATTTCATGAATGGTCTATTTACCTACCTAGATACTTATGCTTAAGAAGTATGAGATCTTATTATAAAGGAATTTATATTATAAACACAAAAAGTATACATAATTATCTAAGTAAGCAAAATTACGTTTTATTTATAATTTTTAATAGGTATATTATCCTAGGTAAGTAGGTACGTAACCTAGGTAGTAGGTAGGTAGCCTACTACAAAATTATGTAGGCAATGTAGCTACTTTGGTAGGCAGTATTCGGTAAGCCCCTTATCAGCTTTGCTTAGATCAAGGATGCAAGTTAACCTCGTCACCTTCAGTAACAAAAACGCGCCACCGTGAGTTATTATTTCCATTGCCTCAACAAAGTCGGTTACTCAATAGATGCTCAGTGATAAAGACAGTTCGAAGGGACCGAATCCTTTGTCGGGACGACTAAACAACGTTCAAGCTATTTGGGGCGGAAGATTTTCTGATTCATGTTTTTGTATCCTTGTAAAAATAAATATGCCCTATTTTGTGGTGCGGGATATGACAATCGACAAACTTAATACCTACTTAGCTAATTATTCTTACCTAGTCTATGTATGATAGATTTGACGTCGGGAATAATATCTATGCTTTGACAATGACGAAGGCTCTAGAATGGCGACCACAAGCCGGAAGCACTGTCCTCGTGTAAGCCAAGCATTATACATATAGGCAAAAAGGCTTTGCAGTGAACGTATTACATCTATAAATGTGATGTAATATGATGATTATTGCCGTGTACAACACTAACATTTATTCACTAACAAAAAAAAAAAAAAAATTTTTTAAGAGAAGTTGAATACTAACTAAACTTCGTCTTCCGCCACTTAGCGGATATTTTGCCAATGTCAAATAATTAATAGCAATAAAACATTCAATAAATACACATTACAAATAAAATAATGGATGTAACATGATGAAATGAAATTGGCAAAGGTCTTATATTATGCTATACTTGAAAATCATGTAAAAGTTTTCTACATATGATAAGTTTCGGGAGACGAAGAATTTTGACATTCTTTTCTACTGCGGTCTAGGATGTCTGTGTACTGCGGTTAATTTTAAAGAAATGTTTATAACTATAATTTGTGAAATGCGGGTAGAAGTGATTATTTTCTGAACGGAAACTTCGGTAAATTTAATTCATTTTATGGTAATTTTAAAGGTCGATTCAGTTCTACGATTCCGTTACATTTAATTTATTAATTGTTGGAATATACCCAAAAATCGTAAGTATTTACCCACGAGTACATAACCATGTCCCACTATCAATAGAACCCAAATATAATGGGTCCCTCAAAACCGATAAGAAGCTAGGAGCGTGCATTGTAAATAACGTAGGTAAACGATCATGTCGTGTGTAATAAAGATCCATGATATTGTCTACAATATCACATAAATAAATTATAAATGTAAAATATCTTAGAATTCTCATCATAGGTATAGTAATCGAATTCTAAATGATTCAGATAGGCAAATAATTTTAAGTAGGTAAGTACCCTACCCGTCTGAGGGGATTATCTTAAAAGGTATCTTTTACAGAAAACGATGGCTGAAAAGAAGACCAAGCAAAAAAAGGAGATACAGAAACTCGCGAACGGGTTAAAACAGTTTCAAATCTCGACATCTTTGAGCAATAAACCAACAGGTAACACCAGAAATGATAATGGTAACAATACTATACTATCAAACAAATCTCCTAACAACACTATACTAGACCGTGATATTAATCAGGAGCTTCTATCCAAATGGCCTAAACTAAAATTGAGAGTCCCGGCTATATTCTTACACAAAGTGGAAAAGTTACAGGAACACATAAAACAACTTAAATTTTTAAACATAAAATTTATAATCCAAGCAACCAGCATTAACTTTAAAATGTCCTGTAGTACGTTCGAAGATCACAAAGCAATGGTCCAATATTTTGACAAGAAACAACTGCCTTATCATACATTTGGGCATCCATTGAAAAGGAAGATGAAAGTGGTCATCAGGGGACTTCCCAACGATATAGATTTGAACAGAATTAAAGACGAATTTAAGTTAGTGTCTGTACCCGTTATAAGAGTACATAAGCTGAACACTAAACACGTGAGGAAGGATGATACTATACTGGTACTCGCCGTAGTGCCCTTCGATGATAATGGAAAGAGAATCTTGAAGGTCAATCAAATATTAGGACACAAGGTTACGTTAGAGCCGCCGATGACAAAGGTGAGACAATGCTACCGTTGTCAGCAGTGGGGGCATTCGCAGCGGTACTGTCACGGGCATATAAAGTGCGTAAAGTGTGGTGGGGACCACCTGTACAAGAAGTGCGAGAGAGACCCTGACACCGAGCCTCCTAAATGCGCGAACTGCGGGGGCGACCACACCGCTAACTATAAGAAATGTCCATCGTATTATGACCCGTCGGTTAAATCTGATGTCAGAGAACGAATTGTTTATCAAATCATAGGATAAAGTACATTCATACATGTGTAACTATATTGATTTACCTACATACCTGCTTGATTTGAAAATCCAAGGCGTGTAATTATTTGTACCTACTTACGATTTCTGTACCTCTATGTTCTGTTCTGTGTGTCTTGAGTTTGATTCTCACTATATAAACAGAACGATCTAGTTATTTTTTTTTGTGAACAATAACGCAAATATGAAACAACTTTGCATCAGAATGAAATATTTGCGTATATCTTTGTACAGTTGGCGTGTATCAACATTTAAAATAATCTGAGCAGGACTTCATTTTCTTGATGTTTAGTTTAAGCTTTTCAAAGTGCTCAAATCTCCCATTTTGTTATTATACTTTAGTTTGTTACTCCAAGTTCGAATACACAATTAAAATAAAGGTTTCAATATAAAATGCTTTATTTTCTTCGACTTATGTACTAATATTGCATGTTTTATTTTAGATTTAACTTAGCTTATATTATTCTTACTGATAGAAGCTATATATACAACCTTAATATTCGATAATACTTAAGAGTTTTCATCTAATATGACTGTGGTCACATACTTTTGATGCTCTGTTGTATGTTTGTTTTTAAACCACCATCATTAACGTCGTCCGTGATAGGAGTGACCAACACCTGCGAACAAAAAATATACAAATTAGTTGCAAGCTTAATAATATGTGTATAATGTGTTTTTATTTTTCTGTAAGAAAGCAAGCCTGTACATTTTCACCGTGCACTTAGTACGTAGATTATTTTATAACTGAATCGGTCGACACAAGACATGTATTCAGATTGTAGATCTGGGTTTTCGCTGATAACGATATTTACATGGAACGACTGCTGTCTATCGTTAGACAATGTTATTTATGCAACAATAATACAAATCTAGTACATATTTTGATTCTGCAAATACTAAGATATTGGTATAGACAGCACTCGAAATATCACTTTGCCTTGCAGCTGTCAATGGGTCTTATTTGTGTGTGGTTATTCGGGTGTGCTGTATGTGTGTGTGTGTCTGATCATGTCGTTTATAGGTGTGCTATTTACCTCTAGTTTGAGATTAGTAACCGGCCGCCTCGTGCCGTCCAGTTCCTCGAACACTCTGTCCAGTGTGTCGACGAGCCGGTCGGCGTCCTGCGTTGAGAACACCATTGGCGGCTTGAACTTCAACACGTTGCTGTCGGGACCGTCGCGGCTTATCAGAATCTTTTCTTCCCTCATCCTGTAATACACATTCGTTATATTACTACAAAATTATATAATATGCAGGGTGATTCAGAATGCGTTTACTGAGTCTTGAACATGCGTTTTGAAGCGCTAATCATTATGTGAAGTCAGAATTTCGATATCGATTAAACAAAAAATCACATTTTTTTTTAATCCACATGTCGAAATCCTGCCTTCTCATAATAATTACACATTCGCTAAAGAAGCGCTGTTTCAAGGCAGAATATACCGTCTTATACCCTTGAGTAACAATCTCATACGAACTAACCTATTAACAATATGCTTCGCCTCCGCCGTCGCCGGTGTCCTGGCTTCTCTATCCGTGACCAGCTCGACGCCAACAAACAGACCCCTGCCTCGGACGTCGCCCACGAGCCTGTGTTTGTGTTTCAACTGTTCGCAGCGGGTCAGCAGGTGATTGCCGATGCGTTTAGCGCGGTCCAAGAGACGCTCCTCTTCGATCACGTCAAGCACTGCGTTCGCGATCGCGCAGGACACTGGGTTGCCACCGTACTGGAATAAAAATATATATATTGAAATAAACTATTTTTTAAAGGATTTTATCGCACTTATTTTTTTGTTTTTACGCTCCCGACGTTTCGGCAGCTTTACAGCAACCATGGTCACGGGAGTTCACGGGACAGTAACGGGGTGAGTTTTATTTCAATGTGTAGTATTCGCGTAAATATAAGAAATCAAAATATATTTTATTTTTCATACGAAAACAGTAATTGGCAAGTTGCTCGCCTGAAGACCGAGGATCCACGGCCTTTTAGTCATTCATGCACTTAGTGGTATAATAATATACTTTATCTTTTCACGATGGCCGAACACTACGTCACGATCAGTGTTGCTATTGATTGACATCATTAATACAATGAATACCACACCACAGCCAATGACTTAGTCTTGGGCCGATCACGTGACTTAGCTGTCACGGGAAAATAATACCTGGTGGACATATTATTATACCTACCATGAATATAGCTGTCGTTCTGATTTTCATCGACGATTAGGTACCTATCACTTGCTAAATTGTGAGGGCAAAATTGTAAGGAAATCAGTATGTCTTTAAGAACCTAACCAGATTTCGAAAATCGTCTGAAGACGAACGCTCTGGGTCTCTATGGTCTGGGAATCGCCTCCCCCTTCACATTAAGGGGATCTTTGTGCGCAACAGTAGATCATTACAAAAGGCTAAAATAATTATTTCATAGCGAGGAGGCAAGGTAATCTACACACAAATCGCTGTTAAATCTTATCTTCCGAGTAGAATTAATCGCATTCCTACTTCTTGAAGTTATGTAATGTTTGCAAATACTAATACTACTTCGTATTATAATATGATGCAAATAACATGATGACGTCAATCACTTATGACATTGAAATTAAATATTATGTTTGTGTTGCCTGTGAAAATTATCAAACCGTTGATAAGTTTAGCACGCCACGTCTCAAGCTTGGAAAATCACGCGTAAATCAACACGATGCAGACTGGTATATAATAAAAATGTCGCCCGACGAACACACCAACTATACGGTCCCACACTTAGCAACGCTTGTATTATGGGTACCGTAAAATGGACTAAGGGCGAAGTCAGTATAAAATACTTGTATAGACTAGACTCGGATACAAACATTCATCCTCATCATACAAAGCTTGTCCCTACTAGGATTCGAACCCGGGACCCTCGGCGCAGAAAGCAGATATAACTTTGATGTTTTCTATCCTAGGCGACATCATGTTCTTGCTAACAGATTAGTTACTTATATATCTTATCAGAATATTAAATTCTGATATAAATTATCAGAATTATATATTCTAGTAATATTGGAAGAACCAATTACCATAATATATATTACTTGGAGTAGATTTGGTAATGTCTAGAATCTGTGGTTTTAAGAATCGTTAATTTCCAGATTCAGCCATTTGTAGAATCGATTGTTTTAAAAGTCTGTGCCTATTTGCCCAAACGGTCATTTGTCGATTCAATCCATTAAACCGTTAAATTTTATTTGACCAGATTTGGCGCCGCAATCTACAAATTTGACCAATTCCAATAAAAATAACAGTTATCATTCGTGTGATCAATTTTCAAAACTCAACTCCAAATCCTTGGGAGCTTAGTACAAATTTTTCAGCGTCAAACAATACTGAGAAGTGGTTAAGACCGATTGTCAAAACTTTTCTGGCCTCTGAATGCCCGCAGCGACTGTCAAATACGCTACAATGATACAAGCCTTCTAGAAATACAAGCGTAAGTAATACAAATTCATTTCGTAAAGAAAGAAGAAAAATACAAATAAAAAAAAAATTACCGTATTAAAGTACTCCACACCAGTATCGGCGAAGCTCTTCGCGATCTCGGGCGTGGTGATGACTGCGGCCACGGGGTGCCCGTTGCCCATCGGCTTGCCCATCGTGACGATATCGGGCACCACGTCTTGCGTCTCGAACGCCCACATGTGGGTGCCCACGCGGCCGAAGCCGACTTGCACCTCGTCGGCTATGCACACGCCGTCAGCTTCGCGGACGTGCCTATAAGTATTTTATAAGTAACTATATACACATACATGTATATTTAGTACACTAATTTGGTAAATAAGGAGTTCAATGAACTCTCAGCCGCTAGTCTACAGTCGTTATAGTTAAACTTAACCTCAATTGTTTTATTACAAATTGTCATAGGTACATCACATTGTGTTTGTTTTACCCTAATTACGACGCTGACTTTAAGAATGGCACCGTTCATACCGTTCGTATCACACAAATCATATCACTCCTTTTATACCTATACTCTCATTGGATCGTGATTTTGTAATCTGGACCACAATACTGAACCGATGCTCCGAATTATGGATTGAACGGCGCCGATTCTGGCGTTATTTTCAATCACATAGACAGAATTTATGTAATACTCTTGGCAGACAATGCCATTAAATAATTGATAACAACATCACTTTATCTAGATCCTGTACCGATAAAGTTTAAAAAATCACTAAGTATACCTTGTATTACATGCCTAGCAACCTGTTATCTACCTAAAACATTACGTTATCCGATACATAATTTAAATTACCGATCTATAAAGTAAATAGGGCACAAGGCCAATTGACAAAGCGATTATTAATCGTATTGAATGTATTCAATACGAGCATGTTACATAATGCCCACATGCTCGAGGCGTGCGTATCAGCTGCGAATGAATGCACCTCTCCTTGTTGAAAATATAGGTCGAGATTGCCGATATCAAGTCAGTAAAATATGAATATCCAGAGTTAAGAATTGATTTATGTTACGACGATGTATATACTATGTATAACCCTCCAATATACGGTATTCTTCTTAATGGGTTTGGTATACTGCATGAGGGAGATTCCCTCGCCGTAATCAAATATATGCATGTTCTATCGTTAATTTTATTATATTTGTATCAACCCCTTTTTTTGTTATATAGTTTATCGACAAAGTGTATTTTTAAATTTTAAGTTAACACGAATTAAAGTATCAAAAAGTGAAATGAAGTTTTATGTATCAAATCTGAATACCGTCTCTTGTATCTTCTGTAAACATTGAACATATAGCCCGAGAACAATGAACCCAATACAAACGTTTATTACGACCTTGTTATGAAATGATTTTTATTTGCGGGTACACGGTAGGTATATCTATCTAAAGATAATAATGTAAGTACTCACTGGAACACACGTTTCAGGTAACCATCGGGTGGAATGATTTGTCCACCGCAGCTCTGAAGACTTTCGGCAATGAATGCACAAACGCCGCCGTTCTTGCTCTTAGCTTCAGCGCAGATCTTGCCAACTTCATCGGCGTACAGTTTCCCTAACTCGTCCTCGGACTCGGAGTCTTTCGGGTACGTGTATTTGCCTCTGTACACGTCAGGAACGGGCGCCTGAATGAAACGAATGCAGTGTTAGCAAACATTTGAGGTGTCTCTTAAATTCAAGGGTCATATATTTGCTTTCTACATTTTCTTATATCACTTCTGCATTTAGAATAGATTTGTTTTGAGCAGTGAGCTGTAAAAGTGGGTAATATGTTAAAAATAAAGAAATTATATTATGTGTTTTCGAAAGTGATAGTTTAAAAAAATTTAAAAAGAACATCATTAAAAATCATACAGCTACTCGACCTTTGCAGTCGCAAGTACAGAATAAACATTACGTAAGATTAGTTTTTGTCGCATTTATAATATGATATCAAGATGGCGATAAGGAGCAAGATAGGGAGTGCAGACTCAGGCACGGGACTGTGGGTAAGCCTGTCAATATGTCAACTTACCACATGGACCCACTCTGGCTTCTCTGGCCCTCCGGGTAGGTTAAATTTGTATGGAGAGACATCGATCATAGAGGTAAGGTGCCCATGATAAGCGCTGGAACAAACAGGCGCTAGTAGCACCCTAATAATACCCTAACAACCTCCGAGAGACAAGGACGAAGGATACTCCAGGCAGGCATCCCTTTCATACGCTTGTTGACATCGTGCCAGTTCGGATGTTGTGTCTTTGGAGACAATTTTTTAAGTCGTCTGTCCGTTTGCGGGAAGCTTCAGATTGTTTGCGCGCGCATATTGCAACAACGCGTATTGCATTCATGGCGATGCGTATTTGCTTAACACTTTGTCGCATAGCGAATATATGGGAATTTGGAACAAAAACCAAACGGTTATTTTTTATACATGTTCAGTTCTATAAAGAAAGATCACTTTATACTGAAACCGCGAGCGCTTCGAAGCCAATATTTCAACGCTATAAGCGCTATCGTAAAACGATTATTCTTTTTCCTTCAACCGAGTTATAGGTCCATAAACTTTGTTATCTGACGCACATACAGTATACGTGTTGGTGACTTGCAATCCTTTACCAATATAAAATGATCCCTTTATAGAATTTCACGCAGAAATAAAACCATCAGACAACGCACATTTGATGCCAACAGCTTCGATTTCGCACTCCCTTTCAAATGGTATACTGACCAAATTATGCCCCAAGAATTCTTAAAAAAATTAGTACTTACTGGTCAAGGGTTATAACGTCCTTCTTCTTTGTGTGGACTCTAGCTAATCTCAAGGCGAGGTCATTGGCCTCGGAACCCGAGTTGACGAAGAAACACACCGACAAAGGTTCCGGTAAGGTCTTCACCAGTCTTTCCGCAAGGATCACAAGTTGGTCGTGAAGGTAGCGGTTGTTGGTCGATATCAGAGACATTTGGTTTCGACCAGCCTCGACCACGTGGGGGTGGCAATGGCCAACTAGGGACAACATTTAGGGCAAATTATTAATCTTACGCTATCCACAACTCATTTGAGAGACGAGAGTGGTGGATAGGATTTATCAGCACATTGTAAAACAGGCCTGAACTGTCATAAACATAACTTTATTTTATCCTACATAGTTAATTGGATTAATCAGATAAATTTAGATACGATGGGGTTTGAGACTAAAATCATATTTCACATACCGTGAGCAACATTGTTGATGCAGTCCAAGTACCTCTCGCCTGCCTCGTCGTACATGAATTGGGCAATTCCCCTCACGATTTTTAAAGGTGATGAACGGAAGAACAATTGGCATGCAGCTCTGCAATAAACATTTAGATTCACAATATATACCCATACAATTATAGTGCTTAAATGTATTACGATTAGCTTGAAAATTAAAACCTTTTTTTTTATTTCAAATAACTTACCCTACATGTTTTTCACGGAGCTTGATGGTCTCTGATTTAGGCATAGACTGTAGATAAGCCATTTTGATTGACTAGATTTAATTTGACTGAAAACTGAAAATAATATTCCAAATGATTACTGCGCTTATAATACCTAATTAAAAATGGCATTGCATACACTTCAATAGTTCAATAATAAATTTAAAATTGTGTAGTCTATAGTCCAATTTAATTAGTTAAACTGGTTTTTTGTTATTTTTTTTATCGCAGTAATTTTACCACTTACCGCGTTGGTACATTCAACCAAAAACAATTTAAATTTACTAAACACATAATTAAAATTAAATTAAAGCACCCTAAAATGCGTTCAATGAACAGATATTTTTAGAAGTACCTAATCCCTACTTAACTGCTGTTACTTGACCTAGCTTCAAAAATTAGATAACAAAGCTATCACAATAATGCAAAACAAATACTCACCGCAAAACTATTTCAACTATGTATGTATTTGTTAGTGGGGGTGTGTATATTGTCACGTTCCTAAAGGAAACGTGACGTGTTACGCGCGTAGCACGAGCAAAAATGCTACCACAAGCGCCGCGTGCGACGATTTTATATGCGCAGGCGTCGTCGCGCACGCCCTCCGCGCAGCCAATGGAAACAAAACCGTTCACTATCAGCGTATTATGAGATAGTGTGCATATGACTAAAGTCAGCGGCCACGCGGTCGGCGGCGGCATGTCATAGGACGGCTGCATGGGCGATTATAGAGTAAATATCAATGTGTAACACTAGTTCTATACGGCAGTTTTGCCCCGGTTTTTTTGTAATCTTCAGGTTTGGCTACAACTATTTATCCAGGCTTGAAATATTAACGAAGTATGTACTCAGTGACGCCACGTTCGCGAAGTTTTGTATGACCGATTCCCACTCGCAACTGCATCCGAAGTAAACATTGGGAAGTATTGAATTGCCACTTTTATCGACTTGAGATGTCACATCTTGCTTTTTTATGCAGTCCTCAAAGAATTGGATTTTAGTATGTGGCAGGAAGTCATAAGATTTCTTAAATAAGAACCTATGTGGATAGTATATTTTCGTACACAAAATAAAATATTTTTCAAAAACATTCAAGTATTTTGAATTTCGTGTCAAATACCTAGATACCTCATGGAAATTTCCTACTTGTACCTTAATGTTGCCGTGAATGTTAATGAATTCATTAATTCACAAAACCATTTAAGTTTACCTAAATGTGGGACAGACATTCTTACTATAATTGTATTGCAAATATAATGACGTCAATGAGCATATCACTAATCAAATTACCTAAATTGCTCGTAATGAGGACGTCTAATTCCTTGATTATTTGAGGTACTTGAGGTTTTTTATTTAATGTTTAGTTGCTTCTACTGTTATAACTTTTAATGTACACTAGCTTTTGTCTGCGTATACGCCCGCGCAACCACCGATTTTACTCTGCTGCTCGACCTCCAATAATCACCGAAATGCTGATATATTATTACCTTGTTATATTATGTCGAAATATAGGCCATCCAATTGTTAAAATCTCCTGAAATCAGTCCCAGTAGAATGTTTTTTTCACAGACAAGAATTTTAAAAACATTTTTTGGATTTAGTGACGTCGAAATAACTTTCCATATTTTTTTATAACATCAATGTACAAACAGCCCAGTTACAGTTTTATAATAGTACACATGAATAGATAAAGTACCTAAATAACCTGTTATCATAATCTCCCAACCAAATACACTTCATAGGTACATAAATCGATTCGATTACTTTCGTTTTATCAGAAATCATAGATTAGCTAATATATGAAAAAAAAATTGTTCCGAAAATCGAAACAATTTCTTTACTAATTCAATCGTTCGCGATACATTGAAATCCTGGTTTAAAGAACAGCGGCGGCAGTCTGTAGTGGAACAAGGAATTCACCTTTAAAACGATCAGCCTTTGTCTTCAGTAGGTACTAACGATACAATCAAAAAGTGTAGGTATGGAGATAACCATATCTGTATTGATTAAGTGCATTTACATTTTGGGTGCATGTGACATTCTTTCAGCGGAAAAATCACACCTTCGCACCTATAACCAACGATCTCATCGAGCCAAATCAAGTGAGCCTAAATTTAAAAGGAATTGTATCGTGATTTTTAGGTGGGTGTTGGCTAAATATAAAAACAACCTTCGTTTGACATTTATTTTCAGTTATCTGTATAAGTATTGATGGGATTAAGTTTGCAAATATCGTATAAGAGAAAATCTACTGTGTGAAAACATGTGCGAAACATTAAAGGGAATCAATATTTATACCTACTGGATTCAGAGTGAAACTAGCGAGTAAATAACTACAATCCAAATATGAGGTAAACGACCATGTCGAAACTGCATTATCTCAAAGTGACTGAGGGTAAACAGGTGAATATGCAATGATTCTTTGTCGTGTTTATGTTTGTGTGTGTTATCTTAAAACTTACAAAACAAATACATGAATTCAGTCACAATATAAGGGACAAAGCACACGATTACATGGTAATTTATGGGTCTACCTAATCCTTAAACCCCAATTTGTCTCATGCTTAAGACTCCTCAAGAACAGACATTATTCGCTATCACTATTTGGAGGGAAAAAAGTGTGTCTCTGGTATTAGATAGTAATCGAAATATAAATTATTAACTTCACCAACCAAAAAACTGAGACAGCGAAATGTTCAGAATCCTCTTCGAGATAGTGGTTTGCTTTGAGGCTGCCGCAGTTCAAGTGAAGTTCCTTTAGATTACTTATATATCACTCCAAACGGTATTTAGTACCTACCTACTTACCAAAGAGGAAGCGGGTCATGATAAGGCGAATATAATTATCTATTTTACCTAATGGAAATTGCCTTATTCATATGAAAACACATTTTTCCCTCTGACCTTACACTATAAATAGACCGAGTTAATGATAATACGACCGTAGTTAGTGATGATAAGGTTAAGTAATAGGTACATTAGACATTACTAAAGCAAACAAACATATGTTAACTTATCAATTTATAAGTACAGAAAGGTTATTTGCGGAATTTTCCACATATTGCAAATAGAACACTCTTATACAGGATGATTGTTAAGTAAACCTACAATGTAAATCATTGACAGTATAGTGAGTTGGTAGCTATAGGAAAAATATATTGTCCGCTAAGTTTCAAGATTAATATCTACATAATCCAAGGACTTATTACTACTGTAGTTTGCTGAATTCATTGTTGGCCGGGGGTTTAATTGCAAAGTTGAATGTATTTTAATTACAAGGGTTGTTAATTGCAAGTTGACATGTACCTAGGCACTTACTGTAAAAAATATGTGAGCAAACACCATTACTTTTTTTTAATCATGGCATTAAAATTGAAGTATCTATAATTTAAGTTAAAATAAATAGGAATATAAAAAATAATATACAAATCAAACTACCTATGCATCAAAAAGGTTACTACTTTTCTTAACACTTCATATATTTCTCTATGTCATCGACCGTTATAGAAGTAGTTAAATTAACCTTGCCTGTATTACATTTAAAGTTAGTTATTGACACTATTATTAGATGCTTATTGTAAATATTATTTACAAAGAACAGTAAATAGCGCGTTAATTTACATAAGAAAGTCAACTTGAATTACGTGATTTATTTACATTTACGTTTATTGATAGAATAACCTCTCCTGCGATCACTTCAGTATTATAGCCACAAGCTAACGATACGTACCTACTTATAAATACTGATATTTTTTTTTATCAAATTCATAATGCAGATCGTAAAATCAAAATCTATGTATGTGAGAGCCAGCGACATGTCACTTATGGTAATAGTTCTCACCGAGCCTCAATAGGAAAGCTACACTAGCTAGGTAGTAGGAGGAAATCATCATTCAAACCTCTCACTATTCCTGGGGCTCAATTCTGTTAGTTTAGAAATGCTTCAGTGGAGTGTCGATAGCGTGTCGATTGAATGGTGTTAGACATTTGGTAGTCTACTAGTTTTTAAGACCAGTGACTTTCTACTGACCAGCCATACGACTGCCATAGAACTATTTAGTATTCTCTACTTCAGTCGCGTATCAATATAATGTAGCTAAGTAATAGTATTCTATTCGTTATCTAACGTTTTTAGCAGTCGACACACAACCATTGACACTGAAATGAGAACATCTTACGTTCAGTTCCACCATCATTCCCACATTCGGCCATCCTACATTCAGGCTGCCCTCAGCCTGCTCATGACAACATAACCTTCTATCTAAAATCTTAAAAAAAACTATCAGGCACAATTTTCTAAAAATTTAAACAAATTAAAACAATAACATACAGTCATACACCAGTAGGTAGTTATTACTTAAATCTATTGGCTCGTTTTTGTTTGAAACATTACGTCGTAAATAACTTAACTTCTTATGCCGATAATATTTTATAGACAGTGAGATAACTTGATTGCGTATAGGGATACACCCTTTGGCTTTGCGTCTCATTTTTGGCGGTTTTATAATCACTCCGATGCTTTTCTGTTTCATCATAGCGGCCTTCTTTTTGGTGGGAGTCTGCATGCCTTTCGCCATTTTAACTTTTCCTTTTTTCCCCATTTCACGGGCATCTTTCTTTTGCTTTACTTTCTTAGCTTTAGGAACTTTATCAATTTCGTTTTTCTCCGACTTTTCTGTTATTTTTACAGTTTTCTTTGTATTCTTCGTTTTGGAATTAGTTTTAGGCTTCTCCATTTTCTCTTTGGTCTGATCGTCATTACTTTTTATTGTGTTCTCAATTTTCTTCTTGGCTTTCTCAATTCTCTTCTTGGGTTTGTCTCTTTCGTCTTTACCGGGCGCTATTTTGAATGTACCTGACGCACCGACGCCTTTTAAACATTCAAACTGTTTCATCCATTCATCGTCTTTAGAAAGCAAACTTACACACCCATCTTTCATAACCAACAACACTCTTTTAAGAAAATCCTAGCCAACAATAACACTATAAGGCAAAAATCTCTTACTTACAATGTAAAACATAACGTTACTATAAAAATCATTATCTAATCTTATTGATAAACACACTTTTCCTAACGGCCTAACCTCAGATTGTCCAAGTCCTGATAATTTAAAACATTGTTCGTTTTCACACTTCGGCGAACCAATATGCGCGTACATTTCGTCGGACAGGAGATTCACTTCACTCCCGGTATCGATTAACGACATAGCCATCACTTTTTATGATAAACTTATGCATTTCAATGGTTTTTACGTCGATACATCTTCTTCTTCTTTATTATTGGCGTTTGTAGCTAATTGCCACAATTCTGCCAGTGTCCGTGTTGCTAGTGTTATAAACTTGGATGAATATGACGGTGAGGAACAAGTATGACCAGTGGAGTGAGAGACGGTCCTATGCCCTTATTGGCCGATATCTAAAACAAAAGACACGACACCGTATGGGACGGCACATTGTTAGTATTATAGTTTCTTAGACAAACACATAATAATAGTATAAGTACATATATTATATTTACAGATTAATGTTATTCATATTTACAAATTTACACAGGATATAGTTAAAAGGAGAAGGTATAGGAAAGAAGGCATTTAAGGGAGGTAGGACGAGGAATTTCGGGAAGGACGTCATAAAAGGAGTGACGGAGTTTAGGGCAGGAGAAGAAGATGTGGTTTGCATCTCCTTCGTCGAGGCCGCATTCACAAAGAGCAGTATTCCTAATCCTAAGTTTATCAAGGAACACGGGAGTGGAGGAATTATCTAGTCTTAGGCGGCAAATTGTGGATATTGTGGCCTTCTTAGCCTTGCGGAACTTAAAAAACCATGGAATGGTTGGATGTCTGCATAATGTATACCTTTGACTGATTTTGATTCGTTCCAGGCGGCTTTCCATGATTTTTCAAGAAGGGATTTAGCAGCGAGGCATAGGTCATGGGAGTAAGTATTATAATGTTCCATGGAACCAGATTGAGTAGCAACTTTGGCACAGGAATCAACAGTCTCATTACCAGGGATGCCTGAATGGCCCGGGATCCAGGCTAGTACCACACTGATTCCGAGTTTGTGACAGTCAAGAAGGGCTTTTTTAATTTTTAGGATTAAGGGGAACCTAGATGGAGACCGGAAAGGATTGGAGAGGACTGCTTGGAGGCAACTCTTAGAGTCTGAGAAGATGATAGACTTATTTAGATGGTGGGATTTAATAAACTGGATAGCTTCTAGGAGTGCTAGAGCTTCGCCAGTAAAGACCGACGTGGTGGGAGGACATTTGAAGTTAAGGGAAATACAGGTGGAGCGAATCCACACTGCTACCCCGACATTACCCTCTACGGATAGCTTCGAAGCATCAGTGAAGATGGAGTACCATCCGTTAAAGTGCCGATTAAAGTGGGAGTTAAAAGAGCTTGGAGCATCGAAACTATATTTATTAATTCCAAAATGAAGGAGAACATTTGGACGAAAAACCAACGCATCATAAGGAGGACTTACTCATAGGAGTAAGGAACATTGGGTTAGTTGGGTACTGAACGACAGGATTTGGGAGCTGGATAAAGGTTTTGTAACTTAGAAGGAGGCAGGGGACTTTTTTATCAGAGACATCGGACACTTCGAGAAGCCGTTTCAACTTAGGAAGGAGGGGATGATTGGAATTTTGGACTAATTTAAAAAGAAACTTGTCAGATAAATACTGTCTGCGCAGATTTAAAGGTGGCTCGCCGCATTCGACCTGCATGGCGTTGATAGGGCTGGATTTCATAGCACCTAAGATAATGCGAAGACATTTGGAGTGGATTTTGTGGAGCATTTCTAGGTTAATTTTATTACAGATGTTTAGGAGGAAGTAACCAAATTCAAGGTGACTACGGATGATAGCATTGAAAAGGAGTTTTTGGGAGTAGGGATGAGAGCCCCACCATACCCCAGAAAGCGAACGAAGAATGTTAAGGTTTTTTTTTTACATTTCTGTTCAATTATAGCGAAGTGAGAGGAACCTGTCATTCTAGAGTCCAAAGTGACTCCGAGAAATTTCACGTCGGATGACTGAGGGATGATCTCATCTGAGCATGAATTCTAACAGTAGGGATGACTCTTTTTTGGTGAAAACAACGACAGAACTTTTGGATGGGGAAAGGGATAAGCCGTGATCAACTAACCAGTCTGTAAGGTAGCCAAGAGCAGAGTTGAGTCGGCTGGTTGTCTCTTCTATAGATGAAGAAGATACATATAAGGCAATATCGTCAGCATACTGCAAAACCTCGCAGAAGGATTCTACAGATTGTTCAAGATCATATGTGTAGAGACTATACAGGAGGGGACTGAGAACTGAACCCTGAGGTAAGCCTTTCCAGACTGTCCTAGGAGCAAGTAGACCAGAACTGGACTTTACAACGACAGATCTTTCTGCTAATAAGTTATGGATGAAACGAACCAACTTCTCAGGGATTCCCAGCTGGATGAGTTTACTCCTGAGGACCGGAATCAGGACGTTATCGTACGCTGCCGTTATATCCAGGAAGACACCTACTAAATACTTTTTTTCTTTGAATGTAATTTGGATATCTGTCGTGAGTAGGCTGAGGCTGTCCATAGTGCCCATTCCCTTTCTGAACCCATACTGGGGACGGCCAAGGAGGCTGTTATTCTCTATAAACCACTCTATACGACGTTTTATGAGCAGTTCTGTGATTTTGGCCATCACCGAGGATAATGCAATTGGTCTACGACTATTTGGATCTAAAGGATCTCTACCGAGCTTAAGAATTGGAATGATAATTTGGGACTTCCATTGTTCAGGAACTAAACCAGAATCGAAAAGGGAATTAACAATGGAGAGGAAGATTTGTTTGGTTTGATCCGAGGCTTTGGACAGGAAGGAGTAGGGGATACCATCGATGCCAGGGGAAGAGTCAGGCAGCCCGTTAAGAGCTAAGGAAAGTTCACTAAAGTTGAAAGGAATGTCAAAGCAGTTATGAGAAGGTAATGTGGAGGGACTATCGGGAAGTGAGGACATAGAGGGGACGGAAGGAGGAGCGAGTTTATCCAAGAAGGCCTCTACCCATGATGACGGGTCATTGGTTGAAATATTATCGATGAAACAGGACCCTCTAAATCTTCTAATCTGTTTCCAAACAAGAGTCGAAGAGGTTCTAGGTGATAAGGCCTCGCAAAAATTTATCCAGCCAAGTTTTTTCTTATTTGAAGTTATCCTAGTAAGATTTGCTGCTGACCTTTGATACTTAAGGAGGTTTTCTACAGACATAGATCCATAGTAGGACCTCTCGGCCTCTTTTCTTACTGCTACCGCTGAAGTGCAGTCAGCATCCCACCATGGGGTGGAGACCCTATAGTCCCTCGCATGTTTTTTAAAGGGGATGTGTAGGTCAGCGCAGGAGATGATATTATCAACCAATGATTTGTAGGCGGAGAGAGGAGATTCAGCTGTTTCTAGTAAACCGGGATCTAACTTGAGGTCAAGGGCCACCGAGTATGACGGCCAGTCAGCTCAAGAGAGCCTATATCTGATCGAAGGGTGGGAGTTGAGAGGAGCGCTGCTATTGGAGTGAATAAAAATCGGTAAAAAAACTTTTAAGTTAAACGGTTTTTTTTATGTGCACTGAAAACTACAAAATAAATAAATAGTTACTTACCTATCAACCTACGTAGGTGATCTCGGTCATTAATATCTCTGATGGTAGTGGTTGTCATAACATGAACCATGTCAGCGGCCGAAAGGCAGTTCATGAAAGAACACTAACACCAGGGTTTGCTTGGTAGGTAAACTAAGCAGCCCACACTATAACAAGTAGGTATTTTGACCTTCTAGTTCAGAAATATTTTAGTACTAGGCAGAATAGCTTTTAGGCATATTAGACTAAAATAAAAAGTTTGGTTAATTAACCAATATTATTAATTTTTTGCCTTTGGGTAAAACTCAAGCAAATTGTATCATTTTGGAGAAAAATAATTTCAAAATTGGGTAGAAATAGAAAATCACATCTGGCAACAATGGTCGTGACGTACATTGCTGCCAACATTCCGGCCTACAATGCTT
This sequence comes from Pheosia tremula, assembly GCA_905333125.1. NCBI lineage: Eukaryota > Metazoa > Arthropoda > Insecta > Lepidoptera > Notodontidae > Pheosia > Pheosia tremula. The sequence goes on along the minus strand of HG995405.1, from coordinate 3,754,258 downwards.
TGATGTTGTTGCATGCCTCGTCCGTCGTTGTTGATGTAATTTTTGCAATCCACCGCCCGATGTCCAAAACCATTGCACCGAAAACACTTCAAACCTTTCTCTTTATGCGGACACTGTATTGACACATGATTGCTCTCGCCGCAACTATAACATCTTTTAAATGTAGGTTTTCCGTCGGTATGTGCACTATCGTTGTATCTTGGCTCATGTTTATTACGCCTTTCATTAGATACTTTTTCTTTGATCGTCTCGTCGTCGTTCGTTCGTTTTTTCTTTAAGTTCCTTGTACGTCGTAGCCCCGTATAACACTATCTTAGTTGTCTCCGCGTCAATGATGCCATCTATAATGTACTTAATAGCCACGTAGTCTGGCATATTTCCTCTTTTTCCTAATTCTTTCATAATCAACATGTAATCTTGGCAGCTCTCTTCTGTTTTTTTCTTTCTAGTGCTCATCGTTTCGTGTATCGTCTTTGAGTCTACCGCATCCTGGAACTCTTTGAGCAGTCCCGTTTTCAGTTCGTCCCACGTCTTGTATGGTTTTTCCGATCGCAACTATAACGCTGCCGTACCAACCAGCGATCTTCGGCCCACAATCAACTGCTGCAATGGTGACCATCCGAAAATCACCGCATTGTCGTCCACATCCTGCACCCATCGGGTAGCTGACTGTGTTTTGTCTTGCCCGCTGAATTTAGGCACTAACTCCTCACTATACCACATCATGTTCGCGCAGGGATTTGATGTACCTGGCATCGTCGTGGCGTCTACAGAGGCGGCCTGGCGGGTGTTCGGATTAACATCATCTTTCCCCATCGTTGGTTTTGTCGTCTTATTTGCTCGTTCTTCAATCCCGGACGAGCCCCCACTTTGTAGCAATAAAACGTTGGTTTTATTTTATTTCAATTACTTTTATTTCTTATTTTAACACTTTTTTATAATCTTAAAATCTTAACCGTCTTCTATACGTCTTGCCGTCGTTTTGTCGTGTTCCCTTCTCCCCTTCTATCTCTCTCGCACCTATCCACCCATCCCTTTCACTCCTAATCCGTTCCATGTCCTATCATGCATCTCGCGTTCCATTCCATGTCCTGCATCTTACGTTCCGTTCCACCATCATTCCCACATAAATTTAATTTAATTTATTTATTGAAACTTAGAAAACACTACACCTTGCAATGTTAAAGAGTATAAGAAAGGATAGTTTTATGCTTAAGCCCACTGATTTCACAGGTTAAATGATAGAAATAATATCTAAAGTGATAAATTACTTTCAAAAACCAAAACAGAATAAGATTGAAAGTAAATATAAAATTGCAATAGAAAAATAGGTATTTGTAAATAGGTAGCCGCCGTTACATGAGCATTAATATCTGGTACAAGTCAACAAAAATAATAACAATGAATGTTATGATAAGGGTTGAGAAGGGACGGGTGATTTTTAATTTGCAATACATTTAACTTGACGCTCTAGGTGTTGGATTCGAAATAAAATATTTCAATAACATATCTACATTTTTTATTCTCTCTGGTCTCGCCCCTCTGAAAGCATGTCTGCGGGAGCAGAGTATCCGACAACTCTCTGTCGTCCTGCTTTATCCTGATTGAACTGGTTGATAATTGGAGGCGGCTCATGCTGGTCTTGTGCAGGCACTGTGACTGCTTTATCCTGATTGAACTGGTTGATAATTTGAGGCGGATCATGCTGGTCTTGTGCAGACACTGTGACTGCAATTGCCACCATTACCACAAAAACCAGAATAACGGCAGTCTTATTGCGAAAATACATTTTTCAGGATGTTTTGAAGGTACTGACTGCAGTTGAAAACTATGCTTTGATGCTATTAAACTTTCTTTTTATAAGGAATCGATTGAACGGCCTAAATGTTTATTTGTTGTTGAACGAATCATGGTAATGTTTTCATCAAAATATTAATTTCATAGTTGATATTATTATACTGTGAAATTGTGTTCCTTATGAGGTGTGTTATACTTACACGGTGCGTGTCTAATTATTAAATGCAGCAAGGTATAGAACTTCCTGTTTTCTATTCCTGATAACGATCTGAAGGTTGAAGGCGCAGGCGGCTGGGCGGTTTTGGGTGCAATACTGTAGTTCTTCATCACAATGTGAGTCGCTCACCACACGGGATGTCTTTCACAGAACATTGGTACGTATGATGTAGAATATAAGGATGTTATTTGTATGGGTGTATAGGTATGTTCGCACCTGTTCGGGCGTGTCGGTGTGGAACGCGTGGCAGAAGTGGTGCGGCGGCTCGGAGCGGGGCTCGCGCGCCACCAGCGCGAACAGCGCGCGCGCCGCCTCACACGTCGCGTACGAGATGCGCCGGAGTGCGTGGCACATGCGCACACTCTGCCCATACAAACAACATCATGTAGAATATATTGATAGTAGATTAAAAACACTGAGACCGTAATCCCTAGAGCTGACTAACTCTAGAGGGGAAAAAACTAAATCGCCGATGCTCTCGTATTTGGAGCATCAAATTTTTGATTCCTCACCGCGGGCTGTAGATAACGTTAGTTAGATAACATACAATCATCGCATTCGTGGCATATCGAGCACCCGCCACCGCTGGTAATCATTTTTGTTTGGTGGTCCATAATATGGTATTACTTCTGATGATAAATTATTCAAAAGATAACAACCAACAATACGTATTTAAAAAAGATACATTATAATGTTGATACTAAAATAAGCTTTACGGTCAACGATTACGATAAACGAGGCAAAAGTTATCCATAATAAGCTACCTACAAGTCAACATTATAATACGCGTGTCTGAATATATGTGATATAGCTGTTACCCGCGACTTAGTCCACGTGGTATTACTAACAAAGACACAGCTGTTAGCAATAGCCCGCCCCCATCGGCAGCCTTTGTGATATTAAGTCGTTGGCGGGAGATGGGGGGTTTTTTTTCTAAAATAAAAGTAGCCTAAGTTACTCCTTGTTACATCAGCCATCTGCCAGTGAAAGTCCCGTCAAAATCGGTCCAGCCATTTCAGAGATTAGCCGGAACAAACAGACAGACAGACAGACAGACATACAAAAATGTTAAAAAATGTTGTTTCGGTATAGGTAACGTGTATACATCCAAATGCACTTAGTAGAAAGCGGTTATTTTAATATTACAAACAGACACTCCAATTTTATTTATATGTATAGAAGATATGGTTAGGTACTATATAGTGTTATTAGCGATGTGGCAACACTGTTTGACAGTTCGGGCCTTCGCGCCTATATAAGGCGCGCGAGCCCCGACGTCACTCTCTTTTGCTGTCCGAATTTTGTAGCGATAAGACGTGTTATAGCTCGTTGGAATTGTTAAATTTGAGTTATTTATGTTGGATTCAAATATTGAAGAATTGAGTTTGTTCGTTGTGTAATTACATGTTTTCATGTGATTTTATTCTTATTAATTAATTAAATCTACCCTCGGTTCCTCGTGCATATATTTTTTAATACAATTCGATAGGAACCGCTAACATCAGAAGTGGGATAGGCTCCTGTAGCCTACATCTGCTCTGGTCGCAAGCGAAAAATAATCATTAGTTGATTAGATAGCTTGGGTTGAGTTTTAAGTGAAATTTTAAATGTAATTTTAAATGTTTGATCATGGCTGATCGACTCTTCACTCGAAGTAGTACTAGGAATAGGCGTGGTCAAAACAGTGTTGCAGGAGATCTTCAAGACCAGCTCAGCATAATTCTAGCACACATTGACGCGCTAGAAAATAGCAGTCTACCCGCAACAAGCAACGAGTCGGCGGAGGTATCGTCGGCGGAGCGTGCAATCGTGGCGCCGGTTGATGCCATCGTGTCTGTACCTCGACCGCCCGCGCCACTACCAGTTACTGCCAGATCGAATGACGGCACCATCGGTGAATCGCACGCAAGTACTTCGACTTCGTTGGATGTCACCGACCGCCTCATTGGCGCACTGAGCGCGTTGACTAAGGTCAGATCAACCCATTATTATATTTCTAATTTTGATCAGAGTGTCGCTAATTTCAAAATCTGTACTTAAATATTTTGAATGTACACAACTACCCACATATCAAGTTATAAGTGGTATGGGTGATCAAAATATTGAGGGTACTAGTTGTGTTACTCATAAATGTATGAATGTACCTGTACTTGTTGGGACCGATGTCTTAAACAGTGACGATGTGCAATACATTCGTGCAAACAATGAACAACGAATTACTCGAATTCCTAGTTCGACATTAAATAGTGACCGCAGTGTGTTCCTCATTAACTTAGATGATCAATCACGAATTAATACACCTCTCGAGGGAAATGATCGCGAAAGATTATTGGGTGTCATTAATGAATTTGAGGAGTTTCTAATCGTTGGCACTGCGTGGACAGCGGTAACGACTGGTCATATGCATTTTGAGTTAATGAGTGGAACACGTATTTGTTATGGACCTTACAGACATTAATCTCTCTCGGGGAATCTCCCTATGCCAGCTCAATTATTCTTGTAAAGATAAAGGACGATAAGGATCATATGTGTGTCGACTACCGTGTTAGGGATCGCTATCCATTACCGCTGATGGAAGACCATATTGATCGCCTTGTACTTTTGTAGCCACGGAAGTGGAATATTTAGGTCGTACGATTTCAATGGGTCAGGTTAGACCGAGCAAGTGTAAAATCAAAACCCTAGTAGATTCACCAGTCACCCACTAACGTATGGGAGGTCAGACAGTTTCTTGGTTTGGCAGGATACTTCCGTAGATACATATCCGCTTATGCATCTATAACCGTACCCATAGCTAGGTTATTGCGAAGTAACGTTAAATTCGAATGGAGAGACGAATAGGAAAATTCTAGGAGGTATATAATTGAACGCCTTACAACTGAACCTATACTTGCTGTTTTCGATCGACTATTGCCAACGGAGCTGCACACGGACGCAGGCTCAGTCGGATGTGGTGCAGTTCTCAACCAGGTGCATGAGGATAGTAAAATACGGGTTGTGGCATATTTCAACTTTAAGACAGAATATTGTAAGGGCGTAATGATGCAACACGCGGGTTGTCTGGGTCGGAATCCTGTAGATGTTTACCAAATTGATATACCACGAAATTGGGCGCAGATAGCTCAGTCAGCGGACGAAGAGACTAGTACGCTGATTGACAAAGTCCTAAATAATTAGTTAGACTTGTCCTGATATTTTGTTCGTAATGAATTGCCTTATTACAAATACATTACTGCTGGGAGTGAACCCAGATTTCTATGCTTCATACCAAGAGGTGATAGGTTGAGTTTGATAAGGATTTTTCATGGCCAACATGAGCATATAAACTTAAACAGGTAGTTTCAAATGCTATATCACTATTTGGTACTCCTAAACTTATGGTGTACGATGGAGGGCGAATGTTTGAAAGTTTGAGCTTTCAAGGATAGGCATGTGATATGGGGTGTCAAATAAATTTTATTACTCCAGAAATGCATAGTGAAAATGGTCAGGTAGAACGCTACTGCCGCATGTTACTTAATATGTTGCGCATCGAGACTACCAATCGTAACAATCGATGGTCAGCGTGTTTTATGGAAGATGCAGCTCATTATTAACAGTACTAAGCATAAAACCACACAAATATCACAATCGCAATTAATAATTGGGGTAGAAGCAGTTACGCCAGTAATAATGTCACCTATCCGTGACGTTGCCTTGGACAATACACGACCGAATCGTGAGGGCCTAAGGGTGCTATAGAGGCGGCGCGCTAGTGAACTACTTGTTGAAAATAGACGTAAACATTAGTAAAATCGGAATGTTGTGCGAAGTTTTCCGCTAATGATAATGTTTTTGTAACTAAAACTTCTCAAGTTACAGGCAAGCTGGACTCGGGGATGCGAGGGCCTTACCGGGTCATTAAAGTATTACCCCATGGCCGGTATGAACTACAACTACTGAGTGGTTCGTATGGCAAAATCACTCGGGCTGCCGCCGAGCATATGGTGGCCTGGCGAGGAGAGTGGACCCCCGAGGCTTGTGCCGCAATTTTGGACATTAAGCTAAGTGTGCTTTCATTATTATAAGCCGTGTAGCAGACATGTTAACTGGGTCATGTCTGTTACGTTGTGTCCATTTGTGTAGACATGATAACAGGGCCATGTCTGTGGTGTCGAGTTTAGTCTCCGCCAGTGTAGACATGATAACAGGGCCATGTCTGTGGTGTCGAGTTTAGTCTCCGCCAGTGTAGACATGATAACAGGGCCATGTCTGTGGTGTCGAGTTCATTCTCCGCCAATGTAGACATGATAACTGAGCCATGTCTGTGGTGTAGAGTTTATTCTCCGCCAGTAAAGACATGATAACAGGGCCATGTCTGTGGTGTCGAGTAGTCTCCGCCAGTGTAGACATGATAACAGGGCCATGTCTGTGGTATCGAGTTTATTTCCTCGCCAGTGTAGACATGATAACTGGGCCATGTCTGTGGGGTCGGAGTTTGGTCTCCGCCAGTGTAGACATGATAACTAGGCCATGTCTGTGGTGTCGAGTTTATTCTCCGCCAGTGTAGACATGATAACAGGGCCATGTCTGTGGTATCGAGTTTATTCTCCAGTGTAGACATGATCCTCAATGGATCCTAAAGACAGGTCCTCAATGGATAGGCTAAGGAGAATATGGAAAAACAGGAGCATCACCAAAGCCACTAAAATTCGGCTAGTGCGCATGTTGGTCTTTAGAAGTATTTCGGAGAGTCTTTCGAGAAAATCACTTCATAGAGCGGTTGGTTGTACAAGGCAGAGTGGAAGGCACCAGACACGTGGAAGGTCGCCCATGCGATGGACCGACCAGATTAAGACTGCCATTGGCGGCCCCTTGCATGAGTACACCAGGATGGCATCCAATGGGGAAAGATGGCAAGACATCGTGAGGCGAGCAACATCAATCCCCAGAACCAATACATGACGACCACGACCGCTCTGACCGGAGCATCACGACTTAGAAGAAGAGGAGAGACATGATATCTGGGCCATGTCTGTGGTGTCGAGTTTATTCTCCACCGGTGTAGGCATGTTAACTGAGCCATGCCTGTGGTTTCGAGACATGTTAACTAGGTCATGTCTGATGCGTCGAGACATGTTAACTGGGTCATGTCTGATGCGTCGAGACATGTTAACTGGGTCATGTCGTCGAGATGATTCTCGCCTCGGGATATACGAATTTTCAGCGTATATCCTGAAGTAAGTTATAGGGAAGATATTGATATTCCTTATTTTCTACTTTCAGCTGAAGGTGACTCCCTTGCGGCTGATCCATCTACCAGTTTCTCTAGCTGCGAGAGCCATTTACTCTCGAGCACTCACACTGGAGATAGACAACGGGGTTCAACAAACGTCGCATCCGGCCGGCATTGAAGACTGCATTCTCCCGCCAGCTTCCTGAGCCCACTAGCCGAGCAATGGGGACTGTCAGGCGATGAAGACATGTTCGAGGACGACCATTTGTCAGGAGAGGCCGTATTAGCGATGTGGCAACACTGTTTGACAGTTCGGGCCTTCGCGCCTATATAAGGCGCGCGAGCCCCGACGTCACTCTCTTTTGCTGTCCGAATTTTGTAGCGATAAGACGTGTTATAGCTCGTTGGAATTGTTAAATTTGAGTTATTTATGTTGGATTCAAATATTGAAGAATTGAGTTTGTTCGTTGTGTAATTACATGTTTTCATGTGATTTTATTCTTATTAATTAATTAAATCTACCCTCGGTTCCTCGTGCATATATTTTTTAATACAATTCGATAGGAACCGCTAACAGTGTTATATTTCGACATTATCGTTTAAAAAGTGTGCTATACGTATATATGAGATAAACTCAATCGTCGTGAACGGATCATGCGCCGGCCGGTCGCGTGCGTTCGAGCACGTGTGTGTCACGCCCGATGTCGTGGGATCCATGCGCGGGAGTGTTTGCCGACGCTGTTGCGACGGTGTTATCAACGTTCCACCACACGCACAAACAGAACGCTGAAAAATGAAACTGCATACGTCCCATAGTAATAAAATATTTTTCAACGACAAAATTATTTTGTATGTAGATATTTTTAGAAATTTTCACAAAACTTTTTTTTAAGATCAACTATTGCAAATTGTGTTGTTTTAAAAAGCTTACCACCATCGCCCGAACTTTGAACTACCTCAAGTCTAAAGTAGGTAGGTACTATCGGGCACTTAAGTACCCGCCCACTTAAGAAAATTTTCATTCGAATAGTACAGGTACATGCCCGTAGCAATCACCCCACTGAAGTTAAATATAACCATGGAAAAAATACCATAAGGTGGCGAGGCATGCTCAGCAGTCATGTCCACCTTAGTGCCTTCCTTCCTCTGCCTTTCCTGCGCAAGATTCTACTGTTGATCCTTTTAATATGAGTATGTAAGTAAACTATCTAATCATTATCCTTATCGAACGCTTCAAAAGCGGTAGGTAGGGCAATGTAGGTAGCATCCTGTGAGAACGTTAAGCAATATGATAGCTGATAAGACCTAATCTTCAACCAGTATGAATCAGTCTGCTAAATAATAGAATTTTAATCGTTAAGAGTAACAAAGCAAGCATTTTTTTACTATTAGCTAAACGTAATGTTATTTATGAAGCGTAGATAATAACCTGATAATGCGATTTCTTATATTTACGGGAATAAAACTAATTTTACAAATTTAATCGCGTTTATTTTATGTTTTTACGTTCCTGGCGTTTCGGCTGCTTAACAGCAACCATGGTCACGGGAGGACTGTCGATAACGTAAAAACATAAAATAAACGCGATAAAATCTGTAAAATTTGTTTTATTTCACTGATAATGCGATTTAATAATAGGTCGGATCGCGAGTAGTGTCCACATTTAGTAGCCAGTAGATAGTAGGGACCCGCCCCGGAAGAGATCGTACTATTAACATAATATACTACATACATAGCACGTTTCTTGACGTCATGCATAAATGCATTGAAGCCGACGTCATTTCGGTTCCATAACTGTGAAGGAAGTTTATAAGTTTCAGCGGATTTTTCATAATATTTAGGTATAGACCCCAAATACATTAACTACTCTTGTATACGCTATGACGTTGTAAATGTCAAATAATTATTTACCCTTTCTGAATTATCAGCATATTCCTGTATACAGGTGAATCAATTGTAATCATTATGTGAAGTCTGACTTCCTAGTAACTTTTTTTATTCACCACAAAATATAACAACCTGTATATGAATGGGTCATTCCTTGTTTATCAATCACTTATTTCCCTAAATGAATCAATGCCGTTGGATGCACTGGTTTATACAGGAAACGTTTAGATGTTTCCTATTTATATTACCAGTTCTTAGTGTCAGATCATTAAATGATAGCTTGGGCTAATTATGTCTGTAAGTGGATACACCACAAGATAAAGATATTTAGTGATAGGTGAGTAGGTACTTAGTTGTTGTCTGTTTGTCACGTGACTCGTGACGTTGAATGAAATGAATAAGTTAATCGCTGCAAAATATTAGAAGACATACTTGTAAAATAATTTAAAAGCATGGAATCCGCTTGTTTGGTTCTTGAAATGTATTGTGATGTATCAAGAGCAGGATCACGCTAACATTTTGGACGAAAATATATATAAGCTCACGACGTATTCGTAAATAAATAAAACACACATGTCTTAATATAGATAGGTAAGTATATTGAATAATTAAATAATGTTACTTCAAATATGTTGCCAAAAAAGACTTATAGTAGTGTAATCGTAAAATTAAAAATAAAAATGTTCTAGACGTCAAAATATTTCAAGTTTGAGTGGAAAAGTATTTTTTTTTTTATAATGGGCAGATATTGCAAGTTGGGTAAAGTACCGAAGGTACCAACGCGTTGTGGATTGACATGCAACTGCTGAGGTCAGAACTAAAAACTTGTCATCACAAAGTGTTCAAATAAAGATTCCTCGCATGAGAAGCAACAACGCGCGAGTTGACATGGTCAAACCAGAAATCGTGCAAAACAGTCTATCATTTTACTAATTAATATTAACTATACTTTTATAATTACAACCATTTGCGACAACGGAGCAAAATGTCTAGTGCTATATATTTCTAATAACCATTAACTTGCATGGGCACTTTCTATGATTACACATGCAGGATGTCAGAAAACAATGTTGGCATATTGAAATAATACCTATGACGTATTATAGGATATAATAGAAATTCAACCATTTGTTTCTAGACATCCTGAGCATTAACTTAAGACTCCACATCCGACTATTTCAATGTTCTTGTCAGTCTTGAGTCCTGCAAGTATACATGGCGGACAGTTCTGGGATCGAATTGATTTGTGGTGCAAAAATGACATTTGTTCAATAATTTTGCAATGTAAGCAAAATATAGAACGAGCTCCAACGAGTCTCCAGGCAGATGATGTTCGCTGTTCCTCCGTATTATTACACTTGAAAGATCTAGGTGCATGACAAGAAATAACCTTAGCACAGAAGATAAATTTGGCAATGTTTATACCAAAACAATGCTGGCAGCAAAACATTATCCCCGAAAATTATAGACATTCTATAACTTTGTTATACGTCATGTACTATACGCTGCGTACCAGTTCTGCTCAGCGCAGTACGATATGACGTTTGATAAAGTTATATCACGTTTCACATTTAATGATTTTAATAATACACCTGAGAAATCAAAATAAGATACGACAAAAAGCACAGTTACTCGTCTTGCAACTACACCCTTTAAAACTGCGACATGAACAATTAAAATATAATTATATAAATTTATTACGTACACTAATAAGTAGCCATTCGAACTCTGTAAATGGTTACATATTTAATAGGCGGAGACACCGCACTTACAAAGTGCATTAATTAAACTACAAATCCAGATGTATAAAACAATTATGCATCTTCGATATAGAACTAAACAAACTTGCTAGACCGTATTCCTCGACTCCTCCAACTGATTGTGATGCGACGTAGTTCGACTTGCATTGCCATGAGTATTACAGAACATAATTCAATACAACCGTTGCAGCTGACGACCCGTTGCCCGCGATCCTAAACATTTTACTTGTGCCATACAACTTTAAGGTGGAAGCTCAGGGTCAGGGCGCGAAATTCAAAATGTCAATGGTTGTTATTTTTTTACAAAAAATTTGGACATCTTTACGATGTAATTTATTGTTTTGCGATATTAGCATTCTGCATTGGATGTCTCGATGTATTAAGTTTGCTTAAAAAATACCTAAAGCGATACAACACCATAAAGTTAGTAAAAGTAGCGGTTTTTACAAACCTTATGGTATGGCGTCCTGACCCTGAGCTTCCCCCTTAAGCAATACCCTCTGTGGAAGAACCATAGGAAAAAAATATGCTTATTATATTTTTCCGATATAGTGCGTGGGTATTTATAATGCCACCGCTCCATCTGTGTCATGCATGTGTACATTAGATCGATTAAGAGATCACGAGATTTCGTGTATATTACTTATTGTGATATAATTAATACCAATGGTGTCGCTAAAGATTATTAACGCCATAATCATATCGTAGTTGGACACACACAAACGCAAGTGGAGCTGTAGCATTATAAGCACTCATGGCTTATACACCATGACATACTGTTGTAGAAAATGGTGGATTTTACCGTTGTTTTATTTCCTTGTATCTCTAATCCACAATATTTCGATAACTTACAAGTATGTTCGCTACGATAATATTATTTAATTGTGATATAATTTGAATTATGCTCGTTGATAAAAAAAAAGTAAATCTGAATGAATGTGGCCCTTAAGACCATCCGAATACAGCTCGTACGTAAGTGCACCGCGTCTGAACTGATATGTGATAGATCGAAACTGCAAATCAATGGGGATACCGCAACACGTATGGAACGCCTCGCAAACTTTCCTGACACTGGGCAAGTTAAAACTATGAACATGCATTAAACGACTAATTAAAATATGCTCCGTACTAACATTCTATATTTACGAAACTAACGATATATTTTAATCCTTTTTTTTTGTTATTTAAATACGCTTTATAGTGTAAAAATAGTTATTTTAGACAAAAAATGTCCAAGCACTCCTCAATGCCATACGCGGAAGATGTGTACCGACAAAACTATACCGGAGAATGATAATGACGGATATCGAGCAGTAGTATTAATAAAGATTAGGTATTATTCTGTTACATTGCAATATATCTAGTAAGTATACTTCATCTAAATAGGATGATGTCACAAAACAAAGAATATAGTTTTATAGATTTGCAAATTAATTTATGGACGGCAAAGTCACTATGATGAAGTAATGTCTATCCAAATAGAGTTCAGACATGAATGTCAAAATACTGATTGTGTGTAAGGAACAGCCTTTAGTTGCGGACTGTATTACGCTATACATGTTTTATAGCAAAGCAAGGTTTTTCAGAGCTTTGGATTAAAAAAAGATGGCACAAGCCTACTAGTAAAATTTGATTTGATTGATTTTTATTACATAGTATTAAGATAGTTAATTGTGAATATATAATTTTAGTGTGGTTAACCTAATGACATTAGATAAAATCCATCCAATAAATAATGTATCAGATTTATTTATAGCTGTCGATTTAGTCTGGTACAGAAGACTAGACAATACAGATATGAAAATATAGGTACAGTCGCGAACTTTAAAAGGGGGGGGTCCCCATTTAAGGTTGAATATCGTTCAACAATCTTATAGTGAGCTAGTATTTTGACTGTTGTTAATTGGGGCAACTGCTCTCAGATATGACGCCATATGTATATACGACCTTATTGCATTATATGTGTCATTGAAAATATTAAATATAAAAGTCCCATATTAATGTTTGCGACCGTACCTATACCAGTGGAACCATATAGAAAGCAGTGCAATCTGGAAGTGTATAAGACATGCTTATTCCTTACAAACAATCAATAAAAAGACAGAAACTAAAAGTGCATTATTTACAAGTCGGTAACAATCATAACTGGTGTGCAGAAATTAATTTCGTGTTAAAGATATACTATAATTATAAAGATTTTGCCAATACATTTTCGAACGATAATATGAAGAAATTAAAATGTCAAATATGTTAGCTTTTATCCAACTGTTGAATTTAATACCGAAAGTCAATTTATACTAACTAGCATTCTAAAAATTTACTATCTACTGAATGCTGAAAACATCCACACTTTTAATGAATGCACATAAACATCTAATTTTATAAAGATATTGAACTAAACCTACTCGATGCTAAGGCTGGCAACAAATCGTATCCGGTGTCAGATGATTTTTACTCACATTTAAAAAACTTGAAGTTGTTGTTATTACTTTTAAGTTCCATATTCACTGATAACACAATATTTATATAACAAGTTTTAGCAATTTTTAAACAGATAAGAATGATTTTAATATTTTTTCTGATCTTATTCTCTTGAATACATGTATATTGCATGCAACACTAGTTTTTTTTGTAACATGTAGACTCGTATTTCATTACTTGTATCTGAAACATTGTTTGATTGGTGAAATGCCTTTATTCCGTTGCGTATTTCCAGATAATACTTGTGGCGATAGCGGTAAATATTGATACAGCATCAGGCCGATCGTTTATGACCTGGGGCGTTAAATACAAATTTTAAAAAGCTTAAGAAAATATATCCGTTTTCAGATAACTCCTACATTTACCATTAACTGCGCACGATTTCTAAACGTAATGAAACGATTCGAAATCGACTACGGTTTTCGAAGGCCGATAAAACTCGTACATAACCTGACTAGACTGAGTAACAATGAGCATAGGCAAAAGGAATTTGAGAACCCATCCCTTTTTATGCAATGAATAGGTGTTCTCGTTTCCAGGTGCAAAGAGTGAGTTTACTTTCAAACGTGCACATTTATTATATTATGGTTTGAGCAATTCATACAATTACATATTTGTTAAGCGTAGACAGATATGAACACGCGAAACTGATGCTGTAAAGGCAAAATGATGTGACGTGTTAGGACCATTTTCGTCATCATCTCTTTTTTATTAACCGACTTCAAAAAGGAGGTGGTTCTCAATTCGGTTGTATTTTTTTTGATACCTTCTCGTACTTATTCGATCATCTGGCATCACACGAATAAAATGATTGTTTGATAAAAAAAACCAGATGAACGCGTGCTAACACATCACAACAGAATCCCTCAAATCTTAAATTTCCTCTATTACACACAATGTAATTTATAATCTATGTAATACCCCATTAATCACAACAATATTTCTGCAAAATACAAACAACGAATACACAATAATTATACACGTTATAAAATCTCTAAACTCGATATAATTTATAAAATGATATATCAATATTGCTTTATTGTTGGAAGTTTTTTTTTGTTGTTCATTACATTTAATATAAAATACATAGTTGGTAGAGTGTCTTATCATTTATCTTGTACATCAGTGGCGTCTATTATCTGCTACATAGTGTTTGCTTCTCGTCTGACTGGGAACTACGGACTTATGAAATAAAAGGCTGCAAGTAAAGGTCGCTGCATACGTAACGTGTTTTAACCCGGACGCAACGAGACACACAACTACAATTTTTGGAAAATCATTTCGTAATAATACGTGGGAGAATACGTCACGGGTGCACGGACGGGACGGCGAGGTGGCACCAAAGGGACGAGTAAAATATTGTTGGTTGGACGATGTCTAGCACGTGCCGCCCCGCGCGCGCCCCGTCCCGTCCGTGGTTCCGCTGCGTATACACAATCGCTAACTACCAGGGAATGGAACACGCTACCGGCGTCTTTGTTCCCCGTTGACTATAATCTGGGTGTTTTCAAGTCGAGAGTGAACGGGTACCTACCTCCTAGGCAAGTATGCTACATCGTAGATCTCATCGTCACTTACCATCAGGTGAGATCGAGATCAAATACTTGCAATATATTATATATATTGTAATAAATAAAATAATCGAACAAAATGGACGACGAAAATGTCGCTGTGTCGCGGTACGAATGCATTAAAGACCTATTCATGTTTACACGTCTCCGCCCCGTCCACGTCCTAACACCGTCCAGTATACAGTGACCTTAAGTCGTCACTTGCATTATCTGAAATTTAACTAATATAGTCCTGAATGCGATATCGTATTACAATGTCGTGGGCATAATATATGAATATGCCTGTTCTACGTACTTAATACTATTAGAACTAGGGTTTAGTTGAATAAGCTAGTTTCGGCTGTGTAGATACTTCTTCGTTGACAAAGTGGCATTTACTTTTGTCGCGACTTGCTTTTGTTGCCAGCACATGCGTCATACACATTATATAGTTATATTTCGAAGGCTCTCAAGACGCTACTTTGCATTACAATAGAATTATATTATAATAATATAAACGTGTAAATAAAGTTACTATAGTTAATCGAACGCACGTCTACATTTATCTCCGCTATAAGGCTGTGTCCCCAGTCGGCAAACTGTCAGCGGCCAACTGAGTTAGCGGCGTATCGGTTTAGTACGCCCTTTCATATATTTCAAATGGAGTGTTCACAGTTTGGTAGTTTGCGCTCACTCTACGCAGCTTGCTGTGTCGCGCGCGCCGATTGATTCAGTGAGCGGCCGACTCACAGCAAAACCGGTTCCAGTCGGCGGCTGCGATATGCTTGTTCGCCGGGCGTAGTGAGTCCGTTTGCCGCAAACTGTCAGTTCTGACAGTTGACAGTGAAAATTCAGTCGGTCGATCGACCTAAATAAGCGGCTAACACATAACAGTTTGCTTGCGACGCACGCAAATTGATCTGAGTTTGCAGCTAACTCGAATTTCAGTTCGCCACAAATTTGCGGCTCACTCAGTCGGCCGCTGACAGTTTGCCTACTGGGGACACAGCCTTAGACGTTATTACGTCAACATTCATGAAACTGCAAATTTCGACAAGAGAATATCAAAAATAGTGTAACGACGGTCATCGCCTACATTCTGTCTAATATTCTGTAGTCTAATGACGCTATATTTTTAGGTCACTTGAAACATCTTAAGCCAATTCTCATTATAAATGGACTATTGTTATCAATTTTGATCATATTTCAATTTAGTTTTTTTGACGAATCTCGCGTCGTATCCAAAATGCGATTTATGAATCGACTGCACTAATACGACCGTTGCAATATCGTATCGATTAATTAATTTAAATCTCTCTGCGAACCGTACATTAATACTGCAGTAGTTTCATAAAGATGAACATCAATACTAACCCAATAATACCTAATTGTAATGGATCAACGTAGCGCAATTTATACGACCATTAGACAAACATAGAAACAAGAAATCTTATGATATTACGCTAAACGAAATGAAACGCATAAAATAAATAAGTTCCTTCAATATTTTCTTAGTGCTTATTAATGAAATTACAAAAATCTTCTTGACATTAAGGTGAGGATGCAAATTGGATAAACGGAAAAGTGTGCATAAAACTGTGCATAAAACTGTGCAAAATAGTGCACAACAATGTCCACATTGAAGGTGTTACAGGACCACCGCTCAACTGAGGAGGAAAGCCGGGACGCAGGAGGTGAGGCACTTTCATTGGCACCGCCCACACAATAAATCACGTACAATAATATAATAAACGTATAGCACTCGTAATTATTGCGATACCGACAATACGGCCGTGATATGGATCGCGATTATTATGATACGTGTGATTATACTGATAGTGTGAACGGCGCCACGTGAAGTGATGAATAGACCTCAACCGCTCCTGCGTCACGCCGCTCCACAGAAATCGACTCAGTTCCACGGTGGACCTTGTAAGTTCGTTAATTCTTTAATAAATTGCCCACCTAGCATATAGAATTGAACTAATAGTAATAAAAATGCTAATCATAACTGAAACAGGCAAACAAACACGAAAGTAAAAAAAAAACTGGGGTAAGTTTCTGTTACTGATTAACATTCTTTATCGTTCGTTTATCATCTAATACCTCCCGCCTGTACAGTCAGCATGTGTCACAGTAGCAAGAGATACTAAAATCAAACGGTCCTTATCCGCTATTCAATGAAAAGAAAACTAAAAAAATGAGCTACAGTAATGAAGTTCCACTGGGCGACCAATGACGGATCTTCAAAACCACTGACTAGTTTGAGTGAGTCAAGAATTAAAAAAAACACGGACAAGACGACAGGCGTTCGAAAGAAGGTCATTCGTGCAATGCTTTAAAAATATAATCGGACAAATAATAATGCCGTACCGGTAACATTGCACATGAATTAATATTAAAATTGAATATGTTGCTAAACTCCTATGTTTCCAGCAATGCTGTGTCATTTTACTGTCTTACAATAGAACTCCAATAAGAAACAAACCTCAGACTATTTAAAGCACAACCTTCAAATGAGCTTGAATTCAATTTGTTTATACATTAAATTCAAACGACAACAATGAAGTATGACATACAGACCGTTAACAACACATAGACACATTGAGATCATGCCGACTACACAGAAGCAGACATTCCCAACTGTATCCATAGCAACGAAATAACCATGTCCATACGACTGAAACATAAATCCAGGAGCTAGCAACATTTTCCGTGGCCATCGGTACTATCTGTTCATGTTTATATTGAGATCGATTACCCTCAAATCGAGTATATTACTAACAGAGGTAAATTATAATATTATATATATCCTTCTCGCGTCGGTATTATATTATTTGTAATTTAAGTTTATAGAACGCAAACGGTCTAACACGCGTTACGCTCGCTACTCGAGAAACGTTACATGAAGTGAGTATGTACACGATCTTCAGCATTTACTACTCGCCCTTTTTGTTCCAGTCGAAGAAAACTGTTTGAACACTCAGTTCTTGTTCAGGCATAATTCTAGTGGGTCGTTGCAAGCTCGCATCTATTCCGCGTGATGTATGGTTCAAATTACAAATAACACATAATATAATACAGTTAGAGATGATGCAGATGGTAAACTAGCCGATATCGCGGCCATCGCCTGTGTTGCGACAGTTTGCGCGCGGTACACCGCACCCTACAAACTATCGGCTGCCGACGTCATTTGCCGCTCGTCTGCAGCGCCGCGTTCAGCTGCGTCCACAGATCCTTCTTGCACGATTTAGACCTGGAAGTTAGTTATTGTTCACCTAATACGCGTCTGCCCACAAATAATATAATAATATTAGATCCACTATTGGGCACGGGCCTCTCCACAATGTGGGGGATTAGGCCAAATTCCCTAAATGCCAGTTTTTGGTTACGTCTTTGAAAAGAAATGTGGTAAAAAATAAATGAGCTAATGTTTTTTTAAAGAAATCGTTCCAGTAACTTCTCTGTGTGCACCTAATATGTGGTGTAAATTTTAAGTTTACTATAATTTAAGTGATATTTTACACTGAATGAGAACATTCCTATGCCATGCATTAATTACTTCGCAGAACTTGATCCTTACTAACGATATTATTGTATACTGCAATAATAGTGTTTTTTTTTCTAAATCAACGGTTTCAATGCTAAGATACTTTGATTTTTTTTTATTTAATGATGCTGTTTTAGTTTTCATCAAAATCATCCTCAAGACTGATTAAAGCATTTTTCGCAATTGCCTTTAGTTTCGGATTCGATCGTCAACGCCCACTTAAAAAAATTAAGGGGGAAGCTCAGGTCAGGGTGCGAAATTCAAAATGTCAATGGTTTTTATTCTTTTACGAAAAATTTGGACATCTTTACGATGTAATTTAGTGTTCTGCTCTGCGATATGAGCATGTTGCATTGGATGTCTCGATGTATTAAGTTTGCTTAAAAAAGTACCTAATCCGATACAATACCACAAAGTTTACAAAAACCGCAACTTTTACTAACTTTATGGTGTTGTATCGCTAAACACTAAATTACATCGTAAAGATGTCCAAATTTTTCGTTAAAAAAATAAAAACCATTGACATTTTGAATTTCGCACCCTGACCTGAGCTTCCCCCTTAATTTTTTTAGTCACAATACCGATATTCTTGAAATGAATACTGTAAAACTGAGAATATACGAGGAATAGATTAGAATGTGTGGTAACTGACCTGCGCAGCGAGGCGAGCCACTCCTTGAACTGCGTGTTGCCCTCGGGCGTGAGCTGGAAGGCCGTGCGCGCCGACAGCACGATGCTCACGAACTCCTCGTACTCCACCGCCGTCAGGTGGTACAGCTTCTGGTGGATGCACTGGATGTACCTGCACACGCGCTCACAACATAACCATGCGACCAAATCTATACAAATAAATAAAATTGGAGTGTCTGTTTGTAATATTTACATAACCGCTTTACTAAGTGCATTTGGATATATACAAGGTACCTATACCAAAACAACTTTTTTTAAATTTTTTGTCTATCTGTCTGTCTGTTTGTTCCGGGTAATCTCTGAAATGGCTGGACCGATTTTGACAGGACTATCACTATCAGATAGCTGATGTAACAGGGAGTAACTTAGGCTACATTTATTTTAGAAAAATAATATAATCTCACGAAAAAAAATTAAAACCAATGTTGCAGCGCTGCGCCTGATTAAGTTTGATAGCAACAACCGGCAACGCATCCCGCGGGCTAAGAACGCGCGAGCAGGCTGTTGCTAACGGTTGTGTCTTTGTTAAATAACACGCAGACGAAGTCGCGGGTAACAGCTAGTAAATAAATAATAATACCAGCCCCTTTTAATGTCCCATTGCAGGGCACGAGCCTCCCCTCAATTCGAGGAGGATTAGGCCATAGTCCACCACGCTGGCCTAGTACGGGTTGGCGGACTTCACATATCTTTCGAGGGGCTCTCTCAGATATGCAGGTTTCCTAACGATGTTGTTGACTGCTGGATTAAATACTCACATCTGCTGACACTTGTGTACGAGTGGCGCCAGGGGGCCTCGTAGGTGTTGCATGACGAGGTGGTGCGGGCCGCCGCGCGCCAGCCAATGAGCGGACTCCACGCACAGCTCGTACAGCACGAACGGCGACACCACCGAGTTCACTGCGCACACGCAGAACTGGTGCAGGTACTGAGCGCCGAGACGCTTGGAGATGCGCAGCAGCCATTTCACATGCTCCCCGTACGGTGGATTTCTGAACAAACAACCGCGAATTGTTTACTTAAGCCTTATCACTAATACGTCATAAGAAGATTTTTTATTCTGGATACTACACAAATTGATTTAGGCCCAAACTAGGAGTCCCTGTAGTGTGCGAAGTAGTCTGTGATATGAATACTTGTACCGATATTAAACGGCCATGACTTAAGTACAAGCATTCTTGGTCATCACACAAAGTAAATACTTACTGCGGGGGTTCGAACTTCGGCGCAAAAAGCAGCGTACCTACTGTAACAATGAGACATGGCTGCGAACATACCTGCCAAACTTATTCTGCGGACGGTCATCGTGAACCCGCCGCGCTTGGGTCTCCAGCGCCAGCATGCCGACGCGGTACGCGGCTAGCAGTCTCCTCAATTGAGCTTGATTCACACTGGGTGCGGTGTTTGCGGCGTTCGTCTGGGTATTGCTTGCTACGCCAGCCGTAACGTTTGCTACGGTCGCTACGCCAGCTACGGCGCCCGATACTGTTGGTACGCCGGCGTGGGACGTCGGCATCGGAGGCGGTATCGGTGCGGGATGCTGGTGGGATAAATACATTTAAGATTTGGTAACATTGAACGTACTATCTTTACAGACCCTAAGCTAAGCAGCGTTTATTTTATAGTTAGCGTGCAATGTACTGGAGGCGATCCCAGTGTATAATGCTTTTATGAAACATCCATAACTCGGGTAACAACATTCGTGCTCATCACACTAAATTTGCCCCTAC
This sequence comes from Pheosia tremula, assembly GCA_905333125.1. NCBI lineage: Eukaryota > Metazoa > Arthropoda > Insecta > Lepidoptera > Notodontidae > Pheosia > Pheosia tremula. The sequence goes on along the minus strand of HG995405.1, from coordinate 3,733,381 downwards.
CAGGATTCGAATCCGGGACCTTCGGTACAGATAGCACCGTCATTACTAAATGTGTTATTCATTCAATAGTATTACTCATTAGTCACTAAAAAGCAACATATAGAAAGTTATAAAGTTATAAGTCTGGCGATATTATTTTATAAAAACAGTGAAGCACGCCTGCCGTATCACTCACGATGAGAGTGTAATGCCATCGACATAGACGCTATATTATTATGTAAATGTAATTTAACATAATATAAAGTGTCATGGTATAGTGAGGTGCGGTATACTCACAACCGTGTGCACAGCGGGGTTGACGGGCATGGGCTGCGGGTGCGGCGGGTGCGTCGGATGCGTCGCGTGCGGTGCGTGCGGCGCGTGCGGCGGGTGCGGCGCGTGCGGCGGGTGCGGCACGTGCGGCACGTGCTGCGGGTGCGGCGCCAGCGCGGCGGCGGCGGGCGCCACCAGGCCGCGCACGAAGTACGGCGGCAGCGCGTACTGCGGCCCCGGGTGCCCGCCGCCCGCGCCCGCGTACTGCGCATCATAATAAAACTTAATAGGTACTCACATTCAATATGTTATCCACACTCCACAACTGACTAAAAAGGTTGTTCACCCAAAACTCAAAGTTCAAAGTTAAAAAAAATATTTCGCTTAATGCCTCTGCAAATTTATATTTACTAAAGGTGGAGTTAAAATTCACTACAGTTGAATCTATTAATAATCTGACTGAATCTGTAATTCTGCGGTAGTTAAATTTAACCATTGATGGGGCATTTTATTTTTAAAAGATGGACTGTAACTTGCTTATCTCTGTACAATGAATATTTCGGAGAAATAGAGGACATTATGTTCGATTCGGAAGACCAAATCCGCCTTTTTCGGTGTTTATTTCTATAAGCTTGTCTAACGGCTGGTTTGCACGCACAACACGCATATATTACAGCATACATTTCAAAGTTTTCAAGTCAAAACATTATATACAATTAGCATTCAGTAGGTGTTACAGTCCTTTATATAGTACTCGAAACGGATAAAATACAAAATATAATTAGACATGAATGTGAGTATGTTTTCACTGACCGGCAGCTGGTATATGGTGGGCGGATAGGGGTGGTAGGTGAAGGGATAGGGTATGGGATAGGGCACAGGCACGGCGAGGGGCGGCGGCGCGCGGTACTGCGGCTCCTCCAGCAGCGGCTCCGACTCCTCGTTGGCTTGCCGCAGGTACAGCTCGTGCCAGTAGCGGGCCACGGTGTACAGCACTTCTGGGTACACGCCGCCACCTGACGCACAATAAAGTACGGTTCGTAGTGAGAGCTTCAATAGATACATGGTGATTTAGAAAGGGTAATAGTAACCTTTTAACTTGCGCTTCGTTAACACATTTGTAATCATGATGTGTAATCATAATCAGTATGTCGATATGAAAAATAAAAACCAACAAATTGACCATCAAATTGTAATTTTTGCGAGCTCTTTTCTTTAAATTACATATCGTTACAATTGCAACTTCACATAACGAGTATAATATCGTTAAACAATTCACCCGCACGCGATATTTGCCCTTTTTAAAACTTTTGTAAAGAAGGCACATTCAGCCTTTAACGGTTCACATCTATTACCACGATACCCTAACTTGGGCGTAAAACCATTGGCCCTGCGCCGAACTCCCCCCGATCGTGTCGGAAGTCATCCCATCGGACTATGACAGTGAGAGAAGAGAGTGCACCTTCGTGCGCAAGCGAAGGTGCACTCTCTCTTGTACACTTGTACACTATACTATCATCTGCGTAGTTGACTAGTTTCCCTCATCGAATTTTGGTCTTGAGGCCTATTCACGTTACCTTTTGCAGCGGCTTCGACGGTGAGACAGGCTCGCTCCAGCATCGCGTCGCTCTGCTCCTTGCACTGCAGCACGGCGCGTTGTATCTCGTTGTAGTTTAGCGCGTGCGCGTGCGGGAGTACCGAGAGGGCCAGTTCGGCGGCCGCTCGGACTGTGTGCACGTCGCGGCCCGACGACGCCTGACACAAAACGGTACGGTAAGCAAGCAGGGCCCCAAGTCTGCTAACACAATCGGTTCATAATCGAACAGCAACCGCATAGTGACTGTCACTTTTGAACGATATCCCATACAATATCTGTCAAAAGTGACAGTTACTATGCGGTTGCTGTTCGATTATGAATCGATTGTGTTAGCAGACTTGGGGCCCAGGTCCGTAACGTCGTGGAAATAAACATGCTGGGACTGTTCATGGAATATTTAGTGTGACAAAAATGGACGTTATCGAAATACTATTATGCTTGAGAGGAATTTTATACTTCCACCCCGGAATTTATAGACGTTTTTAACTTTATCAAACGTCATATAGTACAGCGCAACGTAAAACTCACGTGCGCAGAACTATATGACGATTGATAAAGTTGTAAAACGTCTATAAATTTGGGGGTAAATGTGTGTATAATATATAAAGGAGGTTAAAGATTAGGTCATATGCATACCAAACACGTTTATGTATAAAAAATGTTTTTTTTATGATTATGAGAAGCTACACGTTACAGTGAACGTAACGTTAATAAACTAACTCCCACTAAAATAAATTCAACACAGCAACTAAGAAGAAAAAGAAATGTCTACGGCGTTTGAGTATTCGGTCGAAATTCACATACAGTAAATAATATTTAATGCAAATCTTACCTTATCAGCAATACTGGCAGCTTCGGGCGGAGTCAAGTGACCTTCCCACGCGTCAATGAGGAATAAGATCGCAGGCGCACCGATATCCATAGCTTGACCTGCAACAAATTAATATGCTTTCATTTATATGGAAAGACTAGCTGCGCCCCGCGGTGTTACCCGTGATTAAGAAGTATATGCTTTTCCTCTAGGTTATTTTCTGTACCCTTGTGCATTTTTCCGGGATAAAAAGCCTATGTCATTTTCTGACCCCTTAACTACCACTACCTATGCAAAGTCATGTCGATCCTTTGCTTTATGAAAAATAAAAAAAACAACCATACATTTTACCGGGATAAAAAGTAGCGTATGTGCTATTTCAGACTATAATCTATCTCTGTTCCAAATGTCATCCAGATCCGTATAGCCGTTCTAGCGTGATTGAGTAACAAACATCCATCCATCTATCCAAACTTTCATATTTATAATATTAGTGGGATAAAACATTGTTCGAAGGTTTAAGCTTTGTTAGAAGCACACACACCAATAGATTATCGTAAGGCATATTAGACCTTGAGCGGTGAAATAAACGGACATACCTGTTATCCAGCTGACGTGTGACGAGTAAGTGCGACTGAGCCAATTGGCGCTGACACAGTTGTGTAGTCCCAGGGCGTAAAGACCCAATTGGAATGCAGCCATGTGTAAGCCTCTGTAAACCATATATAAGCATCAGAACTCGTTAAAGCAGTAATTGGTAACACCGCGACTGCGACAGGCGACAACTAGGGACGGAGATGGGTGTCGCTCGGCGAATGCGACACCCAAGGTGACGCCGAGCAAATGGCTTTCGCCCTGTCTGTAGCTATCTTCGTCACCTGAACCTGTCGCAGTTATTGGAATCATAGCTTCCAGATTAACTTCGTAATCAGCCAGGCAATCAAATGTATTGAGATGTTTATTTTTTCACCATTAATATACATAAAACGTAGTTTTTTTTCGGTTAAATCAATCACATAAATTCGTAAATTATAAACAACATGGAATTTGGGAGTCTCTTACACATAATCTAAAATGTACCAAAATAAATGTTTCATTCCTTTCCTTTCCACTTTTTTAGATTCTGGATTTTTCCATTCTTAAAAAATGCTAAAATCTTCCGGTTCTAAATGAAGCATTAGTTTCTTCCTTATTTCAATATGAGTAGATAGTTTCATTGTCAATACAATATGATTATATACTAGATTTATTAGATTATTGAAGACATAACATTAAATTATGTTTGTAATGTGTGGTACCTGTGTGGTCCATGATGTTCTCTTGCGCAGGACGTCTGTGTGAATAGACTGGTGCTGGACGAACCGCCCGCTTTGAAGAGAACCGATTTAGCTAGCTCGAACATAAAGTGCGCCGACGCCTCGGAAGGCTGGTTCGGAACCGATGGATAGAGACGTTTGCCTTTGTACCTGTCGTGTAACGATAGAAATAACAATTTACATAATATTGCTAGACAAACACACGAAATGATATACACAAATCTAAGTAACTGCTGAATTAGAATGCTATACAAAAGTCTGGATTACAACCTGAGACCAACAGTTTGAGAAACATGTGGCGATTTTTTTTGTGACTATTATAACGATTTGTATACAGTTCTCCTAACGTGAGTATCTTATATCCGAGTGTCACCTGGAGTCCTTAGGCCTGGGCATGGTCGGGTGCGTGTTAGTAGTGTGCGGCGCTTGGTGCGGCGCGTGCGCAGCATGGGTCGCGTGTGCGTGGGCCGCGTGGGCGGCGTGGGCCGCGTGGGCCGCGTGGGCGGGCGGAGACGGGCCGCCCTCCGACACCACTAGCCGCTCCATGTCACCGGTTAGGCACTGACCGCCCTGCACGAGAGATAGGCACCATCCCGTATTGACGATAACCTTTATCACTCTATTGCTTTAACATTTGATTGATACGAAGTATTTTTGTAATAAAACAAATTAAAAACTGTCAATTTATCTCTGTTGATCAGATTTCAGTAGCTCTTTTTAAACGAGTATTCGTAATCGAATTAGTTTTAAGTACAACGACAGTATAAGGCCCAATTTCTATTCCAACTAACTGACCTGCGGCATAGCAGCACCAGGATGCGGCAGGTGATGCTGTGGATGCTGCGGATGTTGCGGGTGTTGCGGGTGTTGCAGGTGTTGCAAATGTTGCGGATGCTGCGGATGTTGCGGATGCGGCGGGTACTGCGGATGCTGCGCGTGCGCAGCGTGCAGCGCGTGCGCGGGGTAGCTCGTGTCGCTGCGGTACGCCGCGGTCAGCCGCGGGTTGGTCGTGTAGTACATACTCACCATTGGACCTTTGGTGAGCTGGTGAATGTCGCGATCCAATAACTGCACGGGGAAACACGGTTCTATACAACTGTGTATTGTGTCGTAACATATTTTAAGTTCATTTTACGGTATCCATAATACAAGCTTGGTGTGTTGGGCTGGAAAATTAATTTATTCAATAATTCATATATATAAAATATTTTGTCACCTTATTCATGATCCTCGCCAGCTTCACAGGGTCATCCTTATAGAAGGACAGCAAGGTAAGCGCTAGCTCCCCGCGCTGACGTCTGGTCCCCTCGCAAAGCAGCGGATGGTCCGCTTCGGACACGTTCGCTTTGAGCCCTAAAGCCGCTACGGTGGCTTCGAAGCCTAGTGTTTCATCGTTCGGTGACCTCGCCTATTAAACAAGAAAGTCTTGCCTAAAATGATTTTACGTGTACGAGTCATCGTCCTTAACTTTTATGGCATACAAGTCACACACCTAACATTTAGGAATACTTACAGGATGTTTATTATCTTTGTCAGTCGCTGATAGAACTAGCACGTCGAATAGGAAGCTCGCTAATGCAATAGGCAACAGAGCCGGACCGCGGTTTCTAAAAAGAAAATATATACACATTAGTAACTTATTTACATACTTACTAATATTGCCAGCAGCTAGCAATGATTGCCAAGTTGTAAGAACGCTAGCCTTGGAATCACGAGTTGCAGGTTCAAACCCTGGCTCGCACCACAGAGATTTCGGGATTTCATGTGCGAATCTCATTTCTAACCATGATTATCACTTGCTCGTGCCTTAGAAAGCGCGATTACCCTACCATCGGACAATGAGTTAGAAACAGAAAGTGCACCTGTGCTTGCGCATAACCTTTTGCACTATAATATCTCTCGCGTAGTTGGCAAGTCTCCATTGAGATTGGAACATTCTAGAAAGTGGAAACCCTAAAAATGTGTGGTTAGTTCTAACCTCAATGTGCCATCGCGAAGTTGTTCAGCCTTCTCTCGCGCCAACGCCAGTTGCTCGGCTCCCGTGGGTAGCTTCTTCAGCAAAGCCACCAGCTCCGTCTCCTGGTTGTTCAGTTTCACTTCCAAAGCTTTGGTGCTGGCGGGTGGGCGCGCCATTTCCAACGCAAACAGGCCTACGCGGAAGGCTAGCTCGTGGTGTTCGCTAAATTCTGCTAATACCTGGGATAACGAACTACTATAAAAGGAGAGGTTAATTAATGATTGTGAATGTCCCAAGTCTCATCAAAAATTAACAAATTTTGTTTTCGGGGGATACGACATTATCATGTACCTTTGACATAGATCTAAGCATATAGAAAATGTATGAAAATATTGGAAACTATGATAATAGATAAAATCACATCATTATTAAAGAATGACGTCCTAGATATCATATAATGTAATATTCCCCATTAAAAATAAGACGAACCTGTTCACACCACACCATATAAAATGCAATACTGCAATAGCTATAGCTAGCGTTTCTGAAGTCATTGACTCATTCATCTCGGCGAGTAATGCACAAAAACGACTGGATGGATCTTTTTTTGGGATGCGTGTATCATGTAGGTACTACTCTTTATTAGTACAGTTTATACTTGATAGTAGAACCTCGCAAGAATAATTAATTTGTGCAAACTCTTTATCATTATTTATCAAAAAAAATGATTATAAGAAACGGCCTAAAGCACAAGGGGCGGAAACAAAAGTGACGTCATGCAAAGTCACTACTCACTCTAACTCTTCAGTTTTTTTCTTCTTCTTTTCTTCAATTTGGCATTACCATAGGTATTTTGCCAGTATCAAGTCAAGTTACATAAATTATTTCAGCTTTCGAGCATATGCACAGGCCCAAAGGCTAGGCCCGAGTAAAATATCCCCCCCCCCTCCCCCTCAATTAATAAAGTGATGTATACTTTGCTGAAAGATTACTTTATGGATTTTGTGTAAGAAACTGAAAAGCCAAGATTCGTCAGTATGTTTCAATTACCTACACTCGTGCACTTTACCGAACCCATAATTATTAATATACCACTTATATCACTCACTATAACTCGCATAAACACTAGTTTTAGAAATTAAATCATAACCGACGCCATGACTTTTCAGTTTGCCGCCAAAAAAAAGAACCACTAGTATACTTACTGTGCAGAGGAAAGCGCACTTGGCCAGCGTGGCGGACGCCAGACAGGACAGTCTATGACTGGCGGCGCATAGTCTAGGCGAGGGCGCGTTCCGGCGCTTCTGCTTGCGCGGGTCCAGCGCGGGCGCTTGCGGCGGCGCGCCCAGCGCGGGCGGCCGCGCCAGCAGCTCCCGCGCCAGCCTAGCGCCCAGCGCGGACGCTTCTCTAGCGTGGCCGTGCGCGTGCAAGCCCTCGGCGCGAGCGAATGACACCTCCCACCCGCACTCCCAGCCGCCACCGCTGCAACCGCCGCTAGATGCGTTGGCCTGTGGTTAAGTTGTAAAATAAATTAATGGCACCATCCAAAAATTTCATCAATGGACCAGCTAGAGCAGGGGTTCCTAAACTTACTTTGTCTTCTGTCCACTTTGAAAATGAATTATTTTCTAGCGCCCCCATTTTTTCACCTACTTAGAAATCACTAATATTTCAAATTAAATTAATTATTGTAAGCCTCAACACATCGCCTCCATTTTTTTCTAAGACTCTTACCCCTCTAGGCCTACAACGCCCACAAGGGGGCGTTATCGCCCACTTTGAGAAAGGCTGAGCTAGAGCGATCAGCAACGCTACTATTGACGTAAACCAAGAATAGTGTGTTTCACAAAATTATTTCTTATAGATATTAAGCATCCCCAATTAGACGCGATACAGCGAACGTTTTGGTTCCAACGCTAGCTCCCATACTATGCCGGCTACCTGCCACGACCACGACCAAACGCACAATTCTTTTAATCTTTCTCATACTAAAGATTTCAAAAATAAGGTATGACAGTGACAAAATATTTTATCGTTACATTAGAATTCCCTGCTCAACCTACAGATATGCATTAGTATAGAGTAATTCACTTCCAGAGCAAGGTTATACACGAGTCTCACTCTCTCTCTCTTTTTTTTTACCGACTTCAAAAAGGAGAAGGTTCTCAATTCGGTTGTTTTTTTTTGTTCTATCTATTTCGCCTACCGAGTTTTATTTTGTGCGCGACACACGCTACTTACAACTCCAGTCCCGGCGCTGGTGCCCTCCCCGGCCGCGGCCTGGCGCGCGGCGGCCGCGTCGTAGAAGTACATGTTGCAGTCGTCGTCCGACACGGACTCGTCGTTGGAGGCGCGCGGCGGCGCGTCGTCGGACGACACGCCCGGCGAACTCGACTCCTGCGAGTCCGTGTCGCCGCCGCTTTGTTGCAGGATCTCTTCTTCGTTCTCGCAGAAACCTTTATTTATTTATTTGTAAGATCAACCAAACAGATGACAATCATAAGTAGTGAACCCCCGGTAATCCTGCCCCCCCTGTAATCCGACATGTTGACGTCTATTCAGTGTTGCCAGATGTGATTTTCTATTTCTACCCAAATTTGAAATTATTTTTCTCCAAAATGATACAATTTGCTCGAGTTTTACCCAAAGGCAAAAAGTTGATAATATCGGTTAATTTTTCTTATTTTTTCCTTGAAATACTGTTCTAATTTCCAAACTGAAACAGCTGAATGACCTTTTTTTTTTACGTTACGCATCCCCACTGCATGGGTATGACATAGCTAGCTAGCTATAGCATAGTGAAAAGAATGAAAACTAAAAAGTACCCAAAATTCTCCATGGTATTTTTTTTTTCTCCAAGAATTTCATTTCTCCAAAATTTCTCCAGAGCCAAAATTTTTACCCAGAATTGCGAAAAAAATACCCAAACTGGCAACACTGCGTCTATTATTATTGAATATTTTTTTGGCAATCTTCGCTAATGTAGATAATGCATGATTGAACAGGTTACAACTTGTACGCGCCACCACGTTTACGACATACATACAATTGCAATTTGACATACATAATCAAGTATGATTTGTACTTAAGAGAACATATAGAATCTTATCATTGAATCTGTAATTTGTCGGATTACAAGGTATATTTTTGTAAAAAAATCGATAGACTATAAGCCTTAGGCAGTACTCTATAAACCGACAAGTTCGATAGTTCGACACTGCCCTGCAAAACGTTTGTCGGATTACCGCGGGTCCACTGTATTACAAAATATAAACGGTGCTAGATCTTGTCTAGATTGCAATCCAATTTTATGATGACACACATAGAAAGTTTTGTTGCATGAGTTGTATGGTATCGAATCTTCGAATCCGGTATAAGAATAGTATAAACGACACGAAAAATGTCTTATTTAATCGATTCGCGTTACTAATCAAAAAGTTAGGATCGACATGGAGACCCATAACCGTGACAAATTTCATATGCCGTTAACATCACTTCTCGGAAGACTTTAATTAAAGTTGATCGATTTTTCTGAATGGCTATAGCCGACTAGGTCATTAGCGGCGTAGTCTTAAATAGCAACCTGTCGCATCATTCTGCCACGAACGCGCAAATATACTAGTAATCGAATTTAAACCTTACCGAGGTTCAATAATATTTATATCCGTCGATTATATCTCATTGATCGCCCACTATCAGAACAACACGTATCACTCAAAAATGTATCAAAACAGATGAGAAATAAAAAAGTGGCTAAGTGTTCACTGACCTCTATCTTAAGTGGTCAGTGATAGTGGTTCATATGCATACCTTCCGACGACACGCTGGAATGATTACCATCGCCCGGTCCAGCATCGCGAGGCGGTTCACTGGGACCGTCTCCAGATCTCGGCTAAAAGATATATTGGAATATAAATTTAAATGCCGCGGTGTAGCGCAAAAGGGATTTTATAAATTCATCTGTCAGTCAGTCGTGGCGTTGTAACTTCAAAACGGATAATAACTTGCTAGTTTGTTTAGTTTTTGATTTTCTAAGAACTTTCAGTGTCACCCTCGTATTATATACTGGGTTCGCCCCCATAATACAAGCGTTGCTTAGTGTGGGACCGTATAGTTTGTGTGTTCGTCTGGCGATATATAGTATCCTTTACAATGACGCATAACAGTATATAATGACTGGGTATTAATAAAACCAGTTGGGATGCTCGATTTTTGGCGTTACTTCCCAAAGACTATGACTATGAAAGGTTACTATAACCACATCGTAAGGCATTAACATTTTTTTTAAAGACAGTGTCTTACTTGGCTCGAGGGTCCCGGCATGGCCAGGTCGACGCTGATGTGGCTGGTGCGCAGCAAGGACGTGCGGTGTCCCTGCACCGCGGCGTCGGGCGGGTTCGTTAGCCGATAACTGAGCGACATCTCGTTGTTCAGAACCGCTTTAGACGAATTCACCTGAAACAATTTTAATTTCAGCAAATCTTACGCCGTCATCACGCCTGTTTTCCTCCGAAGAGGTTTCCAGAGGTTCATTATAGTATACCGACGATTTCATATTAGGGGTCATCCATAAATTACGTCACACGTTAAGGGGGAGGGAGGGGATCGACGAAGTGTGACATTATGTGACAAGGGGCGGGGAGGGGTCCCAAATTTTCTGACATCACATTTTTTCAAAATATGATATTTTATATCTAAGTATTACAACTATTGATTTTATTGAAAAATAATTTAAATGGAAATAAAAATTTCGGAACATTGCTGTTTTAATTTCATAAATTTCTAAATGTAAAATTGCAAAATATGTGACATCACACTAGGTAGGGTCTCACAAATGTGACCAGTTGTGACAAAGACGGGTGAGGGGTCAAAAATCTATGAAATTCGTGTGACGTAATTGATGGATGGCCCCTTATCTCTATTAACCGAGCAAGCCAATGTAGGCACACTTTCCCTTAACGCAGGAGGTATTTAGGCCATAGTCCAACAGGCTAGCCCACTGTGGGTTGGCAAACTTCAGTCTTTCGAAAGATTTTCATGTTTCCTCGCGATGTTTCCCTTCACTGCTCATCATGTTATAATCTTATTAGTTATTTTTGCATAAGTTGCTGCACATTGTAATTAATATGGTAAATCGGCAATAAAATCAGTAGAAAATATTTTGTATCCCGGATAATATCATATTACATAACATACGTTTTAAGATGGTAATACCGAACTTTGACCCGTGAGACGATCTACGTCAATGACCTTGGGTCAATGACGCCGTAGGGTAATTGACAGAGGCAGTTAAAATTTCTAATAAGTATGCCAACTAAAAAGATCTCACATAGTATAAGACCCAATAATGTCTTCAACAATGATCTCTAAGTTCCAGCACCAAAGACTGTAGGAAGAAATCAAAGAACACAACTCACCGGGTGAACACTATCATTCTGATTATTCGCATGTCTGAAAATAGTGAAGGGGCTATGGTACAGCGGATTCAGGTCCTTGGTGTAGGTGACCCCCGGGATCTGGTAGTCGTCCCACTCGAGGAAGCACGCCTCCATGGCCGGGTGGAAGCCGGGGAACACCTCGTTCTCGCTGATACCGTTGATGTAGGGCGAGTGCGAGTGCGCGCGGGACGTGTGACGCGTGTGCGAGGAGGTTGTCGTCATGTGGTTGTTGCGGTTCTTGGCAACCTGACGGTACACAACAAAACTTAACAACGACAATCAGAACCAGTCACAGTGTTAGGCTCCATGGTGGTCAACCGTCCACAACAATGACGTTTGATACTTTAACAATACTTTCAATCAATTTACAATTTTATTACAAAACAGTTTACAGAAAAAAATAAAAGACAAAAAACTAGTGGCATATTTTGGAAATACGGCATTTCTTCAGGCCAAGTGATCACAACCCGACATAATTGGCACTGGCTTAAGTCTGCGAAATGACATCATAATATACACCTGCTTAGCTGAGGCGTATTTAACCAAAGTATATAGCGACAGTAACTACTATAGAAATCATAACACATAGGAAAGTAATTAATCTGTAATTATATCATGTATTATATCAATATCACATAAATACGTAGGTATGTATATCTCTTTCTTCTTAGGGAGCGTTCAAGTATTACGTCACGAAGTTTGGGGGGAGGGGGGGTCTTCTGTAACGTAACGATGCGTTACAGGGGCGGGAAGGGGGTGTTTGAACTACGCGTTACTTAACATTGTAAAGAAAAACGTTACAGCGCGTTACATGGGGGGGGGGAGTCAAAAATCTCCATAAATTGCTAAACGTAATACTTGAACGCTCCCTTAGACATTTTTTTTATTATTTATTTATTGAACACAAGACAGGCTACAATCAAGTTTAACTCACCTTGTCGAGAACTTTCATGTGCCATTGTGCAAATTGTTCGTGCAATGTGTCTCGTTCGTACGGCGCCAGGGACGGATTCAACGCCGCCAGACGCCATAGCACAACCACCTAATGATAAATACAAAATCCCGTAAGTGCAACAACAAAAGATAGTAGTAATACCCAATGTAATTTGTGTAGGCGACAATAAAATAATTAATAATATTAAAATTGTGGGGAGAGCCCAACAATAATTTAAGAGGTCACTCGGGCAAAATCCTTCAGCACTTTTTATTTTAAATGATTTACGTAATATATGTAATCACTTCTCATTCACTGATATTATTTTCGTTTGAGAAGAAGGCTGCTTGCATCGCAAATATTATAGTACCTTCCATAGGTCTGGGTGAACCCTTACAGTTTATTTATACAGAGTAAAATCTGATTCAATAAAAAAATTACGGACCATATGTTTTTTTAATAAAACTTATTTTACAGATTTTATCGCGTTCCTCATATATTTAACGCGATAAAATCTGTAAAATAAAATGCATTTCAATGTGTAGTATTCGCGTAAATATAAGAATACATTTTTTATGCGTCGGGGACTGCTGTGGGCATTTATGGTAACTTTTCTACAGTGGGAGATATACCTCGTCACAGAGCGATGAGCAGGCGTGCTGAGCGGCGGAGTTGCTCCCGCTGCCGCCGTGCTTGCCGCCGCCCGCGCCGCCGCCCCACGCCACCAGCGCCGCCTTCGTCGTGTGCCACCACACTATTATCTGTACAAACACAAGTTAAACCATAACCAAAAAAAACATGCTGATTCGGACGACCTGATCAGCACAGTTGATACTGACTGCATACAGCGATTCAGTTTCGGCAGTTCGTTAGGAACTTTTTGTTTCATCTGTGAAAGTAATTTTATACTAGGTCCCCATTTAATTGTGAGGTACCCATAACACAAGCATTTTTTTGTGTGGGACTAGGCACTAGACTAGAATGTGGCGGACATTCTCCCACCACGGCTACTCCTGTATGCCAGGATCTACAGTGGTGTTCAATGATGACACCGAGGTTTGACCCTCGGCGAGTCCCAGGATAAAGTTAATTGCCTTGGAACCCGCACGCAATTTAATCGCAAGATAGTACTAGGGGGAGTTAGAATAAATCATTGCCTAATTTGGGACTGTACAGTTGATGTGTTCATCTGCTGATACATATTTGTTTATGATGAATTTTTCACTCAATAAGAGTATATGCAGGTGCATCAGTGCACGAAAGATTCACTAGGTTACTACGGCCACCTTCTCACATTGTAAGTATAATGTAAAATATACCTGTTCACACGCCATCACTTCCTCCGTAATGATCTCCAACAGGGGGATAGCGTTCCGGTCATTTCGTTTGAACATCTCCCTGACTATGGACAGCAGGTTCCACATGCCTTCGGGCTCCCGCCCTCGCAGCGGCCGCAACAAGGACGACCATTCCGCCGCCGCGGGCGGCGCGCTTGTGCTTAGATAGTTTACATCACTGAAAGACGAATAGCATTTTGATATTGTTGTGATAAAACTGACTTTTTATATCTCTAAAAGCTGGAATCACCTTTCATAATGTGCTTTTTAATTTGTAATTGTATAATTTCATTCATAATAGTGTATAGTGAGCAAGGGAAGTTGAAATCTTTTGAATAACCAATGTTGATTTTAATGATATTGAAGAAAATCACTCACACTTTTAGAGTTATAATACTTTGAATTTTTTCACTCGCTTACTGGGCTAGCAATGATTTTACTCCTGTAAGATTTACAAGCCTGAAGACCTTTAATATAATATACTCCTTGAACAATTCCTGATGACCTGCCCCCTGATTACGTATCTTGCCTAGCCTAAATATAGCAAAGCGACAGCAATAATCTCGCAATAATTGCTTTCAAATCGCACATTTGTATGGCGTCGCAGCGCAACGTAATACGAATTAGCAAATATTGCGCGATTACTGCTATCGCTAGGGTATTGCAAGTTACGTAATCAGGGGCTGATTAGCGCTGTTAATAGTAACCCTCCTTTTTGTGCTGAGGGTCCCGGGTTTGTGTGATGAGCACAAATGTTTGTATCTAAATCATGAATGTTTGATATCTAGATAGTATAGAAGTATTATAAACTGAGTTCGCCCCCAGGCCATGGTAGGGTATCTATAATACAGGTGTTGCTTGGTGTGGGGCCGTATTATTAGCGTGTTTGTCAGACAATATATTATTAATTACAAAGAAAACTTATAAAAATCTCACCTGAAGACTATAGGAGCTGGAACACAGAACTTAACCAATATCTTGTTGATATTATTGTGCAAGGTCTTCTCGTCAAGGAACCAGGAGGTATATTCGAAGGCCGAAGCGCCCGCGGTCGGGTCGGGGGCGCCGCATGTCGTGTTTATCGAGTTGGGTTGTGCCGACAACAGTTCGTCTAGAATACGTTGGGCTGTCGGCAGAACTTGCCGGGGAAGTTCTGATATGAGGTATTGTGCGAACTTCTGCAGCTGGTCGCGTCGCAGTCGTTGTAGTGACTCTGACACTGGTGCACGCAAGCATACTTGTGTTGGCTAGAGGCGATTAATTGTCGTTTTTAATTTTTTTTTGTATTTTCGGTAAAATATGCCATAATATGGCTATGTCATAACATATTCCATGAATATTGTTCGTTTTATATATTCAATATGGAACAAATAACTCATACATGCATTTTATTACATTTGAATCCATTTACAAGTTAAGCATCATCAATATTTTTTTAAAGAAAAATGCTTTGTAATGCGATTGTAGATTAATATAACAAATCTATAAATTTGGTGTTTAAAAATAATTACTTATACAGGAGAATAAATTAAGAAATAATTTTAATTAATATTACATTGTACAATGTTTAAAAAAACTTTGAAACAAACTTTGGACTTAAAATTATAACATTTATTGCTGAATTCTAAGTATTCAAATAATTTATTACTTACTAAATGTATCCTGTAAAGACAAACTGCAACAATGTGCGAGCACCAGTGTGCCGTTGAGGAGCAGGTACAGTTACATGAGGATATTCTTTGTCTGTCAAATGTCACTGCCACATTGAACTGGGCCCTGGGCATGCTGAGCACAACCACTGATGCTGATAAGTGAAAGCCTAAAAAATATATTTTGCTTTTAATTATGTTCTTTTACTATTTCAACATGACTGCAGCATTTTACTATAAATTGAATTAACATTTATTTATATAATATTGATAAGTAGTAAATTATCTAATATGATAAATTAAAAGAAATAGATACACAATAGAACATAATACCCAATATAAACAATAATTTAATTTTATATTTCATACAAATTAAACAATAACAAACATATGTACAAATTTGTTAATGTAAAAGCACTGCTATTTTAAATACTAAGTAATAAGAAATCTGCTAAACTGCTAAGCTACCTATATTTATTGTAATATAATTTTTTCATGGCAAAACAATAACTTACCAATTTGTAAAACATCTTTAACGGCTCTATCTCTGAACAAGTGTTCCCCTCTCTGAAACTCATCAGCCGAACCATTAGCAAGGCAAGAGTACAGTCTGATATCATCTTCGCTATCAGGAAAGCTCCAGAATGCAATTTGGAGCTGTAGTTGTTCAGGCACAGGTGGGTAAACATGCTCAACTAACTCGAAAGGAATGTGAGAAGCTACACACTTCGCTGCAAGCTCACTTAATGATGTAACTGTCTTTTCTGAAAAAAAAAATGTTGCTTATGCATATTTTACACCACTGGGACAAATAAAGTTTACTAAAAGTGCCTTCCAATTTTAAAAATAATGCTAATGTTCATTGCATTTTATTAGTACTGTAGTAGGTACTTAATGAATTTGTCATCAGTATCAAATAAGAATTGAGTGACTTATATATATGCATAAAATATAATGCCCTACAGATTAATAATGGTTTGTATTTTATTAGGAATAACTATACCTATTAAATTGATTCCATGGATTAATGCAAAGAAGATACTTAAATGAAGGTATTTATGTAAATTACTAGAACTATTTGTTATGCAACATTAAACTTATTGTGGCTATAAAATTTCAGTGAAAGTTGTGAAAGTGGCCAAAATCACAAACTTTCCACTCACTCATTTGAAATAGAAACAAAAAGCAACAAAGAAACCACAAGGATTCAAAACCAAAGGTATTATTAACTGATCAATGCACCCAAACAAAGGTAAATGACTTCCAAGCACCTGTTCTTTGTATCACTACACATACACACAATGCACTTACCTACCTATAGACCATAACATATAAAAAGTGGTAAAAATATAAGATGAATACACAACATCAATAACTTATGACATAAAATCAACATATTTTTTAACATATATCCGTCATTCAATGCAAAATAAGCAAAGTAATTAACATAGTCACCATTTCGATTCGATAGTTCAATCGAAACAAAGGATCAGCTGAGCCTTACCTTGAATGGTCTTTTTTGTGGAGCGATTTCCGAATGAATTCTGCAAGTTTGGACGTCGCCAGCCTCTCCAATTGTTGCAGAGGCTCTCGGGCTCCGAACTCCAGCTACACAGCGAATCTTCCTCGAATCGTTCGGAGTCCTCAAAACTAAAATGGTCAGCCTCCTCCCAGTCGAGTAGGGGAGACCCCACGTCGACCGGGGCGCCTTGTCGTCCCCCTTTACCATTATTATTTGATGCCCCCGCCAGTTTAGTGAGTTTTATTGAAATAATCTATATATAAAATTCGCTGGATTATTTCAGCGAATTGTCACAGTGGGGTATCCACTTTCCACAATCACTAGATGAACATAACTCTTTAGAGTTTATAAGATTCTATGTCACTAAATGAAATGTTTCGAATAGAGGATTCAACGAAATTAAATACATCACAGAATGTAAATCTTCCTATTTCAGTTTGAAACCAAATGATCTAAATAAATCCCATCAGCACAATAACAAATATGGCCGAACAACGTCCCGTTGTCGTCCGCCGTCGTCGTTGTCCGTCCGTCGTCGTCCGTCGGTCGTCCGTCCCACAGACTAAGATAAATGTTGAAAAATACTGACAAGTATTATATTATCTTTGGTACTAAGTAGCGTCCTCCCATTTTACCATTTGGTATGGAATAATTTTTTTTGCACGCTCTTAGATGGAAACCAACACCAAGACCAACTCAAGGCAAATTACCCAACACCAAAATGTGGATATCTAATTCATCTGATATATATGGTCCCAATGCTGACTCAATGGACTTCTAGTGACCTCTTCAATTTGGTCACAAGATACACAGATGACACTGCAGACGGACATTCAAAACAACGTCTGAAACGTGCCATAACAGTTTTCGGAGAACGAACATATATATATAAGGCCTCGACAATACCCGCCGGAGCATAGCGCCCGCATCGCCAGTTATATCATCTGCCTAGCAAGCAGATCGTCACTTTTCCTATTTATTTAGGACTAATGTATGGTTTACATGGGTTTACACGCGAGAATAGGTTCACATGCTGCTCGTATAAACAACTCAATAGGCAGGATACTTTTATTTATTTGTTTCTTGCAGTAAAGGTCTTGCTATTTGTTTACTACCACAGTAATTTGTTTCAGTAATTCCCCAATTTATGTTTTGAGAAGATATAAAGTTTTATTGTTTATATTTGGGGGATTTGTCGTGTAGAGCTTTTATTTTTCGAACTTGGTAACTATTTATTTGTGAGGCGTCATTGTAAGTAATACTTGATATGGGCAGAATGGTTTTGTGGGTGAGGCATTTTAAGAAAGAAGGACGACGTTCTTTCTTTTTTTGTGAAAAAAGGAGAAGAAATGTAACAACAGTTGAGTCGATCAAGAACTTAATTAAAACCCGTGCATAGACTTACCGGGACTTACCCATACGTTAGTATAAATTAAAAAAAAACATTTTTGACAGCTCGACGGAAACTGAACTGGAGAGATTGTTCTGGATTATTTAAATGGTTTTTAATTATTTTCAGCAACAATGCCGCAATTAAAAATGCTTGTGTAAAAGTGCCAGCACAGAACAATCAATTCGGATCCCCAATTACCCTCCAATCAGACTGATCTTGTTTCACCATATAGGTTATGATAGGTTTTAATTTCTCGTAATTTCATTGGAAAATAATTGTACAAAATGTTTTGTTGGGGTAATTCGACTCACCATGAATTGTGTATTGAAGGACCAGAGGTTATCGACTTGGTGAGTGTTTAATTTACTTCCTGACTACTCCAAATACAAATATGCAGCATAATGGAATCTTAAATTGGCTACAAATTAAATTGTATTTGTTTACCTTGACCTACACTTACGCAGAATTTACATTAATTCTTTTATACAGAATTTATAGTGTGCTATGTTATGTATTATAGTAATAAATGCCTTAAAATATGGGTACGTTGCTAACTGATAATTACGTGGTGTGATGGATAAAGTAATTTTTTAAAGAAGTAGGAATTCATAAACATTTGTATTTCAATGTACTTTAAATTAACAAAGTATGTATGTAAATATTTATCAAAGAATAAAATAACATTTCATCTTGAATAAAATTATTGATAATACATTTCTAGTATCTATTTAAATATTATAATCTATCCATAACCAAACATTTTACTTTGCAGGTAATAAAACCAACACTCTCAAAATGGAGAGAGAGCAATCATATAAAATCAGTTGCCGCTGGGGAGTTCCACTCATTGTATCTAACGAACCATGGTCATTTGTATTCATGTGGTAACAATGATGTTGGGCAACTAGGTCGTCGTACTGATGACAAGGAAAGAAAAACACCTGGTCAGTGCTTAGCTCTATAATTGCAATAGAGTGGATTTTATAGAAACTCCTGTTAATAGCACTTTTTCTTGTCTAAGATCCAAAACTCTTGGTATATTGTCTGTATGTAGTGACTGATTCATTTTGATTCAATCTTATCAAATAAATGAGGGTTTATGAATTTTAACATATCTTATGATAATGTAATATGCATGTGTGTTGTGTTGTTCTTACACAACAATCATACCTATATGTGTTTTGTGTGCAGTATTTAAAAAACGCTTCATCATTGTTATTAAAGTTGTTTTTAAAATAATGTATCTATGAAATGTATTTTTTTTTATTGAATTGGCTGCTTTAGTAACTTTATTGTTTTACTGATTGCAGTAATCATGAATAAAATTGTAAAGTGGGAATGAAACAGCTTTAAGTGTTCTATTTTATATGTGTCATTGATTGCTTATGATTTCATATTGATTCATATATTATTTTCTTACAGCTATGGTAGAAACATTCAAAGACTGTACAATTGTATCAATAGCATGTGGTATACAGCACTCGGTGGCACTGGATGAATGGGGCCAACTGTTCAGCTGGGGTTCCGACAGCATGGGCCAACTGGGCAGCAACCTTGGTGCACACGCCCAAGACAAACCTAAGTTCGTCAAGAATCTCGCCACTAAGAATGTTATACAAGTTGCTTGTGGGGCATACCATTCAATAGCACTTACAAATAGTAAGTGTCAGTTTTTCTTAACAAGTATTTTGTTTACAAATAGTTAATACTAGTTTTGCTAAATAAGTATCTTCTTCATTCGGTTATATTCATTTGACTTACGTCAAGAGAGGTCAAAAGTTAAATCTCTGTATATTCATCAGCATTGGTATTGTAGATAGATCAGAAATGGCCACCCTATTTCTTAAAACTACAAATTGACTTAAGTTTAATTAAATATGATTGTATGTGTCCACATTTCATAACTTACTTTACTACTTATTGTAGAATCAAAACTTATTTGTGAACACTCTAGATGGGGACCTTTTCGCATGGGGTACAAACAGCTATGGTCAGTGTGGTTTGGGCACTATGACCAACAAGGAGATGATACCTCAGCCAATAACGTCATTGCTTGGAGTCCCTATAGCCCTTATTGCTTGCGGCAGCAACCACACATTTGCCTTATCAAAGTAAGTCCCATCTGTTTCAGATAACTAGTTAAAGATTGGAAATACACAAGTTTGTACATAAATTTAATTGTTATGCTATTATCAATGTTGTGGTTAGATAATATTTTATTCACACAACATAGTGAAGTGAATACATTTGTTTATCTATACTAATATTATAAATGTGAATGTTTGGATGGATGGATGGATGGATGTTTGTTACTCTTTCACGCCCGAACGGCTGAACAGATCTGGATGAAATTTGGCACAGAGATAGATTATAGTCTGGAATAGCACATAGACTACTTTTTATCCCGGTAAAATGTATGGTTCCCGTGGGATAGATGTTTTAATTTTCATACTTTTTATCGCGGGTAACACCGCCGGGCGCAGCTAGTATAATATAAATCATAAAATATAATTATGAATTACCTACATTGAGTACCTACTCACGAGAATTGCATATCTTATATTATATGTATATGTAAAATACTTATCAGAAAAATGTTGACTTCTCTAAAATGGTAGTTGTGGATGTATTTTTAGAAAAGTGTCATTATTTTTAGTGAAGTATGCAATAATAATTATCACTTGTTGTATGATGGAGTTTTAGATGATGAGGAACTGCACATCTTTTGAAAGACGTGTGGAGTTAGCCATGTTATACTATGGCTGGAATCTGGATGTTATTATTGTACCGCTATTAAGGCATATGCTCACTACAAACTATAATTGTCGAAATGTGGATGCACTATAATAGAACACCTCTGCCTAGTCCAACGGTGAATAGAGGCGTGTTATTATATTTCTTTAGTTATTCATTTTTTGTAGGTCTGGTGCTGTGTTTGGATGGGGTAAAAATTCACAAGGCCAACTTGGACTCCAGGACAGAGAAAATAAATGTTACCCTACACATTTGAAAACTTTAAGAAATGTTAAGGTACAGTCTCATCATAATCTGTAAGTAAATAAAAATATAAGATGTTTATGACCTCATTGAGTAATGCTTGCAGTAAAATGGATATTTACTTAAAATCGCATTCGCGATACAGAGCTATAGGCATGGCATGTGACGTCATTGCATAAAGACAGTATGTGACACCACTCTACCCACTATTGCTTTTATCAAACTAATTACGTATATCTTTACTATGACGTTAACATATTTCGAAAATGCTTTCACGTTACCCTCTGTCACCAACATAAGATTTAATATATAACTATAGAAAATTAATAATTCTCAAACGACCTTTTCCCGTTACAAGTCATTAGCACGGTCCGAGAATGAAGACAAATTTATTCATTAATCGACTACTGCGCAAGACTAAAACCTTGCAGACATAGTAATCGACTGCTGTGCGATTCCAAACCTTACCACGCTACACCGCAAGTTAATGTTTCAACTAAACATTATTCAACTAATTGTATCCTTATCTTTTTTATCAGGTGTGCCACATATCGTGCGGCGAAGACTTCACAGTGTTCCTTACGTTGGACGGGGGCGTGTTCACGTGTGGTGGTGGGCAATACGGCCAGACTGGCCACGGCACTACTAGAGAGGAACTCGTGCCTAGAAAGGTATTTAAGCGTTATTAGCGGTCACAGCTGACCTAGGTTGAAGATGGTGCGACGATTTTGACACCCTTGCGGTGAAAACGTGGTCACAACTAGCCCCACACAAGTGGAGTCGTAAAGGAGTCGTAAAAAACGGTTCATAAATGAAGGAAATCTGAG
Source organism: Pheosia tremula (assembly GCA_905333125.1). Taxonomy (NCBI): domain Eukaryota; kingdom Metazoa; phylum Arthropoda; class Insecta; order Lepidoptera; family Notodontidae; genus Pheosia; species Pheosia tremula. Next base: position 3,711,351 of record HG995405.1, on the reverse strand, counting down.
GTAACAAACATAAAAAAAAATTAAAAAAAAACCAACTGAAGTGAGACCCTCCGCCTTTTGAAATCGGTTAGAAAAGGATTTCAACCGCTTCCTGCAAAAATAGTTTTTCCATTATAGTGAAAGAATTAGCCCAATGGAGAAGGAATTTGATGTGTAGGTGTCTTGTTGGTGGCCTAGGCATGTCCAGTATTGGAAGTGTTTCGCCCGAGGGATGGGTGTACGTAAGAAATAGGGGAACGTTGATACTGTCAGGTGATGGAGCTGATGGGCAGCACGGTGACGCAAGTGGCGTGCGGGCGGCGCCACCTGCTGTGCCGGGTGGGCGAGCGCGTGCTGGCGTGCGGCTACGGCGCGCGCGGCCAGCTCGGCTGCCCGCACATGGCCGTGGCGCTGGTGCCCACGCCTGTACCGATCGCGCCCAACGACGAGTCCCCGGTCAGTTGACATTACATATATACACTAGCTGCGCCCCGCGGTGTTACCCGCGATTAAGATTGACCCCTAAATTACCACTACCTATGCAAAAAATTATTTCGATCCTTTGCTATAAGAAAAAATAAAACAAATCTATGCCACGGAAACCATACATTTTACCGGGATAAAAAGTAAGCCTATGTGCTATTCCAGACTATAATCTATCTCTGTGCCAAATTTCATTCAGATCCGTTTAGCCGTTCTGGCGTGATTGAGTAACAAACATCCATCCATCCAAACTTTCACATTTATAATATTAGTGGGATTAGTGGGATCTGTACAAAGTAAAATATTATAGGTAAAGTTAGTGAGTTCAGATGTAGCGGGTAAACTCCGCAACTACTGATCGGATTCTGAAAATCATTTTTCTGATAGAAAGCTACATTTTCCCTGAGTGCTATAGGCTATCTTTCACCGAGGTACCGCGACCAAGGCCGCGGGCAGTAGCTAGTTTACGTTGTCTTGTGGAGACAGAATCCGAGAATACCTAATAAGAAGTAGCCGTGTTCGAGTATGAATTCGCTGTATATCCTATAACAGTAACATAATTTATCAATTACAGTGAAATATGATGTAGCAAGTGCTTAAATTTTGTGTTACTTTAAGTATAAGTATCAATTTAATTGCTTGTCTAATATCCCTTATAGGTCTTACGGCATTGATTTCGATATGTGAGACTTTTAATGATCTTATTAACATAACAATTCTATTGTTTTTGGATACAGACTGAAACCGCTCCTCAGACTAAGGTGAATCAACTAGTAGTATTAACGTATCTAGAAAGTATTATGTCATTATATTTTTTGGCACTCAATGCATGCTTCGTTTCGTAGGTATTCAATTATGTGTATTAATCTCAAGAATATTTTAGCCATAAATAATAGATATAACTCTTTACATAGCAAATAACATAGATGTTATCTTATGCTGAAAATATATTGCTACTATGACTATATAGAATAATGTTATACATTTCTAATAAAATGACTCATAAGTGACAAATGTTCAGACACACTCACACTATTCATATTGAGTGAATAGGCTATTTGGATACATTACACACAAGTATTTGGCTATCCAAGATACATTAGATGGGATTTACACTTTTGGCGAAAGAGTGCAACCAAAACAGCTCTTTCTGCCCAATCGGGTCGAGGGTGGTTTTTAGTCTTAAAAAAATACCCTCAAATTTATATAAAGTTATAATCGAGTATAAAGCCACTATAACGCACTTTTTCCACCGAAAAGTGTGTTATAATGCTTTGTAATCCATTATAAATGTCTATAAATGTAGGGATAAGATTATTAATAGTGGACTGTTCTTCTGTAGCCTAAGAAGAAGGCGAAGACCGACTCGACGACGTTCGGTCGCACTAGCGGCGCGGGCGCCTCTAAACTAAATGTTGAGTCATTTCACTATTTTTTCAACAAATATATATTTTCTGACTGTTTTAATCTTATTATTATTATGTCATAGAGATCAATTTAGAAGTGTTAGTAATATTTATAGGAGTACAATATCTATAGATTGTTTCGTGTAGGTACCTAATTTATTACTTTTGTATGTAATGTTTATTTGTCATAGACATTGATAATTGACGTATATACATTATTACTTCTATCAACATTTGTCAAATAATTCCTCTCACTATTCGTAGTTGTGCAACAAAATATACTTATCATTTAATCACTCTTTTGATTCGCAGCAATTTGGCAAACGTAAATATAGAGTATAATGTTGCCACCTAGTATGTTGTTACATATAATATATATGTGATATTTTAATTTACAGTTTTCACAGGACCTGTTAAAAGGTCCTATTAAGGTGTTCGCTGGCGGCGATCACAGCTTCCTAGTGATCGATTATGCCAGATCTGGCCCCGTTGACTTTCGTACGCCGGAGCATACGAAACAAATTCTGACATTGAGTATACCGAAATTAGCAACTTGTCAGATGTTTAAAGATAGTGATGTAGTTAATCAGGTAAGTGATATATGTGATACATTCAAATGAGTATGTCACAAGTAATATATAATAGCCCTTTTTAATGTTCCACTGTTGGCACGTGCCTCCCTTCAATGCAAGGAGGGATTAGGTTATAGTCCACCTGGCTGGTGCGGGTCGGCGGACTTAACACATCTTTTCATTCAGACATGCAGGTTTCTTCACGATGTTTTCCTTCACCGTTTACCAAGACGTAATCATGGTTCACAATAAGATTCGCATATGAAACGCAGAAATCCCAGAGGTGCGACTAGTGGTTTCAATCCTCGACACTCGATACCAAGGCGAGCTTTCTACCAACTTGGCTACCACTGCTTATCGTCACAAATCACACACAAAAATTGTAACGAAAAATTATCCTATTGATTTCTCTTATATTTACACAAAAATTACACAATGAAATATATCTAGTTTTGCGGACTTTAATTATGACACTAGGACGTCAACCACCTCAGCCCGCCTGTGACCATGTAAAGTAGCCGAAACGTTTGGAACGTAAAAACAAAATAAACCCGATAAAATCCGAAGAATTAGTTTTATTTCAATGTAAAATTATTCTTTAACTAATATTATTAACGTCTCGTTTTCTATGATTAGGATCTCCTGGCATACTTGGAGACTGCATTCGGCTCCCTGGCGTGCGTAAACGGATCGTTTCTAGCGGCGAACAACGCGCACTTTGGTTGTAACACTAAAGTACCCGGCGTCGATCTCAAGAAAGCCGAGGAGGCATTCACTTTAGTTAGCAGATTTGAAAATTCATCTATAAAAGAACTTGTAAGTGATTGAAACTTTATAAAAAAAAAAATACAACCGAAATGAGAACCTCCTCATTTTTGAAGTCTGTTAAAAATAAAAATGTGCCCATGTTACTGTGATGAAAAAGTCTAATACAATCATCTATACATATAAATAAAATTGGAGTGTCTGTTTGTAATATTAAAATAGCCGCTTTTTACTAAGTGCATTTGGATGTATACACGTTACCTATACCGAAACAACATTTTTTACAATTTTTGTCTGTCTGTCTGTCTGTCTGTTTGTTCCGGCTAATCTCTGAAATGGCTGGACCGATTTTGACGGGACTTTCACTGACAGATAGCTGATGTAACAAGGAGTAACTTAGGCTACTTTTATTTTAGAAAAAAACATAGGATCTCACGAAAAAAAATTAAAACCAATTAAAACCAATGCAGCGTTGCGCCTGATTATGTTTGATAGCAACAACCTGAAATGCGTCCCGCGGGCTCAGAACGCGCGTGCAGGCTGTTGCCAACGGTTGTGTCTTTGTTAAATACCACGCGAACGAAGTCGCGGGTAACAGCTATTAAAAATAAATATTACATTAAATACTTTAAAGTGCTTACTGGTACTTCAGTGTACTGCTTATTTGATGTTTATAATATAATTTTTTCCACAACTGTTCACTTCCAAAACCAACAGATGACTGTCTTTGGTCTCACTACGATGTCTTTTTTTTCAGATATTTAGTCATTTAACAGATAATATAATAAAGAAAATTAAGGTGTCGCCGCCGGATGCGGAGGCTCTAAGAATGTTTCTGATCCTGCCTCTCTACCATGAAATGAGAAATCCTCGGCGACACGTCGAGTTACAGGTAACATGAAGAATATATATTACCATAAACACAGAGTCCTGGTATTAACATGGGTAAAAACATGGGAATAATATATACTGTTATTTAAAAAGTGCAAACTACCCCTTAAACCTGCGCGACTGTAGTGCATTTGTGATGATTATGTAAAGTCCGAATTTCAATGTCGATTTAAAAAACAACTTTGTATACAAATACACAATTGACATTCTATTGGAAAGAAAATGATCTCTTTAAAATCGACGTTTCGAAATTCTGCCTTCACACACAATGACCAAAAATGTGCTTAAGTATAGGCTTAGTATCCCTTTAGTCCTTGTAGTCCCTTTCTGAATCACACTGTATTTAGAAATGTTAGTGACATTAAGATCACCTAAAAAAAATAGTAGGTAATTCCAATGATAAGTAACCGACGAATTAAGGCAAAAAAAAATTAAGGCATAATTTGTGTTCCACTGAATATTTGTTGGGTTGCTATAAAAAACATTTCATTTATAGGGTCCATTTGCGGAAGTGTTCAACAACTTGTCCACGCACCCGCAAAGGATAGTGAACCTTTGGTGGGAGGCGCAGACAACAGAATACTTTGAAATGCTCGTTGACATATTCAAGAGTGTCATCGTATATGAGCTTATGCAACCGACGGTGCGCGCTAATAAGGTTAATATATCAGAATAAAATAAACCTTAATCGTATCAGAAGTCTTGAAATGTGCGCTATTTCTTATTATATTTAGAGCGCATTTTAGTGTGTAACACACTATAATGCCCGAATTTATTGGTCGCTTAATTTTTAATCTTTCTTTTTTAGAAAATATATTTCACGCATAGTATAATACAGATCCTGAATACATTATCATTATTGAACAAAATTAACTTCACGAATCCGAAGAAACCCAAGATACCGGCGGAATGTTTTTACATAGAAGACTTATGTAATTATGTGGACATAGCTTCAGATTACATCAACTGGCTGTCGGATCAAAATGTACGTAAAATATGTATGAGACAACTTGAAATTGCTTGGATTTCTAAACATCCTTTTAACTACCGTAGCTTTGCAGTTTTGAGAATTTCAGAGTGTGCTTACTTTTTTGGTCTTAATTTGTAGATAACTGTAAGGATTTATTATAAATAATATCTTCGATATAACGGTACCGAAGGCAGACGCGTCAAAGGGCACCAATAATGTGGACCGATAATCCTGAGAATGCTGTCAGTGGGTGTTCGTACCATGTGGTGTACCGCCTTCTGGCGCATACGACTGTAACGTTTTGGAGAGTTATCAAAATAGTCGCAAACTTCAGTATTGAGTCTTTGATATTGAAAAAAATGCCTTGTCTTTATACTTTATTATATAAAATATAATGAATACGTGAGAAGAAAAAAAAGCGATAACTATTTTTAAGTCCACTACGTTCTAATTGCTTTTTTTTTATTACATTATAGGCAATTATTTGATCTCGATCTCACCTGATGGTAAGTGACGATGAGATCTACGATGGAGCATACTTGCCTAGGTAGGAAGGCGGCAGTAGATAGAGACGCTACATTCACTAGGCACATGCAGCGCAGCTGATCTGACCCGCCATCCATTATGCAATGTGTGAAAGGATATATGATGTCACTATATAGAACCCATCTCATTTCCTTGCAGTCAAATCAACCACACATGTGTAACTACGCGTTCCTATTCGATGTCCAATGCAAATCGTTGCTGCTCAAGATAGATCAACGCCTACAAATGCAGGTCGCCATAAGTCGAGCCGCCACCGAGATATTCACGCGAATGTTCATAGACCCCACCTACGAGTACCATAGAGACCAGTTCTTGAACTTGACAGTGTCTAGGAACCATATAGTGAGGGATACCATGACGCAGATCAGCAATCACGATAGTTCACAGCTCAAAAAACCTTTAAGAGTGAGTATCGCAACACCTCTGGTGTTTTATTACCAGCTAGAGAGAGATGCAGGCAAATATGGTTGTTACGAGTCTGATGCTATTATCTGTCTGTGGTTTTGAGTATCTCACAACGGAGTTGTTAAGAGAAACTTTCTGTATTCTTTTGTTCTGCTAATTCTTGAGTGAGGGATGACAAACTCATACAGCACACAACTACGTACGCATGCACACTCTTGCAAAATAAAATCATGTCTATACACACATACTAAAGAAAAGCTTATGGCCAACGCCTATAAAACCTTAGCAGAGGGTTACACCTTAGGAAGCCAAGGCCAGCCTAATCTGTATGAGATATATACCTATATATTATATATTCTCTGTGGTTTCGGTATCGACTTTCGTATCGACCAATTACGACTGGGCAACAAAATTCATATTTAATGTCACATATTTACAAAGATTAAAATCCAATATCGTTAGGTAGAATTCGTTGGCGAGGAAGCTGAAGACGCCGGCGGCGTTAAGAAAGAGTTCTTCTTGCTGCTACTGAAAGAAATCTTCGATCCTGTGTACGGCATGTTCAAACAGTCTGAGGAGACGAACATGATCTGGTTCTCGAATAATCCTTTTGAGGATGACGTCATGTACTATCTGATTGGTGAGTGCTTGATGTTTACAAAAACACTAGATTTTGGAAATTCATGTGTTTAACATTAACATCATAAAAATACCATACAATGGACTAGGGGCGAACCCAGTACTGGCATTCACTAACTCATCTAGTGACATCCCCTAATCCCAAATCTTGTTGTAGACAAGCAATAGCAATAATCGCAATATTTTCTCCCAAATCGCAAATGTTCGTTTTCTTCGTTTTTATAAGCGCTTTGCTATCCCTAGTTTTTTTGCAAGATATGTAATCAGCCTAGGATTCTACGGTGAATCTCTATACCACAGTCCAAACTAGGTGTTAAAAAATTAAATTGTACCTGCTTTACTCACGAGGACTTCCAGGATAAAAAATGCCAGTACACCTATCTTTGAACCAAATTTCATCTTAGTCCGCACAGCCGTTGTTGCATTATGCTCACTCAAACAAACGCACTTTCACATTCATACAGCAGTAAGGATCCATCTGTAAATAATTTTGTTTTCAGGTGCCATCTACGGCCTAGCTATATACAACTCCATAATAATTTACGTTCCGTTCCCATTGGTTTTATACAAGAAATTGTTGGGTGAATCTGTGATGTTAGACGACTTATCGGACTTGTATCCGACCCTCGCTAATAGCCTTAAAAGTTTACTGGATTACCCCGATGAAGACATGGAAGAGGTTAGTATATTATTCACTATAGCTTCTCTATAGCAGTAAAAACGAAGTTGATGAGAAAAGAGTATCGCTTATTCAAACCCCGGCTCACACCTCACGGATTTCTGGATTTCATATCGTGCGACTCTCGCAGAGAGTGCATAAAGCCGGCGGTCCTGCGTCTGATCTCTTCGATCGTATCGAATGCCCCTACTAGACTATAAGAGTAAAGGAAGAAAAAGTGCACATGTGCTTGCGCATACGATTGTGCACAATTATCTCCTGCATAGTTGGCTAATCACCGTTAAGATTAGCCGTGACCGAAATTTGGTCAGAAGGTCTATTATTACACTTGGTGAAGACAATTATTGCGTTCTTTGAAATCTAAGGTCGCCTGCTAATGTAATGTTACAAATGTAGAACGTTCTCTGAGTGCTGAGTGCTTGGGACTGTCGCGAGAGAGCTCGCTACGAGAAACTTGTTCAATACGCCGCTACACAGATGGCGCTGCATTCGCCAACCAAGAAGAAATGACGATTCCCCATATAGTTCTGAAACACACTATAGGAGTTATCGCAGAACCTAAACGTATATAATTTATAAGAACTCTACACTAATTGTTGGGGCATATCGAATAGCCCCGCTAAACTAAACACACGCTTGGATGAAATAATTTCCCTTTTCCGCCAAAGGAACTTTAGTATCTAGTTCTGTCATTTCTTGTCATACTTTTATGACTTAACTATTCGATTAAAAAAAATAGATCCCATCATAATTGAAAAATATATTTAGTGTAAATTTATTTCAGGTTTTCAGCTTATGTTTTGCAGTGAACACAGAGGTGTTTGATCAGATACAAGTCCACCCTCTGAAGGAGAATGGCGTGAATATCCCGGTGACGCACGAGAACAAACAGGAGTACGTCGAGCTGTACGTCGATTTCTTGCTTAACAAATCCGTCGAGAATCAATTCAAAGCTTTCAACCAAGGTTTTCAGAAGGTGTGTTCCTTTAGCTTTTAGGGTTCTGTACACATACGGTCCTCCCGAACGGAGCTCTATTTTTGTACCAACGTTCACCGCCCGTCTGGTAAAGTCTGCTACGTTCTAAATGAGATAGGAACTCGAACTTAACTTACAGTCAAGTCACTAATTTTAGACATGTTTTGTACCTAGGCCTATCACTCAAAAGGCTTCGACAAAAGAAGCTGTAATGTATGTATCTTGCGAGATAAACTGACCGTTGTATTTTTTTTTCAGGTATGTGGCGGTCAAATGATTAAGCTGTTTAGATCATACGAACTGATGTCAGTTGTCATGGGCAACGAGGAGTACGACTGGGAGACGTTTGAGAGCAATTGTGAATATAAAAATGGATATACAGCCAGCGATCAACAGATAAGGTAATAATCTAAATATGACATAACACTTGAGGCATTTCTATTTACTGACTGTCTGTTTGTGACATAATCACGTCTAAATTTTGAAACCATTTGTTTATTTGGTGAGAAAGTATACAAAAATTAAAACTTTGAAACTTACCGTCACGTTGAAAGAAATCTAAAGTAGATTTTCAGTAGCAGGCAGGCAAAGTATTTTCTTTTTTTATTTTCCTTTTTTTTTATTTCCGTGAATATGTGCGTTGTCTAGTATTATTAAGATAATATCACAAAGCGGTGTTCTGAATGTTGTTATAATTTTCAGATGGTTCTGGGAAACGTTTCACGAACTCCCGTTAGAAGATAAAAAGAAATTCCTCTTGTTCCTGACTGGCAGCGATCGAGTTCCGATTCAAGGAATGAGGGACATAAAAGTAAGTTAAAATGTGTTCAAAAATATTTTAATAATTGCGAACATTCTTTCTGTAACTGTATAATATAATAATATCGCCAGACGAACACATCGACTATACAGTCCCACACTAAGCAACGCTTATATTATGGGACACTGGACACTGGACTGAGGGCGAACTCAGTAAATAATACTTACATTGATTTTAATATCGCTCTTTATTTTTTAATATTGTATTTCTGGTAGTAATTTTATTTTATTTCACGATCAAATCAGCGCAATTGGTAGTGCTTTCCGTACCGAAAGTTCGGGGGTAATAATCCCAGTATAGGCAACCTTTACGTAATGATGGATGGCGGGTCAGATCAGTTGCGCTGCATGTGCCTAGTGAATGTAGCGTTTCGATCTACTGCCGCCTTCCTACCTAGGCAAGTATGCTCCATCGTAGATCTCATCGTCGCTTACCATCAGGTGAGATCGAGATCAAATACTTGCCTATAATGTAATAAGAAAAAAAAAAAATGAGCACGAATGTTTGTACCCGAGTCATGAATGTTGAATATCTATATGCTCTTAATATAAGCGTTGCTTAGTTGGTGACCGTGCAGTTGGAGTTTTCGCTTGATGATATTTATTTATTTAAAGTTTTTTTTTTCAATGTTACAGATTAGAATCCAGCCAGTTGCAGACGATAGATACTTCCCCGTCGCTCACACGTGTTTTAATCTATTAGACTTACCGCGTTATAAAACTAAAGAGCGCCTCAAGTACTACCTCACGATGGCCATACAACAGACACAAGGCTTCTCGCTCGTATGATTATATCGACCATTTACACACATATGTTAAAATTTTTAAATGACTTCAACACTCGATGTTGATAACTGAAGATTTGTTATTTCGTTGCATTGATGTCTCTATAGCCAGTCTATTACAGTCAAGTAAACTCGCGCTGTGAACACTCATTTTGGGAATTGGGTGGACTTCCCAAAATCTCGTTTCAACTATCCACATTAATTTTGCCAACTGGTTGTGGGACTTTCAGACGTGAATGGCTGGCTAAGTAGTATAGCTTAACGCGACAAATGACTTTTACGACATATATATTTGTTAGGTAAACAAATTTTGAAATTAACACATTTTGTCATGAGCATGCTAAAGGTAAATAGGAACATCAATGTACAACGTTGTACGCTGTTCCAAGTAAGTTATATGGGGGATAAAATTGAAGCCTCGTGGCCAGTGCCGGATTAAGAGAACGCGGGGCCTGCAGCGAATGCGCTGGGCCTGCAGCGTATGCGCTGGGCTTGGAGCAAATACGCGGGGCCTGTACCTATAACTACCAAGTCCTTCTATTGGAAGATAGGTGATAATACCTTCACATATCTTACTTGATGTAGCAGTGGTGGGAGTGTGTGGCGGGCCTAGTCCCATTAAAAAAAAATATCTTACTTGATAGATGTTTTTGCGCACCGGTCCGCAGCCCCCCCAAGGCGAGGGCCCGTAGTATTCGCTAACTCTTGCTATATAGCTAATCCGGCACTGCTCATGGCGTATATTTATGGTTATAATTAAGGCGTTTTATAAATAGCGTGTTATGGGATTTTGAGATGGTGAGTAAATTTATCTTGCGTTGTTGTTGATTGTATTTTTTTATATTGAATGCGTGTGCATATACGAACTAGCGCGATTGTTGGCGTGTTTTAATTTAAAAGTACACAGCGGGCGGAACGGTTAAGCTTTAATTTTGTTGGCCAATCTTAATTGTCAAAATCTTATTATGTTACTAGCTGTTGCCCGCGACTTCGTCCGCGTGGTATTTAACAAAGACTCAACCGTTGGCAACAGCCTGCTCGCACGTTCTGATCCCGCGGGACGCATTGCAGATTGTTGCTATCAAACTTAATCAGGCGCAGCGCTGCAACATTGGTTTTAATTTTTTTTCGAGAGATCCTATTTTGTTTTCTAAAATAAAAGTAGCCTAAGTTACTCCTTGTTACATCAGCTATCTGCCAGTGAAATTCCCGTCAAAATCGGTCCAGCCATTTCAGAGATTACCCGGAACAAACAGACAGACAGACAGACAGACAAAAATTTTAAAAAAGGTTTTTTTGGTATAGGTACCGTGTATACATCCAAATGCATTTAGTAAAATGCGGTTCTTTTAATATTACAAACAGACACTTCAATTTTATTTATATGTATAGATAGGCTTACTAAAAAGCGCTTGATTAGGCGCCATGCGTTATATTATTTTATTGGGCGCTAATAGAGCCAAAAAGCGCTAGAGCTCGCGCCGATAGCGCTATGTTAGCATCACTGCAAAGTGTTTTGGATATATATCATTAACCAACCTCTCACGCCGCTCTACCCTGTCGTCGTACCGTCTCGCCTTCTGTATGTACTTACAACCATTATTTTAATTATCAGGAGCAAACGAATTTTTTAAAATAAATATTGATTTGATGTTATGATTGACATTTTAGTTAAGGTCCTTATCTCAAATTCATACAGATATTCCGCTTTTAATATCGGTGTATAATGTACACATGCCTAATAGCTGTCTGAAGTATATTCCAAAGTATATTCTTGAAGTAGGTAGGTATCTCACGCACATTAGGCTGAAAGATTGCAGTGCGCTCATACATCTGAAGCTATGGAGATAGGTTAGCGCTTGACAGCTGTCATTTGGACCAAGCTACATTTAACAGAGTATAACAGATTGCCATAAAAAAAAAACAATAGTCAACTTGTATTTTAACTAGCGTGCGATAAGACATGATACGTAATATCCGAGCGTGCGTCAGGAATTGAGACGTTAAAAATAATAAAATAAATAAATATTGCAAGATAAACACACAAACTTTATGGGCCCAACCTATGCAACGCGCGTATTATGGGTACCGTACAACGGACTGGGGCACAGACCAGGGCATATTAAGATAAGTAAACATAATAATAAATTATTACTCTTCAGTCGGTGCCTTCCGTTAATATAAATATGTACTCATGTTGTTTGTATGTTTTGTATATTATTATACTATTTTGATTATAAAATCATACCCGTATTTTATTCGATTAAACTTTTTATAGAAATGTTTTATTTATTTTAAACAAAGACAATTCGCATGTATGTGTTTTTAATTTTGAAGCATTTTTTCATTTAATTGTATAAGGTTTTTTTAAATAATTTAGTATACTGACACATTATGCTTTTTGTTAGAAACTCAACGATTGTTTACGCAAGTCTAGCCACAGTATAGAAATATGTGTAGTAGCGCGCACCGTTCTATATACTATTTTATATACTCTACAAAACAATCTTATAAGTATTTCCAACCGAGAATAGTCTATGAATATCTTGGAAGCGGCAATAAGCAACACTGCGTATTTCTGTACGGTATTTAGAGGGCAAGTAAATCGTTACATATGTGTCGTATATAAAACATTGACTGCTCATAATATAATGTAGATGTGACCATAACATTGTATATAATAATGGTAACATCTGTGATATTAAAATAACGCTGTCCACATCACTCGGCGACAATATTACGGCTTTTTGTGATAATTATTGATTTCGTTATAAATTATACGTGTTGTACATAATATGCATAGCTTGGCTAGGTTGCTGTTATTGTTTGGAAGCATTTACTGTGCACATCACCCTGGATACTCGGCGTGGTTTGTACACATTGTATGTATTGTGTGATAATATATATTTTCATACATAAGTGTTATTTTATTGAAACTACTATTTTGTAAGCAACCCGACACCATTTCAGATTGTGAACGTAGTGTAACATGCATACAATCGCAAGGAAATCGAAATAAATGAGAGATATATTGGCATTTTACATAATTTATTTAATTTAAAATATAATTACATAATGAAATACCAAATTGATAAGGTCATTTCAACATTTTATATACAAAATATTCGTATAATCTCTTCATGACTAGGTAGATACGAAATAAGCTTAGCCAATAACATGGGTTAACGTTTACTTTGGCAGAAGCGTCGAATTTGTAAGGAATCCAATTTCATAAACATTTTATTTTCAATTGTAGCTGATATGGAAAGGTGTATACTGGATCAATTGGATGTTGTATGAAATAACTGTTTATGATATTGGCAAATGAGTATTATTTACATTTTGTATTAAAAAGCGATCGCATATTTTTGCAATGTATAAAGCCGCACATTTACATCGAAAATAATGGGAGACATTATTATAAAAAAATGTTTATTAGATTTTGATTTAGACGATCCATGATTTGAACGTGATAGTGTTATTTATATTTTTTTTTTATGTTTATATATTTACTTACATACTAATTAATGGTTAAAAATAATTTAATCCTAGAATTAAGTACTGATTATAATCCCGTACATGCCTCAAGACTTTAATACCTAAAGTCTATACAAGTACCTTGTTTGCGAAGTCCCGGCGACTTCGTCAATACCGAACCAATTGATTTGATGTTTGTTTTAATGAGATGATGTTAATTATGTTGACGGTACTAACGTTTTGCCCCCAATTAGCTGTAAGCAGACACGCTTACATCAGTACCGTCAACATAAAAAAGAAAATCGGATTTCGAACGCCTAAGATAATATTCACATCGCAGATGTTTTTCCGATGTGATTATTTTCTAGTGGTGTGTTAGTAATACTATAAGATCTAATTTAGTATGAGGATCGGCCTGAAATATCTTCGAAGTGCTGTGTGCCGGGGGGCACGCGGTACCCAGGGTAGTTGTTGTTGAGGGCGTTCTTCGCGAAGAAGGATGTATAGTCCTTTTTGACCTGCAAATAGAGTTCAAAATTTTATGCTATACCATTCATATATTTTGTGCAAGTGGAAAGTCATAGAGTTCCGCTGCGAATAAGTTTATTTCTATTGTGTCGCAACATCGTGACGTCACAGGAGCTTAGACTTACACATGCATTGGCCGTTGAAACTACACGTGTCTAAAACGCAAAGCTCCAGTAGAGATTGATGAGTGACATACTGTAATATGCGATTTAGTCTATTACGTGATTTAATGATGATACACTGATAAATAACTCTGAACGCAGCCCTACCTGCATATTTCAAATTGAAAGTATTTTCGATTGAACTTAACTTCCATAGACGCCTAAATGTAGTTTGAAAAAAACTTCATTAATTTCATTTTTGCCGTATACCAATTTCTTTTTATGTAAGCAAATATTTTAAGCGCAATAAGATATGTATTTAGTATAGAGTTAACCGATTCGCGAGGGGGCAATAACTAGCTAAATTGGTACCTATATTTTCCTTCGAAGTGGTGAGAAATCGTCCCTCAATAGTTCCCTTTGTTTTTTTTAGACCCGCGCTCTTCCCCCTACGATAGCCGATACACCCAGTAATGCGTGCCTACCGTATTAAACTTTTTTATGAATGAGAAATTAAAAATTCGAATACATTTTTTCAAAACATTGCCACTGTTTTATAGCGGCCAGTCTCAGTTTTGAATCTCTTATCCGTTAAAATATGATATCCACGTTCAGAGTCATCTACCGATAAAACTGATAATATAGCAAAGCCTAATACTAAACCGGAGATAGGTGCTTGCGACTACAGAAAGATCAGATTTGCCTGCCATCGAGTGCCGAGATCTGTTAATGGAAAGTTGTAACATAAGAGTAACATTATAGCGCAACAGTCCGACACTTACGACGGCATTAAAGTCCGTACGGACCGGGTAGGTACACTCCTACGCCTCGTTCATCGCAACCAATTCGGCAAGCGAAAATTGGCGCAGCTAAAACAGAGAACGGTAGGGTTTTTCATTTTATTCGCTCGGTGGCCCCTCGATCTCTAAGGTATGTTGTAATAAATGACGTCAGCGTTTTGTGTAAAATGCTTCAGACTTATGAAGACGCCTGTAAGACCCTTATGTCTCGCGATGACACGTTGTTTTCTACAATGTAACGTTAGAGAATAAACCTGATGTTTTTACCCATAGTGAGCAGTTTTGACTGCATGAGATTTGTGCTAGTGCTAAGATTTTTTTATTTTACCTATTTTTATACCATTTAGCTAAAAGAGTAACCACTGAGTTTCTTGTCGGCTCTTCTCAGTGGAACCAACATTCCGAAACAACTTTTGACTATTCATGTGTGCTTTTTTTGGCCTACATGAATAATATTTAAAGTCATTTTGATATTAAATTTAATTTGTTGGTTGGTTGCTTATATTAAATTGAATGTGTTGGTTACAATGTGATTAACATGTAACTGTATTCATATAAATGATTGCATGAATAATTAGGGAATTTGAAATGGGGATTGTAAGTGCAACGAGCTTAGTCACATTGTGGGTCGGTAGATATATACAGCATGCGTCTTGTTATACCTAATTTAGCTTTTATTTTTAATTTAGCAATGACATTTAAGCCTGCTCATACCATGAGCCCCTGCTTCGTATATACATATAGGTATTATTATTGTAACAATAATAATATTTGTGCTCCTACGAAAATATATTACGATACTTTCCAATTATTAGCCGAGTCGAGACGAGCAAACACGAGCGGCCAATGCGCCACACATCGCTATCTTATAAATGACTCGCCTATATTCTTCAGAGATCAGGTTTGATTATACTTTGTCAAAATTGTACTTATTGACTTATAGCCGGACACAAATACTTGAACGGCCTATTTGAACTATATAAACGTCACATAAGCATGAATAGGCAGACAATAATAAAATAAATATTGTACTCTCTTTCACAGGATCTACTAAAACTTGCACTCTAATAGATAGTGTAATAAGTACCTAGCTATAATCTAGGGTTAGTTTCACATAGGTAGGTATGTACCTTGCGTGGTCTGCAGGCGGGGCCTTTGGCCAGTTGCCTTCTGGCCTCGTTCTCAGCGGCCACGGCCTCCTTCACCGTCTGCGGCGGCCACTTTTGATCCCCACGCATATTGACACCTCCTGTGAGTGAATTAATCTTGTAAAGCAATCCGAGGTTTATCTCACATCATTCACAAAATATCACCCCCGTAAAAACCGTATCAAATCGACAGGTATCTATCTACTGCTCGTGCCTATTGAGCAACAGATCTTTATTGATTATTTTTAATATTACGTGTCTAATGATGACAGTACATAAATGGTACCTTTATGACACGCCTATTGGATTTAAAAAAACGTAGGTGAGAAACATCTTTAAACCCATAAAACCCGCGCAGGTTTATTGTTTAAATCCTTAAGGTGTCGTATGTCAGTTGTGTATAAAAAAAGCAATTTTGTAAACAATAAACGAGCGACCGGCACCCGGCTGTATTATGTGTGCGAAGCGAACGCTCGGAAAGCACTTTATGCGCTTTGATATTGCTATTGAGACAAATAAAGGTATCATTTTCTCACCTGCTTCTTATAAAACACAATTTAGACTGTTTGAACAGGCTAGACTTTCGTTGTATTGTATCGTCGCTACATTTAATACCCCAGTGAGTGGTAACTTAACCTTTCAATCGTTTTGGTTAGTAGGTAATTAATGCGTAAGTGTAAGCATAGTACAATAATATATTACGCCACTCCTTCCGAGATAACTAGGTCACGTGATTGGCCCAAGAGTACGTTTTAGGCCATCTTCCAATGAGCTGTGTTAATTCTGTTAAAGATGTCAATGAATGACAACACTGATCGTGTTGAAGTCCATCGTCGGAAGGGAATAACTGGCATAGCATATCGTTATACCATGAATGGAAGTTACATTTTGGGTACTCCGGCGAGTTCCTCGACTGTAGCCAGTAGTCGGGCAGTTGCGGAATAAGTTACCTTTCAATGAAGCCGTAGCGGGCTGACTCGAGAAGACCTGGGGCGGCTTCTGATGTACAGGCTGCTGTTGGCGCAGCGTGATGGTGGATGGGGGCGGCTCGAACGGCCTCTGCGCCTGGTACTCGGGGTATCCCGGCGAGTACTGCGGCTGCGGCGAGTAGCCCGGGGACAGCTGCGGCTGTGATCCTTGTATCTGTATAATTGATGTGGTCATATCATGCTGCTTATAGTGCGAGCATATTTTTAGGTAAGTCACATTGTTTTGTAATCAGTGCTTAAGTGAGTTATTTGAAAGCCTAATAAGGCTACGGAGTATCATACGATGGCAGGCTTTACTTTATTCGAAAACATTATATGTGTCAGTAGTATTTGAAGTAGGTAGTATTATAAGAACATTTCCACAACTATGAATCAATTAGCCGTTTTAAAACAAACACAAAAGCGTCAGACTTATCAGACCCTTTGCATTGGGCTAGCTAGAGATTAAAAGAACAGAATAAACTTAAGTCAGAATAGGTAGGTAGGTACTTCGGTAAATACGAGAATGTCATCATGAACCAGTGTAGACAATGATTCATAAAAGTTGATTGAGAGCGTTGGCACCGAATTCCTCGTTCATTCTTGGCTCGCGTTTATTATGTACTATGAGCGTAATATTTAGGAATACAGTACCTATAACTAAACTATTTTTTTAATGTATCCTTACTGACAGATCGAAGATAAGTCCATCTAGCGCCGATGTTTTGTCTTTTCGAATCCAATCTAAGCATTATATTCTGTTGCCTTTGATCCTACGTAGACTTAACATTAGTCTACCGGGGTTAATTAATTGTGACGACGAAATCTGTCTGCCAAGCATAGCTGTCGTTACAACAACAATAGCGATATGCAACACTTATTATAAGTTCCTTGAAAATAGTGAACACTATAGAAAGCTTTTGCAATTATTATACTAGATCAAATATTATACACCTGGCAATGTATGCACTATTTTTTAGGACCAATATACACCTAGATGCGCACAAATTTTAGTAAAATAAAGACCAATCATGCTCTGTTAATGAAACAAAAGAATGAAACCAATCGGCGACGTTGATGTTCTTCGACGGGTACCTGAGGGGAAAGAGGGGCTGGTACGGGGGCCCAGCGGTTCTGCTGTTGGCGGTAGGGCTGCGGCGCGATGCCCGGCGACGGGGGGCCCTGGTGGTAGGGGGCGACGGGAGACGCGGATACGCCTGGCCCGACAGGGATCAGTTTACTCAGTCCAGTTGCCTCCTGCTTCCTTCCTTCACAGTATCCAGGCTGCGACTGAGGTACTTGGTACTGGGGTTGGGAGGACGGGGCCTGGTACGGCTGGGACTGGTATTGTGGTTGGTACTGAGGCTGTGCCTGGTATTGAGGCTGTGCCTGGTACTGAGGCTGTGCCTGGTACTGAGGCTGTGCCTGGTACTGAGGTTGTGCTTGATACTGAGGCTGTGCCTGGTACTCAGGTTGCGACGGATACTGCTGAGAGGGTGGGGATTGCTGCGCGTCGTTGTAGTTTGCGGGACTCTGCTGTTGGGATTTATAATGTGGCTTGTAATACACATTGTATACGTACGGTAGAATTCCGATTAACCGAGCGAACCTAACCATCTTAAGAAAATTTGTAAAATAACCTTCGGAAGTAACTTAATGTCAAAAATTTTACATGGTCATGATATACGCGCTATATGTCATGACCAAATCAATAACATAAGATATGGAGCATAGGATTTGTATATATGTAGTGGCATATTTACCTACTATCTATGGATTAGGCAGATAGGAACGATTTTTTTTATTTAAATTATAAAAAAAAATATTCACACCAATTCGAGCTCGGTTATATAGGGGTTCTACCGTACTGTTCCTATAATAGCCTTATCGCATGCAATTATCCGCCGCCACCAAAGCGATTGCTATGTGCAGCTGTGTTGTCATTTGCTTCTAATTCAACATTTATGTACATAAGATCTTATCGAATTGAGCATGCACTTGTGTGATCAAATTACCTGCGGCGTTTGATGATATCCGTTCGTTTCGGGCACCGGTGGCCACACTACTTTCTTCTGACCTGAAACAAAGTAGTTTAGTAATTAGTTGTTGATGTGAGTAAGATCTCTCAGTGTTTGTTGTACTTCTGGCAGTTTTTTTGCTTATAGAGAACCGATGAAATGACAAGTTGAATAATTTTTTTTTTCAGGATTACAAGACTTTGCTACCCTCTTCCCTCACTTAATACGAAAACAATATTTAGATCATATATCGCTAACAAAACTTTGATGCCAAGAAACACGATGATTTCGGTAGATTAGTTAAAGCGGGATATTTTAGCTTGAATAGTTTTAGAGGTTCGCCTTTGACATGCTCATGAAATGTTAAATTTAAGAGCAATCAAACCTACTCTTGGCTCAGTAACGCGATGGTCGAATCCAAGTCTCGTTACATTCGTCCATTCTGCTTTTAAAAATACACGCCTCTGGGAAAATAGGTATAATCAGAGAATACGATCTCAATCGTCGCGATACGATCCGGAGACCGCGGCTCAGTGCTCACCACTTTGAAATACTTATTATGACACATCTCTCTCTTTAAATTAGCGCGACCTACCACGCCGTTGGATTGGAGCCAGGCCATTGAAAAAAATACGAATTCTAAGACATGATCTTTTACAATGTTGCGTTAACGGACGCGCGAATGCGCATTTATTATGATACACGGAAAATCTAGGATCGTATATTATATGTTATAGCCTGTAATAATTGGTGTCGAGGGTGTTTATTTTAATTTTAATGTTATATTTTGTGCAGAGGCCGCGTGTATTGTTCAATATTCCTGTACAAAGGTATTCTGAGTAACAATAACGAATTTTGTTTCGTGAAAATTCTGATTATAATAAATTTATTAATTGCCGCTCTGCTAAAATCTGCTACAAACTATAAAAAGTAATGGCATATTAAGATAGTGTGTCACAAGTCTGTGGTTTCTTTAAGTTCGTACATACACTAATAATCCTGAAAGAACTGAAATGAAAGCATGAATAATTTGTACTAGAATATGTAATAACCTATAACTATTGATATAAAAAATAATGTATCGTTTCTAGATTCCCTCATTCAAGATCCTGACTCATTTACATACTACAGTTAACAAAATTCCGTGTCTGGTGACCTATATTTTTTTAAGATCGAAATCCGTTATAAAATACATTTAGCCTTATGTATTGAGCTTCAATATGGATTGCGTTTAGTAAACCTAAGGGCAACACAATAAGGGTGACTCAAGCTAAAAAAATAAATTTAGTACGCAGACTGTATTAACGTATTATCTATAAGTTTCTGTAAACGTCCCTAGTCGAATTTTGCATAAAAAGCTGTTAGGTATATGTTTTATGTTTGCTCTGAAAGCCATGTTAAAAAATCATGACCGGACCCCTAGATGTCACAATAAGCACATTACCGTGTATTTAATAGCGTATAGTTAAGTATAAATAACGAAAACCGCGCGAAAAAAATAAGAATTAAATTAATAAATAAGACACTCACGATTGAATCGCTCAAACACGTAAGAACGCGGCACGCGCCGACCTGCGGCCAGTGTGTGAGCTCAACGTGTGACTAGTTGGATCGAAAGCAGGTGTGTAGGAAGGAGCAAATATCTACCGCAAATTATATTTTGAGATCGTGCATTTTTAGGACTCTCCCACCACCCCACTGACCGAAAACCTGACACACCTCTGTGACCTAGACTCAGAACCTACCAGATCACCTAATAGTAATTTACGGCTCTTGAAATGGAAGCATAAAACCATTTCCATTAGCGACGTATGCTCCACAATGAGATCGTAAATAACGAAATACTGAGGGAGAATTTATTTCTCCTGTTTCTGTAAGAGCACACCTACAAGGAAGGTTTAAATGAATCATATTTTTAACCATATTTTGCCTTAGAACTATGTACATTGAACTTAACTTTATAAGAAGTTAGAGAGTTAGAGGTTAGAAGATAGACTAGGTATAAGTGTGTCAATTCACGTTTGTCTCAAGGGATTATACGAACTTTGAAGTACCGGTTCCCTTAAGAGTTGTAGCAGGGCCGAACAATATGCTGATGGTATCCTCAATTCTGAATTATAGGTACAATTATGATGTTCTGAACGATATTATTTGTAAAAGTACCTTATTTGAAACTGTCAGTAGATATACGTAAGTAACGTAAAAAGTAACCTGCCTATATCCCGGTAACCTGGCCATTTTATCCCACAATGTGCATCAATTTGATTATATTGAGATTATAGGATATGCAGTTATTGGCCCATCCATCGGGCCATGATGAGATGCACATATTAAGAATCACCATATGGCGACCGTCGCCGTCGGCCATAATAATTATGCAAGTTATGAACTAGTTGGTAGAATACTAAGTGGTTCTATGTAATTAGCTTCAGAGATTTACTCATAGATTTCTTCTTATCTAATGGTATATAGATATTTTTTTTACAATTCACGTAAATGTTTCGACATTAAACTTATGCTCTTGCGACGTCTTTTTTTTAGTTATTATATAAAAACTATGTTTTATAATAAACTACTTACAGGTAATTAGTGAGGGTTGTACCAGTCACATTGCACCGTTTCAAAATATTATTGTTTGCGGATTTTCTTTCATGTGTTAGCCAAAGGAACGTCAACGCGCGTAGCTGCATATATAAAATATTATTTTTCTGTTATTGAGGCACGCTTTTAACCTATTTATAAATGTCGTTTATTATTTCAATGTCGTTTCAATAATGACGAATATTTTATGAGAAATAAATTTGATATAAAAAAACCTTCTCCGAGAATAGTTCACACCTGAAAAATTTATGATCTAAACACGTTATGTCGTTTGCATCTTTTCAGCACCTGCGTTAAGAATAGCCACTGATTCATGGAGTCTAGCTGCCCGCACAGCGGTGGAATCATACAAATAGTTTCCAGTGACGTCAAACAAAACTTTTTATAAGTATATTTTTTATCCCCAAATCAAGGTGAACTCTTTAAAATAATAGCAAAGGAAACCGTAGCCGCCGTTGACTTTATGTTCTACCGACGCCAGGTCTTAAAAGTTTTAGGAATTCCGATCCGAAAGTTGAAGGTATTAAATTTCTAGAATGTGTCCTGCTAATAAAGTGCCGCAATCGTAAATCCTAGCTTTTACTGTTTTATTTAACACCGCTAACCAGAATAAGTCCAGAAATCTTGTGAAATTTTCTTCTTGACATTTATTTGTTCAATTGCAACCTTCACACACACATTATTAATAACCTATTTCTAAATTAGCTTACTGTATTATATTTCTAGCTTAGCAAAATAATTGTTTATTTGTTGTTGTAAATGGCGTATTTATTTTCTGCCACACCATTTATTTTCTATGTTTTAAATAGATTACCATAAGCAGGTATACCGTTCTGGAATATTCCATGTGCATTATATTCATTGCTTATATTTTCCTCGGTTTACTTATTCTGGTTAGCATCTAGCCATCAGGAAGTTACAGAATAAGATAGCTCCAACGTCGTATGCTCTCACGCAATGCAGCGTTGCTGAGCAATTTCAATTATTTCTGGGTGTCGTGGCATCTTAAATATTCCACGTATTTTTGTTATGCTAGAGCTAAAATTATGCACTACACACTGCACTAGAACATTTGAATAGCACTTTACCGACAAACACTGTTTCAGGCATCTCGTTCGTTGTTCCTTCGTTGGCGGCTGTGGACTACTAGGAGGAATAGCAGGTAGAAGCACATTATGCATAACAGCTTCCAATCCTTGCCAAATACCTTCGACTAATGAACGTCTCCGTCGTAAGTGGGCGATTTTTTGTCCCATCGGTGTCGCGACGCGATACAGAAATATAAGGACGTTACACCCTAGCGGAAATATTTTGTTTTCATACGATGATGTCGGGTCAATGAATGATCATTTCCGTGCTGTCGTCATGACCTCTTTGTTCATATTTCACCCACCTCAGAGCCCTGTATGCTCCATTTAAATATCTAAGATCTATTTCGAACTATTTACATGACAGACAGACAGTCTGTAGGACGCCTACTCACCTATTATTATTAGTATCGAGAGAGGAAGAGAGAGAGAGAGAGAGAGAGAGAGAGAGAGAGAGAGAGAGAGAGAAAGAAAGAGTCTGTCAGCTTATTCTCTGTCTACTGAACTGATATTGATAATCCACGGTCGGAAAAATCCCATTCATTTTACACGTTTTATTCTAAAAGAACTGAGCGGAGTCAGAGCAGGTCGTTAGTGTATGAATGAAATTGTTGGCTTCCACAAATACAAAGGCGTTTAGTAGATACGTACAAAGATCTTGGTAAATTTTCCAGGTGAGCGTGGAATATAAGCTACTATTTGTATACAATCAATGATGGCTACCGAGCCTGTTTTGTAGAGAGAAAAAAACAAATGTCGACAGTGCACTGAGTATACTAGATATTAGGAAGATATATCTGGTATATAATCATGTATATCTGGTAAAAATTCCTGTTTAAACCAGTTTGTTAAATGGGCCGCTATTATGTAAAGTAAGTGCAAGATAATATTGAAATAAAACTAATATTTAACGATTTTATCGCGTTTATATTATGTTTTATACGTTCCCTTAATATTAGTTTTATTTCAATACGTATTGTATTCTCGTAAATATAAGAAATCAATATGCAGGATGATAATTATCATGCCAGAGTATGAGTGACTGAAAGTTGCTTGCAGCGAGACAGCATGACAGTTAATCACATCACATGTTGACAATGATAATGAAGTTCGTTTCTGTACGACGTATATCATGACTAACTCCTTAACTCTTTCATAATTGGGTATTGGGTGGGTATTCAAGAGAAAAAAAATATATGCAGGTATATTTTTAATTATATGCAGGTATTTTAAACTGTACCTTTTATGTAAGTAATACAATCTGTTTTTCCACAACTAAATGGGGCTATATATTATTATGGCGCAACAATGATATGGGGCGACCATAAATGCTTGTGACTTTATGACTGAACTACTCTCGCTTTTTACAATATGCCTGTCAAATGAATCGACTCCATGACGACAAGTAAAGCTTCTAGTCTACCAGGCGGAAGCCCTGGTACCTTTGGTAGCCTTCATGAACTCTGAGTAAATATAGCCAGAGTTGTTGAGTTGGCCATCCCAGCTTCGCGCAGCACGCATGGTTGACTTACGCGGAGGCCAGTAGCGGTCAAACTGTTGGTTCTGATAAACCAGGTTCTCCATAATAGCTTGCACTTGGGTTGGGTCTAACTCTGACAAAGCAGGAGTTATGTTAGTAAGCGATATCTACGTCTCTATGTATAGTACTCATAGAACATTTGATTTATATTTTGGTGGGAAAAGGCTGTACACACATTACATAAAGTTTGAATTGCTTGGAATATATTATGAAATAAATACTTTACAAACTTTATGTTTTGTGTGTTATTGGTCATTCGGGAAAAAATATAGCATAACAATTCTAGTTATTAGAAATCTACATCTCATTAGATATTTTAAACATCTATGTGGCTAGATTGCATTGAGAAAGGCCATACAATAGAATACAAATTCCAATTATATTATACCTAATAATTAGATATATCTAAGCGGATGAAAAAAAAACCGGTGTACCGTATTATTAATGCCCAAGTTATTTATTATACCTACATATATTATTTAAGTAAGAGTATGGTACTTACTAGGGTAACCCTTGCGGTTGCGTTCCTCTTCCTCCAGCATGCGAAGAACCGCCGAGTTGGCGAGGTTGGCCGGCTTGTCCGTGGTCGGGTTTTGGAAATCGATTCTATAACAAAATATAATATACTTATTAGTTAGATTCCAGGTATATAGTATAATAACTAAGGAATTCTGTGACTTTAAGAAGTTCACTATAAATTGAGAGTTATTTTTTTTTCACAAAACCTGCCGGCGTAATTTCTACATAAAAGAATAAAACCTCACAAGATATATGTGGTCTATTTTAGTAACAAAATGCCCTCATGCATCTGAATCATACGAAACGGAATTACACGGCTGGTGCACATTTTTTTCGATTCTGTCTGTGTCTGTGCCAGAAATCATGCATTGCTCAATTATAATCTAAGAAGATTGGCATCAGCTGTGTGTTTAGACACGGCATGTAATTGGCGGCATGTAACAAGATTGCATGGTGCATTGGTTGGTCGGTATTTTTATCGCATACTTAATTCTAGCGACGATCGTGCATTCACGTTTTATAAGAATAACGCCTCAAAATTAGATATCGTAGGTTCCGTTTGACATGTAAAAATGGGTTTTCACCACTAAACACTAGGTCCGAGTAGGTTACTGTAACTACTCTCTCAGGTGGAGAGGTTCTACCATTTATTATATTATCGCCAAATTTCGCCATTGAATAGAATTATAAGCATTTCTCTAGTCTTGCGTGCTTTATAATGCCACTGTAAATGGACGTAAACTTTCCATAAACTTCTGAGTATCTCTATGGAATATATCTCTTCTTATGCATTGGAAACCACGATCCAAACGGGCAGTAAAATTATAACATTACATTTTGTGTCATTATTGACGATTCATAACTATACTTACATGAATAAAAACTATTCTGATTCTGATCTAATATTATATACTAGCTATCCCGGCGAACTTCGTACCGCCTCAGAATTAAATGTATGAGAAAATTAATTAACTTTATAATGATATTTTTGTGTTCTTTTCCATGTTTTTTTTTGCTATTCCGCACCGGCCGTTCTTGAGTCATAAAAGATTTTGCTAACACGACTTTGTTTGAAATATAGCAAGAAGATATATAAGATTTTCCTCCCTTTTACGAAGATTTATGTAAGTTAACCATGACATTTCCAAGAAAATTTAACATAGGGACGACACTTTCACTCGCTTTCGAACTAAATCGATTATTACCATTCGGAAAGTGACGCAAAAACGACAAGTTCATTGTGTAAACACAGGAAACTACGTGGGAACTACACAAGAACGAATGACAATGCAACAAATGCTTGATTGTGCCAGAGACCTTAGTTTACCGATTAATCTGAACATTTATCGGGTGTCGGTCGGCCTTTTGTGGGTTTTTTTATTGTGTTAGTGTCCCAGATTTGGATTCGGAGGCCGTTTATATAATAGCTTACGGGTAATTTTTATTGCATTATATGTTTATATTGTTATAAACCAGTTAGTATGGAGACTTCTTGTACTCAAATTATGAATAACGACCCCTACACTTTGGTCTAGCTAATTAAATATCTTCGAAATATAAAATTATTTCGGTGTAATATGTAGATATACGCAGTCCCAAATTTCAAAAAGAAGTACCTAACTATTATGTATTATATTAAAATAAATTGATCGTGTTGTAGGTACCTAAAAAATATGTTTGCTTGGAGAAATTCTTTTTCAATAAAATCGTATGTGGACGACGATCTATAGCTATTGTGTTTTTATAAATGGTAATAACAATAGATGTCTCCGAGCGTTCAGAACAAACAAAAGACTGTAATGTAGGCAAGTATATAAACTGCGACCTTTTCGTTGGTCTCCGTGCACTGAGTTCGCTTTCACCAACTCACTTCACCTGGCGGTGCAAAGTTCACATGTCGAAATGTACACATACCTATGGTTTCACTTGCTGCAGACTTTAGTAAACTCAATATAATGTAGTAGTACTTATAGCCACACATTTTAATAGGTAACAGTGCATTTAATTCACTTTATGTATATTTATTCTTTAAGCTGATAATTTAACATAACATACAAAGCATTTTCTTATGATAGTATATATTCATTTCTTATACCTACCTACTTGGCTAATCTTACAACAAACGAACAAGGCCTTTTTGTCACATGAGCAGTCGTTTTTTTAACTACCTATGAAATCACAATAACTTTAATACTCGGCCACACAGAACATAAATAAAAAAGAACTTAAAATCACAGCTTTGACAATTTTGTCAATGGAAACGCTGTCCATCCAGTTAGCCTTTAGTTAATTGTCGAGCAAAACTCATATATCGAGCAAAATTCATACCTATTTACTTCATAACCACAAAGTCATTGAAGTTTTAGAATAGCTCTGTTAAATATTTTATGATGTAACAACGAGTAAGTAGAGTACATCTCCATCGGTAATATTTTATCCAGTAAATGATAAGTAGTTTATTTTATTTTATTCAAAACAAGCTGTCTCTGCGAACTTCGTACCACCTCACAATCGAATGTATGAGAAAATGATAGTTATTCTGCAATATTGGAATAGTTATTCTGCTATTCGGGGCGGAAAAAAAAAACAAAGATCATAAAAATCAGCCCACCTGTTCTTAAGTTAAAAATGGTGTAACTAACACGACATTTTATTATATACATATAGATTTCCTAGATCAACATAATATCAAACATGTCAAACACATTAGAATTCTATTAAAATAGTTACCACACCATACCAAGATTGAAGCGCACTCAGGAATAAGAAATATAAACGATCACATTTTTTTTCGCTTATTGAAATAACATGTCGTTTGAAGAGAAGTATGTCGGGCGATTCATCTTGATCTCCGATCACATACGACATGCGGAGTAAAGTAATAAAATCTCGGATGAGACGTGTCGGTAATGCGGAAAACACCTGTGTGCTTATATTCAAACAGTAATACGTGTTACTGAACAATTTGAAATTTATTTGCCGTTTGAAGATAACTTGTCTCGTGTCTCTGTAAATGGCCCTTTGCGGTAAAAATATTCAGAAGATACGATTTAATGTACCTACTTATTATATTAATTGCAGAAATCATACTCTTATTTATCAATCATAAATCCCATAGGCACGTGAGACTTTCTGGTAAATACCTTGATTGTTATCTAAAGTTAGGGTTAGATAAATTGCGCGAATTATATGATATAAATATTGAAAGTAAACTATAGAGAATTAAAACTATGGGTATAAAAAATAACAAAGCAAAGTTATAGGTATATCATTCTTACGGCCTGTTTCACAATGTGCTGATAAACCCTATTGACAGATGGTCTACTCAAATTAATTCAAATTAGTTGTGTTGTTTTACATCAGGAACATGTAAAACAAGTGATCTATATCTTCTTTTGGTCTAAATCAAGCATAGTTTGATTTATAATTCAAATATAAGAAGTTGGTACGCGTCACCGGCATTTTAATGGTGCATGCGTCAAACTTTTCAAGGTGCACATATTGATTTCTTATATTTACGCGAATACTACACATTGAAATAAAACTAATTTTAAGAATTTTATCGCGGTTTATTTTTGATTTTACGTTCCCGACGTTTCGGCTATTTAAATTTTCAAGGTGCCTTAATAGTTCTGAGTGAAGCTCCCGGTGACATTAGTCTGAACGGGACAGACACTCACTGCATCTAGTATGTGCATACTCAGTCCAGTGTGATCATGTATTTCTCATTGCGGCTGCGTTTGACCATGCCTCAAACGGCTGCCATATAAAGAAATCGAGTTTACGCTCACCTCAATACACCTTTCTTAGTTACATGAACGGATGTCAATGTCAGATTAATCTACACACCAACTGGACGGTCTCAGACTAAGCATCGCTTGTAAGTATTGTGGAAAAAGGACCATGTCAGTACCGCCCAAATCGGGGTAAATTACGAAATTTGTTAATCTAAAATAAAATAATTTCTACATTTTAGTTCAACGGGGATTTAAAAGTCAGTATTTCTTTAAACCAATTTATCTCGTGCGTCATCCCTTGCGCTACCATCAACTTGTATTAATAAATACTGCAGTTAAGGGTCAATGATATACTGGTTCAATGTTTCAATTGGAACAATTTGATGACTCGCAATCTTAGTCACACGAAGCGGAGTCAGAGGATATAATAAGCGTCTTTTCTATCCCACAGGAGAGGAATGACGTCATTAGATAGCCATTAATATATTATTGGCTCTTTCTTTTACTTGGATCTTGAAGAAGAGATAGAATTTACTTCGTGTTAATACCAGTATCATCTAAATCAGGGCAATGGCGAAAACTCCATACAACCCGATTCCTACCGGCTTCCCTTTCGAGCAATGGCACCCAACTAATTGCCTTGCCTTGCCTGTTATTGCCGGGATATAATTCGTACTCGCCTAATAGATACTTAATTAATACAGTTGTCGCCTTTCCTTGTACAAATATTGATCTTTCGCCTCTAGAGGCGAGGATATAGAATATGCATATAATAGTCGAGGGCTCCGAAGTAATGATGCTGTAAGCCAATAAATAAAATACGCCTTACCCATTTGTTTCGATGATTGTTGCCATAATTACGAACACGGTACACTTTAGGCCAGATTAATTAGTCCTCGAGCTGTTAATCCACCTGTATATTTATATTACGATGAGTGTGCGTCCGAATTTATGCCAAATTCTGACTCGTTCGTGAGTCTTCTTTGTTACAGATGAATCTCTATTTTTGTAACAATGATATCACTTTAATAAATAATTATATACTAATTGAGACGCAAATAAATGCAATTTTAATAAAAGTGGACAAGGATTTTAGTTGATTTTTGTTAATTTTTATGAAAAAAGTTTAAACTCAATTTTGAATTTAGAAAATGTTTTTTTGCACATGTGTGAACTAAAAAAAGTTTTACTTTTTGAATTATTTTTGGTATATTTTATAATATAATTTCGCGCAAGCGCAGTAGTACGCCCGGTGCGGCCGCGTCGCAACTGCGGGTGCGCGTGCGCCTCCTTCCTCATTTGCTTGTTTATCTTGATGTTTTTTTCTTGTTTTTAACATTAAATACCGAGATTGTGGATAAAACACGGCAATTATTTGCACGAGCTTAAGTTAAAAGTATCGTGCGTGTAATATAATTTATAAATTCGGTATGGATATATTCTAAATACCGTATACTTTCCATTTTGAAATTAAAACAACTTTTCTAACTATCACGTATAATTGTCAACATATATTAGATTTAAAAATTAAAAAGAAAAAAGTGTTTGCAGCAAATTTTACGTACAAGTTTAGATTATTCTAACATTATCAGTTAGAAAAAGCTTGAAAAGGTTCTCAATGAAATGCTTTAATGTAGTAAAAAAATATTAAGGGCCAATATGGATGTTGATATGAAGAATCTAACCTACGCGAATACCACTAATACACACAATACGTCGGGAACGTAAAATCAAAATATAAACGCGATAAAATCCTAAAAAAATAATTTTATTTCAAAGAATCTAACCGTTAGATTGTTCACATCAAAAGTGGCACTTGATTTTTCGATTCTCACTAAACTATAACGCAGAAATGCTGTAGCATCAAAAGATTTATCCCAGGCCTCATTCCGAGCTGCCGATGGACCATCAAAACAAGCTACACTAATTCAGCGTTACTTTGATGATCTGCCTGCATTCCGGTATGCCCGCAATGTTGGCGCGGTGCTCAATTTTATCTGTGTAAATGTCAGTGCCCCTTCGGGTGTGCATGCCCCATAATTGATCGGTCAGCGGCATTCAAATTCGCACAGGCGTTTATCTTTAGACGCACTTCAATAGGGGCACATTGATAGGACATGAGTTCTGGTGGGACGAGTAAGACTTCCACATGGAGGAGCGGCCTATCTTTCATAAACTATGGACAATAATAGTGGCACAATCCAGCAAAACTTGTAGCATTTTTTAACTTAACCCTGTAACAAAAGTTAATTTGACTTAGCTGCTTCGGGCTTCAAAATAGAGCCATTTTTGCCGGTGTCGAGTATTTAATGATAATTGTTGTAAAATTATAAATACCCCTGATGATAATGATGATGTTGATGATGATGATGAATGAAGTAAAGCTGTTGATACTTTACTGAAAATACACCAGAGATTTTGGGCGAATTTGAAAAGTCAAGTTATACTATTTTATTTTAATTTCCTACACTCATGCACGTTTATGAACACACAATGGTGAAATATTTCATATATATATTTTTTTAATAAAAAAGAAATGCAACTTTGCTGTTAAACTTCCCGCCAAAACGTCAGCCATCTTATCTGCTAATGTTACAAACACTGGATCTAGCGATTTATTTTCCCAATGCCCTACAAATATACCAGTATTTTGACAGTTTCGTGAATTCGCAGCGCCACCGTGTCCTGTAGAGATAAGTAGCTCTGTGATTTGATAACGGTCGATTGAACCTGACCACGCTGGGAGCACGAAGCAACCTTCAGTATTGAGGTGACCCAGATATCTAACTATGTGACACTTTCTTAGTAAACAACAACAAAATAACCCCTTGTTCGTAAATATGTGCTCATTGAAGCACCACTTAATTTAAATACAACTTAATCTATATCGTTTAAAGATTTTTCACACGATGTGGTTGCCTGTCATTAGAGTTACAATTACCTAATATCACTCATATTTTTATTTTTATTGATTAGGTATATCACATGTAACATTGTAAACTCTGTTGGAAATCCAGATTTGAATATACATTATTGTTACACATTATTGTTATTTTAGAGCAAGGATTTGGTAAAGCTTTAATTTAACAAAGTAGATTACCCAGGCGTCTTCAGCAGCCGACACTGCGACTAAAATTGTATGGATAAATAATTTTTGAGCTTTTCTAGAATCACGAATACTTCCTATGTCACTTTTACGTCGTTTCCTCTTGTATCATAAAGTAAAAAAATTCTAAGCTTAAACAATCCATTTCTTCATCACCTCTATATGTGACACTGACTAAAATTGAGTCATCACACACATTTGCTCATAATTGAAGGCCTTGTGCGCTTTCAAGGACAATGCCTATGGAACTATATGGATCCCTGTACCAAGTATAAATCATCAAAGTAAATCTGTTTATTTTTTAAATAAATCCAAGTAACAAAGTATTAAAAAAATAACTTTTATTGATTAATATCAATAATGATGATAATAATGCCTGAGCTGGTCCGTCCATCATATTGCCAGGAACGAAAGTTACTAACATAAAATCAACTCTAATGCTTTAGCAATACGACCTCAAACGTAACAAACAAGCGAGGCCAATCCCTAGGCACAATCCACATTCCTATTCCAAGTGGATAAAGTAATCAAGAAAATATATATTATTCTGATTTTGAACCATACTTCTAGGTACCGTTTTAGAGCAATGTCCTCTAAGGAACTACGTTGCAGGTCCGTTTCTACGAATATCTCTAGATCTAAATCTTAGTCATGCTATGTAGAAAGATTAGTTGCAATATATTAAGTACTGTTTGTATCAGTCATGCAGTTAAGTTTCTCTTGCATGCTTGTTTAATTCCGAGATCTTGTACCGACTCGATGCAGGCTGATTAAAATACATGAATACGGTAAATTTAATATTTAGCATATGTAGCCTACACGTGTCCTTGGGTGGTGCCAACTAGGTGACAACTCTACTGGTGGTAGGCTTCGGCCGTGGTTAGTCACCACCCACTGAACAAAGCCATGTCGCCAAGCGGCCTAGCCGTGTTCCGGCATGATGTTCGGTGTTGCCATTCATGGATGGCGGGTCAGATCAGCTGCGCTGCATGTGCCTAGTGAATGTAGCGACTCGATCTACTGCCGCCTTCCTACCTAGGCAAGTATGCTCCATCGTAGATCTCATCATCACTTACCATCAGGTGAGATCGAGATCAAATACTTGCCTATAATGTAATAAAAAAAAAATGCTTAAGACTATTTTTTTTTTCTAAATTTTTATTGAAGGTACCTCACGCTTTATCTACATACGCTCTAAATATCACATTGTGTGTTGCTTGCTAACGAATTGGAACGGTTTCCATTTACATAGCGTGACTTTCGTTTATGTACATTTCTAAGATCACTTTTATCGGATAATAGGCAGAACATTTAGAAGATGTTGCCTTTTATCTTCACATACATATCGTAAAAGTTTATAGGAGGTTGAGGTTGGGTCGTACTGTGTACAATGTTGACGCCTAGAACAGTGCGTAAAATATATTTTATCACGTTATTGCGCTACTATTTTAAGCGAGTTTATTATTTTGTGATAATAAACTGGTTAAATTTTACGTAAATATAACTTTGCAAACATGTTTCATTGTCATCGTTATTACATCAGGTGTAACAAAAATAGTGTAAAATATTTTAAATGATGAATGAGAGTTATAAGTATGTAGCACATCGATGTATAAAAGAATTGTGTAAATGATATCAGTTTTTTTTAAACAAGTGATCCAGTAGCGTATGGCCGTGCACTTAACTCGAGAGGTATTTTTTTAATTTTCTATTAATCTAATTTATTTCTTTAGGAATACTATCTCTATAACCTACTGTTGGCCCTGTCAAAATATTTGACACAATTTTTGCGTCAAATATTTTGACAGGGTGTTTACACCTTGTATGTGTGTTTGTAATTTAAAGGGGTTTTTAATACGAGCAAGTATAAATTGAGCTGTTATCATTATGGAGCTCATAAGCTATTAGTAGGTATATTGATTTGTATAAGATGGGTTTAAAATAGCTTCATGGGTTTGTTGAACATCTTCTAGACTTCGTTTATTGCCAGCGTATTATTTTGTGTCGTTCCTCATACCTGTTTGTGTGTGTGTTGGCGCGTGTATTTATAGTTGTCTATGTAATTGCAGCATAGTATTAATAGTAAGAACGATTGTTTTTTTATAGCGTTGCATACATCGTCTGCGCATTTCGACTATATATAAATTTAATTGCCCATGACTATGAATACGTACAAGTACTTATTTGAAATGATTGCTCCTAAATTATAGATCATATTGTTAAGAGCGCTTTTTATATAGACGGTTGGTGTATTTATGATACAGTCCAGCTACATTGGGTTCACACAGAGCACGCATTGTCGGTTAATTGTTTCATACATGGATCACGAGAATTAGGTACGCGGAGGAAAATAAACGAATTCTAAGATAAAAGGCAAATCAAAAGACCAAAAATAACATCAATATTGATTACGTTTTGATGTTAAAATCGGGACCGGCTATTGTTTATATCCTTTGACCAATTATTTCGCAATTGTGTCAATAATACGTCACCGCTCTAGCGATCATAGAGGTGCCACATGCTTTTATTACGCTGTTTTATTTAGAAACTAGCTGTTGCCCGCGACTTCGTCCGCGTGGTATTTAACAAAGACAACCGTTGACAACAGCCTGCTCGCCCATTCTGAGCCCGCGCGACGCATTGCAGGTTGTTGCTATTAAACTTAATCAGGCGCTGCGCTGCAACATTGGTTTTAATTTTTTTCGTGAGATCCTATTTGTTTTTCTAAAATGAAAGTAGCCTAAGTTACTCCTTGTTACATCAGCTATCTGCCAGTGAAAGTCCCGTCAAAATCGGTCCAGCCATTACAGAGATTAGCCGGAACAAACAGACAGACAGACAGACAGACAGACAGACGGACAGACAGACAGACAGACAGACAGACAGACAGACAGACAGACAGACAGACAGACAGACAAAATTTTTGAAAAATGTTGTTTCGGTATAGGTAACGTGTATACATCCAAATGCACTTAGTAAAAAGCTGTTATTTTAATATTACAAACAGACACTCCAATTTTATTTATATGTATAGATGGGAGAAAAACTTTGTTGAAATAATAATGACTATGTGTAGAGAAACTGTGTAGAGAAAACGTAAATAACGTGAATGGCGAAATGATATAAATGTAGGAGAAAATATACATATATTCTTAGAATGGATTGTAAAGTTTGTATTTTTGATGATAGAAAATTACGACTTTCTTTTCCAACACGGAATAGACTCCTCGACGAATTATTTTATTATGAGACATCTGTTGTATTTAGGTATACGAGTACCTTTATGGTTGATATCGCTATGGCCAAAAAGAAAGTTATTTTTTTTTATTAATTAATTCATCGTCATAAACATAGGCGTTAAATTTGAGCAATGTCCTTATTTCACTCAATTACTTAGCTCATTCCGTCTTAAGTCAACTTATTTCCCACCGGCATGGCGGGATCTTACTAAAAATATGTGTCAGAGGACTTAAATTTATCACGTGCCCTTCATTTGTTTATGTTAAAACAACCTTGCCCTTGTGCGATTATTTTTAGAGTTTATAGTTACAAGAATAGAGAATGTAGACCGCTGTTTCTAATTCATAACAGTTTGTTTCGTCATAGTTCATAACATTCCGTGTTCATTTGTTTAGCACTTACTCATTTGTAAGCTCTATATTTTGCTTAAAAATTGCCTTATCTTAATCGATTATAAAATTCAAACTTCTGGTAGTTAAACATAACTAAATTACATGTATGCCAATGGTTTCTTTTGTAGATTTTGCGAATAACAACTCTTGGGAGACTCTCAGTATCTACCAACTATATCTTCTATAGTATGTACCTAACAGGCTTTATCAGTTACTTGTATAAAATAAGCTGAGCTTGCTCTTTTTATGTTACATCACGCCTATCTATCGTATCCTCGAAGACAAATACCAAGCTCGAAGGAAGGCTGTTGGCCGAAGGCAAAGTCAAAGTTAAAGTCAAATCGTTTATTTCGTATAGACCTACGGGGGCGCTTACAAATTGTCATTAACATTTTTTTTCGCACGCGTCGCGAACTCAACTTGTCTTTTTTTTAAAAAGGTCTGGCTATTATAATGGCGTATATAGCCAGACCGCCACTTGTTATTGTTATTTGCCTCGCCCTGTCCGCTCGCTGCACCCGAGCCAGCATCATGAGTCTGGCCATTGCCATTTACTCGGCATACTTCCAGACTATTACTCAGAAAATCCAAATAAAACCTTGCATGACCTCTAATTATTCCCTGATTTATTAATTATCTACAGAGCGTATATATAAATAATAAATAAATATATATCGCCAAACGAACACACCAACTATACTGTCCCATACTAAGCAGCGCTTGTATTATTGGTACCATAAAACGGACTAACTATTATTACTTATATAGGTAATAAACATCCATGACTTAGTTACGAACATTCATGCTCATCGCACAAAGATTGTCCCTACCAGGATTTGAACCCGGGACCCGCAGCACAGAAAGCAGGGTCACTGCCCACTGAGCTAACCAGGTCGTCAAGCTATATGACCACTTAACTAATAAGGTAGTATTTTTAAGACATAAGTATATACCAATTAATATCTACCTCTAACTAACGCGGTGTCATATTCTTAAGGGAAAATGATACACGATAATTCCGAACATATTACTACTCGTAGGTACAATAATTGCTAACAGAAATGATAATCCTAAATTAATCCATTTACTGATTCGTCTATTACGATGTATCGGTGTGGACGAGTTAAAGAAGGGTCTGAAGAGGTGAATAGATAAGTATAATAGGCACTGTCCTACTGTACGAGGATATTATTGATATTTGATTCAAAGAATTCTATGCGGGATAGAGAAAAATACTTTTTTTTTTTTGTTTTCATTGGTCCGTTACTTCTATAGCCTAAATACCAACCTACCTATTATGAAAATGCTTTTGCCTAGATCCAAAAATACCTTTGCTGAGCTGATTTGTTTATTATTTCGCCAGATTAACACGCTAATTGTACAGTCCCATACTGAGCAACACTTGTATATATGGATACCGTACTAACATTCATGGTTCGATCTAGGCACCCCCGATACAAAAATCAGGGTCACTTGCTACATGTTATTTGGATACTGTAAACCGAGGACTATTGGCCGTGCGTTAATATCTAGTTCAGAGTTATCGATGTCTATTAAAAAAGAAGTAGATAGGTTTTTTGCACTCGAAAATGGCACCACAAAACTGGGCTGCGCAGCGCACCTGCTACTCAGTCTAATTAGTTTAGTTACATCGAATGGACGCAGTTCAACTTACATCTGTCTTCATTTTGCTCTTGCTTATTCTCATACTATCTCATTTATACTGCTATTATATCCTTTACTGTGTGCAACCATAGTACGTTATATGATAAATTACACGTGTGTGCGTGAGCCGGGACATTGATGACAATGCGTATATACCAGCATCACATATCTACGTAATTGTTCATCAATGTTCAGATTAGTCGGTTTTTGTTTTAGATTCGAGCATTTATTACTCGTACAGCGGGCTAACAATTTGTAATAACCATGCATTGGTACTAACCCGACCGTGCCGTTGCCCAGGTTCTGCATGTGTTTACCCAGCGTCTCCTTGATGTTCTGCTGGGAGTAGAGCCCGATGGGCGAGTTGAACTGCTTGTGTACTATCTTCGGGCCGGTGGCCATTTTTGAGTCGTTCGTTTAGCGCTGGAATGAACCACATCAAAAATGCTTAATAAAATATACCTTACGTCATTAGTATACTATGTACTAATATATTGAAGTGTAGTAGGTACTACAGTAGGTAGTTTTTAGTTAACCAGCATTCATTAATTGATTGGAGTAAAAATCTGAGAGTCGTAAGTACGGACAAAATTATAAAAAAATCTAAAATTCATTGCCGCTTATTAAAACAATAAAAATATCGTAAAGTTTATCTACGTCAACTTTAGTCTTCAAGATAGTGTCTATTGCTCTTATGAAATATCTTTTTGAAGCATATAACACTCGACTGCAGCGTTGAAAACAATAAAATTTATGATCCGAGAGAGCATTAAAAATTATGTTTGTATAAGACTGGGAATGCATATTATTTCTTGAAAACATGCATTAGTATTAGTTTTAGTTGCATACTTTTAGTTGCAAGATCTATGTAGGTGCCTATTTCCAAGCAGATTAGCTAGAGGGTTTCTTAATAAAATACCGTTTTTTAAGCTTCAAAACGGTTTAGATATTATTTTCTGTAAGACCATAATATAAAATAGTTTTTTATCAATACAACACTGAACGTTGTAGTTACCTAGATTCGCCTTAAATATCATACGAACCTTGAAAATTTCTATAAAACTATACAGGTTAATGAGCTCTAAAATGAGTCTAGTTTTATTGCAACTAATTATACATTTTAGTTAATGTGGTGATTTACATGTGTGTGCCCAGCAAGACGCATATCTAAAAAATTAGGATGACAAATTTTATCCTCGCGAGATAATTTTATTACACTCCTGGAAGATTCACGCCGGAGGGATGTTGGCTGAGCACCTCGTGTTATTGCTTTTTTATTAGCCAACCTAGCGGGAACCGCTATCATATTTTTTCCGAATAAAGTACAGCCAACTTTGTGGATACGTTTTCAATATTAGCACCTTTGCCATAACATTATACGGACTTTTGTGAGCATTATAACCGTTACACGCATGATTTAAACTTGGAATGCAAAGTGTGATATTCCAGAATATAATGCTACTGACAGATGTGTCACTATAGGTGAGATATTACAATCGTAGGTACTTTCTATGTGGAACGTTTTCCAGCTTAAGTGGTCGATACCTACAAATTGCCTGAGGCAATACTGTTACTAGAAAACAAATGAAAATTACTGAATTATTATTTGGTGAGAATAGCTCTTTTTATTCTTTAAAACGTCATGAATATAAACACATTAAGCAATTCATAGCCAAAATTGACACCATTGCAATTTAATGAATAACATCGTTAGGTATACGCGAGATATGTAAAAGGCGGTGTGGTTTGGGTATGGCGAATATTTTTGTCCTTAGAATTTCAACACTCTGCTGCATTTTCAACCTATAGTTAATTTCCACCTAATTAATATGTCATAGTCAATATTACTTCACATTCAGGTGCAACTATCTAGCTATATTTCTACGTAACTGTTGGGATACAGATTTATTTGTGTACATGTGTGTTGGTGTTATTGCGAAATGGAGACGGAAGAGAGGATCTCAAAACACTGTCGCAATCTGCTCTAGAATTTACTTTATTCCTGATACCACATCATAAAAAATGCATTTTAATATAATGTTTTACATTTAAATATT
The DNA here is from genome assembly GCA_905333125.1 of Pheosia tremula. Lineage (NCBI taxonomy): Eukaryota > Metazoa > Arthropoda > Insecta > Lepidoptera > Notodontidae > Pheosia > Pheosia tremula. The sequence goes on along the minus strand of HG995405.1, from coordinate 3,672,451 downwards.
AATAGTCGAGAGTTTTAGAATAATTACAAAACAAACTGGATATTTATTGTAGACGCTAAATATTCAATCAATATAGTTAAAAGTTGGTTGATTCTACACTTAATTCAACTAACAGGTACCATGTAAAGTTCTAGGTAGCCCTATCGGTATTGGAGATAAAACGAGGAGAGATGTTAGGGCACTCTAAAACACATTGTATATTAACTGGAATCGATCTAAAAATATCTGGCTATTTGAGTCATGACGGTAAGTCAGTCTGTTTACATACCTAAACACGATTGCTCTGAGTATAACAAACCTGTATACTTTTCATGAAAATTAGGCCTGAATTATTAATGAATGAATAAAGAAATAAGTACTGGAGAAAAATATATAAAGTCATCATCTTTAGCCACATACATACAATAATGAATCGTTTGACGTCGCGAAATGAATGCATTTCAAACAATATCTTGGCTATATAACAGTGTGGGAATGTGTGTAGGTGTTGGAAAAATAGTTCGTTATCTCCATGCTGCTCAAGATGCGATATATAATGTGGACGGCGAGAGGTGGAGTCTATTTTCGTTCTGGACTCCTTGCCCGCGTGCGTAATAAATATTTGCGCACTTATTTTCGGAATAATAAATTCGAGAAAACTGGCAATTTTAAAAATGCTACACCACATACGAGAACATAGTTACCTGTAGAAATAAAGTGTTTTAAACGTTTTTTCAATGTCTGCTATCATAATTGGCCAAGCCTATATGTATCTTTATATATTTAGGTTTCCGCATTTAAACTAGGAATTATAGTTTCGCCACGTCCGCCTGCTTTTTGTTTATCGTACTAATATTATTGCTTCTAAAAAAATAAGCGTTTAATACGTGTCCCTGATACAGGCGACAGAATAATAAAAACATTAATATGTAAGGTCGAATACTTGTTTATAGCCGCACGAGGTTAACAATACCGTCATGAAGACTGAAAATAATCTAGTCGAGTAATCCAGACTGTGCGATGTGCAAGAATATTATTATTAGGATTTTATTTTTAAACTGTCAAATGTCTTTTAGCAAGATATTATGTAATTATGCATTAGATAATTGGAAAGCGGTCGAGAATGTGATTTTTTGTTACTTATGTATATACACTTCATCAATAGTTTGCGAAATTACGACGGCAGTCCAGAACAACATCGCCCGCGCCCCGCGTTATTTCAGTCGCATGAAGTCACGGCGAATTATTTTTGTAACTGAACACCTTGTTCATGAAGTTAGTCATGGATGTCGAGGTCGGCAGGTGATTAGTGCTCGAAAAAAAAAATACACAGACATCTGTAAGCGTTTATTAGTGCTGATGTTATATGAAGCGAACAGAGCTTTTGATCAATACCTTGTGCGGCGTTCAGATTCGTGCGAGCGGCGTCGATGCCTGCCTCTTACTGAAACGCGGACGGCGCCCGCCCACTGGATGCGCACGAGTAGTGGAACTGACGCCCTCACCTGCAATGTTTCAGTAATCACAGTAATGTTGTTCGATGATCTTATCGACATGTGTACGTCGCCACCAATACGTATCGAGTGATTCATGTATCGACGCCTCTCATCTATTAATCAATAATAGTGTAAGCAAGTATGAATGACAAAATATGCCAGCGCGAATAATTATGTGCTGTATGACTAATTGATCGGATTCAATATCAAGAGAGCTCATCACTTTGAAATGGAAAGTCGCACATTAGAAAATCAATCATTGTATTTACGTCACTGCGTATTTCATTTTAACCCGAAGTTTGAAAGCATAAATTACCGTGGAAAACTCTTTTTAATAATAAACTTAGTATAAAATTCTATTTGCATGTAAATTAATTCAATACTTTCAATCGATAGGATACTTTATCACGAAGTTTCATAAGTTTGCGCCGCATAAATTATCGCCGTCTCACCTGAGGTAAACAAACAAATGCGAGTCCTTGAACGAAAACTAGGCACTGTGACGAGGTGTGATACACAGACAGACCGATCACTGATATCCTCGGCCGCCACCTCGCGAATGAACCGACGCCTTCCTGCGCTGTTTAGACGGGAATTTTATCTAGTTTACATTAACTATTTTTAGCTTGCCGTGTATTAAAGTTGACAAGTAAAATAATTATGCCCCGTCCCAACTTTGAATAACTATTCGAACGTATGAAAAGGTAATTATCTGGGCTATTGAACTCCGTTTTCAGGAAACAACAAAGTGATTTCAACGCCATTTTATTTTGGCTAAATGCGAATGAAAGGAAAGTTTTGTGACTGCATCGTTTACGTACGATACACGCCCACTGATATTAAGAGGGAGATGTTAATTTAAAAATAATATTTCTGATTCTTACATTTCTTATTGATGTATATTAGATTAGTTCGGCTGTATACAATTTTATTCATTGTGATAGTTACGATTACATCGTGTTAAGGAAAGATCCCAGTGATGATAGTACGTAAATAAAATTCAAGCAGAAATAGCAAGTGTTACGAGTAACAAAACGTATATAAAAAAAAATACAGTACTGATATAGTCGAATGTATTTGTGTACTGTTTACATTTTACAACAATTGTTTTTACGTGCCTCAAGTTCACCTTGGTTGAACAGCAAACTAAATATAAGCGGAGCCACGGGAGCGAATAATACTATGTAAAAATCTGACTAACACCGACCAAAAGTCATACATTAATGGTTCGATATTTTTTTTATTGTTAGTTGACTATTTTTAAGCTGCTATTTCAAAATCATAAAATTTTAAGATAATTTCAAGTAAAAAATTACTACTTATAAGTAGTTATATTTATTTTCGTCAGACAATAAAATCGCAAAACAAATATGTTAACTAAGCAATTAATATTTTTTATTCAAGCAGTAATGAAAAACTTCCGACGGGATTGGACAACTTATGGTTGTCATTCTACATACATAATACGGTCAAACAATCACATTGTGACCATTAGGGGTAGAGCTAAGGTTGCCTCCATATTTTTGGAAGATTTTTTTTTGAAACTTGTAAAAAATGTTGAACATTTGGGAAATTCAAGAAAAAAATACAAATAAATTTTTCACGTAAAGAAAAACCACTCAAAAATGGTGACATACCGTCAATATGTTCAACGACATATTGATAATGAATAAAAGCTGACGTTTGCTTTCCGTGGCGAGAAAGTGAGCTTCGTGGGTGAGCGGCTGAGCGACGCGTATGCGTTTGGTTCTGAAATCCCCATGCGTGATGTGCTGAAATACGGGTTCGTTCCAGTCACAGTTAGAAAAAAAGCGCCAGAGTTCAATTAGCCATGAAAATATAGTATTTCTTGTACAATTTACTAAAATATAGTATGAAAGTTCGGGTGGCAACCCTAGGTAGAGCAGCAGAGTTTGGAGTCGTATAGTACCTATTTAATAAAGAACCCAAATTAAATGATATTCAATATAAGAATAGCTCAAATGTATGGGCAGGTGTGCTGGCGACAGATATTACGTGACGCTCGTACCAAGGTCGATGTGATGCATACAGCGTAACAGTTTCACAAACATGTTTTAATACGGCCAAAATGAATTTCTCGTCATCGTCATTACGAAGATATCATCAAATTTAAATGCAATCCCCAACTCCAATCAATAAATTTTCCGTATCTCAGTAAACTAATTTTAAAGCCATATTTGAACTGTGTTTTTAATTTTTGTTTACTTAGCTGTATTATATTAGTTTTATTTAAGTCAAATACTTGATTATATTTTTTTAAATTACCAAGGACCCTTTGCAATGTTATTTCTTGGTGCTGAGACCGTCTTTATGTAGAAGCTATTCCATCAAGGTTAAAGCATAGCGAAGAGAAAGAGAATAAGGACTCTATACGGTACGACTATTTTTTAACAGTATAGTTATTTACACATAATCATTTAACGGCAATGCCGAGTTAAGAAGTTTTTAAACCCCTTGTTTTAATCCATATCAATCCACGGTATGACAAAGTACATATGATCTGAAATTATATCTGACACAATATCGTTGACGGTGTTTTAGAAGTCGCAAGAAAATCAGATTTTAATTAATTTTGAAGTCATAATGAACATGACAATATGTTTGTTATATTAGTTGTAATAGGTATTCAAGAAAAGCCAACAATTATGAAAGTTGGGTGGGATTCGCTCTATGGACACAATAGCTCACTTCGTAGCTTCTAAACGTTCAATCAAAATGAATACATTGTTATAACAAAAGCATATGTGGGTACTCACCTTCATTCGTGATCCGAGATTTCTGAATGTCAAAAGCTTGTGTTAGTGTTTTTAATAAGAAAACTGGAAATAGTATACCGATTACACCGATTTTTTTTTTGCTTATAATTTACAAAAGTTTTGACTATATTGTCACTTGCGAACTATGTGTTACTAGTAACAAAATTTGGAATAGCTATTTGCAAATCAGTTTTGTAAATAATATTAATCAAATTTCAGTTCATTTTCACAAAATTTTAGTCATCCCAAAAGTATAGCTACATAGGTTTTGCAGTGTATTTTTATAATCGAGATCAATCTAGAATGTGCTTGTATATTTTTAGATCTGATATGTAATTTTCCTCCTCATTTGCTTGAAGCATACTTCATAATTATCCTCTGAGGTGCTGATAAACATTGCTGCAATTTATAGAAACAAGGAAGTTCGTGTTATTGGCATTTTGACACCTTTGAAGACGGTCTGCAGGCGAAGCGCGTCGCTACTTGAGATGCATCTATTATCTATAGTACGAAAACCACTTAGTTGTCGATGCGATTGCGTAATGTAAGTTCTAAATTTAAATTTGCTTCTCAATTTAAGTGGTGAACGGTGAATGAAAGACATTTATTTTACGAAAAATAGAATTTACGTGTACGAACATTTATCTTTTCAAGTATTTAATTATTCGTGAAAATATCTATTAGTTTGTTTCCAATTTAAAAAAGTATCGTTACCTATTCATTACTGTGGAATAAATACAACGCTAAGTTGTGCCAAAATATGATATTATAATGATAGCGCGAACGTCACTAGTAGTCACTACCTAGTATCATGTAAGCCCACGCTATAATATTCCTGGGTAATAATTTATTGGTTTATTATAGCATTGTCCAGTATGATGTTTACTTTGATCATATCATTCACATGCAAGTACATGTATAAGTACTTGGTATATTTTATAATAAGACCATTTTTCTTGGTTGCCTTAATACTCAGAGATAAATCATAGGGTGTATAAACTTTAGTAATATATCTATGAAATTGGGACTAAACAAATAAAATTACAACATTCGTTGGCAATATTTTTATATTTCAACTCATCAATTGCACTATAATATAATACCTATCTATACAAAATTAAACATAGTTTTACTACACTTAGTGTATATAATTACGCCACAATTTTACATTGAAATTACGATATATTTAAATACTGTTCTCATAAAGATCCAGAGAGTTCGAAATTACATATACCTAGTAAGGATGGCGAAGTAGTTTTACATTTACCCAGCTCTAGAAATGTACAACTCTTCGCGGGAAGAAATCAAGGTGGGAAAAAGTAGCTGAATGGAGCCATGGATAAAATCGGTAGGTGTAATCCACCCTGGCTTTCACGATTGAACACCTGGTCTGCCCAGAGCGTAACAATAATAAAAATACTAGAAATCCGAAATCAAACTCACGCAGTCTTAATTCAATATTGACTAGAATATCGGTATCATTAGGTTCCAGTTGAGGGAACAAAGCAGATAATCACAGTTCACTTGAGACCGCCAATCGAATGAGAATAGACAGAAGAACCACGAGTAACAGTTAACAACATAAACAATCATATTATTATGTACACATAGCTTATATTAGAGTAACATCTAAGATTGTATTATGACACTTATGCAGATAGGGGCTATTTTGTATTTTACGAGTTGTTAACTTTTTGTACGGAATGGAGAGAGTAGGTATGTCTAGTGTGTTGCGGATATGCCTATTCTTGTTGTCTGTCGTCTTCGACGGAGCCGTTTGCTTTCACTTCTTTGGGTAGAGCCGACTGAAACAAATACTTTTTTTAATGGGTGTAAGAAGTGACAGTAAAACGTTTAAAGTGTTTGTAGTACATTTAACACGTTGGCTTATTATGTGCAATAATTTTTCTGATCTTTAGTTTACTAGTCGGAATTTTTTTTCGAATTTGATTACTTGAATATTGTATACGTACTTCGTAGGGAAGTAAGAACATGTTGTTGTCTGACCGGCGGCCGAACCGAAGACGCATCGAGGGAGCTCGCACGGCGCGGTCCTGCTCCTGGCACACACAGACATAACACTTAGAAAGACATTCAGAAAAAAAATCAAGATGCACATTTTAAAATATCGTATTACAGTCGCAGCCCTATTAGTGCTTCCAACTAAGCTATCAACCAGTCAGAGTGCGTGGCGTATTCACCCATGGGCCATGTAGGCCATAGCCCTCGCACTCACCTTTTGGCACCTATCTTTCGTTAATTTATGAGGCGGCATACCTCATAGGCCAAGGCTCTCAGCCCCGGAACATCAAATCTTACAATACGCCACTGGAAGATATTTATTTTAATGGCATTTAGTTTCGTAACCGCCTAACGCCGACTTGATATTAACAATAAGCATTAATGGTATAAGTGTAAAAGTAACCAACGGATGTTACTCCAATGACCAACTTGGGACAACTACAGCTGCCCAAACAATATAATGTTAACACTACAACAGAACAGTTATTACATGCGTTACTGTGAACAATAACCTTTACCACACAGACGTAGTATTCCAATAGAGACTTAATATGTTAAGAATTAGAATTGATAATAGAGTTTAGGTAATATCGATATTTCTTTATGTCTTCTCGTTTTAAATATAGTAAATTGTCTTAGAGAATGGCTTAACGACGAAATTATTTTAAAAAAAAATATCGCCGGGCGAACACCAACTATAACACGGACTGGGGGCGAACCCATATAAGTATATATATATTTAATATTTTACTGTTATTATATAACTATTTTATACGTATTAGGTATATACCATTATTATTATCATTTATAACGTCCCATAACGGTACAATGAATAATAAACAGCCTTTATCTTATTTACGTCAAAAGGTTCATTTATTGAAATCTGATTTTATTTCAATACGAATCATCAATTTGCCTTGCAGAATGGTATCGTCTGATTGTTTATAAAAAAGGTCGGGCATAAACCAGGAGAGGATGTCGTAAAAGATCGAATAGAGCCTTGTTAGAGGGAATAACTTCATTGCATGGGTTTACACGACATCATGGGTTTTACGATGTTTCTATCAATGAGATTTCCGAGTACATCTACAGAGATTCGTTCGTGAAATAGGGTTATTACCTGTGACGTCTGCTAGGCACTGTTTCGTAATTCGAACTACTCGTAAATTTCAAATTTGGAATGCGTGTATTTGTTTTTTAAAACAAGAGAACTACACGTTGGCCCACTCATCCGATCTGAATGCTAAAATAATAATATAGACATAATAATAATATAGACAAAGACGCCGAACTTTATTAGGAACTAAGTACCAAACATTTATATAGATTACGTTTATTCTCTGATTAAGTTGACGAAAAAACAATTTAATTTTTTTTTATAAATTTTTAGAACGTAAATTCCTGCGTATTTTTTTCTGGTTTAGTTACTACCTTTACTCTTTCTAGCTATCCACATATACAATTCTCGCAGGTCACAGTATGTTTCAATTAAGATGACGAGAGGCTCCTACAATACATCTTGCATTGGGTACATTGTTAGTGATATCTTCTTGTTTTACCTACCTCTTGGGGGAATGTGTGCGGTACAGCGCGCTCCTCGGAGCGTCGTCCGAATCGCAGGCGGAGTGGGGTGCGGACATCCCGCACGGACATAACCTCATCCGATTCGTCGAGCTGCAAAAATGACGCATGTAAAATGTTGTGCTGTTGTTAAATATTGAGTTAAACAACAACGATATATATATTTATAAGACATGGATATTAAGACGAACCAAAGACAATGAGACACTAAAATATCTTTAGAACCATCATAGTTTAACATAATTATTAAGTTAGTGAGTTTGAATGTTGGGGGTACTCTCCCAAACTACGAATCCGATTTTCCAAATGAATTCACTAAGAATGCTACACTATCCCTGAAGAGTGGTTTAGGTTGGGTTTCATCGCGGTTCCGCGGGCGGAGCCTTGGGCAGAAGCAGTCGGAAAATAACCCGTGCACCATCAGCATATTGTAATATCAGGATTGTTTTTTTTAAGAAGGTTCTTTTGAATGTACCCAACTAACTATCTACTACTACAAATAAGTATTAATTTGTGAATGTAACCTTCTCAGAATGTGGGACAGCGGTGTCGTCAGATCGGCGTCCAAATCGGAGGCGGAGGGGCGTGCGGATATCTCGCAGAGACATGATCTCGTCGGCTTCATCCGTCTGCAATAAGGCCCATAATAGCATGTCCTTTGCATAGACCAAGATACATGACGACTATTTTACAGGAATTCATGTTTTATTGCAAGTAACATTAAAATACAGATCTGTCTGACGACCAGATGGATTTCCGTGTATCTTTATTATTAATTTTTACACAAATTGAAACATCTTCAAATGACTTATCAAATAAATTATGTATAATTAATATACCTTCTGAGTGTCATCAGAGCGGCGACCAAATCTCAGGCGAAGAGGAGTGCGAAGCTCGCGAGGAGACATCTCAACTTCGTTCATCTGTAACAATGATTAATGGTTACCAGCTAAGAAAAGCTGTTGCAATCAACAATTACGTTTCAGTTGATTTTAAAAATAAATTAAAGTTGCAACAACATGGCAATTTTGATTATTTGTAAGAACGTTTTTTTTTATTGACACATCGAAGTCTAACTTCAGATAATGCTTACAAATACATTAACAAGCGCAGGTTCAAAGGTTAGTTTCTGAATCACCTGGATAAGCTATCGTTACATTTACAACGGTACGGACTCGTCTGTATAACTTTGAAGGTTGGCGGCAGAAGTTTGGAAGTCGAAGTTCATGTTTAGTTCAAACACAATAGTTACCGCTTGAGGGAGGGCATGAGGCACAGCATTCTCGTCAGATCGGCGTCCGAAGCGCAGACGCACGGGAGTGCGAACGTCGCGGAGAGACAGCAACTCGTCCATCTCATCAGCCTGAAACAATGGCGTTCATAATACTCTGCACCAACTGCAGAAAGATTTTAGACGTGGCCAGACGAACACACCAACTATACACACAATCTAACAATGCTTGTATTGTGTTAGTGACCGAGTATATAAAAGTTATAGATATTAAACATCCATGACTCGGGAACAAACATTCGTGCTCATCATATAACGTTTGTCACGGAAGACACACTATCAACTGCAATAATCAGGTTATAATCATTGTTTATTATCCTCTATCTAAAACTGCGTCGCTTTTTCAACCGCTACAAGATAGAGTACGAAAAGCTTTTACCGAGTATTCATAAAAATGTTACATAAATAAAGATGCATTTAAAATCTTCATAGAAACTTTCGGCCTCCTGAAAGTGAACGAGCCGAAACACAGCTGTGGGCCACAGCTTTTACGATAAATACAGCAATTTTCCCACATTTACGGGGTAAGGTAGGTGATAGCAATTACCGGGACATAACGTGAATCTGTTACATAGTTTAGCTACCATGCAATATTAGAGTTGGCTTCATATTGAAGGGCGAAACTATTAACTACAGCGCCTTATATATATGTTGAGCCCGTCTAATGGAGGGATAAGTCGAGGCTTCATAAAATTAGGGATGAAAGGGTGTTGAGAGTTAACAAAATTCAGTTACCCACGTGTGCGCGAGTGTGTGTCGGTGAGCGACCGTCCCGCCGGTGTTGTTATAATAAATTAATCCACAGAAACCCTTTATGACAATGTAAACATGTTGATTATTAATTTTTATACGAAATATGTTTCATCACGAATGTTGGGCCTTCGTTTTAATCCGATTGCGCTAAGCGCGAAAGGTACTTGTGCTCCCAATCTTTATTCGTTTATTTGTAAGACTGTAAAGTCGAGACGTCTCGTCTGTTGTTGTTGATCCTATCATCAATAGATTCGCCTCAATATTGCAATTTATTTTGTATGAAAATATTAAAATCTATTTCGTTTATTACTAAATTCAATATTGAATTTATAAATGTTAATGTAACGAAGGGTGTACTGCAATAATGATCGAGGTCCTTTTATTGTATTTTGAAATATTTGCTTTGGATAGTTTCAAACAGATAAAAAATCTAATGCGACCGTTTTTTAAAACTTAGTTTATCTCAGCACTGACAACTTCACTGCATTTTTTTGACGTGAAAAGTAACTATAGATTAAAGGAACTGAGTCGCAACGTTCTTCAGCGGATAATGTGACGCAGTCAGATATGAGAAATCGTATTACCCCACGAATTCAGTGGCTTAAGAAATTAAGGCACCTATTTCCCAAAAAGATGAAAGGTGCGCGTCTCACGAGTGTGTAGGACACCGTAACAATTAAGATTCTTGAGCAAGACATCTCTGAAAAATATAATGGGTTTGAAAAAAAACCATTACGACGCTTCTTTGAGATAAATTAAATGAAATTTCGTTGAGCAATGATATGAGAACTCTGTTTAGCGTAAACTCTTGTTAAACAGAGCGAGAAGAATTGTGAGATTGGTTTTTTAAATACGTTCAAATGTGTCACTCGCTTACGTGTATAAAGCGTCGCCTAAACCGACGCGAGTGAGCGAGCAATCGAAACTCTAAAATAGTCTTTCGCCAGTTTAAACTTTAGGAAATAACAAAAAAAAAACTGGTGTAATTAATCCACTTTAAGTTTGAACAATGACGGTCAGTGCTTGCAAATTCAACGTCTCAACTGAAATAAAGGAATAAACTTTACTATTACATATTCCTCGATTCGCACGCATGATGGGTTGAAATCATTATCCACTCGAGAAACACTTAATTCACTTAATCCAAGCCGCAGGCAAACTTTTGCGGTTGCGCGGTCAGTGTGGTATACCTGGCAATAGAACTCTACAATAAAAAATTTGAATTTCGAATAAGCTTTAAAAGCTTTCTAAACTTTTTTGTTTAATTACAGCATCATTTAAAAAATAAAATCTGGTGTTTTGTGCCTAAACCATATCTTCTGTGCCTGATTTTATCATTACCAAATTGGATGTGTTATCTGAATGAATTTTAATTATTATTGTTGACATTCCAATTATGTTGCTACATGAACAAGTTATTCAGAGTAATATGCAAATGAAAAAGAAGTTTAAAACATTAAAAAAGTAATTATAAGGTTTAAGCAATTTCAATTAAGCTTGTTAGGTAAGACAGTGAAATCTGACAATTTCAGAGACATATTTTTATTAGATTTCTGCGTGAAACGTTGACAACAACGTTCGCTGATGTATTCAAATGATTACAATTATTACGTTAAGGCCAATTCCCCGTTATCTTCTGTAGTCACCTTTCACCCGCTTCAAAATAAGATGAATTACTGTAAAAGGTCCCGGGAGATTATAAACATTATCGTCAGAGTTCAACTGGCAGAGAACATTCGCAATACAAATAAAATCTTGATTTCGTAACTTTAGGCCTTTTCATCTCTAAATCGATCGCTGACATTAGGGCTGTATTATTCTTCTTAGAACCTTTTTATTGCGATTTTTTAAGCAAGTAGACAACAAATATATGTGTCTATTTAGTATGCTCATACATCACGTACAACCATGATAGCTCTCTATAACAGATATATGCTCCATACGTGAATAAGTTTGGTCCATACTGGGATACCGGAACCCTTGGTACAGACCGCAGATTCACAAGAACAGTGCCAATTGGTTCGTCAGTTTCAGTTACTCACAGGAGTTTGAGGGGGCATATCAGGGTCTGAGCGTCGTCCGAAGCGCAGGCGGCGGGACGGCGAGCGCACGGACTTGCGCGCGAGCGCGTGCCCGCCCAGCGCGTCGTGCTGCGCGAGGAGAGCGTACAGCCCGCCCAGCGCGTCCCATCCGCTTCGACTCTCTGAGGCTGCTGCTGACGCTACGACAAACAAGTAGAGCGGTTTTACTTTTTTTTTTTTTTTTTTTTTTATTACATTATAGGCAAGTATTTGATCTCGATCTCACCTGATGGTAAGTGACGATGAGATCTACGATGGAGCATACTTGCCTAGGTAGGAAGGCGGCAGTAGATAAGAGACGCTACATTCACTAGGCACATGCAGCGCAACTGATCTGACCCGCCATCCATGAATGGCAAAGGTGACTAGCAATACTAGATACACTAAGTATTATAGCCTCGCAATGGTTTTTTATAGTGGTTTTCCTGGTAGCAGTGACACGATGAAACAGTGGCTGCTTTTTTAGACACCATGTGTGATTCAGATTCTCCCGTATTTATAAATATTTGTTGTATAAGGAAATCTAAAACGAAACTAAATGTTTGATCACTATCCTGAAAATATCTTACAATCTGTTCTACACTAGATTAATTAATAAGTTAAGGTAACCAACTTCCTTTTAAATGTATTTATTCAGATTTGGTGAAATATGTCACACGCGTCACAAATTATGTAGTTGAGAATAGCAATAAAGAAAGTTAGTGAAGCAACTTAATTATTCGAAGATTATATTGTGCGTTCGATACATGCGCTGCCGCTAAGTGTGCAGTCAGAAACGAGTGTCTTCTTTTGGCCAAATATGTATAGACGAAGTGGCAAACACACAACTTTTCTTATTAATCAAGTAATACAAGTTGTATCGTAAGTTTTATTGGGCCAAGCCTATTGGGAGGGAAAACAAAAGTTTTACAGCCCCGCACAACTGAATACATACAAGCATTAACTTGTTTAAAGATTTGCTAAAGAATGTGTTAAGCATTTTGAGCGAAGCGTTTCAAACTATTAAACTGTTGTTATGACAGCGCGCGCAGACAGCAGGGGTTCCAATGATGACCAAGCTTGAAGGCCGAGAGCGTAGCTAAGCTAAGCTCGAGGACATCATCAGCGTTGCCAGCAACTTAGTCATTGCGGCCCAGGCCTTGGATACTGCTCTACTCAAACGATGCGAGTAATTTAAATAATGAAAGCCAAGTTGGTAGAACGCTTGCCTCGATAACGAGGATTGCAGGTTCAAACCCCGGCTCGCACCACTGGGATTTTTCACGTGCGAATCTCATTTTCAACCAAGATTATCACTTGCGAAACGGTGAAGGAAAACATCGTGAGGAAACCTGCATGTCTGAGAGAACCCCTCGAAAGATGTGTGAAGTCTGCCAACCCGCACTGGGCCAGCGTGGTGGACTATGGCCTAATCCCCCCTCGCATTGAGGGGAGGCCCGTGCCCAGCAGTGGGACATAAAAAAGGGCTGGAATTATTATAATTTAAATAAAACTATTTTTTTAATAGGCTATGATGATAGTACCGCCTGGACCTAGAAAACCAAATTCTGAATAAAATATATTTGCACCTGATTATTTTTGAAACAAAACTCGACAATAATGGTTTTTCAAAGAGATTGCTGGAGTGGAGGCTATAACTCACCAGCAATTACATTTAATACAACTTTGCTGGCGCCTATTCAAGTGGCGCGGACAGGACGACTTTGTTCAAAGATGGTAGTCAAAATATAATTATTTTGACCTATGGTCATCCACATTACAAGCATTTTTAAGTAACCGTTATTTAAGTACATTTAGTTGATGGATGAGGCATGACTAAGTAGAAATAACACTGATTAGGTTTAAGAGGACCAGGTTAGAGAGGACGAGAAGGATTTGGTTCCATAGCAAAATACTCTAAACTGAAGGCAATTATTCCTTATACGGATGAAAATACCGCAAGACGCAATCACAGGGGGTGAGCAGGCTGGGGGGCGGTGGGCACTGAGCCATGGGCTGTGCCCTCGACATCGAGGTGACATTTACACAGACACGTCTTCATATTGTACCGTCTTCGATATTGAATTAGATTTTATTATTATTATTATATGAACCAAAATAGACTCACTATAATATTTTTCATATATTTTTTTGGAAATTCGTAATTAATGATGTTACTTATGTAGGTCCTAACCTAAATAAAATATTGGTCACACTCAGATTTATATTCAGGCGTTGACATTAAAGGTTGTTGTACCCACCTTTAGTTTTGAACCAAGTAGAGTGTCCATCAATTTCCCAAGATAATTGAGCTTCCACCTACGCTTCACATTAGACATCACAAATATTACAAATGACACCAATGATTAGAGGAAGCTATCTATTAATCTTTTTCACGTGAGGTGAACCACTAACTTCAAATTCCCTCTAATTGTAGAAAGCATGATTTGATAGGTAGGACCAGGGCTATTTTCAATATTATTTTTCTTTAATGATGGTGTAAATTTATATAATTAATTGACAGTGTTGGAAAAAGAAAATTATGGGGTCGAAAGTAGTCATAATTTTAGTGTTCTTACAGTATGGAAGTCGCTACTTTATTCATGAATAATGATTTATGATTATCCAAATTCCCATTTAGGCTTTCAATACACGAAATAGGTATTGGAATCTTTTCATACATGCATACTCTAAGTAGGTATAAGCCCATCTTAATGGGACTGCGCCGCAAGATTTTAACACAAGCTAAGTTAGCACACATTCTCAAATACTTCGATATAAACGACTATCCAATCTATTCATCTATCCGACCGTAATCGTGGCTTAAATGTCTCGCATTCGCCTTTTTAGTAAATAGTGACGTAGCAAAATTTAACCCATACAACAGATTATATACTGGAATAAGATATTTTTTAATCATTCGTACATTCCACAGTCATTACTGAATATTTCAAACATTCAACGATAAGCCTAACTTGTGTTTAATTCTAGTTAGAATACTTAGCGTATCGCTAATTCACAAAGGACTATTCAGAGGAATCCCTAATGATATTTGCAATACATAACCTGTGAGTTACAAATTCGTATCGCTACTATAGGCAAACTACCGTGTTGGTGCTAGCTCAACGGTTCGAGTTAGATTGAAGTTAAATTCCAATTAATTACGAACATTTCTGCGTCAACAACTTGTGCATCTACTGGAACTTTGGGTTTGAAATTGATGATGCCACACTTTCATCATCCTTCTATCATGTCATTCGTTCCGGTCCCGTGTAGGGTCCATTTTCCATTTCTCATCCCCATAGTATGACGTCCAATGATTTCCGTGAAAGACTTTGCATAATAAGTAGGCTCTATACATGCTGCGCAACTTTATTACTTGAGGAAGGTACCTTTTGTAATTGGTATCTATTACTTTATCAAGAGAAATCATCTGAGGAACCTAAGTAATGTACTGAATATAGACAGAGTTTTATTGTAATTAAATAAATAATTAGCTCAAAACCTTAATGTTATTTCTTTTTGTACTTTGATACTCAAATACAGCCACGAATTTGGCAATCGACTGTTTATAAGAGTATGTGTACTCTTATTTACTTTACAGGTATATAACATGGTAAGTATAAGTAGTATTACTGTTGTACGGGTGATTATTTGTTGGAATTATTTAACATGTGATCATGAATATTACTATGTTATGAGTATTCAAATGAAGCGCTACTGTTTTGGTTCAATATAATAATAATATACCTACAGCTATTATAATTACAATTGTCATACATTTCTAGTGTTATTGTAAAAAAAAAAACTTATTCTATATCAACAACGAAGTCTATCGTTAGTTTTAATGTGACACACATTTTCTGCCAAATAATGAAAAAAGAAAAGAATTGTACCTCCGCGGTTAGAGAAGGACAATAATTACTCAAGGGACTACCTTTTTCTGCTCAGCATTACCTTACCTCGATGTGAAACACCGCTTGGGTTCGGGGCAATTTAATTCGAGACGTAAAAACTACCATTCATAAGCTACATTTTCAAACTAGGAATAAGGTAATAAAAACAAAAGCTGTATTAGGTACTCCTTTAAGTTTTGTTTCAGAGGTTAAAACTCCCTGGTATTTAACAACAAATCTGATATGCAGATTAAAAAACACAAAAAGGTCTAGAAACATAATTTGGCAGTATTATAATTATACGACGAATCCAAATAGCCGTCTGTAAATGGACTGGCCGCCCCTAGAGATTTTTTTCCAATATTGTATCTACTGCTCAGTGAACAAAATGTAATGGGATAATACGTTACTTTATTAGAATTGTAACCAAAAACGTCGATAGCGTCACTAAACGTAGGTGTAACCACTGAAATGAAAAATCCCCACGATTCGCTGATCATTTTATTTGAAATCCGAATTTAATACCTCCGCTAGGATATTTTTGCTCGTACACCTTTTTTAATCTTTGGAAATGGAGTCACGATTTTCATTAAGGAACAATTAATGTTTCGGTATGTTTTTAAACGGTTTGTAAACAGAATTCGGTTATGTCGTTATTCAAGGTACCTATATGACGGAAATATTTTTATTTTGTTTTTTTTTTCCCGTAGCGGCTTTGATTTATACTAATGATGTTATCGTTCTTGGTAATCCCAACAGTGACAAAGGGTGCAAAGTTACAACAATTATTTTCAGAGCGTTTGATGTTTTTTTTTTGTTTGCTTTTTATCGTAAGTCATGTTAGCCGCCAGAGCCGATTCATCAGGCAATTTTTTTTATCTATTGTAGTTTTGTAAACAGTTTGCGGGGCATCAATTAATAAATAGCTGACAGCGATTATAAATAATATATCAATAAATAATCATGATGAGTAATAATTCAGTGAGGGTTCTAAAATGTCTAGTTACTTAATTACATTAACAATATCAAATGTTTTTCTCGTTTAAATAGTTAATTGTATTGTATACACAATGGGCGTAAAATTATGCAAATCTCCGTTTTATCCCTAAAGACATTTTGATTAATTATGTCAGTTAACGTAATTGAATTTGCGGAACATTATTTTGAAACAATCGCCAATTTTAAGCATTTAAAAGTTGACATTCATATATAAATGCCTTATATTTTTAAAGGTGTGTAAGTTATACAAGATACTAATAACAAATTGTAACGTTCTGGCCTATTTCATATTTTTTAATTCGGTGTTTTTTTTCAGAAAGCATCTCCGAATACTTACAAGCATATTTTAAAAAGGCTCAACAACTTGCAATGAAAACGGTCATGACATATTTTTTATAAACACGATTTTTTTCGAATGTCATGAACTTGATGACATTGTCCTCTACAGAACAAACATATTCCATTTTATTACACTCAGCAAACGTACATTTGTGACTATTTTCGAAGGATCATTAGGCCCATGAATATTAAAGACTACTTATATGCATGAGTTATGACTTTCTGATGGCGACAACTTTGAAATCCGACAACAGATCGCTTAAGGTGAGACTGCACGAGCGTAATATTGTAGGCTATGTATGAGGTTTTATGACAAATAAAAGTCTGGTTTGTGCCCCACGACGACGCAAACTGACTCTAAAAAACCACTGACAAATCACGCTAATTTGGTGTCACCCTGTTAGGTAGAAAAAAAAAGTCTACTGTCATTTATTCACGAGTATGAAGCTCGGTAAAACATGTACTGTATGTGTTTACTAGTGCCTAGTTAATAGCCTACGTGACGGCGTCACCCAATACAGATTTACCGCTCCCGTCCAATGTGTTTGCGTTTATAATCGCGTTGTTATTGAAGGATTGACATACTGCGGTTTGATATTGTGTTTACACTGCTGAACGGTGTATACAATCCCATAACAATTAATAACCTTGACTGCACAGTGAATATGCAAATGTATAATACCTTTGCTGGTATAGAATGTGCTTTATTAATGGAAAGTTCTAAATTATACATGTGGTCGGTCTGGGGTCTGAGAATATGCTAGCAGTTTTCCATCACATATAATTACCGACTGTCATCATCAAACTATGGGGCTTGATGAAGTCGGTCCTCAAAGAACACCGGCTCTCGTGGAACAGTGATATGTACCAGATTTGGGAAAGCTTAACCAAATCCTCAGTGCTAAGAGTTTTCTCGGCCCTCAGTGTTATATTGCTCTAAAAAAGTATGTTAGGATAATTAATAGCTATACAAATGACATATTTTTTTAAACCCTTAAAGCCATTGGATATAATTATATTAGTTGTAATCATGACTTTCACAAGTTGTCGGCATCTCCGGAATTTATGACGATTCATTGAACAACTTTAAAGTGCGATTAGAATAGAATAGTTATGTTTTGAACATTGTAAATAATGGCCTCTCAACTGAAATATTTATTATTCTGTAATCAGCGACTTAAAATTGTGAATGTGTTGAATCCTTTTAAACTTCTATTTTGTGTAAATTTCTATTCAGTATTGTAGTGTAAACAAGTAATCGCTAGACTGGTCAATGCACGAGTTGTGGTGAGTTCGCATTATGTTTTCAACAAATAAGTTTGAAACTAATTTACTAGTATAAAGTTGGGTACCATTGAAAATTGCATTTTTACCTCTTGCCATGACAGCTTTTGTTTGTGTTCTCAGGTAGCTTGGTACCCTAGATCCTTTTTTAATATTTGCGATCTCTTTTTTGAACAGCCAGCCGTTGTGTTAGTGTTTATTTATATGTACTTACATTCGTATGGCGAGGAGAGCGCATGTGCAGTGCCGGGCAACGAGCAGACCGTCACCAGCCCACACAACGCAAGTGCTAACACGCAACTCCGAGTCATAACTGTAACAATACATACATATCTATTAATTTCCATTATTGAAGGACTGAGAGAGACAAAAAAGCAGAGACTTTGACGGGTACGATTGATCTCTCATCGATTATACTTGAATGATTCATGGATAACTAGATAGGAACTTTACTAAGCATCTGCTATAATGTTAAGTGAGTTCCCAAATAACATCTTCATAAAAAAAAATACAAATATCTAGTTACAGGTGTTAATAGTATAACAGCTAATTTATTTTCGCCTAAGGGTGGTCTGCGACATTTCAATAGGTATCTACGTAGTGTTTGTGCTACAAAACTATAATATATGTACAAATAGAAATGGAAATTCGCCTTCGCATAGGACAAATATATTCACTTACTCTACGTGCGTTTCGTTGCGAAATAGAGCGTACCCAGATAACTTTACCGCTTCAGAAAATTCAAAGAGTCGTATTGTGGTTTGGTTAGTAAGTAAACGTCTACGTTTGCAAGAGAAATGAAAGTTATAGTAGGAAAAACAATGATCAATGACAACGATTTTATACTCGTATGTGTTTCAAAATAAACACATACGAGTATAAGGGGTCGAGGTCGAGTCACCTTCGTCCGTAGGAGAATTAAGTACCCTCGAGATACCCTACACGTGACCCCGGGTGGTGCCAACTAGGTGACAACTCTACTGGTGGTAGGCTTCGGCCGTGGCTAGTCACCACCCACTGAACAAAGCCATGTCGCCAAGCGGCCTAGCCGTGTTCCGGCATGATGTTCGGTGTTGCCATTCATGGATGGCGGGTCAGATCAGTTGCGCTGCATGTGCCTAGTGAATGTAGCGTCTCTATCTACTGCCGCCTTCCTACCTAGGCAAGTATGCTCCATCGTAGATCTCATCGTCACTTACCATCAGGTGAGATCGAGATCAAATACTTGCCTATAATGTAATAAAAAAAAAAAAAAAAAATGACTCAATCATAGGCTTTCATAAAATGTATGCCATAAAATCTGAATACCAAAATAATGTTGTTTTTTTTATTATATTTTTATTGTAGCATTTACAAATATAATTTGTCTGAATTTTTCGCAGGTGAACCATGTACACGTATTTACAGAGACAAATGAACGTATGCTATTGTTGACAAACGTATTAATACCCGTCCAACCGTTTTGCCTAAAATCTCATAATCAAATTAAATAAACGGAAAAAAACAAGAATAACGGATTGGAATTTATAATGGGATCTTATATATAATATAAATATATCGCCATACGAACATACCAACTATACAGTCCCACATTAAACAACGCTTATGGGTACTGTACGTATTATGGGTACTGTACAATGTTCTAGGGGCGAACCCAGTATATATAACTTATATAGATATACATGACTTGGGTACAAACATTCGTGCTCATTACACAAAGTTTGTCCCTACCAGGATTCGAACCCGGAACCCTCGTCACAGAAAGCAGGGTCGCTATTAATTGCGCTAATCAGGCCATCAAATTATTCTAAATAAGTATTCTTATGTGCTAGAAATATTATTTCATATGACTAGGCTATGGTATAACCATACCATTGTACAACTACTCGTACCGAAAAATCTTAATTTGAATGACAGATTAAATTTAAGAAATATATATTTTTTAAAAACAATAAATTGACAATAAGCCTTTACCGAAGGGTACTTGTACAATACTCAAATACGAGTAGGTTCACAATTATACTTTTCCGTTCGTTCACACACTTTTCTCTGAACAAACTATCACCACACCTTCACCTTACAAATAACATATATAGCCGCGCGATATATAGCCGATACGATACGAACGCGATATATAGCCGATACGAACGCGATATATCAGCTGTCAGTCAATACCGCTGACGCCACGATGCAGACGTACGGCCACTCAAGCCGTTATGGGTTCATGGAAATACTCAACAAGTATAGGGTTAACACTTTTTTGTGCGAGTGAGAGACTTGCTTATAGAAGAAATACGACATTCATGTTGTATATTTGTACCAATGTTCTAAGGAAAAATCCTATTAAATGTTAAAACTAAGAAAATGCTAAGCCTTGTATTCAACCTCCATGGAATTTGATAAAAGAGTTATAATAACTTTATAGACATGGCAATATCCCGGAAAAACAGAACCTATTGGCAACCCTTCACAAGTCGGGTAATATGCGTAAAGGCGTGTCACGCTGCCCCCGCTACAACCGTGACGTCATCAATCACGCTTATCACGGCACGTGACATGCTGACGAAACGTCACACGCACGCCTGCTGTCGTTACACGCGAAACTGGCCACTAAATATGATGTTAACTTTTATAATTAACCTGTGCAGAAACATAAGAGAGAAGTATATGAAGTTGTGAATTTTAATTATCATCAGGATTCAAACTTGAAATATATTCTTTAGTAGAACCTAAAGGACAAGGTAAACTTGAGTGTCCTAATCAATTTCTGGCAAGAATTTCATTCGTAGCCGTCCCACGGGGCGTGGCGGCGGCGGCGTAGCAAATATTGTTATTGCTACGAAGTTAAGGAGTTCTTTCAATTGTTTCAAATTCGTGATTCCCCCCCCCCCCCCCTCCTTCACAACCTTTAAGGTGAGTCTTGTTTCGAACGATTCAGTTAACATGATCAGTATGTAATCCTATCAAATATTTGATTCGGTTTTTAAATATGGCTCAGAGAGGTTTCTCTAACATGTGAAAAATTCTAATTGAAATATATTCGGTTAGTATATCGAAAAGTATGACTTTTTTTTATTTTATGGTTTCGGTGGTTTTAAAGATAATAAACGGAGGTAGTTAATATCTTTATCGGTCATTATTACAGAATACTGCAGAGATAACCATTTCCCTATTCAAAGTTTATATAAGATGTAATCTTTTTATAGCGTTTTAATTGGCACTAGCAATGTTTCAAGGATCTACATTATTTAAATGGTAGATACTTTAAACTGTTATGGTTTTTTTTAATATACTTAAAATACTGAATATTAATTACCACGCTTGTATAGTTTTATTGTTTGAAAGTATTAAAGAATTAACATTGTCTCGTATTTAATTTCAGTTCTTTCAAATTGAAAAATGGATCTTACTTTGTTATTAATCGTCGCGTATAGTATGGCATCCCTGACAAAGTTGCCCTCGTTTGTTGGATGCAAAGGGTCGCACTCTCATTACTCACATCGAGATGCAGTGCAGTTTTAATGACATGACACTATCATTATTATAGTAACACCAATTTCATTTCAAATATACATTAGGTAGGTATGAGTACACTGCTTCAGGGAGTACAAGTTCAATGGTAATAATTTATGAATTTGTAATATTTAAATGAATGAGCTAAGGTCGAGAATCGCATTATTTTTAAGTAGATACGCGTCACGCTATTACTCCACTTCCTTATGATAATTAGTGAGGTGAAATTACATATACCTACTTACGATCCGTGTTAATATTTTCACTTAATTTTGTAGTCAAACCCTATTCTTGGAAAGCCATTTACTTAGAGTACATAAATTAGAAAAAGTTGTTAGTTTCATTTGTCAATATGTAATCATGTTAGCTAAAAAGATAAACCGATTATAATCAACTATACAACAGTGAATAAAAAGTATACAGATAATTTATAAATAAAAGTGTCATATTAGGCGGATAATGGATGTCAAAGTCAAATAAACGTATTTTGTATCAGCCTTTTGTATATCTATCAGGCGAAACCCATGGACGTTGAAGATCTAAAGAAAAGGTGGAATTCGGGAGAGTTTAGAGTTTGATGTATAAAGTAATCGGAAGGCAAACCAGTAGCGTTCGGCCATACGCTCAGTACATGCAGGATGTAATTTATTAAATCTCTAACAATTTGATTTATATCTTTGGGAATATTATCTTTATAATCTACTGTGGGCTGTCTCAAAATATTTTACACTATTATTGTTAAATGTCTTTTTATGTTTGCCTATTTTTATGTACAATTTATAACTCACAGATAATCTCCCACAGTTATACAACGTTTAAATGCATGTAAAGGCAATTATATCCATTGAGCTGCATTGAGATGTATAATACCTAACCGCAAGACTTACCAACTAAGAGCCATTCTATAATTCTGCGATCAAACCGACAAAGCTACAATTTCAGAATGCATTCAATGTAACCCCCGAATTAATGGACGTTTTATATCTTTATCAAACGTCATATAGTACACGCACAATAGTTTTGCTATATGACGTTTGATAAAGTTATAGTACGTCTATAATTTCTTGGGTATAAGTTAAAATAAAAGGATCTATTTGTGATTTCAATATTATCATAGGTACCTGATTATTTATATCCAAACTATTTAACATAAGCAACAAACACGATGCTAAATATGAACGGTATTGATAACAAACATATTGTAAATGAATAAGAATTTTGTAACCAAAAAGTAACAAAATTATAGAACAAAAAAATAATCGTCACGGAAAAAAGTCAGAAGAGAACTGTCACGCACTCAAAACCTTACAAACATGCGAATGTTGTTCGTTAGCGAGTTAGTGCAGGCCGATTCTTGCTGTAGTGGTTGCGGGTTGAATTCACGTGCGAGGCATAACTCAGATTGTTGTTTTTCTTATCCAGCGTATCAAGGGCTCGCCCCCAGGCCAATATTTAATATGTGTAGTTATATGAAAGTTTAAAAAGCTATTGTTATTATCAACACTATATTTTCAATAAGCCCGGTAATAAGGCTATTTTACTAAACGCCGTTCCACATAAGAGTGGCCTTTAGTACCTAATACTTTCATTCACGACGCGTCCGGTGGTCACCTCTCTATTCTCCAATATTCGTTACAGGTTAGCCGATGTCATAATGTGACGTCATCAATCAAAAGTTTGTCCCCTACATGTTTTCAATAGCCAGCTAATATCGACGTGAAAGGTTTTAATGATATAACGTTACCTTTTGAATTTAATTTATAAAATTGTTTGCAAAAAGTGATGTTAGTAATATTATAAAATAATATTACTAAAATCCATTTTTAGGTACCTACTATTGTATGTATGTATGTGTAATAAAATTCTAACATCTCCTAATAAGTTGTATGCATTACCTAAATTATTCTGTATTTAAAGAAAACCGAATACAAACTCAAACAATTCTAGTCCTTCTTGACTGTTTGTAATTATGATTCAGTGCGATTAAGTTTTTTTAACTGATGCAATACATTTCTTTGCTTCAATCCTTGGCAAACAACCGGTTAGTTATAGGTAAAAGTTTTTTCATCTAGCTTTTGTATTGCGTTTGAAATGGAATACCTTTGTGCCAACTCAGAGATCGCTTCAAATATTTCAAAGACTAATGGTTCTTTGAAAACCCAAAAACGGAATTATTTTGCAAAGACGGAAGGAATTACATTTTTTGTGAATTTTTAGTCGTCGATAACAACGGTAACCTACCTAGCTCCTAGTACCTAGCTCGATAAACAGTACTGTAATTAATTGATAGAACTAGGCAGAAAGCCATTGTTAAAAAAAATGTGCTCATTCGAAGCCCAGCAGTCCTGAGGATGCCTCGTTTAGAGGCGAAACACGTGTCGATAACTTTTTTAGATTCGCATCGTTTCGCGGAGAATTGCATATTAATTGGGGTCCCGACACTTGTGACAGACAGTTTCTCGACTAACATCTGAGAATAGTTTGATGTTGCTGGCTCCTTTAATTATCGATCAACTTGTTTGGTTTATAATTGGAAAAGTTGGCAAGCCGAGGGTCAGTGGTGGATTCCTCTTCCCCCATTTGTTTAGTGCAGCATTTGTTTTTTTTATATTCGTCATAAAGTCAGCATGGCTCTGCTAGAACTATGGTTTGAATCCCAAAGAAGTATTTTAGATAGACTAAACACTTGTCGATCGAAGCCCAAACAGTATTTTATTTCCTTATTATGTAGAGGTACCACTTTATCCCCGTGTCCTATTTACGGAATGGCCCATCCTAACAGGTCCACTACTATGTGTATTCATGAAATAGACAATATTTAAATAATATTGCAGCGTTAGACAAGATGGTAGAACGCTTACCTCGGCAACGAGGATCGCAGGTTCAAACGCCGGCTCGCAACTCTGAGATTTCTGGCTTTTTGTGCGAATCTCATTTTCAACCATGATTATCACTTGCTAAACGGTGAAGGAAAACATCGTGAGGAAATCTGCATGTCTGAGAGAAACCCTTGAAAGACGTGTGAAGTCCGGTAATCCGCACTGGGCCAGCGTGGTGGACTATGGCCTAATACCCTTCACATTGAATGGCGGCTCGTGCCCATCAGTGGACATTAAAAAGGAGTTAGTATTATCATATAATATTATTCACCTCTGTATTTTAGTATAAGAGTAATACACTCATATATGTTATTTACAGAAAATCGGTGTGAAGTAAATGTGTTATCGGAACACGTAGTACGACCTGACCTGGACCCTATTTTGTGTACATAACATTAAATTGAAAAGGTGGGCACAAATTAGCGAAATGCAGCGACTTACATAAGTATTATAAGGTAGTCTTATATAAATATGCCTATGAGTACACTTGCTGCAACGGGTGGTTGCGTGTTCGATTCCTGGCTTAGCAATTCTAGAGAATCACTGAGATTGACCCCAACTCATGGCACGGTACTCATTATATAAGTAGCTTTGCTTGGGACCATACTGTTGGTACGCTCGTCTGACAATTTTTTTTATTCCCATAAAACTAAATTCTACAAGTCAATTATAACAACAATTTTATTGAACTCTTACTACATAAGGAACAACCAATCAGAGCATCAACCAATTTGAGAGTTTCTTCCAAATGTTAATTGGACAGAAGCCAAGGATTAACGCCTAATTAACTGTTAACATACTAGTCCCACGCCACGGTACGTGTCGAAGGCTAGTGAACGCGTATGGAGGTATATAAGAGCCGTCTTTGATCAGCCGAGCGGCAAATTGGAACTCAACAGGACGCTACAGGTGTGCACTAACCCAACTATGAGTACTACTCGCCCGGTGACAAAAATACACTAGAAATTTTGGATATATTATAGTATTATATAAGGCACGGCACGGAAGGGTCGATAATAAATGGTTTTTCAATACCGGTCTGTACCTTTTATTAAAATATCGATTCCAGGAAACGATAAGATGGAAGAGGAGTTCTATGTGAAATTATTATGAGATTTGTTTTTCTTTTTTATAGCTTTTTTATGTGCCACTTCTGGACAAATGTCTCCTCTGTAAGTGTCCACACATCCTTGTCTTATGCTTGTTTTGGGCACGTTAACAATGGAGTAAAAAAAATTGAATAAGGTGTGTTAGCCAGATAAGAAAACAGAATCTTCATGATACTTCGAGTGTCACCACACTATTACCGTTTTGCTTTATAACGTGTCCCCGCTCTATTTGTTTTTGCTCTGACATTAAATCCGGCGCGATGAACATATTACAAATATATTTATTATAATTTCGCTGATTGTTGTCCTTTATTGGTCTTTCTGCCTACCAGTAGGCACCAAAACATGACAATGACAGAATGACGAATCAAATATTCTAAACTCATAGAGAAGTAATAACAATTATACGCGTTAGACAAAATATCGCTTCAATACTTTCATGCATGTTGAATTTAATTCTAAGATTTCATAGACACCACCGTCTGATTAAAATACTTGGAAACACCTGCGAACAATCGTTTATCTCACCATGACACTTCGTCGGGGATCGTCGAATCGTCGAACACTTCAACTTTGTTTTTAGTTCAATCACGAAAGAAACTTGTAATCAGTTTTAAATTGTTTTATCATATCTTTATTACATTGTATATGAAATATTGGCGATGTTGGGGTAAATCCCCCCCCCCCGTCCACCCCTATTAATCGGTTATACCCCCCGAAAGTCCTTAGCTAATCCAACGTTTTATAACTACGTTCGCCAGTAACAATACTTAAATTAAGATTAGCTTTGATTTATATATATCTTAACCCAATCATAAATGGGACATGCACATACCAGTCAAGGTGACGAAACCTAACAAGAATCATTTGTTGCCCATTATATCGAGAGACTTACCTTAGTCCGCGACTTATCTCGGATAATTTGACATTGAAATGAATAGCTTTTGATGTAATATAATTTGTTGCAATCGCAGACTAACGATCAAGTAAAGCAAGAATACGAATATATTGGATGTATAAACTGTGCTGACTTATTTTAACGACTTCAAAAAGGATTTCTCAATTCAGTTGTTTTTTTTTAATGTTTGTTACCTCAGTTCTCCGTCATTTTATTATGAACCGTTTGGATTTTTTTTTTGAAAAATATATTACTACGTTATATATCATAAAGATATACCTATCATAAATATATACTTAAGTTATTGCGCCGTTTAGTACCTACTCGAATTGCAAAGAACTCGCATTATCATTTAGTATGAAATCGAAAGACTAACTAACAGACAACACGTATGTACGGATAGACAGAACAACAGCGTTCAAGAGACAGACACCACGTAGTCGTATCGCTAACATCGTCCGAGATTATCTGCGGACAAGTCTAAATACCTCCCAACTCACTGGTTCTGGTTTAGTAAAAAGTTTAAACAAATTTATTTGCAAGTAATTTTCGAATAACTATGGCCTCAAAATAACTACTTATTTTAAACCATAATAACTATAAGACCAATAAGCCTGGTAAGAGGTAACCAATTCACCATAGGTATAGTATAAAAAATACAAAGACTCGACATTTCGTCGTCACACACGTTACAAAAAGCGCTGCGAGAGGAGCCGGTGTCGCGCCAATCGCGCCCCCTGGTGCCGGAAAATCATCTCGTAACGAAGCTCTTACACGAAGGAAGTGAACTGCGAAAGCGATAGGACGGCTGCCTAATTATAAATGGGTGTATTAGTTGGACTACGTAAGGCTATGTCCCAAATGGAAATCGCTCGTACGATCAAAACAATACGATCACCGCATGTTCGTACGAGCGATTTCCAGTTGGGACATAGCCTTACGTAGTCCACCTAATCCACCCAGTTACAATTAGGCAGCCGTCCTTATATATTATTAATTTATCTATACATATAAATATAATTGGAGTGTCTGTTTGTAATATTAAAATAACCGCTTTTTACTAAGTGCATTTGGATGTATACACGTTACCTATACCGAAACAACATTTTTTGTCTGTCTGTCTGTCTGTCTGTCCGTCTGTCTGTCTGTCTGTCCATCTGTCTGTCTGTCTGTCTGTTTGTTCCGGCTAAACTCTGAAATGGCTGGACCGATTTTGACGGGACTTTCACTGGCAGATAGCTGATGTAACAAGGAGTAACTTAGGTAACATTTATTTTAGAAAAAAAAATGGGATCTCACGAAAAAAAAATTAAAACCAATGTTGCAGCGCAACGCCTGATTAAGTTTGATAGCAACAACCTGCAATGCGTCCCGCGGGCTTAGAATGGGCGAGCAGGCTGTTGTCAACAGTTGTCTTTGTTAAATACCACGCGGACGAAGTCGCGGGCAACAGCTAGTATTAAATAAGTTTTCTACTTGAAATTCACACGATCACTTCGTATTATACATAGGTAGTGTTTTTATCGCGCAATTAATTCGCCTCGCCTATTCGTGCACGCCATTGCCAATTACGACGACGACTTCTAACACGGCTTATATTAATGTCAAAATTCCACATCTCAAATTTGACCCCATATGCATTACTGGATTCTAAACCCTGAATTTATAGACGTTGTATAACTTTATCAAACGTCATATAGTACAGCGCAAAGCAAAACGTTTGATAGAATTATTAAACGTCTATAAATTCGGGGGTAAATGTATAAACGAAGGACTAAGGAGGTACGGAAGTAAAAACCTATTGAAAAAATATAACCTTCAAGGTAGTTCCGAGCTAACCTCGTTACAATATCTCGCGGGAATAGATAAAATATTGTATATGTAAATATTATTTCCCATGCCGTGTTTCTACGTGTTTTTTTCGATTCAATTACGAAAATATTTAGAACAGCCACGATAATCAATTTCTGGGTATGTACGTAGTACATTGATTATCTATGCTGTTTGAATTTACATACTTAATTCTATTGTCTATTTCAATTCTAATCAATCCAGTTACGTTTAGGTATAAAACTAAAAGAAACTCAAATTTCATTTCATGCAAGCAAAAACAAATCCAACATCATCATGTTGATTAGTTGAGTAAAAAATATTATCTTATAGTGCATTTAGATAAAAAGAAAATTGATTTATACTAGTTCTAAAAGTATATGTGCAATGGCGACAATCATGGTGTTATTCCGTGGTCGATTGAAAATTAAAAGCACAAAGATAGAATTCTATTTGCAGTTCATCCTGTGAGGTATCTGCTTACTAACGAACTTCTTTTACTGCTGACCCGCACAAAATTCTACCTGGAAACCACCACTAGCATTGAAATTCGATTTACTATCATACACCAAATCTAGTAACGTAAATCAGAATTTTGACGCTTTTACATTAATAAGGAAGAATTAAATATGTTAAATTTATATTAAAAAAACATATTTAGATTATAAAAATGATGAAAATAAACTTGCCAAAAGCCAATTTACAATAATGTCCTGCAAATAGCTACAAATAACATAGCCCCAGATACATACCTTGTAGGTATTTGCTATACTTACACCAATCGCAACATCATAATGTTAAAAACTCTGTGATAAAGCTCATAGCGTGCAGATTACGTTGCCACGTGATAAAATGTTACGATTTACGGCAGAAATAAATAAAAAATAAATCGCACACTCGTATTCATTGAAACGACTAATCCTTTTACGCGTTACAGTTAAATCTCGTCGTCTCAGTAATCAAATAAAGGATTACGTTGTCTGTCGATGTCATAATTACACCTATTCAGATTCGTATGTTAAATTCAATGTGGCATTTAGGCCCTAGAACTTAAGGAACTGGAAGGCCGTCGAACTTATATCCGCTCTTGAATACTCAAGTAAATAAGATATTAACTTCAACTTAAACTTGACTAGGATTTTAAATTATTCAATAGGAATGGAACTAGAAAATAACCTCTAATCCATACAATTTTGAGTTCTATTAAAAAAAAAGTTGCAATTTTTCGTCAAAAAGCTTGCTTACCTAGTTAGTTACTGCTTCACATATTTTTATCTCAATTTTAAAACTTTTAATCATTATATTATCAAGATTATATCAGATTCGAAATCTGCACTCAATTATCTGCTCAACTTATTTACCCTTATCCATGTTTTTTACCCGAGATAAACAACCATTCACCTGAGTACTTACCCACGCTCTGCTTAATTGTAATCCCCACCGTAAAGTTAAAGAGATAGGTCGTCGTAAACAAAAGGCAGTGCAGATAAATTATAAAAAGATAAATGAAGGCGTTTAAAATGTCAACGGTGGCGCAGTAGCTCTGAGTTACATGATGGAAAGCAGAGAGCATTGAGAGCCCAAATTCGTCCCTTCAAACAAATTCGCAATTTGGTGAAAGCACATTAATAATTATGATGATAGGAAGGCAGCACAAGTAAACTGGAGGTTGATTAATTGATTAACTGCTTGACTATTCATAATTACCTACATTATAAATAGAATGACACGAAAAAAAGTGTATTGTTTTGTAAAACTTAGCGACAAACTCATTACAAACGTTTGGTATTGTTATACTTGAAAGGGGCTCTTTAATCATATGTTGATGTTGTGTTAGTCGCCAGTTTTTCTGTTGTCTGTCACTGTTGCTCTGTTTGTACGATTTTAAGCTTGTGATGCTCGGGGCCCGATCTTAGGGCTGCCTGGATGTGCCAAGTAACCACAACGTTGCGGCCAGGGACCGCGCTTGGATTAAATTTTCGTAACAGAATTACGAGCGACGTTGATGCAAGCACGTCGAAATAACGACGGTATACTTTATGAGCTTCAAACTCTGCTGGGGCCGTTTACATAAATAGTAGAGCTTTACTATTATAAAATCTCGATTTTTGTGTGTGAATAATGAACAGTCGTCGTGATTACATTAGGTATATTTAAAATTATTTTCTGAAAAAAAAAATATATAGATACTAAGTATCCATGACTCAGCTACAAACATTCGGGCTCATCACATTTAGTGAACCTACCGGGATTCGATCCCAGGACCGTCAGCGCAGAAGGCAGGGTCACTACCCACTGAGCTAATCAGGTCGTCAAATCTTATCGTCGGTTATGCCATCTTCATACCAACTTTATATCTTAGCTTTAATTAAAGTAAAAACAAACATGAGTTGTTGAGTTATAATTAAAAATACATGTCGTATTTTTTTTTAAATATTATTCGCAACTACATAATTCATGTAAATCCGGCTGAGTATTTCAATATCGGTGTTGACATGTGACTTCCTAGAGCGTGATTTAGGGCAGTGATACGTCGGAATGAGGGTTTGGTTAATGTGATTTTCGAGCTCGTTTAAGAGGAATTTGCATTTTGCCGAGCCGAGTCAACGCTCCACGAACTTATGACTTCTGTCACGTGCAATTAACGTAAACTAGATATATGTAGATAGACCCGATGTAAACGCATATTAAATAATAAACCTGGCATTGTTTTTCATTTCAGTATAATAACATGTAAAATTCTCGCAATAAAAAATATACTCGTATTAAATTTAAATTAAAATTATTTATTTTAAAAATATTATTGCAAACTGTCATTTTCGTAGTATACATGACTTATTTTTGGGAAAGAAGATTCTACCGAGCACGCGCGGCTTGCGCCATGCGATAGAAACTCCTTTATAAAATGATTGAAGTACCTACATTCAGGTTGATAGTAAGTGTAAAGTAACCTTTCAACAGACAGATAATATAAAAAATCTTCGATGGTTCCATTAACCGAAGCAATTTCGTTAAAAAGAAAGAAAGAGTAGGTAGTAATTTTATTATACTATATCAAAAGGTTCTCCGTATTGAAATTTCCTTAAAAATACTTTATTTGACCATTCAAAAGGAATAAAATATCAAAGAGTCCACTAAACTCCCATCTTACCCCTTCAATGAGCCCACCTTGTTTGGCTATTAAAAAATAGCTTTTATAGGCTTCTTTATATAAATGACACGAAAATTAATAGCTAACTGATGGCATTATGACGAAATTGTTAATTAATCTAAATATTTGAAAAAGGAATACTATCATTTCACAATTTGCATTTATACTAAATGAAATATATCTTTAGCTGCTTTTTCATTCGTGATCAGCGAGACGAAGAGTGACAAAAATGTAATACTTACTATCTTTCATAAAATCGAGCACCATTCGGGACTTCGCGACTGGAAAAGGTGTAAAGACAGAAATAAGCATAATAATGGCGCGACAATAAAACGCACGTGGCAGTAAAACCAGCCGTTCGCTATCGAATGGGTCTGTCTACGGCTAATCAGCGCAGTCGCCGCCTTTTAGAGCGAGTTAATCAGATAGTTACGTATTCGAACCTAAATTGTTGTAAGCGATCGAATAATAAGTGTGTATCAAAACTATGAACGCCTTGACCACGTCTCTAAGAATATTAAATACAATTTCCGAAGCGTATGCTTATTAGTTACTGTTGCGAACTCTGCTAATAGCTTTTTTTTTTTTATTATCTAATTATTTTTGAATTATATTTAAATTATAGTTTTGTGTCAGATTGTTATAATTAAGTTGAAAGAGAGGTTTGTTTTCGTTTGCCCAAATTATATTATTATTTATTGATTTCTCATTGGTTAATTATCATATAGTTCAGACACATTCGCTTCATTTACACTGGCCGGAAGTAATCTTTACCCATGTTATGTTACCCACGACTGCATTTTCAGAAGAAGGCTTCTTCCCTACGATCATGTTTTACCTATTTTTCGATTGATAAGATATAACTATTTTCATATTTCTTTCCAACTTTGATCAAATTCAGTTCATATAAAGAAGAAAATTAAATTCCTACGAACTTTCATAGAAGTGCATTCACCGATATTATGGGGGGCAGTATTTGGAATGTTCCCAACAAAGTTGAGCTCGGCAAAATTCGGGCGCATTGAAAAGTTGGCGACTTGTTTGCTGGACAAATTCTATCCAGAGAAGAATGTTTACTTTTGACTGTGCTCTGAGTAAAAAAATCGAACACATTTTCATGAATAAATAAACTTGAATCGAAATGGTATGTTGTGTTTATAATACGACGCCGGTCCCCAAGTATATTGTTAGTTATCATTATTACTAGGGCGACTCCTTTTTACATTAGTTTTGTTTCATAAATTAGTCCTTTCGAATGGAACCCGTGTCAAAATTTAAAAAAAGTTATCGTTCTGGCGTAACAATTTGCAAATAGTATGGCGTACTTTAGTAACGCGGGAAATTCATTAACTTTCATTAGTTTCTTATTTAATAAATATAATAAATATTTATACCATTAAAATTGATCTAAATGTTGATTGCAAACACATTTTTGAATTCAAATACTCAATGGAATAACTGCTTTGCGGCGATCAGTTATTATATCCGAAGATCCTATCACGTAAAGCTTCGATCTCAATGAGACAGAAATAATGGAGCATATGGGACCAATGTTCGAACAAAAGAAAGTTGAATCACGCTATAAAGATCGTTTACATAAGGAACCGGCACATCGGATCCTCGGCGTGAGTAATACGGAATGCGGCCTGTTCTTCCGAGGTTGTGTATTTATTAATATATACAGTGCTGTAAAACCATCCACATTTACAGCTGCTATTATAATAAGTAGCATGAAGAAAAAATTTATTAATATAAACATTAATAAAAATAAAAATAAACTGCTATTAAAATAAAACAATTTTTTCGCACTTTATTGCGTTCATTTTATGATATTAGCTAATCCGTAATACGAAAAATCGTTTTATTTAATTGTGTAGTGTTCACGTAAATATAAGAAATCAACATATAAACTGCTATATTGATTCATATTCTTATGATTGTCTAGATCTCGGTAAAAGAAAATATCTAGAACTGCAATTAGTCTTATTTAAGCAAAGAAGCCCTAATTTATAATTAGGGAATTATCATCTAGATTAATTTTGTATAGATAAGCACTTATTTAAATTATTATACGATTAGACTAGAGATCCAGGAAAGCGTCTAACATTCATTTAATTACTATTTCTAGGCCAAAGCCCTGAAACACAGTGAATGCGCAATAATTATGATGATATATTTTAACGCGTCACCTAAATCTTCGTTGTAATAGACTTATATCACGCAAATAAATCCGAACAAAATATATGTGGTTCAGGCATGAACATTTGAACCGTCCTTAATGACAAACATGAATGTACTTACTGAGTGTTATTTTTAACTGCTTGTACTGAGCACTATCTGTAACAAAAAAAAACACAATCAAGATACACATTTTAGCATAAATTATGAGTGTCATTTGATGTAGTTACATATGATTTTATATATAATAATACCAGCCTTTTAACAACACGCTGGGATCTGCAGGGTTTTGCTAATATACAGCACATGCCGGCGCCTTCTTAATGATATTATGCCCTAATAAAGTCAAGTCGGGGTCAGCTAAGGGGGACTAATTATAGGTGTAACACGCAAAACTATAAGTTGCTAGGTGAGGAGGCCTTATGCAGCCATCAAATACTTATACCTACATCTTACTGATATTTTGATTGTTATCTACTAATTGTATCTTTGAATCCTATCAAAGATATCTTTTTAAAAGGCAAATTCAACTGTAAGTTTACGTTTGAGTCACCTTTTGGGAAACAAAATTGTAAAATCAACTTAATCAATTTAAAGCAACTCAAATGTCTGCGACCCGTGAATATCGCATTGTCTCTTCAGCAAAGACGAATAATAATGTAATTCTATTAACTCAATATCGCGGTGTTTTGTTAATAGCAAATTTATGAATGTAAAAGTTCCAGTGAAGAAAGTGCGCTAATTATATTTGGGAATATGCAAAGTCGAAATGTAATAATCCTTCCGATGTGTGCGAGGTCTTGTTCGGTAAGCGACGACACGACCCTCGTATCCTTGATAGAGTTCAAATACGTTTCCATTTAAGACGTCTTGTAAACATAATTTAAACGTAAAACTACCATGTTTTTCGCCATTTAATTCCTCTCTTGTTAATCGCATCCAATTGTTTACTAAAAAAAAAATTACAAAATATCTTTAGCTTACTTAACAGTGTTTTTATAATATACGCTAAAATAAATAATAAATCACAAAAACTTTTTCTACAGATATTTTCAGTATTTTTCTTGTCAATTCAAACAATATCAATAGCTTATTGATATTTTATATTTACGCGAATATTACACATAGAAATGAAATATTTTTTTCGAATTTTGTCGTGTTTTTATAATGTTTTATGTTCCCAATCCTCCCGTGACCATGGTTGCTGTAAACCAGCCAACCGGGAACATATATCGGGAACGTAACAACATATAAATAAACGCGATAAAATCTAAAAAATAGTTTCATTTCAATATCAATAGCATTAGCATTTGCATGGTGCTTCAACAAAACACCTTCTTGTTTGTAGGTAGAGATATAGAGTCAGCAGACGAATTGAGTGTTTGGGTGTATCAGACAAATCCCAGCATTCACTAATTTTGAATTCGCGTTCGCTCGCTCTAAAGAGCTCTCGATGTTGGCCGCGCTCTCTATGTACATACTACATAGAACAATTAAGCATCCCGTAGAGCCACACATCGCAGGATATGGTCGAAGTTTAATCAGTATTATGTTACTTTATTGCTTATACGCTGTTAACTTTCGCGTGGAATGACTTTATTTCATCTACGAGAGACGATAGTCTGCTTCATGGTATTTGTGGTGAAAAATAAGGTAAGTCAGGCTGTTTTGTGTAACACCTATACTTAAGAGCTACAACAAACCATGTTTATTTTATAGTAGTTATGTAAAAGTATCGCACATATAAAGTGAAACTGTAATATCAATATTATATAAACATCCTATATGTAATTCGCCAGAAAATAAGATGCTATTGGGCGGGCGGTGGATAGTAACATAGGTGTTTTTTTATTTTTATTACATTATAGGCAAGTATTTGATCTCGATCTCACCCGATGGTAAGTGATGATGAGATCTACGATGGAGCATACTTGCCTCGGTAGGAAGGCGGCAGTAGATCGAGACGCTACATTCACTAGGCACATGCAGCGCAGCTGATCTGACCCGCCATCCATGAATGGCAACACCGAACATCATGCCGGAACACGGATAGGCCGCTTGGCGACATGGCTTTGTTCAGTGGGTGGTGACTAACCACGGCCGAAGCCTACCACCAGTAGAGTTGTCACCTAGTTGGCACCACCCAGGGTCACGTGTAGGGTATCTCGAGGGTATTTAATTCTCCTACCAACGAAGGTGACTCGTCTCCAAAACCGCTATGGATAGTTTTCACAAGTAAATGATTTATGTTTTATATTTTAAGCTGAACATTCTTTAGTATTGATTGCATGTACGCATTAAATATACAAATGTATAACAATGCCAACATTGCCCCGAAAATTAAAGGAAAGCTTGGGGTTTGTGTGTTGGTCTTTCACGTAAGTTTTATATGTACCTACCTGTAGGAAACTCGATTACTGAACTATATATATTTGAAAGTTCTACAACCTATTACTATTACTTATAGTTACATAGGTAATTGGGTTGCCCAGTAAGTTTATAAAACTAGTTTCCTCTAAATAAAACTAATCATTGTCGTTGTTTTTTTTGAAATCATGTTTTATGAGTATACAATACCTACAACTTTCAATATTTTACCAGTTTAAATTTTACATCTCTTTCGTAAACGAAACGTAAAAAGTGGAGAAAATAATGTAGACATTGAAGTATAATACGATAGTTTTAGTATAAATAAATTCTCATTCGGGGCACTGATTGGTATGGCGGTGGCGGATTATTTTTAAAACGGGATGCAACTCAAGGATCTACACCTAAAGTCCGAGTCCAGCAGTGGACATCAACACGCAACGCACAGATGTGTGTTATAGTGTGACATTTTGTGACATCCTACCGTCAGACCTGAGGAATCGATTTCAACGCAGGAGATTTTTATTAATCGATTTTCATCAATGTGACAAGATACTAAATCCTTTTATAGTTTCCGCAAACATCCCCACTGACGCAATCGGAAACAACAATGTTTATTTAAAATCCAATCTAACTATTAAATATTCATAGGGTTATAAGTAAATCGAAATCCTAGCGGTCACCCCACTAATCCAAGTAACGTGACTATTAATCTTAATTTGATTATGGGATAACATGTGTTTGTTCAAGAAATGTGTAGGTAACTATTGGCAATAAATACTAACATATAATCGAATTACATATAGATACAGTGTTGTAGCATCATATTTAAGCCTTGTTCTTTGTTTAAATTTCAACCTTTTAACAACGACACTTCGGCTATATTTCGTAAACCTCGTGGTTAGGGAGGTAGATACTACTCGTAAAGGCCTAAATAATAAATAAATCTCAATGATTGCCGGATTTGTAGACAAAGTTTTAACGAAGTCATTCCGACAAACTGTAAACTTTGCTGCCAGTCCACTGCTACCGTTTTTATTCATCATAATTTAAAATCAAAAGTGCCTTTTAGTTTATAATTGATTGTTAGACTTGTTCTTAGTTTATGTATTAGGTAAACTGAATAAAACAATTATCTTGTAAGCACATTCTATCTTCTCTATCTTCTCTATCTTTATCTTCTTATCTATCTCTAGCGAATTGAGCGCAGGATTGTTGATGCGCGATTGCTATTGGTGTAATAATCGGGACCAATTATTAGGAAGATTGCATCTATACTAATATTATAAATGTCAAAGTTTGGATGGATGTTTGTTACTCAATCACGCCAGAACGGCTGAACGGATCTGGATGAAACTTGGCACAGAGATAGATTATAGTCTGGAATAGCACATAGACTACATTTTATCCCGGTAAAATGTACACTTTTTAATCGCGGGTAACGCCGCGTGGCGCAGCTAGTCTATTTATAAATTATTCTCAAAAAGTCGTATTCCAAAATATTTTTTTTTTACATGAATGTATCTTATCTTCATGTGAATAAAACGTATATGTTATGTGACTTATATATAAGCAAAAATGAACCCGGTGTGTGATTAAATTTCCTTTTGAAGGGTATCCACGAGGTAACAAGCGGTCGCGCCGGATGGGCGCCGGGAAGCAGACCTAATCAGCGTGAAAACTCATTTTTTATTTTAACATATATTTTGAAAAAAATATCATATTCGTTAATGTGCTCGATAATCGAATAGCATTCATTTGTTTTGTGAATTTACCCATGTTTCAATAATTATTCCAGTACTCGGGAGGAGACAAATTTAACAAACAAAGGTCATACAAATCAGCCCACCCATTCTTGAGTTTAAATGGTGTAACTAACACGACTTTGTTTTATACATATTATTGCATGTTATGTTTTTTACGTTTCGGCTGCTTTACAGCAACCATAGCCATGGGAGGGCGAAACATAAAAAATAAATAATAATAAACGAGATAAAATCCGAAAAAATGTTTTATTTCAATGTGTAGTACTCGCGTAAATATAAATAATCAATACTGAATTAGTCATTTATTCAAGATTCAACAAGTGACAGCGAGCTATGGTAAGAACCTAGCTACGTAAATGTTAATAATTAATTCCTGTTTACCACATCAAAATGTCAAATCAATAACAATGGTGGAGTCAAAGCAAGTTAATAATTAGAAATAATTTCGACTCAAAGAGTAGGTATTGGGAATCTTACAAAATGTCAGTAGGCCGTAAAATTTTCGCGAAGGCACGTCGGCCTTTTAATACGGCCTTCGTGACGCGCAAACAAGTGCCTTGTGTATTACGACAGTTTTAAACATTGGAAAATAACAATTCTTGTGTTAAGTTGATAATTAATGATAGGAACTTTGAATTGAAGTACATCGAAATTATTTACGAAATATGCCGCTAATTTTCAATGGCTATTGACAGTTCCAACATTTTGTAATTCGAGCTACGTGGGTGGGATAGTGAACGACCATACACAATTTCTAGTTTAGTATACATTATTATAATAATAAACGTGTCGTTTTTAACCTAGATATAGTATGAACTAACATAACGAGAGGCTACAAACTTTTACTACTAACTCGACCTATATTTTGTATGGTAATCGTTTGTTAAGATGCCATACAATATTGTTAGCCGATTATTTGATTTTGACCTTGAGCAACATAGTTTAGTCAAAAACCAAATTGGCACTTAATTTAAGACGCATTTTCTTCTAAATATTTGGCCTCAGTAATATAATAATATATAAGATTTAAGAAAAATATTATACGTGGTTAAATAGTAAGTGATAACGATCACATTTATGAGTAAAATATATGTACAGTGCTTGATTTTTCCGTGAGAAAGCGAGACAGTACCGTTGCATCGCAAACTTAGTATGTAGTGTTTCTTTTTTTTTTCAAATAATTTGATTATTTGTGACCATTATAGCGCACTGATGGACCACTTAAAATATTTAACAATATTATTGTTAAACCTTATATAGTATACACCTTACCTATCTGCCCACCGTCACGACTATTTTGAATAATAAAACGTTTTTAACAAAGGAACGTCAATATTAAAAAAAATGATTAAATACCATTATATGATGAATATGCTTAAAAAAAGCAATTTTTGAAAAACTAATGTCTCGTCATCTAGCACTCGGCGGCGCGTTATTTTCTCTATGGACTTAGACGACGGACGGGCCCAACGAACAATCTTCGCGCGCTGTGTCGCCGTGGCGGGCAGCCCTTATAAAATGCACTGGAAGCAATGGAATGGAATGGATATTCGAAACTTTATTCATCTATTACCAGACGCCATTTTAAGTGAAGATTTTTTGTTCCTTTCGATTTGCATTTAATAAGTAAGCATGGTGTGAGTGACTGAATGACCTATCATATTCATTCCATCCTATTTCAAGCGAGCCAACCAGTCAGTACTAACTACAGGTACTAACAATTACCCGTGTCGAATCTCAACACAACCTCGCTAGTTGTTTGCAGAACACGGGCACTCGTTACCGTCGTCCTAATAGTGAATGGACGTCCTTTGTTCGGGGACCCTTTATTACCCCTCTTAAAATATGGCTGAAACAGGAGCCATGTCTTCAACGAGTGACAATGGCTAACGGACTAACTGCCTATACCTTATTTTTTTATATTCATTGGTCAAATACATATTTTAGCCTATCTTTATTCAGTTATTCACGAAAGGATTATAGTTGTAAGGGCATGTAGATTTTTCGTAATAGGTGTGGGTAGGACTTTAAGCATTATAAAGCTATTCTTGAAGGATTATTAAGCTTTTCGCGAACCCTATTATGGATTGTGATTTTTATAAACCGTGTTTATGAGACGCGTCTATGTTTGTCTTCATATATAACTATGTTTTTCATGGTCCAAGAAGATTAAAAAATATATATATATAATATTATAGAATAGATGGGTTAAGAATAACAGAACTTCTAATACATGTACCACAGATCACGAGAGATATGCCGTGCGGTTCAAAATGTATGGGAACTCGCTGTCTCCGTTTTGTTCCCCTCCACTCGCTAAAACCAACCAATACGAAGTCTCTTCGGTGCGTGCTGCGTCGTCGCCCTATACAGCGGCCGTACCACGCGACGCACCAGTTTATTCAAAGTATCGTTAGACGATCTATACATTGCCTCGTACATTCACTCAGTAGCGAACATAGGTGGTACTTAAAGAGCCATGTATTTTGTACAAAAATAAAAAAGTCGTTGTGCTACATGAAAACTAAAATAACATAATAAAGGCATTAAATATTTTTTGATTTGTTGTTTTTAATGATTTTAAAGACGAATAAATAAAATACTTAATACTGGCTGGTGAAATGAGATTCCATCTTCGGCGTAGTTCACTTTGCTGCTAGTATTTTTGCAGACAACCACGGAATAACACGGCATTTAAAAAAAAAGTTAGAGCTCCGATACCGACGTGCAGTTGCAGTCGACTGACGGCGAAAACTCTATGTTAGCGTAATTTTGGCTAAATGTGAGCGCAAGCCCACCGCTTTCATAACATATCTCCTCTCATATATCTGTGACATGTACCCACTTACTCGTCAACTCATTTACACCAATTTCGTGTTGTCACGTATGTAAAACGATTGGAAATTAATTTGGCCAATCAGATTAATTAAAGTTGTTTAATCTGTTAGTTAAAAGTTTGTTACATTTGTTTTTGTCGTTCCACCGCAACGTTTGAGATAGACACAGTAAATTTAAAGAAACAAGTTAAACAAACACAAACGACACAAAAAATATGGTACACCCCATGAAAAATGTAGCGCAATGTAATTTTGTTTTGTAACTTTCCAGTTGGTAATCATTTTCCAGGTGTTTAAAGACTTTACGTAGCGAACGTGACTGTATAATCTGTTTTTGCACTTTCACTGTCGGTTGTGGTCAAAGACTTTACAAATGGAAAATAAAATGAAATCAAGTACGTATTATTAATTTTATTGACGACCTGTATCTACGCTCGTTATTCTTATAATGTACAAATTATAGCTCTAGCAATAGGCCTTAATTTTTTTAGGGCAAGGACTTTTTAGCTACGGATTTTGTATTTTGTTACATATATAATATTTGCTATCACGCGCCAATTATATGTATGTGTCTATGAATAAACCGCAAACATAATATTTCAGTATTCGATATTTGATTTGAGTTCGAATTCCTTTTATTTCAAATCCCAAAATAATGAAACCGAGAAGGTATTCCTCGATGATATTGGAAGTATGTTGCCTGTGCAGGCGCCGTCATTAGTGTTTTATGATTATGAAATAGTGTGATTCGTGTGAAAGCTTTTTAAGTGCATATCCGGATGCATAGAACTGTCTTAAATGTCTAACGTCATTGAAACAGTAAAATAAGGTTTATTGCCGTCCGGTTGGGGAACGCATAATTTCCACATAAAACTGAGTTTTATTATGAGCGTCACACAACTCTTTGCTAAACTGAAATCGTAATATTGTGGACGAATGGACGGTCCCATATTATTATTTTACACTGCTAACATTTTTATAGGAATATAAAGAGGTAGAGGAAGCAGTGATAGCCAAGTGAAGCAGTGATAGCCAAGTTGGTAGAACGCTTGCCTCGATAACGAGGATTGCAGGTTCAAACCCCGGCTCGCACCTCTGGGATTTTTCACGTGCGAATCTCATTTTCAACCAAGATTATCACTTGCTAAACGGTGAAGGAAAACATCGTGAGGAAACCTGCATGTCTGAGAGAACCCCTCGAAAGATTTGTGAAGTCTGCCAACCCGCACTGGGCCAGCGTGGTGGACTATGGCCTAATCCCCCCTCGCATTGAGGGGAGGCCCGTGCCCAGCAGTTGGACATAAAAAAGGGCTGGAATTATTATTATTATTTATTATAAACAGGTACGATAAACAAATATTAAGCGATTCCCTTTTGTGGAGGAGCTAGGTGAACAATACGTCACGAATGACGCAAATAAGGGGTAATTGTAATTTGGGCACCATATACTACGTAGCCATATGTTCTATATATATCATTGACATATATTTTGTAGTCGCATTTCTTTTTAATGTCACCTTCCAGTCGTTGGAAGGGCAATGACACTTGTTTACATGTTTCCAAAATTAATCAAGTAGATATTGTCGCTCAATACCAATTTACATGGGGAATGGCGTGGGAATCTGAAACTCAGAATAGTCATTCTATTAACGGCGAGACGATAACGGCGGGGTAATATGGCAGGTATTGCCTTGACTTATAAATGACTTATAAAATTATATCATTGAATAAAACTTGCTACACAGAATTGAATTTCCGTCAAGTCTTAGTCCGGTACATTTGGGATCTCGTACTGAACGTTAGGATATTGAACGGTACAAACAGGAACATTTGATTAATTTAATTTTAAAAGTTGAACGATTTAATGTTAATAGGGTTCACTTCACTTCTAGAAAATAAAACAGTCTGGTTTTCTTTTTTACCGACTTCAAAAGGGAGAGGTTATCAAATCGGTTATATATATTTTTTTAGTTACTTGCATGTTTTACTTGAGCTAGTTGACATAAGATACGTCTTTTATAGTTTTCGCAAACATTCTTCCGCTTGGCAGAAAAAAATGATAAAAAAAAGTTACGTAAC
Source organism: Pheosia tremula (assembly GCA_905333125.1). Lineage (NCBI taxonomy): Eukaryota > Metazoa > Arthropoda > Insecta > Lepidoptera > Notodontidae > Pheosia > Pheosia tremula. The sequence goes on along the minus strand of HG995405.1, from coordinate 3,629,367 downwards.
GTAGCCAGTTCAAAAGTTAAGAGCTACGATGTAGCTACTACGGGTAAGGCTACGGATTCGGTACAGTGAACCTAAGCGTTTTCGGCTCGAAACACAGACTAGACATACGGGCTTATTTGATATAGTTATGAATAAACTTTGATAGAGCGGCAAGAACCGGCTATTAGTGGATAATAAGTATATGAACACTATTAAAGTTTTTTTAACATCAACATCATAAACAATTTTAAGTTTTTCAAGAATGATAGGGTTTCAGTAAATACTTCTTTTCAGTACAGTACAGTCTTTCCTATACCCGAAATCGCAGTCTTTCCTATACCCGAAATCTAAACTGCTTTGACAATGTATTTTTTTTTCTATTCTATCAGCCGAAAGACGTCCACTGCTGGACATAGACATCCCCCAATGACTTGCACACATCACGGTCCTCCGCCACTCGCATCTGGTATGTAAAATATAACGCTTCTCTTTTGTAATGGAAATGCAGCCTTAGGATTCATAGCCGCGGTCTGTGGAATCTGAGCGGGCCGCAGTGGACAGTGGACTTAACCGGTGGGCAAACAGACGATTCATTTTATAAATGAAAGCTGGAAGATAGAAAGAGAGAGAAAGCCTCTTATTGCACTAGACTTAGAAAGACTATTATATTTTATATAAAAATCAAACCGGATATTTATAATAGAAGTTTATCTTGATGCAATTTAATATGATATAGGTGTATCAGTATGATCAGTAAGAGTTACATTATGTAACAATTTCTTGCAAAAATGTTTGGGAAAGCTTTTAGACAAATTTTATCATTTGATTTGTTATATAACAAGAAATTCGTAAATTCGTGATTTGATAAATCGATTTTTGATCAAAGAATATTAAACCTATGAGAAATTAATTTACAAAAAAAATTTTTTGCGACAATTCATCCAGGGATTCTTTTTATAACAATGTTACTTTAGCACCATTATTGTATTCAAGAATGGGTAAAACCTATGTTAGAATGCCTCAGCCTCACGCGATTTGTGGACGTGTTGCAGCACTCATCGTCCGACATTTAATCAGATTTGCGTTTAGAATGTGAAATCGCGTTATGTCCGTCAATACACAACCGGACAGCCGCACCGGACCGACTCCCGGACACTCGAGCACAATCGAGTTGCAACCGCAACTTTGATTGCGTTCCCGCGTTAATAACCATTTTGTATCATTATGGTCGGTTTATTTGATTAGAACGTAATGTCGTTATTTATAGATTATGTCATATTATATCGTATTTTTTTTAAATATCTATTATTTATTTTAAAACTATATATTTAATTAAAATTGGAGAGGGCGGCCTTTTTTCAGTAGTGAATAAAACTATAGGCTGATGATGATCATGATATCTTTAAACAATGTGTCAATGTTATATTAAATGAAAATGAACTCAATGAAAACCAAAAAATAATAGCGCTTCCTACCCTAAAAACTGCATAAGAAAAAAAAGTAAACCAACATCGAACCACTCGCCCTCTAGCTGTCTATGACGATAATAGCAGCAGGTATTAAACACTCCTTTAGAACACATATGTTTTGATTCTCTGTTAAATAATCCAACCTTATAGTAGCTGTCTAGCCAAGAGATCGGCATTAATCAAACATTCGTTCTATACCTCGACCGCAATCATTTATTCCAACGTTACGCACGTAATCTAGCAGTAATCTTGAGATTACTGACACATGTCTCCCCATGAAACTGTGAGTAGGAGATAAGTTGTCTAACCACATTTCAGTCTCGCCGCAAAATTAGCGAACACAACATAGGTGAGTAAGTATACTCAAATATGTAGAAAGTATAACATCTACCACCCCTGTGGGTTTTAGCGTAGTCATAACACTAGGCCTTTGATAAGAGTTTCAGAACTCTCAACACTCATTTTACAATCGTTTCCTTTTTAATTGCAAAGTGTTCTTTATAAACAACCTTTTTGCCCGCTATGTACTCGTAATATGGCTCAACAGGATTTATGACGCCGATAACATTAAATGATAACACGATTGTTTTCAAAAGATAGGCGAAAGCTGACATCGTGTTCGTCCCGGGGAGATATTCGATTCGCCCGGATAATCCGGCAATTACTATGAAAATGCTTAGCTATCTGTATACTGAAGACGTTGCAATGTTGTAAGTTTGAATTTCAAGTTACTTCGTCCAAACTAGCTAATCCTGTTAAAACACAATTTATTCAGGACAAAATATTATAAGAAACAATTTGTGATATAAAATCGTAGTTGCGTTCAGAATATTACTTAACTAAATTAGATAGGTATGTATTAGTATAACATGTGTTCGAAGTCTAATCACCACGTGGCGTGATTAATTAGTCTAATTGATGAGATTGACTTCATCGGTCGCTAGGTTTGGTCAAGGCGTGAACAATATTATTGTTGTTGAAATTTATTTGACTAATACATGATTTGTTATAGGTTATGGTTATACATATAATGAGATAAGTACTTATTGTATGGAAGTGCAAACAAAATACAAATATCTATGCGCGCATGGCGCGATCGACAAACGTGATATTCGCTTCCCACAAGTTTTAATTATTTTATCAAAACAAGTATTTTGTATACTTAACAAAATTTGCGTGTATTTATTTATGAAAGCAATTAAACACTTCAAACAAGGTCTATAATGAAGTGTCGAAGCAGAGAGGAATCCAGCTTTTATTATTTCATTTACACAATAACAATCTGTCAACGAGTCAACAATTATAATTATGTAACTGTACCAAGCGAAAAAATATAATCATTTTGTACATTTTGTCAATATTACTGATTATGATTACTTCCAATATTTAACGGAAAAGGGAAGATCTTCCAGCCAGGCGGGTGGTATGCCTAGCGGGGCGACCGCTATGCCCCGATGGCTATTGTCGGGATCTTGTATATATGTTACGTGCTCAGAAAACTCTCATAGCGCGATTCAGGATTGTATTGAGAATTGTCTATTGTCCCGAATGCGTCTACAGCACTATCTGTGAAGCTTGTGGCGAGGGTGAAGAGGTCGCTACAAATTCTATGATAGAAGTAGGTAGGTATGAAAAGTTATCATTGTCGTCTATTGCACAAATATTGAGCCTCTCCACTTAAAATTAGTTCCTATAATACTGCTTCGCCGTATCAAACAAATAGTACGGTATATAACCAATAATTTCCTGTATATATTTACAAGAATATTTATTTACTCTGTTTATATAGGAACCTAATATATTTTATGGATCGCAACGTTGTTTTGGTATTTCAATCTTAAAATAATGGGTAGAATAGATAAGCATATATAAAGGACAATTGTTTGGTCAATTAATTAGTTATTAATTGACCAAACAATTGTCCTTTCATTTTCATTCAATAAAAATATAATAATAGTTACCTACACGTACATAACCTTAACTAATTTATAGGTATAAAATGGATTAAGTGTTTTTAACCCGAACTTCCTCATTCATTAACAGAACCTTTCTCAAACCATGTCTTAGTCACTAATTAATAGTGAAACACATTTGGGCAATTATTAGTGGTCATTGTGTACGTTAGTGGCACTAATGGAATAATAATGAGAAAGATATGTGGCGACCTTCAACCTCGCAACAAGCTACACAGATGGCGCTGTAGCCGATATTCAGAACAAATGACGTAGGCTCCATACAATCCTGAAACGCGCCATGAGAGTTTTCGGAGAGTTCGCGGAATCTTGTATATATGCTATACAAGATCCCGACAATAACCATCGGGGCATAGCGGCCACCCCACCAGGCACACCCCGCCTGGCTGAAAGATCTTCCCTATTCCGCTGAACATATAATATCCGCACATCGTATATATCTTTGCTTTGGATGTGAAGGTCTTAACAAGGTATTCTTGTTAGTCTCGTTGTTCTTAAATCTTGTTCATTATTTTTATCAAATGACGGAAAGAAAATGCAACGTATATGTAGAAAAATAAACAATGGTCCTTGCTTCGGTTGCAAGATTCGAATGATTTCATCCTGCAAAATGATCCAACAATCCCAAGGTTAGAATTGTGTTTGTAAGTCTACTTTATAATATGACGAGTTAGGTTAAAATTTTAGACAAAAAAGTTTCTTAATTAATTTGGAATTTCGAATCACTTAATTAGTTATTTAGTAGAAAAAAACGCTAAAGTTCGTCGAGTACCCGTTGTTTTAAAAAAACTGCTTGTCTCAAATACAATGTACATTATCTTTTTATATTTTGAAGCTTACCTCTAATAAGCCGATTAATATGTATCACGCCCATCTATTTGTTTACCTAATCTTCCCACTTGAAGGTCAATTTCGCGTCTCTAATATCTATTCGTTAGTCTAGGTATAAAATGTAAGATCGTTAATAATGATTTATCGTTTAATAGAACCTAATTAGTAACATATAATATGAGTTATTATATACTTTATAAACACGATCTTAATTTCACCACCAATTTCTTACTTCACCATATTAGGTATATATTATATTTCAAATTGTATAGATATAGTTATATTATTTATAGGAAGAATGTCACCGTATTTTAAATACGTGCTAATGAGCATTCTACTTCATTCAAAATATACAACTTTCACGAACAAGATCTATTTTATTCCTATAATAAAAATAATAATACCAGCCCTTTTTAATGTCCCACTATTGGGCACGGGCCTCCCCTAATGCGGGGGTGATTAGGCTATAGTCCACCACGCTGCCCCGTGCAGGTTGGCGGACTTCACACGTCTTTCGAGGGGTTATCTCAGAAATGCATGTTTCCTCACGATGTTTTCCTTCACGGTTTAGCAAGTGATAATCGTGGTTGAAAATGAGATTCGCACATGAAATCCAGAAATCCCGGAGGTGCGAGCCGGGGTTTGAACCTGCGAACCTCGTTACCGAGGCAAGCGTTCTACCAACTTGGCCATCACTGCTATATTTTTACTCCTACATAAACACATATATGTAGTTGTCAAGTTTAAAACAAGTAAGTATACTATATTTGTATCTGAATTTAGGGAACGTTGCTAATTTGGATTATACGATTCGTCGATCTTGATTTTACAGTTCCACAAGTTATGAACCTTTGCGCGCGTGACCGATATTTGTGGTTCTCTGTCAAAGGGCATTGCTCACCGCTAGAATCTTGATATTACTTTACTCTATAGGCATAGAAGTTAATGGGAATCATGAATTATGGACTACGCTCAGTGGATGTCAAGTTAATTAGAGGAATAAATTAATTAAACTTTTTGTGTTAAGGGCGTTTGATTTGATTTTAGTATGAAGTTTATTATGATTTAAAAACTTGGATGAAATAAACCTATTATAATTTGTAGCAATCTTTTGATTGGTTGATTGCCTCCACAGGTGACAGGAGGGCTGGCTCTTTCCTCGCTCTAAAATTAGCTTGATTATACAGCGAGGAAATGCAGCCAGCATTCTTGCCACCATTCCACGCGGACAAGATCTTTTTGATACATAGTTTGTTGTCATACTATTTATAAGTTTTTTTCGTATTCAGTTTAACTGTAATTACATTTTATATTTATTTATTGAATATATGAATAACATTTTTTTGAACATTTGAATAATTGCAGTTTTTCGTCAGAGCGTCCTGTTCTCTATCATTTTTATTATCATTTCTACATACATAGGCTTCTAGACATTTTTTCAATTAAATATTGTGTCCAATTTGGGCCTTTTCACTTTAACAAAATTTAAAGGCGACTTGTGGATTCTGTAGGTAACCCAATTATTATTCAAGAACACCGGTTACATTTTTATATATAAACACGGAGAGGAAAAATGAACTACAATTTGTTTTAGTTACAAAAAATTATCATCATCAGTTACTTTTCACTGACCTTTTGTCTTAAGTGCGTTTATTTATACCCGACAAAAAACATATAAATACTCAGGTAATGCTAGGGTACCTTTTATCATTTAAATGTATTTTAACTACCTACAAACCTGAAGATTAATTCTTAATATTAAACATTTTGCATGTGTGCTGTAAGTTTGAAATAGGAACACGCAAGGCAACTGAACGGATTTGATTTAAATTGGAAATAGATGTAGGTTCTTATAATATGAAATAACGCAGACTACTTTTTTATCCTAGAAGGTATGGTGATGCTAGTTAAAAATAATAAAAATACTTTTCTTTATTTTTGTTATAAAATAGTAGGAAAACTATAAGAACAACGGCACGTGCTACTTATATTTAAATGGGTAGTAGGGTTGCCACTATAACGCGTAACGGCAATAAAACCAAGAATATTTGGAGATGCGATATATCCGCCACACATTTTATATTTGAAGTGTCTAGACGTCCCAAACCCAAAAATAATATTGGGATATAATAAGTTCTGTGCCTCTGATTTTAAGAATATTTTCATTTGGTGATGAGCTGAATACACAAATAGATTATGATTTGTGTAAACTGACACTAGAAATTTAATTGAATTGGAAATTTTATTGACTCGTAATTTAAAGACTGAAGAAAATATGAAATACATGTTACATTATGTTTTACTACATAATGTTATAGCTTCAGTTGGTTATCTTTTATAAGATTATTTAATATTAGCATCTTGAAATATGGGTGTCACGCGAAACTATTATATATTTTGCAACACACTTTCACCTAAAGTGGCTCTTATTGAACCGATTTTAGGTTGATAAATACAGCTTATTACGCTTATTACGCACTAGTGTTACAAACGTCACATTTTTTTTCTAAATGTTAGCAAATAAGTTTCATGTTTTTTATTAATTATTAAGTTTTGTCATTAAATTAACTTTGTTTTTGTTATGATCACAATAATATTCAATTAATTATATTTTTAATATTAGGTTGTTTTATGACTCTGTTATATGTGCTACATTTTCAACTGGGGCGCAAAAAAACCGGCTGGTTTTTGTTCTTTAGCCGTCCGTATTGTAGAGGATTAAGATGTGTGTAATAGTCCAATATGATACAAGTTATCTTAGTTGGTCATTATGGTAGAGGCTAGTTACAGCCCGAGTCGAAGACGAGGGCGCAATGAAGGCGAGAGTGTAATTACCAAATGCTCACGCGTGTCATACAAGGATTTTCAACACACTGGTTAGGTTTAAAAATTTTAAATTTTAAATTTTGCGCCTTCGTCTTCGACTCGGGCTGCAACTAGCCTCTACTGAAATGACCAACTAAACTCACTTTTATCATATTGTACTATTACACACATCTTCATTCTCTACAATACACAGTTATCCTAATAAATTGCGCTGAAGAAACTCCGGAATATATCGAGAGAAACGCCTGTATTTATTAAGTTAGCCGTATTTGAACGGTATAATATAACTGCCCATTACAAGTATCTTCTGAAAGACATAGTAGCTACTATTGAAGGTTCCTCATTTCATTTATGGTATAGGGCCCTATGCAAAGAATAGGGGGCGAGTCTATTTTAATTTTCTACGCAATAGGATATCAATCCATAGAAGAATAGAATGTTTGACACTCACTGAGAGATTTCTATCACAATCCCAACGAAGGCCTAATTATTGGCGGACAGACGGCGGTTGTCGATAGCTAGACCAATAAGACAATCATGCACCAATATTCCTACCAATACATTATTCATTATTGTTTAAAAAGTATATTGTTAAAAATATTCCATATTTGAAAATAAACTTTTACTTCAACTTGAACCCTTTTACTTACAATAATTATATTGGTACCGGAAAACTTCGCTTACTTAATCATAGCGAAATTCCTTTACGAATTTAATATTCACACCATTACCGTCTGATTACTTCTAGCCCGTAAATGCCACATTTAAATTCATGTCACGTCCAATACGTTACACATATATACATAATCAATTATAGATTTCTAAGAATGATTCTTGCGCTCGGAAAACGTCGACTTACCTGAACACCGCTGCAAACTTCGGAAACGTGTCACGTGTTCGATTGCTCGCTTTCAATAACAAAGTTTTCAGCATGCTGCAGCTTATATAGGACTCCGCCCCGCCCACTCCCGCCCCAGGGCGGGACGAGTTGGTGCGCTACAGCCTTCGCGCGTAAAACTTGGCGTCACAATTGTTTTTTAAGTTACCGTGTAGTTGAAAACTTTTTGAAGGTTGCCTACTTATCAGTATATCATGAGGATGCAGGAATTAATTTGGAAGTACATTATTTTATTTATTTATTATGTTATGAGTGACAGTAAACGACATTATTGATTACTAGCTGTTGAATTTGTCTGCGTCTTTAAAGTGATAGAACTTTTTTATTTATGAACTGATTTAAATGAAATATGCATGAAATTTAACTAGAATACATAGTGAGAACCACACCCAAATCGGTTAAGCCGTTTCTAAGATTAGCGCAGACAAACCGATAAACACACAAAAATATCTGAAAATCATTGTTTTAGGTTCTATTGCGTTGATCCAATAATAGTTCTTATCATATGTCTTCCATGTACAGAGAGCGATCAGCTACATTTTTATTATTTATGTAAAGATTTAAGCTTTAAAAAAGATAGTATTCTAAATTAAGTAGACACGATTTTGGGCATCATTAAAAAAAATATCATTAATAAAAGATCATATGGTTTATATATGCCAGCGATTGCATGACAGGATCTAACCTGCATGTACTTACCTCGCTGTACCTAACTGGAACTTTATCAATCTTGTGAAATTAAAAAAATAATTTAAATTATAACCCGCACATACTACCTACCTGTACATATATACGCGTATCTATATAGCTATATCAAAATAGAGGGGAAAAAATATACCCATTGAACTAATAGATTTTCCTTTTCAATAAAACATCAATCCCCGGTGGAGGTATCGCCTTACCTAATCGTAATTGTAATAGATACAGCATTGGCAGCCACAAAATATGGACTAATACCAACACCTCAGGTAGTCGTATTATATTTTTTGGAGCACCCTTGATATTGCTATGAATTATCTAAACTTATTCGTCAAGGTATTCTTGATGCTATCTCATTATTAATTATATTATCTAATACAAATATTTATTTTCCATAATAACAATCACAAATTATTTGTGTTGCGGTCCCAAGCTAAGCATAAGCTTGTATCTTGGGAACCTGGTTGAGGAGGCTTTAGGTAACTTATAAATAGACATTTAAATCTAAAAATTAAAATAAAATTAAGTTGAATGAGGTGGACAATGCGCAATGTTAAGATGATGAAGATGATATTCAATGGTCATATTCCTTGTATGTAACACAATATTTTTTGGGGTCGAGTCACCTTCGTCCGTAGGAGAATTAAATACCCTCGATATACCCTACACGTGACCCTGGCTGGTGCCAACTAGGTGACAACTCTACTGGTGGTAGGCTTCGGCAGTGGTTATCACCACCCACTGAACAAAGCCATGTCACTAAGCGGCCTAGCCGTGTTCCGGCATGATGTTCGGTGTTGCCATTCATGGATGGCGGGTCAGATCAGCTGCGCTGCGTGTGCCTAGTGAATGTAGCGTCTCGATCTACTGCCGCCTTCCTACCTAGGCAAGTATGCTCCATCGTATACCTCATTATCACTTACCATCAGGTGAGATCGAGATCAAATACTTGCCTATAATGTAATAAAAAAAAATAAAAAATTATTTCATTACATGTAATTAGTTAACCACATAGACCCAGGAATAGTTCAAGTAAAGTACTTACGTATACCTCGATACATTGTGAGTTGTAACATTGTCCTTTGTATCTATCTGAACGAGGCAAAGATGCCATAGGTGTAAACACTGACGATAAAAGCATCCACTGTCCTTTTTTAAGGCTTATGAACCATTTTCATGTATGCAAAGCATAGTCCTATAACAACAGAGCAAGTAATATTTGTTTAAAAATTTGGGACGTGTAGCTATAAGATTTTTTCTTTGTAACAGCTTTAAGAGATTGATGAGGTATTAATTTTAGGTGTACTTTCACGCCTGTATTCTCTAAAGAGGCAGATGTATGCCTATATTTTTAGCTGCTTGAAGGTATCATAATGTCGTAATGTGCTAGGGGCGAGTGTACTTCCATTTACTGGCCACACATAATTCCCGGAGTTTAGAGCTTAAAGTTGAAAATGATAAGTACTTACTGTGTTTTGACGTCATCATCCAAATCTCAGTCACCTCTCAAACATATATTTATACAACCATAACTATTTGCCGATACTAATGTTATTTACAATAAAAGCATGTGCAAACAAGCAGCATCCTACACGGGGTGCGTTGAAATTCAATACCTATGTACTCAACTCGTGACGTCACCACACTTATGATGGCGGGGCATAAATGAATCCCATACATCGACCGCATTCATTATACAAAATGTTTGTACAAAAGGCCATTAGAAATACGTTTTTGTACAACGTGATCGAGTTTCAATGAGTAATATTCATTAAGGATATATGTCAGTCGTTATCAATTTTTTTTTTAAATGTAGCTTTATAAATCAAATAGTACTGGCACGTAAATGTTGATAAATGCTAGGTCTTAGTTCTGTCTAGCAGCGTTAAGGTCTTTATAACACACGCAGGATCTAAATTAATGTAGGTACTGAATAGTTCAAGCAATTGTATTTGTAGGTTAATTTTGCAATAGTTCGCGGTTGTAGTTTGGTATATTAATTGAAACTCGTGATGTGTATACACAAGTATCTAACCTTTTATTAGCTTGTAATTGTTTGAAGGATTAGTACGCTGCTGGCCGATGCGGCCTTTGCAGCTTCACCGGGATTTGCATATATCCTTACTCTAAATGTAGTTTTTTCCAGCAGCATAATATAACAATTGTTTAATTTGTTCCTTGAACCGACTAACGGATATTTTGGACACTGTTTTTCTAGTATAAAAATATACCGTATGTCCTTTTTAAACATACTACATATAGCCTATCGTGTAAGGTAAAGCACTTAAGACAAGTCAATAAGTCAAGCAAACAGACAACCACCGGTCGAAACAATGGTTCTATTTAGAATGGTCTTTTAGGCTTTTGAAATAAAAATATCTATTGTGCCATTAAACTGATAAATTTTAATGAAAAACAACATAATAAAAATATAGGCACGTTGCTATACTGTATGAACACGGTCTAGTAATCCTGTGACCTAGAAAAAGGGTCCTCTCTCGTAAGCCTGAAAAAAATCATTGCCAATGAAATAAAACAATGATTTTTGGAATAACATTTTGTATTTGTTATTTCCGCTAACAACTTCAATCTTGGTATCAGTTCGAGAATTCTTAAAATTATAATTTAAACCTTATGACGTTATGTTAAAGTATGTATCCGAGTGCTTTTCCAACTACGTAGTTATCTTTGTTAACAGTTGAATGAACCCTCACGCAGTAGAAGGATATGTAAAATCTTTTCCATTTTCTATCGATACGAGAAATGATTTAGGTACTTGATATTGTTTTCCATCGATGTTTTCCACATTATTAAGTCTAAGAGCTTAGTTTTGTTTTAAGAGCTACGGTTAATATTGATTTTTGTTACCTATCACTTCTTAAAATATGTGTCAGTTGAATTCTAACGTTATAGATTGATGAATTGCTGCTCGTAATGTATCGATGTATTACATGATTTTTATTAGTAAAGACGTATTAAAAAAACTTTAAATCAAAATAAAAGCACGCTGAGTTTCTTTCTGGATCATCCAAGAAAAAAATCAGTTAAGAAGAAAAAAATAGGGAAAATTATAATTTGTAAGTGCTATCGATGGGCCTATACACAATAAATGATTTGGCTTTGAATTAAAAAAAAAAGAATTGTTGACAAAATTAAGGTAACTTCATTGTAAACCGCATATAAACATACAAAAAAACCTGACCACTGTATCTTTGATCCTAAAAAACTAGTTAATTCAATTTTTTTGGTTATTTCTAAAATACCTCAAATTTAGTTATGTTAACTGAACTTTAAATAAATTTACAAACCTGAGTGTTACTAGTAACAAACCGAGTCTTGTTACTAGTCACACATAATTCGTAAGTCACAATATTACTGTAACTAGTAGTGGGTAGTAGTAACTACTATTCGGTGCGTATACTTAAGTAATATATATTTAACACTATTCCAGTTATAAAGTTACGTATTTATAAAAAAAAATCTTTCTGTACCCAGTTTCTTCGATAAACTAACATTCTAAGTAGAGCAAAACTGCATTTCTGTGTAGCTCATGGTAACTGTCCTTATATTTTATTAATATAATTAATTCCTATACATAAAATACTCGAATCCCACACTTAACGACACATTATTATTAACATAACTTATTGTTTTATAGCCTGCATCATACGTAAGTCGTAATCATGTAAACTATTTACTTACACACAAATCAGTCGGGATCGTAAAACTCCTCTTAATGGGCACTTTCGTTTAGCCCATAAAAGTGAACCTATTAAAATTATACCTTGCCGATTTTGACGTGATAAAACCAGCTTTCGCATCCATCACCCTTCGCCTCACAGTTCACTGAAGTCATACTAAAGCATATAGGTCGATGAATAGGAAACTTTTCGATATAGTATACGTAAATCAGTCACACGCATAAAGTTTTAGGCGTCAAATCATTACGTCATTAATAAATCCCATGGGGTTAATGTCTCTGTCTGTGGGCGGGTAATAAATGTACTAACAGCACACCAAACCAAATATTTTATAATCGTGACACCAATAAATATATGTAGGTACCTAACTATTATTTTACTATATGTACTCACACAAAAAAAGCGGTAAGATTAAATTATGAAGTATCTCCTCTACGAGTAATGTTTTATTGAATTCAAACATGAGTTTTTATGTACTTTATTCTTGCTGCATACTTAAGCCTACTTATCTTTACAACTAATGCCCAATAAAGAGCATGGTAGACTATTATCATGCTTACATCCACTTGTTTTAGTTTTTTTAAGTTCGGTAGAGAAAATTATAAGATAGGTAGTGGGTGTCAATTAATAACGGTGCGCAGAAAGGCCAGCACCTTGCACCCGTCTGTCTGCCCACGACGCGACCTGCCACCTCGCTATCAGGAGGTGTCGATTACATAACCACTTTATCTAACGATACTTAGCTGTTGCAATATCCCGATATTATTGACAAGCTTCGGTCGCAGATTTTCGCTGTGTTTAATATTGTTTTATTCTATTCCGTTTATATTTCCGCATTAATAATATAACTTTTGCTACGGGCTACGTAATGCTATGGTGCTACGTTACGGGCTACGTAGATTTGTAGTAGGTGCTACATGTATGCGCTACAACTCGTAGCACGGCCACAATTTCGTAACCGTGACCAATTTGCTTATATTATATACAAGCTGTTGCTCGAGACATCGTCCGTGTATTTAAATTGATATTATTTATGACCATATAGTTAGAGAATAATAGTTTTTCTCATAAATCTTTCATGTACAGACAGCGATCAAAAAAACAGAAATGTGATTATAAAACATATGGCATATAACATTTGAATCCATGTTTGGGCGCATAAAATAAGCGGACTGCGCCATATGTTGCCGTCATAGCACACATTGCATGTCTACCGCAAGTAGTTTTACTATAGGCTCTCACAGGTTTTTAGACGCATGTATTTCGTTTATAAAAGAAGTGTTCAGATAAATAGTTACGTATACGGATTTGATGATTAGCGCAGGTGGTAATGACCCTGCTTTCCATGCAGAGGGTCCCGGGTTCAAATCGTGGTAGGGACAAACTTTGTGTGATGAGCACGAAAGTTTGTACCCAGGTCATGGTTGTTTAATATCTATATAAGTAACATATAGTGGGTTCGCCCTCAGTCCGTTGTACGCTACCCATAATACAACTGTTGCTTAGTGCAAGACCGTATAGTTGGTGTGTTCGTCTGGCGATATTTATTTATTTATATTAAAATCCTTAATGTCTAATCACTCCGCGTGGAAACCTTTTTTTTATAATCAGTTTCTTATATAGTATGATTCATCTATTCAGACCCTTCAGCTACTACAAAGCGGTACAAACGCACTTTATATGTTATATTGATTCGTAGCTAATAGTAGTAGTGTGTAACGTATTACTTTTAAAATTCTAAAGTTATTCAATGCGAAGGTCAAACCTAGGCACAAATAACACATAAACTTTTAGGTAAAATTCTTTCTGTCATCTGTTTTAATAATACATTTTCAGTTCCATTACAACAACTTTCATTAATAAAAATCTTTTATTTAATTCATGAATTCACGTTATACAACTTTTACATGAGTAAATTAGTTTTCTAAATACAAGCTATGGTAGGGGTTTCACACATTCACAGCTATGGTGTTAGGGACGAATGTTGCACGCGTGTTTCGGAGCACCCCTAATAAGTATTGTTATGCTTACCTACATACAACACAACATGTAGCACATAAAATTATATTATTTTTGGTGTATATCTCGTGTCATTTCATTTAGGTCGGGTACCGAATTGGAAATAAAATCGAACAAAACATTTAACATTGCACAAAACTCAGTACAATGTCAACGAACATTCACATAATAAAACATTAAATATTTCATAATTTTATATTTACAACCCTCTCGACAGAATTTCCAATTAAAATAATGTTTTTAAATTGGTGAAATACATAAAACAGTCCAATTCGATTAGACGAGACGTGTTACTTTACAACGAAATAAGTTTCTTGTAGAAAAGCAGCTACGTAATGTGCCCGCGGGGTTTAGAACGAATCTGAGTAGGTAAGAAGACAATACTCGTTTAATTATAATTTACACCAACTGTTATAAACGCACTCTACAAATTGTAAATGATGAAAATTGTAAAGCTGTAAATGATGAGTTTTGATTTCCTTCAAAAACTTTTATTTAAATACTTTTTCTCTTTGCAATATGAAAGTCTCAGTTTTAGCCAAGGTCAGAACTAAAGTGAGCGCTGTGACAAAGCCAGTGCAAGTATATGGACCATGAGTAAGTTTGACATCCATAGAACTCATCTACCATCTACCAAATCTATATATCATCTACCAAAGTCTAAGCGGTGCCTGAGCAAAGTCCGAGCCCGTAAATTAACCAGTGTAGACATTTTTTTATTTCCCTTTTTGCATGTTTAAAGTCTCAGTTAGCTACGTTAAAGCTACGGTGGGAAGACCGTTGTTGTGATTACACTATTATTAATGACACACATTTTTTTCTAATTTATGAGCAAATAAACAATCGTGATACAGATAGGTACACAAATTAAAATCATTACGTGACGTATTGACCTACCTTCCCACCCTGAAAGAATACTATCTCTCCCGAACTAATGTTGATAGGATCTTACCTATATATATAATATAAAGCAAGAGTAAAACTGTAGACGATATTAACATAGCACGAAGACCTCAATGAAACTGCATTCTAACTCCAATTTGTATAAACACATTATCACTATCAAAGTTCAACCATACAAACGGTTGCCAACTTACCAAGAATTCCCAAGACACTAATTATTGTACCCTATGTAGAACCTACTTAATGTTTTTCTTTATTCATAAGTGGTTAATCAATTATGAAGGTACCAGGGTGCTTACACAACAGTCACATAACTAACCCAATAATATTGTGGTATGCATACTCTATCAATATTTTGAAGAATAAATGCGATGATTATTAATAGGTATCTCTATAAGATTTCATACGATCACAATTAATTTCTTCATCTTCATGTCCTGCTTTTATAACGCTTGAAATGCTCACCCTAGTCACACCGATGCTCTAGGATTAAATCAGGATTATCCGAGCCGAGTGTTCACCTCTTCAGAGCAAGAGTGCAGTTAACATCTTTAATACTGTTATTGCTAAATGCGCAAACTTTGCTGTTCATACCTACATATTCTAATGAAATGTTTTGTTTATTCATTCTATAACTATTGTTTACCTATATTTACTGTCGATATTGTTAGAAATTTATGGATACTTTAATAATATAATAAGCAGCAACTTAAGTATATAGAGTTGAATATAACTTTGCGTTTTTATGAATATCGAAATAGTTTGGAGTTTGCGGTGCCCACCTACCCTATATCAATTTCGAGAATATATTATCCGTAAGTAGATAGGTATTAGCGTATATATACCCAGCGGTAAATACTTATTCTTTGTAGTTTATCCAAATCCAATTGAAATATTGAACATCTAAGTCTCTAACTATAATTGGAGGGAGGTCCCCTCTTAGGTAAGTATACGTATTAGAAGAATCTACCCACTTCTATAAGATCGGCTAATGCTTACGTCACATCAAAATGTTAGAAACAACCTTATGTAAAACCGATCCAAACACCAATATTAAACTAAACGAGTGGCTCCTAAATTTAAACGTTCGTAAAGCGAGAATGTCGTTAAGCCGAAGACGTGGGCCATCATTCAGAATATCCGTTTTATTGTTTGAATATAAAGCCCTTTATTATTAGATACTTACCCCATTTGATTGTAAGTACACGTTGAATTGGGTGTACGAGCAAATTTTACATATTAATCATTCGTTTGTTTTGAATCAAAACGTGCGCGGCTTTCATACTGTTTACCAATTTTGTAAGAAGCTAGAACCATTCCCGTCCCAGATTGTATGGGTTAAATTAATGGTGTATTGCGTAGTTGGGACCTCTGTCCATGCATGTCGTCCTACTTCTGTTGTATGTATAGCATTGCATACCGAAATATTAGGTGCCGTGCGTATTTGGTCCGTTCAGCGAATGGAATAGTGTCCTCGGCCTCCGTCGTTCTACGTTGCTCATCAGCTGTTTTAGGTCAATATTTTCACCATTCTTGTTGGCAGTGTAGCCAAAGAATACGGAACTATTTGGTGCAGTCTCATATTTATTTCAAGCTCTAAATGTATGAATGAATACATTGCAACGGTATTTATCTTAGATAAATATAAATATGTAGGTAATAATGATACTTACCAGTTTATTAGCTAGGCATGTATGTAGTGCCTTTAATGGTACCTGTGTATTCATAACTTATCTTCATGGTGTTATTTTAGATAATCCCCCATAAACACGACTCATTTTTCAATTGGACGCAATGTTCTGTAATCTGTGGCTTTATATTTTTCGCATTGATTTATCACTTAAATATTGTCCGGCGAATTTGTCAGCCATGATGGATTCACCCATTTATTACCAAAAAGCTATTCGTTAGACAAATCTCGTTATTAATATTGTTCCCTGGTATTCACGACAACCACTGCGTAGACAATATATAGATTTATTTCACGATTTATAATATGTTCAGGAATTATGAATAGGTAGATAGAAAAATAGATTTTGTTTATATATATTTTTTTATTTAATATGTTCTTACATAATCTTGAACAAGACAAAACGATGTCGAAATAAGTAAATTGTGCAACAAGCAAAAATTACAAAGTTTTCGTTAGGTTACATGTGAATTAAAAGTATTTTCCGTATAAATGTTTCAACAAAATAAATACGATATATAAAAAATAAGAAAATTTAAATCGCGAAACCATCGGTGAGGCTAGCGCACAGCGAGGCGAAGCACATGTAAACGTCTTTATTTTGTGCACTCAACCTAAGAGTAACATCCCAACTAAAATTATTTTCAGTGTAACTAAAAACTTGAAACAGCTTTATAAAAAATCAAAGTGTACATAAAAAAATCACATTCCTAAACATTGATCGTGTAAGGCACTCGTACTGGAGAGCCCGGCGGCGCAGCGGCCGGGCCTCCGCCACATAATATAATATCATTATAACCAAACTAAACATGATATTTTTCAACAGAATAATGCAAAACATCAACGAAAACAAAACAATTCATTTGAAATTAACAAGATTTGTACTCTTAGTCATCAATAAGAAATACATAACACACAACATAGGTATAATATTACTTCGCCGATTTTGTCTTTGTATATTAAACTTACAACAACATAATGTTACATAAACTACAAGTATAATAGAATACGAAATACTCGAAAGTTTTCCAACTGTTTGTTAGTGGACTACCCGTATGAGTATTTGAACAGAACTATATCCAGTAACAAACATTCCAAAGGTTTTTATCGTGTTATATTCGATATTTATAATCCCAACGACATAATAAATTCAACGGGAAGATACAAATGGTAAGTACATAACGGAAGACTGAAATATTATATTTTATAAAATATGAACCTTATATAAATGCAAACGGATATTGTCGAAGTAGATAAAGCATGAATACAGCCGAGGCTGTTGTGATATAAATGCCTTTTTGTACTCCTATAAGGCAATACTAGTATAATTAATAAGTAGCCTCTAGAATATCTTATATTGTTAGAAACATGAAAATATCTGAGGTCTCCTAGTCGTTCTATGAAGTTGGGAAAATGTACAAGGACTTAACACATGGAGCGCACGTTTCCACGAAGTAAATATTTGTAAACGAATCCAAATCACGATAGCATACACAAAAACTACTAAGTATATAATATTAATCAATTCCATAATCTGTACTCAACTACACATTGCATTACGCACCTACACAATAATATAAAAACGTAGTATAAAAATATAACAAGCACATGGTTGTCAAAATTGCATAAACATCGATACACAGCTGAACACATTTCCACGAGCACGGCTGCACTGTGTAGTCAGGGCTATCGTTCAGCGAAAGCCTTTCGGGGCAATATGGTGCATGTTAAAGTGATAGGCAAAAGCAAGCAACGCTGTGCGAAAATCGAATATAAGTAGAAAGAATTGTCGCAGCCACTCGGTGGGCGGCATTCTTTCTACGTCCTCATGTCAATGGGAGACGTGCATGAGCCGCTGGCACTGCGCCAGGAGGTACTTCTTCTGTTGCTCGTCGTAGAGGAATATCACCTTGCCCGAGCCCGAGCTGGGGAACATGCCGAGCACCTTCTTCTTGGCGGTGGGGATGTACACGCCTTTGGAGACGGCCGATGGCACTTCTGGGAGTTCGCTCCAGAGATATGACCATACAATCTGTTGGATATAGGTTTATTTAGTACTTAGCCATGTGCCCGATCGGAATTCCACTAATATTATAAATGTGAACGTTTGGATGGATAGATATTTGTTACTCAATCACGTCAGAACGGCTGAATTGAAATTTGGCAAAGAGATAGATTATAGTCTGGAATAGCACATAGGCTACTTTTTATCCCGGTAAAATGTAAACGCGGGCAACGCCGCGGGGCGCAGTTAGTTTTAAAATAAATGTATCATCGTACAAGTTTTGACCCCTTTAGGGGTTGACTTTCTAAAAATCCCTCCTTAGTGCAACTCTAGGGCACTCAAGATATACATCCACCAAATTTGAAATCTCTATGCCCCCGGTTTAGGCTGTACGTTTGTCAGTAAGTAAGCCAGTATTAAGATATAGCTAAAAACTTGTGCAGTGTGGTAGATTAGTATGGCTTGAATACTCTCTCATCGAGGGCAAGCCCAAACACATCCAGTAGGTAGACGTTAAAAGGGCTATGTATCACGCACCTGCCATCCTCCGAACACGTTATTCTTCTCCAGATACAGGAGGCGTTTATCCGTGCACATGACCACCTCCTTGCCGGCGATCACCCACACGTGAGCTTCGTAGGAGTCCGTGCTCACGAATTTACCCTGAGACACAAATCAAAGTACGAGTAAGCATCTAGTAAGTAACCAATGCTTATAACTTACAGATTTTACACGTTTCCCTAAAATTATAGATTGAGTCTGTCCATTAACAAAAACAATTTTTTAGATTTGAAAACCTTTTAGGAATGCTATAAAACTTAGCTAAGAGCAATGCTAAGACAGGGAGTTAACAAAAATATTTTAGTTAAGTAATTTTTTGACATTACATAATGCATTCTGTTATTGAAGATTCTCAACGACTCGGTTACCAGACGTAGAGCTCTAGATTAATGGCCTAGAGACGTGATCTAAAATACAATGTAAGTGCAAACCTTTTCTAGTTCAAACAGCATTTTATATCCTTCTGCATGTAGCCTCGAGTAGGGCCGCACACCGCTCTCGGGCGGCAGGTACCGCGCCGGACGACGCTTCGTCACGTCCTCAGACATATCCGCCGCCCTATAGATGCAGACTCATAGATTATCACAACATATGTGGCAGACTCACGCAATCAAATCAAATGACAAAAAGCAACACACACCCAAGCATAAGTAAGTAAAAGCAACGGGTAACTTTATATTAATACTTGTCCCGTGCATGCGTTCCGACTTGTATAGTTTAAAGACTCAACATTACTTCGTACGTATGAATAATATCTGCTAAATATTGAATGATTCCCTTCACTAAAATAATGAGTATGACACTAAATAATTGCTATCGTCTACCCCACGTGTATAGCCCCAACTTGAGACCTCTTAACCGTGGTGAGTAGTCCCGAGGTGAAGTCGACGACCCCGCCGACGGGCCGCACGACCAGCCCCACGGCGCCGCGGCCCAGCCCCTTCACGAACCCGCCCGCGCCGCCCTCGTGCGCGCCCTGGACGGGCCGGATCAGGACGCCGCAGACACCGTCCACTATTCCCTAGTTATCGAGCTGGGTGAAACTACTATCGTCGGAGGGTGCTGGGAATTGTTAGCTTATTTTACGAGCGAAAACACAAGCCAGAACATCCAAAAAGCCCAAACATGCAAGCCTAATTTTCCATCTGGTTCACCTCTTGACGGCGTCGAGCGAGCCGGACGCGAAGTCCACGACCCCGGACGTGGGGCGCGCCAACAGCCCCACGGCTCCCTTGCCCAGCCCCTTGAAGAACCCTTCCACGCCCTGCGAGCGAGCGCCCTCTATCGGCTTTGTGAACACGCCGGTCACGCCGTCATACACGCCCTGTTTGTTTGCAAAGTGTTTGGCTACAGCACCAGCTATACATAAGTATATTTTGCT
Organism: Pheosia tremula; assembly: GCA_905333125.1. Taxonomy (NCBI): domain Eukaryota; kingdom Metazoa; phylum Arthropoda; class Insecta; order Lepidoptera; family Notodontidae; genus Pheosia; species Pheosia tremula. The sequence continues at coordinate 3,608,432 of HG995405.1, read as the reverse complement.
CGCAGCACCGCCCGTGGATCAAAATTAACCAATAAAAGTTGGTCTAAGTCCCATTTTCCATGATACTCAAACACACACACATTCTAAAACCCTTGTTTCAGAGTTATCCAAATAGCCATTTATAGTTTTTTTGAGCGTACGGACACAGTACACTAGAAGGTTTTTCTTTCATTACTAATCCCAGAAGGGTATAAGGGTCAAGATGGACGGTTTGGCAAAAACCATATTATAATTATAATTAATAGATTAACTACCAGTGACCATCGGCGCTGATCTTTTACTTCGTGGTATCACTCAACAACCCAACAGATTTGAATGATACAATTTTCACCAAAACTGAATATAGGAGAACCGCAATCGTCGACCCTTGGCCCGAAAATTTTTGTTCAAAGTAAACTTTAAAAGCTATCTAACTTAAAACATATTTGTTACATGTAACATACCATGACTAGTCCCTTGCCACTTCTGGCGAGTCCCTCTTGCAAATTCGCCGGTGGTTTGTTGATGTTGTCTCTTCGACGTCGCTGGTAATCCTGACAGTAAAATTATATTTTAACATACTTGTAAATTATTGGTTAAGATTAATAAAGCTAAAGCCAATATGGGATATCAGCATGGCATTTTTTTTTTGAGATTTTCTTGTAGGTATTTTCAGATATTTACGAGTAGTGGGTATTTTCGGATAGTTTTAGGTACTTCGGGTGGTTTCGATAATTCAGTTTAGTGTCTGGTAGATTAGGGTATTTTCAGATAGTTCTAGGTATTTCGGGTAGCGTCTATAATATCCGTTAGCTTCTGGTAAGTTGGGGTATTTTTGGGTATGTGGGTATTTTCAGGAGTATTCAAGTAGTTTCGGATATTTCAGTTACAGTGGCAATAGACCCTATATCTGTTATATAAAGAATAATATCTTGTTTAGCCTTTAGGCTGCTATGAAAAAGAAGAAAGCCAAAGCAAAGTGTGAAGTAGTGACCTTGTCTAGCGAGAGCGCGGCCAGGCCGTGTCCCATGGCGCCGGCGATGCGCGACACGGCGCCGGCCGCGCCGCCCACCGTGTGGCCCACCAGCGAGCGCACGCCCAGGAACAGCCCCTCCGCGAACTCGCCCGGACCTTGGATGGCGCCCTGGGGGGGGGGGGGGGCAGTTACCACTCAGATATCGGTTTATAGCTATCCCGTGGGAGCCACGTTATGCTGGATTCAATATTACGTTGGCGAAATTGATTTAAATATATTGACCGTGAACAGATGCATCGCACAAGCCTGGCACAAATATTCATATTCGTAGTTGGTAGTTCGTACACACAGACTGCGCGGCTATTGCGAGGACTATTATTTAATTTTTGTCTCAATGTCAGCCCGATAGCGGCATCTAATCGAGCAATGCAAGGTAGCACGATTGGTCTGGACGCGACTAATTAGTAGATTTTGTGTGACCCACTTTTAAACCGTCCAGTCTGTCAGTATAATGTAGGGTAGACTGGGTACGGTTGTGCCAGGGTACGGTTGTGACAATCGCAATATTAGCGAAACTATAAGGAATACCGGGGAGGGTGTACGGGGGGCAAGGAGCGCCATGCGTGTCTGAACGTGTTTCTCAGTATTGCGTTAGTCAACGCGCGGCGTTGGGGTTAACAGAGGTCCTCATTACTTTTTAACACTCAAAAGTAAGTATTTTTATTCAATGTCTTTTAATGATTGTTGTTATATGTGTACAGATACCGTAATGAGTGTTCTTTTTCATTATTAGTTAAACTTTAGTGGTTAAATAGCAGTGCTTACTTTGTACGTACATTATTTTATATTGCCATAGTAATCGTTTTTTTGCGAATGAATGCTTTGGGTACGGTTGTGACATATTTTTTGGGTACCGTTGTGACAAAATTAAAATTCCTTTTTTTGGCTTTTAGATGCCAAGAAAACGTTTGAGGAAGACGGAAAGAGGCCAATGTGACATAGGAAAATATGAAGAAGCTTATATAGAAGTATAAGAAGAATATACGCCTGAAAAAGAGGCAGTAAGGCAAGAATATGAAGAAAGAGAAAAACGTTTGAAGGCTAAACAGGTGAAGAAAAATCTTAACGAACTAAAAGGAAAAAATAAAGGAAAAGGAAGAAACAAAGCGAAGAAACGGAATACATCACCACCGTCATCAGATGAAGAAGAGTATTTTTGTCTGGTGTGTGTAGGCGCATATTCTGACAGTAGGCCTGGCGAAAAATGGATAAAGTGCCAAGGAAAATGTGATCTCTGGTCCCACTTAGAGTGCACAGATGGTAGTCGCCATTATATATGTCATAATTGTGATGACTCTGACTAGATCGTCAAATATGTTTTTGTTCAGATTTAAAATTTAAAATGAAAATTTCTTCTATTGTTTTTATTTTGTATGTTGATACTTACATTAATGTTTCATATTTTTATAGAAGTTGATTGAAGTTGTAGAAGTGATATAGCATTTATTAGTGGATTAGTTTTTATTTTGACAATTGTTACCTCAAAAAAAATTAAGTTAGCTTTTTGGACTGATTGTAATTTAAGACTGATTAAAGTATGAGTATAATATTCAATGTTCTTGTGTAACAAACGTAGAAGAATGGATATTTCGTGCAATAAAAGTGATTGTTGAACTATTTCGTGTATTTTTGAACCTGTCACTACCGACCCCAAGTACTGTCACAACCGCCCCTGGGGTGTGGTCGGTTGTGACATTTTCTCTTTTTTTTCTAACCTGCTCCTGTAGGTTAACCATAATACTTAGAAGTACAAGTTTAGTATTTATACGTAGGCAAATGTACTCTTCACAATAAATAAAATCTTTTGTATAGCTAACTGCCACACTAACAAAATTGTTGGCCCTCAAATGAAAACTGTCACAAACGTACCCAGTCTACCCTATATTGGGCTTATTTTAAATTTAATGGTCGATCATGTAATATTTTAGCCTCCTCTAGCATTAAAAAAAACCACTAATATCTTTATTAACCTGCTTCAAATGTACTTATTCTTGTCTCTTTAACATATCTTCTTCATCATCTTACACTCTTGTCAGAACTGTAGTAATCATCGCTTAGGGGTTAGAAGTATGCTTAACAATCCAACGCCATTCGCCCCGCACTGTTGCCCTTCTGGTACACTCGTAAAGGGAACCATTAATGGAAATCCGTCTACTACATGCACAATGACGATAACAAAACTCCACCTGGAAAGGTTCATAGAACAGGTCCTCGACGCCCTTCTTCAGGCCCACGACGAGGCCGTACGGGTTGCCGATCACGTCCAAGCCCAGCACCAGCACGTACAACTGCTTCAACGCTTGCCCGGTGTAGTGGCTCTGAACTTGACCGATTAGTTCCCTTTGCGATAAGAACTCGTAGTTCCTTTCGTAGTATGACAACCTGAGAAAAAGATAAAAGTTATAAAATAAACAAAAAATAGCTTCAAAACTTTTTTTTCTATTTTTAGAACGTAGATTAGTGCGTGTTTTTAACCGACTTCAAAAAGGAGGAGGTTCTCAATTCGGTTGTATTTTTTTTTTTATTTTTTTTTTTTATGTTTGTTACCTCATATCTCCGTCATTTATTAACCGATTTGGAAAATTATTTTTTTATATGAAAGGATATGTTTACAGATTGGTCCCATTTTTTTCAAAAACATGTTCTGATCATGGGATCCATGAGGAATTGAGAGGACTCCTCAAATTTTATAGGCATACCGATAGCAATTTTGGTATTTTCATCAAGAAGTCAAGCATTTGCATTCAGAAAGTATCATTTGCTGAAGTGGAAGTGATGAAGAAGGCCACAAATGGCCAGCGGAACTTGTCAGTGTTACGTATTTCACGGGTTGCGCCAAGATAATCTCGATTATTGGTATACCTATAATCCAGTAAAAAGATTGATATACAAATCTTTTTTAGTGACAAAGAATAGTAAATATATCCACTAAAAAGTTTAAAATAAAAAACTTTTTAACAAAATAAAAACCGTCTTCAAAAAACTAAAAAGCAAAAAATAATCTAATCTTGAAATCTACCTTGTCTAACCACATCAAATATTTAACTAATCTGAAGTCGGTGCCAAATAAACAACCGACGAAGAATAACAAAAGTATACTCAGTAACGAGATGCGCGGACCAATTTGTAGGTATAGTCTTTGGCGCAGACCGGCAATACTCGACTCAGTTGTTTGTTTGGCACCGACTTCAGATTAGTTAAATATTTGATGTGGTTAGACAAGGTAGATTTCAAGATTAGATTATTTTTTGCTTTTTAGTTTTTTGAAGACGGTTTTTATTTTGTTAAAAAGTTTTTTATTCATAATGCAACACCTTGGCACGCCACGGGGTTGCCAAGGTTTGCACACACTATATAAATTTATTTCTCACTTATATTTTTGTCGTTAGAGTTCTAAAATTACATGTACGGCCAAGTGTCTTGACGCATTACACTCAAGTCACTAATATTAATGTAAGAAGAAAATAATCTATACCTACTTATATTATAAAGAGGTAAATGTTGTGCGTTTGGATGTAGAGTATAATCTCCGGAACTACTAATCCAATTCGAAAAAATATTTCACTGTTAGGTAATGATCCTCAAGTGTTAGTTCTGAGATGCTAGCTTTCTTATCAATACAAACTTACTTGAAAACCACATCATTCATATCCGTCAACGTTACACCGATACTCTGCAGTAGAGTGCCGACAAACGTTGGCAGTTGCGTCGTTCCGCCAAGCGAAAACGAAACGTGAACCTAAAATGAACAGTAATAGAGTACAATATTACATACAAAACACGTTGATGAAATAAATATACAGAAAATGAATATAGAATAATAAATACCTTGAGCGGCGACAGATGAAGATTGTCGTAGAAATTCTTCTGATCTGACGCGACTCCCATAGCCGCTAAGGCTTCTAAAGCCTGTCGAGCCTTCTCTAAATCTAGTTGGAATGCATCTAACTGAAAAACAAAATAAGATTCGTATCATAAACTTGATCTTACAAATACTATATTGATTTCTTATATTTACGCAAATACTTTGAAATAAAACTAAGTTTAAGGATTTAATCGCGTTTATATTTTGATTTTACGTTCCCGACGTTTCGGCTGCTTTACAGCAACCATGGTCACGGGAGGACTGAGGTGGTTGACGTCCTGGTGTCATAGTTTGAGATGGGATACCCTCATATTTAATTGTTGCTTGTGGTTTGATCTACTGAGGAAGTGGCCACAGTGTCTTGCAATGGTACGCTTGCTTTGCTTACTGCTTTACAAGAAGTATTTTTTTAGAACACCGACATTTAACAAAAAACAGTGTAAATTACCGCTTCCTGTTCAGTGAGCAGTCGCTGCGGGAACATGCCCATGAGCGCGTTGATCAGCCCCATGTCGACCTTCACGTGGAACTCCTGGATCAGCACCTTGTAGTACTTGTACTGCCGCACCTTGCTGTGCTCCATAATTCGCTCCACTATCGACACCTCGATGAAGGGTTTCATGCCTGACAAATCGATTAAAGTTTATCGACAGAACGAATTTCACGCCTTCCCTTCTATACGTCGTAAACGAGGGGAAGGTTACAATTACAATAACGATGTATCGATACATCAGGATCGTACTCGACATTTAGTCCAAAGTATCGAGGCCAGATGTATGTTGGTATGAAAAGAAATATGATGAAAAGTGTGTGAAAGTAGTGTTTCATATTTCTTTAACATGACGAATCTATCTTCAGCATAATTACAAATAACGTATAAAATCGACATTCACAATTTAAAGCTGATCGAAACTATTAATATGAAGACGTTTTTTACCGTATTACATGTTCTTTTTATAGCCAATAAAAACATTGCACACAAATAATCTAAATTGTCATTTTGTTGAGTACATTCTTTATGGGCATATCGAAATTGTATTTATTGTTTTACCCTTTCTAAATTATACTGTTTTGTGTCACATACCTAGGATATTTATTATAGTGTAATTATTTGATCAACAAAGAGTTATGTTTCTAGATTGGTATATATGCGGTATGTGGTCACCGCTGGGGTCCTCGCTGGCGATGGAGCGGGGCGGCGGCACGGGCGCCAGCACGACGGGGAAGGTGGGCAGCGGCAGCTGCTGGTCCAGCTGCAGGCGGTGCAGGCGCGCGTGCAGGCGCCGCGAGTGCGCGGTCAGCCCGTACGACGCCCACAGCCCCGGCTGCAGCGTGCGCCGCAGCAGCCGCGGGGACGGCTTCTGGATCATCATCGCTTCGAAATCCACCTGAATGGACGACCGAGACCGTTTACATCACGTGGCAACACCACACCCGGGGCCCAATTCTGCTAATTTAAAAAAAAATACTGGTGGTAGGCTTCGGCCGTGGTTAGTCACCACCCACTGAACAAAGCCATGTCGCCAAGCGGCCTAGCCGTGTTCCGGCATGATGTTCGGTGTTGCCCTTCATGGATGGCGGGTCAGATCAGCTGCGCTGCATGTGCCTAGTGAATGTACCGTCTCGATCTACTGCCGCCTTCCTACCTAGGCGCTCCATCGTAGATCTCATCATCAGGTGAGATCGAGATCAAATACTTGCCTATAATGTAATAAAAAAGAATAAAAAAAAATTGACGTACAATTCCCATTGCAGCGATACACTATTGAGGTTCCATTACGACCGTGACAGATTGGCTATTCTGCTAAAAGTTTAATTTAGTAGTAAGTAACGAAGTGTTAAGGTGCGTACAAATTACGCACGCCTGCCGCCCGAGCCAGTGTTCGACCGGAGAAGACGTTCGTTTGCCGCGCGAGCCAATATGTTGATATGAATTTAGTAGAACACGGCTGCAGCGCGCGGCAAGCGATCCAGTTCGAACAGCCCGCGGCGGCGGAAAGCCAGCCAGAACCTAGTCAGGACTAGGCATATCCATTTTTTACCTATTTCTAGCAGCTAAGCAAGTATGCTCCATGGTAGATCTCATAGTCACTTTGCCTATAAATTATAAAAAATAAAAAAAAAACCTTATTTAATGTTATGGCAGTACCTCTATTTTCTCATCGATCATAACCCTTGGTGAGACCGGTTCGTCGCTAACGATCTTCTCGGTCAGGTACCGCTGGTACGCCTCCTCGTATTGTATCAGTTTCGTGCCCTCGATCTTCTTGTAACGGCGCGCGCCTATTTTACATTGCTCCCATATTATACCGGAGCTGCAACAAAAATAATATCGAATGATAAATGTCCGTACAATAGTATCGAAACGAGAACTTCACTAGTTCTCTTTAGAAACACAATAAGATAAGGAAGCCGATTGTTAGTCTTGTAGCGACCACTTGAACCGCACAACAAGCTACGCAGATGGCACTGCAGACGCATTCAGAACAATAGACAATTGACGTCACAATCCTGAATCGCGCTATAAGAGTTTTCGGAGCAAGTAACATATATACAAGATCCCGACAATAACCGTCGGGGCATAGCGGCCGCCTAAAAAAAGGGAAGAAGAAGAGTAGATACTTGGATATGCTGATATAGACGATCTCGCCAGGCATACCACCCGCCTGGCTGAAAGATCTTCCCTTTTCCGCTAAAGTCTAAAAAAGGGAAGAAGTATAGTAGTTACTTGGATATGCTGATGTAGACGATCTCGAGATGCTCGGGGTCGTTGACGAGCGAGAGGCCGATGCCCTGCATGGCCAGCACCAGCTCGGTGTCCACCAGCTCGGCCTCGCCGATGGTGTGCGCGCCGCTGGCCAGCATCGCGTCCTCCGTGAACAGCACCACGCGCTGCAGCCCGTCCAGGAACGACACCCACGAGATCTTTGTTGTTTCGTTGATCCTGGGAATCGGAATCCTTACTTTAAAAAGTGTTTTTGTTAGTTTGACTGAGATTAGGGATACATATTTGGAAGAAAAGGTTCTAAGATAAATAAGATTTTGATCATGAGACATTTTGATCAAAATAGAGGAAAAATACATACACCGCCATTAGGATGGTGCAGAAGTTTCGAGTCGAAATCACCTGCGAATACCCGAAACACTCTAAATTGTTTCGGGTATTCGCAGGTGATTTCGTAGTTTTGGTCGTCTTGAAGAATTTTTGGGTATATCGGATTGTTTTGGATGGTTTCGTAGTTTCGAGAAGTTACGCGTATTTTGTAGTTGTAGTATTATGTAAATATAGTTTCGTGTAGTTTTCGACAGTTTCGAGTATTTTTGGGTAGTTTTCGGATATTTCGGCGAGTTTCAAATATTTTTGAGCATTTTCCAGGTATTTTCATCTTAGTTGCAATAAACGCTTATGTTTTTATTTGGCACTTACATGATTTCTCCAATGCCGTCTTTTCTCAAATCATTCTCGATCTCCTTTCGCGTGTGTCCTTCGAATATAAGCACGCGCAGGCCCGCCGGGTTCTCCCATGTGTAGAGCATTTTATTCATCGGAGGCAGTTTTCTAAAACGGTATATTTACGATAACATCAATCATAAAAAAAAACTGCGAATGCGAGGTTTGTTAATATCAATAGGAGTAGAACGGTCACTGACAGCATTTCAATACATAAACATTGCAAACACTTCAACATATCTGAAACATTATCTGTTTATTTTAATGGGTTAGATTAACATCTTAGAGGAGTTCGGTGTTGTTGGCTTCTTTTATTATCGATAAAACTTGTTTGGTTTATAATCGAAAAAGTTGACAAGCCGAGGGTCAGTGGTGGGTCCTCTTTCCCCATAGATTAACACTGGATTTCCGCCAAGTATCGCCTAGTTCTATCAATTATAACAGATTGAGGTTTAAATAATCTAGTGACATTATCTGTTTGGAAGAAATACATGTTTGTATATCAACTTACCTAACGTTAACACTTTCCTTTTCGTACACCGTGACCATGTGCGGGGAGTAGTTGACGAGCAGCGCGGGCGCGTGGCCGTCCCGGTACTGGCGGATCGTGATGTACGTGCCGCCCTCGCTCAGCTGCACCTCCACGTGCAGACCGCCGTACTGTACCAACCACATGGAATGTAAGCCGTAGTGACTTGGAAAGTCACATTCAACCGAACAAACTTGTTTTTTTTAATTACATTATAGGCAAGTATTTGATCTCGATCTCACCTTATGGTAAGAGACGATAAGATCTACAATGGATCATACTTGCCTAGAAGGTACCTGTTCACTCTCGACTTGAAAACACCCAAATTATAGTCAACGGGGAACAAAGACGCCGGTAGCGTGTTCCATTCCTTGGCAGTTCGCACGATGAACTGCTTGCAGATACGTCCCACTGTTGGGCACGGGACTCCCTTCAATGCGAGAGGGATTAGGCCATAGCCCACCACGCTTGCCCAGTGCAGGTTGGCGGACGTCACACGTCTTTAGAGGGGTTCTCTCAGACATACAGGTTTCCTCGAGATGTTTTCCTTCACCGTTTAGCAGGTGATAATCGTGGTTGAAAATGAGATTCGCACATGAAATCGAGAATTCTCGGAGGTGCGAGCCTGGGTTTGAACCTGACGAAAACGCCAACTGTACGGTACCCAAACTATACACATGGCTTGGGGCGAGCCCAGTGTATATAATTTAATACTTACACAGCGTGTTTCAGAAAGCGCTTCTTACAATTTGAACCTGCACTTCTTTAGTGCATTTCTAATCATTAATAGTCACAATTTCGATAAAGGCAAATGCGCTAAAAACCGCCGTTTCAAATTGTAGTATACCGTTTTTTAATCATGCTGTATATAAGGATTCAAACCCGGGAGCCCGGTATAGAAAATTAGGTCGCTACCAACTGTACCATAACATATATGCGCCGTGAAAAAAAAGCCGCTTGACAAGACTCTTAAAACGACATATCACCTAGTGTCTGAGGTCACATCGGTACACGGTGTTTTCAAGTCGAGAGTGAACACGTACCTTCTAGGCAAGTATGCACAATCGTAGATCTCATCGTCACTTACCATCAGGTGAGATCGAGATCAAATACTGGCCTATATGTAATGTAATAAAAAAAAAACGGCGACCGATCTTCCAAATCGGCAAAATGGAGATAGGTCTTTACACAATGAATGTACCTCGTTACTAAGCTTCAGACACACTGTATGTTGTTCAGTGTACAGGAACGGCGCCGCGTGTTCCGTGGAGCAAGCGACGCGCAGCAACAGAAGCTTATCCTCCCGCTCCACCACGGGCCACAGCGGCGCGCTGGAGTTATGCTCCACCTGAATAAGTCAAAGTCAAATTCAAATCGTTTTTTTCGTATAGGCCTACGGGGGCACTTACAAATTGTCATTACATTTTTTTTCCTTAACTCTACAACCGGATCGGAACGCGACCTCAACTGAGAAGATCCGGCAAGAAACTCAGCGGGCTTGTCTTTTTTTTTGTTATCCATTATTTTTACAAAAAAATAATAATAAAGTAAGCTCCAGTGTGTTGCCCTACGAGGCGCACACACGCTACACTTTAACATTATAAATATTGATATTTGAGCAATCAGATCCAGGCTGCTTTATCATCCAAATGACTGATAAAACTATTTAGCGTACGAAGTCGCAGTGGGCAGAACCGATGGTCGTTGGGGCAGAAAGGTTCTAGAATGGCGACCACGAACTGAAAGACGGAGTGTAGGACGGCCCCCCACAAGGTGGACCGATGATATCACACGCGTAGCAGAGAGAGTGGCGGAGGGCCGTGATGTGTGGAAATCATTGGGGGAGGCCTATGTCCAGCAGTGGACGTCTTTCGGCTGATAGATAGATTAGCATGCGCAATATACAGAGCACTATCCAGTAAATTGTAATTATCACTAAAATTCGCCATTCGCGAACTTTTAAATTTGCCAACTAGAGAACAATATGTTAAGTTACCGAACTAATATAAGCTGCCTTAACCACTATAACTTTGCATGACATAGATGGCGTGTATTTATATTGATCTCCACTGTACATTTCAAGAGCAAATATCGTGAGAGCTATTCAATAACTACCGCAAACTATATAACTATATAGTTTGCAGTAGTTTCGGGTATTTAGGCAGTTTCAGGTATACTGTGGTAGTATTTGTTCTTTAGGGAAAATACGGGTCTTTTTGAGGTAAGTTCAAAAATATCCCGTATTACCCGAAATTATACCTAAATACCAGAAAGTACCCACATGATAATAATTTAAATCCACTTGGGTAAGGAATATTTAATAAAGCCCTTGTTGTTAGCATCGGCTGTTTATGGTGTATGGAAGTATCTAGAAAAACTTGCCGTCGTCCACGGATCGGCGGATCTGTGAAGCTCCTGATATTGAACGGCGAATGGTGCTTCGTTGATGATCAGGAAGAACGGAGTGAATATAACCATCTTGGTAAGACTGTTGAACGTGAGCTGATTTGTGACTGCCACCTACGCAAGGACAATTTATTTACTCATCGTCGAGTCACCATAAATTATTTATAGACAGTATGTAATAGCGCGACATCGAAATATTATGCTATTGTACTGGATACCAACAAATCAGAATTAAAAAAAAAAAATACGAACTATATGACAATAGTGTTTTTTGTAAGCATTTTTTTATGTTTACCTGTCAAAATTATTTAATTAAGTACAAATGTACCAAAGAAGCCCAGGTTTAAAGGTTATTGTACTCTTCTGAGTCACGCTATATAGCAGTCTAGCGTGCTAATTCCGCTACGCACACATATGCATTTTCTTTTACAGCTTCGTCTTTTCAAAATCTTACCTGATAAGTCCTGCCCTCGAGCCTGCAGATCACAACTCCAGAACTGCCGGGCACGTCCAGTGAGAATTTGTCGGACCATTCGCCGAATTCCACCCTGATAGCTGCCTTCTTCTTACCAAAGAAGTTCTTAGCTCTAAACGAGAACAATATTGGCTCTTTGTAGTCTTTAGGATGAAAGATGACGTTGCCCGTTTCGTCCACATTCTAAAAGAAAAAGAAAATATGTTTTAATTTTTTTGTTTATATTTTTTTGTTTATTAGTTGCCAGTGCTATTTTTGCCGGAAACAGTGATCAGTAAAGTTTTAAATTGTCTGCATATCACCTGTAAGCTTTGTCAGATACGGAGTGTTAAATACGAAGTGTTAAATAGTAGTGCAGTATTTTTTTATAAAGTTGTTATATGAAACTTGTATGATTATTTTGTATGGGCATGCAATGCTGATGAACATGCAGTTGTAAATATGAAAAACATATTCGTACATAATAAACTAGTAAAAAAGCGAATAGATGCAGTAGGGTCATGGTAATTTCCAGATGGTTTAAAACAACGATATTTCTCAATATTCAATAAATGACTGAACACAGTCTGTTTATAAAAGGTTTCTTCGTTAGACGTATTTAGAGGTTTAAGTCAATTTACCCCACCACCAAGATAAACGACACATTTTAAAAACGGGACCATCTATTTTTGTGTGCGTACTATAAATAGCGAACGCAACATAAAAATGTTTTATTACCATAACATAATAATTATGTGCTATGAATAATGTTTGCACTTACCGGCAAACATGAAGTATGGCGTCTAATAAATTTACTGCAACGTGAATCTTTTATCTGTAATTTATATACGTTACGATTGTGAAAACATATAATCCCACATAACACTACACTAGATAAAATACTAATGTCACATAGCATAGGTTACTCGTGCTATTGTTCTCTTTTTTCACAAACAATATTCGATCACACACACAGAATACAAAATTGTACATTCCACAAAATATATCAAAGAAGGAATGGATTTGGTAATGATTAGGATTAGTATAATGACCCCACTGAATACATGCTATAAACAGCAATACAAGGCGATGGCAATACGATATCAAAATATCCTAAGACTATATCGATTGAGACTAAGCTTGTTAGGACTGTATTCAAAAATAAACAATGCGGTAAAAAAAAACTATAAATAAATAAGTATTATTAAAAAAATATATTCACGATGCTAGATCATCTCGAAGATACCTTATTGGGTGTGCTGGAGTCTTTTTCGGGTTTCTTTGATTTCTGCAACCACGGAATGTTTAATGGCCAATCTGATACGAGTATTCATATGTACTCAAGTTTATGTAGAGCGTCTATGTTATGATTTATTATTATGATTTGAACATAGACACAAGTTAGTATGAAAACATACTTCTTTCGGTACAAAACTGTAGCTTATAGAAAACTACAGACAAATACAAGTTAAACTGTAGCTTATTCTAGCTTCCAAAAATCATTATTGCAGGTTACTTCTACTTACAGTAGCTAATAACGTATGATAGACACCAAAAGTTGCCTTAACTATAGTGAACGTATACTTAGCCGTTGCGCACGCGCCGACAGCGCAAAATGTGCACAAGTCGGCGCAAGAGTACGTTCCGTATTCAATATCTTTCTTCAACACAAAAATAAATAACAATTGGGACACCCGTCAAACATGAAAACTTAACTAAAGTATTTCGTGACATATTACTAACTGACCTGTAGTAGTCCGAGCATGAAGAATTAACGTAACTATTACTATCATTAGCGCATGCCATTCCATTCCATTCACATATTTGTTAAATAAGAATGAAAGTGACAACATACTTTATCGGCCACGTCATGTGTCGTAAATATCTCATGCTAGGACTACTTAACCATTTCCACCACGAAATTAATAAAACCTTTCCTGAATTCTCAACAATCACAGAACAAGAACATCATATTAGGGGCCATCCATAAATAACGTCGCACGTTAAGGGGGTGGGAATAGGTCGACGAAGTGTTACATTGTGTGACAAGGGGTGGGGTGGGGTCCCAAATTTTGTGACATCACAATTATTGATTTTATTGAAAAATAAATGGAAATAAAAATTTCGGAACACTGCTGTTTTAATTACATAAATTTCTAAATGTAAAATTGCAAAATATGTGACATCACACTAGGTAAGGGGGGGTCTCACAAATGTGACCAGCTGTGACAAGGACGGGGGATGGGTAAAAAATTCATGAAATTCGTGTGACGTAATTTATGGATGGCCTTATCTACAAAAAATTATTATTTACACTCACCCTATAACACAATGTGAAGCCGGTCTTATTGAGCATCCAGAAGGGACAGTAGAGTGACAGCACTTGCGTGCCCTCCAGGTCCACGCTGTGCATGCCGAGGTCGAGCGTCATAACCGATGGACTGTCGTGCGATTCGAACGACCACACCGACAACTCAGTTTCATTGTCAGGTAGGTTTTTAGTGCACACCCAACATTTCTCAAGGTAATTTTGAATCTAGAATAATAAAAATGTAGGATCAGTTTCGCTAAATTGAGCCCTCTAGCGGTTTGCTTTGACGAGTTGTCTTCACGCGTAAATTTTGGCAAGGTAGTTCCAATTTGGGTTTTGAAAGCAAATTGAGGTTTTCGCTATAGCTATTCTATTGCAAGATACATACTCAGCTTTCAGACTACGTATTTTTTCTAAGACGGATACGTCTTTTACTCATATCATCGTCAATACAAAACCGACAGTCGGTGTAAACGGGCACAGGACGTATTCGTCAATTATATATTAATAAACACTAACACCTAAATTTAAAGACAGTTATAATGGATTATAATGGTATTATAACGAACATGTCAGAGTAAAAAGTTATAATGGCTATATAATCCATCATAACTTTTTATCAATTTGAGGGTAAGTATAAATTATTTGCAAGTGTTTGTTACGCTGTGTGCGTGTTGCGCCTACGCCTAATGCGGTTCATCGCTATAAAATCTAGGTGTTTCATGCGTATTGACGCGTTAATTAACGACATCGGGCGTAGGTGTGGCCTGAACATTAAAATAACTTGGCTTGGGCTTGGGGATCGAGTCACCTTCGTCCGTAGGAGAATTAAGTACCCTCGAGATACCCTACCCGTGACCCTGGGTGGTGCCAACCAGGTGACAACTGTACTGGTGGTAGGCTTCGGCCGTGGGTAGTCACCACCCACTGAACAAAGCCATGTCGCCAAGCGGCCTAGCCGTGTTCCGGCATGATGTTCGGTGTTGCCATTCATGGATGGCGGGTCAGATCAGTTGCGCCGCATGTGCCTAGTGAATGTAGCGTCTCGATCTACTGCCGCCTTCCTACCTAGGCAAGTATGCTCCATCGTAGATCTCATCGTCACTTACCATCAGGTGAGATCGAGATCAAATACTTGCCTATAATGTAATAAAAAATAAAATAAAAAAACTTACCATAATAACGATAGACGCTTTATTTGGCGCAAGATGCGATAAATGGAACATCTCTCCCGGCTTGAACACCTGCGTTCGCTTCAGTCCTAGCTGGGACACTACTATGTCAACTGGCAAACAGTTCTGCAATTTGACGGCCGGCTTCAGAACTATGTCGTAGCAGGAAGACGCGAACGTGTGACGGTTCGAGTGTTCGTAGAACACTTGCTCCATTGTACCTAGAGCCTATGTAAAAAATACCAATTTAAATGTTAATTGTCACAAGGCAAAGTTCAAATTCAACTGGCAATATTTCATTCCTACCTTTAGGTAGAACTTCTCTCCACTGTTCTTATCTTTAGAATCGCACTGCAAGAGTTTGGATATCTTCACTTCTTGCTGGAGCTCGCGCCATATGAACGGAGACACAGAAACCGTGAAACCTAAACAAATGATATGGATATAGAGGATGACTTTTCAAGTGGATGTGGATGGCCAAATCCGTAAGTATAAGGTTTGATGAGATGTGAATCAAGTGAGATCGAGATCAAATACTTGTCTATATTGTAATTTAAAAAAAATTGCGAGAAGTCCTTAAACGAGTCTCGAGGCGAATTTTTATAAAATCTAAAACTGCGTCATTACATTTTTGAAAAAACAATTGCTCTAGCTAGGAGATGAACCAGTTGATGGTAAAATACACACTATTATTGTACCATCTGATATCCTGATACTGCGACATTGTATCAGAATCAGAATCAGAATATTTTTTATTCACATTCTTACATACTTATGAATCGTCAAAAGTTACAAAATATTATGCTACTACTTTACCACCCGTTCTGAATGCCATTCCTATGAAGAAGAACGGGAATGTATAATGATAACAGATAAAAAAGCGGTACCGAAGCGTAAATTCAAATTTTAGTATACTGTTTATTGGTCATGGTTTATAATAAATGTGATACGATCACCTTCAACGGAGAAGAATATCTCGGCGGTGGGCGTGTGCACGGCCTGCAGCGGCAGGCGCAGCTGGGCGCCGGGCCGCACGTCGGCCAGCAGCCGCACCTCGTTGCCGCTCAGCGTCATGTAGTACACCGACACGTTCACCGACAGCGTGTTCATTATCTACCAACACACACACACGAACCGTCGATACTTCGATACTTTGCGTTCGATAACAAATGTATGTCGATATTTTTCAAGTATGTGCCGAGTTAACCCTTAATAGCCTAGGGTTTCAATTTTGATACCAATCTTTTAAACCGAATGTTCGCATTACTATTAGTTTTTTTTTATAGGTTGGCTGTACGTATTTTACTGTTGTATAATATTAATTATTAAACACAGTAATATTAAAAATAAATCACTTTCGTAAATCAGGCTACTAAGGGTTAAGTTGAACATCTTTATCCTAACTTCCTAATTATTACATAGAAGTGACCGAGTTTGTTGAGCATCACGCAAGCCGGCTGAGCGGAGTCAAATGGATTTTTAAGAGGTATGTTGTGCCCTTGTGTAATATAAAGGTTATTTTTTTTTTATAATGGAGCCGCGGGAGAATCTATTAAAAACTACCCAAAAAATATAATAATAAATAAAAGTTATTACAGGATATATAATATTTGATGGTCATATGGATTGTTTTAGTTCTCTATGGACCTTACACTTTGTAGCTAGCCCACATCATAGCTCAGTGTCGGTCGTTCAACTTAACACGACTGACGGACATATCTTTGGAGTGTCGTATCGCTTTAGGTATTTTGTAAGCAAAACTTAATACACCGAGACATCCAATGCAGAATGCCAATATCGTGAAAAACTAAATTACATCGTAAAGATGTCCAAATTTTTCGTAAAAAAAAAAAAAAAACCATTGACATTTTGAATTTCGCGCCCTGACCTCTCCTGTACGGTACTCTGAAGTGTATAATAATGGGACTGACTTGCACGACGCTCCGCAGGTAGATGTGCAGGGCGGCCTCCTGCATGACGACGTCGGAGATGAGTCCGCGCGGCTCGGCGGCGGCCACGTGCGGCGCGGCGCCGCCCCAGCCGGCGCCGGCGGGCTGGCGGCCCAGCGGGAAGTAGCGCTTGTCCGCTCGCTCCACGGGGATTTGGACGACATCCTCGATTTCCATGATCTGTTGGAATACATTTTATATTATACTAGCTGTCACCGGCGACTTCGTCCGCGTGGTATTCAACAAAGACACAACCGTTAGCAATAGCCCGCTCGCGCGTTCTTAGCCCGCGCGTCGAGCAGCCTTTGTGATATTAAGACGTTGGCAGGGGTTTGGGTTTCTAAAATAAAAGTAGCCTAAGTTACTCCTTGTTACATCAGCTATCTACCAGTGAAAGTCCCGTCAAAATCGGTCCAGCCATTTCAGAGATTAGCCGGAAAAAACAGACAGACAAAAATGTTAAAAATTTTGTTTTGGTATATGTATCGTGTATACATCCAAATGCACTTAATAAAAAGCGGTTATTTTAATATTACAAACAGACACTTCAATTTTATCTATTTGTATGTATAGATGAAGTACCTTGACGTTCAGCATGAGCGGCGGCGGTGGTTCATTGAGCTTCATCAAGTTGAGGCCGCCGTGCTTGAGCTGTAGCGGCACGCTAGCGCCGGGCTCTAGGATCACTTCCCTGTCAAACCATTTTATTTTCTCATGGATAGTCATCATCATCACCAGATCATATAAATAGGAAATCCTAGAACTATGTCATATGTGTATGACAATGCAATCCCTTATACTATAGTTATGGCAATTATAGCTTGTCATGCAATCCATTCTTAGGACTAGTGTTAAGTTCATATTTTAAATACTGTTTTAATTGTTTATCAGTTTTGTTGCCAAGCCCCCAAATTTATAAATTGTTTTCATCCATATTACAACGATCTTTTTTTACAAAAATGCTATTGCAAATACATACATCCAAACTGGTTAATAAATGTTACCTGTAGTCTGAACCGACATATTCCTCTGTGAGATAAACGGAGAAGTCGTGGTTCTCTAATAACATCAACTTGGCAGTGAGACCGGTGCAATTGTGTAGCACGTACGGCGCGCCGTAGTACCGCTTCTCAGCCGCCTGGAGGGAAACAAAATACGAGACCAGAAATAAATTTAAATAGTCTCTGGAATCACTGAAACGTAGGTTTATATTATTATTTCGTAAAATATTTTTTTTTCTCGTGTAAACAGCTCCGGTCGTATATAAACGAGTAGGCTAGTATTTATAATAAATGTAAATACACGTACACTTGCTACTTATTTAATGTCCCCATGTAAACCAGCCATTAGATTTTATTAGCGCTCCTACAAGTCGTAAATATTATCCCTCAAATTTATAGACGTTCTAAAACTGTATTAAACGTCATATAGGACTGCGCACAAGAGTTTTGCTTTGCGCAGTAGTATATGACGTTTGATAAAGTTATATAACATCTATAAATTTGGGGGTATATGTGTGGCATCAACGTAAAATGTCGATGATCACGTGAATTCTGAATCTCATACATTTAGTATTGTGTAGTGTAGGCTGTCATCTTGTCTAGAGGCTTAGCAACGAATATATAAGGCAAATAGCTGGGCCCGGCGGTGTTAACCGCGATAAAAAGTATGAAAAAATAAACATCTATCCCACGGGAACCATACATTTTAC
Source organism: Pheosia tremula (assembly GCA_905333125.1). NCBI lineage: Eukaryota > Metazoa > Arthropoda > Insecta > Lepidoptera > Notodontidae > Pheosia > Pheosia tremula. The sequence continues at coordinate 3,589,569 of HG995405.1, read as the reverse complement.
CGGGATAAAGAAAGCTTATGCGCTATTCCAGACTATAATCTATCTCTGTGCCAAATTTCATCCAGATCCGTTCAGCCGTTCGGGTGAAAGAGTAACAAACATCCATCCATCCATCCATCCAAACTTTCACATTTATAATATTAGTATAAGTATATTAGTATAGATAGTATAGATTAATTTGAAGATTTCTTAAGTCTTGCACCACTAAACATTCACAGATAAGAACCGTTATTTAACAACACTTACGTCATCCATTTTAGTTTTTGATACCACTGATGTGTCCGTTTCAGATACGGCAGCTGAGAATGAGTTTCCTAGCTGTGTTAGGACCTGCAATTTGAAGAAAATGTTTTACAATATTTTTATAACTTATTTATCCATCACATATCCATTGGGGAAGTTTTATAAAATTTTCGTAAAAAGAAATATATCTCGTCTCGTGACTTTGAAACTCAAGAACATGCTAAATATGGTCAGAAATTCGATGTTTAGTTCTTTATTTAAATTTATATCACGATGCAGTTTCATAGATAATCAGTTTATAATTTCGTTTTAAGAATACATTTCAAACGTGAAAAAAAAATGGCAATTCGATTTATGAATCTTCGAATTTCGAATAAGCAGGCCTATTACACTAACCTCCATCCCGGACCGGCTGATAGTAATCTCGAGCGGTTCGCTGCTGGATATCGTAACCGTCTTGTTGGCTTGTCTCTGCGCGACTGCTTGCCAGTTCGCCGCCTCGTCTGACGTGTCTATTGCCAGGTGGGTATCTTGGGGACGCATTATGACCTGTTAGGAAAGAGTTTTTTTTATAACATCCCTTACCTCATGACTCCTTGTGTCATGTTCTTAAAGGAATGATTACTTAAGAACCAGATAATATACAACCATAACCGCATGGTAGGTGTAATGACTGCCTCGAGAGAAGTATGAGCCTAGGTACGAGTTGGCGTTGGAAGTTTGGAAGGGAGGAATCGGTCTTTATATATCTGCAGAACCGAGCTGACTAAATTAAAGTTTATTTACACTCATAAGGGTTTCAAATAAAGGGGGGAATCTTTCCAGAAAAATCTCATCACAACTGTAATTATCACTTGCTAAACTATGATGGAAAACCTGCAGAACTAAGAGCACCCCTCAAAAGACGTATGAAGTCCGCCAACCCGTACTAAGCCAGAGTGGTGGCCTATGGCCTACACCCCCTCACTTTGAGGGGATCCCCGTGCCCAACAGTAGAACATTCATTCGAAAAGGCTAGAATTATTATTACTAAGAAATTACCTCCATCTTAAGTTCCCACGGCACATGTTTGTACTGGTAGTCTTTGAGCACTTCCACCGGCTCGATGAGCGGCTCCCACACGGCGCGGTTGATGTTGTAGTACGACACTTGCATGGCCCACGTGGACTCTAAGTAGAACTGGATACAATGGAATAATTATAATATCGCCAGAACCAACCAACTGTGTGGTCCATAGCTAAGCAACACTTCTATTATGGGTACCGTACAATGAACTGAGCGCAACTCCAGTATATAATTCATAAGTATATAATATTATTTTAAACACATCCATGACTCGGTATAAACATTCATGCTCATAACACAAAGTTTGCCGCTACTGGAACATGAACGCAAGACCTTCGATATAGGAAGCTGGGCTGCTCTCTACCAACTGTACCAATCGAGTTATCGATAGTTCGTTTTGAAATTCTCCTCTACTCCTGTAGCCCAGGATACACGCTGGTTGAACGAAGACACAAAAACGACTATATACTTTTATAGTAGAGGACAAAAATGACATCAAAGATAAATAAAATGCCATAATTACATCTGAGCTCCAATCCTTGACTTGTCCAGTCAACGACGCCTGCATCACCAACACCGGAATGGTCTCATTACCGATGTCCATTTCCAGTGACGTAATGATCGAAGGACAAGACAGCAGGCATATCTCACCCACAGGGGGCGTTGCTGGTACGAGGTCTTGGTCTGATTCTTCCATGTCGAATGCTTCTTCTGCTTGTTCTAAAGGGATTAGTGACAAAAAGATTAAGGTGAATGCTCAGGGTCGGTTGCCGCACATTTTCGATAGATGGTCCTGTTTTTCTGCAACTAGTTACACGAACATCGAGCATCTATGAGACTTGATGTTGCAAATTGCGAGCACTACTACGACATTGCATTGAAATATCCAAAAAAACATTAACCTGAAATCATTTATAATGGATGAGATACCATGGCTTCTAAAATCCTTGTATAAATAGGCACTCACACATAGACAAATACACGTCTTTTTTGTGCCGCTAGAGCGCAGCACTTGTTAAAAGTCTCGCATACTAAAAGTTGTCTTTTTATGCCACCAGGTAGAGCGATCATAAAAAAACTTATTTATCGGTTGTAAAATAATAGAAATACTTTTGCGAGCTTTGCAATATTAAAAGTTTCAGAAATAAAAGATAGAAAAGAAAAATGTATACTTTCATGTTCGTAAATATAATGTTTATTGTATAGATCTTATAAATATAGCAAGGTTTGCATGATAACTGTAAAAGTATTACGCTTTACAATATACCAGATCAACAACAAGAACAATATTTATTATAATTTACAAGGGAATAAGAAATTTGGCAATGTAGTTCTATACCTAATAAGGGATACAGCTACATTTCCAAATTTCTTTGAAACAATGTTGTTTGTTGTTGGTATTCTAAAATTAGGTAAATATAACATTGTTTCAAATACTAATATTATGATATAGAATCGACTCTATACAATTTACAGTCATCTTGATTCTTGCAACCTCCTGTGCTTCATTCCTCCGCTAAAAAGAAAAAAATAATTGTTTAGTCCAATAATAATTATTACTGTATCCATACTTATTATAAGGTAAATGCTGCTGTGACATGTATAGATTCAATCATTCAATCATCGTTCCAGAGACGGGCCAACATACACCGTCACACTGCAATGCACCCACATTTCACCGATGGTATTTTGGTACCAATGTAATAGAGGGTGAGCCCATCGCCATTATATCGGGCACACGCCTCCTCAATATGAGGGGCATATAGGCCGTAGGCCCAGTGCAGTTTAGTGAACTTCACACGACTTTTGACAGACATGCAGGTTTCCTCACAAAGTTTGCCTTCATCGTACAGCAAGTGATATTTTTTATGGAAAATAAGATTCGCACATGAAAATCCGGAAATCTCAGTGATGGGAGCCAGGGTTTGAACCTGAACACCTCGTTCCAAGGCGAGCGTTCTGCCAACGAGGCTGTCACTGCTGTACAACTTTGGAATCTATACTAATATAATAGATTCCACTAGATGCGCTGATGTTCTTCACTCTCATAATACGATGGGATGGCAATCCGGTACAATCAGAGAGATCGGGCTGTGTTGTCCGAAGCACAAGCAAGTGATAATCATGAAATTGAACTTGTGTTGTGTAGCCACTTTACAATACGAGTTATGCTCTAAGGTATTTGTTACCAAGTTGTCCCGACTTTCACCAGTGTCACATTCCATCAGTATCTCCATTACAATTCAAATAGCAAACAAAACACAAATTAAAACAAAACTAATCGCAAATCCCACACAATTATTATTTGAATTTTGAAGTAAGTTTTTACATACATAATCACAAACAACATGAAATCGGTCGCAGCAGAGTAGTGAGTCCATTTTTTTTTATAATTCTGGAATTTGGCATCAGCATACCATAGACATGCTGCCAATTTGGTCAAGATATAATAAATTAACTTCGTAGACACCCAGAACAAAATAAGTAACACTATTCTATACATTCTAAGAACTTGGTAAGTGCTTACCGACTTTTATATTTATTAAATATCTATACCTCAGATTAACAGAATCCAAAGAGAATAATTTTAAAAAATATAACAGTAGGTAAGCACATACATAATATCTAAGTACAGAATGTATGTGCATCAAAACCAGTTATTTTCGGCCTAGGCACCTATTTATTATGTAGACGAGTACTCGTATCCGAGGTATAAGGTTTTGCGTTCAGAAACGAAAAAAAAAGTAATATCAATATATCTAAAACTAAGTAGGTTTCTAGTTGGTACCAATTTATAGCTACTCTATAATAAATCGGTAAGTAAAAAGAAGAGAAATAGGTGCACATAGGTATGTTTTCTTAGATTTATTCAATTACGAGCTATGTCGCACTTGATTTGTTCAAACGTTCAAGGGGTATCCCATTCATTAGGCTTCCCTATAATTTCGAAAAACCCGTTCATACTAGGTGCCGGGGCTTGCTTTCTTGTATCGCCAATCGTGTTAGGTTAGTTGGTTGGATATATATGTATGTATATATATATATACATACATGCCTTGCTGGTTGGTACCTTCCTATAGCTAGTCAGTAAGTAAGAAGAAGAGATAGGTACACATATAGGTCGCTATGTAGATTTTCTCAGATTGATTCAATATTGAATAATTACTAAAAACCGATGTTACGAAATATGTCGCGCGAGTCGCTGTCGATGTATTCTAACATTTTTTCTAGTCACAGCTGGCTGTGCTACTGATATATATATATATATATATATATATATGTATATCTATACTAATATTATAAATGTGAAAGTTTGGATGGATGGATGGATGAATAGATGGATGGATGTTTGTTACTCTTTCACGCCCGAACGGCTGAACGGATCTGGATGAAATTTGGCACAGAGATAGATTACAGTCTGGAATAACACATAGGCTACTATTTATCCCGGTAAAATGTATGGTTCCCGTGGGATAGATGTTTTAATTTTTCATACTTTTTATCGCGGGTAACACCGCCGGGCGCATCTAGTATATATAGATATATATATATATATATATATATATATATTTATCCCGCAAAAAAACTTCCGTCCGCTGAAGACAAAAGTACATTTAAATTGGCATCCACCGCCTTTTGACTTCCGTATACCGGACGCCACTTTTTTTACCGGTGTCACTTAGGTCCTATTGGTCTTGGCTAGCTATAGAACAAAAATCGATAGAAGCCAAAAAGTGCATCAAATGGCTGCAATTATATATTGAATAGTTCCCGAAAAAATCTCGGCAAGGGTAAGGCGCTGCTGCAGCGCGTATATCTACAGCCGTATATCTCGGTGATTTTCTGACGACGAATCCGCGTATTTGGCGTCCGCAATTGCGACGTTGCCAGCTCGCTCATTCAATCTATGATAGATCATACCGCAATCAAAACAATATTCACCGTCGTAGATCACGTATCGCGTCCACGTTGCGTATTATTCGGTGCTCAAAATTAATATACGTCCATTAAACTTTCAATAAACTCGAGTGCAGTCAAGTGTAGTCGAAGATGAGTTCCCGAGGACTTCGTAGTAGAATGATTTTAACCTTAGTCAAAGAGAATCCTTTGACTAGAGGCTTTACTACAGGTAAGTTCTATTTATTGTATCTAAGTACTTAAGTATGTAACATCTAGAGTAGAGTAGGTTGTTATATCAATCGTGTCAAACGAACGTCAGTTCGTCAGTTAGTTCTCTGTTGTTTTTGTGTAGGTATCTACATCGGTATACCTAGAAAAATATAAATTTGTTATAACATACCTAATTAACTACCTAGTATATCTCTTGTATAAAATGGTCGTCTTTGCTGATGTAGACAGATTTTTGAACAAAAGTTACTTAAAATGTATTATTAAAAAAGAATTAAAGTGGCCGTGGCCTTCGACTCATTTCATACTGCGAGATAAGTGTTTCATTTGTGGAGTGTATTCAAGTTCTTTCGGAAAACCTAAACATATAATTGTGGATATGAACAACAGTTTGAATATCATTTGGTGGCTGCAGAATAGTACCTTTTTCTGTCATATTTGTAACTATTTATTGTACGATCACTATCCAACTGATGAGTGTATGTGTGCTGATTTAAATAATTAGGTTTATAAATTAACATTATTAAGGTACATTATAGTATATTACTCTCTGCCTACCCTGTAAGGGACTTTGCGTGATGTTATATATAGTATACAAGCTGCCGACTATGACTTCGTCCACGTGGAATTCGGTACAGCTGTTCCCTAGTGATATAGGTAGAAACCATAATTTTACTAGGATAAAAAAGCAAAGGTAGGCTTTTTTATCCTAGTAAAATTAAAATAAATAAAAATAAAAATATGATCCATAATAATGTTATTGTGATATTATTTTGGCATGTTTCTGTACCCTATTTGACACCCGTATGTATGTATTACTAACCGACGTCCGTATATTTTTTGTATTTATTTACCTCAAATGATAAATGTAGTTACTAAGAGCCCCCTGTGTAAATCAGGATGTACCATACTAATAAACCGTCCGGAAGGAATAACTCGATAGTGAAAATCGCATCAAAATCAGTTGCGCAGTTTAGGAGTTAGACTCGGGAAGCGACTTTGCTCTATACTATATATGTATGTATGTATTGAACATCGGTATACTATTGGGCGTCCGTATATTCTTTTCGAACTGGTATATGTACGCTGTAATATTATTGTGTACTAGGTGCCGTCCGCGATGTTTATAGTTATACCTATTCACTAGGGAACGCTTTTTCCCGGGATAAAGACTCAAAACGCATATGCGCACGTGCACTCGCACGCGCGCGCATATACACACACACACGCACCCACCCACACACCCACCCACACACACACACACACACAAACACACACACACACACACACACACACACACACACACACACACACATAAAATATTTACTTACTTGGACTAGAACGAAAGTGCGTATTTTTAAAATTCAGATAAATAACTAATTTTCTATTTTTTTTAAGCTCCGAAAAGAAGAAACGGAACTAGGAAAAGAAAAAGATGCAAAAATAATACAAGTCAAGTTGAACTCAAAATGAGTGACAAGGATAATACTTTGCTAACAACTATTCCAGTCAGCGCTCAAGCTTCCAAGCACGTGATTCCAAGTGACACTGATAGCTCTTTAATTTTTTCAAATGTTGCTCATCTCTCAGACTTCAATGCATCTCTTTTAACTCGGAACCAGGAAAACACTGATGATCCTAGCATTTCTTCAAATATTTCCCAAATATCAGACTCTTATGAATCTCTTTTAACTCAGAATCAAGAAAATCCTGATGATACCTGCATTTCTTCCAATGTTACCCACATATCTGATTCCTATGAATCACTTTCAACTCAGAACGAAGAAAATTTGTCTCTAAGAGAGATAAGTGATAATAGTTATTTTCCAAACATGCATATAAACAAGAGTGCGTCTTATATCGATGTGTCTTACACCCATGATATGTCTGATTCTCAGACGAATAGTTTTTGCAAATCATCTGATATGTTCCATTTTTACGAGTTTCCGCCTGCTACAAGTAAATCTACTTCCACTACCAATTTTCTTCTGGATTCTAGAAACGAGATATCAGACAACCTCACTTACGTATCAAATAGAACTGGTACTGACGTGCCTCTGCCCGATGCTGTTGAACCCTCTCCTATCTCAAGCAATGAACATCTTGTTCTTGAAAATATAGAAAAACTCTCTACTTTTGTCTCAAGTACTGACACAGATGAGCCTCCGCCAATAACAGTTGAACCTCCTACTATCTCGAACAACGTGAAAAATGTTGATACTGTAAATACAGAGAACAATCCCACTTACCTCTTAAGTACTGACACTGACGAGCCTCCGCCAAGAGAAGTTGAATCTCCTACTATCTCAAACCACGTGAAACATTTTGATCCTGAAAATACACAGTTAAATCCCACTTACCTCTTAAGTACAGCCACTGACAAGCTTCCACGTGAAGCAGTTGAACCTTCTATCTCGAACTACGTGACACATCTTGATCCTCTTGAAAATACAATCTCAAAAAAGCCTACTTACGTCTCAGATGGCGACGATATCGAGAAGCCTCCGGTAGAAAACGCATGCATAATATCAAATGATCGGAATCAAGACCTATCAGTACCATGTTTTGACAATGAGTCTGACTTTTCTGAACTTTCCAATGATAAGAATTATGAACCTTCATCTTATGTATCTTCGTCAGAATCCGACAATGACCTGTTAATGGAAAATGAATGTTTAGATGGATTACAAAAGGTTAGTGCCAAATGTATGTACATACACATTATTACGCCGTAATTAACCGACTTCAAAAAAAGAAGAGGTTCTCAATTCGACTGTATGTTTTTTTTGTATGTTACGAGATATCCCCGCCAACTACGAATTGACTTTGATGATTCTTTTTTTATTTGTTGGTGGATCATACTTCAGAGGTGGTCCCATATAATTTTATCGAGAATCGACTCCAAATATACAGTTGATAATATGAAATCTTTATATTATTTTTAAATTTTTAGTTCGGTTTTTGAAGTTGGTTTCCTTTTTTATAAAACATATTTTTTGTTCATTAAAGGTTAGGTACCTAATGAGGTACCTAGTTTGGTACAAAAACTAGTTTCATACCTGAGCGTACTAAGCACATTGTCGCTTTCAATTTGTGGTCGTCTGCAAATATTTTTTTAAATATGGAGTAATTTAATTGTTTAGAACAGCGGGAACTTTTCATCATCATCATCATTTTCATACTTTCCCAACTTGAGCATGGGGTAAGTCGGCAACATAACTAGTTATATAATAAAGTAATATTATTCTAGATAGCTTCAAGCCATTGCGAAGATACAAACATAGGAGAAAAAGAAAAGGTTTCGCTGAAAGAAATGCGCTCAGAGGAAGATTCTGAAGAGGACGAGGAAACAAATAAAGAAAATATGGAAGCAGAAAATAAAGTACTGGAACATAAAAAAACATCAGGAAATAATTTGAAAGGTAAACGCATTCGAGAAAGAGATTTTTGTTACTACTGTGAAAACTTCGTTTTGAATTTTTCACGACATATGACTCGAAACCACTTAGCCGAACCTGAAGTACAATTAGCACTATCCCATCCTAAAAATAGCATTAAACGTAAGCAATTTTTTAGCGCATTAAGAAAAAAGGGGAATTATGTGAGTAATTCACAAGCTGCTTTCAAACCTGTGAAGAAGTGTAGGTTTTCTGAAAAGACTGATTATTTACCTTGCTCCAAATGTCTAGGATTTTATTCAAAGAAACAATTATGGAAACACGTAAAAAAATGTGATAATACTACTTCGACAAACAATGCTCAAGTTCAAGCACAAAATTTTCTTGTACGTAATGTTAAAGTCGATAATAATCTAGTGACAAACGTATTTCCTCGTATGAAACCAGACAAAATATCATTAGTGGCTAAAAGAGATAAATTAATTTGTATGTTCGGAGCACAGTATTTGAGAACTCATCGTGAGGAACACTTCGCAACTGTTGTCTCACGTAAGATGAGGGAATTAGCAAAATTGCTTGTAGAAGTGATGAAACTGAACCCGAATATTAATAGCATTGAAGAAGTATTAAAACCTCAATACTATGACACATTAGTAAACGCAACAAAAACCGTAGCCCGGTACAATGAGGTATCACGACAATTTGATGCACCAACATATGCTATGAACATTGCTACATCAATAAAACAATGTTGTAGTATAGCTTTATTGCAAAGTTGCAAAACGGAAGCCACCGTTCAGACGGCTACTGTTCAAGCAGATTTAAAAACACTATCAAAATTAATTGCAGAGAATTGGAAGTTTGATATTTCTAGCCAAGCTGCTGATGATCTTAATGTCAAGAAGTGGAATAAAACCACTATTGTTCCACTCGCTGCTGACTTAAAATTATTTAAAGATTATCTTTGTGACATGTCAAAACAGTCGTCCGATAATTTAATGCAATCCAAAGAAAAAACGAACGTTGAAGCTTTTAACAACTTAGTGGAGTCTACATATTGTCGTGTGCTTCTTCTCAATAGACGTCGGCCCGGCGAATTACAACGATTAAAATTGAGCGAATATAACGAATATGGAAACAATAGTAACAAATATGAAGAATTTGACAAAATTCTTTCTTCGACGGAAAAAATATTAGTAGATAAATTGAAAAGAATAGTGATCCGTGGTAAAAGAGGAAGAGGCGTGCCAGTTTTGTTTAGTGTAGGAGTGCAAGAAGATATTAAAAAAATATTATCAGTGAGGCATATGTATGTTGAAAATGACAATAATTTGTTATTTGTAAAGGCAGGTGGATTGACAGTTTGTGGCTACAAGATCTTAGAAAAATATGCAAAAGCTAGCGGTGCCAAAAACTGCAGGGCGCTTACATCCACACGGCTCAGAAAACATCTAGCAACGATGACCCAATTATTTACTATGACTGAATCAGAGCTCGAACAATTAGCTACCTTTATGGGTCACACATTGAGTGTCCATAAAAATAATTATAGGTTACCTAGTGACGTTTATCAGACTGCAAAGATTTCTAAACTTTTACTATTGATGGAAGATGGAAAAGCGGATAAATATCAAGGAAAAGCTTTAGATCAAATAGACTTGAACTTAGATGAAGAAGTTATAGGAAACGAGATAGAAAATCAGGAAGTTGTTGATTTTGAATTAGAAGAAGAAGGTCCATCACATAGTATGAATATGAGTATCAGCGAGCACTCTCCTTCCCTTTCCCTAGAAATAAACAAGAAGACGTCTGCAAAAAAAAAGAGGGTACTTGTCCCTTGGACAACTGAACAAAAAAATGTCGTCACCAAATATTTTAAAGAACACATTAAATATAAAAAGCCCCCAAAACGTGCTGAATGTGAAGAATTAAAAAATAAATATCCTACACTTCTTCACAACAAAGACTGGCTTAAAATTAAAGTTCATATACAAAATATTTATTCAAAACGATGATTGAAGTAATATAACTTTCACTAAAGAAAAAGCAATTTATAAATAATAAAAAAAATACAATTGTAAGTTTAGCTCAAAACAACTTAAATATTAAAATTGCAGGATTTTGTAATACATATTAGCTTGGTTTTGAAATTTTGGCGTACGTACCAACTTTTGAACTACGTACCAATAAAAAACTAGTATCTCGCGATCAGATGGGTAAAACATGTAGTAGTTAACTAAGTCAAAACTGACTATAACTTGAGTTTGACCCCACTATGACTACAGTGTGTTGATTATGATAAAAACTTTATTACGATTCGACTAACTCAACTTTGATTTGAGAGTATTATGATGGGCCGGAATTATTTCCATTGATTTCACCATAGAAAAGTTTTCTTTCGTATTAAATTAAACTGATTTGTTTACATACTTTGTTGAATAATTAACATTTAACTCCTAATGTCTATGGATTGTTATGTAACGTGTTTTGATTAAAATTCGTGTTTAAAATGTTCATTGATTAAAACTAAATAAAAAAAAATATGAACAAAAATGTCAAATATCAATATACGGTAGCCAGATATCGAAGTATGGCTGCCTGATATCGATATACGGAGGTCGGGTGACTCTGTTAGGACGTCCAACAGCAATGGATATGGACATCGAATACGCACATATAGATACGAAAAATAATGTTTTTTGTAATAGTTATGTAAGTAGGTTGTAAGTAGGTACGTATGTACGTACGTTGTAAGTAGGTCAGACTAATAAAAGAAGTACTATATGTCTAAACGTATGTATTTCACGTTCGTCCGTTTATTGCTATCTAACTGTGATTTAAATCCTACTCCATGTGATGTAAAGACTTTGACTGCTATAGAAGCGCTTTATTATTCTATGTATCTAACATATAAGTACAGAAATTTGTTCGATCCACGTTAAATTGAATTTATTCTTCAGTATAAGTAACGTGAATCGAAAGTCAGAATGTTCTCGTATTAATAGGTACTAAAATTATTTCATGTCTAACAATAAGTGCCAAAGTAATATAATTTTATTAATAATTGTTGTGATATTAATTCTAGTAGCTAAAGTCTGAGATGTTATAGTATTGATACTAAAATTTCATGTTCAACAGTAAGTTCCAAAGCTATTTTATTTGATGCTCAACGAAATAAACTATCTATATAGGTGCATAGAGAGCACATACATACCTAATATTATTTTTGCTTTGATGAATATGTTTATTTTCCTTGGTACATACCTATTTCAGTAATTATAGGTTTATTTTTATGTAAAACATTAAAAATTGTGAATAAAAGTGATTAATTTACATGCTCTTCATTTTTTTCTTAGGTTACCCCGGTTCTTACCTTTATATTCTATGTTGCATTACATCAAGAAACGGTTAGATTGGTGATAGTGGTCACCAATCTATAGACTCACCAGTGGCATTTGAGCTGAGTGTCTCCATGTTTCGGAGGGCACGTAAAACGTTAGTTCCGTTAGTTGTAGTCTAGACAATAGTCGCTAAGCAATGTCAGAGGCCTACGGACTTGAAGAACTCTTCACACCAGGTTGGTCAATTAACACACGATAAGAAGAAGAAGAGTAGATACCTAACCTATCTATCTATTAAGGTAGTGTAAATGACGAAAATCATGCAAAATACAATTTGGTCAACTGAAAAAGTAACTTTGTAATCGCATAGAAGACATATAGGATTCCAAAATTATTTATGCAGTTGGCATATCTCTAAACGGGACTGAAATTGCGGTGTGTTCGAGTTTTTCCTTGCTTTAAACGCTAAACGATAATTGTCTTCACATTTTGACGCTTGTGTGTCTGTAAAGTATGTTAGAATTTGTGTGACAAAATTTGTGAAGTGACACAATTAAAGAACATTGACTTGCAATAGTTCTTAAATTACAGGTTCAAATTGTATGTAACTTGGGGATATACGTACTTACTTATTATTTTTTTTTTTTTTTTTGCTCGACTTGGCGGGGACACTCCCGTGCTCCCAGATGAAGGAAGTGTTGAGATAAATACGGGAAACGTTCTAATACATATCCATATTTATATGAAATCAGATTCAAATAAGCAAGCAACCACTTTTTTAAATCTGATTTCTTGATTTTTGATTCGTTTGGAGCGCAAGAGATCGAGAGACCTTATATAATAATTCTATAATAATATACGGACGCCCGATAGCTATATACAGACGTTTAACAGATACACGTTGTGTTATTGGACATTCGATAGTTATATACGGACGTCCAATAGCTATATACGGACGTCCAATAGCTATATACGGACGTCCAATAGCTATATACGGACGTCCAATAGCTATATACGGACGTCCAATAGCTATATACGGACGTCCAATAGCTATATACGGACGTCCAATAGCTTTATACGGACTCCCAATAGCTATAAACGGACATCCAATAGCTATATACGGACGTCAAATAGCTAAATGAAAACGTGGCAGACAAGTATATGGCCCACCTGATGAGAAGCGATTACCGCCGCCTATGGACGCTTGCAACACCAGGGGTATCACCCTCGCGCTGCCGTCTAACATCAACACCTCCCTATGGAGCCTGGTGACCTTATTGATTGCACACTCATACACACAACTCAAAGGTAGAGGTACTGTACTCAGTGGAGCTGCTAAAGTTCTGAACGAGAAGTCCCGTTGTTTACACATTATAAACACAACAGACTTTCACATTAACTATTTTAGTGGGATAGAATAAGAGGCTCGTAGGTACATATATCAATATCGGGCATCCGTATAGGTGTAGATCCTACGAATAGATTTGAATTTGAAACTGTATACAACAAAGAAAGAGCTAAAAGAAAGTAAACCCAAAGCTGGCAACGTCGCACTCCCAAACACCGAATATCGTGTGGGGACGTTAAATAGTCGACGCATTAGGTAAATCATGATCAATATATCCAGGTAGCCAATACTCTATCACCATGAAACGGGGTTCAAAAATGTTTGATCGTGACTACAAAAAGAATATTGCCCTAAATTAAATTGCAGGAAAATAAAATATCCCATGGAGCAGGAAATCAAAAAACTAAGCAATATTCACAAAGATATCATAAAAATTGCAAGCGGAACTGGTGGATGCCGTAATGATCCACAACATGCATGACGCCAAATGGGTTGCTGGATGTATATATATATATATATATATATATATATATATATATATACTGATATATATATATTTATCCCGCAAAAAAACTTCCGTCCGCTGAAGACAAAAGTACATTTAAATTGGCATCCACCGCCTTTTGACTTCCGTATACCGGACGCCACTTTTTTTACCGGTGTCACTTAGGTCCTATTGGTCTTGGCTAGCTATAGAACAAAAATCGATAGAAGCCAAAAAGTGCATCAAATGGCTGCAATTATATATTGAATAGTTCCCGAAAAAATCTCGGCAAGGGTAAGGCGCTGCTGCAGCGCGTATATCTACAGCCGTATATCTCGGTGATTTTCTGACGACGAATCCGCGTATTTGGCGTCCGCAATTGCGACGTTGCCAGCTCGCTCATTCAATCTATGATAGATCATACCGCAATCAAAACAATATTCACCGTCGTAGATCACGTATCGCGTCCACGTTGCGTATTATTCGGTGCTCAAAATTAATATACGTCCATTAAACTTTCAATAAACTCGAGTGCAGTCAAGTGTAGTCGAAGATGAGTTCCCGAGGACTTCGTAGTAGAATGATTTTAACCTTAGTCAAAGAGAATCCTTTGACTAGAGGCTTTACTACAGGTAAGTTCTATTTATTGTATCTAAGTACTTAAGTATGTAACATCTAGAGTAGAGTAGGTTGTTATATCAATCGTGTCAAACGAACGTCAGTTCGTCAGTTAGTTCTCTGTTGTTTTTGTGTAGGTATCTACATCGGTATACCTAGAAAAATATAAATTTGTTATAACATACCTAATTAACTACCTAGTATATCTCTTGTATAAAATGGTCGTCTTTGCTGATGTAGACAGATTTTTGAACAAAAGTTACTTAAAATGTATTATTAAAAAAGAATTAAAGTGGCCGTGGCCTTCGACTCATTTCATACTGCGAGATAAGTGTTTCATTTGTGGAGTGTATTCAAGTTCTTTCGGAAAACCTAAACATATAATTGTGGATATGAACAACAGTTTGAATATCATTTGGTGGCTGCAGAATAGTACCTTTTTCTGTCATATTTGTAACTATTTATTGTACGATCACTATCCAACTGATGAGTGTATGTGTGCTGATTTAAATAATTAGGTTTATAAATTAACATTATTAAGGTACATTATAGTATATTACTCTCTGCCTACCCTGTAAGGGACTTTGCGTGATGTTATATATAGTATACAAGCTGCCGACTATGACTTCGTCCACGTGGAATTCGGTACAGCTGTTCCCTAGTGATATAGGTAGAAACCATAATTTTACTAGGATAAAAAAGCAAAGGTAGGCTTTTTTATCCTAGTAAAATTAAAATAAATAAAAATAAAAATATGATCCATAATAATGTTATTGTGATATTATTTTGGCATGTTTCTGTACCCTATTTGACACCCGTATGTATGTATTACTAACCGACGTCCGTATATTTTTTGTATTTATTTACCTCAAATGATAAATGTAGTTACTAAGAGCCCCCTGTGTAAATCAGGATGTACCATACTAATAAACCGTCCGGAAGGAATAACTCGATAGTGAAAATCGCATCAAAATCAGTTGCGCAGTTTAGGAGTTAGACTCGGGAAGCGACTTTGCTCTATACTATATATGTATGTATGTATTGAACATCGGTATACTATTGGGCGTCCGTATATTCTTTTCGAACTGGTATATGTACGCTGTAATATTATTGTGTACTAGGTGCCGTCCGCGATGTTTATAGTTATACCTATTCACTAGGGAACGCTTTTTCCCGGGATAAAGACTCAAAACGCATATGCGCACGTGCACTCGCACGCGCGCGCATATACACACACACACGCACCCACCCACACACCCACCCACACACACACACACACACACAAACACACACACACACACACACACACACACACACACACACACACATAAAATATTTACTTACTTGGACTAGAACGAAAGTGCGTATTTTTAAAATTCAGATAAATAACTAATTTTCTATTTTTTTTAAGCTCCGAAAAGAAGAAACGGAACTAGGAAAAGAAAAAGATGCAAAAATAATACAAGTCAAGTTGAACTCAAAATGAGTGACAAGGATAATACTTTGCTAACAACTATTCCAGTCAGCGCTCAAGCTTCCAAGCACGTGATTCCAAGTGACACTGATAGCTCTTTAATTTTTTCAAATGTTGCTCATCTCTCAGACTTCAATGCATCTCTTTTAACTCGGAACCAGGAAAACACTGATGATCCTAGCATTTCTTCAAATATTTCCCAAATATCAGACTCTTATGAATCTCTTTTAACTCAGAATCAAGAAAATCCTGATGATACCTGCATTTCTTCCAATGTTACCCACATATCTGATTCCTATGAATCACTTTCAACTCAGAACGAAGAAAATTTGTCTCTAAGAGAGATAAGTGATAATAGTTATTTTCCAAACATGCATATAAACAAGAGTGCGTCTTATATCGATGTGTCTTACACCCATGATATGTCTGATTCTCAGACGAATAGTTTTTGCAAATCATCTGATATGTTCCATTTTTACGAGTTTCCGCCTGCTACAAGTAAATCTACTTCCACTACCAATTTTCTTCTGGATTCTAGAAACGAGATATCAGACAACCTCACTTACGTATCAAATAGAACTGGTACTGACGTGCCTCTGCCCGATGCTGTTGAACCCTCTCCTATCTCAAGCAATGAACATCTTGTTCTTGAAAATATAGAAAAACTCTCTACTTTTGTCTCAAGTACTGACACAGATGAGCCTCCGCCAATAACAGTTGAACCTCCTACTATCTCGAACAACGTGAAAAATGTTGATACTGTAAATACAGAGAACAATCCCACTTACCTCTTAAGTACTGACACTGACGAGCCTCCGCCAAGAGAAGTTGAATCTCCTACTATATCAAACCACGTGAAACATTTTGATCCTGAAAATACACAGTTAAATCCCACTTACCTCTTAAGTACAGCCACTGACAAGCTTCCACGTGAAGCAGTTGAACCTTCTATCTCGAACTACGTGACACATCTTGATCCTCTTGAAAATACAATCTCAAAAAAGCCTACTTACGTCTCAGATGGCGACGATATCGAGAAGCCTCCGGTAGAAAACGCATGCATAATATCAAATGATCGGAATCAAGACCTATCAGTACCATGTTTTGACAATGAGTCTGACTTTTCTGAACTTTCCAATGATAAGAATTATGAACCTTCATCTTATGTATCTTCGTCAGAATCCGACAATGACCTGTTAATGGAAAATGAATGTTTAGATGGATTACAAAAGGTTAGTGCCAAATGTATGTACATACACATTATTACGCCGTAATTAACCGACTTCAAAAAAAGAAGAGGTTCTCAATTCGACTGTATGTTTTTTTTGTATGTTACGAGATATCCCCGCCAACTACGAATTGACTTTGATGATTCTTTTTTTATTTGTTGGTGGATCATACTTCAGAGGTGGTCCCATATAATTTTATCGAGAATCGACTCCAAATATACAGTTGATAATATGAAATCTTTATATTATTTTTAAATTTTTAGTTCGGTTTTTGAAGTTGGTTTCCTTTTTTATAAAACATATTTTTTGTTCATTAAAGGTTAGGTACCTAATGAGGTACCTAGTTTGGTACAAAAACTAGTTTCATACCTGAGCGTACTAAGCACATTGTCGCTTTCAATTTGTGGTCGTCTGCAAATATTTTTTTAAATATGGAGTAATTTAATTGTTTAGAACAGCGGGAACTTTTCATCATCATCATCATTTTCATACTTTCCCAACTTGAGCATGGGGTAAGTCGGCAACATAACTAGTTATATAATAAAGTAATATTATTCTAGATAGCTTCAAGCCATTGCGAAGATACAAACATAGGAGAAAAAGAAAAGGTTTCGCTGAAAGAAATGCGCTCAGAGGAAGATTCTGAAGAGGACGAGGAAACAAATAAAGAAAATATGGAAGCAGAAAATAAAGTACTGGAACATAAAAAAACATCAGGAAATAATTTGAAAGGTAAACGCATTCGAGAAAGAGATTTTTGTTACTACTGTGAAAACTTCGTTTTGAATTTTTCACGACATATGACTCGAAACCACTTAGCCGAACCTGAAGTACAATTAGCACTATCCCATCCTAAAAATAGCATTAAACGTAAGCAATTTTTTAGCGCATTAAGAAAAAAGGGGAATTATGTGAGTAATTCACAAGCTGCTTTCAAACCTGTGAAGAAGTGTAGGTTTTCTGAAAAGACTGATTATTTACCTTGCTCCAAATGTCTAGGATTTTATTCAAAGAAACAATTATGGAAACACGTAAAAAAATGTGATAATACTACTTCGACAAACAATGCTCAAGTTCAAGCACAAAATTTTCTTGTACGTAATGTTAAAGTCGATAATAATCTAGTGACAAACGTATTTCCTCGTATGAAACCAGACAAAATATCATTAGTGGCTAAAAGAGATAAATTAATTTGTATGTTCGGAGCACAGTATTTGAGAACTCATCGTGAGGAACACTTCGCAACTGTTGTCTCACGTAAGATGAGGGAATTAGCAAAATTGCTTGTAGAAGTGATGAAACTGAACCCGAATATTAATAGCATTGAAGAAGTATTAAAACCTCAATACTATGACACATTAGTAAACGCAACAAAAACCGTAGCCCGGTACAATGAGGTATCACGACAATTTGATGCACCAACATATGCTATGAACATTGCTACATCAATAAAACAATGTTGTAGTATAGCTTTATTGCAAAGTTGCAAAACGGAAGCCACCGTTCAGACGGCTACTGTTCAAGCAGATTTAAAAACACTATCAAAATTAATTGCAGAGAATTGGAAGTTTGATATTTCTAGCCAAGCTGCTGATGATCTTAATGTCAAGAAGTGGAATAAAACCACTATTGTTCCACTCGCTGCTGACTTAAAATTATTTAAAGATTATCTTTGTGACATGTCAAAACAGTCGTCCGATAATTTAATGCAATCCAAAGAAAAAACGAACGTTGAAGCTTTTAACAACTTAGTGGAGTCTACATATTGTCGTGTGCTTCTTCTCAATAGACGTCGGCCCGGCGAATTACAACGATTAAAATTGAGCGAATATAACGAATATGGAAACAATAGTAACAAATATGAAGAATTTGACAAAATTCTTTCTTCGACGGAAAAAATATTAGTAGATAAATTGAAAAGAATAGTGATCCGTGGTAAAAGAGGAAGAGGCGTGCCAGTTTTGTTTAGTGTAGGAGTGCAAGAAGATATTAAAAAAATATTATCAGTGAGGCATATGTATGTTGAAAATGACAATAATTTGTTATTTGTAAAGGCAGGTGGATTGACAGTTTGTGGCTACAAGATCTTAGAAAAATATGCAAAAGCTAGCGGTGCCAAAAACTGCAGGGCGCTTACATCCACACGGCTCAGAAAACATCTAGCAACGATGACCCAATTATTTACTATGACTGAATCAGAGCTCGAACAATTAGCTACCTTTATGGGTCACACATTGAGTGTCCATAAAAATAATTATAGGTTACCTAGTGACGTTTATCAGACTGCAAAGATTTCTAAACTTTTACTATTGATGGAAGATGGAAAAGCGGATAAATATCAAGGAAAAGCTTTAGATCAAATAGACTTGAACTTAGATGAAGAAGTTATAGGAAACGAGATAGAAAATCAGGAAGTTGTTGATTTTGAATTAGAAGAAGAAGGTCCATCACATAGTATGAATATGAGTATCAGCGAGCACTCTCCTTCCCTTTCCCTAGAAATAAACAAGAAGACGTCTGCAAAAAAAAAGAGGGTACTTGTCCCTTGGACAACTGAACAAAAAAATGTCGTCACCAAATATTTTAAAGAACACATTAAATATAAAAAGCCCCCAAAACGTGCTGAATGTGAAGAATTAAAAAATAAATATCCTACACTTCTTCACAACAAAGACTGGCTTAAAATTAAAGTTCATATACAAAATATTTATTCAAAACGATGATTGAAGTAATATAACTTTCACTAAAGAAAAAGCAATTTATAAATAATAAAAAAAATACAATTGTAAGTTTAGCTCAAAACAACTTAAATATTAAAATTGCAGGATTTTGTAATACATATTAGCTTGGTTTTGAAATTTTGGCGTACGTACCAACTTTTGAACTACGTACCAATAAAAAACTAGTATCTCGCGATCAGATGGGTAAAACATGTAGTAGTTAACTAAGTCAAAACTGACTATAACTTGAGTTTGACCCCACTATGACTACAGTGTGTTGATTATGATAAAAACTTTATTACGATTCGACTAACTCAACTTTGATTTGAGAGTATTATGATGGGCCGGAATTATTTCCATTGATTTCACCATAGAAAAGTTTTCTTTCGTATTAAATTAAACTGATTTGTTTACATACTTTGTTGAATAATTAACATTTAACTCCTAATGTCTATGGATTGTTATGTAACGTGTTTTGATTAAAATTCGTGTTTAAAATGTTCATTGATTAAAACTAAATAAAAAAAAATATGAACAAAAATGTCAAATATCAATATACGGTAGCCAGATATCGAAGTATGGCTGCCTGATATCGATATACGGAGGTCGGGTGACTCTGTTAGGACGTCCAACAGCAATGGATATGGACATCGAATACGCACATATAGATACGAAAAATAATGTTTTTTGTAATAGTTATGTAAGTAGGTTGTAAGTAGGTACGTATGTACGTACGTTGTAAGTAGGTCAGACTAATAAAAGAAGTACTATATGTCTAAACGTATGTATTTCACGTTCGTCCGTTTATTGCTATCTAACTGTGATTTAAATCCTACTCCATGTGATGTAAAGACTTTGACTGCTATAGAAGCGCTTTATTATTCTATGTATCTAACATATAAGTACAGAAATTTGTTCGATCCACGTTAAATTGAATTTATTCTTCAGTATAAGTAACGTGAATCGAAAGTCAGAATGTTCTCGTATTAATAGGTACTAAAATTATTTCATGTCTAACAATAAGTGCCAAAGTAATATAATTTTATTAATAATTGTTGTGATATTAATTCTAGTAGCTAAAGTCTGAGATGTTATAGTATTGATACTAAAATTTCATGTTCAACAGTAAGTTCCAAAGCTATTTTATTTGATGCTCAACGAAATAAACTATCTATATAGGTGCATAGAGAGCACATACATACCTAATATTATTTTTGCTTTGATGAATATGTTTATTTTCCTTGGTACATACCTATTTCAGTAATTATAGGTTTATTTTTATGTAAAACATTAAAAATTGTGAATAAAAGTGATTAATTTACATGCTCTTCATTTTTTTCTTAGGTTACCCCGGTTCTTACCTTTATATTCTATGTTGCATTACATCAAGAAACGGTTAGATTGGTGATAGTGGTCACCAATCTATAGACTCACCAGTGGCATTTGAGCTGAGTGTCTCCATGTTTCGGAGGGCACGTAAAACGTTAGTTCCGTTAGTTGTAGTCTAGACAATAGTCGCTAAGCAATGTCAGAGGCCTACGGACTTGAAGAACTCTTCACACCAGGTTGGTCAATTAACACACGATAAGAAGAAGAAGAGTAGATACCTAACCTATCTATCTATTAAGGTAGTGTAAATGACGAAAATCATGCAAAATACAATTTGGTCAACTGAAAAAGTAACTTTGTAATCGCATAGAAGACATATAGGATTCCAAAATTATTTATGCAGTTGGCATATCTCTAAACGGGACTGAAATTGCGGTGTGTTCGAGTTTTTCCTTGCTTTAAACGCTAAACGATAATTGTCTTCACATTTTGACGCTTGTGTGTCTGTAAAGTATGTTAGAATTTGTGTGACAAAATTTGTGAAGTGACACAATTAAAGAACATTGACTTGCAATAGTTCTTAAATTACAGGTTCAAATTGTATGTAACTTGGGGATATACGTACTTACTTATTATATTTTTTTTTTTTTTTGCTCGACTTGGCGGGGACACTCCCGTGCTCCCAGATGAAGGAAGTGTTGAGATAAATACGGGAAACGTTCTAATACATATCCATATTTATATGAAATCAGATTCAAATAAGCAAGCAACCACTTTTTTAAATCTGATTTCTTGATTTTTGATTCGTTTGGAGCGCAAGAGATCGAGAGACCTTATATAATAATTCTATAATAATATACGGACGCCCGATAGCTATATACAGACGTTTAACAGATACACGTTGTGTTATTGGACATTCGATAGTTATATACGGACGTCCAATAGCTATATACGGACGTCCAATAGCTATATACGGACGTCCAATAGCTATATACGGACGTCCAATAGCTATATACGGACGTCCAATAGCTATATACGGACGTCCAATAGCTATATACGGACGTCCAATAGCTTTATACGGACTCCCAATAGCTATAAACGGACATCCAATAGCTATATACGGACGTCAAATAGCTAAATGAAAACGTGGCAGACAAGTATATGGCCCACCTGATGAGAAGCGATTACCGCCGCCTATGGACGCTTGCAACACCAGGGGTATCACCCTCGCGCTGCCGTCTAACATCAACACCTCCCTATGGAGCCTGGTGACCTTATTGATTGCACACTCATACACACAACTCAAAGGTAGAGGTACTGTACTCAGTGGAGCTGCTAAAGTTCTGAACGAGAAGTCCCGTTGTTTACACATTATAAACACAACAGACTTTCACATTAACTATTTTAGTGGGATAGAATAAGAGGCTCGTAGGTACATATATCAATATCGGGCATCCGTATAGGTGTAGATCCTACGAATAGATTTGAATTTGAAACTGTATACAACAAAGAAAGAGCTAAAAGAAAGTAAACCCAAAGCTGGCAACGTCGCACTCCCAAACACCGAATATCGTGTGGGGACGTTAAATAGTCGACGCATTAGGTAAATCATGATCAATATATCCAGGTAGCCAATACTCTATCACCATGAAACGGGGTTCAAAAATGTTTGATCGTGACTACAAAAAGAATATTGCCCTAAATTAAATTGCAGGAAAATAAAATATCCCATGGAGCAGGAAATCAAAAAACTAAGCAATATTCACAAAGATATCATAAAAATTGCAAGCGGAACTGGTGGATGCCGTAATGATCCACAACATGCATGACGCCAAATGGGTTGCTGGATGTATATATATATATATATATATATACTGATATATATATATATATATATATATATATATATCAGTAGCACACCCGGCAGTGCCTAAAAAAATGTTTGATAAATTGATCAATAAATCGACAAAGACTCGCGCGACATATTTCGTAACACGACATCATCTAGCTATGGCCTTGGAAGGTGTACATACTACCTATATATATTTTCGTTATATTACTACCACACCATGTTGGAGTAACACGGCCGAGCTGTGTGTTTTGGAAATCTAATATTCACTTACAGAAACAATATCAATCATTCAAAAAGACAAGCCCACCGGCAAGATTTGAACTTGCTATAGTACACGTTTGCATCAACCGTGTAGAACATTAGGCTACGTAGACCACTAGTCAAGACGACGAATATTTTGATAGGTTTCAATGATATTTACAACCAATTGAAACATGACATATTCATTCATTCATTGATTATTTAAAAAAATAAATACATGCCTTATGTAGGTATGTAGGTTATTTTATTATAATAACCCGAAAAAATATGTTTTGGGTGCAGACAAATCCTAAAAACTTGGATTACAGGAAATAGGGATACATGACGATCTGCACACACAGATAATAACACACCCCAAGTGGCTCAAGTGAAAAACGTAGGTACATGCGATTGTTCGTAGGTTCGATGGACGAACGAAATTTATATGTATTTTTTATTTTTAATTTTTTATTATGAATCTTTATACTTATTTATAGAAAATTTATATCTCTCTATATATTATAATGTTATGTCTTTATGTATTATAAGTAAAAACTCCTGCTGCCATCTGTCGCCGTAAATACTGAAAGACAAAGAATCGGATGCTTTATTAGTTACGGGTTAATTTGGACAGAGGCGCTTTTATTCACGCACACAAGCCTAAAATTTAATATCGTTTTATGATGTTATTACTATAAGATTTTGCCTGATATTTCATTCTGCGAGCTCTTTAATTTATAGAGAATTGATAACAATGCTTGTACAACTAAAAAACTGTATGTGTATCGAGTATTACAATGTTGAAATTTGTATGGGAATGCGACTGATCGCTTCCACCTTAAAAACAAAATATGCAACAAGTTTTATAATATGTTAATTTAATAATAATAATACCAGCCCTTTTTAATGTCCCACTGCTGGGCACGGGCCTCCCCTCAATGCGAGGGGGATTAGGCCATAGTATACCACGCGTGCCTAGTGCGGGTTGGCGGACTTCACACATCTTTCGAGGGGTTGTCTCAGACATATAGGTTTCGTCACGATGTTATCCTTCGCCGTTTAGCAAGTGATAATCGTGGTTGAAAATGAGATTCAAATTAACTTAACGTTTTCAAACTTTATGGCTTCCATGGTGTTCCGTCGATGATTTTGCCAACATGTTTAAAAAGACAAGGTTGGTAAACTATAACAACTTACAACAAAGCAATGAAGAAAAAAAAAACTGTTGACTAAACAATACATCGAAGAGTCTAATGTAACCTGATATTAAAATAATAGTCATCACATCACGACGATGAGATCATGTAGCGGTTAGACTTAATTTTTTTTTAAATTAGTATCAACACAAGACAAAGACGACAAACAAAATTCTAGCAAACATATGTCGTAAACGCCATTAATTACGTACCTGTTTTCAGGTACCAGTAAGAGTTCGGTTTGAATGGCTGAATGTCCCACAGATTGTTGTAGAACACCGCCTTTTGCTCTTGTTCCGTGTCGTTCTCCTCGCCGCTGGTCATAGTCGCCAGCACGCGGCTCAGTAGGGCTATGGTTTCTGTTGACAATCCCACATTTTGTAAAACATGATCGTCACAAGAGTCTCAAGTATAATTTAGGTATCAGTGGCTACCTTTAGTGGAGCAAGCTAGATCTTATAACGCGTTACTTAAGCGTCTTATATCCTATGCCCAAATTTATAGACGTTTGATAAAGTTATAAAATATATTAGAAATTCGGAGATATGTATTGCAAATAGGTACAATTTGTGAGTTAGGATGTAGAGAATATAATTATTTCACTGATAGAAAGATACATTATCCACTAGTTGCACCCCGCGGTGTTACCAGCGATTAAAAAGTATGTCCTTTTCTGTACCTCTGTGCATTTTTCTGGGATAAAAATTAGCCTATGTGCTATTCCAAGACTATAATCTATATCTGTGCCAAATTTCATCCAGATCCGCTCAGCCGTTCTGGCGTGATTGAGTAACAAACATTCATCCATCCAAACTTTCACATTTATAATATTAGTGGGATTAATATAGGCTACATTTGTTTAAGGTGCAGCAGAAGCTCGTGGTACCTACCGGGCGACACGGTGATCTTGATGTCGGTGACGGCGATGTCGACGTGCATGCCGCTGCCGGGCGGCTGCGACAGCGCCAGCGACAGGTGCGCCGGCGCCAGCAGGTAGCGCGGCGCCGCACCACCAGCCCCGCCAGCACCAGCCCCGCCAGCACCAGCCCCGCCAGCACCAGCCCCACCCGCGCTCAGCGTGCGGATCACCATTTGCAACCCACTTATCCCACCATCCGCTACCATACGCTCATCGCTCTTGCGCAGCTTGAAGCGGGCCTCCATCTTATAACGATAAATATTATTGTATTACAATCTGTTATGGATATAACATGAATATGCTACAACTTACCAACAGGTGAGATCGAGATCAAATACTTGGATAGTGTAATAAAAAAAATAAAAAAATAAAAAACTTGACGGCCTGATTAGCGCAGTGGTAGTGACTCTGTATTCTGCGCCGCGGGTCCCGGGTTCGAATCCTGGTAGGGACACACGCTTTGTGCGATGAGCACGAATGTTTGTACCCGAGTCATGGATGTTTAATATGTATATAAGTATTATATACTGAGTTCGCCCTCAGTCCATTGTACGGTATCCATAACACAAGCGTTAAGCTTAAAGTGGGACCGTATAGTTCGTGTGTTCGTATGGCGATATTTAAAAAAAAAAAACTTCAGTAATACATCTATTTATACTCAAATATTCACTCAACAAAAACAAATTAGCTGGGCCAAACTTACTTTGCGAAATGGTCGGTCTGAACTGGGTATGCCCCAAATTTATTAGAGTAACAATTTTGAAGGATCTTCGTGTAAATCGCAGTTGAGTAATCCAAGAAAAACTTGACCAATACCAATCACTATTGACTTGAGACAGACCAGAAGTTAAAACAACACACATGATAAGAAATAAAATCTGTCAAGAAAATAACGTGCGCGTTAAGATACTTACATTCAATACTAGAGCGTTGCATTCCTTCTGCTCGAGCGACTCTACGAGAATTATATCGGGCTGTTCTATTTTGACGTTGACGGTCATCATGGCCGCTCTCGGCGGGTGTTCGATAGCCGTCGCGGACGCCAGAGATGTCTTCTTTTTCTGTAGTAATAATATAACATTTATTCCATAAAGAGGTCAAGTTTGTAGGTTTCGTTTTACAGGGTAATCTTCTGAGCGAATGATCCGATTCAGAAAATTCTTTGACAGATAGAAAGATGCATTATTCATGAGTGCTATAGGCTATGTTTCATCGAGGTAACGCACGCAGAGCCGCGGGCAGGAGCTAGTTGATAATAAAATACTTCATTCATCGTAGCAGCAGATTGGGCGACTTCGATTCACGATACACAACAAACGCAACAACACTCAGCATAAAGTCACTCGGTATGTATACTTGTACGCTCAGAGTCAATGGACTGACCGCCAACCGTAAGCCGTTTTCCCATTTATGCCATAACCTAAATTCATAGTTAACTTTTTTTTGAAAGTGTTGGGGAACACCACTGTAAATTGACGAAAGTTTTCCATGAATTCATGGATACGTCATAGTGTTCTTACGGTCATACTATCGAGAGATCGCTCAACACTCTTGACAGGTTTGACATCCTCCTTAATCTTCGGTGCCTCTTCCGCTAAGCCCGTGGTCATGAACTCGGCGATCTTATTCAAGAAGTCCATTGCCAGTATAAGGTTGAAACTGAATATTCTCATATCGACTGTAAGAGAAATTATAAAATGAACAACGGGTGAAACGTTTTCTAAAAACGTAACTATAAAAAAAAACCTCAACACAAAAAAACTACAGTTTAAAAAGTCTGTAATAATATTTGTTCAAATGTTACTTTATTTTAGTTACTGAACAACTGTTGAGATGTACATAAACAAGTGACCAATACTGACTGAATGTGTCGAAGTTCTTCATAGTATAGGTAACGTCGATCATGCTTCGGATTTTGTCGTGAGCCTCCATAATGGACGAGGTTTCGTCCGGAGTTTCAGCTGTGCTTTGCGATTTGCCACGACGCCTTTCGAGGTATCTGTATAAATATTACAATGTTAAACAAAATCTAAATTCCGCGTTTCGGAGAGTACGTAAGCCTACAACTCTTCATTGTCGATTTAAAACCTTTGGCAGTGGGTCCGAAAGCCTGAAAAATGCTCTTGGATTGTATTGTCTTGGTACTTCCACCTAGCTGAGCTTCGGAGGACAGATTACAATCGCTCCTTGTAAATATCAGTGATAAGCGAGATCAAATTTACAAGTTTTGTATGAACCGATTCGAATCATTTTGGGTCAAAAAAAACATCTTCGTTGGCCATCGCTATGGATTCTGGCTTACAAGAGTATGTGGCAGACCGAGTCCATCATTACCTGGTGATCTTAGCTCCCCGGCCGGGTCTGGTGTCGTCGAGGGTGCAGTCGACGAGCAGCACGGAGGTCTGCATGGAGTCGTCCGACAGCATGCGCCCCTTCACCGACAGCAGCGCCAGGCAGAACCGCGCCAGCTCCACGTCGCGGGAGAACATTTCGTCTTCCGACTGCACACAACATTATGGTCTAAGGCTAAGCACATCATCAGTCCGAAAACGTCCACTGCTGAACATAGGCCTCCCCCATACAACGGAGCAATCTGTCTCCAACGTCTCCCCGCGACTCTAACCAGATCATCATTCCATCTAGTAAGAAACCGTCTGACGCTACGTCAGACGGCCCCCATTAGATGGAACGACTCCCAGTTCGAGTCCGCCAATCGTGAACCTTTCCTCCCCAACGGCGCTCAATTCTTCTGGCGATGTAGCCTGCCCACTGCCACTTCAAATGGCAGATTCTGTGAGCTATGTTATGACTCTGGTGATGCCTTATTGCAGTCTGGCGATATTATTATTGTTAACTATTTTAATTCAATAAATAATTAACACTTATTAAAATACTTACACTAGTAGTAGTGAGCAGATCAATGACGAAACTTTCCATAGTAAACGAGAATTTTATTGTAGTCTTAGGTTTCTTGACCTCTTTCGACGTAACTACGGCGATCGTCGACTTGGTGTGAACTCTACTCGTTTGACTTTTCACAGCGAACTTCGAAGTAGTTTTGGCAACATTGGGCTGGGGTTTCTCTTCGACCTTCTTCTGCCCTTCTTGAAGATTTTGATTGAGTATCTTCATTATGCTCTTATAGTCACTGTGCCCTACGGTTATCTGAAATAATAAGTTAATGCTTACTAATGTTATAAGCAAGAGCAGCTGAACTGAACTCCAAAATAAAATATAATATCACACTTAATATACTCAGAAGAAAATGCTAGTAAAATAATGTAGCCACTTTTCAGACGAAGGCACCAATCATAGTCCCAAACTAAGGTAACTACTAAAACATGCAACGTGTATAATGAATACTTACAGCAATAGTCTTCAAACGGCCAGATACGTCTAAATCCGGCAACGGCTCGTACCAGGAGGATAAGCTGCGCTTCACCAACAGCTTGAAACTAGTGGGCCGCAACAGCTTCCTCTCCAGAGCAACGCTTTGCACGTCAGACTTAAGCTGCACGCAGGACAGCTTCACGTCTTCCAGCTCCAGGGTCAGTTCGTCAACTGTTACTTTGTTGGTTACATCCTACGATACGTGGAAGTGAAATAAGGGTCATTTTTCTTGGTCGAACAAATTTTGGAAGTTTATTTTGATCTATGATCTAATACGCGTTTCAGTAAACCGCGGTGAAAGGGAGTTAAGTTTCATTGGAAAATAATTATTTAAGTCATTTGCATAAAGTAACATCAAATGGTAAGTACACAAATTGGTCACTGATAATGGAGCTTAGCTGAACGCTGAACCTAAAAATGCGACTCACATCAGGACCTTAATTGATCTAAGTCCCAAATTGGGACCATAGGCCCTAATTAAAGTGGCTTAATGTTTAAATTGAACATTTCATGGTATGGCTGGTGTAATAGTCAGTAACGAATAAGATATACAATATTTCTAAAAAAAACCTAAACCTTCGATGTGAATTAGGGATTTATTAGAGTCAAAAAGGACACACTCACACTAAGAGGCAGATCCACGAACTTATTATTCAAGGACATGCGACCTAAATCGATCAGCAGTGCGTTCAAACTCTTGCAGTTTTCCGGTATAACAATGATGGGTGCAGCCAAGCGCACCCTCAGCAGAAGTTTAGTGGAGTTCTGATATGCGTTCTGAACATTAGCACGAGCAGCGTCGGCGGCTTGAGATGACGCTTCGATGATTGCTTGTTGAGCCGTTTGGAAGTTGTTTAGGAATTCCTGCAATGGAATATATGGTTAAATGTCTTACTCTACCATCAGATCAACCACATAACAGAGAGACTAGGCTATAATATAAAAACACTGCATTTTTTTTACCTTCTGATGTGACCTTAAGAGGTCAACTAACGAGTAGTTGACCTCTTAAAATATTTTATACGATTATTGTTAAAACTAATACAGCATGACACAGAACGGGTATACTACCAGTTGAACCTGCACTGCATTAGCGCATTTGTGATCACTACATTAAGTCACAATTTGGACGAAACCCACCAACAAACTGCCGAATGTGACTTCTTGGACGCAAAATTAAGAAAAAATATTCCAAATGTGCTAAAGAATCCGAGTTTCAAATGGTAAAATACCCTGCCTGAATTACAATGCATGAAAACTACAAAATACACATATTCGGCATTATCTCTTTTGTCCTTTTAGCTTTGCCTTTTTGTTGCGTGGTTGATCCCACCGAGTAGGAGCTATCTTATGTATTTACTTACCAACATAGATGTGACGAACCAGTTCAGGAATATAATGCGCAGGCAGTTGATCTGCGCGTCTATCGACATGTTGATGTCACTGGACGTCGGGTACTGCTCCAGATTATACATCACTATTTGGACATTGGCTACGTCACCGCCCAGTACTTTTAGAATCTGTAATAGTGATCACAACCAAATATTTATCACACTATTGAAATAAAACTATTTTTACGGATTCTATCGCGTTTATTTTTTGTGTTTACGTTCCCGACGTTTCGTAAAAACAAAAAATAAACGCGATAGAATCCGTAAAAATAGTTTTATTTCAATGTGTAGTATTCGTGTAAATATAAGAAATCAATATTTATCACACTAATCACACTAATATTATAAATGTGAAAGTTTGGATGGATGGATGTTTGTTACTCAATCACTTAAGAACGGCTGAAAGGATCTGCATGACATTTGGCACAGAGATAGATTATAGTCTGGAATAGCACATAGGCTACTTTTTATCCCGGTAAAAAGGGCTAACTTTTTAATCGAACGTAACACCGCGGGGCGCAGCTAGTTTTCTTCTAAATGTGGAATTGCCATTGTTCGAGAACGTGGCCCTTCTAAACAATACATCATGACTCCGAAATGGTATACTACCATTTGAACCTGCGCTTCCTTAGCGCATTTGTAATCATTAATTGTAAATGCGCTAAAGAGGGGCAGGTTTTAAGGATAGTATACCCTTTCAGTATCACGCTGTATACTATACACACGATAACGTGTCGACAGAGATGCACTACGATCGATCGATCATCGATCATCTCGATCTACTGTCGCCTTCCTACCTAGCAAGTATGCTCCATCGTAGATCTCATAGTCACTTACCATCAGGTGAGATCGAGATCAAATACTTGCCTATAATGTATAAAAAAAAAATTAAGATTTAAAAAAAAATGTAGGGGAGCTTCAGAAAGGGTGTATGGATGATATAACTCACTTCTCTATGCACAGTGTTTGGGTTCAGATCTTCCACTTTGATGGACGCAATAGTACAATCGACTTGTGTATACGTAGTCTTCAGCACTAGCCCGGCAGTGGCGCCTTGCAGTTGTACAACCGACAGCGGACGCTTGTCGGTAGCGAAAACAATCTCAATCGTACCAATCTTAACGTTCACTTTCAGTTGTATGCTCTCCACTTGTTTATTGCGGGCGGGCTTAGAGACGCTCACTAAAACAAAAGAATAAAACAAAAGTAAGTCAGTAGTATTTTGCACGCGGCTTGTACGTTTGGGTTCCTATTTATTGACTATTCTTTGTGAACTTCTGCATTTTAAAAGACTTTAAAAAAAAATGAGGTTCTCAATTCGATCGTATTTCTTTTTCTAGGATAAAAACTATAATACATTGACTCAGAATGTAGGTTGTCAGACCCAATCTATAAATCAAACTTATCAAGTGGTCGATTCAGAAAAAAATCTATAAATACACAATCGATTTGAACAGAGTTTATCTCGCATCTTAAATATCTATCAGAGCCATTCTTAATAGCCGAATCGAAGATTGGATACGACTACGCGGCCAAACGGTTGGATTGAACAACTCGTTTAGACTTCATATCACAATGCATGTTGCCATTGAACCTCAAATTGGTTGATACAACAATGTTCATAATGTTAGCTTCGAGGTGCTGAAAAGACTGATTAAAATGTATAAAGAAAGCAATCGCAAATACCGCACCTATAAATCAGGACATAGGGAATTGGGGTACGGACAAAATTATCACAATATAATCTTTACCTTTAGATTTTGCGGCAGAGAACTCCTCCTCTTCAACAATAGTCTCCAAAGGACCCGCGTTTGCCGTTCTATCCACTGTACTCTGAATAGCTTGTAGTCTTGTCTGTTAACATATTGTAAAAAAATACTAAGTTCCTTCCTTATATTCCTCCGTCCTTTACTCTTGTTATAATAAATTATGTCAATATAGACCCTCGTCTGTTTGGTTAGCTCCATCTTGCGTACTCGATGTATCTCACATGTATGCTTAAAGCGCCATATGAGTAAATTGTACAATTTAAAATCACAATAATACTATACCTGGTACTCATTGACGATAACTAGTATCTCTTGCAAGCCCTGAAGATGTAGCAGCACTCGGAGGTTGGTGAAGTCCAGTTCAATCATTTGCTCTACGGAGCCATAGTGACTTCGGAATTCTGGACATTTTTTGTCGACCTACAAACATTACATAGTGACATTACACCAAAAACCAAGATGATGATTGGATAATTTTCATTCCAACTCATATTTCCTTTTAATTCATTTCGTCCCGGGTGAAGTTCAAACCTCGGCCTATTCGTTGGTCACCGCTGTGGGTCCTGGCTCATAGGAGTAACAGTGTTAGCAAAGTGTGGCGGGCCCAATCCTATTAAAATCCCGAGATTATGCCACACTAACACGGTACGCAACTTTTACGACTTCACTTGGGATATTATTGTCGAAAACAATAGCGTCAAATGTAAAATCCGACTTCTTTGTAACCCCTAATAAACTAATATGGGTGAACTATTTACGTGTCAACTAATATTGAAGTATGCATTTTACAATTACAGTCATTCCGAGCGCGCTCGTAAAGTAATTTCTTAAAAACTTCTACTATGGGTATTGTATGTACCCTAAGGGTGTACCACGCATACTTACATTACTATAAGTGACAGCAAACAAGTACTTGCTCGCATGCGACTTAGTATCAATAACTAGGTCGCTGTTACTCGATTCTACATCCAGAGTCTCGATCATATTCATAATCTTGTAGCCATGTCTATGATGCTGCAAATGTACAGCGCCCAGACGCAGAGTCGCTTCCAATGTAAACGTCTTCTGGACAGCTGTTAGTTCCAAATGAGATAGCGAGAAGACTAAGAATTTGTCGTAGCCTTTTGTAGGGTTCATTATTTTGCGGTTCACACTGAGGACTAATTCTGCAAAAGATATAAATAGCTATGAATTATAAGAACTCTGAACGATCAGTTCATACCCGACACAGCCACACACACCCACACACACAAACACAGATATATCATAATTAAATAAAATAAATAAAAAATGTTGCTATCACTCGTATAGATAAGAGAGAAACTGAAGTAACCAAATCCATGCCATCTATATATGTAAATATCAAAGTATGGACTTAATCATCATCATCAGACTACAGGAGTCTAACCTCCGAATTTATAAACGTTTTGTAACTTAATCAAACGTCATATTGTACTGCGCAAAGCAAAACCCTTGGGCGCAGTAGTACTAAATGACGTTTGTAAAGTCATAAAACGTCTATAAATTTGAGAGTAAACTCTATAAACATGTAATTGAGAGAGCGTGTTGAGCCTATTATACAGTTATATAGGACTTAAGCAGAAATTCTCCAAAATTAAACAGTTGCGAGGAGAAATGATAATAATAAGGGTAGAAAAGGAATGCTTAAGTTTGTTCGAAAATATAAAGTGCAGTCTACACGAGCGAAGTCGCAGGCGGAAAGCTAGTTAACTAACGAAATTAACCAAGTAACTTGCGCGTAAAACGGCTTATACGAACAAGGCGTACATTTTCATTTACCTTTCATAATGAAGAAAGCTTCAACCTCGGTCAATTGGAGTGCTTGTTCATCAACATTCCTTTCCTTGGACCGCGCGCTGTCACGCTTCTGTTTCTCCACTGGGTCTAGGTACTTCAGTAGCGATAGGCTCGACCCTTTGGATTCGCTGGCCTAAAATACCATATTCAATCTTAATCTATACATATAAATAAAATTGGAGTGTCTGTTTGTAATATTAAAATAACCGCTTTTTACTAAGTGCATTTGGATGTATACACGTTACCTATACCGAAACAACATTTTTTACAAATTTTGTCTGTCTGTCTGTCTGTCTGTCTATCTGTCTGTCTGTCTGTCTGTCTGTCTGTCTGTCTGTCTGTCTGTCTGTCTGTTTGTTCCGGGTAATCAATGAAATGGCTAGACCGATTTTGACGGGAATTTCACTGGTAGATAGCTGATGTAACAAGGAGTAACATAGGCTACTTTTATTTTAGAAAAAAAAAAATTGGATCTCTCGAAAAAAAAATAAAACCAATGTTGCAGCGCTGCGCCTGATTAAAGTTTGATAGCAACAATCTGCAATGCGTCCCGCGGGATCAGAACGCGAGCAGGCTGTTGCCAACGGCTGAGTCTTTGTTAAATACCACGGGGACGAAGTCGCGGGCAACAGCTAGTACATATATATAATATAACAGGGATGAACGCGGATATAGGGAGATGAAGACAAAAATATGTCGATTAAACACTGCAACCATAGATTCTCAACTGCCAGTAACATTTTTGTTCAATAATAGCGTCTATCAAGGGGTAGATTGTATAGTTAACTTTAACTTACCCCCAAATTTATAGACGTTCTATAACTTTATCATTCGTCATATAGTACTACTGCGTACCAGAGTTTTGCTTTGGCTAGAACTATATGCAGTTTGATAACGTTATAGAACGTCTATATAATTAGGGATAACTTTATAAAATTTTCTAATATATTCAACTGCTTTCATTTTTGTCAACATTAAAATGATGATACGTACTATAGAATAAATACAGTTTACTTCTTATCTATATTTACATAATAATAAGTCTGTACTTTGATCGCGAAAAAATCGTAGGAGACTTTATTTTTATAGAGACGAATCTACCATATTTTGTCGGTCTGTATGTTTGTTTCAGCATCACGCAAAAAATGCCGGACGAATATTGAGTCCAGAGTCAACATATAGCATAATGTTCATTCCGGAAACTAGATGAATTTCCTCGAGATAGGCAAAAAAACTGTAGCCCAAAATCCACAGGGCTACTTTAAACTTGGCATTATGATATCTCATAACAAGATCAACCTTTACAGAAAAATATCCGAAAAATAGATGAGGTTCCCCGTAGTAGCTAAAAAAAGTAGAGCTACGCGTATGAAGTCGCGGGCACTGCTTTTTTTTCAATATACCTAATACCAAATGATATAAATAATTCGTACTTAAATCTCTAAATCTATTCTATTTGTACTACAAATTAAACTTTAAAATAACACAGTACAACACAATAATAATTAACATACT
Source organism: Pheosia tremula (assembly GCA_905333125.1). NCBI lineage: Eukaryota > Metazoa > Arthropoda > Insecta > Lepidoptera > Notodontidae > Pheosia > Pheosia tremula. Next base: position 3,554,102 of record HG995405.1, on the reverse strand, counting down.
CTTTAGTGTAATCTACACGATACTATGTGTAATTAATGACAGCTAGAATTCCTGTTAAAGTCGGTAGCAGTTACCAAACCATCTAGCGACGGTTGCGGCGGCGGTACCCAGGCGCTCATCTCTATCGTACGACCGGTTATCGTATACGCGAATTTCACGCAAAATATCTTCAAAACCAAAAAAAAACCCCATTAGAACCCGGTCCGAGGCGGACTAGTAACCGAAATATCGTTCATTCTAGCTCGCGCAGTTCAATATTTTTTTTATTACATACCATGTGTTAGTATACATTGTAAATACAACTATGGACTCTGTCAGGCATAGCTAAGTAGGAAATAGAAGAGGGCTAGCCGTAATAAACCAAAATATATCGCTATTTATCGTACTTGAATAAGAATAACTAAGATATATTATAAATCGTAAATATAAATTTATAATATACCCTTATAAAAAAATATATAAGAAGCAATGATTGCCATGTTGGAAGAATGTTTTCCTTCGAACGAGGGCAGCAGATTAAATTAACTAAGTCCCCCTCGCATTAAGGGGCCCATCCCCAGCAGTAGGACACTAAAGAGCCAAATTACAATATCATAGCTGGTTCCACTAGTCTGGCCGGGAAAAACGAAGTACATATTCCTGTTGATTTTGATGATATTCATATCCATATTCTTTGTTTGTATTTTTATTGGCACAACTTCCCAATGCTCAGTAAAATAATTAATTTCACTATTCTCCTAAAATGTGTGTAGCTTTTTTAAGCTTCATTTTACGGCGTTACGGAAAATATTAAGCTTTGGTAGCATGAACTTATTAAAAAAAACATATCAATCGAGTCCCTTCATTCCAACATACCTTCATTTGCGTAGCCTCTTCAGACTTCGGTAGAGGCATGCTTACGAGTATTTCACAAAGAGTCAGCAATCTGAAATGAAAGTCGAATCATAACCTGTGTATACAATAAAAAAATCCGTTAATAGTGCGTGTCTTTTTGTCTGTGTGTCTGTCGGTGGCAACGTAGCTCCCAAACTGACCAATTATACGAGTTATTTTGCAGGTTTTCTAGCTCTTTGATGAAACAGACGCATTTTAAAAAATAAGTGTTACGTAATGCTATTGCAAATGGTCAAAATGTTTTATATTTTTTTGAAAAGTAATTTCAGTACGGCTTAAACAGTTTCTGTTTTAGCTTAAGTCGTCGGTCAAGGGGAAGGGGGGTAGGGGGTGGATACCCTAAAGCAGATGCATACCTGTCTTCAGATACACTAATGGCGATTTTCTGCAGTTCCCCGCGCACCCGTATCTTAGGCATCCTCGGATCGTCTGTGATCAAGCACTTATGTATCTGTATGACCAGGTTCGTAGGCTGCAGCAGGTGGAGCGGGGTCGCTTCGTTCGACATGATGGCCGATTGCCAGTCTTCTTTAGGCGATGCTATAACGATCTACAATCAAACACTTGTGTTATGTAATAAAAATATTTGATGATCTACCTGGTAGGTCTTGTGGTCGAGAGTGCGGCTATATAAATCCAGCACCGACACTGGTTTGTATATCAGATATTTTTTTAATTTAATTTATTTCATGCAGCACCACGCTCACGATACTAAGTAATAATATGCAAGCAATACTTTCTATATACAACGTGATTCAGAAAGGTATACACTACTATTTCGGATTACACTTCTTTAGCTGATTAATAAACAGTATGGGAAGTCAAAATTGCGACATTGCAATTTTAAAAAAAGTTGCTCACAAAACGTGCCAAATATATTTTTTATTATTTTTGTTTTGACTCAAAGAAGCGCATAATCATATGGTAGTATACCCTTTCTTAGCCACGCTGTATACTTACTATTTTTTGTATGCGCATACCTGCATCTCGGTGAGCTCGAGCGCCATCTTGTCGTAGCTGTGTTGCGTGATCTCCTTCAGTATGTCCTCGTCGGCGAGCCCCTCGCGGTACATCGCGTGTATGTTGAGCGCGGCCGCGCGAGGCTCCGACTTCACCTTTATAGCACCCAGCTTCACTACCACGCACGCCTCGGTACTGACACACAATCAAACATATCTCAACACTAAATAAAGTGTCTGTAGTCTATTCCCAATTAGTAGTTCCTAGCCTAGTTGTTTGAATGTTCTGGAATTGATAGCAAACGCTATGGGAACTATGCCTTGGCCCCGCATCTGTGCTCAAAAACATCTATCAGCTGCAGTTTAGTAATTGCAGTTTAGTAAAGGGGAAAAGTTTTGTAAGAAATTTGTATGACTTTTGAAAGCCAAGTATTGCTTGCCAACTCGCATTGGACCAGCCGAGGTGAACTCTTGCCCAAATCCCTCTCGTATTAAGGCCAAGAGTGCCCGGTATAGTGGCAATAAGCTCTCCCCCCACTCCAATGGAACCAAATACCAAACCAAATATGGGCAGTGGACCTCTGCCTACCCCTTCTTGTTATACGAGCGTGATGGTGTTTATTTACCCTTTATAAACGCCAGTTTGCGGCACGATGATATACGAAGCAGCGATGTCAATGTCGAGGTCAATGAACGTGTGGTGGTGGACGGCGTACTGCATACCAAGCGCGGACTTCTCTTTGAGGTCCGAGAGCTTGTTCTCGGCTGCAGCTTGTAAGCTGAGAAATAAATAACAAATTACAGTGCCATTTCAGGGTTCTGTACCTTAATGAGTCCAAACAGAGCCCTACTGTTGAGCCAGTCTGTCGAAGCCTTATAGCTTCTAAACGAAATGAGTGAGGGTCTACGCCCGCCACACACTCGCACCACTTCTACTCCTGTAAGCCAGGATCTACAGTGGTGTCCAATGAAGACACCGAGGTTTGACCCTCGGCGAGTCCCGGTATAAAGTTAATTGTCTTGGAATCTGCACGAAATTAATCGAAAGATAAAAATAGGAGGAGTTGGAAGTGAGGGTCATGAACTTCACTCATTATACAAGCTGCGACTTTAATAGTGCAAAATATTTTAACAGGGCCAACAGTAGGTTATAAAGATAATATTCCCAAAGAAATAAATCAAATTATTGGAAATTTAAAATATGACACCCGTACTGAGCGTATGGCTAAACACTACACTGGTACGCAATGTTGAAAAAAAAAAACATCAGGTATAGACAATTGTTTATCCACATTAACGTGATCCATATAACTAATTCATATTTTAAAATATTTTACACTATTTTTGTTACACCTTATATTTAAATTCCAAAGCAAATATTATTTGGTGAATTGCAAAATGAAGTAGTTTTTGTAAAATTGTAAAGAAAAGTAAATTTAAAGGCGCTTACGTAGTTAAAGCTGTGGATTCGGTGGGTGGTTTGAAAACGTTGACTATCTCGATGACTGTTTGCGCGTCGTAAATTATCTGTAGAGGGCGCGCTGATACTTTCACCCTTTGGTCGCATGAACCATCTGTAGAAAGTTATAAAAAAAAACCATGCAACTCGATCCCAATGCAGTGTTGATATGTATCCCTTCCTTTGCTTGTAACCATTGCTTATCCAAAATTAAAAATCACGTTCAAATTGGTCACACAGTCTGTGATGGTTTAACAAACGAGAAATTCTAAAACACTTGTTTTGGTTTGAGTCATCCAAATAGCATATTGGGCCATTATTATTTTAATATCTACAATGTACGGACACGTTCAGTTAGTTTTACAAAAGTTAGGATTACGTACGCTAGGTAAAAGCATCGATTGATAATCGATAAAGTTATTCAATACGAGTATGGCAAAAAAAAAATGCGTGGTCTTACCTAAAGGATTAGTTTCAAATATGACATTGAGCAGGTTGACATCCTTGGTGACTTCTTTGGATGTGACCAGCTGTGGCTCCAATTGTCCCTGTTTCACGCCGGTCACGCTGAATGCTTTCATTTGGACATCCACCCTGAAGAAAACTATGGATATTAGATTTGGATACATTATTTAACTAGCCCACCTTATGAATCAGAATATGTTTAGGTCATGTAAACAATTGACTGCAGTACTTATGAATCGTTAAAAAGTTAACAAAATTCCAAGCTACGACTTTAAAACCAGTTCCGAAAACCGTTGATATGCAGAGGAACGGGCAAGTGATTCCTCTGTTAACTTTTTAATGTGCTAACTTTTTAAACTTTTTAACATGTTATAAATTTTTGAGTGGAACTTTTTAAAGGGTTTCCCTTAATGTAGGGTACCCTTTGATTTACAACCCTCGGTACTGAGCGGATTTTAAACGGTAGTCTCTGCTTTAATAGCCGGCTGACACGATATCGACTTGGTCTGCACAGCATGCCTACACAGACTGAAAATCGATGAAGAACGATGTTTTTCAAACCATTTGATATGTCTATTCCTCTCTGCTTTGATGGAACGGAACGCATCCTCAGGTGATACTATTCATAAATATTGCATTGAAATAAAAGGTTGGGTACTTTGAGTAGAACTCGCTATAATGGACTAAGCTGGTTTACTTTTTCCAATCAAAGATGTGGCAAAAGTATATTGAATGAACAACTAACCTCAAAGCGTTGGCACTGGGCCGTTGCATCATATCGACCTCCACGTGATCTACGGCGGCCCTCAACACCTGGACTTCATCATTGACCAATACTTGCAGCCTGTCCAACTTGAAGAAACTCTTCACCGCGACGTATTCGACGGGCAAATGTAATGGTGCAGAGTTCTCTTGGTAGTCTATGGCACGGAATAACTTTTCTTTTTCGTCGGATGTCATTGCTTTTTCGAATTGTTTCACTGAAATAAGTTAATAGTAGTTATTTATATGTGTGAGTGGTAACAGACCGTAGATTTATACCGGCCAGTGTGTATCTAGCAATAGATTAGATATAGCAAAAAAAAATAAGCAATATTTGCTTCCAAATCGCAGATTCATACGTAGCGCTACTATGCTAATAAATAAAATGCACCAAACGAACACATGAACTGTACTGGAAATGGGAGATTTACTTTATTTTGAACAATTTAATATTTTTTTCATGAAGATTCACACAAAAATTGTATCCCCCACCCCCCTCCCAAACGAAATCATGAATCTGCGCGTGAGCATACAGACTGTCCCAATGGGTACGTCAAATATGTACCACTTACTTATAGCAGTGCCTTCGGCGTGTTCGTCGTCCTGGGAGCTGCCCCCGCCCCACCAGCCGCTAAACCAGCCGCGGGACTTTTTAGCTTCCTCCTCCAGCTTACCAAGCCTTTCCACCTGAAATTAAAACTCATTTAAATAGTTATTGATTTAATTGGAACTCTAAACACTTTGCTTTTAGGTCGTATATTAAATAACATTATCTATATGAATCTTAAGTCTGTAAACCCACAAGAGTTACGTATATGCGTAAGTAGACTGGACTATTATTATTAGGACACTGGATTACTATTAACCGACTTCAAAAAGGAGGTCCTCAATTCGTTTGTATTTTTTTATGTTTGTTACTTCAGATCTCCGGCATTTATGAACCGATTTTATTAGGCACTGATTACGATGTCAATAAAGTTCAATAAACCTTACAAGTACCATATTTCACAAAGCGAAACAAACCTCCAACTCTATCCTTTGTCTAATAACGACCAGATTAAACAAATCCAGTGACTTCTCGGCTTTATCCAACACGCACTGTTGGTCATTGGAAACTTTGCCTCTGCTGCTGAGCTTGCAATGATATGCGCTCGCATAGTCCTTGCACAGCCGTCGGTGGGCTAGCATGTGGGTCCAGTCCCAGTTTCTACGACGCCTTTGGACTTCTTCCTTCAGGATGCAATTGTATGCAAAGTGCCACCATTCTTTGTAGTGGCCCCTGTATCCCTCTAGATCTGGACGATATTTTCTGTTAATAAATACTAAGTTTAAAAAAAATACTATTAAGTTATACCATAAATATTGCGAAATATTGCATTTTTTATTTGAGTAATATATAAAAAAAAAAGTGGATTTTGAATTTAAAAAGATAAGTTTCTTGCGTTCAAACCAATTTTCATGTAAAAAAAAACGATTCGATAATATCAATCTTTAATAGTTAGAAGGCAACAGGTATTAACATTGATTTGAATAATCAGTTATAATATTATGAAGTTATATATAAGTACTTCGGGTAGGTTAATGGAAACGTTTCACCGTCGCTAGTGTAAAATGCATTATTTGCGGATTATCGCGAGTTATCGCAAAATTCATTTATTTTTAACTAACAAGTTTTTATCAATTGAACACAACTACTAATCTCAACCGAAATACCAACATTCCAGCTCCAATTATCATAATCATGAGACCCCACTGTATAGGAGATATGTATGTGGGGCCGGGGTCGGGGTGGCGTCTTGAAATTAAAGTCTGATTGCTTGATAACTTCTTGATTTTATTAAATGATCACTTTTTCTTAAACCTAACGATTTGTTCGTCCTTCCTTCGTCTTCCCTCTCCCTCTGACTATCCATCCGTCCCTTTCACTTCTAACGTTTCATTTCACGTTCATCATCTTGCTAACCATTCTTACTTCGCATACATCTTACGTTCCGTTCCTACATGTATTATACATAACCCATAGGTCGAAACAAAATGAACGACCAATTTGATTAGTGTCAATTACCTACTATCCGTCCGAATCAAGAATTGTGTCAGCGAGCAGGCTAAAGCTTAATATATACGACAGTGCATTATTTCCTTATAATGTTATATCATAATAACTATTAATTTGGACACGTTTTTGATATAAATTTAATATTAATTGGAACTAAAATGTTAATGTAGGTTCAATTATTTCATTTCATTTTTTAATTCATATATCATTATCACAGACATATTTAGTTTTTAGTTAAGTAATCACTAAGGCAATTAAATAACACTTATGAAAAAAACTAGAGGTAATAATACTCCGAATTTTTAACCGATTTCAAAAAGGAGGAGGTTCTCAATTCGGTTGTATTTTTTTAAGTCAGTTACCTCACATCTCAGTCATTTAAGAATCGATTTGGAATTATTTTTTTTGAAATCTACACTGCAGGGGTATAAATATATAGACAGCGATAGAATTCAAGTGAGAGGTCAATACAGGCGATGCTACTTATTAACCCATTATTTCTCCAATCGGGTAGTACGTACCTGTAAGGTGCCCCTTTGCTCATTCTGTCCATAGAGTCAGCCAGCAACATCATATCTTGGTACTGGGCTTTGTTTAGACTAACTGACAGCTGTTCCATGTGGAGACTCAGTATAACTTTAGGTATACTAAACTTTGGCATGTCACCTTCTGGTTTAGGGTTTAGTTTTAATTTTGCTGTAGCATTTATTGGGCCCAGTGCTAAAATTTAAATTATGTCATTGTAATTAATAAATTGGTGTCGGTTCTTAATACAATACATAAAGATTTCACTTCACTGCAAACTAGTAGTGTGTCTAGCACTGAACAGACATTGATACAGTTTTCACTGGAATTTCTTAAATATGTTTTATCAGTGAAGGTAAATTTGAACTACAATATACAAATAAATTATTACAGAAAGATAACTTTAGATTTTTACCATATTTATAAAACGATGGTTGGCCTGATTTGGTCGCAATCTCCGTTTGCAATCTTTGCTTAATCTCTGGTGCACTTGTCTTTGAATACAGCTCTGTCACGGGATTCCAATAGATGGCCAGCCCTTCCAAATCTAGAATCTGAAAAAAAAAAACAGTAAATCGAGAGGCATAAATGAATCTTATCGTAGCGGGAACATGGTATAATTTACCTTGAAGATTTTGGTAACAGCTTCTTGAATAACAGCTTTCTTCCAATTCTCGTCAGTTGTGTGGACGGATAGGTTGTGCAGGGTGATGCCGAATGAGAAAGGCGCCTTAGGGTTGGTTATACTGTCTTCATATCTTATATGAATATCTGTGATCTTCAGCTGAACGTTCTTAATTATCTGTGTTACCAGTTTTTCCACAAATGTCTCGTCGAGCTTGTTTTCGTCTGAAATGCAAGTTTAGAACTAAGTACCTACCTATTTTGAAAAAAAAAAACCATTGCGTTAAGATTTAAGGCGGGCACATACATGATGTAGCCAATATCTAGAAGAACGTAACCAAGTAATACCTTTTTGTGCTTCTTGCTTCTTAGCCTCTTCAACCCTCGCAAGTTCAGCCTGTTTGGCGGCCAGGGCCATCTTTTCCTCCTTCTCCGGATCATATTTGACTTCGGCTGTAGGGTTGACGATCAGGAACAGGCGTTCGATTGTGGCCTCCACTGACGCGCCGTACAAATTCTTCCAGGGAATTTTGAGTACCAATTTTCCTGTTGACATTAATCATTTATTATCGTATGGGCGGATTTTATATTGACGTCAGAAATGCAGATTCTGATAATTTTGGATTGGCCAAAAAAATAGACACCTTTGCGAAAAAACAAACTTATATATTCTACATTAATTATTCAAATAAATAACCAATACCAATTTTTGTTATAAATTGGACATAATTTTGGCGGCAAACGGTCTTTCCTTACAGCTTTATCAGATCAGATGGCGAACTCCAAATACCTTCTAGCTTATCTTAGAGGCGTGCTCGTATTATGTATGGTAGCGTACGGTAGCGTACTACTACACACACATCATGTAAATATGACGAGCGCAGCACCAAAATTAGACTCTAGGACAAGGGTATTTTGAGGATAATTTTCAATAACATTTCGGTTGCGGTGAGATTGACGAAAAGAAAATATACACAGCTACATTCCAGTTTCATATCGATACCCTAATGTGTATTTTTCAACACAAAGTTACTATATATTTTGTAACATTTGCTTAGAAGTCTGATCTCAATACACGAGAATAAGTGCCATTTTTGTTTCTGACTTTGTAGTAGGTAGGTATACTTCACATTTAGCACTTCCCAGACAAACATGCTAATTGCGCGGTTTCGAGGCTAGTGTTACAGTTTAATATGCTTCGATTTCCTAATGAGAGAAATCCTCGTGGTGGTAAACAGGTTTTTATTCCGAATTTATGTGTTAATTTAAATATGTATGATAGATACCGATTATACTGTACATATATTTGCTATTCTGTAGTTTGAGCAATAAGTTTTGGATAAGGGTCATTATCCAATAATAGTTTCATAATAGATTCAATCAAATATAGATTACATTTGAGGTAGAAACCATTGTTATGTGTTGGTTGGTTGGGTGTTGTTGTTAATTTGTATTTTCTGTCCAAAACATAAGCCCACATTGCCAGTAAATGGTACGTGTGGTGTTGCGCACCGCAGCGACTGTCACTTGCCGGCGATCGTACGCCGGGACGGACGTCCGCTACTGAATTGTGTATATTGATAATATACCTACATGCATATTACAAACCAGTGTTTTATTAATGTACCAAAGCATCGGTACACGAACCACAGAGAAGCTGGAACGCTACATTGGCGACGAGGATAAACAATGTGAGTTAAATATAATAAACAATCTTACGACTGTGGTTATAAGTTGACAAAGGTCATACATAACCTAAAAATTGCACGGTTGGTAATGTTTCCTGATCAGCCTTCATAGCTTTAAACATTCTGGAGGAAGAGGAGTAAATACGATTAAGATACCGACGTGCTCGATGTCGATTGATTGATCAATACGTGAATGCGTTAAGCGCGGCCCCGGAGTCACGAAATAAAAATACTGGGAGGCGTTTGCATATACTTCCATATTCATTTTAAAACCAGTTCCTGCTGATACTTAGGTACCAAAATCAATCATATAATGATCATGGACAAATTGATGATAATTGTGTATAATTATATCAAAAAGTGCCTGTGAGTATCAGCCAAATCGGTAAAAACCGATGAAACCAGTTTCTGCTAATACTTACCAAAAACAATAATATAAATCATTGTCAAATCTATGATAAATTGTATATATATACATAAAAAGTGCCTGTGAGTATTAGCCAAGTCGGTAAAAAACCGATGAAAGTACAACGTAACAGTTCCAATGAGTGAAAACTCATCAAGTGTACCAAATACTGCAGATCTGCAGCATGATCATATATACCAGTATACGAAATTATATTCCAGTGATACAGGTTAAGTTCAGTTGGTTTCGCAAAAGGTACAAGTTGCAATGCAACATAGATTTAAGTCGAGGCGACGTACCTACTACCGAAAAATAATGAAACGTACCAATGAATAATAACAATAATTACATTATTTTTAATAATATTGTTATGGAATATAAGCGATAAATGGATAACCGATACCGGTTCGACGACCACTCTTCAGTCACTTCTATGCTCAAGGGGCATGGTCGTTTACGTCGATTGGTACTAACAGAATATTTGTGTGTGGGCTACTGATATTTTTACTAGCATTGATTATCTGGAGAAACTGCCTTAACGGGATGACCTTCATATAAATGTAATATACCTATGTGTGTGTTTTAATGTTTCGCAAACATTAAAATTAAACCTACATCAGTGATGCGTAGCATTGTTGACGGGTAACAAAACACATGGTGTGTTCATCGTAGAGGTCACTAATTCGTCCGAGTATGGGTAGCCCTGTGAAATTGTGTAGCAGATTCGATAAGTAGGTAATACCTTATTGAATGAGATTTTAATGAAATATAGTAGGCACGTAGGTACCTACCGACATCGTTGTTATCACTGACGACAGACTATGGACTGCGCCGTGTACCTACCCTACATTAGCTGTTAAATTAAAATGCAATAAATTAACAATTTATTGAGGAGCACCGTTGCACTAACTCAAAACAAAAATGAAAAAGACCGTGCTTCTTTATTATTTTGAATACAAATACTCCTGATGATAATAATTATGTTCATGACAATGATGATGGTGAAATTAATCCCCTACCCCTATCAGTAAAGCAGTAGATAATTTACTGAAAATTAACCAGACATCTTGGGAGAACTCTAAAGTCACGCTATGCTGTTTCATTTTAATTTCTTTCACTTATGCACGTTTATGAACACAATGGTTAATATCCTACTAATATTACACATTATATATCATGAATATTCAGAAAATAAAACAATACTGATAGTTCACTTTTCACTTTCCGCAAAAAGTCCTAAACAAAACTTGCTAAAGAATAAAAATGACATGTTTTGTGTGTCACTAGGACTTTAATGAGATACTTATTTACAGTAAATTTGTTACTGAAAATGACTCAGGTTATTAATACAAATAGAATACAGTAAATATTCATAAACCTTTTCCAGACCCAGACTTGAGTTTGTTATAATGAATACTTATCTATTTGTACATTCTATATGCAGTCGAATAAGTAAAACGCAATTATAGTGTTCTGACCGACAGAAGAACAGAGGGTGTCAGTAATGTTAACATCGGTTAGGTAGATACAAGACAAATTTATAATGAACAAAACTGAGTAATATCATTGTAAAAGGCCTACGGGCAGATCTTTTAGCTTGTTCTCGACAACAATAAGGTTCACGCTGGAGCTTAGAGGTAGGATCAAAATAGGTAGTTCGATGAAAATCGGAACGTTACCTAAATGATAACTAAATCAAATGGTAATTGGGACAACCAAACGGTACCCAAATGATCAGTGGGATCAAAAAAGGTAGTTCGATGAAAATCGGAACGGTACCTAAATTATATTGAAATCAAAAGATAGTTTGGACAACCAAACGTTACCTATATGGTCAGTTGGATCACAAGAGGTAGTTCGATGAAATCGAAACAGTACCCATAGAGTACAAGCGATAAATCGAACAATTATACAAGTGGTTCTACACAAGAATTCAAATATTTAGTGTACCTACCTATTAAACATTAAAAATCAAAATATCGAACTTTTTACCTAATACGCACTCTGTATAATTAAATACCATCGTACCCAGTACGGATGGTCGTGTTTCGTGCGAATCATAATGTTGTGCCTAAAGAAAGTCGATATGATTTTAGGAACGTGTACATAATTGAAACGAATAGCTCGGCATAATTGTGAGCCAGTTCCACCCATTTCGAGGTGAAGTAATAGGTGCTTACCTACTTTAGCGATAGCATTTTGAAACATTTATTATTGCATTTCGCATCTTCCATATAACATATCTGAGGCACTAAATAGGTAATCGAGTTCGCATATACTAAATGTGTATACCTACGATTCTTGAAAGATAGTACAAAGGACAAATACAAAGTCAGGCTGGGACATTGTGGCTGGCCAGGGAGGATTGAAATCGATTTTGGTATCTGGTTGGTTAACGGCCAATCACAAGTGGTTTTCTCGCCAGACAGGTTAGTTACCATACTTGCGGAGCACACCTTAATATTAATTTAATAGGTATCGTTGTCTAGTGTCCAAAATAATGGAAATTCTAGATAACGACTAGATCAATGTGCAAGTCTCTAAAAAAGAGAGACTTGGTCCAAACAAAGAGGTCCGACATGACCAATGGGTTAGTTCGAGGTCTCATGGTCATACTATGTACCCAACCTCTTCTATTGTGTTATAAATCTGGTTCTACTTACTAATATAGAGAATGACGTGTGATGTCAAGCGCCACCTGGGTACGGTGGTGTGTAGTAACTCAATTTAAGCAGGTAACGAGATTAGAAAAGATAGGTAGCCTAGTGTTGGAAAAAGGTGTATAAAGTCCTTAATCGCATAATAAGTAAACGAGATAGGCTTGAATCAGTACGCCTCATTGAAATAACGAATACATAATTATAATGACAGCAAAATTACGAGGCCGGGGGTACATAAGCTTATGGAAACCTACACAGGCCCTAGGAAATTAATTGAATTTAGGGCTAACTAATAAACACCATGCTCAGTCTGATAGAGGTGTGCTATACTCGTGCTATTTTTTGGTACTGTACCGCCTGATAATAATAATTGTTTATTCAAAAACAACCTAGTAAAACCTACGTACTGAATCACTGTGACTGGTTCTTGAGTAAGAATGTCTGTGACTCTAACTAAGGTTAATTATAGGTATCTTAATCTATGGGACTGGAAAAATTTGCATCGATTGAGTGATATTTAGGTACCCGTGATCTCCACGTCTTGGATTGTTTTGGAGAGACCCGAATACAACCGAACTTCAACAAATATCTAATGCACCTACACTTCGGCGACATAAACTGAATAATAATACCTAATTGGGGGATCCATCGAGTGGGAATGCCATGCCTATTGACCAGGGAAACACACTAACACCTACTTATATACCTAATGTAGTTGACAGCGTTGGATTACAATATTTATTATAAAACTAAACAGGTATCTTTACATAATCAATCCCCTTAGAAGATATGTTACGATCATACTTATTCAAGTAGATTGTTAATAATAAAGGTAGACTAGGTGGGGATATTGCACGCCTACCTTAGAAGTAGGTAAATAAATACCTACCCGCTAAAATGTTGATGCAAGAAAAATACATATCTTGTTTTCCTAAATATTGTGAAATGCGAACAGTATCTAACATTTTGCCAATGTTCCAGGTTTCCATGTTGGCTCTATCTACGGGACGTAGTACTCATTATCTATTCTGTGCTATGAGAAGCGAGAAATTACCTGATTTCAGACAACACGAATGTAGCTGGATTGATGTTCTCGGGGAAGTTGGTACACCTATTGCTGCCGGGAGCTCTTCTCATTCGTTAAGGAGGAAAAGGGAAGTGAAGTGGCAACAACGAGAACGCTTTCGGCTGATAATGATGCCCATCGGGGAGTCAGTAAAACTGCAGTGAAACCCATCAATTGAAGAAGACTATTTAACATTTGATCTTCCGTCTTATCTTCATGTACAATAGTAATTTGTAAATGTGGGAACCATGTGACCATTATCTTGTAATTATATACTTAGAGTTAGTACTTTTAACCAGCTGCTCGAGCATGCCTAGCTGTTCATATTGTTCTCACATACCCTTGACAATGTACTGCTCAAAAATGTTTCAATCTTTTCAAAAGAGCAACCATGGAGTTTCTTGCCCGTTCTTCTCCATAGGAACGGCATTCCGAACGGGTGGTAAATTCGTAGTTTAATAATATAAATCTAATTAAGAAAAAAGGAGAGATGTGGTGTTGCGCACCGCAGCGACTGTCACTTGCCGGCGATCGTACGCCGGGACGGACGTCCGCTACTGAATTGTGTATATTGATAATATACCTACATGCATATTACAAACCAGTGTTTTATTAATGTACCAAAGCATCGGTACACGAACCACAGAGAAGCTGGAACGCTACAGTACGAGGTCCAACGCATACTTTTTTTTTATAGTTAGAGGATGTTTTAATGTATACCAGTATTACACAAATATTATAAAATGGACAAAATCAAGAATGAACAGCAGTGTACCGTTTGGCGGTCGTATCGCAAGCTGCGCTCTCCACCTTTGGATGAAGAGGACCTTATGCTATCAGGGATGGAAATGACAGTGGGCACTTTGCCTAGCCCGTCGAGGAATACACCATTCTAACAACTATGTGCATGAGCAGTGATACCCAAGTTGGTAGAACGCTTGTCTCCGTAACGAGGATCGCAGGTTCAAACCCCGACTCGCACCTCTGGGATTTCTGGATTTTCATGTGCGAATCTCATTTTCAACCATGATTATCACTTGCTAAACGGTGAATGAAAACATCGCGAGGAAACCTGCATGTCTGAGAGAACCCCTCGAAAGACGTGTGAAGTCCGCCAACCCGCACTGGGCCAGCGAGGTGGACTTTGACCTAATCCCCTCGCATTGAGGGGAGGCCCGTGCCCAACAGTGGGACATTAAAAGGGCTGGTATTATTATTATAACAACTATGTGAGAAATATTCTAAAGATTGTAGGTAGTTCCACAATCTATCAACGTAGGTAGGTAGGTAATAGCCTCTTTATTATGTTTGGCAAATGTTTGCTTCCACAGATTTATGTCTGAAAACATCACAAAGATAATAAAAAAACAAAAGTTATCCACTTAAACTGCCTACACAGATAATGCTAGTTGATTGATATTGTTATTTTCTACTTCACTTTCAGATTGAACAAAGATTATGCATGTTTTACATAACATATAAATCGGTTCGGTGTTGCCATTCATGGATGGCGGGTCAGATCAGCTGCGCTGCATGTGTCCAGTGAATGTAGCGTCTCGATCTACTGCCGCCTTCCTACCTAGGCAAGTATGCTCCATCGTAGATCCCATCGTCACTTACCATCGGGTGAGATCGAGATCAAATACTTGCCTATAATGTAATAAAAATAATAATAATAAGCCAAACATATGTATTTGCGTAAAAAAGTCGTCTCATTTTGGTCATATGTATGACATTAAATCTAGAATGCTGTCTGTATTGCTAATAATGTTACCTAATACCATGGGACTACCATGGTGGTCTAGTGAATACTAATACCATGGGTTGACTAATATTCTAGTGGATGAATATTATGCAATCCATTTATAGGTAACTAGCTTTACCCGCGGCTCTACCCGCCACCAGGATTGCTGTATGAATGAAGGAATGTAGCTATTATTCCAGAGTCAACCTTCCACTGTACAAAATGTCATCCAAATCTGGTAAGCCATTTTCGCATTATGCACAGCCAAACATACAAACTAGAGAATAATCCCACACAAACACACTCACATTTATAATTGTGACAGTTTTATTACCCAATAGAAGTAAGTAGGCACCTACAGTAAAATATATTTTTAGTGCTATACTTGTAATAACTAAGAATATTTTTTCCTGTCAAGGATACCTATTTATTCCAGCTTTATCAGCAAAAATATAACTCGAGGCCAGTAAGTTGACCTTCAAACTGAATTAGTATGAATCACAAACTGGGACAGGACAGATTTATGTGGTGATGTAAGCAGGCAGCTAGGTTTATAGATGTAATAATTAATATTACAATGGCATGCTATCTTCATTGCATGCTAAGCAGTGTGATAACCTTGCATAATTGGGTGGTTATTGTTTATGATTACAAATATAAAACATAAAATTATTATTTTTTACTTGTTTTGCTTTCTAATAAGTTTACTTTTTACTAAAAGACTGGATCGTTTGAAACATGATACACAAATACAAAAATTATACAGTACTAGCCTCTGCCCTTGGATCTTATGAAAGAGATGGTCCCCCTACATCCAAACTTTACCTCTTTATAATATGAGTATAAATGGAAACTCTAGTAATTCTGAGCGAGTATACTACAAAACTCTACTAACACTGAGCGGGCATACTACATACATATGAATCTTTTAAATGTCATTGTTGTTGTATATCTAGTGGAAAGGAACTTCCAAGTAGGAAAACTTCACTATTCACACAGTGAGGTAGCAGGGAAACTTGCACATAAGAAAAGAAAGGACATTATGGTATGGTATGTGAACATTGTATTGGATGTGGGGATCCCTTTGCACATCATTGTCACCCCAAGAAAAAGTGAAGAAAAACATACCTTGTACCAACGAAACAGAACAAATACTACACACTTTTGCATTCAAGTAACTTTGTAGTTTGTACATACTAATAAGATTCAACATTTATAGGTGTTTCAGATAGGTACCAACTTACTATCAGTGAAAGAATAACCCTACTTATAAATTGATAGACAAATAAGTCTGATATTTAAGATATTATAAATGTATGTAGTAAAAAAAGAAATTAAAAGTTATATTTTTAGACAATAACCAAATTATATGCATAACAACAGTATTGTTATTACATATTTGTTTATTTATAAAATTATCTAGACATGATAACATATAATGCATGAAAAGAAAAATCCCTGACCTCATTCAATAGGAATAAATGACACAAGGATAAAGATTCACAAAAACATTACCCAAATACTAGTTCCAACATGTTATCACAAACATTGACTTTGATAATCAATCAACAGTAAGTTTACACCCAATTACATAGCCCAAATGGTAGGACCAACTTATTATAGCTATAAAAATGACTTACCCAAGTGCCCATAGACTGTCTGAACTGGAATATTCAGCTCTTCCAAGGCATTCTGTTTCAGTATTAAGTTTTCCAGCACGACGTCGCCTAAAACATTTATTGGAGCCATAAATAAATGCAATCAAAGCGTTGCGGCAAGAATGACATCACCCTTATGTAAAAAAACTTACCGCCCCATATTCCTAGCTTCAGTTGGGACCTATTCAGGTTCTCCACATAGTCCCCGAGGAACCTGTTCAGCACATCCACCACAATCGACTCGAAGACCATTGTGAACTACCCACTACACTACACTCTTGATTACAGAAAAAATGTATTTCAAACACTCATGTCATGGTCCGGCAGAATATCATTTTTGCTACAATTTATAAACCGGTACTGATGATCAGCGGCTACTGATTTTAGTTGGATTGCTAAAAAATAGCGAATTTCGATACCATTACGTGCGGCAGAATAATTTCAAAAACTAAAAACTACTTCCCCGAGTTTCACGCAATCCGCAGCGCAAATAATGATGTTGCAAGATAAAAAAAAACAACTTCCCCTTTGATTGGTTATACACATGCAATATATTGTAATGTAATATAAATTGACTACAATATTGATAAGTCACAGTATTTATGCAAGCTCAGGTTTTTTTTAAATCCTGCCATTCCAAATTTAATTTATTACTAGCTGTGCCCGCAACTTCATACATGCGGTCTTCAGTTTTTTGACTAAAAAAATTATGTATCTCATCATTGATAATAATATCAGTATGTACAATCACCGTGCCAAGTTCATTTAAAATCAATACACACGTTTTGTGATACGGTTTGTTATATATTATGTGTAAGGTTTATGGCTATCCTACGACAACTTTGCATTGAGAAGCTATGGCATGCCACGTTACACCATATCATTGTTCCCGTGATACGAGAACACAGATCAATTTTAAATCGTGATTTAGATCCTCAGAATAAAAAACCATGTTATTATTCAGGAGAACTTGCGCTGGTTTCAGCGTGATACGACATACAAGTCCGGAAAGGAAAGGGAGACCGAATTTATTGAACTAGCAGCAATAATTAAGTTTCCGCTTCAAATAAAAACACACCGTTTCTTAGTAAAAATAACAACACAATAAGAAGTAGAGCCTAAAAATGAAAGCAGACAAAAATTACGACTAAATGGGTATTTATCTGATCATGGCAATCATAAAACTACTGTCACTGACAGACTGTCAAAAACGTCAAAATTACTTTGGAGTGCGTTCTTATACCTACTCAAACAAAATCCTACCCCTGTAGGTAGGTAGTATTAGATGTTTAACTACGTGGAATTCTAGACGATATGTTTGTAAGGTCTGTTTCGTAGTGTTTAGCTTTGAAACCATTTCAATAAAAAAATCCATGAAGTAGTAAAATCAAATAATCCAATTAATTAATAGAAATGATGGAATGTTGAATGTCTAACCCAATCACGACTGGCGACGCGCGCTGCAAGAATGCTCTTAGCTCTTTAGCCGTATATGACGAGTTAGCAAATGCTACGGGCCCTAGGTTAGTAAGTAGGTAAGATAGGTATGGTATGTTTATCGTCATCTAAATGAAAAGACGTAGTAGTTATACAGGGCATATGCCACAGGGCTCGCGCGATGTTAACCTGGCACCGGGTTCCGATCCGATTTTCTTGTTGAGCTATGTAACCCTAACAAATAATAATCATGATTTCATAAGAACAACACCTTTATTGTTTTTATTACAAACACTTGAGATAACGATTGGAAAAGCGAACTGTAATTTATGATGTATAAATGGAATGCTTTCTTCAGACACAAATATTTAAGCACGTATTACACAAAGGCCAAAAAAATATTTTAATGATATCATCCGTTACAAACCTAAGTCTGTTATGACATTATAAAATTTATTATTGGAGCTAGAGGAAATATTAAAATGATCTCATTACAAAAGAAAGTGTATGGTAATGTGTTCTACACTTTATATGGTGGTTCATTCAAACGGGGGAGACAGTCAACAAAGTATTCTTGTGGAGTGGAGACTTATAATAAAAAAGACAGTAGCAGCTGTTTACAATGATGAAATAAAAAAAACTATTTACTTTGGGCTCAACGTCGCCTATATCTCGCACAGAATGTCCAGCATATAAATATGTGCATTGATATTTATATGCTCAAAGTTAAAAAAAAATATAATTGAAATTAAAATATTCGAAATGCACATGTCATCAATCCAAAATTATGCTGATATATTACGAAAAAAAAAACCTTTTTTTATATATAAAACTACAAATCATTACTGGAGTAACGCTTACAGAACTAAACTATCTTATAAACTATGAAACAAAATTAACTTAGTAAAAAATTGAGTCATTATCATCGATCTATCTGATAGATTCTATCACGTCAACATCTTTTTCGAAACATCGTGCGATGCTCGGTTTATATTAGAAGCACATTAGAAGTCAGTTATTTATCATAAGTAAGTATACTAAATAGGGAACAATGTTACCCTGGTGTATGTTCGTTTTGGCACCATACATTTTTATCTACTAACTAGCTCCTATGCAATACAGATATACAAACAAAAATAACATTTATGCATACATAATGTTTATGTATTTGTGTATTTATCTTATTATAAATTATAATAATTCGTCAATACAAAATGTGGAGTAGGTATTACGGTAGTTCACAAAACTTATCCTTATGAAATATTCAAATTTAAAAATGAATAAAGCTCATAACAATTATTATGCTGTATTAATTACAGACTAGCGTATAATAATCAAGAAACTATACTTACGAGTCAATATTTCAAATACAATTCGTAGGCATTTTATACTTACAAATTACAACAAGAAGTTATAAAAATACATATTATCATTCATTCACTGCTGCATATGATTACGAAGTGAAGTGTACTGACGAATCCAATACGTAATGATTATACATTTTATATTTAAACAAGTTAGCTTCCATACAATGGCATCCATTTATAAGATGTTTTTTTTTATTTCTTTATACCATTTACTGGTAAGCCGTTTTCGATTACTGTCTTGTCATCCGCTAAGCTGAGAGAAGAAACAGATAATATATCCTCTTCATCTGAAAGAAACAAAATGTTTTATTATTATTTTAAATATAATATTTAAATACATTTCCTCCTTATCGTCTTATATGACAGCCTTTTTAGGGGGCCCACCTAAAGAGCGGCGAGTCGCCACCTGCCAATAATAATTAGATAAAAGCTGATTATGGCATGTGTCGGCAACTGTTTATGCCATCATTTTCAGCAGTTGACCCCAAGGTGGCTAACATAACATTCAAATTCTCAAATAGGGCCTCTACGTGTTTGATACGATTGTTTGGTTGTTTTCGGGGATATAAGTAATTCAGGCTTGTGAAGTAGAAGATGAATGATCACACTAACCTGAACTAACATCAGATTGGTTTCTAGGACTAAAACGGCAGCCTTTTGACATGTAATTCTTCAGTTTACCAAGGGAAGCCAATATTAGTCTGAAAAAGGTATAAGTTGCATACATATTAGTAACAAATTATTTATATTTTTATATAATTATTTTTTATTATCTATGGCATACAGAACGGTCGTTAGTTCGGTTTAATTAAACAATACTCTTCATTTTGATCTTACCCTAAGAATGGTGGGCTAGGCGATAGCGGTCGTGACAGATACTCCGGATGGAACTGTACTGTGACGTAATAAGGGTGATTATCCACTACCGCGACTTCCATCCTGGTTTTCGTATCATCTTTGCCCACGAAACGCAAGCCGGCCGCTTCTAAGCGTTCTATGTACTCTGGGTTCACTTCGTAACGGTGCCTGTGACGTTCCTCTATAACATCCTTTTTGTACAGCTGAGCTGAAAATGAAGATTAAGTGTTCAATCAACTTGGCTATTTCTTTACCTACCGAAAACTGCAGGTTAGTTAATTTTATTGACTATATTTTTTTTTATATAATGATTCCCTTATTTATCAGGAACTCAATTTACCTCACTGGCTTGCAATATTGAATACATAAAATTGAATATTTATAATGATCCAAAAATTTTAACATTACTTACTTATTATGCTAGATTCCAGATAAGTTTTCCTCGTCCCCAATCGCATAGTCCCACCCAGGTTGCCGGGATGATGCTCGGGCATATCTATTACTAGTTTATCGTCACATTCCGGGTTGACCTCCGTACTGTTGGCGCCTTTTAAACCAAGCGCGTTTCTGGCGAATTCTATGACCGCGGCTTGTAGGCCGAGGCAGATTCCAAGCATCGGTTTCTGTGTTTCTCGGCACCATTGGCAAGCTTCGATTTTACCTTCCATTCCTCGCTGACCGAATCCACCGGGCACTATCACACCGCTGAAAAGTTACTTGGTGACTTGGTATGGCTCAAGTTACTTGTTATGTCTACCTCATTTGTCTTACTGGTATAAGCTGCTATTCATAAAGACCTTGGTTTGATACCCAAGACATGCAGTATTTTTAAGATTTTCTACAAACAGCTCAGCAAACTAACAGGTGTAAGCTCAAGTATATTGGGGTCATTGTGGTGTGGATAAAAAATACCTGACAAAGAAATATAACGAGAGAATGTTATTGGAAGTACTGGATAACCAGTTCACTTTTCCAGTAAGGTTGTCCTGTATCACCCACAACTGAAGTCATTGAATGTTGTCCAAAGACCATGCAGGACCTACTCAATTCTATGTGATAAATTATTAGATTGAAGAGATTCATTAGATACACAACCCACAATGCTAGTATAATAATAATGGTGGGATAACATCTCATAGCACCAATGGTAGAGTGACATTTCAAATCGTCTCATTCCCATATGAGTTTTAATGAAAAATACTTTACTTACACTACACATATTACCTGTTTAATTTTTATAAGAGAATCTGAATATCAGTGTAACAATATTTAAAAAATGCTTACTCGCTTTTGCATAGGTCCTGCCATGCTTTATGGTAATTCACTGGATCGTCTATCTTCATTTGCCTCTCCAAATTCATAGCTTCGATGTACGTAAGGTTCAGTTTGGAACCGGCAGCGATGCACGCGTGCTGCAGTGCTTTGGTCACGCTCGCGTAACTGTCTTCAAGTTTTGTGTATTTACCAACGAGAGCTATGTTCACCTCCTTGCGTAGATTGTCGACGCGCTTAGCTAGGTTGTGCCATTTACGCATGAATCTGAAATATACCTTTTTTGAAGTGCCTTATGTTTGAAAATTACTTGAACAAAAATAAAGTGTATTGTTACGATTGGTACGATTAAAGAAATAAGTACATATCTAGAATTTTGTTTAATGTAGGTCATGCTATAAATCGGCGTGTCGAAAAAAAGTTGTTGCGATGCGATTAAACGGCGATGTATTAAAAAGATAATCAAATTTTGTAGGTTAATGATTAGAAGTAAATAAAACTTAACAGCTGTGTGCTAACAATTTTTAACGCTAGTTTTTTAGCTTTTCCATTAGAAAATTAAACGCGATTCGGGACCTTCTCTTTTCCGACCTGCGATAAAAATTATCGATTAACCATGATTTATCAATTAGTTTCCGCATGCCTTCAGACAGACAGACGAAAATGCAGTTTAGGTATTATAGCCATTGTGTTAAAGTATACTTACTTGCCAGGCCTTGGCATGGTCATGTTCAACTGAAGTCTCTCATTGAGATATTGCACAACACCTTGCTCTTCCATCAGCAGTGGAACATGGTACACTGAACTTAGATCGTGAACGCATATTACCTGCGAATTTGATAAAAAAAAAATGTTATCTTTCTTTGTTGGAGGTATTTTAAAATATTGATCATTAAACAGCATGGCACGGCAAAGTATTTTGGATCTTATATTAATATCCTTAGCACTCGCATTTCATTGGTATCGTCACAAGGAGACAAGAGCATACGGCGAAAAGTTGCGGTAGGCTTCGGTAGTCTATTATTTTTAATACACAACTGACTCTTGGGCGCCGTTTCACTCACGTCATCGTTCTACATGCCAAAGGATGTTTCGGCATTCCGAAGTATCCTAGAGCCACGAAGATCTGATCCTTTCGGCATTCCAATATTGTATACTATGCAATGTCATGCCGCGTAGTGAGTATGTGGGTTTTACAGTGAGTTAGAGCTAACAATGCATTTGAGGACATTTATCAAAAATAATAATAAATATGATGACATATGATAATAAAATATGGCACAACAGTATTTATTGATAGTAGGAAATGGGGATGGAAAATTATACAACATTCTGGTCAGTTGTGAGCTTTGTAGCAGAATTCCTTATCAATAAAAACAAAATTGTGTCAATGTTGACTTGAAAGTAAATGTATATACATTTAAAAAGTAAATACAAAGATGTTATGTTTAATTTATAGAACTAAGCTGCGCCATAGATTAATGAACATTATACATAAAGATGAGTAATTATGTTTAGTAGCTGTCTATAGAATAAAATAATGATATAGTATAGCTAAAATTACTTGTTCTGGTCCAACATGGCAGAAGTTTGATATTTTCTCTTTGACTGATTGGTTGATAGGTTTTTCGGAACGGCATAATATTAAATCTGGTGACAGTCCAAGGCCACGCAGCTCTCTCACTGATGATTGTGTTGGTTTTGTTTTGGGTTCTCCTGTAGATTTTGGCTACAAATAAAAGCATTGGGTGAGCATACTCTCTATTAACTTAAATATAGTACACTGTGTTGGTTAATATTGTGCCGTTAAGTCACAATTTCTATTTAGTTTACAATGATTATCAGTACGGTAAGCAGGAACTCTTAATCATAGCAAAACAGAAAAAGCATGCTGTTTCTGTAGTTCTTATTCATAAATTTTATGTTGTGTGCAGGATGGGAGATGCTTTACCATAACACTATGTAAAAAGATTGTGCTTGAGCCCAGGAACTGGTTACATTGACTGCCTATTTAAGTAACAACTTGGATAACATCTTATTTACATAATTTATGCAGACATTTGCACCTACTTAGAATAATAAAATTAAATATAAGTGGAAGACCAAGGGGGAGCTATTTAAACCAGACAAATATAACATCAAGACATATTAGATGGTGAAGAACTAGCAGTGAAATGATATGACTGGAGAAAACTCCACCAACAATAGTGTAACTCTAACTGATATGTTTATTGTTGGAATATATACTTAATAATAGTAATTTTATCCATTTATTTTATTTACATTCCCAACATTCTGCTGCTTTACAGCAACCATGGTCACAAGAGGATGGAGGTGTTAGAAATACTAGTGTCATAGTTACATTATTGAGAATGTAAAGAACATAAATTAATTGTAATAAAACCGTATAATTAGTTTTATTACAATGTGTAATAATCACATAATTATCAATAGTTTCTCAATGCTTACACCTCATTATTTACTTATCTGAGATTGAGATTTTTAAGTAGGTACTTACAACATGACTTTCACTTACCATAGGAACCAATGAAACATGCGCACAGCAGAAATTTTCCCTCTTCACCCTAAACTGGAACTGTCTAAATGCTTCCACAAAGGACATGCCCTCAATGTCGCCGATAGTGCCTCCCAGCTCCACTATGCACACCCGCGGAGGAGCATTGTCTGGTGTAACAGGAATGTGAGCGACACGTTGCACCCATTCTTGTATAGCATCAGTTATGTGTGGAATTACTGGAATTATGACAATCGTTGAAATTTTCGGTATAGTTTATTTTGTCTACTAATTAAATAACTTTTTAGGTCTTTAATATATTACAGAATCGACATAGCATGTTAGGTGAAGTGATAGAAAAGCTTACTCTAATAATTAGTAATATATTCTATATATTAGAAAATATTATTATTTAGAAAATTACTAGCGGGATGAACAGGACTGCGACACAAGGTTCCAAGAATCTATTGTTATTTTATAAGCGGAAATCAATATAAAACTTCGACTTTTAATTAAATTACCTTGTACAGTTTTTCCTAGGTAATCTCCTCGTCTCTCGCGCTCTATAACCTGTTGGTATATTTTGCCAGTA
The DNA here is from genome assembly GCA_905333125.1 of Pheosia tremula. Classification (NCBI taxonomy): domain Eukaryota; kingdom Metazoa; phylum Arthropoda; class Insecta; order Lepidoptera; family Notodontidae; genus Pheosia; species Pheosia tremula. The sequence continues at coordinate 3,529,095 of HG995405.1, read as the reverse complement.
GTTATGTTGTTGTCTCTATGCAATGTGATGTCTAAGAACCGCTCATAGTTGCCAAGATCAAGGTCAACCTCGCCTCCGTCATCGAGCACGTAAACTTCACCTAGAAAATAAAAATAGACACATGCAGAATTGATCGTAATACGCAGGCACAAAACGTGACAAAATAAGTTTAGTAATTCAAATCTTATGACCCACTTACCGTGCTCGTAAGGAGAGAAAGTTCCCGCATCAATATTGATGTACGGGTCAATTTTTATTGAAGTCACATCGATGCCACAGCTTTTCAAAATTGTACCAAATGAACTTGCGATCACACCTTTCCCCACACCGCTGATAACACCACCGGTAACTAAAATATATTTCATGTCTGGCATTGTGATCGTTAAAATATTTTCACTTTATGCAAAAAGACTTTTATCACATTCAGTATTATGTGAAACTATTTGTTTTTGGAACAAAATTATTTCGAAACGTCAATCACACGTGCCTCGGAACCAAACGCTACGCGCCATTTGCTTTTTCTTTGACACTTGATTTTTTTTTGGCTCGGATTCGTCATAGATAGATATTTTGGCAGTGACAAATAATAAAAAAGATAATTTTATTTTTGCTTCAAGTATGGGGTCTCATCTCATCCTTAAATTAGTAAAATGATAATAATACTAATGATCCTCCTGCTGAGTTTAATTCGCGTTTTATACTATCATTTTCAACAGTTGACCCCAGCAGGTGGCTAACTTAATTATTCTAGTATCTCTTGTTATCTCTAGTAGATTTTTTTCTATGATTAGAGCAAATTAATCTAATCAATTCAATTCAATTTTTAGGTTAAATGGCTCCACCGATCTTCGGTGATTAATGTAATCGATATCAGATAACACCTTGACAACTTTTAACTGCCAGCCATAAATGACCCATAAAAACATCTCCAATTCATTTCATCATTATACATTCATTATTTTGTTCGTGGATATCTATCTATGGTGGGTTGGTTTTGTTTTGTGTGGATGGATGTGTTCTGTGGTTTTATTAGATTGTCTATGTTTGTTAGTTGAATAAGTTCGTAGAAGTTTGCTTGCTTGGCTTGTAATTTTATAGTAATAACCAAAATGCCTAAATATTATTGTGATTATTGTGACACATATTTAACACATGATTCACCGAGCGTCAGGAAAACGCACTGCACTGGAAGAAAACATAAGGATAACGTGAAATTTTACTACCAGAAATGGATGGAGGAACAAGCCCAACATCTCATCGACGCTACAACGGCAGCCTTCAAGGCCGGTAAAATAGCACAGAATCCATTCAACAAGGGAGCAGCTATTCCTCCGCCGTGGGACCCAAGTGTTATGGGACCGGGTGGACCTAGACCACCTGTACCAGCGCCTGGAGGACCTCCCGGCATGTTGCCACCTCCCTCAATGGGTCCTGGTGGGCCTATGGCTCCACCAATGATGATGGGACCACATGGACCTATGCCTCCCATGATGGGTATGCGACCTCCTATGATGGGCCCTCTCATGGGTCCAATGGGTCCAATGGGACATATGGGGCAGATGCGCCCACCTTTGATGAATGGACCACCTATGAACAAATAGTGAATTTAGATATGTAGTGTTTTGAACTGTGAAACAAATGAATTATTATTGCTACATAAAATGGAGCATAGCATGAACTTCAGATCGAAGAACGTTGTTTGAGGTTATGTTTTTAATCAGAAATTGAATAATTATTGTGTTTAAAACAAACATAACTGTAACTTAAATATTATTGTGACATATACTTAACACATCATTCACTGAACGTCAGGAGTCTTGCAATGCTATGTTATGAATAACAAAATGTTCTGAGCTTCTAATTAATGTGTGTAGATTGTACTAGGGCTATTCTAATTCAAGGTAATCAATACCTAATGAAAGTTATAATTGATAGAACTAGGCGATACTTGGCGGAAATCCTAATGAAAGTTGTCCTGATAATTAGTTGTAATTGTATAGTTCATATAATTACTTACCATTGTATAAGAAAAAGCTACCATTGATTATCAAGTCAATTGTTCCAAAAAGTACAGTCTGTATCCTGTTTTCTATCTAGAAGCATTCCCACTGTCTGATATGCTTTGATTACATGTAACAATTAAAATGGCAAGATAGTGCTCTCAGCCAAGTAAATAAGGAATAGACATACGGAGCACTGTTGCACAATTTTTACTTGGCACATGTAATTGAGGCAATACTACTCAATATGTGAAAACTAATATCTTGTATACAGTTATGTTATACATTATGTAGCAAAGTAAATTTAATTAAGGTTTCTCTATGTAAGTACTTTTGATAAAATAAATAGGAATATCAACAACTTGTTTTAAATTTTAGTAACCCAAATCACTATGTATCTATTGACACACTTACCATTTAATTGTAATGTATCTAAATAATTGTTTGCCTTATGTATTTACTAGCCAGCAACTGCTTGCACTAGGTGACATAGATTTATTCTGCTACTTGTCACAGTGTGATGATACTACTTCCCATGTGTAATTACACATGTTGAACCACAAGCTTTCCAACTCTGTCCAGTTCTGTCATCTTAAATCTGTCCAGATATTTTTTTCAAAATATCTTCAAAGTACAGTCAGCTCAGTTAGTTTTATAAAATACACCTATATTCAAAGAGAAGTTGATTTACTTAGGTATTATAATAAAATAGATGGTAAACTAGCATTATAGCTTGTAAGATTTACTGATAATAAACAAATGCATTGTTTAAGTAATATACACGAGTTTAGGTTAATTCTTGACTTGAATCGGGTCGCACTGACGGGATTTCTACTGCATCACGATTCGAAAACATTATGAATACTAAATCGGCGAGTAGCAGCAGTATTATAAGCAATGGCAATATACCATTCAGCACGAATGCAGTGGTATGACTGAGTTGTGAATGCGCTTTTAGCTCCTTGAATGCAAGTATCGATAGAGCAGCCTGGGTTGTGCAGCAAGCAACGAGTCCATATATCTGAAGGAACTTGGAAGCACTTCTCTCACGGAATCCGCCTATTACAAAAATGCCAATAAAAACGAGTGTAGTCAATAATCCCACCGGTGCCATCATAGCGTGGGCAAAGCACAGTGTTGGAGTTGTTCTCTCGTTAATCAGGTCTGCAGTAGTAACAACTAACGCCAAGAATCTAAGCTTGAGGGAGCAGCTCTCCACGCTCATCGAAGTCGGTGCACTCCTGCACTTTATTACGCTTCATGGGTCTGCTTCTATTTCGTAAAAAGGGAACATTGATTTCTTAGAACATGAATAAGTGCTACACAAGCGTTATTTTCTCTATGGTGCTATGATTACTCTTCGATGACAGAGGCAAAGAGAAAATACGAAGCAAAGTAGGTAAGTACATACATGTAACACATGCACGGTCGCGAACATTATTGTGGGACTTATATGGGACCCATTTCCTAAATATATTCTATTACACTTAAAATGCAATAAGGTCGTATATCTATATATGGTCATATTATCTGAGAGCAAAAAATAGCCCTTAAGATGTTAGTCGAGAATCTGTCTGTCACGGAGTGTCGGGACCTCAATTAATATGCAATTTTCCAAGAAACGATGCGAATCTAAAAAAGTATTCGACATGTGTTTCGCCTCTCAATGAGGCATCCTCAGGATGGCTGGGCTACGAATGAGCCTCATTCATATATCAGCCGACCTGAGGATCCAAGAGCTGCCGTTGTGTAAATTACGGTACTTACTGGGTCATTCGTCATCATTAAGGAGAAGAAACAACACTCTTTTTTTCAACACATTTTATTTAAAGTTGTATTCCGAATAACTTAAAAACTTTGAATAGGTTCAAAACACTACTAACATAGTACCTTATGTACTCAATAAATACTTACATACTATTTATACCTATGTTTATAACCAGTTATATTATGTAGAATACCAGTTACACAACAAAATTGGCCCCAATAGAGCAATAAAATAAAAAAATATGAATTTGAGCTCGAATATCGTTACGTTAAGTAGTGAAACACTGGTTTTTGGATATTAAAAGTGCCAGCAAAAATGGCACTGTAAGCTAGAAAAGACTAGATTAAAAAGCTTCTATGAATTTCATTGCCATACTCATACACACTGCAACTGGAACTTTTAAAGCACCGCTTTGAATTTATTTGTTTGTTAATTAAACATTATCATAACGCAGTTTCCAAAGTAGAAGGTGAAACTTTGCCTCGTTCTGGAGAAGTTTTGCTACGACTATTTACAGACGGACCTGCCGTTGTTGGACTTTTGAATGACGTCAACTTCGGTGGAGATGACTCAGGAGACGTATTGAAGAATTCTGCTCGTTTCGCCTGCATCACTTCTGATCTTGATAGACTTGACTTAGCGATATCAGGATTAAGAGGAAAGACTCCCTGGTCAGAAGGAGAGAAGGTGCTATCTATCTTCAAAGCATTCTCATTTATTGGTATGAGATTGCGGCGAGCTCCAAAATGTTGATTTGTGACTATAGAAACTGTGTTAGAAGGTGGGTCTTTAGGTGAAGGTGAAGAGTCATGCCTTTCACCAGAACTATTAGAATTATCGTCTTCGTTGTAGGCTTCTGGTATGGGTGTCGACAATACATCCGATCTTGGACTAGCAAATCGCCATTGTGACTTAGGTGAAAGTAATATTTTTGGTGTGTTCTTATGTTCTTTGATTAGCGCCCCCGTTCTTCCAGGTGACAAAGGCTGTGAATTAGGTTTCATCACTTTTCTGTGCGTATAAGTCTTAGGAGATCCACTTAAATCAAGAATATTTATTTTTGATCGATTTTTAGGTGGTGTGGGCAAGGTTTGTGTGTTTTCTTTTGAAAGTTTGAGCTGTTCTACCGCCGACAGTTTGTTCGATTTGCTTTGAGGGCTTAGCGTGTTCAGTTTAACGTTATGTTGTAATAAGAGCTTCTTAAAATCAAGCCTCGACGTTTGAGGGATCGGCCCATACCTATCGGCGCATGTAGTTTCTTGCTTTTGCACTCCGTAGAACATAGGACCAGGCATTGGTGACAGATTTTGCTTTTCCGCTGGGGACCAACTCATCCTACTTCTGGCATCTCCTAAGTAGCCCGTTTCAGGATAACGTTGTGAGCCTTTAGCGAATAAAGATGTTTCGGAATTAACTGGAGATAAACTTATAGTAGACAATGCTGGTGATTCCGATCTTTCGGGATTATCTTTTATATTGAGTTTTTTCTTACTCTTGTGGATAACAGCATAAAGTTCTTCATTTGTCATGGTTGATTTTACTGGTGACAGTAACTTGGAATGAAGGTCCACAACATTTTCTTTGTTGGACGGTGTTGATGATTTAAAAGAACTAGGCGTACGAGGATCTATTGGTGATATTCTGATAGATTCTTCTTTCACAGAATGTTGTCCCCTTTGATCTGGTTGGTTCGGGTCTCCATGTTTTGTGTGATAGTTGGGAGGTGTTCTTTGTTCTAATACTCGTAGCGTGTTAACTTCTGTAGCCGGTCTCTTGGGAAGTGTCCAAAATTTTGGTTGATGTCTTTGTTGGTTAGCGGTATTATCGTAGTTGACGATGCCATGTCTGCCGCGAAGATGGGCTGTTTGGTACCGGTTTAGAGTAGGATTAACTGTGTTCAGGTCTACAGTAATTAGTCCCTGGTTCTGGTATTTGCTTTGCGGTATGTTCAAATAGGGTTTGTCAGCAATGGAATGTCGATAGTCTGAAAACATAAAACGTATATCTCTAAGCAGATCATATTTTTTTCTATGTTCATACTTATCACTAGTCAACATGGAAGTATTTTTTTTTACTAAAGTATAAATACATAATTATATGAGCTCATTTGGATAAGTATAAAACGCGCAATTTTTTGTAATAATTAGGCAGTAAGTAGATAGGTAAATTCCAATATTTTAAAAAGTAATGCTAGCATTAAACATTGGTTGATCTTTTAACAAAACAAAGTCTAGACTGTTAAATTTGATTGGGAAACATTGAACTTGTATTGTAAATATGGGATTAGCTGTCATGCTAAAATATTGAGAGCAAGTAGATAAGTATATATCCGTAAAATAATCCGTATTGATTAAATTATTATATGTAGATACACAGAGGTAAGTATGTACGTAAACGTAAATATTTGTCCAAACCCCAAAAGCTAAGACTATAATTACTAAAATATCTAAATAAAATTAATTACACACAAATCAAACAGAATACATACATCTAAATATATAGGTGGGTAAGTTCTTAAATAGTTGTTTAAATCAATGTTTTACAAAGTGCATGGTATTTTATTCTTAAGTACCTATTATCGTTTGGATTTTAGTAGTTATACACAATTTGGTAAGTACCTGTGTGTCACTAAGTTGTTTTGTTTTAGTATAATTATTGTTAGTACACCTCCGAAACCTCATGCATAAAGACATGCAAAAAAAGCAACACATAACTTTACCTTTGAAGAACATGTCGCTAAAGACGAAACATTGGAAGCGTTCTCCTCCACTGTGCAAAGCGATGTAAGATGAGTGCAATTAAGTGCTGTACACCTATGATTACATCTTGGAATCATTTTGTTATGTATTAAACAATTTGGTACTTTGTGATCACATGTTATTCACTCATTAGTCATGTTACGAGCTTCTCATTGAATTTTAAATTGTTAATTAGGTACTCTCATTATTTTTGTATAATGTGAAATTGAAAATCAGTTCATTATTTAAGTACAAGGTTACAAGAATTGCTTTTATCTCTTGCATTGTAACAAGTTCTGTTCACAAATGATACTGAAATGGTTAGACGTACGTTCAGTATGACATACGAGATTAAAATAGAATCAGTTGCTATATCTCTTCGACCGATAAAACGACTTTCAGAGCTTATTGGATTTTAAAATTTGTCAACTATCATTACAATATTAAGTTACCTAAGTTTTTGTTGTTCAACATCCTGATTTTATTTTATTTTGTAGGTACGTAGATATTCATTTTAATTGTTGTGATTAGTAAACAGAACTTGTTTAAAAACTCTACGTAGTCCGGTGCGGTAATGAGAGAAGTGAGGATGATAGCTGAAGGTGTAAATTAAATGAAATAAGTGCGTTTAATATTCACAATAATTCTATAATATTATTTACAAAAAACACATAAGGACACAGAATAACACACCATGCACTTACACACGAAGAATATGAACCACTGGTAAGCGGTGCACTCTGCGGTGAAAGAAGCCACCATGCATGATATAACACTTACAAAAATAAAACATTGCATTAATAAAATACTGATAAGTACATCATTGTAGATAAAAATCTAAAATTTCATTTATTTTCATATTATGTGTCCATAAAATTACCTAAGTATATTATATAAAAACTATCACAGAATTCATATTTAAAAGGAAGACGGATTTTGGTACTGATTGTACACTGGACGGATTTGAAAACATGTTCAACTTAAGAATTCTACACTAAATATTAGGGCATAACGTATTAATTATGAGTAACTATCCAACCTATCAAAGAATAAAAGACCTTACAAGAATTAAGCGTAACAAGTGGTTAAAAGTATCGGTAACCGAGGAAGACTTTTAAGAAATACGAAAATAATAATTATTTTAAATATAGAAATTACCTACCTAGTGTAGCATTGTTATCACCAGATTTCAGTTCCATAGTCGGATTCAGAAATCGATAAAATTCTAGCTCGATGCATAGGGCTATCGATGGGCGTAAGAACTTTACTTGGTGTGTGAGGGCAAGCGGAAGACGGGTAAAGTATACAGACATCATCAGGATCTGAATCTAAAATAGCTGTTAGTATGTCTATTGAAGTATCTCTATTATCTGGGATTATTGCAACTGTATGCCTCTTAGGTAAAGGCGTGGAAAAAGGACTTAATGCTAGAGCAGACAAACTCGCTTCAAACTTTTCGTCAGTATAAGTAGTGTTATTATTTGCACATTTACATTTGTCCAATTCATCTATTGCTGTCCTATGACTCATTTTAGGGGACACAGTTAGCGGATAGTTTATCTGATTGTGTAGTAAATCTGCCGCTATTTCTGCCTGAATCATTTCTAACGAGTTTACTTTTTTGGCGTTGCTGCCAAAACTTTCAAGTTTCAATAGTTTTTTGATGGGCATTAGTGGTGAGTTTGCCAATTTGTAACTATCGCTGCGTTTTATTTTATTCTGAATCGACTTATTTGAAATATCGTCAGTATCTAGATTTGCACACTTACTATTGTTATTTCTATGAGTGAACATTCTTAAAACTTCGGCTACTTTACTACCAGATTTACTCAATTCTTGATTGTCAAATTTATTTTGTAATATAATAGGCGTTTGAAAATTGGGAACGAAAGGGGTTATGTCTTCGTTTACATCGTGGGGTGGGTCACCCTCTAAATTATCTAGTTTGGTTTCGAAAAGATTTCTGGTATTAGATTTTGAGCAAATAATCTTACCTGCTGAATCGTCTTTCGTCGGAGATAGGCTGACACCCTCCGCATCGTGTATATTTACATAGGCCCCGCTCCTAGTAATTGCTTCAACTATCCGCGGTAAGTCGTGTGGGGTTTTAATCACTTTAGGGTTAGGTTGGTTGTTTGATAAAGCTGTTTCAGTGACAGGTGTAGCTGTTATGATTGTACTAGGCTTAGGTGTCGGCAGAGTTACAAATTCAGTAGTGACAAGACCATCCGGGTCTCTTGGCGCTTTGATAATCATTTTTCCTAATTGTGGTGATGTTGGCTTACTCGAAGACGGTGGCGGCTCGTAAGGGAAATCAGTCTCATCAAGAACATTAACAATATCTGCAGTTTCGCGTTGGATTACTGTAGAGGTAGGCTTAATCTCTTGTACAAAAGGTCCCGGTTCGAAGGTTGTATGCGCTCCTTTCCTTCGCTTCAATGTATCTGATGAATAAATGACATGTCCTTGGGAATCTAGCGTTACTTTTGCACCTTTTCTTTGAATTTCTTCTATTGCAGGTGAAGATTTATCCTCTAAACTATGTTCTAGACAATCTTTACTCTCACTTAGGCAATTAGGCAGTTCATTAAGAGAGACATATTCAGTCTCTGGAAGTTTTCCTGATAGAACAGTTTGCAAATTTTTCTTGACCATATCGCTGCTTCCATAAATACCCCTATTGAGGTTTGATTTTTGGTTATTATTTTTTACATCTGCTATGGTGACGTAATCACCTGAATCATAGAAATCTTCGGGTGGTTCTGGCTCTTTCTGCACAGGTGATTTTTTACTCGATAACCTTTGTGGCAATACACCTTTTAATTTGCACATTAAGTTATTAAATGGCTGCAGTGAAGATTTGATATGATTTGGATGTTTATTATTTGATTTTCCTATGTCGGATTTTTCTTTAAGTTTGTCTTCGATTGGTAATTCTAACTTAGGTCTGCTGGCAATTTTTCTTATCTCAGCATCTGGTTTGCTGACTACGTCTAAATCTTTATTACTAACTTCACTTTCGTCGTCAGAATTCGTGGGTGTTATCACACACATCGAGGGTATCCTAGAGCTGTTAATCGTAGTTTTGTACCGTATCCTTTCTATTCTTTCAGTTCCTTCTAAATCGGATGATTCAGAGTAATCTTGTTCCGACAAACTATTTTTTCCATGAGCACTTGATACAGAATCTTCAATAGGCGAGCTGGATGTGTTGTGCCCTGAATCCGGAGAGTTAGTTCCAGTACTTTTCTTTGCACTTTCGAGCTCAGTTTCGGTGTGAACTTCTGCCACTGCAGTTATTTCTTTGTAATTACCTACGTTTCTAGTAATAGTGATGGTTGCACTAGGTGCATCGCAGATTTCGGGCAAGGATTTATTGTAGCCTTGTTTATCATTGTATGCTTGCATTGGATTATATCTTAGGCTACTGAACGGTGATTTTGAAAATGAAGAATTACCTCTATCCAAACTAGCATTTGCACTATGAACGTTGTTACTTCTACTTCTGTTAATTTTAGTTAACGAACTCTTTCTTTCTGGTACGGTGGGTCCGATTACTAGAGATCTGTCGCTTCCAGCCGCCATAACAGTCGTGCAAACTGTTCCAGCTGAGCTTGTGGTTGTACTTGTCGACCCTTTCCCGAATAACTCATATTCGTTTTCAGCGGTGAGGGTTTGACTATTTCCCGAAGAATTAGATAAAGCATTGCTCATGTGCATTGGAGTGCTCGGTATTGTTTCTTCTTCTTTTAAAGTTTTCAAGCCAGAATCCATATGGAAAGATGTGTAATAGCCTTCTGTGTCGCACGAATATTCTGAACTGGTTTCTAAATCTTCGTGCAGGTCATGGATTATATCTGGCGTGAGAGTGCCTTCGCTAGTGACACTGCCTGAACCAGAAGTGTTAAGGAATCTCCGACGACTTATTATTGAGCTTGGTGGTCCGTGATGAGCATTCAAGGAATTGTTGGATGTAGCAGCTGAAGTTGTACTCTTCGGAGGTACAGTTGTGGTTGTTATTTCTGAGCCTATGCTCGTGCGTCCAGATTCGGAACTCGCCGACCAATTGCCACTTGAAGAGTGAGGTTCATCCTTACCGGTGCCCGATCGTCTCAGTCTTCTTTGAGCCGAGGTTCCTCGTAGTTTAACACCGGTATTTATAGTCGCCGTATTGGACGGAACGCTAGTAGGAACCCCTATACTCTTCTCTGAAGAGGAGTACGATGCACATCTTTGATGTGACCTTCTATCCTCATCGCCCGAACGCTTCTTACGCATCGTCACAGTCTCTGGTACTTGCACCATTTGAGCAGATGGTGATTTTAAGTCTTTGTCATTTTCAATTTTTGAGTTATCTTTAAAGGTATCCTTACTTGCGCTCGGCGATCTACCAATCAGTTTTAGTCTGCTTTTGCCCCATTGCTTCAACGAATTGAAATGTCCCTTCTTCGTCACTGGATCGATAGGACTTTTCTTAAGTATATCGCTAGACTTTGACCTGATAACAGTATTGCTATCTTCGATCCCTTCAGTATCCACAGCGTTTGATGTATCGCTACGATAGAACAAACCAAGCAAAGCATTAGTCACACGCTAAATGCATACCTATGATAGAAAAAAAAAATCTTTGAAGAGTTCCGCTTCGTCTCGTTACAGCGAAGATCATCAAAGATGCAATTAATCATGAAGCTAATGAAGAAATGGCACTATTAGTGAACAAGTGCACAAAAGGTTGGTTGTCTTTGTTTTTGGAGTTATTGAAACGTTTATGCAAACAATGACAGCCAATGTTAAACATAATGTATTCACAGAAGCACGAGATATTATCAACGAGTTGTTAAAAATGTGTGCTGAAGATTTTAATTGAATGTCTTTGAAGCTGTCCACACGAACTGTGCTCTGAATGGTTACGGTCGTTAATTGAGACGCATCGAGATTACATTATCTATTCCATGAAATTATACAATACTTTCTTTGTATTATAAACATACATGCGAGAGTGATTTCAATATATGGTCATAATGTTCCGTAAAAATGACTATGTATTTTTTTTAAGTTTACATAATATTAAGGTACGTTACTTTAAGTACATAGATTGAGTAACGTGTACTATAAAAATATTCATGAAAGAAATAGATAATATGACCTCAGCAAGTGGAGAGTGCAAACTATAAAGCTTACCCAGCTATAGCTTCTCTAAGCTCTTTTTGATCAGTGCCGGAAATGGTGTTTCGTCTTTTACCCCGTGGTTTCCGAGTGCGCGTGCGCCGCTTCACCGTGTCGGTCTCACCGGCGACGCTCTCTATGTGTAGGGATTTCCGTGAGCTGCACATCCTGTCGAAGAATTTCCCTGACGTGTCGATCGCAACGACCTCAGGGAGAAATCTGTGAACGTTACAAAATTTAAAAATTGTTAGTAAAAAAAAAGCGTTTTTAAGAAAAGTACTTATGTGACATAGGTAGGTACCTAGTAGTCTCAGTTATAATGATAAAGCCCTGCATACAATTTACAATTGAAATTGACTTCAACTCACTGAGTATATTCTCTGTATACTCCGTGCTTCACCGCCTTTATTACTTTGATTTCGAAAACCGCATTATAACAGCGACGATAAAAGGTAAATTTGTGTATTGATGAGACAATTATTTTGACTGAGAGCCATAAAATTGACGTTTCCATTGCATTATTTCTATAATTGGCCTTAAAGACGGCTAATAATATCGTTGCGGAAATTAAGAATTAACCATTTTCGTACATCCCACTAGAAACGCGGTGACTTAATAGGACTAAGAAAGTATCATACTTGGAAGCTATAATTCTCAGCTGTTCATCAGGACTCGGTAGCCTATGGTCTATAGGCTCATCGTCTCCCGACCCGCATTCAGACAGCTCGTCAGGCGTCAGTGTGACACTGCTCTGGATTCTTATAGACGAGTCCGGGAACGCGGTCACGTCCCCGATCGCCTCCTTCGACGTCCATTTCCGTAGCTGCTCGACGACTGATGGCTGGAAATGAAATAATAAGGCTATAGTTCTTGCAGGTTAATTAAGTGTCATGATGTGGGTTTAAAAATAATCGAGGACTGAAAAAATTATGACGATGGCAGTAGGTGCCATTAACGGACTAGTCTTTGTCGCACTTCGATGCAGCTGACTGCCAGATAAGGGCACAGTGTGGTTAGCGTGAGGTTGGAGGACCTTTTATAGTTACGAGACGCAACGCAAGCTACCGTTTCCAAAGCTCTCAGTGGACTGTGACCCAGCAGAAAAGGCATTCTTTCAGATTAATTTAGTGTACCATCACGTGCTTATGTAATTAAAAAATATATATATACATACACCATCACGCCTATATTTACTAAAGGGGTTAAGCTGAGGTTATAGAGAAGACATGGAGGGCAAGCGTCTTACGAGTACCATTATACCGGGTACAATCTCCCATTATACTGGCCCAGCGCGGGTTGGCGAACTTCATACGTCTTTGAAAGACGTGCAGGTTATCTCACGATGTTTTCACCATGTAGCCAGTCAAAGAAAGTAAAATAGTTACAATGTGGGTTTCGATTTCCACATCGATCTTCTGGTAGATGCGTTTTCGTTTGGCGCTAAGGACGGGTGTGCAAAGCAGGTACGGCGAATGCTCGGAGTCTCTTCGTAACTGGTCGAGGATTGAAGCCGAGAGCCGGTCTGTAGTGGCTTTTTCGTACAGCTTGCGTAGACTTGATGGCCTGGAATAGATTTATGTGGATGTTATTAGATAAGATTCATTTGGTATCTGTGAAATTGTGACTGAAAAAAGGAAAATTATTTGAGAAGACTTTGTGGACTTGTTACCGCACTGTACGTATTCGGACGCATTGACTGTTACGCTAACGAAGCCAATCATTGAAATAAATATATTCAGGAACTGTATTAGTGTCCCAAGATATTCAGACTATACAAGAATTACTTGCAAGTTCGTTCGTTGGAATACATAAGCGTATATAAGTAGGACGTAAATTCTATAATAAAGTTTGTTTACCTCGTTTCGGGTGTGAATAGTCCCTTTTTGAGGGGTTGACTAGCCTTGTATTGGACTTTGCGACACGCAAAATCTGACAGGCTTCCCTCCGCTGTAACAAAAGACAAATAATTAAGTAGGCACTACAAAGAGTTTTATGTTATCAATCGTCATGCTTGTTATGATTTATGGGCTGCAATTAAGTTTTATCATTTTGCCCTCAAATATATAAAAGTTTACACTTTTCTTCTGTAAAATGATTTGCAATGCTACCTATGATCAATTAGATTTTATTTTTTGTTACATAAGACCAAATTCATAATTAATAGTTATGAATTTGGGGATGGTGTTAATTTCCATATAATAAAGCTATTCAAATACAATAATTCTTGATCTCATCCCAGAAACTCAGTTAGGACATTGTATTTAGTGCAGTTTCCTAAAAACCGACATATCAGACGCTCCCGATACAAAGGTACAAGATACAGATAAAGAAAGGCTAATAAAGTATACGAAGGAAGGCAGCGATGTACCAACGGCTACATCAGACAAGTGAATTATTGCGTTGCACAGAATCGTGTCCAAAGATCGTGACGGGACCAAACCTACTTTAGTTTCTAATTATCGATAGGAGAAAATAATGTACACTCTTTATCGGCCTTGCGATAATTTGTCTATGTACAAATGATACAAAATAATAAATGTAGCAATCGACGAGAGCAATCAATAAAGAAATCGTACGTGATCTACATTTTCTATCACGTGTTCCAACTGTATTTATTGTTTGAATATATACGATACTTATCGCAAATCCCTTGATGTGCTTAAGCCATTTATTGCAGTCGTTATAAATAAAGCTGGAACAAACGTATAGAGGCGAGCTTCTTTGCATACCAATGTGGCAATAAGACGCTAGGAAATATTTCTAGTAATCGCTTTGCACGGCAATGCAATTAAACTTTGATACTTAAATAAAGTATCGTTCAGAAAATGGCAACGATTTCATTTTTTTTTTTTTTTTATTTGGCATCACCATAGGTATTTTGCCAGTGTCAAGTAATATTTTTTTTTTCTGTTTTTGAGCATATGCTCAGGCCCAAAGCCTAGGCTCAAGTAAAATACCCCCCATCCCTCAATCAGTAAAGTGATGGATACTTTACCGAAAGATTTTAAATGGATTTTTGTGAGAAACTGAAAAGCCACGTTTCGTCACTCTGTTTCAATTACCTACACTTGTGCACTTTACCGAACCTATAATGGTTAATATTCCACTTATATCACTCACTATAACTCGAAGGAACACTAGTTTTAGAAATTAAAACACAACTGACGTCATGACTTTTCGTTTCCCGCCAAAAAGTCCGGCAACTTCTGTGTTAAAACATGATCTTCGACACGACGCCTCTCAGCAATATAAACCTTTTTTTGAAACGCCAACTTAAATGAAAATATATTTTGCGAAGGAAGCTAAAATTATTAATTGCTTTCACGAAAGCATCCCTATATTAGCCGGTAATACATATTGGTATTCTTTGATTTTTTTGCTTTTAATCTACTCCAGGGATCAATGTTTAGTTTTTTTTTATATACACAGACGCATACAACAATCTTTGGTAAAGACAACAAGGTATACTTTAAACTTGTCTACGTTTTATCTGATCGATCGATCTTAAAAAAAAATAACTATAAAACTGTAGTTCTTGAAGTATTTATGGAGCTCAAATTAACACGAAAACAAACTTCAAGAACTAGTCTGGAAGTAGGTATATGGGGCACGTATGTGTACATGTACAGTCAACGTCGCACATTCCCGACTGCTCTGAATGGAGGGAATAAATTTCCGTCTGCAGTGAATCCGCGGACATGGGACCGCGTTTGCATATACCGACATAACGCATCGGTCATTGTATTCTGTTAATGTATGTTGCACAGCGCATACGATATTAAATTCACTTACACACACCTTTGTAACCTTTTACCAACGAAGCTTATATTAATGTTTCTCAAATTTAAGCAAGTATATACTTATACTTATTATGGCATGCCCACATATTTCGCGAATAACAGTACCTACTTATCGAATTAGCTTCTGACCGCACGACTATAAAGGAGATTTTCTACCTGAAATTGAAGCCACTAATAGAGGCGCTTGAATACCTAACAGCAAAGTATCACGGAAATGGCATTAGAAAACTAGTTACATATAAAATAGATGGTGAGATTGAATAGTATTGGATCGCAATAAGAAATGTGCAACTGAGGCCTATTGTGAGCCGGCCTTGGCTCCCCGCGGGACCGGGGCACGCGCAGGGAGCTACGTGGGTGGTTATGGTACCTGCGCTACATATTTACGATTGCAGCTATAAGAATTGTAATTTTATACTTATAAAATGATGGTTCATATATTTTAAAGGCTTACTGCCGTATCTTAGGACATCAAGGCGATGATCGTAATTTTTGAGTTTTATTGCGTTCAAGTCACTTAATTGCTTTCTAAAATGATTTTCAGATTGTTTTGCTGATCGAGTTGCTTACGGGGAACACAAATATAAAAATGTCACAGCAGCATATTATTTATTAATATAATAAAACGGCGTTTTATTTATTTTCCTTCCTAACTGGAGCTGTAATATAAATAATTACTGAAAGGATACCTTTTCAAAAGCACTGACAAGCACACCTGTGTTCCGTTGAAAATGGGACAAGCATTTTTGCGGACAAAATTGTTGTGGTTTATGAATAAGGTACTCGTACCCATGGTATTTTACGTAAAGTGTAAATATTACCCAAATTACGTAATTGCCATTGGCGACAACGAAATTGCCTTTCATGAACATGCAATGTTAACGAGTACGTACTGGGATCATAGTAGAGATGTAGAGTACGTATTCAGCGAGCCTATAGCTCAAGGCAAGGTCCTGTGAGGTCACTTTGAGGTCTTGCAAGGGCGCTACTATTATCAACGCATATAAAGCCAACCTGTTGTGGAGCAAACTGGTTTCGCAATATGGAATAGATTACTAGGAATGTGTATGGTCTCACCCAGGAAATAAACCGTTGGGGAAATTATTTTTAATGTGTTTTCGATAGGCAGAGGTATGCTGTGCTCGATAAACTAGATATCGAATGACTGGCGTTAATATGTATCGAAGAGCGACGAGAACTTAGTCGATATTAAACTAAATGAACTTAAGACTCTCAATCGATATTCATGTAACGAGCCGAAATTCTGGTGTTTTCTCAGAAACTTATAGAAACTTTCCCAAGTTCAGGCGAGATAAAGAGTCGATGAACTCGGAAGTAATTCACACGCAATCGGGCGAAACAATTTATCGGCTAAGAACTTGTGAAGTATCAGTAAACGGGTTCTCCCATCCATAACTTCTGAAATAAGGCAGATTTATTGCGTAAGGGATCTTTTTGCGTTTTAGCATAATTGGCCGGTACCCAATTATTGCTTTCATTGATGTATGTATCGCTTACTTTGAGGAATCGATTCCTTTTCCTTATTGGCAGATGAGGTATCGTTGCCCTTTATAGGGTATTCGCTAATTCATTTCCACGCACAAAACGAGCATATACATACACTGTATTAAATCAACAATTTATATTCCGCATTTTTCTTTTACGACCTCTTAAGAGAAATGTAATGTTATGTTGGAACCTAAGCCACGCATCGATCGCTAGCGTTATTTTTTTTTGTTATTATTTTAGTTATCCAATAACTTCTATATTCATTTTTTGACGACACCGACCTAAACGACATTATAGGGTTTGAATTTTAAAATCAGAATACGGTAAGCGTGCTGGATTAGCATTATATCTGGCGAGGCTTCTTTAACATTAAGTTTTCATAGCACCGTGATACCGACCTGCTTCGTACCATGCATACATATCCAATTACAAACACAGTAGGTAGGTATGCATTTCACGTGTATGTAATAGAACCTATACACTTTATTGTACTCACACGGGGAATAATGTATAGATAAAGGTCGGTACGTAAATTCATCCTTATTTTTCTTCTTAATAGCTAATTATCTTGTTCCTCCCCTAGGTCCCACCCTTCGTCTTCTTCCGGTTTGATGTTTACATTAAGCTTAGCTGCATTTTTAAAGATAAAGACCTATTTTTAATGGCTGCGAATAAAAAATCAATCTTCGGATATTTATTAATGACGTTTGATATTGTATAATAGTCAAAATTTATTTAAAAGGATATTATTCAAATATAATCGTAACAAATCTAAGCTGTCAATTAGTCATGAAATATAATGTAAGAACTCCAAATATTTCAAGTATTCCTTTAACCATTCATGAGTCATTCGGAATTAGCGATGCATACCTATTTCGGTATCGTCTGGGAATCACAACAAATGTATAATGTCTGAAGTAGTCTGGACTCATTTGTGTCATCACACTTCTCTCAATCGATAGCAGACAGGCCATCGCAACTCTGTAGAAAAGTTATTACAAATCAAACATAATTATATTTTCAATAATCGAACATGGTTTGACTAATATTCCCCTGATGCCTGCTGTGATTTCCTGTTATTCATAGAGCACTAGCATCTACAAATTATTATTGTAACCTATAATAATCGCATGGTTTACTTATTGTTGAAAACACTAGTAAATAAAAATGAAATAAATTCGTATTTTTAGGACAAAATGTTAGGATGCATTGTGTTTCTGTTGAACACGCTATGGAAATGTTGTTTTCTGCCTACCCGCCATAAATAATATCACGCTCCAAATAAACAGATATTCACTTCTCTATCGGCAAAGGGAGGGTTGCTTCATGAATTGCTGATGTCAGCTGTATTCTATAGCACTGTGCTTGCAAATAAGGATATTGCATAAATTTATAAGCTCAAATTCCAGTGTGTAGTTTCTTCGAGGAGAGTGTTTATATCTGGTCATGACGGCGGAGGCGGGGCAGGGGTTGTGAATAAATAAATGAGCTTTGTTGCTGCTACAGTTATTAAGTCAGCCAGTTAACGATTATGATCACAAGACGAGATGTAACCTTGCACAAAATATGGCCTCTGCAGAGCATTAAGTGCCAGGGTTTTCATCACTAACCTAAAAATTATTTCTTTTAAGAATACTTATTTGTTTAAATAAGCCTGAAAAGGGTTATAATATACCTTTTACATTATAATTGTTGTAAATATACATTTTGATTGTTGTAATATTCTCAAAATTGCAAGCAGTTATATCATTTTATTTTCAGAAACGTTATAAGGATGAACATTTACAGATGTAATGCATAAAACGTGGCATGGTTCGCGTAGTAAGTAGAAATTACCAGAAAGCAATAAAGGTGACATTTTTACCACTCGCAACGATTTAGTGGTGCTCGAAACTATCGGCGCGTTCAGGGACATTAAACCTTAGCCCAACTGTTCGAGAGATGGACGGATTGTAGTTCCTACTATATCAGAATGTTAATTAATATTATTTGATAGTTATTATTGATGTGCAAGCGTTGTATTGACTAAGTACTATCGGCAGCCCACGTGGTCCGGCTCGACGAATCGCAGACCGCGATATTGGAAAGAGGTTTGAGTGGGGATAGAGTCGAGCCGGGCCGCAACGGGGAGAAATGCAGGGAGTCGTGCGCCAAACTTCAACGAGTGAGGTTGTGCTGCAGTGCTAGTGCTTGGAGAATTGTTAATATTGGTGTATTGCGATTGTTAATATTAAAGTTGAATAAAATTACCGTGAACTGTGATTATACTGCTGTGGTTTATGATTAAATCGGACTACACAAGTAAGTACCAACTGTTTTAATTGCCCCTTGGTAACTTAGGCCGCCCCTATTTTAAAAAAAACTACTTTGGACAGCTGAGATGTGCCAACATTTCAGAAGTGGGATTGAACCAAACGCTCACATGTTAATATTTCATGATAAATATACATTCTATTTCATCCGTACAACCTCTAATTAGTTGTTCCAAAAGACAAAGGTTTCGCAATAAATAAAATTATCTACCCAACCTTGAGTACCATTACTTTTGTGTACCTACATTATTTCGGAAAATTTTCTTTTCTTAGAAATAGTAAATCAAAATGGAATTACCAGTAACCTCCAACCGCGCAGTCGGTGGTGCTAATGTAGTCATTAAAATGATCAATTTTTGAATATTTTTTTTGGGAATATCCTCTTTGTAAACTATCTACTAGCAGAACTCAAAACCATTTTGCCCTGTTATTGGTACCCCTTATATAAATATGTATCCGTTAGACGTCTTGCTGTCCACATCCAATTTAACCAGTAAAGGATTAAAATTTAAGTAAAAAAAATAAAAAAAAAAAAAAAAATCGATTCATCCATTTTTATTTAAAAACAAAAACCTTTTTAACTATATATATACATATCTTAATTATGTTTTACACGTTGAATAATCCTTGAATTTAAACAGTGTCTATGCGGTAAATATCTATATTTCAGGGCAATCTAATGGCCGACTATACTCCGGCGAGCCCAATACTGCCGGGCCCCAGCGAATCTCGTCGGCGCTCTCGAAGTACTGGGAGGTCGGAGGCAAGCAACCTGCCCCGGCGTCGCTCGCGCAGCCGTTCCAGTCGAAATTCCAGAGGTCAGCTGAGCCGCTCTCCATCAGTTCTCGAAACTGGCCGCGTTCACCACCCAAGGAGCCAAACGAGAGAATTGGCGCATGGCCGCGTGCTGCGTAATCATCGCGATGAAAATGCCGACCATCGCACCAGGAATCTTCGGGCCGCTGCTTGGGACGTCGGCAGCGCTGTCATCCAAAATGATCACCACGGTGCCAGCCGCATCCACCGGGCCCATCGCCGAAGCGGTGGCTACAATGGCGGCAGTGACGACGTTCGCACTTGGAACCATCCCGGTCGCACTAACACCTATGATGACCGTCGTGCTGGTGAGCATCGGTCTCGGAGTCCTTTTCCGAGCGGCTCTGCTAGACGGAGCTCACGCATGACACCTGTGCACGGTCATCGATGCCGATCGCCGCGCAGCAGGTCACCCCGTCGTGCAAATGGGGAACGGCGTGTCAATGGTGAGCCTTTTACCCAAACTTTGAACAATAACCACAACATTACTGACCTTGTCTCTATTTTAAGATCTATGTCTAATAACAGCTTGGATAAATTAGGGTCCATGAATAATACAGTGCCTGAGTTCGATCCATGCAAACGAGAACAAACTATGACTATGTGGATTCATAAAGTTAATGAATGCGCCACTATCTATAATTGGACAGAGAAACAAACCGTCCATTTTGCTTTACCAAAACTAAAGGGCCGTGCCCAGCGATGGTACGAGGGCCTGTCTTCAGTTTTGTTTTCATGGACAGAATGGCAGGATAAACTTTTAGCAACCTTTCCATCTGAAGAGAACTACGGGCAAATGTTGAGCGACATGCTAGGCAAAAGAGCTCGTTACACTGATTCTCTGGAGGAATATTACTATGACAAGCTGTGTTTAGTAAACAGATGTGGTATCACTGGGAGACGCGCCGTAGAATGTATACTGCATGGAATCGACGATCGTTCAGTTAGGCTCGGTGCTGAGGCGGCACAGTTCGATGACCCCAATAAACTGTTGGCGTACCTTCGTAATACCCGTAATATTAGAGTATATACTGATCGCAAACCCTCTGGGGGATTACCCCCTCCCAGACCGCAAGCGACACCATCCCTCCGACCCAGTCGTTGCGGAAACTGTAAGAAAGATGGTCACTATACGTCGCAATGCACACAACCTATAAAAAAATGTACACGGTGTGGTAGAATCGGGCATGAAGTAGAGCAATGTTACGCCAAAGTCCAATCTGGTGAAAAAAAGGTTATGCGTGTTTATGGTGAAAGCCCCGTTAACTTTGCATCTAGTTTACCAGCACCATCTCGAACACCGTCTCCAATAGAATCTGAACCTAATCGCAAATATTTCAAAACCGCCTTAGTCAATGGCTATCCCATTACATCGTACATCGATTTTGGTAGCGAGTGCTCCATGATTCGCTTATCTGAATTTAAAAACATTGGAACCGATTACATAGTTGATGATCTCCCGTCCCTCCGTGGGTTTGGCAACTCCATGGTGAGTTGTATAGGTAAAAAAATGGTCCAAATTCGAATCGATGACGTAGACGCTGAACTGGAATTGTTAATAGTCCCCGATCATACCATGCATGTCGCATTGATAATAGGGCAAACTTTTACCGAACAGTCTCATATTATCGTGGAAAAAACTAGCAATTGTCTAGAAATTTCACAACTAGACCACCTTGTCGCCACCGTCAGCAATAAAGTTAATATTTATTGTTGCAATGATATTAAAGTCGGAGGAGTTACAGTTGTGAGTGCCTACACGGATGCTACATTTAATGGCAATATCTATGTTGAGGGCGGTGTTAGACAATTCAAAGGAAATCAATATTACGTTCCGTCAGGTTTGTTTCGCTTCGAAGAAGGCGGAAGGGGGCACATTGTTGTTAATGGTCTGTCACGGTCCTTGTTAGCGTTGCCTAGACATCTCTTGCTTGCCCGTGGCCTTAAAGCTCGGGAAGAAATTGTCTCGTCAGTTATGACCGTCCAACTTCATGGATCGGACAATAATGACGGGGAAAGCATAAAGGACTCTGACATCAATATTGGTGGCAATTTGACCCTTGATCAGAAAACACAGCTTTTGACCTTGTTAAACAAGCACCGAAAGTGCTTTGCTCTTACGCTTACGGAGTTAGGAAGCACCACGATTGGAAGCATGTCGATTAATCTCCATGATAATGAACCCGTGGTTTATAGGCCCTACCGTCTAGCATATACTGAGAAGGAAAAAGTTAGGGAAATTATTTCAGAGTTGTTAGATAACAATATAATTCGTCCCTCTACGTCTCCTTATGCCAGTCCCATAGTTTTAGTAAAAAAAAAAACTGGTGAGCTCAGATTGTGCATTGATTACCGGGCACTTAACAACAAAACTGTTAAGGATAACTTTCCAATGCCACTTATTGATGACCAGTTGGATGTCCTTTCAGGTAACCAATTTTATTCTACCTTGGATTTAGCATCTGGGTACTACCAGGTACCTATTCACGAGACCGATAGGCTTAAAACTGGCTTTGTGACGCCGGATGGACATTACGAATTTAATCGTATGCCATTCGGCCTCTCAAACGCGCCAGCAACATTTCAGAGAATAATAAATCAAGTTTTAGGTTCTCTCCGCCACAAGGAAGCTATGGCTTACCTTGATGATGTAATTATTCCTAGCAAAAGTTTTAACGAAGGTATAGGAAGGTTAGAAATGGTTCTGGATCTGTTTGCGCAAGCTGGACTTACATTTAAATTATGTAAGTGCGTCTTTTTTAGTGAAACCGTGGAATATTTAGGGTTTGAAATTTCTTCTAGTGGAATTCGCCCTGGTTTCAAAAAGATAGAAGCTGTTGAGCGTTTTCCAGTGCCACAAAATCAGCATAATGTACGTCAGTTTCTGGGGCTTGCAAGTTTTTTCCGAAGGTTTGTCCCACAATTTTCGGTAATGGCCAGACCACTAACACAACTTCTTAAGAAAGACTCTAAATGGCTGTGGGGCACAGACCAAGAGAACTCATTTCGGCAACTACAAACGTCTCTCTCTCAGAGACCAACCTTGGCGTTGTACAATCCCCAAGCTTATACAGAGCTCCACACGGATGCATGTAAAATTGGTCTAGCTGGCATCCTATTCCAACGGGACGGCCACGAAGCCCTTAAACCAGTTGCCTATTTCAGTAGACAAACCACCCCAGAAGAACAAAACTATTCGTCCTATGATTTGGAAACCCTTGCTGTAGTAGCATCCCTACAAAAATTTCGTGTATACCTAATTGGGGTCCCGTTTAAGGTCGTCACTGATTGCAGCTCACTGCGAGCCACGTTCCAAAAGAGAGATATGATCCCTCGTGTAGCTCGTTGGTGGGAACAGATGCAAGAGTATAATTTCAGCATTGAGTACAGAGCGGGTCACCGAATGACCCACGTAGATGCTCTTAGCCGCAACCCTATTCAAAAGCCCCTTAACGTTTTAGCTATTACGACGAACTCTGACTGGCTCCGCACTGTCCAAAGCGCAGATGATAATATACAACGAATTATAGGAATACTTAGTAACCCTGACATGGAAAATGCGACCGACATTAGGAAAAAGTATAAACTCAAAAATAATAAGCTTTTTAGGATCACTAAGGAAGGGGACAGGTGGGTCGTACCCAAGGGAGTTCGCTGGCAAGTAGTAAAACAAAACCACGACGATGTGGGCCACTTCGCTCTTGACAAAACTTTGGAGAAGATCAAAGGAACCTTTTGGTTCACAAACATGCATAAGTTTGTAGGAAAATATGTCAAGTCTTGTTTAGAATGCGCTTATGCAAAAGGCACAGGAGGTAAAAAGCCTGGTGAGCTTCATCCGATAGAAAAGAAAGATACTCCTTTTGATACGATCCATGCTGATCATGTGGGTCCTTTTGTCCGTAGTGCAGGGGGAAATATGTATATCCTAGTCCTTATAGATGCGTTCACTCGATATATCTATTTGAAGCCGGTTAAAAATACTAAATCTCAAACCACTATTAAGGTTTTTAAAGAATATTTTGGTATATTCGGGGTCCCTCGCAGGATTATAACTGACCGCGGCACCACTTTTACTAGTGATTTATTTAAAAAATTTGTTTTGAAACAAAATATCAAACACGTCCTTAACGCCGTCTCAACCCCCAGAGCCAACGGACAGGTGGAGCGATACAATAGAACACTCATAGAGTCATTAACGGCTAAATGTGTGGGCTCCCCGGAAAATAAATGGGACCAACACTTGCCCGATGTGCAGTGGGGTTTGAACAACACTATCAACAGGGGCATAAATCGTACACCTTCTGAAGCATTATTCGGAATTAAGCCATACGGCACGTATGACAGTCGAATTAGAACGGAATTAGCTAATGATGTTACAAACAATTCAAACGGTCAAGACCTATCAGACATAAGGGAACAAATAAACAATCACGTAAGATCCTATCAAAAAGCTCAAAAGGAAAGGTACGACAGAAACCATCTTAAACCCTCAAAATATATGGTAGGTGACTTAGTCAGGGTCGAGCGACAAGTTCCTGCCACAGGCAGCAGCAAGAAACTTGTCCCTAAATATCAGGGCCCCTATAAAGTAATAAAAGTATATGATCTAGACAGGTATCAAATCGAAGATACTCCCCTCACACGAAAGGGTAACCGACCCTACACGACAGTCGTGGCTGTTGACAAAATTAAACCATGGTTAAATTTTAAACGCCCACACGATTCCTCTAGTGACGATAACACGGTCGATGACAGTGAATAGAGCAGAATCAACTTTTTAGGACGATTAAATAATAGATAGATAATAGATAGGTACTTAAGATTTTGTTTTTAAATAAATTATTTTTGTTTTTCCCTTGCTAATTAACGAACTACATATTAATGCTTATGCCTATGTCGAATGCTATTCATTGTCTCGCACAGCGTTGAACATTTATTTGTGCCAGATAATTATAGGTATGGTAAAATTTTCTAAAATAGGTTACATGACTATAAACCTTATAACGCCCTGTGGACCAGTGACGATTGATCCGCCGTTGGTGTTCCATAAAATGCCCTGTGGGCCAGTGACGACTGGTTCGCCGTTGGTATTGGTATTATGAATAACAAAACACCCTGTGGACTAGTGACGACTGCTCCGCTGTTGGTGTTCCATACACAGTGCCCTGCGGGCCAGTGACGACTGATTCGCCGTTGGTACTGGTATGATGACGAATAGTATAACGTCTATGATCTAATAACACTTTCCGTCGGTATTTCTAAATTCATGCTTGTCATAACATAACCTTCAGACAAGTGATCCACAATATTTTCTTTGTATCGCCTGTATAATGCAAAACTAAAACTAATTATACTATTAGATATCATAAATAATGTATATATCTTAATAAGTCGATAAATTAAAAATGCCTGTTGTGATAATTAACAGTACGAGGTCGTACTGTACGATCAGATGGCCGACTGTTAATTAATATTATTTGATAGTTATTATTGATGTGCAAGCGTTGTATTGACTAAGTACTATCGGCAGCCCACGTGGTCCGGCTCGACGAATCGCAGACCGCGATATTGGAAAGAGGTTTGAGTGGGGATAGAGTCGAGCCGGGCCGCAACGGGGAGAAATGCAGGGAGTCGTGCGCCAAACTTCAACGAGTGAGGTTGTGCTGCAGTGCTAGTGCTTGGAGAATTGTTAATATTGGTGTATTGCGATTGTTAATATTAAAGTTGAATAAAATTACCGTGAACTGTGATTATACTGCTGTGGTTTATGATTAAATCGGACTACACAAGTAAGTACCAACTGTTTTAATTGCCCCTTGGTAACTTAGGCCGCCCCTATTTTAAAAAAAACTACTTTGGACAGCTGAGATGTGCCAACAAGAAGTTCTGAAGCTTTGGTACCGTCCATTCGGGTTCTGAGTCAGAACCCGAATAGACGGTACTAAAACGTATTGGTGCAGTAGGTTCGGAAAAGTTTACAATAAACTCGGAAGTAATATTTTCGGTCGGTCTCATTCGTTTTCTTGCTATTTTATTGTCGACTCAGGTGTTTCCAGTAGAAAATATAACGCTTGATTGGAGAACAAAATTTAAGTTCAACGATAAAAGTGGATTTCTTCGCAAAGAAAGTCCGGGGTTGTGATTACACGGAACCAGAAGTATTACAGATCTGCAGGGGAGCTACACAATAATCCATTTTGACAGAAATATTGTTATCGTTGGCGATCACATAATATTGCCATAATTTCGTATTTTGCAGTCGAAACCTTACTTTGAGTTTTTATCAAATTGTGGACATTCAGTCCATATGGCCTCCAATAGAATTAGAACGCTGAAGGGATATTTGTATACGTGGCACGTATCACAAGTCGGGATCACCCCCATGCATTGGAACGACGTCGGAGCATAGACCCGGACATTTTTTTTCGTTTTACGCCGTCTCCTGGGCGAGGGTAATGGCTTCGAAAATTGTAAGATTGTGTTTTTTACACACTTCATCGGTGCAAACAATTTGGTTTGTCATTGATGGACTGTAGAATGTAGTGTATTGTATGAATGATACCAATGGATTTGTGTATAATATATCTGACTTCAAAAGATTGTTAATCATATTGATAGAACTCTGGTAATCTAGCTAGGCAGTTGATATCTTAACAAATTGTCAAATATAGCTATAGTTAATTATTTTTTTAAGATTCGTTAAGTTTTGAGGATAATTCCATGTTATTTGGGGTCGCGACACTCGTGACAGAGTTTCTCGACTAACATCATAGATGACTTAGGTGGTGCTGGCTTCTTTAATTATCGATTATCAACTTGTTTGGTTTATAATTGGAAAAAGTAGTGGGTTCCTCTTCCCCCATTTGTTTCACAATGAAAAAGCTATATCGATACACGGTGCTTTTCAAATGTAATACCAAGCATGCTATATATATTTTCTGGCATAATATCAGTAGCCTACTCCTACCTGGTAAATGCTTTTATTTGAGGGCCCGCGGCATTGGTACTTGAAATTATGTTTTAATTATTAGATACCAAACGTAAGAGCAATAAATATTCCGCAGTGCGTGCTCGGCGCAGCTGGGTGAAGTTATTCGATTAATTATAAACTTTTACGGCTGACGAATAAATATGTTTATTCGATTTTCAATCGATTGAATACATTTTAATAAGTGTAATCTTTGTCAAGAGTACCTAATTATTAAGCTTGTGTTCGCTATATAAACAAATAAAGTTACCCTACCTAACTTAATAAAGAAAAGATGACTACCATAAGTGAGCAGTAAGTAGTATTTCTTCTTATGTATGTATATCCCTGGCTGTCTACAAGCTTAAAAAATCCAGGTCTCGAATTATATCCCACTAATCGCACTAATATTATAAATGTAAAAGTTTGGATGGATGGATGTTTGTTACTCAATCACGCCAGAACGGCTGAACGGATGTGGATGAAATTTGGCTTAAAGATAGATTATAGTCTGGAATAGCACATAGGTTACTTTTTATCCCGGTAAAATGTATGGTTCCCGTGGGATAGATTTGTTTTAATTTTTAATACTTTTTAATCGCGGGTAACACCGCGGGGCGCAGCTAGTTATTATATACATATGTACGTAATCGATTAGAAAATTACTCGAGTATCAGATAGGCACCTTAATCGATGCGCGGCGTTCTTTAGAGGAGAGGATTTAACGTGCAGTACTTTGAAGTGGTTTGCGGGCGGCGGCCTTCAAATGGCGCATTACCCCTTTGGCCTTAGAAACAATTTTATTTCTTATTTCTATATTTATGATTAAAGTGCATACCCATTTTTTGTTGCATTCCACAAAGTCTACAATAAACTCTGTTCTGTAGTATGTAATAAGGTTCCTATTACTGTAGCTCAGTGGAATTAATAGTGATTATAATTGAAACATTATTAACTCACGAGTTCAAATACTACTATTATGTATAAGTAGCTTAATATTGCTCGCTATACAAATCGGTAAATACAATTTTCAGTGTGATCTACGTTGTAGCGTCTATGCAATTACTTAATATCTTCTTTTTTTTTAGGTAGGCAATCAAGCTACAAAATAGTGCCAGTTTTGCCAGTGACGAGTAGTTCGTGATAAATGTTTTTGAATTATATGTACTCCTGATGAGAATGATAATGCAGATGACGATGATGATGATGAATCCTCTACCCCTATCAATAAAGCTGTGGATACATTACTGAAAATCTGACATCTTGAGGAACTTCAAAAGTCAAGTTATACTATTTTATTACAATTTCCTTCACTCGTGCACGTTTATGAACACACAGTGTTTAATATCCCACTAATATTACACATTATTTATCAAAGAAACCCATCAATTTAAAAATAAATCAAAATTGTCAATTTCACGGTTCAACTTCCCGCCAAAAAGTCTACTTCTTATCTGTGGGCACCAAGACAGCAGTTGACATTGACAGTTCATTTCTCACAATACGTATCAAACACATTCGATAGGTACTTTCGTCTGAGGCTCGATGACACGTCGAACCAATCGATTATAAAAGAGACTGGATCGAATCAATCATAGGATACCGATGAAACATTTAAAAATATTGAACATCAACTCAACCTGATATAAAATATAGTTCTAATTAAATAGTCACACTATAAACACGCAACCAGTGTAATAATAACGGTAGTATGTAAAAAACGGCATGTTCGTACCATTTTAATTGATATGAAACACGAACATTTCATCTGTTATTTTAAAACTAATAAGAATCGACATTGTCTAGTATCAACAAAGCTTTTTTTTTCATTTCTATTTTATAAAAAACATTCCAATCACGGCATTCTGTGTGTAATGGCTGTGATATTTTATGGTGCGCACGGAACGCTATAGGGAATAGATTTCCAGTGCGTCCCTGGCATAAATCACAGGGCCACAGATGACGCCCCATTCCTGAATGTTGAATGAGCTTGCCACAGATTACCTACTTCAAATGAAGATTTCACCGCCTGCATTTTATGAAGTTCTCTACATACTCTCCTATTAAATTAACAAGAAAACCCTCTGTATTTCAAAATGGAAGGGATAGGAAGGAAAGTAGCCATAAAATACAATATTTACCTGTCGAGTTGATTATTGCCAAAGTTTGTGCGGAAATATATCACGGAGAGAATATTATATTTATCAAAGTTTTGTGACTGCCAAAATGTAATACCTACATCGTGCGTTTATATTAGATATACCAATCGAGTAGAAGCGATGGTTTTAATATAAAATGCAAGTAGAGCAATTATTATAACCCAAGTCACACAAAGACGAGTAGCCAAATTGGCGATATTGAACACATAAACAGGATATGTCTAATGATTTACTAAATCCACGTTCTAATAGATTTCAAGTAAATTCATATCCGCAAATACGAATTCCTGAAAAGACTTCGGTTATTTTTATCGGCCCTCAAAATCAGCTTATAAATAAATTATGAAATAGCAATCTCTAATATCTTCTAAGAACTAACTTCACAATTTCAAGTTCACTGACCAGCGGTTCGCAATAAAGACGAGCTGGTTTTTACTGCGCCATTCAAAGTATTCACAATAAAAAACCCTACGGTGGAAATTATACGCGTTGAATGACGACCCGCGCCATTTAAGGATCATAGCAGGAAGCCTATCGAGTTCCAGGAGTCAGGTCAGAAATGCAGAAGAAAAACGCTAGCTCTAACTGGACTAGCTCCAGACGGGCATAAGCTACCAGTTCGACAAATATGGTACTGTTTTTCCGTTAGACGTTCAGTGGCGATGGATACAGCAATCATGTGCGAAGTAAATACGGATTTTGCAGAAACATTGAATGATGATTGACAAGCATTCTTGATATTATTATGTAGCCCGCATCTGATACTCATGGTAATGAATTGTGTAAAACAAAAGAATCTACCGGGCAATATATCCAGAAACTTTGCGGTTTTTATACGAGCGCTGTAGAACAAATCGCCTCATCAACGCGAGCTCAACCGAAGTGGGCTGGAGATAAAATGATATTACCTTTTTTGCGCAACATCAAAAAGGCTATATTTTTGACCGTACGGAGAGCTATAAACTTATTATACCAAAATCACAGCTTTTGATAGCGGATAGAAAGGAAAATAGAGGGAAGAAATATAAAAGAATATTATTCGTATAAAGATAGTAACACATCATTTGCTTTTAACCATATTCCATACAGCCGTATATAAAGGAGAAGCGATGGTTAGTTTTTCTTTCTTCTATACATGAACGGTTGTAAGAAATATCCGAGCCCAAAAGGTTATATAAAATAAACTCACCAAAGTATTAGCACCGTAAGCTAAAAATTGACTAAATCACTTAAAACATCGATCAAACACGCTTCTATCATTCCCGAGGATATTTTGTTTGTAAAATGTACGCAATACCGGAAGATGTCAGGGACCGTACATAATAGGATTCGTTGCGGTGTCCGTAAGCGTGTATAAAATTGATTTATTCGTGTACTACCTCTCTATGCATAAGTGCTGCTAGCACTAGACGGGATGTTCCGATTTCAAGCGGTCTTTGTTATAAGTCTCATCAAGGATACGTCTTTATTTCCTAGAAAAAGACAAAATTTTTGAATAGGTTTTCATTCCAATTTATATCAGCATAACAATTTTTAACACTGTTCTGGAAACAAATCGCTAACAGTGATACCAGTCGGTACGCGGCTCAAAGGCGTTGTATGGCACGGTTGGTGTTAGTCGAGCTCCCGTCTCATGTGGCTCAAAAGTTTTGTCGTCTACATAAAGACAAGGTTCAATACTTTTATAAAAGGTGATTTTTACGACGGCTTGGT
This sequence comes from Pheosia tremula, assembly GCA_905333125.1. Lineage (NCBI taxonomy): Eukaryota > Metazoa > Arthropoda > Insecta > Lepidoptera > Notodontidae > Pheosia > Pheosia tremula. The sequence goes on along the minus strand of HG995405.1, from coordinate 3,498,144 downwards.
CTCGTGATTTGAACCTTTAGAATTATTTAAGATTGTACATAAATGCTCTTAAAATATCTAAATTCGCGTAACTTTCTTCAGTGTTTGGATCTGTGTCACAAGTGAAGTTGGCTACATAGCTCGCAGTTGTATTTTTTTCTCACGAACATTAAAACACACCAAAGTAAATCACCGGACACGAGATAATTAACACACCTGCCATGTCCGATATGAATTGTATAAATTAAAATTTAATAACGTTATACCGAATATAAGGTAATGAATTATGATTATTCTAGGAGAGGAGCGACCCAAGCGCTCTAATGACTATGGCGAAACATTAGCCAAACACAAATTACGATGAAATGCGTAAACAGGTATTACAAGGGATCGTCGAGTTTTATGTTGCCAAATTAGGGGAGGGTAATGTTCCTTTTGTTGCTTTTTTATCATACTTGCTTGTGTTAATAAAAAGTTTGTGATGATGATGATAAACGGTAGGAGAGGCAACAAAACTTCTGTTGTCGGTTTCACGTGCAAAACTCAATGGCTAACTTACTTTGGAACCAAATAATTGGTACGTATATTACGTCTGGCGATATCATAAAGTATAATATACCAAGTAGTTGCAATACATAGCTTCACTCCAGTAACCCCCCCCCCCCTCCGCCCCCCACATTGATACTGCGTCGCAGACAATAACGCTAATAAGTGAATATCGTGAGCTCTACGTTCGGAACAATCAAACGTACACTTGTTACAGCAGCATTTGTCTGTTGGTTTAAGAATTACTAATGTTCGAATGTCCAGGAGCTTGCCATAATATCAACTGCTCGTTAGCTAAAGTTGTAAATTTTAGAGACCTGCACAATGCAAGGCGTCGCTGGAACTCGTAATTTTATGAGATTTCTTTGGTCCTGACGTAACCGCAGCTTAATACAATTATCTAAATATAAATCTTAATATCTTAATAGGAATTTTGTTGTTTTGTTTTTCGTGAATTTAGTCGTATTATTCGTGTATGTTATTTGATAAAATTACGAGTTCTTGCAACTGAATGTGTGGTTATAAACCCTGAACGCTGTCAACTATATTATGCAGCTCCAAACTAAATCTTAGAAATATGAATAACTGAACTGCCGAGCAGTATTAAAACAACTAATTTGACCTTCATAGATTATTTATCGCTATCATCTAAAGCAAGTATTGCAACAGATATAAAGCCTTTAAAATAATCACATAAAATAAATAAAAAAGACTAACACTAAAACGTTTATGCTGGCGGCGATCATTTCAATTTCAAATCGGCGTAAACGTCCATCCACAAGCTTCTACTAAGGAATATAATTTTGCATAATAGCAATCACGATCGCAGTAGCCGCCAACTCACTGTGCACTTCTCTCCACTCTTATTGATTCACAGATAAAGTTTAGTATTGCTAAAATATTGTTCATTCAGAAAGTTGAAAACCTTACACTACATCGCTCTGCGGTATAGTATTGAATGACGTGTCCTTATTCCAGTGCGGCGCATTCACGTCATCGGAGAATAGATGGAAATGAATAGGATATATGGGGTAGGCGCAGGTATCGCAACTCGGAATGCCATGACCGGTGGAGCTCAAACTTCTCGTTAACGTCCTGTCAGCACTGTTCTGATTCCACTACTCCACATTATGCCCATATACGTGGCACAGTAAAACTTTGAACAAACGAGCACACTCTAATTGCGTGTTTGTGAAACGTGTCGTGATTTCGGTGTCATATTGCAAAGCTGTGTATTCCATTTTCAAAATTACAGTAATTTCTAGTTTATGTATAAAAAGGAAATCCTACCAAGCATAAACTAACTTAATAGAACAGTTATAGTAAGTTATGAAGGGAAGGCTTGGCATTATACTGTGACGAAACATAAGGTAATGTTCGTGGGTGTTTGAGGAAAACAATAGAAGACCAATGGAGCAATTATGTAACCGATCAAAGGTGACATTTGCTTATGACTTTGCTTAATAAAGCGTTTGGAAAATTCTTGCTTACTATGAGTCTTACCTTTTTTCTTTTATCATCATTAGCGTAGAAAGTAGTACACAACTGCAATCAAATATAGCAACCCAAACTATTAGGGGCCTCCAAATACCCTTGGCGTGTTTTAAAATATCAGATCAGAAAATCAGATATGGTATCCATAAGCACGCTTGTATACGTACTATAGTTAAGCTCTCTGGATTCAGCGCATACGTACTCGCTTCCAATTTGCTGCGGACTAAAAGCAGCAAAGATAAGCTTGATCACCCCAAAGTTCTGGCAATTGTTCGATTACGGAGTACGAAATCAAAGAGATAAACGTTGAAGGAATGATTAAAATAAAATTGTGACGTTATAATGTAACTAGTTATTTAACGCTAATAAATTAATTTGTATTGACCTAAAGATATGAAAGAATTGACATGGGAGCTGCAATCCAGAAATAAAAAGTAACGGATGACGCTCCACGGAAACCGGCCATTATTACACGCTTCAATACGAGCCCCTTTGCGCATTCCTGGGAATATGACCAAGGAAATGCTAATTAAAAACAAAAAAGAACGGGATTTACTTTTACAAACATTGTATTGTACTGCGTTTACAACGTTTGTGTTTCGTATCTCGCATGTCCGTCCGGGAACTATGGTACGGTGCGGCCAGCCTTGCCTCAGCATCCCACAAGGTGTGCCGAGTCAACGACCTCCCTTCCCCAGGAAGTCTATACCTCAAATTAATAGCTCACTCCATCTCCGAAGGCTTTAATAGCTTCAGAGTTAAACCTAAGCCTATGTTTTGTCCGAGAAATTGTGATGTATTAGACGCAAAGAAGAATACTATAAGAATATTGTATAGAATCTACAAACGATTTGATTAAATGTGGTTAAAGATTCTCGTCAAATGCATGGACAAATGCCAAATGGAGATCACGCTATGAATTTGAATTTCATAGCCAAGCTGTTATTTAATCAAATCGTTAACATGACGCAAAATTAGACATAAACATATTGTATTATATAAACGTTATGTAAAATCAGGATCGAAGAGTACCTCAGGGAATTTGCTTCTAACTTTGAAGGGGCCAATAAATTTGTGTAGCACATACATAAATCATGTCTACTTGCAACAAGTTTAATCGGAATTTCCGTTTGATTAAAGTAGGTGGAGATATATTGATAAGATGTGTCTTCTTGTGTGGCAAGGGAGATGAAATAGTGATTCATTATGAAATATAATAGATATACATATAAATACCTATGTTGATTGTATAATCCAAAAGTATACTACGAAATATTTGTTTCTTGTATGTTACTAACTTAAAAGACTCTTCGGTCTTTTTATCCCTTTGATTTTAGCTAAGTTCATATTATGGTCATAAGCTTAAAATAGCCCATGGCAATCTGAAAGAAAACTTCGCTAAGAGTTATAAGAAAGACTCAATAGATGGCGGTTAACATTAAAAGCCCGATTCAAGGCATTAAACGCAACAGCGTCGTGCCGATAACCACAACATAAACTAACCGTAAATCTGTTTGTTCACTGCTTTAACGATTATTTGTTGACACCTTAGTGTGACTAAAAATCTCAACAAACTATGAGAAGAAAAATATATGAGAGACAGAATTGCATGGGACACGACAGGAGACACATTATTTAGAAGTAGCTGTAAAAATAGCCTTATGCTTTGAAGACAGCGAAACTATTGAATTTTTGGTTAGAAGATAGAAAAAAAAACTGAACCAATATTAATACGAAATATATTGAAAGACTGCATCTGTGTGTATTTACATATATTGTTTGTTTGTCTTATTTGACAGTATTAATCATAGTTCGATAGCTCAATGGAGGGTGAAGAAACGGGAGATAGGGAAGAAAAGAAGACGATTTTAGATGCCGATACTACATATAACAGAAACAAACTATGAAACAAAAATAAAGAAATAAAATTAAAGTAAACCTAAAAGTAGATCCAATTACCCACAGACAGTATAGATAGATTTATACACCATTGTAGTAAAGTAACTTTGTACACCACACTACATAGACTAGACGCAATGGCAAGAACATAGTTGTGATAAAGACAATGTGCAGTAATAGAGAAATGAGGAACTGACCGTGCGAATAGGAAAGTGCAAAACAGAGACCGCATGGCCAGTAAATTCTCACTGGACACCGCGAACACTGCATTAGCGGTATCAGTTGTTTAAACATGCCCTAAACATTAGCGCTTTGAAGTGCCGATGCCAGGCGTTATTTGACGCAGGGCCAAACAATGAACCTTCGTACATTCAACACCTCACCTTTTTAATATCTTCGACGGTGTCTGCTCCACACCCAAACATTTGGTAACGTTTCAGAAATTGTTATCGTGTATTTACAGTTCCTAAGGGAAAGTTGTGGTGTGTGTGTCTACGAACAACATTTGCTTTGTGTGTTGTATCTTCGAAGAAAATAAGAGGTTTTAGTTTACTTTGAAAATGTTTTTTTTCATAGACAATCGAAGTACCATGATTTATTCCATGTCATTTCATGATAAAAAAATACACGTGCAAGACGCATTGGAGGCGTAGCTTTTGCATGTTCCACCTTTGTTCTCTTACATATCCAAAGCATTACTTCTCAAATAAACCAAATGAAAAATCTTCGATCGCGATAGATTGACCTAATCACGTCAGCCCAGTTTATATTGCGCACTAATTAAAAAGGTAAAAATAGTTAGCAAGACGCACGCGCAGGAGTTTATCATAAATATCGATAAAAGTGTGTATGGTCATCGTCAGTGCGGCGTGTTTCATGTGGGTATTGGGTTTGTTATGCAAGAGATCGTGAAGAAATGTTAAACAATGGATGGAAATCCGTGCTTTGCTAAATGTGGGTGGCCTCAAGACGAATTACTCCGAAATACAAGTAGCATTGTAAAACTGCAATTTGATTTCTGCCAACTTGGGGCTTTTAGTAATAATTACACCGTTAAATATTTTACTTGTTATGTACTGTATTTTACTTGTATTTTACTTTTAGTTAGTCAATTAAAGCTGCATTTTATTGCTACAAATCATTAGGCAAGTCCTTAATGAACGTGGCAATGCCATACATTTAAGCGTATCTATTTGAACCGTGCTTGTTGAGTCTGCATCTTTTCTTTGAGAGCCTAAGTAACTTCTCACAGTTCATGAAAAGGTACTTCGTCTCTCGCACCACCGTTTGTCATAATATGGATAGTAGAAACCAGTGCCGGTATACGCAACAAACCTATTTAGCGTATACGAGAAGGTTGTTAACCCATTTGCGTTACGGTCTGATACAGAAACGTGGTGTTTCCTGCCAGAATTCATTACTATGGTATTCTTTAACAAAAAGCGTTTCGATCGAATTATGTACGCTGATTCAACATTTTGGTCGAAATACGATCAGCTAGCAACATTGACTATCATGTCAGCACGTCTGAGTAAATCCAAGAATATCGATATAAATAAAAAAAAATGCGAAATTAATGCAAATATATTACGCAGCAATTTAATTAATAGATGACGGACTTATAATTTCAACTAGATGATACTATGCAAATGTACATCCGGATATTACTACAGCCAGACATACATACAGCCAGTGTAAATACCTTATTTAACGAACTACGAGTCTATAAGATTACTAAATATATTGAGCGAAGATTAGTGATGTAATTTTCTATTTCCCAGGGACTTAAGTCAGTATAAGTGGGCAAGATTGGAATAACAAGTTTTTAAAGGATTATTTAGTACTCATTTCTAATAATGAGGGATACGAGGTAAATGTTCAAAAGATTCGCAAAACCAATTACTTTTATTCAACACTTATTTTTCGAAATTATTCACCGGATAAAGTTCAACGGTGCATTCAGTTTCATACGAGCCGTAGTTCCGAGTACAATGTCACGATAAATCACCGGGCAACGACTGTTACAGGAGCCGTTTCGCCAAATCGAGCCGCAGGTATTGAGAAAGGTTTATTTTAATGGAAAACTGACAGAAGCCTATCTGTTGCCCTGATTGCAGAACTTAGTCATGTTGATACTTGATAAGTTTTAAAAAAAGTTTCGCAGTGTGGTCGTCTTTTATATTTTAAACTATTTCAAGTAATGTCTTAGCAATCAATATTTATAATAACGAAAAAAATAAAATAGACTTACCTATATCAAATTATGCAATGAGACCGTTAGGGCATGACTCCTAGTCATGACTGCATAATTTCACTTAGCATTTAGTATCCAACAAGTAACTGTAAGCTTCAGTTCGATTAGCGGGACCTTCGGGGGCTTGTGTACACCTCATTAAAATTATACAACAGTATCGCTATGATAAGATACAATACGTTGTTTCGCTCGGTCATTTGCAGCGAGGTGTTATAATGTAGTGTGAACGGCAGTTTAGTGGTTACAGTATTGTAAGTTTATGGATCTTTAACGACTCATTCAATTATCATTTTACGTTTCGTGCTATGTAAGGGTCGTTTGCCTATCATCAATATAGATTCATTATTAACTCCAAGTGTATCTAAATGTGATACGTACCTATGCCAAGACACGTCAGAAATGTGTAGTATTTCATACAGATGTGGCGTTTGCAGTGCGGTAGAACACTCGGCAAGTCCGCCTTAGGATAAGGCTGTCAATCTCGTGACCGCGTCACGAGCGTTGGCGGGCTTCCGGCAACTAGCCGAGCTGGCTGTAGCGAGTACAGGTTTACCGAAAGCGGCACATAACCTGTAGTGTAACGTGAGATCCCGCATCCGTCTGGTTTGTGGTGGCAAACAGTCTTGTCCACCGCCACAATTTGCAATTTTTCATAGTTTTTTTTTGCATTCTTTTTCTCGACATTGTCGTAGTTTGATCGTGATGGCAATACTCTAAAGCAGGGATTTCCATACGATTTTAAGCAAGAGACCCCTTGTCCAAAATGAACTGATACCTCAGACCACAACCTAATTACTTTAAGAATCCTATCTCTAGATTTTTTCCTATTGATACAAAATAAGTACAACATTGATACTTCCTACTAAAATATTATTCATTCTTATAACAAGTTCGTACACGTAACACAACTTATACAGTATTTTGAAAGTTTCAAATGAGAACTTGTGTAAATTAATAGTGGTCGAATTTTAGACCTCGTCTATCCCTGGGACCCCTAGGAAACCGATATCAACCTCACTTTGGGAATCCCTGCTCCCTAAAAAATATTGAGTCAAATGTTCAAAAACCTTTTACGAACTCCCATGTTCTTATTTCCACATACTGTTCAGAACATTATTAAAGCTACAGGCTCAAAGTAAGTGTGAGGCTAACCACAATGCACTCACAGCCATAAAGATTTCGCTTTGTTTTTACCTTTGAAAGTCTTAAAATGAATGAAGAGAAAACAATTGATTGAATTGAGCATTATGACTTTATGAGTGTTTCTAGGAACAGATAAAATTGGTTTATGGCTCCATAGCAAGATTGGAAATGGGATGACTTTATTGTGGCCAGAGCCTCTGTGGCGATTTATGGTCCACGACTAGCTTCGGGCGCCGGGAGATGCCTGTGTGGTCCGCGCCCGTATTTGCGAAAGTTCAAACTTAATTATATGGATTAGTGTATACTCCGATGGTGGTGTCTACATTTAATATTGAAATGTAACAGTATTTATTGCACTGCAATTTCTCTATGGATCATAATGGTCAATTGCAGGCTCTATTTTTTTTATTATTTCATAAAGTAAGGTAACGAAAGATTGCCGTATGTCATTCCTTCCCAGAACTTGATCCTTATTAGCGACATTAAAGGATGGTGCAATAATACAGTATACAGTATTCCCAGACTAGGAAAATACAAATTAAGAAATATAATAATTCAGTGTTAGTTTTCATTAAAATCGGTCTCGCATTTTTTGATATTCCCAATTATTTTGGATTTGCTGTATCGTTTTTTTATACATTGAATCTAATTTTACGACGCGTAAGACGCGTTTACGGTGCGTTTGAGTCCCACGAAATTAAAAAAATACTTATGAAGCAAGAGCCAAAAATGTCACCCAGTTGGGAAAAACTACTTTTGCAAATTGAATTTCCACGCGTCGTAGTCGTACTGAGAACATGGGGGTGCAATTTGTGATCGCCTCGAGCTCTTTCAAAATACACGGCCGTTGTGAAATTACACGCATCAGTGGTCTGGCCGTAAACGAAATCCTTTTCACAATTGTCGACGATCATATTCAGCTTGGTGACAAATTTAATGGATGTCATTATTATGGTATGAACAGCTGTGATTAAAAAGGAAAAAAATTAGATTTGATTAAAAATGGCGGTGTTTTAGCTTTTTACTAAGTAGTACTCGATTAGTTAAATTTTATTTCGCTTAGAACAAGTTTGAATAGTGGATCCACAGCCTTGATGCCTCTGTAATTTACGTGAGTTTTCGGAGCCATGACATCTTGCGCCTTCTGACCTTTCTTTTACCAGTTAACTGGCCCTTTGTTATGGTTTTGTTCGTAGCAGTTAATATTGCTCATTTCGCTATACGTGTCCAAGAAAGGAAAGAAAATTTGAGGCTTTATTATCGAAATAAGTTCCAATTTCTTGCCCATGCCATTTCTAAGAGTTGTGTCTTGGGAGTTTTATCCGTCTAGCTCATACGAAGCGGCGATAAAACCAAATCTCAAATTCTTCCACTTTTCTCTCGATTTTTACTTTCATGGTCCGTGCTTCTGAACCTTAAAATTAAAACAACAAGATGTAACATTAGAGGGCTTCTTAGATTGATCGAGAATTTTATGAGAGTAAGTGGCAGGGCAAATCTTTAGTACTTATCGCTAAATCAAAACCAACATATTCTCTTTAGAACAACACTACAGGTGCAGCTTTATAAACGTCTTAATGGTAATGATTTGCATTAATATCTGCTAAAGCCAAGAGGCGAACTTAAACTACCATTCATAAAAATAAAACCCACATCCCCGATATTGAAAATGACTTTAACCTCACGCATAAACTTGTTCATTTTATAACCATGTAGCATTCTCCGGGGTATACTATACTATGTTAATAATAGGCATCAGAGGAGAATGCTTTTAAGGAGCAAAGTGTCGGGGCATTCAATCCTTGACGATATCGAACGTCCCGGTAACTATAACTTATCGCGAACAGCAAAAAAGCCTTTCCATGTCAAGTGCTGTCGCTGCGACCGCCCCTTTGTTCGTGGTACAACCCTTGCAGTTGGGAACTTTGCAAACAAATCCGGGTTTGATTTTTTATAGTTGAACACGTTGGCCACACTTTGACTTAAGAAATATTTTAGTTGACATCAGAGAACGGCCAAAATTGCAATTATTTGTGCTACTTGGAGAAAAGCTCGAAGGAAGGGTCAGATTTCATGATTGTTTCACAATACAAAGGAATTTCAATAAAATCAATCTGTAAGTGTAAAGGGGATGCAAAAATAGCATTGCCTCATTTCCATTCCTTTTCTAAAGGAAAACACAAAGTGTCTTCAGGGTAACATGTATTCTTTACCGACGACACGCCTTTTCAATTCTTTTTACACGCAATAAGATGAAAATCTACTGATAGTACATCCCCGCAATCGGCTATTATTGGACTATTGTACCGAAAGTACCGTTGTATACAGGAAACTCAGATAACAAGATTAAATTTCTAAAGTATTTTATTGAAAAGGCAGAACAGAAAGCGGCGGACATTAAAAACGAATTAAAAATACCTTACACAATCAGTATTAAGACTTTAATAGATTCAGAATGTCCAAAATACGATTGATTTCGTTCATGGAATAAGTGTCCATACGGTCAGAATATATTTTACAGTTAGATTATGCATTTGGGTTCATCGGTTCAATAGGTAGGTCGGACGGGGCATGCAGCTAATTTGTAGTCGTGATTAAATTAACGAAGCCGACCGCTTGGCAGAGGTCATTTCGAAAGCGTTAGATGCTATCATCTTATGCTTTATTCCATCCGTCCTCGAAACGAAAGCATTTCTCAACTCTACGTACTAGTTGTTTTAGAAGCGAACGTACTTTATTACGGCCTCATAATTAGCCGACCGTGCAGTTTACCGGTAAAGTAGAACTGCAGTAATCTAGCTCAAAATTGAAAATCCATTAACTGTGACGCGTCCCCATTGTGTACCGATGCAAATGAAACGAAATACAACACAACTGGATAGCGACACATTAATTTTCTGCACCGTCGACGGAATTGAAGTGCATTGAGAAATTAATCTGGATCATAACGAGAACATGTAGATTATTTTGCCTGTCAACTCGGTTATCTATAAGTTGCATGGAAAGCGAACCTGTACGATTTACTTCTCAGCAGGGTTCGAGGCTTGAGGTTGTCGGCTACATTGCATCTGTCGGATTGAGAATAATACGCATGTGTCAAAGAGGTGTGTAGACTCGCAGTGATAGAGTTACACGGACTATAATGATCTTTAAGGTAATCTGTTTAGGGCTACATTTCAGTACCAAGTAATGTTTATGTATAGTTCCAGTTAGCTGAACACTTATCTAACCAGGAGTGACGGCTCTAGGTTTCGACGCTCAGGTGTATTAGTCATGCTGGCAAAGAATGCTGGGCTCACACTCTCAATCATTTCGAAGAATACACGATGGTTAAACTGGAAATACGGAACGACACGCAAGAGGCGTTAATAGACCGTAACACGATATAGCATTGCTTGCAGTAAATGATATAGTAGTGATTACATAACTATAGAGGTTATAGGGAACTTGCAACGTGTTTAATAAAAATATCTGAAATAATAGCAGTATCACAACTGCACCATTCATTAGAACCGGTCAATGAATCACCTAACGTTAAAAAAGAAACGGGAAGTTACGTAATTGCACTTCGTACTAATAAAGAAAGCGGTCAAATGTTAAGGAGATAATTGTTTGTGCAGGAAATTAAAGGCATTTAGGAATGTAGGACAATCCAACGTGGACGCGCTCGATGCTAATCTTGAACATGCAGAGTCAACTTGTTCGTATTACTGCCAGCAGTTCTTTAATCATCTCGTACATCTCACGATTTAAAGACATCCCATTCGAGGAGCCGAGTTCGTTCAACAATCCTTTTTTTTATTGAGGGATAAAAATCTCAAAGCTGTACCTACTCCTAAAACGCGAATCACGTCTTTTGTTTCGAGGAAAGTACCTTTTGACGACCTCTGTGCATCCCTTTGGTGATAAGATATAATGCGTTTGCAAGACTCCCACGTTTTGTTTTTTATTATTTACTTATAGATGCTCATTTGCTTACAAAGTTTTGTTGTTTGCTTGTCTGCAATCTGTCTGAGTGCGTCGTGAGTCACGCCGCGTGGGATGAAACTAGTGTAAACGGAGTTGGTACTGCGAGTCTAAGTGATAATGATTCAAGGTTTCGCACCACTGTATACACCTTTAACGAGCTGAGTGCGCTGTGGGAAGTACTCCATCACCCCGTTATGGTTATCAACGAGAGCTGCAGGTTATTTTTGGTTCGGAAATGTTCAATAAAGAAATTATCATCTGCGAGGCTCTTCGTAAAATCTACTTGTGTGGTTCATTAAAATTATATTTACAGATACTTATTGAATAGGGAATACTATTATGATAGAAACAATAATCTATGAACTTAACCAGTTCAAAGCTAATTTTGTGTGTTTAATACTTTGTTATTATATATAATTATATTAAAGCTATAACACGGTCTCGGGATCGACGCGTTTAGAGGCGATTATAGCATGGGCTAATTTATTTTTATGAGCAGCGAGGAGATTACTTGCAACGAAATTGGATACGTTTGCCCTGTGCCCATTCAAAGCAATTAAATCATATACTTACTTATCTTATGTTGTAATGAATGAGTTCATACAAAATATACGTAATAACAAAAGCTTTACGTATTCAGAAAATAAACAGACTTTCAAATACAATAATAAATTGTTCTATTTTTGTAGAAAAACATAACAGGCCAATCAATTATTTGGAACACCAATATCGCGTGCCTTAAGCTTATCTGTTGCGTATTTTTGTTAACGACTTCATCAATGGGCGTGGGCTGGCAGACAAGCTGAAATGGTAGTATTTGTTTGCAAAAGAAAAAAAATGTTAAAAATAGATATGGTTTTTTTAACACAAAATTGGGTGAAGTATAGCCGTTAATTAGGTTTTAATTAATGTGAGGTTTCTGTGACTATGTTCCTGCTCCAAGCTCCAGGGCCTGAAACTGGAGCCACTTAGTCACTTTCTAACCACATAACATCCGAGGACTCATCGAATCAAATGACCCGAAACTCGAAGGGACTTAATTTGTTTTTGGGCTCTCGTTACCAGCTTCTGGCTCTATCATCAGGTCAGCTCAAATTTACCATATGTTTTATTGCCTTCAGATATGCACGTGTGTGAAATATGTTCAGCCGTCATTGTCGTTCTAATGGATTTGCAAGATTTTTTCCATGTCTTACAAACGTACTAACTCGGTCAGCAGCAATTAAATATTGACTTAATAAATAGCTACAACATCTTGTATTTTTTATTGTCAATTAACGGCAAGTCAATAGGGTAAACCTGATTTCGAGATCATTTTAAATTCTCTATAATATGTTAAAAAAATACATTCGCTATTCGTGTGTATTGAGTTTATTCTCAGACTATTTTATGTGGATGACCATATACCATACATGGACAAATTTCCATGCAGTCCGACCACAACGAATGTGGGTTTTTTTTTATCTCAGTTAGAGATGTTTATCAGACCGCATTTTTTTTAAATTTCATTTACGGCCCTGGGTGCTAGCCCTTAGGAGCCTATCAGTAGTTGAAGCGATTTTATGGATTTCAACGTTGTTTATATCAACGTTTATTTACATCGGCTTTTTGAAATCTACCAATAAAATTAAATTTGGTGAAACATTTTTATAACTCACACAGATATACTTAATGAATGTTACGTATTATGTCAAGGTTGTCCATGCAATAGCAAATAGGTACCGATTAGTTAGACTCAAACACTTGTCGGTACATACATGAGTTCAGAATAATTAATTAAATGCTGGAGCAAAAAAAAAATCGTCAAGTCGACTTCCTCGGCCGAATTGCGTTGCAGGTATATTGTGACGAGAAGCGTGACTAAAAGCCATAGTCGTTTGATCCACGCGAGGTCATTCGACCAACATTTGGCGATGTGATACCAAGGCCGAAGTCAACCCGGTACTTGTTTCCACGGGCTTGTAACTCATAAAATGCCTCATTATTATTCAGATCGCAAAGGATTGGGCAGTCTTATACTCATTCAAAGCCTTGATCATGTTGTCATCAATACTTAGTTACTATTATATGACCTGTTATTGGTAATGTGGTAAGGTATACATGATTATAAGTTAAATAAAAATTTTACCCCGAATTTATAGACATTTTATAACTTGATTAACTGCGCCCAAGAGCTTTGCTTTGCGCAGTACAATTTTTTTTGATAAAGTAATATAACGTCTATAAATTTGGGGGTTATTATTTTATCCGCCTTCCTGTCTATTAGTGCATTACGGGATACTACTGAAAATAGATGGGTTACCGCAAGATAGCCTAAGACTGTATCTCAAAATCCACTAGCGGGATTTTAATAAATGTTGGTATGGTGATAGCGACACCATGCCAAGACACATACGACACATTTTCCAGCCCGGGAAATGAAAGGGATTTCTTGGAATAGGCAGTAAAAAAAAAGTTCATAACCTGGGAACTTACGGGCACTGGTTATAAACAACAAAATTATATAAGTTAATCATTTATTAACCAAAGTGTCGATTTTTATTTGGTCTTTACAACGTGATCCACTTACAACAAGCTATATTATCTTATAAATTATCTGACCTTGATGGTTATTTTTATGTATTTCTTATGAACAATTATAAGCCGATTATTATTTTTACATGGCAGTGTTGTAGCTACCTCGCTCTACCGGTTTGCATTGACGGTTGGGAATTAATTTATACAAACGGAAACGACCCAATTAGGTAAGTATGTTCAAATAAAATGCAGATATTCGCGGGTTTTCTTCATTATGAGTTTAAGTACTTAATACGTTTTTTTATTCTGTAAATAAACATGGTAGGTACTTATAGTACATTTTAATTGCACAATCGTTTGGATCACAACGACAACTATCCCTTCGAACACACTCGTGAGTCACCTGCCACCTATATTTAACATAAAACACGATGTGCGGTTTCCGCGTCCGTTCATTCAACAAATAAAAATCAATGAACAAAGATTAATAAGTTAGTTGCACAGAGGAAGCCATAAACTTGGCCGCCAAACAACGACAAGAACGCACCAACTAATTTTAGAAAAGCGGCAACTACGCTTAAACTAAAGCTCTTAACTCATAAAATGAGAGGAGGAAATTTGTGATATAACCGAGTACTTTTTTAGTAACTTCATACAATTTCGATTGTGGAAATATTTTTGAAGTAATTAACAACTGATGTAACAAAGTGATTATATAATCATTTATGTTTTTGTTAAGTTCATTCTCTGCCTACGTTACGTTCCTAATGAAGGCATTATGACATGCATGATTACTAAACCAATGCGGAGAGTAATGAGGTTTATTCCTAAGTACGTTACCCAAAGTGACTGAAGAATTTTCAGGAAAATATTGAAAATAAAATACATTTATATCATGGGTAATTATTTCTGACCCAAAATAACGTGATAGACGATAGACCTTTTCAAATGGTGTTTGTAACTGCTCTCAAAATATCAGTGCCTAGCCTAATATATGTATTCAAACAATAAATTCAACGTATCTGTCAAGTATATTATTTAATTTCATCAGCAGTTGCTAATCCGATATCTGCAACGTGCATACTTCCTGGAAAAGTCAGTAGTTCAAAGCTGTAATGCATCAACGCAGAAGGAAATGGCGATCCTTATTTTAATGCCATTTCATGCGAGACGAACACATCCATTATTTATGTACTACAAATTAAATTAAATTACACAACATTACAGCACTTGCAAGAAGACAAAACAACACAAACAAACCAAAACAAACATTATTTATAAATAGTTCTACTTCGTATTATTTTTATAGATATAGGATAACAATAAAAATGTATGAGCTTCTTCTCTAAGTAAGTTAATCTAAAACGGCATGAAATTATATAGCATTACTAGCTGACCCGGCCACGCGTTGCTGTGGCTAACACCAAAAAATTTAAAAGTGGAAATAATTGAATTATACGGTATTTCGTTCACTACAAAATAAATTTAATTAATTTTATAGCGTCAACAACACGTGGTAATTATGCTGTTAAAATGTAGCTTATATGACACGTTCGTAGATTACCCATAGCAGCGCCATCTATTGATTACTTACTCAACCCAGTCGAAAGGTATCGACATCTGTTAGAATCATTTGGAGTTAACAGATAATTGTGACTGTCAAATAATAACAGACAAATAATTAGCAATAAATTAAAATTGCGACTATAATTTGAGATTTAAACTATCCTATCTCTCAAGTTGGATCGAACTGCACATGGTGTGCGAATTTTATTATAATCGGTTAAGTGGTTTAGGAGTCCATTGAGGACAAACATTGTGACACGAGATTTATATATATATATATAGATTTATAAATAAAAAAAATAAACATACCCAATGTTTGTGTGCAGACCAGGCGAGAACGTGACTCCCTGTTTTAGTTAAGAAAACAATGTGTGTATTGTAATTTCAGCAGGTAAACTTACCAAGCACGTTCATGTTTTCGAAAAAATCAGGAATAGCGAAAGCAGAACGTAACTTGAGCCCGTCCCGTAGTGTATATTTCACAGAGTGGCAGCTTTCATAGAGCAATCTATTTCTGTCTATCACACGTACAAAACAAGTTTAGCTTAGACTGGGCACCACTAATATTAACCAAGTCTAAATAGAGCAAGAGCTGTATGGAAACCTTCTTAGCGTGTCAGACAAGTATGTTTAATACAAGTAAGGAACGTGTTGGTATGTAACAACAAGTGAATATTTCCAGCAACATACGATGATTAAGGAAATAATATAGGTAAGAAATCCAACTAATACATCACATACATATGATAAATGTGAAAGTTTGGATGGATGTTTGTTACTCAATCACGCCAGAACGGTTGAATGGATTTTGGATGAAATTTGGTACAGAGATAGATTATAGTCTGGAATAGCACATAGGCTACTTTTTATCCCAGTAAAATGTATGATTCCCGTGGGATAGATTTGTTTGAATTGATCATAGCGCAAAGGATCGACATGATTTTTTGCGCGGGTAACACCGCAGGGCGCATCTAGTATTATACATTTCAAAGCGCTCTCTAAAAATCTCTTAAGTTGTTTCCGTAAAACAAATCAGATAACCGTTGTCTGACCTTTACAGAAAAAGTTTGACAGACAGTAACATCCGAAAATTCCTCCGCGTCCGTCGGTCACGTTTGTAATGATTTGTGGTATCTGTTGTTGCCCAACAATGTTTATTCGTTTCCGTGACTTTTTCTTATTTCGTTTAAGAAAGTAATGTGGTTGTGATATTTGTTCCGCTCAGAAAAAAGTCAAAGAGTTATATATATTTATCATGGTTGTCGTGGGTTTTTCGTGTTTTAGAAGTACGAATTTATTTTATAAGGTTTTGAAATTTTGCTCCAATACTTAGTATCTATTGATTAATTTGTACCGCGCTCCCTTCCTATGTCCTGTGTTAATTACTGCGACCTTCGTTTTCTTCTGAGGGCTAGCGTCATTTGTGCTTTCTAGGTCTGTCTCGGTAGTCTCATAATTTGAACTATGCTGCCGACCAGCATAGTTCCAATTATACGCAAGTTCAAAATAAACTTTCTTACCAGGATGATCAAAATTAACATGCTCATCCTTACGTGACAAGCTCTTGGCACGAACACGGAGCTATAAGTACGCGTTATTAAGGAAATTTCATTGAAGTATATACGAGGGCCCTTAAAGATTTATTAAAATGCCGCCGGTAATTAAATTTATTGCATAATTTCCTCAACATTATTTAGATTTAATTTTCGGAATATGATAAGTGCGTAAAATATAGCAATTAAATTTAAATATTGATAGATGAGATTAACATCTAATCATGTACGTACTCAGATTATAACCACAACATTTTAAAAGTTTTAAACCATTTGCAATTGCATTACAGTATACATCTTTTCCGTAAAATGCTTTGTAAATGGATAGTCGTTTATATAATTGAGAGTGTTTTCTGAGATATTTCATCGGAGTTTTCGATTTGCACTAACTTTGATTTATTACCGAGCCTCAACAATAAAATTAGGCGGACAGACAGTTATCGAGTCTATCTATAAGCCAAAATGAAGTCAATTATAAATTCCAAACTCAATTTCAGATCCACAACCAAATAAAGAAATACAATAGCAATATGCTAACATAATTTAATTGATGTTACAACGAGATCATATAAATCTATTTTCCGCTACAGCTGCAAATAGCAGGGATTCACAAATAGCCTCAGGACGTTACCCTTGTCAACGCTAGCTTTTCACTTACCTGAGTTATGGTCCTATTGTTCGAACGCCGCAGCTTCCTGGGCGTCTGTCTCATTCGATACTCCTCTACCATCTAGTTCCAATCACTGTCATTGTTAATAACCTGATTCCCCCAATTCGCAGCCAACCTGATACCATGTATTTCATTTCATATTCGTGATATATTTGCGTTGGAATGTTTGTGAATTGTCTCGTTGTTCCCTTCCCTTTGTCATATGGTTACGCCACAACAATGCTATGATTTATATGTTCCTGGTTACGGGCTCGAGGAACTGCGCATCTACGTTTATATATAAATTAATTGTTTAGGATGAATTGAGATACATACCGATCTTCGAGAACAATTTGCTTGCATAGACCGCAACCGGTTACCGGCATCGCGTTCTTGCTACTTATAATTCCACATCTAAAGGCGGAGTTCATCTAATTACGGTGTTGTAATCTTGTTTGCTGGTCATTGTCCCTAATAATAATAATGTCATCAGTGTTTATACCGAAATGAGTCGTGAATTAGCGACAATGGCTAAGAGTTTGTTTTAATGTGTTTGTTGAAAAGACGAAATGGAGGGATGGAGAAATGTTTTATCAGTATTATAGGCCGCCCATTAATTCAACGAGAACCCCTAATTGGAAAATCCTTTTCAACGAGTGGCGATGTAGAATAATGTGGAATAATTGGACCCTTGACGATGGACAAACGCGAACGGAATGAGATCGTTATTTTATTTTTAAACAAAACTGCTTAATCAATGTTTTCAGTATTGAATCGCGCCCAACGAAATTCAATAATTGGAGAGTGGGTCATCACGATGGATTCTTAACTTCTAAACTAGCTTAAACACTAACTCCAAAATTTATAGAAACTTTTCGTGATATATGCAAAGGCATTACTTAGTCTGTGTATATTGTTTTTGTAACCAGTATCTATGAGATGCTAACCCAAAATTTCATCTAAAAAGTGTCGGTAACTAGACTAGACTAGAAATCCGTCAAATTATCGAACAGCTAGGTACTCGTCTTCTCGTTATTATGGCGGGAAGTCGCGAGTATACATGGTGATTCAACTTTATCCGGCTTGACATCCCGGTCTGAGGGCACTTTGCTATCCGGAAGAGACGTTAAAACAAAGAGCGCCGAGGACGTTGGACAATCAAACTTACGTCACCGCACTATTCCCCCGGATATCGAGTTACGAATACCATTCAATATGTTCCGATAACGTTCGCGACCATTCAAATTGAACGTTTTGTACGGGTATTTTTCAAATTCGACGCCGCCGTTCTTAGCATTCTCATTTTTAATTAAAAATCCGCTAATTAGACAACGATGACTGGACGGTGAGAGATTAATTTATTTTGTATTAAAGTGTCAGTTCGCACAGAAATTTGTTGAGTTAGTGTCACGTTAATAACGATAATTAAGTTACGAGCGGAATTTTCGCTATTTGCAATTTAATCTTTAGAGCATGAAAATGGGGGGCAGGAAACAGAGATTATTAGAGAACATTTTAATTCGACCATCGATTAATAGAGTTCGCTGCGGATGTAAACTATTAATGTTGATGCGTGGATATCGTCGAAACAAATCTGTTTTATGTTTTATGGCCCATAAGCCTCGTAACTATGATAGCGTGCGGTATCCATTAAGCCCACGAGAATATAAAAATGAGATTGTAATGAGGACGACGTAATATCTCATGGCGAGGTCGCGCTTCATCTTTTTTAGAGGCCACGCCGCAAGACGGTGGTCGAGGCAAAACAGCTAGTTGGATAAACGATTCTTTGGCTTGGTAACTTGTCTTGCTAGGTAAGTATTAAAGATTTAGCAAATTTAATACAGCAGCGATATCGTTTGTTGGCACGGCAAATAAACGAAGCGACTTTAAAAACTCATTTCGCTTTTCAATATTTACAGTTTCAGAAAGTAATTTCGGAGTGAGTGCGATAGATCTTTAATTAAACTCGACAAATTTGATTATCGAGGTCCCGTAGCACGAGATGAATTTAAAAGAGTATTCACAAAGCATGCTCGGGGTCAGAACGAACAATGGTATTTTTTTAATTAAAAATGTTGCTTGGCTTGTTGTGTGCTCTAAAGGTCATTTGTTTTTGAATGATATGCATAGCTTTCTAAAACATAGCTTTCTTGTGTTCAGAATAAGTAATTTGTATGGTAGGTTTCTACTTATATTACAGTTCTTTATATAGGTTATCTTTCTTATCAATGAAAGTGTTTTAAACTGATAAGTCAAGATCATGAATAAGTCTTGTTTACATATTGCAAATTTGTTTGAACACAACGTGGCATTTCAACAGAGTCCTTTCATTTAGGCGGCCATTTGAGACAGCATTGATGCAGCTTTGTGTTAAAACTAAGGTATTATTTAAAAAGAAGAATGGATTCTTTGGTCTGTTTACTATAAGAACACTCGGAATGGTGCAGATGTTCAGAATCCAGAGATATCATTATATTTTAGAATAGGTATTGATTTCGATTTAGTAGACTACCCATTGATCTACTAGTATTAACTTTAGTAGATAGGATGTATTTTTTTATTTATGTTGAATTGTTGTTTAATGACAGTGGAGTTGAGTTGTTTAATGACACTATAACGAACTTTTCAGAGGAAAAATGCGTTATAATGGCTTTATAATCCATTATAACTTTCTAATCATTTGAGGGTATGTATATAAATACTTTTGTTCTATAGATAACATAGAGATAATGCAAAACATTGATCGACATTTTCCAAATCATTAACGAGAAAGTGCTATAATCCTGTACAAAATTTGCGACTCAAAAGAGATTGCACCGTTTGGATGGATAAGTTAACGTTAAAGACAGCGTACTTTCACCAGGAAACCAACAAGGGCCGCTAGCAATTTGTTTCGCAAGACGATTGTCGTGCCCCATCTGCGCAAATGAAGGGTCACTCAATGGCCAGACCTTAATTAAACTCAACAAATTCGTGATCCCGTCAGCTCGTTCCCATATAGAGTAACAAGAACTTTGGCCTGAACGCGAAACGTAAAACAACTTGGCCCGTTTCTTATTATATAGTTCGATAAGTTTTCGCAGAAAAACTTCATGAAGTCGCATTTGTCTAAAGTGGTTCCCGGATCCTGGATGAGTTTTGTTTAGGTTGAATGACGGAATGAATAGCATTTATGAGTGCCTACTTGTGCGTGATGAATGAGGGGGTATGGAGGAAACAAAAGACAATACTTTTGCGGAAACGGTCTCATAACCATAATGAAAATCTATGTGGGTCGCGGGAGACGCAAAGATACTTATTTCATATTTTATTCTACCTTTTCTACTGCACATTGTACTTA
Organism: Pheosia tremula; assembly: GCA_905333125.1. NCBI lineage: Eukaryota > Metazoa > Arthropoda > Insecta > Lepidoptera > Notodontidae > Pheosia > Pheosia tremula. The sequence continues at coordinate 3,477,232 of HG995405.1, read as the reverse complement.
CCTGAAAAAAAGAGAAAAGATATGATTAAATAATGCTAAAAATATAAAAGATCATCAACAAAAAGGTACTAACATTATTAAAGGTACTAACGCATTAAATTTAACTTCCAATATTTTCATTGTTTTACAAAGTGTTTCAGTATGCATGCGATAACAATCGAAATTTTGAAGTAGGTCACACCCCTTATAAAGAGCTTCGGGATCATTTTCAATAATGCGTTGACTAAAACATGTGTAACTTATACTGTGGACATTGGGCATAATTTCGCTTGACGAAATAAATATTTGATCCCGGTACAAATTGTTTACGACAGCGAAAAGGCCAATAAGATCCGCCATTGTGGTCAATATTGGATAATTGAAAAACGCTTACAAATTCGATTGTGTGGCCATGCGAGAACACTGGGGGATATGATTTACGACTGGCCGACCATCAAAAAGGGTACTTTATTCTTATATTGGGAGTAAATTATTGCCTTTTCCTTTATTTTTGTTAAAGTAAATGATGCGAAGAGCAAATCTGTGTTTCGTAACGCAAATAAAACATAATATATTCAGCTTTTTATTACATATCGAGTCAGCCTTTTTGAAGTGCCGCTGTTAAAAAGAATCGGCCAGCAGACACGCGCTATAACTTTCGTTGTTTATCTCCAATCATATAATAAGAACGGTCGTAGAATACAATAAAATGTAATTCTAATCATCCATCAATGGTGCATTGTGGTTGTCGGCGCCCGCGCACTCGACCGTGTATATGTTAACCGATCGGAATTGGAATGTAACGATAAGTGAATAGGGTCTAATTAAACGAGGGCCGCCAATAGATAAGGGCCACACTGTAGGTCACGGAGCTAAGGGCGGATTCGATGGCTCTTTTGTTAAGCAGATGTTCGCTTGCATATTGGATGCAGATGCGAAACAGCTTTGGACGTTGACACTGATTCGGTATTGTTATAATGCACATGCACTTTTACTCATAACATTCGTCGTTTTTTGGGATCGTACAAGACTCATTCTACGAGACATGCGTTTCACAGTCAACTAAAATTTTAGATTTTTTTAATAATGTTCAATACAACTGAACCCTATGACAGTCTATTGCCGTCTTCAATTAGGTGGTCTTGCTCAGTCTTGGTCTTGCGAAGACTTTGGGTAACACTATCACAGAAGAATGTTGTGAAGCTTGGCGATTCCTCGTCTCCGAAAAGAAAGTCATAGGTAGGTAATTCCTTTAAGTATTTAATGTAGTTCAAAATACCTTCAATTTAGGACTTTTCGTACTCTTCGACACAACATTCTACGTTCGTATAAAATATTACCTACCATCATCTGTACATACTCTTGTGAAATGACGTCAGCTTCGAAAGGGGGAGGTGAAACGCCATCTGGCGTGTATCATAAAATCATGAAGCTATTTTAAAATGATAAGCGTGATAACATCCGTGCCCACTAATGCACCGCCCCGTGCATTAAATTACATTAGACTCATTATAGTGTGATTACGATTGTATAGCCGACAATGATAGTCACTGAATATTTTTGCAGCAATTTCAACCTTATTGCAAGGCAATAAGCTCTATCGGAGTGTAGGGACTTGTTGGCAATTTCGTACACGCTTGAGGGGGATTAGTGTACGAAAGGATCATTTGTTACGTTCTAAACATTTTTATCCATATTGTTATCCGGCACGTGTTCAAGGCAAATTGCCGCAAAAAATAAAAGTATTTTAATTGCAACCGCATGCGTTTTGGGCAAAGCGAAATTACCGTGATAACTTTCAAAAGAAAGACTTTTATGGTCAAACAAATGAAGGAAGCGGCCGTTCGCTGACGATACAATCTCGTTACGAGAGTCGTCGGGTGACTTGGAGTAAAACGTGGTTATAAGTGAAGTCATCGGCAATTTTCGACCGTACCCAAGTGACCGCGACCGATGAGCGTGAACACGGCGGGGCCCGCACATCACGAACACGTTATTACTTAATGTATAAAACTACGTATTAACTCCATTTTAAACAACGCTAATAGCATTTCCGTTATTCGACTCAAAATTTAGTGTTGCCGTAATTAATTTTATTAATGTCCAAACTAGCTGCTTAAATGTTTTGACTTCGTTAATGAATTTTTGTCGAGCACTATCCACATTAATTATTCCGGAGTCCTCGTGTTCCCGTTTTATACTGCTGCGGTTATAATCATAGCACGTGCTCGACGGAACAGATGTTGTGTGATAAAAAGAGACAAAATATAGACGGCATTGTGTGAAGTTTTGTGTATTATTCGCTATACAATTCGTTTATCATCTGTCAGTCTAGTTTGGACAATATGTTCTCCTATTTTGTGCGTGCATGCGTCCTTTTATAACAGAATATTGAATACCTACGAGCTATCGATACAATTATACTCACATGAAAAAAAATAGTCTGTATTTTGAATGGTAATTTTGGGAGGTACCTATATTTTATCGGATACGAAATTGGATACTATGTACTTATGTCGATAATTAAGTAAACTACTTAAGTACAGAGGTGCAATGGCCACATTGGATGGAGACGCATGCAGACAGCTGTTATTACATTTACTAAATTAAGTAACTATAAACAACTTAAATTTGAGAGCTGATTAATGATTAAACCTTCATACCAAAATTGTAACATAACAAAATCTTGATGTCGTTATATTGAAAATAAATATTTGAGTAGCGTTTGAGTGTTCGGCGGTTAGATTGAATAAATACTGGAGTGACGAAACGCTATTAAGTATTTTAATGATTTAAAATGTCTTGCTAATTCTAAATAAATAAAACAGATTTGCAAATACAGCAGCCCTAATCGCTAACTAAACACGGCTGCATTATCTGCTACTTTTATGAGGGCTAGATAATATGAATTACAAACCATATGGTTACGAGCGTGTCGGTTCTATGAATGGAAGCGGCATGTGTTTGAGAGATCTTTTTAAACGTTAATAAAAACAGTTACGTTCTATCCCAGCTCATGTGCACATCTGTCATGTTTGTTGTGTGCACATATACTTAGTGCAAAAAAACTCGGATTTCTCTTTGAATCATGGCACGATCAATGATTGGTGATAGTATAGTAATCAATTAATATCAAAATAATGAAGTAGGTCTCATAGGAAAGTTTATAACTGTCTCGTACACAGACACGAGATACAAATATTATCCGGTATTCAAAAGTCTTAATTATGATATGAAGCAATTATTTATTAATAAAATAGATTATACATTTGATTGTGTTTGTGCTAGTCCAACTAGTGAAGATCTGTCAGCTTGGCCTCATCATTTCTGTTCTGTTCTGTACTGTTCCGTCTCTCACGAGGCGGAACAGTTCTGCAGCACTTGCGATGCCGGTGAGGATCTCTTTCCGCGCACACGTCACCTTCCGGCATTCTTGCCCATCATTATGTGTTACATGAGTTCGTAGCTGCGGTTTCTTAGCACGTGCCCCACATATGCAACTGTTTCCCTCTTTATGATGATCTAGATACGATAATATAGCTCAAAGAAGAAACCCGCAATGTGTTAAAAGTAAATATCAGGCGTCAAAACAATGATCTCATATAAAGTTTCGTAGTGAATTTGTAGATCCATGTTACGAAGACCATCGGAGTGTTAAACATAATTATTGTACTTATTTGCAGAAGAAGCCGAGCAGAAACTTTCCTAATCATAACTTGAATTCAATATACTCGTAGCAGATCCGGGGGCATTGCCGCCGCTGGCTTCGAATCTTCCCGTTTTACTAAATGCGGTTTGTCCCCGCGAATGTTAGGGAACCGTGTTTATTTTACGGATGGTTAATTCTGTCGGTAATATGAAAACGTTGAACTTAGACGAAATGTTTATAAAGACGCAAACGCTATATTAAGTTAAATTCAAATTGATATTTTCCATTACTCAGTCCTACTGATATTTTTGGAATTTGAAAACTATTTAAATGTTTAAATTAGGGTTGGCTAGGTAATCTAGGAAGAACGTAAAAAGAAGGGTATCTAGTATATAATAATAGTTTAATTTAATTGAAGCCGACAACATACACAATCCCTTTGCATTCCATCGATTGAGTTTTACTGTGCCATTAACCAAGGTGAAGAACGCATAAAACGCATCACTTTGCGGGAAAAACAAATAAATTAACTTAAATAGGCACTTGAAGCACAATTTATCTCAACTTCTTGGCCCTAATAATTCATTATTATAGCGATGCTGGCAAACAAACAAAAGACTTGTAAAATTGTTCGATGTTCAGTTTTTTTCTACGTTACTATATCCTCAAATTCAGAGGACTATAAAAGTGAGTTTGAAATACAGGAGTTCGAAATTCATAATTCTTTTGATAGGTTATGTAGGTGCTTTGTAATTTCTTTGAAAGAATAGTCTATCTAGACTTTTGTGTCCAAGTATACTATGCGATACCTGCAAGAACTATCATAACACCATGAAAAAGCAGGATGTGGACATGTTAGGTATCCCAAAATTAATAGATATTAATCTATGAATATTGGGATACCAAACATGCTATATAATCTACTAACACCAGACAAAACGACTTAAAGAGCAACTTACTTACTTAGACTTAGAGTGCAAGATAAGTGTGAAACAAATTTGTAACTTGGTTACAATTTTTACCCGAGAATTCGAGTTACAAACACAGGTATATCTCACCGTCATGTCACCTTAAGCTTTTGGCTTGTATAGGATTACTTGACGGAACACAAACACCCTGTTATTTAACATAATAAATGTCAGGGGGCGTGATTTAGTATACGAGTACGCAGCAGTGCAAATCTAGCCGATGTCATTGTTTTTGCGATTTTAATGTTACGTTTTATATTTAATGCGCCTTTATTGTGTTCTCGTGGAATAATAACGTGTAAGTTGGCATTGTTCAAAGTTCATAGGCATTTAGAATCCAATGTTAAATGCAGCAAGAATAATGTTGAAATCTAGGCAAAAATATCAATAGCTAACGAAATTGGAAATTATAAAATCAATTCAAACTCATGTTCGAAGTAAGATATAAAATGAACTGTCCTCACCACAGAGTATTCTATATGCCGGGCTTGTTTAAGGTATCATACTAATATTACTAGCGATAAAATTTATTCCCGGACATTAACGACAGTTTTATATATTAGACTCATGTTATTTTAGCTGTGACAATCGGTAGCCACTCACAACATCGTAAAAGCGGTAATAGTCCGACTTCCTTCAGTGGCATGCACACGACGACGATTTGTTACTGTTTGAAGGTGTATCATGTATCGAGACGTCAAGAAACAGAAAAATAAGATGATAGTGGTATGGTCTAATTAAATTCTCACGACAAGGCTACGCACGAGGGAATTTAAATGAAAATGTCTAATCTACTGCCCATTATACATAAGAAGTACCTATACATCTATTTGGGTTTCTATTGTATAGTCCAATAGAGTACATCAAAATCGCCGATACATTTTGTTCCAAGTTAGATTCATAGTTCTAGACTTAATTTAGAAACTAATTTTACGACTAGCCTAAATGTTCTTCCGTTCTCAATTAAAATAGACAAAGCTAATAAAAAACAAAAGTCTCTACCTACTTAGGTAGCGAAAACGAAAGTTATATTGCCACCCAATACGTGACAGGATAATGCATTGCGATGTATATCGTTGGCATCTAGTCTTAAATGGTTAAGTGGACCATTGGGTTCAAGTTCGTTCGAACGATGGTCGGTGTTTGTTTTGTTGTGACGTGATAGCTCCGGGCGCCGGCAGCCTCCCAGTGCTGCGTAGAAATATGGCATATCTAAATGCTATACAATGTAATTTGTAAAGAATTTATGCTGATAGCACTACTTGTTATTTTAACTAAGATCATTTTCGAAAGAATTTTTTTTTTTTTTATTACATTATAGGCAAGTATTTGATCTCAATCTCACCTGATGGTAAGTGACGATGAGATCTACGATGGAGCATACTTGCCTAGGTATGAAGGCGGCAGTAGATAGAGACGCTACATTCACTAGGCACATGCAGCGCAACTGATCTGACCCGCCATCCATGAATGGCAACACCGAACATCATGCCGGAACACGGCTAGGCCGCTTGGCGACATGGCTTTGTTCAGTGGGGCTTTGTTCATGGATTTGTCACAATATTCAGATTTTCGCAAACCGCATCCAAAGTACTTTTACTTTAACTCTACTTATAATAAAAGAAAATCTAATAGATACTATTACTTGTTACAGATACGTTAGCAATAACTAAAAATTTAGTTGTGATAGTAAAAATATTCATAAGACAATTTAATCAATCATTATATGAATCGACCAATTATTGCATAGCGTCATGCCGTTAATGAGATTGTGGTAGATAGAGGCCAGTTGTTAAAATGACATTTAAATTCAAATCACGCCCACGGCCCTTCAAGATACTCTAATTCACTATTTGAAGTCCTCAATAGCGCCGCTGTATCTGGTTTCTATATCTGAACACTACGAGTAGCTACTCGGTACAAAAATTCGACGGTGCCTCGGTAATTCCGTACCGGTTTAGCTTGTGTAGGCGCGGTACTCTAGATTATTTGGATCTCGTTGGGTATCGGGCGAATCGCCCTAAAAGGACCTTACGCTTGTATTTTTAGCTCTATTTGGTCTTATCGAAGTTGATTTATGAGGCTTGGGGATTATCAGGCTTCGATTCTCGAGTGTCTTGGACTGGAGCATAGATTTTTGTCTGGCAAGATCGTATCGTAAAAAACACTTATTTACACTTATTCATGCTTAGAATCTGCAGAAAAAGAGAACAAACAGAGCGAAAATCTATTTTAAGATTATTAACTAAAATAGATTTTATTCACCTGTATGATGGAAACATACAAGGAACTCACAAGTTAAATAATAAATTCGAATAAATGTGTAGGTGTACTTTTTCAGTAGAAAGCCGACGATAGGCGACGCTAGTATACAATAGTGCCTATAAACTTCGGGCGTGATATGCATAAATTAATATTGAGACCCAAGTTTAAAATCTTGTATAATCATTTTATAAAGCCTGTTGCCGACTTTTTGGTACAATTTTTTTTTTTTTTTTTTTTTTTATTACATTATAGGCAAGTATTTGATCTCGATCTCACCTGATGGTAAGTGACGATGAGATCTACGATGGAGCATACTTGCCTAGGTAGGAAGGCGGCAGTAGATCGAGACGCTACATTCACTAGGCACATGCAGCGCAACTGATCTGACCCGCCATCCATGAATGGCAACACCGAACATCATGCCGGAACACGGCTAGGCCGCTTGGCGACATGGCTTTGGGCAGTGGGTGGTAACTAGCCACGGCCGAAGCCTACCACCAGTAGAGTTGTCACCTGGTTGGCACCACCCAGGGTCACGTGTAGGGTATCTCGAGGGTACTTAATTCTCCTACGGACGAAGGTGACTCGACCCCAAACTCAACTTTTATATGTTCTTGAAGTTTATTTAAAATTTATTGTCAGATTGTCCTCATGGTAGTAGAATATTTCATGATCAAGTTTACACTCCACACGCATTCGCTTCAAAGGCATTTTATAAAGTATATTTGTATAGATAAATAAGGTAAAGAGAAAGCAGCCGAAACGTCAGGAACGTAAAATCAAAAATAAAACGCGATAAAATTCTTAAAATTAGTTTTATTTCAAGGTAAAGAGAAATTAAAATTATCTTCCAACCGCTACGTAAAGTCATTACATACCATTAACAGAATCCAAGTGCCCCACACTGAAACATGTAAACATAGGCACTAGGATCTGTTAGCACTCCACTCATTAGAAAGTAAAGACGTATTTATTGTTATGTTTATAGTTTTTAAGCTAAAAATAAGAATGCCTTAACGAAGGGCGTGAGAGCTTGCTTTACTTCGTTCACACCTTGCACGTGTAGTGTCATGAGTTTTGATTACCTAAAGGAACGTGTAACTTGGCTATTTTTGTTCAAATTAGGGTGCCGCACGCGGTCTTTTACGAAACTTGTTACGTTGTTTCCTTAAAAAATTAAATTAATTATCCTGTCGCAACAAATATGTGAGATGGTTTTGAGTTTTGGCTTGGATTTTCTTTTTTAGATTTAATTAAGTTTCTGACAGGAAATAAATTATATTATTTTAATACTATATTTCGGGCATAATACTTGTTATAATATCTATATAAGACACAATGGAGAGGAAGTAAAAATTAATAAGTGTTGCCGCTAAACACTAAAATAAATATAAAAAGCAATGTAGTTCAGAAAATGACACTATAATAGAAAATCGTGATCAGATTATGGGAAAAGTAAGGAACATGATAATTAAGCATAAATACAATGTAAATAGCTATGACGAGGGAAGGTAACACTATCTCTTGGAAACATTAACATATTTTGTATGTATGTACCGTAAACCGTCCCCGGTTTTCGTCTTCAAGAAATGCCCAGTCTATACATGTATTAAACGTGATACCTATGTTAGTATAGTTTAAAGGAACCATTTCTAAATCAGATAGTGTACGTATAATATATGCACTTATAGTAAGTAGTACGAGGGATATGTTTGTAAGCACAGTTATTTATTCATCCATACCTAACATTTTATTTAGTTAGCACAACATAAGTTTTCGTGAAAATATGGCTACAGCCAATGCAGATTTTTAAAATACCATAACTGTAATATTATTTCGTAAATCAATATTCGTTATTGAAAATAATAAAAACTAAAGTCGCCTAACTCTCGTATGGGGATGCGTGGGAGTCGGAAAAGCTTCATCAACGCGTGCGCCTGACCTCAGAGCCCACGCACGTAACTGTACTGTATATAAGGTGTAACAATAATAGTGTGAAATATTTTGACTAAGCCAACAGTAACTTATAAAGGTAGCATTCCGAAAGAAATAAATCAAATTAATAGACATTTAAGAAATTACATTATGTACTGAGCGCATGGCTAAATGCTACTGGTGCCTTGTTTAAAAACAAAACAAAACTCATTAACCCAATTATGCTATACATCAACGTGATCTATATAACTTACTCATTCATCTGTTAAATTGTTTAACGTAATTTTTGTTCCACCTTCTATACTACAAACGAAAAATATATTTATTAAGCACAACGGTACATTCCAAATGATTTTTCATTCAAGATGAAATTAAGAATTTCGCAATAAAATCCTTTTTATTGAACACAATAAAGTTACATCAAAGAAGTACAATCAGACGGTATGACAAAGAATAATTATTGTGTGGCTACAAATAAATATACATAAAGCTCGTTTTTGTGTGGTAATTAAATATTTAATAATCATTGGTTTAGGGCCCATAATGCATAAAGATCCGAAATCGTGTTGAACTTGAAAGAGATGAGTGTGATCACGAATCGTAATCGCTAATGATGTAAATGCTTTCTTAAGACAAGGGACTATAAAATGAAATTTAAATCTGTGTTCGTGTTCGACGTCTTTCTATAAAACTTGTACAATTAAACAGTTACATTTCATGTAAGTACGTCGAAAACTTTACTTCCCTCAGTTACTCCCTATACACACTAGTTACTAATCAGAGTTAATTTAATTAGCGATAAATAAGTTTCGGTCCCCTGATTACGTATTTGGCCTAGTCTAGCGATAGCAGTGACAGAAATAATCGCGCAATATTTGCTTTCAATCGCATTTTTTATGACATCGCAGCGCTACGTAATACGAATTAGCGTTTTGAAAGCATGTATTGCGTTATTATTGCTATCGCTAGGCTTTTACAAGTTACGTAATATGGGGGCCGATTTCCTCTGATAACAACTTGCTATCATTTTCAGAAAGGTAAACTTATCAAATTGTAATTATTTACGACAGACATTCCACATTCATACTCACAATTTAGAGGGATTCAGAGCGGTAGGAAGACCATATCAGACCACAGATAGGCAGGATGGACCTGCCTATCTGTGGTCTGATATGAATGATATACGAACAAGGTGGTTGTAAATGATAGTATGACACAAAACAAATGAATCGATCCGCAAGACACACCCACGCCAGAATAGGAGACGGTGAGTAGGATGATCATAATGATGATAATAAAACAGATCTATCTTAGAATAAGAGATAGAATTAAATAATCGTTATGGAATATAGTGACTTGCATCATGATTTTGCTACAGTACTTTGATGCGGCTCACCAGATCATTTTTATCCTTATATCGCCAGGTTAAAATGTTGAACGCAATAAAGGCCGTTCTTGGAATTTTCATTTACTTAATCATGTGCGAGCATGTATGTTAGTCAGAGATACCTACACGGTAACACGAGTTCTTTAAGATAATTTTACAGGTGCACCAATATAAAATTTCCTTATAAAAAATATACACATTACTTCGTAATAAAAGAACTTATCTAATCACTCCTTTACATAGTTGAGCAAACGCATTTTTTTGATAAGATACAAATGTAATCTTTCTCCTATATTTTTCGTTGAAAATAATGTGTAAGGTGTTTTTATACAATCTTGTACGTGAAGATGAGTAATGAGCCTCGCAGGTCTGCAAGTGGGGTCAATTTGTCAGTCGCAACGTCAATCTGAGTCGCGGGTATTGAACTTGACCATGATTCGAATCACAAAGTCAATTTCGATTTATATTCATGTATTGCATTGGCCGGCCGAGATGCCTTTAATAATTTGAAAGGAGAATACAAAAAACGTATGAATACTTGCAGCATTTCAAAAATTAAAGTGAGTGGCTTTTTGTTTTTTTTATTTTAGATCCTACTGTTGCATTTAAATAAATTCAGTTTAATTGTATACTTACTGTAGCTTTATTAAAAACACATTGGTTGATAGAGATTATATTGGCTATAGTGTAAATATTGTATTTAAAGTTACTTTTAGTAATTCATTCGACTTTTAATAATGCATGTCAAGCTTGGGTAGATAACAGTAAAACCATACGTTACCTGCCTACCGACTTGCGAAGACAATGAAAGGTAGACGTTCTGATGAATGAGTAAAGTTTTGTATTGAAGGCCAAGCTATCAAATGTCGTTCCGTACAGAGGCACCATGTGGAACGCTGTTAGCTTTCACTGTGAATGCTTGTAACTTAAAACCCGGCACGGAGTCGGGATAAGCTTGCTTGTGGAAGGATTAGGCAGATAGAATATATGCTTGAAACTGAATTGGTTAGAAATCTACAGCAACTTTTATTTTGTTGCCGTACGTTCATCGTACGTTACCCAAAAGTGGAACTAAGAAAACACCTTGCTCCTTGTTTTATATACATTAAATTATTATAAAACATAGATCACTAGTACATATAGCTCATATATTCTAGTCGTAAGTGACAGGAAGAAATTGTAAAAATACTAGCACGCATCGTGAAAGTTAACACATTGTAATCTGTTATTACAATCATAAATTCCCGGAAATAAATATAGGGCGAACTACTAAAGAGTGTTATGATCATTTGAGGCTTGACCCGTTACAAACATTTTAGCACTACTTAACGTCGTAATCAATTGTACTTAGAGTATCCACGTTAATTAGAAGCGAGTATTTGTACTGGCCAAGTGTGTCTACAGAAATGTACGGGTTGTTGAGGGCTCGTTCTGCCCACACCCCCATCCCACGTCCCATTGTACCTACCATAGAACATATTTACATCACAATAAGTTGGCTTTGGTTTAACGCCGCGTCATCCTAAGGGTGATGTATTTTCAATATTTAACTATCAGAGGCTTTCTTTAGACATCGAAGTGATATCGAATTAATAAAGATCTCTGAAAATAAATGCATGACAAAATTTAGGAGATGACTTGACGGGAACGTCTTGAGTACTTCATAATGATTTTTACTTTATGTACTCTATGATGGATTTTTCGTGATGTGCTTAATGATGATCTTTTCCTTAATGTCTTGGCACAAACGAAAGGAGGCTTATAGTTGGCAGTGGGTAGCGATAAGCTATGGTTGATGATGCTCGGAATGTTTCAGCGTTTACGATTTCTGAAGCTGTTGTGCCTTTACGATGCAAGCCGAAAGTTTACAAGAATATATGAATTTGTCTCTTTTCCTTGAAATATTGTGATGTCATCTAGGCAAATTATCTATTAATCTATATATGTATATATAAAATATATAAAGTCGTGTTAGTTATACCATTTATAACTTAAGAACGGGTCGACCGATTTTTATCTTTTTTTTTTTTTAATTTGTATCCGCCCAAATAGCAGAATAACTACATATTATCACTTGGGAATAATTCCCAAAAAAAAATATTTTCTCATACATTTGATTCTGAGGCGGTACGAAGCTTGCGAGACAGCTAGTTATATCTAAATCTATTAACGATTTATGAAACCGTATCTTTTTTAATTGACTCTTCAGGAGGTGACTAAATGTTAATAAACCACTGCTTTTTATAATTACATCGATAGATTTCTCAGAACAGATAAAATCTTGCAACGATATTTAGCGTTCACTGGACTAAAACAGGAAAAAGCAACGAACTCAAGAACTTATTTATTGCAATATCAGACATAATAATGATAGCTAGCATTACAATTTTGTTCGCGGGAAGTTAATGTGTAACTTAAAATCTGCCTCGAAGCAAAAAAAATAACGATGTTGTAGTATAACCGGACGGCAAAATTTGATTCGTCAGTTGAATAATTTGTTCTTGCAACAAAAAAAAAATACCATTGTTATCATTTTTCAATACAGTGTATGTATGTACCCTACTGCTTCACGCGATGCGAATAAGAAACGAAAAAAGAAAACTAAATATTGATTTCTTATATTTACGCGAATACTACACATTGAAATAAAACCTATTTGAAGGATTTTATCGCGTTTATTTTCTGTTGCAAGACCTCAAGACACAACGAGCACTTTCTGCATAGATTGTACCGTAAACAACAACAAAATATGAGGGTACCCCAGTTCAAACTTTGACACTAGAACGTCAAACACCTCAGTCCTCCCGTGACCGTGGTCGCTGTAAAACGTCGGAACGTAAAAACAAAAAATAAACGTGATAAAATCCATAATTAAGATTTATTTCAAAACAAAATGTATCACAACGAAGGGTGCCAGAAAGAACTTAAAGGTGCAGACAAACTGGGGCATCCACTTGTATTTGCGAGGGCAGTGTTATTTAAGTATAAAGATTCATAAGTATAACGAAATCGTTGCCCTGCCACATTTAAAAGCCAAGATAAAAGGCCGTAAGATCCGAGAGGAAACCATTAACTAACTAATGCTTCGAAAATGCTGATGGCAAATGGTGCCACCCGTACTGATGACACAAAATATGTTATAACACCAACTATATATGTATATTCCGTTAAACTAATTAAAGTTCCGTTACAAATCCAACATGTATGCAGGTGCACACAGCTTATGTAATATTTATGTTATTTGGATCATCATAGGCGAGATGGCAGCAAGGTTATTAACTTCTAATATATTTATTGTATATTATACGTGGCACGTGGTTAATTGTTTAGTTGAAATATATTCAAGAAGAAAATTGTAACATCGGGTCATTTGAAAGGACTTTGAACAAGCTTTGCAAGGGCTTTTTTTTTCTTAGAACAAAACGCCTCCTATTTAATCAAATTATGATCTCTTTCACTGTATGATATCAGTTCGAAAAACTAGAAACTGGGTCGAAACGAAGTAGACCGTAAAAGATAATCGTCTAATACCAACAAGCGCAGCCGGTGGCTAGGTGTCCAAGTATCGAATATCTGTTTCGTAATGCGATCGTCGGTCACGAATCGATATAGCTTATCTCGCATGTTTGAATTACGATAAATGGTGGATGCATCGCGTTGCATTGGCGCGTTCTATAAATATTTAATTGTGACACTGTGTGCTAAGTGACGAAATTATTGTCGTCAGAATATTTTTTTTTTCTAAGTCAAGTCATCAAGTTCATATCTTCCGCACAGTTTAGTTTTTAGGGGAGGAAGCATATTTATAGTTCACGAGGAGCAGTTATTCAAACATTTCAGTTTATAGGCCAGACGCCCAGAACATATCAAAGCAAGTGAATAGTTTCACTTGGGCAAATAATACTACCATCTGCTGTTGGGAAATGAATCCGAATAATATAAAAAACACAGAGACGGTTTAATTACGCTCGGCGTTCCGGTTATAATTATTGCCCGAAATAACTAGTTATAATTATTGCCTGAAATAACTATTTATAATGCGAACATAATAGAGTATTTGATACCACACGTGTCGGTACACACGTCGCTCTCGGCTCAGTGGGCATCGTTCCCGCAGGTGGGTGCCTAACGGTCGCTTCACAACGTAACCGGTTAAACCGACAAAAGTACATACATACATGCCTGTCACATTTGCGCGCCAAACTGTTTTTTTAGCTCTTAGTGACTAATAGGCACAAATGAAACAGGTCCTTTAGTGACATAACTTTTGAAGAATGTTGTCTATGTGTGTTTATGTGTGATATATCTATCAGTTTGATGATAATGATACGACTTGTATGGAATCCATTTCGAAGTGGCTGTAATGAATTTGCCGCGATTCGGTGAAGCCTGTCGACTTCGAAGTTTCGTGCGGCATTTTCCACTTCTTCGTGTACTCTTACAATTTTATATATTACTAGTATTAAGTATTTACTTTACATACACATATGGCATTTTTATTTTGATCTTGCTACTGTTTTATGGAAAATTGTGCTTTGAACAAGAATATTCAAGGGCGAATTTCAAAAAGTTGAACTGAGTCCATTGCAGATGTCCAATTCGTATGCATGGAATATTGTGATTGTGTAATGGCAACATTGCCATGCGAGCCTGGAGCAAATATAAATAACGCAAGCGCTTGCGCTGCCGGAAATTAAGAACATTAACATTAATCTCTCGGATCGCTTACCATTCTAAAAGCTCGGACGTATATTGGAAATTATAGTTAATCTTGACGTTTATATACAGCTCAAAACTGAATGATAGCAAACTAGCACTGCCCTTAAAGAATTGACGCCGTTTTCAATAGTTATTGTTCCCCTCTTTTTTTTCAGTGTTGCCACATTACGTGCTAAAAACGATCGAAACACCTCTCGCCTGTCTCAAAATAATAACATGCTCATGCGACTTTTAAACACGTAACGTGGATCGACAAATAGGGTGGCTCACCCTTCTATACGAGACTCGTTTTATGGCTTTTTACAATTTGGGTAAGCAAGCACTGATTGTTGTCCTAGCAGCTGCTCGTAGCAGGGATTAACGGTGAGTATAAATAACTTTTTTTTCGTTACCAAGGTAAGCGTGGAAACGATAAGACTAAATCTGATCGTATGTCTAATATTAACACTTCTAGGTGCAAGGTTAATGATCATGAATGATGAGATAAACGAATACGCATGAAAAAAAAAACCGTAAAGAAGTAATCATCTGGAATAATAAATTACGTTCAGAATGAATGATAGCAGAATGCGGAACATACAATCTCAAGAGAACAGAAATTCTATACTAGTTAGATTGTTATGCCGTGTAGAATATGTCGGTACAAGGAAGTAAAAGATTTAAAAAAGCTACAGCTAATATCAATAAATTGTACATTTAATAACCATTGCTCCACTAGACATTTAACTCTTATTTTCCTTACAGTCACAGATTATCGACGACCTGATTAGCGCAGTTGGTAGTGACCCTGCTTTCTGTGCCGAGGATCCCGGTTTCGAATCCTGGTGAGGACAAGCTTTGTGTGATGAGCATGAATGTTTGTACCCGAGTCGTGAATGTTTAATATCTATATAAGTATTATATACTGAATTCGCCCTCAGTCCATTGTATGGTACCCATAATACAAGCGTTGCTTAGTGTGGGACCGTATAGTTGGTGTGTCCGTCTGGCGATATTACGATATTACCATTACTATTAACTACAGTTTCAAAAACAGATTGCCGACACAACAAACGATTCATTTATACTTATACTAAACTAGCTGTTACCCGCGAATTCGTCCGCGTGGTATTTAACAAAAAAAGGTTTTCTAAAATAAAAGTAGCCTAAGTTACCTCTTGTTACATCAGCTATTTGCCAGTGAAAGTCCCGTCAAAATCGGTCCAGCAATTTCAGAGTTTAGCGGAAACAAACAAACAGACAGACAGACAAATTAAAAAAAAAGTTTTTTTTGTATATTTACCGTGTATACCTCCAAATGCACTTAGTAAAAAGCGATTATTTTAATATTACAAACAAACACTCCAATTTTATTTATTTGTATGTATAGATAGCTTCATCGCAGCAGGTCCACAATGAATGAACGTCAACTTTTCATATCTATAAACGGTCAATATGCAGGTACAAAATCGTCTGTCCGAGTGCCGAAACCAGTAACGCAGCGTTGCGCAGCCGCAGGGTCGTTCACCGCCGCAGTCGGGCTCGGCGACGCGAATATATCATCGTTACATGATCTCTGGGACCAGGTGACATAACTAACTAATGAACTGTAGTGTAATGGTGGCCACGAAAGAATGGCGTGTTTATGAAGATACGATCGTTGAGACAATACATGAGAGAAGGCAGGTCAAAATAATTATGGGAGACAATGGGACTGATAGTCATTTTAAGAATGGTTGATGTGAAATACTATAACCGGTGCCAATACTATTAGAAATACAATTGAATGAACCTTCTCCTGTTTTTGGAAGTCTGTTAAATACGAAATATTGGGAGAGGATACAACAAAAAAAATACACAACGGCCCGTTCTCTTTGGTAGGCACACATTATTGAAAATATAATGATAAGCATAGTCGTGTTCTCTTCAAAATTATCATTCCATCATTTTATTTTTAAATATTCATGGCCGTAATGACGTATTCAATATAAAACAACATGAAATAGCCTGAAAGTTTAGTAACAATGATATGGCGTCACGCTTTCGTAGTGTTCCAATTCCGATCACGGGATAACACATTCGAATTTTAAAGTATTTATTTCATTAAATTAGTATTATTCCAAAAAAAAAATATAACGAGTGCCATAAACCATATTACTCACAATATGAACCTACTCGTATTTGTTAACTTAACCGCAAACAACTGTATCCAAGAAGTAGCATCAGATTTAAAAACAAATTTTGCGTATTGGATGGCATGACAACACATCTCCGTCCTTCACCATCCTAGTTCTCCAAACTAGAGTAGGTAGTGTGTGCAAAGTATGACCCGACAAGCAACAAATAATGCAACGACATAACAATTTGGGCTCTTGAAAAAAAAATGTTTATTGTTATTAAAGATAGATGTCTTTATTGCTTGTTTCTGTCATATTTCTCACATATCTAATAACACATTAATTGCGCTCGATAGGTCAGAGAGAGTGATTTATCTATGCAGACGCAATTACGAGACATACGATGACTGTTATCACATAAGTGATTTACCAAGTGTACTTATGGCGTAACTGATATTGTTGCACAGGTTTGTTTAGCAAGTGTTTTGTATCAACATCATTAATTTTCGATTAATGTTACCTAATGTTCAAACAATTTGATAACTAATGTCTTATTTTGTAATTTTACTATTAATTTCTCTTCAATGCTTTAATGTCAAACTTCAAATTTTAATGTTCATCTAAATACCTTTATACTATTTCATTATCCAGTTTCATCTTTTTACAAACTATCATTTAACGAACAATGCGCAATGTTTATACAAGTTTCAACAAAAAGAAACATTGAAAAATGACATCGCTTTGTGATATGAATCGTGGTTATTTTTCATCATTACGGCAATAGTCTTTGTCGATGCATCATGGCGCACCTTCGTAGTGGCCATTATCGCGCCGACGTGCATTCTATCTAAATAATACGTTTGCAATCTGATATTTTCACCATTATTTTTACGCTGTCAACCAACTGAAGCGCCGCATTTATCTATATGATTCACGCCCGAGGATTGTGCAGTAGCATGTGCAATTAGGCGTATTTCAAATGGATTTATGTCATGCACATGCAAACATTTAAGTCTATAATATCGCGCCTATTTTAACCACTAAAAAGCCTTCATATATACACAATTCAGAACCGCTATTCAAACTTCGAAAGCAATATTTGTATAGATGATTTATTTTTTCGATTACAAATACTACTATCACATGATGAAACATGACAGGACCAAGGTAATATCTTAAAAAGGCAAGTCATGCTGCATAATAAACGTGGCAGTTGAACACGCCATTCAAAATCATTCCAATTTGTTCAACGTTTGGTCTTGTTGAACATTATCGATAAAATCATACTTAATTTTAGGAAAGCACTTGAGTGCGAGATCATTTCTTTATATGGTTGTAATAAGTGCTAACGATGCAGCTCACGAAAGTCGCAAAAGAAAGTCCACTTGTAAACTGATGTTGTTGAACCTTTCGAAGGGGTTGCTGCAGGTATGTATGAGAGCAGGCTTGTTTTGACCATATTGGCTCTCTAAGCCACTGCTAATGGTGTCCGCGATATGCGCACACAAAACGGCACTGCTATTAAGCATGCAGCAGCCAGTGTTAATAAGGTTAGCAAGTTGGATATGAGAGTTGCTCTCAAAACACTCATGTATACGTTGCACGGTCGTGTTTGGCCGACACATCGGCGGCATGCGCACACAACGCCCATAATGTATATTTACGAAAATGAAAGTAATAAGCACTAATTGGCACTTGTTTGTCTAAGTTATATTCGAGGTGCAGTGCCGGTTTTTTGAACAACACGACTTGACCATAGGGCAAAGCTTACAAGCAATTCATATAATTTAAGTTGGTTACCACTATTTTTAGATTATCGACATATTGTTATTAAATGGATCTGGTACATCTTATATGGGGTAAACCCGTTAATATATGACTCAATAAAACTTGTCGTTGTACTTGAATCGTTATACAGGGATTACGTTTCACATTTTGATCTACAAAAGATTACAAACATTATACTTTGAAATTTATTACGAATAATATTTGAGTTTGTATACAAATAGACACAGTGGATTCCAGAAATCATATCAAGCTATTCGCACAATCTCAATTTTACGGCCACATAAATTGAAATTGTCTTTCGTAATGGAAATCGTTTAATTCTATTAAATTACCCATCTCAAAATAGTCTAACTTGTATATGTTTGCATTTAACAAATTGTATTTAATTAGAAATTATAATTGAGATCTTAAGTGTTTTATGTTGACGACTTACTAATCTTTTATCATTTTTGGCGACCAATTGTTGGCTGTACTTATACGTTTATGATCGAATATACGTTCTCATCTCTGAATTTCTTCCGCATTCTATAAAACATGATTTATCTTTTGTTAGATAATATATATTTCGTCAGGACCCATAAATTTAACTTCCCCGCCTTCAGGAAATCACGAAGGGGTAATTATGGTAATAATATCCTTTATCTAGTTTCTTCATCCAACTGCATCTCATTCCCACGTACTCTTACGTCATCCGTATATTACACGACGGACCATTAACTTAGTGGTTTCAATTATAACATCAGATTTCGTCCACATGTTTGATTGTTAGATAGTATCTATTGAAACGGCTCTATTTAAGGAT
This sequence comes from Pheosia tremula, assembly GCA_905333125.1. Lineage (NCBI taxonomy): Eukaryota > Metazoa > Arthropoda > Insecta > Lepidoptera > Notodontidae > Pheosia > Pheosia tremula. The sequence goes on along the minus strand of HG995405.1, from coordinate 3,457,644 downwards.
AGTCAAAAACATTTGATATTTCGAACCGAGTAACTCCGTGTCACCTCAATTAATTTATGACCTAACTAAACTGTTTTTGAGTGGATTTATTTAAGTTTTATGTGTCAAAAATAATTTGAAACTAGTGATGAAAAATGTAATGTTGATTCTAAATGCAATTTACTGCTTTCAGGGGAAACATATTTCAATCTCTTCACATAACCAAGTTTGTGGTTCAAAAGCAATAAACTCTATTTGCAGAAGCCACAAAACTGATGTGCAACTATGAAGCCCGAAGCGCGCTCACTTCTCCCATTCTTTGTGCCACATCCAGGCCACCCGCTGCCTTAGCGACCCACCCTCTACAATTAACAATTATTATTGCAAACACGTGACACTTGAACGTGTTAGAACTGTTACCTTATAATTTCTAAGATATCATTGTTAGCATAACAAAGTATACCTAGATGTCTACTTGTTCAATATAGGCTAAAGGTCGTATACTTGAATATAGTTGTGGGTATTGTATTGTCGAACACATAATGTCATGTCAGTGTACATCGGATGAAAAGGATTCTCGAACATTCACACAGTTATAGACCACGGAATAATGTATTATCTTTAAGCATACAAAAACTATCTAATGAACGGAAACAGTTCGGGCGGGACAGGAAGTAGTTTATAAAAAGAAAAAAACGACTAGGTGTGGCGTTCTTTTATATTCGCATTGTATGAAAAGCCAACAATTTTAAATAACCGCCTCCCTGTAGTTATATCGCGAACAATCGATCTTGTCGGCAATGGATCACACGCTGCGCGTGCGCCGTGCGCGGCCAACCATTGTACCCAAAAATATTCTGAATAATGGAAGTTTTCCCCCTTTGTCTGGATAAAAAATGCGGATATTTCGTAAGGGACACAATGGAGCGGAACATCAAAATTCATGACCATATGGGGAAATAAAATTAAAACAACAAAAATGTGTGTTCTTTTCATTAAAACAATTCTTATTTTAATTTATTTAAAGGTGAAAGACTGATCGATATAGTAGAATCCCCAACTTCCTTCCTTCCTTGAAATACAAAAAGTGTGGTTGAAAGTTGAACAAAGGACAGGACTTCCGATCAGCTGCCGTGGCGCCCCACGTTTTTCGGGCTTCATCTAATATTAACTAAGCAATTAGCTGATGATTAAACTAGACGAGATACTAAAAATACCAATAATACGGAATTAATCTTTTTAAACTCTATTTAAAATTTAAACTATGCGTAATTTATGAATTGTTCGCGTTTGTCTTACACGATTAATCCATCAATTTTAGTGTTTGATGATCCTAAATAAATATCAGAAGAATTAATTACAGATTATAAATCCGATTTAATATTGATAGGTATCGTATTAACTTCAAACAAATTGCACTAAATCCTTGGGAATACCTCGAACCCTCGTCAACAGTAACAATGTCGGAGGGGAAGGAATAAGGATTCACATTTTGTTGCTGTGGTTACAAGCGACCCAAATTAAAATACATAGTAACTGTAACATAGAGAAGCACGCAAAAGAAAAGAAGGGAAAAGGCGGCCATTTTTATATTATTTTATTTTATGTCTTGATGCATCGGGTCCATTCAAATATTTTATGCGTCGGATTAGTTATGTTGCCTTTTCTATTACTATATCGTATACAATATCTAGCAACACAACAATCGTTTACACTGTTGGTATTGCCAGCACTTCATTGAACATTGCGTGTGATCAACTTCAGCTGTTGCACAGGAAACTTCTTTATAGGAGTCCGATTTAAACAGGAAGCCTTTCATATTGTAGCAATCAGTTTACGACTAGCTCAATACGTATATTTGTATACGGTCATAACAATCGGTGGATATCGAGAAAGTTAAGTGGATTAGCGATTGCACCATATGCTGGTAACAGGAGGGCCGCGTAAAATTTATGGCTCGGTTATTGCATTACAAGCGCCGATGCTCCTCAATTCGATCTGCCTTCTCAATCTTTTTTCCATACCTACGCTTAATTAAACCGTGCACAGCAAACAGCAGTCTCGAATTGATCGAATGAAACCTCGCATTGATAAGATAATTCGATGTATTCACATGTAATTACAGCGAACAATAAAGTGTTTATGCGATTGTGAGTAAGAACAGGTTTTATAAAAATTATTAAAGCTGTCGCCACAAGGCTTTGCTTCCAAAAATAAGGAGCTGACAAGCATGTTTAATCAATTAGGCAAATTTTGTTAAAAAAACAGTTGCGGAGTTAGTTTTTTGTAACGTAACCTACTTATAAATATTTTAATAATTTGCATATTAGCTAATTGTGGTATTGGCGCCTTCCGCATTGGTTCTAAGCTTTGCCTTTTGCATCACCAATCAAAACTAGACGGAATTGCGTAGGTACTCTCTTATGTTGTGTTATGTTGAAACGTGCCGTGAACTAGACTGGCACCGGTTGTCGATGTGTGTATATAATTAGCGTGGGCTGTAAAAGGTCATTGTCACAGCCTCACACCATCACGAGAATAAGATTTAAAATAGACTTAACGAATCTATTGTTCTGACTTATTTGAATACATTAATCTCTGTCTCAAGATGATACCTATTATGTTACTTTGCGTTTTGAGCCTACATAACCTTAACATAGCCTCTACATTGTTCAAGTTCATAATTTAAAATAATTTGATAAAATTAGAAAACAGCGCGTAATGACGAATGAAAACGGTTTGGAAATTCTGTAAGGAATTATGTTTCTACACACAACTTTAGATAAATCAACGTAACATGTACCTTGTACTAAATATAATTCCTTATCCAAACCAACAAAGTAGCCTCACAAGCCTTCCCCGCATGCGGACTCTCAGCGAGGCAATGAGAGATGACATCGCTCGCCCGAGGCATGTGCCCAAGTCAGCGTCGCTCGCGAGGCTGCACGTTTGGTCTGTACACGGCTTATGAATTTTGAAAGTTCTTGACGGAGTTTTGTCTACATCAAACAAACGTGAAACGTAACGTCATAAATTTGAATCTTATCAAGCCACATAAATTGGTCTTAATATTAAAGAGAAGTTTTCTCGTGATTTAAAGATCATTAGTTAATTTATATGACGGCAGCTGAGCTAAGTAAGTAATTAATTATATTATACAAATTCCATTCACTTAACCGGATATTGTTCAAAAAACAATAATTCATCAGCGCCTTTATACATAAACCACCAATTCTACCGTTTATTCAAAGATGTCCAGTCATTAGCGAATTCTATCCCGAGTTATGAATACAAAAGCTAGCATTAGCCAGCCGGCTACCTGGAATGCCTTCTTAGAAACATGCGACAAAAAATTCAGCTTCCCTGTGTGCTCAATAGTTCCCACAGAGATGGTCGAGAGGGGTGAATATCTCAAGTGCAGTTTTTGTACCTTCTATTTGTAGAGTGAGATAATAAAACTCTAACGCAACTGACTTTAGAAAATGTTGAACAATCTTGCTTAATAATACCGATGCTGCGAACCATGTAATAATCGTTACATAAGTAACATTATTATGTTGGTACATATGATGTGGATTTGAGTTACCTACCAAATTTGCAGTTTACACCTCATGCATTAAATCCCTGGGAGCGATAAACCTTTCAAAAGGTATTATTTTTCGTAATTTATTCAGGCATAAAGTATTAGGGATAAAGCCGTTAGATTTAAGTTGAAGCTCAGATTACTCGACGAAGACTTGCTTAATACGCGGCGACTGCAGTCATTCAATAGCCTGCAAAACAACACCAAGGAAAGGCACTATCGGGGACGAAAGGCGACACCGAAGCCTGTGGCATTAGATCTATAGGTGACTAGGTATTGCATGGGCACAGTACTCGCATGCTATGTTTATTATTACCGTTCCCAGGCATAATGTCACCAGCACTGTTTGTTTAAACGCCACAATTACCGAACCTATAGTTACGTGTTGCTATGTCGATATCATCATAATGTTTTCGAACATATCATAAGTGTTAAACAATCACTTTAATTGCTTCATGAATGTCATAAAAAACGATAAACTTTACACTGTGAGACTTGACATTGATCGTATAAAATGCACAGCTGCGCGCAGTACATCACTTGTAAATACAAGGATTTTCCAGGACGCCCCAGCATGATGTCATAGGCGTAACAAGACTTCCAATAAGCACTTGAGTTGTGCGCATTTGTTTTGCGTGTCCGCTTATGATCTTTCGTTGAGCACGCAGGGCCCGTATGCGGTAATAAGTTACTTATTATGATAGACAGTTGAAACATCGAGACCGGACCGAAAGCATCATTACTCAAACATCGTGCGAATATTTATCAACGCACTAGAGGTAAAATTGTCTTTTAGAACAGTGACGATAATATTGATGTAACTTTCGCTGTCAAGATTGATCAGTTTAGCAGGGATAAAGCAATTCTTGTCTGATCGAATTGGCAGCTATTGTGTTAATTTACAACGATGCAATCGCTCGGAATACATAATTCATATTAGCTCAGTTTGAAATGAGGTGTAATCTAACGATCTTACTGCTTAATAGCCATTCAGTTTATCAGAACAGTTATTTGTAGACTATAGATTATTGCGTTGGGAATAAAAAGAAAGCTAGCCAAATAAAAACAATTTATTTGCTCATGTCATTTTTTAATTGGTTCTTTATTCATGTTCTGTGTTATATAATATGATTTATGGCCGCCTGTGTGCTTCTTTGTTATGCTACCATACTAATTATAGATTTGTTCCAACTAGATTAGATTTGACGCGATAATTTTAGAAAGTGTTTTAAAAATTGTGCCGTCTGTACATATTTATACCTTTTAAGTTGTAACAATGTTTTCGTGTTGGTTTATAATGGTTCGAATCGAAATATCGAGATGGTTTATAATATTTATTTATACGCGTACCCTATACTTAATTCAAACGGCACGGCTTGATAATAAGATTTATATACCAATGTGGGATCAGATGTAACCGACAGTAACGGCTGTAATGGAATTATCTGATTGGTTAGCTAGAAATGTATCTCTGTATCTCAGATGCGGGCAACGGATACTTTAATATAACTAGTTACTGTATAATTTCCTGCTGTATAATAAAAGAAGCCTGTGATTTATGATGACACCGTCACGACCTATCATTATAATATCGTCTTAAGGCGAACGGGTAGCGATATCGAATATTATTCGGGATTTATTGGGCATCGGACTGTATTAAAATATGATAACACCCAGATGCCATTGATCGTATTAACATCGGCTTAAGTAAGCCGTGACCACCATTAGTTCAGTCGGGTTCTTGTGGTATGTTATAGAAACTAATATTATTATAAGTAACATCATTTCCATTAGAAATTTTTGGAACACCAGAAATTCTAATCTTATTTCTACAACAACACATTGAAGAAAACAACTTAAGCTTAAGTAACGTAAGTAACTTTAATTATACGACTACTTAGAAACGACTATTTCAGTTAAATTCAGCTATTATTATTAATTAATTCGTATATTTCGTTTACTGGATATTGTATTATCTATGAATGAACTTTACCTTATTGAAACAAGCATGTGAAATAGCAATTCCGTATTGTCACAGGGTTCTTTGTTTCCTAGATAACATGAGTCCATGACATTTGATCGTTTACAAATGCAAAGTAGACGTGTATAGTTGAATGTTGAAGGCGAATCACAGGGAACTTTAGTCGTGTTTTGTTTCTAACAGGTAAAATATGCATTACGCACATTATACAGGTATTATTTCATTATGTAGGTTTTTGTTGGCCACATTGAAGATATCATATATATGTGTGTGTACTACTTATATTATATTTCCAAGATTTTTTCTCTAAGCCCATATTTATTGAGAACAAGCGACAAATTTTGCGATTAAATGCCGACTTAATTAATTCTTACGACACGAATTCTTTTTATAGTTTCAAAGAAAACTGATAAGCACCTTATCGGCCAACGAACTCTACAACAATTGCATGGATGTGGATAAGTTGGCTATTAACTATGGAAATGTAACGCAAATACAGACTGTTCATGTTGTAGTTAAGTTAATATTATAAGTATTTAGGTGAGTTAAGTATCTACATAATTTGCAATAGATAATTACTCGACCTATTCCGTTACCCAGGGGTGGTGGCAGATATCTCAGACGAGATAATCATACGCTAAAGAAAAGTGAGGTATATTATTTAGAAATAATTATAGCGGTGCTTAATATTCATGTTCTTTACATACAAAACATGAGGAAGGTAGGACATTTCTGTGAAGTAAAAAATACTTAATTACGTACCTAGTTAATATACTTAGTGTACCCTTCACTTTACGTACACATTACGCGGTTAGTGTACGGCTATAGATAGCATCTGTGCAACCAAACAGCTTACTTCTGGTTATAAATTATGGAATATAACGCGTAACAGCACCTACTTACTCATAGGCATTTGGTTAAAGATAAATTTACGAAGCGATCGAGGTAATTTTACATTTATACAAGTAGGTAAGCTAGCAAAACAATAACAGTATCTCTTACTGGGAATACAGTAAATAGCTTGCTTTCTGTTGTTGATAGCTGTCACACACAATTACGTAATCCACTTACACAGCTGTACAAGGTCCGAGGATAACGTTTTTTATTCGACGTTGAGTCGAACGCAGACTGTATTCAATTTGAGAGGTTCTTTACAGTACAAACAAATAAACGGCGCCATAAAAGGACGGACCTCCAAGAGTTGACACTAAAAACAACACTTAGCGCTTATCGTCCAGGTGAAAGGTTGTCCAATGAATTGCGCTGTTTACTCTCACCACAAAAGCGACTTGGTCAACGCCTATTTTTGTTTGTTCCTTTTGTTTATCTCACTTGGTTTTCCATTTCAAATGCACTGTTGAGTTTCGTGTCGATGCCAATTGTCTGCTACTGAATAGTCGTGTCTAGATCAAACAAACGCTCGAACGTTTCCTACGAATTTGGAATGCACGGAGTTGATACGAGTTGTCTAGTAGCTACCTAGTTGGGAATTAATCATTTGATACAACAGTCACGATATCCATGTTCGTTATTGTTCTATTGCCGCGAGCTATCCTATGAATGGGGAAGTGTGGCCTAAAGTCATGGAGTCTTGTCACAAGACTAAGATTTAATTATAGTTAACATTACACTGTTGTTCTATTGAACATTAATAAAAAATGCTAAAGTTGACGTAACTGCGCGACGCTGAAGTCTCGCAGAATCAGTCTCATTGGTCTTTGGGCACCACTAATAATAGGCTAGACCGCGGGTATAAATAAAAGGAACCAGGAATTCCATCGTTCAAGAGTTAAATTCTTGAGCGGTCAGTATTATCAAGTGGTCTCGAGCATTGGATGGGTTAAAAATTATCTCGAGACGTTTTTATGGTTCGCATTGGAATCTGGGAGTTTTTTTCCCATCGTGGGTCCGTTCGAACGCTCAAACAGGTTTTTAGATAGCGCTGCGAGTAATGCATCAACGTGGTGCGTTTTTGTAAAGGCGGCGTATTCAAGGAGGACAAGGTAATGAGGTTTCGGAACGATCCTTTCAATGAGCTTAATTTACAAACGCTCGTCTCGGCGTCGTTTTACTAGGATCTGATGGACGTAAGGAGCTTACCATTAATAAAACTACCAATGTACCTATTTTATAAAGGCTATAACCTGTAGGTACCTAACCTTTGTGAAATAGGAACACCTATTAATACCTGTAATATACTTATTAAAAGCGTTATTTTTCTAAAAGTAGGTAGGTAGGTATCAGTGCGTCATACGGTCAACTTTAGACCCAAATGGACAGGTTTGTTGAAGATGTGGAAATGCAGTAAGATTTTGGTGTAAGCCATAGTAGGTACCTACCTACCTAAGATCAAATTAGTACTTATAGTAATTAGGAAATGTGTATAGGTATAATTTCATTCAATGATTTGACTGAATTACTTGCCTACCTACCCACCTATTAACCTTAAGGTTATCAGAATCCTAGTGACCAAGTTTATTAATGATTCGATAGACAGCCTAAATTGAGATTATTGCTAGTTACAAGCAACGATCCACAGAATGGTAGATACTATATATCACGCTATGACCATTGCGGGTCAAACAGCAGAGCAAAATCGATGGTTGCGCGGGAAGAGCAGTGAAACCTTACTTACTTGATTAAAGACTACACAAACTATCCGGCTTTCTTTCCTCAGGGTATCTATGACAGTAGTCATGATGTGTTACCCACTTTATAAAAATAATGAGTTTTACTTACGGACTGGCACTTTCTTCGGATCATATTGTTCGACAAGTTCGTTTATTTTCTCGATTTTCGTCTGCGCCACTTGCGACCGCTCCGTGATGTCTTGCAGTTGCGTCGTCAGCTCGCTGAAGATATCCTCGGCCAACAGCACGAGCGACGCGAGCTGGCGAAGCGCATTGCTCAGGGTGCAGTTGGTGACGGCCTGCAACTCCTCGTCACACACCTTCGGCGTCCCATCGTCGCCACGCAAACTCGTCCGCGATAGAAACTTAGGTTCCACCGCACGTTGCACGAAAGGCATTTCGATACTAGTCTCGATACACCTCGAACCACTTACTCACCCATCCCTGCGGCGCGAATTAAACGTAATTCCGACATCCATTCAACACATCAACACAAAAAACGTCAGGTAACCGCCACTTTGAATTAACCGACATCCTGACCCGTGAACTTTCACTATTAGGCGGTATTTTTGCAGTACTCCGCGGTTTTCGTTATGCTCTAAATATTGTTAGTCAGTTTTAGTTCATGGATTGAGATTTAAAAGTTAACAAAAACTTTTTATATTGACGAAATCCCGCCATATTAGTCGGCACATGATACACTACAGATAACACCTGCAGCTGCCGGTCGAATGATGACGATAATGGTTGAACGAAGCGGTGTTTGGTGTTGCTACTCCCATGATTTTAATATCCTTATTTTTATTTATATACTACTAGGAGAGTTAAGTAGAGAAGAACGTGAGAAAAATAAGATTCACGGCAACTGACTCTTATTTATTGTAACTTTGCAACAGTTTAAAAGACACCGTCTGGAGGACTTTTGAGGCTTACAATTTCCTATGCTTTATTTTTTACCGTTTTCGTTTTTTTTTACTTTTACCTTTTAAATTCATATTTACGCATTTTTTTATTCAATGTATACGCTAGCAGGTATATAATACCATAAACAAATACTAGTGTAGAGTATATAATATTTATTATGGTGAGAGTAATTACGAATTCAAATAATTTGAATTTATATATTTTACACTAGATATTATCTATTATTAATAATAGATAATATCTCTTATTATCTATTATTATCTATTATTATCTATTATTAATATTATCTATTAAATATATAAATCTATTATTAATATTATCTATTATTAATAATAGATAATATCTCCCCGAAAAAGTGTAAAAGATATAAATTTTGGAATGGCAACATTATTTATTTTAAAGTACGACATCTAGTAGGACGTCAATGAACTAATTTTAAAAATTAAGAACTTCGTATAGCACTGGTTTGAGTATTCCATACAAGATGGCACTTATATCATTTTTTCAGAAAAAAGTTCTGAGCCCTAACAGTAGATGGAGTCTATATCGTTAGGCTTTTGTGTTTGTTTTCAATATGGAGTACACGAGGACGAGTCAGAAAACATAGTGAGTATTTACGTACTTAAGATTATGATGGATCCATTCCCGTTAAAAAAAAATATACGATATAACACGTTTCCAGACGTTCGAATATAAGGTAGTGGTTTGACCAGTTCGACGACCAGTTCAACATCATACAGCACAGTCGGCATAAATCTTTAGATATGTCCACTAAGGATACACCGCATTATTGTAATATAATTAGGTATTATTATTTTTATAAAAAAGTAAGTAAGTAAGTAATAATAAATTATTTATATTTATATAATGTGGTGAAATATCTAAAATTCTTAGGCTGCACCATTTAGGTCATATGATATCCGATTTTAGTAGCCTACGAACATTATGTGACTAAGTGCTTTAGGAAAAGGGTATTAAAATAATGAAAACAATTTTAACACAAAAAATTATATTTAGTATATTTTATTATAACAAAGCGTTTCAGCGCGACATTTTCCATCTAGATACATCTTATAACCTAGGTACTTATTTATCATTCTCTTATATGCCTTACGTTCCTAAAGTAGGTACCTAAATACATAATTATTGGCAACATTATTCAAGAAGGGTGTATTCCTTATAAAATATTTTCTTACTACTACAAAATCTCAAAAAAAAGTTTTAAAATTACTAATACTAACCAATAAGTTATCAACAAAACACGAATATTTTTTTCTCAAAAAGCATCTACCCATTGATAAAAAATAGGCTAGATGTTATGGAAAATCCTTGAAAATGAGGTTCTAGTGTAAGTTTTCAACCGATTTCAAACGCGATTACCTATAAATAGGTGAATAGTTAGCCTTATTTTAAACATGAAGTTCATTTAATTTAGAGATGATAAATATTTATATTTTAGTTTATAAGTTATATAGACATAGACGCAAGTACTCGCAAATGCCAATTATTTGAATGATCTAAGGACGTACTTACTAAAAGTTGAAGATTTTTAAATTTAAATAGCTGTATTTCGTGTCCCAATGACTATTTCATACATAATATGTCGAGCCATACACAGCTTATAGCTCGGTTTTAATGTTGTGTTATCATCACAAGATACAAATACATAGAGATACAATATCGATGCTTGCTATGCACGGGATAAGCCTCAGGTAAAGCTAGTGTATTTTAAAAATTAACATAATTTACTAAAATAATTGAAATAAAACAAATTTTAAGGATTTTATCGTCACGACGTCAACCACCTCAGTCCTCCCGTGACCATGGTTGCTATAAAGCAGCCGAAATGTCGGGAACGCAAAAATTCATAATATAAACGCGATAAAATCCTTAAAATTTGTTATATTTTATTTTGTAGTATTCGCGTAAATATAAGAAAATCAATATAACAAAACATTGTCACAGTTGGCAAAATGAGTACATAGAGGATAAATAGATATATTATAAAGCAGGTAGCCCTTCTAAGGTAGTCCGTACTTTTCATATTTGCATGTAAGTACAACACCGTTTTAACACTTAGCAATCTAAACAATTAGCCTCACTATTAGCTTTCATTATTTAATAAGTACAACATACAAAGCTATAATATATTAAAGGTACTTTATGTTTCCCATGAATATATGGACACTTAATTATACGATTATAATGTTAACCTTGGTATAAGTATTTTAGTTTATTATAAGTTCGGTTTACTATCTATTGACGGTCAAAGCATTGGTGTCATAATAGATATAGTTTGTTTTTGTTGTTAAGCTTTATGCTAGATGAATATACCTAACCATGCAGAACTGTGAACTGTTTATAATATATTAGAATGTATAGTCCCAGTATTTTTTATCTTTTAATGAATTTACAATGGCGTAAATAAATTATTTTTGAAAATAAGTATTATCTTTTACATTCATAGCATTTGACTTGATTAGGTACAAACAATAATTCTTATAAAATACTACCTAAATAGAAGCGTCTCTTACATTAATAACAAATTAGTATAGGTACTTATCCGTATAAAAACCATATTTTAAATGATATATCCACTTTAAATTTACATTAATGTTAATTTTGATAATTAACTACATTTCCAAATCCATAAACGCACTGCTTTGCCTTTAACTTACAACACAACATAAGTACATATTACAATTATATCTTATATTACGCGATTCGAAATAAAGGAATTTATGAAATCCTTGATTTTTACATTTTCCAGTAGCACACACTACATAAAAGTTGTACCATACTATATATATTATGTAGTAGGTCAGTACTCATATTTTATATATAAGTATATTATAAGATTATGTATAAAGATATGCATAAAGTTAATCTCAATTTCTACTACAACGATTAATAAATATATTGTGTAATGTACTGATCATTTCTGTGAATAAGTGAGTTTGGTTATAGAATAAAATCATGTCAGAAATTAGAAATCAGAAATATTTTATTAATAGTGTCTTTTTGGTTAGAAGGTATAATCCATAGTTGAAAACTAAGATTTGGTTTCGTATAGATCGTTTTATAACATCATCGTATGCTGAATTGGTTTTGTCGCGTGCCATTATAATGTGCTTTTAAAAGTTGTTTATAAAGATAATAAGTAACCACTATATATTGGAATAAAACTTATTTCATTTTACACTTATGTGAACATAAAAACATAGAATAAACGCGATAAGGTCTGTAAAATAAGTTTTATTTCAACCACTGTGTAATGTTGGTTGTAAAACCCTGATTTAAACTGAACTATCCCGCCTTTTTCTCTTCATGTATCATCTTATACGTGCTTATTTGTTTAGTAACACTGTAGCTTCCGTGCCGATGAAAAAAAAAACTTTAGCAATACAATGCCGATTTAAAAAAAAGACAATCCTGTTGAGCTTCTTGCCAGGTCTTCTCGGTTGAGGTGGCGTTCCGATTCGGTTGTAGAGTTACAAAAAAAATTAAATGTAATATGTAAGTGCCCCCGTAGAGGCCTCTACGAAATAAACGATTTGACTTTGACTGTAGCATGCTACACCTTACAATCAGTACGAAAGTTATCATTACATTAAGTTCACACAGAATATTTCACTTTAGTGAAATTACGTACCATTTACCGAATCATCCTACATAGTACATTCATACGATGAACTCTATTCAAGTTTTGAACACATAAAATGGTATTACTGTTATACATACATGCACATGCATAATATACACTCATACAATTTCATTATAAGAATTACCATATACATTTAGGATACATCACTTATATAGGACATAGTGAATGTCTGTGCGCAGACACGTCGTTCAGAAATATTAAGATAATGATAGGTTATTCGAAACAACAATATGTTTTATAGATATGATAGATCCAAGTAATATGATTATATTTTCAGAAGCTATGTACAAATTGTGAAAAGAGTAAATTTGAAATGATATTTTTTTTAAGATTAGGTGTTGATACAAAGAATTGAAAAAGAGAACGCATATAAAAACAAATCATTTTTTAAACCAACTGAAATACACGAGAACACGAGTACCTACACACACACTAAAATCTAACTTACACTTAACAAAAGTCCAATGAACAAATTAGCGCAAATCAAACGAGTACTCGACACCTTTATCCGCCCCTAGTACCACCAAACACGATTCTTCCGAGCAATTGCCTACCATCTTTAAATACCCAAAAACCCACATTAGTAGCAGATGTGAGCCACCCTTTCCCTAATAGACCAAAAGTCTATTTTGTTTACTAACAATCGGGAGAACGTAATCGTTTCACTTGATTCCCAAGCCAAGATAATATATTTTTCAGCAATCAACAGTAGGTATAAGAAGTTCTTTGTCTTCAACAACGAAATGTATTTAAAGAGGCAGACAAAAGATTATCATTACACTCCCAAACTCACTCCACAGCGGGACTAGCGACGAAACGACCTTTGGCGGTCGGTGAATGAGCACCTCATTTATTTGCGCACCCCGCGCTATGGGTCCACCTCGTGGCAGACCTCCATGTAGTCCGGGTCGTGCATTATGTCCTTGATCATGTCTTTGAGCATCGTGTACCGCGGGAACATCGGGTATACTTTTGAGCTTACGTAATCCGACTGAAAAAGAAATAAAAACTATTATTAACGACCTGATTGGCACAGTTGGTAGTGACTCTGCTTTCTGTACCGAGGGTGTGATGAGCACGACGGTTTGTACCCTGGCTGAGTCATGGATGAATGATATCTATGTAAGTAATTACTGGGACCACCCCAAGCCATTGTATGGTAGTCATATATTAAAAGTTTGGGACCCAACAGTTGGCTTGTTCGTCTGGCGATATTATATAGTAATAATTCGTCACAATCGGTAAGAGTGAATCTTCTATTTACTTCTTAATTACCTTCAACTCTCTAATGAGATTTCGCAGACCGGTGTACTTCTTCAGAAGACGGTACAAATCATTTGTCATTTGCGTGTTTTCAGTTTCTATTTGAGATGTTGTCATATCTGAAAATGTTTAAAGAAATTGTTACATACTGAAACTGAGTCAGCACATACATAAACCATAACTTAGGCAGCATTTTCAAAGAGTAGATACTGAAAGTAAGAACGGAAATGTGTATTTTGTACACCGCGATATTTTATTGGTGTTTTAAATAGGGATAAAACGAGATTTTGCGTAGGTATTTAATGCTCTGAACTAAATCTACCTAAAAAGACAGACGACTAACTAGACTTTTTGCGTTAGTATACCGTAATTTTTATGGTGAGCACAAAAGTATGATATCGCTTACTTATAGAATTAACTTCAATGAAATAAAGGGAAATTATAAAATCTCTACTTTTGTAACTCACGCTAATTTAGTTCAGGAAAGTTTCAAATCATATTCCAAACCATGTTAGCCATACGTTATCGTACAATTTATTAATTAACACCAATCATATCGCAGATTATAAAATCAAATCTCAATTACAAATTACAATCCCGCTTTAATTTATATATCTTTGTGCTGATTCGATTCTAATTCGACTGCAATAAGTCAAGCCATGAAAGGGCTGAACTAATTTTGAAATGTAATTAGGATCGCTTGCAAAATGATTGCAAATGGATTAGCATGAGGTTCACAAAGAGTACAAACCGCCAATTGTTTTAGGATTTTGGGGATTTGTGGTAAATTTTTTACTCGACTGCGGCGGTAGGAGGATAATGTTTTTTTAAGGGTAAGTTGCGGCCAAAAGTATTGTTAAGTGGGAATAGGTATTTATTTAATTTTAATATGACGCTTGATTAAGAATTTAATATGACGCAATATAGGCTCGCTCCCTATTACATTGGGTCTAATTACCATCAGCGAATTGTTAGCGCACTGACTGCAGCGCGCTAACAATCCCCGAACAGGTGTGATAGTGTATAATTACTTTGGCACTTGGCCCTACTGAATATAACTCCTTGCTAACAAAAATGCCCTGAAAGAATAATTCATTAGAAAACAAACGAATTCCGTTTAAAATTACCAAAAAAAAAAACACTTTAGACATAGCACGGGATTTCTCAACGGCCAGTGATTACATAATGCAACAAATCATTCAATATTTTGTGTGATAACTATTACCATTCAGTCTTTCTATTCGTTCCCGCCTATCAGCCGCTTCCTCGGCCAGTTTGGAGGATGTTTTCACCCCTTCTCCCGACTTTTGGGTCTTCTCCATGATGGCACAAGCGCGCAGCACGAACGCCGGCACTGTCTCGGCTTTCTCCTGGCGAGGAATTTCCACCAGAGACCAGTACTGTGTCTCCAGACGAATAACATCCTGGAATAGATTAAAAATATCATAAGGAAATCGCACTGCTAGAGTTGAAGAGGTTGGTAATATGTAATATATAGGTAGCAAAATTATCAAATTAAATTGATAAAATACACTATTATAATTATAAATTAAGGGGGAAGCTCAGGGTCAGGGCGCGAAATTCAAAATGTCTATGGTTTTTATTTTTTTTCGAAAAATTTGGACATCTTTACGATGTAATTTAGTGTTTCGCGATATTAGAATTCTGCATTGGATGAATATAAAAACCATTGACATTTTGAATTTCGCGCCCTGACCCTGAGCTTCCACCTTAATTGGTATTATAAATCATTTTTCCATTGAAATTTTTCGTGCTACAACGCATAGACTATTGCTTGAATTCTATCATGAGCATTGACATAAAATGGACAACTTTTGCTAAGCGGTTTAAAGAAAAAAAACATAAAAATATCCCGGAATACACGAACAAAACGGGCACGTTCGCAGTAACAGGAAAAGTTGGAAGCCAGCTTTGGAACTGGGAGTCGACGTGGAAAACTAGCTAGCTATAATTACGCACTAGCTTTTGCACACTATTTCATCTGTACTTTTGATCATCCGTTTGTTATTTTGTAATGTGCAATCGTGTTGTTTCCTTGGCAAATTGTACCGTTGTTTGAGAGCTATTATGTAATGCTGTAATTTTGTGTAAATACTATATTGGATACGTCTTCAGCATTTAAAATTAGCAGTAACAAACATGTTTGTTAATTTATATCGATACAACTAGTAAGCATAAACAATTGCAATTATTAAAGTTACAACTGAAGTTGGCATGGGAGGCTGTTCTAATGAAAATAACTATAAGTTACTCAAGAACGTCTGGGCTGTATTTTATGATATTTGTTTTTTTTTTATTAGTCTCCACCCCAAATAGCAGAATAACTATTAAAACATGGTAAAATTTTACTATAAAAAATAATGATAATTCATTTTCTCATACATTTGATTCTGAGGCGGTACGAAGTTCGCCGGGACAGCTAGTAGTATTTATAAACAACTCCAATAATTGCTCACACTCCTGAATGTTACTAATTTTACTACATTTCGGAACCCATATCTAGATATTTGTTCAGTAATGTAAATAGAGCCGTGTGTAATAAAGAGTCATGATAGTCATATTACAACATTGTAAGTAGGTATGTAGCAGCGGAGTTGAATATAAAACCCTATGGCAAATGCAATACGGTTGTAAAATAAACTGAAATTCTCGCCATCTGTGCAGTATGGTATCACGAAGCGGATAAGTCCAGGCTGCGCCGGGCGGGAGCCAACCCCGCAGATAACTGCCATCTTCCCGCCCGCCGCTACCGCTAACCGCTGACCGCTGAGTCTTAATAAAGGAATCGCTTTTCTAAGCACTATTGCATTTCGACGTCGGAGAGAACGTCTTCTTGTTGCTTAGTTAGTATTTTTACTCTGACTGCTCTGCTCTGCGACTACTCTGACGAAATGAAAGTGTTTGTTTATACGTTTGATTGAGCACAACGAAAAAATGTTTAATAGATTTGCACACAATTTTGGTAGAGACCAAGCTTAGATTGTTCTCTAGGCTAACTGCTAGATAACTTATTTCCTGAACGTTAAACGTCAAAGTTAATATGAGTACTTTAATAAAATATCTCTTAAATAATCTTAAAGAAAACGATGATAATATGTAAGGAAAGGTAGTTGGTAATATAAAAGCTTCAGCTGTAATGTATAATGAAAAACATGCACTATTTCAATAACTCAAAATAGTGGAACAATGGAAAATGAAGAAGCAATTTCAATTTCCCGTCGGCCCCATCTGGTTAGCTTTTTGTTGTAGACTCCTCGCCTAGGGAAAAGATTTATATATATTTTTTTATATAGTGTTACATATACTTTTTATTGCTATTAAAGATCACCAAGGATTTAATTGTTAAGGTTTTGGAATGAATATTTATTAAAATCCGACCGATCTCGGTAACAGTCTACATGTGGTCAATCTGTGGAGTTGTAGGAACAGTTCTGAGGACTTGAAGAGGAGCTTGGATGTAATCAAAACTAATCTACGACTTTTTGCAGTGATGAAAAATATGACAAATAACAGTAAGGCAGGAACTTCTAATAACTCGTAACGTCATCGAGCAAAACATGCTGTCACAGTCATACTTATTTATAAAATGTGTGGCGTAAGAGGGATGGAAGACTTTACGTTACCGAAACGGTACCTAAAAATATTGTGCCTGACGTAGTGATATGAGATTTACTACGAGCTTTGAATGTTTAGAAAAGATTTATCTTATTGCACGAATGCTCCTCGGGTGTTTGATTAAATCCAGTTAAGTAATTACGTGTGCACTGCAAACGCGTTGCGGATTCAATTAAATTTCGGAATTTCATACCGCGTGATATGAACTAGGTATGTATTAGTGCAAAGACGTTCCTCTGAACATTTGTCAGTAATTAATATTTAAACCTGCCCTTAATTAGCTAGTATAATGTTGATGCGTCGTCATACCAACCAACATATTGTATGCAAGTACATTAATTGAATTTGTGAAATATCTTGAGTTGAATTGAACGGGGAAGGAAAGGAGTCCAGATCGTCAGCAATGAGGGAACGATGGACAAGGAGGAGAATTGGATTTGGTAGGAATTTCATTTTTTGTGTATCGATCAAACCTCGTTAGGAAATAATTTTGTGGCAATATTACCTATAAGTGGATGTTGATATAAAACAAATCTAAGGATATATCGCGTTTATATTATTATTTTTACGTTCCCGACGTTTCGGCTGCTTTACAGCAACCATGGTCATAGGAGGACATATCCATGGTTGTGGTAAAGCAGCCGAAACGTCAGAAATGCAAAAAACATAATATAAACGCGATAAAATCCTTAAATTAGTTGGATTTCAATGTGTAGTATTCGCATAAATATAAGAAGTCAATACATAAGTGGATGGTTACATTAATACGTGTACCTTATCGGCTAAGCTTTTGCTTAGAATAAATAGTACGTAGAAGTATTTATTCCGTGGCTTAAGGTCGTGATGTCCAATCAGCGAATGATTGATGAAGTCGTGAGCCAACATTCGTCACGGTTTCATCTGTTCATTGAAATCTATGAAATAATCGTTCACATCCTATTGTTTGCTAGATCACGATTGTTAGTTGCAGTTGTATCGGAGCTGGAGACGACAAAAGTTAATTCAAGGCATCATTAATACACTAAAATATTGTGTAAATATTGTAAAAATACACGTGTTCCATCCATCAGCCGAAAAAGTCACTGCTGGACATAGGGCCTCCCCCAGTGACTTCCACACATCAAGGTCTTCTCTCACTCGCATGAGATACATAAAATAAACCTAGGGCTGTAGATATATATGTACTACGTACTAGATTGACGCTCGAAACAATTACTGTATTCTACTGAACTGTGGTTCCCGAACCACAACTTGTCCAAAATCAGAAAACAATTGCGAAATCCTACACACACCACGAGCGGAACATGACTATTGCTCTGTTTTTGTTGTTATAGAGTAGCATATCATATTTGGATGTCAATGCGTAATGTAGTCGTCCTATCAAGGATGACATGAAAGATAAAATTTGTAAATTACATCGATTTTAGACCACATTTTGACAACTCCTGTGATCGATTCTTGTAAAGAGTCGTTGCTCTGCAATATTATGTGAAACCCTATGTTATTAATTAAACTATAGTGACAAACAATAATGGAGGCTGCGTTACTAATAAAGATAAGAGCCCAATAATATTCCTATTGGACCAGATATTTATAAATTCTTCTTTATCCCTTAGTTAATAAAGAAAATAAAAGCTTAACATTGAAAGATTAAAGGGTCTCTTGGAAAGGGCGTAAAGGCGAGAGCCGGCTAAATTAGTGGGCAGTTGTCTTTGTCCCGCTGAGTTAAAATGAAATCCCGAATATTAAATTTCAAAACATTCCATGTACACTTCGTAATAGGTACCTTCCAATTTTTTCGCAGAATTTTGAATATTATAACAGTAAAATCTTTTGTTCCTTTTTCAAATTCAAATGCCAATGGTAAAATCCACCTAGATAATGAAGAGCTGCCAATCTCGTCAGCAAATTTCATATAAAGTTACTCACATAAAATCGAACCAAAGTATTACAAATAAGTATTTTATTTACTTGTCGCCTTCACAAATGTGTTTTGAAAAAGCGTAATTTTATGGCTTTGGATACTCTAAAGTAAGATAAAATAAATAAATGAAAATAAAAAGTACTCGGATCTTATTTTATTTTCCAAATTTGTACAGCGTCCATAAAATCAAACATTAAGAAAAAAAAAACAAAATTCCATTTGCATGTTTAAATGGTTTGTTTATATTTATTAAGCAGGTTTTACGAAGGGCTAAGGCTGGAGATAGGCTCGACATGACAAACGATGACGACACAGCGGCCATTTATCATCGGTATCGCATTTTGCAGGACCGATAGCAGCGTTGTATTATATTTATTACCATACCATTATAAGCTTTATTTGTATTCTGATAAGTATAACCCTGTGTGGAAATAGCACCACTTTTAGTCTCCTTGGATGTCATGAAATGGGCCTATGTAGAGGTATAGTGGCATAGGTACGTGGTTTAAAACTGTAGCTGATAGAAATGGAAGTAAGATACATCATTTAAAAATATGAGCATTATTTGCAAAAGTTTTCTCGTACCTAAACACACGTGTCTATGAGTCGTTTCCGCAGTACTTTGTCTGAAAAACCTGGCGTACATATTTGATGTATGAAAAAAGTACGCCCCAAATCCACAAGTAGACATTATCTTATCCAAATCCTAAGACACAGAAAGTCACGAACGGGAAAAGAAAAGTAACATAAAAAATGTTAAGCTAGAGTATTTTTTGCGCGCTTATTTTGAGGATAGCTAAAATATAAGTATTCTCCTCAAGCGATAGAGATTTAATTATTAATTTGTGTACAAGCTTGGCAAGCTGGCACGATATTCTTGTATAGAAAAGTAATATTTACCTAGATTCAAAGCTGTTGGTTCAGTTACAAATTGAATTTAAAGAAAAACATTGCTCAACATAAATTTTAATGTTTTTCAGACATTTCTAAAAAGAAAATCCTGAAAGACTGGTGCTTTAAAAGTTTATAATTATTTAATTTACTAAAATGTACTATTGGAAAATTGAGGGTTTAGTGATTCTCGCTCGCAAGGTTTAGTCAATGGATTTAGCAAGATTAAAAAAAACAATATAGCCTTTTGATCCAAGGAACCCTAAAAAGCTCAAAGTAATATTAGGGCGATCAAATTGTTTTCTTATTTTATATTCGAAACACGAAATATAATGGGAACTTCGAAATTCAGTGGGGCAGCCCTAACATAAAGGTCGGTGTTACGTGACTTGTATATAATAAGGGCGAATTTTGTCGAGCACGTTCTCACCTCGCGAGATTGCTAACTTTGTTACGATGTTACCACCCAATTATAGCTGTCCGTAAAAATACAGTTAGATTAGTGGGAGAGTACCTACTTTATTTTGTTTATCAGTTGGGATATAACTTGGGAATGGAGAACAAAGGAGTCTGTAAATTTGTGATTGTAATGCGAAGTTAGTTTTGCTTGTATTACTTACTCGCGCGGTTACGTAGACCAGTGTGCTTAGTAGGAGTTCCTCATGTATTCATATCACCATATCACCAACAGTAATTCTTATTTATACAATCTGTGGTTTGAGTGTGACGGGACACGCTTATAGCGTATAGCGTAACACTGCATAAAGTTTTATGCTTTAGCTACCGTAGGGCAAACAGGAACTCGAAATCTAATCGTAACGTAATAGAAAAAGCATGTTGTCCCTGTCCAACTTGTTTTTGAAATGTATGATGTGGGCACGACGAAAGACGAATGACGGCAAATTGTAGTAGCTCTGAGAATGGCGGGAACGCGTTGTAGTGACTTAAGTCTAAACTCAATTTAACTAAGGTCCCAGATGCAAGAAACACCAAGTAATTGGAATGTTGGACTTGCCTTCACTGGCAACAAAAAAATATTTAACAATGTAGAAAATGGAATCATGCAATATTGTAATAACTTTTCAAGCGATAAAATCGTTGTTAGCACTGTGGTTAAAAGCTCCGAGAACAGTAGAATGAAAGTGCTACTAAAACTGAATTGCAAGTAATTCAATTTTTCATTGGGAAAATGGAATTTGAAGTTGTCTGACTTCACCATAATAATATTGTGATGTTAGCCCTCAAGACATCAAGACACTGTGAGTACTTTCTGCGTAGATCGGACCGCAAGCGACAAATAAATATGAGGGTACCCCGGTTCAAATTATGACACTAGTACGTCAAGTACCTTAGTCCTCCCGTGACCATGGTTGCTGTAAAGTAGCCGAAACATCGGGAACGTAAGGAACATAATAAAAACGCGATAAAATTCGTAAAATTAGTTTTATTTCAATGTGTAGTATTCGCGTAAATATAAGAAATCAATAAATTATACGTCATCAATCTGACGAGATGCGAATATTGAGATGGATTGAATGAATTACTTAAAAAAATCGGTTAGATTGTTTATTATAGGCAACATTTTAAAAGTAAAACGCTTAATGCTGACATGATGATACATCTACCTTTATGTTTTGATTCTTGGATTATTTTGTAAAATTACATTATTCTATGACGGGTAATTAATTGCTTACAGAGCGCACCATCAAAGCAAATTCATTGAATTCAATGCGAATTACGCATTGATCAGGTTTATTTACGATCGTCCTGCTTCGTGAGTTATTTATCAATTGAAATAATGGTAATTAAATCTTCAGGTAGTACTAATGCAGTTTTAATTTTCATCGTAGATCAGGTCATATGTTATGATTGTACTTCTACACAGTTTTGTATCTAACAATAAAGTAGTTACAACTAATGAATTTCTAGAGCAGAATAGCCTAAGACCTATCTAATTTAGAGAAGCAGAAAAGATTTAAAAGTTTTTTACAGCTACAAATATAAGAAGTACTAAACTAACACAGTGCTTGGAATAGACGATGTGATTAAAATGTGTAGTTAAATAGAACTATTGGGATTCGAGATTTTGTAAGCAACCAGAATCTTCTTGCTTTAGTATTCTGTTTTTATATAAGGGTGATACATAAAGGTTATACTAACCTTTGAACCTGCGTCTCATTAGATAGATTTTGTTCCCGACAAATGACAATTAAATTTTTCTTAAGAAATAAAATTAAATAAACTTTTCTAAATTCTGAATTCTTTTGCGAATTTAGGTAATGATTACTAATTCGCTAAAGAAGGGCATTTTCAAAGATTGGTGTACCGTTTTTGAATCACCGTTATTTGGTATTTATTATGATCAAAGTGTTGTCATTCTATGTTTGGTGATTTAAAATATAATATTGTATAAGCCCTTCTGGTAGATGTTGAGGCTCACCAGACACCGTGGGCTTGCGTATAAATCTGGGTTTATGGGAAGAAAGTATTTTTTTTCTTTTATGAACCATGTCAGCGGGTATGGACGGTTCTTACCTTAATCATAGCCTTGAGGAGTGCGTATCTGGTGAAAACGTTTCTCTGAGCCTTGGACTCGCTGTACCTGGCCATCAGCGTCACGAGGGCCTTCTTCGCGGTGTCGTAGTTCTCATCAAGACGCACTCTCACCCCTCGTAGCCTCTCGTTCGTTTCTATCACCTCTTCTTTTGTCTGCCCACCTGGTACAAAATTTTAATCTATATTAAATTCTTGCTGACCGGACAGACAGACAGACAGACAGTCCTGTCCAAAATGAACAATAAAAAAAACTAAATCAGTCCAGCTGTTTTCTAATGATGCCCTCACCAATGACAAGCATTTTTTTATTTTCTACAGATAGGCATAAGTGAAACGATAAACAAAATTAAAATAAAAAAGGTATAGAGTTCTGTCTACCGATTCATAATCATTTTGAAAACTTGTTCTATGTAAAGAAAACAGTTGGCTGAAGTTTCTAAGCTTTGCGCAAATTTGAGTGTAGATTCTCTGACGTCTTTTGTCATGGCACTTTGAACCTTAACAGAATAGGTATTTACTGTCGACCCGGGAGGGATTATTGCAGTATATTTTATTATTTATTTTTGCGCGTTCGCAAAGCAATATTCCAGTGGGTTCCCCGAAATATTTGAGGTTGTGAAACGCAATGAAAAACGAAATAACGGACGCGTAAAATCCTCTCCATATAAAAGCTACAAACGAATTCGCTGAAATATAAATAAAAGTGGAGTGTGCCGTTAATTTTACTTTCAGAATATTTTCGATTAAATCTATAGCCGTCCGACCGACAAATGTAGCGTAATTAAATATCTAGTTTCTGCTAAAATGTTGTAATTGAGTTGTGTGCGCCTATGTTAATTGCACTTGCACATGCATGTGGATATTTCCGGGTAACTTACAGCAAGATTCTATACTTGATTAGTTGACATATAGACAGCAGTTAAAAACTCTTAGAAATCAATAATGAGTAGTATACCTTTCTATTGCTTATCATGCTATAAACTGGACAACTCTATGGCGTAATGGAATTGTACTCGGCTTAAATATAAAAAGGAATATGTAAATCAAAGGAAAATTGTGCAGATCGGGTCTTTCAATTCTCCCAGCCCAGTTGAATAAACAAACATTGTACGCATTTAACCGTTCAATCAAGTTAAACGGATTAAAAAGGATGAATCGCTTTTGTGGGGATCCCGGGAAATCGCGTTTTTATATGTCTATGACGTCAAAGTGTTTGCAGATGTTAATACTTACATTTAGGAATACTTTTTACATGTATTAAATAAGCCATTGCAATAACAATATGAAGTAAATAACTTGCAATAAAACTAATTTTGCGGATTTTGTCGCGTTTATTTTATGTTCTTTACGTTCCTGACGCAAAAAAAATCAACGCGATACAATTTGTTTTATTACAATGTGTAGTAAATATAAAAAATCAATAAGAAATCAACTAACTACTAAAAATATTCACATCATAAATTAATATCGCTACATGAACACACTAACTGTATAATATATATATGTACAAAAACGGCAGTGGGGATGGATTAATAAGAAAATTATATTGAAGGAACATTTTCAAGTGCGGACATAAGAGGCGAAAAATTTACAAGCTGTAAAACACAAGTTTACAACCTTAAAAAGCTCCCAAGGAGATTGCGTCGTTAACATTACCTCATGTAATTAATACCCTACTGAATTGAAACAAGCAATGCAGGCCACGTTCAGAAATCAATGGCTGCCTGACTAGCACTTAACATTCCACCCGCTTCCGAGCCCAATAAACCTATTTGGAACTTCCTTTACACTAAATGTTCCTTCACTTTTCAATCACGAAACTTACAAAAAATACACCCACCACAGATGACGTATGATGATTTAGTAGTTGCTTAGTCTGCCGAGGGTCCCGGGTTCGAATCCCAGTATGGCAAATGTGTAATGAAATATGTTTGTATCCGATTACTGGACATTTAATGTCAGGCGATATTTATTATTATTTCTTCATTGATAGTAATAGCAATTGCGAGACATGACACGATTAAGACACAGCCATTGTCTTGTAACGTCTTCTGTTTCAAGACATAATACAATTCACGCTCTATTATGTGATTGCAGCAACTATTACCATGTATGTACGTACCATACGATTCGGAACAATACTTGCAATTTGATTTAAAAATATAGTACTTATGTAACAAAGAAACAAAGAACATAATTGATTACAAAAAAATTGTATTGTGAATTAATAGGATCGACGAATGATCTATGAATTGTGGCCCAATAGATGAATGAGGTATACTCACTCGATGTTCCTTCGTCTTTGACATCTTGCACGATCCGCCGGACGCTCTGCGTAAACTTGCCGACCAAGTTAGTACTCGCTGAAACAAAAAGAATACAAAGATATATACCTATATATACCTAAATGACATAAGATTTCCTTTATCAGACCTTGCTGGTAAAATCTCCATTCGTTGTTCAACATTAAAGGTAAGGATTTCCGAAGAAATTCTAATGATATAAGCTGATATAGAGTCACACCGAAGGTACGGTCCCAAACTTAGCAACGCTTTTGGCATGGGTACCGTACAATGGAGTGGGGATGATCCCCGTATATAAATACTTATAGAGATAATAAACATCCATGACTCGGGTACATACATTCGTACTCATCACACAAAGTTTACTCCTACCTGATTTATAACCCGGGCACAATAAACATGGGCACTATACTAACTATGCTATTGAGATATCGTAGACAAACACACACACTCTACATCAGGTGAGATCGAGATCAAATACTTGCCTATAGTGCAATAAAAAAAATAAAAAAAAAACACATACAGTACATACAGTAAATATATTTATTAATCCAATATCTCTTAACACATTTTATAAATCCCGATGAATAGGTATAGTGTTACAGCACTTAACTTACCGAAGATATATACCTATTTGAAAATCTCTGCACAATCCGCTAGAAGTTCTGCGGAGTTGGGCGACATACTAGTGCACTCAGACGCGCAGACCATTGGCGGCCATAAGCTGAATAAACACCAAGCGGCTAGCCAGTGTAAGCTGAGCTTTCCTACTGCGCTATTTCTGCTAGAATAACTTTGACCGAGACGCCGAGTATACAATGATACGGGGAGGTATGTTTACAGTAACATTAAAAAAAAAGGTAGCCTTAAAACGCAGATATTATGACTTTGTTCGGGTTCTTCTCCTCGACCTCAAAGCATTCGACAAATAATTGGGAAAGTGTGAAACAAGTCAAGGTTAAGTGCTCAGTACGTCAAGTGCGAGATTATTCGTAAGCTAACCTTATACTTTATAGTCTACCGTATTTAGACATTTTGTATGGAGAATTGAAAAGCGCCTCTAGCGGATGGTATTTTAGACATGTGTATCGAGAATTGAAAGTTTTAGATACCATCTGCTATATAGAGGCGATTTTCAATTCTCCATACAAAATGTCTAAATACGGTAAACTATAAAGTATACGTTTAGCTCGCACGTGACGGACACTTAGTATTTTTTACGTATTCAAATACCGATTGAATGATCTTAATTCATCTACCAGTGAAGTTGTAATATGTGTGGACAGATTCTATCACTTCGACTTTATTGGATTCTGTCAAAACAAAGCTCCCTGCGAGGTTTCGGCTAACGTTCACTCTGTGTCGATATATCACTGATTATCTCGTTTTGTAGTTAACTTTTTTATTTCCTGGGAATGTTTTTAATTCCAGGGATAAAAATGACCGTGTTGACCCGGTACCTAATGTAAACTCTATCCATACTAAGTTGCAGTAAAATCCGCCTATTTATTTTAAGATGCAGTATTTTTGCTATTCGAAAAAAGTATCCTATATCACGCCCCTGATTATAAGCTATCATTACGCGAAATGACATCAAAATCTGTTTAGTAGTTTTCCCGTAATGCGCGAATAGGCAGACGGACAAGAATGTCAGACGTTACAGATTTAGCTTCAGTATCAAACGTAATATCCCCATGGTTTTTTAATATCCAATGTACGGACACGCCTTAGTTACAGTATTATTATAATTTGTATAGATTTTTAAAGTCCACGATCATCCTATAAATTGGCTCCATCCACATGCTCCATTTCTAAGCCTCCTGAGAAGTAGTAAGCCGATGCAAATGGCGTATAAAACAATGGCTAACCAGGCTCTGAATGCAAAGTAAGAGCTTTCAAGTGCCTTCTTAAACGGCAGATATAGGTATTATCTTTTAGCTAATATTATTCTGCATTGCAACGTTCATATTCCAATGTTCTTGAATAAAAATAAAATTGATCCCGGATATAATTTTATTAAAATTTGACGGATACATTATGTGTAAAAATTCGCACAGTAGTGTAATAAGTTCTTAATGACTGCGGTAAAAAAAATACTAATTTGTCTTTGATGTCATGCATTATATTACCTAATACAATTAATAAAGAAAATAAACGAAACGTTTAGTACATAATATTTTTTTTATTTCTTGCAATGTGAGGTTCGTGAAAGGTTATCAAATTAGTACTCATGTTAAGTCCCTTAAACTAAGATATAATGTTTGTACTTTCTAGGAGTGGAGCTAACGCTAATATTTTAATAGCCAGGGCGGGGATCAAACCCGGAACCTCTCGGTACAGAAATAACCACAAGAAATCTAAGAATAGGCACTCGTCTAATTCATGGGTCAAGGTTTTCTGGTAAAGATCATAATCAACGAAATTAAGCATTAAATAAGCGTGATTGTTCAAACATAGGTGTGGTGTGTAAAACACAATTCCATGTGATTCACAGATGATTTCAATCTATGCAAATGAATTCCTACAAGATTTTTTTATTTTTGCTGTAGCCTTTAGTTGGTCATAGCCGTAGGTTCTTGGAAAGCTGGGGAACGCTTATGTGTAATGTACACCTACGTAAGCTCCCTTGTGGAATTGAGTTGATAGTATCAGTAGGCATCGTGAGTCAGGGGAGCGACCGCACTTCCATTTGACCTTATAAACCAAGACCAATTTTGACTTTGGACTATTGACGTCAGTGACCAATCATAAGCTGTAACTTTGTTGGCTGATAATAATAAAGTAACTTATTCATCACATATTGATTTCTTATATTTACGCGAATACTATTTGTTAAATTAAAACTAATTGAAATAAAACTATTTTTAAGGATTCGATCGCGTTTATTTTTTGTTTTACGTTCCCGACGTTTCGGCTGCTTTACAGTAACCATGGTCACGGGAGGACTGAGGTTGTTGACGTCCTAGTGTTGTCCGATCTACGCACAAGTTATAACGCGTTTACTACAAAGAGAGTTGTTTAATTAAGTTAAATACTTAATTAAACAACTCTCTTTGAAGTAGAAATAATAAAAAAACAACAAATAAAACAATAAAAACAAGTAACTGTAATCGCGTTTGATCTGCTAAAACAAGGTCTAAACTCAGCATAAAGCTGTAGAATAGCGCTGATATTCAGCTTAGTTTGACCATACTTTAAAAACTATGGATGAAATTCCAACAAGAATACCGTGCTATTATTTCCTATCTAGGAATCATAGAATCACTCAAAAAACTCACCAAATTAGACTTAACTATCAGTTCCGAGTTTGAGCCTTTGTGTGGGCGTGCATTGGTAATAGCGCTTATTCTAAAATAACTTAGAATAAGCGCTATTATACTTTTGTTATGCCATTACACATAACCTTATTTCATACAAATAAAGTTTGTTCAGATACGACGATACAAAATTGTCTGTTGGACCGAGCAGGCAATTTTCGTATCTGAACAAACAAAATGAGGGTGCGCGCGATACAAAACCTTATTACAATTAACTTGAAGATCTCAGATAACATTATCCTGCGATAGCTACACTAGTTATACTAGAATAGTGGCGTTCATTCGTTTACGAGTGTAGCGCGAGCTAAGTTGATGCAAATGTAGCCATCACCTTCATATTGTGTTGTGCTTTGAAATTGCTGAATTATGCTGATAGTTGCTGTTCGTGTATAATATTATTTTAAAAGAGTTCGCTTTTGTGTCTATTACATGATGTATTAGATATCTTTAAAAACTAGTCTTAAAGTATCCTGGGCCCCAAGTCTGCTAACACAATCGATTCATAATCGAACAGGAACCGCATAGTAACTGTCACTTTTGAAAGATAGCCGGTACAATATCTGTCAAAAGTGACTGTTACTATGCGGTTGCTGTTCGTTTATGAATGGATTTTGTTAGCAGAATTGAGGCCCTGGTTAGTTCCTTCGGTAACGGTTCAAAAATCTGATTTAAATGAAGGCAGTGTTTCGAACGTTAATAATTTCGGTTTGGCACTATAATTGTGTATAAATTAATGTTAGTCCGTAGAAAATGCAAACAAAGACAAATATCTTTTAAAATTTAAAGCGAACGTTCATCTGTTTTAAATTAATAATTGTTATTAAATATTATTTGTCGATATTCATTTTATTATAAATTATTATGAGGATACAATTTGTAATTACTATTCTAATTTAAACTCGTGCTTAAGTATATTATAGGATTTCGAGAGCTTCGCCGGGAGGCATTTATAATTTGATACGGGTTGACGCTGTAGGGCTTTCGCGAAGGGGATGCAATATTATTACCACTAGTAGGGCTAGCAGAGAGAAACCTATACTTAAGATGCTTCTATTTATCATTCTTGATTCGTGTCATAAAGGTCGTCAAGATTTAAAGAAAAGTCTGTTACAATATTTACTTAGGTTTATACTTAACCTTTGCCTTCGTATCTCACTCCACCAAAATCTAATTAAAGTATTATCCAGTAACATCTAGCCACGTCTGCATTTGATACGCTAAACCAATTTTCTTACAATACACAGACTTATCAGAAATATAAAAGGCTAACATACTTGCAAACAATATTGGCCGAAGCTGAATTTTTAATGAACAACGTTGTTGGAATAGGATCGCAAATATAGCGGCGCTGACGTCACAGCGGGGTGGGTAGTAAGATAACACTAACTCAGCATTAAAATAAAAACATTATAGGAGACGTATTACGACTATTTATAAGTTAATTAAAAGTTAATCAATTTATTTCTTTTTTGTAGGACTACAGGGCACTTGCAAATTATCATTTAAAATTTGTCTACCTTAATTCTACGACCGGATCGGAGTGCGACCTTAACTGAAAAGATCCGACTAGAAACTGAGCCAGTGATTAATAGTTCACCTTGATCAGTATTGGAGGACGTTAAAAATCATAATCATCATTGGCTCAATTGTTGTAGCCGTAACATGCATGGCTAGCACAATGCAAGGTTAACAGCCCAGCAAAAAGGTTCGTTATCCATACCGAACAGTGCTCCAACACGGACATATCTTAGGGCTTTTTATTAAAAAAAAACAACAATAAAAAACGACACCCACAAGGTTTGCATTCCCTGAAAGCTACGACTTTTTGCGGCTGTTACGCAATTTTTCATGTGAGGGTTTACTTTTTTTCGTCACCTCTGCACAAGCACTGTTGGTTTTAAACCTTTTGTTACGAGTACTGGCCATTTTATAAAAAAAAAAATTTTTTTTGTATTTTTTATACTCTAAACCGTTTTATGCTGAGTGTGCAAACAAATAATAAATTCCTTGAATTTTATTTTTAATAAGTCACTTACCGTATTAATAGGTTTTATATTATTATTATAATGATAACAATTACGTTGTAAAAGCACGAATACAACATTAAAACTTGTTTAGTTAAGCAAATAAACGCATAGGTCAATAACGTGTCCATTAAGTTTCTCAAATTGAACATTAATGTCTAACATTACAACCTGAGTGCGAGGTAGGTGAGCTAATAAAATACCACTTTGACGCACTCAAGGCTACAACATAATAAAACGTTTAAATGTAAAAGTTATAAGGGTCGACAATAAATAAATAGTCAACCCTAATGGCAAAGGAGTAAAACGAATTTTGAAAAGGTGTTAGTCTATCTTTAAACCAGTCGAAGGATACACTTCAATCAAGAAAAAAAAGAAAAAAGTTGATTAATCATATTACGAATAAGCTTAACGTTAGAAGAATCTAAAAGAAAACACATGGAAAAGATCAATGATAATGACAAAAAAACGATTTTCCTTAAAGATACCTTCCAGTTTCACTATAAAGAAATGGCGCAAAAGAGGTTCAATGGCCTATTACCTGAATCCCCTCCAAGGAGAGCAGCTTAGATTATTTCCAAGGATTTCGCGTTCCCGAAATCCATCGGATACCAAACAAGTGGAAGCCACAGAGTAATTGAATGCAGTATAACGACTGTACCTTTGGATCAACCACTCTGTGGTGTTAGATAAAAACGAAATTGGGTACTACACACAACCACCTGTGGGATTATTTGACCAGCCTTTGGTTTGGTTTTAAGTTGATTAAAAAGGGTTTCTTATGGGTTCAGTGTTCTTGTAATGATTATTTTATGACATCACCTGCCCGCGGGTTACGTGTATTTTGCCTCATTTCATGTTTCAGGACTGTAAGCTTGACTGTTGTGCTTGATGTACCTACAAAAACACTAAGATAGATAAGTCTGAGCCATTACAAAATTATACCTATTATTGATGTCTAAAAGAAATCTTAGAAAGTCAAATAAACCTGCGCTGAATTAAAAATGTATTAATCGATTTACAAACAAAACTAGTCCGTGAACATGAACACAATTAATGCTTTCGCTCGTATACAGAGCAGCGCAACTGCGTTTAACTTCATTAAAAGCATTTGCATGTTCCATCTTCTAGTGCGCACTGGTTACCATTACATTTAACATAATTAAACGTTGCATATTGTGCGTGTGTGCGTTTGAGATCAGAATTTGACATACTGATAGAGGGCTGCTTAATTTAAACGCATAAAAAAGGCAAGGTGGCAACACACGTCTTGAACGGTAAAGTACTGTTAAAGGTACGTAAAAACATAAAATTAACGCGATAAAATCCGGGGTTTATTTTTGTAAAATGGCCTCACCCACCTTTGGGTAGGTATTTTGCCAACGTCAAGTGGAATGGGTTTTTTTATATTTAATATGGAAGATTCTATGCAGGCCTCATCCGCAGACTAGGCCTAATAAACCTAATAAACCGCCCCTAACCCTATCAGTAAAGTTGTGGATACTTTACTGACAAATTACCGAACTTTTTGGGAGAACTGGAAAAGTCGTGTTTTGCTATTTAGTTTCATTTTCCTACACTCTTGCACGTTTATGAACACATAAAGGTTAATATTTCACATTAAAAATTTTAGTTATTTTGAATGTGGAATTATATTTCAAAGAAACAAATTTTTCATAAAATAAAACAAAATTGATAAAATTTCTCTTAAAAATAATAAATTTAAAATATCGTTTTAAAGTCAAATGAATCCAATAAAGCAACTGAAATATTTGTCATATCGCGTGGGCATACTGACAGGTCAATACATTTTCCGAAATCTATTAATATGGACACGAAATCTTATTAAAGAAAGAAAATTAACTTTGGATATAATCTAAGATCAGATATTTGCGTGTGCAGTTTTCAAAATGTTGTATGTACACAATATGTTTGGCAGTCGGTATGGCACTGCGGACCGTGTTTGCACACGCGAACCAGGAAATGGAATTTCTCATGGCAGAAGACGGATACCGAAGTCGGTTTGCGAAGCTCAAATAAACTTTATTATGTTTGTATCAAAACGTATTAACACAACACGGGACGTTTGTAGGTTCAGAGACTTTGTCAAGAAGTAGGCACATCTCGAAAAATATCCGATATTAATATGCACCTAGTACCACAATTAAAATAGACGTGAACAAATATATTTAAAAGGTTAAAACTACGAATATTAAACTAATTGGTTTGCAGTTAACTAAATTAATATGTAATTGGATATGATAATAATTTACAATATTTAAAGCGTCGGTATCTTGTTGATAATCAACAGAACTTCGGTTGGATTCTCATAAAATAAAATAAAAATGCTCATGTCTGAAAATACTTATAAGTAGGTATACTGATTTCTTTTATTTACGCGAATACCACACATTGAAATAAAACTAATTTTACACGGAGTCTGAAATCAGTGAACATATACAGGATCGCACCCGCCTTTATATCAGATTTGATCAACCACAGATCCTCGTAAAAGAACACTGATTCCAACAAAGGATGATACGTAAGGCCATTGAAATTAAAAACAAAGCTTGTTTGAACAGGGAAGATGATTGGATGCTACCACCGACTTGGGATCCTGTAATTAATACAATTAAATCCAAAACCAAGGATACCATTACAACACCTCAAGACAGCGTGAGCACGATCTGCGTAGATCAAACCGCAAACAACAATAAAAAATGAGGGTACCTGAGTTCAAACTATGACACTAGGACGTCAAACACCTCAGTCCTCCCGTGACCAAGGTTGCTATAAAGCAGCCAAAACGTCGGGAACGTAAAACCATAATATACACGCGATAAAAGCTGTAAAATTAGTTTTATTTCAATAATTATAAGCAATTATAGAACTAATTTCACGGCAGCAAAAATTCATTGAAAACTTTTCGAAGTTCACTCAACAACACGAATGCTTTCAAACTGTGCAACTCTATTAAAATCCAACAAAATTTCGTTGAAGAATTCCGGCATAGCGTTAAAACAACCCGTTCCTAGAGGGCTCTGATGAAAATTAATTACCACTTTCCCGAATTCCTTCCAAGACGCTGCCGATTTAATAAAGTTATTACACCCTACAGATTTTTCCGAGAGCAATTTAGGAATTTGGCAAGGAAATCTACAAGGCTGCTATTCGGACGATATTCACAAGGATTTTTATGGCTTTTTTAATTTGACGACTGGGGACGTACCGTTTTTAACTCCATGGTAACAGGATCTCAAGGGAGCCATACATGTACTTACTTAGCTTGTTCATATTTTTTTTTCCATCCGAACACACCAACTATACGGTCCCACACTAAGCAACGCTTGAATAAATTCGACTGTAAGCATATACGGTCAACACTATAAATATAAAGTGAGTATATACAATACCGAAGCTATCTGCTTACCACCCAACCTACACCTTTTCGTAGTACATTTCTACAGAATAAACTTCGGCAAGCCCTATGTTTGTGGAAGATATAAATAATTCAGAGATCTTGAAGAGCTGTTGATACTGTACTTAATTTATGATATAGGTATGTAAGTATACTTTTACATAACCTAAAGCATCCCACAAAATTGAAAGAATATTTTTTCTCGTAAAATTTTCCATTTGGCCTGTTGAGCGGATCGCTAATCCGTATTTTATATTTTTCATTAGGCGCAAAGGATGTCATGACGACATCAACTTTACGAGCTCGGTTTACTGCCCGGACGTTACCGAGTGTTTGCGGCCTTAATCTCAAAGAATTCAGTGTCAGGCAAGAATTAAGAGGACAATTTATGGGAATAAAGGCATTAATTAATGATTATTTATATGACAAAGTTTTTAGCTGAAATAATCTGCATAAACGAACTTAGATTTAGTGCTTTCTGTTGCTATTATTAAGGTCTACAATATCTTGATATTCTAGACCTAAATAATAGCACCAAATTAAAGCAAAACGATCCCACGGGAACCATACATTTTAACGGGATTAAAAGTAGCCTATGTGCTATTCTAGACTATAATCTATCTCTGTGCCAAATTGCATCCAGATCCGTTCAGTCGTTCTGGCGTGATTGAGTAACAAACATTCATCCATCCATCCAAACATTCACATTTATAATATTAGTGGGATTAGTGGGATATAATGAAACAAACAGCAAAACAACCTACAAAATAACAATATAAGAATTGTTACTGCTATCGGATAAAAAAAAAGTTAATTAATTACTTACTGGCTGTTTCGGCGAATTTCGCACCACCTCAGAATCGAAATGAAGTATCTTTATTATAATTCATAGTGATTTTCCCATATTTAAATAGTTATTGCGCTATTCGGGATAGAGACAAAAACAAAAACTAAGATCATAAATATCGGCCAACTCATTCTGGAGTTATAAATGGTGTAACACAATATTTTTTTGTATGTATAGGTTGGCCCTTTTACGTGATGAATCCCGTAAGAAGGTATCAAAATTATAAAGTTAACTTTTCCACCTCTCAACAAAGCCATGTCGCCAAGCGGCCTAGCCGTGTTCCGGCATGATGTTCGGTGTTGCCATTCATGGATGGCGGGTCAGATCAGCTGCGCTGCATGTGCCTAGTGAATGTAGCGTCTCGATCTACTGCCGCCTTCCTACCTAGGCAAGTATGCTCCATCGTAGATCTCATCATCACTTACCATCAGGTGAGATCGAGATCAAATACTTGCCTATAATGTAATAAAATAAAAAAAAGTAGGAAAATGGACTTGGCTTGTTAACGTAAGTCACAGCTTCAAGTTTCGTGCTCCACAAGATTAAAACATAACGCGAGTTCAGGCTAGTTAGCAACTAGCTTACGAAGTGCAAATTGAGTCGCTCGCCAAACGCTCTGCCACTGAGCACTCAAAAGAAACTAATTACTAACTGTGATTACATTCTGATAACTGGTGTTCGGAAAAAAAGCTTAGACTTTCAGGTTCTTTGAAAAGCGTTATTGTAAATCCTATAGGTAACATGGAAACATAACATTCTTCCAAGTGGACTATCCATACGATGTTACATTTCTTGTTATCTTCATTTACAAAAGTAATTTGTAAATGTGGGAACCATTTAGACATTACATTATGATTATATACATAGAGTTAGTACTTTTGTATCCAGATTTTCAAGCCTACCCAGCCTATTGTTCCTATATTGTTACCCTTAACAATGTACTGTTCAAACATGTAAAAAATATTACATACATAGGAGCGAAATTCTGAACGGGTGGTAAAGTTGTAGCTTAGCATTTTTACACAATTTGGACGTTTCATAAGTAATATATAATGGTTTACATGAATACAAAATATTCTGATTCTGATGTAGGCAATTATCTCAATCATTGACTTGATTTAGCTTGACAGCTGAACGGTTTTGATCTCCGGACACAATGCTTAGACCGGGGAGGGGGGATAAGTTCCACTGCTATGACAATCTCTGGTTTCGTGGTTTCAATACGCTTTAACCTTGGTTTTTATACAATAGCTGTATGTTCTGAAATGGTTCTAAGCTAATGTTTCATGGAAACCGGTTTCGCCGTTTCCGAGCTACATGCATTGAGGTATTTTGAAGGTAATTTTTTTCAGAAGAGTTAATCTTCAGAATATTACAGTATTACAAACACTAATTGGCAGTAATTGCTTAAATTTGTTAGGAGGACAAATTTTTGACTCTACGCTTCTACGTAATAAATATGCACGTAGAGCGGTTGAAACTACGCAATCCATTACAAGCCGAGTCACTTCTGACGTCATTGTTTCATGACCTAACGACTTTGTGAATAAAGTCCGTAGTCCAACATAATATTATTCCATCTGGGAAACTACGGGTGTTAAAGATATGATGATTACAAGTACACTAAAGGGTACCTAGTCACGACTTCTCTGTCCGATTTCTTCTTTCCGTGTGTGACGATTTACTCTAAGACTAGCGTAGCATAGCTTTTAATACATACTGAAAATAATAATTGCGTCACTTATTAGTTAATCTTTGGTGTCACTTTAAGTTTCTTTCTCTTTGTGTCTCCAAAGAAATAATAGGTGCTTTCTTTACTAGTACTATATTACACGGGTCATATGACTCATTGGCAGAAAGATACGGGCAGAAAAAAATAAAATGGAGACCACGAACCGGAAGACGTAGTGTAGGACGGCCCCCCACAAGGTGGACCGATGATATCACACGCGTAGCAGGAAGCCGGTGGATGCGAGTGGCGGAGGACCGTGATGTGCGTAAATCATTGGGGAGGCCTATGTCCAGCAGTGGACCACTTTCGGCTGATAGTAGTAGTAGTAATACGACTCATTCAGTTTCACGTAAATATATGCCCACATCAGGACACTGCGAAAAATTTGCAAATTGACATACGCCCAACTTATTTCCAAATCAACACCAAAATGAAGTAATAAAAGAAGCAATGAAAATATCCCATCCTCGAATGTACACAGTTTTATCAATCCACAGAGCAGTTCGTTAGCTGTTAAAATATTGGATCTATACGTCAAGTAAGCGTTAATGGTCAGATATCGCGTTACCAATCTTAGGGGACGTCGCAGCATTTTTCATCTGGATAACGGGATGAGATCTTTGGATCAATTGTACAGTAATAGAATTGCCTTCGAAGAGTCCATCGTGTAAAATAATGTGATTGTAGAATGATAAATAATGGTTTAAGATTATCTATGACCCATGAAAGTCTTTGTTATGGTTACCTACTTTATGAAATAGCTTAATTGTGATTTTGTTAAGTAAGAGAAGTCTTATACATAATTAATTAAACTTTTTTTTATTTTTTATTCTGAGATGAGAAGTTTGCTCATATCCATAGATGCTCTACAAACCTATTGCTCGTTTTACTTGAGGTCAGTAAGAAAGTAAGCAAGTCACCGAATTTTATAAATACATCTCACCCTTGCTACTTGTACATGTTAACCCAGACATAATAAAAGTTATAAAGTGAGAAAACTTCAACGACGGCTTACTTGTCAAAGTTCCTTGACGCTTGACAAAGAAATCCTTTTCCGAAAACAAAATACAACTAGAGAGGCGAGTTATAGAACTGCATAAAACAATTACCTGGAGTTGGATCCGGAAGTGCAACAGGATTGTACACCGTGCTTGCGCTCGGAACATAAAGTTTAATCTAGACGCAACAAAGTTAGATCTCTGGATTATCAATGGTTTTGTTCATAGTTTCTACATGCTACGTATTAGTAGGATGGCGTGAATAATCCACAAGCAACAATGAAAATGTAGCTCAGGTTTTTACGAAGCCATTCATTCTTCACGTCTTCAATTGTCAATTGTTGAAACTGCAGGATTCAAGCCTAATAATAATAAATATGAACTAGTCCATAGTCAAAAAATTATTAGCCCATTGAGAATAAGTTGTTTTTCGCGTGATACTCAGCGCGTTCTATAGTAATACTAAAATCGCCATAATAACCACACCAACTGTACCAAACTAAGGAACGCTTATTTTATGGGTATCGTACGTATGATAGACTGGGGGCAATCCCAGTATATATACTTATACATATTACTTAGGTATTAACATTCGTGTTCATCACACAAAGTTTGACTCTACCGGGATTCGAATACAGGACCCTCGATACAAAGAGCAGGGTCACTACTAACTGTGCCAATCAGGTCGTCTTATACTTGAAATTCTCACCAGATACACCATTTTCAAAGGCATACAAAATGCTTTTATCATACATTAAACCACAGAGTTTGAGTCCAGAAACTGTCGTACATGACGTCACGGTGCTACGTCATCAGAAATGCATGAGGTACAAGATGAGCGTCGCTTGCAGCCTGCTAGCGCCTAAATCGTGACTGCTTTGCATACTGAGTCACCAGGTGAAGAGTATGTAAACATTGTATGGTAAAAATGTGGGTGCAATAGTCAGATAGGTGTTAGAGGTTCGATAAATATCGATTGCCAATAGATATCGATCCTGTAACAGCTCATTGCGATAGCGGCGCGGATCTACAAGGAAGTATTAAGCTATAAACCTAACGGTTAAGGGTGTCGCCTACCTAGCGATATGTTTCGGTATTGATTTTCACCACCGACTTCACTATTTGATGTGGGCCTGCTCTTAACATATAAAGAAAGAAAAAACATTTAGTTAGCTACAACACAAGACAAGAGATTACATAAATACACTTATAACTAATAACAGGCTAATCATTATTTACTTAAACAATAGTGTATCAGATACAGTATGATTACCTCACATTACTGATATTTAAAAAAACATAAAAACAGTTTGGTGGTACTATGGTAGATTTCCTCATCAGCCCCCCGATTTACAACCTTCCAAGTCTTGTATCAATCTATTCGGTTATTAAACAGCCAGGTAGTCGTATTGAATCTTTGATTCGCTTAAGAATAATGTCTCCGAAAGATCGTCCTCAAAACCAGAAAATAATCGAATCTATTCAGATACTTGTCGAAACGTTCCGAATCGACCAGCAGTTTAGTTCAATATAAATGTAGAACCAACTACCTTTGCATGTTAAGTAGTGAACAAATTATTAAAGTGATTCTTTAGTCATTAGTAGAGTACAGTAATTTTGAGTATTAAAATGATAGCTAGTAGAGGTACTTTCGTTAATTTATTGCTAGTACTTGTGTAAATTTATAGTATGAAACTGGGTACTGGGTAGCATTACTGATTTAATCAGAACATCCACCAATTCATGGCAATTAGCACAAAGTGAGGTTTCATTACAATAACCCGAATTAAATAACTATTTGACACTGAATAAAATAATTAAACAGTAAGATTAATTTTACACGCTATAGAATACTAGTCGAATGTTAAAATCATGATTTTGATATTATTTATTGAGCTGTTATCACTGTGAAATTAATTCCAAAAAATATTCTTTCGATTCGAATTTTAAACAAATATTATTTTGATAAGGCATTAAATATATATAAAAATATACAACCGAATTGAAAACCTCCTCCTTTTGAAGTCCGTTAAAAATAACGTTGACACGCAAAAAATACTGTCTACATAATATTATTAATTTTAATTGTGCTCTTCATTTAATTAAAAGCTCTATGGAGATGATCACCTAACCAGCCATGAAGGCACGCACAAAATTTCGTCATCGGATTTTCTGGTTGTAATATAGAGGGGTGTAGGGGGTCTCGCAACATATATTTGAAACGAGGAAATGACAAATTATTGCTGTGTAGTCACCGGCTTGGTTATATTAATGTTGTGAGGGGGTGAAGAGGGTGCCCCTCAATATTTGTTATTAAATACGTTGTCGTTTGAGGGTTCAATTTGATGTGTTTATTGAATTTGTTCAGATATCCTTTAATCATTTTAATATACAATAGCTTGAACTCGGACTAGAGAATAATTCCTGGATACCCCATTTAAAATGACAAGATGAGTATAATAGTGTTGATGCGTGTGACATAAAAAACTTATTGGCCAATACTTGATTTTGATCTTTTGCTTAGGCAATGTTTAGGAATTCTCGATCAATATTCCGTGATAAAGAATATCTCACGGGAAAGCTTGGGAGATTGTTATCAATCATCGTGTTTATGGAACGTAAATCTTACATCATAAAGGTTAACAGACAACATAGAATATAAGCAAGTTTATGTTAACGCTTTCGTGACTTTCAGTGAAAACAGAATAATGTTATGAGAACCGTACCATTTAACTACAGGTAGTTAATAATAATACAAGCAGATGAAGGAGAAGCTGATGAAAGAAAACTTCTTGATATACATGATATTGAAATATAAGCTACAAAATAATACCTGTATTATTTTGTAACTTATATTTCAATATCATGTATATCAATAAATGTTCTTTAATCAGCTTCTCCTTCATCTACTTGTTGAGCAAGACAACGTAGGTAATGCTTAAGTAAGCAATTTTGTTGCAAGATACTCACGATTTCTGGACGATGTCATTGAGACATCGATTTAATCCAGTCGTGATCCATTGTAGAATGTACGTAATTACGAATCTATCTTGGGGCTCTAATTATTGTGGTCGACCCAAGCGATTGGCTATTCTACTTTGTTTCGCAAAATGTGTGGTGTAACATGACCCAATTCAGTCGGACCTCTTAAGTATACCGAATTTATTTTGTTGAAAAAGGCTCACTCCAATAAAATAATACGGGTCATTTCTGAGTGCTTATTGAACAATGGTAAATAAAAAATAAAAAAAGTAACTACCTACGTACTTCGGAATTTGTCGTCTCGCCACTGGTCTTCATTGAGAGCATTCTTTCATGGTCAAACTTTCCTTCCTCGTAAACATCCTTTATTGTGTTATAGAATGTACAACACCGCCTGATAAAAGATAATAGTCGTGCGAATATATAGAGTTTACATAAGGAGCAGTAAAACCATTTTACGACCAATGAATCAGCTCTCTTTATCAAAGTTTTATTGCACAGGATGGTGAGAGTTTGTCTGATAAGGAAACTTTGTACGTGTAAGCTTGAGTCGATGTGCTATTAAATGTAGAGTAAGAAGATAAAAAAGTTGTGATTATTCAATTACCTAGGAGAGATTTATAGTTTTTTAGTTTATTGGATATTGCTAGAAAGTAGAATAGATCTACAATAAGTGATGGAGAATCGGAGTGACAGAGATAGACAATCGAAAAACAATGGCTAGTATAATCACGGTAGTATTGCTAAGAGGCCTCTGTAGCATCACATAGTTACAAAAGTTCACTTTATATCTATATGACGACACCCTCTTAGTCCTGTTCTGTTCTAGTCTCAGTTCGTACAATCATGTACACAGAAAACTTATTCAGTCCCAAAACTGAAAGCTTCCTTCTAACAGAGGCTCGTTTGACCCAAATCAATTCGGTTATATGCAGCACTGAATTATGTTCTACCTACCATAAATCGTTTCTATGAAAAGGGCCACTTCCTTTTGCATAAATTCGTAATACGACTTCAGTAAATCACTGGAGTTGTACAGAATGCCTATATTTTAGTATTCAAGGCAATTTTTATTTCGTCGTGTTTTATATTGTTAAAACAAGAAATACTTGGTAGTTATATATAGGTATGTAGATATAGTATATCGATCAAAACATTTGTAGTAGACACTTTGCATAGGGTAAGTGTCCTATATAAGTTTACACCTAAACTTATGGAATATTTTAAATCTATACTAATCCATACTAATATTATAAATGTGAAAGTTTGGATGGATGGATGGATGTTTGTTACTCTTTCACGCCCGAACGGCTGAACGGATCTGGATGAAATTTGGCACAGAGATTGATTATAGTCTGGAATAGCACATAGCCTTTTTATCCCGGTAAAATGTATGGTTTCCGTGGGATAGATGTTTTAATTTTTCATAATTTTTATCGCGGGTAACACCGCCGGGCGCAGCTAGTACTAAATACTTTGTAAATTAATTAACGGTAAATGAAATGTCTATAAGCCGGTGGATGCTAGTGGCGGACCGTGATTTGTGGAAGTCGGTGGGGGGAGGCCTATATCCAGTAGTTGACGTCTAGCAGCTGATTGTAGTAAATTTATTTATGATGCATGGATATTTTAAAGCGTATAGCTTTTAATCATGCACAAGTTCTGATTCTGTTGGAACAAAATAAACTTGACTAAATTACTGGTATAGCGACCCTTCTATCTAAAGATACTAAACTTCAGTCCCGTAAAACATAGTTCAATTGTAATTTGTATGCAACAGAATTGTTGTCATTGTCTGTCATCCGTGGATCTTGATGATAACAATAAATTCACCTTAATGATTAGAATTACAAATATGCTTGTCACGTCCGTCTCAATTCGTAGAACAATGTTGATATTGTAGAATTATCTCACTTAAGTTTTCTAGAACTGGGTACTTGCATAAGCAATGTCCGTATAAAGTCATAAGACTTTATACGGACATCTAAGCAATAAAATGGTTTTTTTTTACCGAAAACATATATTT
The DNA here is from genome assembly GCA_905333125.1 of Pheosia tremula. Classification (NCBI taxonomy): domain Eukaryota; kingdom Metazoa; phylum Arthropoda; class Insecta; order Lepidoptera; family Notodontidae; genus Pheosia; species Pheosia tremula. Next base: position 3,414,966 of record HG995405.1, on the reverse strand, counting down.
TATATGAGCACACGCGTACATTTTTAAGCTTGAATGAATATTTAAATAGTTGTATTCATGGTCATTAAATCCCCCTCGCATTGAGGGGAAGCCCGTGCCTATCAGTGGGAGATTAAAAAGGGCTGGTATTATTATTATTATATGGTCATTCAATCTACCAAACCTTTGAATGTAAAGAAAAAAATACTATCAATCTTTTTCTTTTATAGAAACGACTAAAGTAATATTGGCTAACCAAATACAGTCTGGATATATTGAATTTTTGTTTGTTCGTATGTGACCTCAAACCATCAAATCAATCTCAGGATATTTCTATTAATAAATTACCAACTATTATATTAAGTATTTGGCCTTCTCATGGTGCAGGCTCGCGACTAGAATGAGGAACAATGTTACATCTTTCGCATGTGAATTTTGAATAAAATTTTATGACTTAGCAGAATAAGGAAAAGCGCAAAAGTTTGCGAGTTAGCTTAAAAGCTATTTGGCTGATACCATTCCATAGCCGGTATGCAAATTGATGCAAATCAAGTCTTATTTTCAGTGCTCTTGGTATTTTACATTTGCTCGCTGAGAGAAGTTTTTCACCGAGTTATTAACATGGGGATTCGTATTCAGGTGATTTTCATAACAGGTAATGTTTGCGTTTGTATGCATCTCTATGTTCTTCTGTATACGTCTGTATTCATTCGATCCATGGGTGTATTGTATACCAACTTAATATTAATAATAACACATCAACTATACGGTCCCAGACTGAGCAACCCTTGTATTATGAGTACCGTACTGTACCGTAGAATAGATTAGTGGTGATCCCAGTATATTATTACTTATTAGCATAGCATAAACATATTTGTGCTCATCACAAAAAGTTTGCCTATATTGGGATTCAAACCTGGGACTCTTGGTACAAAACCTGGGTCACCACCAATTGTGCCAATCGGGTCGGCATGACTTCAAAACCTTTTGCTGATTTCCTAACGTAATAGAGAGCGAGCTTTTACCTGCCATAGACTGAACCAAAAAGTCTTAATACCTATCATATATGAGAATTTTCCGGAACATAAGTACCGTTTTGAACGACCTCTCTAATACTAAACTTATAATATATTGAGATTGTTTTTGTTGTAAGTATTTCCTTTCTACAACCATGAGAACGTTGCTTACGTCATGTAGGCAATTTAACGCCTTGCCGGCCACAAGTCAATCACGCTAATTGAACACCCGCACACTCAAAAACTATTTTCAATATCCTGGAAACTAATGGAAACTATTTCCACTCCATTCAATTACAATATTAATGGCTAAAAAAACAAATGCCGATTGGCCGCGACGGGTCTGTCAATACTCAATATTGGGTTTGCCCGAAGTCGATTCAGAAGTAATTAGGCAGTTAGATTGAGACATTATTATTGTTGCGAGTGCTATGTTTAAGACATAGCATATATATGTGTGTGTACATATGTATGTGTGTTTGTAAGCTTTCTGTCTACGCCTTAGTAAACGATACGAGTTAAGGTAATATTGTTGATAAAAAATAAATAAAAATTCAATTAACTATTTGCAAGTAATTGTGACACGAAAATTCGTGACCAAAATAGTTTGAAACGATAATAATTATGTAAATGTTTCAGTTAAGATTTTCCCCAACCGTTCAATACAGACCTTGTTAATATAATACAAAACGTATTGAACATTGCATTGATTGTTCTCGTAAAACTAGCCCGCATTTACCAACACAGCATTTGTGATTTGATACAAAACCAATTGAGATATCGATAGAGCACATTGAAATTGTTTGTGTTGCATTGCAATTTGTGTGTAATGTAATTTCAAACATTTGAACATTTATCGGCCTATTTTAGATAAACCCCCATACAGGATAAGACAAAATGAATATTAGGTTTTTTTTTTTAAAATAAGAGTCGCATAAGTAATTCGAAAAGCCCAGAGGAGCGAACCGGGGTTTGAACCTGTACAACTTCGCTATCACTGTTAGTTAATTGTTATTGTTTTGCTAATACAGTAAGTTAAAACTTTTAGAGCCCAAAGTTTTATAGCAAAATAAGTATTCAGTAAGTTCCAAGCCCCTACAAAGTAAATTTAGCACTATACAATAATACCATTTTCGGTCAGAACCAAATAAAATGTGTAGTATTTATTTTGGAAGCAACTCTAGCATCATTGTCAAGATTACATTGCAATTATGTTATAAGTATTATTATGTGAGATTAATGTTATGTTTATACGAGTCGCGGAGAGCATCCAGATTATAAAATCCACAAGTATGTGAGTAGTTTGATCACAGTTTCACTATGATAATTCGCGATCTGAATAAAATATCCGCAAACCATTGATATGATTCTTAACATCAAAATAGTACTGAAACATGGTATTCCATGCTTGCCTCTGAATTATCTGACGCCAACTAAGGTAGTAAAGGCAGATTTTATTTCGGGAACCAATTTAAAAGTACTAAACGATTAAATATAAAATGATTCCGTCATACCTTTAAGTAAAAAGCCCCATTAAGAGTTTATATAGATCTGAAGCTTAAAAGCTTGCAATAGCTTCTGCGTCCGTAGTTTATTCAATAATCACTTTATCGTAATTAAGGAAATCAAAGTGATTTTGTTTCAACTCCAAGCAATAAACTAGTCGTCAGCTACGGTACTTTCATTTCCTTTGTTACTGTGTCACGTTGGGTCGTAGTTCTGCGAATACCTTGTTCCTGTTCATAGGATGGCTGTGATTTTAATTGTTTCAATTTGAATTAGCGTTTGGATAAACTAGATAAATATATTTTTGCGCAAGATATACGTTACTTAACCAATAATTATATAATACTTACAGTATGTTTTCAGTTTAGTTTTAGGATTATTACCTTTAGAATGATTCGTATCAATTATTCCTTGAGATAGATTCAACCGCTTATATGTATTTATTTACGCCATGATAACAATAGAATAAAAGAAAAAAAAGCTATATTCTAAAAATATATTCAAATCTGAAGGCAAGGGACCGCAATAACTTTCCGCCAAATTCGGATGATACCCGATGGCGGTTCTTTTTTTTTTGTTTTGGTTACACGCACTATAATGGTATTCATAGCGGAACAAAAGGGCATCAAGCTGTAGCAATTGCGATAAATATACTGTCGGTCACAAATATACGATAATATAACACACGCTATAAATATTCGAGGATATAGAAGTTCGTGATAGGACTAGGCATCTTATAGAGAATATGGACGAATAAGGTCCAGTGTCGGAATAGGAACTTGAATCAGTGACTCGGTTTTCTAGTAGGTCTTCTTCCTAAAGGGTGTTCTGATTATTTGGAATCAAATATTCTTTAGTTAATTGTAATTTAGTGCAGACACATCTCATGTCTCATTATAATCGGTTCATTTGTTTTGGTTCAAGTATACTACGCTCCAGTTAAATAAAAAAAGACGTTAAACTTATACACCGTACATCGCGTCAGAGGTTGTAAAGTCTAATTCATTCGTTCATTCAGTCTGTCCACATAATTTGAAATATTTTCGTCTCCTGTTTAGTTAAGGTGTTATTTGTTAAAGAACTCAGGGATCTTGATAAAAATCAAGACTTTTGAATTCTTTGTGGGCTTGCGACAATTTAACTTTTTTCCCTTTTGTTTTATTAAGCAGATATAACAAAACGTTTTTCTTTCTTTCCCGTGACAATAGACTTTGTTAAATTTGATAACTTTTTTACTACTACGAAATCATCGTTAGTGAACTGGTATTATTGTGAAGACTATGTAGGAATGTGATCTCCCAATGCGCCAGAACCATAAGCTATACTGAAGTACCTTAGTGTATTGAACAGACTAAGGCTCTTCAGGCAGTAGACAATAAAAAACTTGAATATCTATAGATTTATTTATACAAATACTTGTTCATTTTGCATACGCCATTAAAGCTTATCTCACTATTCAAATGAAGCACCGGATTCGTGTCAACTTCCTCAATGCTGATGCTGTGTGACTGCCGATTAACATACAATGGCTGGCAATAAATCAATGTGGGTAATAAGACTATATATTGAAGCAAAACAGAAAACGTTGTAACCTTTACCCAACGTTTTCGTTACCGGCATGGTAACCTTACATCTTGTATAACATTGTTTAACCATGGATTTTTGCAAAGTAACACAAACATGCCGTACAGTCAAAACAGACTTTCTAAAATAAATGTAATGTAAATATTCGTGTAATTTCAGTACATGTGGAAGTGAGTTTCTGTGTGGCAATAACTTTTTTTAGCGATAATAATATCTCAATAATGTTGTTCTCTGTTCGACCTTCTTTGCAATGTATTTAAGATTGAGTTTGTTGAAAATAGATTACATGCAATAATCACAAATTCCCACCAGAGAACATAATTACACTTAAGCGTATTTTTTTTCTTTGTCCACGCTAAGACTTAAGGGGGAAGCTCAGAGTCAGGGCGCGAAATTCAAAATGTCAATGGTTTTTATTTTTTTACGAAAAATTTGGACATATTTACGATGTGATTTAGTGTTTTTTTTTTGTAAAAACCGCTACTTTTACTAACTTTATGGTGTTGTATCGCTTTAGGTATTTTTTAAGCAAACTTAATACATCGAGACATCCAATGCAGAATGCTAATATCGCAAAATACTAAATTACATCGTAAAGATGTCCAAATTTCTCGTAAAAAAAATAAAAACCATTCACATTTTGAATTTCGCGCCCTGACCCTGAGCTTCCACCTTAAGTAACAATACTATCACGTACTCATAGTAACTATCTTCGCTGATAACTATAACTCTTAGATTATATTAAGAGTTATAGTTATCAGCGAAGATAGTTACTATGCACCAAATTTAACTCTAACACCTAGCACATAAGCTGTAATACCATAATCGGAAATCTGTAAGGTGTACTCAATAGGCTAATTAGAACGTGCACTATTAATTTTATTACATTGTTACCCAACTAACATTGTTCCCGAGGTCAGACTATTGTTTCGGGTATCGGCTACATTCATAAAGATGAGCTGTCTAGATGTGAACCGAGGATTGCCGTGAATTACTATACATTAAGCGATAATGGCGTAATGTTATAAATCGAATGGAATAGAATTGTTGTATTGTTCAAAAAGACTGAAGTAAGTATAGAAAACATTTATAAAATTAAAGAAATGATTGGGTAAACTTAATTGATCACCTTGTTTTATAATACAATAGATTTAAAAAAAATAACTACTTCGTATAAATCTGGTCATCATCGCATAAATTAAATCTGGGATAGCTATAAAGGAAGTTTTAAGGTGATCAAAGAGAGATAGAAATCCTTTGATCCGTACCAAATAAATAATTAACGAACAGTGCCCAGAAACAAGGGTCATAAGCCTTCTGATAACCATCAAAAGATACATAACAAAGCATCTTCATGGAAGTTTCAACCTTTTCGGCTTTTATAGGTCGTATCGACGGGAGACATTCTTTATTGACAATATTATTGAATTCCACTCGGAGACTTGAGCGGGAATTTGTACCCAGAAACATCCAATTTCGACCGCTACTACTTTTACGAAATATTCCATTTATTGTTCTGTATAATCCTTTTAGAGAATCGTGAGGTATTTTGGATGGTACGAGACGGTGAGATGCGCGACTTCTCGTGAAAATAGGTATATAAAGTAATGCTAAGACATTAGAGAACATATATTTGTTAGGAGCGTTACGAACGTTGCGTACGACTCTACCGAGCATTGTGTTGTGAAAGCAATATTTACGTTTAATTTGGATGAGAGTTGTAGCCCTCATGGCGTAGTTGTGTGTCTAGGCACCGCTAGCCTCGACTAATAAAGGGAGAAATGAAATTAAGATCTGTATTTGTGTCCCCCGAAGCGTCGACAGCTGGCATAATGTCACTGTGATTGAAAAGTTAGTTGTTTCAGAAGTTCTATTCTAATGTAAAATGAATTATATTGTTTACTAAAGTCTTAGAACTTCGAAGAGTTACCAATGTTGAAATATTTAACGATATTATGAAATCTATGCTTATTTCAAAATGTCTCTTGGCAATAACTGAATATAAGAAATCATTAATGATATAAAAATGTTGAAGGACCATTTAACATGTTTATACATTTTAGTTTGTTTATAATTGTGTCCTCGTTCATTGATGATATAGGCAGACATATATCATGTTCATTGTATATAAATGCATGGGCACAAATTAGCTGGGCATGAATTCACTGAACCGCATGCTCGCAAGTGTCTGCTGAGCTCGGGATGCTTTGATGTGGTTTTTAAATTTACATTATTAGAGCGCAATGCAATTATAATGCGCATTCAAGCGGCTAATTATGAAAGACACATACTTGAGAAGCTGTTTGGTAGTTAAGAGACTGCAACGGTGCTGGGTGGGAACACAGTGGTTGGCAAGATAAATTTAGAGCAAAATATTGTACAACTGTTTTTTTTTGTTATTTCGTCTTAAAACTTCTTGCAAAGCCTAATAATAATGATATATAAAGAAATTTGCAGATTTTGGTAGGTTTTGTACGTATTTACTCACTACAAATATTTATAGATTATTTGTTTTAATTTAGCAATAGAGATTATTTGCTCACAACAAATAACGAGCTCTGGAATTATTTCTTTGTCGTCATTGTACTTGAAACTGTTTTAAAATAAGGTAATATATGGACGGTTAAAACAATAAAATAATGCAGTCGTGCGATTGTTTAGACATGATTGTATCGGATTTGCGTATGAATTACATATTTACACAATCTATCCACTCAACATTCATGATCTGACAACAACCCTAAAGAAGTACCTATATAAATCAATATATTATTTACTGACTATGCTTATAGTACGACGTTGTTAAGGTACCTATATTTCGAGGTTACCCGATCAGATAATTTTACGCCAATATATCGTAGCATTCCCCGTCGCCACCCGGAGCTAAAACGGTTTGACTTAGTAAATCAATAACGGAACTAGTACGACACGTTCCGATTTAATCAACAACCGTAGGATATATAAAGTAATATTATGTTAGATGGAATGGTTCTATTTGAACGGTGAAATTTATACGTTTGTATTGAAACTAATGTTTGCAAATAATAATGACTTAATGTTATGTTGAACTATATAGATACAATCGTAGAAACCCCGTTAAACAACAGGCTTTCAATAAATCTTTAACTAACAGACACACATATGCACAGAGAAGATCTAAATAATCCATTGCGCTTTGTATCAATTTCTTTGACGCATAAACACAGCCCATTAATTATCGTATACCTTGTAACTTTGATTACATCTGTATGGTGATATGTAGGACATAGGACATGCGATCAAAACATCTTTATGCATCGACGTGGAAACACATCGAGCATTTTCTATTAATGTTTAAAATGTACTACTGTAACGCAAAAGTAACGTAGAGCAAAGTCGATATAAATCATTAATAAAACGCCTTCCTGGAAATATAAAAAAAGATATTTAGATATACGTTCACTTCCACATATTTTATCATTTGATCGATTCGTTTGATTATAAAAAATAAAGGTGGCCTTAGGTTATATAGCCGGTTATATGTTAAGCCGATAAAGCCGAAATAACTACGGTACTACCGGTAATGAAATAGGCTGTAGAACTGTAATGTAATTCCCCCTAACAGTTGAACTAAATCTATAATCTATAAATAATAATCTACATATAATCGTTGCCCTCTAAGGGATTATAAAATGAAGAGAGTTGAGGGGTAAACTTATAACAGAAAAGTATGTCTTCATTGAGAGGCCACAGACTTATTTTTGTCTGTGGTCACCATTTGGTGTGAACCTTAAGGGGGAAGCTCACGGTCAGGGCGCGAAATTATAAGCAAACTTAATACATCGAGACATCCAATGCAGAATGCTAATATCTTAAAATACTAAATTACATCGTAAAGATGTCCAAATTTTTCGTAAAAAATAAATACCATTGACATTTTGAATTTCGCGCCTTGACCCTGAGCTTCCACCTTAAACCGTACACAAAGTGCTCCAGAAAAGAGGCCAACCTACCTTTTTAACAGTCGATTAAAAAGGAGAAGGTTCTCAATTCAGCACGCGTATTTATTTTTTCATTATTTTTCCATGAAATACTTAAACGATTTTAGTTTTAAATATAGCTTACTTGCACATTGCTATTCAACAATGTAGTCTGTTTTTCGTCGAGGTTTTTTTAGGTAAACCGCAATAGCTGAGTGATTTACGTAATTTATAAACAACACGTCTAAGCTTACAATGTATTGCGTAGTCAGTTTGGCTGTTATCCACTAAATACCCGTGACCTTCAAATGCACAATAGCATTGTTTTTTACATTTAAGTGGTATTATTACATTGCATCTTTGTCTTTGCATATCAAACAAACAAACATAATAGCAGATAGAATTGAATCTGAATGAAAAGGTGATAATGGTTTATAAGTGCACTACTATACATGTGCCCGGTGATAGCTTTAAATAAATTCTTCGTACAATCTTTGATCCCCATAGTCAAAGATTATATTAAGAAATATTTTCCCTACTAAAATGTGACAGATGAGTTTTAATTACAGCTAGGAGGTAAAGTTGTTGTGGGGTTGTAAATAACGATAATTATTTTGCAATTATAGACAGAAATTAAAAATATCCCGTTTCTTTGCACTATCAATATATATAATAGAAGGTCACACATTTGACATCCTTAAGGTTGAATTTCCAAAAACCCCTCCTCAATTTACCTCTTCGGTACTCAAGGAATATAGCCTTCAAATTTCGAATAACTAGGTCCAAGAGCTGTGTGTTATCGTCAGCCAGTGTTAAATCCTTTATTAAATACATACATAAATACTATAGTCTGTAAGCAGGGCAGAGATACAGGATAACTTTTATTTTTGTCTATCATTGCAAACTATTTATCCTTATTTACAACTTCACCAGCCAGTTGTAATTAATACCCACGTTTCACATTTTAGTAGTGAAATTACCTTCCAACATTCTCTAGTGTAACATCTAATGATACCCTACAAGCTGTTTAACTAAATAAGCACGATATTTAAGTGTCACTAAACGAAGGCGAATAGAGGGTGGAGAATGTCGACCCGACCCTGCAACCTTCGTTAGTGTGTACACCGCGTGTGCTGGTCCGAAATTGTGCTTAGTGTTGCTATAATAAGGAAATCCCACAGGTTTTTTGGAGAAAATATAATGGAACTTACTTGAGATGCAATGAAATATGTTTGGATAGACCGAGATACGATTAAATATTATATTTTCAACTATGTTAAGCCGACATAAAAAATATTTAAGTGGGTAGGTAGGTACGGTAAAATTCTAATAATTCATTATATATTGCTTTTTTGTGCGCTGAGTTTGATGTCGTATTTTTAATTTAATTCAGTAGCGGATATGAATTAAAATAAAATTGGTACTGTAATAACGAGTATTATAACTACTTCGTATACCATTCTTTTAAACCATAAAAATACAGATTAATTTAAGCACACATATTTTTTTAATAATAATGATAAATTAAAAATAGAAATATATTTGGGAAAACATTTTCCACTACATGACAACATTTGTATACTGAACCCGTATAAGTAACGTAATTAGTAGTATTATTAATGTACTATTGTGTGGCCAAAGAGCACTCCTACTGAGTAGGGTTCCGTAACTTTTAGACCCCGATAAGAGATGCTTTCATGGAACTACATTAATTAGGAAGCAGGTATATTACACGGTTAGACTTTTATAGAGGTTAATTTCAGAGTAATGAGCTCGTAATGTAACCAGAAGGTCATATCACTGCTAAGGGATGGGTTAGGGGCTACCTTACACGGTAGTTTATTTATTTTGTAAAAATAATATATTAAAAAAAAAGACAAGCCCGCTGAGTTTCTTGCCGGATCTTCTCAGTTGAGGTCGCGGTCCGATCCGGATGTAGACTTAAGAAAAAAAAATTAATGACAATTTGTAAGTGCCCCCGTAGGCCTATACGAAATAAATGATTTGCCTTTGACTTTGAATCTCTATTCTAATAAGCGTAGTTGTAACTCATGTAAAAAATACACAGTACTTACTTAATCATTTTTGTTAAGGAGTATTTAGTACCAATACCTAGTACATCTATCTATGAACTTGCCAAATAAATGACCTCATACTAAATATCGCCTGGACTAAAGTCAAGCCTTAGCTAACACATTTGAGTAAATCAAATTAAAACAAAACACTTTGACAATTCAATTTGAATTTAGAAACAAATATAAATGGTTTTGTAAATTAAAATCATTAAAAAAACACAAATACAATCTATATTAAAACGAATTAATAAATTTCACGAATTCATAAAAAGTTTTAGTTAAGCGTTAAGATAGTCTAGAGAAACAAGAGTGTCTATAGAAAATAACAGAGAAATTGTCTCATGCACAAACTAAACAGCAGACAACCTTTAATAAAACTAGTAGAAAATTTACAAAAACTGGCGTGAACGTAAAACATACTCTATTATTACATCAAATGAGTCCAAAGCATATCATGTCACAAAACACAATACGCTCATACAATTTAACAGCCATGTGCACTTATATTTATAGGTGACGGCCATAAAACCCGTCCGCGCTAAAACTGCTTCGTAACCAGCACTTGGAATTACCCAGCCTCAATTGCTTCTACTAAGTGTGGAGTATTTGACACACATCATGCTTATTGACAACCTAATTGTCGCAGTTGGTAGTGACACTGCTCTCTGCGCCGAGAGTCCTCGGTTCGAATCTTGATAGGGACAAACTTTGTGTGATGAGCATATTTCTTTGTATCCGAGTTATGGATGTTTAATATCTATATAAGTATTCACTGAGTTTGCTATTAGTCCATTGTACGGTACCCGTAATACAAGCGTTGCTTACTGTGAGGCCGTATAGTTGGTGTGTTCGTCTTGCGATATTATTATTATTTAAGCCTACATCTCGGCGTTATATAGCATTCAGATGAAATACCAAAAGGTGTCTACGCATTAAACAGCAATATTTGTAGCAATTCATTATTTAAAACGTGACGTGACGTCGGTCGTGGAAAGAAATCCTGGTAGCGGAAGATCAGCAAGAGGACCGGCATCGCAAGTGCTGTAGAACTGTTCCGCCTCGCGAGAGACAGTAATGAGTATGCCAAGCTGACAACCAACCTTCACTAGTTGGAGAGGTACACACAGAAGAAGATAATAAAAAAAAACACATTAAGAGGCCGAGTCAAAAAAATTCGCGAAAATCATGAAATGTATGCGTGATTGGCAGTCTCGAAAAACAGTAAAATGGCCACGGTGATGAGAATAGAATATAATATAAACACCCGTTAAAAAAGTAAAAGGATCGTGAAGTTAAATTTTGTGGCTAAAATTACAAGTTATATGTAAAAATTTTGTAGATAAAATTAAAAGTTATATGTCAAATATAAAAAAGGTTTCATTTAAAAAGAATACCACCTGATCTCTTTACGATCGAATTTAAAAAATATATCATGGATTCAATGCGACAATAAAACTGCATAAAAAGCAAAAGCTCGCATGTTATTTTAAAATTCGGGCCGTTTGCAAAGCGCTATGTTTCATCCGTGAATTATGTGTTACACTGCTCTTTGCCGCAGTCAAGGTCACCGTTGCCTTTAGCTGCATACATATTACAAACCATTGAATGTTTCAGTACCCTGCAGGGCCTCACTGGTTTGTTCATTTCTGTTCTATATAACGTCACTCACCAAAGGAAGGAAAAGTAATCTACAGGAATATTTCATAAATATTTGTGACATTGTGTGCCTCTGTCTACCTCATCGGGAAATACCAGCATCATGGTGTATTTTTTTTACATAGTAGCGCGGGAAAAGTAATGATTCATGTAACGTATTGATTTTAGAGCATTACTCTGGTTTCGTGGGATAACACTTAATGAATAATTTTGTGTGTACATGAAAAATATGAGAAAACTTATTTCTTTTTAGGTAAAAATTAATGTTTTTGTCGAAACATAATTTGTAAATTGATATTTATAAATTGCATGTTGTGTAAATATGGGGATTAGAGTATTTGATACAGCCTTTGTCTTAAATAAGAAACACGAGTTCAGCTAAACGTAATATTTTCACGCTCTCTAGATTATTCTCTGAAAGTATGAAATAACAGCTAGCCCTTATCGTTTATTTTCAGAAACAGTTTTCCGCGTAATCAGAGGGCAGGGCAAGGCCGTCCGTCTTCGCATTTTCACGTACATTTTCATCCGAAATTACCTCTCTTGTACCTACATTTTTTAAATACCATTCACTCTTTTCTTACCACCCTTCTCTGTAATTAATAAGCTACAACTTTACCGTAATAAACGGGTGAAAGGTAAATACTGAAATATCTTAAAGATTATTTATTTTCGAAAGTGAGAGCCTTTTTACTGCGTTTGATATTACTTTGATCTATAGAAATAAATTAATTGAATCTAGTACCTGCACCTGAACATCTATTTAAGTAAAGATATATTATGTAATTATTGATAATTAATAACTTTAGCATTATTGAAATTAAAGCGTAATATATTAGCGTCATTTTGTTAGTAGGTACCTAAGCTGTAAAAAACAAAGTAAGGCGAGCTTGTGCATTATAATTGTGAACTCTCCCAAAAATCTAACACTTTTTAGTACTTACAATAAAAAAATGTAATATAAGCACACACACGGCTTGAAGGCGCATAAAATATCCATAAAATGAGCGAATTTACCCCGTGAAATGGGCTGGGCGGCTATGTATCATCACGTATTATCAGCGTGAACAAGCAATGACCCTCCGAGGGTATAACCAGTATTCTGAACTGTCATATATCTGTGATTCTGAATTGTTTAAAAGCAAAGACATTTCAAAAGTCCCTGTAGCCGCATGTTGGCTGATCGCGCGTTTTGCAACGCGCTTGCCACTGCTTCTTCTTCTTCTTTCTTTAAGAAATGAAATGCGATGAAATAAAATGGATATCCATTTTATTTCATCGCATTTCATTTCTGGTGAGGCCATTTGCATATGCAAATGGCCTCACCTACAAATTAGCGGGTATTTTGCCAGTGTCAAGTAATTAATAGCAATAAAACATTCAATAAATACACATTATAAATAAAATAATGGATGTGACATGAAGATATGAAAATGACGAAAGCTCCTATTCAGACAATTAGCTAACGTAAAGTTGACATAAACAGTCTAGATACCAGCGAGGCTAATGACAGATGACGGCGACAGACCGTGTCCTTTCATTTTTAAAAACCGTTTGACAAAAAAAATGTTAGACAAAATGATAAATGATAAATTCATCTTTATACAAACTAATGGTTTCATTAGTAATTCCTTTGACAAAATAATTACATAACAAATTTTTATTACATAAATATAATTTGACAAAAATATCATATCACAATTACTTTAATTAGTAAAACAAGTTGGGGTCGAGTCACCTTCGTCCGTAGGAGAATTAAGTACCCTCGAGATACCCTACACGTGACCCTGGGTGGTGCCAACCAGGTGACAACTCTACTGGTGGTAGGCTTCGGCCGTGGCTAGTCACCACCCACTGAACAAAGCCATGTCGCCAAGCGGCCTAGCCGTGTTCCGGCATGATGTTCGGTGTTGCCATTCATGGATGGCGGGTCAGATCAGTTGCGCTGCATGTGACTAGTGAATGTAGCGCCTCGATCTACTGCCGCCTTCCTACCTAGGCAAGTATGCTCCATCGTAGATCTCATCGTCACTTACCATCAGGTGAGATCGAGATCAAATACTTGCCTATAATGTAATAAAAAAAAAAAAAAAAAAAAAAAACAACGTATTGCAAAATTGTTTGATTAAACGAATTGTTTGGTAAATATTTCAATATTTCATACAGGTACTAGCAAAATATACAGGTTTGGTTCCTTCGTTATGAAATTGGATATGTTAGGTTAGGTTCATAAACCCAGCAGCAGAGCTATTTGGATCTGGATCACTGATTACTAACCTAAGCCAGGTTAGTACCCGACTCGTAGGTTTAGGTTAGGATTAAAACATTAACCAAAATATTCCACCAAGTTTAATTGGTAAGGGTTGCGTAGGTTGCGTTGCGTATTGCTTATTAGTTTGTAAATAATACTGATAAGGAAACAATTTATGTACCGTCATTTTGTTAAATGAAGAATTTTACAACTGAATTTTTAGGTTAAACAAATATGTTTTAATTAAATTTTAACATTCAGCACTATTAAGTATTTGTCAAATGATATTTTATAAAATTGAATAATATGCTATGATATGTGTGTGGAATACAATGTTTGTTAATTTCTAAAATGTTAATTTGTCAATTATTTTTTTTATGAAACAACTAGCGGTTGCCCGCGACTTCGTTCGCGTGGTATTACCAAAGACATAACCGTTGGCAACAGCCTGCTCGCGCGTTCTGATCCCGCGGGACGCATTGTTGCTATCAAAACTTAATCAGGCGCAGCGCTGCAACATTGGTTTTAATTTTTTTTTGAGAGATCCATTTTTTTTTCTAAAATAAAAGTAGCCTATGTTACTCCTTGTTACATCAGCTATCTGCCAGTGAAATTCCCGTCAAAATCGGTCCAGCCATTTCAGAGATTACCCGGAACAAACAGACAGACAGACAGACAGACAGACAGACAGACAGACGGACAGACAGACAGACAGACAGACAAAATTTTTAAAAAATGTTGTTTCGGTATAGGTAACGTGTATACATCCAAATGCACTTAGTAAAAAGCGGTTATTTTAATATTACAAACAGACACTCCAATTTTATTTATATGTATAGATAGATAGAAGAAGTGGGAGAGAATACATTTCCTAGATATTATTAATTTCATTGAACGTTGTGGTCAATTGTCAACCAACAATACCGAAACAAAATGTCTTATATTTATCCTTGTTACAATTTTACCCACTCGCCAAATTAGCATTTTTTTTTGTGGGACTAGGCCCGCCACACACTCCCACCATTGCTACTCCTGTAAGCCAGGATCTACAATGGTGTCCAAAGAAGACACCGAAGTTTGATCCTCGGCGAGTCCCGGGATAAAGTTAATCGTCTTGGAACCCAAATTAGCCTTGGGAAAAATACCAGGAACGCAGTCGTCATCTCACTCGAGTGTTATATTGGGTTAATTATCCACACGGTTCATTTAAAACCGTTTGAAGTGCGCCAAATAGTTCCATTATCGTTTAACTGCCGCGTACACAATCTCAATAATTCTACTGACACTCAGTGATTCATGTTTAAAGAAAACTGGCAGTTATTGCTCATTTCATTGGTTTTCCCATTGTAAAAAATAGAAAGAATTGTAATTTTTTATCTTAGACTGTTATCTATATTCTTTTTACTGTAATAAGAGAGAACTGAGTACCAAGAGACTAGAAGAACCTCCCATATCTATTTCAGTAACAGATAAACATAGGTACGTTACAATTTATTTACTTTACAATTTACAAGTCGATTTACAAAGACATTTACTGTACATTACAAGAGTCACGCTATACACCTTTTCAAGTTAATATTAAGTAGCGTAAGGATGACATTTATCTATGCGACTTTAAAATACTATCTATAATAAATCAATATTTTCGATAGCTTAATACATGTATTGATAATAAGATAGCGAAATACCACATTGTTCAGTCGGCAATACGACTTAAAACAATACATAATATTATTTAGAAAAATCTATGTATCTAAGTTGTAGGAGAGAGTAAACTCGCAAATATTCAAAAGCAACTCTAATTTGAGTACTCAGTTTTAGCGCGCCATAAAAGATACAATATATATAACTTCGTCTCAAACCGTTAAGTAGGGACTTGCAAATTTTAAGTAACATTTTTGAAAGACCTATGATGCCTATCGACCTTAAAATATTATGTACTATTACAACATCATAACACAGTATTATATTGTTAAACAGCTGCAAAAACGTGAAGTGTTTGATTATCGCTTATTGATCGGAGGCGGAGCTAGGTGATGTGTTTTGACAAGCCGAGGTCACGGCCGGTCAATGTTAGATAACACTATTGTGCGACCTCACAAAGAGCTTCTCTGTCATGGTGAGTAATTCCCGATGAATACTCTTCGGTAATTTGCTTCCTTCATGGGGGCCCTTTAAAATACTATGTTTTTATTAGTAGGTATAATGGATAAGACAAGAAATTGTGTATTAGAGGCTGGTATGGTGAGTTTACAGTAGGTTATATTGTACAATAATGTAATTATTACTTGATAGATTTGTGGTAAGTGTTTTAATCTAAATGTTTTTGTTACTACCTAAAACTCGGTATATCTTTTATTTTTTTATTTTACATAATAGTTGATACGACGCTACGCCAAAATTACATGCTGTTTACCTGTTACAAGTTGAACATTAGACATAAGATGGATTATACTAATTTCAGACCTCTATAAATGTAACAACTAACTGTTGATGAACCTAATGAAATTATGTAGCCGGTTCAAAATTTAACAACGTTTTGTTTCAGTTATGGAGCTATAGATTCAAATATATATATAAATTAAGTACCTACTCACCTAAATTAAATAGACTAGCCTATACCAAGATCGGTTTAAATTTTTCAAAGCAAGAGAAAACCTGATATAAATCTTGGATGAACTCAACGACGATCGATACCCTTTCTTAAAGAGTAGTACCCATTAAGTTGAGTTTATTAATATCATTTCCGTTAACTTTACTTCATGAGTGCTTGTTATTAAAATCTATAAAATTTTCATAGTTTTCAAGAACCGTAAAAGCTCCGCCACGTTCTCTAATCTAATACTAGCCACAAGGGGCAATTTCGCATGGGGCTAAAATAAACGGTTCCCGCGTCAAGCGTGTTTGCTCCTTCAAACTTCACCCGCTCTGTCTGGGCTGAAACAATTTGTATAACTATAAACTTGAATTTTGCCGCCCCAACGTTATTTGCCGCTATCTTGTGTTGTTTGCAAATTAATTTTATCAATTTTCGCGTTAATTATAAGATGAAATTTTAGTTAATTATGTACGTGAATAGTTTATGAATGCTGTGCTGGGAAATACGTGAATTTAGTTCCAGTTGTATTATGCTATTATACTAAGTAATTATATCACTATCAGCCTTAATTGGTTTGAATTTAGTCCAAGAGTTCTGATGATAAATAAGAGTTAAGGCACTTTACACGCTCTTTTAGATCGCTATTATAAAGTTAAATTAGTATAACTGTAAAGGGCCTAACTACATACACTATAGCAGCATAAGTAGCACACGGCTGTGACAAGACAAAATGTGCGATAAATCGATTTTATCTCTTTCCCTCGTATGAATTACAGGAGGGAGTGAACGATTTGGAGCGACATTATCAGTGATACAGGTTTTGTCTTCACCCGTGTGCTAGCCGCCCTAGAATTCTCAGAACGTTTCCATTTCTCTCTTGTCATAGAACATCGCAACAACAATGAAGTAGACCTCACACTTACTTAACCTTTCATACTTTCAGCGAAAGTGTAGTACACGTATTGAAATGGCGCTGAAATATTATAAACCACCATATAGCCCAATTACTTTATGTAGCTAATTATGTATTAATATGTAGTTATACTGTTACGATAACATGATGTCCAGTATATTTCTAATGGGATCACATTATCCCACCATTGCACGCAATCGATCGCGCACAAATATGGAACCGCAATGTACAGATCAATGAGTCCATACGTCAATAAACATTTGCATCATTCACTAAACATTTACAAGCGATTCGTGTCATTACCGAGATTTTAATAGAGGTCATATTGTTGTGTACAATTTTGGTAAGTATATAATTAGTATTGCAGCTTTCCAGTATTTGCTAACTGAATGACAAGTCCATAATAAGAGCTAAGAAGACGTTACGTGATGCAATAAATTTGGATAATAGTGATTTAGAAATACATGAAATAGATTGTAGTAAGTGTCTGCTGATGTGTTCTTTACAAATCTTACAACATATATATATGCTTACAACATTTACATTACGTTATGCCATACAGGGAAACATACGAACAATTTTGGACTCTAATTATTCAATTATATGCTCCTGAAATGAAACATTAGATAAATGTATATTTGCTCACGGCTTCTAGGCACATAAAATAAATTGAAGTTGTATCTGAATTATATTCAATTAGTTTAAATAACAGAACAAGAGAAAGATTATTTACCGAGCTCTAAAACGCTGAGTTATTCTAGTTGAATATTCTGACAGTTTATTCATTTATCTCGATATTCTTGACGATTCCTTTACCTAGTTTATGCTAGATTTTGCTTATCTACATTTTTTTATGTCTGAGTGACGAGGGTACGAAGTATCATTAGTAAAACTAAAGAATACTTTAAATCTGGGCGGTATTTTACAGATATACAGATATATAGATATATAGATTTTGGAGTGTTATCATTGGCCTTTAGTTAAACGATTAATCACTCAATACTCATTAATATTTTAAAGTGATAAAGTTGTAACCTCTCGGACCTCTGGGATTTCTGGATTTCATGTGCGAATCTCATTTTGAACTATGATTATCACGTGCCAAACGGTGAAGGAAAACATTGCAAGGAATGATTAAAGTCTGCCAACCCGCACTGGGCCATCGTGGTGGACTATGGCCTAATCGCCCTCACATTGAGTGGAGGCCCGTGCCCAACAGTGGGACATTAAAAGGGCTGGTATTATTATATTATTACATAAGTAATTGGACTGCAATTTTAGGGATTTATAAATCATAGAGAACTTTGCTGGTATAGACTAAAAAAAAAACTTTATATCTATAAATAGTATTTAAAATATATAGGTATATTTTCATGTTATGAATGTTACTGCATACAGAGCTTTTATTGAATTTGTAATTGCGTTGTTTTACTTTTGTAAATAGACAATAAGTCCGTTTCAGTGACACGATGTAGGTACCGCCAATAACAATATTGGTTTTAAAATTAAATTCGTTACGTCATTCAAACGTAGGTAAATACTTTCCACAAGGATTTGAACAAGTTCCGTGCCGGTGTCTACGTATTATTACCTGAGGACGTGTTATTTATTGTTACCTATGTAAAGCACCTACAAAAGGAGCAGTCCGAAACTAAATGTACCGTGCAATAAAGGAGTATCCAAACACATTTCGCACAGTGGGCGAAATTATTTAAGCCGCATATTCGTCCATACTAAGTAATGTACCT
The DNA here is from genome assembly GCA_905333125.1 of Pheosia tremula. NCBI lineage: Eukaryota > Metazoa > Arthropoda > Insecta > Lepidoptera > Notodontidae > Pheosia > Pheosia tremula. Next base: position 3,395,680 of record HG995405.1, on the reverse strand, counting down.
AATTTGAGTAAAACCGTTTTGCCTTCGCGTGTAATCAGCGACTTAATGCCATTACGGATGGTTTATGTTTCCTATGGAAGTTTTAAACCACTTTCCTATTCGCTGAGGGGGGTCTCGGAACATCTCCGCCATTTTGAGTAGGTGTTCATTTCTTTTTATGTGTTTTTTACGTTTTATTTTTATTGATAACGTACTTAATTTTGCACATAGACCCAGGTGTAGGGCAATCATATTACATTTGAGAGTTATATAAATGAATATTAGCTATATTACCAAGTAGGTAGTATTTGAAATTTATTTAGCAAAACTGAATATTCCATGAATGTTCCATACACTACGCATTTATTTTGTGGGAAACTAAAAATTTGAATAAATTCGTTTGAACAAAAAAATGCATTCGGGATTCGTTCTATTTTTGAAATTCGAACTTGGTTGATCGGATATCGTGAAATCACTCACACAGCCGGCTCGAGCATGGTTGAGCTTCACTGAATACTCAATCCAGTGATGTAGCGAGATTAACCGGTGTAAAATCTAAAACCGCACTTAATCAGAGAGCCACATTTTTTATACTTAATATCAATTAAATTTATTATTTCATTTAAAACCTTTGAAAATGTAATGACATGGCATATAACGGTACCGATAGGTTGCCTCCAAATAAAAAAATTACCTTATCTTAGTGCGTACTGAATTGTCAGGTCCGGAAATCAAGCCTAGCGTCAATGGTTTAAATATAGAACGTCATATGACCTAGCATTCAAAGCATTGCCGCCTTTTGCATTATAATAATGTCTTGTAATTAAAATTAAATAAACATTATAGATATGTATGACGTATGGCTCTATGACGTAGTTAACTTTCGAGTCCGAAACCTTTGACGCAAAAAGGCAGGTACAGCGCTGACCAACGCCTTCGTAGTTTTGCTTTACGTATATATGGATATGAGACTCTAGTTAAACGGTTAGAAGAGTCAATTTTAATTGCGGATCAACCTAGTTGATTTCAGTCGGTTTTAATACCAGAATTCAACTTTCTGTGTTCAGATTAATTTCGTACTTATTTTATTTTGATATTTATCTATTAATAAAATTGGAGTGTCTGTTTGTAATATTAAAATAACCGATTTTTACTAAGTGCATTTGGATGTATACACGTTACCTATACCGAAACAACATTTTTAAAAATTTTTGTATGTCTGTCTGTCTGCCCGTCTGTCCGTCTGTCTGTCTGTCTGTCTGTCTGTCTGTCTGTTTGTTCCGGCTAATCTCTGAAATGGCTGGACCGATTTTGACGGGACTTTCACTGGCAGATAGCTGATGTAACAAGGAGTAACTTAGGCTACTTTTATTGTAGAAAAAAAATAAGGATCTCACGAAAAAAATTAAAACCAATGTTGCAGCGCAGCGCCTGATTAATTTTGATAGCAACAACCTGCAATGTGTCCCGCGGGCTCAGAATGGGCGAGCAGGCTGTTGTCAACGGTTGTCTTTGTCGAACGAAGTCGCGGGCAACAGCTAGTTATGAATAAAATCTGCCTAAGTATGAGAATGTTTTGCGACAACAGTCTAAGGAATCTTTGTTCAGAATCATGTTTTACCGAATTACAAAGTGTTTATCGATTCGTGCATCGATACTATTGTTCCAGTCATGAATTAAGATTCATGATTTTTTAAATGAATCTCAGTGATCTCAGCTCAGAACTATGATATCATTACGGGTTCACAGATCGTGACACGAGGGTTAAACTATATGATATGTGGGTAACTATAATACAATGACTAAGTCCGTATTATCGCGTATTGATTGTCTTTTTCATAAATAGGTCGATGCGAGAATCATGCATCGATTTGGTATTGACATCATAATGAAGCTTGTTCGATGACGCAATAATATGGTTAAATTGTTTTGAACGATATTCGAGAATGAGCGATAAATTGACCATTTTATTGCATCAATTACGTTTCAACAGTATTATTTAAATTATCTATTATATGTATAATTTAATCAGTTGATAATTGCAAATATTTCGTTGGCTTGGACACGCAGCGAAAACAAAAGCGCTTATTTTCGAAAGCCAACGAAATATTTAACATCATCTTAGTCGATTAATTCGACTCGTAATTACTTACTTTTCGGGAACTCGGGACTGTGGCAATAGTTTACAACTATGTGTACATTCTGAGGCATTACCGACTTCAAAATCAATCTGATATACCTACTACAACTGACCTATAATATATCACAATTCCCGGCGTTACTTGCGTCATAATATTCAGGGCCCTTCAATCGGAAATAACTTATCTAAAATTACCTCAGCGTGTAATTCAAGCTATTCCACCAGAGGTCAGTATTAGACCTCGTTCGTTCGGGAGGGTTTCTGCAAACGGATTAGCCCGTTACCGAAACACGCATAAACGTTTATGTAACGCCAGAGCCACGGTTACGTACATACTGTACGTTAAATTAAACGCATTAAGAACTTCTGTGGAGTTTGTATTTTGATGGTCTATAAAAGTTTTCTGATGTGGGATGGCTGAGTCATTTGTAGCTCTGTGGTCATCGTTGATTTTGAATGTGTATATCGCATTATTACGATTCGAACCGACCCTTCTGTGATTAGTTAGTCTGGATCTTTCGCTTATCAATTTGAAATCGAAATTACCTTTCTGTCTTTTTGGCGGGAAACTGAAAAGCCATGGCGTCAGTTGTTTTAATTTTTAAAACTAGTGTTCCCGCGAGTTATAGTGATATAAGTGGAATATTAATCAATATGGGATCGGTAAAGTGCACAAGTATAGGTAATCGAAAGTGACGAAACTTGGCTTTTCAGTTCCTCACAGAAAAGTATCCATCACTTTACTGAGGGATAGGGGGTATTTTACTTGGGTCTAGCCTTTGGGCCTGTGCATATTATGCCCGAAAACTGAAATTATTTATATAACTTGACACTGGCAAAAGACCTGTAGAGATGCCAAATTAAAAAAAAAATCTTGCTTAAAAAATAATTAATGGGAGATGTTTTTTTAATTCTGAGTTACAATTCAACTAAACGATTGTTAACAAATGTGGGTATCGAATGCAATGATTCGAGCAATGTTAACGAGGTTAATTATCCGGCGCCAGGCTGCTGCGTTGCTACGCAATGCTCGCATCTGTTGCTAATTTGCTTATATTATTGTGTGAGGCTACATTTAGAAACAACGTTAAGGTTAAAGGCAAGCTTTTTGAATATTAAAATCTAGTTAGTTTCTTAAAAAGGAATATCATTTACGTCAAAAATCCTTGGGATTGGTTTATGTCTACCAGTAAAAGTCTTCCAACGGACAAAGATGACTATCTTTTTTCTTATAATGACCCTGCTTTTTGTGCCGGGGGTCCCGGGTTCGAAAGTGGTAGGGAAAAACTGAGCACAAATGTTTGTACACATGGATGTTTAATATTTATATAAGTAATATATACTGGGTTCGCCCCCAGTCCATTGTACGGTACCCATAATACAAGCGTTGCTTACTGTGCTGTGGGACCGTATAGTTGGTGTGTTCGTCTGGCGATATTTGTTTTATATACAGTTTTACTATATACTGTTAATACAAGCGCGTGTAAAAGGTTTTTATTATCATCCTTTTTTTAGAGATTAAGATGAATCTGAAGTTAAATAAATTACTAAAAGATGGCATCAATCAAATTTAATAATATAAGTGCTTACGTTAAGTTTATACCAGTTAGAATAAATCACATCATATCGAGGTCGATTTGACTAATGCTATTAATGATTACGTCAGTTAGATGGTAATTAGTGGCCAACTACTAAAGAGCAAATTATAATTAGATCAGAACGTCCAGTGCGAATAATCTCACACTTGACGTACCGCTTTGAGGCAAGGCAAATAATAGCAATGTAGTTATTCGATATTATTATGCTTAGTTAAACGGGAACCACATAGACTGTGTCTGTCTTGTATGACCTACATAATTATGAAATCATTATATATCTGGCGCCAATTTTATTTAATGTTGTAACATAATTTATGTGTGATTTATTATTAAGAAAAGCAGATGTAGGATACAGACACATTCTGTTATTAATAAATTGCTCGGTTATAATTAATATTAAATTAGACTCAGTCGGCACATTAAGAATAAAGAAGATATTGATGACGGCCCGCTGGGCTCAGTTGGTAATAACCCTGCTTTCTGTGCCGTAAGTCCAGTGTTGGAATACGTGAAGACTACGAATGTGGGTAATGTCTATATACATACCTATTTATATTGTTGTCTAGAACCCAATACACAGGTGATTCTAGTTGAGGAATCCCACTAATATTATAAATGTGAAAGTTTGGATGGATGGATGTTTGTTACTCAATCACGCCAGAACGACTGAACGGATCTGGATGAAATTTGGCACAGAGATAGATTATAGTCTGGAATATCACATAGGTTACTTTTTAAAGAAAGGACATAGAGGTAAAGCTACCGCGGGGCGCAGCTAGTAGATCAATAAAAATAAGAATACTAAGTGACCAGTAAAAAATTAAGTGTCAGTGAGCGCCAAACTAGCCAGTGTCTTGTAGATAAACATTAAAAATAATGAAACATTGAACATATCGCACCCTCAGAACGATAGGGGCTCAACTCAAAATTATGAATTCAATATTATCCTTCAAAATTATGGTTTTAATGTATGTTCTATCCGATGAATATTAAAACAAAGGCGATTTTATGATAGAAAAAGCTTATTATGTTTCCGTCTCTTTTACACCGGTACTTTTCGTCCTCCCCGTTCAGTTGGAAAGATCTTTGATTGCGATTTTCCAAAAAAAAATATATATTTGAGTTGAGCCCCTATCGTTCTGAGGGTGCGATATATCATAATATATAAGCGATATATATTCAAACAGGCAGGGTTGTATATACGCAGTGTCCAGAATAAAACAAAACCTAGCTATACATATATGAAAGCGAAAGACCATCAAAAATATGTCTTTAAGGGTTTCAATTCGATTCAACAAAGCCATCACAGATTCATAAAAACCACGTCGCTCTATCGACCTCAATTTTACAGCACATTTAACTGTAATAACGACTGAAGATAAATGGAACAAATGGGTAAATCGCTGGGTGGCCAGAAAACCTTACATGGAAACTCTTTTAGATGGGCTAGTGTGGACGACGAAGTTTTAAATCTGAATGCACATTTAAGTCCGACAAGAACGTTAAACCTAGTAGATTGGATAGCATCATCTCTGTGATCGAATTTGGCGTGTATAGAAACGGAGTTAATAACCATTCACAAACTATAACACTGATCTAAATTGCCATTAAATTATTCACAATCTATGAATGTCTACATCATTAATGCAGAAGAATAACAACTTAGGGAATACTTCCCATATAAAAAACATCGTGACACGACTCTAATTTCACAATTGAATCATTGAGTTGGTGTGTTCGTATGGCGATATTTATTATTTATTATATTGAAATAAAGCTAACTTTTTGAATTTTGTCGCGTTTATATTATGTTACGTTCCCGACGTTTCGGCTGCTTTACAACAGCAATGGTCACGGGAAGACTCTCACGGGAGTCCAGCAGGACCGAAAAAAAAGATTTTTTTCTATGTGTAGTTTTCGCTTAAATATAAGAAATCAATTTGAATTATTGATAAGAAATGTTTCACTCGTGTATTCTCGAAGTGTGCTATTTCATGGTTTACATTAGGTTACCTTTCACAGTACGAATAAAATATGTTTGCTGAAACAAATATTAGGATTCGGTTGAGTTAATACTCCCAGAAGTCATTAAAATGAACAAGGCGTATTATTAAAATGTTTGACGGGTGAAAATTTGGTTCATCTCGTTGGTTGCCTATTCACGGTTTGTGTCTAGTGTGAAATCGCTGTTTTATATCAAGAATATCTTGTAACTTAAGTTACGAGATTAAACTAAGTACTTAGTGTGAATTTGTATTGAACAGATGCCTCAGATGCTAGAAATTTAGTACATTTGAGAGCTTCCTCAATTAGCGTCAGAGTTACATCTATTTCTTTTGTAAGAGTTGAGATATGAAACTATCGCAATATTACAGTTATAATCACCAATGGATATTTTTACCACAAGCCAGCAGAATTGCTTTGTCTACTTGCTCCCGCTAATGTGTTGGTACCTTTTAGCTTTTCATTACCTCCTTTCATTACTGCGCAAAAATAGATTTTGTAAAAATTACCAGCACATATTTCAAAGTTAGCGTCGTTAGTGCTAATGGAGCTGTCATTCTATAAAATTATGTACCTAGAGGTAAACGAGCAACGTAAACTGGAAAGCCGGAATCCTTTATCAATAAAAACGTAATTGATGAGGACGCACTCGGGATGTTTTAAAGGTCAGAAGTAATACTGGTTGATCTGTACGAGGCATAAAAAAAATTAATCTTATGACGTTGTAATATATACCATACCTACAGCTGGTGACTTATCTAAAGTAGGAAGCTAAAGGCTAACTAACGTAGTACAAAAAGCCGTTACCAACATAACAGTAACTTTTCTCTAGAAACCAAAAAATAACAAAAAAAACATTCTTTAGTATGTATTGTTACTCGAAGTACCGTATTCTCGTAGACGTGACATTGAGTACAAAAGATTTTTTCTTAGTATGTAATTATCTACTAGTCGCTGAACGGTACATATTACATATAAGTATGTATGTAGTCATATCTTACTATTTCAGAATATTAGGATACTGCAGTCTTTAAAACTAAAGAAACATTTTCTGTGGAAAATATGATTGAAATAACAATATGTACATTTTGGATAAGCGTGTAACAAATTAATAGTGTGTTTGATTTTTCTTTGAGAAAGCCACATCCGCCGTTTTACCTCGATCATAGTATGTAATGATAATTTAAAACTACAAATAATTTAAAAACCTTTTTGGTATGTGACCTTCATAGCTTACTGATGAATCACCTAAAATATTGTACATTATTATTGTTACACCGTATATACTGAATGAATGAACTATTATAAAACATTATAAGTAGGTATTCGAATCAGACAGAATCAATAAGAGCAACAGATACTCAGAAAGTAAAATAAGACGCAAAGTGGGGTACAAGGGAAGACTCTCAGCGACGGCGGGAGGGGGGGAGGCGCTTGTGGTCGCAAGGACTGCAAACAAAGGGGATATACTAGCGGAGTAAAATTTAGATTTAAGCTGTACATTGTTGCTTTGTCGTAAACTTTATGGTCATCTAATTACGGGAGACGGTGTACCCGGTAATAACATTTTAAGCGTCCATAGAGTTTATATGTTGTTTTGTATTTTGGATAGAACAAACGCAATCTAATTTTTATTCATGCCATAGTATCACATGAACATATGACGCGCAGATTTACGACATCTATAAATTAAGATTAAGATTAATTAATTTACAGTCTAGACTTAACTGACAAATTTATGATAATACTATTAAAACTTAACATTGTTTACATGCGTATCTACATATAAAGTCAAGTAGTAAATGTGTCCCTGTAGATAGAACTAAAGAGTAATAGAAAGTATGTCAAGTGCGTGGATTCTTGCCTCAGTTTGTATTACTTTTTTTTTAAACCTTATCACAGAGGAAAAAATGTTTTCCTATGCATGTTTTTTCTACGCATGTTATTGAGTCGGTTATTTTGTTTTTTTTACGCCATTAGAAAACGTTGACAAATTGGGGTGTGATACTAATCAGTTTAATTACATTGGAGACTCAAGGACTTCCCAAAATTATTTTGGGAAGACCTTGAGCTTAGAATTTAAATTGCTTTTTTATGTGTACATATTTTGAATGACGTTTAGTAGTACGTCTACATTAGTACGAATGTATAATGATTTAGAAAAAATCAATGGAGCCCTTTTAAATTGAACACCAAATAAAAAGACGATTTCTCGCAATACCTCGGAACTTGCTCGGAACACAAAGATGAATCCGTCCTTATCAAATATGGAACGTGAATGACGTAACCTGTCATATTTGAATTTAGAACATGACAGACAGTGTTCGATAATAATAATGACGTCATAGTGCGAAAACAAACGTTATAATTTAAAGCATACTTTTGTTTTCTTCTGTGGGGTATCGCAATATTCTCATCACACCAAATGTGAAAAAAACAATACCAGCTTCTCCTAATACTTCTATCGTTCGTATAGAGGCTAAAGGCATTTTAACGTAAAAAGCAAATAAATTTATACCGCTAGTTAGAAAAACAAAACATAGCCCAATCTATAAAAATGGATTTGAAGTACTTACGTTCACTTAAGTACACACGTACGATTCATACGTAAACAGGATACGATACCTGCGATATCAACACTTAAAAACTCAAAAATCTTGATAATCTAGAACGGAAATCGATAAGCGTTATATTTTTTATAATAGGAATTCGATTTAGGTAGCTTGTGAGTCATCTACACATATAAATAAAATTGGAGTGTCTGTTTGTAATATTAAAATAACCGCTTTTTACTAAGTGCATTTGGATGTATACACGTTACCTAAACCGAAACAACATTTTTTAAAATTTTTGTCTGTCTGTCTGTCTGTCTGTCCGTCTGTCCGTCTGTCTGTCTGTCTGTCTGTCTGTCTGTCTGTCTGTCTGTCTGTCTGTCTGTCTGTGGTGTTCAATTCGGTTGTATATCTATACATACATATAAATAAAATTGGAGTGTCTGTTTGTAATATTAAAATAACCGCTTTTTACTAAGTGCATTTGGATGTATACACGTTACCTATACCGAAACAAATTTTTCTACAATTTTTGTCTGTCTGTCTGTCCGTCTGTCTGTCTGTCTGTCTGTCTGTCTGTCTGTTTGTTCCGGCTAATCTCTGAAATGGCTGGACCGATTTTGACGGGACTTTCACTGGCAGATAGCTGATGTAACAAGTAGTAACTTAGGCTACTTTTATTTTAGAAAAAAACATAGGATCCCACGAAAAAAAATTAAAACCAATGTTGCAGCGTTGCGCCTGATTAAGTTTGATAGCAACAACCTGAAATGCGTCCCGCGGGCTCAGAATCGGCGAGCAGGCTGTTGCCAACGGTGTGTTTTAGTTAAATACCACGCGAACGAAGTCGCGGGTAACAGCTAGTTGTAAATAAAAGACTATTTGAAATAAAAAAAAATATTTTTCGGCCTCAATTAGGAATTCTCGATGGTATATGGAATACATATTTTATATGAGAGAATGGATTGAAGGTTTTTAAAGACGTGGGTGTGGATGGTTTTTTTTAAGGCATTGCGTTCTTACCGCCAAATACATTTAAATGCGGGTTTGACACGTGGTTTGCTGAACCGTTGCTAAGCGCCTAAAACTTGTTTTATCGTTATGGAATTTACTAATTATGGTTTTTGTAGTAAGATATGTTATAAACGCGTGCTCAACACGTGTTTGACTTTTTGTAGGAAGATTGTGTTTGTAGTGTGTTTATATATTTTTCTTAGTCTGTATTTCTTCTTCTTCTTAGTCGGGCACTCTTGTCAGAGTGGTCGTGGTAATAGGTTGCACTGTTCGGACATGGACGCTGCTCTTGCTATTTTTCTCCACGTATCTCGATGTAGGGCATTTCGGGAACATTCTACTATGGGACAGTCTGTATTTACATACCTTAAATATACTTATAGAAAAAGAAAAAATGTTACGGTATAATTTGGTAGCGTTTTCATATTTTAGTTTCTATTAGTTAACTTTAAAGTGAGTTAAATTTAACCACGCTTAAATTTAACTACTACACAATGAAATAAATCATTTTTACGGAGTTTATTTTATGTTGTTTCGTTCCCGACGATTCGCCTGCTTTACAGCAACCATGGTACCGGGGGGACTGAGGTGTTAAAGGATCTTCCGGCATCATTCTCTTGTTGGGATCACGCTTATGTGTAATAAATAAATTACATTTAAATATATATATATATATATATATATATATATATATATATATGATGGAAAATCTATGAAAGTCGTGAAAACATAAATTGGCATCTTGCCGTTGAACATAAAAAAAAACATGCAGATCTATATGCAGATATCTATTTTAGTGCCCACTATAATGGCATGCGTGATTTATAATTAGAATCAACATATTTCACATCAAGGGATTTTATTCGCTATCTAGTAGGCATTAGCCGTAATTTAGATTGAGCCTTTAGCATTTATAGACCAGTAAGTTCAATGACCATCCTGTATTAAATACGAGTACAAGCGAGATTAAGTCGTATAGCAAATAGCTTCTTTCTAGCGCCTTTTTTGGTCGGTGTTGCGTGCCGCCCCGTCTCGCCCCTTATACTATTAAATGCCTTAATATATATTAGGTAACTCCTAATCAAAGAATTACCAGTTGCATGCTCCTTTAGGCCTATATGCTTATTTAGACTCATGATTCACAACTATTTCATTACTCAGATTTCTTCTTGCGGTGTTGTATATTTAACTGTTATATTCAGAATTCAACGTCACTTAGGTCTTCGACTTCACCAGTCCTTATCAGAGGGTACTGGGTAGATTCTATTGAATGAACTCGTATGAATAATACCATTAATATTGATCACATAAATATTGGTTCGGCTGGGTGCGCATGAGCATTCAGTGCCACGGTCGTTGCGCCTACGGCAGTCTGGGCTGTTACGTCGCGAGGAGCACACGCCAATGTGAATTTAAATCTCAGTGATAACGATAAGATAAATTTAAGGAAGTTGTGTTGATTCAATACGTAAACAGTAAACTGTGTGTTTTAGTCGACTTGTTATATTGAAATATCGTTTCAAGGTGCGTACGTTTTCTTACTCCGTCGTAATGTTGTAAAATAAAAGTGCACGAAATTATTCTTGTTCCTACATACGTAGGGATGTCTAAAGCTAGTGCTAATTTGTCGTAATTTCATCCTTTAACATTCAAACGAGGTATGCCATTTTGATATGATAACGTTTTATACGGGCTACGTATTCTGATAACGGTTAGAATACCGTATCACGTACCAACGTATATGTCTGGTCTGTCTATTTATTAATGTTAAAGTATTATCAATAGTATATCAAATATAATGCACTTATTAACATATTTATCAGAAAATGCGTAGGTACCCATAGAACTAACTAATTAAAAAAGGAGTCGTTTTTGGATAGTAATTTTAATAAAGTACCCATAAAATTATTTTTTAAGAACCATCTAGGTAAAATAAATGTTATATATTTATGATATTGGTTTTGTTTTCATGTCTATAAATACACATTTAATAACATACTATATTATTTTGATGAGATTATCCTCAGTTCGTTACTACAACTACCTTAAGTATGTACCTACTATGCTAAATGTCAACAGCTATTTCGAGATAAATTAAAATTCAATATACATTGAGGTCGTCAATGTCAAACACGCAGTAAATAGCTGGTATGGCGTCCTACAAAGCCTCGGCATCGAGGTCTATTCGCGAAATAAAAAACAAAAAAAATGTGAATGACGGCGATTGGAAAAGCAGTGGAATATAAACAAAAAACAAAGATTTACTACTCCGCACCATACAATGTGCTGTAGCAAAAAAATCCTTAATTACATCCGCATTTCAGAATTTAAAGATTACTGTTTCTCCTTACACTTACTTTTGCCTTTTCCAGATGAATACACTTGCTTTACTCGGTGTATTGTTATGTTTTGTCATGGTTACTGGACGACATTTCGAAAATCGAAAAGAGCACGAGAGCCTAACGGACGTTGAGGATCAAGATGAAGTTTTTGCGAAACACAGAGAGCACCAGGAACCACGTCACAGACGGAGGAGGTGGCAGATGGGTTACGGGTACGACTACCCACCACCCCAGCACGGTTACTATCCAGAAAGGAGAGATTACGATAGAAACCAGCAGGAACTCTCGAAAATCATAAATCTCCTCGAAGAAATTTCGGCGTACGTACGAAGGCCGCAGCCGCCGCAACTTCCACCGCAGCCAATCTACATTCCTTACCCCGTGCCTTACGCAATCCCTCAATATTCCCCTTGCTCCAATAAAGGAACAAAAAAACCAAACGTTACCAGCAGATTCCCAGATATGGAAGACTCGAACCAGAATTGGGGATTTGTGGTATCGAAAGAAGATGAAAACGACAATGATTACGATTTTGCCCGACCGATCTCCTTTGAGCCTATTAAACCTAAACAAGAAATGCAAAGACCTTCGCCTAAAGTAGAGCATGGCAGCAGTCAAGCAGAGGTGAGTCAAGCAACAATTAACGAACTAGCTCGAAAGAAAGTAACAATTTAATTGTCCAACGCATTGCAATTTTTTGGGACAATCTTCAGTAATGATTTTGAAATAGACATGTTTGCGCTAAGATAATCAATGTTTAATTCACATAATCACAAATAATCACTCGAGTAGTACGTACTATCCAGTTCTTTAAGCGATACTTGTTTCCACTTTCTGATTTCATTCTCCCGACTGGTATTTCTTTTAGGTGTACATTTTATAAGCCAACCGCTAACTAAAAGTGTTCCTTTTTCTTTTCTAGGTCCAAGCATCGACTGCAGTGCCAGTTTTCTCCGATAGTTCGAAGGCCAAGGCATCTAGTATGTGTACCGCTGCCATCCTCGCTTGCTGTTCTGATAAAAACCAAAGGCTGTGTTTCACCAACTTCGGATGTGCAGCGTCTTACGACAGTGAAAACGTCTGTGGCCCCGAATCAATTTCAAATGCGCTTGATGCTATTAAAAATGCATATGCCCCAGCTAAATGAATCTTAAACTCTATGTAAGGTAGTCACTATCAGTATTCACGGTTTCACGTTATAATTCTATAGATTGAGAGCTGTTTAATTGGCATTTGAAAGCGGTTATCTAAACGTTGTACCTAAGAAATATAGCTCGTCCTCGGGATAAATAAGGAATGAAATGTTTGTCGAGTGTCACATATACAATCAAAGTTTTGTAGAACTTTGTCAATCCGCAATTGATTCCAGTTGAACATGAACCGGGCGAGCCATTTAACTTCAATTGAAACCCACTATGTGAATATTGGACAGACGTGTTTGCACAGAATCCATTAATGCGAAATGAAATTCCAACTATTGGCATAAAAGCTATCGGTGCCCGCAAATGTCAGAAGCAACTATTATTAGAACCAAAAGAAACTAGTTTGTATAAGTCACTGTCATGATGGTTTTATCGAAATTTAATCAAGAATTTAAGATGCGTAATGAAGATTTCGGTATTCAAAAAATAAAAGTTTTGATCAATAAGTTTAACACAAACGAGACCACCGTTTAACAGAATATTTTAATTTATAAGTATCATTGAAAAATTGTCATCGTCCTTTTTCATGAAAAATCATTATTTAATTACTTAATTTTGCAATACTATCTATGTAGTGGTATTTTTAATCTATTAACATATTTTCGATGCCATATGATTGTTGTTCCTTATACTGTATGTGTAATTAGATATTTTGGTATCATGTTTGGTACTTGCATCGTATATCTAGATTGCTGCATATGCGACTAAGTTAGCACCTTTTATCACCATTGTGGAAAATATGTAGATTTTATTCACAAACACGAATCGCGGTCGAATAACTAATCGCCACTAAGATTTTAAATCCTTGTCTGACTGGTTCAGACGTCATTATTTTTTTTTTAAAGGCGCGTTTAAATTACGCGGCTCTTATATTTGAGTTACATTTGAGTATTAGACTAACGATAAATATGGTGTGCAGCAGTCAAATAGCATTTATTGTTTAGTTCATATCAACTCCGTTAATCTAGCTTACTTTTAATGGCAGCTGTGTATCGAATAAGTGTATACCTAGTCTGTATTTTATACATATTACTAAAATTAAAGTTACTAAATAAAAATTACAGTTTTTTATTACACTAACAAGCTGCCCACAAAATGAATGAGTACGAAATGTTGTATATTCATTCTTTTTGTGAGTAATAAGAACTCTTTAAAACAAGGGATCTTGCACCCACTAGCGAATATCACAATAAAAAAAAAATTAAGACTATTGATTTCGTATGTTTACGCGAATACTGCACATCGAAATAAAACTAATTTTAGTCCCGTGATCATGGTTGCTGTAAAGCAGCGGAAACGGCGGGAACGCCAAAACATAAAACAAACGCAATAAAATCCTTTAAAATTATTTTTATTTCAATACTAGCTGTTGCCCGCGACTTCGTCCGCGTGGTATTTAACAAAGACTCAGCCGTTGGCAACAGCCTGCTCGCGTTCTGATCCCGCGGGACGCATTGCAGATTGTTGCTATCAAACTTTAATCAGGCGCAGCGCTGCAACATTGGTTTTACTTTTTTTTCGAGATCCAATTTGTTTTTTCTAAATTAAAAGTAGCCTATGTTACTCCTTGTTACATCACCTATCTGCCAGTGAAATTCCCGTCAAAATCGGTCCAGCCATTTCAGAGATTACCCGGAACAAACAGACAGACAGACAGACAGACAGACAGACAGACAAAAATTGTAAAAAATGTTGTTTCGGTATAGGTAACGTGTATACATCCAAATGCACTTAGAAAAAAGCGGTTATTTTAATATTACAAACAGACACTCCAATTTTATTTATATGTATAGATTATGACTTATTAGAATTTATGATTATAGGGCCTCAAAAATCTACAGATTATATCACCTAAACATTGTTTGAATTAAAGGACTGGCAATTAAGTGCCGGGTCTAGCTCAATGTGGGTTTGAGTAACCATGTCACCAACAAACACTTATTGTACCTCGTTAAACAAAAGTCATAAATTACAAGAAACAATGTTGTACGAGTATTTGCAGTTAATTTCTGTGTCTTATTATTGAGTTTGTTTAGAGATGACGTGGGTAATGTTGCATTTTCAAGTATTTTTGATTATTTATGATAGAGGATGCAGAAAGGAGAAAACACTTATTATGATTTTAAAACAAACTAGATCCACTCACTACTCACATTAACAGAAATATATAAAAATTATTAATTAGCCCGGTATCCTAAAAAAAGTAATAGTTTTTTTTTAATATTAACTGATTGAACCGGATCACACATATGCATAAGTTTTTTTTTTTTTGCTAGTCCCATAGAGGTTGGTATGTAACACTTTTTTAAGGTAATTTCTACTATAATTTCCTACACTGAAAATGCCGGTGGCCTAGAAAGATAATGTCACTGACTCATTACGCCCGCTTCACACTATTGTTATCGAAGGTGACATTATTACTGTTTGCCGACATTACTATTTAGTGTGATGTTGACGCATATTGAATTCTTGATTTTATAACCTAGTATCCATTTAACTGCACCTACAAAATAAAGCGTTCCCTATATACATGATATTATAACAGATGTATGCTTATTGAGTGGTCAGATGACCGCTTGTGACAGCGCTTATTTGAATTTCTTACACTGCTAATTACGGCAACTAACCCACCGCTGCCGTGACAGTGGTAAAACTTGTGTTTGAGGGACGCTTTACCGACACTGGAGACATACTCATAGTCAGTGAACAGTGGCCGATGTTTAACATATGTCATATAATTAGAAAACAACATTATTATAAACTCCTGCGGTTTATTAAATTACTATCTATTATTATTTTCACAACAATTATAAAGTTGTTCATTTATCGCTATTTTAAATAATACCGCGAATCGTAAATGCATTACAGAGTCCAATACGTCTTCTGCCTGCGACGTCGGGTCTGTGACTGACTTCATCTTCACCTTGTTTTGTTTTACATCACGATTCACGCACGCACGACACTCATTGTGTATTAGTGATTATGTCTGGTATATTATCCCCAGGGGTTTGTTCCTATACATATACCGAGATGGATAGTGGATACACATAGCGTAGAATGATTGGTAATTAATTATCATTTGTTTATTCATGTCATATTTTTGGGTGTATTATTGAAATTAAAGAATATACCTAAAGCATGAAATTTATTGATAATAAATCAAGATAAATTTAAATGTATAATAAACGGATAATTAAGAATAGTTAAGAAGACTCAGAAAATTAAGAAATAGGAAATATGAACCTCTTGTTTAGGGACCTGAATATATCCATGTTCCTAATGCACAGAAGAAGAACACACAAACCACTAAAATAATATTAAATAGTATTGACGATGTTTTAAATTTTGCTTTGATGCATAAGACGTTCATCTTTTTCAAGAACCAGGAAAAGGAAAAAGAGGAAAATCCGAAGTAAAACCGGTTTGCAGACTAAAAAAACGACATCTATTGCTATAGTCATAAGCTGTTGATAGTATTTAATATAACATCGCATGAAGCGCACGTATATATTTGCATTTGTTAAAACAGCAAAAGGAACAATTTGAGGTGATGTTTTGTGTTATATTTTTAACAAATTGTTACAAACCCAGTTCCATGTGTAATTAGGATACAAAAGAGAGTGTAAATAGTGTAATTAAAGATCACAATTGTGACAAAATTGCTTATGTTCTAACGTGTTTAAGGAATCTTCTGTATTGTGTATGAAAAAGTTTGGCGGTATGTGATGAAATCCGGTTTGCTAAAGTCATGGGTCGACAGGGTCAAGAATTAATATTCAAGTGACAATGTAAAGAATGACGAATTTCTAGCCTAATACCAACGTTGAACACGAGTGAAATATCAAAACAGGTTTTACGTTCGTAAAGTGAGGTTATTGCTTGCTAACGTTACGTATCCGTCCTGTACATAAGGATCATCATGTTAAGGATCTCAATAATAAATAATCATTAAGTTAACATGTCTGAAAAAAAGCTACAATTTTAAATATCATATTATTAAATTCAATTAGTTTTTTGATTTTCATGTCAATATTACCTTAACATTCGTCAATATTAGCCTCAATTTATTGTGTTGACGATGTCTAAGTATTAGCTTCTAAACCGGGTCTCAGCATTTTAATATGTGTCTAAGCAAGCGAGCCGCATTTAGTAGATTGCCAATGTCAGATACCTGCCGTTACCTCATTTTATAAAACGTGATATTATTCTAAACCTTCATTATATTCCTATTCATATAACCGGTATTCATAATGATAGTGATCGTACAGAACACGGTTAACTAATGTCAAATTAATGATATAAGTTGATTTCTTGTTTTTTATAATATATATATATATTGTATTTTGCAGATGAATGCATCAATACACATTGCTGTATTACTTTGTGTAGTTCTAGTAGAAGCACGAGGAACAGATGATCAAAAAGAGGGTCACAATCAAGATAAACGAGAGCACAATTCTTCGGGATTTGGAATTCCTAGCAAATGTGACGGTGCAATACTCTCATGCTGTGCTGACAGTATAGAACGTCAAAAGAAATGCTTCAGCAACTTTCGCTGTGCACAGACATATCAAACTGGAACCGCATGCAGTAAAGAAAATATTGTAAAGGTACTGGATTCCTTTCAGCACTATCTCTCCAACAATAGTAATAAGGAAGATCGACAAAAAAGGCAGAACTACTATGATGGACTGATACAACCTCGTTCCCAAACAAGAAGGGATGCCGATTCTGATCAACAACAGGAGCAATATTTACCGCAAATTGTCAGATTACTTCAGGAAATTACAAGCTACGTTAGAAAACCTCAGCAAGTGCCTGTCCCACAAGCTATATACGTTCCTTATCCGATACCTTATCCTGTTTCTCAATCAGTCGATAAAGTAGAAACAGTCGAAGTACCGAATATAAAATCAAGAACTTTTCCAATAGAAGAGGGGACGAGCTGGGGGCCGGCCAATGAAAGCGGAGGCGATGACAAAGATGGTGCTAGACCGATCTCGTTCATTCCTATAAAACCAGAACGATCACTGAAACGTCTTGCACCTAAAGTTGAACACGGCAGTGTACAATCAGACGTAAGTGAACTTGCCCATTAAAAAAAACATCTGATGTTCAAATCCTCTTAGTTAGACGCGATTTAAATTTTAGGGCTGCTCAATCATTAGGACTCATACGAAATATAAGAAATCAACAGTTGAATAGTGTTTCAGTAACTAGGCATCAGGAGTAATCAGATAAAAAAATATTAGCCCTTTTCAATTTCTGTATCTATCAATAAGGTAGTATAGTTAAAACACAATTGAAGTAGATACATATTTAATTTTAATGTTTTTTCAATAATAATTTTTTTTTAAGTGCGTGTATAACATTCACGTACTTACTCTTAAGATTATTTCGCTGTATCATTTGCACGTTTATTCATTATTCAATATAGAACTTAATATGTATCGTTTCAGGTAAGTCTATTATCATCACCATCAACACAAATGCCTGTCCATGGGAATAATAAACCTCCTAATCCACCAAATCCATGCACCGCCGCCATATTAGCTTGCTGTGCTGATGACAAGAAGAAGCAGAAAAATTGTTTTTACAATTTCCAATGTGGCTTGCCATACGACAATGGAAATGCTTGTAAATCTGATTCAATCCGAGATGCGTTTGAAACGTACAAATATTACATATAATTATAATTAGCATACGAAATTATTTTGGTTTTGTTTCATGAAAAGGATGGTTCTATGCATAAACGTGGTTTACTTGTAATACTACTTAAGAATAACTTAGATCTAGTAGATATAAGTGACACTCCCGCTCCGCAATACAACCACTAAGACCTAAGTACTCCGTGTGGCAGAACTAGCAGATATTGAGACGGGAAACGAAAAATACGAAAATAATTTGACATGCGATGGCATACATAGTAGAATAATTTGATATGGAATGTCAAAAACAGAAGAATCATTTAACAAAGGATGTCAGAAATAGCAGATAATTTTACATGGGATGTTAGAAATAGTAGAATAATTTGAAACGGGATATTAGAAATAGCATAATAAAATGACAAGCGATGAATAAACGTGCATCACGTGTTGTTGTGATACATTTATTTTCATGCATTCCAATAGGTCTTGGTTATTATATACGGTTATTTTCCCATTTAAAAAAAAACAACTTGCCATTCACATAGAATCATTTACACGACGATACATTAGTTGTCAACCAATTGGCCCTTTCAGGGAAACCATTGTAACACGGTTTATTATTTACTATTATAATAAATCCAAACTCATTAATTCAGATAGAAATCTTGTTTGTGTATGTTCTAGTCGATAAACAGATATTATAAGCGTATCTGTTCTAATAATAAAATCACTCACGCATACATCATTGTATCATTTGGAATATTTGCATCACATAATGTCGAGTACTTTGGCATGCGTTTGCGGTGGCGCGCTCCGAGCTGCCAAGTAGTAATACCGCGTAGATTTTTCAAATATGGAATAGTATGCATCTGTATAATATGCGTGTGCGCACTCGGTGGTAGCAGCTTCAACGAAAAGTTCAAAGCGCGCTGCGATCGCTAGTCGAAATGTGGCTTAATATTTAACATATTATTTATTATTTTGTTAACTCAGCACCTACCTGTGAACAGGTATATAAATATGCAACCATTTTTGTAATCATTTTAACGTCCTTAAATAAAATACCTTAAAGTTTTAAGTGCTTTTATTTCATCTTATACAAGTTGTTTGGCTCATGGATTGACGATTGAACCACCATAGTAGGACACCAGTGTAATAAGGTCTTTTCGTATTGCACAAAGTGTATTCAGTTTTCAACAGGTTACCGCGCCGTTCCCATTTATCACTGCCACATGTGGGACTTATAGCATTCTTCTTCAACAGGTTTCTTTAAGACACGACGTCTTACGTTGAAAAATTTATGACCATCGTGTTTATTTTTTATGGGATATATTTTGCTTTTTGATGTTGGTAGAACACTCGACTTGGCAACAAGTGACAAGACGAGTGATTTTTCGAGATTTCATGTGGGAATCTCATTTTAAACTATGATTATCACTTGATATACCGTAAAGAAAAACATCCTGAAGAAACTTGCATGATGAAAGACGTGCAAAGTCAGTAATCCCACACGATGGTAAGGTGGTCAAGGTGGACTAAAGCCAGAACTGGTGGGCACAGGAACCACATTGAGGTATGTGTCCACCAGTTGGACATTAAAGGCGCATTTCAAACAAAGAATGAAAGAATGCTGGCAGCTTTCGCCAGACAAAAAAAACCGACTTACACTGACCTTGTACGTTGTTGAACTGTGTTCAATTTATTTTTAAACGAGTTATGGCCTCCATGGTTGGCTGACTGGGGGACCTCACCTGTTTAATCGTTCTTTTTGGAATAACAATAGCGTTGAAGCGTTGACCTTACGAATATGGCGCGTTAACAGTAAAAAAACTTTGGCAAGTGACAAATGATAAATGACAGATTGAGTGGTTAATAAATTCAATAAGCCAATGGACATGTAAAACTAATGACGTGAAAAACTAACAATAGTCCGACTGATCACAAGCAATACAATGTGAGTAAGTAAAATTGATTTCAATTGGCACTGTGGGTACTATGGTGCTTTAACGGCATGATATACCATAATATTATCTTCGGAAATGCATAGGGTATGACAAACAATAATACGTATATAACACGGATAAAAAATAATTGAAAAGAGGGGAATAAATGAAAAAAAGGAAGGTGGAGGAGGAAGGAATTGCATATTTTGGTCTAGATGATAAAGGCATGTTGAAAAAACCTTAAGACGAAAGGCATGATAGGAACCATACATTTCCTAGATAATTTAATAACAAGAATTTCCTATTGCACAGGAACTGTTTGTGATAAACGCAAAATATTTGAAATAATAAAATAGCTATGGGAGTTGGGGCTGAATGGTTCTAGAATGGTGACTAAGAGCAGGAAGATATGGTGTAAAACGCCTCATCAGGTGGACCAATAATATAACATGCTTCGCACTAAACCATGGGCCCATGAAGTGCGAAAATCGTTGTAGGAGGCCTGTGTCCAGCAGTGGACGACTTTCGGCTGATGCTTGGTGATGGATATCTACATAAAATGTAGATACAAAATATTGTTCATCACTAATTTGTATCTCAATAAAACCAATTTGTAGATTTGTCATCAGCTAAAACGGTTGAAACTACAACGACACTTAAAGCTGTCATATTCAATGAGAAATTCAGAACAAATTTTCCCGGCGACAATGATGTCACCTGCAATTGAGATGAATAAAGATTTGCAACTACTAGTCATAAGGGGATGATATATAGTCATAATGTTAATAAATTTGACTTATACAAGGACGACACTGATAGTTTTTAGAACTGGCCACTTGTAAACGATATAAAAATAATAAGTTCAAATTTTGAAAATGGAACTCATTGCCAATATTATTGTGTATCGTGATTAAGAAACCAATATTATTGTGTATGTACTCGTATTTTATTATTTATTTGTCATTTGTTGTCATTTGTTGTGTTGTTTTATTTGTCATGTGTTAACGATTTGGCGGCAAATTGAAGATTGTCTGTGTCACTTCAGCATGAATTTTTGATTTTCTAAGAACTTTCAGTGTCACCCTCGTACCAACACGCCCACACCGTAAAAGCTGGAGCCAGCAAACTTGTAATACGATAGCGACAAATTTAGCGTAGGTACATAATGGCTGTGGAATTCCTTCCAATTGGATGTTAAAAGTAAAACTGAAAGCTATTGGAAAATCAAATGCTATGTACCAAATCTTGGCAAGCATAACATTAAATAAACAATAGGTACAATGTATTTGTGAGGTTTGCTCTCAAAATGTTTGCTCAATAAGTTCATTAATGGCTTTAATGACAGATTGTATTCGATTTTTCAAATCGATCAATAGCGTTCTGATTTGGAAATATTGCGTTTTGCTTTAGGTTTTAAGAAATAAAAAAATAAACAAGTGTAACACTTTTGAGTGGCCTTTATACGAAAAACTTGTTTTTTTTTCTTAATGTTTTGACTATAATATGCTTTTTGTAAATCGGCAGAAGGTTAACGAGTCTATATACAGTGAATAGGCTCTAAGTAACGGACATTATGTAATTGATCAACTATTAGCTTAATTTGGTATTTTGTGATCGATATTATTGTGTGTGCCAGCCTTCTGATTATCTAAGGAAATCAGAAAAAAAAACATTTATTTTGTCGTTGCAAACATTTTTAATTTATGATAACTTGAAAACTATACTGATATTATTCATAGTAAATTATTTAAGTTTACACATCCTTTTTCAATGAACGGAAGTAATTCATCTATGTATTCAATAATTGTATGAGAATATTAATCATTATTCTTTTAATATACGTGAATAACCATTAAATATCTACACTTTTAGAATCGTGACTTAAAAAGATAACATTTACTAAATCACTCAGGTCTTATTTATACCTGTTCCCGTAATCTGTATTATACATTAAATATTAAATTCATGACTAACAATTTAAAATTAATGACTCAACTTATTAATTAATGCTATAAAATAACCAGTTTATCAGTGCAAACAAAATATGACATCATTTATGTGCATATTGAACGGAGCAGTCACCGGCTTTTATATGTTATCAGCACTTTACAGCTGAGCAAAGGTTGAAGAGGGTTAAATGCAAGAATTGTATCAGTATAGGTAAAACCATCTTGGATGAATGAGTACCTACTTAGTTATTTAAAAATGCATGTGTTGTGTGGACTAAAACGAATTAAGTATTTACAAATTGGAAAAAGGCGCTGTAGATGTCGATAATCACATATTTTAAATTTAGAACGTAAATGTAATGTTGTACATTTTAAAACGTTCTTAATTTGAATTAAAATTCACGTATGCCAGTGTTTACTTTTTATACAATATATTTTAAGGATATATATTTTTGTTTATTTATATATTTATGGGTAAAAAGCTATAGCCTAGATTTCAAGTTTTCCCGTAGTCTAGCATTATTTTGTAACACTGCAAAGTTCAAGTTTGGGTAAGAGCGTGGAGAATGGACAATTACATGCATGCGACTTCTTAATAGATGTATTGTATCGTGAGAAAAATGAACACAGGCCATAGTGAAATCCGATTGACTGAACATCGTCATATAAGTATTATTTATTTTTAATTCGTATAATTAACTACTAAACCTATATCTTTACAAATGAATAAAATTGGAGTGTCTGTTTGTACTAAGTGCATACACGGTACCTATACCAAAACAATATTTTTTACAATTTTTGTCTATCTGTCTATCTGTCTGTCCGTCTGTCTGTCTGTCTGTTTGTTCTGGCTAATCTCTGAAATAGCTGGACCGAGTTTGGCGGGACTTTCACTGGCATATAGCTGATGAGACAAGGAGTAACTTAGGTTATTTTTATTTAGCAGCGCCTCTAATGGACGATATTTAAAGCTTTCAATTCTCCATGCAGAGTGGTGTGCTACAAAAACGGTAAGGTAAATACGGTCATCTTACAAAAAATATCTTGCACTTGGGATACTGTGTGTGACTGTTCGTCAGTCGATTCTATGTAGAGATATGTATCTTATTTTTACCAGTCATTTTATGAATCACATATTTTTCAATGGCAAAGACTGGCGCATCATCGTGTACATGTCATCAACACTAAACTGTCATACCCAATACTCCATTGAGATTATATGTAAAACACCTGTGACGAACCAAATATGTCTGGTCACCAAAATTTGGATGAAGCTATAATCGCCTACCCTCCAAGATCCGATCTAATGAATCAGAATCAGAATATTATTCATTCATATCAACCATTATAATCATATCATAAATCATCCATAATAACACTAAATGTTAATGCAAATTTTACCGCCCGTGCCGGAATGCCGTATGCCGAAGAAGGGGCAGGCAGCTCTATGGTTGCTAAACTTAACTGACTTAATAATTAAAACTTAAATAAATTTTAAACACAACGAATGATCGAATCGAACTGTTCATTGGCGTAATCGTATCGAATATACGATTCGGTTGATAACACAAGAGTTCTAACCAACCCGCAAGAACCCTTCTCCGAAGCACGGCATGGAAAGCAATCACATGATATCGACAGTTATTATCGTCATTACACTCTAAAGAATTGAATTATTTTGTCACTAATTGCAAGCTGTAATTACACTATTCATTGTTTGTTAATGCAGTGACATCGACTGTTAAGATGTCATTAAAATTATAACTTATAAATAAAGTTCAAAATAGCAACGATTACTGTAACGTGTCAATGACAGGATAATTAATTACGTAGGTACTGTACAATTAAGTAAACATTATGAATAATTTACCGATGGAATATAGTTGAGTCCCGTTTAATATTCGTTTGGAAATTACATTAACTGTGCTTTTTAGTGATTAGTATGGGTAAATTACTTTGCTAATACGCAATATATTGCAGGAAAACTGAGTCTTTAGATAGGTCGAGTAAATTTATTAGTACCTATTTAAAGGGTAATAAGGCCTATTGATTTCTTATATTTACGCAAATACTACATATTGAAATAAAACTTATTTTACAGATTTTAACCAAGCGCACTATTGCAAGACATCAAGACACTGTGAGCACGTTCTGCGTAGATCGGACTGCAAGCAACAACTAAATATGAGGGTACTCCGGCACAAACTATGATATTAGGACGTCAACCACCTCAGTCCTCCCGTGACCATGGTTGCTGTAAAGCAGCCGAAACGTCAGGAACGTAAAAATTTAAAATACACGCGATGGAATCTGTAAAATAAGTTTTATTTGAATGGTTTATAAGTCGAATAAAATATAAAACATAATTGATTTTGTTGCACACGAGTCTTTTTCTACATTCTATTTCAAGATGAAAATAAGGTGTTGATAATTTAAATACGTTTTATGTATTCTTAATAAGCCGTACTATAGGCGTTGCCGGTATATAACAAGGTGCACAATAGTACGTGAATAGGTACTCTACATATAGTCCCAAAATATATGTCTGCGCATGCGCTTATCTCAACTTATAGAACGACGTCATTGTATGACCAATACGGGTTTACAACTGGATTTGTGGGTGTGTACGCACGGTCACAACTGAGATTGGTCTTTAACGCTACAGCCGACTTTCCTCATAGGTATTAAGGTTACTAGTGCTGTATTGACCATCCATATGAAGGTTTTTCCAACACGCAATTAAAACCAGAAGTGTGTCACCTATCATATAAATGGTTTAGTTAGTATACCCTTAAGGTTGGTATACTCCTTCCAAATCGCTTTATATTTATTGTAAATATTTTATTATATTTACAAAAAACAAATTGCTAAATATAGTAAGGGCCTCACGTATTTGGCTATGAAAACAGTCAATGCTAGTCCAGTACGTCAAGTGCGTGATTATTCGTAAGCTAACCGAATACTTTATAGTTTACGTATTCAGCCATTTTGTATGGGGAATTGAAAGTTTCAAATGCCGTCCGCTAGATGCGCTCTTCAATTCTCCATACAGTGTCTTAATACGTACTTTATACTTTCACCTGAATGTTAATTGGTATTTTTAATTAGAATTATGCATTTATTTGCATATCCATAATATTTTTAGCGTTCTCTCTCGTCTCTGTTTCGTAATTCAATTTAATTAATTTAAAAATGAAGTCATTGTCGAGATTGTAATAATTTTATTTAAACTATGTAATAGCCTAGTTAAATTCAGGCTGTACAAAGAATTGAGTTGCAATTTAAAACATTAACCGAATTTGTGCCAACGGTGTTTTTTAATTATCTTTTCTCTGACCGAACCGAACGTGTTTTGGCATCGTTCATCTGTTTTTTTAGGAACACATCAAGCTTACAGACGGGTTGACATTGTCTTCTAGCATTTCAAAAGAAAAATGTTCAAGAAATAGCCGTATGACGAAGATCTCTTGAATTATTTTTAAATGTAGATAGTGTGAGTAATATTTGTGAAGTCTGAAAACAAAGTTTTCAATAAATAATATTACCTAGTCTCATCAGGTCAAGAAATTTTTTTTCCAACTGATATTAACTAACCAAACGAAAAACTATGAATATGCTAATATTATATTAAAAACACATTTTTTTCCACTTAGCTCTATGTAGTTACAGATTGTATAGGTACAATAAAAATTGTTCTTTGTACATTTACAACTGAACACTTAAGTTTGTTCGTGATATTCCTATTACAACCAGGATATATGTACCACGATAATATTAGCTACCTACAATAAACACTGCACTTAAAGAGCGAATTATATTTTATTTGTATCCAGACAAGTACTACCCTTGATATTTCTGTAATCTCATCACTGCAAATCGAATGACATTTGAAGTGCAGAACTGGTAAAAATAAACTTTAAGAGAAGATTAAAGCAAACTTGCAATCCGATTATATTGAGCATTTGATCAGTGTCAATCACAGGTGTTATTTAGCAAGGAGAACGATGAGATAAGTCTTCTAATTAAGGTTATTAAATGTTGAATCCAAATACGACTGCTAAGCTAAAGTTAGAGGGCTGTCACATGGTACATAAGTACAAAAGTGGGCTAACACCATATTGGATACAGAGCGATAGCCGTAATAAAACAGGACTAGACTTTATGGAACTAGACAAACAAAAGTATATAAACAACTGAATTGGTAAAGGCCCAAATTGGGTAGTCTTTTTCAATAACAGTTATGGGTGGTTTAGAAAAATTCTGTACTCTTTTTTAAACCAGGATCTAACACTAACTGACGTATTTTAAAGCTCAAGGTAGTATTTTAAATATGAATAAACAGTGAAACCGAATTTAGGATGCGAAAAGCAAAACATTGCAATGTTATTCCATAACACCGGACATTAAACAGAGTTTATTTTCAACCTTGGTAGAGCAAACATTTTTCAGCACTTGGTGTAAAATAAAAAAGCGTAAGCATAAATCTAATTCAACTGAGCACATAGAGCGTTCAGGCTGAAGATAAACACACTCGTAGATAAATGACGTCCATCAATAAAAAACCTCATGAAACGTATAATGAAATAATTCAAGGACTCTACAATAGGTATACCAAATTTCTCTCTATCTCTATATTGTACGGAATCTACCTAATAAGATTTCTTATATTTACGCGAATACTACACATTGAAATAAAACTAATGTGTCGGATTTATCGCGTTTATTTTATGTTTTTACGTTCCTGACGTTTTAGCTCCTTTACAGCAACCATAGTCACGGGAGGACTGAGGTGTTTGACGTCCTAGTGTCATAGTTTGAACTGGAGTACTCTCATATTTAGTTCTTGCTAGCGGACCGATCTACGCAGAAAGTGCTCACAGTGTCTTGAGGTCTTGCAATGGTGCGCTTGGTTTTGGATTTCATTATATTAATTACTGGATCTCAAAATCCGAAAAAATCGTTTTATTTCAATACCTAATAAGAATTCGGACAGGCCATATAATATAACTCAGTATTTATGAGACTTCAAAGGTTGAATCAGCATCTGCAGAAACATTTGAGATCGGCATTAAGAGTAATATAAAATTAAATGAATACGATGTGTTGATCGGATGCCTCGTCTGCCCAACATATATCAAGGTCCCTACCACCATTACCTACACAAAGGTCGTTCCTTATTTGCTGAGCAATATTCAACCTTTATCTGAGTGCGGATTGGAAGAAATTCCTTCTTAATTTTTCAACGTCTTTAAAAGTAATTATGTAAGTTAATCAAACTTAAGTCTTTACATGCAATATACAGGAGATAAGATACCACTCTCCATGGCAAATAATCATCTGTCCTGCTGAGAATTTAAATTTATGTTGTCAGCTCTCTAACGAAATTAGTACCATGCACTGAGATTGAGTCTGTTAATTTGTAACTACGATACTTACTTTTAACTTAACGAAGCACTTGTACTTACCTTAAAAATAAATAATATACTCATAGGTTTGTGAATCTGTTTTTTTAATAGTTCAATAGGCTATTTAAAGGTATAAGGTAGTTTTCATAATTCTCGATTGTTATGGCTCAGCCTATTTTGAAATATATAATAGAAAGGTAATGATTGTTAGTGTGGATACAGGGGTTAATCTCCAGAACTGCAGATGCAATTCTGAAAATTCTTTCTCTAATATGAAATTAAATTATCCCTGAGTGCTAACAGGTGACGATTCATCGAGGTACCACAGGTGGAGCCGCGAGCAGAAGCTAGTTAAGAGCAGAACAAAATCGAAGCTGCGGGAAAAAGCTGCAACAACCAATTTTTTTTATCTTAGCGATTCTTTTGTTAGTTAATAACCTTTGTTATTATAAACAGAACAAAGCATAATACCTAACATTTATATTCGACTGTAATGATACCTATACTATTAAATTCAAATGTGGATAACAACAGAACAACACAGACGGATCAGTAATCCAACGAGTCTTATCTGAGTGGAATGGTGGCAATAAATCTGGCTGCATTTGTTTGTTGAATATTATGCTTAGTGTTATTGAGCGGGAAATAAGCCATCTTGTTACCTCTGGAAACAAACAGTTGAGGAATTATTTTTCCAAAAAAATTAGCTCCTGGGCCTGATGTCTCTACGACACACGGCACAAACATACCATGTGTTTGTGCCATAAATGCCGTTTTTAATAAAACACGATTTGTTTTTTCTTGCTTCAAGCTTTTTCAATAATATTCCACTTAAGTATTTAGTAATTATAATTTTAAATGATACTTATAAGCTTAATAATAAAATTGATGAAATCATAATAATCGTATCTATCATATATTTCATTAGCTAGCTATTTTCAAGATACAGATTTCATCAAAATAATTATTTTCTTAATAACTTATCGATCTATCGCTACAATTTTTTTTTTTGATTAGGCACTTGACATATAGTCTGACATTTGATCGCAAAATCGCGTGACTGATGTCCGCTATCATTGAACGGTCGTAGTCGGAACCCACGCTTCCGAGGTCAACGTACCACTTCAATTGTAAACTCAAAACATAATCATTTTATACAACATTATTGGTAAGGCATTTTTATACATACATGAAAAAGGCTTGCAAAAAAAATATAACATCGCGCATTTAAGTTGTATCCACTGCGTCAAATAGCGTGCCGAATTTGATCTCACGATTTTTCTACATAACGTGTGGGCCTTCCTTATTGAACAAAGCTCCATTTCATACCTACAGTTAATATCAGTTCCCCAATACTTACCTACCTGGTACGTAATAATTATTTACTATTATGTTTGCATTAATCGAAAAGTACGCGCAAGTTCTCTGCGTTAACCGAAAGACCTGAGTTTGCTTATAAAAATCATACAGGCGTTTCCTTAGTAACGCATTTTTTTTTAATCGTCACCATCTTTGTACTTGTTACTTTCAGCCATTCTGAAAAATATATTCTTAATTTCCTAAGTCGAATTTCTTAAGTCCATAAGAAAAGGGTTGAATATTTAATTAAGTAGATAACAACAAAAGTCACTAAGTACTTAAGTATAAATCAATAAGTAGGTTTAACAAATTAGTTGATTTTGTATAACGCTACTAGCGTCTGGCAGTAACCTGTCTTTGTATTAGGTACCTATATGACTCATTTGACCAAGAAAGTTTGCAAAACCTGTTTCACATACATTTTGGTGAAAGCGTTGAACTTAAAACTTAAAAATGGAACAAAAACACATCGCCGCCAAATCGAACAACTTTAAAACAACATGTTAAGGGAACGTATTAAGTACTCAGATACTTATTTGAAAAAAAAAATCGAATGGTACTATTGTCGCTTCTAACTATTTTAAATAAGGTCTTAGAAAGGTTTAGGAGAACTAGTCACTATATTTCGACGTATAATTAAAATTGTTTAAGGAGATTATTTTGGCATCTTACAACATAAAAAAAATACCAATTATGTATTTTCCTACTCAATCACACTTAGGTTAACCTGCATTTAAATCTTTTGATTATATAGTCGTAAGTAGGATATTTATCTCTCATTATCTGATCAATGTTATCTTTTCGGGGTTTCTATATTTAAGCAAAAATAATGTGATTAATTTCACGAATTAATATACTTTAAAAGTTTTTTCAGAGATCAGAGCTACTGCCCTATTTGTTACATTCACTCTGTTGTTAGGGGCACATAAGGAACCATGTCGGTCTAGTTGCGTGCAAGTTTCTAAGCATATTGTCAATAACAAAGGGACCGCTAAGTGGCCCACAGATGTAAGTAACGGTCTTTGAAGCAGCTAATGTTATTCGAATTGCTCAGTGTGGTGGTGGCTCTGTGATGGGCTTCAGGCGTCTTCGTATAAACCATTCAATCCGCGCCAGTAGCGCCAGTCGCCTGTAACCCTGACGAGACACCACATGTCCGTTTCGACGTGAAGAATATATTCGATATTTGAATATGACATAACTAAAGAATCGTTACATCGTGTTTTTTTTTTATCTGGCGTGAAAGTGTTGCGTGATATAAGAAAACAACATTTGGAATATTTTTTTAAAGGTGAGATTGGAATTTATGTTATTGTTGCTTTGGTAAAGGTTTGTGATTGCTTTTCAACCGTGCGTTTATGCACAGTCAATGTGGGCAATTAACTGGTTGTAAAATACATAATATCCTAGACCAAAGCAATTAAAAGCAAACGGAAGTTATTTAAAAAATAAGTCGTCTAATAAATTAATACAAACGTTCATGGAAGGAATATAAATCCTCTAAGATTTCCCTTTAGGATCTAAGCAAATGTCGCTTCCTCAGTTTGAGTCAAGGTCGATCATTCAAGTACCCATCTACTAGCTCGCCTACACTATGCGTACACTACTAGCACACGTACTTGCACAAGTTGTTTGAATAATAAAAATTTAACTACTCTGTCTATATACAGCGTGTAACAAAAATACGAAATAATATTTCAAGAGGTGTAAGTACTAGTGACACTGAACAACGTTTGTTCTAGCACATAGGTCGAAAAGTGATTAGGACTCGAGATAATGAGGTCTAAACCTTTGTCAAAAAAATGTTAAGTGCAACCCTACAATCAGTGTCTAGTCTTTCCAATTAAGACCAACGATTTCACAGACGTGACAAAATAGGATATGTTTCTTGCCTACGACACAAAAGGTTAACAATAAACATTACGCAAGTTACTGATATCTTTGATTTTAATTCAGCATTAAAATACCATTTATGTTACTCATTATTCTTCTAATTTTCAT
Organism: Pheosia tremula; assembly: GCA_905333125.1. NCBI lineage: Eukaryota > Metazoa > Arthropoda > Insecta > Lepidoptera > Notodontidae > Pheosia > Pheosia tremula. The sequence goes on along the minus strand of HG995405.1, from coordinate 3,364,544 downwards.
ATCAGTTCCTATTTTACTAGTTATTTAGTACTCACCTGCTGCTTAAAAACTAATTATAACTAATATTTGTTAGTTAATAAAATGTTATAATTTCGATAAAACATTTACATAATAAATTTAAATGTTAAATTGGTATTTTTTGTATCAAGTCTGTTACCTTTACAGATCTGAGACAACATTTTACCAATTCATCATTCTACCAATAACTAGTCTTTGATACGACAGCGTAGTCCACGTGGACTTACGGTCAAAGTTCAATGAAATCCTTTGCGCTGGCGTCGCCGCTCCAATGATAAAGTCACGCCAAATGTTCAATTACTCTCATTGGCTGGGAGCGACAAACATCGGCATGTACAAAGAAATGTCGGCACATGTCAAACAAAATGAGTGACGCCCTTTTAACACCGCTATTTTTATTCATTGAATTGATTGGTTCCGTCGATTATTATTTTTTATTAATTAATTAATGAAATATTTTTTTTCTGGTACCATTTAACGTTAAAGTATTTATTTTGTGTCTTAAATTTTGTTTAAGCACTTAATTAATTTTTTATTTTCTATTTTGCTACGCTCCATCGCTTATGTACGTGTATTTATTTCAAAGGGTTTTTTAATTGTTTTATGGGAACCCAACAATTCGGAAATGTCGGCATTTGCACATTTTGTTTGATTCCGCTTTCAAGTCGTCCAGTTAGTCGGAGTCTTTTAAGGTGTAAGCGCGTAAATTGAAGAAGCAATGCCTCATTTTTACTATCAAATAGTGAATACTACGAAATGATGTTGTGTTTGGGTGAAGCACGGGGAAGTATTCTCGAGGCGGTGAATATTTACCGCCATCAGTACAGTGATGGAAGGCCGCCTGCTGAACAGCGCCGGCTTCCATCATACACGTGCTTCCGCAATCTTTGCGTGCGGGTGCATAGGACCGGTTCCTTTCGCGGGACCCGTGGTGGCGTGGAGTTGGGCGCTGGCCGCCCCAATCTGCGCGCTGGGGCCGAGATTGAGACGCCGATTCTCCAGCATTTTTTGTTAACAAGAGGACGAACACTCGCCGTGCCGCTGCTGTGTTGAACGTCAATCACATGGTGGTGTGGCGTACTCTCCGTGACGACGGACAACACCCTTACCACTTCTATCGGATACAAAAGCTCACGCCAGCGGATTATGTGCCGAGGATGACGTTCTTTCAGTCGTACAGGGAGCGCGTATCTACTGATTCGCGTTTTACCGAGCGGATCCTGTGGACCGACGAAGCGAGCTTCACCAGCCACCACATACGAACCCACACGCCGCCACTGAAAACAACTACCAGCATCAGTGGAAGATTAATGCCTGGGCTGGTATTATCGGCGATTGTCTGGTTGGACCGGTAATCCTACCCCATAGTCTCAACTCCACGAACTACTTGGACCATCTGACGGGGTACGTGGAAGACGCAATATTGGAGTTGCCATTGTCGGAGTACTTGGCCATGATTTTCCAGCACGACGGAGCGCCAGCGCATTACACACGCGTCGACCGGCAGTATTTAAACGCCCGGTACCCTGAGTGGATTGGCCGAGGTGGGCCAGTGCCGTGGCCTCCTAGGTCCCCGGACTTAACTCCACTGGACTTTTTTCTCTGGGGTCACATAAAGAGCACAGTGTACGCTGAAAAGTGCACCACGCGTGAGGAGATGGAGGACAGAATACGTTCCGCATTCAGCTCTGTAACCCCACAGATGCTACAGAACGTCCGGGCGTCAACTTTGCGCAGGATGATGCCCTGTATCGAAAAAGAAGGGGCTCACTTTGAACCATACTTATAGCATGCGTAATAGTGATGGATGAGATAGACACCTACGTAGTCTCAAGACTGTGTGCTGTGCTATGCTGTGTGATAATAATAACACCTAATTTGTTTTTTGTGTGAATACCATCATACGTGTAAAATGCGAATCTGGTAGGTACAAAGGTTGTCTACATATTAAGTTTTTTGTTATTGTTATGGTTACCATAATTACATACAAAATTAGGAATATGTAGCTAGTGAATTTGGTTCACTAGCTTGTATGGTAGATACCTACTTACCTATATCGTTTTGTTTGTGATTAAAATCGTTAAAACGCTGTAGACGTGCCCAATAGGAGCTAATCTTTTTGTGTGTATACATACTTACCCACTCATAGGCAGATATCAGGATTGTTATTGTTGTTAAATTAAATAAAATAAAACTGTAAGTAATGAGTCGCTAAGCTTTCGAAAATCGTGTTATGATAATATTGTTATTAACTTGTTGAATTTGTTTGATTACTGTGTCTGACTATGTTTTGATTTCTGAAGTAGATTGGGTTACCTGTACCTAATAAAACTTTAATGATTGCATTTAGTACTTTTATTTATGTTATCACGACCCGGCTTAGGTAGGTCGCGGGAATCAGCTAAAATCAAAAAGCACAAGACTGGGCGTAGAGGAGGTCTATGGGGAAGAGGCCTATGCCCAGTTGGACGTCATTCAGCTGACATGATGATGATGATGATTTAGTTATTAGATAGGATAGGTACCTATGTTAAATATGCGAATGGAAGTCATGTAGAAATTTCACGGTGGGTACAGACAGGGTGATAGCGAGGCGCGCGGGCGGCTGCGCGGCGGCGCGGGCAGTGTCGCGGCGGCAGCGGGGAGTGTAGCGGCATAGAGGCGGGGGCGGCGGTGTTCATTCATACGCAGGGTTGCCGAAAAATGTTAGACAAATGGTTTTTTTTAAGTTTATATGGAAATATTTTTTCAAGATTTCGACTTATGTTCCCTGGGGAAAGTTCTTCGCTTTTATGGGTACATTCATACCCAGAAATATTATTTCGTATTTTTGTTACACCCTGTATATAAGGTGTAAAACAAAAATAGAGCAAAACATTTTCACTGATGAATCAGTAAGTTATATGAATCACGTTGGTGTATAAAATAATTGTTTGAATGAAGTTTGTTTTTCTTTTTTTAAAAAGGCGAACCGGCGTTTGGTTATGTGCTCAGTAACAGGGTGTATTTATTGTGGAGTAGTTTGATTTATTTATTTGGGAATGTTATCTTCATAACCTACTGTTGGGGTCCTATAAAAATATTATTATATAATATTAAAATTTAGCATAATTATGGTGTGATACAACCACTGTAAAATTTAACACATCTAGTATTGTTGCGTCAAAATTAACGATACAACGTTACTTTTTAATTACCCGTGTGTAAAGTTATAATTAGAATATATAATAATATAATTGTTGTTCTAGTTATGTCTCTGTTAAATTTAAATGTTAAAATGTGAGTGAGCGAGATACTATATAGGTAATATGATTTTCTTAAACTAGGATTATCTTATTACAGGGATCAACAGATACTTACCTTCTTATATTAAAACTATCTTTGTAAAATGATAAAAAAAAACATAGAAAGTAAAATATGAATCATGTCGTCGTAGATTTAATATCCAGATCGTGCAAAGTATTATGTCCGTCTTCTATTAAATGCCAAGTATTAGCTTAGTCTCGAAGTAAATCTGGTGAATACATAGGATATAATTGGATCGTCGACAAACACCGTAGCTTGTCAGTGAATTATAATAATATATTGATTTCTTATATTTATAATTCTACATATTGAAATAAAACTAATTTTGCGGATTTTATCGCGTTTATTTCATGTTTTTACGTTGCTTTACGCTGGTTTACAGCAAACATAGTCACGGGGGAACTGAGGTGTTTGACGTCCTGGTGTCATAGTTTGATTTGGGCAAGCAACGTAAAAACATAAAATAAACGCGATAAATTATAATATTATGTAATAAAAAAAAAAAAGCAACAAGCTGTTATAGTACAATGTATATGTGAGCGTGTTAACGAGAAAACAAGTTAGAATTATCAATACGAAGACATTAAGTTATTTCCCCATTAAAAAACCATTAGGAAACTCTGTATGTATGATATTGTTAACAAAGTATAAAACTCAATAAAGATGTTGAGTGTTACAAATTACTTTGGTACCTATACAATATTGAGTTAATCGTTGTGTACTCATTAATTTCATCATGCAACTTAGTGTTTCCTCAAAGTAGCAGAAAAAATTCCGAAAGTATACATAAAGTAATAATAAAGTCTTCCGGTTCTCAATAAAACATTAGATGTATACTCAGACAAAGAGGTTATGTTTCTTCGTGTCAGGATTCATATTAGATTGTTTTTACGTAAGCAGCTACGTTTTTACCCGCTATAACTTTTATTTATTTTTATTTTGTATTATTGATATTATAACTCGAGCAAATCCTGTTTAGTAATACCTGCACGACTTTGAACGATTGGATAATCCATAAAATCCTCACGACCTACTTAGCATAGTTGGTAGTGACCCTGCTCTCGGCACTGAGAGTCCCAGGTTCAAATCTTGGGCATGAATGTTTGTACCCGAGTCATGGATGTTTAATATTATATAAGGATTATATACTAAGTTCGTCATCAATCCATTGTATGGTACCCATAATACAAGCGTTGCGTAGTATGGGATCGTATAGTTAGTGTGATCGTCTGGCGATATTATAGATGCATGAATGACTGCCAACGCCGTCAGCTTAGAGTACCAGTTAAAGCATGGTGGACGTCATATAATTTGGCAAACAACCTTAGTCCGAACCGGGCTAGTATGCCAACTGCGCTGCGTGTTATCAGCTAGGCTGCCACCTTCTCTATCCTTGCATTATACTTCTCCACGTTGCGATATTAACCACATTTTACATAACCAAAAACATGTGAAGATCACCAACTTATGTTGTGCACGCAAAATCGTCAATGCATCCTGCATGCCAAGGGTATTTATACTTGATATGTAAGTAGATGTAGGCTTCTTTACGTCCATAGATATATGTATATTAAGCTTGCGTAGGGGTTTAGTGTAGACCCGCGAAGCCGCAACTTATGGCTTCTTGGTTCATTGTACCGAGCGGTAAGCTAAGGTCTATTGTGGTATACTTAGTATAGGAGGAGGAGTCTTTACTCAATTAATAACTGAGGAAGGGACAAAGGAAATGACGTGTTTACAATAATTTTAATACTTATTGCCTTTGTATAATATCCGTGCACGACTTACAAAGAAACATTGTATGATGATAACATATAGGCAAGATAACAGTTTGATAAAAAATATTGGATGATCACATATGAGACGCAGACATAAATTATAACACTCATATTAAGAGAAAAAAATATATGTTAGTCAAAAATAAATCGTTATTTACTAAACTAAGCAGCCATTGTGATTAGAATTGAATTCGCGATTGAACTCATCTTATTTTGCTTTTGCTGCGATATAGCTTTAGCAATCTTTTTTTTTCATGTAAATCATTAAGTACAGTACTTATGAATCATCACAATAGCTACAAAGTGTTAAGCTACAACTTCATCACCCGTTCGGAATGCCGTTCCTATGGAGAAGAACGGGCAAGAAACCGGCCAATGGCCAATACAACTCAAACCACTATATACCCATCTAGTCCTAGAGTCAGGAATCAAAATGTATGAAGTCTTTATAACGGTCTCAAATTGACAACTTTTTTGTTTGTAATATATACATTAATACAGGTTTCGTTAAATCAAGAACATTATTAACGGTTTCTTGGCCTTCTTTGAGAGACTTCGTTAGCCCGGAATGCTAAAAAAATTAGGCAACCTACGTAAAAGAAATTTAGCTATTGCTATTGCAATTGCACCAAACAGTAAATTGTGTCAGCGTATGTTTGTACATAATGTGCTAAAATATAAATTCAAGCTTCCATTATGCATTCTCATTATTTGTAAAATGCATCTTATTTCAAAGAAAACATATTCAACATGTATTGATTATTATTACGGATGTAGGTAGTCTGTCGTAATTTAATGAAACATGAGCTATTGAAAAAAAAAACAAAAAATCCCAGTCACTCAGTCTAAAGCCCCAGAAATGCACCATTTTAGTCAAGTTGTCGTCACAAATTTAAGAAGTCCGTTCGACCTTTAAATAGGAATCTCACTAAAGCAAAGCAAGATATATGGATCGAGAAGCATCGAAAGGAATTAACATATGGCTCCATCGGAAACTCGCCGCCAGTCTTCAAGAAGCCATGGCCTATTTGGAAATTTCAATCAATCGATCAAAGCAAAGAGAGCCTAAGCTAAAGAGTAGATGAAAGAAGCACAAAGCTTTTAGTAGTTTTGACAGAAAAAGACACATCACCATCTGCTACGGGCAAACCAGAACACAACGGAAATTCTGGCAATATAATATTCATTCTAATCGATAAAGTATAAAATTTAATTAACAGTAAGCTAGCAATTACCGACGCTGTCTGCTTCCGTCTGCAATAGACTTTATTATTCTTCCCAACTTTTGAAAACTATTATTGGCAACGTAAAAACAACATTGAACTTTAAAATCAGCACTCAAGTACATCCTAGTCATGAAACTATACGATAAATCGGCCACTACATTAGCTCTACGTTTGTCAAGTCACGACGCGCATCGCTCATTTATATGTTCCGATCAATAATGTACCGGATAACCTTTATAATCATATTATCTTGACTCTACATAAACCTTTTATTCGTGACAATATTTTTTACTCTTCTTGTGAAATATTGTTTCTTTTTTTTATATTGTTATTACCTACATTTATAATTATTATAATATATCCTGTCCAGTTATATACGTACAAAAATAAACATAGCCATAACACGAGTTTTGAAAACCAAATCCGAAAAGAGCCATATGTCGTCTCATGAACGTGAAAAAGTAAAAATGAACAAGTGGCAAAGGCAATAGAAGTGTCATTTTAGGTTGGCTTCACAAGTTCCCCACGAACGGTTATTTGTACCCTATTTTCTGACAGGATAAGGGTCGAAGACTTGAGACCTATCCCAATATAGGATACTAGGACGTCAAACACATCAGTCCTCCTGTGACCATTGTTGCTGTAAAGTAGCCGAATCGTCGGGAACGTAAAACCATAAAATAAACGCGATAAAATCCGTAAGATTAGTTTTATTTCAATCCCAACTAATACTTATGAATTCTCCGGTATACACTCCTAACAGCTAAATTTAATGCATACAAATTGCTATCGGTACTAAATTGTATTTAACAAAAAAAAAACTGAACACCGAAATAAGTTTAGTGATCTGACATTGGGGTTTTGTGAGTCACATTTATCAATTATCGGATATCCCTTCAAGAGGTAAAACAATTAGTTCCTTAACAATATAATTGATAGAACTAGGCGATACTTGGCGGAAATCCATTGTTAACCTATGGGGAAAGAGGACCCACCACTGACCCTCGGCTTGTCAACTTCTTCGATTATAAACCAAACAAGTTTGATCGATAATAAAAGAAGCCAACAACACCCGAACTCCTCTAAGATGTTAATCGAGAAACTATCTATCACGAGTGACGGGACCTCTAATAAAATGCAATTCTCCGCGACACTAAGCGAATCTATAAAAGTATTCCTTAACAATGGTTTCAACATACCCGCCAATTTGTATCTGAAGGAAATAACAGTCTACAGTTTGATGCGAAGTAAAAAAAATCGTCTGAATCAATATATGGAGTTGTCATTAATTGCTTTCACTCAGAGGCATGCTTCCTTCTTTCATAGGCCATTTTTCATAGAAATTCCGTTTACATTGACTTACAGATTAATTTTTGATTTATTTCACATATCGAAGATATGGCTTCTGATTGAATTGGCCGTCTATGCCTATTCTGCTTACAAATTGGGCAATTCAAACCAATACTTTTAAGTTTATTATTTTGAATACAAATTCCTGTGAAGAAAGTATGAACTTGCGATGTGCTTTACCTATAAGCAAAGAGCTCATTGTTTATTTATAATGTTAGTGCACGCAATCTATTTTTTTTTCGAGTTATTAATAGACATACGTACTTCTACAATATCATACATACAGAGTTTATAATAATAATAACTCCAGCCCTTTAATGTCCCACTGCTGGGCACGGGCCTCCCCTCAATGCGAGGGGGGATCAGGCCATAGTCCACCACGCTGGCCCAATGCGGGTTGGCGGACTCCACACATCTTACGAGGGGTTCTCTCAGACATGCAGGTTTCCTCACGATGTTTTCCTTCAACGTTTAGCAAGTGATAATCATGGTTGAAAATGAGATTCGCACATGAAATCCAATATATGCGAGCTAGAGTTTGAACCCGCAATCCTCGTTACCGAGGCAAGCGTTCTAGCAACTTGGCTATCACTGCCTTCAATATAATAGTCAAATCTGACTAACAGATATAAATAAACCGCTGAATATAACATTAAACAATATAGAAACTGTATAAAATAACCACGGCTGTAGTACCCCTTATGTAACAATTGCTGCAGCCAGCACAATGTATAGCAAATACTATATAAACACATCACGTGGGCACCATCACGTCATCTCAATTATCGAACACGTCATGCGGGGTGCGTTGCTCTGTGGAATAATTGTTCCGGCGTGATGAACACCGTGCACTGTTAACGTGTCAGTTGCTTGTTGGAAAATTGTGAGTTTTAATACATGGAAATTTGTTTGTACCTACGCGTTTTGTTAACATATAAAGTATATTATATTTCATTTAAAAAATACGTATTTTATTTGTTACATATTTTTCGATCAATCATAAAAACAAAAGAAACTATATTTTAGGCAAATTAAAAAAAAACTTTCGCCACGAAATATATATAATATCTCTCTCAGATGGGTGTATAGCTTATGCAAACATAGGTAAAGTTGTACTTTTCATTTTTCAATTGTTTTCGGATGGGATCGGAACGAAACAAAGCTAGATAAAAATAATAAAAGATTAAACAATAAATCCTCCAGTTATTTATTCATCTATAAATTAAACAGTTTTAAATATTGCTAATATTGTCCATTTCACTCTGTGGAGTTAAAAGGTGTGTATATATATACTTTATACAATATAATATGTACCTACTTGTATTTCTTGAACCTAAGATACATCTATTATAGCAAAATACAATAGCCAAAGAAAATACTCGCCACGTTTCACCTTCGCGAGGAACCCGCCATAAATTGATAAATTTTATAAATCACTCTATGCATTGTGTTCCAGATTACCTTTAAGAAAATATGGTTCTATAAACTTTGTAAAAGGTAATACATTCCATAGAAGCCTTTTCTATAGGGCCCATAAAATGTTTTACAATCAAAACCTAACTTCACATGAATGTGAAGGTTGAGATGTTGAAATTGCAAGACGAATCTTTAACTATTGTAATGGCTGGTATAATGCAATAATATTTCACTGCAATAATTATTTACTCGTTTTGAAACATCATTATGGCAAATTTAGCAGAGACGAACTTAGACGATTTTTAGGTCATAGAATTATTAAAGAACCAACTTCCTTGCTTTACCTTATACTTCTGTAAGTGAGATAATTACGGGATATTGGCGTACCAAAAATGTACATTACCACCTTTTTAGTACTTTTTGAAGCTCTTCCATAAAGATTTTATTTTATTCTTACAGATACTATACTATTTACGAGTTAAAAGATTGAGTGCCTACTGAATAAATAACAACAAATAAAGATGAATAAGTAAATTGCTCAGCGCTATTGAGATTTATATTTCTACAGCTTAAAGGTATATATTCGGTATGTCTGATAAAGTTGTTTCACGCTGCCTCTATATCTCTCTATAATAATAGTAATATATATACATGTAATGTACTACTTTCTATTCGACACTTTTCTCCTTTGATCTCTATAAGATGTTATTTCTAGAATTCTCATGTTTTATGAGGCCGCCTATCATTTGTTGCCTTCTTTTTTTCATTACAGATCAAAGGTATATTAGGAAAATAATAATAACTATAGTCATCTCGCGGTAACCATTGAAGCAGAACAATGTTGGTAGTAACGGACCAGGCTCATTAAAGAAAACCTGTACGTCAAGTGCGTGATTATTCAAAAGCGACCCGTATACTTAATAGTCTATCGTATTTAGACATTTTATGTATGGCGTATTGAAAGTTTTAAATACCGTTCACTAGAGGCACCTTTTAATACTCCATACAAAATGTCTAAATACGGTAGACTATAAAGTATACGGTTAGCTCGCAGTCGAAGTGCAGGTACGAATCATACTTCGTCCTTAAAAGTAGATACCTAAACTAAAACTCAAGTTTAGTATCAATGTTATCGTGAGTCATCAGTACCCGCACAATACAAATTGTTTAATGCGACTCGTCGTGAGCTCCAATTGAATTTAGACGCGTTTTTGTAGCTACGTCTTTTATGGAACAATAAAGGTTTTTTGTAGGTAAGTACGTCTTTATAACAACATAAGGCTGTGTCTTCTATACATTTTGTCAAATTCAAGCCACACACAATTGTAAGTCAAGCAGATTACGGAATGTGAATACTTCCTTCCTTTGCAGTAATGCTAATAATTGTTGAACTATTTGTAATTAGTTGTACCTAGTTTTGTTTAATTTTTATTTGGCACTAGATAAGTGCTATTTCTATAAAATTGTTTATAAAGTAGTGTACCGTTCCATTGACTTAGTTCTACCTTAGACTATCTGTCCATCCTATTTACTGGCAATCACAGTGAGAAACGCGATGGCTAACAACTTCTGACTGTTACTATTTACTTCCCTCCTGGAAGTCTATTAAATGTTTAATTAAAAAAGGTATAAGTATAACTTATCCAGTCAATATCGTATCCCAATATTTGATGTTATTTAAGTATTTTGTTACAGTAATTTTAAATGTATAATGGTGTTGAGTCTATGCAGTATTCTCTAATTCTAAAATGCACTCAATTAAAGATAAATGTGACAAATAAATTTTGGTATTCCTGCGCGCAATTTTTCTCTAAAATTTTTCACATTTGTCTTAAATTTAGTGAGATTTTTATTTAAAGAATATTGCATAATATCGGTACACCACCAATATCGGTACCAGTATAATTATAATTTCATACAAATAAACATCCATCGATGCACTCAAGGAATCTCTCTAATGTGGATGCGTGTATTTTGAAATACGCTACTTAAGTTAAGCTTTTTAAAAAAGTGATTGTTAACCCATCAAAACTAAAAAATATATTTGTTCAATGTAAAAAAATATATGTTTTGTACGTTCAAAAGCTATGCTTGACGTTCCTTAATAATTAATTAATATCCCGCCACAGTTATTCACAGACGGAAATATCCTGTATATAACACAAAAACTTGTACGGCACAAATGTTCCCACTTCCAGTGCGGCTCACGCTACATGAAAACACGCTCCAAGTTTACGGTTACGTGTGAATCGGATACAAATACATATATATACAATATAATATATTGACTTGCTATTATATTATAACCAGTCTCAATGGAATACGCCAGATTATACCCTGCCTTTAGAACAATAAAGACGTATTTTTAAAATCAATTGATTGGTTTGTTTGTTAGGTAAATGTTACAATTTAGGTTTGCTTGTAAATATCGTGATTTGTTTGTTATTTTTATTCGTGTGAGTTTTGATATTCATATATCATATATCATAACTCTATGTTAATACGATTCTTGGGAAAAAATATATTAAACATAATTAACAATGCAATATTCTGTTATATTAGGTAATATAGAATATAAAAAAAAAAATTTGTCACAAATCCACGGCCTAAGTTTATAATGACATACTCAATCAATTAAATAATTTGAAATAGAATGACATTAATTATGTCGATTAATACATTGATATAGAATAAATTATACCATCCTACTTATTAGAGGAGCCAAAGGTAAGTTGTCGTCATTGTATAAAATATTTAGAGTTGATATTAGATCACATAAAAAAACCCACCAAATATCCTAAAATCTCATGTCTACACTATATTGACTATATTGTTTTGCGAATGAAATTCGTTCTGCAAAACAATATAGTCATGGTACGAACATAATATAGATGTATGCTTCTTATAACACGGTGTAAGATTCTGAGAATCTCTACAATCCAAATCTTTTAAATCGTGTAGAAATATTACCGCTATCTTAGATCTAAAAACATTATGAGGAAACCGCCAGTGCTCCGAATAATTCCGACGAAATAATACCAACGGCTCGGTAATGGGAATAAGAGCAGTAGTAGTATCTCAATTGCACGCCAGACAATAGAGGTATGGTGTAAAAACATATCTACCAAGTAAACTTTACGGTACACTTTTGACTATTTCACGGGAACCTTTAGATCAGGGGTTCCGAAACTTATTTTGTCTACTGCCCACTGTCTACTTTGAGAATGAATTATTTTTTCACCGCCCCCATTTTTTCACCTACTTAAAAATCACTATAACTAAATTAATTATTGTAAGCCTGTACACAACGCCCCTATTTTTTTCTGGGTGTCTTACCACCCTTTAGGCCCTTTAGGCCTGCAGCGACCACAAAGGGGTGATATCGCCCACTTTGGGAAAGGCTGCTTTAGAGGTACATTTTTCAGCATAGAAAGTTTCCTAAATGCTGGCCCGGACTATAAGGTATATAATGCTAAGAGTCGTCAATATTCGACAAGTAGTTTTCCCGGGATACGCGTACAGACAGATAAGAAATCAAAATTAACAAATTATTTATTGTACGAGCATGAACATACAGTATTATTAAATTTATTAATCACTGTTTTTCATACATGCAACCATAGTTAAACCCAAGATTACAGATTTGAAAGTAGTCCATTGTCAGTAATGTGTAAGATATGTATCAAACAAGTGCGTGCTGTAAGCATAGCCCGCACTACAAATTCAAGGTAGCTCTAATTTAATTATGACCCTGATTGTTTAAAATGATAAACAATTTATATACTCGTTATGTATGTTATGTTAAAGTCAAACTTGTGTTATTTTATTCAACAATAATATTCCCGGCTTTCTTTATGTGGGACTAAGCCCAGCACACGCTCCCACCAAAGACGTCGATGTGTGATGTGTGTGTGTGTGATGTGTGTGATGTGTGTGTGTGGTGTGTGTGTGATGTGTGTGTGATGTGTGTGTGTGTGTGTGTGTGTGTGTGTGTGTGTGTGTGTGTGTGTGGTGTGTGATGTGAGTCCTAGGGAAAGCTAATTGTCTTGATACCGAAACGATATTAATTGAGTTGAAAAAAAAACCTACTGTATGTATACACCGACCTACATAGACTGACGAGTAGGCCAATTCCAAAAAAAATATAGTACGTCTTTCATTCAAAATATAATTCTAGTTCTGTGTACTATTTCGTTTGTAGCAACATAATGTAATAAAGACTTCTCAATTTCAGATGGCGAACGTAAATCAGTTGATACTCGGCGTGCTCATCTTGCAACTATACGTCAACGCTGCACCAAGTGACGTCAGCAAGATTGAAGATATCGCTGAGATTGATCAAGAAAACTCTAAACTAGTCTCGGGACCTAGCGAAGTCGAAAACGATAACTCTACTCAAACACGTCAAAAAAGATGGTTCAACCATTACGCGTACGGATTCCCTCCAATCAGCCCGCTAGGTTATCCAAGTTATAATAAAAGAGACGAATCAGCCAATACTGGCAATTATGGATATGAAGATCCGTTCACCCAGATTCATAGAAGACTGCAAGAAATAGCTGCTGTTGTCAGGCAGCCACCACCACCACCGCCACCGCAAATTCCTATATTCTATCCTGTTCTATTTGTACCAACAATTAACTGTGGTTGCGATGAAAATACTACCGATAAACCTCAAACGACCACTGAAGAATCAAGTGAAACTACACCAGCCGTTACCGTTAGATGGCCAGAAATGGAAGATGAGAGACAAAACTGGGGTTTCGTCGTCAACGATACGGAATCCGATGATGATGTAGACTATAGCAGGCCTATATCATTTAATCCTATCAAACCAGATAGACCTATGAATCGGCCACCTCCACCGGTTGAACATGGGAGTGTCCAGACCGGAGCGGAGAATGCATCTCAACCTACAACGACGACAGTAACACCTCCACGAAACCCACAAAGTGTAAATGAAGTTGACTCGCCATCCATAAGTCCTTGCGATCGTGCTATTTTAAGCTGCTGCCACCAACTCAATGTAGTTTACGAATGCTTCGCCATCCAAGGCTGTCCGAACTTCACATCGTACGGCAATCCCTGTGACGGCCAAGTTATTTTAAGGATCATTGAAAAGTTCGGCAAATTCTATGGACAGAAAGCAGGATGAAATGTTCTGTTGTTTATAGGTCATAAGTGTCACGATGTAATTTATTTTATATTAAACCGCCTTCTATTATGTTTTGTAGCTTGTAAGTCAGGTCAGGTCTCTATATGCATCCAGAATATTTATGTTTCATTTGTAGTTTTTAATATGAAAGAGAACAAGAGCCGCATTTTACGAGTATGTGGTCATAGATTTGAATCTGTCGTCTTTACGATCACTATTGAATAATATTTGCGTTGTTATTATCAATTAAGTAATCTTTGGCGATTCTAATTTTCGACAATGTCTTTTGAGCTTTGTTCTATTGTGGCAATGCATATGTAAGGTATAACAATTATAGTGTAAAATATTTTGACAGGGCCGACAGGGCTATAAAGATAACAGCTCAAAGAAATAAAACAAATTGATTACATCTCATGTTGAGCGGACAGCCCAACGCTACTGGATCGACTTGTTTTAAAAAAACAAACTACATTAATATTTGTCAATCATCAATTATATATCAACGTGATCCATATAACTAACCGACTCATCTGTTACAATATTTTACACTATTTTTGTTACACCTTATATTTTTCACTATAATAAAAGCACACTAACTTCAACTAGTATGTAATGACGATGAAAGATCCTCATTAGTGAGGGAACGACAAAGAAGAAGTTTGTAATGACGCGTAGTCGCTTTTCAAAGAATGACGATATCGATGTTACAATGCTCATATTATATGCCTTGATGTGACCTATGATGGAGGAAAGATGTGACGTACGATGTAGAAACGATGCGAGGTAGAGAAACCGTAGAGGATATGATCTCAGAATGCACATAATATTTTTTTACACAGTTGTTTCTAAAGGTCGTATTGGTAGTCTTAGATGATGATTCTCGTATTTGAAAAGCTCCAGGCGTTTGTAACTGCATGTGGAACATTGTGTTTGATCAGCATTCTTGATGTTGGAATGAAACCATTATTTTGCCATATTTGTATCTTGAAATAGAAATTGTCACACATGCAAGAAGTAGTGTTTTAATCAATCATATGAAATCTACAACCCAAACTATAAAATATATTTATTGTTCAATTTAGGCATTTTCTATATTAAGTTAAAACAAGGATAAATGTTAAATGCAATTTAATTAGTAAGCGAAATTAAAGGTATGTCTGTAGATAAATAACTATACTCAACTATAAATAAACTTTTGTAATAAGGATATTAATAATATGTTCCTATGTAATAATCGGGTACTTACATAAAAATATATTCTTTCATAGACTGGACTTATTTTATTTTACGAAATAAAAACATTTTTTCATATTGATTTTTTTATATTTACGCGAATACTAGACATTGAAATAAAACTTATTTTACTGTTTTTACATCCCTGACGTTTCGACTGCTTTTCAGCAACAATGGTCACGGAAGGACCATGGTTGGTCCGGAACGTAAAAACATAAAATAAACGCGATAAAATCTGTAAAGTTAGTTTTATTTAAAAAAAAATTTAGTTACATCTACCAAAAACTCGATAGTTCATCTGGTCTTGTCTGCAATAATTTGTTACAAAGTTATTTCTTATCATTAAACTATGCAAAGGCAACACTTTAAAAAATACTACACAGCAAACAGTAATTATACGAAGATTGCTTCATAATATATAAGGACAATCTACATATGTTATTATAATAATGACGGATACGTAGTTGTAGTAAATAATAATTTATCTGTAATCCCAAAATCTATAGATTTTTACAAACGATTTTATCGGCAAAACGTAGCCCATAATGTATTATAGTATATGTATAAATCCTGCCTTTAAATCTCGGAAGTGTTAAGCAACTATGAAAAGCATGCAGGCAAAATAACGGTTCATTGCAAGTTCAAAAATAACATAAACCTTGAAAACATGAAAAAGGAGTTCATTATTAATAGCTAGAACAATATTTTTGAGCAAGAATCCCGAAATACTAGTTAAAGGTTCAAGAGTATAAAAAATATTTTGATTAGTATAATATTACCAATTTAATTTTATCTTTGCATGTTAAAAAAGTGGTATCATCATTAATTTCGTTATGGTCGTTTTTTATGAAAAAATAACCATGTAACCACTTTGTTACAGAAATGACAATTCGTTTTGGCTTCCTGTAATCTTAATTTAGTAATGGAAATAACTTATTTCTGTGTTTTTTTTTTGTGAATTTTTCCCATATTTTGATTAGGCTATTGAGGGCATACTCATTCATAAAGTCAAAGATCATAAATATCGGCCCATCCGTTTTTGAGTTATAAATGATGTAACGAACACGGCTTTGTTTTATATACAGAATGTAAGTGGCATGGTAATTAAACATTTTGGGTTAAGGTTACACTTAATGAATATTATAAAATAATAGAAAACATTAATCACGAAAGTCATGGGTTATCAATGTTGTTATTCTTGGGCGCGCAATGTATCGTAAATCACGCGATCGCAACACATCGGTTCCTGCGATATTCGACACGTGCGAGAGGCGAGCGCGCTCGACCGTATCGAGTTTTAATTTACATTGCAGTTCTACATCATAATTAATTACGGTGTTTTATTATTAAAAATCCCGTTGAGATTGTCTTCTCCTATGATTTCATGCTAAAATCACTTAAAAATCTAAAAAAAATGCGTATAACCCATGAAAAGTTCAGCGGAAAATTTGCAATTTGGGGTCCAGAATCATGAGTTGAATCTATGGTATCAGTTTTCGTTACGATATCTATATATATCCTGTACATAGATGGAGTAACTATATCACTTACACCCAAAGAATATACAAGGTTCCTCACAACGCCTAAAAATATACAACGTTCCTGACAGATATGTTGAGGTTTGTGTTCGTAACCCGTATTCATTGCCCCCGAGTTCATAAAAACAGAAAATATACAACAAACTAACTAGAATTGTTACGTGATTGTTGACACATCGTGCTAGCGAGGAATATACGTAAGTAAGATGAAATGGGAAAACCACATGCGTGTTTTGCTGATAACACCCGAACATCTGCCGATGTAATTTACCGATCTGAATCAAAAAAATACCCCATAATTTCGATTACAAGAAATATCAACCTGTGTACGTCACACATATTACAAACTAGCTGTTGGACGCGACTTCGTCCGCGTGGTATTTAACAAAGACAACCGTTGACAACAGCCTGCTCGCCCATTCTGAGCCCGCGGGACGCATTGCAGGTTGTTGCTATCAAACTTAATCAGGCGCTGCGCTCCAACATTGGTTTTAATTTTTTTTCGTGAGATCCTATTTTTTTTTCTAAAATAAAAGTAGCCTATGTTACTCCTTGCTACATCAGCTATCTGCCAGTGAAAGTCCCGTCAAAATCGGTCCAGCCATTTCAGAGATTACCCGGAACAAACAGACAGACAGGCAGACAGACAGACGGACAGACAGACAAAAATTGTAAAAAAATTGTTTCGGTATAGGTAACGTGTATACATCCAAATGCACTTAGTAAAAAGCGGTTATTTTAATATTACAAACAGACACTCCAATTTTATTTATATGTATAGATAAACTTAACGCAATCCCGTTTCCCACGTCGAAGGAAAGATATTCAAAAACATTGATGTTTATATAACGTATACATATACATATATATATATACAAGAGAGCTCAGATGTAGCCAGTGCTAACAGCGAAGCGGACGTATCCACGAGAGGAAGATAAAACTATAGAAATTAAAGTGTTTGATAGAAGATAACAACATTTTATTGCGGGAAGAAAGTGAGTTATGTTTATTACATTTTGTGTGTTAATTAGCATTTGATTACGTTAGTATTGTGTTCAAGATGTGAATGTAATTTAAGCGCTAATTTCACAGTTTTTTTTCATGGAAGTTATGTGATGATAATTTAGGCAATATTAACCTTTGTTGAATTTAAGATAACCTGACTTGCTGTTACATAGCTACTTAATAGCGTATTGATGACATTATTGTATCAAAAAGTCATTAAAACCATACTAAGTTTAATTAGTGAGAATCTGACTTTCAAAATCGACTGTAGACCAACTCATATTATACGTTGTTTTTTTTTATAAATATTTGTATGTTATGTTTAATACAAGCATTTGAATTACTTACAATCAGTTATATTACAGCTTGTGGCCTTGACATTAGACATTCATTCAAGCCTACAAAAGGTTCCGACAAACTTTTGGTCAAACATTGGTCTTCGTAATATTCAGCGAATGTTTGTATGTTGGTTGTAACGTACGAGAGCGCGAGCCGTGCGTTGTCCTCGAGGCCTGGGAAAACCAACAGCGTCGGATACCGCCATTAATGCATTCATTATAACACGGTTCACGTTTCTCGTCACGTGACTCATGCTATTTGTATAATGTAGTGTTTGTTTCGCCTTAATATGGCCGTAGAAATGTAGATCACCTTCTATGTTTAATTGATTAGAATCTTCTTTGCTTGTAGTAATTTTACGGAAATGCCCAGCGGCAGGTACTGTCTGCCACTATAAAGTGATATTTAATTTTGACCATTTTGGATAACTACAAGAACAGAACATTATTAGATTCATGTTTTTTTTCATTAACAAGGAAAATTTTTAGTAGTAATATTGTGACTTCTAAAGTTCATAAGATTGCCTTGAACTCGTAGAACAATAATCGCGTCGTGATTAAATTCCATCGACTCTAACGTATAGCTTCCTCCATCGATGAAATCTGTGATAAAATATCTACTAATAGCATCACTTATTCTATTACAGCGATGACGACCACCACAGTAGTAATCTTCGCAGTGACGATAGTGGCGCAAGTGGCCTGCGCTCCGCAAGCGACCAACACGATAGGCAGTACAATCAGAACACCGGCAAACCTCTCCTACGAAGAACTACTCTACATCACGCAAATGAGGAACGGAAATATGATACAGAAGCCTAAAGTACTCACACCATGTGCAAGAGCTATACTAGGCTGCTGCAAAGATCAAAAAATGAACGAATCTTGCTCTGAATCCCTCAATTGTGGAGCATTCTTCTTTGATGATAATCCCTGTGACGATAAATTCGTAAGGGATGCCTTGAACGCGGCGAGAAGCTTCTACCAGCAATTGGAAAACGATTCGAAATAGATTAAAGGATTTAGAATTGTATAGGGTTTAGTGCAAATTTACAAGACTGGTGATTTTATTGAGGGAATCGATACTGATTCAATAAGTCGAAATAGAAGTAGATGATTTAATTTTTATGCATGTGTTTTTTTATTATTGTACAAAAAAGTGTTGGAATTGTTGATTTAATTTACATGGATCATAAAATGAATTAAGATATGTGATAATAATAAGTACAATTGATTAATGTGTATTTCTCAAATGTCAGAGTTTACAGTCATATGTGTGTAATATTAAGATGGCCTTATTTAGGAAACAAGATATTCGACAGTTGATAAATTAAATGCCTACGTCTTTCGTATTGAGTCTAAATAAAATATTTTAATTGTTATGGCACAGATATTATAACATAATTTAAAATAAATAGAGACGGTTTACTAGGAGTCCCAGTTGCACAGGGCCTGCAGGAATAAGTGAATGTTAAAACCGTTTAAATTTTAAACGATTTCTCTAATTATAATATTATCTTTCATTAAAAATGACTGTACTAATTTTAGTATCACAAGCTCTGCAGGTATCCCGCAGGCAAAATGTTATTCCATATTTTAGTTATATTTTGGGAATAAGAAATACGTAAGTAGCTAGGAAAGATTATGTGATAATTTTATTCAAACGCAGCGTAGATATACATCAAGTAGAAAGTATAGAATTATATGAATACTCACTATAGCAATGTAAAATAAGTAGTTTTAATTGTATCTGGAATAGGAATAGTTCAAAACAATGTTTGTTTTGTAAAAACTCTCTATTCTTCATAATTTCAACATTGCGCTTCATTTTGTAATAATTAATATACAGAAGAACGATATTATTTTATGTATAGTATGAAAATATATTTTAGATCGTAAATAATAACTTGAATGGACTGGTTTACAACTGCTGATGCTTCTGCTACTTACGTCTGTAAGACTTTTACTGTTACTATAGGGAGCAACCTTTTTGGAGTTAATTTTGATGTAGCTAAAGCTTACTTTAGCTTTAGCTTTTGACTAAATAACTAGGTATGCTTACATTCAAGTTTCCACTGTACTTATACAGTGGAAACTTGAATGTAAGCATACCTAGTTATTTAGTCAAAAGTAAAATAAGAAGCAACATTTTAATTTACTATATTCAGTTTATGGACATTTGAATAAAGTTTATATTTTAGGGGAGTACCGTTTCAGAGAGTAACTAGGTACTATTCATTATAATTAATACTCATAATACTTATTAAAAAATAATTGTTAAACTTGTACATGTTTTTTATCACTTGCCACCTTAAAAGAATTGCAGTAATTTATGATTAGCAAGTGTATTTTTTTTTGTTGCCTCCAAATCTACAGATTTCATAAAGAACTAAGATAATTTAAAAACTAATCATTTTATTCTTCATCATAGTTTAAATAATCTCCAGCATTCGCAGCTGTTCGGAAACATTTACAAAAATACAACAAAAATGAACCCTTTTTCTCCTTTCACGTATCCATGATACTCTTCACAACATAAACTTACTTAACGACGATACAACCTGAAGCTATCAAAGCTCCTTTTCAGTGGCAATAAAGTTGAACATCAGTTGTATATTGAAATCGCTTTACTGCCCTATAAAATATGTTTTGTACATTCGCCTTTAACTGAGTATTTTGGAGATGTTATAATAGAATTGGTCGTATCTCATACATTATATTATCTTCTCTAATTGTATGGAGAAGAGGTTGAATGTCATTTTCTTCCACTCCTTTCGGTTCTCTGACTTACTCACTCCTACTCCCGCCTACATTATATTACTCAGTCTTTCTCAGTCTACCTCTAATTTTGCGTTTATCTACAATCATATTATATACTTATTACTCATCAGTCTTTTAGTCAGATGCTTCTCATAATATGCCCTTTTCATTTCAGCTTCCTTTCTGAGTATTATTTCTCTAGCTTTATACGCTATATGCATGTTTAAAAATATTATAGTAATCATTATTGCAAGAACTTATCAAATGATTCATTGTAGATGGATTTCTTCAAGGCGTTCACAAACAACTGCGTAACAACTTTGTGACAAAAATATAAATTTATTTGATTAAAAGCACGTTTAAAGCTTTGAATTATAAATAAATAAAATAAATGATCCATCTGGAATTATCTTTTATTATATAGGGAGTGAAGAAGTCAACATATTCTACGTGATTATCATTTAATGTTGCGTAGCTACCTAGCTGCGACAGTCAGCAATCTCGGTTGTCACACAATGAAGGTAAAACTCCGGGTCGGGTAAGTTTAGCAAAACTTTACTTGTTAAGGATCCAGTTATCGTAATGCTTTGTTTCGCATATGTTTTAATTGGCAAAGCAAAAGTTTAGCGAATCTATGATGGAGAGTGTGAGCCACGTCATTTTTTATCATGGAAATATTATTATATTACGGTGAATTATAACTAATATGAGTTTTGGTAGGTAGGTACTAGAAATATATAATGATTTATAGAGTTGTGCATACCTAAAAATGTCAATAAAATTTTTACAATAAAACGACTGAACGTCTAAGTGAGGAAATATTATTTTGAATATTGTTTGCAGGGTTTTTTTTTATCAAACAGAAGTTACATAATAATAATATCACAAGCAATGTACAAAATGATATACGACATAGGCAATACTGTCCAGCGAGCGCTCACTGATTGATGACTTTTGATAAATTTGTTTCAGCGGTCAAAAGTGTCCAGTCACTGGGGGCTTTTTGTATCCGGCCGGGATTAAACTGTTTTATTGTAAAATATGGGTTAAAGTTGGGCCGAACTTTGACAATAAATTGCTTTATTAGTAGATAAATTTGCATAACCTATTACATCATAGTAAAATTATAAATTTGTGAACACAAGTTCGCCAAGTCGCTAAACTTCTTATGATAATTAATTAATAATACTAATAAGTTCACGTCCCATGACTGTGCAAGATAAAATACACCACATACCTGAGCCCCATGCAGGAAGATAGAGTTCGTATGTCTTTCGAAAACTCTTGATGTAAGTTTCTTCTTTGAACGATTCAAATTTTAAATAAGCCCCATAGAGAAAAGGTTGGAAAATCTTGGTTGCTAATAATAAGATTTTTATTTTCTTATTTTTTTATAACTGACCCACTTTTTGTAAATATGAAATTTGTAGTAAGTTTTGCTATTCTCATTTTAATGTCTATTTTCGTTATACCTATTGTGTTAATAAACACTCGTAAAAGGGTTTCAAACAGATAATTACTTTCAACTATAAAAAATGATCAGCCCCGCACTATTATTACGTTTGAACTTCATCCTCATAGAGCACTAATAAAGTTAATTTTAATTTGATTATTCTCTGTAAAAAATCGTCAATGCACAATGGTATTCTAAAGAACTTGTCTACTAAAAACGCTATATCATTCCATTGCAAATTCATAAAAACTTCCATAAATGTGTGGTATATATTTATGTTCGAATTAAAGTCACTACGGTATTACAATAAATTGTTAAATTAACTCCGTAGGTACATACATCAAGTTGACAGACCCTTGTTAGCTTTACCCCGACTAAATCCACTTGGTAATTGAATTTCAACTTAGTTTACATTGTGTACTGTTATAATTTCAATGAGGGACAGAGAATGTCGACAACATTAAATAAATAGTTTTAAGTGAAATGTTGCTGGCAACATTAAATAAATTTAAGTAAAATGTAGAAAGATTTGTGTATTTGTAAACCAAAAAAAGATATTAGATTATCCAGTCTTAATAATTTTCACGATATTATTAATGTGCTAGTTTCTGCCTGACCCTCTACTAGTGCTACCTCGATGATACACATCAATAAAGCTTAGCAATTAGAGATTTTTCAGATATCATGTTGTGGAAACTACCCCGTACATCAAAACTCCCCAAATCTTTATCTGTGTAGTCGATTTTTTATTTATATTTTACTAACTGCGCCCCACGGTGTTAGCCGCGATTAAAAGGTATGAACAATTAAAACAAATCCCAAGGGTACCATATATTTTACCGAGATAAAAAGTAGCCTATGTGCTATTCCAGACTATTATCTATCTTTGTGCTAAATTTCATTCAGATCCGTTCAGCCGTTCTGGCGTGATAGAGTACCAAACAGAAGTCAGCTGTTAAACATATTTAACAGCTGACTCTTTTAAATTACTTAGACCTTAAGATGTACACAAGCTATCAAGGATACGTAATATTACGTTGGCATTTTAATTCTCCAATGTAAATTTTATATCCCATTCCTAATTTGAATATCTCGTCGAAACGATAAGAGTGGTCCTTGCGGGGTAAGCACAGATAATGAAACGTCATTCCGCCGTCCCTTTTGCTCCATTGTATTACGTATGCATTATGTAACTGTGTTACTGTAACGAAGTGAATATTTCTGGCGTTATTGTACGGGTGGTATAAAAGCATAAACGCCAAAGAAAAAGTAAGTTTTCCTGTATTTTAAATGGCATAAAGTACATGGCTTTTAGTTTTTTTTTTTATGTTTTGCATCCCAGCTTATAACTTTAATCGTAAATTATTGCTGATATGCGACATAGAAACTACCGACTTGTAGATAGTTATAGTCTGAGGTTCTGTTTTAACGAAACATAGAATCCTGTTTATAGAACATACAATGAGTCACGAGTCATTGTAAACGAGCTGTTACGAGGCCGATAGAACACCCTAACATGTGACAAGAAGGACTAATGTGTCACATTATGTTCTTATCTTGCCTAGCCGTTGCGACATTGTTTTCACATAGGTTATAATAACAACATAATATTACCAGCCCTTCTAATGTCCCACTGCTGGGCTTGGGCTTACCCTCAATTCGAGGGAGATTAGGCCATACTGTACCACGCTGGCCCAGTTGGCGGACTTCACACATCTTTCGAGTGGTTCTCTCAGACATGCAGGTTTTCTCACGAAGTTTTTCTTCACCGTTTAGCAAGTGATAATGAGATTCGCACATGAAAATCCAGAAATCCGAGAGTTATTCATATGTGTGGGTGAGTATGTGTTTACATGCTAGTAACTATACCAGAGTTCTTTTACCATTCACTTGTAGCGCACGCCGTGTGATTTCTGAATATTCTCACACCTATGTGGTTCATACATAAACCGTCTAACAAAGTTGTTACAGGGTACCAACCTAAAACGAAAAAAAATCGCCGGCACGTACTGCTATCTGTATAAACGTAGCAATATATTGCCATCATGTGTGTCTCGAGAGCAATTTGCTCCAATTTACGGGGCTCTCTGTATCGCGTTCATTCTTCTCTCATCTCGAAGATAATAATGTGTACATTTTGAAATGTACTTGCCAAATCGTGGACTTTTTACTTATATTATAAATCCAAATTGCTTTGTTCGTTTGGCAAACGAAAGAGAAGATTCATTCACGTTGGAAATTTGAACCATGCAATTATCGCGGCGAGAGAAATCATCTTTCGTATCAGATTTGGAAGGCGTATCGTTATGTGATATTTATTGAGCGACATTTTTCGAGGTAATCAGTAATGCTAATTAAAGATTTTTTAGTTTAGAAATTTAACAAAAGATCACTTAAGAACAGCCGCATGAATCTGAATAATTTAGTACAGTAGGAATAAAAAGAGGCCTAAATAGATAAGCCATGTTGGTAGCACGTATGCCTTAGCCACGAGTATCTTAGGTTTAAACCCTGGCTTACACCGCTAGGATTTCTGGATTTCATGTGCATGTGGTTTCAACTCATTTTCAACCATGATTATCACTTGCTAAATGGTGATAAAAACACCGTGAGAAAATATGTATGTCTGTGAAATCCGGCAACCTGCACTGGGCCAGCGTGGTGGACTAGGCCTCATCCCTGTCACATTGAGAAAAGCTCGTGCCCAACAATAGGATTAATATTATTATTAATTATATGAATCATAAAGAAAACATACAGATTTTTTATCCTTAAAATTCGTGAAGGCGAGGTTACCGTAGTAGATAGGTAGGTATATACAGTTTACTATATTGTTTAAACCCTTGTAGCTATGCCGGGTTCACTCATTAATGCGCCGACACCAACTCACCCTTGACAGTACTCCCAACAGTTTCCATAAATCTCAACCACGTGCATAATGGATCTAAATTTAGAATCTCTACTTAGTGCTTTGTAGAACGAATAACCGGTAAGTAAGGGTCAATGTTGCAACTACAATGGCCAAAACTAGAGCTAGCGTTTTTATAGGAAACTTCATTATTGACAGTTCTGTAGAGACATTAATTTCCTTCCAATCCTCCCTCTAAATATAAAATTTAATTAAGTTTGTAAATTTCGAATATAATATTAAAATTCCCTGCTTATACATTGTAATAGATGTCTAAAAATCCATGTACGGTAGTAGTCATATGTTATTTGCTGTGAAATATATCTCGGTAACGACCTGAGCTCTGGCTAGCTCATGCTCCCTGTTGCCAATGCTCCCGGGATGGATCCCGAATAAATTGCATCCAATAGTGACGATTGGCAGACATTCGCGACGTCTATAAAGCCGTTGAATAATTTATAGCCCAAAAAAACGGAATATAATTTTGGTGGAAGTATTTTTAGATTTATATTACGGTAAGTATAGTTTTAAGAATATTTTTTATGCGGTAATATTATTGTTTTTGATATGAGTTATAACAAATATAGTATAACATATTTTTGGGATTAAATAGTTGTTCATACCAATTAAATTTTATTTAAAAAAATGCATGTGTTGAATTTTGTAAGAATACTAAAATCTGTCATACAATTTTTATTCTACTGAATAACCTGAGAATTTAAATTATTATCTGTATATATTTTATGTAAATATTATCTCCACGACCTATCATTATATCATTGACCGGTTAAATTATTATATATAAGAAAAATTTAATAGCCCTCCAAATAACAGAAAAAGTGGAATAAGACACTTCTCCTCATTTGCAAATACACATACACATACACTTATACAAATTGTAGTATAAAGAATATTTCTCGCCTTCCCTAATAGCCTTTAAATACACAATAGGAGGAAACCCGCTATCAAAAAGCTGACAATGAAATGTAGGTAGGTATAGGTACCGTTCATTTTCCCCTCAACAAATAATTAATCATCCATCTGGCTTTCACCGTTAATTAACGATGTTTTTCTTCCCCTGTCCACTCTTGTATTGGAGTGTAATTAGTGTACAGGAATACCGTACAAGAATATCATAATTTATGATTATGGAATCTCTCATAAAAACCAGGCAAAGTTACGTAAGTACTCAAATATGTTTTCTTGTTAGGCCTTCAAGTAAATGTTTTGTGGTTGACCATAACTTATTTTGGATTCATTAAAACGCCGTCTGACCTAAATTCAGGGCACGATTTGTTATGTAATTTATGACTTCATAGCTACATTTTGTTTTCAATGTCACGTCAATCCATTTAAAAAACCAGTATATTCAGAGACTTGGATATTCCGAGCGGCTAGAGATGAATTGGTAACGTGAATGCAGGATCGCAATATCGTATGGAGAGTGAAATGAAAACGATACCCGATACCATTCCGTTTGTAATGGAACCATTTCTAACTAGAACTCAGTTAGAAATGCAAGCGAGATTTCGAATAAAAACTTGTCTCTCTTTGAAAGAGACTCGTAAAATGGAACTGCGTGGACCAGAGCTAATGTATAGTTGTGGAGAGTTAATCAAATGGGCATCAGTGAGTGAACAGTTAGGGGAATGGGTTTAGAATAATAACTTCTAGTATATAGTATAGAATATTATTAATATTATTAAACTAACATTTCCTACTTAAATAGCAAAATGGAACATTAGGAATTGTTATAAATAAATTAATGAAATATCTTTAATTCGGTTCCGAAAACAGATTTAGAACAAAATCATTGCCGTCAATATAAAACCGATATTATGTTATTTTTATTTTTTTGTTCAGATAGTCTCTTTTACATCTTTAAATATAATACAAGGCAAAGGCAAAGCTCATAAGCTGTAGAGACTTTCGAAGAGCTTAAAATTTTGAAATCCAAGTCACATGGCATTAAAGACAGGACTATCAAGATGCCGATTCATTAGCGGCCCGATGAGACGGAAAACTATTGGACGGGACGCGGATGAAGAGGGATGAGGTGTATTAGACACTTGCCTGCCAACTTCGAGAGGCAATTTAGTTTCGAGAAACTGCTCCATTGATTTTCTGTCATACAACTCGACGATAAGAAATACGAAACTTTTAGAAGTACTTTGTAGTCCGGTTATCGATCATCTTTACGAAACAAACAAGTTGTAAATTTGCAAAAACCGCTGAATCGCTTCGGGAAAAGGGGATCGGCATTATTTGAGCTTGACTTGGCGTACGCACTGCCGTGTCTGCTTATAAATATAAAAAAATGTCATAATCGAACATACTTTTGAATACAGATTTTTTTTCACTTTAATTGATTGCACGCTAGATTTTTTACCCAACTGCGGAGGGTAGTGTGTTAGTTGTAAGTATAACTAAGTATAAATAATTACTTACATAGATAATACTTGCCAGTTTCTAGGCAAGAACCGCACGTTAAAATTAATTGATATTTCAAGGTAAAAGGAATGGAATTTGATGATACCATTCACATGTTAAGTGCTGCTGAGAATCTTCAATTCGTGTATTGATACAATAAGAAATTTGACGTAAGCTCGTCAGAAAGTATAAATCTTAATCTTCTATTTATGTGACGTAGGACCAACACCTGTGTGATCATGGTCTAATATTGGTCCGAAATTTGTTTGTAAGCCAAGACCTAGATCTGCAAAGTTTTCATAGAAAAACTTATGTTTCATAAAAAGAAAATTAATGTTAAAGACATTTATTTTGCATATAACCGCTTTATTTATATTGAATCTTATCTAGAGTGTGTGTGTATGTGTGGGTGAGTGTTATCTAAACTGTGTTTTCCCCCTACAAGTCGGCTCTCACCCCAACTATTATTTTTCTTTAACGGAAGCTCGCGTCATCATTTCCACGTTATTCCATAGTGGTGGGCTCGTGACTTGCCTTCCTGCCCTACATACAATATCGGGTTATTATTTTATAATAATATTTAATATGAATAAGGTTCATCAAGGTTTATATAGTAGTTGTATATAATATCGTAAACGTCGTTTTATAAGTTTCAAAAAACCACTAATATCTAAAAACGAATTTAACTAAATCTAAAATATTTTATATACACAATCATCAAAAATATGATGATATAAATGATTATGTTTAAGTCACATTATCGTAAATCCGTACCTCATAATATACATTAATGATCCTAGGTGAATGTTAATATACTATCTGCCTATGTAACAATATATCGAACAAAACTCAGCTGCAAGACAAAATTATCCACTCTACAAATACGAGTATATTTGTATTGGCAATACTATCCAAGCAAGTTTAAGCAAGAAACTATTTAAAAAAAAAACAATTTTTAAATACTAAATCATTTAACTTAACTTGAAAATCGAATGCCAGGTTATTTTAAAATGTAAGAAGTACAAGACTGACAAAAAATGAGACACGAAAAGCTTTTGAAGCGGAAAATTTTGTTGGCCTTTCTCAGCTTTGTCGTCACGGCACAGTGAGGTGTCAACCTAGAAACCCAGAAAGGTAAGGGTAAAGGAGTATTTAAAGATGCCTCGGGTGATGTCAGTCTATACTGAAACCACACGAAATTCAGTATTGAAAAGTCTACTTGAAGGGTGTAGGTTGTTGACTATAATCTATACATATAAATAAAATTGGAGTGTCTGTTTGTAATATTAAAATAACCGCTTTTTACTAAGTGCATTTGGATGTATACACGTTACCTATACCGAAACAATTTTTTTTACAATTTTTGTCTGTCTGTCTGTCTGTCTGTCGGTCCGTCTGTCTGTCTGTCTGTCTGTCTGTCTGTTTGTTCCGGCTAATCTCTGAAATGGCTGGACCGATTTTGACGGGACTTTCACTGGCAGATAGCTGATGTAACGAGGAGTAACTTAGGCTACTTTTATTTTAGAAAAAAAAAATAGGACCTCACGAAAAAAAATTAAAACCAATGTTGCAGCGCAGCGCCTGATTAAGTTTGATAGCAAAACCCTTCAATGCGTCCCGCGGGCTCAGAATGGGCGAGCAGGCTGTTGTCAACGGTTGTCTTTGTTAAATACCACGCGGACGAAGTCGCGGGCAACAGCTAGTATCTAAATAATAAGTGCATACTTTTTTTTACTTCAATTTCGTAACAAAGGATGTCACGCTCAAAGCTTTAATTTTATCCATCTTTGTAGGTGAACATTCTCACACCTTTTATTTTACCTAATTCGAATTGAAAATCAACTACGTTGTTCTAGCAAATTCCCTAGAGAGCAATTCAATTATTCAAAAGAGAGGTTGCAAAAATCTAATAATCATAAATATCATTTTAATTTCATTTACTTTGCCTATACGGAGCTCGTAAAATTTTACGGTCAGTACTCCCCAATACCCAGCTGTTGTTTTCTTCGTAATATTTTTTTTATGAATATAGCTCAATAAAATTAATAATAGAATTTGGCAGCTTTATTAAATATTTATAAGTCATAATTTAGTCGTTTATGTTGAAGGCGTAATTATAACTTGATGGGCATTTATCGAAAATTCTAATGAGATAAGAATAATAAGTATAATTATATTCTTAAGTAGGTTTGTGTTTTTGACGTAGATGTTCTAAAGAAAGATGTTTTCGACCAGTAGAGTGACCTATTTTACAGACAATGCGTATATTAATATTGAGCATGAGTGCTTGTATCCGAGTCCTCAATGTTTAATATCTATAATTACTACTAAATAGTTTGGTTGAGTGCCGTTGTCGTCGTATCAGATATAGTGGTACTCTTAAAAACTACGACTATCTACTAGGTATGTGCAAGATACTCACACTTCTGCGAGTCAGTCTTGATTGGTTTCTTGTCACGCACCATGCTGGCGGCGGGGCGGTGCGTGGTGTGGTGCGGGGGAGGGTGAGGCTGGGGATGCGGCCGGCGCGGGCGCGGCCCGTAATACTATCGCCCCCGCCCGGCACCGCCCGCGCTCAACGCCAGAGTGTTCTGGTGGTTATGCCAGATACCTGTAGATGGGGTATGAAAATTGTTACTGGATAATGGATAGTGCAATTAACTTAATATGATGGGGTGGTTAACAAAAAGTATGTCTAAATGGGCTTCGTTCAAGTTTAACAATTTCTGTGGCAGTCAGCCGTATACAGTATTTTTGTCTCCCTCTTTACAGTCGAGGTAGGTCAATAATTTTCTTTCCAATTCTTCCCATTTACATTTCGATTCATTTCGTTGCTGGTTCCATGAAAATCACTGAACAAAATACAAATTAGTTTAAGGTTTTTTCGACAAAGTCAACGAACTTAAGTTTCCTCTACATGTTGCCTACAGGTTCCCTATAAGTAATTTATGTGCTTATTGGTGAACTAAGTCCAAATAACTGATGGGATAATCGAATCTCTCGACAACTTCAAAAGAACCTTCGTATCACAAATGAGGAAAAAGTTGTGTAGCTTTAAGTTTGGGTTAAGTAGCAAGCCTATATATGTGATATAGTTACCATGTGAGTAAAATGTGTAATAGTAATTGAAATAAAACGAATTTTAAGGATATTTTCGCGTTTATTTTATATTTTTACGTTCCTAACGTATCGTTGAAAAAAACGTTTCTGGGACCCCACCCTTTTGTGCGGTACCCATAATACAAACGTTACCTTATTAATAACTAGCTACGCCCCGCGGTGTTACCCGCGATTAAAAAGTACGTCCTTTTTACCGGGATAAAAAATTCAAGACTATAATCTCTGTGCCAAATTTCATCCAGTTCCGTTCAGCCGTTCTGGCGTGATTGAGTAACAAACATCCATCCATCCAAACTTTCACATTTATAATATTAGTGTGATAATATTACAATTGTGTACGAAATTTAAATCACGTAAGTATAACATTAGGATTGCCTAACAATTTACTTGGTTGCGAACGGCGTTCGGGGGCCAACGTGGTTAATACTTAATTTAAAGTAGCACCGAGTATGTCCCATGGTCTTCGATTGAATTTCTAAAGACGACGACTTTAGCTCTCTACTAGTCAGGCGGTAAATTTGATATAGAGGTCCTTTCAGAAGATCAATGTAATTTCCTGCTGCAATATACTCAACCTCTGTATAAGGTAGATCTATTCTGATGTAATGATTCTGTATTTACAGTACAACTGGATGCAAGTTAATTCACCAGAACAGCATTGTAGAAAATTAATTAAATTAGTAATTTATTTAAGTTTTAATTACATAAATATTGGCTAGTATAATAATAATAGGCATAATATTAGTAGTAGTTGGTATAAGGGAAACCTGTGAAGATAGAGTTGTAGGGTGTAAGTCAATATGAGTGAAGTGACATTGAAAATCAAAGTGTTTATCGTTGTCACTGGTTATATAAGGAATTCATAGAATAATACGATTTTATATAACAAATTATACTAAAATCAAGAATAGATAAACACCCTATACGTAATCTCAGTAGAACCAGTCCCTAAGATAGAAATCAAAACCTTACGATAATTTCATAATTGTAGGACGTCAAATGTTCAACCCCCATAATGAATCAAATTTCAGAAATATGCAAACACAAAATCTATATAATTGTTGCTGAAATTCATTTAGCGTAATTCATGTTTGAATGTTCCAACTAAGCCGAATTCATTTCATTAAGTTCATTAAATTCATTTGCTATTCAGTTTAGTTTGATGAACGGATAGGTACATCTTCTCTTATGTCAATATATAAGGCTTAACAGAAATAATGTAAAATATTTTAAGGGACTAAAAAGTAAAATTGTACTGTATCATCTAAAGAATAAGGTAATGTTTACATTAGAAAACCATCTTACATTTGACATGCAAATAAAATCTTGAATAAAATGTCTGGTGACATATTAGGTACTGACAAACGAAGCATGTAGCTAGCATAGAATACACATTTAAATTAATGTAAATTTTAATTGTGTATAATCAATATTATTCTTAATTTTCAATATGATTATTTTAATACGTACTCTTAAGATCCAAATTCCTGTGTCATCAAACATCCAAATACGCTGTGTAAAAACCGATTAATTATAATTTTTTTTGAACGAACGTGCGTGCCCAAAACCTGCTGCATGAGCCAAATAACTGAACTTGGAACCCTTCCAAAACACTTTTATACACAATCGCTTTTAATTGAGGACTTAACATTACACTGAGAAAAAAATTAGGTCCCGGTTACCTAATATTTAACCTAATATTGCGTATTTGTCGGACAACGTAGTGCATTAGGTAACAACAACCAAGTGCACTAGTTATTACATAAACTTATGTTGTACCGACTCATTAGGTTATTTTAAACTATTTCTAGTAAGGTAACTATCACCTAATAGTAGGTTAAAGTTACGTAGTGACTAGGTTGTCCGACAAAAACCTAATATTAGGTTCGATACTATAACCTAATAAACATTTAATAACACCTAGTATTTTACGTTAATTTTACCTTAATATACGTTAAACTTGACCAAATAAATTTTGATATATACCTAATAAATGATTTAATTAAACCTAGTCTAGATGATGGTTAGATGTCTGTAACCTTTTCAATGTGTATAAATAACCTAATTTATAGTTTCCGGTAGTGTACTGCGTAGGTATTGGATACCTAATAAGTGCTTTAATATAACCTACTGAGAATTGTCTGGACCTTTTTAGTTGCGTTAGAGTTACCTTATCGATAGGTGTAGGGTACATAGGTAGTAGGTAGTAACTAAGTATTTACTTGATTATAGCAAAATAATTAA
Organism: Pheosia tremula; assembly: GCA_905333125.1. Lineage (NCBI taxonomy): Eukaryota > Metazoa > Arthropoda > Insecta > Lepidoptera > Notodontidae > Pheosia > Pheosia tremula. Next base: position 3,331,266 of record HG995405.1, on the reverse strand, counting down.
TAGGTAACGGTAATCAAGTGGATACGTTAAAGTACATTAATAATGCCAACATGATAGGTATTATGTACCTAATTAATTTTTTCCACATTTTTTTAAGATAATCCATTAAGTATTTCCCTGCCTTAAAGTCTTCCACTATTTTTAAAATAGATTTATTTTCTCTGAAACAGCAATAGTTGTGTTTAATTGACACATAATAAAAATAAAATAATAATTTAGGTTGCATTTTTAACTTCAGCCCCTTACTTTTCATGCATCACATTTTCAAATACTTCTCGTGCTTTCTCTAAATCTATTGACATATTTTCCATATTTACATCTTAATCAAATGTTGGATTTTCTTCAGTAGTTGAAGATGCTGTACTTTTGCTAATATTCTGAAATCACATTAAATCAATTAAATATGTATACACCAGCTGTCACAATCTCATCATAAACAAGAAAGCATGCCAACATCAAATTTTTGTTTCTCTATTGGTTTTGTAATTTAGCCCGTACTCTGGTGCTTGGAATCAGCGCTACCAAATCTTCCTCGATAAGGTGTTCTATTGCATTAAATTCAATATTTTCCTCTGTAAACAGCAAATACAAGAACAATGCAGAAACCATGCAATGACAAATAAGTATCCCAAAACCTCAACGCTTTATAATAAAATTTAAATAACCTACAAACAACCAAAATAAAGCCATATAAAGCTAATATTGTTGGAATCCCTAATTTACCTATGCCATATTTTTATTTACGCAGACGTTTGTGACAAACCCAGGAGGTATCTGATGTACCGGGGTTAAATCCTAAGACCCCATCCATACCATCCGATAAGATGACGCGTAATATTTGTTGGAGTTTGCTGCTCTAAAACCACATCAATATTAGCAGATACCAATATAAATTGAACCATATAATCAATACCCAAATCATATTTTACCATCAATAACCTATCAACATTTACAAAATAGGTAAATCTAACGCAACTAGGGCTAAATGTAATTGGTTGTGAATAGCTTACCAGTAATTTTACAATAATTTCTTCTGGCATTTGCCAATCGTTGAGTAGCACTTCCATGACTTCACTTCACAAACCCAGTACATATTTTCACGAACCCAGTATAATGAAAGCAATAAAAAAGGCGCCACAACAGCACAGCGCGCTGTCGCAGCCGGCCCGACCGAAGCGAACGCAAAAATGACTGTCTGTCTATACAGTGGCCAGTGTTGCTAGCACAATTTTTAAAAGATGGCCAGATCCGCCGTAAAAAACTTATTCTTGTAATTATAACCATATTTTATAAATGAAACATGTCTTTATCACCAATAATAAATATGGATTATGTCATGTGGCCACTGGAACCAACTACATCTGTTTTGTTTTCGGGAAGAAAGCTATAACAAAAAATGACTTATGCACTACAGATCAATCATGGTTTATGTAATACTTTTAAAGCAAAAAAATATGTATAAGTTAAGTATTTCAATAATAAAAAAAGATAGCATAGAGTCTATTCCATTGTGGCGCCCTATCCATCATCATTTATTTAGTGTCACAAAATTTTGTATATAGAGGTAAATTTAATAGAGATGTGGCAACACACAATTCGGGTAATAGCCAAAAAACTGGCGTCAAATGTTGTGTAACGAGATTGGCCGTCTAAATAAATTAGCATGGTAAATACATACCAAAAGAAAAACATAGCATAAAAAATATGTGCTCTCCAAATTATGTACCTACTTGATAATCTGTGACTGTGCATATAATGTATAAATGTGATTTTTGCTATGCTCTTGCCACAGAGTAAGTAGGTATAAATAAGGCCATGGCGTGGTCCTAATGAGCCGCACCATCTCCATTTAATCCTTAAATGTATATCTTATATATTTTACCTATGAGTAGGTTTTACTTAACTTGTGCATAACTAGGTATTATTAGGTTTTATATCTTAAAACCTTATAACAAATATATTATAACAGGATTGTGTTATTTCAACAGACTTTTGTTTTGCATATTTACCTAGTACCACAGGTTTTCATTACGAAAACCTTTAAAATGGCTTATTTAACCTACTGCCAAGGTTAATTAGAGACAACTGCAATCAGTTGCGATAACTTTATGAAAATGTTAATGTAGTTGGTTTATACAAAACAATTTATTGGTTATTACAACCTTTTATTAGGTTATAGGAACCGAATGTACAATTTTAATTCCAAATAATTATTTAGGTTAAGTACAATTTAGTCGAAGCTACCTATTATTAGGTTTTTTTAAGCTATGTGTAATCATACTAGGTAGTATTCACTGATAGTGATAGGTAAAATTAAATGTGTATATTAGGTGACGGCCCGTTAACGTAACAGTTAGGTAAAAAAAAAGGTTTCTTTAACGTAAAATAGGTTAAAATTACGTAATATAGTACGCTACCAAACACTGTAGGTTGTATTTACCCAATCGAAGGTAAAACTATTTACCTACACTAGGTTCAGAAAACCTAAATTAGGTTGTATTCAACTATTTTTTGCATTACCTACATTATTAGGTTTGCATTTACCTATCTTTTTTCTCAGTGTAGTTACACAAGCCCCGCTGGCGGGGTTGCCACGCATTCAGTTTCAAGCGGTACAGTCCCACTTTTCCAAATGGACACAGATTTTAAAGAGATAATTATTACTAACTATAGTAAAGAGATTTAAAAATACAATACCCATTGACTACAGCAATGTAGAAGATCTGTTAACGGAAATGATACTAGGTCATATATACCATTTTTATAAACGACATGATAAGGTGGAAAAAAGCGAGGAAGTGGCTACCCGAGAATTAGTTACTTGAGCAAATAAAAAAAAGAAAAGAGGTAAAATATGAAATTACTGACTTATCAACTGCATGACAAGGTTCTAGCATTCAGAAGAGATTATTTTGGTTTCCCGCAATTTAAATCTCTGCGTATCCGTATTTTTGTGCCCATACAACTGGCGACATTGGCAACCCTGCGCGGCCGGTGAGCCGCGATGATTACTGGAGCGAGAGAATTCATTAGCCTTCCGGAAAAACGATCAAAGCAATTTAGAGCCCATTACGTGGATTGAGCGACGCGATGTGATCCGCCAGACCGATGCTCGCCGCATTCAGTCAGCTACACAAGGTTCAATTTGCCCCCTGATATGTTTGTATACGTGTATACAAATGTGCTGCGATGTTATACTAATTTGCGATTTCAAAGCAAATATATGGCGGTTTTTGCTTTCGTTTTGCAATTGCAAGATACGTAATCAGCTTCATCATCAATCAGCTCGGCAAAGTCCGCCAACCCGCACTGGGCCAGCGTGGTGGACTATGGCCTTATCCCCCTCGCATTGAGGGGAGGCCCGTGCCCAACAGTGGGACATTAAAAAGGGCCGGTATTATGTATTATTTATTATATAAAATCAGCTTACGGTTGCAGTTTGCATAAAATGGACACTCGACATTGAGAATACTTGACGCAACGAAAAGGATTTGTTAAATGCGATTATTATTGTGTTAATTGCATTTAAAATCTAGATTTGTATAACTATACCAAAGCAAACTTTACGATTTTGCAATTGGCTGAAAAATATTATTTAACTGAAAACACAATATGAACTAAGTACGTATCAAAAACAACCATCTTTAATAATCAAATGTCGAGACTAACTTGAGAAAAGTAAGCTCACATAGGATTATAGAAAGCGCTCACACTTCAATCATAGAAATGAGTACCACACTGTATAACACATTCAGTAGAGCCAAAGACTCACCAAACAATGTACAAGAACATTGTTCCGCCATTTAAGCGGTACAACTTACGTGTTGGGTACCGCCTCTGATGGATTGATCGCCGACGTTACGTGACTGTGACACACGGGCTAAAGCTGCCATGACTCACCGTACTTATGTCCCGTGTGTGCTTATTGTAGAGTTAAAACCCTTGTTAGGTGTTGCTTATTTTAATATAAACTTAAATTTATTAAATAACCCGCGCTCTTTTCAGTTACCGCGATTAGTTGGTGCATGTCGACGTCTCTGAGTGGCTTATGTTTTATAGATTAAAAATATATAGTCCCAAAGTTGCTTTACTTTTACAATTATTTTTACTGCTTTTCCAATGCGAAGCTGCAATGCTAGCTGTAATATCAACGTTGCAGTATAAGATAGATTAAAAAAAAAACCAAAGTAACTGTAACTTTTACAATGATTTGCGGCAATGCTGATGTATTGGTAATATTAAATTTCTGAAAACATTAATTGTGTGGTCAGTGAAGCTTCATTTATTCTTTGACATAATCCCCAACTATCATTTTATCGATTAAACACCCCAAAAACTCTCTTATAACATGACTGCTTATTTTTTTCCCCTTTACACTTTATAATATATATCACACAAGAAAGTATGTTGCTACTACGTTTCTTCGCGATGAGATAAAGCTTGAACGATGCTGGTACTTAGCCTATCTAATGTAATAGCAGTGGAAATGATAGCGTCAGAGTGTTTAAGGTATTTATTTTGGTATATTTATTGCCAATGAGACCCGTTATGATGTCGTTGGCAGAATCGGTGACGTTGGCTTTGATGAGCTTTACAAAATGATGTCAAGATTTGTGATCATTAGCGTATATAACATGAGATAAAGATAAGCATACACATCTCTGAGCGAAGTGAAAAATCCTATTATTATGACCCCAAGGTACTAAGAGGAAGAGAAACGAAGGATTCAAAAAGTTGTTTGTACAGAAACGATTCAACTTCCTTTTCAAATAAAATTAAGTTGACTCGGGAAACTTCACAAGCCATCCTAATAAGGGAAAGTTTGTCACAGTTTAAGTCTCTTGCTGACATCAAGCGAGTTTCCACTCAATACTTTTAATTCGTTTGTCCAAAACTGCCAATTGAGTACCAACTCAGGTTGTTTCGATTGAGTTTGTGAGCCGCTTAATCCATTTAATCCACTTAAAGGATCTGACAGACTAATGTATTACGTGTATCCATATCATATTGTATTATGCATACTAATTTATTATGGTTATTATTATGGTTCTGATATATATTTATATATATATGTGATCTTCTCGCTATTTAATAATTTCCTGGTAAACTAAGATCAATGTACTCTTGTAGATAAAAGTAGGTCATGATCTCAGCTATTAATTTTAATAAGATGTGTTTTGAGTGTTGCGTTGTGATTAAACAATTGGCGAGCGGTGAGGACTGGAAATTCTTTAAATATTGTCTCATTAGTAAAACGAAAAGGCCTATTTAAAATTACTTTTATGACTTCTTCGCAACTCTTTCTATTTCTATCATATAGCTCTTTCTACCACTAGAAACAAGATGTCTTATAAACAATGTAGATTTAATTAGTTTTGGTTTGTGCAAAGACGTATTCAATTGGTGTCCCCTAATGAGTTTCGATAAACCAAGCTTAGTTCGGCTGTGTGTTTGACATCGCAGGAAACTAAAGCCACACAAACCGCCTAATTGAAGCTCAGAAATTGATTCATTACATCAATAGCTTTAGATAAGGTTCGGAGATAGATTGCAATTTACAATTAAGTCCTGTAGTAACTAAGAATATAAATCGCTAGCACCTATGGGTGACATATTCTACACCATTTTCGTCCGACAATTTCATATTGATGTTTCTAGATGATGAAACGATCAGGAATCACCGCAGGCACGAACGTAAAGTAAACCTAAATATTGTGTTGATTTGTGAATGGTATAATACAAAATTCACAATAAAACGGGGCGAAGTGGGACCGGAATGGGTTTATCTACATTTAACTGGGACATTTTTTATTGTTGGCGCATCGGACGGTGGTTATCGCTTTAACTAACAGATACAAGGGTCGTACAAGGGGAACGGCATTGTGAAAGGTAGAAACCTCTAACAGAAATAGCTAAAGATTTTTTTGAGGATTCACATTCTTTACTTAAAATTACATAAGTACGGACTGAAAAATCATTTGAAAATGCAACATAATATGAAATATCTTTGTAAAAACCAGCGTATAGGTGTACTTAACCCTATGGGGATAATAAGGAGGGGCTAGAATGTTCTACTGTACGTAGCTGCATTCCTGAAATCGGTATTATTCCGAGAACTCCCAGTTCCGGGAATTCCATTGTCCTCGCCTTTTGTTTACAAATAATTTTAATAAAAATAATACGAGGTATATTCCGGAAGCTGGTTGCAACATTGTTGGCAATTCTAGATCTTTCTTCACAATGCGTTTTTATTTCTAGAAGCTTCGATGACTATTTCACGAGTAATCGATACCTCTTTTACGCATCGTAACAAGATTATTACCTTTGAACTATAATTTCTTAAAATCATAGAACTTATGCCTTTATGAAAATATTAATGGTGTTATGATTTTAAATATTTTATGATGTTGTATTGCTTAGAGCTACAATGTGTAAAATATCAGTGACGTTGAGGCGTTCAAAATTGGGTTTAGCAAGTTTTAGTACAACTCACATAATGCTGACTTGTGGAGTTCAGTCATCGTCTTATGAGAAGTATAGTATGTACTTATATTAAAACCTTGTTTTATTTCAACACCGCCACTGAGAGAATAGGACAGTCAGACACGATATGTATATATATGGCGTAAGGGACGATTTGAATGATCGGCCCTGTGATTGGCGAGACCGCAGCCGGAAAGCGGCCCTGAATAATAAACTGTGCGGTCAGTGGGACTCTACACGAGTACATTAGTTTACGGGATTTATGCACACCCGCTTGATATACGATACTTACACAATTTATCTTTTTATACTCGATTTCAGGAGTTTGAAAGAGAAGGGCAGAGGAATTATTAACTTGTTCTCGATACGTAAACGCGTACGTTTATTATTGGGGTTTAAAACAAAGACAAGGTTTGTGTGAGTGTGAGACGTGGACTATAGTACAAAGGAACGGGGAAATATTATAAGATTTGAGATATCTAATTGAAGGAGAACGGAATAGATCAAAATGATGGAAAGATATAATGAGAATGTGTTGAAGAGAGTGAAAGCAAGAATAGAATTATTGGAAATCATTAAATATAGAACAGGTAATATGATAGCCTATCTCAGAGGAGAAAAAGAAAGAACATCTTAGAGGAGGAGTTAGAAAGAAACATCGGCGAGGAAGACAAAAATATATTAATATCAGATAAATGAACGGGTTGGTGTTATGTTGTATAAGGTGAAAGAATAGACTCTGAACTTAGAATTCATACTAGTTCTAGATCTAGACACGCGTGGATAGAATTTTACAAACAATATAGAAGAATACGAAGACATCCTTGGACACGGTCTCATGATAAATATCATGTAAAATCTTGCAATTATTTTGCATTTCTGTAGACTCAGTAAGAGCCGGTAAAGAGAGATAGTTTGGAAGGTGCATGAGTTATACACCAGCTGATAAAAAATCGTGTATAATTTCCGTACTGACACTAACAGAGATATCAAGGCATTTTCATCTGAGCACGGAATACGGGAAATTCGTATCCTCAATCCCCCACAGTAAATTGGATTACCATTTATAACGAATCGAATTTTCAATGCGCCTTAATATTTTGGGTAGGATTTTTTATTCTTGTAATACCTACCATGGAAACCACAATTTTATGAAAGAGTTTCGGCAAACAATATCTAATAATACCATACATGTATTATAATGAAAGCTTACGATTGAAATTAACTCGCTACTCCAAGTAACGAGTGAGGTTTTCTTCTCACTGTATGATTTCGAAAAAAACATATGTCATTGTCTGCATCTCCTTTAGGACACTAAGAGATTTTCAAACGTTAGCTAAGGATGAGCCAAGAAATTTAATTTGGCACTGCACCGCACCGCCAATTCTCAACTTAAGCTGATTATTCGCTATTTCGAAAGGGATCCTAAGCTGCGTGACTTTCCCCAATCCGTTTACATTGAACGTTTGATTATTGGAACGTCTTGTTTTGAGGATTAGGTACTTCTAAATCGTATTCTTTTGTATAACAAGTGAGCAAATTGGAATCTTCAAAATGCTGTTATACAGTCTAGCTTCATGTGTAAACTCAAAGCCCTTTCAATCTTAGTTTTATAACGAAACTAGACTGTATAAATTCGTTGGCGTGTTTGTGAATACCTATTAAACCACTTCTTTGTTTCTATAATGCGTAATTCTGCCTTAATCCTAATTAAGGTCCTCTTCCATCGTTCTCTCATTGCTGAGGATTGTGATTCATTTGGTGCAGCCGGTTTACTGCTTGTCTCCAGCGGTTCGGATCAGATGCCTGATGAAGGTCTGCGCTGACTGGCATCTCTAAACGATCGGATACCTGATCCGCCCATCGCTTTGGTCGTTGGCCTTCCGAATTAAGTTAAGGGTATATAAAATTTGGCCTCATAATATCTCACATATTTTTTCCTACAATTTACTTAGGCGTAGTAATTCAGCGCGACGCCTTCATCTCATGGGACAAAGAAATAAGTCATAGTCCCACCAAGTATCTACCTACGTTAAGTAATAAGTTAGTAAGTGAAGCGTTCCCCAAACAATTACACGTACAACGCCAAATACCAGAATGGCGGACTCCAAATAAGTATAGTCGTCACTACTCAGCGGTAATGGAGATCCCTCATTCGAGTGCCTAACCTATACCTATGTGCAAATTGAAGGGTCGCAGAGTCAGCGATTAGCGATGTGCAATCCAACTTTTTTATTAACATATTTACATATATATTACTAGAAGGGGATCGCTTTGAGCAACAGTGGGGGTCACGTGACGCATGTCTATAGAATGGCTGGATCCCGACCGATCGCACAACCTCGTAAGGCTGACTTGAGCATACAATGTGTGCGGGCTGAAAGATGACAGCGTTTGAATGAGGCTATAGTTTTTACCTCAGGATGGCCGATCTGGTTCCTGCCAAGGTATGAAAATAACACAACCGCAAACTAGCTGGCTGCTAAATAGAAAAATGTTACAACTGCGCAAACAAATGACTTGCATCACATAAAAAACGTTGTAAAATAACGCTACACCTAACCAGGATGTTTAGCGAAATTCTTCAAATTTAAAATTGTAAATGAGAGACACATACTGACATCGACCCCCAAATATACAGTTAGTTTCATGCATCCATTTACAATTGCATGACAAAGCTCTTTACTTAAAAACTTTTACACAAGTTTTTTAAATAATTAGAAGACAACTATGATGATCAGTCTATAACGGTGTCAAAATCAGGCACAATACCACAAATCCACCCTTTTTAAATACATAAAATTCTAGCCTCAGTCTTCTTACAGTGGAGACATACCTTAAAGCTCTAATAGATACCAACTCGGACACAAATGGATCTCACAAAAGTGTTGTAGTTAGCAAAGCACCATTGTGCGTTAGTGTCCGTACTTAACCGTATAAATAGATTCGTCTGCCACCCCTGGAGGTCGCGTCAGGTTTAAAAGCTTCTCGATTGTCGGAATTTGATGTCTTGACATTAAACTCGCTATTAAGGAAGGGAGGGTTTCGGACGAGCGCTCTTTTGTCTACCTACCCCTTCCGATCTACAAGCATAATGGTATTTATAGTGTATATATAATATATGAGCAGCTATCATAGGATATAACGTAGTCCTATTTAAGCTCAACATTATTTTACACAATAATACATGTTTACTGGTTGTTATGTTCCTAACAAGTACATTTTGTAATAAATAAATACAAGGTTTTGTTTCCAACAAAATTAGAATTGTATTCTATGGCCTGATTATAGCTGCACCATCATTTGCAAAATAACAAGATTTTTTTGTTATTTGATAACATAGGTAGTGCCTTCTACAACAATAACCATTTACAACAATACCAATACAAAGAAAAAAGTATAATATTCGACGCTCACTTGGCAACATCATACTTTAGTTTGGAAAAGCTGAAGCCATACTCACAAATTCACGAACAGTAAACAAATGTAAGAGTGCTGTAAAATTGTTCAATATTTTATTCAACAGATATTCCGGGTACCGGCGAAATCATAAAAATCTCCTAAAGGATTCTGTAATGAGATTTTCTTGTCTGCGAAAATATTCGATGATTTTTATCTAGAGAATGTACGACGATCATAAAATAAAAGACGTGCAATAGAAAAGAAAGTCTACGTAAGATCTACTGACGCAGAGTAAAATTAATATCAAAGAAAAATGTATTCCTGACGAAACAACTTTATAATTCTGTATATGTATCAAGTGGTAAAAAGAAATATCGTTCCTTAATAGTTCCTTAATTTGAACTCTATGGACAAAATATCGGAAAACAAAATACAAGCCTTTATGGTAACGTTTTTCCAGAGAGCATATTCTACAGATAGCTTTTGAAATTATGGGCCACAGATGGCCCAAGGTGGTGCGGAAAAATCTGTTTTGATAATTTCAAGACTACTTAAAACTATAATCTGCGTCTTCATTGAAGCGAAGTGGATAAAATTGAATTGTAATATTTTTTGAAATCCACACCTTAAGTTTAACTGGGCTAATTTTTATTCAACAATCGAAAATGTTCTCCCTTCAACATACATTATAGCTTCCTCGTAATTAATGAGTACATATGATAAGCACGAAATAAAATATTCAATTATTGCCTAGATGTGAGAATTGGCTAAAATTAAAACGTACCGAAGACTCCAAATATAAATCCCATATTATAGAATTCACGTGTTTGAATGACTCGCACAATATTGGTTCTTAATAAAAAAAACTATTTTAAAACAATGCCAGTAGAATAAGCGAAGCGGGAAACGTTTAAAACAACAGGTGTTCAATTTCAGCGGTGTCCAGAGGGATCGGGCGAACAAAGAAAATGCCGAAGACTCTGTAGAGAAAAACAAACTGTAGGAACGCGAAATTGTTAAAGGGTAGCGGAAAAATGCTATGAAGAAAGTCTAGTATCCACAAATTAACCACAGGATCATCATTTCAGAAAATAACGATGGAGGAAATAAGCATGATACTGGATAACTTAGCAAACTCCACATAAATAAGTATATGGGATATTCCAAAGACGTCGCGGTCCGGCGCTTAATACTCAAAAAAAGAGTATATAAAACAGATGTGTCAAGAGTCGAGCATTTTCGTTTACAGAGCACATAGACAACTCCATAGTCTGTTTATGTGCCCAGTGAATACTTTGGTTTTTTTTGCGAAAGAACTGAAACATTGTAATCGAACCAAGAACCAAACCAGTGCGATAGACTTTCAGACTGCGCCTTCAATTACCTGAAAAATCATTACTTACATGAAATTGCTACACGAACTCCGACCATATATTTCTTTGTTATAACCCTCAGGGTTCCAGTATCAGATACTGACATTTTATTGTTAACCATTATACCTTTGACGATGACGGTCCACAAATAATCGAATTTATGTGATCACACCATGTGGAGCAATAAAAATATACCATTTAGTTACCATCCACCAATAATACTACCTATGAGTGAATTACGGATTAGAAAATGAAACAGTATTACGAGTCCAATCTACCAATCTTCTAGATCAGGGGCTCCCAAACTTATTTTGTCTACTGCCCACTTTGAGAATAAATTATTTTTTGCGCCCCCATTTCTTCACCTACTTAAAACCACTATAACTACAAATTACATTAATTATTGTAAGCCTCTACACAAAGCCCCTATTTTTTTCTGGGTCTCTTACCGCCCTTTAGGCCTGCAGCGCCCACAAGGGGGCGTTATCACCCACTTTGGGGAAGGCTGTTCTAGATGAAAGAAAACAATAATAAGATTCCCTCGGGGTACAAAATAAAACTACACAGATGAAATCTCAGTTAAAGATTACTAAAGTGCCTTCCATCTTCCATTAATATTATTTTAACTCTACTTTCAAAACTATACGATATTAGTGAGGATAATAAAATGCTACCTTATTAAATGCGTAAACAATTCTACAATTTAAACTACGTTTGATACAGTTTATGTATTATAATAACATCAGTTAATTAATAGCCAGGCATAATTGATCCTCGATTCAAAAATAATTTTGTATTTGAATACCTACTAAAACATTGTTCTTATTTATTTGCTTATTCACTATATGTAGATAGGTGAATCAGTTATTTTCATAAGTTAATAAAAACAACCTACTAATCAACACTACATTACGTCAAGTAACATAAAGAAGTTTCTGAAGGAATGAGTGTTTCTCTGAGAATAAATCCAAAATGAAAAGTACCTAATACTAATATAAGTATTTATAAAAATCAAGGTACTTATTGTCTAAACTCACCAATCATTATATTTATCCGGCGCCGACTACGTTAATCCTCACTCCTACAAGAAAATACTTGCAAAAAGTTTGTTTCACGGAGATAACTAAATGGAAAAGTTCTAAAATACTAGTGAATTAATTCGGGTTCCTATTTTATAATGTCCAGGAATTTGTTAGGAGAAGGTGTGGGTAGAAATCTGTTCTCTCCACGATATCGATTGAGAGTCAGGTAGCGAAGCTCTCGCGGTGAACGTCCCGATGCGACTGGATGGAGTCCGGGATGGCTCTTCCCTTTTGAACATTTTCCGTGAAAATACAGCTATGGGGAAGGATTTCCTGCACACCCTGGAGGCTGTATTTTATTGTGAGAAAGCGCCATCTAGTTCGATTTTAAGAAGATAGATCTGCCATCTAGGGGAATTTTCCTAAACTAAATTGTATAGTATGAGTGCAACTTGCTGGATTTGTACAACCTTTGGCGCGCGATCTTATTTTGCGTCTGGTGTTATTTGACGTACCAGTAATAGATGTCGCGACGATACTACAATTTCTTAAATTTGTTGGTTATATTGACAGCAAGACCAAAGAACAACTTATAACAAAATTTAATAACATGCTGTACGGACACGCCATTTTCATTTTTTCATGTCACATCCATTATTTTATTTATAATGTGTATTTATGGAATTTAATATTGCTATTAATAACTTGACACTGGCAAAATACTCGCTAAGTTGCGGGTGAGGCCATATTCATATCCATTTTATTTCATCGCATTTCATTTCGTAAAGAAAGAAGAAGAACATGCTGTACAAAATTTAATTTGCAGAAATATTTTATCTAACTAAGTATAGAAACGAAATTATGAATTCAAACATTAAGGAATAATTCGTACCAACATTGACATCAAAAACATATCGGAGAAAATAATTAAAAATATTTTTTACGCGAATCGAGGATACGAACGTGGACTTGTAATTAAATAATCGATCAGAGTTGTCCATGTCTATTTGGGAAAATTTTGTTGTTGAACTTCATACCATACCGTCAAGAAAATGAGTTATCTTTATTTGTTCATATTTCCTATCTTTAATAAGTTATTTTGCTATTTAGTGGAAAATAAAAAAAAACTATAATCATAAAAATCGGCCCTCCCGTTCTTGAGTTATAAATGGTGTAACTAACACGACTTTGTTATATATACCTAGATAGTCTTTTAAATACAATGCTAAATAAACTCATTAGTTTCACTACATAAAATGATGATTCACTTACTCCAAAAAAAGAATGATACCTCGATATATAAAGTGTAGGAAACTACACACTGTTACCGGTTTCCGCCCAAGCATAGGGAACTCGAGGGCGGGCGGGCGACGGACGGAAGTGGCCATCATAAACGGACATCATTGCTCGACTATGGGATTATTAAGATCGTAGTTATGTCAGATTTATGTCCGGTGCCAAAAGCAACAAGAAATGATATATATTATAATACTTTTATATCTATCGTTTTGCAAACAAACAAATGCAAACTGTCTGTATGTTAAATAGCTACCTTAAAAATTCAATACCATTTTTGCATACCTAGTTGATTTGTTCTTATTTCAATAGCCTTTTAATTAAAAAAAAAAACCTAAGTCGGTATGTATTTTTTTTTTTAAATCAGAAGTGGTAATATTGGTTTCATTTTATTATTAGTGCTTTTTTATGTTGTGATAAATATTTCAGTAGATATATTTATATTTGTCCAAGTTAATATACCTATGGCAAGAACTAATTATGTGTTAAGATAAGATAAGTAACTGATGAAAAAAAAATACCCCTTAAAATGAAAAACGTGTTTTCTGTCTTAAAAAAAATAATTGACAACTATAACAACAAGCTTTTCTATTATCTATGATTTTATTAATATCCAAATCTATCGTATACAACAGGATATCGTAAACAGACACCTAGAATCCTTGTAAAGAAAACAACCAATATAATAGCACATTCTGAATGTGGACCAAAAATATAGGATCTTAAAATAGGCATATATTATCATGGGGTACGGGAACCACAGCATGTGCACTTAATTTTTCTTCGGTAATGCCTATTGGAGCCGTTTAATGGCTACCCGAGTATGCCTTCGAAAAACTATTAACGACTGCCTTAAGGGCATGCTCACGTTGGACTTCATGTGAGGTTTGGCAGAGTAATTCAAGTGCTATAGTCCATTACTTTTACTAGTATTGCAGGAGACAATAAAACAACGTTTTACCTAAATTTTATGAATATATGCCGATGCACATTAAAACGGTGCAATATTATTATTTAAAAAAGTGAGTGAAAATTATTTAGTTACCCGGAACTCCTCATTTTGTTCATTCATCTATAGTTCAGTCACTAGAACAGAAATAATTTGAATTAAGATTAATTATTTGTTAGTAAACATACCTATTTATTCTCTAAACGATGATAGTACTATGTTGTTACGATTTCATGAATGAATCGGGGCTGTTTACTGAACTAGGCCTACGCGTAGTGCCTACGGTAATGTTGGCTACGCTACGAGTTCGTAGACTCCAAACGTCCATAACATTAATATCTATGTAATTGATAGAATTTATTTAATTTATGGTTATTTCCTTTTTTTATTAATGCTCACTTTTATAATTATAAATAGCTATATTTATTTATATTACATTCGTTTTGCATTATAAATATCTCATAAAAGATATTTTTAAATCGATTCATTAGTATAGTTTTAATACGTATCTAGATACTTATTTTTTAGGTCAGTGGTAACCACAACATAAGGTTTGTATTGTAATATTAAAAACATGTTTAAAAACATTTATATAAAATTCACTACTTGATTGTAAAAGCGTGGTAAAAGCGTTCATAATTTTTAATAGGCAAGAACTTAACTTGCTAATCTAGGAACTGTTTACAAACTTATTGATTTTAAAACTCTGTTAATACTCATCGACAAAAGATAGTTACGCGATACAGCTTAATTTCTCGATTACGTAGAGATTATTCTTTAGTGACTAGCCTTTGCCAGCGGGGCCCCAACCTTATCTACAGCGCCAAAAAGGTTCGGATGCGTCTCTAAAATATCCATCTTCATAGTGTGATGATCAACGTTTTATACGAGTATAGCAATACGCTAGCTGAAACGAAATCAGACTTTTTATATTGCAGAAAATATTAACATCTTGCTCTAATCTTACATTCCATTGTCTGTCGAACAAAAGTTCATTACCCTAGGTGGTAGCACCTTAGAACATAAGTACCTAATCATATTTTCATCGCAAAAGTCCGTTATCTATCACTTTATTTAATGTTTTTTTTATGAAATCCGAGAGTGAGGGTACATGCTTAGGCTAACAAAAGGGTTTACATACAAAATATTGTGCTTGAGCCATAGTTGTCAATATGTGAACGTAGGAACTTTATATTCGTAGGATTTAATACTTTGAAAAAAATATTCATCTTAAAACAGTTGTAATCAGTTCCAAAGGAATTTCCTTAAGCCCGCGAAAATGAATGCCAGCGTACACGCGCCAATCGTATCGTGCACTAGCGCGTAGTGTGTCCGAGATGGTGGGTGACCGAGCGCGGTCATACGACGCCACTTCTCTCTATCAGTGCCCTCCGCTCCTCCCGCGCCGCTCCTCCGCGGCCAGCGCGGCGCCCGCTGAGCGGAATTTGCACGAGCGACGCGCCTCGCGACGCGGTTCGGTTCAGTGTACGTGCGACCGTTCGCGGCCGAGGACGAATTGCCGCGTTGCGCGCACCACTAGATACGCTTATTACGCAGTTAAAACTATTGCCGCCGCGTGGACTGTTGTGAAACAACTTCCAGTGTCTTTAAACCCTATTCGGCGTCACTGCGATCCCCGTATACTGTGAACGAACCTCCCATAGATCCAGTGATAGCTGTTATCAGTGTGGAAAAGTTGTAAAGTGCGAACCAACTGGTAAATACGGCCTAATTCGCGCAGTTTTTGGGACCTTCTACTACGGCAACGACACTCGTTGCTTCGGCCGATTCGGGCCACGTTACAAGGTTATCGCGTCTATAGCCCGCCAGTGATGAATTGGAAAATCGGCGCGTAGTCGCTCACGTGGTGTCCGCCCCGCCCCCGCCTCGCCCGCGCTTATATTTAGCGAAAATCGCCTCTCGGGAGCGGCCTGACGGCTGACGCTCCGCGCACAACGCTGTTTATGAACGTTAGCGAGACGCCACATGTTATTGGCTTCGAATAACAGAGGCGATAAGCAGAAGACAGATAACCTCTCCGGATCGCGGTCCGGGTCTAACGGTTCTGGAAATAGAAAGAAATCAGTGAAAAAATTACAGAAAGGCGAATACCCTGAGATGCTAACAGCCGGTATCGGCACGCGCTGCTGAGCGCTCTATTCGACACACCTCTCGAAAAATTCCACTGGCCGAGATAAAGTGGGCGACATGTCTATACAGGGGGGCAGCGGTTATCAGAGCCCCTGGTCTTCACAGACGGGGATCTCAGAGCTAGAGGGCACGATGGCCGAGATGGAGCCGCTGGGCGAACTGGCCGAGGTCGGCTTCGAGCCACAAACGCGAGCGCGTTCCAACACGTGGCCGCTCCCAAGGCCGGACAACTACGTCGAACCGGCCGACGATTCTGGCTCTAAGAAGAACTCCAATCAAAATCTGAGTGGTAAATATCAATTGTCCAACGATGCGATAGTAGTAAGGTCGACACGATATGCGCGGCTATTTAGGTCGACCCATGTAGGTAGACCGAACACACTACCTACTCGTGTAAAAATATAATAAAAAAAAACAAAAGCATAGAATGACGACTGATACAAATAAAATGAAAACATTGTTTGTTGACATGCCATATTAGGTGATCTCGTTAAAATGATATAGACACCTAAGTATGTAGAAAAGTTTATTGACGTTTATTCTTAGGTCCGATAACACACCTCGAAAGGTATCGTGTAATTTGACCAAATTATAGCAATTATGTAGATTGATAGGTAAGAGAGAGTAAAGTTCTCAGTAGAATTTAACATTAGAAATCTGTATTTAGGCCTATCAATAAATGAATTTCAGATTTAAAAGATATGCAATGGATCATGGTTTTCTTGGTGAAATCGTTCTTGCAGTTAACTTTTATTCATAAAAATTCAAGTTTCAATTTTAAAATGATCCTTTTTATATAAACATAACAAATATTAAGGAAGGTATGACGAGGAGCTTAGTAATAAGGTCAAATAATATCGCTAGTAAATTAATTAAAAATCAATGTTTATTGCAGATCCTTGATCCAAAAGATAAGGTACAATGTTAAAATAATACTATCTTTCGTGTGATAATATATTTAACTATTACTTAGATATAATATTAAATACCATAAAAGACGGAAATTATTAAAGAAGTTTGTAAGTATTGATATTTTGTAAGTCTAAACTGCGCAAAATTTGCGAAATGTGACCAAAATCTGATCAGTGAAAATGTCAACAATATTTACAATATAAATATAACCGTCTGGAATATTATGGACGTTACTGTTTTTGGACATATAAAGTAAAAGCTTTGATTTTTGAAGATCCAGCTGAAATGAATTGAGAGATTTACCTTCTCATTTGGAAACTAAAAGACAGAAGAATCCAGACGGTTCGACGATCAAGGGGGCGGCAATATTAAGTTGTATGACGTACAGATTGACCCTCAATATTGTTGTTCGCTTTTGGTATCTATTAAAATTACCGACTACCTTATGCAATATGTAACATTAAGCATGGAAACTTTTGAAAAGTCTGCTTCATAATCGTCGGTTTCTTTCTTGACTGTAGACGATAGTATTATTTTAATAGAATTTTGTACGAGAATTGTTATTTACGACGATTTTATAATACTTAGCTGTGTTCTTAACTCTTACGTTAAGTTAAGGGAATTAAGTATGAAGCGCAAAGAGATAAGTTGATCCTTATTAATACTATATATAATGTAATTCGAACTTACTTAACTTAACGGTAAGAGTTAAGAACACAGCTATTATAAAATCGTCGTAAATAACAATTCTCGTACAAAATTCTATTAAAATAATACTATCGTCTACAGTCAAGAAAGAAACCGACGAATAAGAGCAATTTTCTACAATTTCTTAGTACGCTGAGTTTCCAAAACAGTGGATATCAGCACCATTACAAATAAAATTGGTGACTGCTGAAGATAACGTTATTAATTTACGAAAATAAATATCTACTGTTAATTAAAATAGACGGCCTTTTAAAAAACATAAACGAGTGTTAAACCAATGCCGTCAATACAAGATGAAGGTTAAATCAACATCGCAAAGCACTTTAGAGTTTGTTAACTTATATTACTCGTATTTTATTCCCTTCTTTCCTTATTTTAAAGATAGTTATTTTTTTTATTTATCAGCGGCGTCTATGCATTTTAAATCATCAGAAGTACTTATAACAATGTACCATAAATAGGTGCCGAGGTTTCGAGTAAAAATCGCTAAAGAACTATTTCGATTGTGCCTGCAGATAGACATTTATTTTATCATAATTCCTTGTTTCAAGGAATATGTATCCCAAATACTTCACCAGATAGTGGTCCCATTTTTTAATGTAGTTATTTTTGATACAGCAGTATCCGGCCATTGCATCATTGCTGTTGGTGCCCAACTGCTTTTAACGACGGAGATATGTCCATTAACTTGGATGCCATACCAATTATTTATTATTATATAAATCTCAAAGAATCCCACGTGTAGTTTCATAAGAATGCGTGCTACTATTCTCTGGTGAAATTTATGTACTTAATTTTTTATAAAAATCAGTGATCTTGGAATGATATTAAATGATATTAATTGACTGAAATCGAAATATCGATAAAAACAAGTTGTGTAACAAGTGTAACAAAAATATGTCATGTCAGTCGCGTTATGTCACGTATGTACTCAAGATTTTGCGTACAAAGCCAGCACATATATGATCACGTACTAGCTACTTGTTACATTAGTTACAACACGGGGCCAATGCACTCAGATTTCCTTGACTTCTAATAGGTAGCTAACGACGTATTGACTTATTGACCTACCTTTTATTGTTCTGGATGAGTTACCTATTAATGCTAGTTTAATAAAAATTCTGTATGAATACTAAATAGTCCGCCAACCCACACAAGCCTAGTGTTGTGGAGTATGACTTAATCCAATGCCCGATAGTGGGATATAAAAAGGTCTAATATTATAATAGTGTGACTCTGAACTGCACGGATTATCTAGGAAACTTGTGGCTAGTGTCTTGTCTAGCAAAAACACTGCGGTGGAATTCCGCATTATTTTAAAATTTACCACAATCGCCATTATCTGTACAACGTGTAAAAGACAGTTTGATAATCTGAAAGCCACTTCGTGCTAATGAGTCAGATAAAGTTGCATAATGAATATGCTTTCGATTTCGCTGGCTCACCCGCCGAAGCTAATAAATTCACGAGCAAATATCGCATTCTGGACAAATCAACGCTGTGACGTTGAGCAAACGAAAGACATGAACCAAAAATCTTCTGCGAGTAATTTCTACTGAAAATACACCGGAGATGCCACGAATTAGCTGTTGACATAGAAATGCCCATCTCTGCCAAAATTAGTGACCATAAGACTATAAACTAGTTCACTCTCGTTTAC
This sequence comes from Pheosia tremula, assembly GCA_905333125.1. Taxonomy (NCBI): domain Eukaryota; kingdom Metazoa; phylum Arthropoda; class Insecta; order Lepidoptera; family Notodontidae; genus Pheosia; species Pheosia tremula. Next base: position 3,311,310 of record HG995405.1, on the reverse strand, counting down.
ACATTTTAAATTGTTTTGAATTTGTACTCCCCTATCCCTCAAGAAGTGGCAGTAAAAACACAATACATATGTTGGCTGTTGGCCATTTGTTAGATACACAAAGGCTTCTTCAAGATAATAGCAAAGGCTTACGTCAATTGAAATTACAAGATAAAAATCTATCATCATTAATTTCTACGTACAGGCTACTCTGAAATAAGGATTAAAAACAAAGATACCATGGGTTTAATATACGGTTTATGGAAACAAAGTGAACCGAGCTTTAAGACTGGTCACGAACAGCAACCAATTAGGGCACAATTACTCGTAAGAAGCTTTTAGTAGTATTACCTTGGACAAAGTCCTTGGTCTGCGACAGCCTTATGGGTGAAGGAATAGGTTAATGTACTCGCAAGCTCTTTTGCTGGGACATTCGTTTTTCAAATATTCCTTTAGAACCTTTTCGCTTCCAAAGGTATATCTATCTATAAATAATCGGGGAATATATATAAAAGATAGCCGTATGTTGACCCACGAAATAAACTATCATACACCGTGTTATCCTTCTTTTTCTTTATAAAAAAAAATAACTAACGTCGTGTTTCTTCCTTGACATAATATACATACCTTTCTTCGTCTCTTTTATGTTCCGAGAAAAAAAAAAGTCACTAATACCATTAATGACATTTATTATTACCAACAAGAAATAAAAAACCCTTCTTTGTTTTTTTTCGGGCGTTATATGTATTTAAAAAGGGTGTTTCCAAGAGGCCCAAATTCCAATCATTAATTCTACATTGCGAACGCATTGGCCCCTGTAGATTCCTACTCACTATGTTCTCCTTCTAGGTGCACCCCCTCTGCCCTCCGTTGGGACAAAGAAAAACTCCTCCCGTCGGAACGCATGGGGCAACCTCTCCTACGCAGATCTCATCACCCAAGCCATCACCTCCGCGCAGGACAACAGGCTGACGTTGTCGCAGATATACGAGTGGATGGTTCAAAACGTGCCATACTTTAAAGATAAGGGTGACAGCAATTCGTCTGCTGGATGGAAGGTAAGATATTTTTATTTATTTGCATGCCGTTCACGAAACGAAAAACCCGTTGAGATTCATTGCACTAGATCTTATAACATGCGTTCCGATCCGAATTTACAGCGGCGCGGTTCTCCACGGCATTTTCAGGCACACGTTCTCGTCCGAAGTAAATTGTAAACATTTTGTAAAAGAAAACGTGCGTTTCGTTACATTGTTTACAGTCCGTCTACGAATATCTATTTTCCGCGAATCAAACCGAAATTCATTTGGTGAATAATTTTAAGGGCATTCCTCAATATGAGTCATTTGGCATATGTCCATCAAGTTGGATGTTTAATGCAAGACAGTGGCATTTTGCCATCTAGCGTACTTCGTTAGCCTTTTATCTCGGCACCGTACATTTTATACTGAATATGTGTCATATAATGATACGTTCTTGTCGTTCAGCGGAATAGTATAAATTTATAGGTTTTCTTAATAAGAGCAGGATTAAAAGAAACCCAACATTTTGCTAGGCACTAAAATGTTTTTTGATGCCACTACTGACATTTTAGTCTACTATGGTCCTTTAGGCAACAGGACGAAATTCTATAAGTGTTTTTACAAATCATTACCTACTTTACATTGTATGAGAGTGACTTAAACTTTATGTGATATGCAAATTACGTAACTACTGTCTCATGTGCTATGTGTTAAAGCGTTTCAGTTTTCGGAACAGTTAAAGCACAACGGAAATTATTTCTATGTACAAACAGAGCTCAAAATAAAATAGACAGGAAACGTAGGTATCAAGATAGGCTTCGTGTCTTCATGAAATTCTCTAATACAGACCGCATGCTTGCTCAAACTGCGCAGTGGCAAACGTTATCTCAATCGGCTGTGACATGACCGATATAAACGATAGTGAAATACTAACCGCTCAATCCATGATTTTACACCGGTCTTATCTCTTTATGCTGATACATTGCTGTTACGCAATGAACGCCACTGCGATCCACCGGAACTATCGCTTCGATGTAAACCGTTACACTTGATACGGTTGTATTTATCAGTTTCTGTGGTGCTCGCGGTCACATGACGATGACACGCCCTCGCTACGACGCTGAATGAAAAGTAAGACAATTCCTAAATGCGTAGTATTTTCATCACCTATTAAGTATCTTCTGAGCCAATGAAATGCTCTATCTGGTTGACGTATCGGATATTTGCGTAGAACGCCACGAACTCGTGACCTTCGCAGGCGTACCCATGGCATTGATTAATGTTTACGCATACAATGCCCATTCAGGCGCTCCACACTCGCCGGCCAATTATAATGATTAGGGCCCGCACATTAAAGTCGAAAATCAAACGAACAAGTCCAGTGTCATTGTGAGCTTAGTTAATTAGCAAACTGTTGGAAGTCGTGCGTCACATTCTTGCATGCTACGAACGATGAAAAATGAAAGAGACGGATGATATGACACCTAGTAAGGTGAATGAATTGTAAATTGCGTACACGTGCTCACTAATTAAGGTTCGAGAATGCCTGTGATTGGTATCGACAGATTATAGGTTAATCGACAATTATATTCGATTTTTCCGAATCGGAATTCTAAAAAACTTTTTTATGAATGTGGACCTCAAAGCCGATTAAAAAAATTAATTAATTTTTTTATTATTTCTGCAGCCATTATAGCTCAGCTGAACGTAGCCTCTGATGTTTCACTGGGAGGTTTAAATGTGTTAGGTGATCGTAGTCCTCGTACCGGTTAATCATATTGTTCCCGCCTGATTCAATGCACCACAAGCTATATGCTGTATGTTCTTAGATATTGTCTTTGCGCCGTTTATTTTTTTTATACTGCCATCATCATCTAACTCCCGTCTGTAAAAAAATACGGATTTCGATAGCAATTCACGGCATCTGACGGCCTGATTAGCGCAGTTGGTAGTGACCCTGCTTTCTGCGCTGACGGTCCCGGGTTCGTATCCTGGTTAGGACAAAGTTTGCGTGATGAGCACGAATGTTTGTACCCAAGTCATAGTAATATATACTGGGTTCGCCCACAGTCCATTGTATGGTATCCATAATACAAGCGTTGCTTATAACAATAGTGTGGGACTGTATGGTTGGTGTGTTCGTCTGGTGATATGTATTTGTTTATTATTTGAGATGAATAACATGATTATTCAGTAATTTTATGGTTTAACCAAGGAACACTGGTCTATTTTTTTTTAATATTCACTCACAAGTTATTGATTCCCTTTTATGTTTTCTAGAACACATATCCCAGTCATTTGGTTGGTTCAATAAATATAAAGATTTGAAAATGCAGGTTTATTTTCAAAAGAAATATCGCACACGTCCTCCGGACAAGCCATAATATTTTATGAATATACATAACACAATACAATTGCATGACAAAACTGTATTTATGTGCTTAGAATAATTATCGAGAATTACGAGCATATTCATTAGGTATGTCAAGTGTGTTCATAGCATTTCAATTATTCCAAGAATCTCTTATCTTGACTCCAACTAACTCATGCCGTCTTAGTTACGCAGTAGCTGACTGATCATATATTGGCAAAGATGCCACGTGAAGGACCATATCAGTACCGTACCTAATAAAAAAAAATTGACATGATGAAAAGGACAAGCATAGCCAAAGCCCGCTCGAGGGTACATACAACCCTCAAGAGGTCTCTATTGAAGATTGTTGGATAATAAATGTACTGCTTTTTTATAAATTAACAGGTGATTATATTGCGTAAGGTTGAATCTGATGTGATTCGTGGAAACAGTACGTGCACGCATGCTGGTCACGTTGGAGTCCAACTCCGCACTACCGAACTGATCTTTAAACATTTTTTTTCTTAAGCTTACAATTTACAATAAAAATAGGTCGTAAATTAAGTTACGACCTATTTTAAGGTCAAATGTGGTACGATTCTGCGACCTTCTATGTCATTTCTGTATGCCAAACTAATAAATATTATTAACTTATTTGATTTGATCGAGATTTGTAACATCCTATTTTGCAACGTGACTGTCGTAACATCGTGGAGAAAAAATGTACTACTTCGCCCATATGATTAAACAGCGTTTAAAGTCAAGATGCTGTTGTCAATTGAGAATTTGTACGTCGCACGCGCAATTTATTTACATTTTATACCAAAATAATAGTACGTACCTCGTTTCAATCTCTGCAATATAAAATTGTCGTATTCTTCAGGAAAGTGTTCATGCATTAAATAAGCAAGAAAAACTGCATAATACAAATTCAATTAGAATTCTAAATAGATGGAATAAAAAATAGGCAAATAAAATAAAATCATGTTCAATTTAACGAGACACAATGTTATTCAGTATGACGTTCTTGTTCTTTTTGTCATTGAATTTAAACGTTTTTAGCGAATTCTTATTCGTTATTGAATATTGTCGACTACTATGTACTAAGTTATTTTAACGTAAAATTTGCTAATCATAAAAGTAACACCACCTCTTCAGGGAATTCAGACGTGATGATCTACTTGATTGTTCTATATTTTTATAACTATTTTTATTAATTAGAAATGAGAAGTAAACACAGTGTAAATCTATCAGCAGGGTTATTTTAAGTCATTCGGAATCGACGTCGGAAACGGATTTGAAACTTTCCGATGTTGATGTCGCTCCCGACGAGCGCTCCGACGGAAACTTTTTGAAAAAACGATTTGGAACTATCATCAAGATACATCGAAGATAATCAAATTCGGAAATTTTAATAGCGATTGTGGTAGTCCCGCACGGAAATTTTCGATTCCGTTTCCGAAATCGACGTCCAATGGTTTAAAATAACCCTGCAGATCTACTTACCGGATGTGCGAATAGAATTGGTTTTTGGGACAAAAATTCGTATTCGTCGTGTCGGTGTCGCGGTGGGTCCAGTTGAATAACAAATGTGTTCTACCGTTACACGGGACCGTTACACACACCTTCGCAAAATCTCGCATACTATCCTCGCTCGCTAAGGCAACCCATATCGGTAGGTTTAATTTCCCTTTTAAATGGGATGATGATATCGGGCATCTAGAAATCAAATTTGGAACGACATTCCTCCCGCAATTTTAAAAACTTGAGGTATGTACTTAATTCGAGACATAGAGTTCTCGTAATTTAAACTAAAACAGCTAAACTATGACTCTAAATAAATAATTATTACGTCATTAGATTAAGTTTGTCGTATTTACGTCATCATATAAAAAGTAATGACTTCTTTTCGCATTACACCGTCCTTATAATTGTTCTACGCGTCGTCTTTCGAATTCATATATAGGTCGGTATCATAGAATTCTATTTTTATAATCCTGCTATAATTCTGTGCGCAAAAGCAGTGATAGCCACGTTGGTAGAACGCTTTATTTCATGTGCGAATCTCATTTTCAACCAAGATTATCACTTGCTAAGCGGTGAAGGAAAACATCGCGAGAAAACCTACATGTCTGAGAGAACCCCTCGAAGGACGTGTGAAGTCTGCCAAACCGCACTGAGCCAGCGTGTTGGACTATGGCCCCCTCTAGCATTGAGGGGAGGCCCGTGCCCAACAGTGGGACATTAAAAAGGGCTGGTAAACTGAGTTATAAACGATGTAAAATGAAAACGACTAACGAGATGTTACGCTACATTGAACAACCTTATAGCTACTATGCTATACATTATAGTTTATCCAAATAATGTATTTTGACATTATAACTAGTGAATATAATATTACCTAATCATTGGAAAATTCCAACCGAGACCTTTCTTAATAAGTAATTGAGGTTACATTGATTTACACGGTCGCCATCTTGCTATGTAGATAACGCTGAATGCTATATTTGCACAGCGGTATATGAGGCCGATAACAGAACCATATGACGTTCATTCTTACATTACATATGCTGTGCGGTTTGAGGAATAAGATAAATTAATTTTAATGATCATATATTACCGATGAGTGTATTAAACGCAGTGCGAGACAATTCCATCATTAAACTCTGAATAGCGCTTCGTCGTTCGTCATAAATAACCGACCAAGAAGACCCAAAATAAGTCGAATGAAAATTCCGCTTGGAGCGGTACGTTGTGTTTTAGAGGTGGCGTTTAGAAATCAACGCAAGCAAAGATAGTTGTCGCCCTTAGAGTATTTAAGAAATGGAGCCGCCAATCAATATCTGAACTTTTTTTTAATCTGTATTTGAGGGACGGTGGAGCGGTTAAAACTGTTTTATTTACAGCTTATGGGCAAGTGGGCAATGTTGTTGACAGAGGGGTACACCTTTCAATGGCCACGTTCAGGCTTATTCGTCTGAGGTTTCCCCAGGCGACATCAACGCTATCGGTACATTATTGTTTTGTTGTTCCTAGTATTGTCGGTTGATGTTCATAAAGCTACATTAGGAGAAAACTAGTTCTATAAGACCCGCGATAATTCTTTATATCCAACCGTCACGAATAGGGGAGTTATAACAGCTGCTAATTTCCCACCGTAATTGTAAATGTCAATAGTGGGAAATGGATAACGTAAGCGCACGCCTTGTAGTGGCTAGTGTCTACGCCCGCATGCAAAATTAAGTTTTCAAAGTTATCACGATCTATTTTATAGTTTTGTCTGATATTAGTAGCACAAGTTCTGTTCATATTCCTTTAACATATATTTTAGGCCACATACCATATGGTATCACTGAATCAAAAATATAATGAGCATATAAATAAAGCATATGACAAGCATATATATATTAAATATTCTTCTAGGTTCCTAGAAAGCATTTGTGTATGGTGTGAGCGGCATAGAAAAAAAAATATGGACGACAAAAAAACATACAACCGGTGCGAAATGTGAATTTAATTATAACAGATAATTATGACTCATAATACATACCTAATTATAATATCGATCATTCGTGTCAAGTCTGACGGATGTTGTAAGGAAAATAAGTTCATATTCAACATTTAGGTACAACACCTTCAACACTGGACGCTATTCTGGGATTTTGCACATTGATACTTTAATATTATTTATTTATTATTATTATTCCAGCCCTTTTTTATGTCCCACTGCTGGGCACGGGCCTCCCCTCAATGTTAGGGGGGGGGGATTAGGCCATAGTCCACCACGCTGGCCCAGTGCGGGTTGGCAGACTTCACACATCTTTCGAGGGGTTCTCTCGGACATGCAGGTTTCCTCACGATGTTTTCCTTCACCGTTTAGCAAGTGATAATCTTGGTTGAAAATGAGATTCGCACGTGTAAAATCCCAGAGGTGCGAGCCGGGGTTTGAACCTGCAATCCTTGTTACCGACTTTAATATTAAAATGGATATAAAACATGTTGTAAGTAACATAGTACGAGGGTGAACCATCATCCACGGTTAAATGAATCCGCCGTAAAATCTCTACCGTTATCTCTATCGGTAGAGTTTGACGGTAGTTAAACTTAGCCAATGATGGAACCAGCTTTAGCGTTGTTTAGTTTGGGACTATACAATTGATTTGATTGTCTGGCGTTATTTATTCATGTTTTTTCATCAGGCCAACACTATTATTGCATAACTTAAGTTATAACTACAACAGCTTGATAATTTGGCCATTGTACTGTATTATTAATATACTTACCACATTTGGTACAAAAACATATGAATGAAGATAAATGTAATGACGTTCAATGGGATTGTACGTTTATTTACACTCCCATAAAATCCCCCATGATTCACGTATTTGGTACTAATTCATGATCAGAAATAATGAACTAGAAAATAATATTTAGTTTTGTGGTTTACTTTCATAAATGATTACGAGTATCTACCACCGTTGTGGGCACACGTTTAATTAGTTGTATGTTTGGTGTCTACATAAACTATCAACAACAACATACTAAATTCTATGTTTAATTACAAAAAAAAAAAGGAAAATGGAACGTTATAATTATAACGGGCGTCAAAAATATGATTTTACCGCCGACACTTCTGAATACGATTTTATCACATTATTTCAGGGTTAGTTTGGTTTGTATTGAATAGGTTCCTCTAATATTCATTCAAGTAACATATAAAACAATATAATAAGTGCCTCAGCATTAATGGTACGGTTTGCCATTCATTCCTTTTTTACAACCATGAACTTATTTTCTTTTTACAAAATACCATTTAATTTAGTTATAAATCGGTCATCTAATAGTTAACATGGCCCCATTTTGTACTTGGGCAATTGTATTTTATTAATTTACAATCAATTTTAGCAACCACCAGCAACCCTAGTGTTTATATCTCATGTCATTATCATTGACACTATTGATAAGATGGATGGTCATTATTTGGCATTGACATATTTTCGCGATGTATCTCGGCTCATATAAATTATAATTATGGTTTAAAATTATGACAAAGTAGGTAACGTGTGTACTTGACCTATTGAACTAAATTTACATTTATCATAATTCCACATTTTCGTTAAAATTATGATCGATTTATTTTTGAGTTAAAACTCTGTTTAAATTGCCGTCTACATTCCGGATTTTTTATACTAACCTGCTTTATGAAATTATGTATCTGCAAGGATAGGCAGTCTATACTTAATTTCACCACAAAGAATTTATACTACTACACTATCAGCTGGAAGACGATCACTGCTGGACATAGGGCCTCCCCCAATGATTTCCACACATCACGGTACTCCGCCACATGCATCCACCGGCTTCCTGCTACGCGTGTGATATCATCGGTTCAACCAGTTGGGCGAAGGAATTGGGTAGGCATTATTGCCTTGTCCCGACCTGTGAGAATTTTGAACTTAGAGATAACAAGTATTTCTTGAATTGATTGTAGATCGATTGCCTCGATCAAAGCTTACGCCTCAATTAGAAAACTGAAGCGGGTGCAAAGTATAACTAATATCAATTTAGATACTGAAAGTAATATTTGTTACTTACATCTTAAAAATCAAGTAATCAAATTTCAGTGGATTTTAAACATCTGTTTGGAATGCCTGTGAGCAATCCAGTGTTTGACCCGCTAAATCCATCCAGTCCAGATCCAGTATTGTCATTTAAAAATGTATAATCTTCTATACAAATAAATAAAAATGGAGTGTCTGTTTGTAATATTAAAATACACGGTACCTATACCAAAACAACATTTTTTAAAATTTTTGCCTGTCTGTCTGTCTGTCCGTCTGTCTGTCAGTCTGTTTGTTCCGGCTAATCTCTGAAATGGCTGGACCGATTTTGACGGGACTTTCACTGCATATAGCTGATGAAACAAGGAGTAACTTAGGCTACTTTTATATTAGAAAAAAAAATTGGATCTCACGTAAAAAAAAACCCAATGTTGCAGCGCTGCGCCTGATTTACTTTGATAGCAACAACCCGCAATACGCCCGCGGGATCAGAACGCGCGAGCAGGCTGTTGCCAACGGTTGTGTCTTTGTTAAATACCACGCGGACGAAATCGCGGGTAGCAGCTAGTTATGAAATATTATTAGATATCGTCGTTGTGTCGTCTTCGTAAGACGTAAACACATCATGCACGCGTCATCATGCAGGATATTGTTACACGATTTATGTAGGAAAACAGTGCGCCCGCGCAATTGACATGTGAATGGGTAATGCAATGAATTAAACAACACGTGTGCAACACTGGACTATAGTAGTTGTACTATGGCGACGTTCCGCGAAATAGAGACACAACGTGTAACGTTACAATAAATAACGTTGATTCATCAATTTGTGCTTTAGGTAATAGAACTTAAGGCACAAAACTTAAGGCCTTAAGCAGGTAACACTAAAAAGTCAACTAGCCTGAGTAGGTTGATCTTAAAAAAAAACAGTTACTAGTTAATATCTTACATTGATTTTTATCAAACAGGCAACTAAGAGCTACCATGTAGCTTTTAAAATGTATATGTATATGTTTCGCGTGTTGAGTTTTTATTCAGTTTAACTCACAATTAAATCATACTTCATCTTAGCTCAAAGGGTTATTTACCCTAGTCATGGATTGCAGTAAATATATATTTCTGCGGAGATCAACAAAAATTATTGCGTCTCCACGAATTTGATAAGATGTGTTTATTTTTAAAAACAATAATATTATCTTCGGATGATTAGTAGGCGTAGCAGTGACTTAGCAATAATGTTATTAAAAGTTAAGTATATTACTCTTGTTTGTTATTTAAGTTACACGAATAGAAGCCGAAATTACAAACCTAGAGTAATGGATTTTTGGAAGATAAATTATTAGATAATATTGTGATTTTAATATTCTTTGTCAAAAACTGTAAGTAAGTACTTAAGGTGGAAGCTCAAGGTCAGGGCGCGAAATTCAAAATGTCAATGGTTTTTATTTTTTTACGAAAAATTTGGACATCTTTACGATGTAATTTAGTGTTTTAATATAATTTAGTAAAAGTAGCGGTTTTTACAAACCTTATGGTATTGTATCGGATTAGGTACTTTTTTAAGCAAACTTAATACATCGAGACATCCAATGCAGAATGCTAATATCTCAAAACACTAAATTACATCGTAAAGATGTCCAAATTTTTCGTAAAAAAATAAAAACCATTGTCATTTTGAATTTCGCGCCCTGACCCTGAGCTTCCCCCTTAATGTATTAATGCGTAGGTGCCTACCTATTTTAATATAGTTTTTATTTTTTGGTATTACATAAATCGCTCTAATCAATATCGGTTCGTACGTCAATCAGTATTATTATCATTATAATACTAATTAGTGTAAGTCCATAATGAATTTTGAATAATATTAATAGTTGATTTTAATAGACAAGACCACAGGAAGTGTTAATTCTTCTAATGTATCATGATGAAACTGAATTGATCGATAATATTATATTTCATTCTAAACAGTATTTATTGCTTTTAATTTAACGATGAATAACATGTTGCACATAGCTGTGAGTTTTTTTTCCTTTAAGAAGGGTCTGACAGGAAAGCATACAAATTATCGTTATTTATGATTATCGATTAGCAAACCACGCAATCGAAACACATTTTATAATCGAGAGATATTAATTACACGCGTCATTGTAACGTATCTACTGCTACTTATATTAATAAAGTTACTTTTGAATACATTGACGTATTTTATAACACGTCCTAAAGTGCAATCTAAAACAAAAACGTCAGTGAATTCAACCGCATCCGAATACTTATCTATATTTTAATTAAGTACGTATCAAATTCAAGTTCCAACCTTTCAACCAACACGAAATAAATACATCTTCGTATCTTATCGTAGTCTTAGCAACGGGTGACGTGAACGATAGTAGCTCCGTGATTTGTGCTATCACTTCACACATTATTCTATACGTTAGCACCATTGCTCCATTCGATACCACTTAATACTATTCTATTTCGATTTAAAGAGCAACTCGTCCAAAACGATAATTGAAAATATTTTAATGAATAGACGTGACTGTGGTGTGAGGTGCCTACTCTCCGATAGCCACTGGCCTTGCTAGTGATTATTTAAACGATATAGGCCTAAATTGACTTCGGGACGCGGGAAGTTTTAGAAATTTAATTTGGTTATAGAATAGATACGCGTGGCTGACATACTAATTTGGGTCGATTACACTATTTGCTCTGGGTGCTATTTGCAGCTGTATTAGTTATGTTTGTTGTTATATATTTACTGTGTACAAAACGTGATACTAGATTATTATTATAATTTTCTTAAATAAATGTACGTAACATGCTACATCACAATTCATAATAGATACCCCGCGGTGCTTGTTCTATTTTTAAACGACTTCCAAAATAGAAGGAGGTTCTCTATTCGATTGTGTTTTTTTGAACTTTTTAATTTACTTGCATCAAAATATTAATATTCTGTCATTTTTCACTTAATGCTTACACTTTTACAATAACACTTCGTTAGCGATAGAGTTATAAATATTACATCTGGATCGGAAATCACTTCGGGGATAGTCGGGACACTTCACAGTCATCGAAATATTATTCTGTATTCTGTGGATAAGAAAGCACATAAATCAAAAAGAAAACCCGTAAATAAAATATCGGTGGACCTGAAACTCATAACGAGTTTAGTTTAACCTTGGCAATAAATTTGCCGATACAAATTAGTTGGACTTTTGATATACCTACGCCGGGCTCTGAAGGGGCGCCTGCAATAGAGGCTGCACGCCACCTTGCCCTGATTGATTTATACGTCTTGTTTGTCACAGAGTCGATTTATTTGAATTCCTGCCAGAGCCCCGGGCAGCCAACGGATTAATATCGCGCAGACCCCCGCGATATATCCCCGAGTTCGGGCAATAATTCAATATTTCATCCTTCGGGCCGGGACCTACGCTGTGAATTAACATACAAACGTCAAATCGTTTCATGAATAAAAAATGTATTGGATTTAGTAAAATGAGTCGCGCGATCGGCGGGCGTTTACTGTGGCTGCCGCCCGAAATGCCTATTGCGGAAATATAAAACGTTTCGGATTACTGGTTTAGTTCGATCGCACACTATTCGTATTCGCTGAGGACACGCGATTCGGTAGCTAAGTTTCCAACGACCATACTTGGGACTGGAAAAACTCGTAGTCGTAAAATGCCTGGCCATTAACCGAGCAAATCAGGAATTGGGTACAGCATAATATTTACTGTCGTTTAATGCAACCAACCGACTGCTGACGTTCCTTTATTGGGGGGAATAGGTAGTGTTGCCGCTGTTAAAATGAAGGATGCATACTCATTGGTTATTAGACGATCGATTTTCTTGCAATAAAACATACAATTCGAGTCGAAAGAAATATACTTAACCCTTAGTAGCCTGATTTACGAAAGTGATTTATTTTTAATATTACTGTGTTTAATAATAATGACATTTGATTTTTTTTTTATTTCGTTGGAAAGAATATTATACAACAGTAAAATACGTACAGCCAACCTATAAAAAAAAAACTAATAGTAATGTGAACATTCGGTTTAAAAGATTGGTATCAAAATTGAAACTCTAGGCTATTAAGGGTTAAGGATGAAAAAAAACATTGTGATACGTATATTTTATGATAGCATTCAGATTTTTTGTACTTTTATAGTGCTGTCAAGTTCAGTGCCGTAAAAAAATTTAACTATACCGATGTTACAACTTTATTCATTAATAAAACTAAAATTTAGTTTTCATGGTAATGAATACCTATTTGTTTTTATAGTCAACAGCTAATGCATGAAAAATATTTATGATCCTGATATCAGACCTCTGACGGCAGGTATATAGTCCACACATATATGTGTAGTAGGTATATAGCGCTGTAGCTACACATATGTGTAACTATTATTTTTTTATTATTAAACTGCACATGTGTTTTCAGCTTTAGCTGGCGCTGAGTCTAGATTTAAGGGGCTTCTAATAAACAGGTTCACAGTATGATAATCAGATAAAATTTATTCGTATCGCTGTGGCTAATCTACATAAAATTAATACAATGAAATCATATATCTATTTGATGATAATAGAAATAGCGTTGCCATACTAAGCAGGCGCCATGCCCGTCGCGTGGGCGTACGACGCAACCAAACTGCTAATTGACAGTCTGTAATACACGAACCACCGCCAGAATTCTCTCCTATACACTATAAAAACTCCTTTAAAGTACTTATTTTATAGGAGCTAGATGTTAACCATTATTAGTACTCACTAATTATAGTAAAGTCTGTCCATAGCTACCATTATTAGTAAGTACTAATACTACAGTTTGTGAGTTTGAATGTAGGGGTAATCTCCGGTACTACTGATTCGATTTCGAAAATTCTTTCGCTGATAGTAAGCTACATTAACCCTAAATGCTATAAGCTGTTACATTGATATGCTGCGGTTAGAGCCATGGGCAGAAAGCAATCTTTGAGGATTTTTATTAAACGTTTATTAGTGCCAATAGGATTACGAATGGGTTGTGTCCTGATCATTTTGCTAACGTTTAGATGAATGCAGAGTTAGGCATCTATAGAAAGAAGAACTATTTAAAGCTTCTTCTTATTCCGGTGGCATTTCTAGTCGCTGGCAGTCAGTCATCATAAATCTTGGCCTTTGACCAAGTATATCATGGCGGCTCTGTAATTTACTCTGGATAGAAGGCTATGTGCCCCAGGTATTGCATTTTACCGCTCTTAATTGTCTTAATCAGTTCCAAGCCATTGCCTATTCTCTGCAGAACCGTTTCATTCGTATCACTACCTGTCCATATTTTCATTATTCTTGCACACACACATTTGAAAGCCTCGAATCATCCAACTTCATGAATATGGTCTGAGTGACCAAGCTATCTAAACCGAAAATGTTTTAATAGTAGTAGTAGTGACTTACGGCCCGTATTTTTGTAGAAATAAAATTGAAAAAAAGATAGAAAAAAGAACATTTGGCCTACCTCGGTTCGTTACTTAATGTATAATCAAGTAATCTTATACAGTAAAAGACAGTGATCTAAAATCGTCGTTCAGACCATACATGCAAGGTTTGAATTTAAACGAATGTACATCATTGTAGGGCCACGACCTCAATTAGCCCAGTCTAATAATCACGTTAATAATAAATTCGAATCTGAAGATCGTCGATTTCCGAGCCTCGACGTTGTACGAGTATGTCTGCCCACTCGTCGACCTTTGCGGGCTATGTACATTCCAATACATTTTTTTTCTTTTCCGATTAATTCGAATTTAGAATCAGCTTAAAATGTTTCATTGCCGTTGTGTTTTAAAAAATGAAGTGTGTACATTTACACAAAATTTACACACATTTTACTAAATTACAAATTATACGTGTTCAGGTAAATGGTTACCTAATTTGCCCAGTATCCCAAGTGTTCATAGAAATATTTCTGAGGGAAAATAATTCAAAACGTGAAAATTTCCTAGTGCGTGAAATTAGGTATACTTGTGAAGAAAACACGTATACCATATTTTCTACTGTATCAGAATGAGATACTGTACATTAAAGTAGCTCTGTAATTTTATGTACGATCCTAATTGGTTAACCTTATCCCTACACTCTAAAAATACAAAAGAATCAAATCGCACCATCAATTTTAACATTAAGTCTCAACAAAAAAGTCTTCATGCCCTTACCGCAATAAAATCTTCTTCTTCTTCTTTTTTGACTTGTGCACTTGATAGTACACTACAATGCGATTGGGGCACGATTAGCATAACCAGTCGTGCCAAGAAGCGATTATGTTAATTACTACTCCGAGCATAAAGAGCATTATTGTTAGTAAAATACCTAATTTATTAAACCAGCCCTGTGTATAACACTTCGTTGATAATACTCGTATATTTTAAAGAAGAACCTCTAGTAAGAAGTATCTGTGTTATCAATATGGTATGCTGGTTTGCAACCATTATAGCCCTAAGATTATGCTGATTGGCCAACCCTGTCTTATAGAATAAAACCCTATATTTTTTTGTGTTATATCTATCTATTAGTATTTTAACACTGCAACTGGGTGTTTTTATATTAAATATATATGCAATAGGCTCTTTGGAGTTCTCTGAATCAAAGACAACTTGTTTTAGAATGCGCATCTGCCTGTCCGAGTGTAAAAGAATTATGGAAAAACTACTAGATCGATATCGATGCAGTTTTCTTTGTTAAATAGCCTATAGCTACTCAAACTAATGAGAGTCCAACTACCAAGCGTTTAATATATGTAGATAAATTTCCGAGTCCCTGCTACTACGTAATATGAAGCGGTCCAATCCCTTTACTATAGTAAAAATACAGATTGGACTAAATTGTATCTTTACTATGGTAAAGGTGCAATTTAGAAAAAGAAAATACTTTATTACATACATTCAATTACTCATCAGATTATTTAATCATCATTATCAATCAGAGGGCGAACTTCTTAGTAGGTAGGTTCTAATTAAAAAAAAACAATAACATTTACACATTAATTTTAAATATACACATGGGTATGACCTTGTATCTTAAAATATTTCAAACTAGCTGTTGCCCGCGACTTCGTCCGCGTGGTATTTAACAACGTCTCAACCGTTGGCAACAGCCTGCTCGCATTCTGATCCCGCGGGACGCATTGCAGATTGTTGCTATCAAACTTTAAGCAGGCGCAGCGCTGCAACATTGGTTTTAATTTTTTTTCGAGAGATCCAATTTTTTTTTCTAAAATAAAATTAGCCTAAGTTACTCCTTGTTACATCAGCTATCTGCCAGTGAAAGTCCCGTCAAAATCGGTCCAGCCATTTCAGAGATTACCCGGAACAAACAGACAGACAGACAGACAGACAGACAGACGGACAGACAGACAGACGGACAGACAGACAAAAATTTTAAAAATTGTTGTTTCGGTATAGGTAACGTGTATACATCCAAATGCACTTAGTAAAAAGCGGTTATTTTAATATTACAAACAGACACTCCAATTTTATTTATATGTATAGATGTATAGATTATTTGCTTTAGACCTTATATAGCACAAGTTTATTTCTCACGCCGAATGGAGATCAATCCAATGATATAAATGATACTTTAAAGGATCAAAGAGCTCGAAAATCTTGTGATAATCGAAAGATTTATGTCATGATTCATTAAAACGTCGAGGTGTTTGTTTATTTTGCGCTCATTAGCGGTCTGGTTGGTGACTAATTTCGGCGCCTAGTTTAAAAAAAACCTATAGTAAATAGACGATTACAAATGAATGAAGTACTTCTGCTGGAGTAGAGAATCGTGAATCGGATCGTAAATTATTACTAACTAGCTGTTGCCCGCGACTTCGTCCGCGTGGTATTTAACAAAGACAACCGTTGACAACAGCCTGCTTGCCCATTCTGAGCCCGCGGGACGCATTGCAGGTTGTTGCTATCAAACTTAATCAGGCGCTGCGCTGCAACATTGGTTTAAATTTTTGTTCGTGAGTTCCTATTTTTTTTTCTAAAATAAAAGTAGCCTAAGTTACTCCTTGTTACATCAGCTATCTGCCAGTGAAATTCCCGTCAAAATCGGTGCAGCCATTTCAGAGATTAGCCGGGACAAACAGACAGACAGACAGACGGACGGACAGACAGACAGACAAAAATTGTAAAAAATGTTGTTTCGGTATAGGTAACGTCTATACATCCAAATGCACTCAGTAAAAAGAGGTTATTTTAATATTACAAACAGACACTCCAATTTTATTTATATGTATAGATGAAATCGAAAGGCGGACTCGCGGGCAAAAGCTAGTATTTTAGGGTGCTGATTGAATACCATGTACCAATATGTATGTATTTAGAACGACACCTTATACTCGTATTTTGTAACCAGGTTAATTATGTGGTTCTTGTCTTGCAATGATGGACAGATTGATCTTGATAAATTTATCTTACTCTCGATATTGTATCTTATTTTGAGTTGCTAGATGTGTATGTATGTATTTACATAAGTATTGTAGGCCGTATGTGCGTGTGTTGTGGGTATTTTTTGGCTTTTGGCAGTAACAATCTTTCGAGTGTGCTTAAGTAAATAAATATTAAATCATAGAAATTAGTTCACGCGAAGTTGACATAAACAGCACGTGAAGTGCGAGCTAACTGTATACTTTATAGTCAACCGTATTTAGACATTTTGTATGGATAATTGAAAAACGCCTCCAGCGGACGGTATTTAGACCTTTCAATTCTCCATACAAAATGTCTAAATACGGTAGACTATTAAGTATACGGTTAGCTTACGAATAATCTCGCACTTGACGTACAGACGGGCTTAAAGTGAGACAAACCACAGCTGGGCGCTAGCGTTTGACTCCGGCGAGCCGCGTATTGACTGACCGTGCATACAACTGACTGGCCTCGCTTTGTGGCCAATGACAGTCTGTAGTAGATCACGTGACGTTGCCAATATGTTACATTATTGTTTGATCACATGCACGTCAGAAACTAGTAGACACATTTTTTTTTAATTCTGCATGTGTAGATATTAATAAAATAACAAGATACAAAATCCGATTCGTATGATTAACGACGCACGGTTGAATTTATTCTATTAGTTTTATTGGGATGGTTCGAGGTCGCCACATTCCAGTAGCAATTGCCGTCTTATCGGCACAAGTGAAAGTTGATCGATGCTGTGAGTGGATTTCGTGTGTGCCATAATTCTGTTACAATCTACAGGGTATATTGACATTTATACCTACTTAAGTAAAAAGTTTGAAAATGTATTCGGTAGGTTCTAAAGGAGATAGTGGTGACCTTTATTGCGAAGAAAATTAACAGACAATTTTGATTATATTAAAAAAAAATCTTGAATCATCAAAATCGGCACATGTGTTTGATGTCTAGAACGCCACAGAGTAAAAAACATAGGCTGATAAACACGTTACTCTCCTTTGCGTCGCGTAGTCGGTTAAAAAGCACCGCACATAACCCGTTAACGGTAGCCGGACGCGTGCAAACAGTAGCCCCATCGGCTAACAAGTTCGCGGGTATTTTCCATTACGGCCTTGGAGTAACTGACACGACGATAGCCATAGTCCTCACTACATAATTTATACGTAAATTAGAATCGCAGCGAAACGTGAAACTGCGCAAGAATATTATGTTTGATATGAAATCGTTACAGCTATAATAAGCTTGCATTGAGGTATTTTATAAAATATAAGAAGTTAAGATATATGTTTTGTGATAAATTAAAAAATAATTAATGGGTATAGTTGTTGACAAAATTTCAGAATGAAGTTAGGAAATAGGTAGGTACCTAAGAGAAAAAAAAGCCCATCGCGTCAAGCGGCAGGTTATTTTATTTTTATTTAATTACTTATGAATGATTTTTAGAGTGTTAAGTAAGCAAACGTGGATCTACAGTTTCCTTAATTTTAAACAAGTATACATTACCTATGTAAACCTGTTAAAAATGAAGTAAATTATATCAACTTCTTTAGTTTTATACAAAATCTATCGGGAAGATTGGTCGACGCAACCGGCGACCTAAGTGCTGGGCATTACCTGGCTCAGGGAGTAGCTTCGAATATTCAGCGAGGAAATGCGGCCAGCATCTTGGGCACGCTACAGCATGGGCCAAGTTTTTTTACACTTTTTGTAATTATTAACTAGGTAAGCTTTACTATTCTCTTTTTATCTGTTTTGTATAATAATGTAATTTTCTTTATATACATATCTTTAGTTTGTAAATATTTAAGTTAGTTATATATTATTGAACTTAGTTCCAACTAGGTGCCAATATGCAAAATTACAGAAGTATTGTTAAGAATATTATATTTTCCAACGCCGCTTTCGAAGTTTAAAGGAGCGTCGAATTTGTCATGGCTTTGCAATGAATGATTGATTGGATTTTAAGTATAACATAGCTAAAAATAAGCGAGCCGTACGTACGATCTGAATTCGAGGGACGAAGAATGTTGTGGGTGGACATAATGACAGCATCGAAATTAGAATAATTATTGGCGAAATTATCTTGAGCTTTATACGATATTGCTGTATTTATTCAGGCTAAATATAAACGCGCCGAGCGAACTGACCTCGTGCGAGGGAGAAAATTATATATTGGGTTGGTATGCGTTTAAATTTAATGTCCTCTTGATATAATTATTGCTACTATGGTGCGAATGGAGTCGTAAGAGGATGACTAGAAGCTGTATAATATATATAGATTTCAAAATATTCATAGGTACCTACAACTTGTATAATCATGTAATACGCTACTGATGCGAGATTCACTTATTGGTGGCCCATACATTATAAACCCCACGGTAAAAGAAGAAAAAATATTGTTATTGCTAAATATTTGAACTATATAGACTAGCTGGCACGTACTTCACAAAATTACGAGAGACTTCACAACGAAAGGTAAAACAATTTGGATTGAATGATTACCTATTGTATCGAAGAAGGAAAAAAAGCTTATCGCCACACAAATTCAAAACAAACTGGCAGCAAAAAAATAACGGAACTCGCAGTTTGTAGTACGTATTAGAATCGTTTGCTTATCTTACTGCGCATATAATTCCCCACCACACGCAAAAAAATACCGCGAATTGACTTGAATTTTAGATACTCACTCAAAGTCACGACACTATTTATGTAAATAAAAAAAAACAATTTAATGTATCGTAGTAGTAATCGAGTGAGCGAGTAGACATCGATTGTAATCGTTAAACGGACAGCATTTCCGAGAATCGGTCGCCATTGACATTTCTAAGCGTAGCGTGGCCATGTTTACGATCAGCGGCTGGTGTTTACAAACAGCAAATTGTTTACTCCGCTGACATAACGCGGTGCAGGCAACGTCGCGTCACGGAACGACCGTGTCACACCTCCGCTCACCGCATCCTGTCAAGTTGTTACGTTTTCATCCTATGACGTATCATCCTGTCATTATTTCATTCTAAATTCAACCGATTTATATTATTTACTCAACCGACATCAATTGTTTGATTTTTATATTTTATACGAATACTACATTGAAATTCCGACGTTTCGGGAACGTAAATACATAAAATAATCGCGATATAGTACGAAAAATTAGTTTTATATCAATGATTTTATATTCTTAATTCAACCCGTGAGTATTACTAACTGAACCGATTGCGAAACAGCATAAATATTCAAGGGCTGACGAGTAAAAAAAATCGGTAGTATTTCAAAAAAATGATAGAATAAGCGGTTATAGGATAAAATCAAAACTATATGACCCTGGGATAACGGAACCACCCGTCCTGTCTATACACATTCTGGTTTGTTTCAGCTTATTTTACGACTAGTTTAGATACTTAGGTCTATGTCGTGCGTTAACATACTGTTGCTTAACGACATTCTATTTTTATAAAAAAATAAATGCTTCTAAGGTGTCATTCAGGTTCTAGAAAACTACGCACTATGGATACTGCCACAGATTGAATTCGTACAATAATGTCAAGAACAGGATGTAAAGTAACTATTTTATACACTACAGATTAAACAATGCAATACAATGAAACAATGCAAAATAAAGTGTATTTTTAGTTACACTGAACTTAAAACAGTTCAAATAACTCTCAAAGGTACTTTACTTAGCATTAAATGCTATCATTTAATATCCCCCGAATTTATAGACGTTTAATATTTATAACTTTATCCAACGTCATAAAGCACTGCGCACAAGAGGTTTGCTTTGCGCAATGCTATATAACGTTTTATAACTTTATCCAACGTCATAAAGTACTGCGCACAAGAGCTTTGCTTTGCGCAATACTATATAACGTTTTATAACTTTATCCAACGTCATAAAGTACTGCGCACAAGAGGTTTGCTTTGCGCAATGCTATATAACGTTTTATAACTTTATCCAACGTCATAAAGTACTGCGCACAAGAGCTTTGCTTTGCGCAATACTATATAACGTTTTATAACTTTATCCAACGTCATAAAGTACTGCGCACAAGAGCTTTGATTTGCGCAGTACAATGTGACGTTTTATAAAGTTATAAAACGTCTATAAATTTGGGGGTAAGATTAATAGGTGTATGTAACTATAGTTAGCCATGATCATAGCCCAGGGGATATTATATTGACAGTGCCATGAATCATTGTAATGAACGAATCTTTTTGTAATATAATTAATGGTTTCGTGGAAAAATACCTGGAGTTTTTTAATTAGGCTTCTAAACGTTTTTGAATTAATTTAGTATTCATGATAATCAAGACATTTATGGAGTTAATTTTATAGGGAATCGGCACAGGTGGTATTATTAGGTGTTATTTACTCAAAACTTTTCCTTTGATAAATTAACTGTACACACATCAAAGAATTTAGCTTTAGAATATTCATATCGATTAAATGGAATCATATTTAATTTATAGAAATTTGTATTGTTTATTTCAATTAGGTATTAGTAATAAATACTTCCTACTTAATAATATTAATCATTGAGTAGTACTTATTTAATAATGCTATAATATAGTACTAGCTGTCTCGGCGAACCGCCTCAAAATCACTCGCATGAAGATGTTTTTTTTCGCGAAAATTATCGAGTGCTTTTCATTAGGATGCTTCAGTAAATTCTCCTTGCGTTTTCCCTTTGCGTGCGATACCCAACTGAATATTTTCATTAGTCACACAAGAAAGCCTGCACGCAAAAAAGTGGATACGCTATTCTTGCAAAGAAGTCATATAAAATAAGTATAATCTACCCAATCAATGCAAAATGTGTCATCCTTGTATAAGCAGCGTACTATGGATAGTTTCCTACTTGACATATATTGAATTTCAAATAAGCTTTTAATAATAAGCATGATATTACAACACACCTACTACGCATGACTGTGTTACATTACCAATTGAACGACACGAAATCAATTTGCAATGTCGATACCTACTTTAAATATATTTTTATTTTTGTCTGACATCTTTAAATACCTACGCTATAAACTAACCCCCGAATTTATAAAACGTCATATAGTACTGCGCAAAGTAAAACTCTTGTGCGCAGTACCATATGACGTTTGATAAAGTTATAAAGCGTCTATAAATATGGGGTAAGTTATTCGGCTCGGAACGTTAATCCTCTAGGTGTTCACTTATCGGAACCGTTGTTTACGAAATTTTTTGTACATTGAGCAGCACTGTACCTATGGCGTTACTAGTAATATAATTTAAGAATATGAATCGATGTCGAATATGGTTGTCGTAAGCTGACAAAACGCGTACTACATCTACCGACGACCAGCTATATCGAACCGTTAGTCATCGGGTATATATGACATTCGTTTACCCACTCATCCGGTATATCTGAGTGCTAATTATATCTACTAATTAGAGTTTGTGATCCGCCGTCAGTTGGCAGCAAACCTACGAAGGTCATACAACTTTGTGTGTGGTCAGTTAATACCGGTGCGACCTTCGGATGCTAAATAAAATCTCAAATATGATAATTTTCGTGCTACGTTACCGATAATTCGTGATTGGTATTATTTTTTCATCATTTAAAATAATCAACCAGTATTTTTTTTTATTTCTATTAGTTATCTTTTGTTATTTTTTCAAGGCATATCTATTTCACCATTTGTTGCCAAATACGCAACTGGACTTTTTATTCAGAAAACGTTGATTGGTGGTATTTGATATTTGTCTTTATTATTTTCTTTGCTTTTCCATTATCATTTAAGGTGGAAGCTCAGGGTCAGGGCGCGAAATACAAAATGTCAATGGTTTTTATTTTTTTACAAAAAATTTGGACCCATTGACATTTTGAATTTCGCGCCCTGACCCTGAGCTTCCCCCTTAAGTACATTGCTTAATCTTCATGGTAGTTCTTAGGCAGCGACAAAAAAATATTCTGACGCAAATGTTCAACAAGTCTATATTTCTACGAGCGCAATCAGGTAGTTTGATCTACACAACTAGCTGTAGGACCAATAGCCACTTGGCATTCCAACCTCATAGCCATTCAACATAACTATTTATAATTTGTTATATTATGTTAATTCAGGCGCGAGTCGAAAGGCGGCCGGCCTTGTGAGGCGCCGCGCCGCACCGCAGCGGCGACAAAGTGGATCATTGTGTACTAACTTGTCAAACATTTATAACGTGACTAGTACCATTTAACTACCGCTTTGTTGAACTTGATTTTTATTAAAGTCTTATGCCCCGTTTCAATTGTCAAATCATATCTGTTATCTAGCTCATAGTGTGCGAACCGAACTAGATTACCTTGTGTTTTTAAAGACACGACGGGTTTTCATTTTTATTTTATGATAATACACATGATAGAAAAAATAATTATCATAAAAATCTGCTCTGGGAATCTGCGCAGGAGCAGATTTTGTTGAAACCGAAATATATAAAATACGTAGATAATATTAAGTATATTGCTAAAAATACGATTGTTATCATATTATGCCTGATACACTTTAACATCATACCTACCATACAGCTATACAGGCTGTTAAGTGTTTTTGTGACGAAAACTGATACCATGAATTCAACTCATGATTTTGAATACCCCACAGCTGGACTTTTCCGTCGATCTTTTCATTAATTTTACATATTTTTTTCAGTTCCTTTTATCATGAAATCATAATAGAACAACGTGATTATAAGTGAAAAAAATAATAATTACTAATTCAGACCTAAAACTGCAATGTAAATTAAAAACTCAATACGCTCGAGCTCACGTCACTCGCACGCGTCGGGTATCGCACCGAGTGTTGTGTTGTGACCGCGTTGTGTACAATACATTGCGCTCTCAAAAATTTAAACATTTGTAACCCATGACTTTCGACATATATAATTTTATTAAAGGCATAAAGTGTACCTATACTCAAAGCATTCGTTATCACGTCCCTTACACGTTGTGTAATGTAAAAGTATACCTATACGATGTCAGACTAACACTATCTGTTTGTAGTGTGCTAGTGTTATGCTAATATCGCTGCGTAGTAGGTCCACGCGACATAATAAATTCGCTACCGTCGACACCACTGGAGGCATTAATTTACTGGAATTCATACTGCGTATTTAGTCGTAAGTGGTACATACGTCAGCGATTGTACATATACGAGATAAAGCGTTATATTGTACAATGCGCACGCGCAGATTCTAACAATATAACAATTCTAAAGTCTTAATTAGGTAACCCGGAAATTGTTTAGGTGGGTAAACAAAAACGTCTATTGCATAGGCCTTAAATTAACACACAAACCGTGTAATGCCAAAATAAGATACATAGCATTATCTATATCTATACATATAAATAAAATTGGAGTGTCTGTTTGTAATATTAAAATAACCGCTTTTTACTAAATGCATTTGGATGTATACACGGTACCTATACCAAAATAACCTTTTTTAAAAATTTTGTCTGTCTGTCTGTCTGTTTGTTCCGGGTAATCTCTGTAATGGCTGGACCGATTTTGACGGGACTTTCACTGGCAGATAGCTGATGTAACAAGGAGTAACTTAGGCTACTTTTATTTTAGAAAAAAACATAGGATCTCACGAATAAAAATTAAAACCAATGTTGCAGCGCAGCGCCTGATTAAGTTTGATAGCAACAACCTGCAATGCGTCCCGCGGGCTCAGAATGGGCGAGCAGGCTGTTGTCAACGGTTGTCTTTGTTAAATACCACGCGGACGAAGTCGCGGGCAACAGCTAGTTAAAGATAAATCCGAAGGTACCCAAGTTGTCTCACCACGGCGTACATAAAACGCAAACTTTTGTACTAAGTATTCGATAGATTAACGTAACAAATTGAACAACTATACGTTTAATACTATTGAATTCTTCTTCTCCCAAGGCCAAGGTTAATGGTTTCAAAGCTGTCTATTGAATTACAATTACGTAATTGGTTGGCCGATAAATTCTCTAAGAGTTCCTATCAATAAACCGGTAATATTGTCGTAGATTGATTTTTTTGAATTTGTACGACTTCCTGGTACCTATTGGGGATTTGTATCACAAAATTAATACGAAAATGTAATATACGTTTATAATTACTTGTTATTTGTAGTATGTTTTATATTATAGGATGGGTTAGAAGTAATTCGGATACCTAATACCGTGGTCTGTTCGCAAAAAAACTAATTTTATTTCTTTAACAAACTCTATAAAAATACTAGCGTTAGTGTTCCGTACCAAAATGGTCAAAACGAAATTCTCATCGTACGACTATGTTAGGATATCACAGTTCTTCAAACCGTAGCGACTGAGAGAGTTCCTACAGTCATCCATTTACTCGAACATATAAGTACTTATCGGACAATGAAATCATTAAAAAAAATAAAATATATCGTAATGTTTTAAGTAAACCACAAATTAACCCGTTATGCTACCTGTTTAACATTAATAGCTACATAAGATTGTACTAAGTACCTTTTTGTAATCTGGTCACTGAACGTGTTTAAGATAACGAAATATTTTGTTCACAGTTTGTAATTCATTAATTTTATAATTGACAAATTAATTTATATTTATCTATAAATATATATGTGTCGGTAAAGTTTAGATTTGTTCGTTTCTCTAGTTTTTATAATTGATATCTACTGAATGAGAATAAACCATGAAGTTTAAAATAAAAGGCAGGGATATTCATAGGTGTGAACTCAGACGAGGAAATAAAACAGACGGACTGTTAAATAATATACTGAAGCAAAGAGAACTAAGGCAATATATGTAGTATTTACGAATATACTATTGATTTCAATAATGTTACATAAATATATAATAAGGATGGACAATTATAACGAAGAATTAGACAGGAAAACCACAAAGGCCTCTATCTTTTGACGTAGTTGTAACTAATAAAACGCAAAATTGCTTTACGATTATGAACTACACTTGGCTAATAATAAAATTGCGTTTCCAATAATGCGCAATTATTGTACATCGCTTAATAGTGTTTTATACGCTACAGTTATATATTTTCCTTAAACTCTGTTTCCTCTAAAACCTAGCAGTATAATAACGCCTGCAAACTTTCCTCACTTTAAATGAAGACTCAAAAACAACAAGAAGTCTAATTTTTTTTATTATTGCGTTGAGTGATATCAGAACTCCAAGACCAACATGCACATTAAAGCACAGAAGGATTACGAAAACTGAATAAATTACAACTTAATTAGAATTGAAATACCAACTAAATTCGAATACTAGAACACACAGACACAGCTTTATTCTCAGATAGTTGTACAACCACATTCGCCAATGATAATATGAGTTCCTAATGTAATAGACGGCTATTCTGTTGCCTAATAGAATAAGGAAGCTTGAGAGAGTCCATAGGAATTCATGAGGAGTTGCTAATGCGTAAAATAGATTGGCATTTTGTCAACACATAAGTTCTTCGGGACTGAAGTGTTATAAATAGCGGATTATCGACTACACGAAAAAAAAATCTTATTCATCTCGTGCGTATTAGGCGTCTATCGTAAACGCAAATGAACCAACGATGTGGATTTTAGGAGGAAACGTTCGTATATTTTTTTCAATTCTGAACGCTTACAGGGCACTGTGATTTAGTACAAACTATGTAGGTATTTTTGGTCGTGTTTTATAATCAAAGTCATTACCAAACATAATAAATATTATACAGTATAAAAGTAAAAGTAACGTTTGGTTACATCCATGCTAATTTAAACAATCTTTAAAAATATGATACATTACATATTCGACATACTTGGATTATCTGTTTATTGGGCAGTAGATAAAGACATAAAGACTCATATATAAGTCTATTACTCGGGTACAATCATCTTATTAAAAGTATGAACCACATCCACTCTGACGTCACAACAACATTTTTGCATGATATCCGCGATAATTGTTCAAAATTGAACAAAAAGACAACAACAATTGAAAGTGTTGTTGTTGAATCAAATTCACATGGATTTGATTCTGAAGCATTGATGTTAGCCCGATCTTAGCGCGCTAGCAAGGGCCTAAGGGTACAACTTGTGACTATAAAAAAAATGTCATTTGGCTTATATGACTAACCAAGTAATTTAAGGTCGTATTATGTAACGAACAACCCGGATTACATAATCAACACCGGTTCACTGTTAAATACCTATAACGATTAAATAGTATATGGGCTGTGACATTAAGGCCGAATTTTGGGCAAAAGGCCTTAGAATACAATTTTGGCTGACGTATAGATTCGACAAATTAAGTCATTGTCAGATAATATTATTAAGGAATATACTTTCATATTATTCAGTATATTTTGTATGTAATATTGTCTGTACTTAGGTATGCTATAAGAATTAATGTATTCTACCTTTTAGTATAGTTCAGTTCCCAAAAGTCTGTGAGTATCCGTTGGACCTAGAGATTACCTCATGCCTATATATTTTATCACAATTTATATTTTGATTGAGGTTCGATTCGAATCGTGGTAGGAACAAGCGTTGTGTGATGAGCACGAATGTTTGTACCCAAGTCATGGATTTTTTATATCTATATAAGTAATATATACTAAGTTCGCCCCCAGTCCATTGTACGGTACCCATAATACAAGCGTTGCTTAGTATCGGACCGTATAGTTAGGGTATTCGCCTGCCGATATTTATTTAATTAATTGTCCTTCTAAAGGTTCCCTTTCATCAAACTTAATACGTACCCTGCTGATTTTTATTAAGTGCTCATTTCACCAATTGTCCCGACATTAACTCAATTGGTTTCCGCATTGTACTACTTAACATGACCGTTATAGATTAAATTATTGATTCTAAATCAAGCTTCTTCTATATTACTATGTAGTAAACGTTCTCTGTAGACCATAAGTTACAAAAAGATCAAACTGACCTTTCACTATATGATAAGATATGTCGATTTTTGTTTTTACACCACTATGACAAAACCAAAAGGAAGGGTAATATTTAGTGAAGGTGTTGAAGGCCAAACATAGCATGCGATATGACAAATTGAATCCCAGAAGTAAAGCCTCTATACCAGTGGTACTCAACCTTTTCATTGGGGCCACAAACACGTGTTAGTCGTTGTGTCGCAAAATATAAAATAGGTAATGTTTTTTTAGATTTTCGGTATTGTTACAAATTGAATCACAAATAACTATGCACGGATTCATCGCGGCGCGGTAGTGTTATTTAGTGCAATAGCGTAAAACCATTTGACAACCGTTGGACAAAAAAAAAATAACATGCGGGAAATTGGAAAACCTCTAGTTTTCTATATAGCTGTGCTGATCTACGATACCCCATAGTACGCATCTTAAATGCGAAGTTAAAACGTCTATCTTCCTGTCATTTCATAATAAGATAATTTTAATAACTCGTTCACCTTTCCAATAACTGTTTCACATAAATCGGTAAATGTAATAACCTTGGTGACAGAATTGTAACAAGTTCATGCAATTGTTCCAGATTGAATTGATTTAAAAATATTATTATTTTTGTAACGCACCATATATGTACTCAAGAAAATAAGGTAGTCGCAATACTAAACTCGATTGTACGTAATTCTGTCCAGAATGTAGGTACATATATTATTACTGTCTTGTCACAATAACTAATTGGTTATAATTTTACTGACAAAAAAACAGAGCGTGAACTGAAAAATAAATATAAGAGATAACGCCAGACTAACAAACCAACTGTTAAGTCCTAAACTATGGGTACCGTAGCATGCATAACAATTTGCACATATGAGAATCTAATTGTAACTGCTCGGTGCTCGGTGTAGTGACTCGGCCTGCGCTCCAACCTCTAGACCAAGCGGTCATCAATGATAAACGCATTAACTATACGCAAAAACCTTTTAAAAGTCATAATTGCGTTATCAAACCCTTTTATCGAGCCACTAAAATTATCAAGCGTCAACCGTGCCTATATCAAGATAGGCTTGATTGTCCCGTACACATTTTATACAGCAGCAAAATCGACGACAATTTTCTATATGGACCGGGTTAATGCTAATATATGGCTTATAACAGCCGACGTGTACTCGTTTAATATCACTTTGAAACTAGCTTCTCCAACATGGATCCCACACGTTCGCTCGTGCCCGCCCCCGTCCGTGAACTCGACGCAAGAGCATTCAATCGTAAACTGTGACATTTTACTGACATTGCGCTTCTATCGCCGCTTTGACATTTGTTGCCTGCACCAACCTTGTATAGAACTCGCCTTGTACGGGGTACTTGGCATATAAATTAATAGTTTTATAGCTACCTAATATGCGGTCAAGATGTCCGCCGCGATATAATCTAAACTTCATTTGCAAATGCATGCTCTTATCATTTTGCATGTGCGAAAATCGAAATTCTCGCGATTTCCCACGTTTCCGAGATTGATGGCTGGATGGCGTCAACCTTCAATTAACCCACCCGTGTCATGATACCCTTGCTGTAATACTTGCATGACCGATTTACGACCTATATGGTTCGTTCACCGTAGCACGTACGTTGTGAGGAATATAGTACTGATGCGGTTATCGCGAGTTTATTTTCTCGCTTTGCTCTTTATAAAGAGCTAGCTGACGCACTGGCAAGGAGAGGTCGTTGAACTGCACAGTTACAGGCGAGATCGTTGCGCGGACGCCGACTTTGACAATCGCAACCTTGGCGGACGGTAGCAAGCGCCTTTTTTTTCTGTTACCTATCTGGAACAATGTAATTAAAGGTCAAGTGCGTGACGGACTGCGCGGTTGAACATGGTTCAGTACTTGTTTGCACGCGCCGTTTGTGTTCCTGTGGATGTAGCAGATTTTTTTTTATATTCACATACTTTGCTTACACGATTATACACAAAAACGTACAAAATAACTTATATTTTTTTACATTAAATATATAAATAGGTGAAGTAAAATAAAATTAAACTGACATCCAAAGGACGCAGCAATATTACGACCATTATCAGGCGGCTGTGCCCAGAATGCTGGCAGCATTGCCTCGTTGAATGGCTAATACTTTTTTGTATTTATTCATTGCCTCGTTGAATGGCTAATACTTTTTTGTATTTATTTTTAAGTTTTTTTTTAAACAAACCGATTTGAAATTGAGCATACCCCGCACGATGCCTAATTAAATTTATTTGGAATTGTTTTTGAACATATTGTAAACTATATCTATTTACTTATGCATTTTATATATAATTTACAAAAATATTTTACCTCATAATGATGCGATTATGCAAGCTTAGGTCTGCCTGTTTAAATATTTTTTTGTGCAGAACATTAATAATTTATTTAACGTTTTGCCTTGACTAAATCAATTGAGCGTTCAACATCGTAGAACCCTAAAATAGAATAGATTTTCTGTTTTTATACAACTCGTAGGTACTCAACCGTGACATCGCCATTATCTCGTTACAGGTACATCTTTAAGGTTACTTAAATGTATCGAATTAGGGGAGAATAGACTCGGTTCATTACCAGAATACAATGACAGTTAGTATAAAATAAAACGGTTCAATTGAAAATAGTTACTGATGCAGCTTAATATTTGGGCTAGGAAGTCCACGTGTCAGCCGATATTTGTACCAATTTTCCCCCTCCTCTTACCAATCTCACTCCCTCCCCTTTTGGGTGACGTCTCCCCACGGACCCGCCGCCACCGTTCCACGTGGAAGCAACAAGTGTAGCGTGTACGCATGCGCCTGCGGGTGTACCCTCTCCCCGCCACACTTCCACCGCTATGGCCGTGAAAACCAATTCATTGCTGTACTTTTCCACTACGAAACCTTTTTGACTCAGACTTATCTATCTAATTTTTGGCCCTATAAGGATTGGGCTTACACAATTTTCTAAGTCATTATCGTGCTACAAACCTGTAGAATACGATGATACTAAGCTTGTTCAATGTCCCACTAGGGCACGGGCCTCTCGTCAATGCGTGGGGAATTAGGCCATAGTCCACCACGCTGACCCAGTGCTGGTTGGCGGAATTCAGACATCTTTCGAGGGGTTCTTTCAGACATACATTTTTCCTCTCAATGTTTCCTGCACCGTTTAGCAATTGATAATCATGGTTGATAATGAGATTCGCACATGAAATCCTGAAATCCCAAAGGCGCGAGCCGGGATTTGAACAAGCGATCCAGGCAAGCGTTCTGCCAACTTGCCTACCACTGCATAAACTTATTTTGATTTAAGTTAAGTAATGTTTTACCTACATTTTCGCTCCGGTCGTCACAGTCAGAATGGTGTTTAATTACGTCTGCCTACCCCGGGGAATACAAGCGTGAAAGATTATTTTACCACGCACGCATTACTAGCGAGGTACAACAACTTACAATATACGTACAAGCGAGGCTTGGACTTACAAACCATTTTCCTCAAATGAAAATACTTGTGGCCACATATATTTTAGTGAAATATTATTTAGATTATGTACTCGTATGTCGTCCTTGGATAGTAGGTATTCATTTTTATGGAACATGTTTTATCTGAACAGCTAGATAGATTAGATTACCTATTTACATAATCGTGTGTTAAAGTTGGTGAATATATATACCTATATAGATATACGTATTGCATAATGTTGAGTCATGATCAGAAATTGGAGGGCTAAAAGTTTTATTTAAAATACTAGTATTAACTTAAGTACTGAAGATTATATCGTAGTAAGTGTTTGGAACAAACCAACCGATGTTGATTTAATTACTCGGAGATTAAGCAAAAATAGCGTATTCCATTCCAGAGAATTTTATAATAATTGGTATTACCAGATCATCATAGTGGGATCAGGCTTGAACTAATTATACAGAATGATATGGGCTACTTTATAGCCTTTGTAAACACGAATTTCGAGATGTCGATTTGAAAAAAATTATTTGGTTCTCAACAAAATGACAATTGTGAATTATTTGCGAATATTTGTTTTTAAATTTTCATATTTAAATTCTGGCTCCACATCATGATTACTAGTGTGCCAAAGAAGTGCAGGCTCCAGGCTTAGTATATCCTTTCTGAATCACCCTGTTTACAATATACTATCTAATAATGTAATGAGTGAGTATACCCACTGTTGGTCGTTTTACAAAAGTTTGATCTTCAACTTTGTCCACTGACGACCTCGCGATTACCGCAAATTGTGGTGCAAACCCGCCGCGGGCTTAGCTCAGCGAACGTGTGCGATCAGTCGCTCGCGGCAATTAAGAGTTGATTACGCGACGCGCGTAAATGCGTAATTAAGCGGTTCGATTCACCCAGCCGACGATGGTAGGGGTCGCGAGTAAACTTATTCCAGGAAAGCTACCTAATTACTTATGTACGTAGGTACTTATAGCTAATTGCGGAGAATTTTTGTATCGTTTTAACTAAATTACTTACACAAAATGCAGTTACAATAGCCCATAATGGTATTTTTTAACAATTTCCCCATCTGTGCTTCCCTCAGATTAATAATGACAAAAGTTATGCTCCACATTAAGGCCGATTTGCAAGGTCTGTGTACATCCTTCATTTACCAAGACCGCTGTTCGATCTGTTTGGCATCAAGGCGTTAGGTAGGCACCCGTTGCCATGGTTACAATGTTGCGGTAAGATGCCGCCGGCCCACGGGAGCCTACCCTTTTTCTGGGTCTTTATGTGAGAACATTTTAGAAGTATGTATAAATTTACTACATTGCTTATATCGTGACGTGCTTTTAAAAAAAGCTTTCCATACATTTGGCGATATGGATGCGCCTAAATGCTTCTATAATGAGATAAATAATAATCATTAAATTTTACTTATATAGGGCCAAATTGTCCTAGTCAATACCAATAGTATTAACATAGTTTTGTTATAGGTATTCATACTTTATATAAGAGCCCTTCGCTACGCTTACAAACAGTACTTAATGAACGTTTAATAAAAATATACACACCTACTTAGTCTCCTTTACTTAATAATGTTCCAAATACCACAAGACACGTGTAAAAGTATTAAAATATGATTCGGGACGACAAAACATCGCGTCCATTCTCACGATTATTAAAACGATATCAAAGAGAAATGTGCCCATTTATTTACGAGTGCGTACAAAATATTCGTATTTTGGTCGCGACACTCCCGCCATGCGGTTTTGTTTACATATTACATTATTATATTAACGATAATGATTGTACACAATTATCTTTGTTGGTTATATCAGTGGTAATACCGCCTAGAATTTCACCAAATGGTAGCCCAAATAGGTTATTTAAGAAACATGCACTCGTTCCCTACTTATTTCGAATTTAGCGAAGACATTGAAAGGAATGTTTTTTTTTATATCAGTATTTTTTTAATGAATAACGAGTTTGGCCTAACGATGTAGAAGATATACCTACTACTGGTCTGTTTTATCTCAAGATATTTTTTTTTAGACATAACAATATAACGCACAGAGTCATGCAAAGTCTCAATATATAGATCGTGATGTTTATGTGGTGTGATGATGATGGATGATCATTTATTGATTTATAGAAACGCTTGTAAACATATTGTGTAACAGCAACCGCATAGTAACAGTCACTTTTGACAGATATTGTATGGGATATCTTTCAAAAGTGACAGTTACTATGCGGTTGCTGGTCGATTATGAATCGATTGTGTTAGCAGACTTAGGGCCCAGGAGGTTTGGTTTAGCTAGTGAGACTAGATATCTTTCCTCTTAGCTAGTATCGTTCCAGTTTATCTGTGGAAGGTATAAGACATTGTTTATTTACACTATCACGGTTTCTGAGAAGTGTTCTAGCTAATAATGTACGTGAGAATAGGCTTACCATGCTTTGATCTTTGCCTATGTTTTAAGGTTCCTTCAGTACAAATAGAAAACGAAGTGAACGTTAGCTCACGATAGCGATTGGAAGGTTACACACGAAATTGATACTTGAATCTTTTCATATTTGTCTTTTAAAAAGTGCTCCCCTGTGTCTTTGTTTTAATGAGATCTCATCGTCACTTACCATCAGGTGAGATCGAGATCAAATACTTGCCTATACTGCAATAAAAAAAAAAAGAGAACATTTATTTAACAGCTAGGATTTTGTAGTTGAACCTATTTAGAACATTTATAGATTTATTGTCGAACGCCATCGGGCGGCAAGAGATATCACCGATTTGTATTGAAGTGACAGCAAGCAAGTTACACAAGCGTATTCGAACGAATGGTACGGAACACATCTTCACAACTCCGATTCGCACTCGGCCGTTTCAACAGAAGGCCAAGCAAACGTGGTAACTACATGGCCAACTATCCAGTTGCTCGCGTAGTACGATCATGTTATACATACTTCCGCGAAATCTTTATCTTGAAGCTTAACGATTATGTTCTGTTGAATGAGCACGTTGGGCGATAAGCGTAACAAATGTTGTCTAGTAATGTCGTGAGAGAATCATTATAGTAGATTTCGGTACCTTCTACTTCCATCATAATAGGCAATTACTTACATGGTATAATGATATGATACGACAGGTGTTCAGTTGAGATGATGGCTCACGACTACGTGACGACCAGTGATAGTATAAATTGACAAATTCAATAGAAACACCACTCATTGGTTGAAGGTGGTCGATAAAGTAGTTTTGGGCCGATCACGTGACCTAGCTGTCAGGGGAGAATATCTGGCGTAGCATATTATTGTACCATGATTACGTCTGATACCTCCTTATGCTCGTGTAAATGTTACCTCGAAGTAGGCATTGTAGATAGAAGTAATTGGTGCTTCACATTTGCAATCAAAGGTTAACTCTAGGTTAATTGACATCCTGATCCTCAGCATATCCGAACTTGATTTCCAGACGGAGAATGCATTGACAGTCGAGTCCTTCTTCGCTCTAATTATTGTAATTTTGATATGAATGCCCTGAAAAAAAAACCCATAAATATTGTCTGGGCAATTAAGATCTTTCTAGGTCTATATAAAATAAATCTAGATCATAATTATTATTATTATATATTACAATCACTTTGAATGAATAAAAATCCCTGCCAAGAACCTTGATAAAAAGTTACCCGGATTTTTCCATAAGCACTCCGGTCCACGTGGAACGGTCATCGACTGAGACCATTGACACCCGTCAGAGCGCATTAGCCGACACAACGGGTATTAAGTAACTGCGAATAGAAACGCCGTGACAACATTTCTTCGCGAAATATCCCCACCCAAAAATTTGGTGCCTACACGTTCTTTTTTTAAATACCAGCCAATAAAGCACTCGAAATAATTGCTTTTTACAGCATTCGCTTTGGTTTTTCGCTGCGTCAGCCTTACACGTGTAAAATTTCTTGTACTAAATCCGGCTTTTTTTCAATCAAACATTATGAGATCAGAGCTTCTGCTACGGAATTATCTGTTAAATGAGAAATTACAATCAACTTTAGTATTTCGATTTGCGTTTTTCAATAGATCGCCGTGATGCACGTGGACGAGGTTAACAGGAAGACTGTACAATTCGGAATTCAATTTGGTTGTTTTTTCTTGTTGTGAGAATCTACCATTGGATCGATAACTGGAAGGAATTACTAATACTTGTTATCGGAAACAATACTGAATATAAATTATTCTGTTACATCTTTTGTTTTCCAATATGAAATTTAAACCTGCCTACGGGATACGCAGACCTAAATTTCACATATCTGGCCAATGAACATGTCTAGTCCGAGAGGCATATTCAGGCGTATGTCTATGATTTTATTTAGCTAGGGTCGTAAAGAATTGATCTTAAGCGTACAATTAAGTCTACATCTACCTACTTACCTGCTTGCCTAGTCTGAAAACATATGCACGCCCTGAGTGTTACGCAACTTGTGTTTACAAACATTGGTTATAGGTACGATAACAAATACCTACAATATATGTATTTAGTGAAAAATCGATACGTTTATGTCATCAGTCGTCGTTATGGTTTTGACCGCAACATTAAATTCGACAATTTTTTGTTTTTTTTTACGTTAACGTCTTATGAGACAGTATCTACCATAGAGTTGGTACTTTTTCGGTTTGTCCAGCAAAAGTATCTAAGTACTTACCCACCTATAATAAAAAAAAAATATCAATTATTGTTATGTCTCTCTCCACACGGGCTATACCCGGATCTTTGGAAGGATAGCGCGGGGACATGGGACCAACAATTGTTGTAATTATTAGATATTTGTTTTTTTTTATTTAATAAATTAGATCAATATTGGTGTTCAGGTATAAAGGACATTAATTACAGTAGGGTTGGCAAATATGTTGTGTTTGTGGGATATATCCTGATGCTTACAGTAATGTAGTTTAATTATAAATAAATAGATGAAATTGGAAAATTGCTGGAAGTATTTTTTTTATAATCTAGATAATTTCGATGGAATAAACTTGTGTATCTAAATCTATCTTAAACAAATTTAACGTCTATCATTAACGATTTGTGCAATCGTAGCAGCATGAAATAGCCTTTTGATTGCAGTAACTACGAAAGCGGTTTGACCTTTATCCAAGAACTAATCATCTTCAGGTATTTCAGAAATATTATCTTCGTATTTCAGAAATATTATCTCAGTACCTAATGACACAATAATGTCTTTTTTTCATATGTACTGAGTACGAAGACGAGTAAAAACACTCCCAATAGTTTTTACAAATTGTTATAATATTAAATAGTAATGCTAGTCCGACCTAACAATCGCTTCCCAAAAAAAAAAAACCTTGCCGATCCACAAGGAATATGGAATTCTGGTCGGATCCCTTTGCTCAAGGTATCATTAAACGCAAAGAAAAATGTTTAGTCAAATAATTTTAAAGATTATAAAATAATATATCGATGCAAATATGAGTAAGGATACATAGTTGCAGTCCACTGCTTTTATTGCGAAAAAAAATGAGCTACGCTATTTGTACAGTTTTACGAGACAATTTTGATCGGCGCGAGCGCACGAGGTATTATATGTCTTCGAAAACGCACAGCATAGCATTGAAGAAGCAGTCCTATATTTCTTCCGGATTATTGAAATAAGTGTGTATCATACCTTTATATGTCACAATTCTGTTACCATAGAGTGGCGTGACGTCCAGTTCCCGCCATCTTAGCTGTCAAGTGTCATAGCTTTCTTGTATTTCGTTTGAATAACATGAAAACTTTTCTTTCATCTTTTAAATTGCAGAAAAGTTTTGTTTTATCATTTTAAACCATGTTATAAATAGTTTAAATGTTTCGTGTGAGTGTTAGTGGAGTTTTTTATAAGCACAGCATTGTTTTCGTCGTAAAAAGTGGAGCCTGCAGGTAACGACGCTGAGTAAGCCGGGCTAGATGTTGCTCGGAATGGAAAATAATGTCGTTTTCGAGGTCAGGGGTATCTTTCAGGATGCTAAACCTCAACCTCGGAGGTGTGAGGAAGGCCTGCACCACCCCTGCCCTGCGTTAGCGTGCCTCGGCTCGAAGAGTAAGTTTCTTTCAATGTATAGAAGTACCTTACAGGTCTGCTTAGCGTCTAGGGTTTTTTGTACGCTGAGATGAATATTAAATGATGTATCTCGGTATAAGAGTAAGGTTCATATGACTGTTACTGAGATCTTACAAATATGTGAGCTTGGCTCACCAAGATATAAGACTTATAAAACCATTTGGTATGCAATTAATCTTTGGCCTATGTTCCCTCTGAGGGCCTCAGGTCTGACTTAATGTTCGAGTTCAGTCATAAAGAAGTAGAGCCCTGTAAGTTAATATGTACCTAGATAGAGCTCTGTTTGGTGTGTATGGGTGCGGAACCCTTAAAATCATAGGCACCATGATAAAGCCCCGTTTATAGTGTTTGGGTGTGAATCCCTTAATACACAGGCAACATGATGAAGCACTGTTTTCAGTGTTTGGGTGCGGAACCCTAATAAGCATGGAAATAAATCCAAATGTGTGGTTGAATGTAAAATATTATTTCATACCAATACAGCTTAAATACATTACACAGGTAATTGTAGCAGTGAATCAGAGCAGGATTTTCTATTCTAGTGGTATATTATTAGACATGACAAATTTTTACAGGAGTGTAATTTACACAGGAGACAAATATTGTAAAGTATGTACCTCTTGAGTATGTCATTCAACATACTAGAGCGGAGAGCTGTGCGGGTTTAACTACCCCGGCACCTCCAGTTGCATTTGAGCAGCTGATATGATTACATAGTTGTGTATGGGCTTGCACATTACTTACATTTTCGTACCTTTGGTATCCGTGATACACAACACATACATGATAGTCATATCGTACAAGACAGTCCGCTGTTTTAGTTTATCATTGAGACAAATGTACAGCCACCCAGTACCTATTCTAATTGAAATGTGGATGAAGTTGAATAATATAATAATAAGATATACACCATCACCCCTTCAATCTCCGAAAGGGGGGGGGGGGGCAAACCTGTAGTGTGTCCACATTTTGATGATGACCATTATAATAAGATGTATAGTTGAATGGTACATAATATGATTGTTCATGATCAAGTTGGTCAAATTAGATTATACTTTAGTCACTTAATTACTTTTCAAGAGAAATCTTCTGACATTATTTATTTATTATATATATAAAAAATAATAATAATAATTAACAAAAATAAATAATAATAATAAAAATCATAAGGAAATTGCACATATTCTTTACATAGCGGTTATCAATCTTAATAACAATAATGAGAATATAATTTCAATAAAGCACCTGTTGTGTGGTATTCACTTAAACCTACAATAGGCCATGCCCGTCTCATGGACCTAGTATTCTTTGGAACATTGTTTTTAAGAGATGTGTTGTTACATTTGTATTGTATATCCCAGGTACATGTAGTACCTACTTTGGGTGAGCCCAAGGATTATCTTATCAAAAGAGAAATTCCGTGCATTTTATTAGAGTATCACTGAGACATGCTTGATATAAATCATTTATAATCAGAGGACCCTTTAATTAACAGCATTCTGAATGGCTGATGTAATTCAACTCATATTGTTTTGTGGCAGCTCTGATGATCAAAAGTTATATAGTGGTGTTAATATTGAATACAAAATATTCTAATTTGGGTTTGACAGCCCAATCATTGGGTCTTTTTTCGGCACCCGGTTGACAGTGTTTTCATTTGCGTTGCGGAGACGATTTGAAACTGTCGTATATGGTCTGGTGGTGTACTTGGTACCCCGTGGCCTAGCCCCCCAAGCATGTGGTGAGGTTGCGGAAACGCTCGCCCGCTTGGAGGCCCAGAGTTAGTGCATGTTACCAAGGGTGGTAACCAAGGTTCCTCACGATTTAGAATACCTGGGCCTGTCGAGGGCCGTCCGGAGCCAGATGTTAGCCTTGCCTATAAAGTCCCCCACTGGATGTGCTTAAAAGGGTTTTAAGGGTGTTGTATTTGAACAAACATGCAGTCACTCGAGGCAAGCTAATGTCGTCAAGCACAACTCTTTCTGGAAAGTTGACCTAGAGAGGCCAGAGAAGAGAACTGTGCCCCATCGTGCAACAAGCGTTGCGGTGGTGATTGGAGGTAGTAGATTGCTATCCTACTCCACAATATTAAGTGACCCGGGAGACCTATACAAAATACATGAGAGTAAGAGAGATATTCTGATGACAAGTAAAAACAGACGCAGCGGATGCGAGCTCGTAAGCATGTCTATATCAGTAGCCATCACGAAGATGGTGAACAACTTTAAGTGCTTAAGCATTTCATAGTAAGGTGATGTTTATTCTCTCTGATCTCATCAGGTCGCAAGTTGTACGGAATTTCGGTTGTAGAGTGCCCAGAGAATGTTTATACTGTCAATTTGACCCTGGCAAGCAGACTCGGGATCGAGGCAGGGTTTGGTCAATAAGGTTGCTCTGACTAACAGAGGCTCCAAGTTAACCCAACCAGGTGGCTGGCTTTGACATATGCTGAATATAACAATGAGCATCCTATTTACTGAGAGATCTAAATTGAATTCCAGTTGGTCTTCATGAAGAAGATGTATAGGTACTAGAACAGCTTTATGCTACAGAGAACCACTGAGATAATAATTTAAAGTTGGGGTCATTTATTAAGTAAATATCTGAGCTTGTAAGTCAACCATGTTCACAGATTCTAAGTATGTGCCAATCCAATGAGAGAATTATGTACTACTTTCTATACTAATCATCATAGTAATATGAAATCTAGAAGATTCCTTATTTGCAATATAAGAGGCTGCTGTTCTAGCCTATGTAAACTAGACTTCAGATGTTGAAATGAGTCTGTTATTCAGGGCTATAGTAGTTGACTGAGAAGCTGGTTTTTTGTGGTGAAGATTTTAATATCAGATAAATGAATCACTTTGAGAATATATATATATATATATATATATACATACATCATTGACGGCCTGATTAGCGCAGTGGTAGTGACTCTGCTTTCTGCGCCGAGGGCCCCGGGTTCGAATCCTGGTACGGACAAGCTTTGTGTGATGAGCACGAATGTTTGTACCCGAGTCATGGATGTTTAATATGTATATAAGTATTATATACCTACTGAGTTCGCCCTCAATCCACTGTACGGTACCCATAACACAAGCGTTGCTTAATGTGGGACCGTATATTTGGTGTGTTCGTGTGGCGATATTATTATTATTATATAACAATAATTATTAATTATAAGAACTTAAACACACAGTTTGGTTCACATCCATTTACATATATGTTGCCATATATATTTTTTATAATAATTACAAAATAGTATTGTTGGCTTGCCAACAAAGAAATGGGACTGCTGCTTGATAATGCCTTTAGCCACACATTAAATTATCAAATAGTGTGAGTGTCACCACAATACAGTAATGGTACTAATGAACACAAAGTTTTTGGTATTCAGACCCCCAGGTAAGAGTGCCAACCAACCCCTTAACAGTACATGTAAAACCTGTAGAGGGTTAAGCTGGACTGAACAATAAGTTAAAACCCACCACAGGTAGAAAGGTTGTCACTTTAGATTGAAAGTTAGGGGGAGGAGAATTGGATACTAAAGGATTCTAATACCCTGATGGCACCCTTCCACTCTAAACAACAGTAGTGCCACTTTAAAATAATGGGTTCAGTAACTTAGAGTTAACAAGTTAAAATTATAAATTATACAATAAAAATAAAAAATCCATATATTCAGTACAATATTGTTAAATAATTCTTTTATATCAAAACCGTGTAATACCATGGGCAGCTTAACAGATTATTTAATTGATAAAAGTAGAAGCACAGCCTTCAAATTCTGTTGCTAGCTAATGGCTGTAGATTACATAGACTTGCCCATTTGTTACTTTGAACACATGTACAGAGAACCATTTGTGATTGGGTTAGAATAGTTTTATGATTGTACCCAGAGACAATCAAACTTTAGGAACAGCATTAGGATCGAAATTTGTCCAGTGACTCATGCATAAGGGAGTTTATTAAAACATAGGAAGTAAAATGCAACAGGGAAAGATTATCAGATTTCTAGTGCAGGAGTTGTTAAACCAGGTTTGAGATTTGTGATCACTGATTTATGCCATCAGTTCTTAACAAGCTTATGTTAGAACCTCTCCCGAGTAGTGTCCAGTCAGCTTTACCATCTCGCAGATAGCTAAATACTCGGAAATGTCCTGGACAGAGAGAAACTTGTAGTATTTATTTTTTCAAAATATTACAGAGGTTTAATAGTTATTGTACTGGTTGTAATATGGCAGCTTTAAGATTGTTTATTCTTCACATTGAGGTTGTGATTTTACTGTTAGATTATAGTTTAGCAAATTATTACTTTTATGAATGAGTTAATTAATTGGTGATAAGAGTTGTTTAAAACTCGGAAGCTTTTATTATTAAATTCATGGATTCTTTAGAAGTTCATATTCGGTTTATTTGTTATCCAATTAAAATAACCAAGATATACTTTCTTATTACAATGTGTTTACAGGTACTTAATAGGAGTTGTGATATTTTATGAACCATATTAAGTACATTCACATAGCTTTCTTGTGTTAATTCTGTTCACCAGCAGAGATCAAACAGGTCTTCAATGCTATGCTGTGCGTTTTCGAAGACATATAATATAACTGTTTTGCATTAAAACAAAACAGGTATTATATGCTGGAGAAAACGCACAGCATAGTTTCAAGGAGCTTGCTGATGATGAAGACTATGACACTTGACAGCTAAGATGGCGGGAACTGGACGTCACGCCACTCTATGGTAACAGAATTGTGACATATAAAGGTATGATACACACTTATTTCAATAATCCGGAAGAAATATAGGACTGCTTCTTCAATGCTATGCTGTGCGTTTTCTCCAGCATATAATACCTGTTTTGTTTTAATGCAAAACAGTTATATTATCTCAAAAATGTGTTAACTACCTATACGATCGTGCGTGGATTTTAAACTCCAAGGGCGAATTCTTTACAGCCTCATCAGAACGATGGATCTGTTTTAAGGTGGAATGTAATTTGGGACCGTTCACATTTGCATTATAGCATTAAATATTGATGTAGCAGCCTGATTGTAGGATCCGCTCTTTCACAAAACGGCGACACGTTTTACAAAACACCTCGGTTTTGTAAAACGGCTGGTTAACGTTTAGGCGGATTGTAATACGGCTAGTCATATTGTAATGGCGTTTTGCGTTCTTCAATGCGGCTGGTTACCGTTTGCAATTTTTAATGCGGCGTTCGACGTTCAGCCGAATAGTTAAAACGGCGTCCCATATAATCACCGGGTCGGACATGCATGTGTGAACGAAACGAGCTCGGGAATTTGGGGCACCAAGACTTGACAGGTTTAGGTTCGAAAGGAATGACGGGAGCCACCGTCATTCCCTCCGTGTAAGGTTCCTGGTGATCTTACACCTAGAAATAGGCTGCTAAATCTATTTAAAAATCGCCTAAACGTTGACAGCTGTTTTACAGAAATGAGGCGTTTTGTAAGCCGCCTAGCCACCTTTTAAAAAACGGATTCTACAATCGGACTGCACATAGGTCCCCCACTGCCTACGTAATTTAAATAATGTTTGTATGGCATGGTGGTAAAGATTACTATGAAAATCAAAGAAATAGATTACTAATGATGTAGGTACTGCTGAAACTAATCTCATCTTTCAATTTCTATGACAATTTTGGTAACGTTGACATAAGAAAAATATTACCCTTAGCTCAATATAACCACTACGTATTCAATTAAAAATGTATTCATCAAGAAAGGTGAATCTTCCGCTGATTTTGCTGCGAGCTCTTTCTCGGGCCAATCGTTCTTAAACATCCCGCGGACGTATCCTGGAAAATTCCTAATCAAGAGGACTCCAATTTATTTTTTAACTGCGATTTAGATTCTAAGAATGGTATGCGTGCGTAGTAAATTCGATGAGTGAATGTAAACTCGATTTGACAGCCGAATTCTCGTGCCATTCCAAATCTGAAGGCGAGTTCCGAAGTCGGAGCGGCAACGTCGCAATGACCGCGAGGGGTCGTCGCGGGCGCGCGGGCGGGCCGGCTAGCAACAGGCGCCCCGGCCACGTGCTCAACGGCCTTGCGAGCTGCGCCTCACACACCGCGCTGGAAGCTTCGCGCCTTTTTAGATAACACCATCTAATCACTTCACCACTCGATTTACGTAATACGTACACGAAATAAGAGTATTATTAATATCGCGTGATGTACACACTAACTTTACGGACATGTAAGGCTGGAGTGCAACATTCACAATTAAATTTGAGTACAGTATCTGAATCTTACAGAATTTGTAGAGATTTGACGGTAGTTAAATTTAAGAAACGCATGTGTTATGGGTACCGACCGTACCATATACTGGGAGGATCCCAGTATAAAGATATTAAACATGCATAATATAAACATTCGTGCTTATCACACAACATTTGCCTCGACAAGGATTTAGCCAGAAATCAGGGCAAAATCAACTGTGCTAATCGGCCTACGTGAAATTTTATATGCTATCTGAAAAAAGCGTCCTATTAGCGGGAGTTGTTGAAGTTTTGGTTTGTTTACGTTGTGCACGCGACAGGCAGACTTAAATATTCCTTTGGATTGATTCAGTGGGAAGAGGTAGTTGTAAGTGATTATTAGGTTTGATCTATTACATCATCAGGGAAATAGGGCACAGTATTGCCGACTCTGTCCCGCGGCACCGAGTACATACCTACTAGTACTACCGCGGCGAGTGAAGGTCACAGAACGTTAATGACTTCCGCGTGGAATCCTATCTACATATGAATTTAATGTGGCCGCTCGACTGTGTTCCATGTACTGTACATTCTGATGCTATACTGCCAGCATACACAGTAAGAGCCCCAAGTCTGCTAACACAATCGATTCATAATCGAACAGCAACCTCATAGTAACTGTCACTTTTGACAGATATCCCGTACAATATCTGTCAAAAGTGACAGTTACTATTCGATTATGAAGCGATTGTGTTGGCGGACTTGAGGC
The DNA here is from genome assembly GCA_905333125.1 of Pheosia tremula. Lineage (NCBI taxonomy): Eukaryota > Metazoa > Arthropoda > Insecta > Lepidoptera > Notodontidae > Pheosia > Pheosia tremula. The sequence goes on along the minus strand of HG995405.1, from coordinate 3,266,469 downwards.
CCAGTACGGGTCCGATAAGCCGCAATTTATAATCCAGTTTTCTATACCGACGGGTTAATTAGTTATTTTTGTAATGCGTATCTTGAAAATGGCAGAACCGATTGAGCAAACAAAGGTAGAAACGTTCTTGCCAATACGTATAGCTATAAAACAAATAAAACAAAAGTTAAAACATCCCCCTTTGCGCTGCGTCGCGAACATGGATAATGGTGCTGATTCGCTTGCACACTCTCTAAACTTAACTAAACTAGCTAAAATTTTAAGTATAGTTTAGAAATCATTAAAATCAATTCTGTTGTCACATCGAACTTAATTTAAATATCGTAATTGACAGGACTAATTTGATTTTGACAGCACCTAAATTGAATTGAGGTATGTTGCCAGTATTTAAAAAATATATCTGAAGAATGAATGAAAATAAGGTGAATGGAAAAGAAAATCGAAATAACATGATTAAATTCTTTTAAAATAACCTTGATATATATAAAAGTTTAATTTAAAATATATGTCGGCGTCTAAATATTTTAATTGTTATTTTTTTATGATATTTACAATAATAAATTATAGAGACTTGTTCTATATCGTCTGTGGTTGTGTTCCATATCTATTGTTCTGTGGTAAATTCGATTTTGTATCTGTTGACAGTAGGTAAACAAAACACCGTTTTCAGATCAGACGGGTGTGCTACATTGTAGTTGTTGTAATAAGTTATCTAGTGGCTTGAATCTAATATGGAAAACGATAGGAAAGGGTCTAATGAGAGACAACAGGAGTTGCTTGTGGAGCGACTCCACATGCTTGTGGAGCGACTCCACAACAACATCAAAATAGCGAGGGGTAAGCATTTGAAAGGATTCAAAGTTTTGTTTTACTTATAATCAATCAATGGTAATAATCACATCGACGCGCGAGGACATCTAACTAAAAATCAATTATATTTTCAGGAAACCAAGCAGATTCTGCCGTGGTAGATTTTTAGGGGGCCCTACCAACCACGACGAGCTCAAACAACTCGGCTGCAGAAGAACTGTACAGCAGTGGGAGCATGTAAGTTTTGTGTTCTGAATATTATGCATTTTTTTCATCTAAATGGTTTTATATGGTTTTTTTATCAACAGGTTTGGAGTGTGTGGGTGGCGAAGTTATAGACCAAGGCTCGCAAGGTGCGAACGAACCGGCAGGAGGAGCCCCGACAGACATAGAATCCAAAATTTTGGATATTGTTGGGCATGCCTATGTGGATGAATTTTGCCGCCTGGAAGTGTACCATAATACTATGTAATAAGTTAGTAATACTAAGCATTTATTGCATAGTTGTTATCTTCGGTAGTGCCATTTTCATTGAGTGTGAGCAACAAATGGCCCCCATGTGCAGAAGCTTGTTGTTTAAGCCTTTCAAATTCTATTACTTACAAATTTGTTTATTATTTTGATTGTTAATTATTTTTAATGTTGATGTTTATTATTGATTATTGATAACATAGTAATAAGTAAAAAGCTTTATTATAATAATTCAGAAATTAAAGTCTTGTTTATGATTTGCCATACTTTTATTAATTTTGAGTAAAATAGTGTTTATTAACACTTGCCAAATGTGTCTTGCTTCAGCAAGGAAATCTGTTTCAATGTACTCTTCCACCATAGATAGCTTATCAGTATGATCTAAATCAATGGTATAATTCTCATCCGTATCTGCAAAAGTAGAAACATTTACATGTTACAACTTGATGTCAAGATATTTTTTTATGCTAATATTATAAAGACAAAAGATATATTGGTTCGACGGCCTGATTAACCTAGTGGTAATGACTCTGCTTTCTGCGCTGAGAGTCCTGGGTTTCAATCCTGGTAGGGACACAAGCTTTGTGTGATGAGCACGAATGTTTGTACCCGAGTCATGGATGTTTAATATGTATATAAGTATTATAAACTGAGTTCACCCTCAGTCCATTGTACAGTACTCACAACACAAGCGTTAAGCTTAAAGTGGGACCGTTTGGTTATGTGTTCGTATGGCGATATTTATTTATTTATTTGTTTATAATGTATGAGCTCAAAAATTACTAAACCAATTTAGTGGATATGAAATGAAACTTACTCAGTTTTTGCAGATTTTTTCTCCGTCTGTGTTGTAGGGAACTTTATATTTTGGGGTGTCAATTGTTGCACAATTATGTTCAACACTATTCCCAAACATCTACTCACTGCTGGTTGGCTCATTCCTGGTAAACTATCTTGGCCTACAGCAGCCTGATAGCTCCCATGAGCGTAAAATTGCAGTGCTGTTAAAATCTGCAAAGTGTCATGTTGATGTATTTATAAACAAGTAAAAAGTACTTAGGTATCTGTATAAAATATTAAATCGCAAACCTTTATATGTTTTGGGATGTGCCCCTCCACTAAGAGCGGATCATCTAGAGTATTCAGTAATTGAAGTGCTGCAAACTTGTGAAGCCACAAAAGATTTTTTAAACTTCTCTGCTAATTCGAAGGGCACATTACAATATGTGCTCTTAGGCCTTCGAGGCGTATTCTTTCTTCATAGTTTCTACGGTTAGAAAGCAAATGCCTTAATTTTGTGTTTCAAGTAAGTACTTTGAAGTAGGCTCTGTTTTATTATTATTTTGGTAAAATTAGCACTTTCAGATGAATCCACAAGAGCCGCAACCACATATTCCTCCATCGTGTTTGATAAAATAGTTTTTCACAACTTATCTTAATAAAAACATCACCTGAAAACCTACGAACTAAATTTAGATGGCACCAAATTCGATGCCGACCAAATAAGGCGGATTATAGTTTGACGTTTCTAATTTTAGACGCAATTTGACGTAAAGTGTGTACAACAGAATACAAAAATGACCAACTAAGCTAAGTTGAGTAACTAAACCAATTTTAGGAGCTGTCAAACCAAAATTAGTCTAATCTGCTGTTAACAGAATAGCGAACGCCGTTTGACAGGAGTAAACTATAATTTGGTCTAGTTTAGGCTAGTTGGTGCCAAGCGAATTACGAGCAATGTGAATTATTTAGAATATAGTGTATCACCTCAATCATCTGATCTACATCCACAAGTGCATGATACATTACATTAATATCTAACGACAAAAGTACGAGCAGTTTTTAAGCAGGTATAATATTATTGGCCTCCACTGAACGATAGTGCAGATAGCGGCCGATTAGATAGCTATAATCTCGCGTCTTACGATTCATTTTACGAATGTCACTTGCTTTACCAAAAATGATGTCCGATGACCGATAAAAAGTATGGAGCGACAGAAAAGAAAGTGAATTCAATGAAGTGCAAAAACTTATGAAATCCACATTTTCTCCCGCTTTCGCAACGCGGTTACTAACTTGGCAGACGGTGCAGCTGCTATAAATATACATTCCACCGATAAATTTCGGATGAGAATAAAAAATTGCACTCCCGTGACGCAGTTTTATTCATCAGATGCGTTTGGAAGTAAGTTTTATGCAAAACTTTTGAGAACGTCTGCGATCGTTGCTTGGCTATTGTCCAAGGGAGATGGGCTCGATTGAATGTTAACAACTTTAGTGTTATAAAGATCGAGCCGGTTGCTCCGATGGCTTAAGTGTGTAATTTGTGGAAGAGGAGTATTGATGCAGTTTTTTGCAAAAACATAACCCATCATTTAAAAGAACTTTTTCATGCTGATCTTGATACTTACTTACATGAAAAGTGCTTCTTCGAAATTAGGTTCAACTGCCATTTTTTTAATAGCTGTCTTGTTCAGATTTATATTGTCAACAATTTTACCAACAGTATCAGTGCTCAAAGGTGTTGGGATAGAATGGAGGTTCACCAAAGTATTTACCCATAATTCCGCCGATGGTATATATGTACCTAATGTTATAAAGGTGGAGCCTGATCTGACATTATCATCGTAATGATGTTTTATTTCTCTTTGCGGTGCCTAGATTTCTATCTTTTATTTTATCTTCTATTTTTTATCTTGTACTATTTTCTACAACTTATTTTTTTGTTTCAGGTAAATACATCACACATATTGTCTGCAATATTCTGTAAGTCTGTTTCAAGAGTATGATGGTGCAATTTTTGTAATCAGCCGTCTCATAATCAATGACATTTGAATCGTCAGCTTTGATATATTTCGGATGATAAATCCCAAAAATGGCAATTAAGAAGCCATTGCCACTTGATTATGAGTTAATTGTGTATCAGATTAGCAGTTAGTCAGACAGTCCAATCGTAAATTCGTATGTCCACATGTGGTCTATGGGGCTTAGTATCGTGCGACTGAACAGGTGTTCTACAATTTGTACTAACGATAACATAGATAAGAGGGTTATTACTAAACGTACGGACCGTTATTAATTCTTCTCTATAAATATTTACAGCTGATCTTCTAACATAGCAATAATTAAACGCAATACAACTACTCATGCTACGATGCTGTTTTTTATTTAACTTACAACGATGAAATGTAAATGCATTTTTATAAATATACTTTTACATGATAACAACTTATATAAAATAAAATATACGATTCAATTAAAAGCTATTGATAGGCATATAATTACATTATGTTTTATATTTCCGCAATAACATTGAAGCTACATTAATTATAAACTAATCCTGAAACAGGAAGAATCGACTTACAATATTAAAAAATACTAATAAATTGATGAACATGAAAATTTATATATGTTAGGCGTAGGTTTGGAACATGGCAGACATCTCAAATCTACTTGACCAGATACAATAATTTGTACAATCTTTAAGCTTTTCTAGAAAAAAATATTGGTTTTAGGTTATTAGGTACTTATTTAATTCTTATTTCGTCGCTCGCGCAAACTTTCACAACATAGTAATCGTGCAATAGTGGCACATATTTCGCTCAATTTCTAGCACAAACAACCCACACAGCCAATCAATATCATGTTATAAGTATATTAATATGTCAATAAGCAGTTATAGGCAAGTTAGTAGAACGCTTGCCTCGGTAACGTGGATCGCAGGTTCAAAGCGCAGCTTGTACCACTGGGATTTCTGGATTTCATGCGCGAGTCTCATTTTCAACCATGATTATCAATTGCTGAACGGTGAAGAAAAACATCTTCAGGAAACCGGCATGTCTGAGAAAACTTTTATTTTTTTATTTTATTTTTATTACGTTATAGGCAAGTATTTGATCTCGATCTTACCTGATGGTAAGTGACGATGAGATCTACGATGGAGCATACTTGCCTAGGAGGTACTCTCGACTTGAAAACACCCAGATTGTAGTCAACGGGGAACAAAGACGCCGGTAGCTTGTTCCATTCCTCTTCTTCTTGAAAGACGTGTGAAGTCCGCCAACCCGCACTGGACCAGCGCGGTGAACCAGCGTGAGGGAATTAGGGATTAGATCCCGAAGGGAGGCCCAACAGTTGGACATTTAGGAAAAGGTACTAATATTATTAATTATTTTATCACCAGTATACTGGTATTATTATTACCATGCTGACAATACAAGGAAAATTAGCATAATTTATGTTCTTAATTTAGCTGTGACCTGTTACAGGAACAATTATCTTCCAATACAAAATATATACATTCAATATAAACTATTGTTATGTTTATATATTAGGGCCGCGGTATAAGTAGCTAATAATGTATAAGGAACAAGAATACAAATGATGTTTAATTTCAATTTTATTTAGTGATGATTCCAGTGGAAAATTTGTCAAATTTGTTTTGACAATAATCATTAGTATGAATATAGACGAATCTAAAATAAATCTTAAACAAAGCAAACGCTCGAATATGTACAAATTAGTGCTAAATTAGAAATTTAAAAATAAAAACGCAAGCGTTCCCTGTCCGACGAACATGCATCGTACTAAACCTATTTGTCGAATTAGTCCTGTGAGGCACGAAATTCAATTTGCCTTCGCCGTTGTGCAACCGAGAAAAAACGGTTGGCCGGTAAAATTATCAATTTTTCTGGATGCTGACCGGATAATAATGAGGATACGGGCGTTTATCGAAATAGGATTAATGCTCGCCTTATGGAGAACCGTTAATAAGCTTAAGAAAATATGAATTTAAAAAAAAATATACTTATTATTGATTACTAATCAAAGAGGCGATTTTTTTTTAAATTTCTGTTCAATAGAAGTAATTGCTAAGTTTTACGACCCGATTGACAATGTTGGTAGTGCTGCTTTCTGTGTCGAGTATCCTGTCCTGGATTTGCAACCCGGTAGGCGCAAATTTTGTGTGCAATATCTAACACGCTATATTGGGATCAGCCCCAGTGCATTGTACGGTACTATCTTATACCGACGTTTAACGCCTAGTGTAGATACGTATAACATTATGTTCTAATTTGTTCACCGTCTTTTCCGACCAAGTAGGCCGTCATTTGCATAGGCACTTTAAATTTTATTGCTATAATCATTTTACACACTGACACTATTAAACATTACATTCTTTAAGACATCGGTCACATACTACAAGGAAATGTATTAGAAGATGTAAAAAAAACTTCAAGGCTTTTAGTTAACAGACAAAAGGGCTATTAAACCGGTATATTCAAATTAAATTAATAAAATCGTACCTACTCAACCTAGTAGGTTTACAAAAAAACTAAGATAATTCCTTGAGCGAGTTTTGTAGGAGATATCAATGTTGTAATTATATTAAAAAAAAAACGAATTTGAGTAAAACCTTTGAGTAGTTTATAATGTCTGAGCTTGTATTAAGTACGTTCTTTTATTTTATTCATTCATTAATAAGCAGACTTGTAAAAAAAAAATATATTATTTTATTAATGTCAAGAACATTAAATTGGAATCCATTTAAATTTTTGGCGCTAAGTTATTTTTTTTTTCTCCTCGATTTTTTTTCTTGATCGTCTTTATGATATCCACATCAAAGGGTAATGCGCACAGTGCAGACACATTCAGATGAAAACATTTAAGAATAAGCAGTGAATCAAAGCCCGTGTTACAAGTCTGAATCAGCTACAGTCGTGTAGGTATACGTAGGTACATATTAGACGCATCACTCCTCCATTGGTATAATACATTTTAAATCCGAGGACACATAACCGCATAATTACATGGCACCTATTAATAGTTTACAAATACCAACCATCGTCCCTATTAGCTGATTATGTTTATACATAACGCTAAGATTACAAAGTTTAAAGGTTAAATCATCATTTATACTTGAATGATAACGTATTTATCGCTCCCTCTGTGGTATACATATACATACTAAACAATATACGTAATATAGTTGGTTAATGTTTTTGACGAGCTGATTAGCGCAGTTGGTAGTGACCATGCTTTCTGCGCCGATGGTCCCGGGTTCGAATACTGGTAAGGACAAGCTTTGTGTGATGAGCATGAATGTTTGTATCCGAGTCTATAAAATCTATAAAAGTATTATATACTGAGTTTGCCCTCAGTCCATTGTACGGTCCCGGTACAAGCGTTGCTTAGTGGGAGACCGTATAGTTGGTGTTACGTCTGGAAAAAAAATGCTTCTATATTATATTTATATACTTTCTTTTATAATATCTGTCTATTTAAGTTAAAGTAATAATATTGCCAGACGAACGTACCGTATAATAGACTGACTGCTTCTCAATAAATGGCAGGCTGTAAAGATAATGCTTAGTGAAAAATATTTCAAGAGGTTGCTCGTTTGCTCCTGTGTCCTTTCCTTTTTTTTTAATTGTTTAAAAAGTTTACACGAGATTATGTTACCTGAGGCTGGGGTCGAGTCACCTTCGTCCATAGGAGAATTAAGTACCCTCGAGATACCCTACACGTGACCCTGGGTGGTGCCAACCAGGTGACAACTCTACTGGTGGTAGGCTTCGGCCGTGGCTAGTCACCACCCACTGAACAATGCCATGTCGCCAAGCGGCCTAGCCGTGTTCCGGCATGATGTTCGGTGTTGCCATTCATGGATGGCGGGTCAGATCAGTTGCGCTGCATGTTCCTAGTGAATGTAGCGTCTCGATCTACTGCCGCCTTCCTACCTAGGCAAGTATGCTCCATCGTAGATCTCATCTTCACTTACCATCAGGTGAGATCGAGATCAAATACTTGCCTATCATGTATAAAAAAAAAAAAAAAGGTTAGCCCCGCAATTTATAGAATGACAAATACTTTGCTATTATGATTGCAACTTCTATAAATATGAAAGCATTCGTAGTCATCCTCGACCGCGCACATTACCACGACATTATACGGTTTCACCCATAAAACGGAGCCCTTTACGTTCCAAGGATTTTTAAAAACTCCACAACCGCGTCGCACCCGACTCTACACCGTTCATATCCCGTTTATCGCATTACATTTTCTCAAAGAGTTATGATGATTTTCACACTATTCTCGCGTTTATATCCTTAAAAGAATTCCGTTAGCGCGCTAAAGTCGTAAATTTTGCGCAGTAAAGTTTACAATTTACATGATAATTTGCAATAAAACATTATATTTTGTCGTGTTACTATATTTTTTTCGTCGTTTTAGGGACGTATTAATTCGATAAGCGACGAACCCGGTACAAGCTTAACGAGGCAAAAAAAGAAATAAAACTGTCGAATATGAAATATGATGGAACCTATCAAAAATCTTAATGTTTTTATTATGTCAATAAATTTAGGACTTTTGTTTTTTTTTTCGCACGTAGATTAGTGTAGGTAGTATAAAAGAATTAATAGGTACCAACTGTGTCTCTGTGATGTAATCATATTGTGTACTTATGTAATAAAAAAATCTCTACCCGTTCATAATATATCGTTAGACAAATGATCATTTTACAAAAAAAAATGTTTAAATAACTATTTAGTTGACAAACAGTGTATTCCAGAAACATATCGTTTCATAAAAGAGCATTTGATAAAAACTCAATTCGCAAATGATTTTCTTTGCAAATTAGCTGATTGTTAAAATATATTATCATTTAAAATATAAAAGTCAGGGTAATGAAACAAACTGATTCTATTAGTAAATTACCTAATAAATAAATTACCCGGCAAGCAATGCATTTTAACAAACCCCTTTTATGCCATGGATTTTTTTACCAATTAGCGCAATTAATAAATTATGTGTTTGTCAAAGAATATTTTATTAAATGAATATTAGTCCGGTAATTATTATGTGAAATTAATTACTTATGAACCCGTGATTTGTATATAAAATTATTTGTCATTCATAGAAACATATTTTTTGAAATGTAAGGACAACGAATAGACAAGCTAATGGAACAGTTAAGGGATTAACCAGAAAATTATAACAATTCAAATAAATGCGCGGCGGATAAGGCTATAGTCCACCACATTAAACACATTACACGTGTCGTTCGAGGGCTTCGCTCAGACATGCACGTTTTCTGAAGATGAGTCTTCCATTGTTACATGAAGTGAATTACGTGTATAATTAAAATAAATAATGGAAGCCGCACACTAAGAGTGTGTCATACGCTTTTTTTATACTAGACGATGTTCACATGCATGCGATAAGATACCTACACGTGTGGATAGTGCGTTGTGTATGTCGACGCCCGCGCAGCGCTCAATGCAATGTCACCTCCCTAACCTTGCCGCGTTAGGGCAATCTTCGGGTTGTTGACCGCAAAGTGCATATAAGCTATGATTAATATACGAGCATATCCGAAACACATCAGGCATTAAAACGACACAAAAATTTAACAAATTATAGGACATTTTATTGGGTTGTTCCGTATTCATCCTTTGACGTCTCATCGTGTCATATTTTTTTTCTTAATTTAACCGATTTCTATTCTTTATTCAAGTTACAGCGATTAATTGATTTTATATTTTTATTCGTACCGGGAGTATTCGTAACTCAAGAGACTGCGAAGCAAAACTAGTTGAAAAATATGCTATTGAAGCATACGTTTTGTAATCATTTAAGTTAGAAATACTTCCTAGTTGAATTAAGAATATAAAATCGAATAATTGTTGTCGATTGAGTTAACAATAGAAATCGATTGAATCAATAAAAAAACATATAAGATCAGATGAACAACCCTTTTATATACACTATATTTAGGGTGTATTTGTAGTGTAGAATATAAAAGAAAAATAACGTTAATGTATTCATAATTTAAAGTTTAACAAAAAAAGTAAATAGAGTGTAGGGTATTAGAGTGCAAAATCGTGTAAAGTTATACACGGAGATCGCCTTGACAATTATCACCAAATGACGTCGACGGGGAGCTGCGGCTAAATTCAGACAGTAATATCAAGGTGAACTTCATTTAGGAAATGCATATTCAAATATTATAGTTCCAAGAATCGGCGAAAAGTATAAATCTTGTGCCAAGCTGCCGATTTGGGTATTTAGAATTAAATTTAAATATTTCACTCGCTAATTTCGATAGATGTCAAATGAATTGGACCTTCAACGTAAGATATTCTGTTTGAAAATTTACTACTTATGAGTTTCTCCTTTACGCCTTATAGGTTACACACGAGGTTTGGGGCTTGAGCTATAACGCATTGGTAATATTTTGTTCAAAAAAAAATAAGGGTATGACCATTCTAGTAATCTAATAAAATAATGTTCAAGACCCACTATATAATTCGGGCAATAATTACCCTAAATCGCCCATATTATCTTAAGTCGTGATATACATCGGATACTTAATTTCCTCGAATAACCTCACGCGTGGGTGCGACTTTGCGATTGACATCTGTTTTTTGTTATACCATTGTATTCGATTAGTTATAGATACGGCGATGCTAAGTCATGAGTGCAGGGGTAGACGATCGACGTGTTGTCATAGCTGTCGACGAGCGTCAATGTCATAAAATATTCGATTTGATTGGCAGTTTTATCTACGAATGTAATTATAATCTCAAAATCCGATCTTATCATTGGCTATCCGATTTTGCGGGTCTATATTAATAAGTAGATATAAGCATTGTGAGTGAATAACGATCATTTGTAATTACATATTAATTCAAACTGCGTTAAAATAATTCAATTTCATAATATCCTACAAATAAGCAAAAGATAAAATGCCGGGATATAGCCCACCACTAATCCTAAAAGTTAATTATGTTGAGAACTAAAAATAAATGTTGTTATATCACGATAACTCCTAATCAATACTGTGGATTAGGGACTTAACCTTTATAATTTGCAAACTAGAAAAGTGCAGATCATACTAGTTCTTGTATCGATCATACCAGACCGTTGCTAAATTCTTCTTCCTAGATCTCTCATTAAGTTTATGGGCTTGCTTTCAGTGCACCCTGATTCGACTGCGGTTTCCGAGTTATTATTATCTATTTACGATACTGTGGAATTCGTATTTGTAGGGCCGTTTCTGGTAATGTATCGAAAGATTGGTAATTTATCAAATAGTTATAGTAAGCTGTCCATATTAAAACGTGTATCAGAAGTCCAGTACTGCCAGTTGAGTGGTTATTTGAAGCGCTTTTATACATGATCCAGTTTCATACGATTGGCTACTCATACAGATGGTTAGAAATCTAGCGCTCGTGGCGCTTGTTACTCGTTTTTTTCCGCATCGCCACACGCTGTCGAAGTCAAGGCCGTTCATACCTAACTTTTAATCCGGCTCTGATCTGTTGCTAAGTGCCACCGTATTCGCTATTAACTATAAATTACGGTTTTATTACCGATACTAAATCGAATAGCTATCGAACAGAATGACGGTTAATAACACACTGTAAATAACAATGCAGGCAAGGTAATACCGATTGAAATTCGACAGTTTTACGACTACCTGTGTTAGGGGTATAATGTTGTTTGAGTTTTTTGTTTAGTTATTGTAAATTAGGCGTAGTTAGCATGATTGAACTGTGCATGGATGAGGCGGTGGTTAAATTATAGATATGTGTTGTAAGGTCATCGTGTAGTCTATTTTTTAGACGTAATCTTGAGCTAATGTTAAGAAGTATAGCTTTCTGTAAATGCGTCTCCATCTAATCATAATCACCAAACTGATTATTACAGTCGACACATATCAAGCTTCTTCTGTTCACAACCGGACATAGTCTAACTCAGGGTTTCCCAAAGTGGTCGATATCGACCCCTTGGATTCGATATCGGTTTCCCAGGGGTCAATATAGATTTTGGGGGTCGACGAGGTCTAAAAATGGACCATATTAAGAAGTCGATAAGCGTGCACAACAGTACAAGATGAAATGATTATTTTGTAATTATTTTGTAATAGGAAAAATAACTACAGAATACATTTTTAAAGTATCAGTTCATTTTGGAAAAGGGGTCTCTTGCCCAAAATAGTTTGGGAATACCTGGTCCAACTTATGCGACTTTTAAAATATATTGTTTAAAGCAATTCATTTAAAAGCCTATCAAGTACCCAAACAAATGTACTGATTAAATATAAACATAGCACCTAACAGTGTATTCAACAGAAATCGGCCTCGTTCAAATCGAAAGGGTGGTTTTATTGAAATGCGACGGGTACGGATAATTTCCACAATTAACGTTGAGACGTCGTTACGAATGCATACTCATGCAACATGCAGCGAGCGAGGCGAGCCTCTACTTGCATTGCACTTGCAGTCCTATTAATGGATAAGACTGTGATAGCCCGATTCTGAATTGACCTGCTACACGGCCAATATAATTTTGTAAAAAAACATTGATAGTCATATTGAAATAAAACTAATTTTACGGATCTTATTGCGTTTGTTTTATGTTTTTACGTTCTCCAGTTCTATTTATGACACTAGGACGTCTAACACATCAGTCCTCCCGTGACCATCGTTGCTGTAAATCAGCCTTTCCCAAAGTGGGCGATAGCGCCCCCTTGTGGGCACTGCAGGCCTAAAGGGAGGTGGTAAGAGACCCAGAAAAAAAATGGGGGCGTTGAGAGAGGCTTACAATAATTAATTTAATTTGAAGTTATAGTGGTTTTTAAGTAGGTGAAAAAATGGGGGCGCTAAAAAAATATTCATTCTCAAAGTGGGCAGTAGACAAAATAAGTTTGGGAACCCTGGCTGTAAATCAACCGCATCGTCGGGAACATAAAATAAACGCGATAAAATAAAATTTATTTCAATGTGTAGGGTTCGCGTAAATATAAGAAATCTATAAAATATTTAAAAGATTATCCTATATGCCGCATCTTCAAGTGCTCACTACTACTTATAACACCTGCAAGGATCCGTTGGATGGTCAGTCGCAATGTATGCAAATGACCTGGTACTGAATGTGGCTCAGTTACCGCGGAAATCTTTAAGTGCCGCCTGGGTATACTGAGCGAATAGGATATACGGCCGGATTTAAAAACCCGCCATTTAACTACCAATTCAACTAACAGCCCAGTAAAGATCATTATCGTTCGAGCCATCACCTTGAGAAAATTATACCCAATAAAAATTACTAATCTGTATCACTTGACTTTTAAAAACGAGATTCGCAATTTTTTTTATATACATTTTTTAGTATTGATAGTGAATATTCCAGTCCTGGTTTTCTTACTAGATTAACTATCACATATAAACTCGTCCAATTTAAGTGTTTACTACTATATGTGTAGATGACAGTGAAATAAAATTGGAGCCACATAAAAATTTACACGGAACAAGGAATAAAACCGTGTACGCATTTACCGTCGCTCCAGCACAATAAAAAGAGTTGCCATATTTCGCCAAGTTCCAACTTGTTATGATCAGAAGGTAGAATGCGATCCCAGACGTGGCTTTCTGACTGTGCAAACTTTTAAAATCGCGCTCCTATTACGTTGGAGGGAATTCACATCAATAAAGTTCAGACAAATGTTATCCCATTAAAAACATAAAATATTAAAAAAATACCTGTCTCTCAACACAATTCTTGCAGCGTAAAAAAATGCGTTCTTATACGTAAAGCCATGCTTTTGTATTTTTTTTTCTAATTACTTATGTTCCAATATCTAGTTTGAATCAGCTCATTCTATTTCTTGTGCGGCGATTCCGGACAGCTTATGTGGTCTTGCCTTTAGCTTTGCTAAATACGAATCACATTTAGCGTTCTCTTTTTAAACTTTACTCAGTTTCTTTTTGCAGTTTGTCGAAAGTTTCCCTTCCTGTAACATTTTACCGTGGAGCAGTTTCCACGGGACGATCACATCGAGTTAATAAGTTCCCGTTTCGATGGCTTCTGCGTTTTAAACTTTTAGGATATGAGATAACAAGCTAAGAAAAGGAGACACCGATTTGGCTAAGTCCACTTTAAAATCACAGTGGATTACGTTGTGTCCTTCGCCGAATTGGGAAATTGTTTGCCAAGTAAGCAACTTTGTTAAATACTTAGTAGTAGGTTATCGAAATTTATATTTTTTTATGGCTTGTAATTTTTTTTATGATGAATTTTTACCTACTTATGTAGGTACCTATTTGAAAAAGTTCTTAATTAGGTAAGTATTAAAACACAATATAAGGTTATAAATGTTTTTAAAAATGATTACAATATCGGTTAAGATCACTGCCACATGCAATTAATTATGAAAGTTTATATGTACCTAAGTACCGTTTAAAATTTCAAGACAACTTTTTAAAACATGTTACTACAGCATACTTACCTACACTCAGATCAATAATAAATAGTATATACCTGCTTATGCCTGTTTGACTACACTGAAAAGCTTTAAAACATATCTCGAAGTCATAACTCTACTTTTTGTTACATTCCAAATGGGCTGGTTGAATTTTGTCGAAGTTTTGGCGGAAAATTCTGTAGAGCACCGACGAGACGACGGGCGCCGACGGCGGCGGGCTCCAGCCGAATGAATGAGTACAGTATCCACTTTGAGAGAGTATCCGAGACACCATCGGCTCAAAACTCGGTTCGTACATCACCCAATCATTTATAAACACGAAAAATTTAACTACCTATCTATTACGCGAGATTCACGAAGAATTTGACGAATTTGAACATTACATGCTTTGTAATCGGTATCCGTTATTATAAGACCCCTTTTAACCTTTATCTGACTACACAATTAGAATTATTGAAGGTCTTGCTGTTTCCACATCATGGACTAACTACATGAACATATTAGGCGTGATGATGGTCACACAACATCACTCCTGTAATCCACAAAGGGGTAGGCAGAATGCACCCAAATATCACCGATGATATTTCGTCCCAATGGGAAGCCTTACTGACATCAAACTAAAATAAAATCGTGGTAATGGGATTTTTGCCTTGAAATTGCTTTATTTAAGGGTCAATCCGCAAGTTGTCGCTTCGGTAAAAGGGTTCGGTAAGTGTGTTTAGTATAATACTTATCAACTGTTGACCACCCTTACAAATTGATTACCTACTATAAATTATAAATAACCCCTTATTTTCATGCTCTGCGATTGCTAATCCGCAAGCAAAAACCGCCTCTAATACAGCGGAATTATTAGAATGCACAAATGTATTTTTATGTGACTAAAATAAAAATTTGGCATCGTAGGTATTATAGGCGAAAAAGAAAGATCTTCCCCCAATAGTTCGCTCTCACTGTCCCCTTTCCCCCAGCGGCGGCCGTGACAACTTAATTTTCATGATTTCTCCATATTTCCGTCCAAACGATTGAGTTTGCTCGGCGGTTTTTGTTAGACGATATTTTGTTGCGTGGAAACGAATTATTGGTATTCAACTATCGTATACGTGTCTCGAATTCATATAGAAAGGTTTTGTATAAACATTCTGAAAGTAACTATAGGCCTGCACCCTAATTTCCATCAGAATCAGAATATTTTGAATTCATGTAAACAATTATACAGTAATCGACTTTCCGCCAGTATCAATGTGGCTAATTAAATAGATATCCCACCATCACTAATGGTCTAATTCAGTGATTGTGTGAATTAATATGGGTCGATGTTTAGACCTCGTCGACCACCAAAATCAGTTTACGTTTATATCGACCCCAAAGTGGATATCGGTTTCGCAACCGATATCCACTTGGGAATCCATGGTCTAATTTACTCATAACTTATTGGTGACACACTATCGTCAAAACTGCGCCCTAGTTCGACCCTGGCGCCAGTGCTCACTTTTTTTTCTGGTCCACACCTAAATTATCCTCGTACCTAATAGTTTTCACCTATTACCGGCGGCGGCCGAAATTTATCGCTTTCGACTGTTGATTTATCTACGAACCGACCGGATTAACTACCGCTAACTTGGCGATAGTTAAGACTGCTATCTCTGGTGTTTCAGGGCGAAAGCTCTTTCCTTTTATCTAAATTGGTCCGCTACCAATAAAGATTCGCCGTCGACTGTCGTAAACCATTCGCCCCATACGCTTCATTATGGGGCAAACTTTCAGATATGATGGAACAATTTTATTGTCCACCGATGTCGCGAGATCTCTATCGGTAATAGGATTTGGTGTCATGAGTTCTCTCGCGCTATCGGACACTAGTTTCAGCAAGATTTAACATGTCTGTAAGCCAACTTGCAAACTGTTACTAGGCGACATTGTACCTACAGCTTGCTTCGACGGGTGAGTCGGGAAATTTTGCATAAAGTTTGTTTACAGGATTCTAGCTTCGGTGAATATTTTTACATTCGAATTTTATCAATATGTTTGAGACTTTTCCGTTATTACCGTTAAAAGTTGGATTAAGCTTGCATGTGTGCGAAGTCGAACTTCTAGCTCTAACGCCCTGTAGACAATTCGACGTTCTATTCATAATGATATTAGTTTCGTTTAAATGGTTCCGATTCAAGTAAAAAAACTATATAGGTCGTCCTTGTAAGCATTATCTAGCTATCCAATCTAATTAATATAGTTTACCTACAATCATTATCCATAACAAATTATATTTATGATTACAACGAAAGAAAATCGATTTGTCTATGTTAACAACCCAAACTTCACAATCAAAGGCTTAATTCGTCGACATTTCCCCCTCTCCCTTTCTCTAATAAAATATACGGTCGGTGCGACAAAGACGCATAAATCTAGTCTAATTGAATGCGTCATAAAAATTGAAAGTTCTACGCTTCCAGGGCCCACACTTTACAAACTAGCTTTAATCCATTCTCCTTTGAAGGGAACTTCTAATTTATTGTGAGTGCTAAGTTCGCTACGACTATTCCAGATACAGAAACTTTACCCTTGCTCCACCTACGCTGATGTAATCGCTTTATCTGAAATTAAATCGATTCAGCGTTAGTCGAGTTGTGATGCTAGGTAACGAATAGACGAATTCTGTATATGTTGTAGATTCTATTAATCGTATCGGTAAGGTCCGTTTTATGAAAAAACTGTGCAGTGCAGTGGCATTTGATAGATAACGCGATACGCTAAGTGAGGATTAAGCGTTCTGAAACCATCATATTCATTGATTGATCGATAACGTACTGATAGCAATCTTAAGTACTACTTCATACACATGCCTCGATCTTTATGTACTAACCTAATCTATATCTAACTGATAAGGTATGATTGTCGGAAATTTCCCTTGCACTTTGGATGCAATGAGAATTAAACAAGTCGGAGGACTGGGCAGAGCGGCCGCCAAGTTCAAGCCCACCGGCAAACCTATATGCAGGAATTTAATTACCCTTTAAATAACTCTTGTAGAGTCGCCAAAATTATCGGTGTCTCCTTTCAACGGCTATTTTCAATAATGCGATTAACAAGCGACTCACGAAGTGGCCAACGCTAAAATGTTACGTTAGAAACCATATTAAGCCGACGCTTTTTGCGCTTCCAATTGAATTTACATAATCCATAATGTAATTCTTTTTTTTCTGAACGGAACGAAATACGAAATTCGAATATTTATTGATCGTTAGATTTTAGCATATAGAGGCTGAACACTTAGTATCCGTTATAGAAGGATATTATACTTTTGTTCTGTGATCTCAGTTGTGTGCATGTGCCAACACAACTCTTTACAATGGCTATCATTGATAGTATTATTCTTTTGTTAAGCACACACATAACTCAGTACATAAACGTATCTATTACATCTATGTTACAGTCGTTTGAATCCAAAGTAATAATTTAATTATACAGTCACTGTGAAGTCATTTTCCTAGTATAAAAGCAAGACATAAAGAAATCTATTTGCATATAAAAATATATTCACTTTAGGACATAAATAATGTATGTGAATTTATCGCTTATGTAACATGAAATGTGTGTGCGTACATAAAACTTGAAGTATTCAATAAATATTTTTTATATTGTTATATTCCTCCAAAATTACCTGTAGGGATAAATACCTATCTGTCCCGGTGAAGCTCGTACCGCCTCCGAATCAAATGTATGAGAAAATGTGTTTTCCCATGTTTTAATAGTCATTCTGCTGTTGATGGCAGCTACAAAATCAAAAAATAAAAGATAATAAAAATCGGCCACCCGTTCTTGAGTTGTAAATGGTGTAACCAACACGACTTTGTTACATATGTAGATAGATATTGGAGACATATTAACGAGCTAAAAGTAATTTGTCTATTGGCTGTAAAGTATGAACCAAACTTTTGGCATACTAATGATTATACATACCAATTAAAAAAACATAAATTATATGCTATAGATTTCTCTTAGCTTAGAACATAGAAGTATTGCCGTGTGGTCACATGATATATCCAAAAAACCGTAAGTGTGTTTGTTTTTACGTTCCCTACGTTTCGGCTGCTTTACAGCAACCATGGTCACGGGAGGACTGAGGTGGTTCACGTCCTAGTGTCATAGTTTGACGGGGGTACCCTCATATTTAGTTGTAACTTGCTTAAATCCTTAAAAATAGTTTTATTTCAATGTGTAGTATTCGCGTAAATATAAGAAATCAATAATAGATATTTTAATGAAATATTTTGATGAATAGTAAAGCAATCTTAAAGTCTAGGTGCAATATTCAACAAAATATTCCAACTCGTCAAAAAGTTGAAAACTTTCAACATATCGAAGCGAGATGTCGCTGTTAAGGTACCTTCTAAAATGTATAAAATCGTAAAAAGTTGTGCCGTTTCGGCAATTTTACGTATTTCATCCCAATTACCAGTTGAAAGAGTGCCAGCATCATAAATCAGGGGAGGCATACCTATGCTGGTGACATTGTAACTCGTCCGCTGTATTATACGACACAACTATGTCAATCTAACTTTTAAGATTATCACTTCCCCGTTCGCCTACTCGCTACCTTACCTGCTTGTTTGTAGGGCTGTAACATTAATTCCAAAAATAATACCGGTACTTTTACTGAATATGCTACACATAATTATTTGCTGTATTAAAAATTTACATACGTGATTCTAATACCTACCTAATCATTTTTTATCATCAACTATTTATAGATATGGCTAATTATATGTGTGTATCAATATCTGTACATCGTATCGTTATATTACATATTAGATAATAAAAAATGTATCGACAAACTCTTGTAAAGTTTGTATCAAAGTTGCAATAAGAGTGTGGTGTTTGACAGCCCTGGAATAAGGCTTGCACTCCAACGTCGAACTATACAAAACAATTGCAATTGTCGCCTTTATTTAGTTTACACATTGTTTTTAGATTTGTGGTATATACTTAACCTACTTTTATAAATCAGCAAAAGCACTTCAATTTGAAATACATATACAAATAATTGCTCGACACAAATCAATTGAGATCTATTTCATTAGTAAAAAAAATCTGTAGATACTTGTTTACATAATTCAGTAAATCGATAAATAATATATTGTCTTAATATCCGATAATGTTAGCTAAGAACTTATTACTTATTTGGATCATTACGAACATAAAAAATAAATAGCCAATGGGGTCCATCCTTTCTGTAGAGATGCGCTTACCAACGAGAAAATCGAATCTTAATGAATTAAAATTGACTTCTAACAGAGGTTATTTATACAAATATTTTTTTAACCTATGGGGAAAGAGGACCCACCACTGACCCTCGGCTTGTCAACCTCTTCGATTATAAACCAAACAAGTTTGATCGATAATAAAAGAAGCCAACAACACCCGAACTCCTCTAAGATGTTAATCGAGAAACTATCTATCACGAGTGACGGGACCTCAAATAAAATGCAATTCTCCGCGACACTAAGCGAATCTATAAAGTATTCGACACGTGTTTCGCCTCTAAACGAGGCATCCTCAGGACCGCTGGGCTACGAATGAGCGACGATGCACCGCACGCGCGCCTTATATAAGCAACCGACCGCCATCCCCACTACCCCCGCTACTCTCGCTACTACGTGAATCAATTGAGCGACTAATTTGATGATGTGAAAATAAATTATCGTATCGCTCATTCGTAGCCCAGCGGTCCTGAGGATGCCTCGTTTAGAGGCGAAACACGTGTCGAATACTTTATAGATTCGCTTAGTGTCGCGGAGAATTGCATTTTATTTGAGGTCCCGTCACTCGTGATAGATAGTTTCTCGATTAACATCTTAGAGGAGTTCGGGTGTTGTTGGCTTCTTTTATTATCGATCAAACTTGTTTGGTTTATAATCGAAGAGGTTGACAAGCCGAGGGTCAGTGGTGGGTCCTCTTTCCCCATAGGTTAACAATGGATTTCCGCCAAGTATCGCCTAGTTCTATCAATTATAAATATTTTTTTATAACTAACGTAGACTCATTGAAAAAGTGATTAGTGAAAAATAAATCTTAAATATAGTATCGCGTGGAGTGGAAAGCGAGCGCAGCGGATTGGCGTCGCGGTGGCGCGTGCTCCCCCGCTACCGAAAAAAGTTGCAAGTCGACGGGCGGCGCCGGAGAACATTCAAATTTATCGATTGTCCCGACCGCCTCATTACAACATTCCTCAAAACTTACCCACTCACCAACTTAGCCCTTTAACAACACCACTACGGCCGCATTACTTTTTATTCGCCCCTTCAACGGAGGCTTTTTTCATCGCAGTTATTATTGTCTGTTAAACTTTAAGTGCTCGGCGGCTAACTTTCGATGTCTCCGTGATTTACGACGAGCCGTTTCGAAGTGTTTTATCGAGCATAAATGTAAGTTCGCTACTTGTTGAGACTGAAGGTCGAAGCGTTATGATCTCGGTATCAGTGGGTCAGTATTTTATAGGTTTCATCAATTCGATTTAGGCAGCCTCTGTGCGTGTCGTATGTTGCAGATTCAATGATATCGTCCGAGTAAAGACACAAGCTGATTCACTTCCCTAGTTATATTGATTTCTTATATATATACGCGAATACTTCACATCCAAACTACTTTTAAGGATTCTATCGCGTTTATTTAATATTTTTACGTTCCCGACCTTTCAGCTGCTTTACAGCAACCATGGTCACGGGAGGACAGGTGTTAGGCGTCTTAGTTTCTTAGTTAGAACTGGGTTACCCTCATATTGAGTTGTTGTTTTTATGCTTCCTGTAAAGCAGGCGAAACGTCGGAAACGTAAAAACATAAAATAAACGCGATAAAATTCTTAAAAGTTGTTTTATTTCAATTCCATAATTATTTTCCAACACCGTATGCAATTGTTTCTCAAACTCAAAGCTAAGGAGCCAGAAATCCTATTCATGAGGTCCACCATCCAAACCGCCAGATATATAGTAATATTGCTAACAAGTGCTTACATCTCCTAAATGACTATAAAAAAAAATGCATGTTATTACCCACCGTGCCCAGAAATATAGTTCAAGACACGACATACGCCCGATGAAAAGCGTATTCTGAAACAGTGTTAAGTGGAGGAGCGAAGGCCATATATCTAGCGGAGGAAGGAGCGATGTCGTCGAACAGTAGTTTCGCATCTGCGGGCGTGGGGAGGGGGGGCAATGATCCATTAATCTGGCAGAAGCCCATGTGGCGCCAGCGTCCTACCTGCCGACGCGACGCCCGGACGCCTACCTAACGACATAGATCGTACGTTCCAACATGTGCGAGTGTTCGTAGTTTTAATAAATTCGGATGTAGAGTTACTTATATACGTGTATGGTAGAGATACTTTTAGATTTATACAAGCTAAACTATTTAACTGAAACGTTAAAGTGTTAGTCGGGTAGTCTCTAAGAAACTTTTAGGCTTGACGACTAGTGAAGTTTTTTCTTTATAGTCCTAGATCATAAATTTTAACTAAACTTAAACATGTGTAAGTGGTATTTTACATGTAGTATTTCCTTCTAAGTAATTTAAGGAAAAAAATCAAACATTTACGACGAAACCGTTGGCAAATTGTATACTTACTACATATCAATTCTACATATAAATTGTATCTGTTAAGTGAATTTACATTCAACGCTCCACCGTGCACACGGAAATGGACGGTTTTATGCAAAACGTGCAAGTAAAGTTTGTCAAACGAAATTTTTTGGACAAACATTCTTCTGACAGCTAACGTCATTGCTGTTTATCACCTAGTAAAGTTTCCTGTAAAGAAATATTGTCCTAGATTTTATTGTAATCTGCAGTTAAACCAAATCATATATTTTTTTTCTACGACAAAATTAATTTCATGCCTTCTATTTATTCACGGCTATAACAATGAAATTGGTGGAATCGTAGATATGACGCATCTACGCCTAGTGCGTAGTACCTTCGTAACTGCTGTCGTTCGACCCGGAGCGGATCGTGATTCCGGATATAATTCCGGATAAGACTTTCCGCCTATTTATTGGTCATATGTAGTAGTAGACTCACATGAATACGCACTACAGCCTTGGTAGTAGGTTAATGACGGATCATTCCACTGCTACGAAACGACGTAGACCCCCTACTACACGATAATAAAATGAGCTGAGCATCGAGTATAGTAGTTTTTGGAATGCATCCCAAATTATAATTATCTTTACTTACTCATATATATATGACTTACACCTATGACATCATATTTACATGATAGAGAATTTTAAAAATATTATTCTATTCTATGGTCATTATGATCAAGTTTATTGTGAGCTGTAATCTTAAATAAAATCGCAATAGGGTAGGCTTTTTGGCAGGAAAAGGAAAAGTTAAGTTGTCAATTTTGTTTTATTTTCCGAAAACTGTTTTAATGAATTAAAATGTGTTATATTATCAGTGGTAGGTATATTAACAATTGTGTGTTTATAAACGTGCAAAAGTATAGGAAAAAATATATAACAATGGAATAGAATTTTTAGGTTTCCGATAATTTGCCACATATTGCCGATAATATATCAGTAAAGTCCACGGTATGTGGTTTTCATACAGCGATATCAATATCTTAGGGTAACTATTAAAATGTGAAAAATATAACTGAAAGGCACAGTCATTGAACAAAATAAAAAATGCTGTAGAGTCGTCCTCTATCCTCTGCCTAGAATATATTATACAACTAGCTGTTGTCCGCGACTTCTTCGGCGTCTTTAATTTATTTAACTTTTTCGTATTTTTGAACTGATTGAAATAAAACAAACTAAATGTAAAGCAACAATACATTAATGAAACCCGCACCCAAATCGGTTAAGCCGTTTTAGAGATTAGCGCGCACAAGCACTAAACAGACACGTTTTAATTATAGATTACACAGCACATATTTATTGATATCAACAAAAACGTCACAGGTACACTGAAGCTTAAATATGAATTGCATTGGCTTACACAATTTTCAAGGAGAGTTCCCGAGTTTATTGTTTTAAATGTTGTTCGTATAAAAACACTGGAAACAGAAGTACGAAATAAGTTCGTAGCGCCGGTGAAGCGGTATGATAATTGTGGCAATTTGCTGAGCGCAATTCGCTAAGTGGAATATTTTACTTATCCTCTCGGCGTTCCACGAGGCACGGCTGGCTACCGTCTTATACATTGAGATGTATCGCTGACATTCATTACTCTACACACACACACCTCGTTAAAACCGTGTGTGGATACGTAAACTAGCTATGGATTGTACGGCCCGGGCGTTGTTTTGAACTATCATCATGGAAAACTACTTACCTAGAACGATGATAAAAAATAATCAAAAGTGCAGCCTCCGTATCTCTTATAAAACCCCAAACTTTCAGTTTATATGGAAACTTAAACTTTTGATTTCTTATATTTACGCGAATACTACACGTTGAAATATATAACCTAACAAATTTTATCCCGTTTATTTTATGTTTTCTTACGTTCCCGACCGAACCATGGCCATGGGAGGACTGAGGTGTTAGATGCCCTAGCGTCATAGTTAGAAACTGGGGTACCCTCATATTTAGTTGTTGTTTACAGTCCGATTCTACACAGAATGTGCTCACAGTGCCTTGAGGTCTTGCAATGGTGCGCTTGGTTAACACCTCAGTCCTCCCGTGACTATGGATGCTGTAAAACAGCCGAAACGTCGGAAACGTAAAAAGATATTAAATAAACGCGATAGATTTCGTAAAATTAGTTTTATTACAATAGAAACCTAAACGACAAAAATGTTCTAACTTTAGAAGAGAAATACGATTTATTTTCTAGGTGTCATGCTCGAATGCAAAACTAACTGAGGTATACTGGAATATGCATGCATGCACTGAGCATCGCATCGCGTCGGAAGCGCGGCGTCGCCGATCCCGGCAACTGCAACGCCATATTTCAATCGCTGAATTGACACATTGCTCCTCCGATGCAAAGTTTCGTGCGAAAACTTCAACATGGCATATTTACTTAAGGTATACCCCTTGAAACATACCGATAGCTCCTTGACGAGTGGAAAGTTTTATTCATACAGATAGGTCATGCTCTAACCGATGAAACTTTTCACATAAATTGGCGGTCATTCCACGCGAATATGCTGACTGAGGGGGTAACAAATATACCAACTTGGGATGTTATAACAGCGATATGTAAGTTCTGTGATACTTCGCCATTAAGTTTATGGAAACGACCGTCGAGATTACATCACACTTTCTGAAAGCTTTATGTAATTCTTCTTTCTTCGTTATCTCCGACGATAGGTAGTCGGATGAAATTTTTACAGTATTCACATCATTCTATTAATCAAGGAGACTAATCTCGCAGCAGTTGTAGAAATTCGTCTTTTGGGGAAAATTTGCGAATGAAAAATCGAAACGCAATCTGTCAAGCCGCTCCCTAATTCCAATATAATTAGCGGGGGAAGTTTTCACGCGTGGGAGGCGACCGAGCGACAATGACGCGTTAAAATGATTAATTTTTGTAGAACCGACGCGGCTAGTAGTCGGATGCGGAGTGCGCCTTCCGAACCGACGATTAATCTTTCTCTATGGGCCATTGTACCGCGATCTCGGTATTTTTTCTGTCTTACAATACCATTAAGAAACTGCCACCGCTAGTTGGTGCTTCACGGCTGTTCCCACCGCCTCGTCGTTAGGCCCATTGAAGGATTGAAAAGGTGTTTGCGTTCCTGTGCGGGAAAATAGGTCTCCCCTCGGTTTTTTTAAATGGTATCTCGGGATCACTTAGCCTTCGATAGTTATTATACGCCGAGAATGTTTTAATCTTCCACCGTCATTCGCTGACAATGGATCTTAGGCAAATTTTATGCAGTCATTCCCTCTTCAAGATATTTTTAAAAAGATTTCCTTCCGTTCAAATATGATGCAAGTCTATTCGAAATTACACTGACGAAAAGTGCATTGTAGCGGTGGATATAATAAATGAGGTGAATTTGTAATATTGTTGAAGGAAATAATCATAGAATGGGCTCACTAAAGAATCAAAGGTCGGATCGAGAGTGTAATGAGCAGATGTCAGATTTAAATCTGGGAGCACGCCAACTGTTCCGGCAAGCTTATAGGTACTTAAATTAAATTCGCTTTATATTTTTCACAAAGCAATTATGTACGCGTATTTTATTCTAAAGTGCAATGAAAATGAACTGAGATTAATGTCATTTCTTAAATTTATTCATTTATTTGCATGAAAATATCATAAAATAAGCGACAGCCGTTGGGGCAGAAAGGTTGTGTGTAGTGTTGGCGGCCCACAATGTGGACAGATGATGATATCACACGTGTCATAGGAAGCCAGTGGAAGTCACGGAAGGACGTGTCGCATGAAAGTCATTGGGGAAAGCCGGATTTTCATGAAACTTGGCATGAAGATAGCTTACAAAGTAATACTTCGGGTCACGACATAGGTATACCATATATCTTCTTTTTGTCCTGGAATATGAAAGGGTTCTCCCGGAATAGTAAAAAAAAACAAATCCACGCGTGCGAAGTCGCCGGCACTACGTACTGTATAACACTATACGTAACACGCAATGAATCCATTGAATGAATGAACGAATACACATGCGTGCTCGATACCACGGATTCCAGGATTTATATCCGAGTCCGTATAAATCACGATAATGTTCCAACTAATGTCCCGTGCTTAGGTGTAACTTTGCACGGCTGATGTATGCAAGCAATAGTAATAGCGCCGAAAAAAAAATACCACTATCGATTATGTTAATATTATAGACGTTACAAAACTGTCAAGCAAACATTTACGTTTTGTATGACATAAGAAACTACTGTCATAATTAATCAAAAAAACACACTTCACTAAAAAAGATTAAAAACGTCCAAAGGTCAAAACTAATTTGTTTCCTATTTAAAAAAGGAATCCGTTAAACATATGCATAGAACATTCGAAAAAGATTGTTCGTAGACGAGTTTCTCATGCATTTTGTTTTTTTTTCACCACTATGAACGTACAGACGATTTCCTGGCAAGTTAAAATTTATAAACGTCGTCTAATTGAATCATAGTAATTAAGTTGATTATGCTAATGAACACGGATGTTACCGATAACTAGTCGTCCTAGTCGTACGGATCACGGCCTTTGATAACTAAGATCGCCATTTATTTTCCAATGCAATAGGTATATCAGTTAAAATGACACCTATGCCTCTTCAGTGACACAGTTAAAGTTTCACCTATACTACCTATATACATAGCTTTTAGTAGGTATATAAAATGTGTAATACCTATAAGGAAGGTTAAAAAGAATGTCACGGATAACGTTGATATTATTAAATGCCTTTCTTTTGCTTGCAACCGGTGCTTGGGAGAAAATTAAATGAGAATGAGGCAAGGAAAAAAAAGAAGATAAAAAGCAAGTAGCAGTTAAGTAAGGAATTATAAATCCTCTAACACAGCAACATAAAAAACCGTACATGTAATATTACAGACTATTTTGTTAAAACATAAATAGTCCTCTAAAAGTCGCTGGCCCAACGCTACCTCAAAGTGTGAAGAACGTACGAGTTTACCGTAGGTTATTACTTATTTTATTCCATAATGATTCAGTTTCAGCATTCAACTAGTCGTGGGTATTGCTTATCGCGCGGCCTCGCCCGTGCCGGCCGTGTCGAGTTATAATTAGGTACCTACAATCACTTCAACCCGTAATCAGGAGTGACCAATGCGTATTGAGGAAATGTTTATGTTCAGCCATTGGCGGCGTGCTAGACGGTTAAGGACTGACTCGATCGAGCGGGCGTTTTGTGTCATCTTGTATAACGAGAATTACTTAGAGCTCATAGATTATGATGTACTAGGTACTAGATTGGGTCCTCGCAGCAAACACTGTGTTCCTGCACTGTGGTTCCGGAACCACATTTTTTAGAATCATATTGTAATTTAGAGTAATATATGTTACAATGTTAAGGCCTGTTCTACCAATGTGCTCACAAACCCTATCCACAACTTATATGACGAATGGCTCAAACAAATTCTGTAAATTCCACCTTGTTGTAACTATGTTTCTGAACTCGGAGAACATTCAATCAGAAATGTTGAAGACAACTCTTCATATTCTGAGAAAAGAGAAATTATGAAGCTGCCGCAGCTGAATATGACGACATACTTATTCAAAGCATAGCCCCAACATTATCAAAATTTTCAAAAGATACAAAATTTATATCAAATCCACCTAATAATTATATGATCCTAAAACAATGTCAGAGATATATTCACCTTACAGAAGACAGAACAACAGTTAGTGGTAGCTACTACGTATTCCAAACCGACACCACAAAACTTTTCTTAACGGCGTATTAATTTTGTATTCATCCAGACAACTGAATCATTGGTTTGATCACAGCGAAGCTAAAACTAAAATAAGGTCTCATTAGACCGCTTTATCCGTATCGTGGGGGCGCCAGTGGTTTCCCAACCCGGCAACCTCAGGTGGGCGACAAATGATTCGTAATGACGTATTCAAATCAGGACGACTCGATCCGACCTCAGCACAATCGAATTAAGAAAATTCCAATGTTTTATTAAGTTAAACTTCGCTTCGGCAGGGTCTAAGTGAATTTATTTCTACTTAGTTATCGGCTCCGGGAAAAGTCATCTTGCTAACGTTTCGGTAAGTTGAATAATTAAATTTGTCACTGGCGGTTGACGCGTCACTGGATTTTCTTCCAAAATTGTTGGGGCCGTCACGTCTGCGGGTCCCCCACCACCCCTGCCGCCGCCCAAATTCCCCATTGTGTAATTCTGATTGTCTAATTTGAATTATTTATTGTTTGATTTCACACTTCGAAATGTTGCGAAGTTTCTTTGGTATTTTCTTTTATTTAGAATAAAGATTTTTAATACAGGTATGTATAAGTTGTAATAATAAAAATATTAGCGCTTTTTAATGTCCCATTATTGGGCAGGACCCTCCCCTTAATGCGATGGGAATTAGGCCATAGTCCACCACGCTGGCCTAGCGCGGGTTGGTGGACTGCATACGGCTTACGAGGCCTTCTGTGAGCCATGCAGGTTTCCTTACGATGTGTTGCTTGATTGGTTTAAAAATAAGATTCGCATCTGCTGACGTCTGAACCTGCGACCCACGTTATCGAGGCGAGTGTTCTACCTAGTTGGATATCACTGCTAGTTTAGGTTACGAACTTTTTAATCAAAAGGGCCACGAGGTTACCAAGACGTGTTACGTAAAACAGGGTACGTAAATGGAGTTCGGTGGGTTCCATAATCCATTCATCTAATAACAGTACTAAATTTTTATATGCGCATACATTCAGTATGTGTATGTGACGCATTGTCTGACTGGCGGGGCGAAGGACATAGGGGGGGAGGGGGGTTCGGTTGACACTACAAATAGTAATATACAGGACTGCAGCTATATTGAGTTCAATGTCGAAATTTTCAAAAGAGTTGTACCCACTTAAAATTATATGTGAGTAATATAAGATTTTATTAAATAAAAAAAATATTTTAAGAACCGCACCCAAATCGGTGAAGCTTTTTCTGAGATTAGCGCGCAATTACGCACAGATAAGCATACCAAAATTCTAACAATCATTGGGTTCTGTTGCGGTGATATATGCATCCAATAATATTATTTCTCATATATCTTCCATGTACGGACTGCGACATTAATAATATATTTATAGGTATATATTATTTACCTACATAGTACGCGAATTACCTTAATACATAACTGCCTACTGTTCGGTATTCAATATTGGTTTTTCCATAATGAAACTCATATAATAAGTAATTCGTAAGCATACTATACTTTTGTAATATTAAAATTCATTTTGAAGGTCCTGCATGTGTGCACCCAGTATGTCACCCTAGGAGAATAGTCGCACTGAATTATTCAACAATCGGTTATTCAGTCGGTCCGCTTCCACGTTTATTGATTACAAATTTCAGTTTATTTTTACAAAAAAAAAACGTTTAGCTTCGGATTTGGTAGAAAAAAATTAGTTTCTTGCAATATAAAATGTTGTTTTTTTAATAGTTAGGATTAACCTTTGCTCCATAAAAATATTTGAAAGAGCATTATTTATTATTAAAAAAAAACCCGACTCGACTATCGTAACTAATCAGCCGCCTCGTCAATCCCATAGAGAACAATTCGGCAATAAACCGCGGATATCATAAGACATTCGTAGATTGTGTAACGGTATATATAATAGCTGTGGAAATTCGACAAATTTAAGTCGGCGGCATTATAGGGGACGGCGTAGACGGTTAATTCACCCTATAAGGGTCGCAGTGGCGCCGGGGATCCTGCCGTAGACAAAATTCCTAAGTACCGATGTCTTGCCGCTCCGATTTGTGCGGACTATAGACGTAAAGTGTTGCTGGAACGACCGGGAATTTGGGTTAGATACTTTATAGGGCGGGTAGCAATGTTTTTAATCGTCTTCGAGACTTTACAGTGTGATTCAGAAAGGGTATACTAACCTTTAAATCTGCGCTTATTTCTCGCATTTGTAATCGTTATGTGAATTTCGATAATCACAAAAAATTACAAATGTGAGATTTTTTTTAATTCGACATATCGAAATTATAAGTTCACCATAATGGTTACAAATGGTTTTAAGGTTAGTATACCACTTCTAGATCATTCTGTATTATATTGCTAAATTAATAAAAAAAAATACAACCGAATTGAGAACCTCCTCCTTTTTGAAGTTGGTTAAAAAACAGGGCTACTCTCAGCATTCATAGCACCTTTGACCTATTTTCAATGGTATTTAATAGTTTTTTTTTAGAGAAAATGTGCTTTGTAAATGAATAAGAAATGTTTGTTAAATATATTTAATTAATATAATGATTGTGGTTGGCTTAAATTGAATTGGCGGTTAAAAATTAAATAAATCTCATGTGAAAGCGTTAACTGTGGCTAAATATCCGCTAACCACTATGGGAGAAGTCTGTAAATTAAAAGTTGCGGTTACCTTAAAACTAGATTTACTTTCATAGGTATCAAGAAATTCATAAAATAACTTAAGGATAATTATTTTAACCACAGATTAATCTTGAACTAAACGTCGACCAATCTCTGTTTGTATACCCACAGGTATTTACATACGAGTAGATTAATATAATAAAAAAGTAATAATTCCTAGTACCAGCTCTTTTAATGTCCCACTGTTGGGCACATGCCTCTCAGGTTAGGCCATAGGCCGCACTGGGCCACGCGCTGGCCCAGTTCGGGTTGACCCACTTCATTCAAAATGTTTTCCTTCACCGTTTATCAAGTGATAATCGTGGTTGAATATGAGATTCGCACATTAAATCGAGAAATGCCTGATATGCGAGCCAGGGTTTGAACCTGCCATCCTGGTTACCGAGGCAGTCATTCTACCAACTAGACTATCACAACGTAGATTGATATAATACAGGTAAATGTATTATTCAAAGATGCCCATATTTTATGAAATCCCGTTCCATATTCCTGACGCTTCAAGTCAGATTATATTTCTGTCGTTCCCCGTACAAAGTACCATATTCGGTACCCGTTCAATCTTCACTGGCGCGTGACGAAATACGGCCGTGTAAACCATAATACGAATGTACCGACGAAAAAAAAAACAGGTAAATTACGTGAAAAGCGTACGTGACGTCACAGTGGCAGAAAATTCGATTAACTTAGTTGCCCGTCAGCATACTATATATCTTTACTGCCCATAAATTATATTCGTGAAATTATTATATCGGATACATAATATTGAGGCCCCTATAAATATATTAATATATTTCTATAAATAAGTTTGGCACGGGATATAGATTAAACTAGCAGTGTCTGCGACCTCATATACACGTGGACTTTAGTTTATTTGGCTATCCCGGAGGAAACTTTCCGCTACCTAAAATATTTATAGGCTATCACCATGCTGAATTTCATCAGAATCTGTCGTGTAGTTTTTTCGTGAACCGCGAAATGACGGAAGAAAAATAAAAAAAACGTGGATTTAGGCTTTTCACAAAAAGAAATCCCAAATTTTATATTCAATGTCTTTATATACTACATAAGGTAGTGTGATATTTTTTTATCTGATTAATTTCACACTTCTACATCTGACCAACTCAGAGTTAATAGAACTTTGAGGTAAATAATTGGGAATTGAAGCTATTCAAACGACAAATAAATTTTAACCAAATCCGGATCTGTGAAGTCAAAAGAATAAAATTAACGATATACGAGTATGAGCAAATAATTTACCTACTACATAAAAAACTGAACTTCTTGACACCCGTACGTACTCATATATCAAACTAGCTTTTTCCCGCGGCTCCAAACGTGCAACTATAGCTTTTTCGCTGCAACTCGACACCCAATGCCCATAGAGTGATTAAGCAAAGCCTTATCGATAGTGTAGCTTTATATCTGTGAAAGAATTCTGTTAATCGGACTAATAGTTCCAAAGATTAGCCACTACAACTTTACCTCTTTATAATATTGGATAGATTTATCGCTTAGTATTAAAAGATTTTTGTTACTAAAGTGTACTCTACAAACTTTGTAAGCTACTACGATTTCACACTCGCTTCGAAACTCGGAAAAGTCGAGACCATATCTCGCTTTCGTGATGGGAACGCAGCGCGGCGGCGATCAACGCGAGCTTGTCACTTTTATAGCTCGCGTAATTCATGGTAAGGGCTTCTGGCGACAAATCCATCAAAGCGTCGACAGGCCATTTGTTGCGTGTGTTTTCACGCTTGATAAATCGCAAGAGTTGTCCACATTCACGCGATTTATGTACACGTTCAATTGTTGTACATCACATAAAGTTAATTGAACGTACCTAGTTGATAACTTCCAACTTTTATGGCCTCTTAGGATAATTCACTCCAATACGCGTTTCATCAAAATATGTCCGGCAATGTGATAACATAGGCATGGCAGGCCTCTTATTATTACAGTGGTAGTCACAATTTATGTGAACGACATATAAAAAAATCCAAAAAAAAAATTAAAACAATAAACCCTATGATATTAAAAATATACTTTAAAATTCGCGAATCCATGTATATATTTTCCATAATAAAATGAGACCTCGTAATACTACTGAACACTCAACGCCGCTTATGGCAATCTGCATTTTGACGCGCATACAGAAAAAAAAACTATTTTCTAAATCGATATTTACATACTGGAACTTACGTCCAGAATTTATTAATTTGACGTCAAACGTGTCACTTTGTCGTTTACGTAACGCGAAATTATCCGTTACAAATCCGTTGAGAAATATGTGTGCACCCGAGTCCCAAGATGATATTGCACACTTTGCTTCGATGATTAAGTTTCAAAGTGCACGTGTTTGTGGAACGTAGCTCACGCGCCGCGAGTGGCACTTTTCACACGGCACGCGGATATTATTTATGGACTGTTTTATAGCTAAACTTCATTCGTTGCCGCGGTCGCTTTTATTCCTTCGACGGGAAAAAGTTGCCAGATTTTATTGCCGGTGTGAGATAGGACACGTTATTGCGCTAACTTTCAATGATGGCGGGAATTAAAATAGTTTATTTTTCGTGGTCAACGGTGGCCAAGCCCGGATATCGCGGTGACTCTTTAGTTTATGACCGTCTATTATTAGCGTCTCTACCTCAATCCCCACTTTAGTGCGTACTATTGAGTAGTAATCGCACATTGGAATGTGAACGCACACTTCGTGGATGAATATGAACCCATATTAAGAAATGATACTACTTAATATGCAAGTTGTTTTGAGATACGAGTGGTTATTAAAATTGAACATTGAAAGATTATTAAAAATAACAGATACCTATTCCTTTATCCCTTTTTATAGTTGTTAAAATCGAAACCTTATAGTTGCAATTGTCGATGGATCCGTAATCGCAACTCGACTGCAACCGGTTTATTCTACTTTATTATTTAAATTAATAGCAACGGATGGCCATGCACAATATGCATCGTTAAATCGGTGTGCAATTCTCGACTAACTCGTCTTCATGTTGAGCTCGTTATACACTAGTTCGAAATCGACGAATTTGCTGTAATTTCTTAAGGAAAATAAAATAGTAAGCCCATGTTGATACATTTAAATAAACGCAAATCACCCATAAGTTATGCTTAAATATGATAGATCATTACAACATTTTACACATTACATTTGGCGACTGCTTAACAGTGTAATATTGTGTTACCTTAATCATTTAAAAAAATAAAAATACTTGAACTTTGGATCGACCTGCAAACCATAGAAAGCTAATTCTTTATGAGATTTATGCATGAAGATGAAGAAGACCACAAATGGCCACCGGAACTTGTCAGTGATACGTATTTCACGGGTTGCGCCAAGATAATCTCGATTATGTTCGTTAAGCGACTATGACACAGCAAATTTAAAGAATTGGTTCTGAGGAATATGGTACCATCGAACTGATCTGATGATAAACCCAAGAGGAAGCGGAACATTGTAATAAAACAATGTATCCAAGCCGTGTTTGGGCTTATTGAAATTGTTATGGGATGCACTTTATAGCAAGGATGGAGCTTCCCTTTATTGTACTTAAGCGAGCTTATAAAACCACAAAAAAAAATGACTAAGCCGATAAAACGCGTCTCTACTTAAGCTAATTGTACAGCTACCGCTAACAAGTGCTTATGTGTTACAGAACTCGATCCGACACAACCTGTCGCTTCACAACCGGTTCATGCGGGTGCAGAACGAAGGTACTGGCAAGTCGTCGTGGTGGATGATCAACCCGGACGCGAAGCCGGGCAAGTCGGTGAGACGGCGGGCCGCGTCCATGGAGACGTCAAAGTTTGAGAAACGGAGAGGAAGAGTCAAGAAGAAGGTACGGATAGTAATAATAATACTAGCACTTTTTTAATGTCCCATTGCTGGGCACGGGCCTCCCTTCAATGCGAGGGGGACTAGGCCATTGTCCACCATGCTGGTCCAAGGGTTGGCGGACTTCACACGTCTTTTGAGGGGTTCTTTTACTCAGCCATACGTGTTTCCTCACGATGTTTTCCTTCACCGTTTATCAATAAATGATATCGATAAACATGCTTGCAAATGAGATTTGCCCATGAAATCCAGAAATCCCAGAGGTACCAGCTAAGGTTTTAAGAATAATCAAAAGCTGTTACTGGTAACAGATCTTGGTAGGCTTTTTTGAGTTGACTTTCATCAAACGAATTTAGAACGTACAGCGTATTTCATGTTGCCCTTGTCTTTAATACCTTTCCAAAAACCTCCAATATTTTTTTAGTCTGCAATAGTTTTGTATAATTTTAGGCTGAAGCATTAAGGAACGGTGTAACAGCCGACGCGACGCCGAGCCCCAGTAGTTCAATATCCGAAAGTCTCGACATGTTCCCGGATTCACCCATGCACAGGTAACATACAAATAAATATCAACAACAATTTATTTCTTAGCGAAATGTTATTAGCTAGTCTAGATTATATTTAGTTCAGTAGTATACCACCTCTTTGGAATTGATACAGGTAGATACAATCGTGGAAAGTCCAAAAGATTGGTGGCACAAAGCCAATAATTGTAACGGGCTTGGACGCTACTTTACGGCTCTAATTTGACTTTAAAGGCACTATAATTTACCTACACGGTTAATGCGATAGCGAGGTTTGCCAAAACCGCAAACATGTATCCAACAATGCATTATTATATTATTATGTTGCCTTGGAAATATTGAAATTTAACGACCACTAGAAACAAAGTGAAGCACGCGTGATACGCTCACTCCATAATAAAACCATCAGCATAAAGCTGCGTTGACCAGCTAATAAAATTGAGTTATTACAACTCTGCTACTTTATGATAGAAGGTTTTAAATCATTCACAACCATTAGATGATGAGTTATGTGGACGCTGAATCTCGTCATTTTGCCGATATTCAACATTTTTTATTGGCGATTTATTTTATTTGGTACACTAGTAAATATATTTTGTACGGTTCGATGGGTGCTCGAAGGGCTAGCCTTATAGCCAGTATCTTATTCGTCGTTTTTGTCATCGTTTGTAGTAATAAAGATATATATCTGAGCTGACCATTCAACCCCGTTATAGTGATCGCTTCATTTAGCATACGAATTATATGTTAGCGGAAGACATAGGCATTAGATTTGCATGTTCCCCCATTACACTTCATGTTTGAGATCGTTATAGAGACCCTACTAGACGAACTAGCTTTAAGATTTCTTTCTGCCGATCATTTTGATTATTTGCCTCTCGATTGCCGATTGCTGGATCGTTTGGCGGAGCTATTTTAATAATCATTATGTTGTCATCTCCAGTCAAATTATCCAAATCGTCGTTCGAGATAAGTATTATTATTTTGACGCTTGTTCGCTTGCGCGTAGCAGCAATTTTCAGTTGTCGCCTGATTTCCGTCCGAGGGCGCCGTCCAACGCGTCGTCGTGCGGCCGGCTCTCCCCGATCCCGTCCATGATCCCACCGGACCCGGACTGGGGCACTGAGTATACCCCCTCTGGTGACTACACGTCAAACAGCGAATACTCTCAAACGGACTTCACGTCGGACGAACTTGCTGGCTCGCTCGCCGATTCCATGAAACTAGCCGGAACAGATCCATTCCTCAGCACGTAAGCATTTTGTAGTACGCTTTTACGCGTCGAGGTCGGAATTTTGGTTGAAGTCCAAACATTCGTTCTCGACTTTACTGAGACACTTGTCGTTATCGCCTTGGCCCTAGAATACGCTTTGCTTCATTTAGATTTCCCTTAGATTTAAATAATTTTACGACATTTATAATTTTGTTGATGTCACTAAGATTTAGTGCATTATCGATTGATTATATACTCATACAACGTTTAGCTGAATGTGTCTGGATAGTACTTAGTTTTGTATATTGACTTGATATTCGCTATCTGTCGGTGACAAAATCGTCATATTGATCTGATAACGTATATTTTCCCAATGAGGTCAATATGGCTTAACAAGTTATTCAAAACATTTTCACAAACCATCTTTAAATTTTCTAGTAGCCAAAGACAGAGAATATTAGAAACGTGTATAATCATATTTTCTCTAAATGACTCTTCTGACTTTAGCAATCAGTTTAATATAGCCCTAACACATGCGACAGTAGCTCTAACGCGTCACTGAAATGTAAGAGAGTCTTAAATGTCATCTTTTTTATCGCCTCATGTACCTTCAGGTACGTTCCAACGACGTCATCGTCATCGTCTGGCGGCAGCTACCGGTACGGCGCTTACGGCTGCCCCCGCCACCCGCACGGTGGTTGCGCGTGCGCATCCATGTACCCGCACCCCGCGCACCCCGCTCACCCCACTCATCCGCACCATAACGCGATGGACTTCGTTAGGCCGCCGCCGCCCGCGGACCCGGCTGACATTATGCAAACAGGTAAATCAGTTGTGCTGTACTCAATCAAACTAATACGAACTAATTCCCCCACCTCCATTCTATCGTCGGTCGCCAAGACGCACGGGCAAGTGTTATCCATACACAGTGGACATTCCTTCGGTACGTACTAAGCGATTTGCTTCTACTTTCATCGTGCGAACTGCCAAGGAATGGAACACGCTACCGGTGTCTATGTTCCCCGTTGACTTCAATCTGGGTGTTTTCAAGTCGAGACTGAACAGGTACCTTCTAGGCAAATATGCTCCATCGTAGATCTCATCGTCACTTACCATCAGGTGAGAACGAGATCAAATACTTGCCTATAATGTAATAAAAAATAAATAAAAAAAACTTGTGTGGAAAGTGGTTCAAGCTAAGCAAGAGTTTCGGTTTGACTTCCAGACCTTGAGATTCAGTTTTAAGCCTACAACCAGATGAGTTATGGGAATAGAAGAACCAGGATTGAAGGTAGTAAAAGAGATATATTTGGATATAAAAATATAAGGAGCCTAAAAATACGATGTAAAAAAACAGGTGTCAAGAAAGTTGACAGTCGCAACTTTCTTCTAATGGATATTATAACCTTTTTGCTATTGGAATGTGGTTCTCATACTCCAACACAACCATCGCTGATTATCTCAATAAGTCTTTGATGAAGTGTATTTAGATGTAACGTGGCATAAGCCCGTTGAAATATATAACCCTTGACTTGACGCCTGAAATAACTTGAGTTTAAAAAAAATATGCTTAATTAAAATAGGGCTTTGATTTTCAATTACTCACATTTTATTGCTAATGTTTTGGATAGGTAAAAATCGTAATAGGAGTGTTATTTATTACCGACCGAACTCTTTACTTTGTGGTTATTAGCTATACAATAAACTTAACCTATCAATTGTATTTAGAACGATGTATTCATGCAAGCGTTTACGTGACCGTGTACTACATTTAAAATCATTTTTAAAACCGCAAACGGTAGGTGTGAAGTTCATTATAAATCATGCTTTTAAATGCCTTTCATTGGGCAGGATAATGATAAGCGGTAAAATGACAATGAGGTTAACCGAGTTGATCATTCTTTTATATACTCAATGTACATATTTTTTCATTAGTTAGGTTAATAAATAATATGAGTAAGTAGGTATGATAGTAAAATAATAGGTACTACTATCTCTGTCCACTGCGGCAAAACATAGTCGGAAGAAGACTATAATAAAATAGATATGCTGTTAATTTATATATTCGTATTTTTTTTACATTGTCAGACGAACATATCTACTGTACGGTGGCAAACTAAGCAACGTTTGTATAATGAGTAGGTACCGTACAATGGACGGGGGGCGAGCCCCGTATATAATTCTTATTCTATTCTTTCTCTTCTTAAACATCTATGACTCGGGTAAAGGTATACAAAACATTCGCCCTCATCATAATTTTTTTTTATTCTACTGGTTCTAACAATCAGTTTCTCATACATTTCTTATTTCTTTTGGCTTAGTTTACATAACCGATGCGTGATTTCAATCACTCGTTATGTAACTGCTCAAGTATTTCGACAAAATTAATTCAAAAATATTTGCTGTTAAAATCTATGTATATTTACATTGTACCATTTCGATTTTGTCTCCAGAGAACAGTCAGACGCAAATGGTCACGACATCAGACGCCGCGTTGATGAACGGCGGGATGATGGTGCAGGCGGGCGCTATGCCCACAACTGTTATGGGACAGATCATGGGAGCGCTGAACACGGGGCTCGCGGAGGATTTGAATATTGAAACGTTAGAGCATAGCTTCGATTGTAATGTCGACGAGGTAAGACAAATTGTCATTTCAATTCAATTCGCCTTCAGCCATACCAGACACTACTACTACTATTATCAGCTGAGAGACGTCCACTGCTAGACATAGGCCTCCCCCAATGATTTCCACACATCACGGTCCTCGTATCTCCGGCATCCTGCTACGCGTGTGATATCATTTGGTCCACCTTGTGGGGGGCCGTCTTACACTACATCTTCCGGTTCGTGGTTGCCGTTCTAAACCTTTCTGTCCCAACGGTCAACGTTTCTGCGAGCTATGTGCCCCGCCCATTGCCACTTCAACTTTGAAATTCTTTGAGTTATTTCGGTTTCTTTAGTTCGTCTACGGATCTCGTTATTTCTGATAGTCACTCTCAGTCCTCATAGGACATTAACCGAAGAAATCTGTGGTTACTAAACTATGCTTAAGTATAATTAATGCAGTCTAGACTGTTATAAACCATAGAAGCTTGAATGGTAGTATGAGGCGAAGATCAAATTAAAGCTTCGGTCTTTCTATCCTAAAATAATGTTGGGACGGGATTCGCCAGTCTCGGCGTGCTAGCCTTAGCCTGCCCGATGAAACTAAACATGTTGCTCCCTTAATAGCCTAGAGTTTCAATTTTGATACCAATCTTTTAAACCGAATGTTCACAATACTATTAGTTTTTTTTTATAGGTTGGCTGTACGTATTTTACTGTTGTATAATATTCTTTCCAACAGAATTAAAAAAAAATCAAATGTCATTATTATTAAACACAGTAACATTAAACACAGTAATATTAAAAATAAATCAATTTCGTAAATCAGGCTACTAAGGGTTAATAAATCGCCCTAATTCTAGTGTAGTGACCGAGCTCCGTTCAGTTGAAGAGTATCAGGAGTACAAAATAATACACCTTTTGACGGAACGTTTCGAATTATTTTCGTTAATTTCGGTTTGCCAGCAAGTGAGAATATTTCTGTTGCTATTTAGCATAGACCTTTAACATTACATTCCTTGCAGGTGATAAAACACGAGCTTAGCATGGACGGGTCCCTCGACTTCAACTTTCAGCAGCACAGCGGGATGGCCGCTGAAGCGGAGAGCCAGTTCATTGCGCCCGCGCCGCCCGTCCCCACCACCCTGTCGGGCGGCGGCGCCCCCCGTACTCCCTACTCCGTCGCCCCCTCCTGGGTCCACTGAACACCACGATAGAACATTCGGACCAGTTACCTACTTACCAGAAGTTGTTCACACGACTCGCATATACAAATCGTTCGTGACTTTGTTAATTCGCATTGTAGTCGAGATTTTTTGTTCTTATCACGTTAACTAATGTTAGAGTTTTATTAGTGTTAAATGGACGGTTAGCGATCGTTGTTGCTGTGTCAATTGTGTTAGTTTAGGCTTTAGTGTTAAGCTAGGTGGAAGCTTGTGATATAGATAGGGTACCTATTATTCTCCGGACTGTTGGACTTTGGAGGGGGGGTGAGATGGACACACTTGGAGCGGATGGACGGAGGAGTGATGCAGGTAATTAAATAATTTTAAACTGTTATTGAATTTATATACATTGGTGTTTATTCTTAACAAATCAGCGGATGGTTTACGTCAAGACACATACTTCTATTTTATATTTGTAGACGATTGTATTCTAGAATCATAATAATTTATTAGAACTTGAATATATCATAGACTAGAAACGCAGTCCACATACAATAGTTGTACAACGGTCGGGGTCGCGCACTATTCCTTTTCTCGTTTAATTATAAAAGTAATGAAACTTGCGTATACTGTAGGATATATACTTGTTTTATTCAGAGACACCTGCACATCACAATAGTTCTTTTTATTATTAAAAAGCGAACGACGCTTGCATACAATTGCCTTGTGGTCCGGGGAGAGTGTTGCTAACAATAGTTAAATATTGATTATTTATGTTTACACAAACACTACATATTGATATAAAACTTATTTTATCGCGTTATTTTATGTTTTTACGTTCCTGACGTTTCGGATGCTTTTCAGAAATCTTGGTCACGGGAGGACTGAGGTGTTTGACGTCCTAGTGTCATAGTTTGAACTGGGGTACCCTCAGTAACTTTAGTTGTTGCTTGCGGTCCTATCTACGCAGAAACGCTGCGCACTTTCTGCGTAGATCATAAGTTTTATTTCGACAATAGTTAAACCTAAAGCTGTGTTTGACTCGTTATTTCGGTTTGATATACAATAAGAGCAATAAATCGTATTACTAAGCGATAATCGTGCCGAAACTTTTCCAGTCCACTGTCTGATAAATTGTGACGGACATGTTAGAGGCCACTATCACAAGAGATTAAGTAGGTACTTATGTAACGAAAACGATATTCACTAAGTAAGTCATGCGGTGACGTAAACATTATATGTACATACCTATATCACTTCTATAATTATGTGCAAAAGTTTCAGCGCGTGCGAAATAATAATGGGAAGTCCATATATATGCTTTCACTAAAACTTTGTTCCTACAATAATATAAGCATGGAAATAACCTTGATCGAGTGTTTATAGCGTGGAAACGTTCTAGGTACACAGTGCTCAAGTTATTTGTTAGTTAGTTACAACCTACCTATAGAATATGTAATATGTTTTCTTGATTTAGTTTCAACCGGTTATTTTTAGAAAAATCTTTGTGTTTGCATTTCCATTGCTTACAATTAAACTTTGATAACTTACTTCTTGTGGTCCTGAATACCTTTTATTACATGAGTTTTATGTCATGTACTTATCGCGTCAACAACTATTTTATGGGAGCGAGCTCTACAAGATGTACAGTCAGCACAGCCAACTTCTCTATTCATAATCCGCCATGAAAGAAACCAGAGCGTAAATGAATTTTCTTTTTTTACGACAACCGCCTAAAACGGCACCCGCAAAAATATGTAGCTTCACCAAAAATCTGCAGTAAACTGCGTGTTCTCCACATTCATATTTACGACATTATCACAAAAGATAAGTGCGTCACTCATGTTTACGTTTCTTTGTACGCGGATTATGAGACGTGATGCCCTCCTTGTTTATGTAAGAACCGAAAAAAGGGGCCCTAGGTGTACCGTCGCGTCGTTTGTTTGCAAATTATATTGGCCTATGAATATTTTTTTTGTAACTAAACCACTGAACGTGCTGATTTTTTCTAGCCATCCAGTTTTATTTCGCCTCATTAATA
Source organism: Pheosia tremula (assembly GCA_905333125.1). Classification (NCBI taxonomy): domain Eukaryota; kingdom Metazoa; phylum Arthropoda; class Insecta; order Lepidoptera; family Notodontidae; genus Pheosia; species Pheosia tremula. Next base: position 3,224,467 of record HG995405.1, on the reverse strand, counting down.
TTTTTACTGGCACAAAATTGTGATTTTTATAAAAAAAATAAGATAAAAAAAATAAGATAAAATAAAATAGGTGATTGGCATCTTATACTAGGATTTTCTGTATACCCTCAGTGAAGCGTTAATTTTGTGTAATAAAATATTTAACTAGCTCAGCGAGAAATATAAAAAAAAAACTCCATACGTCATTTACTGATATGCACAACAATTATAATTAGACTCCAATTGAGCGTGGTTCGCCAGCGGTCGTGATTCAATTTCACCACTGAGCGAACCTATTTTCGCGCTAATGAGGGAGACCCGAGCCAGTAATTAATCATATCATTTCAGCGTAAACGGTGGTTGTCGCGTCGCGTCGACCGATCGCCTCCGAATAATGAATGGAATTTCACAAAAAAAAATCTCCAGAACACGACGCTAGATTAAACCCGCTTCGGTAATGACTTGTTTTTTAGGGTTACAAAAGTATGAATACGTCCTCCGCAGACGGTGAGCTTGCGGTAGAAAAAATCTTGTTAATTTTTTAATACTTGGACACTGGAGCGACGAAAGTTAATGGGGGGTAAAAACCACGCGGGGCGGGCAACTCGATTTTTAAAAGTACTGAAACGTGATTTAACTGTTCATTTGGCACGCGATTACATAATGGCTGTGTCGTTCTATAGAGCGCTTCGGGAAACGACGCGAGACATTTTTTTTATTATCAAAACAGTATTTTAAAAGAGAATAAATGTACACTTCATTAATTTTATATGCCGTTTCTTTTGGCGAGTGGAGTGGAGCGCGAGTCATCGGTCAACACCCGAGGATTTTATTAACGAGCTGATTTTCATAAAGAGGCGGGGCGCGCGGAGACGTCGTTTAAATTCCTGAACTCATCCGGTATTCCGTTCCGCTAGCGTCGTAATTAGGTGCGGGCCCACCTTTACACACGATTTCCCGGCACTTGTTAAAAGTTTTCAATTGCGTTACGAGGGGTCCTTACACGGAATTTATTCATTATATTCTCCCCTGCCCTTCTACTTAATAAAAATCTCCTTTGCTCTTTTTATACGTTCGTCTGTGTAGTTATAGGTATAAGTTTAAATATTTACCGCATGGCCTTTGATGAGTGATGAATTATACATTTATTTCAGAATTTTTATTACAGTATTAAGATTTTCATACATAACTGACTTGATTGCTTGTAGGTAATGGGTTCTCAAATTGTCAGACTCTTGTTAAACATCAATAAATTGATTAAGCTTAGGTAAATGAGAAATTGATCGACTGTTAAATATTAATTGAATGGGTTAATAGGTACCACAGTTCGTGTATACCCGTCCAGTTAAATACTGAAAAAAAAAATTGAACTATTTTTTTTATTACATTATAGGCAAGTATTTGATCTCGATCTCACCTGATGGTAAGTGTTGATGAGATCTACGATGGAGCATACTTGCCTAGGTAGGAAGGCGGCAGTAGATCGAGACGCTACATTCACTAGGCACATGCAGCGCAACTGATCTGACCCGCCATCCATGAATGGCAACACCGAACATTATTAACTATTATACTAACTAGAATTGTGTTAGTTTATATGATCACAAGTTAGGTATCGTATATATTTGATCAGCCGGCAAGAAATTTAAAACCCAATCTTATCGCTAAAGAAGAAAAAAGAAATCTCAAACGCCATCAATCCAGAAAGTTGCGGCTCAATTTTCGCGTCCAATATAAGTCTGAGGATGTAGGCGGCATATCCAATAAGATGGTGACTCTTTATTGTTTGACGGCTTGCCAGCAAGTTTGATCACTTATTTAAATGAGTACCAACATAGTTAAGGATGTCAATTTTTCATGAGCATTACGTGACCGACGCCCCTGGTTTACTGAGTTGAATATTTATCCGGTCTTATCAAAGTAGCTTTCAACATTGACAGACTTCAAGGCTGAAAGTAATAGAATTTAAATAAACGAAAGTACAGTTCAGGGGTTCGTGTAAAATAAATTCCGTACATTATATGTACTCAAGGTAAGGTTTCCTTTAATTTTTCGGAATTAATCTGATTAAAACAGCGTGTGCTCGGTTTAGTTTTTTATCGGATGCGTCTAACTCTATAGAGTAAGTCATAGAATTATTGATACAAGTAACTCCTCAAGTTGTTTTCCTTCACCGTTTTAGCAAGTGATAATCATCGTTGAAAATGAAATCCTTGAGATGCCGTGGTTCTAAACTGCGATCCTCGTTACCGAGGAAAGCGTTCTACTAGCTTGACTATCACTGTTTTTTAGGAAATATTTATCGAAACCGACCTAGACCTCACAGTTAGCTATTCATTAAAATCTTGATTGTTATAGCATATCATAATTATCTACAGGTAGGTCTCACGACTATTATTTTTAAAGTATGAGAAAGTTTAGTTCTAAAGCACAAAATTACTCACCTCGTTTCTCAAGCACTTTATTTCAAACAAAACTAGTGAAATTTGGGAGATTTGTTGTAATGAGATTTTTCAAGCATGTACGCTCGATCTAATTTGGTTGAGCTCGGCTTTAGCATTCTTCGTCGATGTCGGCCGTCGCAAATTGGATTACGTGTTAACTGTCTACCGAAGCACGCTCCCGCACTGCTAACGATTTTATGATTTTATTGCGGGCCCCCAAATGCGTTGCGATTATCGCGATACAAATTAGAGCGTCTTCCATTTTGCCGGTTTTATAGACGCGCTTTAAATGTTGGGCTGTTTAATCTTGAATATTTCTCTTTGCAATTGGCTGCTCTATGATTTTATTTTCTCAGTTTTTAACTAAAAATGAAACTTTTACTATACTTTTAGTTTTGTCATGTGTTAGCTTAACTTTAAAAAATAATACTCCAGTTTCCGCATGCTTAATTAAAACTGGACTTTTGCTTAATAACGGATGTTGAGCCGTGAAATTGTCAATTTTGTTGTATTTTCCAAAAACTGTGTTTCTTTGATAAAGTGTAATTATAATGTGTAATATTAGTGGGATATTAACCAAAGGGATTTAATATTAGTGGGATATCATTCATAAACGTGCACGAGTGAAGGAAACTGAAATAAAGTAGTATAACTTGACTTTTCAAGTTCTCCCAAGATGTTCGATAAATTTTTTATCATGATGGGTACATATCATTCAATAACAATTATCAAGAATTTTTCCACACTGGCAAAAATGGCACTATTTTGTAGTTGATTACCAACCTAAAAAAAGAAAAAGAAGTAATAAGTTTTCTATTTATGATAGACTCAGAATTCTTCTATGAAACAATGAACTAAACTAAACATTAATATCGGCAAAACGAAGATAAGACTAAGTACTATACCAAACTATACTCTTACAAAACTAGACTAACGGTTAATGGATACTTGCATCATAACTGCAGTCCATAGTCAGTTTTTATAACGCTTTCAGCACGTGTCGCGATGGGCGTAGGGCGTAGCCGACCCGCCCCCGTGCAACAAGTGCCTCCGCCCGCGCCCCGCGCACTCCCCCCGACGTCAGTGGGGCCGTCGCAAAGACGTACCCAGTTTAGTTCTAGCCAGCTGTATACTTAGTATGCTTATAGCTTAATGGGTTACTTCTCAAGTTACAGTTTTATGAAATTCAACTTTAAGAGCAAATCGTTCAAGTACTTTTGTCCTTTTACGTTTGTCGGTTTGCACCGTAGCCTGAGAATGGATTAACCATTTTCGATTTTGATTTTGGAAAGCTGGCATCGGCGAGATTGGTATATTATATTATCCAGATACATATGCCGGGAGTTTGACTTTCCGTTTATTACCGGAAACACGATAATACAATAGAAAGTACCTACATATAAACTAGTAATTTTAGTAGTAGTGTTCTGTTCAGCATGTGCTAATCATTACCTATTTAAAATAAAATTCGCACATTTAATGAGATATCATTTAACCTCTCATTTTTTTATCTGTTGATGATGACGATGTTAATTAAATGAATCCCCTACCCCCTATCAGTAAAGCTTTGGATACTTTACTTACTGAAAATTTACCGGACATCTTGGGAGAACGTGAAAAGTCAAGTTATATTATTTTTTTTCAATTTCCTTCACTCGTGCACGTTTATGAACACACAATGGTTAATATCCCACTAATATTACGCAATATTTAGCAATGTAACACATTTATTGGAAAATAAAACAAAATTTACAACTTCATGGTTCAACTATTGAATCCCTATATATAAGCGAATACTACAGATGGAATTTTAACCATTTTTTTTTCAATTCACAGTTCAATTTCCCGTCCAAAAAAAGCGTATACCTACTTGTATGTCGAGACCGTCCTTTGTTACGCAAACGGACCTCCAAAAAGTGGGATATTTAAAAAAAACAGTGTCACTCGATAAAGAATCGCCTCGAACGAGAGGAAGTGTGCCCTAAATAACACAAGAGTTAGAGGTCGCCAGGCCCCTTGTATGAATAAATTTGCGAAGACCGCCACGCCTGCCGGATCCACTCGATAACAACCGACGCCTATGCTTTATAATCCGTGACATCCGAAACTCGATTTATTATCACCATGTCTTGCCAGCGCGAAAAAACCCGATGGAATACGAATGCGAATTTGCCGTGACCACGTTGTTGTCACTTTCTTTCGTTCGAGGATAAGGAGGACTCATATCGTAAACAAAATCATTTCTACTAAGTGTCCCAAATCCAAAGGAGTTTTTAATTATTCACATTTTTTTTGCAGAATAAATGTGCTTTGTAATGCTGTTGTATAACCACAATTTACATAAGGCAAAAAATAATTGAAATTTAAAAAATAATACTACGTATTCATTTCTTATATTAACGCGAATACTACACATTGAAATAAAACTAGTTTTTCGGATTATATCTCGTTTATTTTATGTTTTTTAGTCCTTCCGTGACCGTGGTTGCTGTAAAGCAGCTGAAACGTCGGGAACGTAGAAACATGAAATAAAAGCATGATAAAATCCGAAAAAAAAAAATTATTTCAATAAAACTACATACTAAGTGCGCGGTGAAACTGTACTGGCTTGATGGCTCACAGAAAAAATAAAACACTGTATATACATAAATATTATACATAAAAGTGATCGTAATCACCTACTTCTTAACTTCCTAAAATATTTTACACAATTTTTGTTAAACCTTATATATATGCATTAAAACTTTCTATAAATTTGGATACATGTTTGTAATTGTAGCAATATTAATTTCTCAAACTTCAGACCAATTACACTACTGTGGGTTTAGCATTCATGGCTGAGTCAAAGGTCAAGACTCTTGCTTTATGCTCTTACTCACTTCGCAATTAGATAAAGGCATATTGTGGTTTACTGAAACTATTTCGTTTGCTTACATAGTACCTATGCCAGACATAGCACAATTATTTTCTACAATATACTAGATCTATCGAAATCTTTATGTTTGTCTGAGTCGGATTTTGCAAAGCGATTTTGTCTGAACGATTTTCAATGGTGTTATAGATATTTTGAATACTTCCAGGCACGCCATTGAAAAGAGCTCAGTGTTAATTAAATTGATATAGTAATCATAAAACAGCCTTACTTATAACGTAGGTACGCATTATACTCAACCTTCGATTAGTAAGTATCCCCTTTTAAAAATGCTTCAGGTAAACAAAGTAGGTGCGTAGAATTTTTTTTACTGGTGGTAGGTTTCGGCCGTGGCTAGTCACCACCCACTGAACAAAGCCATGTCGCCAAGCTGCCTAGCCGTGTTCCGGCATGATGTTCGGTGTTGCCATTCATGGATGGCGGGTCAGATCAGTTGCGCTGCATGTGCCTAGTGAATGTAGCGTCTCGATCTACTGCCGCCTTCCTACCTAGGCAAGTATGCTCCATCGTAGATCTCATCGTCACTTACCATCAGGTGAGAAAGAGATCAAATACTTGCCTATAATGTAATAAAAAAAATACATCCTACTGTCGGAATTAATTATCATTTACACACTGGAGCAAACATATCATAATTATGTAAAATAAACTGCACAATAGAAAAAAAAAAGTCCGCTGAGTTTCTTGACGAATCTTGCAGAAATATTAACTATATTGTTACGATGCGTATAAAAGAGGTGTCGATAACTCGTAAAATAGTTATCGAAGCTTCTAGAAACAAAAACGCATTGTTGGGTCCAAGGTCTCCTATCGATCTGTGAAGAAAGATCTAGAATCGCCAACAATGTTGCAACCGGCTTCCAGAATATATCTCGTATTATTTTTATTAAAATTATTAGTAAACAAATGCGAGGACAATGTAATTCCTGGAACTGAGAGTTCTCGGAATAATACCGATTTCACGAATGCAGCTACGTACACTAGAACATTCTAGCCCCTCCTTATTACCGTGTAAATAAGGTTCATTTTCCTTATGGAACATTTCTGTTTTGTGGGTTTTTGTCGACACCTTTCTGGAAAGATCCACCCTCGCTATTTTCGGATTATAAATAGTGTGCAGGACCAGCGACGAGACAGTTTCTATTTGAAAGCGATTGTGAACACATCTCTCGGAAGCGAACTAAGAAGACTATACCGGCGACTCTAGCGAATACTGTGGACTACTGTGTTTCTAAGTGATTTGGTAAATTGTGATTTGAGTGTTTACTAGTTAGTGTACTGGTGTGTACTAATTTTGCCTTCTGTGTGGAGAGCGATTAAAGTAATTTTCACGTAATCGGCATTTAATTACCCCCGCACGTAACAATTGGTGTCAGAAGCGGAATGCCGTTGCTACCACGTGAAGACGAAGGGCGTACTCCACGAACCAGACGGCAAGTGGAAATGGATGCTGCACGTCAACGTAGCCGTGAAGAGGAGGAGCCTCGGGCTAGTGCTGAGATTCCAGCAGAACCTGTGGCAGCACCAGGGGTTAGTTCGCCAGACATGAACATATCAGCACTTCTGGCCTCTATGCAGGAAATAATGAGGGCCACCCAAGAAGCTAGTCGGCAGGAGCTCAAAGAAATGATGCAGGCTAATCAAGAAGCCAGTCGGCAGGAGCTCCAGTTGATGCAGGCCAATCAAGAGGCCAATCAGAAAATGCTCCAAGATAATCAAGAGGCTACATGGCGGGAGATAAAGAATGTTATACAGGCCAATCAGAAAATGCTCCAGGATAACCAGGAAGCTGTTATGGGAAAAATCGACGCTGGCATCACTGCTCTTGGGGAAAAAGTAAAAATTCTCGAGAACCAGTTGCAAGTAGTTTCCCTTAAAAACGAGACCCTCGAAGATCGCTTGCAAATACTAAATAAGGAGGTTGTCCTGAATAAAGATACCATAGAAGACCGCATAAAAGCCCTTAATAAGGAGATGATAAAACTGAGAACTAGTGGACCTATTACAGTGGCTTCACCATCATCTGCAAAACTGGACCTACCACACTTCGATGGGACTTCGTCGTGGTCAGCGTTCAAGTACCAGTTCGAGGTACTTGCAAGTGGTAATGGCTGGAGCAACGAGCAATCTTTCATGGCTCTTACGCTTGCTCTACGTGGGGATGCTTTATCGATTCTAGAAAACCTGCCGCCTGAAAGACGAACGCTGGAGACACTAATGGAAGCGTTAGATACGCGCTACAGTGACAAGCACCTGGAACATGTCTACCGAGTGCAACTCCGTGAGCGATCACAGAAGGCTGGTGAAAGCCTCCAGCAGTGGGCTCAGGATATAGAAAGGCTGGTGCGTCGGGCTTACTCATCGGCACCAGAAGTTATCGAGGTGACCCTGCTGCAGGCATTTGTCGATGGCATAAGAAACTCCGAAGTTCGAGGCGCTGTAAAATTGGGACATCACCAGTCCCTGAAAAACGCACTCGCTCATGCTCTTGAGGTGGAAGCTGTGCAACAAGACACGAGGCTACATAAAGTAAGAGGGGTGATTCCAGAAGAGAAGAAGTCTCGGTTTGTCCCCACGTGCTATGAGTGTGGAGAAAAAGGGCACATTCGGCTCGAATGCCCTAAGAAAAGGAGAAGGGTCAAGGACACCGCGACCCAGGACGGACAAGATCAAGACATTCAGTTAAACTAAAGGTCGCCAGGGCCGCGGGGCGGGCGCTGGCTGGTCATCATAAAGCCCCAACAGTGACCATTACTCAAGTCTTTAATGGGAATAGTCTGATACTCGAGGGCACCGTAGATAATAAATCATGTAATTTAACAGTGGATACCGGAGCATCACGAACCATTGTGAGACCAGAGCTACTGAGACGCACCATAATGTGGAATAGACGATCTCCAAAATGTCATCTTCAGACAGCCACCGGCCAGCCAGTTTCCGTCCTCGGTGAAACAGATGTTAAGTTAAGAATTGGTGACCGAGTATATCTCCAATCAGTTTTGATTGCTAATATAACCGACGATTGCATTTTGGGACTGGATTTCTTGAAGAATCATCAGTGTGTTTTGGATGTTGCTAAAGGAGTGTTAAGGTTTCCTGACCAAGAAGTTTGTTTGCAAGGATCACGCTCGTGCAACATTTATTGTCTGACGGACACTATACTGGCTCCGAGATCAGAAAACTTGGTAATAGTGAAATTTCCTCGTAATATTAAACAAAGAAGATGCCTCATTGTGGAAGACACTGGAAATTACCCACATTTGATTACAGCAAGGACTTTACTAATGTCGAACGGAATTACTAAGGTGAGAATCCTTAACCTTGGTAATGAAGAAGTTCACCTGAAGAAGAATAGTGTGGTTGGAAGATGTGAGGAAGTAAAGTACCTGAGGCGATTGAATAGTGATACAGTTAGACAGAATGGTACCCACGTGAAGGAGGATCACATCCAGCAACTACTGGAATCTTCTAAGGAGAATTTATCGGCAACAGAACTGCAGCAAGCCAAAGAACTCTTGCTGAAATTCAACGACATCTTTGCTACTGGAAATGACTGTGGAAGGACAGGGCTCGTAAAACATCGGATCGACACAGGCGACGCCAGGCCTATAAAACAAAGACCACGACGTATACCATGGGCAAGAGAAAAGGAGGTGACAGATATGATTAAAGACATGGCTGATAACGGAATAATTGAACCTTCTACGAGTCCATGGTCATCACCTGTGGTGCTGGTGAAGAAGAAGGATGGCAGTACAAGGTTTTGTGTGGATTACCGGATGTTGAATAACGTCACAAAGAAAGACAGCTATCCCTTACCTCGGATTGACGACACACTGGACATGCTCAGTGGTATGAAATGGTTTTCAACAATCGACCTAAAAAGTGGCTATTGGCAGGTTGAACTAAGCCCAGAAGACAAAGAGAAGACAGCCTTCAGCACTGGAATTGGAAATGGATTGTGGCAGTTTAATGTTATGCCTTTTGGGTTATGTAATGCTCCAGCCACATTCGAGCGCCTTATGGAAAGAGTGATGGTGGGTTTACTTGGAGACGTATGCCTGGTCTACCTTGATGACGTAATTGTTATGGGTCGTAGTTTCAAGGAGAACCTGAAGAATCTAGAACGAGTGTTCACCCGGATCCGTGAGGCTAATCTAAAACTTAGCCCAAAGAAGTGCGCTCTATTTAAAAAGGAAGTCAGTTACCTTGGACACGTCATCTCAACGGAAGGAGTCCAAACCGACTCTGAGAAGATAAAAGCTGTTCAAGAATGGCCTGTTCCAAGAAATAAAACAGATGTGCGCGCCTTTCTGGGATTATGCGCATATTACAGACGATTCATTAAGAGCTTCTCGGACATTGCAAAACCGTTGCATCGACTTACAGAAGAGAAACGCGATTTTATCTGGGACCTGACTTGTGAGGAAGCCTTCAGTGAGCTCAAGCAACGGTTATGTGAAGCCCCTATTTTGGGTTACCCAAATAGAGAAGGAAGATTCATAGTGGATACAGACGCCAGTAACACAGGAATAGGTGGTGTTTTATCTCAGATACAGGGAAATAGTCAAGTCGTTATAGCCTATTTCAGTAAGTCACTTTCCAAACCAGAAAGAAATTACTGTGTTACTCGCCGTGAACTACTTGCTGTGGTGAAGACCCTACAACATTTTCAGAAGTATCTTATAGGAAGGCAGTTTACTATAAGAACGGATCATGCTGCGTTAAAATGGTTGTTACAATTCAAGAACCCAGAAGGTCAAGTAGCTAGATGGCTCGAGCAACTACAGGAATTTCACTTCATAATAGAACACCGAAGTGGAAAAGGACATAACAACGCCGATGCTTTGTCACGAAGACCGTGTGCTGAAGACTGCAAGCACTGTCAGAAGAACGAAGTACGAGAAGAGGTAAAAGTCATCAGGACACACGGACTTGATGACGAGTGGACTGGAACTAACATGAAGAAGGCCCAAGAAGAGGACGATGACCTTCGACCTATACTAGACTGGAAACGACTTGGGAACAAACCCCAATGGAGTGATGTGTCTGCTCATAGTTCGACCACCAAAAGCTATTGGGCTCAGTGGGACAGCTTGACTCTGGAAGACAGTGTACTATGTAGAAAATGGGAGTCCAACGACGGCAAAGAAGTAACCATGCAAGTCGTAGTACCTCGGAGTAAGGTGGCCCCTCTTTTGCGGCACATTCACGACGGTGTTTCTGGTGGGCATCTTGGAGTCAAGAAGACCCTGGTTAAAGTGAGACAACGGTTCTACTGGGTCCGTTGTCGGGAAGATGTCGAGGATTGGTGCCGTAAGTGCACTGATTGTGCGTCAGTGAAAGGCCCGCAGACAAGAAGCAGGGGAAAATTAAAGACGTACAATGTTGGAGCGCCATGGGAGCGCATCGCTATTGATGTTGCTGGACCTTTTCCAATGACGGATGATGGGAACAAATACATCATAGTAGTGCAAGATTACTTCACTAAGTGGCCCGAAGTCTTTGCGACACCCAATCAAGAAGCCATAACTGTGGCGAAGAAACTGGTCCAGGAAGTGGTCTGTCGATATGGCGTACCCATGGAGCTTCACTCAGACCAAGGGCGGAATTTTGAGTCTGCTCTATTTCAGGAAATGTGTAAACTGCTGGGAATCAATAAGACCCGTACAACGCCAGCGCATCCGCAGTCAGATGGAATGGTCGAGAGGTTCAACCAGACCTTAGAGAACCACTTGGCTAAAGTCGTGGACGATCATCAAAGAGATTGGGACCAATACATTCCGCTGTTCCTGATGTCCTATCGATCTGCGGTACATGATAGTACGGGACATACTCCGGCCAAGGTAAATTTCGGTCGAGAAATGAGGCTCCCAGTCGATGCGATAACAGGCACGCCACCCGATAGTCCTAAGCCTGTTACGGACTATGTGAGTGAACTTCAAAACCAGCTGGATGAAGTGCACAGAAAAGTACGGGAGAATAATCTCAAGACCAGTACAAGGATGAAGACGCGGTACGATCGGAATGCGAACACTAACGGCTTTGAAGAAGGAACACTAGTGTGGCTTCACAATCCACTTCGCAAAAAGGGAAAGTCTCCGAAACTTCAAGCTCGCTGGGAAGGACCGTACACCATCATTACAAGGATCAATGATGTAACCTTCCGAATCAAGAAGGGACTTAGAGGAAAACCAAAGGTAGTCCATGTGGACAGATTAGCGCGATATCATGGGTCGAATAATGCTCGGGACGAGCATGACTAAGAGGGGGGTAATGTTACGATGCGTATAAAAGAGGTGTCGATAACTCGTAAAATAGTTATCGAAGCTTCTAGAAACAAAAACGCATTGTTGGGTCCAAGGTCTCCTATCGATCTGTGAAGAAAGATCTAGAATCGCCAACAATGTTGCAACCGGCTTCCAGAATATATCTCGTATTATTTTTATTAAAATTATTAGTAAACAAATGCGAGGACAATGTAATTCCTGGAACTGAGAGTTCTCGGAATAATACCGATTTCACGAATGCAGCTACGTACACTAGAACATTCTAGCCCCTCCTTATTACCGTGTAAATAAGGTTCATTTTCCTTATGGAACATTTCTGTTTTGTGGGTTTTTGTCGACACCTTTCTGGAAAGATCCACCCTCGCTATTTTCGGATTATAAATAGTGTGCAGGACCAGCGACGAGACAGTTTCTATTTGAAAGCGATTGTGAACACATCTCTCGGAAGCGAACTAAGAAGACTATACCGGCGACTCTAGCGAATACTGTGGACTACTGTGTTTCTAAGTGATTTGGTAAATTGTGATTTGAGTGTTTACTAGTTAGTGTACTGGTGTGTACTATTTTTGCCTTCTGTGTGGAGAGCGATTAAATTCATTTTTCACGAGAATCGGCATTTGATTACCCCCGCACGTAACAATATAATCGGAATTTTAATCGTTTTTTTATATAGCTATATTTTGTTGATGAGCTCAATGCTCAATGCGCTCAAACGTATCGAATTTTAATTAACATTTCAGTTTTCGTTCTAAAATTAGTAATTATCATTTATTTGAAATCTCGTCGTGATAACCTTCCATCCTTCTTTTGATATCATGCTAAAATTAAATTAAAAATATAGAACAAAAAACCGCACTATATTCACGAAAATATTGACGGAAAATTTCAACTCTGTTGGGGTGCAAAATCATGAGCTGAATCTTATTGTATCAGTTTTCGATACGAAGGCACTTACACCATTTTTAGTACATGAAAATGAAATACTTAATGACGGAGTCCACACAGACCTCACGAGTCTGGCCCGGTCAATATCTTTCATCAACACCAAGGCTAACTTTTAAAAAAATGCCATAATTGTATATAACATTTATTATATAGCTACTATTAATCAAACATGCACCATTTTAATCAAAAACAGTTCTTAATGGTTTAACATAATTGACGCCAAATTTACAACTACCGATATAACTACAATTTTTATGAGTTTAATTCCATAAACAATTGAAAAAACAATGTGTATTTGTTGTCGTTTAGAGTATACCTCCGTATTGAACGCGAGTAGCCGGGATAAGTATGCCAATTACCTACATGACATATTAAGAACGCACTTTATTCTGGGCCCATGAGTCACGCAGAGAAAGTCCGTTACATCGCTGAATATGCGACAGATTTATCTTGGTTTCGTAGTGATGCGCCACCGTACGATTCAAATACTCGATTAAGTATTTTAAAAAGATTGCCGGATTTATATCGATAAGATAAAGTCCAATATGGAAAATCTGATCAACATAAAACAAATTACGTTCTGTGGTATAAAATTAAAAATGATATAACTCTACGCGGTGTGTTAAAACGAATGAGAGTAGTCTCGTCCCGTACACCAAAGCTACAACTATTATAAGTGTATCTTTCTATATCGAATCTATGTCATAAACTTAAAGTAGGAGAGGGCTAATCTACCTACATATCAGAAACAAAATGACAAGAGACGAGTCCTGTAAAATTCGTAGTTTCCATAAGTAAATCGTATGTGGTTATCGATTGCAATTTAAATTTATATCGATTCGCATCGATATGCGTATCTCGTCATTAGCGTTCGTCACCTGGGTGGCGCGGAGCGCGGGCGCGGGGGCCGCAGACTTGGCGTCGCAATGTCTGGCAGGTTACGATTTACACTCCACCAACTCAGCAGAAACTCTGCCCGGACGAGAAACGCTGATAATCCAGATCCACACTGGAGCGAGAATTAGATCGAGATTACTACGATGCCGCCATCTCGGAAACATTTTATTGGCCGTATGCATTTAATTAGGAAGTAAATCGCTTGTTTGAGATGTTGCTTTTATACACCCGCGATATTGGATGTGTTTAATTTGTGATAGACGGATTTGCAACCTTATTATAATCTAATTAAATGTATTGTTCTTTGTTTAAAGCTTTTATTTGACTAGCTACAATAAGTTTTTGTAGGTACAATAGAAATAGTTAGATAAGTAACTGAACCACCTTCTTTATCACATATGGCATGATAAAGTAGGTAGCTTTATAGTTAGAGTAGGGACAATAAGCTTGCGGTTCACATTATTTAATTAAATTATAGTTTAAATCGCAGGTATTACCTAATTAGAGACAAAATAAACTATGTATAGCTTTGTTCTGAGTCAATTGTAAATTATTATATTCTATAAGACACCTAATATATCTAAGTTCTTGGAAAATAGGAACTTATCGAGCAAACTAAAGGGTTTCGAATTGATAAATTTATAAGAGTATCTCGTAATGCATTCAACTGAATGTCCAGTCTATAATTGAAGGACCGTTGGTCTTTGTGATCTTTGATTGACTTTGATCAATTGGTTCATTGATATGAGGAAATCTATTTTTAAAGCAATGTTCGTCTTTCCAAAGACAATTCAGTTCTTGTCATTTTAAATGTCATTTCGACTTGCATAATAAGTTAATCAAATATATATGCATACAAAGTGCATTTTTCCATAATTAAAATACCCACTTAGAAAAACAAGAAAGCTATTTTGAAAATAGTGGGACGTTTAAACATAGATAAGTATTATCAGACTAATATTTTTTTATTTCTTTACAGATGGGCACGTGGGGTAAGCATCCCTGTTACGTCCGTCATATCACGACGTGATCACAACCCAGAAGCGGTTGGAGTCCGACCCAACTACCCTAGAATACACTACCCGCTTATGGGGTAGTGGCACCAAACAACGATTCATCACAACTACTAACCAAAATCGAGTAGACCAGATAATATCGTAGAGACTGATGCGTGTTCTAAAATTGACGAATATATTGACAATGAAACGTGAAAACTCAGTGATATTTTAAAACCCTTGAACATTTTATATTTATAAGGTAATGTGACCTCGCGTTTAAGATGTGTAGTGCGGTGCAACGCTACCGTCGATAATGGACTCCGGTGTCGGGTGGAGTGAAAACAACTGGACGCCTGACCCTAGAAAAACTATACTTATGTTAGCTATAGGCTCACACCACATCTCAGTGTAAGGAGGCACACCTGACTGATTTTGAATTATTGTCGATTGTATTGTACCATTTGTACCCCACACAGAGTCGATTCTGCAATGATCAATGGTGTTTGTAAACATATGTGTGTTAACAAAAATCTAAAGTGAATACAGCAGAATTTAAGTATGCATTAAATATCATGTATGGGCTATATTTTTCATTGATGTTTTGCACACATTCAAAAAAAATATTTTGAGTTAAGCTTAATGTCACTGACACGCCTATCAACTTTAATATTACCATGGCAACACGTTTTGGTGACAATGACAGCTACTAGAGAAATATTGCATTATTTTGTTTGATATTATTAATATATTATACATACATTGAAATTATAATACTTACTTTTAAAGGAATTTGGCTGTCACTACGTGATACATTGTCAATGGTTGCTTAACTCGATGGATAGATAGTGCTATTTGTCAGTTCTGCTCCCGAATTGCATAATTAATTTTAGTGATACTTGTCACTCGTTTCCCGAAATGCATAATGAATTGCTGTTATAGTGTTGGCAAAACCTGACAAATAGTACATTCTCCCTCTTGTATATAGTACATGTTATAAGTTACTTAATGACCTCACGAGTCTAGCCCGGTCAATAGATTATGTCAACACCAATGCTAACATTTAAAAAGAATGCCATAAATGTATATAAAATTTATTATTTAGTTACTTTTAATCAAACATGCGCCATTTTTAACCAAAAACAGTTCTTAATTGCTCAACATAATTGACGCCAAATTCACAACAAATCGTGAACGTTAGCTCGACACAGATGTCGGGGTGATGCATGAAACAAATGTTTTAAAGGAATAATAATTGCTACAATAATCGTGCCTGCTAATATAATATAATTTCGAGAGATATCTAATGTAAATATCAATCATCAATCATCAATGATCCCTTTACGAAGCGGTAAGTCGTTGGAATTTGTGTCTCGACACGCACAAACAAAATCCGATATAGTCAAATATCTAGTCCCAGATATTATTTTGTTTCTTCAATAAGCTATTTCGTCTGGTATATAAGCAGAATTATACTCATAGATTAGCTATGAGAGCTAGCCCGTGTAAACTCTGCATTAGCACAATGAGTCCATTCTGTGAATTACCTCAGCGGACTGTTTGTGATAGATTTAGCCAATAAGTGTTCAATTTAGTACGTGTATCGAATAAGTCAATTCTTGGTACTTTTTGGCGTCCATTTACATTTTACGATTCGAAACGCAACGTCGTAATTCATATGACAAACCATTTTGTAATACACCCGCTGCTTTGTACTCGATTTCGTATATTTGCAGCTGACATTGGTGCTATAGGTAAATTCTAATAGAGCATACTCAAATGTTTAAGTTCTTGTAAAATAATAAGCATGTCTTGAATGGCGTACAAACTAAAATTACCGTACTGGATACCTGGGAACGCTAATAGATAGATATATTACGCGTTATTAATTCAATACCTATGCTAAATCCAGGATAGCGCCTATATGCATATGCACAAAAAAATATGTCTGTAAATAATGTAGATAGGTAATGTATAAATTTAACTTCGTGAGTGACTCAAAGTCAACGTGTGGTCAGCGGATGTTTGACATCAGTTCGTCAAGTGCGAGATTAATCGTAAGCTAACCGTATACTTAATAGTCTACCGTATTTAGACATTTCGTATGGAGAATTGAAAGTTTTAAATACCGTCCGCTAGAGGCGCTTTTCTATTGTCCGTACAAAATGTCGAAATACGGTAGACTATATAGTATACAGTTAGCTCGCACTTGACGTGGGGCCCTATACCGAGGTGATGGGTTTATGATAGTAACCATTTGCCAAATATAAATACGTAAAATCCAATAACAAGTCGATTATGTTTAATCGGAATCGCTAGTATGTATTGAGTGTTAGATGAATGATCCTGCGGAGGTATCTCAATGAATTAGTTAAGGATCTTAGTTAATTATTATCTCCTGGTTGTTGAAATGTTATATTAGGATTATACTATGTAAGAAGCCGTTAATCTTTGTGGTCAATTAAATATGGACCGAATTAAAACTGTTCCATTAAGGCCTAGCGTTAATGTGGTCTGAACACAGTAGATCGTTGTTGTGCTTTTAGTTCTGGTCTGTAAATGGTATGTAAAATGAACCTTTTTCTTAATAAATGGGTCGATCGAACGCAGTGATGGTTGCAATAGGAAGATATAAACAATAGAAATAATCATAATAATTTTAACAAAACACAAAACATGTGAGACCATAATTTAGAGTCTAATGAACAAAGTAGGTAAGTATGTAGGTGTGAAAGAAGAATGTAAGCCTAGAAACAAAATGGAGGAACAATTCTGATGTCTACATACAAAATTAAATGGCAATGTTAAGCGGAAACGTTTTTTCCTAATGGCAACTTTAGCTTTATGGTCAACGTAATGGCAACGTAATGACAGACGGATTTAATTTTCAGCAATGAAAATGAATAGGTATCAACTTAAAAGAAGTGTATTGAATAAATATGATTAGAGACACGTGGTAAAAGTTAAGTTCCAAATAGCTAACAGAGGAGTAATAGCTACAAATTTATTTTCTAAACAGATACCCGAGAATGAATAGCTACAAAATATCTTCTAAACAGCTACCGGAGGAGGAATAGCTACAAAACCAGTTAACTATATGGATAAAATTATATGGATGGTGTCGTAATTGTGTGGTTAGGTGTGACGTCACGAGCATGTAAACATCAACTTGATCTAAGTAGAATAAAATTGGTAAGTATGTAAAACTGTATGCGTAAACGCATGTGGGCACCCGATGGCCCATTCGATTTATATAGGTAGCCTATGGGAATTGTCATTAGCTCGTAATAGATAATATATTTTAATAATAGACCGTGGTTATGCATTGTTAGTAATTATATGTTAGTATTTATAAGATTAGGGTGCGCGTCCCATTGCAGAAAAAACTTCTGTGTAAATTATTTTGTACAATGTTTAATGAATTATTTTCTATGTTTGCATCATTATTTTTATGGCGTATCGTTAGTAGGTATATTAATTTTGTTGATTTTTATTTTCAGTTGCTTAGTGCTATTATAAAAAAATATTGTACGACAAAAATGTGAAAAAATCTAGATGAATTAGGATGAAATTATGTGTTTCAGTGTAAATATATAGACGAAAACATTGTATGTATGTAGAAGTACATAAATCTTATTTATGTATTAAATTTGATATTGTTTTCAAAATTTAAATGGTTGTTTTTAATTTATCCTCATATCCAATAACGATATCCTTCTCGTACCCATTCATCCAATTTCAGTAAAATCAACTTTCAGTCCAACTTTGATTAAGCTGATTAGAGCAGCCGTACGTGTTCGTTCCGAGGCCTAACTAATGGGACTAGCTAGGCTAGACCAGTCTGTACGCTAAATAACTTCAGAATTCACCATAATATATGACCTGAGCGAGGTCATATATAATCAAATTGTTTTCATATATTCGAGTCTTACTACATGCATGGCCTAATCGTTTGCTTACATACTGCCCTGGTGCGAACCTCAATGATTTTGAGGCTGTGGCGGAAAAGGGAAGATCTTCCAGCCAGGCGGGTGGTTTGCCTGGCGGGGCGGTCGCTATGCCTCGACGGTTATTATCGGAATCTTGTATATATGTTACGTGCTCCGAAAACTCGTAGCTCGTTTCAGGATTGTGTGGAGCCTCGTCATTTGTTCCGTTCCTTCACCATATAGGAAATAATAATCATGGGTAAACATTAGAGTCCCACACTAAATACAGATATCCCATACCCCAGTAGTGCGTGCCGGAGTTGAACCTACGACTCTCGTATCAATGGACACATTCTACCAACATGGCTGCAAACGCTAGCAAGTATTGGTAGGCCTTTTTATAACAATGTTCAAATACTGACCTACAACCTACGAGTAATGCGGTTATTTAGAAATTTGTCACAATCCCACTAATATTATAAACGTGAAAGTTTGGTTGGATGGATGTTTGTTACTCAATCACGCCAGAACGGCTGAACGGATCTGGATGAAATTTGAATCAAAGATAGATTATAGTCTGGAATCGCACATGGGCTACTTTTTATCCCAGTAAAATGTATGGTTCCCGTGGAATAGATTTGTTTTAATTTTTCATAGAGCAAAGGGTCGACATGATAGATTGCATATGTAGTGGTAGTTTATATAGGGGTCAGAAAATGACATAGGCTAATGTAAAATATTACTACAGTTCGCGGAATGGGCCGACCGACGATCATGCCTCCGCCCACAATATAAGCACATTAGTTTCTCAAGGGACACTTTTATTGTGAAACTTTCCGAATATTTAACGCTTTGGAACGGAGATTTTTTTATTACAACTCGGTGAAGTTTTTATTATGCCTAGAGCTATTTCTAAAGATTTTTATGTCTGTTTCAGTCGTCCCGAAGTCATCAGTTTATAATAAAGTTACAATATAAAATGAAAGTTATGAAGTCGCGATTGTGACTCTGTAATATAGTCGAACTTAGTTTTGTAGGCTTATGTGATGACATTTTGGAGATATCAATAATGGGGATAAATATCTAAGAGGGCCTTCAGGATATACGTACTTCAGTAGGTATTTAAGTAGCAACTACAAGTTCTTGTATTTGAGGCATATTACATTATGACACATATATAAAATAGATGACTTGATTAGCGCAGTTGGTAGTGACCTAGTGCAGTGCTTTCTTTGCCCAGGGTCCCGAGTTCCAATCCTGGTAATAACAATCTTTGTGTGATGAGCACGAATGTTTGTAGCCGTGTCATGGATGTTTAATATCCTTGGAAGTATTATTATATATATAATAAGTTCGCCCTCAGTCCATTGTACGGTACCCATATTATACGTAAGCGTTGCTTATTGTGGGACCATATAGTTTATGTGTCCATCTGGTGATACTATTAAAGATCTATAATCATACATATTATGATGAGCGATAGATTGTATGAAAATTTCTAAAACCACCAGGTGATGTAGGGCGTATAGAGCCCATCAATTCAGTATCATGGTTCTTCATCTTTCTTTACGAAATGAAATGCGATGAAATAAAATGGATATGAATATGGCCTCACCCGCATCTTAGCGGGTATTTTGCCAGTGTCAAGTAATTATTAGCAATATTAAATTCAATAAATACACATAATAAATAAAATAATGGATGTGACATGAAGAAATGAAAATGGCGCGTAGTATCATGGTTATTATCACCGGGTATTAGAGTTCATATCACAATTGTTAAGTTTATGTGACTCTTATCATATTATGGTCTCCTACGTTATGGTAGGCGCGGAGAGAGGCGTAGAGATAATGACATTAAACCTATGTAGAGCCGCCTTACCTACGGCCTGGCCTTATACAATAATGGCATTTGTTTGGCATTTCATTGTAGACATAAAATATAAGTGACAAGGGCAAAGAACGGCGGTATTATTTCGGAACTATGAGGACCAAGTTGTTGAGTCTACGAAAGACCATTGGCATTGTGATCAGCCGCAGACAATATGGAAAGCCCCGTAAGCTTGTTGTCTTTCAAATAAATCACAGATTTAACAGCAATGCTTGACATATAATCATGAATGCAGAGTCATTAACCATACCATGATCTTGTATCTACTACTCAATTTATAAATAGCCAAGCGAGAGGCTCTGAAAAAGACGTAGTCTCTTTCTAGTACACTATAGCTGGTGAAAGGAGTGGAGAGGGAGAATAAGAGCCAAGTATATGCATTAGGTTACTACTTTTCATTAGGCCTATCTTTTTTCTATCAGCGCGCTGCGATGCCCATATGAATGAGCTGCCGGTGCCATGCGGACCCTGGGAACCGTGGTACAGTGATAAACAAAGCTTGTATAGCAAGATTATGGTGCTTGGTATCCTGTGGTAAGTTCTAGACTTGTATAGGTCGGCTTGGTTATTATTATCGTGTACCCTTACATACGATAATTATAATGCCCCAGCCAGTATTTTGATGACCTACAAACTAGTCGAGAGTGAACAGGTACCTTCTAGGCAAGTATGCTCCATCGTAGATCTCATCGTCACTTACCATCAGGTGAGTTCGAGATCAAATACGTGCCTATATCGTAATAAAAACAAACTTGAAACCAGATAATTGGGAGATGTTATCGCTTCTTTACGTACTTATGTAGTACTTAGTAGAGATGCGCAAACTACATATTTTACTTGATTACAGATTTATAAATCTTTTCACTCAAAAGATTTAAATCACTCTTTTAAATCTTTAAATCTTTTAATTCCGTGTGTGTGTCGGAATTAAAAGATTTAAAGAGTCATTCATACGACACATCGTAAATGATTCGAAGAGATTCGGAAGGAGAAAAAGATACATATACTACTGATTTCCCTTCATTCTTATCAGGCTTAGGACTGTCAACCTAGCTTTCATAATTAACTAAACAAACATACAAAGGACTAGGTTGGCGTTATTAAATACCTACTTAGTACAAATGAGGTATAAGAACGTACTTATTTTTGTACCAAGACACTTGATCACTACCTAATTATTTACATTTATTAAAGTTTTTAATTATTTACATATATTATTTATAGTTTTTTGTTCAATTCACTATTTACACTCTCAAAATAATTTCGCATACGCAATTAAAAGCATCGAAACATGTTTCGAACATTCAATCAAAACTAAAACATAACAAACCGTCACTCGATTTCCTATTTTTAAAAAAATACATTGCACTTAATTATAAGGCGCAGAAAGAATAGTTTTCTCTGCATTCTACATTGTCCGGCGACGCGTCGTATGCAGTACGCACGCGCGAACTTACACATCCTTCTCTATCTCTTTCTGAATCATAATACCAGCCTATAGTCTTCTCACTCCACACCGTAATGGTCTCAATTGAATCAATTTGAATCTTATCCAAAGTGATTTAAAGATGTATTCCAAAAACTTCTGATTTAGTGATGCATGATGTATTATTGAAAAAAGTAAATCTTTTTTTCAATTCACTCAGGATTTACACATCTCTAGTACTTAGTTTCTACTAGGTAGTTACCTACTACCGGTCGTCGTAAATACGGTATTATCATCGTTCCCTTTGGGCCTTACGTGCAACCAGTTCTACTCCCCCTATTTCATACAGATAATCCATGTATTCCACAGGTTCATATTCTCATTCGGAGTGATGATATACTCTGACAGCCTGTACCTAAACTGCAGGCCGCCCGCGCAGCCAGGCCCGCCCAGCGATATGGTAGAGGAGTGCGACGACATTGACTCCTAAATTTGAACTTTATGCTCGACAGATTAAATGATATATTTCATTGCATGATGTTTGTATTGTTCGTACCTCTATTGCGACCTTTACGGCTTGGCTTAGGGATTTCATATTGAAGATACTATGGGGGCATTTATTTACGGGATACTTAATATTTACAACTAGATATCTAAAGCATGGGATATGTTTTTGTACCGTCTGATGAACCTTATCCACAGTTTATTTGACAGGTTTATGTGTCGAATAGTTTGTAGATAGGATTTGTTAAAACATTATGAATCTGACCCTTAATTATAAATCGTCATTATAAGCTATCACCACACGATATTCCAATTAATATGTCCCGCAGTTTCACTGTGATTAATACTCAAACAGGCAGACGAATCTTGTACTACAGGCAGCTGCAAAGGTTATCAATCAAACAGTTAAATTATTTACTTACTTTGTTTTATTTCCACAGAAGAGAAGGTAATTTGAACAGGTAACTAATCGCTGCATAACATTATTCGCATTAGAACGAAAACATGGAAATCTTTCAGAGTATTTAAAACGATGTTTAATGGCCAAGGCATTTGTACTTGACACCACCGCGCAAAATATTCATAGTCCGCAGTACTTACAACTGTACTACAAATTTATTGCAATATCTTTAACTTATTATAACATTTAACTTTTTTATAAGATGTTATACTCCTAGCACAGAATAAAGAGTACATACTTCCTTACATTGTGCTCATCATATACATCCAAAAGTGGCAACATTACAGTGACCTTACGATGAAAAAGCTTAACACTGGTGATTTTAATCCAAAGATCTTTATTGAGTTGGATAGTTGTTTTTTTTATTGCGGTTCTCATTTATATTCTTTAGGCTAATTTTATACAAATAGAATAGACGTAGTAAACATTAGTTATTACGCACTTACTCCAGTTAAAACAAACCCTCGGTTTGTGCCGTGTTTTATGTTTACTAGTTAACAAGCAACATAATATTTTACAACCACTGATGCAATCTGGCGGAATTTGTATTGTATAATCTTCAGAAATCATTGGCAGAAAATGTAGTTGCAAAATTGAATATCCGAATTATGTTAATATTAGATGCTATTCATATCCCTAGATAATATGAATTCTTCGAACTGTAATTATAACAAATACATTAATTTGTATTTATTTTGAGGCTTAATGGTAATTTGCTTAAATAATTTCACACTTCTACTATTATACAGGGTGTAAGTTGCATGTTAACGAAAACTTGAGGTAAAAGTAACACTGAAGACCTTATAATAAAATGCCGA
This sequence comes from Pheosia tremula, assembly GCA_905333125.1. Lineage (NCBI taxonomy): Eukaryota > Metazoa > Arthropoda > Insecta > Lepidoptera > Notodontidae > Pheosia > Pheosia tremula. Next base: position 3,200,958 of record HG995405.1, on the reverse strand, counting down.
AAGCCGTGGGTTACAGATGTTGTAATTATTGAGCACGCAATGTATCGTAAACAACGCGATCACGACACAACGCTCCAAGCGATACCTCATGTGAATGACAAGCGCGCTCAAGCGTATCGAGTTCTAATTTACATTGCAGTGTAAGGTCGAAATTAGTATTTATTACATTTATAAACACGTTAAGATAGACTTATTTAATCAATTTAAAATACCTCCAAAAATACGCGTAAACTATATGAGAAGATTGACGGAAAATTTCAACTCTGGAGGTTCAGAATCTTAGCTCGTTGGTTCGGAATCTTAAGTTGAATACATGGTATCAGGGCCCCAAGTCTGCTGACACAGTCGATTCATAATCGTACGGCAACCGTATAGTAACTGACAGATATCGCATACAATATCTGTCAAAAGTGGCACTTACTATGCGGTTTACATTCGATTATGAATCGATTGTGTTAGCAGCCTTGAGGCCCAGTTTTCGTCACGAAGCCACTGACACCCAGTATTTCTTTACTTGTCACAGCCCATTCGAGATAAAATGACAAGCAATATTGTCTAGGTCGAATTTACATTATTCTACACAAAAATAGTCTATATCTGAGATGTAAAACCACTTTATTGTTCACAATCTGAACTATCTTAGAATCGAAACGAAGCACTAAAACGAACTATAGTATAATGATATTATAACAATAAGCGCGAGTTATCTGCTCTCTGGTTTGGGCTTGGGCGGCTTGAAGCCTTGGATTTTCTTCTTTTTCTTTTCCTTACCGCCAGCCGCTTGGAACGTTTTCCAACTGTCTACGCGGTTTTGTCGAGATTCCTGGAATGTAAAACATAATATATATTATTAAAAACTACAAGCATAATAAAATTTATATAAACAAAAATGAAATGCCAATCCTGGGTAAGCGCATCACTTGAAAACGGCTGCACCGATTTAGCAATATTTTCAAAAAGTGTGTGTAGTCCAAATCAGGTTTGTAGGGAACTAACACAAAAAAATCTGTTGATGGATTGGGAAAATGTTGTACAAGACGTTGCACACATCACACACGTAATTACATCGCCAGAAGAACACACCAATTGTACAGTTGCAAACTAAACAAAAGCTACCTAGCTAGCAAAGCTTGTATTATGGGTACCGAACAATGGACTGGGGGCGATCACAGTATATAATTACTTAAATGCAAGCAAGCATCGGTACAGGCAGCAGGGTCACTATCAACTGTGTCAATTGGGTCCTAGTAGGTTTGAGAATCTTCTTACTTTCGTTTGTATAGAGATCAGCTTGCCCACTAATATTTGTGTTCTTATTAATAAATAAGTACACACGCTCGGTCAACTTAAGCCAACGCGGGAGTGGACGAAATAATCAGCCAGCCGTCTACTGGTCGTATCGTCTACTGCCAACTGAGCCGTCGAGATGTCGTACCTCAGTTTGCCTCAGTCTGACTTCTGACACCAAAGCCAAGACAGACATGAGCCAACATGGAACCAGCTGAGACGAACAAGATATCCATATGTTGGCTTTGGTTTGTCCAGCTTGGGCCACATTCTGGATGCATCAGCAGCATCAGGATTATTCGGGCCAGCGCAAGATTTACAAACATTCTTTGGCCTTCTTGTTAGGTAAACTAGCATTTGCCTGCGATACCTCCGTGAAACATAGCCTATATCACTCAGCAAAAAGGTAGGTTTCTTCAAGTAAATATTTTTTTTAATCTGATCAGAAGAGAATTATCTTTATAATATTTTTCTCATGATTTCAAAGTTTCTGCTGTTCGGGGCGGAAACAAATGTTAGTTTCACAATGTGAAAACGAGTTATACATTGTGAAACTAACACGAAATTGTTTGATGTATATAGTAGATTTATAGTACTTGCCTCAAAGTTCTTAGCCCACTCTTTTTCCATTGACTTCTGTTCCTCTTGTTCTATTTCCGCTTCGCGTTTTCGCTTCCTCTCCTCCATATCGCGAACTTCCAAGTGCTGCCGTTTGCGTTCCATGTCCGCGAATAACTGGAAAGTATGATTACCAATTAATATTTTGCCTTAAACAGTGGATACTGGGCAACATTTTGAGCAAAACACTGTTAATAGTGGACCATTATTAATATATTGCATATGGTATTAAAAAAACTGCATCTTTGCTTGTCCTATCAATATGTTTCTCTTACTTCTAACTTTGCTGACAGCAATGATTTAAATCCTCAAAATAGAATCACCAATATTCCAAGAATTATATAGTATGTATCCGCCAACCTGCACTGGGCCAGCATGGTTGACAATGGCCTAATCCCCCTCGCATTGAGGGGAGGCCCGTGCCCAGCAGTGGGACATTAAAAAGGCTGGTATTATTATTAAAGTATGTATCTTTATTTTAATCCCAAAGTTGTTTGATGCAGAAATGAGGTCCGGTCTTCTCCAGTATTTGGTTTAAGTTGAGGATTGGTATGGGTTTGCCTGTAGAGCCTGGATGTGATGTGTATCCCAATTATATAATACTATTCATTACCTTCATTGTCATCACGTAAATTGCGTGTTTATATTTGACAGGATCATCCTCTGGAATGCCTTCCTCTAATCTGTTTTCCTTTTTCTGTTTCTTTCTTTTTTGTTCTATCTGAAAACAATTAAAATAGGTAATCTAAGAAATATATGCCTTGACACAGCTTACTAAAACTATTTAACATCTAAAAGTTAACCATAGTTATTAACTTTGAGCAGATTATTTGTGCGAGGTTACCAACAGAGCCTCCTTTACTGATAAATATAAATATGGAACAATTCCAAATTATTTTTAGTTGCCAAAACAATACTAACTACAGTCTAAAATAGTATGTGTTTATAGTAATTTCATAAGACTAGTTCCTCAATACCCAACTATACAAACTATCACTTGTGTTTACCATGTGATCAGTTCGTTCTTTAGCTTCCTCACATATGTCCAAGCATTTTTTTCTTGTATCATCATTTTCAAGTGTCTTCCATGACCTGTTTACTATTTCGAAAGCTTGCTGTGCTCGTTCAGAATCATCCTGTAAATTACAAAATGTTACTGTATTAAAAGAGTGCTATGTTAATACTAAAAATCACTTTGATATTGACATCTACATTTGAATCAGCCTTCTTGTTAATTTTCGTCACATGTCAGATCGTTTGTTCCTTACCTACGATGAGCAGAGTCGGGACATCCCTCGGTATGATCCAATCTGTGGATGAAAATGAAATGTTGACGGGCGTAACCGTCTAAACATGTGGACTTTCCTAGAGTACTGCAGGTTCTATCTCAAAAATTTTAATGAGTAATTTAAGGTTGTTAAACTTACCTAAATTTAAAGATATTTTGCCTGTTTCTTATCAAAGGTCATATTGTACTCATAATTTTTATATTTACACAAACTATTCATTTACTATTTTATATGAATAGATGTAATGTCTAAACTAACAGCATTGTTGTGGGTAAAGTACTTTTTACAAACATTTGTCTCACCATATTCTTGTCAGGATGCACAAGAATGGACAGCCGTCTGTATTTTTTCTTGATCTCATCAACTGTGGCGTCTGGTTCCACTTGTAGAACTTCAAAAGGGTTCAAATTGAAATATGTTGATCCGGGTCGAAGTAGCCTCTCTATTTGTTGTACTGGGGTCAAAACTGAATCACGCTTCTCGATTTCTTTGACCTGCAAGGTTTAATGTGGTAATAAAGCACAATAATTGATTAATATTACATACTTCCCAAATGTTAGATTAGATTTAACTTTAGTTGTATAATGAGGACACAACATGATTGACAAATAAGCCTTTCCATTCATTTTGAGTATATATAATACTCAAAATATAGAAAAATAGTAATAAAAACTGTTTAGCGTAGAGCTATAGAATACTGTTCAAAACAAAACCTAGAAAAAATAAGGCATTTGTTAGTACCTCAGTATAGAATTCGTCGAAGGAATCCGACGGTGCACCAGCTGTTGAAGCCATCGTGGTGTAAAATTATTGCATACAATGCACATTAACTCGATCAACAATTTTAATAATAAATGGCAGGTGAGTAAACAAAATAATTATAAGATAAAATTTCTAATTCATTTAAGAAAAAGAAATCAACAACGCAACACAAGTGTTCCGTGAGAATGAAGTGATTCAGTGAACGAACGAATGTATCTCAATATCAATCACCCAAAGCAAGGATGGATCAAGAACCATAGACAATATAGAAAATGTGAGGTGTTTAGTCTATGCCTTATTCTATGGTGAAGTGTTCCTCAGTGAACACTGACGTCCATGATACAAGTACGCTAGACTAATGATACCCTTTAAAATGACAGCTATCTATTGTGCCTATTTGAAGCGCCCCAACGTGGGGGAAAGGAACTAAATCTGACGTAAAATGCAAATGGCCGTTGTTTTGTTTACATTGTCTCCGTGTTTATAAAGTGATTTTGAAGGTTTAACGCGATTAAACTTGTTTGTTGTGTCGTATTAATATAGTTAATACATAAATAAGTGGTGTTAGTTAATAGGTAAACCATGAAAGAGTGCGTGTTATGTAAAACTCTTTACCAGAAGGGAAGTGGGGTTACATTCCACAAGTAAGTGAATTTACGGCTAATATTCAAGAAATTAAAACTTCCATTGATATTATAGGCACTTAAAAATATGTTACTAATCTTATTTATACGTGATTACAACGCATTTGTCTTTGTATTATCGGTTTTTTATAAACAATAAAATTCAATAGTGCTGTAAAAGTTCCTTGTCGATAAAATTTATCGATATTTTTTCTATCAATATCTTAAATAGATAGAACGTTCAAGAACGTAAAAATCGCCGAAGACAGATTTGTATTATCAAATACATATTATTTTAAAACAATGTTTGCTAATTCACAGGTTTCCGACTGACAATAGAAGACTAGAATTATGGCTCAAAAACATTGAAAAGCCTAGTTGGCGTCCGAAAAAATATGATTACATCTGTTCAAAACACTTCTCTGATGACTGTTTATTAAACATAACTCATGTACTACTTTGATGATTTTTATTTTCTATTAATACCTTACCTACTCTATTGCTTCCCAAACAACATTACATTACCTCATTTCTAATTAAAAAACAATCCTTATTTAAGTAGGATCTAGCTAGTCACACACCACCCTTTAGTCCGGTTTCGGCTTATCCTAAGATTACCTACCCTACCCATGAGCGATTCGGCTAATCATTATCATTATTTGCTTCATCTTAGTATTAACCACTCGACTATTTTGGACATTAGCCATTGTTAAAGGAATGGATCATAATTATTTTCATTTTACTGCATGGGTAGGTTTAAGCATAAACATTTTTATCGATGTATCATATCACTGTCCCATCTCTATTATTAGTTCCATTCCCCCTCACCACACCACACAATGGCGAAAATCAAATAGGCACACGATAACCGGGCTTATGATTAGTCCAGCGATGTATACCATAGAGGTCAGTGCTCACATGGCACTTACTCATTCATTTCCATACGTTCATATTTCATTCATGACATCCGTTCAATCTCATCACAACACTAAATAAATGACACTTTAATTCGTTCATCATTTTCACAATTTGTAGGCAATTCGTAGGTTATCCTTCGAAAACAACTAAAGCGAGTGACTTTACTTTGTCAAGGTAAGTTAAGTCTTATAGCTACCTACATTCTTTATATTGTGTTTACATTTTCAATAATACTTACCTAGTTTTATCTAGCTAGCGTCACTCTAGCGTAGAACTTTTCTACTTATAGCCTAACTTACTTTACTTAACGGCAATGATATCTGTATACCTACTTATAGAAGTTATAGAAGTACGTATTTACCTACTATCATTCTGCCATGATTCCCACCATTCATACATTACGTCCTATAGATAGTGTAACTAGGTAGTTACCTGCGTATACCTCCCTACACTGCCGGCCTACTTGTGTAGTAGTAATTACGTACTTACTAGAAAACTTACTTAATTGTCAGATAGTGAGCTTGAGATGGATACAATCGATCAAGGACATCACTGCTACAATTTGAAGGTCTTTTTCGCATGCAGTAATTAGTCATACTGTCGTCTAGTCATTTCCTTAGTTCCTAGGTAAGTAGCTAACCTATTTCGTTTCATATCGGATTATTAAAAAAAAAACATTACATCACAAAATATGGGTAGGTAGTTACAAGAACTAAGGGCATATTCTGTTAATCAGGTACATACCAACCTACAATGTTCTCAAATAAAGTGGTTATCATAACTGGAGCGAGTTCTGGTATCGGCGCTGAAACCGCCGTAGAATTTTCCAAACTAGACGCAAAACTGGTTATCACAGGAAGAAATAAAGAGAACCTTGATAAAGTAGCGACACAATGCGAAGAAAATTCACCGAAAAAGTCGAAACCCACTATTGTTATCGCTGACATGAATAACGAAAAAGATGTAGAAAGTATTATACAAATTACTATAGATACGTTCGGAAAACTAGATGTGCTCGTAAATAATGCTGGAATCCTCGAATCTGGAAGCATTGAAAATACTTCCTTGGCCCAATATGATAGAGTCATGAATACCAATGTACGCGGGCCGTACCATTTGACTATGTTAGCTGCGCCGCACCTCGTGAATACGAAAGGCAATATTGTCAATGTGTCCAGCGTCACTGGTCTGAGATCTTTCCCGAACGTTTTAGCTTATTGCATGTCCAAATCGGCTTTGGACCAATTTACAAGGTGCGTGTCTCTCGAATTGGCGCCAAAGGGTGTTCGTGTCAATGCCGTGAATCCTGGAGTTATTACGACCGGAATACACATGAAGAGTAGTATGAACAAAGAAGATTATGAGATTTTTTTAAAGAAATGTGCTGATACTCATGCTCTGAGAAGAGCTGGTGATGCTAAGGAAGTGGCGTCTGTGATCATGTTTTTGTCTAGTGATGGTGCTAGTAATATCACTGGAGCTACTCTACCTGTAGACGGAGGACGTCATGCTATGTGCCCTCGATAAAATATGTTCCTAAAACAATATTGGATATTTATAAAATTCAACTACATAATTTAAAACATATATAAGATCCTATTTAAAATATAATGTGTCAAATTTCTTAACAACAAAATTGATTGTTGAATGTGCTTCTAAATTTTTATTTTACTTAAATTCATTAAATGATTGTCACATATTATTATTGGCATGTTTATTTATTTTCCAAATTTTAACATTCCATAGGTTTTATTACAAAATGTTAAACAAATTTTTTTTGGTCAGGTTGCTACTATGTTCGCCAACAAAGTAGTTCTTATCACCGGAGCGAGTTCCGGAATTGGTGCCGAAACTGCTCTAGAATTTTCAAAGCTAGATGCAAAATTAGTATTAACTGGGAGAAATAAGGAAAATCTGGAGAATGTCGTGAGACAATGCGTAGAAAGTTCGCCGAGTACGTTGAAGCCTTTAGCCGTCATTGTAGATGTCGATAAAGAGGGCGATGTCGAAAATTTACTGAAACAAACTATTGATCACTTCAAGCAACTTGATGTACTTGTTAATAATGCTGGTATCATGGCCATGGGCTCAATCGAGAACACTTCTTTAGAACAATACGACAACATAATGACGACTAATGTACGTGGACCGTATTATCTGACGATGTTGGCTACGCCTCATCTGATCAAAACTAAAGGGAACATCGTTAACGTATCGAGTGTGGCCGGTGTGCGATCCTTTCCAAATATACTGGCTTACTGCATGTCCAAAGCTGCTGTAGACCAATTCACCAGATGTGTTTCATTAGAGCTTGGCTCTAAAGGTGTTCGAGTTAATGCAGTTAATCCGGGAGTCATACAAACTGCCATCCATACTCGGGCTGGTATGAATGAGAAGGATTACGAAGTTTATATAGAGAAATGTAAGACAACACATGCATTGGGAAGGACGGGCACGACGAAGGAGGTTGCCTCTACGATTATATTTTTGGCTGGCGATGGAGCGAGCAACATCACTGGTGCAACTCTTCCTGTTGACGGTGGCCGCCATGCTATGTGCCCGCGTTAAAACGGTGTCCAACAATAATTAGGTACTTATAATAACAGCTTTATTGTTCAGATTTGGTTGTTTTTATATAATTTTATACGCTTTAAAATATCACTGTTTTAAGTGTTGTCATCTATAGGTACACTTAAATATTCCGAAATATTTATATTGTTCTTTTTATATTTTTAACAATTTACTCATAAAATTATGTATAAAGTAATACAAACACAATAGGGACCTACCACAGATATATGGGACCTACTATAGTAAAGAAATAATATTATGCACAACTTTATTATTATTATTATAGATTTGTTGCAGGAAGAGAGGTTTAAATAATGTAAATAAACTGTATATTTTAATTTGCTACTATTTATTTCATAATTAACATGATACCCTAACCCTAACATCACCTATATACCTAATGCCTAATGTCATTTCTTATCTATCAATTTAAATACTTCAAATACAATTTATTGGTTGACCATAAGTCTTAGGTGTTTATTTAGTTTCTCTATGAGCAGCCATGCATCAGACGTCCAAAATGGTAAATCCTAAATACTTAAGTAGCTGTAGATGCTGAATATTAAAATAATGTATGTAAATAAATAAGTCACACTTGTAACCAACTATTAGAATTAATGACATTTATTGTTTACCTACCATTAACTACACTTCCTAAAATATTCAAAAAAGCATTTTATTTAAATAATCACTAATTGAATAATATGCTTTGTTAATTAAATACTATCTTAATTCATTCATATTTTGAGAAAATGTTTTCTTTTTCATTGTAGGTTCCAGCTTCATAATAATTTGTGATAACAGACAGCATAGTTAACTACAGTATTTTTTTTAAATTATTGTCTTATATTATTTAATACTATTCAGATTCAATGGCCATTCTTTTCCAAATTTTGTAATGGTGGTTCAAGTTTAAAGATTTCAATTGTCTTGTTTATGATCTTGTTCCATGAATTTAGAAAATTTGTAACGTTAAAAATGTGTTTAAATAACTGTTTAGCAACTTTGGCGGTATCTTGAGGTTTTTCAGTTTCTTCTCTCAATCCTTCTTGCTATGTGGAAAAATAAATAAGGAGATTAATTTTATCAAATTTACCTACTCATTGACTGTATCTTTATGTTTTCATCCGCAACGCAAAGATGTTAGAATACATAAGTACCAACCGAGGAATGGAAATACTCCTACGTGTTTTTTGTCTAACAGTTGGTACTCGTGTAGAGGGTCTTTGGAAATCAGTTTAGTGACTTATAAAATTATCGTATCGTAACTCAGTTACATGCCTAGTGTAGGAATCTCAGCGATACAAGTGGATTGCCCTTTTCCGATCATTCGACGGACTAGACATTTTCTAGCATAATTGAAACATCAATATGAGTAGTAGTTTAATTCGTCCAGTAGGACAGGCGAAGGAATCAATCCATACTGCCAATTCTGATGTTGTCAATGTCATGGTTATTTTCTTGATCAAATTTACTTGCAGGTATACAATTTAAATATAAAGGCACAAGTGCCAAATCTTGAATAATTATTTTCTTTAAATACTTCAGTAATTATATATCCATGTTGATTACTTGTTAAAGTAAAAACTAGTCTAGTCCTTGATGGATTGTCTTGTATTTTTGTTTTGTCTCTTCAAATATCTCCAAGTGAGGAGTTGATAAAGTCATAGATAGGCGTAAAATTATCAGGGCAAGCTAAAAGGTTCTGTAGGGAAGGCGGGACACCAATATGAATTCCATATTTAATTATGAGTTTTTTTTTTATTTGTGGCTCTGGCCTTTTGGATAATTCTGCCAGTATCAAGTGAAGCGAATACAGGGTATATACTGGAGACTTATTGGGAGTAACGTTTTGCTTGTGTTAAAATTGACTGAAGGTCAACGTCGCTGATGACGAAGTCAGTTAGGTTTGATAAGACTGCATGTATCAATATTGTTAATGTATATATAGGTAACATTAGTTAACTCGACGATAGTCTCATGTGTTTTAGGTATCTTATCTACCATATTTGCTCTAACAACTGCAAGAATAATTAAGATAAAAATGTTTCATAACATCTATTTATGTTAGTAAATATGTAGTGAGTAGGTAATTTATTGAATTGATAACGTACCTAGGTAATCAATTCTACTTAGTACTTCTCAATTACATAGTACTTACATAAAATATCAATTTGCAATCGTGAGCACTTTCTGCGTAGGTATCATAAGTTAAACCAGAGTTAAGGGTTAGACCAGAATATTGAATGTTGTTTTAAAATTTAACCGCATCAAAATAGATATATAATAAGACAAAGGAGAACTACCTAAGAGCTTTCTTTACCACATCGAGTCCTTTCTCGACTCCTTTCACCAAACCCTTAGCGCCGTCCTTTAGCACGTCCCAGGATTTATTTCCGACCTTTTTAATATTATCCCATACTTTATCTACTATGCCATCGCCTCTAAAATTTATTTCGTCATTTCCCAGCTGTGCTACTTCACTGGATTCGGTTAACTGTAATCACACTAATATTATAAATGTGAAAGTTTTAATGGATGGATGTTTGTTACTCAATCACGCCAGAACGGCTGAACGGATTGAAATGAAATTTGGCACAGAGATAGATTACAGTCTGGAATAGCACATAGGCTACTTTTTATCCCGGTAAAGTGTATGGTTCCCGAGGGATAGATTTATTTTATTTTTTCTTAGAGCAATGTATCGAATTGATTGTTTGCATAGGTAGTGGTAGTTTAGGTGTCAGAAAATGACATAGGCTAATTTTTATCCCGAAAAAATGCTCGGTTCCTATGGGATAGCATACAGCAACCGTGAATTTGCAAAAGGACATAGAGGAAAAGGACATACTTTTTAATCGCGGGTAACACCGCGGGGTGCACCTAATTTCAAATATTTCAGTAATAGGTACTTGATTACCAAATATTTTAAAAATATCTGTATAGATATTGAATGAATGTACTTATACATATAAATTATGTTAACAAATGCTCACCTGATACCATAATGCGATCTGAATGACAGCTAATAGGAACATTATGTACAATTGATGGTATTTATAATGTCACAATTATTAAATATTGAGGAAAATATATTGTTTTAGTAGCATTCTATACAATATTTTGAATAAGCAAGTACTACAGTAACATAATTTTCAATCGTGATTTTAATCTTAAATGGGTAATAATCATAAATTATTTATTTCCTAATCAAACCTTGAGTTTTATAACGTTCCTTCATAGTTATTATTACAAACTATGCTGTATAATACTTGCGTCTTAGAAAGTAGTAAAAAAATATTAATAAGGAGTAAGTAATTCAAATATCTTTCAACTTTAATTCGAAAACTGCTGTGTTTCATAGAACGAAGAGATCATGAAGGAATTACACTATATTGACTTTCAATATCCTAATAACTGCAAGACCTTTTGAAATCCATTTCCGACTCCATTAAAAAACTTTCGTACACCTTCCTCCTTTGAGAACATGATAGCTTTCTCTTTGATTTTGTCTATGCCTTGTATTAGGCTGTTCCAAATGTTGTTTTTCATATTGAACCATGATTCACTTCCAACGTGTTCCTTCAGATCCTCATTTGCTTTTCCTATTTGGTATTGTGTCGTATTATCGGTCTTATCATCTGTTGTATTATGTGTCGTATTATATGTCGTATTAGGTGCCGAACTATGTGTAGAGTTTACATCATTTTCAACTTGAGCGGGTACATCTATGGAATCCGTATTCTGAAATCAAAATTGAATTAGTCGAAGGAATTAAGTAGGCATATAAAATAATGTTAAGTTATAAGTAACACAATTTTTTACCTGAGACCGCAATAAAACCTGGATTAAAATCAGGCACTTCGTTATATGCATTTTTGGTAATGATGATCACTCTGCTATAAATTTGAACGTACTCGCTTAAAACAGATGAACGTTCTAAAAGATGATTTATGATAACAGATAAAATAAGAATGATAAATAATTATTATTGTATTTAGTTTGTAATTATTATATGTTAATAATAAAAAAAAATATTGAATGTAAAATAAGTTGGAGGATGTTACTCGAAGAGATGGCCTAAATGGAATGAGTACAGTGCAGGTTGATTCAATTGCTCGCATCAAGTCTCGCGTCATTATGAGGCATTGTGTGTTTTGTTTTGCTTTACAGGCTTAACTGAAATATAAAACATGTGTCACCTTTAATGCCTATCGTGTTAGTGTCGTAACTTTTCGTACAGGTAGCCCATTGTTATGTAAGTATAATTATCACACTGTTATTCAGTTGGTTAGTAAGACACCTACGTATAGGTTGTCGTGACGACGACTAGATCAATTGTGTAGGTACAATTTGTTATATTTTGTCATGTTATATTTACACCACACAGCAAATCATTTTTTGGGGTCGAGTCACCTTCGTCCGTAGGAGAATTAAATACCCTCGAGATACCCTACACGTGACGCTGGGTGGTGCCAACTAGGTGACAACTCTACTGGTGGTAGGCTTCGGCCGTGGTTAGTCACCACCCACTGATCAAAGCCATGTCGCCAAGCGGCCTAGCCGTGTTCCGGCATGATGTTCGGTGTTGCCATTCATGGATGGCGGGTCAGATCAGCTGCGCTGCATGTGCCTAGTGAATGTAGCGTCTCGATCTACTGCCGCCTTCCTACCTAGGCAAGTATGCTCCATCGTAGATCTCATCATCACTTACTGTCAGGTGAGATCGAGATTAAATACTTGACTATAAAGTAAAAAAAAAAAACGATCTTTAAACTGCCAAATTCACCAGTTTGTCACATGCTTCTTAACAAATTTTGCATCGATTGGCTGACTCAAGATATTGTAGTTATTTTCACTGAACGAATGCCATTGGCCCTCCGAGACCCAACAAGCTCGAATACCCGCTAACGGGAACCTAAGGGTTAAGGATAGCTTCATGGGAAATACTGTTTTAGGCTGTCAGATTGTTTTAGTCTTTTGAATGCCCGAAAAGAGTATCAACTGGCGCCGCCAATAATTAACGTGCCATTCGAAGCACGGAGAAGTCAATCTCATAATTTGATCTCCCATCCATGCCCGACCAAGTCACGCCTGTTTTATCACCAATATGTTCGTTTGGTTTGTGAGTAAATTCCACAAGAATAACGACAAAACTGATGTGCAATACATGTTTATTTCATCTTTACAAATTTATCAGAATAATATTCAAAAATTATCTTGGGGTTTTGGTGTATTGCCAATAATAGCAGAGAAGATGGTGCTGGCTGTACAGCCTCCGATATCCATGATGATCTTGCCAGTTGCTAAGCTTGCTTCGACAAGTGTAGCTCCGGCACAAACTTCCATAGCAACCGGTAATGTGGCAATGGATAGGTTGATGCGTGCCATCTGAAAAATGAATTAAATAAATAAAACATCCTGAATGAGGGACTTCACATGGTTAAGTGACGTAAAATACGTCTCGGTTCACCGATAACATATTATCGGTTGTATGAGAGAGATTTTTATCTGGTCCGTGTAGTGACCTGGTGTTGTGCAAGTCCTACCTTTGCGCCCCCCATATAAGTGGTCCCGCTCTAGCTGTTGATTATTTCCTCCACTGGACCTAGCGCTGAGATGCACCGGACCCATTACATCCTTGATATGGGACGTCGCTGGTTCTCATAACCAACAGAGGTGCTCTTTGAACAAAAGTGATGATAGCTTACCGAAAGCCCCATTTGTGTAGTCGTCATAAGCCCCTTTGTTTCAACCTGAATCGCCATGCCTCCTAAGCAAGACCCCGCAGTAAACAGGTTGTGGTTGTTCTCAGTACATTGTTGCATATCACCCAGTGCCTGGTTTGCGTAATCCAAGGAGTCTGTCGCGAGTTTTGCTAAGTCTTTGATCTGGTCTCCGATGTTAGTAATACGTTCGTCGACACAGCTCATCGTTTTGTTTACCGTCGAGTTGAAAAGGTTGCTGGCTTGTATGCGATGGGACTGTAATCAAACGTAAATTATTCATAATATCATACTCATCATAATATCTACTCAAATACTATGAACCTATTCTAAATGAGACCACTATAGCAACTCTAAAAGAAGCTGAATCTCTACTTACATCAACACATTCTCTAACACCAGCAGTGGTGTTAGAAAACCTATCCCAGACATTATCAATGGCTTCTCTAATCCGGCCTCTTAAGTTCTCAATGTCTTGGACGATTTTCTCTCGCATGTGTTTCGCTTCCTCCCCAATGCCAGTTGTGAAGTTGCCAACGGCAGTGAGAGCATCCTGTGCAGTCTTCCTAAGGTTACCTACCAACTGTTCAACCAATTTTCTGTAAGAAGAATTAGGTTTACATATACATGGAATAGGGTGTCTTAGTGCTGTGATCAGAAAATAATGCGTCACACTACTATGATTTTAGCAGCTAAATTGAGAAGTGTGACGCCTTCCTAGACACAAGCTAAAATTTTGCTGGACCAACGTGGTGGTCAATGCAGTAAAAATTTCCCTCACTATACAGGTCCTCAACAAAATATTCACGTTTTGGATTAAACTATGAAATGGCTAATCAACTTAGTTCAGGAGCCAAATATTTTGTTTATTACTTAGATCAAACCATGAGACACATTGAATGTACAGTGTAGTAGTCTGTAGATGTTTTTTTACCTGGAATCAGTCAAGACATCAACGTGTTGTCGAGGCTGTACCAGCAAAGCGTAGTCTTCAGGCTCCGGGGCGGCAAAGGCTGCACCCACCTGCAATTACAAAAATGAAAAATAAATAAACCGCCTTACAATATTTTGTACGTTCGTCAACGATCTTGTTCTTTTTAATTACCACCGGGCAAAGTCCGTAGTCTTTGGATGACAAAGGTCCAACGTCAAAATAACTAAGTACCTACTTTATTATGTTATTGCCTTTCGGGAGACTTATCTCCATATTACCCATCCACTGTTACTGCCAAATTTTTTTGTAAATCGCAGTTATTTTTTAACTTACCACGCCCAAAATTAGACACAAAACCGTTACAGAATTCATCTTGATGTATTCAAAGACTTGATCACGGCAACTTGCGATCTGATGATTCTGTCCAGAATCCCTATGGTTTTTATAGTTCTTTATGCAAAACATTGCGCTATAGTTTCGACTTAGTGTAAATAAGTGTTATCTTATCTGATCGCCATGAATATGGGTAAACGGAGGTGTATGGCAAATAGTAGGTTATCCAATTGTTTACCATCGAGATGAATATTAGGTCGACAGCGTTTCGCCTGCATGCACCTGTATGGTTGATATTTGAAACGGTGCCGATTTGTCTTCATAATTGTTGTTTTCCTAGTACTTAAGTTTACACTAAATAAAGCTATAGGCATTATCGGAAGACAGCCTCCGTAAATTTAAGTGTCCAAAAGCCATATATATTCGTAGGTACATTGCATAATGTTAATATGACTATCGTATCATAGTTATGATTATAAATCAGCTTTAATTTGACAATCATGATCGCATATTTTAAGTAGGTTATTAAATAATCAATGTTGTAGGTAACCATAGGTCAAATATTCATTCGACTGGATCAAATGGAGGAGACTGCTTCATATCCTCGACTCTGTTAACATATGACACGAGAATCGAGAGACATCGGGAATTCTTTCAGCGAAAGGATTATCAACCTATCTATACTTATGCTACTAGGCTATAACAACGCAAGAGATCATAAAGACTTATAACATGGAAACATGAAAGGAATTTTGTGATTTGGAAGCGTAAGTATACGCTCCAATTCTTGGTTGGTTAATGTGGCGTGTGATAGCGAACTCAGTATATATTACTTAAGTATATAGATATTAAACATCCATGACTCGGGTACAAATATTCGTGCTCATCACACAAAGTTGGATGGTTGGAGGATTCGAACCAGGGACCCTCGGCGCAGAAAGCAATGACAATACCAACTGAACTAATCAGGTCGTCAATACATAAGTATATAATTTGTTCAATTCGTATTTTCTTCAAATGAAGAACTAATTGGGTACCTATAACTAGGTACGGTTTTGAGAGTTACGGTTAGGTACTAGGTACGGTTTCAATATCTACCATAAAAATGGTGGTGGAATTATTTCTCAGTTCAAATAATAGACAGTCATAAGTGGGCCAAAAAATTTGTAAATATTACTCTACATTTAGCAATGTTTGTAGGTTTGATTACAGTAAATAAAAGTGTTCTCATTTTTATTATGATGCAATTAAGAGCTGATAACATATTACTTGACAGAAATATCAGCTTCGGCAAATTAAACATCTGAGTAATACCCACTTATCACTCTATATTGGTTAATAATTATTATGCGTACGTTAGGTATATCTCGAAATCTGATGGCCGTTGGGGCAGAAATGTTCTAGAATTGCGACCACGAGCTGGAACAGAGTTTTTGGACTGCCCCTCCCAAGACGGGCGGATGACATCGCGCGCGTTGTTGTAACTTTATTATAAGCATATTTTATAAACTTGTTATGAAATATTAAAATGAAATACATAAATTTAAAGTAATTATTATATTTGGTTTTTCACTTACATCATAGACAATGATCAGTCACATAGAGCATAGACCAGCTCTCCTAAGAGTTGGGACACATACACACTAGTGATGTCAAACATCGAACACCTCCTTCCTTAGAATAACCTATAAAATATCTTATTAATTATACAAGCCTTAATCTAATGTAACTTATTAAGCTTACAATCAAGCCTAAAACAATCAAATCAACAAAATTAAATTAAATTATCAAGACTTACAAATCAAAAAGCTGTCTAGGTTTTACAAGCCTGCCACTTCTAGTGATGTAAGATGATTGTGACATTTCTCTATTTTGGAAAAGTTGGAATAAGAACATTACCCTGTGTGGAGGGATGTTGTGGAGATACAATATCTGGTTTATCTCTTAATCAATTGCATTATTATTATAATCATTAATATTACTATTAGTCCTATCAAACTTAGTAAACAACTTTTAAATTTGAGAAGTATTTCTCCTTAAGGGCTTACAATCAACTTGTCTCCTTATAATATGAGAACGAGGCTCCATTGTTTTACATATAATCTGTGCTTTATTCAGTGTTTTTCCTTCCCTAAATACAATATTATCTCCGGGTTCATAATTTGTAACTTTTCTCCCAGCAGACCTATCATGTTTCCTTATATAATGATTGCCTTAGAACTAGTTTATTATATACATCATCTTGCACCTCAGGCCGATAAACATTACTATTACAGGGCAATATTCTTGCCATTCTGCTGTTAAGCATTTATGAGGGTGTGGCATCAAGCCCTGAAACTGGTTAGTAAACTATAACCAAAAAACATAATTATACAAAATATTACAAAATTACAAAACAACAAATATTAATTTTACAAAACATTCTTATTAAGGTTCATTATAATTTTGAGAACTAAACTTTTCACACAGTCTACACTTCCTGCACTTGTTTATTCACTTTCGGGACTCTGCAACTAACTGCAAAATGATTTAATAGTCCACACTTGTTACATGTTTTTCCAAAAGCTGGACATGATCTAGGGCCATGTTCTGTTTGGCACCGCCTACAATTGAATGTGTTTGCAAAGTTATTCTGTTCCTGCCATTTAACTTTAGCAGCCTCCACTGACAAAGAATTCATTGCTGAGACCTGCCTTGAAGCCTGTTCTTTAGTCTGGCAAAACTTTATTGTCTTGTCAAGGGTGAGGTCATCAGCTCTTAACAATGCTTCCTGTGTAGATTTGTCATAAACAGTCTGCACCATGTGATCTCTCATTAACTCATCTTCCATACTTTTATAGTCACAAGATTTAATAAGATGCCTGCAGTCTGTCAGGAAGGCATCAAATGGCTCTCCTTCAAACTGTTTCCTTTCATTGAATTTGAAGCGCTCAAAAACCACGTTCGTTCGGGGATTAATATGAGCTGTGATAGCAGTAATAACATTCGCATATTTTTTCTCGGACACCGTATTGGGGATAGTTGAAATTATTCTGGCAGCTTCCGGCCCCATCATGTTCCTTAGTAAGGATAGTTTTATTTCATCAGAAGATTTGTCCTTACCCGTAACTACTAAGTAATCTTCGAAATTGGAAAGCCAGAACCTCCACTCTGAGGCTGCATTATCATTACTTAGGTTTAGATTTGGTGGGAGTTTGACTGATATATTTTCAAGAAAATGTGCGCCCTCCATCATGGACTAAAATCAAGACCGACGCTTGCAACGAACAAATTTAAATTTTGTTTATATATAAATTTATACTTATTACCTATTAATCTTCTAATTCCGCGACTGCGCCATGTTGTAACTTTATTATAAGCATATTTTATAAACTTGTTATGAAATATTAAAATGAAATACATAAATTTAAAGTAATTATTATATTTGGTTTTTCACTTACATCATAGACAATGATCAGTCACATAGAGCATAGACCAACTCTCCTAAGAGTTGGGACACATACACACTAGTGATGTCAAACATCGAACACGCGTCGCACGAAGCCAGTGGATGTGAGTGGCCGAGGACCAGGTACGCTTTGGTGAGGCCTACATCCTACAATGGACATCTTTGGTATGATTTATGGATTTATAGATGGATGAGCTAGATACCTCCAGCAGGCGTAATAAAATGGGCTGTGACCAGACATTGAGATGTAAGAATTTCGTCTCGTACTCTTCTATGAACTGAGGTAGAGAAAGCGACTGTGCGATATAATCTATAACATACCTAAGCCTTGTTTTAGCCGGCGTGGTAACCCTGCGTGTTCAACACGAAACAACTCTGTGGAAAAACACATCGCTCTATTAGCCAAAGTAGTAGGCTAGGGGATCTAAGTTTAAAAAAAAACAGTACAGAATCCAGCTCTTAAGAACCCTGTTGTTACATATTCTAAGCTTGCCCACAACTCATGTCCCTCACTTCATTATATAAGGCAACCTCCGCTCTTACATAAATTAAATATTGTTACCATACTGAACTGGTTTCTCACAAAGGTACCTAATAAGTGGACAGCCACCTGTATACCTATTATTTAGTATTCTCGCCATATCTAGCTCATCAGATAGAATGTTAACTTATGCCATATCAAAGTTAACAATGGTAATTATTTTCCTTAGAGGCTCGAAATCTGGCGCCTACAAGTATTATTAGCGTAAATCATTCTTAAAATAAATGCTATAACTAGTTTATAAGGCGTTCTATTAAATGTATGGTACATTTAGGAAATTGCCAAATGTATTGGATTGAAAAATACCCTAGCTAGCTAAACTTATAAAAAGCAGCAAAGGGTAAAGGTAAACAGGGACTAATAGGTCTTTCTTAAAATTTAAGCTATAACTATTACATTAGGCGTTCCTAAAAGGTATCATGGTAAGACGTTAAGAAATGTGTTGTATATAAACAGCGCCCTACCTTGCATAATGTAATAGCAAGGAACAAAGGGTAGTGGAAAATATAGGACTCTGGTGTCACTGCACGCCAGGTAAGTTGGTGGTACAAATTTAAGTGAAGGATATAAGTGCCAAATTGCAGTGTATAGTGTTAAGAGCGCCATCACTAGCGCACGTATTTATACATTAAACAGCGCCCTAGCTAGCATACAATAGCAAGACTCAAAGGCTAAAGGTAAACAAATGATGGGAGTCGGGTCAATATGTCGCTTACAATTATTTTAAAACATTTTAAAACAACAAAAATATACAAACGAATCGAGAACCTCCTCCTTTTTGAAGTCGGTTAATAATTAGCATAATCCATGTAGCCGTTCTGAAGTGACGCGCTTACCAACGAACGACATATACATTTTATTTATATAGATAGATAGATTGTCGATAAATTAAAGGGTAATAAATGAAGTACCTATCCCCTGGCTATGAAAATCGACAAAATTTAGACTATAATGATGTTAAAATATTTTGTCTCAATCGCTACCTGTCTAGCGAGTAAACATTGGAATACTCGTGTCTCGCATTTTAAAGATATTACCCAATTTCACATGAAGCTCGTGAGGCACCTTCTAAATACTAATTTAACATTCAAGAACTGGGTGATGTGTTGTACAAATCACACATAAATACAAGTACACAATGTAGAAAAAGCAATATACATATAGGTACATAGTTATTTACTTATCTGCTTATTCTATGGTAATTTGGCAGATGTACCTACCAATATGGCTCATTGTGGTAATGTTGAATGTAGCCACAGGTGCTCTGCAATCAATTGTGACTGACGTACATGACACTCGTGGATTAGTTACCAACGCGGATAAACCAAAAAGAGGTATATAAAAAAAATATCCATACAATTTAATCTAAACACATTTCAACTGACCAAAGATCCTTCAAATCTGGTATTCTAGTACTAGCCCCTTTGTTCACTCACAGCATGCAGTAAAGCTTGATTTTATTACTAATCACATTTTATTTAGTCCTTGCGACCTCACCGTGCTCTCCTTTCAATCCTTTCTAGTCGAGTCGATAAATTATCCGTCGGATAATGAACTCACATGACCTCCATTAACTCGTAAGCGGTGTGCACCGACTCCTAAGCAAGGAGTTACGTCAGTCAACTTGATTTTGTAGAGTCTACATTGCAAGTACATATATGGTAGGGATGTTGCAAGTATTTTGTGAGAATTATCGGAATAGTTTTTTCTCATATCTCCAAATACTCGATATTTTGACAAAAGGCAATTAAGAGTTGAACAGCTTCTTCAATAACGAACTGATGGAATAAGATATAAGTCGCCCTAGTTAGCCCTCGGTTCTTCTTAGTCTTCTGCCAATTTTGTTAACAGTCAATGACTTCCAGTCCACTTATATTTTGCTGCATTTGTAGCTGCAAGTGTGGATGACCACTGTTGATATAAGATTGGAGTTGTATAATGTATTTATGTAATGTTCTCCAACCCTAAAGAACCGTTTACCTCGGAATTTACTGATAGTTATTCCACCACTTTTATATAAATCTCTGACTCAATTAGTGTAATTCTAGGTCATACAAATTTTAATAACTAAATAACATAGCACCTGTGTATATTATATTCATACTCGCCGGGTATTAGGTTGATTTGAGCTTGACATTGAGAGTGTGTGAATGTCGAATATGCATTATCGGGTACGAATATGGTGAATTATACAGCTTCTATGACGTTAGCCTATATAGCATATTTCAGTTAGTTCGAGTTCGACATTCCGTTCCAAGTTTTGTTTTTCAATCCAATAGAAACGCTCTTTAACTTCATTCTTTCTAAGAACAACTGCGCGGAATATATTTGTGAATCTTCTGTCATTGCTAGGACGATGAGCCTACGTAGGAACCTAGCTAATATAGACACTAATACTAGTACCGTTCTAATGGTACTAGTAATAGTGGTAATAGTAGTAGTGGTAGTGGTAATTCTAATGGTAATGGAATCTCTAGATACCTTCAGCTTGTGACGTCACGCGGACAACTCTTTAACAAAAGGCGCGAAAAAAAGAGTCACTAAATTTAAAAAAGTGTCAATAGCATTTTATTAAATAGCATTTTTTCGGAACCTAAGCAACGTTGTAACATCCTTATGCTAAGCAACACCAATTTTCTTCAGCCTCTCCTCGCCTATTACTGCTTGTATTGGCCCATCAATTTGGGCAAGTGACTCTACTGGGTATACCCACATCACGCGGTCTCTATTATCACTAAGAGGAAGCGTGAACTGGCTCGCCTACGTTATTGCTAAATTACCATTCAGAATAGAAATGCCTCTGTAGTTCGTAGAGTCGAGAGAGTCTAGAAACCACTGGTTTTCAGGTTATGATAATACTTTGTTGTTTACAGTATTATTATTTCACGGAACGAGAGAGACATTCTCAACATTAAAGTACTTTACCTATGTTACTTCTTAGTACTAAATTAAACTTACAGCGTTGTATTGTATTCAAAATGCTCGACTAATTGACAGGTGTTATAATCATAGAGACGATGTGAAATAAAACAAATTTTAAGGATTTTATCGCGTTTATTTTGATTTTTAGGTTCCCGACGTTCCGTTCCCTTCAAATTAGTTTTATTTTGATGTGTAGTATTTGCGTAAATATAAGAAATCAGTATATGGAGAAACAATCAGCTTTTTGGTTTTTATTGCCAATATTCGACATTAAAACACATGGTTAATTTAAAAAAATGCCAATTAAAAATAGCCAAATAGCTTATAAATATAGGCTTTTATACACTCAGCTGAGTTTTTTCAAATAACGTAATGGGCGGTTATTAGTTAAGCTCAGGAAATGTCTATTAAACTGAATAAAAAAAACCTACCCGACTCTATTAATCTGCCATTCGGTTCAAAATACAGTTAGTTCTAAATAAATAAACCAACGCGAACATCACGCGTGTTAATTGTTTGTGTAAATAAGTAATAAGAAGGTTACATACTTATTTCAGATGATAACAGTAAGTAAATAAATATATAACTTATTATTATGTCTAGGGTTGCCGCTTGTGTATTTTCTACATTATTTCAGATGTTTGGAACAATCCCAGTATAAGACCTGCAGTTAGAATAAACTAGCTAGTTAGCTCGCTAGGTAGTAAGTTAGCTAGTTTAAGGTCTTTCTCCCGAAAAATACGTCAAAGCAGTAATCTTTGGAGGCTATTTTCATTTTGACGAGTAGAGTAACAATATTAAAATAGGTATGTTATTGATATACCTTAAAAGGTGTCAAGAAATTAACACATGAACACATTGTTAAATAACAAATTGGAATATAGAATTAATTGGATACCTCGATTGCCTAACCTTGTTACTCAACCCTAATAGAGCATCTTATATAGCGCAGGTAACATTATAGTGTTAATTGGGCTGTATCAAACGCGGCTAAGTATAATGTTCGAGGTGATCTGGCCGGTTGTGACCTAGGGATCGCCAATAACAGGCATATTGTATTGTGCTGTTGTAATAGATATATCCTACCCATTTTTTATTATATTCAAGTTCAATTATGATATCAGTTGATGAACGTTGAACGCAAACATCGCGTTGTTTGAAAGAGTAAAGTAGCCTGCACTGGGCCGGCGTGGTGGATCGGATCCCTCACGCATTAAGTCTCATACATTGGGACCAAAACCATTAGCGAAATGTGAAATGCTGCTGTAATGTGCAATACATAATGAATATTAAAAAAAGTGGACATAATAAAAAAAAATACAAAATACAGACGGATTTTGATGAAACTTGGTTTGGTGATAGCTTTCAACATGTTTAAAAAAAGGTACAGGTTACTCTATATCCTGAGTAATAGATAGATCATCTGGTATAGCCAAAAAAAGTCCAGGCGTACGAAGACCCTGGTCCTGGTAGTCTTTAATAATAATTATCCCCAATTTGCTGTTTGCTGCCGTCATAGAAATCGTGTGTGGAATTCTAACATCTTTCAAACGTCTTAGAAGGTCACGATGTAAGGTCACTTACGCGAGCTTAGGAAAACAACCTCTGTTTCCTCAATTTTCAGTTTGTAATACTAATTTTATGCTTCCAAAGGCTAAACGTGTGGTATCCTTGTACTAAACTGATATGACCCCTGAGAATTGCTTGTAGCATGATTATTTTGATTTAAGTAGATTAAAAATAGGTTATACAAAAGGTTACGAAATAATAAGGACCTGTTTGTTTTAGAACACATTGTGAAACATGCTCTTAATATCCCTTTTTTAAATAGATTAATATGACTTTTATATCAGTCTATATAATAATACCAGCCCTTTTTTTAATGTCCCACTGCTGGACACGGGCCTCCCTCAATGCGAGGGAGATCAGCCATAGTCCACCACGCTGGCCCAATGCGGGTTTGCGGACTTCACACGTATTTCGAGGGGTTCTCTCCGACATGCAGGTTGCCTCGTGATGTCTTCCTTCACCGTTTAGCAAGTGATAATCATGGTTGAAAATTATATTCGCACATGAAATCCCAGAGGTGGGGACCGGGATTTGAACCGGGCGACGATCCTCGTTACCGAGGTAAGCGTTCTACTAAGTTGGCTATCACTGCTATCATATCAGTCTATACTATAATATAAAACTGTAAATGGTGCAATAGGCTGTTTAGACTTGTCTGAATCCAAAACAAGTTTTTTAAGATTCCACGACGTCCGAAGAAGACGAGTCGTAGAACTCTTGCCTCTGCAGTTTATCTTCTAGTTCCAAGCATGCCTGTGTGGTCTGTCAAACCGGTCTGAGCTAATCTTAGCCTCCAATTCCATACAAAGCTGGAACAGACGCCTATTAAATAAGCTCCGATATCGTAATATAGGAGCTAATTGGCTTATTCTCCTCTTGTAGGAGGTGACTAAACAAAATCTAATCTGAATAATTTGGATAGGTATGCAATTCATTTGTACAATCTAGATAGTAGTTGACAGTGTTCCTATTACGAAATGTTATACTTAATTATATTTCCATTATAGCAGTGGACAGCGTTCGCTAATTATGACACGTTATTATAATTAAAAGTGTAATTAATAATTATTATTTTCGTAGTCGGTCTTTACTTTCGTTTAAAGTAGAAAGTAGTTGGTCGTTTATTTAGTGTGCTCATTAATAAATTGTATTTGGTGGAATGATGATGAGAATAAATTAGCACATTTTTTAATTAAAGGCAAGGTAAGAGGTGTAATTGTTGTCTCATATTAAATTTCGTTAACTTCCTCAATAGAACATGATTGGCAATATTCAATATTACCCCCGAAATATTGAAATAAAACGAATCTTACGGATTTTATACGCATTTGAACGCGATAAAATCCGTAAGATTAGTTATATTTTAATGTGTATTATTCGCGTAAATATAATAAAAACCTAAAATTAACGCGCTATAAAATCCATAAGATTAGTTTTATTCAATGTGTAGTATTCGCGTAAATATAAGAAATCAATACCCCACAATAAATATATTTATAAATTAATTTAAAACATTTTGTTTTATAAAAATTGTGTTACTTACCTAATTTTTTTATAGAAATAAATACGAAGTATAATTCAATGTAACGAAACTTATTGAATGACATCACTTACCTAATCTTGTGAAAATCTTACCTACTTTGCGTTCATTTGTTTCATAATTTTAAAACCCACCAAAAAAAAACTGGGACTATAATTGTTTCCTTCACCCTAATAAATAACTGAAATTAATTCATTATTAAAGCGATATAAAAATATCTTATTTCATTGTTGATACTTTTGTTACAAAAATGTTTTAGTGAGTGCACCGAATGTTTTATTGACCGACAATTATTTCGAAGAGTATATACGAAAACGAAAGTGCTTGCGAGTGAAAGTACTGTTAGGAGACAATGCTTTTGTAATATTTTGCACTAATATTATATAACAGCCGTGTTATGTAACGATAAAAAAATCATATTATAAAAAACATTTAATGTTTTTGATCAGACACTTTTTAAACATACTTATATGTAAAGGAACGGGATAACTTTGTACACAATAATAAATTACTTTCGCAGGGATATGAGGTAGGTAATCGTGCTAAAAAAGTAAATAAAAAAAACAAAAAACCATGCTGCGTATAAAATGAACTTTAGGTAAAAACTGAAAAAAACTAGTCTAGTAGAGACAAATGGATTGACGTATGAATCATCAAAATCGGCCCACGCATTAGGTATTTAGAGTGCCACAGAGAATCATACACACATAGGTTGATAAACACATCACCCTCCTTTGCGTCACGCAGTCGGGTAAAAAAAGCCTCCTGACCAAGGAGGTACCTAAAAGTATATATTTTTTGTTTTGTCCACAGAATGACAAAGATACCTACTGCATGTTCTCATTGGACTACATCAAGGAGTTTCTACTATGTTAAATATAGTAACTTTTAGTCATTACAATTGATACTGTGCCTATATAAATGAAGATTACGTCAAAAACGAAAAAATATTACCTAAACAAAACAACTATTAACTTGAGCGACGTCAATTTTGTTTACACCGATGTGCGACTTAAAAAATAAGGAAAGCTGTTTAATGTAATTTTGTAGCTCAATAAAAATTTGATTGCAGGTAATGAATTTTATTATTAAATTTGGATTTATCATTTAAATAAATAAATATAAATATCGCCAGACGAACACACCAAGTATACGGTCCCACACTAAGCAACGCTTGTATTCTGAGTACCGTACAATGGACTGGGGGCGAACCCAGTATATATTATTTATATAGATATTAAACATCCATGACTTGGGTACACACATTCGTGCTCATCACACAAAGTTTGTCCCTACCAGGATACGAACCCAGGACCCAAGGCACAGAAAGCAGGGTCACTACCAACTGTGCTAATGAGGTCGTCATTTAAATCGTTACTTACTTAGGTACTTATTAATATTGATAGGTAGTAAAAATATGTAGGTAAACGGAAGTATACATTTAATAATTGTATAATAATTTTCTATTGTAAATTATGATATGGAAATGTAATTATCTAATGTATTTATTACTTAATTAGTTCAGTACAAGCTTCCTTAAGTTTATTTCCTGAGTTTGCACTAATAAAATTTGTACAATTCATTAAATCAACGGTTAAACAATTATTTTAGTTATGGTTACCAAATAGTATTAGGTATTTTGCCAGTGTCAAGTAATATTTTTTTTCTGTTTTTGAGCATATGCACGGGCCAAAGGCTAGGCTCAAGTAAAATACCCCCCATCCCTCAATCAGTAAAGTGATGGATACTTTACCGAAAGATTTTTCATGGATTTTTTGTGAGAAACTGAAAAGCCATGTTTCGTCACTCTGTTTCAATTACCTATACTTGTGCACTTTACCGAACCCATAATGGTTAATATTCCACTTATATCACTCACTATAACTCGCAGGAACACTAGTTTTAGAAATTAAAACACAACTGACGCCATGACTTTTCAGTTTCCCGCCAAAAAGTCAAACAACAGTTATTCTTCTCATTAGATATGGAACAATGATGACCTGTCATCACCGTCATACATCTTAAGTTTTATTCATAAGTCACTTGTTTTATCGAACGCGCGTGATCAGTGTTCCAAGGTTTCCGTAAGCTTGTGATGGGCACGTAGACGATGGCCGCCTTAGATGTTCGCGGTACTTGATTCCAGCAAACAATAATGTTGACCTTACTATCTGTGCAAAGTGCAGAGTTAGAATCCTGGTAGGAGCAAACTTTGTGTGATGAGCACGAATGTTTGTATCCGTTCATAGATGAAATCAAATAAAAAATATATATTCATTTTGGATAAAAAAAGCACTTACGAATAGTCACAAGTTACCACTGGTGAAGCCAGAAGCTACCGCTGATTAATCCCATTAAAATTAGAAATATGTAAGTTTGCATTGAAATATGAAAATTTGGCACAGCGATAGATTATAGTCTGGAATAGCACATAGGCTACTTTTTATCCCGGTAAAATGCACGGTTCCTATGGGATATCATACAGGCATGCAAAAGGACAGAGGAATAGGATGGGACGCAACTAGTAACTATATAAGTATTAATATAGGGATCGCCCCCAGTCTATTGTACGGTACCCACAATACAAGTGTTGCTTGTTTTAGGACCGTAGACTTGGTGTGTTTGTCTGGCGATATTAATATGTTTGTATGTGCCATACAGCAGCATTGCTGTTGTCTTCATTTGGGATGATGCGAAAGATTCCAGTAGCCTTAGTATAAGGACGTCTTAATTTTATAGCCTGATTCTCTCTCCGCGTCTTAAACACAAATTATCCTCAAAAGGTCTTGTATTGTTTCGTATTGACGCAAAAGTATTAAAAAACTACTTAAGGTGGAAGCGATCAGTCGCATTCCCATACAAATTTCAACATTGTAATACTCGATACACATACAGTTTTTTAGTTGTACAAGCATTGTTATCAATTCTCTATAAATTAAAGAGCTCGCAGAATGAAATATCAGGCAAAATCTTATAGTAATAACATCATAAAACGATATTAAATTTTAGGCTTGTGTGCGTGAATAAAAGCGCCTCTGTCCAAATTAACCCGTAACTAATAAAGCATCCGATTCTTTGTCTTTCAGTATTTACGGCGACAGATGGCAGCAGGAGTTTTTACTTATAATACATAAAGACATAACATTATAATATATAGAGAGATATAAATTTTCTATAAATAAGTATAAAGATTCATAATAAAAAATTAAAAATAAAAAATACATATAAATTTCGTTCGTCCATCGAACCTACGAACAATCGCATGTACCTACGTTTTTCACTTGAGCCACTTGGGGTGTGTTATTATCTGTGTGTGCAGATCGTCATGTATCCCTATTTCCTGTAATCCAAGTTTTTAGGATTTGTCTGCACCCAAAACATATTTTTTCGGGTTATTATAATAAAATAACCTACATACCTACATAAGGCATGTATTTATTTTTTTAAATAATCAATGAATGAATGAATATGTCATGTTTCAATTGGTTGTAAATATCATTGAAACCTATCAAAATATTCGTCGTCTTGACTAGTGGTCTACGTAGCCTAATGTTCTACACGGTTGATGCAAACGTGTACTATAGCAAGTTCAAATCTTGCCGGTGGGCTTGTCTTTTTGAATGATTGATATTGTTTCTGTAAGTGAATATTAGATTTCCAAAACACACAGCTCGGCCGTGTTACTCCAACATGGTGTGGTAGTAATATAACGAAAATATATATAGGTAGTATGTACACCTTCCAAGGCCATAGCTAGATGATGTCGTGTTACGAAATATGTCGCGCGAGTCTTTGTCGATTTATTGATCAATTTATCAAACATTTTTTTAGGCACTGCCGGGTGTGCTACTGATATATATATATATATATATATATATATATATATCTATATATACTAGATGCGCCCGGCGGTGTTACCCGCGATAAAAAGTATGAAAAATTAAAACATCTATCCCACGGGAACCATACATTTTACCGGGATAAATAGTAGCCTATGTGTTATTCCAGACTGTAATCTATCTCTGTGCCAAATTTCATCCAGATCCGTTCAGCCGTTCGGGCGTGAAAGAGTAACAAACATCCATCCATCTATTCATCCATCCATCCATCCAAACTTTCACATTTATAATATTAGTATAGATATACATATATATATATATATATATATCAGTAGCACAGCCAGCTGTGACTAGAAAAAATGTTAGAATACATCGACAGCGACTCGCGCGACATATTTCGTAACATCGGTTTTTAGTAATTATTCAATATTGAATCAATCTGAGAAAATCTACATAGCGACCTATATGTGTACCTATCTCTTCTTCTTACTTACTGACTAGCTATAGGAAGGTACCAACCAGCAAGGCATGTATGTATATATATATATACATACATATATATCCAACCAACTAACCTAACACGATTGGCGATACAAGAAAGCAAGCCCCGGCACCTAGTATGAACGGGTTTTTCGAAATTATAGGGAAGCCTAATGAATGGGATACCCCTTGAACGTTTGAACAAATCAAGTGCGACATAGCTCGTAATTGAATAAATCTAAGAAAACATACCTATGTGCACCTATTTCTCTTCTTTTTACTTACCGATTTATTATAGAGTAGCTATAAATTGGTACCAACTAGAAACCTACTTAGTTTTAGATATATTGATATTACTTTTTTTTTCGTTTCTGAACGCAAAACCTTATACCTCGGATACGAGTACTCGTCTACATAATAAATAGGTGCCTAGGCCGAAAATAACTGGTTTTGATGCACATACATTCTGTACTTAGATATTATGTATGTGCTTACCTACTGTTATATTTTTTAAAATTATTCTCTTTGGATTCTGTTAATCTGAGGTATAGATATTTAATAAATATAAAAGTCGGTAAGCACTTACCAAGTTCTTAGAATGTATAGAATAGTGTTACTTATTTTGTTCTGGGTGTCTACGAAGTTAATTTATTATATCTTGACCAAATTGGCAGCATGTCTATGGTATGCTGATGCCAAATTCCAGAATTATAAAAAAAAATGGACTCACTACTCTGCTGCGACCGATTTCATGTTGTTTGTGATTATGTATGTAAAAACTTACTTCAAAATTCAAATAATAATTGTGTGGGATTTGCGATTAGTTTTGTTTTAATTTGTGTTTTGTTTGCTATTTGAATTGTAATGGAGATACTGATGGAATGTGACACTGGTGAAAGTCGGGACAACTTGGTAACAAATACCTTAGAGCATAACTCGTATTGTAAAGTGGCTACACAACACAAGTTCAATTTCATGATTATCACTTGCTTGTGCTTCGGACAACACAGCCCGATCTCTCTGATTGTACCGGATTGCCATCCCATCGTATTATGAGAGTGAAGAACATCAGCGCATCTAGTGGAATCTATTATATTAGTATAGATTCCAAAGTTGTACAGCAGTGACAGCCTCGTTGGCAGAACGCTCGCCTTGGAACGAGGTGTTCAGGTTCAAACCCTGGCTCCCATCACTGAGATTTCCGGATTTTCATGTGCGAATCTTATTTTCCATAAAAAATATCACTTGCTGTACGATGAAGGCAAACTTTGTGAGGAAACCTGCATGTCTGTCAAAAGTCGTGTGAAGTTCACTAAACTGCACTGGGCCTACGGCCTATATGCCCCTCATATTGAGGAGGCGTGTGCCCGATATAATGGCGATGGGCTCACCCTCTATTACATTGGTACCAAAATACCATCGGTGAAATGTGGGTGCATTGCAGTGTGACGGTGTATGTTGGCCCGTCTCTGGAACGATGATTGAATGATTGAATCTATACATGTCACAGCAGCATTTACCTTATAATAAGTATGGATACAGTAATAATTATTATTGGACTAAACAATTATTTTTTTCTTTTTAGCGGAGGAATGAAGCACAGGAGGTTGCAAGAATCAAGATGACTGTAAATTGTATAGAGTCGATTCTATATCATAATATTAGTATTTGAAACAATGTTATATTTACCTAATTTTAGAATACCAACAACAAACAACATTGTTTCAAAGAAATTTGGAAATGTAGCTGTATCCCTTATTAGGTATAGAACTACATTGCCAAATTTCTTATTCCCTTGTAAATTATAATAAATATTGTTCTTGTTGTTGATCTGGTATATTGTAAAGCGTAATACTTTTACAGTTATCATGCAAACCTTGCTATATTTATAAGATCTATACAATAAACATTATATTTACGAACATGAAAGTATACATTTTTCTTTTCTATCTTTTATTTCTGAAACTTTTAATATTGCAAAGCTTGCAAAAGTATTTCTATTATTTTACAACCGATAAATAAGTTTTTTTATGATCGCTCTACCTGGTGGCATAAAAAGACAACTTTTAGTATGCGAGACTTTTAACAAGTGCTGCGCTCTAGCGGCACAAAAAAGACGTGTATTTGTCTATGTGTGAGTGCCTATTTATACAAGGATTTTAGAAGCCATGGTATCTCATCCATTATAAATGATTTCAGGTTAATGTTTTTTTGGATATTTCAATGCAATGTCGTAGTAGTGCTCGCAATTTGCAACATCAAGTCTCATAGATGCTCGATGTTCGTGTAACTAGTTGCAGAAAAACAGGACCATCTATCGAAAATGTGCGGCAACCGACCCTGAGCATTCACCTTAAATGCTCATGTTACCTACATCCTGTTACACACGACGTTTTATCAATTATGACGCAATAAAGAAGCCTTTATAGCTTAAATGAAGGTATCTGGTAGTTATTTTTAACCAACCGATTATCAAATATAGGTTTATATATCGAATGTTCATTAAGCGAAAAAAGGACTGTTATAACCCGACAACTATATATACTTGTATATAGTTGTCGGATAAATAACAGACCTTTTTTCGATTGATTCATTTGTAGATCCAAGTATTATCAATAATAGCTCTTCAGGTAGAGTTATTTGCGGTGATCTAACTATAATTTTATTTTATTGATTTAATGATTTAGTTGTAGATATATTAATAATTAATGCGACGATCGATATAGACAAGGATTCAGTTCCGATCTTAATTTATGCTTGTGTCCAGCGAGCTAGGTGTTGCATATCATCAAATTACTACGGCAACCAACAAAACTAGAACAAGGCTACTAATCTTACGTATATAACGTATCGTATATCACTAAAATGTGACTCATATTAAACCTTATCTTCGGATTATTAAGAGCGATATTTGGTTACTATTTTAATATCATTTACTTAACAGTGATTTGAATGATATAATTATTTTGAATTCATTAGAGAGAATCGAACATATTAAAATTATACTATTAAAGAACTGTAGAGCTGTTGAATTTATTGGAAAAATATGCAACAGGCAATTGGAAAATCTCTAAATGCGAAATAATAATCAATTGTTTTTAAGCTTCTTGTCTATATGCCTGTTTATTCAAGCATCACGAGCTTTTTAAATAGGACCGGACCGACGGGAAAAAGCTATTAATTAAATAAATAACGCCAGACGAATACACCAACTATAAGGTCCCACACTAAGCAATGCTTGTTTTATGGACATCATAAAATGGACCGGGGTGAACTCAGTATAAATTAGTTATATAGATATTAAACATCCATGACTTGGGTACAAACATTCATGCTCATCACTCACAGATTGTCCCTACAAGGATTCGAACCCGAGACCCTCGGCACAGAAAGCAGGGTCACTACCAACTGCGCTAATCAGGCCGTCAAATTATATGATATCATATTATACAAATTATATTATATATTTAACGAATGCAACATTCATCATAAAATACAGGTTAGATAACATTATTATCTATTCTATTAACTACCTTAATGCATAAGGACCGAATGGAAATATTTTTATAGCGCTCTAGATATCTATACATCTATACATATAAATAAAATTGGAGTGTCTGTTTGTAATATTAAAATAACCGCTTTTTACTAAGTGCATTTGGATGTATACACGTTACCTATACCGAAACAACATTTTTTACAATTTTTGTCTGTCTGTCTGTCTGTCTGTCTGTCCGTCTGTCTGTCTGTTTGTTCCGGGTAATCTCTGAAATGGCTGGACCGATTTTGACGGGAATTTCACTGGCAGATAGCTAATGTAACAAGGAGTAACTTAGGCTACTTTTATTTTAGAAAAAAAAATAGGATCTCTCGAAAAAAAAATTAAACCAATGTTGCAGCGCTGCGCCTGATTAAGTTTGATAGCAACAATCTGCAATGCGTCCCGCGGGATCAGAACGTGCGAGCAGGCTGTTGCCAACGGTTGAGTCTTTGCTAAATACCACGCGGACGAAGTCGCGGGCAACAGCTAGTTTGAAATATTACTAAGGGCGCTATAAGAGCGGCGAAGCAAAGTATTACAATGCAAAAATGACCTTTTGTAGATGTATTAATGTCCTTGATGGGAATAGTACATATAACATTATGTTTGTCTGATACAATCATAGTATCACATCATTGCCATACCTATTTGCGTAATTCTGAGGGAAGTGAAATATTATTATATCGCCAAAGGGCTTACAATGTGCCAATAATTATGGTCTTTTAATACGATGATTTTGCTATAAATCTGCTCTAGGAATATAAGGCTGTGTCCCCAGTCGG
Organism: Pheosia tremula; assembly: GCA_905333125.1. Classification (NCBI taxonomy): domain Eukaryota; kingdom Metazoa; phylum Arthropoda; class Insecta; order Lepidoptera; family Notodontidae; genus Pheosia; species Pheosia tremula. The sequence continues at coordinate 3,167,235 of HG995405.1, read as the reverse complement.
CAAACTGTCAGCGGCCGACTGAGTGAGCCGCAAATTTGAGGCGAACTGAAATTCGAGTTAGCTGAGAACTCAGATCAATTTGCGTGCGTCGCAAGCAAACTGTTGTGTTAGCTGCTTATTTAGGTCGACCGACCGACTGAATTTTCACTGTCAACTGTCAGAACTGACAGATTGCGGCAAACGGACTCACTACGCCCCACGAACAAGCATACCGCCGCCGCCGACTGGAACCGGTTTTGCAGTGAGTCGGCCGCTCACTGAATCAATCGGCGCGCGCAACACAGCAAACTGCGTAGAGTGAACGCAAACTAGCAAACTGTGAACACTCCATTTCAAATATATGGAAGGGCGTACTAAACAGATACGCCGCTAACTCAGTCGGCCGCTGACAGTTTGCCGACTGGGGACACAGCCTAAGCCGTACCTATGATAATGCCACAGTGTAAATCATGCGCAAATTGTAACAATAAGGAAAATTATTTAATAAGACGTACGTAGATAATTAGGGGGTTACCAGGTTTTGTCATACCTATTAAACTGCACCTTATTCATATACATACAAAGTTTATTATTATTTATACTAGTTTTCCTGTACTCTATGACCTAATGAATATGGTAGTGATTTAATTTTCAGTGCTGTTCCAAGTAAATACATACATACCAAACAATTATGAAATAAAGTTACTCTTATTTTATCGTTCAAGCAACCTTATCATGTAACTTCATTAGTGATGTCGATAATCAACGAAAATGTATACGATTCTGACATTTAATTATACGCTCATAAGGTGCATTTAAGTTTAAATCAATTATTTGAACTTTAATGCACCTTCAGAACTTGTGGTTACTGGTTAGTGTTGCCATGCGGTCGGTATTTCCCGCAAATGTTCTAGTTTCGGACAAAACGAAGGTAGACCACTTGCGAAAAGGTCAGCACTTATAAAGATGCTTAAGAGTTCATTTATGACTTAATGTGTTTGTAGTAGTTGTATAAGCAGTAGTTAAAGACACTAATATAACTCTCTGTCGCTATTTAAGTGCAATTTTAAAGAGTAACCCTCTCCAAGCTAGATTACAGGTTAGATAAGACAACATACATTTTCAATCAATTTACTATCAATTTCAATTCAATCTCTTGTAGTGGCGGTGATGCTAATTGGTTTTATTATCTGTTTAATTAGATAGCGCTTGTCGTGTCGCGATGCGCCCGCGACAGTCGTATATACGGTGCACCTGGGGAAAGTGGGTTACAAAGAAATACATGATGAGCTGAATGGTGAGCCCGAGTTAGAAGCACTCCAATAATGTGACAATTTCAAATACATTCTAGTTTTATAATTCATGCTTTATGGCAGGGGTTCCCAAACTTATTTTGTCTACTGCCCACTTTGAGAATGAATTATTTTTTAGCGCCCCCATTTTTTCACCTACTTAAAAACCACTATAACTTCAAATTAAATTAATTATTGTAAGCCTCTACACAATGCCCCCATTTTTTTTCAGGGTATCTTACCGCCCACTTTAGGCCTGCAGCGCCCACAAGGGGGCTTTATCGCCCACTTTGGGAAAGGCTGCTTTATGGAAACTAACAAGCGGTAGCAAATAAAAAAAAACTATGTGCAAAACATCTAGAAGAGATCACCATTGGTTGAGATCGTGTTTCTGCATCATAAATTAGTTTAAAAATAGAATTCGTCTGATAGGTGTCGGTGTGTTATGCAATATGGATGGAAAATTTTCAAATTGTATTCGAGAATAAAGCAAACTTGAGACAACCTTTTGGATTTGTTCTTATTTTATTATTTGTGTTAATGGCTGTAACTGTTTATCTTTTGGAATTTATTCTTAATAATAAATAATGTATTTGCGCCAGTCAAATCCGCTTTCTATTTGTTTTCTATATTACTGTTAGCACATGCTGATTTTTAGCCATTTTTTTAGAGAAATTATCCACAGAGTTCGGATAGCCGACATCTTAAAGTCTCACAGTTGTGAAACTGACAACGATAACTTTGCGGTCTGCAAACTCCTCTTACGTACCTGGGTGTGTGGGATACGTTTGAGAATTGAACACATTTTAATTTTACAACGATCGTGCTAAAATGGTTTTCCTTGCGTTGAGACGACTTGATTTATTGAAGAGGTGATAAAACCTTTCTCTTCACGTGAGATGTCCATTTTAGAATGGCGTGTAATGTAAATTGCATTGTAGATAACAATGTTTTGAGCTCGATAAAATCACTTATTTTATTGGAAGTGTACCATTGATTGACCGACTCTCTCCATTGCTTTCTGTTGCCATATACACTAACGACGTTCCATATCAAGTCGTTCAGCAATTATTACGCTGTTTTATACATTTATATAAAAAAACCTATTTTATGGTATACTAAACGGTGAAGAAAAACATCGTGAGGAAACCTGCATGTCTGAGAGAACCCTTCGAAAGATGTGTGAAGTCCGCCAGCCCGCACTGGGCCAGCGTGGTGGTCTATGGCCCAATCCCCCCTCACATTGAGGGGAGGCTCGTGCCTAGCAGTTGGAAATAATAAAACGGGATGGAATTATTATGGTATAGATGCTTTGTTGGTGGTGAAGTGACCGTAGAACGTTAATTATTGCAATTTTGAGTGCCTCTGGCGCTGGGAATGGAGGATTTCTGAAGAAAAAACTTGCAGAGTTTGAAACACAGCCTTAGGCAGCAGTTGAACAAAGAATAATTCTGTGCCTAGATTGGACATGCGATATGTATTGCTTTATAAAAATAATGGTACCTACTTAATCGATACACAGACTAATGTTAATTGAATGTATTTCTGTCCATATCATGATCATAACGTTTGAGCGAGATGAAAATATTTTCAGCTTAATTTAGTACTCGTAGTTTGTAGACAACATAATTAGCAGGTACATTGTTTTACCCCTAAATTTGATTGGTATATGAAAATGCTATATAATACTACGAAAATTGATTAAAACTTCTACAAATTTAAAGTTTACTTTCTACCTATCTATAAAAAGCACATCTGCATTTTTGGACCTTTTATTCTATGCGCCACAGCATCGCAGCAATGATTGGCGTGAAACAAAAAATGTGGCGATCAAACGGCCCCGCGTAATACGACGTTGCCCTTAAAACGAGTTCCAGAATTGGGCAGAAGTCGATCAAGTTAACGATTTTGACGAGACACGCATAGAGCCAACTTGTTATGGAGCTAAAGTAACATAATGGACCAAGAACGAAGATTTAACATTTATTAAAACGTATCTTTATAAAGATTTGTAATGTAATGTTATAGAAGTGTTTGTGTTATGTACATTTTCGTGTGATACTAGTTTTATGTAACTTTCAAAATAAAATACAATTTTAAAGGAAAGGGTGCAAGTAATCACAGAAAATATTACTTCTATTTACCAATAAAGCTACACGTACTCCTACAAATGTATTTATATTACCATAAACCCTTGAAACATTAAAAATAAATACTAAGTAAGTAAGTACATTGCGGTATTTTGTTTATTTATTTGCAATAGTAGTTTTATATATGTCGCAGCGGGATTGTAGAGTCCTCTTTTTTATGTAACGGCTAGGCGTTTTACAAAACCGCTGCGTTTCATTAAAGGCTGGTTAAAGGCGGATTATAATACGGCTAGCGGATTATAATGGCATTTCAAGTTCTCCAATGCGGTTGGTTCGTGCGCCATTTTGTAATGCGGCGTTTTGACGTTCAGCCGAATTGTAATACAGTTCCAATATTTTTATGTAATATGCCGCGGTATGCTAGCCACTATTTCGATAAATAAATAGTTATGCACTTAGTATATTTTATCTAATCTATAATCTTGATAAGGATGTGGGTACGGTTCTACGCAGAATGCTTTAACGCACGAATAACGCTTAAGAAATGTATTCGGCTGACTACTCTATCTCATGGTTAAATGAATTCCACCATGATTGTATATGTTCGCTTTTGCCAAAATCCATCATCACTGAACTATTATAACTGGGTACTTATATAATAATACCAGCCCTTTTTTAATATCTCACAGCTGGCCACGGGCCTCCATTCAATTAAAGGGGGATTAGGCCATAGTCCACCACGCTGGCCCAGTGCGAGTTGGCGGGCTTTACACTTCTTTCGAGGGGTTCTCTCAGACATGAAGGATTTCCTCAATCCTTCACCGTATAGCAAGTGATAATCGTGGTTCAAAATGAGATTCGCACATAAAATCCAGAGGTGCGAGCAGGGGTTTGAACCTGCGATCCTCGTTACCGAGGCAAGCTTCTACCAACTTTGCTATCACTGCTTATACAATGAATATAAAGAACTTTCAGAAAATTTTATTTGGTATATTAATTGTCGTGTGCCTCGTCTAGAATACTTTACATACTATGTTATGTATTAGGGTTGTCGACCCACTACAACGGTCAATCTCGATTTAATTAAACCACAAATACACGTTACCTACATTATTTTGAAGTGTGTGTGTTGAAGCTGGATGCGTATTATGAAAGTGTGAGTGATAGACTTAAGACTATTTACGATATCTTTTTATCTTTCTTGTAGCACTATAAATTCTTTGCCTCGATATAGGGTTGCTCCGTTCACCTATTGGAAGTTATACCTGCCTATAGAATAATATAGGCTACTGTACATCTTTAAATTTGAACTTGATTATAATTGGCATTAATTCCAGTGTTTATATGAATCTCTATCTACTATATTATTTCCTGGAGCCCTAATTGGTTGATAATCTATTTCTTGTTGTGTGTATTCTCATGGTAATTTATTAAACTCACGGCAAATAGTGATAGTGTGTACTTAAAATTTTAACTGTAATAATCGTCGATATTATTTTATTCCGTAAACCAAAGGAAACCGGCGGCGCAGAGGTAAGTATTTATTTTCTTTGTGGTATGCGAAACAACTGCGGGATAGATTGGGCCTATCTTAAAACTATTGCAATTAAAAGAAAAATAACATGCAATTATTTTACCATTCGTGGTAGCGAATTTTTTCAAGGATTGTTTCATATTATTTAATTCACTATGTTCCCTTTAGTCGTCAGCAATACGTATTAGGTCTTATTTAATGTCTCTTCCAGCATTGTCTATGTCCTTGACAAGGGTTGTCGACCTAGTGCGTCGGTCAAAAGCGATTTAATTGAAACACCATAAAGGGAGATACGCGAGCCACACCTGCGCCGTCGAATGCGTACGCGCATCGGATAATTTAACGACGACGCCGCCATTAATCTTGCAATGGTGTCTCTCAGAAATTGCAAATGTTAACGACCGCTAGTGCATTTCACGAAGAAATTCAATTTGTAATGGTAAGGTGAGCATGCTTATATCCGACCAATAAATAAAAAAAAAATACCCACCGTGAAAAATACCTAGAAAAAATACCAAAAGCCATAAAAATCATCGACGTCGCATAGGAAAATTCACGTTGTATGGAAAAAACTTATATTGTACTTGGGTATAGTATTTTAACCGATGACGTAGGAGCATTAAATAAACCTGGATTGTATAAAAAAAAGTATAACGTAAATAAAGACCGCATAATAAATCACATAATAACCAGTAAAACAAATTACGTTGTGGGCGGAGTAGCAACATATTAGCGACAGAAAAACATAAATTGCACTGACGCTTAAACATTCCTCGGAACGCACCAATTTGAAGCGCACCAATTAGATCGCTTAAAAATTATGTATTCTATTTCACTTATCGCGCAACAAGACCACTGTAGATTTCTAGAAATGAGTGCAGTATAATAAAAAAGAAAAAAACTTAAAATAACTAGGCTATCATACAATAGTAGGGAATGTGTACATAAATTACGTTAAAGAGCGCATCAATTTTTGCTAACAAAGTTTAGTTACTCCAGAAGTAAATAATGTTAAATAGACACAGTCATTGCGTAATTACTTGATTTAAAAAATGTATCCGCATATGTATGTCAAAAGATTGCATTGAATATATCCTTGTATTTTATGTTATCCTAGTACTTTTGCAATTTCAGTTAATTGCATCATGGGTATAATTATTGGATATCACCAATATATAGTTATCTAAATACATAAGTGTGCTAAATGGAATAGTGTCGGTGCGATTTAAATTGGTGTGCTCTGAGTAACGCTCCCTCAATCCTTAATGTAATTCGATTAACAAACTTGTGATTTCACAAGAGCAGCAAGGGCCTGTACCAAATCATCAAGTAAGGTCGTTATTACGGTACCTTGTTAAAACACGTAATTCAGACTAAAAACTTATATAGTAATTACTGTTAAAAAATCAGATGACATAAGTCGTATACATCGTGATTTTTTTTGTTAGGGCTGGTTCAATCAATTTGAAGAATTATCGGCCGGTTCACATTATTCTAGTTGACGGTTTCAGGAGGTTTATGTTATACTGGACACGTTTGAAGTCGTGTCGTCTACATTACTCCAGTCATTTTAGGGTCATTGAATTTTAAAGACTGGTTACCACTGCGCAATAGTTGCTGCTAGTACATACTAGGCAGATAACTACAAGGCGGTGGTACTAGTTTGGCCGTCTAGACGTTACCAGTTGCAAGTGAATATGCCCACTATAGTGAAAAGTAGTCCAGCAATAAACTGGATTGGATATACACACTTTTTACCATTAATTTCTATCTTCGGTAACTTTGCAATTTGAATAAACACCATCACGCCCAATTAATTGCACACCAAGGGTTGAATCTGTATACCTTGTATTCAAACCGTGTATTCGATCATTGCTGCATTTGGTATTAAATTCAATGTGGCTAAGTTTGGGACCATATTATACCTACATCCGAATTTATAGACGTGTTATAACTTTATCAAACGTCATATACACACAACGCAAGACACAAGAGTTTTGCTTTGCGCAGTACTATATGACGTTTGATAAATGTATAACACGTCAATATATTTGGGGGCTAGTGTGTTCGTCTGGAAAAAACATACATTTAAGTTTCAAGTCGATACCATTTGTACCAACCTAGTCGCTGAGTTTTCTGTTTTTAACATTTTAGTACGGATCCCTAAACAACTGGAAAAGAACAAGAACTCGTCATAGACGTGTAAAGTCCGTTTACCCGTACACTGAGAAAAAAATTAGGTCCCGGTTACCTAATATTTAACCTAATATTGCGTATTTGTCGGACAACGTAGTGCATTAGGTAACAACAACCAAGTGCACTAGTTATTACATAAACTTATGTTGTACCGACTCATTAGGTTATTTTAAACTATTTCTAGTAAGGTAACTATCACCTAATAGTAGGTTAAAGTTACGTAGTGACTAGGTTGTCCGACAAAAACCTAATATTAGGTTCGATACTATAACCTAATAAACATTTAATAACACCTAGTATTTTACGTTAATTTTACCTTAATATACGTTAAACTTGACCAAATAAATTTTGATATATACCTAATAAATGATTTAATTAAACCTAGTCTAGATGATGGTTAGATGTCTGTAACCTTTTCAATGTGTATAAATAACCTAATTTATAGTTTCCGGTAGTGTACTGCGTAGGTATTGGATACCTAATAAGTGCTTTAATATAACCTACTGAGAATTGTCTGCACCTTTTTAGTTGCGTTAGAGTTACCTTATCGATAGGTGTAGGGTACATAGGTAGTAGGTAGAAACTAAGTATTTACTTGATTATAGCAAAATAATTAATAGGTAACGGTAATCAACTGGATACGTTAAAGTACATTAATAATGCCAACATGATAGGTATTATGTACCTAATTAATTTTTTCCACATTTTTTTAAGATAATCCATTAAGTATTTCCCTGCCTTAAAGTCTTCCACTATTTTTAAAATAGATTTATTTTCTCTGAAACAGCAATAGTTGTGTTTAATTGACACAAAATAAAAATAAAATAATAATTTAGGTTGCATTTTTAACTTCAGCCCCTTACTTTTCATGCATCACATTTTCAAATACTTCTCGTGCTTTCTCTAAATCTATTGACATATTTTCCATATTTACATCTTAATCAAATGTTGGATTTTCTTCAGTAGTTGAAGATGCTGTATTTTTGCTAATATTCTGAAATCACATTAAATCAATTAAATATGTATACACCAGCTGTCACAATCTCATCATAAACAAGAAAGCATGCCAACATCAAATTTTTGTTTCTCTATTCGTTTTGTAATTTAGCCCGTACTCTGGTGCTTGGAATCAGCGCTACCAAATCTTCCTCGATAAGGTGTTCTATTGCATTCAATTCAATATTTTCCTCTGTAAACAGCAAATACAAGAACAATGCAGAAACCATGCAATGACAAATAAGTATCCCAAAACCTCAGGCTTTATAATAAAATTTAAATAACCTACAAACAACCAAAATAAAGCCATATAAAGCTAATATTGTTGGAATCCCTAATTTACCTATGCCATATTTTTATTTACGCAGACGTTTGTGACAAACCCAGGAGGTATCTGATGTACCGGGGTTAAATCCTAAGACCCCATCCATACCATCCGATAAGATGACGCGTAATATTTGTTGGAGTTTGCTGCTCTAAAACCACATCAATATTAGCAGATACCAGTATAAATTGAACAAAATCATATTTTACCATCAATAACCTATCAACATTTACAAAATAGGTAAATCTAACGCAACTAGGGCTAAATGTAATTGGTTGTGAATAGCTTACCAGTAATTTTACAATAATTTCTTCTGGCATTTGCCAATCGTTGAGTAGCACTTCCATGACTTCACTTCACAAACCCAGTACATATTTTCACGAACCCAGTATAATGAAAGCAATAAAAAAGGCGCCACAACAGCACAGCGCGCTGTCGCAGCCGGCCCGACCGAAGCGAACGCAAAAATGACTGTCTGTCTATACAGTGGCCAGTGAAATGTTAATGTAGTTGGTTTATACAAAACAATTTATTGGTTATTACAACCTTTTATTAGGTAATAGGAACCGAATGTACAATTTTAATTCCAAATAATTATTTAGGTTAAGTACAATTTAGTCGAAGCTACCTATTATTCGGTGTTTTTAAGCTATGTGTAATCATACTAGGTAGTATTCACTGATAGTGATAGGTAAAATTAAATGTGTATATTAGGTGACGGCCCGTTAACGTAACAGTTAGGTAAAAAAAAAGGTTTCTTTAACGTAAAATAAGTTAAAATTACGTAATATAGTACGCTACCAAACACTGTAGGTTGTATTTACCCAATCGAAGGTAAAACTATTTACCTACACTAGGTTCAGAAAACCTAAATTAGGTTGTATTCAACTATTTTTTGCATTACCTACATTATTAGGTTTGCATTTACCTATCTTTTTTCTCAGTGTACTGGGCCAGCATTGTGGACAATGACAATGGCCTGGCAAGGAAACGGGGCATTCAAAAGGCTAATAAATATATTAATTTAAGACCACCACTGAACAAAGCCATGTCGCCAAGCGGCCTAGCCGTGTTCCGGCATGATGTTTGGTGTTGCCATTCATGGATGGCGGGTCAGATCAGCTGCGCTGCATGTGCCTAGTGAATGTAGCGTCTCGATCTACTGCCGCCTTCCTACCTAGGCAAGTATGCTCCATCGTAGATCTCATCGTCACTTACCATCAGGTGAGATCGAGATCAAATACTTGCCTATAATGTAATAAAAAAAAAAATTAAGACCAAAATGTTTCAGCAACAAGCTATGTCAGTTACATAGCACCATATACTAAGAATTGTGACACACCACACGCATTTGTCACAATTTAAACCGACACAAAAGGAGGAGGTTCTCAAAAAATTCAACACGTTTTTTTTTGTGACATCGTATAGGCATTCGGTGCGTCTGTCGGCGTCGGCTGGTCCACTCGGTACCGCTTGTAGCCCTTTCACCGACATTGATAATGCTTGTTCGCAAAAAGTCACCGGTGTCCATAGTTACACATAATTGTAGGTCAGCGTTGAAAGTTTACGCTTATCCTCTTATGCCTTGAACCGTTATGACCGAAAAATATTTTTCGGTAAATAAGTTTTTGTAAAAAAATACTAATTTGTATTATATATATTGTCATTTTTAGTTCAAGAATGTCATTTAGATTGTAATTATACTATCTACTTTTCAAACGGTGACGGGAAAACACAACACATTTTTTTTTAAATAAAACTAATTTAAGGATTTTATCACGTTTACGCGCGCGTATAAACGCGCGCATAAATGCGATAAAATCCTTAAATTAGTTTTATTTCAATGTAATTAGTTCATTTTTTTTTATGTTGGCATCTTTTTTCGATCGAGCGCATGGGCTTTATTTGTTTGGCTATCCCATTGAACCCATCCATTAGCCCTTCCATCTGAGATAAAATATTCTAGATGTTATAAACTATCTCCATGCTAAGTTTCTGTTCTCTTCTGCGAATTCCAAAAAATGCGTATTTTTTTATTTTTTTTATTACATTATAGGCAAGTATTTGATGTCGATCTCACCTGATGGTAAGTGATGATGAGATCTACGATGGAGCATACTGGCCTAGGTAGGAATTTGGACTCTGTATTGCAATAATGTCACATACGAAAGATTTATTTTTTTAAAAATATTTAATGCAAGTCACGACGACCAAGATACAGTCTGAGTAGGTAATAATATTATGTAAGAACCGATATTAGTTTATTCAAACATACGAATCAACGTTACTATGAGCTTCCGCGTCTTCACACACTTAAACTCAGCATATAGCATACAATCTATGACATGATTAATAACGTTCTTACATAAGAACAATATTGCAAAATAAACATATGACCTTATGCCAATACAAGGAAGCTCTACGGCGCGGGCGTTTCAATATTCATAAAAGTGTTACCAACTGTGTAACACAAAGGTGGCCGCCTGTTAACGAGATAAGAACACCGGCAGCATAATATTACCGATACTTTACCCACTTACGCATTTAAGACAAAACAAATAACCATCACCCGTGTTATCACTAAAAGGGTAGACAGAGGTGCACTTCAGTGCAAACAATAATCATTTATTAAATGAATACTGATCGGAATATCAAACTCTAAAATCCCTGAGAATTGAGCTCGGGTTTGAACCTGCTCACTTGTTTCCAAATCAAGCATTCAACCAATATGGCTAACATTGCTTTAAAAAAACCAGCATGTTATCCACCATACAATATAGAGTTAGTCATCACATTTTGACAGAAAGGTCATAAGTTCTTAAGTTACTTATGACGAGAAGTTCACTATAAGGCACACAAAAAAGAATACGTGAAGAGTAAAATAAAATGAGGTACAAATTCACTGTATGTGCCCTTAATTGCTTCGGTTGTACACAAAGGGTTTATAGAAATAGTGTTTAATCAATTAATATTCATTCATCCAAATTATGTTGATAATACTCTCGAACTATTCGCATTCGGCAGAGACGTCACAGTATTAAGTAATACATACTATTGTGTATGGTGAGATAACGTATCATGGTTCTCGTAAAGATCTTAATCGCTTGGATTCTATAAGGTATCTAAACGAATCTACCTATAACTGGCATTATAAACATAAACTAGCAAACCCTGGCCTACCCTTTTGACGAAAGCACGCCTAATTCTGTATTATTATTAAATGAATTGTAATATATTTTCAACCTTATTATGATTAATTATAAAGTAAACAATAAGGAAAGATTGCATTTTAAATATATATCTGAACATAATAACAACAATATGCTAAAGGAAATAAATAATTATCTGATGACAATGAAATGTTTCCGAGAATGTCATTTTATGTTTTATCTTTTTATACATACTGACAGCGGCTGACAGTCAAGTTGAAATCGGTACCTAGATACCCGAATCTGATAGCTACTTAATACATCTCAACGTGTAACTTAAGGTACAAGTCCTTCTAGATTTATCTATCTATCTATCAGCCGATAGACGGCCACTGCTAGACATAGGCCTACCCCAACGACTTCCACACATCACGGTCCTCCGCCACTCGCATCTACCGGCTTCCTGCGACACGTGTGATGTCATTAAATAATCAATCTTCTAGATTTAAATATACGTAATTAGTTACTTAGCTGCATCAAACAATTTAATTTGATGTCTTCTTTGTTTTCAACCAAATATAACTATACTCATGGGATTTTCATTTCCTTTAATATTGCTATTAATTACTGACACTGGCAAAATACCCGCTAAGTTGCGGGTGATGCTATTCATATCCATTTTATTTCATCGCATTTCATTTCGTAAAGAAAGAAGAAGAACTATACTCATAAATTTTCTTGCTATCTCTTCTAGGTAAAGATCGATTCTAACTATTCATATTCTTGCCTGAACTAAATAATGTTAAGTATTTTGGATGTATATAAAGTATATTCTTTCCTGCATTATTGAACGCAAAAATGTATGTTTTAACAACATTTTATTCTATCAAATATTAATCAAAGTATATTGATTATTTCAATCGGTAGAAATGTCTATTGTTCTGATATATACACAAGAATAAGTTAAAACAAAGACAAAATCATGTTATAACATCACGATTATTCAAGAAACTGATCAGCTCAGGATCCTGGACGCATAACACAATAACGATTGCAATTATAATTTGATCGGCACTTCATTGCGAGTCAAGGTTTATTTCAATTATGTGCACAGTTGGACAATTATAAGCAGTGTTTTATAATTAACACGTTTCTTTGAAGATATTAACAGACAAATTAATTCCAGCTTTACCAACAAGTAAGATACAGGGGGCTTCTGATTGCCGTGAGTTGCTTCGAGAAAAGGGTGGTAGGGCAGTGTCAGTGTTGTTTTGTTTGCTTGACTATTGCACTGTTGAGCCCTCCGATTTAGTATCGAGCACATGACATACTATCGACTAAGAATGAACTAAATTTGTCGATGTAAATTTATTTATTCTTTAATATTATTTTAAAATAGTGTCGGTATCGAGTGATTTTAATATATTTATTATCATTTATTAACCCTAAAAAATATTTAATTTGGAAAACATATTCAGATGTATATACATTATTTCAGATTTTTACGCATTTTAATTCCAAATTTCATTCACATCTATACAGCCGTGCCTGTATCATGCCGGGGCAAACATACAAACACACTTTCACATTCATAGTAAATAAGGATAAGGATTACGACAATATCAATACTATCGGCGAAATAAGTCAATGCAAAGTGTTTGTACACGTCAGTGCTATGAGTGGCATACTGTGGGAAGACAATGCGGTCACTATACGTCGATATAGTACAATGAGCCGTATGTTTGTACATACATCTGTTGAAAGTGTCTGTGCCCGCGTCGCATTCACGGCAAGCAAGTCCTTCGACCTTGGGAAGTGCACTGCGGATATTTAACTGGTTGGTTTTTTTTTCTCCTTTTCCGCAAATCCCCCGCTTCGCTATTCGATTGTGAATCTTGTCGGTATCGACTCCCTATCGACGCTCGTAAACGCAGTCACGTCTCTGGCATTTGGTAATCCGTAATTGCTATTTCGAATCGTGCAAAATACTTGAGTACCGATTGCAAGAACTTGAAAGAACAATTCCAATACAATTATTTACGGTGCATACTCGCTTTAAGCATTCATTAAACGACCGCGTAATAGTATGGTTAATTTGAAGGAAACACCAGGAGACCTGTTGTCGTGACGTATTTTTACATTGAGATGATAATGGGAAATGGTTGTTTATATATGAATGCTGTATTATAATCCAGAGGGCAATGGGTGGCGCGCTATGATAGCCCAGGGCTCGACAAGTGCGGTCGAGGCCGGCTCCCGGCTCAGAGAGGTGGTAAGCGTTCGCATACCGCATTCAGTTTACAATCGCGCGTCGCAAGTGTTGCGCGCCCGCAGCCGTTCACTGCAACAGAACCTCGTGTAGTTATCGAATTCTTATCGATCACGCCCCCCGCTTCTTGAACGTCGCAAATACTGAACGGTGATGAGTGATTTTCGCGATACCGTGTGATAAGAGAGATCATTGTGTAAACAAGTGCGCGTGATGCTGATGTAGATCACGACTGACGACTGCCGTAGACGCTGCGGCACCGTACCTGGACCAGACTCATGTGTGTCCATCTTACACCGGTGTCCAAGGAGATAACGTGATGTGACAGCGATACGTGTCGTGGTGCCAGTGGAATTGTTTTGTGAAAGTGTGCAAAGAGCGTGAGTAAGCAGACGGCTGCCGGCGCGGCCGGTGCCCCGTGACAATGTTGAATTGCACCGATCTGGAATGCATCCTACACCACCACCATTACTATGCACACCTGCATCACATCCATCACTTACAAAATGCACAGGACTCAGGTATGTGGACAAGGAGTATTTAATTTTTACGACACCGATGATTTTCTACACTGACTCGTTGAAGAAAACAAAACATTGGGCACTAACAATGAAATTGTTTGTTTAAGACCAAACGATGAGTGTTAACGATAACAAATGAGACGAGCTAAACGTGTAGGCCTCGGTTGAAACCCTTGATTTAGATATTAACATTCGTAACGATGTTGATGATGAAATTAACATTCGTGAGGTCATTTTTGCGGTATTTCATGCTACAAGAGACTTTCTTGACTTTTATTAACAATTAACATACAAAACAGCTACAAAATATAGAAGCGATAATAGTTGAACGCTAGATTTGCAATAACTAGCAGGTGTTTGGTGTAGATATCACGCAATGCGCCGCCGCCGTATGTTGCGGACTGTTTTCACTCAGCCGACTTACTAGAACGAGCGACTTTAAAACCTGCCGGACGACGCGAAATGCACGAAATATTTGTACAAACAAATGTTAAATGTTTTCTCTTTTTACTCAGAGTCTCAGGCATATTGAATAACCGTTTACATCTTTCTCTAAGCTTATGCCGACAGAGAGCAATGATCCGAACACTTACTATAATAAAGTAAGTTACGGTATTTATTTACAAAAAGAAGAAAATTAAGTTCTGGAATGACGGCTCTGTATGCCAGCACATACAAGATTCTCACTCAAATATTACATTATTTTAGTCAAAAATAAGCTACACACTTGCGTCAATAATCCTCGACTTTATCAAAAGACGTTGTCGTTCTAATTTACATACCGCCATCTTTTGTTTTGTATAGATTTAGATACAGCGTCCTTTCCTGAATTTACATGTACGTAAATGTTTTGAATACAATTTCATATATGTTTCGTTATATTAATTTCAACTATGATAAAATGATCTTTTCATTTTTAAATATTGATAGCTGGTTAAATCATAACATGAGTTATATGCGGCAAATTGTTTTCAAATCAACATTCTGATGCACCGTTTGATTCTGATCTATCATAATAATCGTTGTTTTTCTATTGATTCAACGGCTTATTATAGTTCTTTAACAATGATCAATGCGTTGAAGTTGGCTAGTATTATAGCTGCATGCTAACTATTCAATAATAAAAACAATTAGGAGTTAATAAAACTGTTTTGCGGGTCTAACGGTTGACCGGTCTTCGAATCTGCTATCCTTGACTGTACCAAAACAATTCAGCATCAGTTTTCCCTCATACCTCGTTCGTTTGGTAATCAATTTTCTTTGGACAATTTGATTAGACCTTTTTTCACTTTGTTTTTATATCATCTTAAATAATGCTTTTAGCTAAATTGTTAATTCATATCTGAAATTGAGCTCATTTTTTTTATCAAGCAATTCTAAATCTAAATAGCAAGCAATTGAAAATAAGTAGGTACTTACCTAAGACTTTACAACTCCTTATAAAGAATACAAAGATTGTGATTATAAAATATCCGACTTCATTAACCTGGAAAACAGCCCACTTAAGTTGAGTTAATGCGTTAAGCAATTACTTCAAGTATCGCATTTCAAATAGGTGTAAAACTAAAACAAGTAAATTTGTTTTAAACTATGAATGGCTTTAGATAAGAGGTAGTAAATATTTTTTTAGTTAAGTGGCAATAGACAGTGACACAATACTGTAATCAGATAGCATAATATTGAGGGAGTATTAACAAGTCTTGAAGCTAAAAAGAACCAAAACTACACGACATTAAAATTAATACCGTAACATGGTGGCTCACATAAAACAAAAAGGCTCCTAGAGGCCTTTTTGTTTGGACCCATAAGTCCAAGCCTTCCAAAGATCCGGGGTATAACCCGTGTGGAGAGACTAACAATAAAAACAGTAGCAGAAAAAGATTCTCAAACAAAAGTGTAGATCTATAAATAACAATCATAGACATGCGTTGTATATCGTACTTCATGTAAATAATTATGTGATATCACCAATGAGACCTAAATTTAACATGTTCACGGGGCTGATAAAAATGGTGATATTACAAAAAATATTTTCTTCAATCTCCTAAATGTTGGAGACTTAATTGTCTTGATTCGCAGGTCGGTTGCCAAACAAGCGAATCCAAATTTGTGAGACCTGTTTTTCGTATAAATGCATACATAATACACAATTCCCAAACTTATGTCTTCTTCAGATATTTTTTTTTTCTTGATAATACTTAACATGTCTTCGTTTGTGTTTTTGAATGTATCTGGCTTTATCGACTATACCTATTTTATAGAAGCAGGACATACTTGATATTCGAGAAAAATCTTATGTTCACATATTAACTCTATTTTGGTAATAAAAAAATTGATGTTGTTTGTTCTAAGACATTAAGTTTCTCTTCGGGTCGCATCGTGGGTCAAATCACGGCATCTTTGTTAGTTACTTATTGTAGCTTACAAAGAGTAATAATGAGGGGAGAGAGGAGCAGGCAAAATCCCAAATAAAACAACATACTTAATTAAATAAGTATTCTTACGCATGAAGGAAACGGTGCACGCAATGGTGAAGGAAAACATCGTGAGGAAACCTGCATGTCTGAGAGAATCCCTAAAGACGTGTGAAGTACGCCAACCCGCATTGGGCCAGCGTGGTGGACTATGACCTAATCCCCCTCGCATTAAAGGGTGGCCCGTGCCCAACAGTGGGACATTAAAAGGGCTGGTATTATTATATTCGTATTAGAGATATACAGATATGATATGATAATATAATATGTAATGGATTGACGTTTTGTACTCCAGTGGTCGATTATTTGATTAGAATTGTCATTGGTATGGTATGGGGCCTATTAAGCAGTCGTAAATGGAATGATCAATGGAAATAATGTACAATCTCTAACTGTAGAAGTTTGTTCATTAGGAACCGGTAGATAATTATTATTTAGTCTGACAGTCTTTGATATATTCTTAATTGATATTATTAACGTCTTGGTTGCTTTAATTTTGGTTGGTCCGGCTCGGCGTCCGTACTGACACAATTAGATTACAGATTCCGTTTGCATGTTTGTTGTGCTCTAAAAATAATACCTATTGGAAGGATGATAGAGTCTATTGTATATCGACAAAGATTATTACTAAATATATTTAAGCTCGTTGGACATGGGAGCCAGATTTGAAAATGGAACAATTGGTTTGAGTGAGACTTTGAGTCATTTTGCAAACTACGACATCAGTGTGTTTGTAAAGAATTTCATCTTAGTGTTTAGTTGTTTTATTTTATTCAGACATATTGTTGAATACATATCCATTTATATTAGTTCTACCATATTCATGATTAAAGTATTCAAAATGAGATGAAAGTTTTCTCATTTTCACATTATCATCGTGTGAACTTGACTACATTATTGCTACGCTCATAAAATTCTACTCCAATCATTGTAGACACTAAAATAAGATTTGCGATCTGTTGCTGAAATGGAAAGTTTAAATGACGTAGACTATTTCTATTGTGAAATGCTAATAATAAGATAGAACGTTAAACGTGTAGATACATAGATAACACTGCTAGATCGAGCTTATTAACTGAGTTGGTTGTTCTTAGTACTTAGATAACATCCTGTTACGCCAAGCTGGTATGAGAGTAGGAAATAGGCTGATATTATAACGGGTAATTTGGTTAAGGTTGATATTACTGGGGATAGCGAGCTTAATAATGTCTATTACAAAAGCTTTATAGGGCACACAGATATAATTATTACGTTAATTACGTAGTAAACGTGCGGATCAAGAACGGGATTATGAATTGCGGCTCAACAAGGCTGTAAAATCAGCAGGCTCTACCTACTACAGATTCTACTGCTAACACTACAGTACACACCGTAGTGTGCTGACTGCTGGATAAACATATTGTAAAACCTTATAAAAGTAGCATGTATGAATCTAAAAGGTCTTTATAAAGAGTTTTAAATGATTAAAAAATGCCATGGAATTGCGATTCAATGCAGAACAAATCTATACATCTATACTAATATTATAAATGTGAAAGTTTGGATGGATGGATGGATGGATGGATGTTTGTTACTCTTTCACGCCCGAACGGCTGAACGGATCTGGATGAAATTTGGCACATAGATAGATTATAGTCTGGAATAGCACATAGGCTACTTTTTATCCCGGTAAAATGTATGGTTCCCGTGGGATAGATGTTTAAATTTTTCATACTTTTTATCGCGGGTAACACCGCCGGGCGCAGCTAGTAGTTATATAAAACCAAGTCTTGTTAGTTATACTATTTATAACTCAAGAACGGGTAAGCTGATTTCTAGGATTTTAGATTTTTTTGATTTGGCTTTATCTCGAATGATGAATAATACTAATAAAACATGGGAAAAAATCACAAAAAAATTGGTAATAAAGATAATTCATTTTCTCATACATTTGATTCTGAGGCGGTACGAAGTTCATTCGGATAGCTAGGTTTAAACTTGTGAGAGGCTGTGGCTCCCAGGTCATGAAGGTGCATCGTAAGTAAACGTGTCCAGAGAGAAATACCAATAATTTATTAAAACGAAAAACATATATACATTTAAAAGTTGAGTCACAACTAGTAGAGGATTAACCCAGTGATACAAATTACAAAAGCGAATCAAAATAAATAATATAAATAATTAAATCTTCACACACACACACACACACACACACACACACACACACACACACACACATCACACACACACAGATAGTAGGGTACAAAGACAGTGGCAAAAATGTAGCGAGGTAGGTACGCTAAAAACTAAAAACAAGTAAGTAAATGTGCAAAAATTATGAAAAATATTAATGTTATACAATTTTTATGAAAAAAGTGTAAGACTTTCTGTTATAAGTAGGTATCTACGCATAACCAAATGACTTACATCATGAGACGATATCAGTAAGACCAAGTTAGAAAAAATACTATCAACATACGTGAAGCAATGGTCCAATCTAAAGAATGCAACAAAAAGAAAGATAATTCGATCCGTCACAGCGATTGACAAATAGAAATTATCACTCCAAGATTATTCTACATTCACGCCTTTTGCGTAGATAATTGATAAATGTTACTAAAGATAGTGTGCAAGTATTATCATATTTTGAAATCATGTATTAAGCAACACGTTACAACCTTGGCCATACTTAATAATGGCAACAGTTCTAAAATATTCAAAACATAGGTCGGTGATATTAGTTCCATAGCTTGGTTTTTGTTTTTATTTTAAAACAAATATTATAATAATATTTATGATTATTGCTGTGTGTTTTATTTTATTTTTATATTCGAAACATGTAGAAAACCTAGTAGTTATTTGAAATGTATGATAACGGACCCTATAAATATCGTAGTTTTTTTCGTTTATTTTATTGTCTTACTAATTATGTGTTTTTTTGGAAGAGCACTATAGGTAGCGTTGTTATTGTTTTTTTAATACATTAATAGATTATTAAAGTTTTTTTTTATTTTCCTAGTGGGAATACTGGTAACCTTTTGGTTTAGTCTGCATCGTTCTTTCACATATAATCTAGAAAAAAAGATTACGATTCCTGCTAATATACATTATAATATTCTTCTTCTTGGTTTTTATTAGCATCATTTAAACGTGATTGCATAATTGGACCGGAATCACTAAAGTTTTAAAATTCAATAATGGCGGCACACTCAATTAAAAGTTCTGAGTAAGAATTTTTAATTTAAATAGAAACTGTTCAAACCATATTGTATGTTGTTGTCGACAATAAGGAAATTGGAGCAATACTTGAGTATTATTTAAAACGGATTACGGAAATCGTAAATGACACATACACATTTAGACCTGGTTTTAAAGCAACGAACGTACACGGATTAATATGATCGAATGATTAAATCGATCTTGAAGTTTGATTAATTTTGAATACTTACTTAATTGACAATACAAAACTAATTCAAGATTGTAGGCCTGTGACAACCAAGCTTATTATTTATACATCTTCAAGAGATTCACTTCAATAGATCTTCAATAGCTCACGTGTCCAATATTTTATATTATAGAAATCCAACAGGTTTTTAATCACGTGCCGCTACTAAATATTCAAAGGACTATAAAATCTGCATGTAAAATAAAACAAAAAAAAGCGGTCCAAGGAAATCGAAATACGTGCTCACAAAACTCGACACAATTCAGAGGACGAATAAGAAACGTCTATTGACGCCGTCGATTATGCATTTTACTTCTAAATGGTCGACATCCGACCGCCCAACACAAAGTGACCGGCGGTTGCCGGATGACATTTTCATCAGTCGTTACATAAATGTTGTAAGAGCGGATTGGATGTTGGTTGGTCCGTCGAAACACGGCGCAATAGGCTGAACAGCTTTTTGCTTCTCCTCACCGTTTATGTCATTTCCATGTTTGTTGCAACTGTTTCTTGGCTTTGGTTCAGTTTTGTTTTTAATTCTCTTCTTCGTTCTTTACGAAATGAAATGCGATGAAATAAAACGGATATGGATATGGCCTCACCCACAACTTAGCGGGTATTTTGTCGATGTCAAATAATTAATAGCAATAACACATTCAATAAATACACATTATAATTAAAATAATGGATGTGACATGAAGATATGAAAATGGCGTCTCATTTTTAATTCGCGCTTATACGCTCTGTTTTTGAATTCTACATTATTTTTGGTATTGCTTTCGATTTTTGAATTCCGAACAGCTTACAGTTTTAGTGGCTACATAAAGTGTATAATGTCATATAAGGAATGTTTATTAGTTGCATTTAGCACAATTTGTTAATCACACCTAATATGCAATCATCGGAAAGATCGAAGCTATTTATATTGTTAATGACATTCCAATTTAAGGTAAGACTTGTTCGATATCCATAAATACAGAATCCATTATTGAGCAGTCATTTAAGTTAGAATATCTGACGTAGTATGTAAGGCTAGTACTACATATATGAATAGTTATATATGATTATTACTAGCTGCAAGAAGGCAGACCTCTTGAGGAAGCCACTACGTCTTTGAAAGCCATGTGAATTTCGCTGATCTGCACCGGGTCTGTGGGATAGAGTATGGCCTGAGACCACTTAGCATTGAGGGGGAGTGTGCCCGGTATAAGGGCAGCGAGCTTGCCCCTATAACCTACATTGGGAACAAACACCATCGGGGAGATTGGGATGAAATGTACTGAATCAATTGTATCAAAAAGTATGTTATGTATATATAAACCATATAAGAGAGAAACATAGAGAGATCGGGTGGGTTTATATTTATGATCCTTGATTTTTAAATTGTCTCCACCCGAATGGCAGAATATTTTTTTTTTTTTTTTTATTACATTATACGCAAGTATTTGATCTCGATCTCACCTGATGGTAAGTGACGATGAGATCTACGATGGAGCATACTTGCCTAGGTAGGAAGGCGGCAGTAGATCGAGACGCTACATTCACTAGGCACATGCAGCGCAACTGATCTGACCCGCCATCCATGAATGGCAGCACCGAACATCATGCCGGAACACGGCTAGGCCGCTTGGCGACATGGCTTTGTTCAGTGGGTGGTGACTAGCCACGGCCGAAGCCTACCACCAGTGAAATAGCTATTTAAACATGGAAAAAAATCAGAAGAATATATGAATAAATATAATTCATTTTCTCATACCCTTAATTCTGAGGCGGTACGAAGTTCTCTGTGCGAGATAGCTAGTTTGTACTCAATAAAAACGTGAAACAGTATAAATATATTTCGTAATTGGTGACTTCGGTGAGTTGTGTTCAATTTAGAACAATTTATTGGTAATGTAAGGAAGTGCGAACTTCGCGAGCGTTTAGGTTGTCAAGTTGATTGCATATGATTGCGCGTACAAGTCGAGTCGACGAGAGGGGTTATATTGTTTTCAATTCATTGCTCCGGTGCTAAAGCCCCTACAAGGAACATGATCTAATGTCTGATCGAAAGTAAAAAGAGACAGCTGTAGGTGTGTCTTACCTATTTCATTATATCAGCATATTAAAGACTGCAGGGCGTTGGATAGTGTGTATGTATATACCTACCGAGAATATTTGAAACCCTAAGTACCTATAAATTAATATCACACAACATATGTTCCAAAAACTAAAGTGAAAATTAAAAATAAATTAAGATTAGGCAGGATTTTAAATGCACACAGCAAATCCCCACCATCATCGGCTGGCAGCATTGCCACGTGGAATGGCAATGCTGATGTGTTGGCCAAAATATGCGCCAGCGTTCTGATCACCAGATGTCTCCAACAGACGTTTCGAGAGAGCAAATAGTTAATTTTGACTCAAAATATGGTAAACAGTGAAGTATGAAACTTCATATCTCAGAGTCCTATTTCGCACCAAAAACTAAGTGTTTACAGACTATTAGTAATGGAATCATTTTAATGATACAAAGTTCACCGCACTTCACCTCTTGTGTTATATAGTTTATGAAGCAATTGGCTAACTGGAGACTGTGGGCGGGGAGAATTTGATGATATAAGTCGATTGCTCAGACGTAATTAAATTTATTGGACCGGTTTTATTAAGTTATAAGAAGATTGAATAGGATATCCCCATGACAGTGATCCAGATAGATATGTATGGGTGACAAAACAATGGCGTATTTCGACAGTTGCTTTCGGTAATTATTTTTTCATACGGATTTCTCATTCCGTAACTAAGAAAGAAAGAAAGAAATTAAAAAAGTTGACAAGCCGAGGATCAGTGGTTGGTCCCTATCCCCCCTTTTGTTAAGTGCACTTTACTTTATGACAAAAAGTACTTAATTATTTGATAAGTTTTGTATAGAATGAAATCTAAAAAAAAATTGAAGTTGATCTCAATGACTGCAAAATAAGTTTACTTCTGTAAAATTCGTATGACACGTTGCCCAGAAAATCCTTCAAGGTGTCAGGGCGCTTTGAGATGCGATGTTGTTGGAGTAGAGTGACCAACACAAATTTTACGATCTCCCTTCAAAACAATAAAGACCGGATAACATGACTCACAAATACAAATAAGTCGAGCAAACTTAGACGGTATTGAAGGAAATCAACTTTCATGAAACCGGTAATCTGACACGGCGGCGCGGCGGCGGCGGAGCGGCTGCAGCGACTTTCCGTACAACAGCTAGACAAATTAAAATAATTGGCAGCACAAACTCCACGCCGTTATGTTTGTGTTGTCCCAATACTGCGCTCAGATGAAAGTGTGCGTCTGCTTACAATTGAAAAACCTATACAGCCGGATTCAGAACATGCACATTCTAACTTCACACATTACAAATTCGCTTAAGAAGCACAGGCTTAAAGGTTAGTGCCTTTCTGAATCATGATATTGATAGATAATGTCCAAGTCGAATATTTACTTGCCACTAAAATTATTTATAATGAGTCCATATTTGCTAACATATAGTAAACAAGCTGCGCCTCGCGATGCTACCCGCGATTAAAAAGTATGTTATCCCACGGGAATTATACATTTTACTGGGATAAATATGATAAGTAGCCTATGTGCTATTTAAGACTATAATCTATCTCTGTGCCAAATTTCATGCAGGTCCCTTCAGCCGTTCTGGCGTGATTGAGTAACAAACATCCATCCAAACTTTCACATTTATAATATTAGTGGGATTACTGGGATAGTGGGATTGAGTTTCTATATCGGCACAAATTTTTATTTAACTTACTGGGTTAAGCACAGCTTGAGTTATACATTGTATATCGTGACCACTATCCTACCGGCTCCAATGGCTTGAATTTTTTTTGGAATGTATACCAACCGCTTTTTAAAAAGAGTAACCATGGAGGTTCTTGCCAGTTCTTCTCTGTGCAACCAACATTCCGAAAAGTTGGTAGGTTCTGGCCATTCATAATTGTTTTTATAGCCCAAATAAAAATAAAAAAATATATAAAAAGAGTCCTAGAGTTAAAGTCTCTAAGGAAAAAAAATTAAAACACAAATTCAAATCTTACATAGACGCACATAGGTCTGTCGATTTGTGTGGCTCATAGGTGAGTGCTGCATGGACCTTCGATTGTATAGAATATTCCACTATGACGTGTTGTTAGCCACAAACACGTTTCCAAGCACGTCGAATGCAGCAGGTTTGTGTCAAGGCATGGCGATTACAGTAATCACCTCATATTACGCTGATAACTTTAACAAAAGAGGCTTTTGTCTGAAACTGGCACAGGCGTTTAATGGGCGGTTGCATTTTTATTTGCATTTAAAGTAATTCATAAATTAAAAGTATTCTTTATGGCACAACAAACTTATTTTTTTCGTTATCAAGAGTCGTATGCATGTTGTATAACCATACCTTTTAAGTTAGGTATGTAAGTCTTATAATCATTTATTAAAA
This sequence comes from Pheosia tremula, assembly GCA_905333125.1. Lineage (NCBI taxonomy): Eukaryota > Metazoa > Arthropoda > Insecta > Lepidoptera > Notodontidae > Pheosia > Pheosia tremula. Next base: position 3,142,521 of record HG995405.1, on the reverse strand, counting down.
AAAAATCTATAGGTGACTTAAGTAACTGGCAAGAATATTCCAATTTATTGTTCCATTTATTTATTAAAACGACGAATAAATAATTAGTTTGCATACCTAGATATTTGAATATAGAACACCTTTAAATTTATTTAAAAACCATTTGTAGTATCGTTAAACGTTTTTATCTTATTTACATTTTTTGAATGTTGCATAAACAAATTATAGAGTTCTAAGGTTTTTCGGATAATGAACCGGACTAAGGCCAATGTTATGTTAGATTGTATTATATGGGTCATGGGACTGTTCGATACGATCGAATTGTTAATGAGTTTGTTGTATATTGACGTTAATTGCATGATAAAGGACGTTGACTTTGGACGGTGAACGTCGAGATAATTTTATTGACAAACGGTTCTGGTCTTTAAAATTGTTGTGATTTATTGTGCTTGCCTATGAATTGTAAGGTCTTCGCGATAAGGTTTATTAAACATCTATACATATAAATAAAATTGGAGTGTCTGTTTGTAATATTAAAATAACCGCTTTTTACTAAGTGCATTTGGATGTATACACGGTACCTATACCAAAACAACATTTTTTTACAATTTTTGTCTGTCTGTCTGTCTGTCCGTCTGTCTGTCTGTCTGCCTGTCTGTTTGTTCCGGGTAACCTCTGAAATGGTTGGACCGATTTTGACAGGAATTTCACTGGCAGATAGCTGATGTAACAAGGAGTAACTTAGGCTACTTTTATTTTAGAATAAAAAAAATAGGATCTCTCGAATAAAAAAAAAACAATGTCTGTTCCCAATTTTATTGGTATATCGGTATGCATACCTAACTATAATATAATTTTTTTTATCCAACTCTTTTTTTCTTAGTTATCACAGTAGTATTTAAATTATATGTATTTGGTTGTGTTGCTCTACGTAACAATAAAATGGCGGAAAGTACAATTAAAATATACGTATGAGACATTATTTCTGAGACCGTAACACGTTTACATAAGAATGTTTCGTACCACCTACACCACAGTTACATAAATAAGAATGACAGAGACAGCACGCGTTCTCGACGACGTTACGATTACGTTAAGAGTGCGTCCTCATGGTACGCCTTTGAAACAAGGTATGCAGCTTCAAACCCCGGATCATACCTGACTCATTTTCGCATTATCGTGTGCGAATCTCATTCACAATAATGATCATCACTTCGAGTACGCTGAAGGCAAACATAGTGAGGAAACCTTCACCTCATCTAAGGTCTTGTGACGTACACCAAACCGCACAGTGCCAGCGGGGTGGACTGTGGCCTCAATCCTCCTCATATTATCGAGGAGTGTGCCAGGTATGACGTCATTGGGCTCGCCCTCTATCAGATTGGAACCAAATACCACCTCCGTCAACCCTTTCGGGGTTAACAGGTGTGATGATGTATTATTATTGTTGTACTAGCTATTACCCGCGACCTCGTCCGCGTGGTATTTAACAAAAAGCGGACAAAGTCGCGGGTAATAGCTAGTCAAAAATATAAGTAGCCTATGTTACTCCTTGTTACATCAGCTATCTGCCAGTGAAAGTCCCTTCAAAATCGGTTCAGCCATTTCAGAGATTAGCCGGAACAAACAGACAGACAGACAAAAATTGTAAAAAAAAATGTTTAGGTATATGTACCGTGTATACATGCAAATGCACTTAGTAAAAAGCGGTTATTTTAATATTACAAACAGACACTCCAATTTTATTTATTTGTATGTATGTATTGATGTATTGACTAAGCAATATGCGCTTACGCACATTCCTCACTAGATACGATTGTTTCTACAAATGGTGATAGCCAACTACAATGTTGTGACTGTCGATACCACGCTGCACCGCCGTGTTTAGAAAACATGGAATAGTTGTACATATAGGTACCAGCTGTGTGATTTTAAACCATTCGAAATCGACATCGGAAACGGATTTGAAACATTCCGATGTTGGTGTCGCTCCCGCCGAGCTTTCCGACGGAAACTTTTTGTGAATACGATTTGGTATTGTCATCAAGATACATCGACGATGATCAAATTCGGAAATGTTAATAGCGATTGCGGTAATCCAGTTCGGAAGTTTTCGATTCCGTTTCCGATATCGATTTCGGATGGTTTAAATAACCTCGCTGGTTAAGTGTCAAGTACACAAAACTGTTGAGTTACAAAAGGTGTGCCTTGAGTGCACCTGACAATTTGAGGTTGCAGGTTCGATTTCAGCTTGAGATATTTATGGAAGTACTTAAGTTAAAAAATAGTTTTGACGATTTATAAGCTCAGACGTAGAAATAATTAGACGGAGCGTCGCGAACAATTATTGAAGCTCAATAAACCAAGCCCATTTGTGTAGTACACTCGAATTCGCTTGTACTACACAAATCATGTGCTTGGTTTTTTGTGCTTGGTTTTTTGTGCTTCTATTTGTTGTTTGCAACACTCCGCCTATATTATTTCTGCGTCGGATTATTACTGAAAATTGCGTATTCATTTTTTGTTTTCAGAACACAGTCTAGACTTGGAGTCTAGATTACAGCCGGTACGAGTCTCCTTGTACCCGGTGTAATTTCGACCTAATATAACTATGTATTTCTGCCTACCTATCTCTTCGGAGACTACAAACTTGGTGACATTTATCTTTATTCAATTAATCTATTCGTCTCACTTGTCACTAGTTAATTTTAAAACTGTGTTTAAAAAAGCTTTTAAAAGCAACAATGATTCTGACTCCTCAACCTTCTTGGACAAGTAGGCAGTATAAACCTATAATTCCCATAACGAATGGAAATTTTAACAAAATATAGGTACACAACTTTGTTTTATTATTTGACATTTAAACCGAAACCGCACCTAAGTTACGACACGCACCATAACCGCGAAGGTTTAGTAACCTTAAGTAATCATTTATGTTGGCTCAGCAACTTAGACATGATTTAAGTGCGGTTTAATAATAAATTATAATTGTATACTAATTCTCTTATTCAATAACATATTGAAAATACGCTTGGAAAACATTCATTAAAATAACAACTTTCTTATATAAGTACTAGCTGACCCGGTAAACGTTGTTTTGCCATACACATTATTTCTAGGAAATATTTTTATAGTTAAATATTTGCGATTATAAATTGAGATGTTAAGTATCCTATCTTTCAAGTTGGATAAAACTGCACACAGTGTGTAAAATTTAATTTAAATCAGTTTAGCAGTAATTTGTATATATTAAGATAGTATGCAATCCACTTATGGAGTAATATTTTGGGAATGCCTTTAAAAATATAAAAATTAAGGCCTACGGATTCAGCTAGCCCTTTCGCCCAAAACTTACTTCCTTTTTCACTGCAGAGCCACCAACCACACGGGTTATTAAATCCGTCCATAAAATCGGTAAACCGAAAGTAGTACCTACCGTTCAAGTTCGTGAAAAGATGTTATTACATCAAGTAAGTTTTTGCCCCGCGTACGACACCAAAATTGGGTAAACTGTAAACTTTGTACAAAAAGCAAAACGTGTTTCAAGGCGCACGATGACCTGTTATCATGTACGCACACCTTGCAATGGATTTTGGTTGTTTTGTTTCACTCACACAAAGCTGGATTGGTACTGACTGATCCAGCAGCCTTGCGATGCTGCGTTGTCTGAGCGCTATCATTTTTAAGTAGCTGCACCCAGACTGACCGCCCAGACGCACGGAAGCTGACTCAGGGACTTGCCTCGCGCGAGCCATGAAGTAAAACCAGGGCTACTTCATGTGAAATGTTTCCTAGCTACGCGAGGATACGCGGTCTGTTAGTACACGGTTATTGTATTTAAAATACGAATGTCTGTTATTGTGAGCAGAATGAATTCATGCAATACATTGAATTCCGTGCGTATGTAGATGTACGCTTGCCTTTAAAGATATTTGCTTGGGTATTCTTGACATCCAGTTTTTATTTAAAAATTTAACAGTCACTTAAGTTATTGCTTCAATAAATAAGTGCATGCATGATCGAAAAAAGGGAATAGGACCTCTTGCCTTCTGAATTTACAATGTATTCTTAATACCAACATAATAATGTGACACAATTAAATAGGAGTGACTGCTGTAGCATTGCGTCGCCTTGTATCGCGAGGTGGATTTAAATATACATAAGTATTTCCAGTAACTTCAATAAAATGTACGAGATTGTAAAGATCAAGATTGACGTGTGTGGCATACGTAAAACTAGCTTGCACCAAATGGCAACTTAGTCTGAGCAATCAGATTCATAATATGTACAATATATATTACCCGTCGCAATATATATTTGACGCTCAGAGCAAACGAAGAACGACAGTGCTCAGTCAAGGCAGTATAAATGTTTGCCTCGGGTGAGTTACGTACTAACTAAGACTAGTAGAGTTAGTACACCGGAGTTCATTAACCGACATTAAAAAAGAGGATGTTCTCAAATCGATTGTATTTTTTTTCGTATACAAAAAAAACCTACATCTTTCGAAAGTAAAATGGTTTTAACAAACCAACCGATTAGATCCATTCGTTATTCTGAGCCATGTTGTGTGATCTTGAGAGTATAATGTAGCAATCGTTACTGTCGCATTGCTACACGGAGTCGTTTGTGTTAATGACCCGCATTTAGCCTTATAATAGCGAGGTTTTTGTTGCGATTGCAGCATAAGACCAGGGGTGTGAGGGATGAAAGTATATATATACATGCCCTTAGTAAATATGAAATAAAACATCCATACTAAGAAACAAATAACATAATAGCACATGCGGTTGATTATAGCTTCGCGAGACTGCTGTGCCTTGTTCAGTTAAACTAGCTCGCCTGAGGCACAAGCTCGCTGCCACGAGCGAGCGCTGTCATCTTTCAGTAGCGTCGCTGTCATCTCGACTGTTTTTGATAATAGCAATCAAAATTCGTGATTGCGCAGGCAGAGTCGCAGGCGAATGTTATTAACAAAAAAAGTATATAAAAAAAGAGCAGTAAGGGTACATTGAGCAAACATAGAGGATCTGAAGAGCGACGATGTTAGATCTAATTTCATAATGTAAGTAAATATTGTAGTACTGCTTACATTAAAAGTAAGTTTATATAAAGCTAAAGGCTAAAGGTATGTTCTTATTTTGGACGTAAATTATAGGTACAGAGAAAACCCAACATTGTGAAGGAACACGTTTTAAATTGCACTTCGTGTGTGTACAAACATTTTGTGAAGTAAGTAATCGACGGTCGAACCTTTCGGCTTCAATGTCGGCTGCTTATAAATTATGCTAATTTTATATTTTACTGCAATAGTATGGTATCATTAGCAGACGCCTTTATTAGTGCAATGACCTCTGTCTGTGAAGGCTCATCTCAATGTTTCTGCAGATATGTAAGTAACTGGGTAAGTAAGCATTGTTATCAGTAGATCTTCTTTGGATTACATACTTCTTTAAAACTATTTGTGATTTAACTAAATCTAGAAAAATACAATATCTAATTATAAGTTAACAGTAACCTCACATTCTTGTAATGCTTTAATCTATTTCCAATGTTACTACAGATCAGTTGAAAAATGCTGCAAGTATCGTGAAATGATTCATTTGTATACTGTAAATTTTTGGAGTCTCCTTTTAGTAACACACAACAAACTGGCCCAATCCAATTTCAACACGAAAATAACGTATGAAATGAATTTCCATAAGCATTGTTGACCATATTCCTTTGTGATTCAATCGTCAATTTAGGTAACACCCTCGGAAATCGGAGATATGAAGAAACTAATGACGGCATCGGCTGTAATGCCGCCTTGCGTAATATCGGTCGATGTCAATGCTTACGATCTACATTACTGGTTACATACCGCGGGAAACTGGAGAATATTTTGAAATAAAACTAATTTTATCACGTGTATTTTATGTTTTACGTTCCCGACGTTTCGGCTACTTTATCATGATCACGGGAGGACTGTGGTGTTTGACGTCCTAGTGGCATTGTTTGAACTCGGGTACCCTCATATTTATTTGTTGTTTGCGGTCCAATCTACGCAGAATGTGCTCACGGTGTCTTGAGGTCTTGCAATAGTGCGCTTTTTTTTTAATGCATTATAGGCAAGTATTTGACTCGATCTCACCTGATGGTAAGTGACGATGAGATCTACGATGGAGCATAGCTTGGTTTTGGATTTGGATTTGGATCAGTCCTATGTAGAATTCTGAAATAAAAGACATATATACTATGCAGTAAACATTACATACATAATACACGTTAATCTAAAATGTCTGAACCATAGCATTTTCTATTTTCCCCTTCACGATACAAAGAACATATCTACATTGTTTTCCGGACAGCCCGCTTTATCGTTCGTAACAAATCACACATTGTTATTGGAACTGAACACGTTTTCGTTATTACACGTGTTACAGTTGTGTGAATAGGTCCTTTAAAAAAAATCCTTTTGCTACAGAGTAGTTATTAGTCCAGAAGTTAAGAACAAGTATAGTAAATAGACGCTCTAGATATGTGGTGCTCAACTGTTTAGAATGCTTGAAGTATTTTAAACAGTTATATGAATTAACCGGTCTATGCTTCGAAAATCCAGCATCAAGCAGGTTTTTAGTTCATTTATCTTCTATAGATCTGCCCGCAGTACCTTGATGAAACATACCCTACAGCACACAAGGATAATGTATCTTTCGACATTACTGGAAGAATATTCAGAATTGAATCGCTACTTCTGCAGATTAACCCCTACATTCAAAGTTTACTTCAATTTAATAGTAGATAGTATAGTTTGTTCAATCTCGCATACTGAATTATTTTGGTCACGTATCGCTGAGGGTAATTAGCTCGTTGTTGAGGGCACCAGCGAGGATGGTCACCCATGACATGGACTGACCAAATTAAGGCCATAGATGGTCCGTAAAGGCGAAGATGTTGGTGAGATGAGATTCGCGCGACACCAATCCTGACATGACGAACACGACCTATCAAATTTAGTGCCTCGGAAAGGTTCATTAGTTGTTTATGGTTCAAAGGTACTTTTAGTCCTGTATGATTCATAGGATAGAAGATATTATGATCATGATAATCGTTTTTTATGTCATAGGTATATTCTTCATTTTAGAATAGACCTATTTACTTGTTTATAAGTCCCGAGCCTTTTATGCATTTTCACCTCCAACTCAGGTTCCTTGCCGTTCTTCTCAATCTTAAAGACCATCCCAAAAATTTATAGATGCTTTACAAATTTATCAAACGTCATATAGTACTGCGCAAAGCAATACTCTTGTGCGCAGTACCATATCTGATTGATAAGGTTATAAAAAGTCTATAAATTCGTGGGTCTAATTATAATTCTATATATAGACTTTGACATATATAATACCCACATAAGAAGAACCATATTTGCGACTATTTGCATTCAACACGCCCATATAAATCATCTACCATTTACGATCCAAAAATTGCATGCAAATCAAAGTCAAGAAAGGAAAACGTTTCGTAAAATCGCAAATCCAATTATGAATTAAAATCTCAAGCGTGTAAATGACGCTATACAAACCATTCGCCTACGTTCTGTTATTTTTGTACTATCGACACACATACACACAGAATTAGCGAGCCATTGTTCGATTGTGTAAAAAATACTTCAATGGAAAACATTTTTCCATTACCGTTTGACTGTAAACCCTGTAGTTTTTTTGCTAGTATCATTACGCTCGGACAAGTGTCATCCGTACACTGTGGACATTCCTTCGGTACGCACTAAGCCTTTTGCTTCTACTTTCATCGTGCGAACTGCCAAGGAATGGAACACGCTACCGGCGTCTTTTTTCCCCGTTGACTACAATCTGGGTGTTTTCAAGTCGAGAGTGAACAGGTACCTTCTGGGCAAGTATGCTACATCGTAGATCTCAACGTCACTTACCATGAGGTCAGATCGAGATCAAATACTTGCCTATATTGTAATAAAAAAAAAATGTTTTCTGCTTTATATACTGCTGGCTATAGCAGATATATTAAGTAACTTCGTAAATTGTAGGTATGTATACGAATATAAAAGGTGACGGATGCTGACACAGACAGCAGGACTGTTTACCTCTCGGGAATTTGATAAAAATAAGTAAACAAAAGCGCAATACGACATTCAACTACATAAATGGGATGCCTCTTGGGACATCATTAAAGGAGTAGGTACAAGAATAAATAAAGTGTGTGTGCTTATCGATGCTAGTGTTCGCAGTTGTATTTAGTGATTCCAATACAGAACACTAATATTAGGCCTAAATATAAAATATTTTATGTGTTAATACAATATCTAGAAAACTCAATTATTAATTTGACTAAAGAACTGTAATCGACTTGCTTGTTTTTCTCGTAAAAAAATTGGACGGGCCGTTTCTCGATAATGAATTTAAATAGTCGTTTATTATTTTATTTAATAAATTAAATACAATAATTATGTACATGGAAAAACAAAAAACTAAAAAATAGGTTATTGAATTTATAAAATCGTTTATAGGTTATTGTATTTTATTCACTAATTCTATGTGTTCATATTAGTTAAGATAGTAAATCAATCCGATTAAATATTGATTGATTAGACTGTATAAGTTATTGTAATCTATCTAAAGAAGTTACGAGCTAAAATCACGAATGAAATTAACTTGGAGAAGCAATAATAATACTAGAAAACATTTAACATTAATAAATGGTTGTCAAAAGCAAATACGTACTCTTATGTTTAAGTACACGATTGTTGTTATCTGTGAGATGGAGAGAATAATATAATATATATATATATATATATATATATATAGTTAGATTCAACAAGATGGAAGGCACGTATGTTTCCTTGTTGCGAATGTTTATCGCTCACGCAGTCGCGGCTCACAGCTGGCAACAAACCTCTAAAGGGAAGCTAAAGTCATGCGTCAAAGTCATTGACCCCTAAACACTATGACGGCTGTAATCCCAGAAAGAGTAAGCAGTGTTGGGTGCATCCCAATGTTATAAGAGGATGCGCCTATTACTACTTTACCGGACAGACTCTCCCTCAATACGACGGATTCGCCGACCAAACTGACCCAGTGTGTCTTCACCTGACCACGGTAAATATGTTGCTACACCTTTAAGCCCGGTATTACATGCACCCCACACCCTACATGATACAAAGCTACAGCTTACATGTATGAATAGCAAATATACACCCTATAAGTGGATGCAAAGAGATGAAAATTGAGTCTAGCGTTAGCCAGATGATATATTTAGCAGATTTGTAATTTTATTCCAGCTTAGTAACATGTCTATAAGCCCGAGCCAGTCTTGCTAGGCTGCGCACGGTCTGGATACAGCTATGTAAGGCCAGGTTCACACGCGGCACAATGCGGTATAGCCCGGCAAAGTACTCATTGGAATGCCGAGTAATATCCCTCGGCATTCAATGAAAAAAAAAACATAATTATATTATAAGAAAACTTATTTTACAGATTTTATCGAGTTTATTTTATGTTTTTACGGTCCTCATAATTCTTCATAATTATATTTATAGCATGGATTACGAAAAAAAATTAGCACTTATTTGATTCGCTAAGCATTGCGTGACAGAGCCTGCTGCGGTATACTGCATCTTCTCGCGGTATACTCCAGTGACGATGTAAACGAAATGTGAGTACTAAGAATATTAAAATAAGTTTCAAAATCATTTACGCTTACAAAATCCTTTGCCGTGCGATACCGTGGCGTGCCGCGTAGTGAGCGCCAGCCTTCAGTTTGCTAGATACTTGTAATGTAACCAAGCTTCGTCTGTAATATATTGTGTCGAGGAGCCCATACATTTACGACGTGTCTTCTCACAACAGTTATATATCTCCACCCTTACTTGTCTATCTCGAACGTGGAAACGGATACTATTACGCACGTGAATACGAGCAAAGCAACTGTACGCTTGTACGTGGAATTACAAGCAGTTGTGACGGTTACGACGAACGATGGAGAAGAGATTTCTTGATTCGTTGAATACGCATTAACTGTGTTTTATTTTTGTGTTTCATAAGATATGGAATAACTACGATGTCGCTTTTCACTGTGCGACTATGAATGTATTATTTTGATTTGTTATCCCTTCAGTTCTGATTATGACACTAGGACGTCTAACGCCTCAGTCCTCCCGTGACCATGGTTGCTGTAAAGCACCTTAAGCGTCGGGAATGTAATAAACATAAAATAAACGCGATAAAATCATTAAAATGGATGTATTTTTTTAATTATTAGTTTAAGAATCGGAGTCAGATCTTTTTTCATGTAAGCCATTAAGTACAGTACTTATGGATCGTTAAAATTATTACAAAATGCTAAGCTACAACTTTACCTATATGAACGGGGTCGTAGCATGCCGTGGCAGTATATCAAGGTATTGGCATGTAGTATTAACATATATCTACCTACGCATGTATGAACATATGGCATAACATAATATTATTATGTAATGATAACTATTTTGTTGCTTTTCGTATATCTGATGTTCGCGGATCAACTCGTTGGTATGTGTCTGCTAACAAGATTTATTAAAATGTTGGCAGCACTGTTTTCTGCAGTGGAATGTTGGCATTACAGTTCTTGCACTCCTACAAGCAAAAGTCGACTTTAAGGGGACGGAACCTTTCATTCCGCTACTCTATGTATAATATAGCGGTCTTTAAGGAGTTAATTGTTATACTATTACTACGTATTCTGACAACGTACTTCCTACTCGTTACGTATTTTACGTATGAAAATGGCGCACCACTGTTTGTTCACACTTACTACTACTACACGATAGATATTATTTCCTTATGTTTATAAACCGACTGGGTATCGTGGGAAAATCTTTGACACCACTTCGCAGTTACTGATTTCCATTAACGGCCCACAAAAATAACTGATTATACGAATATAGCCTTATTATAATAGTACCAGTATATAAAGTGAAACAATAATAGCGTATATTATTTTAGGAGGTCTATAAGTAAGCTACAAAGGTCAGATTCCTGAAACAAAAAAAAATATTGAAATTTTATAAATAGCACCACGTACTAAGTGCGCGGTGAAACAGTTTTGGCTCGCTTCCGCAGAGAAAAATTAAATGCTTTTTAGATATATATTTCATGCATAAACGTTTTTGTTGTGACTTACTTGTTAACCCCGTAAGTTATTTTACACTATTCTTGTTACACCTTGTATAGACCCACGGCTCTATTTAGCTTAGCCATACCGCCATGCTATGTGTCACCTGCCCAGACTTGAACCATTTAAGTTAGTCGAAATGATTAGCAGGTGTATCAATAAAAAATACAGGTCTCAAGTTGCAACAAAAAAGATATGACATAATAGGAACGAACTTTTTTTTTCTTTTTACCTTATATCCAAATACATATTATAGTGTAGAATATACATATCTCTGATACTCTTCGGAGATTATGTTATGAATATACATAGTATTAGTATTTCGTATATTCATAGAAAATTGAATTTCTATGAATATACGAAAAAAATATTTAATAAACTTATTATGATAATGATATAATACTTACCTCATCTGTGCATGAAATGAAAAAAATGCATAAATTATAATTTCTCATGGGTGCAAAAGGTTCTTGAAACAAATACTGCCTAGGTGGTGTCGAAAAAAAAATACAATATACTTGACACGCACACAACTCAAAACGTCTTTTAGTTCGTCTCCCATAAAGGAGATTATTACTTAATCGTTTTATAAATAATTTTGCAATACCTACACGACGTCAATTATCTTATTATATATGTTAAGTTGGAAGCTCAGGTCAGGGCGCGAAATTCAAAATGTCAATGGTTTTTATTTTGTTACGAAAAATTTGGACATCTTTATACAACACCATAAAGTTAGTAAAAACCGCTACTTTTACTAACTTAATGGTGTTGTATCGCTTTAGGTATTTTTTTTAAGCAAACTTAATACATCGGGACATCCAATGCAGAATGCTAATATCGCGAAAAACTAAATTACATCGTAAAGATGTCCAAATTATTCGTAAAAAAATAAAAACTGTTGACATTTTGAATTTCGCGCCCTGACCTGAGCTTCCACCTTAAGTTTAGTTTTTTCTGCGGCCGCCCCAGTGGGTGTAACTTTATGACGTAGTCGTGACGTAGCGTCCATTCGGAGATTGCGTCAGCGCAACCGATTCACAATAGCTGTGAAAGTCCAATAGAAAGTGCAAGTCGAGTGTCTCACGTACATATTATATCAGACGGGGATTTACATAACGATCATAGTTTTGTTATGTGGGTAACTGGAACGTTATTATGGCAAATATGTTACCAGGCAATATGTAGAGGTTAGTAGGTTTGTAGCGTACAAAACATTCCTCGAATTGTTGTTTTAATTGAAATCGTAACATTGATTACTTTATAAATACGTGGATTCTATTGAGATTTTGTAATGTGATGTTCTATACATTTATAAGGAGTAACGGACCAAATTTTATAATAGGCAGTGGTGTACAAAATGCGGTTTGATTTGTCCTTGACTAATATTATCGACAATGATCGACTAACAAATATCGATTGAAAAGATAAAAAATACTGCAGAAAGGAGAAAGAAAAAGAGAAGAAAAAAGAGAAAAAAATGTAAATGACAATTTGTAAGTGCCCCCGTAGGCCTATACGAAATAAAGAATTTGACATGACTACTTTCCTTAGGACCGGTAATAGATGTCACACCACATTTCGTGTATCAGCTATTGTCGGCCTGATTAGCGCAGTCGGTAATCACCTTGCTTTCTGCGCCAGGGGTCGGAATTCGAATCCTGATAGGGACAAAGTTTGGGTAATGAGCACGAATGATTGTACCCGAGTCATGGATATTTAATATCTACTTATATAAGTAATATATACTGAGTTCGCCCTCAGTCCATTGTATAGTACCCACAATACAAGCGTTGCTATGTTTATTTATTACTAGCTGTTGCCCGCGACTTCGTCCGCGTGGTATTTAACAAAGACAACCGTTGACAACAGCCTGCCCGCCCATTCTGAGCCCGCGGGAAGCATTGCAGGTGTTGCTATCAAACTTAATCAGGCGTTGCGCTGCAACATTGGTTTTCATTTTTTTTCGTGAGATCCAATTTTTTTTTTCTAAAATAAAAGTAGCCTAAGTTACTCCTTGTTACATCAGCTATCTGCCAGTCCCGTCAAAATCGGTCCAGCCATTACAGAGATTAGCCTGAACAAACAGACAGACAGACAGACAGACAGACGGACAGACAGACAGACAGACAGACAGACAGACAGACAGACAGACAAAAATTGTAAAAAATGTTGTTTCGGTATAGGTAACGTGTATACATCCAAATGCACTTAGTAAAAAGCGGTTATTTTAATATTACAAACAGACACTCCAATTTTATTTATATGTATAGATTAATCGTATATATCGGCGGCTGGACGTCAGGAACGGGAACATTCGCGGAATTATTCATTATAGAAGTCTAACTAGGATAGTAGCTGCTATTTATCAAATAAAATAAAAGTAACTTATTTGAGATGTTTATTCCCAAACCAACAAACACAGAATGCCCCGCAATACAAATCACTTCGGCTTTTATACAGAAACTTCAACGGTCACAATCATATTCATACCTTTTACATCCGTTTTAAACAAATTCATAAACACAAAACATTATCCAATACAACAACTCTTAAAACAGTAATATCCGGTTACATTTTAAATTGATCAAATTTCTTATATTTAATATTAATAAATGAAACTTCCGGCAAAATTCAGAATACAATTTTAAAATAAGCTTCCGGTGTATCAAATCAATACTTTTAAATCTAATAAAATAGTTGACATCCGTTGAAACATAAATATGATCAATTAGAAACTGATTTCAAAATAAATATAACTTCCGGTGGATTTAAATCAAATACATTTCGAATCAATACTAATCCTATTTAAAATACATATAACATCCGATGCATTTAAATAAATCAATACATATTCTAAAAATATGACGAGAAACTTTAAAATCTATTTCACGCCCATACGGCCATTCTGCTCGAGCGCGCTCCCTGCGCTGTGACATCACTCATTGAGATCTAGCCACGTCAGTGAGTAGGCATCACCCATGCTGGGATCTAGCCTCAAGGCATCACCCGCCTGGAGTCTAGCCAAATTACTTGGCATCATCCGCCTGGGATCTAGCCACATCAGGGAATAGGCGTCACCCATGCTGGTATCTAGCCTCAGGCATCACCCGCCTGGAGTCTAGCCATATTACTTGGCATCATCCGCCTGGGATCTAGCCACATCTGGGAATAGGCGTCACCCATGCTGGTATCTAGCCTCAGGCATCACCCGCCTGGAGTCTAGCCAAATTACTTGGCATCATCCGCCTGGGATCTAGCCTCTAAGACCAGGAAAAGGATACGCATGGTGGGCAGCCAGCGTTTAAGGAAGGGAAAGTGGATAGGAAAAAGGATCCCAACTACCTACTCTGTCTCGTTGTTAGCATCAGAACTCTCTGCCCATACGGCTGGTTCATCGTCTATAAAAGGATCACACTGTGCAACAGGTGCATGCCTCAAAGAATCGTGACTTGCGATTTTCTCAGAACAACCTCTTAGGTTAATGTGTTTTACTTTATATCGATCATTAGGTAATATTTCTAAAATTTCCATAGGACCCTCAAACTTTGGACCCAGTTTAGTGGTATGTCTTTCATGTTTATGCATTAAAACAAAGTCACCCACATTAAATGGCTTAACTGCAGCTTTACCCTTATCAAATCGTAACTTGTCGTGAAATGATCGCTCGTCCATCCTTAATTTACATAGAGACCTTACAGCACTTAAGTCATCAGTCATTATATCTTCATCAATTTGTAGGAGCTTAATACCTGGTGGCGAACAATTCTTTCCAAACAATAGTTCCATAGGAGATTTTCCTGTACTTTTTGACATCGAACAATTAATAGCTAACTGTAAATCTTGAATAGCGGAATGCCATGGTTTATTAAGCTCCACAACTGACATATTGTCCTTAATTATTTTCATAATACGCTCTACCTGACCATTTGCCCGGCTAGCGCCTTTAGCTACCATATGATGTTCAATGCCATAACGCTGGCAAAAGTTCTTGAAATCAGTAGACGTCATACTTTTGTCTTGGTCTGTTATTAGTCGTGTCGGGGTTCCAAATATAGTTATGACTTCTTTAAAACAACGTATAGCTGTGTCCGATGTCCTGTCATTAGTGTAGATCAAGTGGGTATATTTAGTAAAAGCGTCTATATAAACGAAGGCATATTCAGCTTGACTGCGTTTGCCGTTCATGCGCCCAGTAATGTCCGCATGTATTGTGTGGAAAGGTATAGCGATTTTATCAATGGGATGCAATGTTACTTGCTTAGCACCAGACATACCTTTTCGGATCCTACAACTCACGCAACCTTCAGTAAACCTCCTCACTAATTTTGACATATTTGGAAACCAGTACTGCTCTCTCAATTTAGCAAGTACCTTTTCCCAGGAAAAATGCTGAAGATTATCATGATAGTGAGATATCAAATTCCAACGATAATTACGAGGCACAATAATTAATTTACGGGTTTTATTATCGATTTGAACTTTACGTCTGAGCAAATTATCTTTTGAAATAACATAAGTTTCAGCTACTTCTTTTGGAATTGCATCAGATTTTAACTGTTCAACTACGTTTCTGAGAACTAGGTCGCGTTTTTGTTCTATGAGGAGCCAATTATGGTCTAGAGTGGATGCATTCACCGAAAACTGCATGTTTCTCAACTCTGAAGTATTTTGAGGACCGGGGACAATATTTGTCGGATCCAATTCTATGGGATTTCGACTAAAGAAATCAGCATGTGAAAGTCGTTCACCTTTACGGTATTCGACATCAAATTGGAAATTCTGCAAGAAGGCCCACCAGCGGTGTACCCTTGGAGTAAGTTCACGTTTATTTCTAGCAGCTTTGAGTGAGTTACAATCTGTTACGACTTTAAAAGTTCGTCCATACAAGAAATGGCGAAAGTGTTTAATCGCTTTGACGACGGCTAAAGTCTCAAGTTCATACGAATGGTATTTGCTTTCGACCTTGGTCGTCCGCATACTAAAGTAGCCTACAACATGAGGAATTTTGTCATGTCTTTGAATCAAAACTGCACCATAGCCAAGAGAGCTGGCGTCTGTGTGTAGTTCACAAGATAGGTCGGGGTCAAATATGGTCAAAAGAGGGGAGGATGTCAATCTGCAGATTATTTCCTGCCTAGCAATCTCCTGTCTTGTAGTCCATTCCCAAGGCACACCAGCTTGAGTAAGCTCATACAAAGGGGCCATTATTTTCGAAAAGTTTGGGACAAATTTCCTGAAGTACCCAGCCAATCCATTAAACTGACGCAGCTGTTTAACATTTCTAGGGACAGCAGTTTTAGACAGTGCATCTATTTTCCTGGGGCTAGGCTTTACAGTTCCGTTTTCTATAATATTCCCTAAATACTCAACGATAGTTTTGAGGAATGAACATTTTGAAATGTTCAAGGAAAATCCCGCATCAGTCAACCTCTTCAAAATAAGTTCAAGATTTGTTAATCCTTCTTCTATGGTTGAAGACATGACGAGGATATCATCTAAATAAACTAGAGCAATTTTGTCCTTATAGTCTCCTAATGCTTTATTTATAGCCCGCTGATAGACAGAGGGTGCATTGCAGAGGCCAAAAGGCATGCGTAAATATTCAAATTGACCGTCGGGGGTCACAAAGGCAGTCCTCTCGATTGATTCTGGTGCTACTGGTATCTGGTGAAAACCTGCGGCCATGTCTAGGCAAGTGAAATAACGCGCTTGGCCTAGCTTGTCTATCTGGTCAGCAATAAGAGGGAGAGGGAAATGATCTCGTACAGTGTTCATATTTAATTCACGAAAATCTACACATAATCGGTCAGTGCCATCTTTTTTCTTCACTAAAAGAATGGGACTGCTAAAAGGAGATGAACTTTCTCGGATAATACCATTTTGTTTTAAGTCGTTAATTATTTCTTTTACTTTTTCACGCTCAATAGGGGAAAGTCTATACGGCCTACGTTGAACTATTTTATCTGGGTTTTTCAGTCTAATATTCAGCTCACCAGTTGTGACTTCAGAAACATAGTTGCCAGTCGTGAAACTATCTTTATATTTAGTCATAATGTCGCGTAATTTTTCCAACTGATCGGGGACAGTAAGATCGGTTTGTAAGTCAGTTAGAGAAACTGCTAAAGTACATTCATTAATTACAGAGTCCCGTGTAACTGTCATATTTGTGCCAGTTAATGTGACTCTAAGGCCAGGGATTTGCATGAGATTATAACCAATTAAAATGTCAAACTGGGTTTGGTCATCGTCAACAACAAATAGCTCCAATTCAACACAAATTTCATCTATTTTTACCATAGCTATTATACTTTCAGAACACCTAACAGGGCTGCTGCCTATTCCCGTAAATGTGGTACTAACAGGTCTTCTTTTACCAGGAATGGAACCGGAAACGCTTTTTCGGATCAATGAACAGTCTGCGCCAGAATCAAACAAGCAGGGAAAGAAAGTGTCACCAATATTAACTGTAATCATGCAACGGCTCAGGTTGCCGCAATAATTTATGGTTCTATATGATGTACTGGATTTTTCATCTCTTTGTTTCTGATAACAATTTTTCTCTATATGACCTTTTTTGTGACAATACCTACATTCAATAGACTTTAAATTCCCGGGCGTAGTTTGGGGGGTAGACTTGGGAGGTGCGTGAGTTTCAGCCGAAACGACTGGGCTCTCTTTACAATCACGGAAATTATGCCCAGGCTTTTTGCAATTAAAACAAAGAGATTTAGGATCTGGGGCATCTGAAGGTCGAGGTCTTTTATTATTCTGAGTAATGACGTTATCATTTTTACGTTTTCGATATGTTTTTAAAACAGAAACTAACTTGGGCAAAGAGTCAGGCGTATTTCTTAACAATTCAGATTTAATAAAATCAGGATAAATACCAGTAATCAAGGCGTCGATTGCTTCTGTATCCGTAGCTTCTGGTCGCACGCGTTTGAAGAGGGTCCATCCAGTGGTCGCGTACTCGGCGTAGCTAGTTGCCTGGTCCGAAGTGTAGTTGCGCCACTTTTGTACGTCGTCAGCATACCGAAACTCCTTGCTGAACGTCTGTATCAGATCTTCTTTTATTTGTTGCCAGGTGGTTGATTGTAGAGACCATGTGTCAGCCCAAACCTTTGCTCGCCCCTTGAGCTGAAGTATTGCTTTCATTCGGGCTTCATGTTGGGGAATATTGAAAGTTTGAATAGTTTCATCAATATTGGCACACCAATCTCTGATATCTTGTGAACGCACGTCCGGATCAAACGGCGGCAAGTAGAAATTGCCATGATCTCGCGGCCCGTGCATAGAAAGTGCAGCAGTCACAGCACTAGATGCAGCTTGCTTAGTGATGGATGTAACTAGATTCAGCACTTGTTCCATGGAAAACGTTGGTGCAGGCGGAGTAGCGGCCGTTGCAGAAGACCTCAGTATTGGCGAGGTGGATCCCACCGCTGCTATCGGCGGCTGGACGTCAGGAACGGGAACATTCGCGGAATTATTCATTATAGAAGTCTAACTAGGATAGTAGCTGCTATTTATCAAATAAAATAAAAGTAACTTATTTGAGATGTTTATTCCCAAACCAACAAACACAGAATGCCCCGCAATACAAATCACTTCGGCTTTTATACAGAAACTTCAACGGTCACAATCATATTCATACCTTTTACATCCGTTTTAAACAAATTCATAAACACAAAACATTATCCAATACAACAACTCTTAAAACAGTAATATCCGGTTACATTTTAAATTGATCAAATTTCTTATATTTAATATTAATAAATGAAACTTCCGGCAAAATTCAGAATACAATTTTAAAATAAGCTTCCGGTGTATCAAATCAATACTTTTAAATCTAATAAAATAGTTGACATCCGTTGAAACATAAATATGATCAATTAGAAACTGATTTCAAAATAAATATAACTTCCGGTGGATTTAAATCAAATACATTTCGAATCAATACTAATCCTATTTAAAATACATATAACATCCGATGCATTTAAATAAATCAATACATATTCTAAAAATATGACGAGAAACTTTAAAATCTATTTCACGCCCATATATACCTAGAAGAAATTTTGCCAATTCAATCGAAACGTAATCGATAAATCTACGGGGACAAATGGAACACGATTTTTTCGTTTCACTTTTTACGTTGTTGCGTTCGGACTTCGCTTCCGTCTTGATCTAGAGAACGGAACGTTGAACTCGAATGAAACTAGTTCTAGGAGATAACGAATTGGTTGCCGATGCTATAAACAGGGTACCAAGGCAATTTTTCAGCGAAACATAAAAAAACGTTTGGAACACTGGAGACTGATTCGAATGGATTAACGAGATACTATTTTTACCAGCTGTATATAATGTGGAGATAGCTTTGATTGCCGTCCACCGATAGGATTAAGCATCGTAAAAATTGCTTTCCATTGGTGCTCTGAAATACTAAATTCAGTAAGCGAATGAACATAATAAGGAATGACGTTGTAGCGACCTCGTCAAACGCTCCACAAGCCACATAGATGGTGCTGCAGACGCATTCAGAACAATTATAATATAGCTAATATAATACTTATATTATAGCTTATCGGGGCGCAATGGAATATTGCGAGATGCAGGCAGAAAAATAAAATATACAATTGTTTTTCTTTCAGTTCCACGGTAGTGGGAAAGTCTTGTTTCAAACATTGCTGGCTGGTTTCAATAGATAGGTCCTTTTATCCGTGTGAAGCAAATGCTGTATAAACTATGATGAAATTATTCCATTATTATTATACTATATTATATTCTGTCTATCTACTTAACAGTACATAACTCGTATACTTACAATGCAGGATTTTTTTTCATAATCTCACACTATGTTAAAAGATCATTAAAACAAGTCTAGATGATTACAAATCGTTAGTTATGGAAATATGACATCAATAAATTTAAAACTTGTCAGCCGTTGCTGATACTGTTTAGCTTGACGTTAACCTTCCATGTAAATTATAAATGATAATTAAATGCAAAACTTTTGTATACGGGTTTGGAAAACCCAGCAAATGTCGGATCAGGCGTCCTACCTAAAAATTAATTAAGTATTAGTAGTTTAAAAATATTAGTAGTTAAAGCAGCGATAGCCAAGTTGGTAGAACACTTACCTCGGTAACGAGGATCGCGGGTTCAAATCTCATTTTCAACCACGATTATCACTTGCTAAGAGGTGAAGAAAATATCCTGAGGAAACCTGCATGTCTGAGAGAACCCCTCGAAAGGTGTGTGAAGTCCGGCAAAAAAAATACACTGAAGACGATTCATTTACTCATACATTTGATTCTGCGGCGGTACGAAGTTTGCCAGTAAAGCTAATTCAAGATCAAACTAAGTGTAGTCCATACATATTTTAAAAATTTGTATTGGTACTACAAGTGCTATATCACTTTATCCCATGGAATACCATATCTGTTCATGACGTTTTTAACACAGTTTTGCGTCATATGATAGACATCAGAATGGAACAACTGACACATTAAGCTAACCTTTATCTCGAAATAACTCGGCTATCATGGTAAGCGCTTTTTGTTCGTCGTGATTATAATGAGTTCATTATTATGGTGTATGATAAAAAGTATTATAGCCCACATAATGATTCCCACAACGCGCAGGTGAGTTCGTGAATAATGTTTGTCATGCTTTGTTGGTTCAAGTATGCGACACACAGACACTTAGAGAGATGAGCCCTTATTTGCATTATTTTCTCTAAATAACCACGGAATAAAAATAGATGACATTTTGGTTGGGCAAAAACTTCTTGGAGGTTTTGCATAAAACACATGAAAGAGAGTGCATATAACACGTGAAAGAGACAAAACGAAAGATGAATTTCAATTAGGTAGAATCTTAAATAGATTGCAATAAAAATAATAATATGTATATTTCAACACCTGCAGAGATTTGCTTCAAAGCGACTTTTTTGCTCTATTTATCATCTGTAGAGGCGACCTTTGATTGATCAGATTAATCATATTGTGACTTTGAAAATAGAATGTTTCTTATTACAAACGAATTAATTTTATTAATCTAGGTTGAGTTTTGCAAAATTAATCAGATTATGATTATTAATTAATTTACTGATATTTATATAGCGTTCACTAACAAGCGTATACAGCTTCATTGACATACATATGTTAGGTGTCTGTGGGTGTCATTGATTTCTTAATGTTTCGATACTAGCACATGTTTCAGCTGCACTCAGTTACTTTTGGTAGCTTGGTTTATCTACATAATATTTATCAGTATTTTGATATTGTATGTTATTGAGAAACAAATAAATTTTGTGAATAAAATATATGTAGGCAAACCAGTTTTAGCCGTGTTGCTACTTGGAAACAGAAATAATTGAGTTTTGTTGGATTCTATTTACATAACAGACCATAAATAACATAAAAAACGAGATAGAATTCGTAAGATTCGTTTTATTTCAATGAATACTTATAGCAATTTTGCATTAATTCTGCATTACCCGCGAATACGATACCTACGAAAAATCTTGAGATATACATTTGGTTTTTGTTTATTGGCAACCCTAGTTCGAGATTCATGTTTGATTGGCAAATCTAAGCAGCGGTGTGTCCCCCAACTATCCATCAACAACAGTCTGAACAAAAAACAACAAGTGACGGTTACGCAAGCGATACGAAGGCGATATTGAAACGATTGTCACGACACGCTGTGTCGAATGTGGTTCGTCTTTTTGTAGTTATTCTCAAGGAAGGAAGGCATTCAAGGTCACAACTATTTTAAGTCCTGGAAATGTTTTAGTTATTCAATGTTGAAGGAAAACATCGTGATGAAACCTGAATGTCTCAGAGAATCCCTCGAATGATGTGTGAAGTCCGCCAACCCGCACTGGGCCAGCGTGGTGGACTATGGCCTAATCGCCCCTCGCATTGAGGAGAGGCCCGTGCCAAGCAGTGGGACATTAAAAAAAGGCTGTAATTATTATAAAATATTGTAGTATAGGTAGGATAGGTTACTAAAACATAGTAGGCCACAGCAATTAAGCCACGCTCCGCCCACTCGATCGTGAATTTACATAATACGTTGCTATTCGCCATAGTTTATATCTGACCTCCTTCGTTATTTAAACATGAATAAAAAATTCCGACTTGTATTCCAGTCTTATGTTATAAACTGATATTTTTAATTATAGGTTTACTTCATAAAATAAGTATATAAACAAATTCGTGACAATGTACAACACGTGAGACTCAGGACGGAAGGTTGCATAATCCATTGCTAGCTGTTTAAGATCTTGCTCAGTTCTTCCGCTGTGCGTACAGATATGTAGATATTATGTATTTGAAGCGATTTGTCATCGCAGCTTTTAAGTTAAAGTACTAGGTCAGGGGGTGTTTAGGTGTTTAGTGTTGGGCCAGATCTAATTATGTTGTTCGCTTCGGCCCAGGCGGCGACCTTGATGTTTTAGGTCCGCTCGACTCACCGCATAGGGTCGTTGCGGGTTCAATACCCGTCTGGGAAAATATCAGAAACTATATTTTCGATATTAGTCCATGTTTGAGTATTGATGGGATTGCCCCTAGTTCATTACAAGGTACACATGTAACATGTGGTCCTTAGCTTGCCACAATACTGTTTATTCGTCTGCACATCTGGTGGGTTTTTTATTGATTCCAGTAGGTAAGTAGATTTACCTTAAGCCATTTACCTCGTGTTAAATATTTTTATTTATAGCTGCTATAGTTACTAGATTTGATATATAGCTATATAACCCAAGTCTGGCGTATAATACCTAACATACCTCACCTTTGTAAAGTTCATGGTACCTGATGATGGTAATTGATATTAACGTGATATAATCGAAACATATACCTACAACATAATAGACGGAAGCGGACCACTAAGTCAGGCGTCTACGAGTATATCCGTTTAATAATAAGAACATAATTTACCTAATGCTATTAAGTAGGTATTATTATGTAATTAATTGTATAATTTGCAGTTAAGTTTCATTTAGAAAGCAGTTCAATTCGGTTTATAGGGGGTGATTCAGAACGGGTATACTAACCATTGAACCTGCGCTCCTATAGCGCATTTGTAGTCATATGAAGTAACAATACCCATGTGGTTATTAAAAAAAATATTGCCATCAAAATGATGATTGTGATTTTTGTGAGCAATTAAAAAAGAAATTTCCTTATATATGTAGGTATCTTGCTACAGGAGTCCTAAAGTCCAGCTGCATCAACCATCTCAATTATCATTTTAAATTAAATAATTACCCGGCACGAAACTCTTAACAAATATTATAGTCTACATATGTATTTAGTTATCAACAAAATCTTGACCTCATTCATACTAACTGGGTGGTACACAAATTATTGGAAATACTTCAAATGTAATAATAATATATGTATTTTTTTTTTTTTTTGTTATGCAACATTCCGCTACTTTCTGTCATGAACCAAAATTAAGACACTTTTAATGTAAAGCACCATAGGAAAGTATTGGTCTAAAGTAGATTAATGTAAGAAATGCATATAGAGTCAAAGTAAAACGTCAAAATAGCATGATACGATTACTGTTGTTTTACTATAAAATATCGAAAATACATGTATTAGTAAGGGTGTCTTATTAAATACTCGTGTGCGTACATTCTATTTTAATTTTACTTATTAATAAACAAGTTCGTTTACTTTTATAGCAAAAAGTACAGGCCCAAAATAACGTTGACATTTTTTTTTTTAAAATTACTTATGTTACTAGAAATAAAAATATAATTAATAAAAAAAATATTTGATCATTATTTATACAAATAATTCGTCGTCGAAATATTATATAATATTTTTCGAATTGGTTTACTGTCTACAACTGTATTATACATGTAAAGTAATATACATAATGTGGCAATAATTCTATACTATCAATCTAAATCCGGGGACGAGTTACGTAATTACCGAAAGCAATTCTCAATTGACATCGTAAATTCGTCACAGATTAAAATAATATAAATGTAAGATAGCTGTTGACTTTTTAATTATTTTTTTTTCAGGAAGAATCCGAATGGATAAAATAATTGTGTAAATGATGTTTGATTTGTTTTAAACAAGGAATACTAGTGGCGTTTGGCCGTGCGCTAAGTACAGGACACCATTTTTTTATGTCTAATAATTTGATTTATATCTTTACGTATATTTTATTTATAGCTTGCTGTTGGCTCTGTTAAAATATTATACGCTATTATTGTTATATATTTACGAAATTAACCATATCTGTTCCTTGTTAGTATTAGGTCAAGGTACATATTATTATAGCTGGTCTCAAAAGTACTTCGTTGCTGCTTATAAACAAGTTGTGAGACAATGAGTGGCTGTTATTATGTATATTGTAATACGCCGATAGTCTTCGAGCAATATCTTTTAACTACTTTTTAATTAGGGGTGGCACAGTGAGCGGAAATATTTATAATTCCTAGGGGCAGTATGACAGATGTGCAATGTAATATAATAATATTTCTTTTGGGTATTTGAATTTTTAAATAATAAAGAGTAATCTCTATTCTTGAATTTATATTATGAATCGCGGCTTATTAGTGTTTGGGACATGCCGGGGAAAACAGTTCCCCTTAATTACGAGTATATGTATGTCGTTAGTCATGTGCTCCCACCGAAGAACGACGATAAAAATAAGTTAAATATGACTTTAACTAAACAAGTAGCTTTCTACCTACAACCATATGCCCGATATGTATTCCATCAAGTTATTTAATCTATAACCAACATATCTACCTGTCTCACGTCCGTAGATTATAATCTTAGAATTCTATATGCAGTGCAGCCATCGAATTTGTATAAAGTAATAAACCCGTGCTTAGCAGAAGGCCCCAGACGTCTTGAATGTCAATGGTCAATTATCTTGAGAGTAATAAATATACTTACCTAATAGTATGAAGCGGATCATTAGATTATTAGAATGATTCACTTCATACTATTAGTTAAGTATATTTATTTGAACTAGCACGATTATCGCTTTTTGCTTACATAGTAGATATAGTAAACGGTCTGCACAATACATAAAGTATAACAAAAATTGTGTAAAATATATTAACCGATGAATATAAAATAACTGTGTAAATTAAGTTATCTTTTTTTTTAAACAAGGCGACCCAGTAGCCTTTGGCCATGTGCTACCGGGTGTGATTTTTTAAATGTTTGATCATTTGATTTAATTCGTTTAGAATGTTATCTTTGTAACCTACTGTTATTCCAGTAATTATATTTAACACTATTATTATTAAACCTTATATACTGAGTTAGTCCCCAGTCCATTGTACGGTACCCACAATAAAAGCGTTGCTTAGTGTGTGACCGTATAGTTCGTGTATTCGTCTGGCTATATTATTATTTGGTGTTATTATTATGTATTATTCTTCTTGCGTCTTAGTTTTAATATTCTAAGTGACTTGAGGTGTGAATACCTGGAATACATCAATTGCACTTTGTATGATACCGCTGTCTTGCAACCAAAATCCGAGGAATTGATGATGAAAGGAAGTCATTGGCACAATCATTGATTGGGAATTATTTGTTTAATTCTTACATACCAATGCATTCTGCAGAATTGGCATAACCACTAGTGGATTGCAATTGAGTAATACTTAAAATTAAAAGTAGCCCCCAAATTTATAGACAGTTGCAATTGATTATAATGGCATTTTAACGAACTTTTAAGTGGAAAAGGTGCGTTATAATAGCTTTATAATTCGTCATTATTTTTTATAAATGTGAGGGTTAAAGTTTTAATTGATTTACAATGACAATCTTAACCGTATTAATAAAATACAAAATTCTAAACGTTTGAAGTTAAATAATTCTGGCGATAGCGATAACATGCGCAAACGCATCGAAGCAATCATTCAACCGATTTTAAATATTTCATGAGTGATAATTTTCTATTAAAGGCAAGCAAGAAAATGGAAAAATTTACAGTCTGACATTAAATTACATATATTGATTTCTTATATTTACGCGAATACTACACATTGAAATAAAAATATTTTTTTAAGGATTTTATCGCGTTTATTTTTCGTTTTTACGTTCCCGACGAAAACCAAGCGTACCATTGCAAGACCTCAAGATACTGTGAGCACTTTCTGCGTAGATCGGACCACAATCAACAATTAAATATGAGGGTAGCCCGCTTCTAACTATGACACCAGGACGTCAACCACCTCAGTCCTCCCGTGACCATGGTTGCTGTAAAGCAGCCGAAACGTCGGTAACGTAAAAAGGAAAAATAAACGCGATAAAATCCTTAAAAAAATAGTTTTATTTCAATTAAATTACATATTTTAATATGTTGTAAGTAACTAAAAAAATATTAGAATACATAGAGATGACGCCCGATTTTTGTACTCATTTTCATTCTGAGATTTATTTATGGATTGCCCTTTCCTCATCGTTTTTTTTTCTTTTCTTTTTTTACGAAATGAAATTCGATGAAATAAAATGGATACGAATATGGCCTCACCCACAACTTAGTGGGTATTTTGCCAATCTCAAGTAATTAATAGCAATAAAACATTAAATAAATACACCTTATAAATAAAATAATGGACGTGACATGATGATATGAAAATGGGGTCTCTTCCTCATGGTTATATCAGTGGCCACTCTACGAGTATTACTCATGTTGTCTGACTGACAACGAGAGAAATTACATATGACTGCTCGAGGGAGACAGCACAAGTGCTCGCTGCGCGGCCGGTGTGGATACGGCTTATTATGTAGCTTAAGGGATCATTCGTAGCCCAGCCGTCCTGAGGATGCCTCGTTTCGAGTCGAAACACGTCGAATACTCATTTAAATTCGCTTCGTTTTGCGGAGAATTGCATTTTGTTTTGGGGTCTCGTCACTCGTGATAGATTGTTTCTCAAACTTGTTTGGTTTATAATTGGAAAAGTTCACAACCCGAGGGTCAATGGTGGGTTCCTCTTCCCCCATTTGATTAACTTAAAATGACTTACGCTATATAAGTTGCTCAGATTCGAAGATTTTCGACTTGATTTTATGATGGAAACTATCGTCTAGAGCCGGTGCATTGCTCGTTGACCATTCCTGTTTATGAGTCATGTTGTACTCGGCAATGTATATGCCAGTGCATACCTACAGACACCGATGAGATAGAGGGCAATCCGTTACAAAATTACGAGCGTAATATTAATAATACAGCCATAATAATGTCGGAGTGAGTGCTCGCCTGCCCTCCATTCGACCTTGTATTAAAAAATAATAGTTTTTGCGATATACTCGTATATAAGTAAATGAATAAAAAAAATATATCGTCTAGGATAATTTTATAGAGCCATCGAAGAGCGTCCATTAGAGTTGTCATAAATCATTTCACTCTTTGTATGTGCTGTTACATATTAACTCGTAGCTGCATAATAATATATTCAAATAACTTACCTAAATATTATTACTTGTTGCACTTTTATTGGCTAGATCGTTTCCCAATCATGTTAGTATCGCGAACCCCTTTAAAAGCTAAAAAATCTTAATAACTCCTCCGACTAAATATGCTTATCAAAGGTTTCCTTTTATTCTTTTTTGTAGGTTGGCAACCAGCTACAAAATAGGGTCTTTTATGCCAGTGCTGAGTATTTATTGATAGTTGTTATTGAATTACCCCTGATGATAATGTCCCCTATCCATGGGGTATTCATTTCATCGTGCTCATCGTCCTCATCGTCATCAACATCATTATCATACCCAGTAAAGCTGTGGATACTTTACAGATAATATACCGGACATCTTGGGAGATCTTGAAAAGTCAAGTTATTCTATTCTACTTCGATTTACTCTATTCGTACACGTTTATAAACACGTAATGGTTAATAACACATCGCATCGTCATATTTTTGAAAAAAAAAAACAATAATGCCAACTTTACGGTTCAGCCACAAAGTCATTTATCAAATTGATGTAATTATTTACTTATCAAATTCATTATTTAAAAAAGGATTCATCATATATACTCCTAACTTTGAAAAATTGTGGCCCACAGTTTTATCAATTTTCTAGCCAGCACTATACCATATTCCGCAGCATTCCGCAATAAATCCCATATTTCACAACTGTTCGCGGTCACTCGTCATGGCGACAACAATACACGAGTACGGAGAAAGGGACTTTCAGCCATTTCAATTTCGAACGTCTGTGTACGGAAATCCCAGGTTTGCGTTGTAAATATGCAATAATCGTGTATGGGAAAGGCGTTAAGTTACCTTCGAGCACGATCTGCTTAAGATTCTGTGACGTCACACAAAGAATTTGCGATTTCAAGTACGGATTTGTATGCTGTTGAATTAATTCATGATGGTTAATTGTTTTATGAACACTCAGTTTGAATTTGTTAAATCAATCATACAGTACATTCAAAGCATGAGAGATTTTTAGGATTGATTTACTTCAGATTAATTGAAATCGAATACCTACTATTAATGTAATCAAGTGATATAAATAAGTACACTGAGTTAGTAAATGCATAGTAATGTTGTCAGGAATACAACGTATTTTAAGATAAAATAACGGATTTTATACCTTTTTTTTGTATTTCTTATAGTAACGCAAATATTTGTTTGCGTGGGCATTTTAATAAAATGTTGGCATGTGGGTCAGGTTAAGTATATTTTTATTCAATATGGCATACTTATGTCCGATTTTAACGGTACTCACTAATTTGGATACAAAAAAAATACCTGTGCGGTTCTTACCTTGAAGCGTATATATAAACCTATTTTGTATATGAACTAACGAGTATTGAGACGATTAACACTAGTTTAATTTCAGTACTCAGGCTAAAATTCCACCCAAGTCCAAACAAATCATTCATGTTCAAACTCTTACTTGTTTTAGCCAAGTATGAGATCACGGTTGCAGGGTTCAAGGGTCTGGTGACATCATTACCTTCCTCGCTCGAGGAAGATTAAATTTTAACTGCTTGCTCTCTGTATATCTATATTAAGAAGTGTCTCTTGGATGAATATTTGTTTTTAGCTACTTGGATGTATTTTTTTTGCAAATGTACGAAGTAATTATTTAGATTTGTTGTCGTGTTTATTTCTTTTTGTGTTTGGCGGTAACACAAAGTACCAAAGAGACAGTCAGGAAAAATATACTCTTTGTCTTGAATAGAGAGAGAGAGAGTAGGGAAGAGTCGACTGTATTCTACTTTAGGTTTATCTGGCCTACATTTTTAAGGGTACTTGGCTCTACAATTCGTTTTTAAATAAATATAGAGCGTTAACAAGTTTCCACCCAGTGGACATATACAAGGAGAAATTACATTCCGACGATCGTCCATATGTTATGCATGTTATATGTTAAGTGAAATAAAAACCTGCTTCTTCACGCGACGCCATTTATTCTAAGCTAAGCTATAGGTAAAGGTAGCTTGTTCGAGTTGCAATATAAATTATAAGTGAGCCTTCAGGAATATCCTGTTAGATTATTTTTAGACTATAATGATATGCAATAAAAAATATGTACGGCTGCGCACGCAAGCCTCTCTCTTAAGGCTCTACGAACGACTAACTTAGCACCCAATCTATTTTATAGATATTAAACATCCATAACTCGGATACAAACATTCATGCTCATCAAACAAAGCCTGTCCCTATCATGATTTGAACCGCTAATCAGGTCGTCAAATATTATTTAAATATACATCGTGAATTGGAAAGGTTATACTTGAGGGTTTAAATAGGAATATACTCGTAAATAGTACATACTATATAGCATGTAATGTTCTCATCGACAGAACTTTAAGGCTGTGTCCCCAGTCGGCAAACTGTTAGCGGCCAACTGAGTTAGCGGCGTATCGGTTTGGTACGCCCTCCTATATATTTGAAATGGAGTGTTCACAGTTTGCTAGTTTGCGCTCACTCTACGCAGTATGCTGTGTTGCGCGCACCGATTGATTCAGTGAGCGCCCGACTCACAGCAAAACCGGTTCCAGTCGGCGGCGGCGATATGCTTGTTCGCCGGGCGTAGTGAGTCCGTTTGGCACATCTTATAAGTTATACAACATAATAATCAGTTTGCAATCCGTACGTTGACATCTTAAACTTTCACTGTTACGCCGGTTCCGTGAATTTTTGTAATTGCATACAGCGGATACCTGAACTTGTTCCCATACAACTTGTTTGTATGTCGGTGACTCAAAATGTCGGCCATGTCGGTCATGTCAGAACCAAGACAAGTATTGATATCTTGACAAGTGATAATTATTGGTACATTTAAAAGCTCTTGCTGGCTTAAAGAAATTA
Organism: Pheosia tremula; assembly: GCA_905333125.1. Lineage (NCBI taxonomy): Eukaryota > Metazoa > Arthropoda > Insecta > Lepidoptera > Notodontidae > Pheosia > Pheosia tremula. The sequence continues at coordinate 3,112,049 of HG995405.1, read as the reverse complement.
AGAATAATTTCTTGTTACAAGAATGTTATTTATCGATGATATGATTTAATAATAATATTTTAAGCTCGGGCACAATTATAATACAGTATTTTATTTGTGTGAAGTCTGATTGTGTACGGGTTGAAAAACAAAATAAAAGAAATTAAAGATTTCCCACGATCCCACTAGTTGCGTCTTGGAAGTCGGATTACCATGTAGCAATTAGGGCAGGTTGTTGTTTAGGCGTAATATAGGTACTGGAGCAAATCATGGTGGACTGAATTATTTTAATCATTCGAAATTTATATCGGAAACGGAAATTAGTGGAATCGAAAACTTCCCGACGCGGATTTCCGCAGTCGCTATATACGTTCTTCGTAAATTTACACCCTCTTTCCGTAATCGGAAGTTTTTGAACTTTAATCCTACTGTCATCTATAAAAGCTGTCAAAAGGGAACGACATCCAGCATCGGAATGTTTTGAAATTCATTTCAGATATCCAATAATTTTATATATATTTGAGAGACGCCATTTTCATATCATCATGTCACATCCATTATTTTATTTATAATGTATATTTATTGAATGTGTTATTGCTATTAATTACTTGACATTGGAAAAATACCCGCTAAGTCGTGCGTGAGGCTATATTCATATCCATTTTATTTCATCGCATCTCATTTCCTAACGAACGAAAAATAATTTTATATAACCCGGCTGGAATTTAAAAAATGGTTAGGGCTCTTGAAAAAACATTTTTTTTTGTTTTTGCTTGCTAATCTTTAATTAATTCACTTACCACATTTTTATAGCGTTTCATTGCAAAGATTGTATAATGTTGTTCATACATGTTTGCCCTAAAAACAATTGATGTATAATGTATGAGTTTGACTCACAACTAGTTACAAGTGACCTACTTTAAAACCAAATACTAGGTAACTAAACAATTACGTAGGTAGGTAGGTATAATAACTCTTGCAAAAAAAAACAAGATTATGGTGCAAAGAAATAATATAGTTAACTTGTTTTATAATTTAACCAGGTGGCTATTTGCATAGTGTATGTATACTGTGTGATTCAGAACGCGTATACTATAATTTGAAACTGCACAAGTGCATTTTATAATGTAATGAATCAATACCTATTCTGAAATACACTGAATAGATATTAAAAAGCCTTAAAAAAATTGAGCCATTTCATTACATGTTTTATACGTATGTATTTAAAGTTGAGAAAGCAAAACAAGTGAATTAGAAGTTTTAGCGACATAATTCCTCTGTCTCCACGTTTTCAAGGACTTGGCGTATTTGATTAAGAATAAATAAAATAAGAATTATGAGTTCATTAACCTGATTGGCGCACTTTGTCTGACGAATCACCCGAGTACCCGTACCCGAGACATGGATATTTAATAACTATATATAAGTAATTAGTAACAGCCCACACATAATAAAAGCGTTGCTTAGTTTGAAACCGCACAGTTCGTCTGGCGGTATTTTACATATTAATTACAATAAAATCATTACAAAGGATTCACTACACACAAAAAAAAAAAACAATTGTATCAACAGCAACTAAAATTAAACCTGCTATCAGACATTCAATTATATTGCAATAATTAATATTTAATAATACATGCCGTTTTATCTACGTACGGTGTCGGTCAATAACGGTGCCTGGTTCTGTTCGTTCGCAACGATCATTACTACGTAATCAAACAACACGACCTATGGCAGGGAGATAACGAATGCGAATTAAAATCAGTCATAATACGAACAATAGACATGTAAACAAAAAAAATGTTTAACAATAGAATACTTGTCGTTTATTGACATTTATAATAATTACAAGCTGTCCCGGAAAACTTTGTACCGCCTCAGAATCAAATGTATGAGAACAGGAATTATTTTTATTATTTTTTTTGTTGTGATTATTTTTACTTATTTTACTAGTTACACAAACAAAGTACATAAAAATCAGCCCACTCGTTCTTGAGTTGTAAATGGGGGGTGTTCGTCGTTTCACACCACAAGCGGTTCACACCATGGTGTGAAACGACGAAGTGTACTTTTTGAAGGCGCTGTTTCACACCATGGTGTGAATAAGCCAATGCTTTTTTAGACTTAGTCGTTTCGCACCATGGTGTGAATCAACCCAGGACTCTTTTTGGCTTCGTCGTTTCGCACCAATGATATTTTGTTATCATTTATTCAATAAAATATAAGCATGCACAAAAGTCGTTCATGGAATTATTTATTTATTTATTCATCCATTCATAATCTGGCACGGAAGCCAGCACTGGAAGCCAGAATTATGTTTAAATTAAAGATCACTAAATATAAGATCATGTAGTGCAGCAACGTAATTAATATTGTACTAAAGACTTAGTTTTGATATTTGAGACAACAACACGTATAATAATAATTCTCGACGCTCTAAAATTCTCAGGTTAAAGTAATCCATTTCGTGAATAGTCAAATAAAGAATAAAATTATTCTGGGCTAGGAATACATGCTTCTGATTGGCAAATAACAATTATATTATTATTTTGCGTGCCATTGGGGTATCTTTAAAAAAAATCATCATAGTAATTAGTTGTTAGATATGCATTTAATATAAATAATACACTATATCACCAGCCATAAAAATCTAGAAGTATGTGATGGAAAAAAGTTCAAACACTACACACATACAGCTCAGCCTGTGATTTTCAATTATTACTTTAATTATGTAAGCATAATGACTATGTAGTAAAAATCATTATAAGTAAAAGAATAATAGACCGCCCCCCCCCCGCCGCCTCATCTGTGATTATTTATCGTTTAAATTTTTACTATTTACTCTCTTTTATACCTTTAAGTAAAAAATGCATTTATTTTGATTCGTATTAATACTTTATCCAATAACAAAAAAGCTAAGTTATATACCTATTTTCTATTTTATTGCACTATTCATTTTATCAAATAACAGTTTTCTACCCATCTGTACAAAAACACATTATATTTTCAAACTTTTGATATTGGTGCGAAACGACGAAGCCAAAAAGAGTCCTGGGTTGATTCACACCATGGTGTGAAACGACGAAGTCTAAAAAAGCATTGGCTGATTCACACCATGGTGTGAAACAGCGCCTTCAAAAAGTACACTTCGTCGTTTCACACCATGGTGCGAACCGCTTGTGGTGTGAAACGACGAACACCCCGTAAATGGTGTAACTCACACGACTTCGTTTTATATTTATATAGACGTTATATAACTTTATCAAATGGCATGTCTTCTTCATATGTGTTATTACATGAAATCTCATTAAACTGTTTTAGTATCTACTTCCAAAAAAAAGCAATTGAGTATCTTACTCAATTTAAACACAAATACTCGACTAACTCCCCAAACGTTATTATTAAACTAAGGCTAGTTGAATTACAATCTTAACAATGTTTTTAACTAAACCCACGACTAAAACAAATGATAGTCATTAATGATAAGCTGTTTCGGCATGCAAAAGTAGTCCTAACTGTACTTTAAATTGCTAATAGCTGTTTATCGTATCTATACATATAAATAAAATTGGAGTGTCTGTTTGTAATATTAAAATAACCGGTTTTTACTAAGTGCATTTGGATGTATACACGTTACCTATACCGAAACAACATTTTTACAATGTTTGTCTGTCTGTCTGTCTGTCTGTTTGTTTGTTCCGGCTAATCTCTGAAATGGCTGGACCGATTTTGACGGGACTTTCACTGGCAGATAGCTGATGTAACAAGGAGTAACTTAGGCTACTTTTATTTGAGAAAAAAAATAGGATCTCACGAAAAAAAATTAAAACCAATGTTGCAGCGCACCGCCTGATTAAGTTTGATAGCAACAACCTGCAATGCGTCCCGCGGGCTCAGAATGGGCGAGCAGTCTGTTGTCAACGGTTGTCTTTGTTAAATACCACGCGGACGAAGTCGCGGGCAACAGCTAGTAACAAATAAGAATGATGTTTGACCTCTGACGAAAAATAGTAATTCTAGAGCGTGAATGTTGCTTCTAAAAGTTTAGTTTTGTTTTGATACTTGATTTTATGGATGAGATAGAACTACTTTATTTGTTGTGCCGCTCGCTCGGCTTGAACATTTTACACTTACCAAATTTATATAATTTTACTATGACATAGATGGCTTGGCAAAGTTCTTATTTGGTCAATTTAAATATATTTATCTCAACTATGACATTCAATAATATGCACATTTCATCAAAAAAACAGGATAAATCTACAATTCTTCGAATCGTTAATATAATAATAGGTACCTATAGTACGAAGCAACGGACAACATTCGAAATCTGTAATTCTATTTAAATTTAAATTGTTTATACTTTATTACCTAAGGGAAATATTCTCATCGTTATATGTATGAGGTTCATTACAATGTACTCGGTATAAGGCGTGTGGTCCATCGAATTAAGTCAACTAGCATGTCTGACCTACCCCATTGCTCAATATACACTGCTCACGATCTGCTATTTCAATTGCTAATAGCACGCTAAGCCCTGGCATTTGGCCCCTACTACAAGTTCAAGAATATATTATTTATTTTCCCTACTACTTATTTGTCATAAAAATAAAAATCACTGATATTTATTGCACAAGCTTTATCGATCGAAGCTCGTTCGTTATTTAAAATTGAATGTTTATGAAAACATAAATACTGGCTGACAATAAATTATAATTATAAGGATAGGTTGTTATTGTCCCCCATTATATTGGAATCAAAATACCATGGGTACACCTTGCTTACCGCTGCATAATGGCGCAGGCGTAATGGCTATTCCTCTTATTATATCTTTTTATAAACTAAATTTAAGTAAATATTTATTAAATAAAATTGTATTTTGGTCGTGCGCCCAGTGTGGGTTGGCAGACTTCACACGACTTTCGAGGCATTCTCTCAGACACGGAGGTCAATGATATTTTTCTTCACCGTTTATCAAGTGATAATCATGGTTGAAAATGAGATTCGCACATGAAATCCAGAAATCCCAGAAGTGCGTGCCGGGGCTTTGGGCTTGCGATCCTCATTACCTAGGCAATCGTTCTTCCAACATGGCTATCATTGCTTTGTTCACATATCCGCTTAAAATATCATTGACATTCTTCGACTCGTAATCGCTTCGAGAACCACTAGTAGCTGACAAGCACTAGAGTTTTGGTGTCAAGATTGTAGGCCCGATGTATGCGCAGGAGTGCACCTACAGAACGCGAATGGTAATTGGACTAGCGGTAAAATTATGTGATAGTATTTTGATTGCCTCCATTATGACTGCGGCTACGCTGTTATTAATGTGAACCGAAATTTATAAGCTCTGCTGAACTATTTGACATGCTGTTCTAAATAACAATATTAAATTTAAATTATATAATTTAATAGAAAGAAGAAGAAAGAAAGAAAGAAAGATAATTCTATTCTTTCTCTCTCGACACGGGCTATACCCGGATCGTTGGAAGACTTGCGCGAAGACATGGGTCCAACACGTAGAGGCCCTTTTGAGAATTTTAATGTTATGTTAGCCACCTGCTGGGGTCAACTGATGAAAATGATAGCATAAACAGCGACTTGACCTCAGCAGGTGCAGGAAGTATTGCAGGAATATGGAAAGATAATTGAGACTATGGATTGAGGATTGGATTGGTATGGGATGGAAATATTGGAAGAGTTGAATTATTTTATTCCTCTGATGCTTTTTTGTTTTTGTCAGGTAATTGCAACGACTAATATAAGGCGATTTCTTAGATCTTCTCCGAACTCACGTACCCGCATATGCAATAAATTCTTGGTTGGCATAACTTTATAACCGCACGTAGTTAGCCGCCATAAACCGCCGCATGTTGACTTAACTTTATCTGCAACGAGCTATTTACTTTGTTTTACTAAGAATCGTTGCCGTTACTTAACAGCGCTGGTAAACTTCCGCATCAATCTATCATAATGTACATAAAAATGTAGACGATAGTGGGCTACAATTAGCGGGATTTTCAGGTAATCAGATATAAGGAAATCCATAGACGAACTAGCGTCATCATAGCTCAAAGATTTTCAAAGTTGAAATGGCAGTGGACAGGGTACATAGCTCGATGAACCGATTTAAAAGATATTTTTAAAAAGAGCAACCATTGAGTTTCTTGCCCGTTCTTCTCCATTGGAACGACATTCCGAACGGGTGGTAAAGTTGTAGTTTAACTTTTAGCGATTCATAAGTACTGCACTGAGAAAAATGCCTCCCGTACTTCATAAAATATTAATATGAAGCATGATATCTAATTTAGACAACCGTAAATTTAGCATGAACATGTTGACATGTCGTTCCGTCGGGTTCGATTTACGTTTTACAACTACTAGTTAACGTGAACGTAATGATTGTATTTTATGATTCTTTAACATTTCAACTTAAAATTACGTAATACTGATTTATTGGTACTGTCATGACGTTTTATACAAACATTCACAACAATTTGAAATGTTGTTTTGATAACGCTGTAAGCAGTACAATTTATATGTTTGAACCATGAATGAATAAGTAAATTATAAGAAAATATGATGACTGCGCATGAATAAAACATATTATTTACGCGGAATATCATTTGCTCCTCATAAAAAAATATCATGATCGCCCGATGCCTTATCAAGCAATTAATATCTTTCTCACAAGACAATCATCATTTCTGTCTTGATTTTACGAACGGTTTATCATTATCATTACACTTTCGCAATTCCGGAATTATTACTAGTTGGGAAAACATAACAATTTAGAATATTATGATTTCATAACAAATTCTCATGACAGTGACAGGCACGAAGGAATTTTGGTATAGTTCTCTTTGGTGAAAAGAAATGTCCATTGAAGTGTTGCCATAGAGCAAATTATTTTAAGAAACACGGATATTTAGCAAGTTTTGAGATGAGATCGTTGGAAATATTAAGATCTAAAACAAATCACAAAATCATGAGAAATAATATATCGTTCTCAAGTTTATTCTACATGAATAACTAATCCAAACACAGACAGACAATAAAGAAGAATCACATTCAACATAAATGATTTCTCAAATATTATCATAGGCATTAAGTGTAATATTTACACAAATATTTTCGTTTCTTTGTCACTCTATTGCACGGTACCCAAAATACTAGCGTTGCTTAGTGAGGGACCGTATAGTTGGTGTTCGTCTAGTAATATTATTATTACTTATATGTATATCAAATCTGTCGTGTGAACCGGACGAAAAACTCTTACATTGTATCAGATGATTCGGAAAGGGTTACTAAGCTTTGAACCTGCGCTTCTCTAGGACATTTGTAATCATTATATGATGTCAGAATTACGATGTGTTAATGAAAAAAAATGTAATGCACAAACCGGCTTGCTATTTATCCATCAGTATGTATTTGCGACGCTCCTTCTGTATTATTTATTTTTCTAAGTTATGACAAAAACATTTTTAATTCCCACTCAGTTGTGGTAAAAAAAACTGAGTATGGCAACATTATTTTACGCTATTCAATTTAAATATTATGTATGATCACACATTTGATTTCGTAAAGATAGAAGAAGAATATTAAAATCTCAAATTTTTTCTTCATTATATTAAAAAGTATGGATCGGTATACTTCTGATTTTTTCTGTGAATGGGAGTTACTGGAGTACGTCAACATATTCGCAGGTAAGAAAACTACAAGTGCTTGTGTTGTGTTTCAATTTGGTGCCTGTTTGCATGTCTTGTTGTGGTGTCGGCATTCGAAATTGGGATATCTGTGTGTATATATGACATAATTAGGTACTTCAGTTATAATTCCATAGATTTTTCTCTTTTTTCCTTTGCATTGTACCTATAAAACAAACAGCTTAAGGTAGTAGACTACATTCTGGATGTTTGTATTTGTTAGAGCATCATCATGCAAAATCTAATGATTGAATGTTTATGTGGGTTTTATTGATAAGTAGTTTAAAGATACATAGTTATCAATCAAAAGGGCTTGGCAATGAAAAAAAGGTTGAAAAAAGGGATTATAATTTTGAATACTTTCAATAATTAGAGTAGGTATTATCCCTCCAGTTTCTGTTCTTTATATTCTCCATGTATATTATACTGCAATTTAGAAACACTATTTACCATCATATTAGAATAAGAGCTAAGATTTTTTTTATTGTCAGTTATTGGTTGAGATGCGGGATGACAGACAAGTATGCAGTTTTTTTTTTCAAAAATGTTTTCTGTTGTAGTGAAGACACTCCAGACTATGTTGATAACATACACTTAGGGTACCTACCTACTGCTTTTTTATTCATATAGGTAAATTAACCAATTTATAGATTATGATTTAGGTACAAAGGCAGATCAGAGTACTTTTCTTCCAAATTATTTTTTCTTAGTACCTTTATTATCCTCAAAGAAAACATTCTAATCCCATTTAATTAAAATCCTAGTTAATCAGCTAAATTAAACACCTTAGTCTACTTTTCTTATTTCACAGTGTGTATATTTTATGTACTTAATTTCTTAAATATTTTTAGGTGACTCAACAGTAAGTGAAGAGAACCATACAATATTAGAAAGTACAGACCCAGAGCCATGGCGAGATGTGAAGAGATACTGGAACATTACAGTATGTTCCTGTCTTTGCTAGTCTATTATGAAAAGGGAACATTAATGGATTACTTTAAAAGATTTTCAATATTGTAATCTTCTTCCAGATTCACCCTTCCACTGGAGGATTATAAGATATTATAAGTACTCTGATAATACTGCTGGTGTGACTAATATTACCAGTGTATAATATAAAAATGTAATAAAAATGATATCGCTAAAGCAAGTGCAACCACAGATGTTACAATAAAAAAAATCCAAGTCATTATATCAATTCGGCACCATTAATGGTGAGTACTTAACTAATCATACTACTATACTATAAATGTGAAAGTGTGTTCATTTCAAAGTTTGAGACTCACACAGGAATGGCTGAAAGGATTTGAATGAAATTTAGTACAGAGGTAGGTTAATTATTTGCATGAATTGTAAAGAAAAACAATAACCTAGATGCCACCACCATTAGGATGATTACAATGAAATGTCAAACATATTTTCTAGCGTTTCATATGCAAATATAAAACAATACTAATTTACATAAACAATAAATAAATATGGATCTAGAATATAACAATGTAAATAAAAGGCAATTACAACATGACCCTCATAATGTCAGGATTACAAAGAACGTTTCTTCTGAAAAATTAATTCATTTCAGCACCTATCAGAATAACAGTGCTTTGTAATGTCATGGTAAATAGGCATTTTTTTTTATAAATTTGAACGTAAACCAAGAAAACCACTAGCGCATCCTCGAAACTTGATGTGTTCTTTATTAAATATTTGTATTTGGTTTCAGAAAATAATGAAGTGTATGTGTATCTTCTTCCCTTACACCATAAACATTCCACCGGTACGGAGGAAGGATGCTTGGAAGCCTTCTCGAACTGAATTCCGCGGTGGATTTGTAATGCACACGGCCACCGACACCGAAGTCCGGCCCATGCTTCCTGAGCGTCGCAACAAACTCTCAAACCTCGGGGTAACTTTTCAATCACTTGCAATATACTGCGGTGACACTGTTGATAACATCACGAAAGTATACGCAGTGTGTGAACATGTTTCGTACTAATTTCGCTCCTCGACGAGGGCAGTGGACGTAGCATTTAAGATATTTAATGCCACAAGGCACAGTACCCGCAAGAATCGTATGACTTTAAGCTAAAATTTGCATTTTACAGTTTACAACACAATTCGATCGCCAATCAGCGTCACTGAAACAAATCCTAGTAGACTTATGTCCAAATTTATAGACGTTGTATATCTTTATTAATGATTAAACTTGTGTGTTCGCGTTTACCGTTTAATCGTTATAGCTCGAAAGGCCCTGATATATGGAAACACCCCATTTTGCATGCTGATAGAAGTTTTCAGTTGTAATAATGGTATAATACGTATGCCTATTGTGCCTACCTAGGTTTACAATGTAACTAGTGATTTAGTAACTAAATTATACTGTTCCTGTATTAATTGTCTTGGTGTGTGAAAATATTTAAATGAATAAAATTGGTATTTTATATTATTTTATTGATCTCTTTTCTTTTTCGTATCTCCATAAAACCCCTTTACAGATTTAATATATTTAATTGTACTTACCTACTGGTTTATAGGGTCAATATTGCATTTTATTGTGTGTCAGGTAAATTTATGCCTTATCGTATATAATTTAATGTCCCTTTTAGATATTCCGATAGGTTAGGCTAAGTATATTATCTAAGCTGTTTTAAGTTGTTCTAGTAATACTGGCTTACATTATATTTTGTTTATTACAGGGTGTTGATTTTGTCATCCAAGACTCATGTAATTGAATATTTATGTAACTAAACAATTTTCCCATAGAAACCAATGTTGCCAATTGTCATAAAGTTGCTTAGTTGCATGAACTAGTACACATACTTGACTGTCTGGGATGACTCAGTCTATTCAGACTTGGTGGAAAACTGCTCGAGTATCTTTAAACTGTTATATTAAGGATAACTCTATCGGAATTGGGATAGGGTTTATAAGAGTTTAATAGAAGTGAAAAAAAATACTCTAGCAATTTTCGGCCCAGTCTGAACTGACCCTGAGTGATTTTTATTTTCCAGAATAACAGGACTATCAGAAACACCTGATTTGAAGTTGTAACAAGATCAGAACTTTCTGGATACCCTGTTATAACTTCGAATCAGGAATTTTCAATGATTTTTCAGTAAAACAGCCTAAACTATCAGGAATATCCCTAAAAGAGGACGGTAAAATCCCGTTAAGGTGGAAGCGCAAGGTCAGGGTGCGAAATTCAAAATGTCAATGGTTTTTATATTTTTACGAAAAATTTGGACATCTTTACGATGTAATTTAGTTTTTTGCGATATCAGCATTCTGCTTTGGATGTCTCGATGTATTAAGCAGAATGCTGATATCGCAAAAAACTAAATTACATCGTAAAGATGTCCAAATTTTTCGTAAAAAAATAAAAACCATTGATATTTTGAATTTCGCGCCCTGACCTTGCGCTTCCCCCTTAATATATCAAGAAAGCATTCAGATTTGACATGACAGTACTGATGATTTAAAGGTAGAAGAGTTCATATTTATCCTTACAATACCAACAAAGTATAGGATAGGTCATTCAATTTTAGGGAGTCTATAATGATAAAATGTGAGGAAGTTCTATAAAACTACCATGACATAAGCGAACAATATTCACAAGATTCACTGCGTGTTATTAGGAAATTACCATTTATTACCGTGATGTTCACACCAAGTCATAGTTCAAATAATTATAACTTACCATTACTTCTACAATCTTTATCAGACCTATAACGATTTCTCGTAATTATTGTTACAAGTATTCAGAGAGCCGGTCACGATAATTTATTAGGACGAACACAACTATGCAGCACTCTTTATCATTCCCAGCCTGATTTGTTGCCATGTTCCGCGAGCTCGTCATGACTTTGAGTCGTTACGCGTCACAACAAAACTTTAGTGCACGGCACTTCGTAATATCGTGAAGTTGACTGATGTTTATTGGTGAAGCCAATTCATGTTAAATTGTTATTATTTACGCACAAAGTGTCCGTAACTACTCTTGGTCCTTTTTTAACAGGAATACGGATAAAAGTTGCAGAATACCTTATAAATTATTCGTAATCATGATAGTCATTTTTCTCAGTGTGTACTTAATAGTTTACATGAAACAAATCTGATTCTGATTCTGATGGTCGTTAGGCCAGAAATGTTCTAGAATGGCGATCACGAGTCGAAAGCCGTCGTGTAGAACGGTCCCCACAAGGTGGACCAATGATATCACACGCACCGCAGAAAGCCGGTGGATGCTAGCTGATGTGTGGAAGTCAAGGGGGGAGGCAAACGTCCAGCTGTAGACGTGTTTCAGGTGAGGGATGGGAATTTAAAAAGCTTACATTTGCAATTGCTCCAAAGATTCCTGGTTGCGTAACATCCGGGATTGTGTAGTTGTTATGTCGAATGCGTTCGCCTCGAGCCAAACAAAAATAAGTGCTTATGCTAAATTGACGACTGACTTTTAAAGCAGGGGGCACATACGGAATAAGAATTAAATTTGCTTTTGAGCTCTACGATAGAACGGTTTTCTATCGTGCGCCTAGTTAATACGACCTGAAATAAAGGTCGTTAGCCTTTGTAGGTATGAAAAAGAACTCAAAACATCGAAACCTGAAGTAGCGTTCTACATTCAGTATTCTTTGTTTCATTGAGGTTTCATAGAGCCCAGGCAACCTGCAAAAGTACAATGAACGCGGAAAGTCGAATGTGAACGCTGAGGTTACGAGATTCACATTAAATATTAAAACATTTTGTTTATGCTAATTCTGGTTCTATGAAAATCCTTACATAGTTGGTTGGTAAACCACATAAGTTCCAGTTAAGATCTACACAATATTTTGTTTAGATATATAAGATATTGTTTAGAGTTGCGTAAGAAGCAAGTAACGTAATCTAGGAGGTAACGTCATTAGGGCTAATTTTTGCATACACTGGTGTCGTAAGCGCACTAAGCTGTACTATAAGGAAAACTTGTCAATACTCTAAGCATCATTCATGTTAACCCACTAAAATAGTAGTAGCTAATAATGCAAGACAAATACTTACGTTTTGTTAGATTGTACACCTCTTGTTGCAAACTCCACTCAAATGTGTGAAATTTCTCAAGGCATTTGCTAATTGTACGACATGTGTATGTATGAGTCGGGTTTGTATGCAACAAGTTGGTATTAATTACATGTGATTTCTCCTCTGTAACAGACATACATGTGCCGTTTTTATATTAGGTAAAGCTTGTGCGACCGGTTGAAAGTAATTAGCCAATCTCGCGAGGAATGCGGAGGAGTATGTTGTGGCCTGATTTATAAATGGTTTATGTTATGTTTACAAGATTACAAGTGAGCAAGTGTGTGTTGTTTTTGGTGGGAAATCGAACGGTGATGTTGTCAATGTTGTTTTATTATCCCATTTGTTTTTTAAATTCTATATAAGGTATATGCAAATGTTTTGGATTAATATGATTTAAAACTATTCCAAGTTTCATGTCGATAGTTGCGACCGATGGACAGACTGACATACTCGCACCATAATGGTTCCGTTGTTCCTATTTTATGTAACCCTAATAAGAGGACACATTTTGCAAATAACATATAGTTTTTTTTATTATGAAACCTTAAGCCAATCTACCTGTTATTTACATTCCTTCGGTACGTACTAAGCGTTTTGCTTCTACTTTCATCGTGCGAACTGCCAAGGAATGGAACACGCTACCGGCGTCTTTGTTCCCCGTTGATTTCAATCTGGGTGTTTTCAAGTCGAGAGTGAACAGGTACCTTCTAGGCATGTATGCTCCATCGTAGATCTCATCGTCCGTTACCATCAGGTGAGATCGAGATCAAATACTTGCCTATGATGTAATAAAAAATCCTCTATCACCTATGTATTTTTTTTAATACCACCTTCACATTTAATCTCGCAACCAGCATCCAATCGTCACGACAGATCATACGCGTGAGATTTGAATACGATTACGCCAGACTCTTATCAATCTAAATCAGCCTGTTCTAATCTTTATTGGCAGCTAATAAGAGGTATAATAGCGTGTGAGCATTGGACATTTGATAGCCTCTTGTTAGATGGATGTCGTAACAAAAACAATTGAAGCTGCATTGATTGAATCGTGTGGTTTTAAGGTCAATGTTGGTAGAGAGTTTGAACAAACAATTAATTGTCAATGCCCACGTGTGGGGACAGGGTTAGAGTATAAGTAGATCATACTTAACAGTGTCGTAAGAGAATGTTACGTAATAGAAAACCATTATAAATAACACACTACCTGCAAACTTAAACAAAGTTAATTTTACGGATTTTATCGCGTTTATTTTTTTGTTTTTTACGTTCCCGACGTTTCGGCTGCTTTACAGCAACCATGGTCACGGGAGGACTGAGGTGGTTGACGTACTGGTGTCATAGTTTGAAACGTGTAAATGTGTAGTATTCGCGTAAATATAAGAAATCAATACACTACCTGCAAATTTATAGAAAGATTACAATTCATTTAAAACACAAAGCATTTTTCGTCTAACTAACATATTTAATACTAGCTGTTACCCGCGACTTCGTCCGCGTGATATTTAACAAAGACTCAGCCGTTGGCAACAGCCTGCTCGCGCGTTTTGATCCCGCGGGACGCATTGCAGATTGTTGCTATCAAACTTTAATCAGGCGCAGCGCTGCAACATTGGATTTAATTTTTTTTCGAGAGATCCTATTTTTTTTTCTAAAATAAAAGTAGCCTAAGTTACTCCTTGTTACATCAGCTATCTGCTAGTGAAATTCCCGTCAAAATCGGTCCAGCCATTTCAGAGATTACCCGGAACAAACACATTCATGTCATTTGCTTCTAAACTTCAATTGCGAGCTAACTCCATACTTTATAGTCTACGGTATTTAAAAATTTCATTCTCCATACAAAATGTCTAAATACAATACACTGTAAAGTATACGCTTAGCTTACTGATAATCTCGCACTTGTACTGTTAAAACCCAGTAAGGACATTCATAAACAAAATAACTAACTAGGAAGCGCGCGTCACATATAACAAAACGCCGCCTTGACAGCTTACGAGGTTGGTGTATGAATAACAGAGTTGAACTCATTCACTACATGTATATACTTACGAGTTAATATATAGTTAGTATTCGTTGGCAGTACCCCTCTCGCCTTGGACGAGATCGACGATCTGAGAGGGAACGTTCCAGCTGTTTGAGCGTGCAGCGATGTAGAGCTACTGGATGTGGCAGTGAAAATGGTGATGAATAAATAAATATGACAACCTAGGTGGCACAGTTGTCACCCGAGGTTTTCCGCCGGGGCACCACGGTAGTGTGCTCGTAGAGTGATCCCGTGGCGCCCCACAAAAGGCAGAGAGGGCGGCGCTGGGTTTTAGTGGGTAGTCTGGACTCTTTCAGGAGCCCCACATAACCGTCCAAGCTCCCCTGGGCTTGGGCGGTATGCGTAAATGCATTTCCCAGCGAAAACAAAAAAAAACAAAAGGTGGCACAGTTGTCAGCGACCCTGATATCTGAATCGAGGGTCCTGGATTGAAAACTCAGTAGGGACAAACTGTGTGATGAGCACGAATGTTTGTAGTAGAGCCATGGACATTTAACTATGTATATGCAGGAAATTAATGATACAGTAATTTCAGAAAGGGTATACTAACGTTTGAGCCTGTGTTTCTTTAGCGCATTTGTTATCATAACGAGAATTCACAATGTTGATATGTCAATAAAAAAATAGTTAGTTATAAAAAATCGAATTGTCATTTCATTCATCATGTCATTTTATTGGAAACATTTTTGGTAAACCGACATAAAATTTTGACTTTACATCGCAGGCTTTCAGGTTAGTATACCGTTTCTGCATCACCTTGTATTTTATAATCACTCGCAGCATATTGTACGATACCCACCCATAATACAAGCGTTGTTTAATTTGGTACCGTATAATTGGTGTGCACTGAGAAAAATGACTATCATGATTACGAATAATTTATAAGGTATTCTGCAACTTTTATCCGTATTCCTGTTAAAAAAGGACCAAGAGTAGTTACGGACACTTTGTGCGTAAATAATAACAATTTAACATGAATTGGCTTCACCAATAAACATCAGTCAACTTCACGATATTACGAAGTGCCGTGCACTAAAGTTTTGTTGTGACGCGTAACGACTCAAAGTCATGACGAGCTCGCGGAACATGGCAACAAATCAGGCTGGGAATGATAAAGAGTGCTGCATAGTTGTGTTCGTCCTAATAAATTATCGTGACCGGCTCTCTGAATACTTGTAACAATAATTACGAGAAATCGTTATAGGTCTGATAAAGATTGTAGAAGTAATGGTAAGTTATAATTATTTGAACTATGACTTGGTGTGAACATCACGGTAATAAATGGTAATTTCCTAATAACACGCAGTGAATCTTGTGAATATTGTTCGCTTATGTCATGGTAGTTTTATAGAACTTCCTCACATTTTATCATTATAGACTCCCTAAAATTGAATGACCTATCCTATACTTTGTTGGTATTGTAAGGATAAATATGAACTCTTCTACCTTTAAATCATCAGTACTGTCATGTCAAATCTGAATGCTTTCTTGATATATTAAGGGGGAAGCGCAAGGTCAGGGCGCGAAATTCAAAATATCAATGGTTTTTATTTTTTTACGAAAAATTTGGACATCTTTACGATGTAATTTAGTTTTTTGCGATATCAGCATTCTGCTTAATACATCGAGACATCCAAAGCAGAATGCTGATATCGCAAAAAACTAAATTACATCGTAAAGATGTCCAAATTTTTCGTAAAAATATAAAAACCATTGACATTTTGAATTTCGCACCCTGACCTTGCGCTTCCACCTTAACGGGATTTTACCGTCCTCTTTTAGGGATATTCCTGATAGTTTAGGCTGTTTTACTGAAAAATCATTGAAAATTCCTGATTCGAAGTTATAACAGGGTATCCAGAAAGTTCTGATCTTGTTACAACTTCAAATCAGGTGTTTCTGATAGTCCTGTTATTCTGGAAAATAAAAATCACTCAGGGTCAGTTCAGACTGGGCCGAAAATTGCTAGAGTATTTTTTTTCACTTCTATTAAACTCTTATAAACCCTATCCCAATTCCGATAGAGTTATCCTTAATATAACAGTTTAAAGATACTCGAGCAGTTTTCCACCAAGTCTGAATAGACTGAGTCATCCCAGACAGTCAAGTATGTGTACTAGTTCATGCAACTAAGCAACTTTATGACAATTGGCAACATTGGTTTCTATGGGAAAATTGTTTAGTTACATAAATATTCAATTACATGAGTCTTGGATGACAAAATCAACACCCTGTAATAAACAAAATATAATGTAAGCCAGTATTACTAGAACAACTTAAAACAGCTTAGATAATATACTTAGCCTAACCTATCGGAATATCTAAAAGGGACATTAAATTATATACGATAAGGCATAAATTTACCTGACACACAATAAAATGCAATATTGACCCTATAAACCAGTAGGTAAGTACAATTAAATATATTAAATCTGTAAAGGGGTTTTATGGAGATACGAAAAAGAAAAGAGATCAATAAAATAATATAAAATACCAATTTTATTCATTTAAATATTTTCACACACCAAGACAATTAATACAGGAACAGTATAATTTAGTTACTAAATCACTAGTTACATTGTAAACCTAGGTAGGCACAATAGGCATACGTATTATACCATTATTACAACTGAAAACTTCTATCAGCATGCAAAATGGTGTGTTTCCATATATCAGGGCCTTTCGAGCTATAACGATTAAACGGTAAACGCGAACACACAAGTTTAATCATTAATAAAGATATACAACGTCTATAAATTTGGACATAAGTCTACTAGGATTTGTTTCAGTGACGCTGATTGGCGATCGAATTGTGTTGTAAACTGTAAAATGCAAATTTTAGCTTAAAGTCATACGATTCTTGCGGGTACTGTGCCTTGTGGCATTAAATATCTTAAATGCTACGTCCACTGCCCTCGTCGAGGAGCGAAATTAGTACGAAACATGTTCACACACTGCGTATACTTTCGTGATGTTATCAACAGTGTCACCGCAGTATATTGCAAGTGATTGAAAAGTTACCCCGAGGTTTGAGAGTTTGTTGCGACGCTCAGGAAGCATGGGCCGGACTTCGGTGTCGGTGGCCGTGTGCATTACAAATCCACCGCGGAATTCAGTTCGAGAAGGCTTCCAAGCATCCTTCCTCCGTACCGGTGGAATGTTTATGGTGTAAGGGAAGAAGATACACATACACTTCATTATTTTCTGAAACCAAATACAAATATTTAATAAAGAACACATCAAGTTTCGAGGATGCGCTAGTGGTTTTCTTGGTTTACGTTCAAATTTATAAAAAAAAATGCCTATTTACCATGACATTACAAAGCACTGTTATTCTGATAGGTGCTGAAATGAATTAATTTTTCAGAAGAAACGTTCTTTGTAATCCTGACATTATGAGGGTCATGTTGTAATTGCCTTTTATTTACATTGTTATATTCTAGATCCATATTTATTTATTGTTTATGTAAATTAGTATTGTTTTATATTTGCATATGAAACGCTAGAAAATATGTTTGACATTTCATTGTAATCATCCTAATGGTGGTGGCATCTAGGTTATTGTTTTTCTTTACAATTCATGCAAATAATTAACCTACCTCTGTACTAAATTTCATTCAAATCCTTTCAGCCATTCCTGTGTGAGTCTCAAACTTTGAAATGAACACACTTTCACATTTATAGTATAGTAGTATGATTAGTTAAGTACTCACCATTAATGGTGCCGAATTGATATAATGACTTGGATTTTTTTTATTGTAACATCTGTGGTTGCACTTGCTTTAGCGATATCATTTTTATTACATTTTTATATTATACACTGGTAATATTAGTCACACCAGCAGTATTATCAGAGTACTTATAATATCTTATAATCCTCCAGTGGAAGGGTGAATCTGGAAGAAGATTACAATATTGAAAATCTTTTAAAGTAATCCATTAATGTTCCCTTTTCATAATAGACTAGCAAAGACAGGAACATACTGTAATGTTCCAGTATCTCTTCACATCTCGCCATGGCTCTGGGTCTGTACTTTCTAATATTGTATGGTTCTCTTCACTTACTGTTGAGTCACCTAAAAATATTTAAGAAATTAAGTACATAAAATATACACACTGTGAAATAAGAAAAGT
This sequence comes from Pheosia tremula, assembly GCA_905333125.1. NCBI lineage: Eukaryota > Metazoa > Arthropoda > Insecta > Lepidoptera > Notodontidae > Pheosia > Pheosia tremula. The sequence goes on along the minus strand of HG995405.1, from coordinate 3,093,125 downwards.
AGACTAAGGTGTTTAATTTAGCTGATTAACTAGGATTTTAATTAAATGGGATTAGAATGTTTTCTTTGAGGATAATAAAGGTACTAAGAAAAAATAATTTGGAAGAAAAGTACTCTGATCTGCCTTTGTACCTAAATCATAATCTATAAATTGGTTAATTTACCTATATGAATAAAAAAGCAGTAGGTAGGTACCCTAAGTGTATGTTATCAACATAGTCTGGAGTGTCTTCACTACAACAGAAAACATTTTTGAAAAAAAAAACTGCATACTTGTCTGTCATCCCGCATCTCAACCAATAACTGACAATAAAAAAAATCTTAGCTCTTATTCTAATATGATGGTAAATAGTGTTTCTAAATTGCAGTATAATATACATGGAGAATATAAAGAACAGAAACTGGAGGGATAATACCTACTCTAATTATTGAAAGTATTCAAAATTATAATCCCTTTTTTCAACCTTTTTTTCATTGCCAAGCCCTTTTGATTGATAACTATGTATCTTTAAACTACTTATCAATAAAACCCACATAAACATTCAATCATTAGATTTTGCATGATGATGCTCTAACAAATACAAACATCCAGAATGTAGTCTACTACCTTAAGCTGTTTGTTTTATAGGTACAATGCAAAGGAAAAAAGAGAAAAATCTATGGAATTATAACTGAAGTACCTAATTATGTCATATATACACACAGATATCCCAATTTCGAATGCCGACACCACAACAAGACATGCAAACAGGCACCAAATTGAAACACAACACAAGCACTTGTAGTTTTCTTACCTGCGAATATGTTGACGTACTCCAGTAACTCCCATTCACAGAAAAAATCAGAAGTATACCGATCCATACTTTTTAATATAATGAAGAAAAAATTTGAGATTTTAATATTCTTCTTCTATCTTTACGAAATCAAATGTGTGATCATACATAATATTTAAATTGAATAGCGTAAAATAATGTTGCCATACTCAGTTTTTTTTACCACAACTGAGTGGGAATTAAAAATGTTTTTGTCATAACTTAGAAAAATAAATAATACAGAAGGAGCGTCGCAAATACATACTGATGGATAAATAGCAAGCCGGTTTGTGCATTACATTTTTTTTCATTAACACATCGTAATTCTGACATCATATAATGATTACAAATGTCCTAGAGAAGCGCAGGTTCAAAGCTTAGTAACCCTTTCCGAATCATCTGATACAATGTAAGAGTTTTTCGTCCGGTTCACACGACAGATTTGATATACATATAAGTAATAATAATATTACTAGACGAACACCAACTATACGGTCCCTCACTAAGCAACGCTAGTATTTTGGGTACCGTGCAATAGAGTGACAAAGAAACGAAAATATTTGTGTAAATATTACACTTAATGCCTATGATAATATTTGAGAAATCATTTATGTTGAATGTGATTCTTCTTTATTGTCTGTCTGTGTTTGGATTAGTTATTCATGTAGAATAAACTTGAGAACGATATATTATTTCTCATGATTTTGTGATTTGTTTTAGATCTTAATATTTCCAACGATCTCATCTCAAAACTTGCTAAATATCCGTGTTTCTTAAAATAATTTGCTCTATGGCAACACTTCAATGGACATTTCTTTTCACCAAAGAGAACTATACCAAAATTCCTTCGTGCCTGTCACTGTCATGAGAATTTGTTATGAAATCATAATATTCTAAATTGTTATGTTTTCCCAACTAGTAATAATTCCGGAATTGCGAAAGTGTAATGATAATGATAAACCGTTCGTAAAATCAAGACAGAAATGATGATTGTCTTGTGAGAAAGATATTAATTGCTTGATAAGGCATCGGGCGATCATGATATTTTTTTATGAGGAGCAAATGATATTCCGCGTAAATAATATGTTTTATTCATGCGCAGTCATCATATTTTCTTATAATTTACTTATTCATTCATGGTTCAAACATATAAATTGTACTGCTTACAGCGTTATCAAAACAACATTTCAAATTGTTGTGAATGTTTGTATAAAACGTCATGACAGTACCAATAAATCAGTATTACGTAATTTTAAGTTGAAATGTTAAAGAATCATAAAATACAATCATTACGTTCACGTTAACTAGTAGTTGTAAAACGTAAATCGAACCCGACGGAACGACATGTCAACATGTTCATGCTAAATTTACGGTTGTCTAAATTAGATATCATGCTTCATATTAATATTTTATGAAGTACGGGAGGCATTTTTCTCAGTGTGTGTCTCATGCTTTAGGTAATCTAATTACGCATACGAATACGCAAAAAAGCCTAGTGTATCACATCCAGCGTATATAGCTCTTTGTAGCGCTCCTTCCATCAGTCAAGAGGAAAATGACTGACAAACGGCTACTTCCTAACACCGATCCTAGGTCAATCTCGTTAAGACGTGCGCGCAATCACTCACACGGAAAATTGTTGCATAGCAATTGTTTATTTGAATGATTCTATTAAAAATACTTATATTATTGTCTGTTAAAGTTTATTACAATAGATTTTTTTTTTATTTATGTCGGCCGAAAGAGAACCGTAGATCTAAAATTTTGGTTCCACTGAGAAGAGATTGCAAGGAACTCAGTTGATACATAAAAAGCACATAAAACTAATGAAAAAAATTTTTTCGCGTTTATTTTAATAATAGTCTTGAGGTCTGGGAATGGTGCGCTTGGTTTCAGATATAATTATATTAATTACTGGAACCCAAGTTGATGGTAACACCCAGCCATCTTCCCTATTGATATTAGGATGTTTTTTAATTTCAATGAAGCAATACGTGAGGCACGTATCATCCTTGGTCAGAATTGGTGTTATTTTGCGAGGATCTGTGGTTGATCAAATCTGATATAATGGCGGGTGCGATCCTGTACATCTTCACAGATTGCAGACATCGTGGAGCGCCGGTGTTTTACGTCAGCGATGTGTTCTTTTACCCGGGTTTTTATCAATCTTTTAATTTGCCTTATGTCAGAGAGCTTTCTGGTTACTAGTTTAGTTTAGTATAATAAATTTAGAGACCAGTCGTCTGAGAACCTGCCGCTCGAGCGGTTTCTATTTAGATCCTTGTTTATCCCGTCAATGAAAGAGACCTGAGGACACAGGACTTGTTTCTCAACCAATCAGAAACATTAACTGGTACAGTTATCATAATTATTAATAGTGCAAAGATTTGCTATTTCCGCGTGCAATTGAACGATTTAATGATCTGTTAAGGCACAGGAGTTCTTACTTAATTATACTAGATTAACATGTTACCTTTATCTATTTTAATGATTGGAGTTGTAAATGTAAATAGCTTGGCATTCAATTGTAAATAGGTTAGTTCTGGAATTATTCTAAAGTAAATAATAAGCCCTCGACCCTAAACATTCATCATGACACATAGTACCTACTGCGCAAATAAGAAAACTATGTTACAAGGAGATACTCATATTTATTTACACTATATAAATTAAGGGTCTGTTTCGCAATGTGCTTATAAACTCTATCTACAACTTATTTGACAGATGGCCTATACAAATTCTGTCCAATAATTTGTAGTCAGGGTTAAACACATGTGGATAAAGCCCTGAGTTAGGACATCCATCCTAAAAAGTAAACATATTTACAAATTCAAATGATCGTATTATATTAAACCATTAGATTATGTCCCTACTTATAATAGAGATACTTAATAGGGTACTTCAAATGAGACTATCAAATACGTAGAGTCACGCCTCTCCTTCACACCATTATTTAACATTATACGCAATCACATTACAATGTAGAGATTATACGTTCGTATCCAAAAATATGCACTAGTTATAATAACTATTATTGTTCTAGGCGTATTGTAAATAAAATGTATCTATGATAATGATCGACTCTATTGTCGTAAATATAGTGAGAGTTCGTCTGTGAATGCCAATTTATGGCTTGATGAACGAAATTACTATGATAATTAAATGTAATACATTTTAAGGTGTATCGACCCATCAACCTCACCACAAGATACACAGATGGCGCTGTTTAAAATCTTGAAACGCGCTATGAGAGGAAAGGAGATCTTCCAATGAGGCGGGTAGTATGCGTGTCGGGGATAGTCACTGCGCCCCCACGGTTATTGTCGGGTCTTGTATATATGTTACATGCTCCGAAAACTCTTATACCGAGTTTTAGAATTGTATGGATAATCGTCAGCGCCATCTGTGAATCTTGTAGCGAGGTTGATAAAGATAGCAATTGATTGTTTTTTATTTGATGAGATAACGTTATACAATGTGGTAAAGGTAAATGACATAATTAGAAAAGCAGTGATATCCAAGATGGTAGAACGCTTGCGTATGTAACGGGTTTGCAGGCAGCCGGCTCGCCCTGTGTGATTTCTGGATTTGTGACGGAAAAGATCTTGAGGAAACCTGCATGCCTGAGAGAACCCCTCGAAAGACGTGTGAAGTCCGCCAAACCACAATAGCCCAGCGTAGTGGACTATGGCCTAATCTCACTGGCATTGGGGGGAGGCCCGTGGCCTACAGTCACATACTACACAAAAAACGTGCTTTTATGTTGTATACTAGCAATATTAAAACATAGTAGGATCTCTTTTTCTGTTTGAAATCTTATTATCTTGCATTTTTTATGCTGCTATCACATACTTGTTAGAATAATCAGACAACACACGGCGTAGGCTGAAGTGAAGCCAAAAAAACTCTCGTTTACCATTAAGATAACATTCTAGACCAGAGTTTTTTAGGCTTTACTTTTATCAGCATTTTAATATACTCATAAATCTGTGACTGGCATAAAATTAGGCAGCCAGCGAATTTGGAGTTCATCGACCTATTCATCACTATCGCTTATCGACTTTCTAAACATCTTTTAAACATTGAGCCAACATTATTCAGCGATAGGGCATAGACCACTGAATATAATAAATGGTTCGCTCCACAGCCAAACCTGCCCAAACCAATAGTCTTGAAATATTCAATTTAAATTTCTACCGGAAACGTTATTCAGCGATAGTGCATAGACCAATAAATTAAATAAATTGTTCGCTCCACAGCCAAACCTGCCCAAAACAATAGTATTAAAATATTTAATTTAAATTTCTACCGGAAGCGGTATGCATCCGTGGTGCGCGAGACACGAAGGCGCACGCGCAAGGCAGGGCGCTTTTGAGTGTGGCCATGAGAGCAGCGATCTCACGCCTGTGGTGCGGATGTGACAGTAGTTCGCCGGATTATTATAATTATTTTTAGCTCGATAGGTACCTATTCTAATAAGCCTTTGAGTTCAATAAACGATTATCATGCAGATTTTCCTTTTAATGATTGTTATTTTTTTAACATTTTTTTTTCATCGTACAGCAGAGTAGTTAAAATACATAGATGTCGCTGAAACTATGGACCGGTGATGTGTGTATATAAATACAAAGTTTTGCAATTATTGTGAGTCTTCAATAGTAATAGATATTATTATGCTTTATAGTTGTTTTTACTATCTGCGGCAATGATAATGATGATTTGTTATGTGTTAATGTGTTGGGTATTGTAATTTTTGTAATAAAAAGCCTTGACATTTACTTTAAATCCATCCATTCATCACGGTATATGATAAATGTTGGCTAATTATCATAATCATTGTGGTTATATTATTTGTTTCCAAAAGGTTAATTTATTCTTCTGAACACTGTTTCTGAATTGTAAACTAATTTAGTACACAGTTACCTAAAGGGTATGTGAATTTGTTATCAATAGATTTGCTTGATGAATATCAGAGATGGCGCTGTTATACACTTTTTAATAATATGCCTATATATTTTTCTAATTAGGTATCCTACTTAATCATTATTCCTTCTGTTGGTTAATGTTACACAATAACTTGTGAGATGTATTTCTCGCTCCCTTTGAAGCCACATTGTGTTGTAAATAACAATGAATAATACCTCGTTTGAGGTACCCATTTGATATTTTAATAAAGAAACCAAGTTGCGCAATAAAAAAATAATTAAACACTTATTTTTTTATTATTTCGGATGGAATTGTTACTTGACTAATATTGATTTCTTATATTTACGCGAATACTACACATTTAAATAAAACTAATTTTACGGATTCTATAGCGTTTATTTTTTGTTTTTTTACGTTCCCGACGTTTCGGCTGCTTTACAGCAACCATGGTCACGGGACGACTGAGGTGGTTGACGTCCTGGTGTCATAGTTTGAAACGGGGTACCCTCATATTTGATTGTTGCTCGTGGTGCGATCTACGCAGAAAGTGCTCACACGTGCGGGAACGTAAAAAACAAAAAATAAACGCGATAGAATCCGTAAAATTAGTTTTATTTAAATACCTGACAAATGTTTGATGTCAAAATGAGAAGTCGATTTAGTTTCAAGGTATGACGTATGTTGGCCCCAAAGGGTTTGGTTATTAATAACACACACATTGCCAGTCGTGTCTGTATATTTTGCGAGTAGAATGATAATTTGTAAACTAAATATTGTGCTATCCATCAGACCCGGCCTGATCATTTCATTTGAGTGCACATACTAAAAAAATGTTAATTTAAATAGCTATTTATTTAGTATATTTTATGGTCACGTTTTTTTTCGAATTATAATAAGATCAGCTTCTTTCCATGAAGTAGGTTCACTCCACAGTTTGAAAAAAAAAAGAAAACGATTTTACAAAAAAATATTGTGACTATACTGAATCAATTATTCCTGAAAGTAAATCAAGTATTTCAGTTAAACAAATGGAATAGAACAGACGAACGCAGAGAAGAGCTAGATGAACTCGATAATATCAGGGCTTCTTTACTCCTTATTATATTAAATTATTATTAAGTTGAATAAACAACTCATAATACCTCTCCTTTATATTTGTCAATGTGTTATTTAGTGTAAATTAAAATTATAAATAAATGAAAACACGATGGCTGCAATAAAACAGGCCATAATAACAAATAAATCGCCCAAAGTTAATTGATTAAACATAAAAAACATATTCATATTTTATGAGCAAGTACCTACCATCCTAATTGCAATTTATTGTTCCAGGTAAAAACTGTTACGGAGTTTATCAAAATGCACGTGTAAGTAAAGTCCTCTCTTATTTGGTCCATAATACGGATTAATAAGTGTCAGGCATTTTATTTAAATATTTAACGAGCATTATTGGCCTTCACTTTTTATGTGTTAAGAAATAGAAGGCTAAACTATTCAATATTGATAGGACAACTAACACCATCTTTTAGCGTCCACTGGAACTTAGATAAATTTAAGACCGATTGAAAATTAAACTAAAACATTATGTTTCGGTTCGTTCGAGATCATTGACACTAAACTATAAATTATTCAAGTTTCTTATCATTATTTAATGAAGAGAATAATATTATTATTTATTAATGACGGATACCGTATTTTTTTTAATTATTGATATATATATTAAATCGTTAATAAAGGCCCCAAATAATAGATTTTCGTATATATCTTCCATGTACACACAGCGATCAGTTACATTTTTGTTATATGTACAGTATACTTTATTAGCTTTAAACAAGCGTGTAGGCAATACCTAATATTTGTGCTACCAACCAGATATTAAACATTCAGTAATACTGAAATACGTAGAAGAACTAGATACTCTGCATAGCTCAAAAACATGCGAGACTGAAGTAAACATTGGCAGGGTACATAGCCCGTGGAAGTAACATCCGTTGGTGCCTCAACGGCCCCAACGGCAAGCCTTGCTGCCTTGCTGAGCAAGGTTCTGGAATAGTGACCACGAACCGGAAGACGGATGTAGTGTGGGGTGACCCCCCCTTCAGTACCTACACACGGTTCGCAGGGTTCTGTTGAATGCGGGTAGAAAAGGATACAGAACTGCTCTACATAACAAAACACAAACACATACAAACTTTGTGTGATGAGCACGAATGTTTGTACGTAATACATGAATGTTAAAATCTATATAAGTAATATATACTGACTTCGCCCCAGTCCATTGCACGGTATCCATAATACAAGCGTTGCTTATTTTACTATTAAATTTGCTATATATACATATATAGCAGATATAGTATTATTAATTTATATATAGTTTCATATTTATATAAATAGAATGCATTGTTTTTTAAAAGCTATCGAAAATGTTGTATAGAAAATAATGACCATGACAGTCAAAACAATGCAAATGTGTGATTAAAAATTTGCGCTAAATGCAAAAATGTGTAATGTGAATGTAAATGGTGTGTGCAGACAGGATGGAAGCCGTTACGAGGGTCAACCGACCGGCACGGCAGATGTGAAGCGAACACGTGACCCGGACCAAATAATTTCTCGACGACACTATATCAAAAATCATTTTTATACTTTGTATTCTTTAGATGTATATTTTATACTTATTCTTCTTCTTTATATTCTGCTGTAGTCTCAAAGGTGTCTTGAAACTTGTGACTAGTTCAATACTCGTGATTTCAATTGCGTGGAGTTTAGTATTTCGACTATGTCATGGAAAACGATCCATTTCCCGGGATGAAACGGATTGTTAGCATTGTTAAACTAATTGGGGGGTGGGGAAGAGGAACCCACCACTGACCCTCGGCTTGTCAACTTTTCCAATTATAAACCAAACAGGATTGATCAATAATTAAAGAAGCCGGCATCAGAGTCAGTCTTAGATGAACTGTTAGTCTTAGACTTCTAAGGTCAGGTCTATCAACTATATTGTCACGAATGTTACAAAAAGCTTCTACCGCTCGTTAGTTGCGTTTACGGTGAAGGAAAATATCGTGAGGAAATCTGCATATCGAGAGAACCCCTCAAAAGATTTATTTATTTATTTATTTACAAGATGTGTAAAGTCCGCAAATGCGCAGTGAGCCAGCATGCAGGACTATGGCCTAAGCCCCCTCACATGGAGGGGATGCCCGTGCCCAACAGTGGGACATTCAAAAGGGCTGGTATAAGATACAATATAGATAATTCTTCCGAAGCGGTTATACATCTAACTACCTAATTGACTTATTAAAGTTCTCATGTCCCATAACTACCTATTTTAAAGAAGATACATTGTAATCAAGTACTTGTGTCAGAGCCGTTGTCGCGTAACAATTGAGTTGTCACAGCGTTGGTTAGGCTTTTGTTCGAAAATATCGTCCAAGAATTTCGCATTGACGCAGGCTGACACAGCCTTCGCGTGTTAATTTGCATAATTACAATTGGACGCGGATGAATTTTGGACTTGAGATACTTAAGTATTGTCATCTATCTATTACCTTCCACATCCGACGGAAAGTTTGCGGTTACTAATTTTTTTTTGTTCCAAGTTATTTGAATAATAGGCGGATAATGCGACCTTATCGGTCATGAAGTCCTGGCTTTAGTTCAAAGGTCATGCAATATTAGATGATAAATTAGCTATAGACTACACCCACTAATATCTAGCGTCAATGTAAATTTCTAACTGTAGCATGACTTGTCCTACAACTATTTTGAATACTTTGCTTAATTGGTAAGCGATGTAGAAGTAATAACATACTGTCAAATATGACAATTTAGAAGTGACCCTGTGAAGGTCTATATAAATGGTTGGTTTGACTTTGACTTACTTTATATACTACAATAGGCTATTTAATTAATAAAAGCTAGTTTACTTAGGTTCCGAGAAAGTTTTGTCGTGGTATTCGAACAACCTACTGACACAAAGATAAGAATTATAAAAACGTCAGGTTTTGGGTGTGTTTGAATACAAAATAAATAAATAATAATAAATATCGCCATACAAACACACTAACTATGGGTACCGTACAATGGGCTGAAGGCGAACTCAGTATATAATACTTATATACATATTAAACATCCATGACTCGGGTACAAACATTCGTGCTCATCACACAAAGCTTGTGTCCCTACCAGGATTCGAACCCGGGGCCCTCGGCGCAGAAAGCAGAGTCACTACAACTGCGCTAATAAGGTCGTTGAATAACAAAACAACACAAATGAACTATTCCGTATTTCTTTTTCTAAATAATGTTGTTTATGTACAGACAGGTACAGTCCGGTAAAAAAATACATTAGAGATAAATAACTCTGCATTAAATGAGACGAATTGGGGTTAAAATTCTCGAAGTACCTAATTGCGCTCAGATATTAACTTTTATTCAGGCACGACTTGTTTTTACGGTATGAAAACTTGACTCCAACTTTATAATGGACACGTGTATAGGAAGATTAATTGCTTTATCACGTTTTATCTAAGTTTGGAATAAAATTATTTAACTATTGCGCAAGAATAGTGGGAGCGGGTTTGGATTGAGTTGCTATAAAACATCAGTACTTTAAGAGCGAGATTATTCGCGAGCTAACCGTATACTTTATAGTCTACGAATGTTTTAAATACCACCCGCTAGGGGCGGTGTTCCATTCTGCATACAAAATGTGTAGACTATAAGGTATGCGATAATATTACGAATAATCTCACACATGACGTATTGAAACCAACTCGTTTTAACTGTCTTCAAATAAATTGTTCTTATTATACTAACACTAAGATTGTGCGAGTAATGTTAACATCATATAATTTCACACAACATAATTTATTTCTCATATACTAAATAAAAACCCATCCAACCATCACATTTTTTTTCAAACTACAAAAATATCGCTCGCCACCCTTCATCTCGAAAAACATTACTCGGAAAATGCACGCTGCACTCGACCGTCGACGTTCACACCTAATTACCTTCCTTAACCGACTTATCAAAGAACGCAGTGACGTATCGACACCGAGATTTTCCGTCTGCGAAGCCTTCGACCCGTAAACTCGATCGAAACGAAAATGTAATTATCGAAGTAAACAATGGACAAGTCGGCTCGCGGCATTCGCCGGTCGTACATCGTGCTAACAGCACGCGCGCGGCGCGACAGCTTTTATACGTCTCTTATCGCGCTACGATACTAATGCATTCATCTCGATACAGTGATAGTGCCAATCGCGAATGCACTTGACATTAGCGCAATGAGCTCGTGAGTTTCAGTGGCAGTGCATTCAATTCATACGTTAGCACGTATATGGAAAAATCATACATGTTATTTATTTGTTACGGTGATTCTGGAGGATTTACATTTAGTAAAATGAATGGAGATTAGCGGAATGTTACCTTGTCATTTTATATGCCTAATCATTTTTGGTAAGAAACAGTTGTGAGAGTCGCTATGTGTATAGGTTTTATGGCGGCATTAAGTTAATTTATTTTATGCGTTAGTTATTGCGTTTAAAATGTTATCTGTTCTGCACACTTTTTTTACGATAAGTTTTTTTTTTAATGAAGGTTGAGGTAAAGAGCCATTGTTCGCGATTACCTCCGGTCACGTGGATGCGATGCATTCGTATCGCGATCACTGGATAGTGACTATTTGTTGCCAATAAAAACTACTTATTTATTGTCGATCTGTAAATATATTGACAAGCATTTTTCCTAGTTTTTCTCTTCTAAGAGAACCTTAGATTCAATAAATTCAAGTTTTATTTGTATTTAATATTCGAAAAACTCAAGGAGCATAAATAAAAACATGAATGAGTAAAAAGCAGTAGGTATATTTGTTGTAAATAATTTTATTTTCAAATTATTAATAGCAAGGTTTCAAAACATAATTTATCAAGATAACTCTTGCGCCGATGACTAAGTACATTATATGTGAAAATTTAAATGATCATTTTCAAACATTTTATTGCATACAAAAAATATTACTACTAAATTTGCAGAATAGGTAGTTATTATCTCATCAATTCGGATGACGTTCACAAATGTGTCAGGAAGAACAAACAAACAAGTATTTACAGTCATAAAACACTCATTTGAACCCATATTGACCTAAAGTCATGTATAACCTCGACTTTGTATTTATGCGCCCAAAAGTGCAATTTGCGTCGATATTATTTCAAGATAATCAATCGTCCTATTTGGTTTCAAAATGTTTAATCTAATTGAGTAATTGTACCAGGAGAAGCAAACTACAAGTAATTTTATTATAATATGTTGTCAGAGCGATTGTTGAATATTTCAACTCGTAAATTCATGCCTCGACTAGGCTTAGTAAATTATAATTATGTAAATAGCATGTGACAAAAACCAAGAGCCGTCTGACGTGTTTGAGATAAGTACAGTCAGTTGTTTAGTTCTGTGTACACTATAAAAGTTTTATTTTTGTTCGTTGTGTCAATTGTTTTATGAAAAAGGTCATTTAAAATGTGTATGAAATGATCTCTGAGCCTGGCTCCTTGAATTTTGAATTCTATTGAAGTTCCAATAAAAGAAAATTGTGAGCGTGAGATTTTCGTTCAGCGTTTATCATTGTCGTAACCTCTTCTTACAAAGACGCGTTAATTGCCTCTGGAATTAGCTTAGGTCAAACAAATGATCTCTTAAAATATTACTTTACATAGTATCTTGAAGGCACTAAACGAGTATTACGTACCCTAACAGGAACACTCACTTAAATATTCGATTCAAATAATATTATACTTTATCAAGTCAGTATAAGGTCTGCTCTTTTTTAACACTTTTGTACCCAAAAAAAGGGCGGTCCAATCTTAGTTTGTCAATAGATTTGTATTAACCTCTATTGGCATAAGAACATGATACGGTAAAATTACCGACATAAATATTATTTAAAATTACCAAAATATCTGTTACGTATTATTGGAAAATAATAACATTAATGTCATTCACTCTTATATTCGCAATTTAGGATGCATTTTTAAAAATATATATAAATTCTAGATCCGTTAATTGCATTTAAAATTAAAACAACAATCAATAAACAGCACCTGCTTAATACATTCCTTAAAATATATACCTTGAATTTTTACAGCAGTGATAAATATCAACATTGTTAGCTTAAGTTAACCTTGAAGTAACTCCTATATTAATTAATCATACAATTTTGGACATTAGTCTTGTATAGGTTTTGTCATATTAAAATTAAATTATTATCATGTTGATTTTTTAAATTAATTTTTATTTCTTATTTCAGTAATTTTAAATCACATTGCAATTATTTATAATAAATAAACATGAATAATACAGAACTAAACAATTTGCTAAAAATGTTATTATATTTTAGCTAATCGATATAAAACCGATTAAATCGATACCCAAAATAAACGACATCAACGCGCTACAATTCGACAACCGGAAGAGGAAATCCTCAACGTTTCAGTGACGGTACACAGAAAAACCTTTCCAAAGTGACCATTGATCAGTTGATCAACTTGATCAGCTAATACAGTGAGTACAGTGACTGTTATCAGTGCTATTGTGATGTCACGTGTGCGACTTTGACGTGCTATCCCAAATTGGACAGGAAAACTGGAGGTCGACACGTATGAAGTGTCAGTTGACGTCCAGCTGACAACAGATGTCATCCCAATCGAAGCAGGTAAGTCATTGTGCGATTGTACTTGATGCGAAATTTTGCGTTTCCTCTTTTCCTACTTAGGTACGTGTTTATGTGCTTCGAAGAGCATGTTAAACGTCGGTTCTGCGGCTGATGTCTCTCTGGTCGTATCAAATTCTTGTCCCATCAAACTATGAGAATAAGATAAGGGAGAGTGCACCTTGTGCACTATAAATATATCCTGCGTAATTGCCTAGTCTCCATTGAGATTGGTCGCTGTGACCGCAATTCGGTCAGGATGACTATAATAACATGTTGAAATAAAACTTATCCGTAACCCGGAGGCCTCCCGTGACCATGGTTGCTATAAAGCAGCCGAAACGTCGGGAACGTATACACATAAAATAAACGCTATAAAATACGAAATAAAGGTTTTATTGCAATGTATAGTATTCGCTTAAATATAAGAAATCCATATATAAGGGCTGAACTATATAATGTATCGCTGTGCCGATTGCTGATCCGTATCGCCAACACGTGTCAAGATCACTAGTGTAGACGAGTCACGATACGCGGTCAGAATACCTCCATCCGATATGGTCCGTTAATTTTTTGTCCGATCATCAAAGGAGATGCGGTACGAACTAAATACGGTTTACGATACGGTACGATGACATGATACGTAGACACGATACGCCGCAATAAATATGTGTGGAAACAGGTTTTACCTATCGTTCTACAAGTTTAAGCTAAATTAAAACTGGCTCAACTTGCAATTATCGGTCCTTGTAATAGATACTGATTACGAAATGCGCTCGCCAGAATTACATGCTCAAATGTAAGCGTATAGTTGGCACCTAAAGTGTCTCAAAAGTCACGTGATCATTAATGTGACTTGTTCTGCGCAACGAACGTCGCACGGACAGGATCGTCTTGGTTCACACCACACATCTTCTTTGCGCCGACTTAAGGTTTCGTGTAGACCGGCGATTATAGCAAATCCAAAGAAAAAAAATCATAATACAAATACAAGAAAATGGAGTGAAAAGGTTACAAAACCCATTACACACTTGTTAGAGCCGGTTTCTCAAATTAAAATTCCAACATAAAACGGTACAATTTGAAGCCCACCAGGACTTAGTTATGTTCAGGCTTTGTCATTGCTAATCGTAAATTACTTAACCATCAAAATTATCGTAACAGTTTCTTCTGTTTTTAAGTATTCATTCTCAAATTTTCCGAACCAACCGTACAAATCGATTCATTCAAATCCAGTTTTGTTCCGTACGATTGCAAGCACTAAATTAAACAAATGAATGCAAAAACTGCCCTCTTTACAAATTCGTCTTTTAGACATCGCTCATCAAAGATGGCGGAACGGGTCCTACAAGTATTTTGTTTTATATACCTAAATTTACTTTAGTTTCGTATAATGCGGTCGTTTGGATTACTTTGTAAATTCAAGCTCAATACGGTATTTTATTGTTAGAACTGTACAATAAAGGTATTTCTAATAATTTGTTTGGAGGTCCAATATTATGGTTTTGTTGGACCTATATGCAGTTATTCTATTAGCTCTAAGACTCTTTGGGCATATGATTTCGTAATACGAATGAATAATATTCTTAGGAAGCTAAAGAAAAAAAAAAGAAATTATTGGATCTACTCTATTATCATCATCCTTGTATTAAGTGCATTGAAAATATTAAACACATTCGCAATCAAAAAGAAAAATAGGTTAAGAGTTTATTTTTCTCGTATAACCTCGGACGAGTTGTTGATTCGCAATGAAGACGGGAGGTGTGACCTTGTCAATGCGTCGGAGTGAAGTAGATAAAAGAGGACGAAACAATACTTCGAGCGAGGATGTGACGCTTATCAACGCCACTTAAAAACATTCAATGTGTTTGCAGTTTTCTTTTTAATTTCAAAATTCGAATGATGTCGTTCTTAATGTTACTGGCTGTTATTTTCCTTTTAAAATACACTTTCACCCAACTTTAGAGCAATTTAAAACTTTATCAAACGTCATATAGTACTGCGCAGAAGAGTTTGGCTTTGCGCAATATTTTGTGACGTTTGATTAAGTTATAGAACGTCTATAAATTTGGGGGTTTGTATATATATAAGTACTTTAGCTACGTTTAGCTTTAGTTTGCGTGAATGGATAGGGGATACAATAAATATCGATTATGCATTACTAAATGCGAACTCCAAAATGCCAGGTGCAATACCCTAGCGGGTAATATAATTTATTAAACATCCATAATACAAGAGTTTCTTAGTTTGGGACAATACACATGATGTATGTTCGTCTGACAATATTCTTGTAATGAGTATGTACCTTATTATCGTACAAAATAATGACCATATTTAATTAGCATTAATTATAACTGTTAATCAACATAGCATTATAACTTCCCATTTGAAACTGCACTATCACTATTATTACAAGAATTTTATTGATATACTTTTTTTTTAAATCAAATTGAAAAGCGACCTCAAGCAAACATTTCGCGTTATCAACCAATCACAGTGCGAAAGAATTGCACCGCGCCCATTGGCTATTTATGTCGTGACCTATACACCCCTGAAATCTACCACCATTAAGTAAATTGATATACCCATAAAAAACATTCGCACTCCCTTGAAAAGACAATAGTTGAGGGCTTACCCAGCCTTCAGCTAACTAGGGCTGGCAAAAGATCCATTCTTGGCATACGAATATGAAAATAGCATAGTGAAGTTAACAGCTTGTTTTAAAGCAGGGGCTCCCAAACTTATATTGTCTACTGCCCACTTTGAGAATGAATATTTTTTTAGCGCCCCTATTTATTCACCTACTTGAAAACCACTATAACTTCAAATTAAATTAATTACTGTAAGCCTCTACGCAACGACCCCCATTTTTGTTTCTGGTCTCTTACCGCCCGCCCTTTAGGCCTGCAGCGCCCACAAGGGGCGTTATCACCCACTTTGGGAAAGGCTGTTTTAATGTGATGATTTTTTTAAATTTTTGTGTCTCCAAATTGATCTCATAAAATATTGATAATTGTACCCCAATTTGGCAGCCCTGGCCTTCCCTCTATCACTGACCTTGGTTTTTACGCCAAAGCCTCTCCCATCGGCCATTTCGCTGACCTCGCCAAGGCGCGTACACACCGCTTCTACGCTTAGCCGACACGCAATCCATCATTTTATGTTCTATTTATAAAATTATGTAACCGTTTTGTGAACATGCAAAAATGTCAAGTTCAAATTGGTTTTGGTTAATTGAAAGACCATGTATGTACGTTTATATTATCTGTAGTTTTAACTGCGTATGAACGCAAAACTACTCTATTCTTATGACTCGTTAATTTCATTCATTCATTAACTCAATTACACTCTTTCATCGCGTAATGAACAGTCACTTAATCATATAGGCACGTTTCTTGTTATCGGTTGTAAGTTATTTGTTTTTGTTTTATTCCAGTGAAAACGATTAGTTGTAAAACAGCATTATTCTGCATGAATTCAAATTTAATGACCTACAGTTTGGAACGATAATCATTCATTCATTATGGAATATATTCAAAATATTTCTTAAACCCGTTTTTAGTAAGTAGGGCCAACTTACTCTCACATCTAGTCCTTGCTTTATTTGTATGAACTTATAAGAATTCGTGAAAAATAAAAACAATTTTACTCACATAGTTGGTACTCAATTTTCCAACGTCGCTTTTTTTTTAATTTAAGAAACAGCTTTTTAACCTGTACTCGATAAAAACAATATACTATAATCGGCCAGGTAATAAGCATAATCAGGAAACGTTGACAGCTGAGTCAGCCTTCATTTACGTAATTGTGTGTTAATTGTAGAGCTACAGCTTTTTGAGATAGACAACCAGTAATTTCCAAGTAAGTAAGTAAAGTTTTTAAAGCTCAGATGTCAAAAAACATTAAAAATAATAATTATTAATCGAACAAAAATCGTGATACATCCATTACGTAACAATTACTGACACGTAAAAAACAAACGTGACTTTAAACTTGAAACAAAAATCGACTAATTCGTGATATTTTTATTTTTAATGGCTCGACGATGAGGTCGGCCGTGTGTCCCGTATTGTAAGGCCACGTCTGCTTATTCCAGTAACATTTAGACCAGTTGTAAATGAAACCAGCAATGGATTTGGTACAAGGCCAGATTGTCAGTAGACACAAACATTGGTGTGTTACATTAAAATGTGAGTGCGATACCTGTTATTCGTATTGTAAGTGTTATTTCGGACAAGTATTTAAGTAGGTACATACCTATTACGATAGAACGTGCTCTAAGTAGAATAACTTTTTGCGAAATATTAACAATTTATTATAGTGTTGCGATGGAGTCTGATATACAGTGTTTAGGAATTGTTTTCAACTTATTCGTAATCTGTTTGTAATTCACTAAGACGGAACAAAATTAATTACATATTTATTTAATTTTACAGAATTATTCAATCAATTTAGAATGGCATTATAAAGGTCTTTGATTATGAAAAATAAGAATAGAAGATGGTCTATGATTTTAGAAATTTATCTTTAACTAGCTGTTGCCCGCGACTTCGTCCGCGTGGTATTTAACAAAGACTCAGCCGTTGGCAACAGCCTGCTCGCGTTCTGATCCCGCGGGACGCATTGCAGATTGTTGCTATCAAACTTTAATCAGGCGCAGCGCTGCAACATTGGCTTTAATTTTTTCTCGAAAGATCCAATTTTTGTTTCTAAAATAAAAGTAGCCTATGTTACTCCTTGTTACATCAGCTATCTGCCAGTGAAATTCCCGTCAAAATCGGTCCAGCCATTTCAGAGATTACCCGGAACAAACAGGCAGACAGACAGACAGACAGACAGACAGACAGACAGACAGACAGACAAAAATTGTAAAAAATGTTGTTTCGGTATAGGTAACGTGTATACATCCAAATGCACTTGGTAAAAAGCGGTTATTTTAATATTACAAACAGACACTCCAATTTTATTTATATGTATAGATGACGTTGACAGATTTTTTTGGATACCAACAAAAGTATAAAAACTGCCCAATTCCGATTCGTCGACTTGATTCTTTAATTTCCTATTTACAGAAAAGTTGCATTCAATCAATATTATTATCATTCTAGAAACAATACCCTTTGGTAAATAATATTTAAATTCTTGTTAAAGAGGTGAAAGGGCCGATAAATTATAAAAGTGTTAAAATAGGTATAATATGGAGTAGGTAGGTTTATATTGCCTAGCTCTAAGTCTAGAGACCATAGCATACTATAACAAGAGAATTTCAAATTTCCCATTAGGTACACTCACTCGCAAAAGGCGACAATGTGTATCATTTGATATAGCTCGCCTAAATCTCAGTATACATAATGTAGCATGAAGACACGACAAGAGACATTCCAAATTCACCCATTATGTACATTGACAAACAAAAGTCATAGAGTGTAACATTGTCGAATTTGTTGAGAGTCAACCGTGCGTGATGAATCGCGCACATGACGCGCCGGCTCCGCTGTGTCAGGTGACGTGACACGTGGAAACTTCCAACCATTACTCCGGTAAATAAACACAGATTGACGGTGAACTTCATGCGAGATAGCGGCACGATCACGATGAAGAATTGAATTGTATACGAGCTTGATATAATTGAGATGTTATTTCCATCTACGAGGCTATTAACACAACAGAGCAAAGCTACGTTTCCGTCTAGCCATCTACTGAAAGACGTCCTCTTCTGGGCGTAGGCTTCCCCTTATATCTTTCACAAATCCCGAACCTGCGCCACTCCCATCCACCGGCATCCTGCTATGAGTGTGATGCCACCCATCGACCTTTCAGGACGGTATTCTGGCTCGTGGTCTTCCCTATCTGCCCCAATGACTAGCGGTTCTTCGGGCTATGTACTATGTAGATTCTGAAATCCAAATTTTACATAGTATTAAAGAAAAAAGCAATTGAAGTGCTCTTTCCTTGAGGTTATAGCTGAACGCATCTAACATCTTATTTCTTACATCATTATCTGTGTTGATGCCCGACGTTGAATCCTTTAGTTTCCTTTATGCAGGCATTAACGTAATTAAGTATACAAAAAAGAATATAAACGCCCAAAAATGGCCGGTTGTAAAACCGCGACCCGTTGAGGCATCCCAGAATTTAATTGTTGCATACACGCGTTTTATAAATGATAAAACTTATATCAATAAACAAGATAAAGAAAATCTCCGCCAATTATGATGTGAATAAAAATAAACAGACGGAATGTTTAGACATGTAATGCTCTCAATGCTGTGTCCTTACAGTACATACCCGCTAATGGTGAGGTGAGTACACATAAAAACCACTTGTTTACAAAACATATTTAATAAAATACGCAATAATATGAAATTTTTCCATGTATTGTATTTGAATAAAAAGAGATTGAGTAAACAACATAATAAAAATGTTATAGTTTTTCCATATTCCTACAATAGTTCCTCCGTCTGCTGAGGTCGATTCGCTGTTTATGCTATCATTTTCAACGATTGACTCCAGCAGGTGGCTAACATAACATTAAAATTCACGAAAAGGGCCTCTACGTAACCTTCTCTATGTGGCCTCTAAGGGCATCGGGGTATAGTCCGTGTGGCAAGAGAGATGTATAAAGAACATGCCACACAAATATTAAGGACCAATTCTCCTTCATAGTAATACACTGTTAATGTTTCGACGGCAAGGTTCAATGCCAAGATTGCATTCAAACCTTTTTCAATTATTTGTCACGTGATTTCGAAATATTGGCACGAAGGGCGTGACAATAATGGACAATAAACAACATATGGAAGTGAATAACTCGTTGTGATTGCTATAATTCGATACGTGATTCGCATCGGAGGTGCATGGCAAGGTCCTACGATGGGTTGACTTTGCTGGTCAACAGTATAACATTGGTCTCTATTCTGATAGATATTAGCTCGATATTCGGTTGTGCGATGTATAGTATGACAGCAAAATTGATTTTGTCCAGTTTTTGTTGGCCCACGTAAGGATAAACAGGAAGAACCCTATTTGAAGAGTCCTTGATCCGCTGAACCTCGTTATCAAGTTCAATATGAGTCACTGTTTAGGTATTTCATGGTACTTTTGATGTAATATGAACCTTAATGAATGTACCTGTATAGGTATATTGGAACCAGTTTGAGTCGGTGTGATGATGCATATGAATTGGAACCTAATAAATAATGAGTTAAGTACGTATTCTCCTTATAGCACATTCAAACGATTAGGAGACAAGATTAAAATAAAATACTGAGAATTGCCTAATCGTAGACCGATTTTTTGTGATTTTCCATTCTAATTTTGCCGTCCACGCCAACACTATCATCCTATATCTATGATATAGATCTAGGAACCTATGTGTAATCGTAGACAAAATGTATGGAGCTAATGGAAAATATGATCATAAATAGAATCACATTAAATAGCGTTATCATATAAATAGGACCTCCAAGAATTGTCACATAGATAAGTAGTAATGTAATAATTTACCCCGTATAGACATTAAATAAAGAAACAAGTTTATTATGGTTCAAAACAATAGAGAGCATACTAATGAGACCCCTCTGTGACGTATAAAGAATTCAATTTGCTATGTCGTTGCCTAAATTGTCAAACTATTTGGCTATTCAGTGAGAAAATGCGGCCAGCATTTTAGGTACGTTATCGCACTGGCCATTTTTTTTTCCTTTTTGTAATGTAATAAGATTGTATATTCTCTTTCTCTTTTCAAATTATATTTTGTTTGTATATATTGAATACGATAGCTCATTGGCCCCGACTTGTTGGTCTATGATGGACTCATTACCGTGTTGTGTAGGCCGGTTTCGATCAGCTAGAAGCTCTGTAATCAACGGTTTCCTCCTCCGTCGAGTATAGATTAAACAGATATATTTAATCGAAATAAAACTTATTATACATATGTTATCGCGTTTATTTTATGTTTTTACGTTCCCGACGTTTCGGCTGCTTTACAGCAAGTAGTGCTATTCTGTTATGACTTTATCATATCTCACGCGTAAATCCGAAAGTGAATTGTAGTAAGTGTATTAAAATGTTATAAAAGCACTATTACACTGAAAGTGATTTCCAGTAAATTACAAAGAAAATACCTAAAAAGAAAAATTGAAATAAATCGTGTGTGAAAATACCTATTAAACCTCTCATAATCTATTACTTAAAAAATGCGAAGCGTGAAATGCAACGCGACCTCAACCTTGATTGGTCCGATGATCACAAACCACTCGCCGAGATGGCTGTGCGACGCCTGGTGTTGATAACAAGCCGGTTTATAGTACTGTCTTGTTCTTTTCTGTTTTCCGTGTACTTAGAACATTTTCTAGTTTTCTTTCTGAAATGTTCGGTTAATGTTACTTTGGTGCGATTGTTTCATGCATGGGGAAACAGGTTTGATTTTTTTCAATGTGTGCTGTGCTGTGGCTTTGTATAATTTGCATATTTTTTGTGTTCTCTACATCTGGTTAAGACAATGTTACAATCTTATTGGAAATGCTGAATTTTAAGATTCTTCGCGTACGGAGCAAATTTAAATTATTGCGACCTTCAAAAATTTTTGCATATTCTTCGCCAAAAGGTAGATAGACCATTTGTTCTATAGGACACGTATGCTATATATCTAAATTTAAAACAAGATTTAAAAAACACACTAGAATATATATCGCTGGTTTAGGATTTTGTATTATATATTTTTGAACTATTTATTCATTTTATTTTTCCAACTCTACAATACCTACAACATGACGTGCAGTCGTTTGATAAAAAACGTAGTTAATGATTACTAAGTCCCTAGCTGCTGCACGCTGAATGAACAATTCATCTTTTTGTATTCATCTGGTACACTGTGTAAATAATGGTCACTCGAGTGGCATTTGTGTGGAATTTTAAGGAATTGTGAAAAAAGGTGACCTATTACTTAATTTAAATGCCGTTGCGCGGTGAATGTTGTCCTCATCTGAATGTATACTGAGATTATTATTCCCTTCATCTTAATTTTCACTGCAACCGAATGCTAATTCAGACCAATTTTTTTGTCCACTTGCACTAACAGACCTTATGACTTTAATATTAAATACGTTGACGTTTAATTATATTCTTCGATCTTTATTAATTCTTTACAACTTTAGTTTTTAATACTTGACAGCAACATTCAATTTATAGTCTCAGTTGCTATTAGGTTATTGAAAACGCCATTCAGAAGTCGTCATGGAAAAGCAGTACAACTGTGTAAAAGATGAAATTTTATAGAAACATATTGATTTCTTATATTTACGCGAATACTACACATTGAAATAAAACTATTTTTTCAGTCCTCCCGTGACTATGGTTGCTGTAAAGCAGCCGAAACGTCGGGCACGTAAAAACGAAAAATAAAACGCGATAAAATCCTTAAAAAATAGTTTTATTCCAATTTGTAGAAACATTTTTTCTGGTGGCTCCAACCGTGATGTTTACTTCTTTATGTAGTCGATAAAAATCTGATTAAAAAAAGGCCATTTAAGATACAGTTAAAGGACTTTTTAGAATATTTTTTAAATGTGCCCGTGCACCGTATTCTATTCATAAATTATAAATCTCAAAACATGTTGACGACTCATCGTTAATTCTAGTAACTCCAATTTAAGTAGGTATTTACGCTTCAAACGAATGACTATTGCATCATTGAACATACAGAACATATTTTTATCCTCTAATTCTTAAAACTCTTCTATAATCACCAAATACCGGCCACGAGCATATCGGATCACGCATAATGTAGGGTGCCGTAGTCGTTGCGTAGATCTTCTCCCAAAATATAAAAAAAAAACAACACACAAGACTTGTATTGATTTCATTGATAGTTAATAGTAAATATCAGAAGAAAATTGGGTAGTTCGTCTCCTCTATATAGCAATCCAATTAGTAAAGGTAGGCCGTCAGCCTTGTATACTTCTCTTTGTCCCACGCAAGGCTTAAGAGAGAGGTAGAGAGAGAAAGAAAGAGAGAGAGTTGCAATCAATTCCCTGCATGAAAACAGAACCAATATAAACCCAAAGGCCATTATCAGATTGTCGACAGCAGTAAATATTTGGCTCGTAACGTCGCATGTACTCGAATTACTTCATTTACCTTCCAGGACAACCTTTTGTTTTTGGTATCAAGGCGCTTCCCTGTTTATCTGATAGATAGGTTTTACATTATATTTTAGTGTTATTTTATAAATAATCAGTTGCAGACAAACCTGGCCAATACAAAAACTTAAGAAGGTTGTGTGTTCTTGAAATAAGCCTACCCGTAGGAAAAAGTATTTAGACTAAGAGCTTTTATGTGACGACCAAGTCCTTACGTCATATTTATAATCATTGTGTGATCGACATTTCTTTCTCATTATGCTGGTAAGCGTAAGCATTCCACAGACAGTGCCATAAAAGCAGATCATCCGGTACCATATCTAGTGTATTGTATTAGCGGGTACTGCGAAAATGTTCTCATGATGCGCTGTGAAAACATAGCCTTGGACTTGGTTCCAAAATATCTCACAACTTTTTAGTGCTTCACCATCAAATACTTGGCTATTTTTTTTATAAAAATAGTTTCAGTGGGATAAGTTTTCATTCAGGACGTATCTTCTTCTTTTTTACGAAATGAAATGCGATGAAATAAAATGGACATTGAAATAAAAAAAATAAAAAACCCACAACTTAGCGGGTATTTTGCCAATGTCAAGTAATTAATAGCAATAAAACATTCAATAAATACACATGTGACATGATGATATGAAAATGGCGTATCCTTTTTCAGGACGTATCTTAATATTAATGTAGATTATAGTTGTCAAGGAATGAAGGGGTACTAATATTTGATTTTTAAATTTAATGTATGTCAACATTTGTTAATTTAATTAATCACATTACACCGAAGTGAACAAAGACAAGATTTAACATTTCAATGGGTTTATCAATGGTTTACACACCTGGTATTAATATTAGCACGAACTTTGATTATAATATGTACATATTACTTGTATGTTATAATCAAAGAGCACGAATTATGCCGCCTACTGGACACCTAATGATAATATTAAAAGACGGTGAAAATATATATGTAGTTGTTGTGACGAGGTGATAAGGGTCTCACGTCTTGATGTTTTATGACGTCACACTTATCAAGTTGCAGGCTGTTTTAATAATCACGACTCGTAAACAAGAGCTAACTTCGTGATTTTCGTTTGAACAGATTAGGCTCCTGTTAAGGATGTAAGGGCCCACTGTACGTTTTGACGACTTGATTAGCTCAGCAAGTCGTGCCCCTGTCTTCTGCGTTGAAGGTCCCAGGTTTGAATGCTAGTAGGGACAAAACTTTGTGTGATGATTATTATATACTGGGTTTGCCCCAAGTCTATTGTATGGTACTCATTATACAAGCATTGCTTTTTTTTTCATTATAAATAAGAAATTAATTTATATAGTATGCATTTACGTAAACATTCAGTCAGTTACTACAGTGTAATTTTTTTTTGTTTCCTAAATAGTGGGCCTCTTTATATTTTTATTTTTTATTACAACGCCATTGTTAATGTATTAATGATGGTATTGGTGATACCAGACGCCTTATAGGCAACAACATTATGCATCCTCATTCGCATGCCACGCTCCTGATTAAAAGAAATACGTGATTCACAATGAAGACTATTCTTATTGATTTATTGTGGCAATAAAAATATGTGTTGCCATTTAAAATGCACAATGAATATATTTAGACCGGTGTGAAGTTGGCAGTATGATGACCCGACTAAATTAAAATGATCACAAAAATTTGTGAAAAATCTGTACACAATGGCTTGTAACGCGGAAATTAAAAAAAAACTAGGAAATTATCAGTGGCAGGTACTTTAGTTTCTATATTGGATCATCTTCTTTATAGTGTTTCTAGAAAAACGATCTATCATACATGATAAATTACTATACCATTGCCATTTGATGATGAGTCGTATGAGATCAGAGTGACTTAGATCCCGAGAGGTGCTATTCCAACTCGGCATCTTTCGATAACCTTAACTGACGTATCAAGCATGCACATATTACGTAAAGTATTCACGTGCAAAATGTGAACTATTTTCTCATTATCATCCAAATTTCTGAGGCACCAACATTATGTAAACGATCAATCACGTTAGTCAAATCATGTCCGCGTTTTAGATATTGCAAATATTGGTTTACAGATAACTGAAATCACACGAAATGCTTCCATCGCTATATAGTCGACATATCATTGTCTTCGAATATACATAGCTGATGATAAAAGTGTTTTATCGTATAATATTATGTAAGTTACCTACGTGTTCTGTGGCGAATTTAGCTAGAGTCATATCAAGCAATTCTATTTTTATAATATATAATGTAATATCGCCAGGTGAACACACCAACTATACGATCCCACACTAAGCAACGCTTGTATTATGGGTACCGTACAATGGACTGAGGGTGAACTGAGTATATAATCCTTATATAGTATTAAACATCCATGACTTGGGTACAAATATTAGTGCTCATCACACAAATTTCTTCTTGGATTCGAACCCGGAACTCTCGGCACAGAAAGCAGGATCACTACCAACTGCGCTAATCAGGCCGTCCTAATATTAATATTTAATAAACATAATCTCGCATCTGACTGTGATCTCACACGTCTAGACCTTACCCTTATAGTAAATATATTCTTATAGACTAGCATATACCAAAAGATTTTTTTTAAAAAGAATATCCATTCTTTAAACCGATATGTCTGTACAACCGAACCACATCGTATATCAAAAACGTTTTAAAATTCACAGACACGACTGACAAATAAACTATGGAATACATTATTCGCACGTCAAGAACAATCGTGTTATTTAAATTTACAACATATTACATAAGAAAGACAAGACAGACAATGGTCTACGTAGGTATGCAAAATGAATAAATTCATTACGATCTTGCGGCTGCAAAGTGGATTTTGACGTCACTAACTATATTGTTAACGGATACGTTACATACATACTAAATTGTAGAATGCACCGACAATTTGGCATAACGCCCGATGTACACGAACCTGTTCCTAAGCACAAATGTTCAGAGCACAGGTCTAGAGCTAAGCTAACTCATTAGCAAGTCTGTGATATATATTTAGATACACACTGTGAAGGGGAAATGAAAGATTTAAGTTCGTGCAGTGATAACCAAGCTGATAGAACTAAGTGCGTAAGCGTTAAATTAAATAACGTGTTAATGAAAGTCATAGTAAACAGGAAAAAACTTACAAATGTACGTGATAAATCATTTCAATTACCTACGTACCGTAAACCGCAAAATATACTTGAATAGCCATGTATTGAGCGACCGTACAGTTCGCGAGGTTGACTGATGGCGAGGCAAATGAAAGATGACAGAGCTCGGAAAAGGTTATGTGATCGGCCGAGGTACGTGCTGAGTCAGTAAGCAGGCGGCTCTACCTGTTAGTACACCGCTGGTGAAGAATTTGGTAGCAAAAAAACCCAAGCCATTCTCCAGTAATTTCAAGTAAAGAGAAATACGCTGAGAACATTATTTATTTGGATTCAGTTTGAACATGAGGAACGATTGTCCACAAACCTAAAATTTCTGATTCAATTTGAACATAAAGAATGATTGTCCACAAAAATTTCTTTTTAATTCGCAACCGCCGACAGAAACCGGACTGGCGATCCGAACCGCATTTTTGCTCACAAAAAATTGTATATGCCGTTGACTGGTCGGATCGATGTTTGGAGGATCGTAAAAAATGCTAATATTGACTGCCTTTGTTTACTACTGACGAATATTTTTAACAAATTCGGTTCGGTCAGGAATTGATGCCTGTTTTTCTACAGATATACAGGTATCTACTTTATTTAAAAGATTATTTTTCTTATTAACACTTAAAAGCGTTTCGTAGAGATTGCACCAAGAATTACGAAGGTATGTTTGTATCAGTTTAGGCTCATTATAAATTACTAAAAAGAGATTGTATTCTTCACAATAGGTACCACTTCCTTCTCTACTTTATGGTATCCAAGCGTTGCTCTATAGTCCATAAAAAAAAACTCATTTCAACTATTTACTCTATCTTCTCTAAAGTTAATGAGTACAATTATGTACAAACTATTAAACTACAACTAAACCAATCAAGTTTCAATGTTTCTTTTTGTCCTGTCATATTGCTCTACATTATTATTTTAAACTCATGTAGGTAGGTATTATGGACAAACGTGATGTTTGTGTTGTTCAAATAATAATTATCATGTCAATAATTGCTTCTTTACAAACTTATAATTTGGATCACGATCCTGGAAATATTCAGCATGTTTTTAGCCGCTCAAATACCAGTTTGTTTTTGTTATAATTCTTAGTAATAGACACAGAATCAATATAGGAGTCGTCATCGTTCAAGAGAGAACTCTACAATATATATTACATTATATTGTAGAGTTCTCCTTTGGAGGTTGACATAGCTTGAGCCGTCTTCACTTCTATTCATAGCATATTATTCGGCTCTACCAATATTTTATTCTCACATATATGAGCACCCTGACTTGAGCTTCCTTGTTATGTATATTCAGTTTACACTAATGTATATGTTTAAGCCATCGATTTTACAACTAAACGTCAGTGATGTCAGCTGTCAATGGGCGGCCGGAGTGAACAAGACGCATCGCATTCGTGTTATTTTTATTCTGTGAAAAAAAGGACTTCGATCTTATCTATAAAAAACGCCGGCATTCTCAATTATTTTTCCTTTCCATCTTTTGTAATTGTTACTTAATAAAGTACTGATATAATTGCAATACTACATAATTTGACTTCATTACTAATGTGTGTACATCACGCCGGTGAGAAGAATCTACAAACTCAACATTTGGTGACCCCGACGTGATGCAAGAACAGGCAATATCAACTGACGCTATTGTCAAAAACTGAACAAACGAAAACAACAACGGACTCGCATCTTTCTTAAAAACTCGCCAGCCAGCAGCTGCAGCCATCCGAGGGGAGTGCGTTTTCATTTAATTCCATACCCAACCTACATTACTTTCGTTTCAGTTTGCTCAAATGTCGTTGATACACTTTGCCAAGAAAGTTACCCACTAACGAGAATAAACTAAGAATTTCTTCGATACTTACCTGTATTCTTGTTTAGTTCCGTCGTTTCAGTGGCTTTTTATGTTTAAGAAACCTTACTATAAAGGTTTTCGTTTTTCTATTGAATTTCATGCACGAAACACGGTGTTTAATCGTGTCAATAGAGAAACGCGTCCATCTTCCAACATATTTTAAATTATTTCATCCTTATACGTTTCCCACTTGTAAAAACATAAGTACCTACTTAAATTATATCGTCCATACATGATTCCTATTAGTAAAACGCATTTCTTTAACATATTCGCCAACTATTTCAGATGTACTCCGGAAGTAAGCTAGTGAAATAGTCAACAAAGTCATGCAGTGTTTGACTGCATGTTGACTTGTCGAGTGTCATCACGGAGATAACATTGGTTTGTTGTCATTGTGCAGAAGGAACCGTGACGTATTCATTGTTAATTACTACTTTATTGATATAGAGAGGTAAGTCAAAGTTATTTCTTACTACCTACCTATATCTGAATATTAATATCATTCTATAGTTTATAATACATCTGTGATTGTGTTGTTGCACCGGCATAATGGCCGAATTAAAGGATCTGATTAAACAAAGAGGCAATATCAGAGCTCGGTTAACATTATTTGAGAAATATTTAACACCTTTATTGGAGCACAAGGAGACTGATATGTCAAAGATTAACGAACTTGGTTTAAGAATAAAAAAATTACGTGATCTATCTTGCACGTTTGATGAAATTCAATTGCAAATTGAGATGTTGGAGGAGGACTCAGAGAAACAAATTCTAGAACGTGAGACTACTGAAAATTTATTTTATTATTACATAGCAAAGGCACAATCTTTGTTGGATGCTTATGAGAGGGACAACAAGGTTGAGTCTTCATCCAACTCAACATCTAAAGTGTTTTCTAACTTAAAATTACCACCTATACAAATTTCTCCTTTCAATGGCAACACATCTAAGTGGCTTTCCTTTAGGGATACATATTTAGCATTAGTTCACAACAATGAAAATATTGATGATATTAGCAAGTATCACTATCTCAAGTCGTACCTAGAGGGCGCTGCTAGTTCAGTCATTAACTCCGTTACAATGTCTTCAAAGAACTACACAATCGCTTGGGATTTACTTTGCCAGCGATATGACAATAAACGTCTTTTAATAAATGAACACATCAAGTGTTTATTCTCAATTGAACTGCTACAAAAAGAATCTGAAGTTGGCATACATAAATTAATTGACACTTTGTCTAAAAATATAAGTGCATTAAATTTATTAGGGGAACCCACTGATAAGTGGGATACACTTATAATATATATGGCCTCGGCGAAATTGGACGCTTTGACCGCCGGGAAGTGGGAGGAATTTAGGAGTAATAAGGATTCTCCAACTTTAGAACAATTTTATTCCTTTCTTCGTCAGCGAGCTACAGTTCTAGAAACTATCAATGCTGGTAGGTCTTCTAATAAAAATGAAAAACGTCAGAATTTTCCAAAAACTAAATCATTTATTGCTTCCTCTAATAATTCCTCTCCTGGTATACATGATTCATCTCCAGGCATGCAATGTGTATTCTGTAAACAAGATCATAAGTTATATGAGTGTTCAAAATTTAAAGCATTATCTATTGAAGAACGAATTTTTAAAATTTCCTCATTAAAGCTATGCAGCAACTGTCTACGTGGCGGCCACCAGTCCTATCAGTGTCGCCTTGGCGGCTGTCGAATCTGCCGCAGGAAACATAACACTTTATTACATAGGCAGTTTCCTTTACAACAAACACAACAAAACAAAAATGAGCAATTTGCAACCACTAATACAACGGATAATACTGTGAATACAAACAAAAGTGAAACAACCTTACCGGATGCTGTAGTCCATGCCACGGCTTCTGCTCCCTGCAACTCAGTTTCGATGTCAGCGGTCTCCACCAATCAAACTCTTCTTTCAACTGCGTTGGTCAAGGTGACAAACAATGACAAAACCATAATCTTGAGGGCGTTGTTAGACTGTGGTAGCCAATCATCCTTCATCAGTGATAAAGCACAGAGGATGATTGGTTCCTGCAAAAGAAAAAATTATTATCACTCAGTGTCCGGCTTAGGTAACACAGTAGTAAATGTAACAGAGCATTGCAACATACAACTACATTCATTATACAATCATTCATTCAGCATGCCTGTTAAATGTTTTATTCTACCCCAAATAACTGACAAATTACCCCATGCTGCAGTGCGTATACAAGAATTAGACATTCCCAGTAATATCCAACTTGCTGACCCAAAGTTTTATTTGCCTTCCGAGATTGACATGTTGTTGGGCGCTGATATATTTTGGGAATTAATTCAAACGACTAGAATAAGTTTAGGATCACAAAGACCAATACTACAAGAAACGCACCTAGGCTGGATAGTGGCTGGCCCCATGGGGGGAAGCTATTATGCCAATAGTAATGCGAAGATACATTGTCATTTTTCCCAAGACATTAAAATACAACTAGCGAAGTTTTGGGAACTCGAAGAGATTCCTAGAAATATTGAACACAATCAGGATAATTATTGCGAAAAATTATTCACTGACACTACTCGTCGCCTAGAGGACGGTAGATTTTGTGTTCAAATTCCACTTAAGGATTCCGTAGACTTGTTGGGTGATTCTTACAACATTGCCGAAAAAAGATTCCTTCAACTTGAGAGAAAATTAAATAACAACCCAGTAGTAAAGGAACAATATCGTGACTTTATTCATGAATATGAACGATTAGGGCATATGACACAATTACATCATAAACCAGTATTTGGTTGTTACCTCCCACATCATGCAGTAATACGAGAGGCTAGCGAGACAACAAAACTCCGCGTTGTCTTCGATGCTTCGGCAAAAACTTCCACTGGTGTATCGTTTAATGATATACAACAAGTCGGACCAGTGGTGCAGGATGATTTATTTTCGATTCTTTTGAGGTACAGACAACACAAGTATGTAGTATCTGCAGATGTGGAAAAAATGTACCGCCAAATACTGGTATATCCTAATCAGCGAATGCTACAACAAATCTTATGGCGTGACGATCCGTCGCAGCAAATTAAAATATTTCAATTGAATACCGTGACATACGGTACTGCATCGGCGCCATTCTTGAGTACCAGGTGCTTATTACAACTGGGCAATGATTGTGAGGACCCTAAGATAGCAAGACTAATTAAAGAAGACTTTTACATCGACGATTACCTGTCTGGCGCTGATACTATAAGTGAATTACATAGCATAATCCAGTCAGTCACTGAGATTCTCAACTCGGCGTGCCTTCCTCTGCGGAAATGGCGTTCTAATTCACCATCTACTTTACACGAGGTTTCGAACCCTTCATTAGCAAAAAATTTAGATTTAACATCACAATCATCAAGCGTGTTAGGTTTGAAGTGGGATCCAGCCCGAGATATTTTGCGATTTTCAGTCGACATACAGTTAGATCAAGTTATAACTAAAAGAACAATTTTATCCAATTCAGCCAAACTATTTGATCCACTAGGTTTGCTTGGTTTGTGTACCATAATTCCAAAAATAATTCTGCAAAAACTTTGGCTATCAAAGTTAGATTGGGATGAACCAGTAGATAACGCCCTGGAAAAGGAATGGACATGTTTTATAAACAATTTGAAAACTATTTCTACTATTGAAATTCCTAGACACGTTCTCATAAGCGAACCAGTAACAATTGAACTTCATTCCTTCTCCGATGCGTCTCAAGTGGCATATGCTTCTGCTATCTATCTAAGATCAATGGATAGTTCAGGTCAAGTTGTTATTAGACTTCTTTGTGCAAAAACTAAAGTTGCACCTTTAAAACCTACTACCATTCCTCGCCTTGAATTGTGCGGCGCTTTACTTTCCGCTCGCCTAAGTGCAAAGGTTTTAAAAGCGGTTCGCTGCAAGATAGATTCTGTAGTTCATTGGACCGACTCAACCGTCGTATTGGGTTGGTTGTCTTCACAGGCATGTGATTTAAAACCATTCGTATCAAACCGTGTAGGTGAAATACAAGAATTAACTAGCTCAGACGAATGGAGGCATGTTCCTGGTGATAAAAATCCAGCAGACTTAGCATCTAGGGGATTAAACCCTAAGTCAATCCAAAATGCTACGCTTTGGTGGGAAGGACCACCTTTCTTATACGCAGACCGTTGTGATTGGCCTCAGTCTATTAAAACCAAATCCATTAGTGAGTTACCCGAAATAAAAACTAACAATAAGGTTACTACTATTACGTTGCAATCTACAACAAATCCTAGGCTAGTCGATTTTGAGAGGCATTCGAGGTTCACTATCATGCATAGATCTATAGCTTACGTCCTACGTTTTATTTTTAACCTACGAAATAAACATACTAAACAAACAGGCCCGTTAACGGCCCACGAATTAGAATCTTCTTTACAAATTTTAATAAAACAACATCAGATGGAATGCTTCTCAAATGAAATTAAAATTATAAAAGCTAAACTAAACTTACCTTCTAAATCCAATGTGCTGTCCCTCAGCCCGTTCGTCGACGATAATGGAATCCTCTGTGTAGGCGGCCGCATCCAAAACTCCAATGAAACCTGTAAAAAGAAACATCCAATATTATTAAATACTAATCATAATTTTACTAAATTGCTATTTGCACATTACCATAAGAAACTTTTACATTGTGGACCGCAACTATTGCTCAATGATTTAAGGAACAAATATTGGCCTTTAAGAGGTAGATTATTATCAAGAAGGACGGTCAACAATTGTAAGTTGTGTAGAATCCTAAAAGCAAAAAGCGTTAATCCTATAATGGGAAACTTACCAGCTTCTCGTGTCACTCCTAGTCTTCCTTTTCAGGTTAGTGGCGTCGATTTCGCTGGGCCCTTTTACATCACTGATCGCAAAGGTCGTGGGTGTAAAATAACAAAATGCTACATGTGCTTATTTATTTGTTTTAGTTCTAAAGCTGTACATCTCGAAGTAGCGAGCGATCTAACTACTGATAATTTCATTCTATGTTTAAGACGTTTTATAGCCCGTAGGGGAAAGCCCTTAGAATTGTACTGTGATAATGGTACTAATTTTGTCGGTGCAAACAACGAAATCACAAAGTTTTTAAAATCAAACAATGAAGACGTTTCCGCGTTTACTGCCGACGAAGGCATTTTATTTAAATTTTCACCAGCTTACTCTCCCCACTTCGGTGGGCTTTGGGAGGCAGGCGTTAAGTCTGCCAAATATCACACGGCCAGAATATTAGGTGACAAA
This sequence comes from Pheosia tremula, assembly GCA_905333125.1. Classification (NCBI taxonomy): domain Eukaryota; kingdom Metazoa; phylum Arthropoda; class Insecta; order Lepidoptera; family Notodontidae; genus Pheosia; species Pheosia tremula. The sequence goes on along the minus strand of HG995405.1, from coordinate 3,059,226 downwards.
CATCTAACATTTGAAGAGTTGTCAACGTTATTTGCGCAAATTGAGGCAATCCTCAATTCTCGCCCTTTAACTCCGTTTTCATCCGATCCTAATGACCTTAATCCTTTAACTCCTGCGCACTTCTTGATCGGTCGATCGCTCACAACTGTTCCGTCTGAAAATCTGCTCGACGCGAACCCAAATAGACTCAACAGATACCGATCTCTTGACAAGATGCGGCAACACTTCTGGGACCGCTGGAGGAATGAGTATTTGAGCGAATTGCAACAGAAATCCAAGTGGCGAGTTAAACAATGGGGATTTCAAGAAGGCGATTTGGTTGTCATTAAAGAAGCTAACGTCCCACCATTGAAGTGGCGGATGGGGCGCATCAGTAAATTATACCCTGGCTCCGATGGAATATCCCGAGTCGCAGACATTTATACAGCAAGGGGCACGCTTCGTAGATCTGTCCACAATATTTGCTCTTTGCCTGAGAATAATTCCGCATCAGTACCTCGAAACCCTGGAGATTTCGATGGGGGGGAAGATGTTTAAGCCATCGATTTTACAACTAAACGTCAGTGATGTCAGCTGTCAATGGGCGGCCGGAGTGAACAAGACGCATCGCATTCGTGTTATTTTTATTCTGTGAAAAAAAGGACTTCGATCTTATCTATAAAAAACGCCGGCATTCTCAATTATTTTTCCTTTCCATCTTTTGTAATTGTTACTTAATAAAGTACTGATATAATTGCAATACTACATAATTTGACTTCATTACTAATGTGTGTACATCACGCCGGTGAGAAGAATCTACAAACTCAACATCTGTCGATCTGTATCTATATACATTTAACCTAGGGTGTTAAGAAAAAAGAAAACAGTTATTGAAAATGACATAACATAATATAAGAGAGTCGACAATTGTAGGCTGTCTCATTCCATATTGAGACACTAAAGACACTTGAATGGGCAACACACATACTTTACAATGTCATAGGCCTGTTATCCTATTCACAAGATATTTTAAAAGGACGCCGTACGGTACTTTTATTTTGTAAATACAAGACGTTTTAAACCGGTATTCCTTTATGTAGTAGGTATTTGGGTATCTGAATAAGTTTAAAATTAAATAAGAAAATTATTTAAGTAATTTAATTTAAGTTATTTGAGTTGTAATCGTTATATTTGACCAGCTGGTTAGGCAGATACTATCAGCTAGTTTTATCTAAAAGTAAAACAGCTAAAAATAATATTACAAGAATGAAAAAAACACTCTAAGCAGTAAAAACCACTAAACTTTTTCAACGTTCTAAATCAAAAACATTTGATATATAAATCAAATATATCAAATGTTTTTGTTGCCTCAATAACCTTATATTAATAACTAGCTTTCCCTGCAAACTGCTTATCGCCTCAAAATCAAATGTATGAGATTAACTTTTAAATATTTTTGTGATTCTGATTTTTGGCGGTGGAGACAGTTTGAAACAATCAAAGATCATAAATATCGGCCCACCTGTTCTTGAGTTATAAATGGTGTAACTAACACAACGTTGTTTGATATATATAGATGTACTTATATAATAAGATATAAGATAATGCAGCTACAATATACCGCAATGATTGATGCACGTCTAGTGTGTAGGTTTTATTTGATAGTTTATTTTATTAATAGAGTTTTTCAAGTCCTATGTATTGAATGATTCATCAAACACACATATTATAGAACTAACGGTATGTGAGTAATTGCAAATAACAGCTTGCGAGAATTATTTTGGGATGTAGAGTGGACGACAAATAATAATTTTATTCATGTACCAAAATTATTACAATAGGTGCTTATGAAGCGCCAAAAATTACATCAAATAATGAGCTAAGACTCTTTCACTCGTTTGGAATGCCGTTCCTATGGACAAGAGGGGGTAAGAAACTCCATGGTAGCTCTTTTCAAAAGGAAATTATTATTTTTTGTGTGATACCAATGTTCTGGAAGCTTATCGTTAAATAGGAAAACTGAGTAGCTACTCACGTAAACAATGTATTTTTTTTAACCATTATAATTAGCCGGGTGTAGCATCAATGGTTATACTTGTATATTGGCTCAAGAGTATTTACAAGGTAATAAAATAATTATATGTTTTATATTCTGTTACCGGTGATCGTTCACTCGCTGTGCAGCGGGACGTCACTAGCGGCGAAACTCTATGGTGACAGGAGAGTGTTTTGACAGTTCGTGTGTGCCGCCAAAATATATAAAGTTTTGCCGCGATGAATAAAAGTATTTACTAAGTATTTCCGTGTTTATTATTCTTTTTAACAATACCTATCAATCGCCCACAGAACACACGAATGGTACGAATATGGCAAGCCATCTCATCGTATTTGCGTTAACCTGTTAATTGGCAGACGATCTAACAATTCTGTAGCCGGTGCGTTGAACTTTGGACTAAGCCCAAGTGGCGTACAGCCTCTGAATAAAGATGTGTAGCCATGATTTCAACTCCAAGTATTCTCAAGTTTAATGGGCTATTGTTGAATACAGAGTTAAGATTATTTTTACTCATTCATCATCATAATCATTTTCAGACAATATTCACCTAATAATAGGTGATCTCAGAGGTTTGTTTCTGTTATATTGTCTGTAATGTTTAGTATCAGAATATTTGTATTCCTAAAATAATTATGAAAAGTTCTAGTAAGTACCAACTTAGTTGTCAAAAAATAATTAGGTTATTTCCCTAGACGGGAACTGAACCTGCAACTTCCTTGAGGAGTAAGCCGAGCGCCCTACGCTGCTCGTCATCAACGGAAATATAAATTAAATTAAGTGTTGTAATGAAATATTTTAAATATTTTAAAATGTCTGTAAATATTATAGAAATCTTATATAATTATTTATATTTATTGCACAAGTCAAATGATAACAATATTTTATATTATTTATTTAATTTTATTTATTTAATTCACAACGTGCTATTGCAAATTAAATTTACATACAACTCACACTGCACTGAAATTTTCAGAGACTCCGCCATTGTTTATTATTATAAGTCATATTTTGTATATTTATTATGCATATAAGAATAGGTACATAGATGTTTATTTTACAAATGGAATTGTGGAGGAGAAGTCGTTCTGTTTACATTATTTACTTAGATTAGAATGGTCGTATGTAATAATATTTGCCAATGACTTGACAAGTTTGAAATAAAATAAAAAATCTCATTGGTAAAAACATCTTCATTGGTAATTGATGCTTTGCAATGGTGAAGAAAATAGCCATAGGTATAGTTTTTCAATGTGAATATTATATTATATGATAATCATTTTTTTAAATATTATACTACTACTACTACTTTGTTGGAGCGCCACAAGATCGTCCTTATTTGCACCGCGACATGCACTCGTAACTTTGTTTTTTCGTTGGGAAATCCTTATATACTCGGATACTCGCAAGAACCGCGGAAGCAAGCGAGCTATATCAGACTCTTACCAACAAAAACTCCACAACGGACCTACCCCGCCTTGTGGGGGCGCCACGGGATCGCTCTTGTATGCCCTGCGACAGCAGTAACCTATTGTTTTTGTTTTCGCTGGGAAATGTACTTACGCACACCGCCCGAATCCGGGGTAACTCGAGCGGTTACGTGGGGCTCCTGGACAAGTCCACTACCCACTAAACCCTAGCGAGCTGCTCTCACCGCTCTGTTGAATGCTCCAGTAACGTAGGTTAAGGTTACTCAATAACATAATACGATTCCCACCTTCCTATCTATCAGCCGATAGATGTCCATTGCTGGACATAGCGTGTGGAAGTCATTGGGGGAGGCCCCCAACGACTTCCACACATCACGTTCCTCCGCCACTCACATCCACCGGCTTCCTGCGACGCGTGCGATGTCATCAGTCCACCTTGTGGGGGCCGTCCTACACTTCGTCTTCCGATTCGTGGTCGCCATTCTAGAACCTTTCTGCCCCAACGGCCATCGGTTCTGCGAGCTATGTGCCCTGCCCACTGCCACTTCAACTTGGAAATTCTTTGAACTATGCCGGTTACTCCAGTTCGTCCACGGACCTCTTCATTTCTGATTCCCACCTTCCTGGATTAATTAAATGAAAAATCTGGAAGGCGGATGAAGTTGCCATAGTAAAATTAACGCACGCAGTCATTATCGGGCTGAGCCCGAGCCGCATCAATGGAGGTGGGAAGAGGTTCGTTAGACTCAATTTATTTTATGACCGTGGCGGCGTACGTGAGCACACGTGATAACGTGTGGGGCGCAACCGGCGTGTTATTTTTGCAAATGATATTGACGTGACAAAAAGTTGCAAATTTTTTTTTTGGTGACGACTTACGAACGTTGATGTTGTTATATTAATTTGTGTTTGATGCATGCTTTATTGAAATACTGAGTTGTTTTTTTCTTAACACCATCCAAGAATAAAATTGCAACTTTGTCAGTTTGCAACTGTAAAAGACTATGAATAATTTTACTACGACTAATGGCCTACACAAGTTTATTTGGTCGATATATTTATATAAATAAGGTAGTTAGCAATGTTTAATACGTATACTTATTATTTTCTACAGAGTGATTCAGAAGGAATATACTAAGCCTTGAGCCTGCGCGTTTTAAGCCCATTACTAATCATCGTGTGAAGTCAAAACTGAAAACAAAACACAATTGTCATTTTCTTTTGAACATTTCTTTTTAAATCCCTCTATCAAAACTCTGACGTCACGTAGTGTTTATAAATGCGCTAAAGAAGTCCAGGTTCCATACTTAGTTCCCGCTCTGAATCACCTGTATAAAAATCTAGATTCATTATTAATATTAATTACCATACACCGTCGCTATTAGCAAAATGTCAAGCAACATTCAAGTTATTTGAACTTTCGGCCTTGTATCACGAATATCGGAACCCACTGAGTACCATTGCATGATTAATCGTTACGGTAGCCGGTCACGGGTTTCAAAGGTCAATGTAACCTAGAAATGATGCTTGCAAAGCAATAGAGCACTTAAAACCTCAAAAAATGTTGTTTTGGCTAACTTTCCATGAGTAAATTGGCTACGTAAAGAGTGAGTAAATTTTAAATAAATTAAAGGTGCGAATTTCTCGCTTGATAAACTTAACAAACAAATGTTTTATTTCTTTTGATCCTGCCATTTAATAACCAGTATCAAATATACTAATCATTAGTTTCGTATCGATGTACATATACACAATAATAATAATAACAGCCCTTTTAATTTACCAATGTTGGGCACGGGCCAAGGTTCACCACGCTGCCCCACTTAGGGTTGGCGGACTTCACACGTCCTTCGAGGGGTTCTCTCAGACATGCAGGTCTCCTTACGATATCTTTCTACACCATTTACGAAGTGATAATCATGGTTAAAAAGGAGAATGGCACATGCAATGCAGAAATACCGGAGAGGCATGCCGTGGGTTTGAACCTGCGATCCTCGTTACCGAGGCAAGCGTTCTACCAACTTGACTATCACTGCTTGTATTGGTACATATATTTAAATCCTTCCTTCTTACTTACGCTAACCGCTCTTACTAAAATTGTAGGCGGTTGCGCACAATTTTTTTTTTTGCCGGCATGAAATACTTAGAGGTGCTCATAAAATTTCAAGATAAAATCAGTAATACAGGTTAATAAACATTCTTTATAGCGTCCTTGAACCCAGACCATAACGTTTTTTTTTATAAAGTCGTTCCATAATCGTTGTATAGTCATAGAGACGTGAATCCCGCGTCATGTATTAACGACTAGAATTGAGTGAAGGGAATAAAACACAACTACAACTTTGCTCCTCAATTGATGAGTGGTTAAATGATACTACGATATTCTTTTGTTATTAATATGGCTGCGGAACCCTTCTACATGACGCGACATTCGCTTGCTCCGTATTATAGTGAAAAACTGACATTATTTGTTCATAGAGCTTTAATTTATAAGTCAAGAAACTTCAAAATTAAACAATAAAAAAATATATTGATTTCTTATATTTGCGCGAAAACTACACATTAAAATATAATATAAATAATAATATCGCCAGACGAATGCACCAACTATACGGTCCCACACTAAGCAACGCTTGTATTCTGGGTACAATGGACTGAGGGCGAAATCAGTATATAATACTTATATAGATATGAAACATCCATGACTCGGGTACAAACATTCATGCTCATCACAGAAAGCGTGGCCCTACCAGGATTCGAACCCGAGACCCTCGGCGCAGAAAGCAGGGTCACTACCACTGCACTAATCAGTTCGTCAAAATGTTTTAACGTCGGGAACGTAAAAACATACAATAAACGCGATAAAATCCGTAAGATTAGTTTTATATCAATAAAAAAATATTATTAATCAAATATGCAAAAGAGCTATGTAACCTGTCCAACCAGGTTTTCGATAAGCGTTACAAATTAATCTTCGTATATCAGTTCAAATTATTAATCAATGTGGAGAATTAGACAACCTATATTTATCTTAAATTTTTCACTAATATTTTAGTCTAACTCGACTATCATACCTTTTTGATTGGCTATGATTTATATTCCAAGCTCGTGAGAACAGAATTGCGAGCAAACGATAATTATACTTTTGTGTACAGGAAGCACGATACATTGCGCATCTGAAAACTCCATTATTATACAGAGGCGGACTTGTAATATGCGAATAAGTCATTACAATTTAGGTCGTTAGATTAACTTGCAAAAAAAAGCAACCATGGTGTTTCTTGCCGGTTCTTCTCTCCATCGGAACGGAATTCCGAACGGGTGGTAAAGTTGTAGCTTAGTATTTTGTAACAAATTTGACGATGCATGTAAGTACTGTACTTAATGGTTTACATGAATAAAAAATATCGGAATACGTAGGTACACGCTTTTTATGAAACCATACAAACCCTCATCAGTTAAAAGTATTTTATTATAATCGGGCGTTTCAAGTGTCAACTGAATAAAACATGTTAACAAATAAGCAATGACTAAATGGAGCTCTATAAGTAGGAACAGTCCATCATCATTAAGAAAAAAATGCTCTAATATGAGCATACATATTGAATGAAGCCCATTTCCAAATGGGTTGGCTTATTAAAGATATCAAGTAATTCCTTGACATTACGTCAACGTAATGTCAAATAATTTATTCTGCAGTATTTTTATTATGACCTATGACGGGTATTACAAGGATCGCTTAGAGCACCAAGCGCGTAATCCGGCCCTGCCCATCTTCATTATGTCAACAGACTAGTATTACGCTACAGAAATTTTATGAAAAAAAATATGTATTCGCACGAATAAATGGTCGAACTGTGCAAAGGAAATGTCCAATTATTACAAAATAACGCGTAGTTGTTGGGTAAGTCTACGAAAATTTAACACCGGACATTAACCTGGCCAAGACAGTTTTTGTGTGGATATAGGAAGTTATAAGTGCATGTATACTTTTTTTCTATGATATCATGTTCAATGGTACTTATCTAGTGTGTACAGAATAGCTTCACTTTTCTATAAAGTTGTAACTTAGCGCCGCCTTGTGTGTGTAATTAAGGTTGTTATTTGCAAGTCTAGCCAAGTCAATTTATATCATATCTTTGAAAAACAGAAGCTCTTCTCGACATGCGACTTTTCTCACGATGTTAAGGAATCATCATTGTTGTGAGATTCCCACATTAAATCTATCTCGTCCCGGTAGTGCGTAACGGCATTCGAACCTAACTTCGCACTTCCCAGAGTGAACGTATAACTTGGCTATCATCACTTTATTATGACAATTAATTTGTAATAATGGTAGGTGTATTAACAACGGATACTTTACAAACTTCCTATTGTAGTACATCGATAATAACGGCTTGTTTTTTCTTTTCCAGGTAAGCATCGAACTGATTGCATCCTAGAAATTTGCCGATATTCATGAAGTTGAAAATGTATGGACCGACAGAATCGGCGGTATGTATTTACGAATTAAAGTTGTCTGAACCATATTATATTTAGAAGACCGTATGATGTCTTTTTGGTTAGCCAAAATAATAACCCTTATTGTAGTTGCTGTAGCTAATTGGCTTGAAAAGGCACAAATTAGTAGGTATAGTTTGTACCTACCAGTATTCGAATCCGGTACTCTCGGCACAGAAAGCAGAGTCACTACCAACTGCACTAATCAGGCCATCAAATGTGGTTATGGTTGGTGGTGGTCAATATGTGGTTGGCATGTTAGGTTTCTTTTAAGCAAACCAACGCTTCTTATTAGTGCATAGGGACCTAGATTATTATCGGCCAAATGTGTGCAAAGAACACTTCTACTTACCCCTTCGGCGAATTCCAAATAGATAAATCAGAACAGTTAAGGGTAGGTTACTAAGTCGAGTATCCATGTGCTCTAACACCTATCTACTACAACTTTAAGTTCAGGTCAATTCTGGCCAGTGCTAATGGCAACAGGCACTTAGCAGGCAAATAGCCAATTTGCCAAAAAGCCCACCAAGGTTAAAAGGTCATGTCACTTGAAATAGATGTGTTTGATCCAATTCATCGGACATGGCGATTATTTCATATATGAGCAAAAGTAGTAAGTTTTATCTTTTGTTTAATTGAATATTTTTTTATAGTTATTGATAATGAAATTAAACTCAAATGCCACTATGTTTTTTTTGGAAAGAAAAAAGCACATCATATTAAAAAGGTGATAGTGAAATAAAAAGTTACATTGATTTCCATCAATTGATGACGGTGTTGATTTACAATTCACACTGTATACGGCACATCCCAAAAAATCGCTGCCGCTTTTATTTTAAGCCGCATTAGTGGACGAAGTCCTATGGAATTGCCTTCGTGATTTTCACCAATGAATTATTATTTTAGTTTTTTATTCAAGTTAATTAATATACCATTTGCTAAATAAATCTCTGGTCAATAATTATCTAGTAACTATAAGTCATGCTGAATAAAATATGAGATTTTTTACTTGACGAAAAAAAAAACAGTCTAATTCTGTAGAGACTCTAAGAGCGGTCGCTATATCAATAACTGCGGTAAAATTCATTTGGAAAAACCCTCACGAGTTAGTTTATCCTTTAACATTGTAAACATACATAAAAATAATATACAGAATATACATAATAATAATATACAAAAATAATATACAGAAAAATAATAAATAAAAAAAATCAGGCGGGTCCAGACTTATTTGTCACTGTAAGTCATTTGTAACTCATAATGTGCCCTTGCAACGTTAATAAAATATTAATTTATACTCCAATCACTGAGCATGATAGTTACTAGGTTACAGTTGAAAGGGTTCCATATTTTTAGTTGTAGGAAACCCTTTCTCTTATCCAAGGCTTATTTATGAGCGGTGATCGCCAAGGTACTTCTGCTTTGTATGAAAGTTCCAATAATTAAAGTTTAATATTCAAAACTTACATCTATTTTAAGGAGAGAAGGATTTTATTTTGATTAAAAATAACATATGACCAAAATTCAGACCGAGGTAACCCTGGCGATGTGTCACCAAGTAATTATTGAATGATATAAAGGTACCTACACCATTAGGCGGCCAGGCAACAGCGGCCAATGAACGCAGCGGCCAGTACTTCGAAGCGGCTTAAACTTTATGTTAATGAAAGCCAGCAATTATAGCACAATTCTATTACTATTATGTATACTGGAAACTTCAAAATATTGCCTTACCATAAAAATAAACATAATTTTATGAAGTCTAAAGGGACATAATTTTATGCAGTCCCTTTATTTTAAAACTTATATTTATCGGGTAAATAACTCTGAACACTATTGTAATAGATCTTAATATTATTTTTAATGAACGATTATAGCGGCCAACTATGCGAAAATATAGCATGCTACGGCCTGGCCGCCCAATTTGCGTTAGGATTGATAAAAAACCATTTGCGACACACCTCGTGAAGGTTAGCCTCAATGGTTGGCAATGCATGAATATCAATCCACGTTATTCTTGTCCCCTTACGCGAAGGGGTGTAAATAATTGAAGGGTTGACTCACCCTTCCAGACGGGAGGGAGACGTCTATAGTTACTTTTACCTACTTTTCTTGCATGTTACCATGTCAAAGTGTTTTTTTAACGATGTGCTTGGTTATTTTGATCGCCTTGCAATTTCTATGGGAGTTTCAAGTTGATGATGGCAGTATTGAGGTCTTGGTCTTGGTTAATGGTTTGAGGGTAGGCCACTTGGCTCACTGCACTGCACCAGTTGGTTTTGATTCTTGTCTGGGCAATTTTTTTTTTACTGCACCCTTTCGTTGCGAATTTCGTCTGGGCAAATTACAGTTTTGACCAAACGGTTGAGGTGTTTCCCAAAGTCTCGGTCTTTATAAGACGTTGCGCAAAACTTTACAAGTCATAGTTGTTGTGTTTGTTTGGTGCTATTAAAAAAATGAAGTAAAAAAAGGTCGAAGCCATTAGAATCTCAGTTGCTAATTACTAAAATTTTCACACAACAGTGAGTTCTTAATAGATCCGGGATTAAATAGAGGATACACTGTTTATGGTATGCAAATTATGTATGTTTGCACACATTATTCACTTAGACCACTGTCAATATAATAATATTATCGCCAGACGAACACACCAACTGTACGATCCCAAACGCTTGTATTATGGGTATCATACAATGGACTGGAGGCGATCCCAGTAGGTACAGTACATAATTATATTGATGCTCATACCGCAATGTTTTTCCCTCATCGGATTTGCATCTGGGTCTCTCGGCACAGAAAGCAGGGTCACCACCAGCTGACTTAGGTCGTCGGTTATGCAATGCTTGTAACAAGATAGTAAAAAAAACTAACGTCCAAGCATACCAAGTCACTCGTTCAATTGTTAATTAAGAGGCACCGCTCGCGCATCTCGTGGGCGGGGCGCGGTCACGTGGAGATTTTGCACGCCGCTCGAAGGACATGCGATACGTATTGTAATTAACATACATTGTGATACATCTTGGTCTGACAGATGTATCTTTATGAGCCTAGTGTGTACGTGCTCCATTTGAAACGATAAAAATGTATCTTCAATGCTTTATCTGTAGCGACTACACAGTGAATGAGCTGATAAAGTAATTAGACTACAACTTGGTCGTGTTAGTTTTATCAAAATCTGTCTTCCAGTTTTCTTTTGATGCACGATTAGGTAGACGGAACAGAAATTTCAATTATGGTGGATTTCCCATTGTATCGAAAATAATTATATCCCCTACTGTACGTTAAGTGCGAGATTATTCGTAAGCTAACAGTATACTTTATAGTCTACTGTATTTAGACATTTTGTATGGAGAATTGAAGTTTTAAATACCGCCCGCTAGAGGCGCTTTTCAATTCTTCATACAAAATGTCTAAATACGGTGGACTATAAAGTATACAGTTAGCTTGCACTTGACGTGCTGTCACACACACCTACCAACTACACACGACCGATTTACAGTTTAATAGGATATATACCTACTTATATATGTAAAGAACAATCGACAGATTATAACATTTCAAAACAGGGAGTCATAAGATGAAAAGCCACGCAAATTATATGTTTTTGTTAAAACTCTATTGATATTTTTTACACAAATGCAGTTTGAACTGTTGTCGAATGTACTTACAGCAATAGAATAGGTACGAACAACTCGTATAAATAACAAATATCGTCTGTATTCCGCGAAGGTAAAGGTGCAATTTACGTCGTCTTTAATATTTTCGTATCTAGTCATATTATTTACTTAAACTGTATGTACAAATATTAGGTCCCAATGAATGAAACAAGGTTCGAGAACCAGTTGATGGGTACATGCTTCGGTCATGACCTCTGTGGTAAACATCATCATTCTGGAGTCGTTGATAATAGTGACTGGTAATCAAAAACCTTGCAAATCTGACAAATCTAACCCGTAGTTGACCGGTATTCCCACTGACGAATGAAGTTTTTCCTTTTTAACCCCGAACGCTCGCGTCGCGGTGCTATAAATGTGAGGCCTATGTGTGTATGTCTGTCTGTGCCTTGACTGTGGTACCTTAACGCGTTTTTGTGGACTGCTGGGATAATCGGGATGGTTCTTAGCCATGTTTGGTGAAAACTTATTCAACCGTTTCAAGATCATTAGCTTGAAAACGAATAGACATATATTATTTTTGACCTTTTAATCGGTTGTTTTGAGTCGCGGGGGTTTTTTTTCAGTATTGAAAAGTTTTATTTACGTCTGCCTTGATTTTGATTGGAAAACTGAATAGAGTGAACAGTATGTAATACTTTCAATAAATTTTCAAAACGTGTATATGGTTAGCTTACGCAAAAGGACAAATTTCGTGATCTCAACTGCAATGGCTGATGTAATAATATTGGTAAATCAGAATAGTTTTGTGATATATTATCATTTGGTCACTTACCCAATCATTAGGGGAGTACAGACAGACACCGTCTCCAGTAACACAGTTTTATTTATGGGCGCTGAAGCGAGGTAATACAGTAAATTGCCCACATTAATATGTCAATAAAGATGATTATGATAGTGAATATCGATTACCAATCAGTCTGGCATTCCATGAACATATTCTCAAGTGTCGGCGCTTAACAACGCAGAGGTAAAAACCATCCAAACAATCTCTATCAACCACTTGTTTGAACAAACAGTTGAAATTATCACCCGGCTGGAATCTCCATTGTTTTGTTATCAATTGTTACGTTTAAACGCACATTGACAACTGAAGTAAACTGAAGGTTCGTAAACAAACTCATTGTACAACGAGGCCTGTGGCGAGATTAGGGCTTACAGTATTTTTCTAAGTAAAATTATTAAACCAACTATGCTTATGTAAAACAAAAATCCTAAAATATAGTATCTTATAGCTTAAAGGAAATGGGCTTTATGTAAATACTTAAGAAGAGCACATGTGTAGCAAGATTAACTTCTTACTTATAAGACAATTCGGCAATGTTTTATTAATATATTAATACAATAATATACAATGCTTACATAGCATTAACTTTCTGAAAAAGGTCCTCTACGTGTTGAACCCACGTCCGCCCTCCCGCGCAAGCCTCCAATGATCCGGGTGTAGTGTGGAGAGAGACAGTGCAATAACTAATGATAAAATATGTACATAATAAAATAACATTTATAATATTAGATTCAACATTTTCCTTCACAAATAAATATTCACCGTTGAAGCATTGTTATAAGTTGTTATTTTCCCCAGTCGGCATCTTCTTGTACTTAAAAACTTGCTTTGGATACCAGTTACATAAATGTGTTGGACACGTGGCATTCCACGTTTTGTTTGTTTTTTTTATCAGTGAACGCGTGACAATTAGTAAAAAATATTTTTATTTTTATTATCTAGCCTTTATGAGGCAAATAATATTGTATAAATAATCTCTTATACTGTTTGATGAAATCTTAATTGAAGGATAAACGTATATTTTTTCAAAGGGGATACAATACATATTAATAATAAGCAGAGTTCAATGCTCGGATATAAGTAATACGTAATTAATATAACAACCCCCCTTTGCGTCCCCCCCAATAGCAGAATAACTATTAAAAATGAGAAAAAAATACTAAAAAAATAATAATAAAGATAGGTCATTAATTTTCTTACACATTTGATTCTGAGGCGATACGAAGTTCGCCGGGACAGTTAATAATAAATTAAAAAAATATCAACCTCAAACATTATTTTAAATGATTACCTACTAACGTACGAAGAATTTCAATAAGCTTTAGTGCGTAACTCGTATTGAGTACGTGCTGAACAGAATGCAGTAAACGTAATAAAAAACAAACAGGGATTTTCCAAACGTTATCCTTATCGATATCTCGATACATACTAACGATCGATCTGTGATGAATACTCGATCACTATTGATGTTACTATTAATTGTTTTTTTTTTATTGTTGTAGTTAGCTATTTTATTAATTATATAATATGATAATTCCAGCCCTTTTTTATGTCCCACTGCTGGGCACGGGCCTCCCCTCAATGCGAGGGGGGATTAGGCCATAGTCCACCACGCTGGCCCAGTGCGGGTTGGCAGACTTCACACATCTTTCGAGGGGTTCTCTCAGACATGCAGGTTTCCTCACGATGTTTTCCTTCACCGTTTTAGCAAGTGATAATCTTGGTTGAAAATGAGATTCGCACGTGAAAAATCCCAGAGGTGCGAGCTGGGGTTTGAACCTGCAATCCTCGTTATCGAGGCAAGCGTTCTACCAACTTGGCTATCACTGCTTCTTGGCTATCACTGCTTCGCTTGGCTATCACTGCTTCACTTGGCTATCACTGCTTCACTTGGCTATCACTGCTTTTATTAATTAAACATGTTTCTTTTGTTACACATGCAACTTGCATGGCAATTAAATTTGTACACATCCACTCGGTGTTTATTAAGCTAGTAGTACACAAAATATTAGCCCAGGACCACATCCTAAACGTCACTACACTCGCGAGCAAAAAAACCGGGTCACCAGCATAAACCTAAATATCTTTGTGAGTATTCTCATTCGTTCTTCGAGAAGTTGACATATATACCAAATTAATAATGAATATTTAATACCAGGAACGGTTCATACATTTGTGACAAAATAGAAACAAAAGCAATAGAAATGCAGACAAAAAAATACATTTATTTCGTTATTAGCCTTTTAGACGCGACATTATTTTACGCCAATATTTATTTTTCACTAATTTAAATAAGCTAACCTTTTTAGTTTCCGAGATATTAAAGTTAGTTTGGCGGTCCGAATTCTCTGCTCTCAAGTGTAACAACTTGTCTTAGTTAACCATACTTTCAAAAATATTTCTTAACGCCATGTCTACAAAAAAAGTTTTCAAATGAATAAACCAGCCTTAAGGCCATTAACCGCACACATCTCAATACGTTGCGATAACGATAAGCTACAGTTTCCAGATAACAGGAAACACTTGCCACCAGTTTGATAACAAGGTATTTGTGTCAGATTCAAACGTTTTGTTTTCCTTAGGAATGCCTAAACAGCTCGCGTAAAACGTTAATATTAGTAGTAAAAATGAGTTATTTACTAAACATAATAATTAGTACGGATACTACTAAAATTGGTATATTCCTATGTGTGTTCCTACATAGTAAGTAAATTTCCGTGCGTTAGTTTATGGAAAGCATAGACATGGACGCATTTTATTCATTATTATTTTTAGTGAGATTTCACATTGGAATCAACTGGTTTTTTATGTTTTGTCAAACCATGTTATAAATAAATGTCAAGACATTAATTTTATTTGCTTAATCTAAAATAATAATGAACCGAATAGTAGTAGGCAAGTCGGTACTAAACCGGTAAATACTAAACCGAAAATCACATTAACCGTGGCAATAAATAAATTAAATGTAAATTTTCGCTCAATAAATTAATTATAACATAGAACCGCGTAATACATTAGAAATATAAATATTTATGTTAAGAAAAATAAGTTGAATCTCACATTTCGTATTTATAAAATGTTAATTAGCATATTATTAATATTTTATGTCGTATTTATTTTTTATGATATTATGTTCATATCCAATTCTTAATAATCATTGCCTATCTCTTGCTGTACGGAACCCTGCACGTCTTATCAATCCAGGCACTGGCCCAGCGTGCGCTGACTGGCCGAATATAAAATAAAAAACATTTTTGGGGTCGAGTCACCTTCGTCCGTAGGAGAATTAAATACCCTCGAGATACCCTACACGTGACCCTGGGTGGTGCCAACTAGGTGACAACTCTACTGGTGGTAGGCTTCGGCCGTGGCTAGTCACCACCCACTGAACAAAGCCATGTCGCCAAGCGGCCTAGCCGTGTTCCGGCATGATGTTCGGTGTTGCCATTCATGGATGGCGGGTCAGATCAGCTGCGCTGCATGTAGGCGAATGGGGCGTCTCGATTTACTGCCGCCTTCCTACCTAGGCAAGTATGCTCCATCGTAGATCTCATCATCACTTACCATCAGGTGAGATCGGGATCATAATATACTTGCCTATAATGTAATAAAAAAATAAAATATGAGTGATATCATGAAAACGAGTGACACATTTCCTATAATACATATATATATTAACCTGTATTATATACCTGCCATTATTAATCGCTATCTTCGCTATATGTGTGTATATGGTTATTACATTAACCGTTGCATCGTGAACTGACGTCAAAGGAAGCTCTCGGAAGAGCACGTTGATTTATAGTATTAATATAATGTCTTTGTGGTTGCCGGTCATGTTTTTCATGGACCAAGAAAAATAATAATTTACATTTAAAGAGTAAAATGTGTTGCAATGCAAGGCTTCCCGTTTTCACTCTCTCTTCCGAGTTGTTAACTTTGTAACTCATTATCGGTTTACACGAGGACAGTATGCAAGTCAGCAAGAAGCAAGTGACCTCGTGTAAGCAGCTCAGCAAGTTTGCTAGTAGGTATCCAAAATAGATTTCATTATATTTGCAAGTTGGCACTTGTTACTCAGCCACTTGTTCACTTGCATTGTCTTGCTCTTACTGTCTCACATAAGCACTACAGCGGCTTGCATCGGTTAAAGTATCCAAATTAAAATATAATTTAAAAACGTTTCGTATTCATGTCATTTGGGCAGAATCGTCTATGCGTCAATAATTCGGGCCAACTCCTTCTAACGTAAAATTTAAAATAATATGTTAGGATAGGACTATGTTTGTAGTCAGTTATTTTACGGATAGTTTATATACTTGCGTAGAAACTTATATAAGCATTAGTAGACCTGTTAAGCCCATTAGTGAGATACTACGACTGCAAGTCACACGGTATCGGTTCTTTGATTTTCCGCGTATTTTAACTATGATTGCGAAAATCGAAGCAATATCAGCACCATAACTGGTTTAATTGGCAATTCATTGATAATCGAAATGTATAGGCGATAACTGTCGCGTAACATTAATATAAGCTGCAATTATTTAAGTAAAGAGAAGCGTGAGAAATACACGACTTTAAAATGTCGATGTAATTTTTTTGGATAAAATGTTGAATAATTAGTATGCCAAATAGTCAATTTGGCGGTACGAATTAAGACACCAGCCGGTGATATTATTTTTATAGATTTACCCCCAAATTTATATACAGTTACAATGGATTGTAATTACATTTTCAGAAGAAAAAGTGCCTTATAATTGGTATATAATCCAATTTAACTTTCTATACATTTGAGGGTTAGTAGTGAAGTTTCTAATCCGTTGGTTTTAGCATAACAAGTACTGATATCACATTTACCTATTGCTGTAAGTATATCATACTAAGGCATACATTTATGAAGCCTTTATAAGTGACATTGAATGGATAATCGCAAATAGCGATAATAAACTAACCAAAGGTTCATAAACCCAGTCTGACAGTTTTAAAATAATACAGATAAGATTAATAATAATAATGATAAGATTAATTAGCTATCAGTAAGATTGGAAGCTCAGTCCTGCTATACGTATTCTTGATCTGGGATTAAAATATCTTAAAAGTAAAAGTAAACTTGTTAAGTTTATTCAATGTTCTATAACACCTAGTGCTTCGTTCCGATTCTAAGCTGTCATCAAATCAAAACCAATCATAATAAGACTAGTTACATTACAACGATGGTTTTTGTTTGTGCCAAAAGTAAAAGTCTCCATTGCTATTGGCAACTAATGCAGTAGTCGACAAGTTGAACATTGAGTATACATTTAATAACCTGTGCTATTTTTTGTTTTGTTTTATTCTGAAAAAAAAATGTGAATTGGAAAATTTTAAGTTGAATTTGCCGTTTTTTTTTGTTCTGATAAGACCTCCCGTAGCTTTTTAATTGACTCATACAAAAGATTATGTGGAACAAAAAATGTTGTGCTAATTTCCTATTGCGTCCACTACCGTGTTTCTAAAATAGAGCGGCTCTTTGAGCTCGGGCCTTAGACTATATGATTTAATAGGGTCGTCCACTAAATATTGGTACACTTTTAAAGGAGCAATGTCTGTATATTTGACTGATAAACCTAAATAAAAATATTTTCTTACATTTATATTTTCTTCAAAATATTATGTTTGATTTTATTTTCAAAATAACGCGAAAATATTAAATTACAGTACTTCTAGATCTACCAGTAGCTTAAACTTTTTTCCATCTGTTTATTTGTATTTTAGTAAGCGTTTATTGTAGTATCAAACATTATATTTTTACTTAGAAAAAAAACTACAAAAGGACTCCGCAACAGGTATAGACGATGTAATACAAACAATTATGTCAATATTAACTTTCTATAATTACGGCAGCCGGCTTCGGGAAGACCACACTTGAATAAACAGTAAACAGGCACTAATTGACATTGTTACAGGTCAGTATTAAATTATCAAGCAATTTACTGATCAGTGTACATCACGTGGTTTCCATCTAACGTTTATAAACCATTTGTTATTCAATTATAGCATTTATATGCATGGTATGTGAGATAAATGTAATGCATGGCTTCACAACGTGAGATAAAAAGTAAAAAACCTGACTGCGCAAAAAAATTAAAAGAAAAAAAAAGTCCCGTAGCGACGTTAGCAGTCAGGACTCTTTAGCGGGAAGATTTTACCCAGTCTATATTTTAAATGGGTCCCGACTGTTAAAGTCTGAATCATCCGTTATACAATCCACACATATCTGCAATATGATTTCTAACTCAAATCGAGGGGAGAGGGTTAGCGTGAGAATGGCGTATGGGTAAAAATTGGTACCGTACCAAAGTAGGAAAATACTTGGAACCTACGTAGAGTACGTGGGGAGCAGGAAAAATACAAATAATTGTACGTTATCTGTAGTTTAGTAAAATTGTCGACCACCTGCATCAGCACAGTCGGTAGTGAACCTGCATCCAACGGTCCCAGGTTTAAATCCCGATTGGAGCAAACTTTGTTTGATAAGCACGAATCCTTGTACCCGAGTCTTTTTCATTGCGGTATCCTGAATACAAGTGATGCTCAGTTTGTGAGTGTACAATGGTTGTGTACCTCTAGCGATATTTATTTCATTCGCGCTGTACGCACCGCGGAAGCCCGTGCAAAATATAATTTAGAACAATCCCCCCCCCCCCCCCTCCTCCCCCATCGAATCATATCGCGTCACATACCACCTAAAACATGTGTTAAGTAAACAAACAATAGCCGACCTCACGGTGTGTGTATCATTGTCAGACTATACTCGGCATTCGGCCAGGTTGACGCGTCGCATACGAATCGAAATAATTGACCTCTCGATTGTTTAGTACGATTTTGTACTTCCGATACACCTATAAGTAATCGTGAAGATGTCCGATTCGATATGGCAAAGATTTTGAACAGATGGCATGTAATAAACAAGTAATAAATGATATCGCGGTCAGCT
Organism: Pheosia tremula; assembly: GCA_905333125.1. Taxonomy (NCBI): domain Eukaryota; kingdom Metazoa; phylum Arthropoda; class Insecta; order Lepidoptera; family Notodontidae; genus Pheosia; species Pheosia tremula. The sequence continues at coordinate 3,039,827 of HG995405.1, read as the reverse complement.
TAAGGTAAGGTATGGCGATACAACACCATAAAGTTAGTAAAAGTAGCGGTTTTTACAAACCTTATGGCATTGTATCGGTTTAGGAATTTTTTTAAGCAAACTTAATACATCGAGACATCCAATGCAGAATGCTAATATCGCAAAAAACTGTATTACATCGTAAAGATGTCAAAACCATTGGCATTTTGAATTTCGCGCCCTGACCTGAGCTTCCCCCTTAATGTAGGCATCCTTTCTGTCCTCATACTATAAATATTTTCATTCCCTAATGACCTTTGAGTACTTATTAGATGTGACACTGATGCTAATACATCCGTTTGGTACAGTCGCAGATGTAGTGCTTTACTTAATCTTTTTAAATGAAAGTGTACATTTTTCAAATTGTATTATAGTTTATCCAACGACACAGCGCACCTGTGACATGATTCGTAGTTTTCCTTGTTTTGATCGTATCCGATGATTTTATATGCTAATGTAGGGTCAAAAATATCAGTTATCCTTATAATTCACCTTGGTGTGCTGTTTCCTTATTGATTTCGACTTAGCCGGCCGGCTTATGGGTCGCTCGCTGCATCTTTAAGATTTGCAAAGCACATGGATGAAACGAAGATGGCAGCTTTGACCCGTAAGAGCGAGATCGCTAGTTATTAAACGCAAGTATAGAAAAAAAAGTAAACCTATCTTTTTCCCCCGTCGCTATGGCCGGTATTTTTTATTTGTCAACTAGAGGTTGCAGACATGCAGATACTTTTTTATAAATGAATACACACATACAAAATTCTGTTAATTATTAAGGGAAATTCGAAATTCAAAATTATTAAGGGGAATGCTGTTACATAAGTAATATACGCTGGAGTGGTTATTATTGACAAAATAAAACATAGATTTTACTCAACCCACGCAAAAGTGGCACTATTTTGTAGCCGATTGCCGACCTTAAAAAAAGACGAAATATCTCCTCAAAAACGTTGTCCGGAAAAAAAACACGCGTCCTTTGCAAATAAAGATAAAAAAAGCCTCGCCTCAATTTGTAAAAAGTTTTTTTAATGACTGCGTAAAACTTAGTTGTGGTCTGCTAAGTTGCTAATAGTAATGTTTTACAGTGACCTGTTTGTTTTATACACTTTTGTTATAAATCATGATTCATGATGCAACACCCTATTATCATTCGTACAATCAAACATTTTTATTATCAATCCCATTATTGTTACGTGGTTTGTTTGCAAATAATAATACTAAGTCGGTGTGTGGGCTGTGTGTTGATCAAGCAAGGCCGTTAATTGTAGCGTGTTATGTAATTATTTTAATTGTTTTCAAGAAAACATGGAAAAGTTTCATGTAACAATATTTTGATTGGCTTCAAACATTTACAATAGAATTATAATTAATTGTCGCGTGAATTTATTTTAATTACCAACTCAGACGTTATAACTCAACTATTGGACACAAGTTTCCACTGAAGACGAAAATAAATTTCTGCAACTCCGTGTTAGTAGTCAACTTGGAATAACACAAGTTTTAAAATGCCTTTAGTATAAGTCAACGATCGAGTAAACGAACGTTTTGATACAATTAACAATCTTATACTCAACTCCTAATAACTTAATTATATTTAACCATCGATGACGCACTTATTCTAGTGGCTGTAGTTTACGCAGCTTCTAAAGTCACGCAGGCAAATCGTGGTCGTTCATTGTTGCTATGAATGCATACTAGAATAGAATTTATTGCCTGTAATTCAACACCTCATAATAAACATAACAAACTGTATGCAAACCACAATATCAAGATAATAATGATATCGCCGCCGCGCGCCACCGCAAATCGTATCTAATCAAACTTATTAGATACGGTGATTTAATGCGTAATAAGATCTGCACTCAAGCGGTACTTATAGAAGTACCTAATAAGTATTTACACAGTCTCAGTATTCCCGTGACCATGGTTGCTGTAAAGCAGCCGAAACGACGGGAACGTAAAAACAACTATATAAAAATGAAGTCGATAAAATCCTTAAAATTTGTTTTATTTCAATTTTGCCACTATTATATTGTTTGACTTGGGATCATGAAAGTAGTTGAAAAGCTTTAAACATAATCCCTCTAGTTTGTCGTATTTATAGTGATTGTTATATAGAGCAGTATCTTCCAGCCAAATGGTTTTTGGCTGAGTATGTATTTACTCAAACAATTTGCTCTACCAAAATGTTATTTTTAGAGTTTCAAACCTCACAAAGAAAAGAGCGCGACCCTTATAGTATCACTTTGTTGTCTGTCTGTCCGTCTGTCGAGGACCCTTTTTCTCAGGAACGGGTAGAGTTATCAAGTTGATATTGATATCAAATACTAAAGTCCCTTGGCATTATAATTTGACAACTATTATCGGCGTTTTTACCTGTTATTTGTGTTCTTTTTTTTTTTTTTTTTTTTTTATTACATTATAGGCAAGTATTTGATCTCGATCTCACCTGATGGTAAGTGACGATGAGATCTACGATGGAGCATACTTGCCTAGGTAGGAAGGCGGCAGTAGATCGAGACGCTACATTCACTAGGCACATGCAGCGCAGCTGATCTGACCCGCCATCCATGAATGGCAACACCGAACATCATGCCGGAACACGGCTAGGCCGCTTGGCGACATGGCTTTGTTCAGTGGGTGGTGACTAGCCACGGCCGAAGCCTACCACCAGTAGAGTTGTCACCTGGTTGGCACCACCCAGGGTCACGTGTAGGGTATCTCGAGGGTACTTAATTCTCCTACGGACGAAGGTGACTCGACCCCAAAAATATATTTTTTGATATTTGTGTTGTTTTTTTGTGTTCTGACCACTTATACCTATTTATTTAGATAGGTACATATAAAATTATAACTCTCCATTGTCATTGATACTCATCCGCAGACCAAAAGTGGTAGTATGCTTTTTTGCAAACTAAACTACAAAGTCATTTGAGATCAAAATGACCGCCTGTTAATTTTGTGTGTCACTGCACTCCTGAATATAGTGGCTGGCTTCACCCATGTCAATTTGATATGACATGCATGACGATGACAAAATTATACCTTTTAAACACAAGCGACTTTAAAAAAAAATCATCCTCAATCTGAGATCTAGGGTTAGGCTACCTAAATAATACAGTGTGCAGGGGCCATGGTATCCAAAACTTCGGATAAAGAGTACTCTTAATGCCAATACTAAATTAAAGAAATACAAAATGTGTACAAATAATCTCGCAGTTGACGTACTGTTGCCCCTAGAAAATAATCGCTTTTAAGGTATACGTTTGCTGTACAATATTAAACCTTAAATTGACCCTAAATTAGTGTTTGCGACTGTAACTTACATTTTGAGTCCTATGAGTACCATATAGGAATCAATTTGAATTCCACGATATTTGTATATCGCATCTCTCAGATTTTAGGTCATAATACTCAGGTATACTTAGGTATATTCATACCTATGATGAAGTTTCATTACTACTAAACATCCCTACATCTATACTAATCTATACTAATATTATAAATGTGAAAGTTTGGATGGATGCATAGATGGATGGATGTTTGTTACTCTTTCACGCCCGAACGGCTGAACGGATCTGGATGAAATTTGGCACAGAGATAGATTATAGTCTGGAATAGCACATATAGGCTACATTTTATCCCGGTAAAATGTTTTAATTCTTCATACTATTTATCGCGGGTAACACCGCCGGGCGCAGCTATACCTAATAAAACTGTTACTAAACATCGGAGTCAATGGCTCGCTGAGGATGTCGCAAAAAAGTTGAGTGATCGATCAATACACTCGCAGTGGGTATGAATTATAAGTACCTACTTGAATATTAAAGCAAATAACTTTTTATTCAGCTAACGAATATTGTACCTACTTGTCAATGAAAATCCCCTTCTTTCTGACATATTCCTTTAAATATCAATAAGTATCTACAGGAAGCAAGAATCTAGCCAAGAAGCAATGATAGCCAAGTTGGTAGAACGCTTGCCTAGGTAACGAGGATCGCAGGTTCAAACCCCGGTTCGCACCTCTGGGATTTCACGTAATTTTTAACCACGATTATCACATGCTAAACGGTGAAGGAAAACATCGTGAGGAAACCTACATCTCTGAGAGAACCCCTCGAAAGAGGTTTTAAGTCCGCCAACCCGCACTAGGCCAGCGTGGTGGACTATGGCGTAATCCCCCTCGCATTGAGGGGAGGCTTAACAGTGGGACATTAAAAAGGGCAGGTATTATTATAAGTATCTAGGTTCCTAAAAAGGTAGGTATATAGGCATAAAGAAAGCAATAGATACTCACTAGCACTACCGTTGTTTGGATTTATTTGAGACCAGTCTTGAACATTTAGGGGACAACTACCTACCTACTTAATCACCCTCTATAATTTGGAAAAAAAAACTTAGCTACTTACCAGTTTTTATTTAAGTATCATTTTCAGTTTTACTCTTAATAGATCTCAGTAATAAAAATATTATTCTTATAATGTTCTTTCTATACAAATTACCTCTCTCAAGCGTTCATTGTTATGTTAAAATACCTATCTATCTATTAGCCGATAGACGTTCACTACTGGACATATGCTCCCCCAATGATTTCCACACATCACGGTCCTCCGCCACTCGCATCCACCGGCTTCCTGCGACGCGTGTAATATCATCGGTCCACCTTGTGGGGGGCCGTCCTACATACCTTCTACATTTCTTCCGATTCGTGGTCACCATTATAGAACCCTGTTAAAATATACTTCACTATTTTATTATCAATAGCTCATTATAATAAAGAATCGCATGCTATGTTATCAGTATATTGGTCCTTGCTACCACTGCGCCAGCGCACCGTGTCTCGCCGTCACGGTCCAATCGATCGCGGCCTTCACAGCAAGGGTTACGATAACTTATGTAATTCAAATTGTAAACAAAGTTTGTTTACAACAATGGTTTGTTTAACAAACCCGAATGGCCGTGTTCAGACCGACCGCGCAGCCTTGCGGAGTCGTGTTGTGTGTCTAGACACGGCTCATGGTATAAGTGCTTACTAAAAAAGGCTAGCGTCCCTAGACGGTTAGCGCTGATGAGATAATGATTTATGAATTCCTACACCTAACTAAATTTGTTTTTATTACTTCTCGTTATAAACATAGAATTCTCAGATTGTATATAAAGTAAAAGTAAATAACAAAATAATGTTATTGCAGAATTTAAACGGTTGTTTTCCTTGTTTCAGCAATGTCGGCCGATGGGTCGACCACGGACATCAACGCCCTACTCAATGACACTGGTAAGAATAATTAAAGAAATCATGAATTGTATAAAGCGCCATCTATACAAACTAGTGCAAAATAGTTCAGTTCCTAAGAGTTAAAATAGTTTTCAGTATTGTCAATAGGTGCTGTAACTACATACGCCATCTAGCGAAACATTGATACACTGTTAACGCTCGCTCATAACCTTAATTATTGTTTACGTCATTTAACAGATGGCGTTAGCAGCATTGTCACGGCGCTCAAATAGTCATTTCAAACTTCACTAGATGGCGCAAGATACCAAGAATATATTTATTTATATAACCATTTATTTCTATTATCACCGAATAGATGTCGCCGATGTCGCTAAATAAAACAATAGATTGGAAGGAAAATTGTAAATTACTAACCAATATAATCAAGTAGGTTGAAATTTAATAGGGTATACGGTAGGTATCGGGTCCAATTCATTTCTTGCTAGCTAATATAGCTCTTATTACTATAACATATCTATATCTGTATATAGTAAGGTAACTATGTATTTATTAGATCTAAAATTACATAGTAGGATTTCCCTCGTCATCCAATCCAATTTCTTGGTACCTACTTCCTTCAACTTATTTGAATTGGTACTTACTACAAGTTGGTAACTATTACTAAAACATTTATTCATAAGATGTTACTTATTACAAGTAAACTAATGTAATAAATGCCAATGCGAACTTCGTGCGTCATCGGATGCTGTCACCGAGTTTTCCGACTTTTTATTCCAAAATGTTAGGTAAGTAGGTACCTACGCCGGAACGTTTTTTATCGGTGTGGCCATGGAAAATAGCTTACTGTTACGGGAATTTACCTGGCAACACTCAAGTTCTTTTTGCCTTGTGAAGTCCTTCAATTAACTTCTGTAGGTATACCTACTACAATAAGCTGAGAATGTTCTATTATAACAGGTGGATAAGTATGACCTATATAATATCATATCTTAACTATGTATAAAATATATTAGGAGTGACTACCGCGATCTATCTATGATTATAGTTTCGTACATTTCATCTAGGATCATATCTATAGTAGACACATAATCATTTAATATCTTCCATTGGGTAACTACTAACAATATTTATGTACCTATCGATGACATATCAATGGTATGTACTTTATTAGGGTACCAAGGTAGGTACCTAGTACACATATATGTTTTTTTTTTTTTTTTTTTTTTATTACATTATTGGCAAGTATTTGATCTCGATCTCACCTGATGGTAAGTGACGATGAGATCTACGATGGAGCATACTTGCCTAGGTAGGAAGGCGGCAGTAGATAGAGACGCTACATTCACTAGGCACATGCAGCGCAACTGATCTGACCCGCCATCCATGAATGGCAGAATGTATAGTGTAAAATATATTTAATGGCGTTAACAAGTAGGGGATAACAATCTCGTTTATGTATAAAATATAATTTGTATACAGTGTTTATTTTTCCGTGAGAAAGCGAGACTGTACCGTTAAATCGAGCACTTAGTATGTACTGTTATTTTTAAAATGTCATATAATTTGTTTTTGTTTTTGTTTTGGGAATGTGACCCTTATAGCCTACTGATGGACCTCTTAAAATATTTAACACAATTATAGTTAAACCTCATATAGTGCAATCCTAATATTTTTCAAAACTATACTAGAAATGCTTGATAATTTTATTAGCTGCCGTAACGAAAAGTATAAATGAAGATTATTTTTCAATTTCATCTCCATGTTGGGCGTGGTTTGTTTCGTACACCTGCCTGTAACCTAATCTCACGAAGAAGGTAGTCCATTGACGTGGATTGCGTCTGCGGTTTCGCTTGTAACCCTAGCACGGCGCCACCGATCAGACACATTGCTATGATAGACCTCAGGAGGCTATATCAGGCCACCTTTAGGCAGATAGATAATATATACCTAGGTATATAATTTCACGTTTTTTTTCATCAAGAATATTGGTCAAAATCGTCTGCAACCGATACTACATAATTACATTCTTTTTCATTTACTTTTGTTAGTTAAAAGTTATATCTGGTTATAAAACACTGCACTATGCACGCGGCTTCACCCGTGGTATGTATATGAAATGTAGTCTATAGCACGAATAATGTAGCAGCCTTAAGTGAAATAATTTTCAGAATCCGATCAGTAGATCCGTACTTTACTACCTACATCCAAACTCACAAACAATTATTAGATATAGAGTAGTACTCTTTTATAAGTATAGATTTTAACTTACAACGTGCACCTAAGTGAAATAATATGCCAAAACCTCAGCTCAGACACGCCCCAAACTCTATTTAAATTTAAAAAAAATATTAATTCAGTCTTTATTTTATCACATGACTTATTTTAAAAGATACTTGTAACTTTTGATATCATTAAATATCATTAAGTAAATAACTTTCACAAGGCTTTTTTTTTTTAATTGTGAAAATAGTGTTCTCTCGATTCGGGATAACTTAATTTTACGTTTCCCGTTAATTCTCTTAAACGTTCTGTTAAAAGGAAGGAAAATCAATGTGCGGAAATGTAAAAAAAAATGCACGATGACGCTTTTTGTTGAACAAAAAATATTATAATGCTTTATGCAATAAATGGTCTTTACTCTACAATGATCCCACAACAATATTATCAGCGCAAATCTAACAGAGATAATCAACTTTTAACATCGAAAATAACTCAGATAACAGGAAGTAGTAAACAAAAATTACATGTGAAGAGATCAATTATAGCACTTACATAACATAATAATGGTTTATCAACACTATAGCGTCATAAATAATAAGTGTGTTTGTTGATTTGTAAGTTTCACGGAGAAACATGCAAAAACGGCTCAACGAATATGAATAAAATAAGTGACTACAGTCAGCTATAGGTTCTCAAGATTTTTTTTTATTTGGAATACCATTATTGGCTACCTTTTATTCGCAAAAATAACTCCAAATGTTAAAAAATAGTTTTCAGTTGACGCCCTTTACAGCTATGGCCACATGTAGCGACTTAGTTATATGATGTTTGAATTATATTTTTCTAGACAACCATGCGGCCAAAGCTGCGGTTGACGCTAGTTAATATATTGTGTCCGCAGGGGGCGCGATAAAGAACTAATAATAGCCAACATTGACACGCCTTAACCCTTGTTATCAGGGCATGGAATACTCCGCGCCCCCAGACCATGTCGTGATAGTTCACTTAAGTTGTTTGTGCAAACGTATTCTCTCGTTTCATCATACGTGTTTGTGAGTTGTTATGTTGTGAGACCTATTATTTTCGATACCGTCTGATAACGTAGTTCTAAATTTGAAGTGTTAATATGAGAAAATAACTTCTGCTAGTCAAACATAGGCTATGGCGTTCAAGGATAATTTCGCTAAGTATGAGTGAAATTATTTTCAGAATCGAATCACCAGATCTAGAGATTGGCTCTTACATTTAAACATACAAACTCACAAGCATTACCTCTTTATAATATTATAGCCATGTTCAAGGTATTAACTTATTTTTTTTTTCATTTTACAAACTTCGACCACCTTAGGGGTCGAATTTCCAAAGATGCTTAGTTACGTTATAAAAGGAACTCCAATGCAAAATGTAATGCTTCTAGGTTCTCTGGTTTAGGCTGCGTGCTGTTTCTCAGTCAGTGTTAGTTATAGAAGTGATGCGTATATATTGCCTCGACATTGCATTTGGACGATAGGAAATATTTATTTATTATGTTGACGTATTCGCGTCACACATTGAAAAACTTATTTTACAGATTTTATCGCGTTTATTATATGTTTTTACGTTTCAGACGTTTCAGCTGCTTTACAGCTACCATGGTCACGGGGGACTGAGGTGTTTGACGTCCTAGTGTCATGGTTTGAACTGGGGTACCCTCATATTTAGTTATCGCTTGCGGTCCAATTTACGCAGAAAGTGCTCACAGTGTCTTGAGGTCTTGTAATGGTGCGCTTTGTTTTGGATTTAATTATATTAATTACTGGGTATAATCAAATGGTTGCTGTAAAGCAGCCGAAACGTCGGGAACGTTTATAAAATAAACGCGATAAAATGCTGTAAAATAAGTTTTATATCGATGCATAGGAACATAATTTACTTTGTTCTCTCGTCATGTTATACGTCACTAGGAAGACAACTAGTAGTAAATCCATTGCCACAATAGCCTTCCTGCATCTGCTATTGACATTGCAATTATTAACTGTACGTACACTGCGTCATATTTATTTGCATTGTAAGTTAATTTTAATTGCACTTGTGTTTATTGCTCACAGAATGTTATGATGTTTTTAACCCTTAGTAGCCTGATTTACGAAAGTGATTTATTTTTAATATCACTGTGTTTAATGTTACTGTGTTTAATAATAATGACATTTGATTTTTTTTTAAAATTTCGTTGGAAAGAATATTATACAACAGTAAAATACGTACAGCCAACCTATAAAAAAAAACTAATAGTAATGTGAACATTCGGTTTAAAAGATTGGTATCAAAATTGAAACTCTAGGCTTATAAGGGTTATGTTTTGTTATTTGCGTTTGTATACTTTGAATTTCGTTCGTGTTATTATTTGAAGTTTAATATCACTTACATGAGAACGAAATTTGTAGATTTCCTGTATATAACTTAGACATGATAAGCAGTATATTATTTATTGATACGTACTGACTTTAGCTTACAACCTTTAATAAATAAAATTCTTATTAATTTGACCTTTATTTAGAATGTAAGTATTGAAGTGTCCTAATTGTTTTTTTTTTGTATGAAACAGGTATTTTTATGGGTTCGCCTTGGGATTTGGAATTATACATTTTTAAGTTTGGTAGCATCTTAGATACAAACAAATTTAAGGAAATTATTATTGTGTATTTTTTGCAGATTAATGATGATTTTAAAAGTATAGCAGGTAATCAACCTATTATTAAGAAGAACATTTTATCTGACATGGCATTGCAATCGGGTGATATAGGAATAAACGCGGGATGAATTAAGAATATACAATCAAATTATTTCTGTCGGTTCCGTAAAGTATATAGATTCGTTATTGGTTGGATCTAACCAATTTATATACCTTACTAAACCGACAGAAATCATTTGAGTTTTATATTAAAAAATAATGATAGGATGAGGCGTCCTAGGATACAACGGAACTAACTTTATCTATGTTATAGTCTTTTTTTATAAAAAAAGAGTGAAATTATTTCTTGTTCAGTCACTGAACTGTAGGAGTTATTTTTTACTATAATTATGGTATGTCCATACGAAGAATTAAACAAAATTATTATTGTTTATGTGTCTGTTGATGATTATCGCATGCGTCAATTTTGGCCTTTTGCAGTAACAACATATTATTGTTTTTAACCCCCGTGCGTACATTATTTGAAGATTCGGTGCGTTTGTTGATAAGCCAATTTGATACGTATTTTTATAGGGTAATGATCTACGCAGTTGTATTATATGTTTTTTTTTAGTTTCAGCATGAAGTCCATTGTTTTGTTTTTTGTTTTCATCACGTTTTTATATTAAAAAAAATGTTATTTTTTTGTGCATGCAATCATTTACTTATTATTATTTTTACACATGTTTTTTTTTCCTTTTTCAGAATCAGATCTCACGAGTCTGTCGCATGTTGGTGAGTGCATTTCATTTTATTTAAAAACTAACTCATTTTATTTTATTCATACGATTTTATTTCATCATTCAAGAAGAATTTTATAAATATGTGTCTAAAACAAAAAGTTGTACCGTAATTGAACAATTTGAGATGTTAATTTGTAAATGTGTACTAAATAATTTTAACACGTGTCGCAAACAAGATTGTTATCACTGCTTTAATTACCAAGAATTCAGAACCGATTGACAGTAGGACGGCATAATGTAACCCCTCAAATAGGATGTTTTGGATAAACCATTGCCACGAGGCACGAAATTCAAAATAAACATCTATTCTTATGTGACCACATTCTGATCACACGATATAAACTGACATTTTTCTCAAAACACCATACATCGCTGCTGAATACTGAGCGACTAATTGCATAAAAGCTTTATAACCAGCAGTGTATGAAGCATATTATGAGAATTAAAAAATTCAGGACCGTCCGTTGAAAGCATAGGTCGGTGTAATAGAGCAGTTGTTAGATAACATTGTCACTCACATTTCGCAATGAGGTGATGTATTTATGAGTTTTATGTTTGAGGCTAGTGATACCTTGGGAGTCAGACTTGCTATATTTAACACTAGTTTGACAGTAACTGCTGAACTGGAAGATACATACGATATTGAATGAATCTTTGAATACGGTATTATTCTTTAAGTACCTACCCTAAGTGAAACTCTTGAGATTTGATCAGTAGAGTTGATGTATGGTTCAGTAGAATACCACTTGTTATTTTATTTATAATTCACGTTATAATATGATGAAGTAATAATACGCCACTAGCCTCCTCTTAATGCAAGGGGAATTCAGGACCACCACACTGGTCCAGTGCGGGTTGGCGGTCAGGTTTCACATCGTTTCTTTTATAATTTATTTCCTTCATCAATGACATTCGCACTTGAAATCGTAGAGGTATAGGCAAATCTTTGAACCTGACTTACCCAAGGCAATAAAGTCGTAAGTGTCAAAAACATTTGGCTATACGAGGAAGGTTTTGAAAATTCTGTTCGATGTACCAGAAAATTATATATATTAGATACGGTTAATCTGTAACTATACATTGTAAATGAGTAGTCCAAAGATATCTTAGACGGGATATTATATTATTTTCAAATTGTAACCTTCAACCTAGAAGCCACATAATTTAAGCGCGCGCTTAAATAGAACAATGGAGCATATTCATAATCATTCACAACGTACACGATGAGAGATGTAAAAAACTCTAGGATGTTCTAACGCGTATCGTCCTTCTATCTGAAGTCAACGCGTCAATCATTTTTGCAGTGTTTGGACAAGACTTCCTTGTAAATACACATTTCATACATGCCATGATCAAAGCAAATGTATTATTATTTTCTGTTAATGTTGTTCAAGAATCCAACATACTAAATGACGCTAAGGTTGAAATCATAAACAATGATGGTGATCTTTAGATCAATGAAATAGAGCGAAGGTTTGTATAACCAAGTAGATAAATTCCTAAAGATACTTGGTTGTATTAACACTGTGTAGGTTTATTATATTCCATCTGAGACTATCATAATAGTTTGAGCTTTGATAGTAATATAATGAACATCTGATTAGATTAATAAATAAAATATTCAAGTGTACAGTCACTTGTTTAAATCTGAATTTAAACTCTTGAAGCGTAAATACAAATATAGTTCAACTGATCAAACACACATCATCATGACATGATCGAAACATAAGCGAAACAAGTTAGCATTAACAGGAATATTCCACGTCTCAATTCAAACAGCTCACAATGTCAACTCGATCGTTTTGAGATGACGAACGATTGCATGCGCTATCAATTACAACGATGCGATTGATTAATAAATACAAATTGTTTCGGTATATGATAAACTAGCGTTTACAGTGGCCTTATTGTGGGAGCATGCGTTTCAATTAAAGCTTATGAGTGTAATTGGTGGCGGTGTTTGGACCTGAACCACGTCCGGTACTTGTAGTGTGGAGCGTGGTGGTATAGTTTACTCTATTAAATGTACATTTACACAATTTAGTTGTAGCGGAATTTCAAATTGCTGCCAATTTGTGCTAATTGTTCACTGTATTGGGGGTCCCAGTAACAATTTTGTTTGATTGAGAAGCCTATAGTAACGTTTCCTTTGCCTGGTTGCCTATAGCCTTGTTACATTAGTGCGTTTTTATATCAGTTGCGTATTTACGAGATTACCAATGGTAGCCTTCAATGGTAGGGCACTGAGTTATTTTACTAGGACCAAAAGAGAGTGTGAAGCAGCCTATAAAGCTTCCACAATAACGACAAACATGTATTACCCAACGTTAAAAATATGTCATAAAAATATTCTCGTATCTATAAAACATTGCCAAGCGCTATCGCGCCTGCGACTGACGTAATTATCAACTCATTATCTCAGTTATAATTTAAATTAACTTCATATTTTATATTTTATCAAATTATCATCCGACTCCTTTATGAATTTCTTCTCCTGTGTCATTACACTCACCGTCTGACCTCTCACCGAACAGTCAAAACAATATTCAATTCGTAAGATCAAATGAATTTATTGCACTTTTCCAAGAAAATGTCAAGTGAATGCATGAAGTAAATATAACGGACTCATTAAAATTCCCAGACATTTTGGCATTCCACCAATAATCACAACCAGTATAAGGCTATAAAACGCAAGACACGACCACTTCATTAGTTTTCGTGCAATTATTTGCAGGTTGCTCTTGGCACCTGATTAGTAAGCTATTCCCATTATTTCCGTAAACAATCGATGGAGTAGGACTTCAAAGATTTAGGTGTAACGGATAGGTAGAAAATATTCCAATTGGCAATGTTCCAGGGTTAGTGACAGTTGAGACAAAGGCTATTACTGCACCAGACTGGTGTACAAAGAGCATAAAGGATTGGTTTGTTCTTAAAATAAGTGATGTTTGAGTACCCACTTGGTAAGTGGTATCAGTGCGTGCGTTGCTCTGATTACGTACTTCATTTGCGTTCACGTATTTACTCGTTTGATGTTTGTCAAAATATGTTTATACGGAGCATCACGAGTTGGTTTGCGTATTGTTACGGTTTCTCGGTAGTTATATATTTTTATCTTTTGTGGCGTCGTTTAGTATTGATAAATGTGGCAGGAGAATGTTTGTAAACGCAGTTTCTGCGGAAATCACATTAAACATTTATAGTTTATAAAAAAAATGTGAACAGGCAGGGTAAAGTTTTGCAAATAACACAAAGCTTAGTATTTTCGCCATATTTCGCATTAAACTGTACCTACTCTGTACCAACAATTCTAATGATCATTTTTAGCTAATAATGTGTGAAACAAAGCTAACGATATAATGTCTAGCTTCAACAATATCTGGTTTGTTCACAAAATCGCTGGCCTCCACGGCCATTTATGAATACAGATATCTGTCCAAAATCCTCTCTTATTTTGCGATAATCTTTCTTGCAGTGTTAGTCGTTCATTTAATACGTCTTCTATTGTTCTTTTAATTGCTTGCACTAATTTATTTTGCACAGAACACATGAGTATAATGGCCTAGTCACATTGCAAGTCACATGCGCTAGTTGTTTAGACTACTATAGAATTCTCAAACAGTTTTAATAGACCACTTATTGTTGTTGTGGTATGAAATGAAAGCAGTGTTCTTGAGTGGTTACATAACTATGTTCGCCATATTGAACACTCAATTTTGTGTATGAAATATTTTTCTACGTCAGACGTCAACCACCTCAGTCCACCCGTGACTATGGTTGCTGTAAAGCAGCCGAAACGTCGGGAACGTAAAATCGAAATAAAATCGCGATAAAATCCTTAAAATTAGTTTCATTTCAATATTTTACTCGTCAATATTTTTGTTAATCCAATCACGGAATACAGAAACACTTTCGGACCATACAGGTTGATTCAGAAAGGGTATACTAAGGCTTCTTTAGCGCATTTGTAATAATTATGTGACATGACGTCAGAAATTTGATAGTATGTCGATTTAATAATTTTTTTTCCTACAAAATGACATTTGTGTTTTTTTTTTAAATTGAATGTGTGAAAATTGCATATTCGTGTTTGTAACTCACCAAAGTACTTAATTTCACCAATTCCTACGTACAGCACAGGAAGTATTTTTTTTAGAATAGGACTTTTCCAATCAATCAATATTTTCTATAGGAACGCTAAACTTTGGAAATAAGTTCACAACTTTCAGTAAATAGAGTGCGCATCTCCAATTAAGTAATGGACTAGTGCCAAACCGCACTGGGCCAGCGTAGTAGACTATGGCCTAATCCATCTCGCATTGAGGGAAGGCCCGTGCCCAGCAGTGGGACATTAAAAAGGTTTGGTATTATTATATTGGACTAGTGCAGAAAAAATGTGTATACAAAAAACAGGAAAACAACAATCTGTAACCCCGCGTAATTATTAGCATCCTTGTTCCTCGCCGTTAGTTAGACACGATCCGACGCAACGTGTCTACCTACTAGCCAATGTTTACAACTATTTTTAATTTTTCCCCGACGCGCAGTACATTACCGCGGTTTGAAACTGTCCAGAGGGTATCAAGTGAACAATTAAACTCGGTCAGATTATTTTTGTTAGACGAAAAAAGATCTGATGGATTCTACGCAGCGCTGACGTTCCAGCTAAAATGTTAGCTATCGGCGATTTTTGCGAAGCTGTTATTTTATTTACAGCTGCACCTGATAATAACAATAACAAATATAGCGTGTATCTTATGTTTTGGACAAACATACCTGGGACTGTTATCGCACATGTTTACCGATAAATTGTGGGTTTTCCTAATTTGTTTTATGTACTTGATTGTTTTTGAGAAACATGAAGAGCTATTAATTTAATGGGAACGGACGTTTTGGAATCTATTGTAAAATACTTAAATCAGATAATGCCTTAGTAAGGGCGTATTTTTGGATAGCGGAAATCCCGCCTACGTCACAAACGGACACAAATGACTTATCTAAAAGTCATTATTATTTACCACTATTAATGATTCATAGATAGTCTACAAAACTATTCAATATCATTAAAATTGGTTTCTTTATTTCTGAATTCGTTTTTTTTTTCATTTTTGGCATCACACCTTTGTGTATATTGCCAGTGTCATGTTTAAACTGAATTAGTTACTTAAGAGCTAATTCATAAAACATTGCATGTTTCAAAAATAGATCCAGGGTTGTAATTTTAATATAAATAGCGTATCCTTAAACTGTCAACGAGATAATGTCGTTATTTTGTGTATTATCTAAAAGTCCAGAGCAGCTTACATCATTTATATTAGCAACACATAGGACATTGAAATTTTACTAGACTATAACTATGAAGATGTTTGGTTGATTAATAAATTAGACATTAATGTTAGGCATTTCGAATTTTAGATATTGTGTTCATAAATTTCATTTATTTATTATAAGTAGCTATTAAAAACGACCCCTGTAGGTAAGTCGTAGTTCATGTTATTCATGTACAGCATGACAATATTGAAGGAACTTTATAAAATGCCACTCAGGTAGAATCCATTAAAACATTTTTTTTTATCAATAATAAAGTTTTTGTTTTTTTTTAAGGTTTGCGGAAATTATTCATTACGAACGTAAACGTGATAATTTTAACACCTAAAGTAAAAAAAATAGAAATTTATATTACGTTTGAAAATAGAATTAAATCGTGAGGTCGATGTTACTTTTAAAATATTGTCCATTCAAAATCTTACTTTGTTTTGAATTTATTTTACCAACCCGATTCAAGTGAATTCATTTCAAAATAAGAACAATCACTCTTTTTTTTATGGATGAGTTCTCTTCAACGAGGTTCAAACACATTTTTATTCCACATCCTTGTTAGTTAGTTTACAATTGTCGTTTATTTTTTGAATACAAGTCTTTATGGGAGTTGTTACAGAACTGATTATGTTGTCCACGACATTTTAATCTTCTTTTATAGTAGCAACGGTCCTTGCGATGACAGTACCAACCCACTGACCCGAATGCGAACAAAATATAGGACATTGTCTAATGTATAATTGTCACGAAATTAGAATGGAATATTTTCTGAGCATTGTATTTTGCTGAGTTCGTATGGTTATAAACGTAGGTACTTATGTACATCAAAATAAGATAATTTAGGAGTGTGGTAAAACCCGTTTACCTTATTAAATTTAAAATAAAACTAGATTGAGTGTACCTAAATGGAATAAAAAAACCCACTTCACATACATAATTAATCATCTACAACTAGAAAACAAATCATTTGGTCAGTAATTAGTAGTATTCACATACTAATATAATATATTTTATTAGCTACCTGGAGCTACAAAGCCACAATTGTGCATTTTCAATCCTTCCGTGATTAAAATAAACTGACAATACAATGTTTGTTTTCTATTACGTCAAATTGTTTTACAATCAATCATAATGTTTAATTTAAAGAACGACCTCTATTAATTTTAATTCATAATTTCGATTAAAGAACGCATCGAGAATTCAAAATTCAAAAACAGAACATGGATTCATTTTTTTTAACAAATCGTTCTACATTTATTTTTCTGCCTACTCCACACTTGAAACGTACACAACTATGTAGTGCCGTTGTTTACATCGCTCGCTTCCAAGGTTAATAGATCAGCTGACAAGGAAGAAGAGCAGCATTGAATAGCGTTGTTATTTATAGCGGTCGCTATCTTAGGGGGGTTGTGCAAGGATTTACGCAGATTCAATTCATTCTTATGCAATGTGGTTGGTCATGTGACGTCACGATATGTTTCTTCCCAATACAGGTAGTGATCGCATGGGCCCCCTTATATTGGTAGTGTTTAAGTACAAATGAATACCAACTGGTTCATTCTCTTTATATCATTCGGCACATTTAAACACAGTAAGGTGACTACTACTTTGTAAGGTGTATCTTTTAATATCGGCACTTTTGTCAATCAAGGGGTTTTTTACCAGTTTATGTTAGAAACCTTACGAAGTTACGACATAATAAATAACAGACACACACACTCCTAAGAAGTTGGCAGTTGTGCGTTGCAGTTCACCCACATTTCACTGATTGTATTTGGTGCCAATTGCCAATTTAATAGGGGGCGAGCCTAATGCCACTATATTTGATACACTCTCCCTTCATATAAGGAGGATTAAACCTCCACCCCGCTGGCCCAGTGCGGGTTGGTGAAATTCACACAGCTTTCGGAAGACGTGCTGGTTTCCTCACAATATTTACCTTCACGGTACTTACAGTAAGTCATAATCGCTATCGAAAATTTGACATTAAATTCGAAAATATACATATTAATTATACTGAATAAGGTGATAAGGTCATTCACCTCTCCTTTATTATTTGTTCGCGAAATATGTAATATGAACAAAAAAACATATCAGATGTAGCACAACACCATTCATTAACCTTGAAAACAATTCTCATCAATAGAATCATTCGAGACACTCGTTAATTCCGTGCCGAGTAATGATTCGTGGAAAATGGCGAAACTAATTTTGTCAATTAACATTTGTTCTGAATGCGTGGTCATTTGTGACTGTAGTTTTACGGCCACCGTAACTGATGTACTACAAAGGCTTGACGTCAATTACCTTGCGTGTATATATATTATGTATCTGCCTATAGTAAATGTGTTTTATTATATCTATACAATCTTCCTGACATGGAAGATCACAGTAAATTTTTGCCATACATAACAACAGTAAAGCTCAGGGGTCAGGTCAGGGGGGGGGGGGGGTTTATATAAAATAAATAATATTTGCGTATGGAACTAAAGATCCGCAACTTCACATCCAAATAGCCGCCTGTGGCTCGCGAGCCGCAGGTTGCCGACCCCTGATATAAGCTCATTGAGGTATAGACATCTATTATGATTTAATGTTAAAATGAAATTACAAATACATATTTAATGTTAATATGAAAAAGGTCGTTGGAAAATTCCATCTCTGGGCGTCCAGAATCATGAGTTGAATCCATGGTATCAGTTTTCGTTACGAAGCCATTTAAACCCTGTATCTTGCAAAGATCAGCCAATATTGTTCATTTATTACGATTCTCTTAATAATAATAAATCGTCTGAATCGGTATGCCAAGGGGAAGGTCGCAAGGATTGATAAAGCAACGAACTCTATTGTATCATTGTCAGTACTCACTGCTGATTAGATAATACAAAATCAGGTTATATTATTGTTTCAGATAAAAAGTAGTAGGATTTTACGTTTTCAATGCAGATAAGATATGGATATTTCGTAATGTTTTTATTTTTTGATTACTTATCAGATGGTTGGAAATTTTGTTAGTGTTTTTCCTATGAATTACGTTGTGATTTTTTAACACGTAAAAATAAGGCGTAGTCATTAGTTTCCTCTTCTCCTGCACCCTAATTGTTTTTTTTTTATAAAAAAAAAATGTAACAACATAGTATGTGTATGGCCTCACACTAAGCAACGCTTATATTATGGAAATCGTGCTATCTGCATCGCACAAAGTTTGTCACTACCAGGCTTCGAACCCGGGACCCTCGGCACTGCGCTAATCAGGTCATCAATCACAACAAAAAGCTACGACTAATAACATGCAAAAAAATCAAGCAACTTTATTAACTGAAAAGTTGAAATGTACGATAAAAGGAAAACAAAATGATAGTACGAGAACAGAATACGTGAATATGTGGCAGAGTCTAGTTGTGACAGCGAAAACCAATTGAGATCCCGTTTAAAAACCGAGTGTGACGTATCCCGTCGTCTGTCGCGTGGGTGCCACTCGGGCCGACAATGTCACTGCAACCGTCACGTGACACGACGCAACACGCCGTCATGTCATTGAATATGTTTTCAATATGAACGCACGCCAAAATGGGCTCTAAAACTGTTAATTTAAGATTATAAATAACTGTCGCGACTTGGCACTAGCGATCCAACTGCGCAATTGTCGTCGTCACATTGGAATTTTGAACGATTAATATTACACGATTGGACAATGGATGCTGATGATGACGTCATAACGTTATCATGAAGATTTTTGTGGGAATTTCGTCATCACGGTCCCTGTTGCTGGTTAATTTATTGTGACATGTTTAAACAAACAACACTGTTTGAAGCATCGAATAAACGTTTAGTAGCCCTTGATCCGATTATGACTAATTTATCACTAAAGTAGTTTTGTGGTAACAAATTGTACGTCCTTATTATTTGACATATCGCCGTTCTGATTTTGAATTTTTAGTTTTAAAAAATGTCAAATAATAAATCAGGGCAGTCGACGTCGTCGTCGCATATAAATTTTCATTAATTTTGGAACGCGATCAAAGATAGTTCCCACTGCATCCCATTTCTCCGCTTGACTATTTGCCTCGGTGCGTGCATATTTTAGTGTCCCATTTTAATTGGATTATTTATGAGGAACAAATCTTAAAGCCGTAAACCTTACATCGCTATTTTAACAATCAAACATTGCTTTATAATAACGTTCTAATTTTGATATTATCTCTTCGTTTTCAAAATTCACGGTTTGTTTTCGTCTGGTAGCGACCCAATTTACTGTGCTGAGGCTAATGGGTTCAAATCCTGGTAGGGGCAAACTTTATGTGAGGAGCACAAATGTGGGTACTTTGTACCCGAGTCTTATATTTTTTTTTATTACATTATAGGCAAGTATTCGATCTTGATCTCACCTGATGGTAAGTGACGATGAGATCTACGATGGAGCATACTTGCCTAGGTAGGAAGGCGGCAGTAGATAGAGACGCTACATTCACTAGGCACATGCAGCGCAACTGATCTGACCCGCCATCCATGAATGGCAACACCGAACATCATGCCGGAACACAGCTAGGCCGCTTGGCGACATGGCTTTGTTAGTGGGTGGTGACTAGCCACGGCCGAAGCCTACCACCAGTAGAGTTGTCACCTGGTTGGCACCACCCAGGGTCACGTGTAGGGTATCTCGAGGGTACTTAATTCTCCTACGGACGAAGGTGACTCGACCCCAATATAATGTATGTATGGATGTGAGTATGTTTAATATCTATACATATAAGTAGGTATATGTATATTACGACCGTACAGTTGGTGTACGCTGTCGATATTTATCCTATAATAGGGGATATTATAAATAATACACGTTCAATGTAGGAGACATCTTATAATCGAACAAATGAACAACGTCCAGCCACAAAAGGCATCCTGTCATAGCATAGACAATATTAAGCATGAAGGCCATATACTACATTCCTCCACCACTAGCTCTACAAACAATATAACTTAACAGCTTCATAAATCTAACTCTTACAAATAAACAACAAAACCAAACTCATATTGAATAACAAAAACCTTACTTCTTCTAATCAATAACAAAACCTTAACACTTATAATTAATCTGTTTCCTAGTTTTTCTAACAGGATAACGACGCACTGGTTGCAACTCCTGAGGTACTTCTCGGAAATGCTCCAAGTGAGCATCTCTCACACGGTCATTAAGTGCTTCAGCATCTAAAAACTCATCATCTGAGTCCAATCCTTCCTCTTCTACCCTCCTTCCGGGCGAGTGAGCTGTGGATGAGGTAGGAACGCGCACGGGTGACGGAATATCTACGGCCAAGCTTGCGTCCGGAATCACGACAGATTCCGTCTCGTGCGGTACGTTTGCATCTTCCCTTGCGAACTCTCCATAACAGCTAACATCGTCATCCTGGTCTGATGATGCGCTTCCCTTGTATTCTAACAATTGATCGACATGTTTTTTTACGAAAATGTTTAAATCCGGAATGTAAACAGTAAACATCCGAGATCCAATACAACTTTTGATAGTTCCCTTTTTCCATGTATGTTTAATACCATTATAATAGAAATATTTAACTAATACTTTGTCCCCAACTGCGAAATGTATTTTCCTACTGCCCCTAAATTGCTTACACTGCGCCATCTGTGCACTGTTTACATTAACTTTGGCTGCGACCGACAATGACTTAGAAGATGTATTAGTCTGCACTTGTCCAGTGCTTGTTCGCAATAAATCGAGCCGACAGCGTAAAGGTCGACCGAGCATCAATTGTGCAGGCGAGAATCCCGTAGTTAAATGAACTGAATTTCTGTAATCAAACAAGAACTTATTTAATTTAGCTATAAAAATCTTCTTGTTTGCATTGCAATTATTACACATAGTTTTTAACCCCTTTTTAATCGTCTTTACACTGTTCTCCGCCTGACCATTTGATTCGGGATGGTAAGGGGCACCAGTCAAATGTTGAATACCATTCAAACGACAAAACGTATTAAACTCGTTAGAACAAAAATTTGTAGCATTATCAGTAACTATGGTTCGCACTAATCCAAATCTACTGAACAATTCACAAATCTTACTAATAATCGACTCACTATCGGTCTTATCCATGTAAAAACATTCCACCCATTTTGAGTGAGCATCTACTATTATCAAAAACTGATGACCGTACAGCATAAACATATCCAAATGCAGCCGCTCCCATGTGCGCTTGGGGTGTGGCCATGGCGCGAGCGGTGCATTCGGCGGCCTACTCCTCATTGTATTGCAGACGCTACATGAACCTATTTTCTCTTCGATATGCCTGTCAATATTAGGCCACCACATTCGAGATCTAGCCTCAGATTTCGTTTTCACTACACCAAAATGAGATCTGTGTAACTCTTCAAGAAGTCTCTCGCGAAAAACTACAGGTATCACAACTTTATGGCCGCGTAATATACAACCCTCTTCAACAGAAAGCTCGAAACGGCATAGGAAAAATGGTTTTAAATTGGAATCTTCCATCTTAGAAGGCCAACCACCATTAATTAATTTAATCACTTTTTGTAAAATCACGTCTCTCGCAGTTTCGTCTTTAATATTTTCTACGGTAATTGGTGCTAAAACCATATCACCGATAAAATTTATGTAACGTGAGCGATCTAAACATTCGGAATTATCCAAAACGTTTGGTCTGACCGAACGTGACAAAAAATCTGCCGTATTATCGTCACTTTTAACATATTCAATATTAAAATTGTATGCTGATAAAAACAAAGCATATCGTTGCAATCTATTTGCTGCTAAAATCGGAACACCCTTTTTATTACCGAAAATTGCCAAAAGTGGTTTGTGATCTGTACGCAATACGAAAGGTACTGAACAACCGTATAGATAATGATTAAACTTCTTTATTGCGAAAACAATTGCAACGGCTTCCTTTTGAATTTGCGCATAGTTAACCTCCGCTTTAGATAAAGAACGCGAAGCATAAGCTATGACTTGCTCGGTGCCGTCCGGCTGGCGCTGCGCGAGCACCGCGCCCAGCCCATTGGGCCCAGCGTCGCATGTAACTATTGTACAGTAATCCGGGTTGTAGTGCGCTAAAATGCGTTCCGACGCCAATTCTTCTTTGATCTTCAAGAACGCTTCATTATGAACGTCGTTCCAGACCCATTTCGTACCTTTTTTTAATAATCCATTTAAAGGATTCAGAACGGAAGACGTATTAGGAACAAAACATCTGTAGTAATTTACCATTCCCAAAAATGATTTTAGTTCACTTGCATTTTTCGGAGGCTGGCACTTAACTATAGCTTCAACCTTACTATTCGATTTATGCAATCCGTTCCTATCTATGACATAACCGAGATACTCCACCGAACTTTTGAATAATTCACATTTATCGCGCTTAAGCCTCAGTCCTGCTTCTTGCAATCTACTTAATACTAATTCTAACCTGTCTAAATGTACCTTTCTTGATGGAGCTGTTACTAAAATATCATCAAGATATATACAAACTCCCTCAATTCCAACCAATAATTGTTCCATCGTACGTTGAAAAATAAATGGAGCATTGGTTAAACCAAATACCAATCTATTGTAACGGTATAAACCTCTGTGGGTATTGATACACATCCATTTCTTTGATTCATCGAGCTCCAATTGTAAATATGCTCGTGAAAGATCTAATTTACTAAATTCTACACCTCCATGGAGCTTCGCGAACAAATCCTCTATACGTGGAATTGCATAATTATCTACATATAATACTTTATTCAGGGTAACTGAAAAATCACCACAAATCCTCACATCGCCATCCGGCCGCAGTACTGGAACAATAGGCGTGGCCACGTCTGAGTGGTCAACTTTCTCTATTATGCCTAACTCTAATAACCTATCTAATTCCTTCTCTATTTTAGATTTTAACGCTAACGGCACAGAACGAGGTTTGAAAAATTTTAACTGAGCGTCGGACTTAATTTTTAAATTGATCTTATATTTGTTAAATCTACCTAGCTCATCCTTAAATAACATAGCATATTTCTTCATTAACAACTCGACTTCGTTCCCGTTTACAGACACATTGTTACAGTCATGACTGCACAAATGTAAATTAAATAATCTCATAAAATCTCTGCCTAAAAGAGGTAAACGCTTCACATTAGCATTAATAACAAAAAACTTTATTGAGTTAGTGCGACCGTCATATGTTACTGGCAATGATATACAGCCCTTCGGTGATATTTTAACACCCGTATAAAAATTAAAAACGTCGATACATGACTCTAAACTATAATTTTCGCCCCTGAACAACTGATCATATATCGCGGATGGTAATACAGAAACGGCACTGCCGCAATCAATCTCACATAACAATTGCTTATTGTTACATATCAAAACCTGTCGCAAAATCGGCTCGTCCTTAACAGGATTATTCATATTAAATAAATTATACATACCACCTTCCATGTCATTATCATCTGCACCCAAGAAATGATTATTATTTAATTTGGATTTGCACATTCTTTTAAGATGACCTTTTTTGTGACACTTTTGACAAGTGTAATTAACAAAGCGACACCTGTCTTTGGTATGGTTTCTATATCCGCATACATCACAACAAGCCTGCAACTCTCGTGACAAATCCTGCGACCTTGACGCGACGCCATCGCCATTACCCAGCTGCCGCCGTCGCTGCTGTACCGCGAACACAGGTTGCACCTCAGCGCCCTCCGCGCCGCCCGCGCCTGCTCGCAGCGCGAGGCGTGCACAACGAACGCTTTGCGCCAGCTCTAATGCTCTGTTAAAAGTCAGACTCTCAATGCTCTCAGCGAACAGTTTTTCCTTCTCCTTCGTATTTTCTAATCCTAACACGAACCGATCACGTAATGCGGTGTCTAATTCCAATTTAAAACCGCAATACTGAGCCAGATTACGCACTCGCGCCGCCCATTCAGATAAATCTTCTCCTGGACGTTGTTCCGCCTTATAAAAATTATATCGTTCGGCGAACGTACTTTTCTTCGATGAAAAATGACTATTCAATTTTTCAAGAAGCTTATCGAACTGTACGCTATCCACATCATCCGGAAAAACCAAATCTCTAGCGACGCGGTAGGAATCTTCCACTAGCGCCGTCAGTAGCAGAGCCCGTCGCCTCTCTCCAGCCTTATCGGTGTCATCATTTATGCTGTTCGCCGTACAATACTGGATAAAACGACTCTTAAAAATGCTCCACTCTTGTGCGCGGTGGTCGAATGCGAGGTTGCCACCAAACATCGTGAAAATTATATGCTCCTCTACTTACTATGATCCCCACACCATTATGTTGGAACCACTACGCGTGAATACTTATCTCGTCGCCAAAATATCCTATAATAGGGGATATTATAAATAATACACGTTCAATGTAGGAGACATCTTATAATCGAACAAATGAACAACGTCCAGCCACAAAAGGCATCCTGTCATAGCATAGACAATATTAAGCATGAAGGCCATATACTACAATATTATAATGTCACTCGTATATTACAACATTAATTGTTTCAGTACATCCTTTACCCTCTACGACACCAACCCGACACTAATTGAATAATATCACAATATTGCGTAGTTATCGGGCGATAGTACGCCATAAATTGACGCATACCATAAAATATACAAATCGTGTAACCCGGTCACGTGCACGGTAAACACGGGTACAGATCAGACATTATTCTAGACGGATCAATAAATGTGACGCAGAAGACTACGAGGCCGGAGCGTAGTAGTCGAAGCCTTGGTGACACGTGACACAACCTTGACCGAACTTCTAAGCCTGGGGCGGTCTCAGTGTTGTTTGGGGAGGAAACTTCGAGTTCAGCACGCACGTTGCCTGTAGTCGTAGGACCTAAGTTATTAAACGTGACTTGTAACATTTATGTTCTTTGTTCTATAGTGCTTATAAAAGTTTTAATGTTTTAGTGTTTTTTTTAATCTAATTATTGTAGGATGACGCCATAACATAGTGGTATAATTAATTTTTGCTTCATCAAATCTTTCCTCCGCTGAAATAATAATATTATCATTTGCATCAATGGTGAAGGAAAACATCGCGAGGAAAACTGCATGTCTGAACGACGCGGTGTGAAGTCCGCCAACCCGCACTGGGCCAGCGTGGCGGACTATGGCCTAATCCCCTCGCATTTAGGGGAGGTACTTGCCCAACAGTGGGACATTAAAATGGGCTGGTATTGTTATTTATTATAAATAATAAAAGAATGTGTTCGCTGTAGAAAATTGATCTCAAAATGATTTTCAACCTTCAGATTTTGCTTGTCACAAAATATTAAGCTGGACTTATCAGATGTGTATTCAACCTTGTGATGAGACCCCGACCTCGCCCGTCACTGGTTGAAAATCTGTCACAGTGTTTACGGTTGTATTAAAAGGAGAACAGACAGTGTTTGAATTTCGTTCAGACCATGTTTAAAACAGTTGTAGCGCTTTTAGCTGTTAGCCATGCAATTATAGCACCTTTTTTAATACAGCTTTTTACACCTAATTTTGGTTTTGTAATCATATAATTTTATTTTTGTCATAAACTAAGTGTCCAAATTTTGACAGCAGCTAAGACAAGGGTTTGACATACCAAACGAGATTCGCAAATATGCAAGGATTAAATTATAATCATTTCAACTGAACGCATTTCGTCTATCTTGTAAAAAAAAAACATGAAAATACTCATCTCTATTTTCAAATTTAAATCGAACCCGAGAGATCTGAAACGAAATCATCAGAGCAAACTAGGAAGGTCACGTATACACTGATCCGCTATCTGGTATTGATTGACAGTATGACAAAATCAAAGGGATATTTTTAGTCCCGGCAGGCGAGGGTTGACCCGCTGTTGACGGCCGTTTGTGACGCAGGAGAGAACCTTCAGTTTAATATTTTAGTGCGCTCTGCGTATCGAAAAATACATTAAGAGTATCGGCTTTTAATGAGTTTGTGAAACGAACGGTACAGTCTAGTGGTCGAAAGCGTATACTGGGTTATTCAAACTAGTAATCACTTAAAAAGCAAATTTAAAATAATGCAAAAAAAAAAACTAAGAAATTTTATTTTTTTGCATATTTTGGCTTGGCATCGCACCCCGTCCATTAAATTTACTATTCAAAGGCTATATAAGCTAATTTGTTATATTATATACAATTATGTTAATTATACTATATTTATAAGGGCGCTATAGTTCAGTGGTAATTCAAAATAATCAATATGATGCGAAATATTACTCGCCAAATAATTATTCAAATTAAATAAAATCGGTCATACGATTATCAATGGCACTAAAAGATTTCCATATCACAAATATTTCCATTTCATTCGCGAAAATAAATAAATGAGTTTATGATAAAAACAAATTATTAGTTATGAATAACATGTTGCAATGTTGTGAAGTGTTTGTGTGTAAATTATTTTGATGTAAACATTATCGATGTTATCGACCTTGTGATATTTGCATGAATGAAATAGGTGATAAGTATTTATTGAACTAATTCCTAGAAAGTAAACTAATCAGTAGACATCTTTGTGTATAACATCAAAACCCTTGACCGAATCATCGAAGGGAGAGACGGCAACTAAATACATTCCAAATAGTTTCAATTAAAAGTATTTTTTTTATTACATTATATGCAAGTATTTGATCTCGATCTCATCTGATGGTAAGTGACGATGAGATCTACGATGGAGCATACTTCCCTAGGTAGGAAGGCGGCAGTAGATCGAGACGCTACATTCACTAGGCACATGCAGCGCAGCTGATCTGACCCGCCATCCATGAATGGCAACACCGAACATCATGCCGGAACACGGCTAGGCCGTTTGGCGACATGGCTTTGTTCAGTGGGTGGTGACTATCCACGACCGAAGCCTACCACCAGTAAAAGTATCCCGTAGTGAGACAGACATACTAGTTTTGATATAGTAATAAAATAAGTCGGTTAATAAAAGTAAACACCATAATACAGGTGATACAGAAACGGTATACTAACTATTTAACCTGTATATAATAGCGCATTTGTAATCATTATGTGACGTCACAATTTTGATATATCATTTTATTTTTAATTTTTTTTTTGAATCGTCCTATCGTAGTTCTGATTTCACATAAAGACTACGAAGGCGCTATAGAAGCGCTGGTTCAAAGGTTAGTATGTATACACTATCTGAATCATTCTGTATATACATCACCGTGACTATGAAGCATGAAGGCATAGGCAGAGCAGCGTGTAGCATAACCAAATTTCAGTGGTATTATATATATTTGCTCCTAAATGTCCTGTTGGGCACACTCAGGCCACTCTGACTCAGATACGAATTGGCGGACTTCACACGTATTTCGAAATAAATTTCAGCGACGATACGATGTTCACCGCTCAGAAAATGATACCCAAAAAGCCGAGTCTAGCGTTTGAACCTGCAGCGCTTATTTTCAAGTACTGCTTTTGTTACGTGGCAAATATAAAAAAAAAATATCTAAAGAATTGAAATAAAACTATTTTTAAGGATTTTATCGCGTTTATTTTTCGTTTTTACGTTCCCGACGTTTCGGCTGCTTTACAGCAACCATGGTCACGGGAGGACTGAGGTGGTGGACGTCCAGGTGTCATAGTTAGAATAAAATAGTAGCATTGAAATAAACTAGTTTTATTTCAATGTGTAGTATTCGCGTAAATATAAGAAATCAATATATCTAAAGAAGATAATTAATTAGTGTACTGAACAAAAACATTCCATCCATATTACATACACTCTTATCATGAGTCCTACCTAACAATGGGTTACCTACATTAGTACTAGGAACTCACCTGATTATTCCGTAATATTCCATAGCGATAAGTTCAATATTAATCTGACTCACACAGGTTATTGTTCTAAAAAGAGATTATGATGCGCAGTTAACCTTAAAATACATTTCGTTATCCGAGTCGATTAGTTTTAGTTATTTTAAACCGACGACGAAACATTGCAGGAATACCGTTAAAATGTATTCACCTTTTTAACTGTGGATTCTAGATTACATTAGTCAGTAACAAGGTTGCTGTTATTTTTTTTAATGCATACTAATATTAAAAAAAACTGTTAATAAACAGCGAAATATTTTACAGAATAGCTTATATAATAATAAAAAAGCTATTACCAATTTAAAAAAACTAAAACAGTACAATGAATGTAAAGTGACCCCACACAAAATAAATGATATGATTATGACTGGCCATCACGATCGCGACAATTAGACGAATAAAGCAACAATTTATACATTAGCTACAAAGTACTTAGAGCATACGATACGTTATGTCCGATCAATGGTTGTACAAAAATCGTATGGTATAATATAAAATATTTTTACGATAGTGCCGCAGACATTGGCCAGACACATCCGTGAAACGGTACACTCGATTTGTGATGACGGCTTCTGTCTTCACTCCGAGGATTGTTCATGGAAATCGAACTGAGTACGACTCCTCGGATTTTATTACCAGTTTTATCTTGTTACCTGAGGACATAATACATTCTTGTAAAGGGTATCCGAAGAGATAATGACGCCAGTTTGAATATTATCGCTGAAAATGACACTTTTAAAATTGCCATGGGTTATTTACAAATTTATTTTTAAATCATTGTTGTGTAGGAAATTTATCTACCAGGCAATCAAGTAAATCGTAGAAGCAGTTTTCCCCAAAATTCATGGACAGTTTTTTTTTTTGTTATAACATGGCATTTTTTTTTATTTTTTTTTTTATTACTTTATAGGCAAGTATTTGTTCTCGTCTGAAAACTGTGTCATTGATATTTTTTGATGGCTTCATGACATGAAAAATATATAAAAAAATGTTTTAAAGCTTTGGACTTTGTAACTATTATGATAAAGTACCTGCCTGCCAAATATAGGGAAGTACTCAACACTACTGTCATGTATCTACTAAATCTATAACAAAGTCACATCCACTAAGGCAGTGGTGGCAAACCTTATGTTAATCCAAATTAGCATGTCATTTGACTCTTTCTATTTTGACGTTGATTTATCTGTCATATATTTTTTTTATATTTTTTATTATCTGTAAACATTTGAAAAAGAGATGGTGGTCAGATTGCATGGTTCAGTGTGTGTGTACAGAAAAATCCAAGTTTAATATAATAAATCCAGTAATATAATTCAGTGATTTCAGCCATCAAAAGCACGATAAGGCCATCTATAAAATTCAACACCTTTCTTAATTTAGATGCCATCTTACAAAAACATAAAAACCTATCTCTGATGCCCAATCTTTATGCATCAACATGTACTCGTTACGGTAGCCTGTTCACTAAGATATTTGCTACTATAACCTTTAATGTAGACAAAAAAAAAACGATTAGGTGCTGAAATTCCTCAACCAATGCCGTGCCCAAATAATTTTCTCGGATATTTCTTGGCCATTGGTGCAGTGCCATTGGTTCGCCATCCCTGCACTAAGTAATCACGATTTAACATTAATCTGCACGTGTTTTGGGTATAAACCCAAAACAATGCGCTCGTAACGATCGCGTTGGTTTACGTTATCGTAAGTGCGATTTACGTAAACCGAGGCATTTATACATTTATTAGCTTTTCATTTGCTTTGTCGGAAGCTGAATATTGTGACCAGCCGCTGGCAGACGGATTGCAACCTTGGTTCAATCGGTTTTAGTGCTTTAGTGATTTGGATATCGTGGGAAACTGAAAATGAGATTCGCACAAGGAACCCGCAATGATGAGAAAGTGTTAATTTCTATTGTCGAACGCGGCAACGCAAACGGAGCTTCGGGTGCGAGTTTTTTCGTAAGTGAAACGTACACTTCATAGTTTGCGTAGGTTGGTACTTATAATTTTGTATATCAAATTTCCTAGGTAAACTTTCTTATTCTTCTAAAAACCGGTCAGCTAGGTCCCAAGTTCCATTTTAATTTAATTATGTTGGCAACACATTTGTATTGCCACATATCAACGTGCCCACTTGAATCGTTAAACAAGCCATTGGTGCGGTAATTTGCACCGGTTGTCCACTGTACGGGAACGTGGAGAGAACTTTTTTATTTTTGACATTCAATAACAGGAAAAAAAAAAAAAACCAGAAATCTCTTCGATTTTTAAAATTGAAATTAGGAACACCTCTTCACCACTTCCAATGATTCACGCCATCAGTTTGTTTACACCGGCAGTTGCTATAAAATTTAATTGGGCCACACGTGGATCGTTACGTCGAAAGGGCTGGCTGCAGCGAGACTGGGTTACCGATGACGTCATTAGCGCCCTACATCTACTGCCAGATTATTTTGGTTAGGTTTTTATTTTTATATAACGCACACACATTTTAGTTGCAGTTTGGTCGATTACGAAATGTGTACCATTATTATGTACGAAGTGTATTTAAACCGTTCAAAAAAGATTGATTTCAACAAATAATTGCGTATTTTTGAAGAAATACTTATCTCCATCTCGCATTAGGGAATGGAAATAAAAAATGTGTACATAACATACACAAAAGTAATCAAAAACATGTTCTTAGTGCTTAAAAATACTGGCCATATTTTATAAAAAGAAAAAGTAAAAGTTTGATGTTTATAAAGTCGATATTTGTGTTTCTTTCAGTGTCTTTGAAAGCTTAAGATAATTTACGTGCATGTTTGTTACGGTCTAGTTGAAGCGCAATATCCTTATCACCTTGTTTTGATGATGATTCCGTTTTCAAACAAATTAAATCTATTTAAGTCTGTTATGAGTCCAACCACTTGTGCTAAAAAGGTAACTGCACATTAAAGGTGCGATAAATAAAAATAAATAAACAATAAACATAGCACAAGCATGGATTATATACGTCATCGGACTTAAGTCGCAGAGAAATGACGTCACTGTTATGTAAACGCCGCAATTTTTAATCTCCACGCGTACTAGGGTCTCTATATACGATGTAACCGTAAATCAATGGGTGTAACAATAATAGTTTAAATATTTTTCAACGCACTTGCTCGTAAAGTGGCTCTTATTGCACCGATTTTAGGTTTATAATACAACTTATGATACATGCGAGCTTTTCATTTTATATTACCGCTTTTTTTTTTTATCTTGTCAAAGAGGTAGCTTGTTTAGTTCGCCGCCTTTTCCTGATATTGGTAGCTTCAGAACAGATAAATTCCTTTTCCTTGGCGTTTTTATTTGGTTTTACCACCATTTATCCGCATGAAAGCTTTTAATTTTTAATAGTTCCTCAGTTTAAATTCCGAACGCAACATCATTTTCAAACATGGATTACATAAATTCTACTTTTTATTTTTTAAATCATACGCCTTGCATGATCATTATATTTAGATATGCTATTACTTTATGTGAAGGGTATAAAGGTCAAAATGAATGACATTTCACGCTGCGGCAAATTTCACGCATACGCCTAGCTTTGCGGTGGTAGTAATTTATATTTAGTCGAGTCTGCCGCCCCTTATGACGTCAACGCTGACATTTGGGTTTGTATGTGGCAACGATGTCTATTCTAATAGCCAGAGTGAATTATTGCTAATAAAATAATAGACACGTCAGTCATGTTGCGTGACAGATTGAGTTTTTTTTTCGGTACATAATGATAAATATTGAGGTAATTTGTAGACGCACCTAAACACTTGATTTAAAAGACTTTGCGTGTCTATTAGTGGTTAACGTTTTCGGTCAATTGTACTTGTAGACCATATATGACGTATTTATAACTCAGCTGAATACATTAAGCACCGTTTTAATTAATGAAATTATTAAAACAAAGTCATTGGCTGAGTAATTTAAAAAAAAGTAGAAGACATCAAAATATAATAAACATTACAATGAAAGAAAATTCGATTGAATTTACAGTCATTGAATCTCCTCGGAGACAAGCAATAGGAATATAAACATTTGAATACATCATTTGTATACCTATTTATGACAAAAATAGTATTAGGAACACCTTCCCACAAATTTTCCAACCACACCTTTGAGGCGTGGTAGAAGTAATATGTCTTTGGCATATGACCTCATGGAATATCACGAATGTCACGTCTTCAAGGAAAACCCTTTGCACGTGATACCGCGATGACTAATCGTTTATGTACCAAAGAATAGGTATATGTTTA
The DNA here is from genome assembly GCA_905333125.1 of Pheosia tremula. Lineage (NCBI taxonomy): Eukaryota > Metazoa > Arthropoda > Insecta > Lepidoptera > Notodontidae > Pheosia > Pheosia tremula. The sequence goes on along the minus strand of HG995405.1, from coordinate 3,006,438 downwards.
ACAAAGCGCCTCCGACCCATATATGCCAACAACAATCAGATGCTAACAAGAAACGATTTCCCCGTGAAAAAACATTTAAGAGGAAAATTTTGCGGGATTTTTTCTATGAAATGCTGCACACGAAGATGTTTCGGAAGTTAATCAGCTTTCGTGTAAATATTATTGATAGTTTGGCATAAATAATGCCAAAAGATTAAATAAAGTATCTTCGTGTCTTCAGTACGAACGCATAAAACAAATAGGTAGAGTACTTGAGAGTTAAATCTACTCACTTTGTCAAAACTTGTGATACATAAATCTTAAAAATAAATAATTCTTGTAAAAATAAGTTTGTGACTGACCATAAAAAACGGAGATCGTTATTAATTGGGTCTTAAAGACATTTAAAAGTTTACATGGCAAGTTATTAGCGAAATTAAATTAAGTGTATTTACTTACATGGGATTTTGTGTGGTGCCAAATCTGAAAAAAAATACAATCATTATATATATTTCAAGATTTCTATAGCTCCGAGGTTTGTAAAGTCGACGAAGCAAAACCTTGCGCGTACTTGGAGATAGAGCGACTGATATTGGAGAGTCAAGGATTCGTGGAAGCAATTTTAATATGCATCATAGTTGGATGTTACACAATGGATATTTTATTTAACACCCATTGCTTTAGGCAGACTTGTTTGCCAGCCTGCCTTCAGATTACGTCAAGCAAAATCCTCAGGTTTGCTATAAATACAACATCCTACGTCTTTGGATACCAAATGGGTACAAACACATCGGTATCACTTCAAGCATTCCAGATACGAGCTGAAAATATATTGAATACAACATAATTTGTGCAATCCAATGTAATGATGATTCACCGAATTGAACTGTACTGTATCCAGATGGTTCTATTATAAATCATAAACGGGATGTACATACTAAATGCAAACAAAATATATAGAAGACGCGCAGTCTGGTGAGATAGATCGTTTTATGTTTGATCTGCAATAAAGTTTAGTAAGACCCCATAGATGTGCGAATCTTATTCTCAAATCTAAGACAACTTGCATGTCTAAGAGAACCTAACTCATTCTCGACAGGTGTGTGAAGTTCGACAACTGGCACTTGACCAGCGTGGCGAACAAAGGCCTAAATGCCCCATGTCAAATGAACATTGAGGGTAGGTACCTCTGCTCAAAAGTCGGACTTTATAAGGCCTAATTACTATTATAAGAGCCTAAAAAAGATCTGCGTAAAGCTATACATGAACGGTCAGAAACATTACACCCAGCTGGCCTCTTAACTTTTTTCATTTGAATGAAACAGGCCCGTGGAGCCGTCGCCCAAGCCATGGTCTTGGGGCTAGATATTGCAATGCGAAAATGACTATAAAAGTCATGTAATAAGCAATGATGTTCTTTTGTTCTCCTATTGGAAACGGACAATGTTATAAGCTGGATTGAAACAGAACGAAAAGATTGGAAAAATAACAGCAATTACCGACGCCGACGCGCAGTCTGAAGAGATTTATACATTATGTATGTTATTAATATCTTTCCAAATGGAACCATTACCCCGTAAACGTAATGTACGGATGTAAAGCAATTTGTTCTTTCGGTACAGATTTTATTGCGTTACGGCTTTCAGAATCAGCTGATGTTCAAAAATAATTGGTTGAGTGAAAGCTCAAATTCGGATGAAGGTTTGTAATATCTTTTAGCATTTTGTTCGTCTTTGACAATAATGCTTGCCTACTCATGACGCAAAGGTTTTTTTCTTCTATAAGTAAATAAAATGTCTATCAATTAACGTCCCGTAGGTAGTTATTTTTAAGGATTAAATTTGGATGGAAAATAAATAAGTAGTAGTGAAAATATTTCTTCAACACGTTACTTAGTTTGTCTCGTTTCTTTGTTATAGTTGAACATAAGTCTTACCTCTGACATTTCTCAGTTCCTAATGATAATTTAATTCATTCAATAATACATTAATGTTTTCATGTCTTCCTAGGCTTTGTTTTACACTGCGTAGTTGTCAATCTAAGAGATTTAAATAGACAATATTCATAAATATTTATTCTGCCAGACGAATGTACTGTTTACTACGCATTTACCGGTTACAAAATAACATCAAGAAAGCTATCTTCACTTTGAAAACGTGTTCTGGTTTCCAAAATAAACATGCATCTGTATTCTAGGAGCAGAAATGGCTTGAAAAAACTGTAACAGTATACATCTAAATAAACGCGTTCAAAATATTGAAATAAAACTAATTTTACAGATTTTATCGCGTGGTCACGGAAGGGCCATGGTCGCTGTAGAGCAGCCGAAACGTCGGGAACGTAAAAACGTAATAAGTATACATGCAATAAAATCTGTAAAATTAGTATTAAGAAAAGCATCCTAATTTCAATAGAGAAGATGGCTGGGTGCTACCACCGACTTGGGATCCAGGAGTAAACATCATAAAATCCAAAATCAAGCGTACCATTGCAAGACCTCAAGACACAGGGAGCTCTTTCTGCGTAGTTCGGACCGCAAGTGACAACTAAATATGAGGGTCAAACTATGACACTAGGACGTCAACCACCTCAGTCCTTGCTGTAAAGCAGCCGAAACGTCGGGAACGTAAAAACAAAAATAAACGCGATCGAATCCTTAAAAATAGTTTTATTTCAAATTAGTATTATTTCAATGTGTAGTATTTGCGTAAATATAAATATCAATACGCGTTAAAAATACTTAGTTTAGTTGTACAACTTTTTTTGTTAAAAAGACCCTTGTGAATAGGTCATTAACCTTTCAATAAATGTTATCAAGATACATTTACTGAACTGTAATGTTAGTTTTACTACTTTATATGCAAATGTCCAATAGATACGCAGTAATTAAAATATATGTATATGAGGTTTACGGACTTCCTTAACTGCGTACGTAATTATACAATCTATTAGCTCAGACGAAACGGGAAATTGACATATCAGTTTATGGATTTATTATAATCTAATATTTATGGGCTTTTAAGATAGATAACTAGGTATTAAAACCACCGTTAGTTATTAGTGGAAACACTATATAAGGCTATGATGTGATTTCTCTTCCATACGCGAAGATTTCCATTAACCAACGAGTGAAAAGCCATCGTACAATTGGATTATGATACCGAAAAATAATTAAATTTGTAATAAGGCAATGATTACACATCACTTATGGAAAATATATCACACAAAGATCGATAATTGTAAAAGCGTAACAGATGACTTTTAAGGGGTCCTCAAATCACCTATTGATGAAGTAATATACGTATCATACGTTATAATAATTTCATGAGACTAAATCGAAAATAATCAGTACAAATATTTGACTGTCGTAAACGTCAAAATAATTTGCACACAAGCCAAAAGGTAACGCAAAGAAAAATGGGATAACAGAAATAGTTTCCAAGAATTCTTAAACTAGGACTCTTAATTTTATTTGACTATATGTTATTAGAAACGCGTGGGCTTATGACAGTTCCAGTGGACCTCCACGAACCTAGCCAGACAGTCTGAGATGTCGCTGGTCCGGAAATAAATAAGACGTCATTGCTATCATTTATTTCAACGCCGGTGTCTGTACGAATAAACAATCGATGATCTTTAGTTTGTGTAAGGCTTAGTACAGACACCCACATTTTGGCCAACACTGACCAAAATTATCGCTCGGTTGTATGTACCTATTTATGCAAGTAATATCGTCGATTTATAATATCGAAAATGTGTAGTTCAAGTGTTCATTGCTTCATTTTCTACAAAACCAGATCGGGACGTGACTTAAACTGAAAAAATCTGGCAAAAAACTCGATGGGCTTGTTTTTTTATAAACAGCGATTTTATCGCGATTTATTTGTAAAAATACCTGCAGACTACGCTTGCCAACGACGCACCATAGGTAAAGGACCCACACTAGTAGTAATCAAGCATTACATTCACTCTGAATAGGTAATCATGAAATCAATAAGCAATAACGCGGTGTCGTGTTTGGCTTATTAATGCTAAAGCTAAAAATCGATACTCCCAAGTCGCCGGTGTGCTCTAGCCTTAATTTAATAAAAATAAGACCAGTGACAGGGAGTTTCATCGGCTCCAATATCGTACATTTGATGTGAAACGTGTGCAAATCCCGACAGTTTCCAGATTATTCCACGTCTAGTTTGTGCTTCTATATATTGCGCAAATGGCCGCCCGGTTGATAGCTTTATCATAAAATGTGTTATACATTTCATTAGCACTATGAGTATATTTGTTTTTTTTTGGCGTTCTGGGTTTCCTCATTTTTATGTTGAAGTGGGTGTGTTAAATCTTTATTGCAACCTTGTTTCCGTAGAAAATGTTTTTGAACACGTACAAAAAGGTAATAAATTTCCAAAGAAGGTTGCATACAACGTTTCACGGTCTTAGTTTAACGTTTCGTGTGTGTATTGGATTGCTGAGAATTTATTAGTTTTGCCTCGCTAAGGTTCAGTTCAAGTTCAAGTCATGCTGTGTGTTTTAACGAGGTCAGCCCATGTTGCCTTTCCGACCTCCACTTTTAAAAACCGGCACTAGTTTAATTTAAATTAATACTGACGCTACGAAAACCAATCGTTTCAGGAAGCAATGTATTTAAGGTAACAGTTAAATACATTGTATCGTACTTAAGTATACGTAGAGAGTGATAAAATAAAAATTATTTTTGGTGAAACTAATTTTAAAGTCTTGGTGAATACCGGAAACGGTATATATTACGGTTCTTCAAATGGACTTTTGAAGGTGATCGCAGGTGCATTATTATCTTGTATAATAATAATACCTGTATTATATTGTACAGTCAAGTTCAACTTGAATAGGTATTGACTTTTAAGGAACATTCCAGATGTTGCTTATGTCGAAGTTGTATCGTAGTTTACGATTGCAATGAAAAATATAAATTATTTGATTTGAAATTATTATTGTAATGTTTAATATTTAGTTACTAATACCTAAGAACTGACGCAATTTCAGTATATCATGAATCATTCACGATAAATGAACACATAGCTGAACACACAAAGTAGGTTCACCATACACGTGAATCAAAAACGTGATCAGAATTAAATTGGAATATAAATGTATAACGTCAATATAGCGGCATTGCCAACTCGACTAGATATTCAGATGTTCTATCCAAAATGGTGTTAAGGTTTTAAGGCGTTGAGATTACTTGAGATATAGCGACTATCCTTATATTGATTACTATCCTACCCTTATGTTTAGGCAAATACTACACATTGAAATAAAACTAATTTTAAAGATTTTATCGCGTTTATATTATCAAACTATGACACTAGGACATCAACCACCTCAGTCCTCCTGTAAAGCAGCTGAAACGTCGGGAACGTAAAAATCATAATATAAACGCGATAAAATCCTTCAAATTCGTTTTATTTCAATAACCATCCTTATTGAAATAAAACTATTTTTAAGGATTCTATCGCGTTTATTTTTTGTTTTTACGTTCCCGACGTTTCAGCTGCTTTACAGCAACCATGGTCACGGGAGGACTGAGGTGGTTGACGCCCTAGTGTCATAGTTTGACGGGGGTGCCCTCATATTTAGTTGTTACTTACCTTAAAAATAGTTTTATTTCAATGTGTAGTATTCGCGTAAATATAAGAAATCAACTATCCTTATGTTGTATTGAATTTATATAGCACAGTTTTAGAGCCTCGGTGCCTTATAATAATAACAATAAACTTTATAACTCTGTGGTCATAGTATTTGTGTATAATATTATTTACTACGGTATGGTAAAACTGTGTCTTCTGACAGAGCACCGTTAGTATTAAAAGCTTATTGAGAGCATGTTACTTATATAACACAAAAATAGTAGTATAGTTTTCGGTGTTTATTTTCGGTACGTTTAAATCAGATATTATTAAATAAATGAATTAGTTTGAAGAAATAAATAGTTGTGACTATCTGTCCCGGTAGACGGTGTCCTGCCAAAAAAGTACCTTCTCTTTTGTTTTTCGAACTCTCCAATTTATTGGACAACTTTTTGTTTTCAAAAGGTTCACGGATTTCGCCATAACCAAAATCAATCAGATTTGTTCAACCGTTTACATCATTTTCTTTTTATTATATAGATTTTATTAGCGAACTTTCCATTCATATCATTTTAAAATAGCTGACCCATTTTATGAATATTTTTTTTGACATCGTCAGGCAATGGTCCGTTAAGTACGTAGCGAGGCATTTAATTTAAAGATCATTCAGCACAATCCAGTATATCTTGTATTGTCGCTGGATCATTTCCGAGTTTACCATATACGGTAATCAATGCAGTTATAAAAATGTCGTGACAATAACTTATCATAATAGCCATATTCCTATCAACACGTGGATGTAGCTATAGCAGTCAATTTCTTAATTCTATAAGAATCTTTATGCTTACGCTGATACAACTCATATTTGCCTGCATCTGAAGCAATAAACTATTTACGAGTTGTACCACAATATTGCATTGTGTGTACGTCAAATTCAACGTAACCAATATAGAACATTTCGGGGTTTGCTATTAATTTTAACATCAATTTTATGGTTTGTTTTCATGCAAAAAATTCATGATAATTTTGCTCGTAGGCGTTGGAATTTACGTGTTAGTTTTGTTGCAACAGTGTTCATTGAAGTACTTATAAGTATACTATTTCTTAGTACGAGATATCGTGACGACCACGAGCGCTCTGTCAAGAGTGATACAACATAGAAAAATATTTCTTATTTGCTTATCGCTCGTAAAATCATGCCCGCCTTTTTCTAGTTCGTATAAAACAAAATATATCACCTATATTTAATAAAGATTTCGAAACAACGAATCTAAATCTAACACAGGTTTTTATGAAATTTGATTTCAACTGAAACAACCTAAGTTTTGTGAGAACCCGGAAACACTAGCTGTTTCTAGCTCATGAAACTAGTTTATAAACAAGGTTGATATAATCGATGTTTTGACCCCACTCTCGTAATGTGGTTACCGTACCACATTTTATAATCCAAATATTTACAGATAATTTTTCGATGTTAAAAAAGTTCGAGTGTTCTCAAGGACCTATTTCATTTTCGAACACGGAAGTATAAATACGGAAGATGGTCGTTGGAAATTGATATTATACAAAGTGTATTATCTACCTAAAATAGATGTTCATGAGTGATTGATTGGTTTACAGTGGATAATTTAGGCTCTGCTAATGAGGATTTTTGTGCCTGAAAATATTTTGTTTTCATGAGAATGTTGTATTTTTGTTTTTATTTTGTACAGAATTATGTTTTTATTGTAAAGCCTTAGTAACGTGGACTACTTATTGAAAGTATGGTTGCTCGATTAAAAACATTAGACTCTAGCCAAACTACCATAGCTCTACTCAAATTAATTAGTGATTACTCTGTTTTATTGGATACAACTGAAAGCTACTTATGTATAGACCGAAACAGTCTCACCCCCAATTTGGAGATCCACAATCGGTCCTACGTTTTCTTTTGAAAAATGCTTTATATTGCAATTGTAAATTATATATTTATTTGAAAGAAAAGTATGGTAACACCAGTTTCTTTATCCCATATTAAGAACATTTTGTTTATTTATTTAACAAGCAGGTTTTGAACACAACACGTTAACTGTTATCATTGACGTCAATTTGTATTTGTAATTTGTTTTTATTATTTCTCTACCATACATTTCACTTATACACGAGGGTTCTCAGCTACTGTTCTTTTTCTTCTTCCTGTTTATGGTATAAGATAACTGGCACACAGGCCTTTGCCATGTGTTCCGGCCTTTAGATGATAAAATCTATGGTGATGTGGACGAATTTTGAAGAAACTTGCGTGTCAGACGACAGGCTTTTAGGGTAGCTGCTTTCTGTATGAGTGTGTGGGAGGCTTTAAGGATTTGAAGTGTTCTAAGATTAGATTGGAGGATGCACGGGAAGACGCATATGGTGAAAATGCCCATGGGTATACTTTTAACTGTACCTACTAGCCATTGCCATATTTCTGTAGCCAGGTCTATGTACTTTAGTATTTTCTCTGTGTGTGTAAGGAGAAATTTATGGGTGTTGCTTACCGCTATGTCTATGATAAATAAAATTTTCTTAATTTTGTCTAATATTGTCATGTCCGGTCTATTATAATGTATGGTTCTATCGTTGTCTGATAATAGATAATAATAATTATAAATTATTTATGATCAGGCAAGTAGTTGATACAACTATTAAATGTTTGTATTCTGTAACTGTTAACAAGGTTTCATTTATTAGTTTAAAAAAAAAATATTCATAATAAAACCTCCATAAATTATAACTCTTTATTATTATCTCCCGCCAGACCATTTCGCGTGACTTGTTGCTTCATTTGATATGTTGCGCTTCCAACCTTCGATGCTCTTTAAACATCTGTCCAAACAGGAGTCATTGAAACATTGATGCAGACACAATCAACATTCATTTCAACGGACAATGAAGCCCGTGTCTGTTGTCAACGTGTAGAAATTAGTAAAAGGTGTTGCAATATGGGTGAATAATGTAAATTGTGACGTATACATTGGGTTCCAAACTACGTCATTTTCATAGATAAATAGGCTTCAGCGGTAGACGAGTGTTGATTAATAAGTTGAATGAGTTGAAACTTGTGACGGTGTAGGTGGTAACGTGAAGGATGTTTCGTTTTTAGTTCATTCTACTTCACTTATGAAAAATATGGCTTTTTGTTCTTATTCTCAAAATGTTGAAAGAAATTATTAAATTGAATAAATACTGTTTTTAATTTATATATTAGAATTATTAAAACATTATTTATTAGAAAATATTAAATTGGGTGATGCGTGATTGGTACCAACATTTTTAAGATTCATAACTTATCTGTTCTTTTAATATTCAAACATTAACTCCCGAATTTATAGACATTTTATAACTTTATCATATATCATATAGTATGCGTACATGAGTTTTGATTTGCGCAGTACTATATGACGTTTGATAAAGTTATATAACGTCTATAAATGCATGGGCTACGATTTAACATTATCACAGGTATTTCTATGAACCAAAATATTTAATTTCGATAGTAATCTACCTAAGTAATTTTCCTCCATTAACCTTGCTCAAACTAAAGCACTATTCTCAAATTTCTAGTTATTTTTAACGCCATTACGAAGCACTTTTCTTTTTAAAAATCCTTTGTAATACCATTCTAAATTTAAATCGCAATATCTAAACCTAATCTATCATAATATATCATTTTTAATATTTCGGTCATGTTTTATCGCGAATCCAAGTCACGTCTTGTCATTGTGCCGACAATCAGTTTTAGGTCAAACGTATGATGCCAAATCACGCGGTCACATATACACCATCGAAATCCGTTTAAATGTCAAAGATCCCGTGGCCTTCTTAATACCGGTTGACACAGGAATATGACTAGAAAGAACTGTCCATTATTAGCGAAAAAGTTATTTCATCTTTTTTTTATTACATTATGGACAAGTATTTGATCTCGATCCCACCTGATGGTAAGTAACGATGAGATCTACGATGGAGTATACTTGCCTAGAAGGTAACTGTTCACTATCGACTTCTCTATTCTGAACTCGGATTTATGTTATTTTAATTGTAAATCCAACCGACCAATCAATTCATATTGTAGAGGCCAGATCACCCATTAACCAAATCCATGGTTGTAATGACTGTCCATTTAAAACACCAGGCTCGTTGCAATAAATTTAAGCGTCGTGTGAGTTTAATACGAACACTTTTTCAATCTGGCAATAAATCTTACGCATTTTAGAAATGTTACCATCGGTCGATGTTTTGATTCCGTCTAGTTTATTTTATTACGATGGCAATATTAAGATCTGCGGCATCTTCGCTCCACAAATATATTGTATCATTTAAATTTCTGAGAATCTTATATGATTATATTGAGAGCGTGTTCCGTAAAGAATCTGTGGTGTTCCATATTCGATTACCTTCGCTTTAGTATTGGGGTGACCTAAAAACAATCCGTTGTGCATCTAACTACGCTTTCAGATCTTTGTATAATATCATCAGCCGTCCGACGTTGGAAACATCAAAGATATACTCCGGCAATCGTACATCTACTGTTGATAGTCTTGGTCTGTTTTATATTCCGAGGCCATAAGGTCTATTATTTCATCCATTGATGTTTCTACAAAAGCAAATTATAGATTGGGTAATCGTTATCACATATTGATGTTGGACGCAAATTTGGCGAAAGCAGGAAGCTGACCCATTTCTTTCGAGACTCACATTTGGCTTTGACGTCAACGTGACGTAATTGGAAACTCTCGAAAGTTTCTGTTCCATAACAAAGATAATATTGCGTAATAAATGTAATGTATGTGTATAATATTGATCAATGGTGATGGCTCGTTCAGAGTGGCCGAATAATAGATACTAGATGATTTACATTATAGTTATTACATTGACCGTGTAACATTTTCAATATAACTATTGCTAGATTACGTAAGATACTACTTCAAAATGTTAATTGATGTAAATCACTCTATACTTGAAATAAAACTATTTTTTACTATGACTAAACTATGACACCAGGACGTCAACCACCTCAGTCCTCCCGTGACCATGGTTGCTGTAAAGCAGCCGAAACGTCGGGAACGTAAAAACAAAAATAATAGCGATAAAATCCTTAAAAAATAGTTTTATTTCAATGTGTAGTATTCGCGTAAATATAAGAAATCAACACTCTATACTTGTTTCAAGAAGATTCTTTGTCAGGCGCAGGTAGCCGACGTTTGGTTGCCATGCTTTTCATGTTCCAAATAATGAACCCAACGCTTCATAAATATCCCTTCTTTGGCATCTCTTCACCGATATGCAAACAGTTGATGCACACTTATGTTATGTTGTTACAAAACTGCACGTTCATACAAATTTAGCCATTATGTTGAAGACGACACGTAAAAATGTTTTCAATATTACACTTCCCTCACCTGCAAATTTTAAGTTTGTTTTTAGAAAATGTTGTCCCAGACTACAGACGATATATATCTGTGTGAATGAAGTAGCAACATATAGCTCCGTCTGGGTTGTTTCATTTGGCATATTGTGCATTTGGCGGCTATTCAAACCGAATCCATGAATATTGGAGCCAAATAAACAACGTGTTTGGTCCAGACCACTAGATATGTAAACACATTATGACTAATGGACTGGAATTTTCTTTTGATTAACGAAAAAACAAACAAACAAATATTACGTGTTTTTAATTTAAATTACTTCAACTTTACAGCTTCACTGCAAAGAACACTAAATATAATATGAAAACTCTCAGTAAATATAGAGGTAAATTTTTGATTAGTTAGCCTGATACATCTTGGAAATGACACTAATTTCTATTAATAAAGTTAATTCCGTGATAACAGACAACCCTTCTGCTATGGCCCTAAGTGTTACCATTTAAAACGTAACTGTTATAGCGGTAAATAGATTTTCCATTTACAGCCGCGTCTATTCCGATCTTTACAACTATAATTATTGGCTGTAAATTCTGCCTGTAAACGTTCATCGCTGTTCCGTTAACACTGACCATATCCGCTTTCATATAAATCTTATTAAACTGCATTTGTAACTGATTTGTCCTTCAGTGTTATTTTAGGAGACTATTATATAACAAACATGTAGAACACTAGTTATTCATCTCTATCGTCGTTCCAAAACAAAGCCTGCATTGAATGGTACCTATTTGAGTTTTGTTTAAGTAAGTAGACTTGGGAAATTTGGGACGTGTACTGGTACTATAGAGTCAAAGTCATATCGGTTATTTCGTATAGGCCTACGGGGGCACTTACAAATTGTCATTAACATTTTTGTTCTTAACTCTACAACCGAATCGGAACGCGACTTCAACTGAGACGATTCGGCGAGAAACTCAGCGAGCTTGTCTTTTTTTAAAGCCATTATTTTTACATAAACAATATAAACGTAAGCTCCAGTGTGTTGCCATGCGAGGCGCACACAAACTACACTTTGACATTATAAATCTTGATATTTGAGCCATCAGTTGTCTCAGTCAACCAAATCCTGCATCTGTGTGTATACCCAGCAAGCAGTTAATTGAAGATATTCTTTTATAGATCAGCATTAAAATCTACTCTTCTCTCTCGTCTTCTTCATAAAGGGGGGTAAACACATTCGTTGCCAAGTAGAAAGAATCCTTGGTTATACCGAAGTAGTCATGCACGATGTGGGGTCAAGAATCTACGGGTCCCCGACTCGTGCCCTTGACGTTTTTTATAAAGCAACGGTCTCCGCTCGCCAGGCTTGTGGTGTTGCCAATCATAAAAATATGTAAATTGACTACGATAAAAATTGCAATTTGCGTGACTCAATTCAAGGTGAATTTTAGAGTATATCATCTAAAAATCTGTATAGCAATTAAAATGGGTAAGTTAAAGCTTTTTTAAACGATAAAGGAACAATTTAATTTGCATATGAAAAATTTCTGAACAGGTTTGATTGGATATTGTATGGGATATCTGTCAAAAGTGACTTCTACTATGCCGTTGCTGTTCGATTGTGTTAGCAGACTTGGGACCCAGGTCAGGCGAATTTTGAATCCACGTATTTTGTCCAGTGTAAAACTTACAATGGTTAAGATTAATGGTTAAATTATTATTTTTCAGTACCAAATTTGTTGTTTTAATTGGCAACCCCCAATCATTCGGGATAAGAAACAAAGTTCAATAACATACAAATGTACTCAAGGCGGAAGAAGATAAGGTTTCTTATCAATAAACCGTTGACATAGTGACATGAAAAGGGAAACACTATAAGGTAAATGTAGGTTACTGATTATGATATGAGTGATGTGAAAAATACACCTTTCCTGCCACGAAATAAGCTCCATTTTCGATGAAATAATAGCTACTTGCCTAGTTATTCAAGACGTTGAATGCTATAAAATAAAGCAAAATCGTTTCAAGAAATATACTCCACGTACTATATCCCTTTGGGTTACTTGAAAAAACTCGAGGAAAACATTTCACCTTTTCCATAAAATTTCAACATTTTATATTCCGTGGAATCAGAAACCGCAAATCGTTCTTTGAATACCTAAGCACAGTTTATTGCCGTCTTATAAGGAAAAAAAACCTATGAATCAATGCAAAGTAATGAACGGAACGTGTCTCTTTACAATACTTTCGTATTAATAAAATTGCGGTACGGCGGACATTCAACCATTGTGTTAGCAGACTTGGGGCCCTGGTGTATCTAGCGTAACAGTCGACTTCTTCTGCTTCTGATGCCATCTCTTATCGGAGGTCGGCGATCATTATGGCTATCTTGGCTGCTTGGCTGCCCGAAATAGGCATCTACGACTCCACCCAAACCAGTCTCTAAGATTTTACAACCAGGAAGTCCAGCCCTGTTGACAGTAAACTTTTCCAATTATAAACCAAACAAGTTGATCGATAATTAAAGAAGCCAGTACCACCGAACTCCTCTATGATGTTAGTCGAGAAACTGTCTTTCACGAGTGTCGGGATCCCAATTAATATGCAATTCGTTTCGCGGAGAATTGTATATTAATTGGGGGCCCCACACTCGTGATGACATATTTCTTTCTTTTATCAGTTACTTTCTATTCGATTATGTATAAGCAATATCCTTTTTTAAAGTCGAGAACACATTACGTGGGCAGTACGAACTTATAAATCGTATGAAGTCATGAAACGTTGATGTGTTTAGGTCACAAACATTTTTGAAAAGAAGCCATTTTCGTTTACGAGCCCATTTTAGATACACCCGGATGTGAATTCAGGTATTGTTTTCAGGTATTCAAGCAAAACATACATAAGTGCACACAATAATAAATCGTTTCACGTGACATAAACATTAATCTACGGTACAAAGACATTATAGTTTGGAAATACCGAAACAATATCCGTATCTGAAAAGGAAAAAAAAACTTTTGAAAAAAAAAACAATTGATTTTATCTCTTGACACAATGTAATAAGTCACAAAAAAGTGCACGCACGCACGTACATACATCGTACATCCCTATTAATTTCTCGGAACTGTATTGGATACAAGTTGAATAACCGTTCAGGGGCCTTGATCTCACAGTGAAACGGTTATCTTCTGACAGGGCTTATTTCAGATTTAAATCCAGTGATTAAAAAAAGAAAAAAAGAAATAATATTAATACATAATACTTTATAATTTTATTTTTATTGGTAACACATTAATCGGGTAAAGCTAGGCAATTTATTATCCCTCCAAATAGTTTCATGTAAATAAAATCTGTCATTTGAATTAGGAACTCCAGAAACAATATAGCCACTATAAAAAAACAAACAATATGTCAGATTTATAATCCCTATGGACATTAGCAATAAATTGTGTGTTTGGAAAGTGTATGCCAACATAGCACATGCGGCATTTAGTTAATCCACCGCCAACCTTGAAACTTTTTTTATAGTTTGTGGTCTACCTTCTTTGAAGTTCAAAGACAGCGATGTCAATTCTATGAAATAAATATACTTAGTGCTATGGAGCCGTTTCCCCCCTAAAAAAATATGATGTTATGGTAAGTATATCTATGGATAAATAAACCATACTTTTCCTCACCTTAGCCTCGAGATTGTAAGCCTCAAATACTGTATTTTTCCAAGCACATATTGGCTTCATTGCGATTGTCATATTATTATCGTAATCTTGTCACGTTAGATGTACTTATCTTTGCATTTTATCATTCGCAAGGAAAAATACTAAAGCACGCTTTTCCGGATCTCATTGGTTCCTGTTAGTCTTTCCTGCCAAAGTCATTAGAGTATGAGGTGCTGTACTATAGTTGGCTTGTAAAGTACTTTAAAAAAACATGTACTTTTGTTGCATTTTATTTATTGTGGCTTGGCTACACACTCGGGCTAAGCCTGGCTAGGCCTGGCCTATTACCTTTTGGCCCAATAATGATAATGAATTGAATTCGTGATACTTTTGTAAGTGCCTACCAATGTTAAATGGAATGAGAATACTGAATTCATAAAGAGATTAAAATAAAAAACATCTGTTTTATATTTGACGATGTCTACGTGGACATAATTATGTAAATATAGACATACGTTATTCAAATAGAGAATTTTCAGAAGAATTGTTTCTAACCGAAATACATTCACAATACTTGAACCAACCCCAGGTTCAAGTATAGTTAATCAGCCTGTATAAAAATGAAATGATATTCGTTAGTAAGCGCATCACATGGAAACGGCTGAACCGATTTGGCTTATGTTTTTTTTAATATTCCTAATAGTCCGAATCAGGTTTGTAAGAAAATAAATAATGAAAATGTTATTCAGAAAATTGGAAAATTCGGGATAAACTGTAAGTGCTATTTGATAGGACAATATCTTCTGAGACAGTTAGTAACAGATAATAATAGCAGACCAAACAATATACTTATAATATGCTTGAACATAAATTTTCCACCATGCGGTCAAAATCGATTTATTTCAAAGAGGTTTCCGAACAAAAGATTACAAGACAAAACATTTTTGCGCACCTGTTTCTATTGTAATAATGACGTTACACATAAGGAATAAACATATACCACGCCATCCATAATGTACGAACATTACAAAAACTTGCGCGTTTTTGAGGAAAGAAATAATAAATCATGACAGGAAAATTGATTTCCACATTACTTTGAAAATGACGGGCTATTGGATATTTTCAATAGCGCTTCACGGTCTGCTAAGAGCTACTTAGTTATGCCATGTATATAATGTAAATTGCCGTTTATAATAACAATAGACAGTATACCAATAGGAAGCTCAAAACGTGTCCAAATTTCCATGGTTTTACATACATTGTAGGAAGCCGTTAGATGCGAGCGGTGTAGATACCCCTGAGGGAGACTTATACCCACAAGTGTTTTACATTTGATGGTAGTAAGAATGGAACAAACATGATCGCCACCGGATAGATCGGATGGACAAGGATGGAATAAAATTTCGTCACGTGTGCGTTTACCATTCAAACTTCCACGTAGACATGCGTATTGAATTATAATAGGCAGCATATCGGTATTCGTTATCAATGTCGGTTTCTAATCCGTCCTACTTTTCAACTATAACAAGGAGTACTTACTATAGGCGTGTACCGACTGGTCGTGCAACCTCGCGAGCCCGCCTCTGCTTGCTGAATCAGTGCATGTCGCGTTTCGTCCCGCAGTCATATTCCAATTGCCTTCCTATCAGCTCGCGTGCTTATGTTATTGTTCGAATCACAACTGTGCCACGCGTAATAAGTGCCCGAGTCAGGCAAGGCTAAGTAATTAATAAATCTGCAGCTAATGTTACAACAGGTTTAATTATTTTTTCTGTTAATATTTGTACTACACTGCCGACTGCCACGGGTGTCACCAAGGGTGTCACCAAGGGAGTCTGAAAGAGATCGCAGCTTGCAATATGCTATGCAATGTGCACTTGGTGCGCATGCGCAATTCGTCCCATATTTTGTCACTTTTATAATATCTGTGTTTACTGGTGTACAATATAGAGATATCTAAACATATAATTGCCTCGCTATCCACCCAACTGTCTATATAAACTTCGCATGAACGGGTATAATTTTATTATAATGAATGCCTTCGCAGCATGTGCTGTGCTTGAATCAACCTTCCGAGGCTGCGCGGTCTGTCAATACTCGGCTATTAAGGGATAAGTTGGTGGATCTACAAGTTCGTTTCACGATTGAGTATGGATTTCGGTTGGATTTTCACAATTTTTCATAGTTTTGAGTGCAGTCTGGACAATGTACGCGTCGACGGTGGAATGTTTTGGGCAGATCGAATTCGGAAATCCGTATCCTTAGATGAAAGTGTGTGACCCCCGATTGTATGCTAATTCGATAGTAGACAGCCCATACATGGAACAATAGCTTTACCTTAATCTGATTGTAATGTAAGTGGTTGTAAGACCTTTTATTGTGATTATTATGTTTTGAATCCTCAGCGGTTATCTTCAAAATAAAATAAGTTATTTGTATGCACACAGTAATGTACGCGTATTAGTATAGTGCATTTCGCGTTTTGAATATCGAACACTTTATTTTTACGCTATGGTCGGTTCATTTGAGTCTGAGCGCACACTGCCAGTTTGAAAACCACCTCAAGTGCTGAAATACTTCAGAAAGAGTTTAAAAACCTATGAACCTGTGATTCCTGAGCACATTTGTATGTGTATCATTATTTGAAGAAAAAAACGCAATAAAAACAGCAAAAAAACACAATTGACATTGTTTTCGGAACATAATTTATTTATAGAAATTATGACTTTCCTTTATTACAAATGCACTAAAAAGCACAAGTCTAATAGTTAGTATACCGTCACTGAGTCATTTTGTTGGAAACATTCAAACGATTACGGCACAGTGGAAATTTCAAGTAGCTGAACGAAACTTTGAAATATCTTATTTAAGTAATTAAGGAAACCTCAGTAGTGGAGATTTAGTTCTGAATTTCGTGGTAATATCAATATAGTTATGGTGTCAAACCCACGTTTTGTTTCTCTCACCGTTAATTCACAAGTTCTGAGAACGTCTAGAGGAAAGTTGTGATGTTGCTGAATACGTAATAAGTTATACTACTTACAAATGAGAACTAGCCTTGCTCCGCCCACACAACCATCGATTTCATTATATGTACTCTATCATCTTTTGAGACATGCCATAGGCTATTCAATGGAGACAATCCCGTTTAAATTTATCTTGTAGCTTTCCGTAAAGCTTTTTAAAAGTTGTTCTTGTTTTAAATTCAGTGCTACTCAAACAGGATAAGTTATAAGCCATAATTTATATACCCCAATACCCTGAACTAGTAATGTGACTCAAATAAGGACCTCAATAACTGGAATAGTATGTCATCTTAGTCAAGTCCGTTGGTACGCAATCGCAATGAACATCAATTAAGGTCCTAAATTGAGTCGTATTAATGTTTCATTTAAAGCCCCTTGATGTTAATAAATAGTAGGTTTTTATTTACCCACTGCTGGGAAAAATCTCCCGCATTTCCAAACATTTATATCTTTCCTCGGCCACTTTCATCCCTACAGATAAAGGTCAGGTTATCACTCCAGGTATTTCTAGGTCGACCACGGAAGCCATGCCAATAGAATTCGCTAGGTAGTGGCACAAATTTGATACTACCTAGATAAAAATCGGGTATCAAATCTGTGGGAAAAAAATCTATCTGTTTGCCTCCGTTCAGCGTAGGTGACCCGTCCACCCCTAGCGATCAGTTTTTAACGATCTTTTGTTCAATCATATTCCCAAGTAATAAGCCACCATCGGCTTCCGTTAAATTAATTTCCTTTTTTTATATAACCATAAACCTACAATCGTAGTTGTAAAATGCGTTTGGTTTCAACTGAAATATACACGCGTACATTACGTGTGGTTATAACATATTTATACATGTGTGAGTGTGTCTGGGACCACCAAAGTGTTTGTCATAGAGTAACAAAAATATCGACAGTAAGACAAAAGTACTTGAATGCATATTATCGTGAATATATTCTGTGGCACTAAAACGCCGTTAAAGTTTTTATTTTAAATTTCTAATTATTTGCTGTTAAAGCGAATTGAGCTCGAAAGCTTTTAGATACGGTGCACATTTAAAAAACTGGACTAATGATGCAAGTTTATATAATGGAGTACCTAGCCAGAGTTTCAATAAACAGGTAAATATATTTTACTTATCAAAGTCAACAGTAAATTGACTGTTTCCAAACACGTGTTTAATATAAATTCCTTACATCCGGCTAGTCGGGGTCAGAATGACCTAGTTCTAAGACAATGTATTGCGGATTGCCCGAAGTCCATTGCAAATTGCAAATGCATTTGTCGTGGTTACAAAAGCTGATTATTTACAAATCCAGTACCTCTTACATTTGAACTAACAGACCTAGTTGCGTCATTTATTACGCACAATTATTGTTTTATAATACCAAAATCTTAGAAGATTTACACACATACATTACATAAGAGATTTGATAAACTGTGTGTTAACGATACATTTTTCTTAAATAGTTCCTGGTTACTTAAGCAATACTATCTCAAACGAGATTCATTCTTCCATTCAAGGTTTGGTTTTGAATTTTTCCTTATTGAAAAAAAAACTTAAACATATGACACACAATAGAAAGTAAATTGCAGAAAACATGTAAGTTAATTTTAGTATTTTTTGTGTAATAAAAATATGCAACTTATTTTAATTATTTGGATGTGCACTTATTAAGGCTTAAAAAAAACTTACAATCCTCTAAAATTATTGTTTAGCGGAATATCTTGAGCTTTTCGTAGAATGGTGTTGTTGGTCAAAATATTTTATTTCATAAGTGCTTTCTAAAATTTTTTTTTTTTACATTATAGGCAAGTATTTGATCTCGATCTCACCTGATGGTAAGTGATGATGAGATCTACGATAGAGCATACTTGCCTATTATAGGTAAAAGAAAACTATTTGCACACATCATTTATTACATAGCGTTGACCTATCTGTATTTTTACTCTGTGCCCACGAAACAGTCACGTGTAAATCGTATCACACACAAGTCGCGTGGAGAAACGTTATTACTCTGTGTTTGATTACACTGCTCGTAGAACGTGTGAGTTGGGTTTCAGTAATTAATGTCGCATTGGGGGGACAGATGTTATGCAATAAGTTGCTCAAAACGTTGAGTAACTTGGATAGCAACTGATATCTTGCGATTTGACAATCGGCCCCGCAATGTTGTCAGTCATTGTTACTCAGCAAATCATAATAAGCCGACCATTTGTCAGTTAAATTCGATAAACTTAAGTACATTATACACGCATTTAGGTGTATTACACCAGCGAACATACGACTACACTAACAGGCTACTAGTCGCTCGAGACGATTGTCATTGAAATTAGAATGACATTGATCACCAGCCTAACATGCCTATGAAGCACGGGCTATTTTATTACGAAAATATAACTATGAATCGTTTGTACTAAAAAGTCGCCCAAAATATTGTACATTTGAGCGACTATTAGCGTCAGTGTCGTATCTACAAATTTATTTAATCTTATGATAAAGGTCAGGAGACAATCAGATATTTCCAACCTTATTTACGCAGCGTAGGTTTGAAAGTCGTTTTATTGCGGATGTAGGCATACGAATGTCATTCTTAATTGGCTGTATCAGTTACAGTTTAGTTTTTGAAAGTAAATCGCCATGGATTGGTCATAGGCTTAAGTAACACTTATATTTAGATTAGCCTTTACACAGGTTACTTGGACTAGGATTAGAATTGGATTGACTGCCAAATTACTCAATCTAAAACATTTCAAACTAACTCCCAATGAACTAATGGAATTATAAAATCGGTCACATGTTCATTGTAGTTATGTAATTATAGTGTGAACATATTTTCAACTATACTTGATTGTTAATATCCGACTCTTATACGCATCCCAAGTCTCATTATTGTGATCGAAACCTGACGATAATCCGAATAATCCTCCAGACATTACGAATTTTTTAATTGATTGAATAGATTTTTTTTTATTATTAGAAATCATGGGTCATCGTCGCCACCAATAAATCCGGGAAAAGCAACTGTAATGGCCTTTGTATTTTAGGATAGTAACTGTTTTATTGAATACATGACACATTTCACACTGCCATACTTTATGAATACACTAGTAAGAGGTCACGTACCGAACAATTGTTTAATATAAATAGAATCGATACTAATCATATAACATTAATAAAATAAAATGAAACAATACAAATTCACCTTCTCGCAGACCTTGATATGACCGAGATAAAATCGATAGTCTTTTAAAAAATTGTTTACCTACGTTATGCAAATTGATAGACGATTTTAAAACAATCAATAGCTTGTCTGTTTAATGTCTTAAATGATCTTGTTATTAAACCAGGGAGCAGCATAGAAAGAGTTTTGAAGAAGATGTATAGGTAAATAATGTAGCAACAGACAAACTCCAAACACAGTCCGATCACCTGACTAGCGCAACTTGCGTTCATCCAAGATTCTTTAATAAGGTTGTTTTTAAGGAATCTTGGCTCCTCCCGGCACTTGCCAGAAATTTCTAACTATCTATTTTAAGGGAAGTCATTTCCCACAATGAGGTATTCCCTTATCAAAATATAGAGTTAACTTCGTCATGACTCATCAATAAAGCACTCAATCATTCTATTCAAAAATAGAAAGAATATCCAGGAATAGGTCCCAAGGGTCTTTTAAATTATGATAAGAATTTAAAGGTTGACACATATTAATAACAAGCATTTACTATCGGACCGGTACTTCATAGGTTATTTATGTGGGCTGAATGAGTAATACTGGAATTTCACTGTTTTCTGGCAATAGGCACCGATTGTAACGTTTGCAATTTGCCAATTTATGCCGTTTGATTTATGTGCCGATGACATATTTAATGTAATTTTCAAGTAATTAAGTATTTCCGTTCCTTCCAATAACTAAAATCGACAATAACGCAATATTGTTATCTCCAACAAGGTAAAAAATAAAACAAAATATACAACCGTTACGAATTATAAACTCTATATTACCCACGTATTTGAATTGATCTAACAATATCTATCTGTCAAAGTGTTTTGAAGACAATTGTTTAGTGATAAGATTGCGTGATAACTGTCTTAAAATATAATAATGAAGTCATCAACACAATCTCTACTGTCGGATTTATCACACCCTATAGCGATATTATTAGTTACTTCTCTAAGATAATTTAATACATTACTTGTATTTGTCAGAAATGGACCTGGACTAACCACCAAAATATCAGTTTATTGACCTCTAACTTTATCTTTACATGATAATATTTAGCAAGTATTCTATCATCCAAAATTACAATAACGCAATACGTAATCAGTTCCGCTAGAGTTGGTCTGGATTTCATTATAACAGCTTTAGCCACTAACCCGTGTGCTGCGCAAAAAGTATTTAATAACATTGTACTCACTAGCGACGCAGTATTAACTTTGTAAATTGCAGATTCTAGGAAGTCGATAAAAATTACTGATTTCCAAACACGATTGACTAACCACATTTTATTCATATTACATAAATGCTTATGTAAATCATTGAAAAAAAACGTATATCTGATTATAAAATACAGACAGTGACGTTTAATCTGTTACCTACAAATCACGCCATAATCAATTCTACACAACAAGAAATAGTTTGCTCATAAGACTGACCAATGAGAAAGCTGATAAAAACTTGGTCAGTATAGAGTATGTACCAATATAATTAGCGCCATTGAAAAGACACCTACCACTAAACAAAGACGTCCTTGTTGGACTCAATCAACTTGTATCAACTCAATAATCGTGAATACTGCACGATCGTGCATCACCAGAAGAACCTCATCGAAAGTAATTAAAACTACTAAAGGTCAAACATGCGGCCTAGCAGAAGATGTTAGTGAAAATTATTGTAATAATTACGTACATACGTAAGGCGGTACTAGCGACACTGGTTTCGCCTTGGCATAGTTAGCATTGCAGCTGTTCCTTCCCTCTTTATCTAGCGCTATTAGTATAGACGATATTAGTTACAGGGCCGCAGTGGATATTGAATTGCTAATATGCTTAATTTTGTTATAAAAAAGTCTGATTGTTTGAGAAATCTTTTGAATAATAAATTATAAATTCTAGGGGGAAAAATATGGTAGGTTTATTCCCACCCTAAAAAATTTCGTCGCGTTTCGATGATTAGTACTTTTATTTGAAACATGATTTAGAAATGTAAGGAAGTATTGCTTGGGATCTGTCTATAATGCAGGTATCTGCAGCTGAAATCAGCGCTGCAAATACCTGCATTATGCTGAGCTGTGTCCGTATAGGATCATAATACCACTGTGTATTTCTTACTTACTATCTTTATATTTATTCGTTTTATAAATATTTTGCGTTGCTTTATAAATGTGTTTTTATTCTTCTTCTGCTTCAATCTGAAAACCAGTTTCATTCAATAATACTACCTTCTATAGTAACATAATTCTTAAATCAAATCTACAACATTACTTTTTATGACAGCTCAACTTGTTCGGTCGATAGTTCAAGAACGATATTAAAACATTGCTAAATGGCACCGACATTGATCAGTCAGTTATAAAGGCTATAATGTGTCCTCATACACATCGGGCAAGGATCATAGCGGCCATGTGTATGACTCGTGCTCGGTCCCGTCCGATGGGGCAATGGCCTGATTTTACACACCATTGTATCGTTAGCTTCAATTTATTGTTGGAAAAATACTCTTTCTTTAATTTATAGAATGCGGACAAATTCATGGAAGATTCTATGATTATTGGGACTATATCAGTTTAAGACATAAATAGTAATGTCTATGAGTGTATATTCAAAGGAACTTAATTGAATGCTTTGTTTTTAATTTGAATGATTTAGCTTCTCAGAGCAGATGCATGCACTAATTGCAGACTTAAGCTTGAACAAGGGATAAATTTAGCAATGTTTTTAATTGATAGAATCACAATGAAACTAATAAGCGGGTCCATCTCGACTAAGACTATAGAGAGATTTTTCTAGCTTCTTACAATATCGATCAACTTTATTGGTTTATCTTTTGGGAGGTTGACAATGCGATGATAAGTGATAAGAGCCCAAATAGTTTATAATTTTTTATGACTTGAGGTTAAAGAAAAAAGAAATATATTTCTTCTGATTTGGTAACATCCTCTGATTTATGATCGATCTAATCTTTAACACGTACCACGTTTCGATTTAGCTAAAAGTTTTACTGTCAATAAACAAAATGTTGTTGATGTATTATCCAGGATATATATTTTTTTTGCCAATAATTCCAAGTAAAGTGCGAAGGCTATACAAAACAATGCAAAAACTCGTAGTGTGGGAGCACCTCAACATAGCCTTTCGTAAGCAGTCATGACTAAGTCGCGTGATTGCAACAGCGCATGCCCCCAATACTTCGTCTGAACTTGACACCCATCTAGTAGGTTTCGTACAGCAGCCCTACTTATACATTAATAATTATTTAAATCATTTTAATAAATGTCAATACACATACGTTACTTCGCCACATTTCTTTGAATATCAAGCCAAAGGATGGTTTAACTTCAGAATCAAACTCCTCAGAGTTGATTCTAAATATCATGCAAATGCTTCATGGTTTGGTCCCAGCGATTGGTGTTCGTTCCTATACACGCTAGCTATGTCTTCCAATATGAACTCTCCATGACAAGCTTTTAAGTGTCTTTTCATATACTTATCTTGTTTTGATGTTCTTGGGCATATTTAGATCCATTGACCCTTTATCCTTTAACACTACATTTGCTTAGAATTTTTTATAATAAGTAACTTACTCGTATATTTGACCACCTGAAGTTTATTTTGATAGATCTTGCATAATGATAAATTAAACCATGATAACCTTTATGCCAAATGTAATGGCCAATTTAGACTGATTTGATGTTTAGATAGACTTGTGTACACAAATATAGGCACCTGTCTATATCCTTTATGTGTGCCTTAATTATTTAACATTAAACATATATAGTTATGAATGTGTGTTCTTATATAATATAATAATAATATTTAAATCATACAAAGTTACATAGTACATAAGCAAAACAGTTCTACATAGCTAAAATTAGATGCTTTTAATTCAATAACAACAACTGTTAACATTGTAGTGTTATGTAACAAGAAAGATTAACTAGTTATAGACCCTGGCCCTCAGACTAGGTGACCTGGTGGAGGTGACTCGAGGGCTGATTTGGATATAGCTGTCTAAATTCATTTATGTATCGGATTTTGTTAAGTACTTATGTAAAACGCTATTAAAATAACGTATCGCGTAGGAGACAAACACGTTTTTACTATTCTTGAAATGCTAGTGATGTAATACCTACCTACCAGGTCTTAAGGTTTACTAATATTCCATGTTGAATACATTAAAAAAATATATTTATAAAACAAAACGAATATTTCGCATAGAAACAAGCCGAGATTGTCATCGATAGAAATCATGTTTGTGGTATTTAAATAACTTGATTTGGAATATAAACTATCAATCTTAGTTCGACTAAAGAGCTACCTACCTGTTCATTTACTGATATAACATTTTGCAATATATCTTTATCATATATTATCTTGACAGATTAACATGTGAGAATCTAGTTTATTGTGTTAGATTGATTAGCTTTTATATAATTTTTGCACATTTTTAAACGTGTGGCTTAGATTTCCTGATGCTTTCGTAATTGGATAAAATAAATTGTAATTGGAAACAGCTTATAATTATACAGTTCATAATAAAATATACTTAGGTCATTCTCTCTTTGCATTATTAGACACCCAATGCGCCATTATATGCAAGATTTGTTCACGACTACACCATTCATATGGAATTGCCTCTTGAACAGACATTCCCAACAAGTCATGATGTGCATAAATCAGCTTATTCTGACTCCAGTGAATGATGAGGAAAAAAGAAAGAAAACATTCCACTTTATCGGTCTCAGACTTAATATGAAACTAACGGTATGACAATACTAACAAACAATATTGAACTTTGAATACCAAAAGAAAGGGCTGAGATTTAAACAATAGTCACCAGTGAAAACGAGTTCAGTAAAGGTAACGCCAACAGGATAGTAAGTCATGCACTGATTGCAATGAACAAAAACATTAAATTGCAACGTGACATCGTTTAGAGCAATTGCAACCAAGTGACTGTTAAATACGTTCGATTAAAAGATGATCATGACGTAGTTGGAATAGTACTGAACTAATTAATGTTACCCAAAGTCTTGAACTCGCCTTTTCTCAAATTCAAGTTGGTTTTGTTAAAATGCAAGACTGAGTCAGAAATTTCAATCGACTATACATTCCTTCGTAGTATTCTGAATTTGGTTGCGCATGCCTACTGACATTTATTTCATAAGATTCAGCAGTGTCAAGACAGTTCATAGTACAAAAATTATCGTGTCAGTTTAACCATTACCTCTATTTAATTAACCGACTTCAAAAAGGAGGAGCTTCTCAATTCGGTTGTATTTTTTTTTAATAAATACTTATGTACTTTGAATTTCGCAATTCCAACCCAAGCTTCTGATAAAACGTAGGTGTCCACAACTCATTCGACAGAATCTTATGGATCATACTTTGAATAGGTTGTACATTATGAAATAAGCTTTTCATCACGTAAGTATCCAAAATGACTCTTATTGACTCACAAATAAATCTTACTCCTACATTGCTGCGTCATGCATAATCCCTACAAAAACTTACTTTTCAAAGATGTTAATTGGTAACTGATCGTTTCTGAAAAAAACTCTTGTGTATACATTTATAGTGTAACACTCATTACCACGTGTGGTATATAACTGGGTCGTTTTACGGTGAATCACGGTTCCGCCACCCATTTTGTTTGCTCTTTTATACGTGTTACTGCGAAAACGCGTCAGGTTAGCGTTGAGAGTTTACGCCACTTTATCTGACTGCAGATTAGAATGACTAAGATAGATGATGCATTTACTATCCGTCTCCTTACACAGCATAGTATCCTAATTTAGTTTCTTGTGTACTTAGCGATAACCAAGTTGCAAAGCTCGTTCACTATATTCAGAAATCATATGATTTGCTGCTGATTGCTTAGATACTGTGACTTCGTATACGGTAGTTTTATTTTTATTACATTATACCGAGGTAAGTATTTGATCTCGATCTCACTTGATGGTAAGTGACGATGAAATCTACGATGGAGCATACTTACCTAGAAGGTACCTGTTCACTCTCGACTAGAAAACACCCAGATTGAAGTCAACGGGGAACAAAGACGCCGGTTTTTGTAGCCCGTTGACGTTTAAGTTTCTCGCAATGGGAAACCTTTTAACTTTCCGAAATAAAAGGACCATTGCAGTTTTTCAATGTTCCTTTAATGTGGGTTTTAATATGACTCCACAGATGATGAATTCTTATAATAAAGACAAATTAAAAGATCGTGTTCATCGAATAGTAATTTATAGTTTCTGTACTCATTAGCTCCATCATCTTGGTTAACAGTCTTTCAACAGATGTTTGATACAAATTCGGTGACCTCATTACATAAGAACATTTAGTTGGCGTTTGCGCATCACGGTTGCCGGCGGAAGTTACGTACATTGAGTACGATCATTCAATATTCCACTTTATGGTATAACGTTGAAGTTTAAAATTGCATGGATGCAGGAAATATTACTGGAAAAGTTGACGTTAGTCACGATACCACTGCCTGGTAGATGTAATTCCAAGTACTAAAATAACTATAATTATTGCAAAAATAATAATACACTTGTTCAATAATGATCAGGTGTAAAGCAACCACGCCAAATTACCTTTACTTACCTATCGGGTTTATACGTCTGTTATATTGTCTTTAAGACCGGTGCTAGGTACACAGGTTGTACGAGTAAGTGGCTTCGTAGGGAAAACTGATAACATGGATAAAAGGTATAATACTACAGCCCCTGAGCTGGAATTATCTGTCGATATTTGCATGAACTTTGCGTTTTTTTTATATTTAATTTCATATCTTATAATAATTTTTTTTAATTGATTTTAGCATGCAATCATAAAAGAAGATTATCTCAAAGTGATAATACTTGAATAAAAAAAAACTGTAATCTGTAATGCGAGAAGGATTAAGTATGTTTACTCAATTTTCCTTTTTGTAATTTTACTATATTGAGCAATTCCTTCGTGACTTCACTTAAGTTTCCATTTTGCTGCGTGCAACGTTACATAACTTTTGTTTTGTGCTGCACAACGCAACAATTGTGCAACCAAGCGACGTTTTTTTAATGTAAAGCAAGAAATATGTTTATAATACAAAAATTCATTAAGTATAAAAAATATGTACACAATAGAAAATACTTTTACTTTCTTGGGGCCTATTATACGCCACAAACCGCCAGCAAGGTGATAGCTAGGAACACAAGAATATTTTATTTTAATGCACTAGTCCTAAAATTATGATCAACACTAAAAAATCCTAAATATTAAATTTTTAAAAATTCAAGGATTCTCAAGCAATAAAAGCAATAATGAAATTTATTTTGCTTCTAGAAGCCTATTTGTATATTTCCTAAAGAAACCCAGACACACATTTGTTTCAAGTTAAAACAACCCGAGCGACGATGATACTAGGTATCAGTATCCAAATGATTGAAATATAAGTAACGGGTCGATTATTGATAGTATGAACGGCTTCACCAGAGGTTATATTCCGGTGTCAATAACTCACACCACGATTGATGGAACCTGCATGGCGGCCGATGTCTACGTGATTGCTCCCATGTTGCATTGGAGAAATCGTTATCGTATCGATAGTGTCTTTATAGCAAAACTAGCTGCGCCCCGCGGTGTTACCCGCAATAAAAAAGTATGTTCTTTTTAACGGGATAAAAAGTAGCCTACGTGCTTTTCCAGACTATAATCTATCTCTGTGCCAAATTTCATCCAGATCCGTTCAGCCGTTCTGGCGTGATTGAGTAACAAACATCCATCCATCCAAACTATCACATTTATAATATTAGTGTGATGTGTTTAACATACCCAATTAATGTAATAACTAATTTGCCTGTTAAATAATTACTTGCATTTGTAATGGGCTCTCTATCGCCGTATGATAGACTGGCTTAGGCTAGTGTAGGATCTGAAATAAAAGTAGGTAGGTAATGTATCATTCATATGTACAACAAAGTTGGTAATGTTTACTTATACAAAATGCAGTATCACTGCCGCAAAAGTATGATAACAGTGGTCAATGAGTAATCCCATAGAAAAATGTGACCAACCAAATTAATTTTTATCCATTGCAATACGGTTCAATATGCAATAGAGAAATTAATTTTCACTATAAAAAATAAATGGTATCGATTTTCTAAAAATAAAGCCTCGACTACGAGTCTAAACAAAATCCCCTTGAACTTTGAAATAGGCATTACGACTTAAAATCACAACCTACTAGCGAATAACGTGTACACGTAAGTTCCTTAACCTACTTTTTAACGTCGGCTGACTTTCGCTTCGTTTGTCAGTGTATACTTTCATTATTTTGAGAGTTACGACTGGTAACTCCACTTAATCAATACATAACACGGGCCTCGTAAATACTATAAAAAAAGGTAATTTATATATTCTGCTATATATCTTACATTTCTGTTCAGTGGATGTATACAGGTTGATTCAGAAATGTTATACTAAGCTCTGAACCTGCGCTTCCAAGGATTACAAAAGCAATCATAATGTGAAGTTAGAATTCCAATATGGCGATTTTTTAAAATAATTTTTGTTTCCTACAAAATGATAATTGTGATTTGTTGCTAACCTTTTTTTATTGACGTATCGAAATTTTAACGCTTCATACAATTATTACAAATGCGCTAAAACGAAATTGTGGATACTAGTACGTAATGTAAAGGCGCCCACTTTAATTTGGAACCCAAATAAGATTTAATATCGTACAGCAAACATACAACAAAAGAGTCATATTTGATTGGCGTTACTAGGAGCAACTGCTCCCAGAGATTATGATATACAGATATACGACCTTTAGCGCATTATAAGTGTCATTGAGAATATTACGGAAAAGGGTCCCATATCAATGTTCACGACCGACCGTACATCATACAGTTACTTCGTGTGCGTTCCATCTAATACGTGATTCGTCAAAGAACATCTATTTCACTATCAAAAGGACTACTCATGGACTGACTGGTTCTTAATTTTTTTACTTAATGATTGAGTAATTGCGCTTTCTTTGATTAGGTCAATGTTATTACGACCTTGACCTTCAGTAACATGGATTATGATACACAAATAACTGGACTACAAATTGCGGTAGACACGCGATACAAACGTTAAGAGTGTTGACATTTTTTTAAATGTAGGTACCTAACAAGGACTCAACATGTGATTCAGGACGATGCTATTAGGTAAAATGATGGCGATTAATTAAAAAAGACGTATCTGCATAGTGAAATGGCTGAAGGACATGAATGGTTTAAAAAGTGGGAAGACCCCAAATATTAATACATTCTTCGGACTAGACACAAAGTAGAGCAATGATATTAAAAAATGTTCATAAATTTGAATCTTTATTTGTATGCCTCAAAAGAATAAAAAACGGAATCATTTCCGCGAATAAGACTGTGTCGATATTTAAAAAAAAAAGTATGTCTAAGATGACGCTCGGCTTCCTAATTCAAATTTAGAAACATTGTTTCTAAACATTCGAGTCGCGTAGGTTTATGTTGACATGACAAGGAGAAAGCATGCCTCTGTATAATTGAACAAAGTCATTAAATCCGTTGAGTGCGGCGCCACTTTCCGTGCAGAGCTGTTGGTGAAAACGGCCTTTTCGTAATGACTTTTTTAGTTTGTTATTTGACCATGCGCACTAATAAGTTTGTGCATTGTTCTTCTGAGAATTCATTGTCAATGTACAGTTAGTGCAGACTTTAAATAAATAACCGACTAATCGGTTTTGTTATGCAAAATACAAGTCTATCATGTGGGAAGCGAATGTTTGATCTGTGTTGTGAAAGTGAGAATTATAGTCGCACGCGATTTTTATCCTCAAAGACTAATGCTTTACAAAACTACCTTTTAGCGAAAAATCATTATCTAACTCTGGCACTATTGCATAAAAATGGAGCTACAAATATAAAATTTAAAAATAATAAACTTCCTACACAAGAGTCTTCCTTCTCGAAGCTCTTTTCGAACGGTGAAATCAGAACAGAGGTAAGGTAGTAAGTTCAGTGAGAAGACCACTAAAGTTGGTTCTCCGAACCATTTTTATAGAGGTAATAATCTTAACTCAAAAATGCTTGTAATGTGGTCATTATTTTGACAACTTTCTTTGAACAAAATTGACCTTTCCGTGCTACTTGAATAGGCACCAGGAAAATTTAATTCAGCTTGTCCATCAAGGGCTGCAATGCTGACCGGCGTCTTGGCCTGGAGCTATACAACGCTGCTTTCGGCTATCATCAGCGCTGGCAGCAACGCAGTCGTTACATACCGCGGCAGTGATGTACTACATATTGTTACATTATGTAACGTAGGTATTGTTATTAGTAAACAGAACAACGCGTAGCAACGGTGACTCACGTTAATGCCAACGTGTTTACATTGAGGTTTTGTTAATCATCTGTTTACTACCGACGAAGAGGATTGATTGCCCTTTCTGAAGTTAAATTATTTTGTGAAAACTAGATGTCACTAGAACGATACTCTATAAACATTACTAGTATGTTTTTAGAGGCCGATCACGCAATTAATACTGGTGTATGTTATTTTCCGTAAATAGCTTAGCTATTTAAAAAAAATGTATTCGTCTTTAGTGTGCTTAATCTTAGCATTAAATTGTAGATTTTGATAACATTTCAAAACAGAAGCATTGGTTACTTTTTTTTGCTGGATAATAGTATTATCTAACTGCATTATTGCAACTACGTACATACAATAAATTATTGTTAATGAAATAAATAATTTTGATTGATACTTTTATTCAACAACAACAAAAAGATAAACTTTACAGACAGACAGTACAATATAATATATGGCTACACGAGGATAGGTATGTATTACTATACATACCTAGTAGTAGAACTACCTAGTGAGTTCACTGAAGTCTCAAACAACTGGCAGCAACTGAATCATCGTACTGCTAATGAGTAAAACAAAAGGTTTTAGTAGGTATACGAAGAATTGTCTTCATTGGAACCTAGGCTACGTGGAATATAAATTGAGAGTAACATTAAATATTATTGTATACAGATTTAATCAAAACACGATAAAACAAATGCACATATAATCAATCGAACACGCCTATTTACATTTCTTCAGATACTAATGTCCATAATATGCATGTTTGGCAGATATACTACACAGTATAGGTAGGTGGTGTTATCTTAGAATGCGATACTACGTACGATCGCATAGATAGATCAGACTGTATCGAGATTGTTGGCACAAACAATAGTCATCCGGCGTTGCTAGATGAAGTACTTAGGCTGATATTATTAGGTACTAAGAATAAGTCAACACTCAAGTCTATCCAGCCGGGTGATTCAAAATCGTCTGCGATCGTGTCTGTCTTCTTAATTTATTTTCTCATGATGTAGTCCGTTCATCATTCCATATTGGAGTTGTGTGTGACTAACAAATTGTCGGCGATGACTATTTTTTTTTTTATTATTGTAAAAGTTACCTATTTGCAATCACAGAAATTACGTTTTCCCTTGTACGTTACTCGATTTAATATAGTATTTTATCATCAATAATGTTAGACAATTTAGACTTACTCAGTTATCGCGTCAATATGACTGGTTATATAATTAAATATTTTATACTCCCATCTATATTTATAATACCGAAGGTGCTTGAAAGTCTAACAAAAGTAACTTTGTACATAGAGTATAATTAAGATGAACTTTTCAGCATGCTAACTTGTGACCATCTGAGTATTCCTACATCCGTGCAACACGAACATGACTAAGAAACGAATCTATTTTAAGCCAAAAGGGCTCACATTCCCCGCCGCTGATCCAGCCCCTCTCCTTTTTTTTAGGATTCCGTAGTCTCTACAAGGAACCCAATAACATCGTTTGTCCGTCCGTCCAAGCCAATTCGAAAAATATAAACATAATTAAATTACTCCTTTAGGGATACTCTCTCATACATGTAAAGTGAGGATAAATGTATTTTTTTATAGCACCGCCTTTTTAAGCGTATCGTTCAATAATTTCTTAACTGTTACATCTAGAATCTTAATAAGTCATATTATTTGGCTATAGTGGAAGATATCAATATAGATTATTTTTAGTATCCTATCATATTTTTTTTAAAGTTATGCAGGAAAACCCGTGCAATCATTTGGGAACCCAACTATATAGAATGCGTGTTCCGACGCGCACTTGGCTGTTTTTTTATTATTGTGTTCCTTGAGAGGAACCTAAATAGAACAAGTGAAACTTGGAAATGGATATTGGTTTGGGTTCACACAATGTTTTTGTGTCCGCTTTACGGTCTATTGGGTGTGATCGTAAAACGTTATTGGATTTCCATGGTGGTGTGGGAACGATAGAATTGATGGTGTTCGTTTGTCTTTTTTCGTTTGTTGCTATGGTTGTATTAAGCTTATTACTCTTGAGTATCATTTGACCTCATTTATTTTTGAGGCTGAGATTGTTTAAAATAATGATAAATTATTTTATAACTATTCTAATTTTGAATTGGGTTCCAATTTTTTTTTTAGTCTTCCAATGGGTTAATAAAATATTTATGGGTTACAACATCTGTTGTTCTAGCCCATAAATATGTGTCTATCTTCTAATGGAAACTCAAACAGTAGAGTTACCTGAGATGGTTATGAAAGTTTTTAAGGAATTCATAGATACTATATCTAGAATATCTATAAATGAAAATCAATACAGTAACTCCAGATACTTCAGCTTTCTCTAGAACTGGACCGCACTTCCGTGCCTGTGAACGACCATAATAGCTTTGGACTTTACCAGTGAAAGTCGGTATTGCGTATTGCTCAATAGCAGTTATTAAACCGGACGGACTTCACGACTGCTCATAAGTATATCAATTAATAAGCATCAAGATATGAGAACATACAGTACTGGATATTCACTAATCTTCATATTTAAGCCTGTTTCAACTCACTGCTAATGTCTAAGCCTCTTTCACGCCTTTAGTTCCAGTCCTGTTTGAATCTAATCCATGTACGTCCACGTTCCTAATGTTATCCGACCAACTAGCTGGTTGTCGCCCTCCACTAATACTTAAGTAAAATGCGAGTCATTGAACCGTTTCCAAATCTTTCATAAATTGTATGTATTCGATAGTTGTTTACCAGCTGTTTCTTTCTTGTTTATAAACAAAACAAAGCTTAACCACAAAACCTGATAATTTGTAACTGTATTGATTTAACATGTTACTTGTCTAGTAATAAATTGACTAGCGTTTATGTTCTGTTTACAAATTTCAATGATTCCACTCTATATTATAAATTTAGTAAAAAAAATTGCGTCCTAAAGAATATAATTGTTATGAAGAATGGAACTTGACTGCCTTCATAAGAAGTGTGGTGCTTGAGATACATGTCTAGTCTAGATCACACAACTTTCTAAGTGAAGACGTGTTAAGTAGAACGATCTCGCCGTGTAGATATCATACTACAAAACAATGGCTTTAAAATAGGTATTTTAGTTTTTCCATGAGTTTTCTTGTTGCTCTGCAAAGTTGTTGCATAAAATATGTGATTTAAATAATACGATTTTTTCGAGCAATTTGTTTTTTAAATAAGCGTAACGTGATTCTGACTTCACATTATGATTACAAATATTCCAAAAAGCACATGCTCAAGGCTTATTATACACTTTCTGAACCAGCCTGTATAGCGAGATGTTTTTAAGTTATACGTATTACTTTATAAGTAATGGGCGAAAGATAGTGTTACGTTCGATTAATTTGCTTAAGTCTGACGTTGTTACCACGCAAAACTTTTTTCTAGTGATATCATATAAATTAATAGGTCAATGCCTGCGATCAAAGCGGCTCCTTCAAACGATTTCCAACACTTGTGAAGCGTCACACATTCAAGATTATTCTGTTTGTGTTATATCAACAAGAGATTTATCACAAAAAATGTCACCTCTGAGTGATTTAGCTCGTATCTACTGACGATAGGTCATACATTTAGCGGCCGTCAGCATTGACGCAATATTAAGAAGAAGTTGTACGTTCATCGTACGTGCTTTATAATAATTTTCGTTATAAATATGTTCCGCAAACGTGTCGTAAAGGAATCACGTGTAAGTATAACAAATTAAAGCTTTGTCCACATTAACACAATTTCTTCTGATGTTAGTTTTCTAATTAATTACTGTGGCCTAAACTTGCCAGTAGTGCTTTAAAATCAAAACTCTTCTGTTGATCGAGCATGGTTTACTGTGACAGCACCAAATGTGTGAATAATAAATGGTTCCTCGTTTTAACTTAGGAAAAAAGAAGGAGAGAGCGAATCGGTGTCAATCAATCCGTGCAACAGGCACACGCTAAGGAGGCTGGACAATTTAGGATGCCATTACGAGTATAACGGCTTTGAACGAGATACACTCCACAGATAAACCTTTAAGAACTAAATCGGTAATTTTTTGAAAAAGGAAAACATATTTTGGCGTGGATTAAATACTTTGTAGTACGTATATGGACATGGGTGTGTCCTTATCCTAATAATACTCTAGTCATGTATGTCTTGAGTGATCGTGATCCATCCAAACATTGTATATTTTTTTTATGGAATACTCAGTCACGTGGTTTAAATTGTTGATTCTAACAATCGCTATTGTTTGGCAACGTGATTTTACTCTGGGCCGTTTCTCAATACAATGTTATACTAATGCCGGTGCCGTGGTTTGCATACAAAACAAACGATATTTAGTTATCATTTGTAGTCAATTCTCAAAATAAAACCGAACTTGTGTCTTTGCATAACGTAGTCGAACGTATATACATAGTAATTCTTTATATATTTTTTTATTATTTCTATGAAACCTTTACTATTGAAGTTATAAATATAATTCAGCCACTGGTAAGGACGTCGCTTCACATAGTATTTGGGTGGTAACAGTAAAGTCGCATGTTTCCATTTAGGGTGATGCTGATATATTAAATGTACAGTTTTCAATAACTGCGAATATTAGTAGGTACTTAAATTTCGTGAGTTTTGAGTTAGATCGTGTGAGTGAAATGGAAAAACAGCAATGCCGTCTCATATATGATACTCAAATTACTACATACAATTTTGCCTGTAGCCACATGAATTAGTTACGGGCGCTCTTCGTTTAGATCGTTAATGTCTACAGGCCATTTGGTCTATGTTGATGTCCAGCGGCTACGAGTCCGGTTGCAATGCATCCGTCCGATGCGACAGCAGTTCGGTCATTGAACTCTATGAAATCTATGCAAAATTACTAACAAGTCTGTGTACTGGCGTTAAAAGCAATTATTTCCCCTTCGCCCATGATTTCCACGTATCACGGTTTCCTGCGTGTGATATCATCGGTCCATCTTGTGAGGAGCCGTCTACCACTACCACCAGCCACCACGAGCCGAGAGGCATAATGTTCTTACACTACGTCCTTCAGCTCGTGGTCGCCATTCTAGAACCTTCCTACCCCAACCGCCATTCTTCGAGCTACCAAGGCGCCTTAATTGTATAAATACATTTATAGTACACCATTGCAAAAAAGTATAACCACGTCACGCTATGAGTAATCACCACCATTAAATTTGTTACTACTCAGCATTTGAACTTCCCTTCCTGTTACCATGTGCTAAATGCAATCTTGCAGCCAGAGTACAAAGAACTGAACAGGTTACCACCGATATTTGTAACATGAGAGCTGAACAAAAGTGCTGAGTTAATATTAATGCGCCAGCGACGTCAGCAGTTATCGATCCGTCCATATGAGGAACAAGGTTACACGTGGAGCGAAGAAAATGATGGTGGTGCATTATCAGTGGTTGCCGAGGCCGTACTGCAATGGTTTTGTACAATTGTAATGTTATTTAAACATCGGTAGACCAAGAAGAACATAGCTGGAGGCTTTGTATAACTTTGAAATGATACCTGACCAGAAATAGAGGACCATAGTTCGAGGGAAATTAAAAACATAGGCCTTTTCTTAGGGTAGGCCTAGTAAACAGCAACTAGAGCATAATAGTTCCAAGACTTTTTAGCGGATTACACGTATCAAGTGACACTCCGTCGTCAAATGGACTGAGACTTCAGACCTTTTCATTGGGTGAAATGAAATGTCATAACCAATCCGCAGCTATTTTTTACGACAGAATTTCCAAGTTCCATTAATGGGAGACTTTAGATTATTGACCGTACTCATGAACTTATTCACTGGGTTTAAATGGATATCTTGATGTTTCGATTTGAATTCGAAATGTACGGCTTCAATCTGAATTTCGCTTGCTTATTTGCAGAATAAACATCTCAGGCACAGTGAAAAGAGTTCTATATAGGCATATAAAGTTAAAGTATGGGAAGAGAAAATGTAAGAACCTTTTGAAAGGATTCATGTCTGCCAACCGCCAAGGTTTTTGAACCCTTCGCAGGATGCAGAAATATCTCCATCTGAACATGATACCCAACATTCGTTTTTTACTATACTTGGTTGGACAATCGCATTATGCGGTTTGCATCTCTGCGGTTGAAAATGATTCTGTTGCAATAGCAATGGCTATTGCCATACCTCTAAATTATTTTATAGAACGTGTGTATAGTGTCATAGCGACACAATACATATAGTTCAATAAAATAATTTAGCAGTTACTGAACATGGTGAAATAGATTTTTGAGGACTCAAAGAGGCAGAAAACCTAGGTACATTATTAATTCAAGTATTCTATTGCATTTGGCTAATATCTTCGGTCAAATTAATAAATACAAATACCTACATATATTTATAATGGATGTAACTACAGATCATGCAAACAATGGAGAGGGTTGGTGAGGACGAATACGAATTTCGCGTTGAGGGCATATCTACCTCTTTCTATGATCTATGGATGAACGTAGGTATACCATATATTTATTTCAAAGTTGATGCCCATATATACCTCAATTATAGCAACAAAGAGAAGTGAAGGTAGAAATGTTAGTTAAATACTTGCAATTAGAGATTATTTTTTTTTTTTTAATCTTTATTTTTAAAGGGGTTTTGTCACCATGTGACTATGTTACCCCCGTAAGGTGAATCAATTTGTGTTATTAATTAACAAAAGAAAACATAATACAGTTCCTACTTAGTAACATATAAATAAAGCTTAACTAACATCTTGGCTTCCTCGGATAACGGAGAAGCCAAGATGCTATTACATATACCTAAATTATAACTAAACATAAAACTCATTTCTTGTCGTTGGGCCTCATTCCGGACGCACTCCATCAAAACATGGTAAACATCTTCTACTATGTCACACTCCGTGCAGTTAGGTGAATCCGCAATACCCATTAACCATTTGAACTTGTTCTTCGGAATGTGTCCAGAACGAAGCCTCAGTAGACTTACCACATTTTTCCTCGTCATTACTTGCCGATCAAACCATGGAAAACGAGGAGGCTGACACTGAATTGTTTTATACCAGATCCCTTTTGATTTGGAACGCTCATCAAAATATTCCTTCCATATTTGTCGGCAATTAATTTTCACCTCCTTCAGTACCTCAGTATGCAATGGTAAACAAATGTATGGGATGCCGTCGCTAGTCGCTTGCCTCGCCGCTCGATCAGCCATCTCGTTTCCCATAACGCCGATATGAGAAGGTATCCATTGGATTATCACTTCCCTATTCAATTCGCGAAGCATACGGATGGAATCTAGGATACTGTAGGCTATCGGGTGTCCTCGACTACTCGAGGGTAACCGAGCCAAGTGTAAAAGGGCACTTTGAGAGTCAGATAAAATGATACATTTACTGTTATCTAAAGATGCTAAGTATGATAATCCTTCGGATATAGCAATTAATTCACAGTGCATTATGGAGATATCAGCAGTTATGTTGAATTTTGCGCTAATATCTAACTGTGGATCAAAGAAAGCCGCTCCAGATCCATTTTCATCCTTGGATCCATCCGTATAAATCTTATAAAATTGTCCATAGTATCTGCTTAGGTGATCCAAACATATATTACGTAGGCGCATACTCCCAACATGTTTCTTCGGCCAATCGACCTTCGCCTTAATGACTTTAGACATATCGTACTCACTTATCCAGGTGTTGAGAGAGTACATAGGAAGTTTGGCTTCTGAGTGAATGTGTAAATTTTGGTATTTTCTATGAATTTGTATGAGCAAAGGCAGTTTTTTTCTTGTCCAGTATTCATTTTGACATAAGTCATTCAGTTCTTCTAGAACCTTCAT
The DNA here is from genome assembly GCA_905333125.1 of Pheosia tremula. NCBI lineage: Eukaryota > Metazoa > Arthropoda > Insecta > Lepidoptera > Notodontidae > Pheosia > Pheosia tremula. The sequence continues at coordinate 2,967,366 of HG995405.1, read as the reverse complement.
AGTAATATTACTATAAATAGATCTAGATCTAAGCCAAAATTTGGAAGCAAGATACCGTCTACGGATGTAAAGTGGTTGAATACTGAGTTCACTTTCCATGACATGTAATGGTGTGCTCTTTATGAATCCCCCCACTACTCTCATGGCCTGATTTTGCACTTTATCTAGTTTGTATAAATGGCTCTTTGTACTGCAATCATACAAAAAACTGCCATAATCTAGTCTGCTACGAATAGTTGAGATATATAGGCGTCTGAGATGTTTAGGGTGAATACCCCATTTTGATCCTGCAAGTACTTTAAAAACATTGAGAAATTTAAGCGTTTTCTCTCTTGATTCATTTATATGTTTACCCCATTTCAAACTCCTATCCAACCACATACCCAAATATTTAACACTGTCTACTTGTTCTATACCATAATTATCTATGTTTAGTCTTATATTATATTTATCTACGTTCCTAGGTTTCCCTCTGGTAAATACACATACCTTAGTTTTTCTATGAGAAACGCTTAAACCCATCTCACCTACCAGGACGTTTAGTGCACTCAGAGCATCCTGAACTGCCTTGACTGCCTCAGAAATATTTCCATGACTAGTATAAAGTGCAAAGTCATCCGCGTATTGGGAAACTTCTACCTGTGTAAGACTTTTACAGATATTAATAGTAACTGCATTAAATAAAATTGGGGACAAAGGGTCACCTTGTGCTATACCACTTCCCGAGGTTCGAGTAAGGTAATTTTTCTTGTCAAATTCAATAGATAATTGTCGAGAGTGTAGAAACTCCCATAGGTAATTGCATAGTAGACTTCCCACCCCAAGATTATCCAACGTTTTCAACAAGCGAACTAAGTTGACCTTATTATATGCACTATCTATGTCAACAAAACAACCAACAGTGGCTAATCCTTCAGTGTAGCCGCTTTGGATCCGTGATACAACTCTAGTCAAGTTATCCATGCAAGATCGCGATCTTCTAAATCCTACTGTTTTATCGGAGAAATACCCGTTCTTTTCGAAGTACCATTCTAGTCTGCGAGTAATGATTGTATGAAGTATCTTACATGGACAAGACAACAGGGCAATAGGTCTTATATTCGATACCGAGGAATCATTAGCACCAGGTTTTGGTACAGGAACTATTTTAACCTCTTTCCATTGCCTGGGTACAAAACATGAAGACAAAAATCGATTATACAATGCTACCAATACTCTTTTGCCTATGACTGGAAGATTTTTAACCATGGAATATGATATGTCGTCCATGCCTGGTGCTGTGTCTGACTGCTTAACAGAGTTCGCAAGCTCCTGTACCGAAACCGGTGAAGAAATATGAGAATTTACATTGAAAAACATAGGGACAGGTGGTGATACGTAATCAGGGGCTAAAGAGCATAATAAAGCTTCAGCTTTCTCACGTGAAATGTTCGGCCCAGATGACTTGTAGCCCTTCAGCCATCGCATCTTAGACCACATCTCAGTCGAAGTAGTCACACTGTTAACACTTTCGCAAAATGTTTGCCATGACCGAGATTTTTCAGGACGAATCTCTCTCTGTGCAATACTTAGCTTATTCTGAAGTGATTTCAAGTTGTCTGGTGTAGGGTTCCTTCGGAAGGCTGCTAGTGCTCGGCGTCTTTCAGCTACAGATTTCGATAGGGCCTGATTCCAGTATGGTTTAGGTGTGAAATTCTGTTGACGTATTGGGTTTTCACAAATTTTTATATACGGGATTGTTTCATTGGCTGCCCTGTTCAATACGTTCACAAATTCGTCGTATGCGATCTGAGGATCATCTGGTAATGCAAACCCCACAAGTTCTTTCTCCACACTCAATGTATACTTGTCCCAGTCTGCTTTTTTAAAATTGCGTTTTCTTATATTCTCCCTAGATTCCTCAATATTAGTTTTAATCTTAATCATCAAATGATCGCTTCCCAAATTCTCATTCATGACTGTCCATTCAAATTTCAAGGCTATATCCACAGAAGCTAGAGATAGGTCGGGAGAAGACTTTTGGACCGTGCCATTTACTAATTTCACTCTAGTATGTGTGCCAGTATTTAGCGATATGAAATCATTTTCCATCATTGAATCAAAGATTTGACTGCCTCTTGCATCAATCTTAGTTGACCAGTTCGTATGGTGGCCATTAAAATCTCCAGCTAGCAGAGTTTTTTGGTTAACTAGAGTAAAAATTTGGTCCCAATCACTTGAAGAGGTGGCGGTACTTGGTGGGCAGTATAAAGACATTACATTTTCCAAGTGGTCACAATTCAAAAGTTTAACATGAATTATTTCGATCCGTGCATTCGACAGTTCAATGTTACATTGCTGTGCTTTTATTGACCGATGAGTTAATACGGCCACGCCTCCAAAACCATCAGCACGGTCCGATCTATATGTGTTGTACCCGCTTATACGATAATTACTGTCTTGCTCTAACCATGTCTCACATATAATGGCAATATGTATCCTTTCTTGATTTAAAAGTGCCTCTAATTCAGTGCTCTTAGGACGGATACTTCGTGCATTCCATTGTATAATGTTAAGACTCAAATTTTTATTGTTGTGTAAAATCATTAAAGAGATTATAAAAAAAAGAACTGTCTGACATATTTTTAATGACCACCCCAATAATCCATTCTATAATAATTTTAATGGCACCTTGTATTTTGTCTTCTATTGAACTCTTTATAAAAACGGCATTCTTAAGCTTATGTAGCAAGTTTATAAATGATAGGTCCCTTTTCTCTCCTTCGGCACGCTCTTTTCCTGTATTCTCTTTATTGGTAGGTTGATTTTCCGTAGTCGTCGAGGAAGCTATGTCTGAATCCCAGTCTATATTAGTACAAGCTTCTTTTCTCTGCGATTTGCGACGATTTTTGACTTGTTGTGGTTTTTTCTGTGTATTAGGATGTAAGTTTGTTGTCATCACTTCCAGAAAATCCTTTTGTATATGAATAGGCCGAATTTGATCCACATTATCAATATTAGGGCTGGTTTGCTGTTTATTACTTTCCGGTGGAAAGTTATTAGTAACCTTAGGGGCCAAAATTGCAGATGGAGGTACATATAATGAAAGCGCTTTTTGGTAAGTACAATTAGATTCAGACATCAGCTCTCGGATTTGCTTTTCTTTTAAGTAGCTAGGACATGTCCTATCCAACGCCATGTGATTTTTAGAGCAATTTATACATTTGAATGAGGAAGTTTCGCAATTGGCATGATTTTTTCCACATTTAGGACAGAATTCCTTGTTTGATGGGCATCTATTGGCAGTATGTCCAAACTTCCAACATTTAGAACACTGTGTGACAGGAAATACATATTTTTCCACTTTTACCCGCATGCCATATATATATATATAAGGGGGTAGGATTGCTCCTTCGAAGCAAATACGAATTGTCTCACTTTCTACCCACCCATCTAATTTCTTATCGTCGCTAATAACGTCCGAATCGTTTTTCCTGCGGTTAAGGCGTTTTGCCGACAGTAATTTGACATTACATGAAGCATTATCTAATAAATCTTTCATCGCTAGATCCAGCTCCATATCTTTAATTATTCCATAAGATAAGGTAACGTCGGAAGTTTTATAAAATTTCCAACCCAAATCCACAAAACATTTACAAGACATAAATTTCTGGGCATTTATTTCCCGATCAAATGTAATAGATATTTTATAAGGATTGATGTACTTCACCCTCAATATACCTGATATGTTGTTGGATTGTAACAATTTGGCCAATTTAAATTGTTCAGGGAACAATTCTTTATTTACCACACGAATTTCTACATCCTCTTTTGGATCGTAATTTACGCCCTCCTGTGATGTATTTGACTTTTTTCGGCTCTTTCCTTGTCTAGTAACAGTAGTCCAGCTTCCTGATGAGTCTTCCTCTCTTACTCTCTTTCGCCCAGATGTGTTGTTTTCCTCATCCTCCATACGTTCCTTCTCTAATTGTGTTGGGTCCTCCATATCCGAAAGCGTATCCTCCGAATCCTCTACTTGTACATCACGGGGTAGGTAGGTCGCAGTCGCTTTATCATTGGTAGATTCGTTCATTATTATATAAGTAGGTGCGCAGCACACTCGCTAGCGCGCCGCGCGCCGACAGCGGCGACGACCGCTGCCGTATTATTTTCCAAATCTACCCGGTTTTAGAGAACGTTTGTGCACGCGACTAACCCTCACGAAGCGTAAACACACACTGGCAATTAGAGATGTGTTACATAACATGTCTAGGGTTTCTGTTACGAGAACTTCAATGGTTTTACCAAACAGAATCCTTATAAAATCACAAGCAAGTGCGTCATACAGTTGCTATTTCAATACAAGACGTTTCCTTTATTATACCGTAGGAAAATACAGACGGCTGAAGTACCGAACTTTAGGTTGGGTTGGGTAATTTTAAAAAGCTTTTGTTTTTTTTATGAAGGGCCATGCATTGTAGTCCAATGTAAAGTTGGCCATGAAAGTCGTTTATCAAACTCCTGTTGATGAAATTTCACTGTGGCTGAGATTTGGAATGTTTTAAGTTTAAAAATAATAACATAAATTACGAAAATATATCTCGCCTAGTTGTACTCTGCAAACGATATTCAATCTTAAGGTAGTAAAGAAACTACTTGGGTATCTACTAATATTGGATAAAGTGTATAACGATCATGGCTATCTCCCCAATTTCATTGTAAGAAAACATACAAGTTAATGGTTTTTTACAAATAATACAAAATGTGTTCCTTTAATATTAAGAAGGTACCTTCTTATTAAAAAAAACTACGCTAAATTTATCCCGCGAACGATCGAAAACGTCATGATACGTTCATTCATTCTCGCTTGGTTGGACTTCGTCAAAAAAAGTTTACTTTAAAATAAATGCACAACGAACGTGTTTACCCTGAAAAAAATAATCGGAACTTATGAAAAAAAGGGTTATACCATTTCGTCTATGGGGAATTCAACTATGATGAAATGGAAATATAAGATACTAAGGTTTTCGAGTGGTTGAATAAGCCTTGTTTCACGGTGTCTAATAAATCAATTCTAGAAGATGGTTAACACAGTTCTTGATTTATAATCATAGGTACCTACTTACATTCAAATATCGATTTTATTGAGCCCAGCAGTAGGGTTTATATTCAATAAAAACAGGATTAAAGGTAAAACAGTAATCTAAATTCGACTTTTGTATTAACAATAACGTGTCACACATTTTTTACTTACTACGCGTTTACGTACGAAATGATACTTAATAGCGCCTAAATATACAATAATTAAAAAAAAAAACAAATAAAGAAATATCCATCGGGAATATTCGGATATATGTACTTCGGAAGTTGAATAAAAAAAGTACTGCCGCTTTTTAAATTTTATTTTTAAAAATAGGTACGTTCATTGTATAAAGCACTCCAGTTTTGTATGTAACGAGTCTCGCTCAGTATGCCCAAGTGCCCAATAGCAAAAAGAACAGTCAGGCCAACGGGTAAAGTCCGAGTGCATTAACCCGTGCGGTCGGGTGCGATGCACTTGTAACACCTGATCCCGTCGTTAAGAAGCCATCTATGTGGAACATTACCTTCATACCGGGTGTCAACTTTGACACTAACGGGAGGTCAATGACCTGCGGATATTCCTTTTAAATTTTGAATTTAGATCATTTACATAAAATAGCATATATATTTTTTTGTCTTTGATTGCAATTAAAACCTTTTTGCAATTCGTATTTTCGCTCCATCTTTTTATTATTAGCATGACTAGGGAACTCTACATGTGTGACCACATGCATATGAAATTTTATTTTTATAGTAGATTAATTATGCAACAATGATTGTTCTCTCAATGTTATCATTTCATTGGCCCATTCGTGCCATTGGATGTAGTAACAAACGCACAGACAGATGGTATTGAAAGGAGTCGGTTACACAACGGACGATCTCGGTGTTTCCGTTTCAATAAATCAACATTGCACAATATACGACGATTTTCCAGAGGCGGCATATCACGCATGCCTAACTTAAAAAATAACCGCTGTATTGATTTACTGACTGTATCCTTGAATAAGTACGCGTGGAATTAGAGTATCCCGGAGGATTTCTTCCATATCCCGGGGTGGAAAGTATGGTAGACATTGATCCGGTGTATCGGGTATTGATTTACTGACGTATCTTTGAATAACTCCGCGCGGAATTCGAGTATCCCGGACTTCTTCCATATCCCGGGGAGCAAAGTATGGTATACATTGATCTGGTGTAAAGGCTGAATATACTGAAACATAGTACGGTAATAGCTTAAGTTAAATTAAAAAAATCCGTCCATTCTTTTCGTCGCAATGCGCCTATAAAAAGTATATAGAAATAATGTACCTATGATATTTTGTCGAAATATTGTACGCCATCAAGTATTATTTTTTTACATATAATAAGGCTAGTTACTGCATAATAGTAATCTGTATATCGCACGTAACTAGTAATGTTTATAAAAAAACAAATTCAACAAGTGTTTAGTTACATGAATTGGATACTCGTAACAACCTTGATATACGTCGATGTAGCAATTCCATAATATTCTAATAATAAGAGGAAAATGTATAATTGCGTCATATGTGCCATACATTCAGTTAAATTAACCGCAGAGGGAATTCCAGGGATTCAAGAATCTACATTCATACAAAAATTGTTCTTTCATTTACATCCTAACTTATATCTATATGCATTATGTGCTATGATTGTTTGCTTTCCTATAAGTCGTTCTGTCTCTACCTGCGTTTCATTTAAGAGCTATGCTCTCGTCAGTGCAGCATCCATGTCAGTTCAGTTGAACAACTCCATCTTTCTCTGTTCAAAGACGTTTCATTTACCTCCCTATACGACTTAACATTTATCTTCTTCTAAGTTTATGATACATAGTTTATCCTTGGTCTCCCTCTATTTTCCTTCTATATTTCTTTTCATGATGTTAATGAATCTGTCATGTCTTATTAGTTGGTCTATCATCTTTCCTCGGCGGTTCCTATAAGTCAATAATGCCAAAATTTCCATGGCCAAGCTTTAAATACTCTCAGATCCAGCCAGCTACATTTTTATAATACCGTTATTTTTTAAATCGATTCACGATTCGATAATTGGCATCGATCATTTACAGTATCGATTTGTATGCTGCCGATTAAGGAACGACACCGTTCGAAGCGGTACAAGCGTCCGTTAACAGGTACATACTGGTTACTAGGGAATTAGTTATCGCCAATGTTTAGACTGTGTTCAACTCGTGATGCGAATATTCATGATGGAAAGCAGAAGCATTTGGTTATACGTTAGGGATATTATTTTCTGCGTTTGTATCAATATTTGTTTGAGGATTTGTGACACTTGTTTAGACTCTAATATTTTCGGTGATTATATAAGGTGTAACAAAAAAATGTGTAAAATTTGTTATGGGTCTAACAAGTAGGTGATAACGATCAAGTTTGTGTTCAAAATATATGTGTATACAGTGTCTGAGTTTTCTGTGAGATAGCGAGACAGTATCGCTGCATCGCGGACTTAGTACGTAGTGTAATTTAAATATATTTTTTCGGGATATGACCTTTATAGCTTACCGTTGGAACCCTTAAAATATTTGGAATGTAAATTGATGGCAACATTAAAATAATCGATAAATCCTATATTGTAGACTAATTCCTTATTACAGGCAACGACATTTTAAAACCTTTATTGTGTTCATATAAATGCAACCATTACTATTCTAGTACACCTCCCAGTTGGAGCGCGAAAGAATAACACGAATGAATCGTACAACTGACTTTTTAGAGTGACATAACGCTACTCGACGTGGGAACAACTGTTTGAAAACTTAAAAACATTTAGAAACGTGATTTTTGTTAAAAGCCACTGCACGCGGTCGATGCGTGCAAAACGACTGTACAGTTCCTGGTATTTGGGACTGAATCATCTTTGTTTTTATTAATATTATTTGTTGCATTTGTTTTTTTAGTGTCGTGTTGTATATGTATTCTCTTGGCCAAAGTAAAAACGCTCGCGTTGATTCCAGTTTAAACTATTGATCTAAGCGTATAAATATATAATTAGGTACGTAATGCATCTACATGGTCTTAGCATACCACAAACTTTTTAAAGCCAAAAACATACAATTACGCACATATACACGTACACGATAAGCATGAGTACAGAGTACTTTAAATCAACAAAATTATATGAAATTACTTGACATAATTCAGTCTATTAATTGAAATGACAATACAGTTGCTGAAAACAGTGCAACTATAATAAGGCGTAATTTTCCGCAGTGTTTCCTACCATTATCTGCAGTACAATTTGACGTCAATTCATAATTCATTACTTTGATTGATTTTATGGCAGATGAACTTTAAATTTAAATAAACGCAAAGTAACCAAATATTATTACTTAAATTACCTACCTACTCAGTTTTGCACATTACTTTAGCTAATTACTACAGTTTAATTTCACTTACTTGCTTATCAATAAATACATAATGAAGAGAGAGGTATATCTGAGAAGTCATTAAAGCTGACTTACGCAATTGATGCGCGCAAAAAAGATCACTTTTACCGAACTATATCACGTAATTATAATTGATTAATTGACTCAGTAGGAGTCTGACCAATTCTGAGACATATACAGTTGAATGAAAGTTTGTTTTTCCTTGTTACAGATGCCCCGAATGATGCGAATTACATGATATGCGGTGTCGTGATTGCCATGGCCCTCGTCGGGCTTATTATAGTGCTGCTGGCTCTCACAATCAAGTGAGTAATACCTATTGGGAACAAAATAATAGACCTGACTAATAAAACGCAACCGATGATTAGGCAGGCAAATCTAATAATAATTAGGCCGCCAGACTAAACGGATCCCAAGTATAATACCTTCAAATAAAGTTAAAATTTATTAACTGAGTTGTTTGACACTGAAGCTAGTATACAGGGTGTTACAGAAAGGGTATACTAAGCCTTGGACCTCAGCTTCTTTAGTGCATTTGTAAACACTTTATGCAGTCAGAATCGTAATATGTTTATTTTTAATAAATAGTTTTGTACCCAACAAAATGATAATTCTGATTTATTAAGAACAATAGTTTTTTTTTTTAAATGGACATTCTCCACATTCTAACTTCAAATAGTGTTTATAAATGCGCTGAAGAAGCCCAGGTTCCAGGCTTAGTATACCCTTTCTGAAACACCCTGTATAGAGTGCCTAATGAATATGTAAAGATTTGATTGAAAATTTAACGACACGAAATCGAACGAACGTTTAGTAGGTATCAACATGAGTAAAAAAAGGAATCCCAAATATGTTGAATTGGAAACAGTATCACAAGCAACAGAGGGACAATGGGAAACTTGAATCGAAAATACAAGGAAACATCCTTTGTTGCATCAAGTTGAGAAGCAACAATATTGCGTAAGATAACGTCGATTTGCTTCAACGTCAAACGACGATGACGTTAGAACTTTGACAGCCCGTCAACTTGTTACCACCATAATGACGTATTTCAAAGAACGTCAGTAGGTTTGAGTTACGTCCACAATATAAATAATAAGCTCATTATGTATAGCATGTTTGTTCTCAATACTTACAGTAAATACTTACGAAGAAGAAAAACCCTATCTATTGAAAGATTCCCGCATGCATGGAAATCCTGATAATGTCAATAACACTAATTAAATATCACAAAACATTTATAAATAAATATCTCCAGACGAACACACTAACTATACGTTGCCACACTAAGCAACGCTTGTATTATGGGTACCGTATAATAAACTTGGGGTGAAGCCAGTATATATTACTTATATAGATATTAAACATCCATGACTTGGGTACAAACATTCGTGCTTATCACACAAAGTTTGTCCCTAACAGGGTTCAAACCCGGGACCCTTGGCACAGAAAGCAAGGTCATTACCAAGTGCGGTAATCCCCCTACTCTTATAAATTCAAAATCAATGATATTAAATTTTCAAGACACTCATATTTACGATAGGTTTTATTCCCAATCGTTAAATTAGAGATCTGCCATCAAATGAAAAATTGATTATTTTCATTGCAGACGGCTTCGACTGATTGATGTTAGTCGTAAATCTAGACTTATTGACTTTAAAGTCTAACTCTGTGCCAAATTATGGGTATAATTCCAGACTCTCATTCGTATGAGAGATTTAGCATTTGGCCATTTCGAGACCCATTTGGCCTGGCAGGGGAACTTGTGGGCTCTGATATTTATACAGTTACATCATAAATGTATATAAACCGTGTTTAGGTTGAATAAATTTATGGTAGGTACTGTATGGGTTTAATACCTCATAATAATAATATTATAATTATATCAGCTTTAAATTTCACCAGTTTTTAACGTCCTACTGTTGCGTACGGGCATTCCAACAATGCGAGGGGGATTAGGCCTTAGTCCATGACGTTGGCGGATTTCACCCGTCTCTCGAGGTCTTCTCCCAGAATTGCAGGTTTCCTCACGATGTTTTCCTTTACCGTTAAGAAAGTGATAATCATGGTAGAAAATAAGATTCGCACGTGAAATCCAGAAATCCCAGAGTTGCGAGCCTGTGTTTGAACTTCCGATCCTCGTCACCGAAGCAAGCGTTCTATCAACTTGGATATACTGCTTTTAGTAGGTAATAGATGTAATATTTGGTGTTTAAACAAATAACATATTACCTACATTTATGTTTTTGAGTGTATACTTGGGTTGTATAAAAACAAAACCTCACGGTGTACGTAACCTTCGTAACAATAGTTTTAGTATATTACATAAGAGGTTATATAATTGTGCACATTTAACCATTAATTTATAGATGTTAATCTAGGTATGACAAGAAAATCTTATTTGATGGATTGTTTTTAAGAAATACTTGTATTGCAATAAATTTGTTTGAGAAGGTATCCTACAGTAAATATAATGATAAAATACTTAATTAAGATGGAACTAATTACGTCTTATATTAAAATAGCATTTACGTTGCGTTACGATAATATTATAATATATAACACAATATAAATATTTCGCAATACAACGCAAAGAGTGTTAAAGTCTATCATTATTAATCTGTGGCATTTTAAGTCCTAACCGCACTATTATGTATAAGATCCTTTTCCTTATTGTTCCTAATTCACCAAAATAAAGGTTACAACAAAAATATGGTTTAAATTCCTTAAAGAACAAAAAACGATCGGGCATTATTATACTGGTACAATTATTGCAAGGAAGTAAAGAGTATGATAATCTTGAGGATTGGAATCCAGTGATCGGGTTTTATTGCCTTTATGAAGCTGTTTAATATCGATACCTACATTTGAGTGGGACACGAGGAAAATACGTGTAATGTAATTTCGATATTAACTCAGCAGGTAAAAATATGCTAAGTTGTCTGGATCAAAGATATATATATACATACTGCCAGACAAACAAAACAAATGAGTGCCAACCTGACACAACAAGATGATGCTAATGATCTACATATTAACCGAACATCTGATACTTTGAGGAAATATTTATTAAAATAAAAAGTGCCATGTTATTTTCCAGAAACGATATAGGATTAGCATGTATGCAAAACATTGTTTTTGTATATACGATAGGTACTTTGGATCACACAACGATCATATATAAGTAGCATGCACCAACTAGTGGAAGATGCTATTGGCAAACTGTCACGAGATATTCTTGCAATTTCCCGAATGCACCAATTCTAATTAAAAATTATGGCTCCATCGTTCACCAATGATTGTGTCAATATAAGAAAACCGAAAGTCACAAATAAATTTATTTAATACTAGCTGTTGCCCGCGACTTCGTCCGCGTGGTATTTAACAAAGACTTAACCGTTGGCAACAGCCTGCTCGCGCGTTCTGATCCCGCGGGACGCATTGCAGATTGTTGCTATCAAACTTAATCAGGCGCAGCGCTGCAACATTGATTTTATTTTTTTTTCGAGAGTACCTATTTTGTTTTCTAAAATAAAAGTAGCCTAAGTTACTCCTTGTTACATCAGCTATCTGCCAGTGAAAGTCCCGTCAAAATCGGTCCAGCCATTTCAGAGATTACCCGGAACAAACAGACAGACAGACAGACAGACAGACAGACAGACAGACAGACAGATAGACAGACAGACAGACAGACGGACAGACAGACAAAAATTGTAAAAAATTTTGTTTCGGTATAGGTAACGTGTATACATCCAAATGCACTTAGTAAGAAGCGGTTATTTTAATATTACAAACAGACACTCCAATTTTATTTATATGTATAGATGACCCTTAGACTAAAGAGTTTCGAGACTTCTATTCTAAAGGATACAATATTCCATTCCTAGCGAGTTCTTGACATATTATATTAACAACCATCCAACCGTTGATCTACTACCTTGCAATAATTATTGTTAGCTATTGAATCAATTTCTATAGCCCCTTATGACGTCTGATTGACGTACAACAACATTTACAAATAGCATACAGCCTTACAGCGATCACAGTTTGAAACTAATCGCACCTTCAAGGCAATAGAATGTTTGAACATCTGTGGTGGGTCATTTCAAGGAACTTGCGAAATGAGCATTTGCTGGCTTGTTCAGACAAGGTGTGGATGACAGACACAACTTGCCAGTCAATCTGTGGACCGCTTTTCCCGGATAGGGGCAACTCACACTTTCAGTATAATCACAAAATGTATTACTACTTTTGGATCATGATTCCAGTATCGTGATACAGATTGACGATTTGAATGGGGCCAAAATTAGAGTTTTGCTCGCGCCTTGAAGTTGGCACCATGACAACATAGCTGCGAAATACTTATTTTAACGGTAGTTTTATATGATACGAGCTGTCTCGGCGAACTTCCTGCCGCCTCAGAATCGAAGATATGAGAAAATGAATTGTCTTTATTATTATTATTTTTTTGCCATTCGGAGTGGAGACAAATAAAAAAATCTAATATCATAAAAATTGGCCCACTCGTTCTTGGGTTATAAATGTTGTAACTAACACAAATTTATTTAATATATAAATATATAGATAAACCAGTTCTATAAAACCAAAATGGCGGCCAAGGAAAACTAAATTTTACCTGTCTACATTATGAGGCTAATGTTTTGATTCAGCAGTTACTTATGTATAATACCGGTTTAGTTAGGTATTGATAAAGTGGCCTTACTCCATTGTAATAAGAGCCTATACGATAATTAATGAAATATCAAGTTTGAATTTGTATTGAAATCCGGGTCTAACGATATAAATAAATGCTGTAGGGAACGTGACATAGTACGTAACGTACGATGAAATATTTTTGTATAGAATATAATTGCAGAAAATAATTATAATGTAATTTTTTTTTTAACCTGGTTGTAGGTACTAGGTAACACAAAAAAATGTAGTGGGTACCTTACCTATCTATATTTTTTTAAATATATTTTTTTTAATTAGGATTCTTATTTTCTGGTTATACTAGTATTCAAGCAGAAGCAATTTGTTTTAATGCCTTGCTTCGTCTCGATAACTTAAGCATTCTTATTTCGGTGCGGAACCACACAGAACTAGCGAATAGTACCTATGTATAAGAAATATTATTGTGAAGATATAGTTATTAAATAATTATATTTATAAATGCATATGTATAGTAACTCGCATCAACGTACTATACGCGAGTTAAGATATTTTTATATAACTCGACACTTTCAAATATATCGCGTGGTGCCAAAAAAAACGTGGTTGCTAGGAGAAAATTGTGTTTAGTTATTCAGTTTATTTTTATATAATGCCAGTGCCAATTATTTAATGAAATCGACGTGACTAGATTGTGTGCGATCGATCACGCTAAGACGTAACACGCAGATACACAAAACGGTAATGGTTGTCGAGAGGCGTTAGGTTACCTATCGGTTTGACAAACAGAATCAGTCCACGGACCAATGGTAATGAAATCTAGAATACGCATAACCATCCCACTAATCCCACTAATCCCACTAATATTATAAATGTGAAAGTTTGGATGGATGGATGGATGGATGTTTGTTATTCAATCACGCCACAACCGCTGATCGGATCTGAATGAAATTTGGCACAGATATAGATTATAGTCTTCAATAGCACATAGGCTACTTTTTATACCGATAAAATTTATGTTTCCTGTGGGATAGAGTTGTTTTAATTTTTCATACTTTTTAATCGCGGGTAAAATTTAGCCGCGGAGCGCAGCTAGTAAAAAAATATTTTTTAAGGTAAATTTTATAATTCCTTTGAGACGCTTGTCATGGATGTTTCCGTAAAAATATAATGTGAAGACCAAACAAGATCATGTTAATAATTATTATAAGGAGGAAACCACAACAGTGATAACCTTAAGATGCAGGTAGGCATTAAAACATCACTCATTATTAAAACGCGGGATAAAATTACAGGTAATCCCACGTTCTTCAACTTAATATTCTCAATAATTAATTTCTCATAATTCTGATGGGAACTTTCAATAATACTCTTACTTAACATCAACAAGTGAGATTTTTATTAGCACATTTTGATTCCTGACAAAGAAATCTTAATAAATTAGGGTAGTTTTAAAAACAGTTTACGTTTTGTTCGTATACTGACGATTCGTGCAGTTTGTCCTGAACTACATCGTCTGCAACGTTAACCGTGGGTTTTTTGTGATAAAAATAATAATTTAGTTAGATATTTTGACGAATAAGTGATTTCAATTCATAAACGACTTAGTTTTAATGCTATGACTTGTGTTATATGATAGAATATTATATTATTTTGACATAATACGACACTAATTTAATTTTAAAGACTTGAAGCGTATCACATTATTTTTGACGTTTAAAAATAATCTCGACTATAAACAATAATTATGACGATGTTAGTTTTGCGACGTTTAAAAGTATCTTTCAAGAGATTTATAAGGAAAATGTAAGTTTTTTTACATGTATATATACCTACCTATTGTATAGCAATGAGTTAATTTTACCTACCTTCCATTGTACAAACAATATTTTATCCTCATACATTTTAAGTGTGTGTTTGTTTAGTTTGAATGATGATCTGATTAGTGCAATTGGTACCTGCTTTCTGCGCTGAAGGTCCCGGGTTCGAATCCTGGTAGGGACAAGCTTTATGTAATGCGTATGAGTGTTTGTAACCAAATCGTGGATGTTATATATGTATACATATAATTATTATGTACTGAGTTCGCCCTCAGTCCATTGTACGGTACCCATAGTACAAGCGTTGCTTAGTGTGGGACCATTTGCATTTGTGTCCTTGCTTGGCGATATTATTTCCTAGTATGTTTTTTTTTTATTTCGAAATGGAGTTTTCTCAACTAAATTCTCACGACTGAGTCGTAATGTCCAATTAAGATTCACAAACAAAAACACTTTTATACTGTATCATTATTTGTTCTACCTTAGCTTATTTTATGTTTTCTTATTCCAAATGTAGTTACTTGCTTTGATTATAATTCTTTAGCTAACTTTACCTGTAGGTAAATAGTTGTATGTAGTACTTAGAATCGAAAATATTAGTTGCCTAACTATACAACATTAAAAAGGTACGAGTACCTATTGCGTTACAAATTATTCAAGATATGTAGTTACATACAAGGTACCTACGTACAAACTTGTCATATCGAATATTCATATCTTCTAATACATACTATTTTCCATGAGTGCGAATGAAAGACCTCATAAATAAGGACACCCGTCATATATAAATAAGTACGAGGTCAACGGTCAACATCTATCTGGATAATTATCACATAAAGCAAATGAAACCTTAAACAGCGTGAAGTAGTTTTAATCTTACATTATAAAGATTTATGAAATACTAGCTGTCCCGGCGAACTTCGTACCGCCTCAGAATCAAATGTATGAGAACATGAATTTATTTATCCATGAAAAATTTAAACAAATCTATCCCACGGGAACCATACATTTTACCGGGATAAAAAGTAGCCTATGCGCTAATCCAGACTATAATCTATCTCTGTGCCAAATTTCATCCAGATCCGTTTAGCCGTTCTGGCGTGAAAGAGTAACAAACATCCATCCATCGAAATATTCACATTTATAATATTAGTATAGATTGTCATGGCGTCATTGACTTCTCGATTAAACTAAATCCAGCATTGAAATTGTTTACCAACGTACCTACCATATTATCCCCCAAATTTATATTCTATGAGCGATGTCATTCCGTATCATCTAGACGTCGATATATAGAAGATAACAAAGCAGTTAAGTTCTTCGTGCTGATATAACAGGCTACTACTAGTTTTTTTAATACACCATGTCCTTTGATAATTGATAATTTCCGCGTTGGAGGTCACCGATTCTTGATGATTCTCACAAACGAATTGGGAAATTACAATGTTAATTGTTTAGCACATTGTTAGTCTCAGAATCTTGTGTCAAACAAAATGTTTTGATAGTTGTAAAATGCAACATACTATGAGACGTACTATATTTGTAAAAAAATAGCCCGCGGAGTTTCTTGCCGGATCTTCTCAGTTGACAGTTGCCTTCGGTTGGAGGGTTAAGAAAAAACTGTAACATGAGAATTTGTGAATGTCCCTGTAGGCCTATACGACTTAAATGATTTGACTTCGTCCGTATTTAATAAGATAATAATATAGCATAAAATCTATACTCAAGAACTGGTTTTCCGATTTTTATGATCTTTTGAATTTTGTCTTAAAACATGCAAATAATATTTCATGAAAAAATATATACAATTAAGATATTTCATTCTCATACATTTGATTCTGAGGCGGTACGAAGTTCGCCGGGACAGCTAGTATCATATAAAAGTCACAACGAAAATATATATTACGATAATATTTATATAACACACGTACATAATGGCGGGTATTATTAGAAAATTTGCAAATTTAACGCATAAAGAGCCCCAAGGTTTGATAAACGCTAGCTATTGGATGCTTGCCAGCTTTCAGTCTGGACATTTACAATGATCTGTATTTATTTTTGTTAACTGTTCTCTGTTTTAAAATCGCAAATCACAAGGCGATCAAACCACCGTCGGTTTAAAAGGAACGCTTGTCTCACCACACCATGCAACATGTGGTATACATACACACCACAGCTATAACCGTTAATTCACTTTTTACACCTGCGGATTTAGATCTGGAAATTCCACAGCAGCGAATAGAAGACGTAGGGCTGATAAAAAAAAATACACATTTAATTTGAACTAAAACACTTGCTTCAAAATTTACAAAAGTTACAATCCATTTGTAATAAATAGCATTCGAAGATTTTAATTAGCAGGATTATTGGAAAGGTCTCTGTGAATGAATTATTGTTACCGTTGATCTACTAAACTAAACTAAACTGTAGTAGATAAACGTATGAACTAAACGGTATGAATTTGTCAGATGGTTTATATAATGAATATGTATGGTATGCACAATCAATAACTTTGAATAATATATAAACACATTAGTTGAAATTTAATCAGGCTGATTAACTACTGGTAACTACACCAATGACAGAACTAGGGCGTTTGGTTTGTGTGATAAAGCAATTCAGACAAATGATTCCATCTACGACCATAGGTTTCGATAGTTTCGTTGCATAGTGTTTTGTCGATAATCAAATATATAATCCTAGATCTGTCATAATGTATGATATTGTGATTTCCCTATAGATACAGAAAGATATTGAGATAAATCTGGAACAGAAGAGAATTGACTGCGTTGAGCAAGATTATTATAACAACACAATAGAAATATAACCACAGAGAGAATAGAATCCAAAATTATACTTCGAATATTACATTGCAAACTGCAGACCGCATGCCTGAACAAAACGATGACGTAATAACATCCAACGCAACTTGCACTGATAGTAACAATCCTGTGATATTAGGCACGGCAGGCACAACGAGGCCACCCATTGTGACTATCAACGGACCATGGCTAACTTGACAAGGCATGGCGTTTCGTTCCCACGTCGAGAACCGCCAATGGACGCTGATAATTAGCATGTGAATAACCGCCCTTCTTTGCAAAATACTCAGTTCAAGCTTAGAAAATAATACAAGATAGGTAGTTAAATGTCTCTAAGTTTGAGATGTTTAGACATTGCTGATTGAAGAATTGAAATTAAAATAATACTTCATATTGCCCTCGAAATTATTAAACCTATATTTATGTGTTAAGAATTATATTAACCAAGTTAATACATTCCTTTGAAATCTCATTAGTACATTGGAACTTGATATATTTGCTAGTTCGTTTAGTGGAATAAATACGCAATGCAACTAGAGTTGACGTCCTAGTTCAGGTTATTTAAGTACTTAAGCGGGTAGTTTAAAAGCAATAGTTCTAGCCCAAAATTACTGTGGCATCATCAGTCTCCGACTGGTTAGGTTGGTTAGAACAAAACATCACAAACTGTATTTAAACAACCAGATTTCACAATATTTTTGTCACATGTCTATCTTGATTCGACTTATCCAATCATTTATTACTATCTAATTAATGGCGACAAGGGGTGGCATTAGTACCACTAAAATGTTCTACTTCAATTGCAAAATTCAGATTCGTTGACGTCAATGTTTGATCGAACGATGTAATGTATCTCTTCACTCCGGTTTGTTCAAATCTCAATATCCCGATTGTATTTATAACGATTCGAGAGAATCTTTTCTTGAATCATATTTTGGGGGTAACAGAGATTTCTAGACGCAACAATCATCACACAACCCACAGCAGTCGTGTTATTAAAATAAAATTTGGCACTGATACAGATTTAATACAGGAGAAATTATAAATCGATTATATGCTAAATACATCTAAAGCATTCATTCGTATTGTATATACGATGGTTATTCGATTGTCTTGTCTCCAACGAGGCTAGCTATTTGTTATGTATGAATGCGACACACGGGGAGCGACATCCGTTGACGTCCTACTGTTTTCAGTTAAGCTACAATAAGCATATCACAAAGCCGTCTTCGCAGAGATCATTTGAATCTGAAAGAAGTGCCCATCTGGAGAAAACAATGTGTTAATTCGTGATACTACTAACTAAATACTTACGTGACAATGCGCTCAAGTGTGTGTCCCATTGGACACATAAATCATTATGTATGTGACCGTGGGTGACAGTATAATAGACCATGCTAATCGTATGGAACGGGGCAGTCGTTCGCATCACGAATGCACTGCTTCCTGAATAGGCAAATAAGTGGAAATGATTGCAAATTACTAGCACGTTGGTCGATTACGAAGGGCTTTGCAGCGCGGGGTCGGGTCCCCATAACATAGCAATAAGGTAACGGGAGAGCTGCGTGCTCAGTCGCCACCCACCTCTGCGCGAGGCGTGGTAGCCGGCGCCACGACCGCGGCTCAGGCAGTCAAATAGTCACCGTCGGGTCGGTCGTATGTATTGAAAACTCGCGGTGGCGAGTGTCTGCCAGTGTGCGCTAAAACGCCCGTCCGTACGGCTCATATTGGCGCTGTGCCGCAACGGTTCTCATTCACGAGTCTCAAAAACTCTCACGTGAAGTGTCAGTGTCCGCGTTTCGATGCTCTTCGCTCCTATCGCCGTAGAGGCGATGAAGTGTAAAGAGGAAAACTGCGAAGTCGGCGTGGTGTTAGAACACAACTCCTTGATCGTGTTGTCGGTCGACAAGACCATCGTCTGCCTATGCGGAAGGGATAGGAACAATCCCTTCGAGCGCGGGTAAATTCTCATCGTTCAGCATTCTGGTACGACGCTAACTGATTACGTCCACTTATCTCCTGTGTACTAACAACCTGGTAATCGTACGTAATTACAGGTTAGTTACTGTGGCATTACGTGATCGTTACATAGCCACGTTAATCGAGTGCATTCCAACTCACACCCTATTGGTTAGTTTTGGACTGCTTACTACATGTTGAATATTTTAATATTTGCACAAAGTCGCAAAACCTGCTTGCTATCATTTCACACGACGAGGCTGTCTTCAGTGTGGTCAAGGCGAATTTCTTGCAATTTGGCCATACTCCAGTCTATATTTACCTATCTATATTTGCATGTCTGGATTTATTAAAGAAATGTGATTAAAATAGCATGGGCATTTTATGTTTGGTGTCGTGATTATCTATAGTGCGTGATTCTATTTAAGAACTGACAATTCAATGAGTCAGAATTTGTGCCGGTTACGGACAAAAACCTGATAGTGGACTAATACCTACCGCTAGCTTAATACTATCCGCGGCAGGAACAGATTCATGACCGAAAGAAACGTACAAGGTCGTGATCGGGCGTACAATGGCTTCCAAACCAACAATTCGCACAAAAGAGCCAAATAATTTAATACTTCATCAATATGTATAACGAATATTTAAATGGCTCAACTACTCAGCTGAGGTATGTGGAGAATGTGAATTTAAATATATAAGTAACTATTGATCATTCGGAGACTAATCAAAAATATGCAAGTAACTTTAAGAATTAATTTTAGATGGTGGGTCAAACATTGGAGAATGTCACAATACGTAACTATTTGGCCATTCGTATTTTACGATCATCCTCCTGCGTGTCTTAGCTTATGACGTTGACATTGGCAGAACCGCATTGGCTAGTCTCAATAGAATAAGGCCAAAAAGAAAAAAAAAGGACTCAAATCAACCAATCAGGGAAGTTATTAACTAGAATGGGCATGCGGAAACGAATGTATATAAAACAGATCATATAAACAATCTACTTGCGAAACATATTAGTATATATAAAACAGTATAACAAAAAAGGTTATACAGTGTGGAGGTTGGAGCATGATAACCTTCTATCTATATTGGTAACACGTTTACCTACACAGGGATCGCAGGTGTGCGCGCGCAGGTGTGGCGACTTTCTTCCAATGTCTAAATAAATCAGGTGTCCAAGAATCCGTAAACATCGACTGACATAAGCGCCGTAAACAAAAGCTTGCCAAGATGTGTTTAAAAACATCAGGCATCTCTACACCCACCAATGTATAGCTAGCCGCGCGTTCAAAATACTAAAATATGTTATGGTTAAGTCTACAATCGATAACGAATTCAAACGCGGTCAATTTGGAGACGCAAGTACCAAACACTATTTGGCGGGAAGTTGAACCATGAAATTGTGATTTTGATTAATTTTCCAAAAAATATGTGATATTAACGATTGTGTGTTCATAAACGTGCACGAGTGATGGAAATTGATATAAAATTGTATAACTTGACTTTTCAAGTTCACCCAAGATATCCAGTATATTTTCAATAAAGTATCTACAACTTACTGATATGGGTAGAGAATTAATTTCATCATCTTCAACGTCACCAACATTATCATCAGGGGCTCTTATATTTTTTTTTATAAATTATCAAGACATCCTACACACTGGCGTAATAGCTATCTTTTGTAGCCGATTACAAACCAAAATAATGAGAAGAATTACTACACAAATAACTTCGATGTATTTAGTCAAGTCCGAAAATAAAAGGATATTTTAGGAACACATAATATCGATTCAATTATGTCTATGAGTTTAAAAATACAATTTCTCTCAAGTTACCGCAATTTTTTGTATGTTGCCAGTTGCAATTTTTTAATCATTAGTTCGTACCATTATCATTTAAAAGGTAACTCCGTTGACTGCCATCGTAGAGTTCGACGTCAATGCCAACAATCGAACTCTGCTAATAGCCGTTTTATCAATAAATATTGAATGTTATTTATTGTTTGGCAACCGGCTTCGTTGGATGAGAATAGTCTGGAATCAACCTATAGGCACACGGGGTTTTTGGATACCTAATGAAAAAAAAAACAGATCAGTTTTCGTGATAAATGCAATCATAACAAAATACAATGTTGTTTGGTATAGGAAATTCCGAGGATATGTGGGTGGTTCACAAAAAAAAAATGAAATAAAATTATACCTAGCTTGATTAGATAGCCTTTGATTGACGCAAGAAAAGGTTAAAAAAATGGTTACCAACCGGTTGGCACAATTATCTTAATGAGGGGTCCGCAATGCGGGCCGAGGCCTGCCGGAGCAGCGCTGCGAATGCGCAAGCGATCCCGCAGCTCCGGCGCAGGCAGAAGAAGGGACACCAGGGGTTTTTAGTCCGGGCAGATCGGACATACCCCCCCCGCCGTGCCCTCGGCGGGGGGGCATGCGTTAGGCATTTTCCCCTGAAAAAAAAAAAAAAAAAAAAAAAAATATCTTAATGAAATTGTATGTCACTTGAAAACATCGTGGCAGTAACAGATACCGAACTGATGTAACACGTACTTACATAGAAACAAAAGATACCCACCTATTACAATCAATATTTTCATATCAACCCTTCAGATATTTCAAACTGTCAATTGGAAGTTGTCAAAACAATACCTCTAACTTCTTTATTATGTTATATAATATACAGCATGTATAATTAAAACATTCTTGTGACACCCGCCTTTATATCGAGCAAGAATATTTATAAACATTACTTAGGGAACTTGCTAAGCATCAACACACGTGTTCTTGAGATTGATATAAAACCATCGCCACAGCAGATTGGATAGACGAAACAAACATTTCAAATACACCAATTCATTGCTGTTTATGTGTCTCGTAAACTGAAAGTAATCATAAAGCCATAATATTACAATGCAATTTTCTCTGTAACTGCTGAGATAACAATTGACAACCGTCAGTTTATTGATGCTGATGAAAAACTTCCAATGATGGGTGAAGGTGATAATCATTGCGATACGGAAAGAGACTTACCTAAAATCTCTTATTGAGAACAGTAGCACAATGAAATAGTTTTTATTATTAACAAGCAGGAGGGCATTGAACTCGTTGAGCTATAAGAAAAGAATCCGTATTAAGACGAGGATTAGAGCAACTACTGTGTGTGACCAGTTCTTTAAATCTTTGTCAGTGATTTAAGGTATTTATTTATTAAATAAGGGTTTTAAATTCATCATCGTCTATCTAGCAGCAGGTATAACATAATATACTTCCGAGCAATTTGAATTTTCAATTCGATTTGCACTTTACATGTAATGGACATAATATACCTTGGCATCGTTTTTGCTGATTATTGTGCCTGTGATTTTTATCTTAAAATGTATAGAAACAACTAGACACAGACTTTTTTCTGCCTTTTATAATGATATCCTCTAGACGTATCTCAAGGGCAACGACTTATAATGGCTCACTACCTGTGTTTTTTTATCCCGCCAGGCATTATTCAAGTCAAAGGCCCCAAGCTTTACTTAAGTTATAGTCCCTGCGAAGGGCATTGCACCTTTCCGCTCTCCCTTGCCCTGCAGCCCTACTTTGAGTTTTAGAGTCGAAAGCTTCCAATGCGAACCTCCCTTGCGTTCATGTGAATGCAAGTATTCGTCAGAAAGAGATGCAACGTCAGTGTACAGTGCGTCTACTTTATCCATAAAGCCAGCTGTGCGTAAAGTATTAGCTATACATTTCTGTACATATTTATATTGTGGACTTTGAACTCGTTTAATGGTGAAATGCAGAACGCCCTCGGATTTATTATTATCTCTGGGATCGATAAGAGCCCGTTGATTACTATTATATCTATATCTAAAGCAATTTTAATGAGGGCGTGTTCTGTGTTGTACTTTATGTGTTCACTATATCTACTCATCTAAGGTTAACCATACTAAATATTAACTGTATTGCTTTGTTACTGTATATGTATTGCAACTCTGTGGCCGTGTAGGTATTAGTTTTAAAATGTGTTTTGTGTTGGGTTTTTTCGCTTGACATGTGTATTTTATGTATTTAAACAGGTCGAGACGCAAGATTAACTGATCGCCATGTAAAATATTACCAGTTTGCATCCTCACAGCCATTGCGGAATATGTGTGTGGTTTTACCATACATTTTGAAGTAGGCGAATCATTTTTATAGGGCCGGTTATGCGGGACAAACCAACTGTCGTGCCTACTGCTGCGTCATTACCACTACGATACGATAGCGTCGGGCGCCGCCACGCCACCGTTCGTAGTTTTTCGCGGAAAACGGTCACACCGTCAACCGCTCCCCTCTCACCACACCCCGCCCTTCCCCCGCCCCACCCGTCTGTGGTGCCGCGTCACACGCGCGTCTATAAAAGCCATGCGCGCCCCTCCACTTCAACTCAGACGCATGGAGTACTCCGTAGAGGTCGTTTGGCACGAGCGAGCGCTTTGCTAGGCACCTGCCGGCCACTCTTCACGATATAATTCTAGTCACCACCCGCGCAGCTGAAGCTCGCATAACGCGGTCTGCCGCGTGTTCCTAAGAACAGTGATAGTGCAATAGCCTTATAACAAATTGATTGTGATAATTTATTTAATTTAGTTATTAGTTATACGCGTCACTTAGACCGCGATACGGCTGTGAGTGTAAAACTGTGAATTTGAAATGTTTTGACTGCCAGACTGGAACTTGCTACCTGTGATCCAACCCAGTGCGATCAGTTATTCTTGCGTTGACGGACCGTTTGCAACCATGGTTGGAAATAACGGTACTATGATGGCGATTCGCATCGTCCACAGTAAGCTGCGTAAGCGGGAGGAGCATTCGGCTTCGGTGCACCCAGCTGAAGTGCTTCAGGCCGCACCTGCGCCTCAGCCAGAGCCTCTCGGCTTCCGCCAGCAGCCACTGTGGCAGTTCCCGCCGCCGCTGCCCCCGCCTTACGTCTATCCTCACGATCAGGTTAGTACCTTATTCGAATTATCATTCATAATCACAACCGTTCACGCAGTCTATTTCAAGAATCAAAACCAGTTCCAGATGTTATACTTGACCCCAATACTGCTTTAACGAGTTGCAATGTCCAGCAACGCATACCAGTATGCGAACCTCAACCTCGGTAGAAAACAAACAACATTGAAAGTTGCACGTTGGGAAAGAAATGTTACAAATATAATCGAAAGAAATCGTGACTGCTCCGACCCTCCCAGCCACGAGAGAGAGTTGGCCGAACACGACGTAGCCGCGATATCTAAGTGCGAAATAAATTTAAATGTCGGGACACGGTCGTGGAATAGAAAGCTGCACAAGGCGATCATGTCGCAACGAGCGACCTTCTTTCCTGCAGCCTAACTAACAAAAGAGGCTAATGCAAACGTCTGAATAAAATATCAATTTCTTAAAACACTGACCCCAATATCATGCTCCAATAACGCTTCCCGAGGCGAGGCTTACCTGTGGAACGTTCCATTATTTGCTGTATCGGATTCTAGACAATGTGCATGTCTGTGTGCTACATGTTGAGACGGCACACCAGGAAGCAGATAATGCTAATGAGTCTTTGAATAGCGTATTCAAGGCTTGCTTCGTTCTCGTGTGGCCTTACCGTTTACTTTGCAATTTTAGCTTCCTAGTCATGTATGAGTACTTTTTGCAAACTTGAACATATAAAAATACAACTTATTCTGTACCAAAATGTCAAAAGCAATTCCGCGAAACCAATTATTAAGACGAGTTGTCGTCAAAACGTGTAATGGGACGACCTTCTTTCATATATTTGCGTGGTAACCGTTTAAAAATAGCGCGAGAAGGGCATTATGTAACATTTATATGTTGTTTCGCATCAGGCAAATGCATCGAAGTGGGTAACTGATCGGAAATCTTGTAGGTATCGGGTTTAAAGGTCAACAAACTAGCCTGAACTCCCGGAACGGTGTGACATTGGAGGAGTTGCACTGAACATGATTTCTATTGTTTCCAGGACAACTTGATGCAGCCGCACGGTAACGAGCGTGCGAGTTTCCGCAGTCTTCGCAAGAACATCGGTGGTCGTTGGAAACGACTGGTGAAAAAGAAGCCTGAACAGGAAGTTTACACGATCCCGCCGGAGCTAAAGCCACAGCTCAAACAAATCTACGTGTACTAAACAACATACGGGAACACGTTCTAGTAATTAAAGATGGAGCAGGACACTTCGCTGCGCCGAGCCAAGGCGATGACAACAACCTCGATGCGGTTGTTAAACACAATTCATATCATTACTCGAATATCAAAATTGTAGAACCTGCACGGCTCATCAGCCACTGTATTCTGACATATCTTTTTTCGACCAATTAATTCTAATGACAAAATGTAACTAAAATTATTTTCTTTCATTCACCATTTCATTGTGATTTTAAAGCCTAGAAATTGTATTATTAAGTATTAGAACTTGATTTTTGTTACTTGTGAGTGTTCCGTTGCAGTCCGTATGAGAATGTGTGATAGTCAAATGAATTTAGTTTAATTAATTTAAAGCTATGAATGAGAATTAGGAAGATGCGGTCGCGCATACTAGTGACGAAAATCCAATAATTATGAATAAAACAATTATCTATGATGCCTTGTTAAATGTAATTTTTGACTACTTAGGGCATTTTGTAGTTCATTAACTTATTGTAGACATGATCGTATTCGTAAGTGAACACCGATCAAAATAGTTTATGGAGCTATACATATTGTATGTATTCTGTGTCTGTATGTTGGGAGCTTGATTGGTAACGTCTTATTGTTTGATGCAGTATTCTTATTATCATTCATTTGTGTTGTGAGCGAGACTGAATAATGGTACAATTTTAAGTGTAACGTGGCATTGTGAATCGAATACAAATTATTTTCTGATATTATTGACTGTATCCAAATAATAAACAATATCACGATGGAATATCAAATGACCTAGTTGTTGAATGTTGCGATGCGTGCATTGCTATTGTAGTATAATTTTTCAGATTTTCGCCCGGTCCTTACTGTGATATAAATAAGAAGGAACGATTAAAGAATTTGTTGATGGAGAGATGTAGTTTTAAATTGATCGCCTCAATACCTTGTCAATTAAAGTCTAGCAAGGGCCGATGGTCGAGAACTATGATAGCTCATATTGAGCTTGATATTTCGATGAAGTAAGATGATAGATAATAGGTACAATTCAGCCATGATTTCCTTTCATAAATTAACTATCGCTGTAGATGAGAGAAATGTTATCAAATATAATTTTTGACATCGTGAGAAGTTTTTTGTTTTGAAAATGTAATCCTTCGTTAAAGTATTGGAGAATAAATTCCATCATTATACTGAGGTTTTGTTTCTTTTTAAACCTGCATACGATTATTACACTATATAAAAGCGAAAACAAATTGGTCAACAATTTATTTACGCTTTTCATTTCTGCTTTGTAGTTAGTGCCTGCAATTGTCATTAAGTAACATTATGCCATCATACGTACATAGGAACTATATTCCTTCCATATAGATTGTTAATTATAATTATTATTTGAAGGAATCCATTATTTTTCGAACTTACCCACCTAAGCGCCATCTATCATTTTTATGTGAACTTAACTATATGATAATAGCGCCCTCTAGTAACAAAACTCAATAACACTTAAATATCTTTGGTTTATAGTTTTGTGAATAAGCGCCATCTAGTAATATCATGTGACACTATGTTGAAGAATAACTAACTAAGCTTTAAAATGCTAAAATAAATTTGTTATACGCAGGCACCTAGCGAATGTATAATCAATCCAACAGATGGCAGTTTTGTAAAACGTGTTTGAGAACTGCTATTCGCGCCAAAATTTAATTAACTACACAGCGAAATGTAATTTTAATAATATTATACAAGAACCCCGCTTATGTAAATGTGATATTCGCAAACGGGAAAAGGCAAACATAGCCTATTTAAACATTTTAAACTAAAATTGGCAAGCCCCTTCCCACTAAAACGCGTTGTAAGTAAATAATTAACCCGTTTGGTTAAAATAGACTCGAGACCAACGCCCGCATGATGTCGGGCACGACCCTAAAACCACTAACCTTAGAGAGATTAGTTTGTATTAGGAAATTATCTTCTTTGTGTCATTATAGGGTGACGATGACGGTACAAAAAGGAATTGTGTACACAGAGTTAATACCTGTCGTTTAGTTGAAATACAGATAATTTATATTTTTTGGATATTTTTTTGTGATAGGGTTCGGTTACCTAACCTAATTTCATGCATAGAGGAATTTCGTAATCATTTTCTTATATCAATAACCTTCCACCGCGCTACGGTCTTCTTAACTGAAAGTAACGTAAATATATGTTTACTTACAGGTGTACAGTACGACTTGCCTTCAAAATAAGCAAATGGTATAAACATATGTAGGTATTTTTTAAGAGAACCCTCAATGTCTGTACTATACTTTAATACAAATTGCACACGTTGTATCAAAAATGATTAAGGATGAACTTAATAATAATAAATAATAATACCAGCACTTTTTAATGTCCCACTGCTGGGCACGGACCTGCCCTCAATGCGAGGGGGAATAGACCTTATAGTCCACCACGCTGGCCCAGTGCGGGTTGGCAAGCAATAACTTGCAACAATGAAACGTATTAACGCAATAAAAAAAAAACATTAAAAAAAACATCGATTCGGAACTAAGTAAGATACTCTCAAAAAGATACGCCATAGGAGTTAAAGAAATTGGTGCCCGAAATCTGATCACTAACGATCCATCGGATAGCCACCAGAACATACCCTGAGGGCAGCACGTGATAGTATCTGTAATAAGCCTCATTGTGGCATCCCTGTATCCCCTCCCTCATTATACCACGCTTCATTATGTCTGAGACGTGTCAATCTGATTCTGGGGTACTTTGAACTAAGGGCTTGCGGCTGCATGTTTTTGTTGCTATTTATTTATTTTCTCAGGGGTTTGTGCTTTGCTATATTTCAACATGTCATTTGTGGATTCCTATAGGTAGCTGCGTAATAAGAAAAACTGCATTATTCTCTGAATAATTTAATATCTAAAAGTATTTAAAAATTAATTTCATAGAACTGAGATGCTTTGCGGTGTAACTACCCACATTTTGCTAAAAACGTTTGGTCCCACTCTGATAGGGGCCTATTGCCATTATACCAACTCCTCAATGCAATAGTGTCTCGAATGGTAGTCCATCACAACGGCCTAGGACTGGTGCTGAACTTCACACAAGAGACATTTGATAGCGAGTGAAGATTTTTGCAATCACTTCATCAAATCCATCGAAAATGGAAAGATAACACACACACATCATAATAAGTAATAGCTTTATTTGTATATAGAAATACCCTTTCCTGTAAACATACAACAAGAACATACACTGCCTCTAAGTACTTTTTTTGCGACTTTTACTTCAAGTATTTTCATAGCTCGAATATCAATAGTATTGGTTTGAATGCTATATTCAAACCAAAGCAAAAGCAACATAGTATATTTAACTTCAGTAGATAAACCAGCTTGAAAACTAACAAATCAGGAAGATATCTTTGTCGGATCATCGGTCGACGTAATGGCTGTTTTATGAGTTCACCCATCGGATATATCAGTGTTGTATTCAATCGCTTCTACTATATGGTGCGTTAAATCTGTTCGCTTCGTTTATGTGTTCCCTAGTTACAGACGCAAGTTTGTAGTGAGCTGGTAATGTTCTTGGCGAAACTAAAAAGGGTGTAAAATACAAAGGAAATGTGCTTGGGAAAGAACTAGGGGATGGTTGAAAGACAATTCTTAATTTCATGGCAGTTCGCAAGTCAGACAAAAGGATATACGAATTAAAAGATATATTCTTCGAAATTTATTGTAACAATAATATGTCCAAAGACATCTAGTACAGGTGATTTCTTGATGCTGTAGCATAATAAACCAAGCGAGGATTGAAGAAAGTAACTCGTTCAAGGAATCCTGCTTACAAAACCAACAATATGGGTTCTTAAATAAGGGAGTAATCAATCGTTATTATTCTTGTAATCATAATTATATACACAATAATGGTTTGCATAAATATTGAAAAGGAACTTGAGTCTTGAAACCGGTATAAACAAATAAATTTCAACTCTGACTTAGAGTTCACTCTGAAATATCACTCATATAAAAATTACATCAAACCGCAGTGAAATTCCTTCTTAGAGTTAAGATCTCTGATATTATTATGACGTTTATAGTTGCAATTTATTAATATCGGCCACATGACAAGACTTGGTAATGTTAAGACTTGTCTTATCACGTCAGAGGCCTTGTATTTTATGATTTGTTAGTTTTGTGGCCTATATAAATAATAACAAATCATAATCATAATATATCAAAACCGGCTCATTAGTCTGCGTAATAATCGTTTCTCGAGCCGCCTCGCAAGTGTCTCGCTCCCCGAGAATATCTAAATCGTATTCAATCGCTTTTGTTACGTGATGCGTAAAATTACTCCGGTCCATTGAGCACGGTGGGTACTTGTGGATCATACATTCGCTTTTCGTTCACTCGGTGCCGTTGTTATTTTGAGAATAAGAATTTGTGGTCCTATTATTTGCCTTCACTAAGAAAAACTGACTCCGTGCTTCATAAAATATAAACATGAAGAATGATATCTAATTTAGACAACCGTAAATCTAGCATGAACATATTGACATATCGTTCCGTCGGGTTCGATTTACGTTTTACAACTACTAGTTAACGTGAACGTAATGATTGGATTTCATTCTGATGTTTATTGGTGAAGCCAATTCATGTTAAATTGTTATTATTTACGCACAAAGTGTCCGTAACAACTCATCTCCTTTTTTAACAGGAATACGGATAAAAGTTGCAGAATACCTTATAAATTATTCGTAATCATGTAGGGTATTTTTCTCAGTGTTCAATGTGCATGTGCAACTCACAGGACGTATTTAGTCTATTTTTTTGGTGATATACAAAATGTCCCTCTTCAATTCATCGACTAATGACTTATTGATATGTACCACATGGTTTATTCAACAAAGCAGTCCCATTTCGTGGTGAAAAGAAGAAACACGAAAACAACATTTAAATCTTCAAAAAGATTAAAACAAAGGCGACCATTAAGGTCAGCATTTAATTTCGATTCGATTAGTGCCCCTCCGACAAAAATCGGTCATGAATAAATATGAACGACCGCCTTCATAAGTAAACAACAGCCGAGTCGGAAGCCTTAACAAAAACAAAATTCCTCAAGAGCCCGGACTAACACGACATGACCTAATTTCTCTTAACAAATTGTAGTAATCCATTTACCAAACTGTTAAATTGGAGGGACAATCAAGGAATGTAAAAAAGTACTAAAATAATGGCTTTGTTTCATGTAACACCGCATTTGACGAGGTCGAAGCCCATTTGTTGTTTTAACGTTAGTGATGAAATTGAATTGTTTCGTTTATTAATTAATCTAGCTATAGGTACCGCATCAATTAGGTATCATCACAATATAGGTTGGAGTGAAATACTTTCATGAAAGTCAACATTTGAAAACCAATATTTGAGATACAGTAAACTAAAATTATTATAAACAAAACCACCAATCAAAGTTAAGAGATTTCAATACTTACTTATTCTATCTTCTATTTAAGTTGTTAAGTTATCTTCTGTCTTCAATCCAAACTATTCATGTAAAGAATATTTCTGATTTCAATATAAAAATATCCACACCGAAATGTCTACTACTACCTACTTAGTTATCAAACTAAGCACATGCGACAGAAAGTCGTTTAGGTGTGAAAATTAAAAGCATAAATCCCTATGAAGTGCGTTGAAGTGGAGTATAATTACAGTTGCTATTTGTAATTCATGGGCAGACCTGGCTCCTGCCCCATTACGCGGGTCCCCTCCACCGCACAATGAGTACAAGTATGCGGTAACATATTAAAGAGATCCATGGTTTAATGGAAACGACAGTGGAAACTACATAATGGAGTTGGTAAGCACATAATGGAGTCGAACGAGAAGATGATAGCAAAATACCGAAGAGGCTCACCCACAACCGAGGATTTTTACAGAACAATAGCGATGACAGTTTGATTATGAGTTTAAGCTACATTCTAAATGCATCCATGTTTGCGTTAGAGTGGGACGCAGGTTATTTTTTCTTGCACAGATTTTTTTTTCTGTGTTGGCTCAAGGATAAGATTGCGGCAAACAAATTAGGTTTTGCCGGATTATTTTCACATTTATTACTTGGTGTTTATAACGTTATTCACGTTAATAAGTGCTTTACATGACACTCCACGAATTAGTGTAGCGTTTATCATTATCTTCTGTGTCTTCATGTACGAGTATTATGTTTGCTTTAAACTTGATCTAAAGCGATACGTCAGTCCAGTAAAAAACATTTTTTTATAAACTTTACAGTGTTCTATTGCAAAAAAATATATTTGATACAACAATACATTTAACACAATATGCCGCAGCCGCAAATGAAAAAAACTACGACCCATAAAGCTCTAATTTTTATAAATAAAAATATCAATTTCACGTCCTGACCTAATGGTTTGACTTAAGCTGGCTCATCTTGCATAATTTATATCTACATTCGTAAAGTGCGCGCGGCTAACAATCGTCGTTTAAATGAACTAGGGAATTTCAGGAGCCTCCTTTACTACGAATTAAGTAGGTTTAAGTGCGGAGGATAGTGCAAATTGGACGTGACTACCGCCTACGTCCGGCATTTTAGTTATTCGTAGTCTAGTTACTTTATACTTTATTTATATGCCGCGGTTATGAACCTTTTATGTTATCCTAGGTTTATTAGCAGGTCTCAACAATATCATTACGAAGTTCGTTGTTTTGTTGTGTTACATTTTAACTCCCTTTTCACGGTCTACTCTTTGCATTAGCATCATCAATATTATTATATTGTAATTTCTCGAATTTTTCAGGGTGGTCCATGATTTTTTTTAAGGGACTAAGCCCGACACACACTCCCAACACTGCTACTCTGTAAGCCAGGATCTACAGTGGTGTCCATTGAAGACACCGAGGTTTGACCCTCGGCGAGTCCCGGGATAAAGTTAATATTGTCTTGGAACCCGCTCGAAATTAACCAAAAGATAAAAATAGGAGGAGTTGGAAGAAAATTATCCACTTCCCTCCATTGCAAAGCGGGTGACAAAAAAGTCAAGACAAAAAAGTGATCCATGATTAGCAAATTTCACTATACAAGTAAGTACTAAAATATAATATTGTAATTCCCTCATTTTTCGATAGGCCACATCCTCGAGGTACGTTTACAGGATCTTATCGGCTTACATACAGTATTGAAGTTGTAAAAAGTTTAGCCCTTTCCACGTAACATTTGTCTGTGTTGCCACACTTGCTTGTTCAGCCCAAATTATCATACCACCTTCTTATTTGAACGGTGATAAAGTAGAAATTTCTATAGCAAGTATTTAAGTTAGTGAAAAATACGTGAAGCTTGTGGAAGTTCGTCTCATATCTTGTCATAACGTTTTACTGTCACATCACGTAGGTATGTGTAAGTATGTACGCGTCACTAACGGATGTGACGCACTAAAGGGTTATCTATATGGCGGGCGAGCGATCGAATATCGTGTTATTATTGGATAATAGGTGATTTGAAAGAGCTATACATGTTGGATGATGGTATGTTGAGTCAACTTAGATCTGCTGTTTCTTAAATTTGAGCTGAAGCCATAATAGACCTTGATATATAATAATAAGGTGGTGATCATTTTGACAACTTTGGCCCAAGCCAGTGTTTTGTTGAAAAGAAAAGGGAAACAAAAAAATTGTAAATGAAAAGAACGACTTTGACGTCCTGATTAGCGCAGTTCGTAGGGACCCTGCTTTCTGTGCCGAGGGACCCGGGTTCAAATCCTGGTAGGGCACAATCTTTGTGTGATGAGCACGAACAGTTTTACCCGAGCCATGGATGTTTAACATCTATATAAGTATTATATACTGAGTTCGCCCTCAGTATAGTGCCCATAATACAATGTTGGTTCGTGTGGGATAGTATAGTTGGTGTGTTCGTCTGGCGATATTTATTTATTATATATATAAAGAATAATAGAAGAGAAGCCTTAACCCAGCAGTGGAACACATATATAGGCTTGAAAATATAGGGCAGCAGAGATAAATCTTTCGCAAAATATACTTATTTATTTAAAAAAATATATATATACTCATATTGATTTCTTATATTTACGCGAATACTACACATTGAAATAAAACGAATCTTAAGGATTTTATCGCGGTTTATTTTTTAATTTTACGTTCCTGACGTTTCGGCTGCTTTGCAGCAACCATGGTCACGGGAGGACTGAGGTGGTTGACGTCCTAGTGTCATAGTTTGACGGGGGTACCCTCATATTTAGTTGTTACTTGCGGTCCGATCTACGCAGAAAGAGCTCACTGTGTCTTGAGGTCTTGCAATGGTACGCTTGGTTCTGGATTTTATGATGTTTACTACCTGGGTCCCAAGCTGGTGGTAGCACCCAGCCATCTTCCCTATTGAAATTAGGATGTTTTTTTTAATTTCAATGGCCTCGCGTATCATATATATACTCAGTAAAAAAAGCTGAATAGTGTAGAGTTAGTTATATTAAATTCAAATTATGATGGTATTTTATTAAAAACCGTCCGCTAGATCGTAGCGTTACCTCGCGCTAGTGCGAACGGTACTACACACTTTAAATGTTCTGCGGAAATTGGCTTTTCTGTAATCTGTACCAAACTTAATATCTTTTGACATGTTAACGTGTATTAGTAACTCATATTGTGAGATACTGAAATTGATTCTGAACTTTTGAAATTGTATCGATTTCTTATATTCACATGAATAATATGAATAATACTACACACATTGAAATAAAACTAATCTTAAGTATATTCAGTCATCCCATGACTATGGTTGCTGTAAAGCAGACGAAACGTCGGGAACGTGAAAGCATAAAATAAATGCGACAAAATCCTTAAAATTAGTTTTATTTAAATTTTGGAATTGTCGTATGAAAAATTCTTGGAATTCCATTAAAACAACATGTCCAAATGTGCTTTTCTTATTGTGGGTAAATATTTGATCACAAAAGCTTATTAGTCAAAAGTTAATAGGTAACTCACCCGACTGGCATAGTTGGTTGTTTATGCTTCTGCTTGCCTATGCCTGCATGCCTGCATTCTGTACTGAAGGTCCCCCGGTTCCAATCCCGGAACGAACAAACTTTGTGTAATAAGCACTATGCTTATACTCGATTCACGGATATTTAATATCTGTGTACTTAATATACTTACCCAACACCAATAATACTAAGCTTTACTTCACTTGGACAGTTGGTGAGTTCGTCTAGCGATATAAATATTGTTTATTATGATAGGTAAGTAATCAACGCAAACTTCACCAGAAGCGCACCATATAGCGTAATGGTTTTGCAACACAGATGTTCTCTCAATTTTCTTAACAAACGAACCGCGAAAAATAATATTCCGTTAGTATACGAAGCTATCTGTGTGTTTAACAAAAGGATAAGTTTCCGATTGACTTGACAATATCAAAGGGCAAGGCATTAATGCGATGAGGGCTGGGCGTACTTACATGAACGCGGCTGTACACGTCTGGCCGATAATAAGGATGCATGAAAAAGAAAGTAGTAAGTTGTTTCAAGATTTTTTTTCATTAATTAAGTATGCCATTAAATTATAGTGTATATTTAACTAGAGCATGGTAGATTATCTAATTGTTGCACAGAGCGTACGTAGCATTCGCACACTTTCGAATAAAAAATGTTCAGCAGTAATTTACCGAATAGGTATTATATATATCTGAAATGTTATATATCATGAGCTATATTTACAAATGAAAATCACTCGCCAATGTTTATTTAGAAAAACGATTGAAAAAAGGAAATAAGATGTTCTCTGAAATTTAATTTGACACCAAGTGTAATTTACTCAACGAAAAATTATTCAGTGCAACTTGTTTCGTGTGCATCCAAATTTTTTTTTGTTTTTTTTTGTATTACAAAATTTTATGTTTAATTTATTACGCTCCGTTTTAAAATTTGTAAACTGAAGAGAAATTTAATCCGGGATTTATTTGGAAAAACATTTTTTTTATACATTTTCATTTAAATGCACCAATTGTAATTATCTTGGCGAACCATTTATCAATGCCACAAAGAATCCAAATTCAGGATAGCCAATTAATTAATTTACGGGATTGTAAGTCAACTTCGTTATAAAATTCAACACGGAACAAAACCATCCCCTTTGTTCGATCGAAAATCTTAAAAACACTTTCAATTTCTTCAATTACTTAAAACATTCCCTATTGGAGACTTTACATTTGTGATGTTTAACCAACGGATCGACTTTTCGATTGACTTGAGCAGTTCAAAGAGCGAAGGGTACGGAATTAACGCAACGTAGGGTGTGCGATGAAGGAGCTGGGACTTCAAAGGGGAACTGATTTCCCTATTTTC
This sequence comes from Pheosia tremula, assembly GCA_905333125.1. Lineage (NCBI taxonomy): Eukaryota > Metazoa > Arthropoda > Insecta > Lepidoptera > Notodontidae > Pheosia > Pheosia tremula. The sequence goes on along the minus strand of HG995405.1, from coordinate 2,931,067 downwards.
TTTGTAAAAATATATATTGTTCAGCGGCAAATTGGCGTTTGCGATAAAAGATTTGGTCGTGTTTTAATTAGTCCATTCAACAAGTTGCTTTGCCCGTATCTAAGCTAGCTATCGATTATAGATATCGCCAACGAACACATCAACTATACGGTCCCACACCAAGCAAGGCTTGTACTGTAGGTACCGTACAATGGACTAGGGGCGAACTCAGTATATATTACTTACACAGATGTTAAATATCCATGACTTGGGTACAAACATTCGTGCTTATTACACTAAGTATAGCTACTAGGATTCGAACCCGGGACCCTCGGTACAGAAAGCAAGGCACTACCAACTGCGCTAATCAGGCTGCCAATAGAATAGGAACTTCATGTAGATTTCTAAACCATAGTAAGGCGCCACGGAAAAAAAAAACATTCCAACATTCCAAATTCAAATCGAAATAACAGTTTTTCTTGCGATACAACCCGTCGGCTGTCGATGTCTCGCCAATTAGTCACGTCGAGAACCCTAACGTTTAACTCTTGCTAATTGACTGCATCATAATGCAGATGAGACACAGCGACTGTTCCACTTGGACGCCCATCGTTCTCGGCCCAATGAATAAATAAATAGCTTTGGATACCAGACGGCGGCGGGAGTGTTAAGTGGTACGAGTGATTTTTGTTAATCGATCGATCGATAATTCCCGCGAGACACAAAAATTGTACTTATGTTTATTCAGTCTCTCGTCATGTTGATATCGGAATGAAAAATCATGTAAGAGTTTTAGAATAGACGATTTCATACCTTCAAATCTACCGTCATAGAATTGTAGGGATTAAAGATCACTTAAGTGATTAAACCTGGATACTTATGCTTTATAAGTACCTAGTAATAGATGATGATAACTATGACATGTAGACAACTAATGGAATTTTATTTTAATAGTAGTGTTAGATGTTTACCGCGACGAAGCTGTTGGCAAGTACCGTAGTATACAAGTTGGTCAACTAACTTTAAAAAAAAGGAATCAGTCATGGGTCCGTGGTATTTGGATATCATCGTCTGTACCTATCTAACTATTACTAACTTCTATTGACTATCAGATTGTGCTTGGGGTATTGCCTGAATACGTGTGAAACAGCTGAGTATAGATGGTGTCAGTGTGTGTATATGACTTGTGTGTGTGTTTGTGTGTACCTACGTCATACTATATTTGAGCTAGCTCAATTTTTTTTACGGCGCAACTGTCTATTTCGATTAGCTATACAACTGACAGAACAATGAACTGAGTCGGTGGCGCTCCCATCCCTCCATCCCTAGATGTCAAGGTTCATGGAAACGAATTTGTGACCAACGTTTTACCGAAATTAATAGATTTTATCTAAATGTTTTACGTCATCTATTCCGTTCGACCAATATGACGAATGTTTAGGGCGAATGAAAATCAAAGTAAAAAAGAAAATATTTTCTATCACTGGACGAGCAAATATATCAATGAATATATACAGTGTTAGATGAAGAAATAAAATAGACGGAGTGTCGCAAAAAACATATTGTAGCACAAAAAAAAAAAAAAAAACCAAGCCTATTAGTACTATTAATAATTCCTGATATCATGAAAAATATATAACTTTTATAACAACCGAATTTGGAACAAAGATGGGTAGATCGCATCGCCGACGTAGTATAGACGGTGCGACGATTTGGACATCTTTGCGAGATAAACCTATTCACAACAAGCCCAAGACAGGATCTCGTGAAGAAGGAAAGGGGAGGCCCATAACCCAGCAGTAGGCCAAACAATAAAAAAAAACTTTGGATGTGCAAAAACCGTGTATCACAAATATTGCCAAGGGTATAATGTAACTAGATTCTGATCAAATTGTGTGCGATTTTTGCCCGACTGCGCAACGAGGGTAATGATTATGAAAGCATAGTAGTAACTCGGTAATGTTCTCGGAAGTAGTACATTTAGCTAATGAAGAAGCGTTATTAAAATTATGAAAAACTAATCGTAGAGAATACTAATCCCACTTTCACACAAATGAATGTCTTCCCACGATAGATTTTCACGGCAAAAACAGCGCTTGAAAAAGAGCGCTGAAGCGCAATCCTAGTTCGTTAAGTCAGCGAGCCACTTAGCAAGTTGCCAAATGGATTCCATTACAGCAATTTGGGATATGGGCGCCTCCCCCACTGGGGATTGGGAGTTCACTATACGTCGGCGGTTTTGTTTTCTTATACGGCTTTTATTTGAGTTAGTTGAGACAATTTGATTTGATGGATAGAGTGAAACTGTATGGGAGAATATTTTAGCTTAAGTAAATACTTTTGCTTACTTTTGTACACAAAAAATATAAAGAAAAAATGCATCTTTGTAGAATTATGGAACAAAAGCTGGGTCAATTGTTGTACTTCATATAACTAGAGTTTACTATTTAATACTTATATTATTTGAGTGTTAAGTCTAACATATTTTAATGTACCATCTTATGCTTAAGTACTATAAGGACTTATCGCTCCGTACCAAGTTCGATCGTCTGTAAACATTATTAATCCCTGCCCACATAAGAAAATAATCATATAACACCAAATAGAATCGAAGTTAAAGTCAAGATTTTGCACCAACGTTGTAATTTGTACCCTATTAACGTACTATGTAAGTATGTTTGTTATCTTAAATATTTTGGAGCATATGTCAACAAAATTGCTACAGAAATTCGCTCAAATGCAAAAGTGTAAATTGTTAAAACGCGTACATCACTATAAAATAAAAAAAAATAGGAATCCGTCATTGCGATAAGCCAATGTGTGTCTTATGAAAAACTAATCGTAGAGAATACTAATCCCACTTTCACACAAATGAATGTCTTCCCACGATAGATTTTCACGGCAAAAACAGCGCTTGAAAAAGAGCGCTGAAGCGCAATCCTAGTTCGTTAAGTCAGCGAGCCACTTAGCAAGTTGCCAAATGGATTCCATTACAGCAATTTGGGATATGGGCGCCTCCCCCACTGGGGATTGGGAGTTCACTATACGTCGGCGGTTTTGTTTTCTTATACGGCTTTTATTTGAGTTAGTTGAGACAATTTGATTTGATGGATAGAGTGAAACTGTATGGGAGAATATTTTAGCTTAAGTAAATACTTTTGCTTACTTTTGTACACAAAAAATATAAAGAAAAAATGCATCTTTGTAGAATTATGGAACAAAAGCTGGGTCAATTGTTGTACTTCATATAACTAGAGTTTACTATTTAATACTTATATTATTTGAGTGTTAAGTCTAACATATTTTAATGTACCATCTTATGCTTAAGTACTATAAGGACTTATCGCTCCGTACCAAGTTCGATCGTCTGTAAACATTATTAATCCCTGCCCACATAAGAAAATAATCATATAACACCAAATAGAATCGAAGTTAAAGTCAAGATTTTGCACCAACGTTGTAATTTGTACCCTATTAACGTACTATGTAAGTATGTTTGTTATCTTAAATATTTTGGAGCATATGTCCACAAAATTGCTACAGAAATTCGCTCAAATGCAAAAGTGTAAATTGTTAAAACGCGTACATCACTATAAAATAAAAAAAAATAGGAATCCGTCATTGCGATAAGCCAATGTGTGTCTTATGATATTGCAATACGTGCGAAATTTATATCAATAACTGTTTAATATATAATACGATAGTAAAGCGAAGATTTACACGAGTGTCGAAGTATTAAAATCTTTTATAGGTTGTGCCGTACTATAAAAATGTTATGGCAGCGTTTTGCTGTAAAAAACACAAGGTAGGAATATTGTAGTCTAAGGGGTGGTCTTTAAATCACTTTAAGATACTATTCAAGTAAACTTATTCTATTTTAATGTTATTTATTCGAGTGTTATAAAGTTAATCGAGCTCTACTATGGTATTCACAAATATATTTGGATAATTTAATTTAAATTCTTTTTTTTTTTTTTTTATTACATTATAGGCAAGTATTTGATCTCGATCTCACCTGATGGTAAGTGACGATGAGATCTACGATGGAGCATACTTGCCTAGGTCGGAAGGCGGCAGTAGATAGTGTGATAGTGTTTTTACATGTAAGATATGAATATACCTATTGTAAAAATCTATTTTGGAGAGCTTATTAAAATATTGTTGAAGATAAAAGATATTATCCCATAAAAAAACTTGTACCATTAAATAAAAAACATGAAATAAGCCAGCAATTAAACCGCCAACTCCTCGCCTATAAAATTGACAGTTCTCGTTTTATATCGTCCACGGAAAGGCACACTGAACAGTTCATTACGTATTTATGCTAAATAAATATTTATTTCAGAAAGTATGAGTCCTTCTACCCGCCAGTACGCGAGCGAATCGTGGATTGAGGTAATCGACCTTGCTATAGGATATCAATCATCTTTTATTTCGCCTACAGTTGACTTGAAAGGTACTCTTTTAGGTAGTATAACTACGTAAATTTAGTAGTAGGTAATACTGACTATATAAATTTATTGGTATACTTCAGCATTGAGAAAACACGAAGCCACAGAGGAAATAGCGAACGAAGGAAGTAGCTGGCATAGCGTGACTTCATAAGTATGAAAGAGATAACGACAACTTGAAATTGAGCTACTTTTTTTTAAGTTTTATTTTTTCAGATAATACCAATTCTGAATATTTAACTCGCCTGGTAATAGGTATTCACTATCCAAAACTATCCTAGATCACTTTATCCGTAGCATTACATTACGTAATTGTGTTGTTGTATTTGTATTGTTGTATTGTTAGTAGCGTAGCATTGTAAATTTAGCTACGCTCGTAGCGCTGTAGCACCGTAGCACTGCTACTCTCGGTATAAATATTGTATGTAGCACAGGAAATTATGCTTCTACAGATACCGCGCAAGGTTCTGAATGGGAAACGAGTCTTCGGCTGCTACACTGAAATGGGGACTGAATTATGTATCGCGAATCTGTTATTGATAATTCACGGGAATATTTCGCTTGCATTGTAATATTGGAAGTATAATTTTCTGTCAATGTTTAAAAAAATATCTATAATGAAGGACTTTCTTCTGGAATTTTTAAATTGTGTTGTGAACTTGTGAAAAAAAAATAACAATAGTTACTTCTTTAGATATAACGTTGCAAACAATGTTGACTTGTAAATGAGTATGTTGACTGTTTTTATTTACCTATAAGATGCGTAAAAGTTACCTAAAGGGCACGATTACATAATACATTTTTGATGTATATACCTTCTGATATTAAGCATAGTAGATACTATCGAGTGCGTACGAAATGATGCATTAGTTATTTATGCGGCGTTGATACGGAAATTGCACCTTTGTAATATTCACGAGAGACGCCGGATTAAATCGTAAGCTATAATTGATAAGCGCTAGCGAAACTTGCGAGCTATGAACAGAAAATATCTAAATTACCTACATCTACTATTGGTAAATATGCCGAGGGCCCTGGGGGAATTATAAACTTATTTGGATTATACAATCATTATTATAATCAAAATACTAAGCACATTTTTAAAATGAACGATATCCATAAAGATGCCATAGATAAGAGGGAAAACACAGATAAACTTATATATGGAGCAAATGTTGCACAAATTATTGTCCAACTATTAATGAATTTACTTTTATTTGATTGCTATACAAACATATCAACTGTACGGTATCACACTCAGCAACGCTTGTATCATGGGTACCGTACAATGGACTGAGGCTGACTAATTTATAATACTTACAGATATATATTCAAGAATCGTGTATAAACATTAGTGCACATCACACATATATTGTCTCTACCAGGATTCGAACCCAGGATCCACACAAAGCAGTGTAAGTCCCTGTGTTAATCGGTCGTCCAATTCAATCCAATCTATTTCAAGTAACAGCGGGTGTACTAAAATATTTATTTCGCTTATGTTTTGAACCAAAACTGTTACAGGGTGCAACAGGCCCAAGGGAGAGTGTTAGCGAGTTCGTTTGAATGATTTGACACCTCCCTGGAGATTTCAACCCTTTTGCGCAGTTCGAGGGTGCAAATTCACATAATAAGAACGGCTTTAAACAAAAGATGATACACAAGTTTCCGAATGTACCTTCAAATGGAGATGCAAGACGCAAAGTTTCGCAGACGAATGCGTTTAAAAATATTATTATTACAAATTGATTTCTTAAATTTTACGCGAATGCTACACACTGAAATGAAACAAATTTTACGGATTATTATGTTTTTTTACGTTCCCGACGTTTCGGCTGCTTTACAGCAACCATGGTCACGGGAGGACTGTAGCGGTTGACGTCATAGTGTTGAAACTATCACACAATTTAAATTACCCACACTAAGTGTACAAACTAAAATATTAGTCAAAGCGCCCACAACATCAAACATTAAGAAAATGTCAAAAACTCAAGTGGCACTACAGAGCTCAAAAGGCAGACGCGTCAGGTTTGAGACAGCGTGAAAGCCGGCCGGCCCTCAAGCCATAGCTGACACTTCCAAGCGGTTCCAATCAAAGCCGACCCTTAAATATTAAAAGGTCGTTACACTAATGAATCGTATCTGATTTTCCCGACGTCTAGAGCCTTCGCCTTCAATGTGTCTTTTGGCCTTCTTTGCTGCGGTTTCTTAGGGTCTTTTGTTGGGTTCGTGTTTTCGAGCTGCTGAGAAAAATCGTGCTTGTATTACCGAGGTTATAGAAGTAACGACAGCCGTTGGGTGCCTTTATAACATATTTATTATCTACTTACAATTATTACGTTTAATTTATAATTAAACTTATTTGTTTTACAGGGATAGGAGTAATATAACTCTATCTATAATCATCGATACATTACAGTAATATCTCCCATACAAGTTGTTTTTGACTTCAGAATATGTCTAAAGAAACTTAAAAAGTGAAAACATGTTCTAAGTTTCTTGGTATACAAACTTGTCATTAAATTACCCTACCTTAGCACATAAAAAAGTAAGAAAAATATATTGTTGACCCAACTCTCAACTCTTAATACCTACCTTATTTTGATTGCAAAACAACTTTAGCTATGTACAGGAAAGTAGCTAACGACATTCCAGAATTTCAACTGAAATCTCTAACAAAGACACCCCAAAAGGAAGAAAAGGTAAGAAACAAAGAATCACAAGCGATCACAATTCATCATACCATGCTGAAAATACATTTAAAATCTATCCCCCTAAATTCGCAACAAACATTCCTATCCGTATTCTAATTGAATGCAAGAGCGATACGAAAGTATTGCTATCCGTTACTTGTATTAATAGAATTGCACACCTTAGAATTTCATGGCGATTGATCGAGAATACGGATGCTGATCGGCTGTAGAGCGCAGAGCGTAAAATGAGTTGTTCGCATCGTCGCGTCGGCCGTCTGCCAACACCGTTCGCCAGTAAACATCTATTGTCTTGCTCGTAAAACGTACGAAGATTTCGTTCGGAAATGGCAAACGTCTTGGACTAAGAGTATTTATCACAGGAACCGAATTTCCGGGTGATATCCTGTCGGCATACCATGACGTAGAAAACTCATCATAGACAAAAAAATCTTGTCTCTTAATATGATTTTCGTCTCTATTTTTGATAACTCTAATCAACAGCGAGTATCTATGTAACTTATTCAACACTGAGTTGAAGATATAATCCTCATAATGAACGAGTTTATAGGGTAAATATAAGAAATAGCTGTAAAGATAAAAACTTGTATTCAAAAAACCTTATAAAAATGAAATCTTAAGATTTCATCTTTAATTATAAGTTCGAATAAGCAATTATTAGCATATGCTGTATGGTGCCATGCTATGCATATACAGAAGAGAAGTTCGTCAACCCTGAGTCAACTTGGTGGACTGCAGCCCCAATCCAATAGGCATAAAAGGCATTTACGAAGAAGGCCCCCCTATAATGGCACAGGCTCGCCCTCTATTACATTGAAACCAAATTTTATTGGTAGAATATGTATGTACTGCAATGCACCTCTGCCTACTCCATCAAAGATTACTGGCCCGATAGTGTTATTTTTTTCATCTATATTTCTTTGGATTACATTTGTTGCAGGGTCTAATTAGCTCTTCCCGGAGACACTAATAAGTCTATAATAGTATACTGGGTCTACAGCAGTAGACTCTTACGTACAATGTGGAGTGTGTGGCGGGCGAAGTCCTAAAAATATTTATACTATGTCTTTTCACACCCGGGATATAAATCATGATTTTTACAACCACGGAATTCACGTTTCCACGCTTAAAATCACTAAGCTAGCTGTCTCTTTCTAGCTTTCATTACATCAACTTATTGGATCGAGTCCAATATTTTTCATCCGACTGCGTCCGATTGCATAGTGCGTGGTTACGTTTGTTGATAGTATTATTCGCTATCGATTTTGCATATTATTAATACGGGAGTTTCTATTTGTGGTTGTGGGGTGAGCTGATGAGATTTTCTTTTGAAATAGGTTTTCTTAAAATTTTCATCATCTATTTATGAAATGTATGTAGGAGTGAATTGCCACAGTATGTATGTGAGTATATAAATACTCACATATAAATTTATATAAATTGCATTATTGTCAACATTTTCAATGAAGACTTCCTTACCCAGTGGACGAAAATGCGGTAATCCTGAGTTTGATACTCAGATCGTTCAAAGAGTTTTCGAGGTAATCTATTTAAAAATAGCAAATCCCTACATATAGGTCGTCGGTAATATCAGTGTAGTCTGTGAAGCAGTCCGCATCACTGCCTACCTCGTCAAGATTAGCTCCGACAAAGCTCTTTTTTTAAACTAAACAGAAAACTATACTCAGAAATTCATGCGTATATTAGGGTATTAAATACTTGCCTATAATGTAAAAAAAAGGTAGTCAATTAACTACACTGAATAAATAATATTTCAACCCAGACTTAGCAAATCATAGACTGTTTATTAGACTCGACGTTAACACCTCGATGGCTAATGGAGTTGTTTACAACTCTTCGCTGGCTCCGTTAAATAATTGCCAATCAAACGATCAGTTTGTTTTTCGCGACTCGTGTTTGACTTTAAAGATTCTGTAAATAAAAATGTTTTAAATTATTTATTCGTTTGTCTTTGCAAATACTAAATAATCATTTCAATAAACTGTGCTTAAATAATGAGTAAATATACTCTAGTTGGATGAGCATATCGGAGGACGTTCAACTCCAACTTGCTTGTGCCCTGAAAATTTCAAACGTTTTCAATGTGCAAATTTGTAGTGATATTTTTCGTTCGTTAATTTACGTTAAACCTTGTTTGACATGTAGACGTGTAATCAACCTGCCGATAAGGTAGTCTCAATAAAGTCTCAAACAATTTATTCAGTGAATTCCAAATGTAACTATTCAAATATTTCCCATTCCCATTGTGTAACAAATTCCTGGAAGACGTTACAACTGCATACAATTTCTGTTAAGTACTGCGTAATTCCCAAACGGTACAAAAATTACCAAACTTAAGTCCGTACCAACAATATTTTAAGCCCGTGCGAGTGGGAGTTCGTAGTTATTTAAGTTTGCCAAGTTATACACGAGACATTATCTTAGTTACGCAGGCAAAGTGACGTAATTTAGTTAGCTAAGAAACGTCGCATCCGGGTTGTATTAACACTCTTGAACATCCATTTTGCGAGAAATGTCTTGAGCGTTTTTATTAGTTAATCTATTGTTTTGTTCTGTTGAATGTACCTTGAGGTTAGTGTGAAGTAATATTTTATTTTTTGATTGAAATGAAACTATGAATAAATTTGCTGGACATCAACAATGTATTATATTATCTAATTATAGTACAAAAAACTAAAAATATTACAAAAATATGAAGTACACTTCCTAATTTCCTATTTACTTGGATGTTATGTAATAATCCACCATTTAACCACAAGAACGAGTCGGCCCATTTTTATGATCTTTGATGTTTTGAATTTGTCTCCGCCCCGAATAGCAGAATAAATATTAAAACATGGGAAAAAATAATCACATTTGATTTTGAGGCGGTACGAAGTTCACCGGGACAGCTAGTAATACATAAAATAAATAAACAAGTCAATGTGGATCGAAAGAGAAAGAGATTAATGACGTCATTGTTATTGCTAACCACGAAATCTTTAACACGGGTCAAACATAAGCAGTTTAATTTCATCCGTTTCGTAACATAGTGCATAATGAATAGCAACATGATATAATTCATAACTGGTGCAGACGATATCTATGCAAAGCACACTCTACCTTGTTTCATAATGAAAATCCTTCATGAAACATTTTGAATATTGTATATTCATTCCAGATTTTTTTGTCCGCTAACTCGATCATCATTCTATTGAATTGAATCATGTTTTATCCTGAATTACGGTGTATCAATAATAATTTGTATATTGTAATAGGTGTATGCAATGGAGGGAAGGGGATAATTTTCTTCCAACTCCTCCTATTTTTATCTTTCGATTAATTTCATGCGGGTTCCAAGACAATTAACTTTATCCCGGGACTCGCCGAGGGTCATACCTCGGTGTCTTATTGGACACCATTGTAGATCCTGGTTTATAGGAGTAGCAGTGGTGGGAGTGTGAGACGGGTAGTATGGCCTAATCCCTAACAGTGGGACATTAAAGGAGCTAGTGTTATTTATCTGTCTTAAGATCTATCTAGATTTTCATAGATCTATGTGACTTTATATGTTGTTTTCTTCCACAATGTATCACGTAACTTGTTATCATACAAACATCTAGCTACAACGTACCCAGTACCCACTTATTTGCAAGTTATATTTTTACATCTATTCAGACATCACAATAGAAACAAATGGTAGCAAATAAGGTCACAACGTTGTTTGTAATAATGAATCCGCCTATTTAACACACATTGCTCTGTGAAAAATTAACTCTCCGTGAAAGGTACAGTACCTATTCTATTATAATTAATAATGAAAATGGCCCATTATGGATGTAGTAATATGTTTTTTAATATCTCGGTGCGAGCCTTTTTTTATCATGTAAAGTTAGATTTTACAATATTTAATGATATGTAAGGTCGTATATGTAGGAGTATTTTAAGTATATATATTTTTTAATCCATTGGTTGGTTATTACTAAACGTTACATTCCCAAATAAGTAATGTATATATATATAAAATGGTATAAGATGGCACATGGCCTCTCCCACAAATTAGTGCGTATTTTTTAACCGACTTCAAAAAAAGGAGGAGTCAATACTCGACTTAGTAGTTTTTTTGGCACCGACTTCAGATTAGTTAAATATTTGATTTAGTTAAACAAGGTAGATTTCAAGATAAGATTATTTTTGGCTTTTTAGTTTTTTGAAGACGGTTTTATATCTAGTGTCAATTAATAATAGCGATAACAAATGCAATAAAGTACACAGATAAAACGAAAGAGCTACTGAGTAATAATGTCACAACCGTAAGGCAGCGCCTACGCGACAGAGAAATAGCGCACCCTAGTCTATACTGACCACTAGCTTTGATCAAACTTCGATTTTCTTCTTCTTTTGAAAATTAATGAAGTGTATCATAAAAGAATGAGTACTTTTTTTTGGGACTTGGCCCGCCTCACACTCCCACCACTGCTACTCCTGTAAGCCAGGATCTACAGTGGTGTCCTATGATGACACCGAGGTTTGACCCTCGGTGAGTCCCGGGATAAAGTTAATTGTCTTGGAACCCGCAAGAATTTAATCGAAATATAAAAATAGGAGGAGTTGGAAGAAAATTATCCACTTCCCTCCATTACAAAGCGGGAGACAAAAAAGATCTGATAGATAAATTTCCATATAAGCAAGACTCTTACAGCTGCTCTTATAGCTCTTACAGTTCTTATAACTCTCAAAATGAGTACTTATAAAATACACTCAGTTAAATAACAGTCATCATCTCTATAGTCCAGCAATTTTACTACCCATTAATTTTCCTCGCTGACTCACGCACAGTCGATAAACAACAAGAAAATCTTACAGAACCCAGAACGATGTCCCCCGCGTATCGAGCCGTAACTATCACATTGGACGAAGAAAATGTATTTTTAAGTCGTCGCCGTCTCGTCTTGGTGAATTCACTCAATTAGTAACTGTGCAGGCGCCATTAATTACAGCTCACTGAGACAATGTATTTCTGTACTTCGTGACCGCTAGACGTTGACCGTAATGAAGATCACCGATTATTTTCAACGTCGTCAGGTAGATCAAGTTGTTTTCGGTGATTGATTTTGTTAATCAACTAGCTGTTACCCGCGACTTCATCCGCGTGGTATTTAACAAAAAGCGGTCGAAGTCGCGGGTAACAGCTAGTCTAAAATAAAAGAAGCCTAAGTTACTCCTTGTTACATCAGATATCTGCCAGTGAAAGTCCCGTCAAAATCGGTCCAGCCATTTCAGAGATTAGCTGGAACAAACAGACAGACAGACAGACAGACAAAAATGTTGTTTTGGTATATGTACCGTGTATACATCCAAATACACTTAGTAAAAAGCGGTTATTTTAATATTACAAACGGACACTCCAATTTTATTTATTTGTACGTATAGAAGATGGTATCTCTCCACACCGGCTTTTGGAAGGCTTGCGCAGGGTCATGGGTCCAATATATAGAGGTCTTTTTTGAGAATGTTAAAGGTAAGTAAGCGAGCTGGTGGGGTCAACTGCTGAAAATTATGGACAAACAGCGGATTGACCTCAGCAGGAACTATTGCAGGATATATGGGAAGATAATTGGGACTATGGATTGAGGTGAAGCTGGTCATGCGATAGGGTTATTGTAAGGGTTGCGTACACCTGCCATATTCAGCGTATATATAAGTACCATTACTATTGAGTGGTCATTATTATTATTACTTTAATATATAATTTTGTATCTTTCTTACAAAAAAACTGGTGGGTTTTGACCTTTATATAGATGGAAGCCAGTATTCATAGCTCAGATTTATCTTTTATAAGTAGCAGATTCAACTCTCAAACGATTGTCTTACTATTACACGTCTAATTTCACTTTGTTTCTTCTAGTAATAAGTAGTAATAATTGAAAAAAAATCCTCTTATGTGTTGGGCCTGTTGTTGTTTTTTAAAATAAGCGATTATTATTATGATTCTAGCTTTCAAGCAATAAAGAAAGAAGATGAAAGCAATATTGCATATTTATTTCATTGTTACTGTCTTGTCAGTGGTTCATATCTTAATGTAATTGTTGAATCGATATCTGAATTGGAAGTAATCAGACCGAAACAGCCTTGTGAGGCTATCTCGGGCACATGCCTCGCGCAGGCTGTTAGTGAGGCACATGTCAGATGACAGCGCTCGAGCGAGGCAGAGCGTTTGCCTCAAGGGAACGCTGCACCCATTCTTGAACAAATATCTATCGTCCAATATGATCCTACTCACATACAACATGTACGAGAATGTTAATTAAGTCGGAAGCAAATACAGTCAGTCAAACGGCGAACAGATTTAATTGATAGGGCACCAGTGTCTTGGAGTAACGGGATTACGTCAAGCAAACACTGAATTGCGCTTCGGGCTTCAGGATACTTTACTAGATGTTCGTAAATACGGTATTAGTGTGAGGAGCGTAATAGGCAACGAAGCAAGTACTGGTGAAATTAACTTATTGATATATCCAAAAAAAAGTATGATGATAAATCGTTGATGCAATGAGAGGTAATTATCAGACCATCTATGAAGTAAAATGGCGTTAAACGGATCACGCCATTTTCATATCATCATGTCACATCCATTATTTAATTTATAACGTGGATTTATTAATGTGTTAATGTTGTTAATTACTTGAGATTGGCAAAATACCCACTAAGTTGTGGGTGAGGCCGTATTCACATCCTTTTTATTTCATCGCATCTCATTTCGTAAAGAAAGAAGACGAACCTAGGTAGTAACGTACCTTGGATACATAGTTTGCCTATCAATATGTCTATAAAGCGTATCGTCAAATAGTCATAATGGAGAAACAATTGGAAACTGCATTCAGAGTGGGTACATGTCGCGCAGTGCATGGGATAACGCTTCGTTTTTGCATTTTTTATGGATTACCTTATCAAATAATATATTAGGGACGTCTTATTTCGTCCGGCGATATATATATGTTTTAATACTTTAGTTTAGCACAATGAAAAGCACACGCAGAGTCAGTCTTTACGTATGCCTTCGATAAAGTACATATCATTTTCAAATTGAGAAACGAAAGCCGATCTAAAAGTTACGGTCCGTACAGACAGGTGGTAGACGGGACCGTCCGGCGTCCGGGCAATAAATCACGCGAGCTGGCACCGCGCGGGCGCCCGATACGCCGGACTACTACTGATTAATGCGCCCGATCCGACCGCTGCGGATCCACGGGATTGAGGATTGAGGATACCTTCGATACAACTTGTTGGAAGCGGCGGAATTTGGGCGGAAATTATCTAGCGGATCGAAATAAATTTAGAAGGAAAAGTTTTTTTACAAGAGTTGTGTTGCACACTCACATTTTGTTTGAGGCTATATTTGACGACTAGCTGCGCCCCACAGCGCTACCCGTGATTAAAAAGTACGTACTATGTCCTCCATGTCCTTTTCTGTAAATCACGTCGATCCTTTGCTCTATGAAACATTAAAACACATCTATCCCACGGGAACCATACATTTTACCGGGATAAAAAGTAGCCTATGTGCTATTCTGGACTATAATCCATCTCTGTGCCAAATTTCACGCAGATCCGTTCAGCCGTTCAGGCGTGATTGAGTAACAAACATCCATCCATCCAAACTTTCACATTTCAAATATTTGTGGGATGGGATTACAGAATTTAATATATTTTCCTATACTTTATATATATTGCTTAACCTACCCACTGTTTATTAACACCCACACCCATTGTTCATTCGGTTTTTATAAAAATCCTAGAAATTTTGGATAAACTTTTTGAGCGTTCTATTTTTATTGTATGAGAACAAAGGTATTCCTCTGAAAAGTAATTTATTTTCTGAACATATTATTTTTAGTAAAGCAAAATGTATATAAATAATTTGAATAATTATTTTCCTAATGTATCAAGAAAAGCTAGCTCTTTTCTGGAGTTTCCGTAATGTATATTTTATAAAAAAAATGTATAAAAAATAGTTTCTGTAATTAAAGATTTGAAGAGAGATGGTGGTCGAGTTTTTATGACGTTTGTGTTCGATGACATTTAAAGATGCAATAAAGGCCCAATACAAATTCGAGGCAAAGATTACCCAAGCGCTTCGAATATGTAATCTTCTTAAAAATACCCACATACCCCAACACATAAATAAGTACACGGCACCCCTTCTGCGCTTCGTACATGACAAAGGAAAACTTTTCAGCTCAAGCGCCTGAAAAATATTACCCAACTTAAGTTTAATCTCCTGAAAACGTTCGAGGAAACAATTGTAAATAGGAACTCTCCGGTTAAATAACGAGAATGTTTGTTGAAACGAGACAAAGTGAGTACCTACAGACAGAGATAAACATATTATAGAGAGCTTTGATCAAAAAGAATGTCATTGTAGAAAATATTTTGCAGCATGCAATACACCTTGTACTGTATTCTGTACCAGATTTTTGTAATAGGTAATCAAAACAACAATTGCACGTCTATTTAATACAATTCTCAACACTGACTGACTGGCGGACAACGAAAGCCTAAACCGGTGTACTACCTAGAGATTTGAAATTTAGAGAATTCATTCCTTGAGTAACCTTAAGAGGCATTTTTGGGAATTCAACCTATAATAAGATCAATTGGCGAGTCAAAGTATGAATGAGGAAACATTCTTATCACGGTTTCAATCGTACATATGGTTCGTAATTAATAAATGAACAACAATACATACCAACGCTACAATACAATACAAATAAAATCCCACACGCCTCAATTTCACAAGCGCTATTATTTCACAACAGATCCGCGCGTCAACCGCCCCAATTAAGATCTATTAGACATTATATATCACTTGTTTGTCAGATGTTGGATAGCATAAAACATCTATTAAGGACTTTCTCGACGCCACCATGTTAATTGAACAACAAGAGCGTATGACAATACTGGATATGAATTCGGAATTCATATCTGACAAATTTGTATAAGATACTAGAAGAAACCGTATCTCTGCTCGCGGAACTTTTGGAATAAAAGCATTAAAGGCTGAAAGAAGCAAGCATGCTTTTCAAGAAAATTATTAAATAAAACTAAAATATTTGATCAGTAGTCGCATCTTCTATAAATTAACGATGAGTTATAAAATGATTATAATATAAAGGTCGTTTCCCAAATCTGATAACCTCTTATAGCTTACTAGCTGCGCCCGGCGGTGTTACCCGCAATAAAAAGTATGAAAAATTAAAACATCTATCCCACGGGAACAATACATTTTACCGGGATAAAAAGTAGCCTATGTGCTATTCCAGACTATAATCTATCTCTGTGCCAAATTTCATCCAGATCCGTTCAGCCGTTCGGGCGTGAAAGAGTAACAAACATCCATCCATCCAAACTTTCACATTTATAATATTAGTATAGATAATGATAAATGGCCTATGCAACATTGTAAGCTGTTAATCAGCATGTTGTAAAACATTGAATTAAATTATAATTTGGCACATCCAGTTAACTTCTTTACCATCGTTTCGGTATCGTTTTGCCGTAATTATTGAGACTTATTGTATTCTCGACGAAGCGCTGTCTTGCGATTGGTTAGTGGATTATTATTTTATGGAAGCACAATTGATTTAATTGGAACGTGTTTGTTTCCTTTACATTTTACAAATAACACGATCTGTACCTACTAAGAATATCCATTATTTCTCTAGTTCATTATCTTTTGTTATCCAAAGATCAAGGGTTATTATAAAATTTTCACTTTCCACTTGAATAAAGACACTCTAAAATCATCTAAGCGTTGGGAACGTAAAAAAACGCGATAAAATCCGTAAAATTAGTTATATTACAATATGTAGTATTCGTGTAAATATAAGAATTTTATGAAAGCTTCCATAAATTTAATAGTAAAATTACGGAAGTCAACTGTCCGCTATCCAATGTCATGCAGGCAGTTTGACATTTATCATCAGTATAATAACATTAATTCGAAATCACAATTAATCCGAAATCTTAAGATTCGCGTGATTGCAACTGAAAATTAAAAAGGCGCCGTCGCTGTTGCGAAGTCTCAAGAATAAAGTTTACACAACACGGATATTTCTGAAACGTTGACTCGGAAAACTTTCGTCTTTGTCATGTAAGAAAGTGAGGAGGATCGTTTGTCTTCGAGTGGAGCACTAAGCTTGAGAGTTTGCATCTTGAGCAATAAATATTTGTAAGGCGCTAATGGAGAAAAGGACTAAAATTGTATTTTTTTTTTTAATTTAGTATTATTTAAGTATCATATGGCCGTGTTCGTTTCCAAGGTCGGCCTAGTCAGAAAAACGGCTAATTAAGCGGTGCGTGTCTCAATCAAACTTAGGATGGGTGATTGAGTTATAATATCTGACCTCCTCTGTGCTTTAGAGAGCACTTTAAACTGGCGGTTGTACTTTTACAGTCGTTACAGGAAGCGAGATGTCTGAAGTATTTACACTGAAGTACGTATAGCAACTATGCTTATAGTTGCCTATAATAGGGACTTCGTTTTTATTATATTCTAGATGAAATCCTGCTCAAAATTCAAGAGTAAAAGGAATGATTTAATGAAGGCAAGTTAGACGGATTCAAATTATCGTACACACACATTATCGTACAGACATTAATAATAAATCTATACTAATATTATAAATGTGAAAGTTTGGATGGATCAATGGATGTTTGTTACTCTTTCACGCCAGAACGGCTGAACGGATCTAGATGAAATTTGGCAAAGAGATAGATTATAATCTGGAATAGCACGTAGACTACTTTTTATCCCGGTTAAATGTATGGTTCTCGTGGGATAGATTTGTTTTAATTTTTCATAGAGTGACAATCAATTTATTTTCTCATACATTTGATTCTGAGGCGGTACGAAGTTCGCAGGGACAGCTAGTTCTAAATAAATCCTACATACAAAGTAATCCGAAGCACCAACGTAAGGTTACTTCATATTTTGGTAAGATTTCCCGAATACATTGTCGCTTTCAGACTGATGTTAAAGAAATTAAACAGAGCGCAACAGGCTCTGAAACTCTAAATTATTTAAAGAAAGTCTAAAGAAACGTCCAACTGTGGTTTTCTCCTGCTTTTGACGTTATATCTCCCGTAATTATGTAGAAATAACAATGTAACGACCTTTTTACGGTCTTGTAAGTTTGCTACGTGGGAGATAAAAATATGGCGGTTTGATGTTGGTCTAAAAAGACACAAACGAATATTATTTTTATAAACAGCTTCGCCATAAAGGAGAACCTACAAACGTACTGAAAGTACCTGGATGTCAGTTTACAATGTTAATATTACAAAGGACTTTTCATTGTAGTGTGATTACATTTTCTATGATTTTGGGGAACAAGTTATAACTATTATTGTCCGAAGTCATTGAATTCCGCAACCAGATACCTAACTAGTTATCAGGGTAACTAGGGTTTGACAATATTCTCAAACTTCTAATTCTAAAGACCATTTTCAGTTTTATCCTTAATAAACAATCATATTTGAACTCACTTTACTCGTAAGCAGGAAGAGGGAGATGAGAAATTAATAGTAAATCTTAATAAAACATTGGCAAAATCGTATTCTTTCTCAATTCTCGTAAATTGAGTATGTGATGAATACTACTATACCGTAATAGATTATCGAGAAACACACTTTGGACAGCTTCTCAGCTGAAGTGGAGGGCTCTCAAGTTGGTTTGGCTGTTAATACATTTAAGGGTGTAATCAGACTTTAGTTAATAAAATACAGCGTGACAATGAAAAAAACATGCTAGTTGATGCTACTGCCGGCAGGCCGATAGTGCCGCGGTCTGTCACGTCACAAGCTCCTGTTATAGGCCATTAAACAGTGACAGACAGTCAGCGAAACTAAGGTACTTTGTCTAAGCACGGCTCATACTCGAATCCGAGTAAATTTTAGGTTCGTTTTCTGCCACCTGTCTGTAAGCATCTTAATGTTTTGGATTGTGTTCTAATTGGTAAATGGTGCGCTCGTGAGCGTTAAATAGCTTGGAACAATTGGATGCTGGAAGCTGCGTGAACCGCGATGAAGTTATCATTGGTATGGAGAGCTGTGAGTTATGCCTAATTGCTGCATTGAGCTCAAGGACCATTATAGCTAGGCCATTATAGCTCGCGCCTAGGATTACCAAGTAGTGTTGAGAATATCGGATGTTTAGATAATTAAGTGAGTATTTCGTTATTGTATTTGAGCTAATAATTTAAGTAATTTGTACTTATAATGACGCCATTTATGTTCTCATCGAACCATGACAAAAATGTTGTCATAACTAAAAATACTGTTGTCCTTTTCTAACATTACAACTAGACTATTACTCGGTTTAGTCAAGCATACTTAACCGAAAAAAATGTTAGAAATGTTAAATAAGTGAAATTCTAATTTGTTTATCAAATAAAAACTGAAAAAAACAAGCATTTCACTTGTTTAAAAAAATGTTTTTAATTAAAAAAACAAAATTATAGAATCAATAAACGCAACATTATTTTTCGGTAATCAAATTAATAAAAATAATATCAATAATCATTCATTATTTTTGCTATAATGTAACTTGTTTAAAACAGTATTTTAACAGGTCGTGTTTATATGAAACATCCGAATTTATTGGTCTAACATTGCTTTTTCATTGCAACAACAAATAATAAAATTAGACTAATAATTTAGTACAATGATGATTAAGTTTATATGTACCAACACGATTAAATAATGCTCTTTCAAAATGATTTTTAAAACGTTTGAAGTATTCACCAACTTTAAACACAGCGTTTGATAGCTTTATGAAACTGAAATAACATGAATTTTTGCAATCCTTAAAAGTATTGCGATAATTTCATACCCGTACTGGTACTGGCAGGGGTGGAATGCTTTGTATCCGAGACATAGGGGTGATGCAGTTTATGCTATGTGAACTCATTTCGTCGATATTTTTAAGTCTACTGTAAGTATTCGTGGATGGAAATGATAAAGTATCATACATTATGTATGGCACCTAGTCTATCCGTGTATTGACTGGTCGCTCCGCCCCGCAAGGTTCGGCCAAACACCATGCGAGGCAGCCTATGTTTTGATCGCAGCAATCAGTTTTAGAAATAGACATAAAGCTGACAGCGAGGCAAATAACAAAGGCAGCGTTCGGGAGAGGCAGTGCGAGAGATTGCCTCAGGCGAACTACATACTTACTAGTTGAGTGAATAGGTAGTCACTACATCTAAGTATTTTTTTTCACTGACCGGTGAGTAAAGAAATAACAATTGATAAAACATTGTCATTATATTATTGTAAATAACTTCAGAGAATCGTGAGGTCACCTGATTGGTCTGTGACCCCTATACTGGGAACACTAGTTAAATGATATATAGGATGTTTCAATATTGTTTTTTTTTATGCATGAACTTGGATTTATGGTGATGTATGTAAGATTTTCAGCCCGTCTTAATATATGTTATGTAAGGATTTCATGTTTTCAATGCGTATTATATGTATTTAATATTCTTAATTTATTCATTCTGAAACCTTCACGGTAAAAGTAATTTAGGACACAAAAATATTACGAAATTTTGAAGAATGTGTTATAAAATGATTACAGTAAAAGTAAATAAAAAGACAATTAATTATTTTTATGTAATACGTAGTACTTCTTTGTATGGTATGGTGCTGTAACACCTGTATTAAACATATGTTTAGGGTTAATGTTCGGGTCAGTGGGTAATGGTCGGATTATTCATTAATTTAATTATAGGCACTAGTATATTAATTTGACTTTGTTTGCATATTTTTTCAACGTGCTGATATTTTATTTCATAGTAATCATAAAGTTTCCGACTGATTTAATAACAGTAAAATAAATTAATTTTGACATGTAGGTAGACTAAACAATACGCAATACATTAAAAATTAAAATAAATTTAAACATACATTTATTTATTTTATTATGTTTTTTTCTCAATTAATATAAAAATGCAAATTCTATTAATTATACTTACCATAAAACAAAAACACCAAATAACACCATCAACTTTACAACCCACGCCCTACAATTTTAAATAACGTAATAATTATTTGCACATAATTGTGACTAATTAATACTGACCTACATTTATATAAAAAAAGTGCATTTTTGAACTGTTCGAACAAAGATATTTGTATAAGTGTTTCCTTACTGACTCACAAACTCACATAAAAGGAACGCACGAAGAATTTCAGAACCATTTCGCGTACATTTCTCAACACACTGTATACAAAGTGATAAGGAACTGTGTTTTGTATATTAGTATTGTATTACTTCAGTATATAAAATAGTTAGTCCGAGGAAGTATAATAAAACAAAAAAGAAAATGAATTTAATTAAATTTTTGGTGTCTTTCTTATTTGTGTTAGAAGTTAGTTCAATGGCTATTAAAGGGCCTGCCTTAACCAGGTATGAGCCATGTGGGTTAGGCGTGATACACTTTGATAGAATAAGGGAAAAATATTGGCGTGGTGTTATTCAGTTTGGTTTGTATAAAAACTTAGTAGAAGCCGAAACCGTGTTGGTGTTCAAAGATGAAGTAACAATATCCGCGGTAAGTATGACATTATTAACCCCTAATCTCTAGTCACTAATACTATAAATGTGAAAGTTTGGATGGATAGATGGATGGATTGATGTTTGTTACTCATTCACGCCAGAAAGGCTGAACGGATCTAGATAATATTTGGTACAAAGATAGATTATAGTCTGAAATAGCACATAGACTACATTTTATTCCGGTAAAATGTATGCTTCCCGTGAGATGGATTTGTTTTAATTTTTCATACTTTTTAATCGCGGGTAACACCGCGGGGCGCAGCTAGTACTTAATAAGTAACACGAGGAAAGTACCTACGATCTTCCAAAATTAGCCATGACATGTTCAAAGCTTTCAATTCTTAATAGCATATAGTAAATACAATTTTCCTCAATTTGCAGCATCCAGAGCCTTCGAATTTCACAGCAAGAAGAACAAACAAACACGATTTTGTAATACACGCTGTGAAACCTATACCCGATCGTTACATGTTCTATGTTTTAATGGATAATGTACAAGTGAATGACACCGATGTACCTTTTGTTACTTCATTAAGTTTAAACAATGTCACTCTTTGCAATGATCAGATTAAAGTAAGTATTCACTCTAAATACTTCAAATATATTTTTACTTTAATCGATTTCCATTATCTTTTCAGGCCGCCGATTTACAACCTTACGACAAATCATGTATCAACCTATTTGGTTATTAATTGAAACTTGGATTTAGACGTTTACTATTGTAAACACAGCGAGCGGTCGAATCGAACCATTCGGTTGCGTAATAGTATCGAATCTTCAATTCGGTTATGAAAAATGGCTCTGATACAACGTCGTTGAAACGAAATCGATTCGGATACCTGTCAGAACGTTCTGAATCGACCCGCTGGTCTCCTTTGTTACCATAAAACAAATTTTATTTTAATTTGTTTATTTCAAATAAGTACCTACTTACCTGCAAGAATAAGCTACGTGGGTCAGATCAAAGAAAATAACGTTGTCATATCATATACGGTATCAAAAGAGGGTGCTTTAGATAGAGACAAATGAACTAAAAAAAAACTGCATCAGCTACACCGACAAGGCAACCTTGATTAAGAAGAATTAGAATAAATACTCACCTTAATTTTCCAATTTCAGGCGTCACAAACAATAACGTCCCTGAACGTAACTCAGAAGTACACTTCAAAACATTATGCCCACGTTTGCGGAAGAAGGGCGATTGAAAACGAGGAGTTGGTATCCGTGAGGACTGACGCCAAAGCTGGAGACTGGCCATGGCATGTAGCTATCATGATCAAGGATGTAAAGACAGGCGAACTCAAGTATCAATGCGGTGGTAACATTGTGTCTAGAACTGCTATTGTTACAGGTATATATGATTTAGATTATCATATCTAATCATTATACGCTAAGGCCGACTCCCTTTGCGATATAATTGTGGTATGATATATCAAGTATTATAAAAAAATATGTCAGAATTTGTCACAACCACGCATTTTTTAAAATTGATTGGTTTTAAATATGGTGATTCTCTTATAGTAATAAAAAAATATTATCAACTTTCAATTCAAATTAGCTGTCCACGCCAACATCTTACCACCAAATTAATTATCTTCTTTTCGTGAATTGTTCTCATGTTTTTGCTATTCCGGGCTGACACTCATTTAAAACAATCAACGCTTCTAAAAATTGCCTCACTCGTTCTTGAGGTATAAATGGTGTAACTAACACGACTTTGTTTTATATATAAAGTAATAGAATATAAGGGACTCGAGAATGTATAACCTGAATTATTTTCAGCCGGCCACTGCGTTTACAAGAATGGATTAAAATTAGAAGCAAATAGAGTTGTAGTTATAGCTGGCATTATTAATCATAAAGACCTCAATGAAATTAGTAGACAGACCTTAACGGTAAGTTAATTGTCATAACCTAAGCATACCAAACCACATAAGTTTCAATAGAAGCTGATACAAATACAAATAAATTGATAAGAGGCTGAAAAAATACAACTTATTTACAGAAATCTTTGTTGCAACATTTTTTGTCTCTCTAAATCAGAGTTCCCCAAACTTTTTTGTGTCGTAGACCCCTATGTTTTTCCGTGTTGGGTAGACCCCCTACTTACCTGATATTGATTTCCTATTGATTTCCGTCCTTTTTAGAGTGACGAATTGAACAAGTCAGTGCAAGGTAGCGAAGCTCTGAGACTGCGACTCTCAGGTTTTTACAAGTTCAAAATGTATTGCGACCACAAAGCGAATACCAACATCCTACAACTTACACAATTTTATAAACATATATAATATTTTTTTTTACTTCATAGGTACTTTTATAAATAATGTATATGTTTTGATATTATAAGATAGTATGATGTAAGTAAATAGGTACTATCAGTGTATGTGTTGAGATCCATTATCGTGGACCCCCATTTTCATTTCATGGACCCCCAAATTTTTTTTCGCTGACGTAGACCCCTTGCAGGTTGTCATAGACCCCTAGGGGTCGATATAGACCACTTTGGGAATCACTGCTCTAAATCCTTCGTATGCTTTATCTATAGTCTGAGTGCATTTCAGTAAAGCACAGTATATTTTTATTAATTCGTATTTCATTTTGTATATTTTTTTAAATGTTCACAGACTGAAGATGTTATTCTACACCCAGCATACGTTGACGAGTTGGCTACTTCAGACATAGCTGTAATCAGAGTGACCGGCCTAGAATTTACAGAATACGTCCAACCAATATGTATCTGGGGGCCGGTCTATGACAAAACAAATTTATTTGGCAAAGAAGCCACTGTAAGTATTTTCAATGAATTCACAATTTCTCCATACATACATATATTATACTCACGGCTGTATCTGATGGGACCACTGATTCCTGGCATACCGTTGTCGCTTCATCCACATTCATACATAAGAATTTCTAAAATTACATTTTGCTGATACAATTATTATTTTCTAGTATTGCCTTTTGTTAATGTGTATGTCCTTCGCAATTAAATTAACATTAATGATCCAAAAATATTTACACCTATACTATTAATATTAATTATATGGATCCAATAATATTTATTTCTGAATTTCAGGTAGTGGGTTTTGGAAATACGGAATTCGATAAACTCTCGGACACGCTGAGATCGACTTACATCATGGTACAGAATGATACTACTTGTATTAATTTCGCTCCTAAACTGTACAGGAGATTGCTTGACGAGTTCACGTTTTGTGCTGGCTACGGACCAATGACTGGTAATGTGTATTTCTTCTTAGATAATGCTTATTACGTTCTTTATATACCTAATGAAAAAATGAACGAGTTTTCAGTTGAATCAAAAATTCACCAACAACCCTTCAAATTTGTTTGTTGTAGGTGAATTTTTGTTTCAACTGAAAACTTGTTGAAATTTGTTACAACTTTCTCGAGTACCTTGATAACCTTCAATAAGGTGCTTCCTCAAACTAAATGGTGCAGCAGTTTAGTCTTCTATGCCGTCACTATACATAAAATAACCACAGCAAACTTTAATAAGTAGTTATAGCTAATTTAGTGGAACGCTCGCCTTAGTAACAAGGGTCGCCCTGACTAGTACCCCTTGAATTTATAGAATTCCTGTGCAATTATATTTTTTGTCATAATTATCACATGCTAAATGGTGATGGAAAACATCGCGAAGAAACTTGCATGTCTGAGAGAACCTCTCGAAAGGCTTGTGTAGTCTTCCAACCCGTACTGGATTAGCGGGGTGGACTGTGGCCGTATTCCCCTTGCATAGAGGGGAGGCTCGTGCCCAAAAGTCTATTATAATTTTTAACGTTCCAGGTATCAATCCTCGCAACGGCGATAGTGGAGGCGGTTTGGTGGTCAGCACTATCCAAGCAGATCACAAGATCAGCTGGTTCCTAAGAGGAGTCCTCTCAAAATGCGGCGTCGGACCTGGCCACAAAACCTGTGACCCTAAATACTACGTGGTGTACACAGACGTGGGGCCACATTATGGCTGGATATACCAACATTCTGGTTTAGAATTCAGAACCAATGTATTTTCATCTTAATGTAAAAAAAACTGTTGTAATAACCTTAGAGATAGTACGACACAAATTGTCACAAGATTATTTTAATTATATATACATATATTTTATACAACCAGAGTAGCATTTACTAGTAATTAAGATGCTTCGTTATGAACGACATAAATGAAGTTTTATGAATAAACTTACTTGTAAATTTATATTTATTGAGAATTATAAGTGAGAAATCGCAAAAACTACCTTAGTTTGAGTTGAACAAGATTTTTTTTAATTGTTCTCCTTTACGCCAAAATATATTCCGATATAAAAATCCTTCTGTAACTATTATATTTTTGGTCAGCAATTTGTTAAACCTTTCATCTAAATATCAAGAATATATTAATATTGTCTTAGCGAAGCTACATCACTTGAAGCAGTCCTTCTGCATAATTTATTAGAATTTCATTAAAAAGTGTCAGCGAATAAAAAGGAAAACTGCTATTTTATGAAAGTCCCTATTATGTTCTTGAATATCAGACGCTCTTGGATCAAGTTCTTTATTATTTATTAATTAACATATTTTCATTGTCTAGTTTAACATATTATTTTTAGATTATTCAAGGAAAAAATATGTAATTGTTAATAGTTAAGTAAATATCAAATCATAACTTTGTACGCACTCATCATGTATCGTTGAAATCTTAGATCGTTATAAAAAAATAAACATAATTTCAAGCCTCTAAACGTGCAAGCAATAAACTCCAAGCACGCATTTATTTATTTGTAAGCTTAGCTCATAAAATCAGCACATGCGACCAAAATAATAGAACAATGAGAAGGAATAATAGAGGGCCCAATATAGGTACCTTGCGTGAGACCAACCACAGACCAAGACCGGCGAACTAACGAAGCTTTGCGACTAGATCACCGGTGCATGACGGCGCATTAAATTAGTCGGCAACAAACGTTCCCTGCAAACCTTTCTCCAGAACTTATGGTCCTATGAATTACTTGTTCAATTCAGTCGAATGTTTGCTATAGGTGTGTGTTCTTTGCCTAACTATAATACATTATGTACGTAGATATATATTTCCAAACAATGCGATATTGATACAGTGTTTTATGGATAGATATAAAACCATACAAATCATTTCATTGCTTTTCTAAGTAATGCGATTATTTATATGGTGGTTTTATTTGAGTATTTATCAGTAAGTTCTATTTAGTAAATAACACTAATTGTTTTCGCAATCTGAAAATGATTGAAATAAGATTCAAGATATCGTAAATATTGAAATGAAATGCTCCATAAACGAAATCGATTCCAAATTTAAATTTAGCCACAAATTACCTGGTTTGATTTCGGCATGCCTTTCAATCGCACTTAACTAATGGTCAGCAAAGGGTAGCTTACCTAGTGAGGAAGCCATTTAATTAAGTAATTAACTCCAGAAACGCCGTAATCGCATGTAACACCACCGTTTCGTTGGCTGCGTTTATAAAAATAGTTAATTCCTTGTTGCCATAAAAAATACTATGGAATCCATGCGCAGAGAATAGCAGTCTTACGAACAATGTCATAAGGTCAAATTTCGAGTGAGTCTATTTTGAAAAAAAAAACTCAAAGCGTTGATGGTCGTTTAGTAATGTTTCCTCCTTTTTTGTAAGTACTAAAGCAAGCGTCAAGTATCCCTGTGTTTTCTATGTAATAGCATTCCACACGTGGTATCCTTACGTGACAATATGCAATAAAAGCTTTAATATTGCAGAGTTATAGCTGCATTTGAATATTCGTAATAGAATATAAATAGAGTTGAATATGCTGTGTGTTTGATCATGTATTGAGCAGACAGCATGTAAAGAGGTTAGTAGAGCAAGAAGCTGAATGTTTTCGATAACTTTGAATAGGGGAGACTTTTGCAGTAGCCTAGTAATGTAAGAAAACAAAAATAGTGCAAATGTTAAAATGGAATAGTGATGCAATACTGTTATTTTATAGTGTTTCACTTTCACATTTGATTTTATGTTTTAGTTTAAGAAATTATATTACATTGCACATTATATTTGTACCTTAATAAGTGTAGCGAGCTCCAAGATACATTGTCTAGTTTCGAACTCACCAATACTTTGTTGTTGTCGATGTTACTTGGTAATAAACTATTCTTATTAGAAGAGAATCAAATAGTGTTGAGAAATAAAAAACTGCTTCCGATGTTTACGGTGTTTTAATACCTTTTTTGATTACAATTTGGCTTATAATTATAATGTTAGGTTTAAATTTTAAAAAGGTCGAGTGCACACAGCGTTGCATTTTCGATCTTAAATCATAGATATATAAAAAAATGTCAATGTATCATAGACAAAAGCTTCTTCTTTTTTTAAATAGTGAAGTGAAAGGTTTCAACAAATAGAATATTGCATTCCATAAGAGTTCTTAGATTTTTTTAATATACTCGCACTGTAATAAATATACTTTCTTTGTATAAAGTTGCAATCTCTTATCGAAGTGGAACTTTGCAGAACTGGAACTAAAAGCTGTTAAAGTCTAACAACTTTTTTCCGCCTATCTGCAAGGAAGTGGCATAATGATACGTAAGTACAAAGAGGGAATTTATTCCGTTGCGATAACAAGAACACTTTTTTATATCAAAATCAAAGCGTTGTTTGAGTTTTCTTTGATGTGCCACAATTCGGTCTCGACTGTGAATCGAATTCAGAACACGTACACTTATAATCATGTTGGAGTCCTCCAATGTTTGATAAAGTCTAGTATGTTATACGAGAAATGGCGTGCAATTTTCTGGCTTAAAATAAAACTTGGAGTGGGTTATGGCCGCATGATTATTGGAGATAATATATTTTTATTGCTTTGCACTCCTACTACGTGTAGACACTTAACCAACATTATAAGCATTACATTGATTGACTATGTATAATTGCGAGATGGTCCATAAATAACAGCCATATAAAATATGTAAAAATACTAGTTTGAAATCTAAAAGTACACAGTTTTAAAAGTCTTAGTTGCAAGTCGTGCAAAGGCAAATATAGTTGCAAATGGGAGCAGTTAGGCCCGCCGAGACGGAGCGTCCGATTGGCCGGGATTTAGTCGAAAATTGCCCAAATGAAAGCTCAATGAACGTGTCACGGCGAGTCGCTGGGCACATTTATCCACGTCCCGAATTGTCCGCATTGCCGTAGCGTGGTGTTGGCAGCTGTCGATGGTATAAAACGATGTTGTAGCTATCGTATTTTTTTATGTTAGAATTAGGTTTAAAATTCCCTCCAAAAAAATGAACCTCATCAGTAATATCATAAGTTTTTCAATTTACTCTTCAGCAATCTTGTTAGAAAAAAATTGGAGAAAGTTTACTACGTTTACCGCGCAATTGAGCAAAATCAAATACCGAGCTAAATGAAATCGACATGTATATCCAAATGTTATCGATATGTTTTCCAATTAATAATCACACCACAGTTTTGAAAACAAGCTGCTCCTTATACTGTATAGTTTCGTTATAATTCAATTCACGATTCTTTTTATGAATACGTGCACTGCGATTCACATTTTATGTAGGTATAAGTATATCGATATTTTTCCAATAAACCGTCGCATCACAAGTTCGCAGCTTGGCTGCCCTAGGGGTTGGACGTCGGGTCATCAGAGGGAACGATGCGAGCTATACGTGCCTATGACACAGCTCGCTGTCATTTATTCGGGTGCATTAAAATTGCTTGCGTATAATAATAAGCGATTGCTTTGGAATTCCTGGGCATTTGAATTCTTGGCAAATATCAGCCTATTATCTAAGTCGGGGTAGTTACACCATTTCTAACTCGAGAACGGGTGGGCCGATATTAAATATCCTTGATTTTTTTAATTTGTCTCCGCCCCAATTGGCAGAGTAACTATTAAAACATAAACAAAATCACTAAAAGAAAAACTATAAAGATAATTAATTTTCTCATACATTTGATTCTGACGCAGTTCAAAGTTCACTGGAACAGCTGATATCATATAAAATTGCCTGCTTCGAATTTGTTACGAAACAGTAATTCTACTAGCATTACTGTTTAGTAGTAGTAGTAGTAAATATATTACACATCTCGTAAGTGAATGTTTTCAATGTTATAGGAATGGCTCTGTCACGCTATGTTGTGTGCCTTTTGATATAGGTTACAAAGAGCGTTCTAAAACAAGTATATCTTACTTAGGGTTTTTTCCATACATTCAAACTTGGTTTCAAGTCTGGGTTGCAAAAACAAAACAAATTATCTCTTCTTTCCTAAAAGTACGTTTAAGCTCGTTCAGAACAAAGTTTAGGAATTTCTCTTAATATCCTGTGTAAAACTAAACCCGTACCGTACCATACTACCGTAGCCGGCTGCCATTAAATTAAATGTACAGCTTTAAGGTAACGACTACTTATGCCGCGGGGATAATATTTTGATCTGAGCTCTTTTATTTGGAAATTTCATCAGAATTCATGAATTTCTTATAAGTTTTACCTTGGTTAGCGAATAAGAAAATAATGAATAAGAAAATCCCGAACCAGAGGTGCATCCACATTTAAACGATGGTATTTTGGTCCCAATGTAAGTGCCTATACCGCTATTATACCGGGCAATTTCCTCCTCAACATGAGGAGGATTTAGGGTGTACTCCACCACGCTGGCACAGTGCGTTTGGTGAAGTTCACACGAATTCGACAGATGTGCTGGTTTCCTCACGTTGTTTGTCTTCACCGTACAGCAAGTGATAATCATTATTGAAGATGGGATTCGCACAAGAATGGACGGAAATCTCAGAGGTGCGAGCCGGGGTTTGAACTTACGGCACACCTTGTTTCCAAGGCGAGCGCACTAGCAACTTACCTATCACTGCTGCTAAACTCATATTTTTATTTTCATAAAAGAAATCCTTACTAAAGGAGTATAAACTTTTAATACGCCGCTTATCTTATTCTTTCAAGCATATACATCTAAAACCCTTCATATGAAGTTAAAACCATCAAGCTACATTAGACACTAACAAAATAGCAACTAAGACGATAAAACGACACACTCTTAGTAGGCTAGCAAAAAGCTTTCAGGCGTGTGCAGAGCGGGAAAATATGCACAAAGCATTAAAAGGTCCAATTGACCCAAATGGACACACAAAATAGTTGAAAGGGGAGGCCTTAGGAGTTCATTATTCGGTCGGCAGTCCGGCAAAAGTGTCAGGACGGGGGAAGACGGACATTTGTCTACATCCTGAGGGCACCACTGATTTTAGGGTTATATTAAGAGGTAATAGGATTTTTCATGAAAAG
The DNA here is from genome assembly GCA_905333125.1 of Pheosia tremula. Classification (NCBI taxonomy): domain Eukaryota; kingdom Metazoa; phylum Arthropoda; class Insecta; order Lepidoptera; family Notodontidae; genus Pheosia; species Pheosia tremula. The sequence goes on along the minus strand of HG995405.1, from coordinate 2,899,993 downwards.
AGTGGTGTGATTTTTTTGGGGTTCTGTACCAAGATGCTTAAAACAGAAGCCTTATTGTGGGAATATGTCCATCGGACTGTCTGTCACACCCGATCATCTCAGCAACTACTAAAAACAAAATACAAATTTCAAGTCGATTGGACTTGAAATTTGGAATAGTTTTTAGTCACGCTAGTCCCAATCGTCCTATTCGTCACCGTCGATTTAAAAAAATAAATGTGTTTTCGTTGTAAACTGGCAGAAATGGGGGTTAATATTTGAAAGTAGAGATACTAGGTTATGTGGATAGTCATATGAAAGGACTTTTTTCTCCGAAGTTTGCAAAGCGAATAATCTGAAATAATTGCAGTTCATACTTACCTGATTATAAATCTAAAAAAAAACATTAAATAACAAACTTAGTTATGCGGTACGAAAACTCTGCAGATATCCCTTTAGTACTTAGTAAATCGGTCCAAGATACACGGTATTATCTTTATCTTATTATAAATCGGCCAAAAATTATAAGTCTGAGAAAACCTCTGAAAAGTCGTGATAAGTCTGCCTACTCGCACTGGGCCAGCGTGGTGAACTAAACGGACTAAACTGACTGGATGCCCAATCTCCCTCGCAATGATGAGAGGCCTGTGTACAACAGCGGAACATTAAAACAGCTGGTAATATTTATTACTAGCTGTTGCCCGCGACTTCGTCCGCGTGGTATTTAACAAAGACTCAACTATTGGCAACAGCCTGCTCGCGTTCTGATCCCGCGGGACGCGTTGCAGGTTGTTGCTATCAAACTTAATCAGGCGCAGCGCTGCAACATTGGTTTTAATTTTTTGTCGAGAGATCCTATTTTTTTTCTAATATAAAAGTAGCCTAAGTTAGTCCTTGTTACATCAGCTATCTGCCAGTGAAATTCCCGTCAAAATCGGTCCAGCCATTTAATATTACAAACAGACACTCCAATTTTATTTATATGTATAGATTACTATTTTTAAAGTTCAATTGCAGTTACGAGTACAATTAGTTAAAAAACCATTGGCAGTAAAATTTAAGGAAAACTAAGAATGACCAAAAACGTTTTCTGAAATATTTAAACTAGATAGTAAAGTTTTCATGCAATGATTAAGGAGGCCATGCAATGGTCGAGGAGGAACAAGTTATACTTTAAAAACCTTTTCGTAGGCCGGCGGAGAGCAATCTTTTGGTCCATTAAGTTCTTTACGCTCACCGACTATGGAAATTGAACGTAAAACGAAATAATATGTATAGTAAGGAAATAGTTTGCGAGATTTGTAACGTCGTTAGTGGAATGGCGTTGGGCCATCTGCGTTTTGGTTATCTGTTGTGAAGATTGAACTGGGTGTTGTACGTGCAAGTAGGTTGTGATTTTTTGTATACAAAGTTTTGCCTTAAACCATTTTTTTCTTTGATCACATCTTCACTCTTGTTATTGCAAGAGGGCACCGATGTCGGTATAGTTTTAGAAATAACTTCCTTTTTTTTTGTTTTCTTTTCGCTGGGAAATGCATTTACGCATACCGCCCAAGCCCGGGGGAGCAAGGACGGTTATGTGGGGCTCCTGGAAGAAGTCCAGACTACCCACTAAAACCCAGCGCCGCCCTCTCTGCCTTTTGTGGGGCGCCACGGGATCGCTCTATGAGTAGAAATAACTTCCTAAATTAACTTAAATTTACTTATTATTGTTACATATTATTACTATTTTTGTTCACCTTATATATTTACAATTTAAATCTTCATCTTCCCCAGATGGGTGAGCAGAGATCTATGCAAAAATGAATTCAATATTCAAATTTAAACAATTCAATTCAAATAAGTTTGATCGAGTCTAGCCTAAGAAACCAATATAACTCTAAATAATTGGTACACAAATTGTCTACATAAGTAGACACTCAATTTTAATGTATCAATAAATTTAATATCGGAACTAATGTATTCAATTAAGAATACGTTTAGTGTATATTTACGTTATTGCTACATCGTAGGCAATAGCAATTAAACGCTATATTTTATGAACAGTCCTGCAATGCAATATTGCAGCAGTGCAGATTCTAACATCATTTCATGGACCACTTCATTTCTATTAAATCATATCTGCTGTAAAAGGGCTGGAAATGTCCCCCAAATAGTTTGAATTTATGCGTGATTATTTTATTTTCAATACAGTTCAATAAATTAAAACCATTCACGTTGTTCACCAATAAATGACTAAGTCTGTATATATAAAACAAATCTTTAAACTACAAAACTTTTATTATATAAGTTATTATTTTTGAGAAGCCGGTGGATGCGAGTGGTGGAGGACCGGGGCCCCAAGTCTGCTAACACAATCGAACAGCAACCGCATAGTAATTGTCACTTTTGACAGATAGCCCAAAAAAAAAACTTTAAACTCTATACCTTTTTTTTAATTCATTTGCTTCTTGTTTTCCAAGCAACAAACTAAAGTTAAGAACGTTTCTTATTGGTGATACTAGATGGCGTTAGTAGTGAAGTTAACAAAACTTCATAATTTAATGACCGAAGTGAGAAAATATATGTGAGAGCTTTTGTATCTGTCAAAAGTGAGAGTTACTATTCGGTTGCTGTTCGATTATGAATCGATTGTGTTAGCAGACTTGGGGCCCTGGATTGAGGGTTCGGCAAAACATCCACGGAGGACATACAGATATAAATATCGCCAGACGAATACACCAACTATACGGCCCCACACTAAGCGACTCTCGTATTATGGGGCAGGTTAACAAAACTTTATAATTTAACTAGCTGTTGCCCGCGACTTCGTCCGCGTGGTATTTAACAACGTCTCAACCGTTGGCAACAGCCTGCTCGCGTTCTGATCCCGCGGGACGCATTGCAGATTGTTGCTATCAAACTTTAAGCAGGCGCAGCGCTGCAACATTGGTTTTAATTTTTTTTCGAGAGATCCAATTTTTTTTTCTAAAATAAAAGTAGCCTAAGTTACTCCTTGTTACATCAGCTATCTGCCAGTGAAATTCCCGTCAAAATCGGTCCAGCCATTTCAGAGATTACCCGGAACAAACAGACAGACAGACAGACAGACAGACAGACAGACGGACAGACAGACAGACAGACAGACAAAAATTGTAAAAAATGTTGTTTCGGTATAGGTAACGTGTATACATCCAAATGCACTTAGTAAAAAGCGGTTATTTTAATATTACAAACAGACACTCCAATTTAATTTATATGTATAGATGAGCGACGTGAGAAAAAAAAATGGCGAGCTTTGAAATTCATAAGTACATTAGAAGTTTTATCTTTTGAATTATAAAATGTTCACTTCCATAGTTTCGCTAGCCGCAACGGCTGGCGCGTGGAAAACTAGGTTGGAATAATCTAGTTTATCTGCGAGCTTAGCGAATATCAAGATAAGCCGAATCAGTTCATTATCATTGCAATCTGAATAAAAATCTGCATCTTTACGCATTTGATGCTTTGTTTTAATAACGGTAGTATTCGTTTTATTAGTGAGTACCCGTGATTATAATTGTGTAGCTTTTTTATTATTTCACTAGCTAACCCGATAGACGTTGATCCCAATTTCCCATAGGAAAAAGGACTTTATGTTTATGCCAAATTTACCAAGTTTCCCGACCACGCTTAAAATGTTTATTTCCCTAACAACCTTATCGAACAATTGTTACACTTAAAAAATATATACATACTCGTATATGTGTAGTGAAAGGATGTGACAAAACGCCGGTTTTCTCAGTAATCTTCAATTTTTATTTATTAATTTTACACTCGTCAGCCATCGTTAACAGATACCAACACACAACTAAAAACCACAGAGCAAGTAAACAAAAATGTCTTTTTTTTTAAATATCCCACATATGTATAGCCAAATCCATCCAGGTATTTAAAAAGATGGCTCTGCTGTGCTTCAGATAAAATAGTAACTGCCTTGATATACATAGGTACTTACTTATTACAATACTGTTAATTATGTTACCTCAGTATATAAAAAAAAAACATTTATTTATGACAAACATTTACATTTATAAGTACACAGGTACTTATAACCAAACCTCACATATACACAATCTATGTAAAAAAATATTATCCCCAATGTATACCATAAACAAAACAGGCCCCACCACTCGGGGACCGCATAACTAGTAATGCGCAAACCATACCACCTTCTCTAGTGCAGCTTCCGAAATGAGATAAAACAGGTTCAAGAAATTTTAATGAATAACAGCTTTGGTTTAAGTTAACTCTATACCAGTAAACAGTTTTTGGTTGTAGCTACTGTAACTAAAGGAGTGTGGATTGTCATATGAACTTTTTCATTAGCCAATCGAACACTTTGTTGTCTGTCCCGTAAGTTTATAGGAAATTTTCATCCATTACAGGCATACTACATTGATTAAAGATCAAGTGAGTTCACCGTTTGTGAAGAATTAAAAGTTTTAGCTGATGTTTGCTGGGCTAGGGGTGCTATTCAATTATATACGAAACTAGCTGACCCGGCCACGCGTTGCTGTGGCTAACACCAAAAATTTAAAAAGTGGAAATAATTGAATTATACGGTATTTCGTTCACTACAAAATAAATTTAATTAATTTTATAGCGTCAACAACACGTGGTAATTATGCTGTTAAAATGTAGCTTATATGACACGTTCGTAGATTTACCATAGCAGCGCCATCTATTGATTACTTACTCAACCCAGTCGAAAGGTATCGACATCTGTTAGAATCATTTGGAGTTAACAGATAATTGTGACTGTCAAATAATAACAGACAAATAATTAGCAATAAATTAAAATTGCGACTATAATTTGAGATTTAAACTATCCTATCTCTCAAATTGGATCGAACTGCACATGGTGTGCGAATTTTATTATAATCGGTTAAGTGGTTTAGGAGTCCATTGAGGACAAACATTGTGACACGAGATTTATATATATATAGATTACCACTTAGACGTTGACTATAAAATCCACTTTACGTTAGCGAATTTACTCTTGGTAGGTGAATTCATAGAAAGCGTTTTCGAGACTGATCTTCTTAATATAACTGTCTATTAATCAGTTTCCCCTACGCTAGCGGAGTAAGAATCTGCATAAGATCGGGTCCTTGCTCCAGCACATATCTTATTTGTAAATTATGAAGATATAAATAGTGTTCATAAAGGTAAAGAAATACACGTACCCTTACATTCACATACTAAGCAACTTAAATTTAGCCAAAGCTAAAAGGGAAGCAAATAATAATTATTAACAGCGGCTTTGCATTTCTAACGTTATAACCTACTTTAACTTCGCTCCGAATAACTGCGTATAGACGATTTCATAAACTGTTACAAAAGTTAATAGTTGTTCCATTTAAATAATGGAATAGGTCCAAAACAAATTTAAAGTGGTTCAATTCACGAAATAGAGGCGCCATGGAGATGAACGAATAAATCCGTGCATAAATCATTCGACACGACGACCACCCGCCGGTCCATATCATATCCACTATGTGACCGTATTTTTCACAATAATCCGACGTTAAGCTACATAAACAAACATAAAGAAACGTTAAAAAATCACTCAAATTTATTGGATGGAAATGGAAATTAACGAGAAATTCGTAAACGAATTTAGGAAAGTTAGAAAATATCATGTTATATCACGTGGTGCTCTATAGAGTATGGAACGATTAAGCTACAAAATGTCAAAAAGCAAAAGCACGGAGGACTAGGGGCGGCGACCGCGGCTTTAAGAGGGGTAAGGGGGCAAAGGGGAGTGTGGCCGCCAGTTTCTCGCCGACCGCCGCGCCGCGAGCACGCCTTGTAATGCTCCCAGTAGTGTGACGCGAAATGGCCTCGTCCACGACCGGCAACATCGTCATCGAGTGGTTGCGATCGCTCCACTTGGGCCAATACGCGGAAAGTTTCATCGACAACGGTTATGATGACTTAGAAATATGCAAACAAGTAGGAGAACCAGACTTGGACGCTATCGGCGTTCTGAACCCTACTCATCGTCAGCGATTACTGCATTCAGTAAGATCTTTGAGAGAGGAAGGTGCCGCGGCTGTTTACTTCACGTTGGAGGAAGCAGCCACCGCCCGAGACCCGTGCAGGTGTGAGGAAGAAGCCAGGAAAGAGCAGGCGACAGCAGCAGTCGAGCCGGCAAAATATGCCGACGAGTACGAGGAGGGGAAAGCGGAATTAGTGAAAATACCACGGATTCAACTAAAGCGTTTGCTTCGGGAGCGCCTCGCGCAGGATGGGATCCGACTGAGCCTGCAGCCATATTCGACCACGGTCAGTGTTAGCCCTAAATAGTGGGCAGTGCTTCTTGCGGTAACGACACGTGATATGTGAAGTGACAGGATATGCATGCATTGTGTATGGAGTGAGACGTGATACCAAGTTGGGATGAAGTATACGTAGACGACCGCGTAGAGACACTGCCCGCGTCTTGTTATTTCTTTTGTATTGGTCTGTGTGTGGTGCGGCTGTAGTCGACCGCCCCGAGCGAATGCTCCTCAGGACGTGTTGCCATAAAGTTTGTTGCGTGCGTGATTTCCCTCGAGATGAGGAGTTTGCGCGCCTTCCTGTCGTGAGAAGATTGTAATCGCGTGCCTCCCGGCTCTAAATTGGGTTTTACGATAAATCGCCAAACCTGTTTTAGCTCCCTAAGGCGTTAATTAGTAACACAGCTCGTTCTGACGAGGAATAAACATCTCATTTCCATATAAATATCTGATGAAACGTGAAGTTTTTGCACGATCCATAATTTGATACGAAACACGAAAGGGATCATTACTTTAATTCCATAGTTATAAAACCATTCAAAATAATTTTGAGTACCTTAACAAAAAATTATATTTCAAAACATAGGTACATGATAAAATGTTGATCTGTTAAAACTTTGCCTCCTTGACAGTAATATAACGCTTTCCTTAGCACTAGTAGATTCTACGGGTAGCCAGGCTAGTGGCAGGTGAAGTAAAACCTATACCAAACAAGATGATACCAAAAAAACCTTCAACATCTTATTATAAGCAATTAAAACGTGTTGTTTTCCTATTATTAATTTACGAGTGGGCGCTATCTTCATCGTATGGGTGGAAGCGCTTAGTTGATATTTTAATTGAGGTGTTATTAATTATTCCAATGTGCAGTAGTGATGGGGGTGGAACATTAGCAGTCACGCCTTTAATATAATTTATACAAAACGTTTTGAACTTCAACATTCCATTCCGTTTCGACTCTACCTTATCGTTCATTGATTTTGTTTCTTTATCAATGTAAATATGAACGCTTCCTAGCGATTAGATAACGTTGATTACTTTGAACTTATTTTCATAATTCACTAATGCAAATGTAAATACTCCTTAGATAGTATCGAACTCGCCTCTTAACGACTTTGCGTTTGAATAGAAAAGCATTCCCGTTGGAACTTCCTGAGTGTAAAATCTAACAAGGAATCCGTAAATAGCCTTCCGCGTATTCCTTACTTTTTACTGCTTGCAGAATTTCTTTGTTTCGAACGTAAAACAATGCACCATTTGTAATAATTTCGCTAACAAGTAGTTGGAAAATACCACGCCGCAATGCATACTATTGTAACCCGAACCAAAAAGCAATAAAAATAGCTTTCAAACGATAAAAATGGTAGAAACGTTTAAATAAATATTAACAGTAAATTTTGTTTGGACTACCAAAGAAGCAGAAAGGATCTTTGTTTTAGATTGTTTTATTATTTTCTATAATGAATGGTAAGCGACGAGCCTACCGTAATTACCTGTGATGATTTTTTACCGGTTTTCGGGCTCCACGATGAAACCTGTTCGGTCTCAAGTGCGCCAAGAATCCAAGTCAGGCAGCGCGCATTGGATCACAGGCAAAAAATAATCTAAGAAAGCTACAGACATTAAAAACATCCAACCGACGCCGAGTATAGCCGTGAATACTGACAATATTTACTTACCGATCTGATGTTCAAACACTTAATTTGTTTGGTTATCGCAAATTTGTCAATGAAATTACGCAGTCAATTGGATCTGATATGAAATTTTCCCCTAACGGTTATTTCGGGTACAGTGATGCTGATGTAATTAATGTCACAATTTGTATCGATGTCGCCATTAACGGAACGGGCTGTCACAGTTAAATTATTTAGGATTATACCCACTATATTACAATGTGTGATCGATCCACCCCCATCCACCCTATGTCTACCTGGGCGCATTCCTTTCATCCCATAGCGGGTAACAATAGCATTGGCTACGATTTTTTGTCTAGAGGCGATTTGTGAAACGATTACCGGCGGAACTTTGCACAAAAGCTCAGTTTCAACCGAGGGTATCAATGTCGTAGTTCCGTCTAATAGACCAATATTTGTGTTTTGTTGCCGTGCATTGTGTCTGCTACATCCGTTTTATGATCACCACGTCGGGAGATAATTCGAAAATGGTGTGTAAAAATAGGGATGGCAGATGGTGGGAGGAATGTAATATTAATTTTGAGATAATTTTTACGAGAGTCACAACATTCGAGGTGTAGAGTTTCAATGAAGTTTATTCGAGTTCGTTTGAATCGACTTAAAATAAACATTTATGTTACTAACGTTTAATATAAAACTAATTTATAAAACAAAAATTGGCGTAAAATTTGAAGTAAGTAGATATTAAAACAGAATAAAACCGATAACCCTCCAAAGGTCATGAACGATTCTAATTTAGAATATAATCCTCTCCCATTTCATATCTATTACAAATGCCGTTCTTTTGTCAGTGGTATCTCTGTGAGCCGTTATGAGCCACGGCTTCCTCTTCGTTGCTAATTTTATTACAGGGGTGGCGAGGTGCGGATGTAACGGATTATAAAGACATTAACGACTCCTAATGGATCGAATTCCATTTTCGAATGCTAACGATCGATATTTTATTGCTTTGAAATTTCTAAATTGTAACGAGGCCAGTACTACAATAATCAGAGGAGCCTGGCATTTTATAAATTCTGATATAAATTGATTTATAGATTTACACTTATATTATAACAAGCTGCGCACCGCGGCGTTACCCGCGATTAAAAACTATGTCGATGCCTATGACATTTTCTGACCCCTAAACTAGCACTACCTATGCAAAAAATCATGTCGATCCTTTGCTCTATGAAAACTTAAAACAAATCTATACCACGGGAACTATACATTTTACCGGGATAAAAAGTAGCCTATGTGCTATTCCAGACTATAATCTATCTCTTTGCCAAATTTCATCCAGGTCCGTTCCGCCGTTCTGGCGTGATTGAGTAACAAACATCCATCCATCCAAACTTTCACATTTATAATATTAAGTGATATACCTGGCAGCTCGGTGTAATAAAATAAATCACATACACATTTAATGCCTATGTGATTAAAAGGACAGAAAGTAATTAAAGCGGCAAATATATTATGGTCGATTGACATGTCCAAATTGACAGCTCTACTGTCGATAGCGTCAACGTTATATGGGTCCCATTATAAGTATCACGTTCACTTCTGACTAAGATACAAAACTTTTTAAATGCCACGCTCATTTTAATGACCGTAAAAATAATGCCCCACGATTAGACTACACGTTCGTACAAAGTGAAAAAGCTACTATATATTCAATACGCTAAAACAACTCAGTAAACAAGCTCAGTCGATAGAATAAAAACTAAATTAATGATACGCCCAATGGTTCTCAAAAGAATTCGTTTGTATGTAAATGGAAAGGGATCCACAAAGGTCAATAGTTGTTTAAAAACGTATTGGAATTGACACGATGCTAGGCACATTTATCTGCCCTTAAAGTGCGTGGGCAAGAATTATGTTAACACCGCGTAGTGAATGAAAGCATCCGTCTCCATTCTTAAATTGTATATTTGTATAGCTTTTGTTGATCATACGAGATTTGTGAGCCGTTGTTTGTACAGATCATTAGATGTTTTTTTCTCTGGTTTCAACATAGAGTGTCCGTTATTTATCGTGCGGTGTAATTTGTATTCATTCGAATACATGTCGCGTTTTTGTTTGACTAATATTTGTTTTAATTAAAATTGTGCTCTTGTACAAAGACTTGTTTGCTTTGAGACGGGGTTTAATATTAGCTGGAGCGGGTTTTTCTACCTGTGCCGCCGCTTTGTTGCAATGAATGTGTGCGGAGTCACGCGGTGTCCCGGCTCCTTGGTATTCCACGGTCGCTTTGCACTCATGTATGCCTGGTAATTTTAATCATATACTGCGAAAAAACTTTGTGTGTGTATTTTTATGATAGGCACTTTGGAATGTAGATTTTCGTTTACGAAGCTTTTACAAATTACTTAATCTATTTTTTTAAATATTCTTCATAAATTTACACCATAACGTTATTTCTTGGGAAGCTGTATCTCTATAAGCAGTAACATTAGTTCCAGTAGGATCGTTATATGCCTTTATTTTCAATGGTAACTAGTTTCAACTGGCTCGTGTAGAACTAAACACAATATTCTCATGTTTATAACAAATAAATATAGCAGTATATAGTTAATACCTGCGTTGAAGGACGTAATTGAGCTTCCAAGGTTAGGATCACCAACAATTGAACTTCGGCAGGTGTATGGTGCGCTGAGCTGTTTGTTCGCCGCTTTCAAATGTTTGCTGTACCCACAGTCTGCAGCCCAAAGTCGGCAAACTTCAGGTGATTTGCTCTCCAGCTCTACAAAGATTAGCATCGGTGATTGGAAGGTCAAGGAAGTTAGTCCAAAGCATGATACTATGGAATTCGATTTATGTATCGTCAATGCCTAGAGTTATGTGATTGTTGATTATTTAGTGAGTTGTATTAAAGTTGTTTCTATGTTCATTGATACTGTCTGGGTCGTTAACTTATTTTTTTTTTCTGACATTCTAGTTGCGTCCATTGCAGTTTCTCATGCCTTAGGACGAATTCTTGAACTAGCTAAGGGACCGTTGAATTGCGTGGAGTCTGAAATACTTGTCCAGTTCTGGCTCCAATATATTTCAATAGCATACATATGCCCTTCACATTCCTATAGGTTTGTCACACTTTCTAGTTAGTCGATACTTCGATACTTCCTGAAGTACTTGTTCAAGTACATTCGTACTTAATATTATTTTATCCGATAGCGTAGGCAGTAGCTGTTATTTGTCATCTTCACATCGAAAGGTTGAGTATTATTTACATTATGTCCACAAGAGCGTGTGAGATGTGGTGACATTTCATCGGAAATGGAGACTTACTATTGTTATTGGATGTGATATGGGATTTGGAACCTTATAGTAGCGCATATTGTAGTGTGACATTTGACCTGAAATTGGATTTTACATAAATACTCTAATAATAACAAATTGATTTCACATTTTAATATAAAGAAAATGCATAAATTTATACAAGCATTTTGTTATTTTATATTCACGAGAATGATTTACTTAAAAGGAATGGATGTCATCGACTTTTATAGCCTAGAGCAGGGATGGCGAACCTTTTAACAACTACGTGACATTTTGTTCCAAAGAAAAAAAAATGTGCAAACAAACAATCTTATCAAAATAGCAAAATCTATATTATTCTATGACCTCAAATGAAATTACTCAATTAATGCGGAACCTAAATCATTTTCTCACGATCCGTTAATGGCATGGCGTACCATTGGTTCGCCATCCCTGGCTTTGAGCACAGACTATAAAAAGATAAATCAACAAACGATTCCTTTCTTACAAAGTAGCCTTCTCAAAAGTCTCCAATAAAACGAAGCTCAGATCTTCAGCTATAACCTGTCTGCCGAAAGATTTATTTAGAAGTGTTCTTAATCAAACACGAGGCCTTCTCAGAAAAGTGTTCTTTAAAAATAAACTATTAGGATCTTTGTTTTGGCTTCTTAGGTGGCAACTTTCTACTTCGCTAACGTCCTCCATATTTTCTAATAGATAAATATTGTATAACTATTGAAGTTTGCTTAGAAGCTTTTCAAACTTTTGTTCTTTAAAATGTTCATTAATATCTGTTTGAAGAGCTAATTTGTTTGAAACAAACGAGTCAAAAGATTATCGTTCTTTCAATAGAGAATATCGTTGGTAACTTTATTATACTAAAAATATTGCATCCATAAATTATACAATTTTTCTTTGATTCACGATCGCTGCAACGGGAGTCAATCATTTGAGTTGATGAGCTATCGCGATACAGAATAAAATTGAGGAAAATTACGTCACAGAAATGGTGAAAAAAAAACCGAAATAACACGCATCGGGGAGCGTCGCAAATTGGTAACAATAGCGAATATGAGCGCGGTGGAAATTTTTCATTTGCACACCGTTTCACACTTTGGTGTTGGCTTTAAAATTTAGCGTTCTCACTGCGGGCGGCGATCAAACATTGGGCGGCGGCAAACAGGATACTCATAGTTATGTTTGTTTGATATTTGTCCATTATTGAAAGTTCGGGGAACTTTTTTTATATGAAAACGGCGCGTCCCAGCGGCTTTGACATGTCTACTGAAATCGAAACTACAATTTGAGGTAGCATTTTGTTTAGATATCGATGTAAGCTATGTTTTTATTTTATTTGCAAACGTACATGTAACGGGGTTTTTTAAATTTTATTTTGCATCATAATATTATTTTATACGAAGTGGTTCTCAGCCATTATAACTGCGTAATATTTGAAAAAGTAAAATAATACCTTTAATATTCTACCCGTACCTAATTTCGAGAATGAGTACCATAAGCGGATTAATTAACTTTGACGAAGCCAAAAGCAAGAGTCCCTTTACCCAACATGACACATGTATAGGTCAATTGTTTGCTTGCATTTCTACAAAACGTTGGCATCCCTTTTAAAAAGTATATATAGCGGCGTTAGACGGCCTTGTAGTCTGATGTTACCAGCATATTCTTTTGCAGATAAATTTTGAGGACAGGTATTGGTATAGGTCATGGTTTATCCTAGGCTTACTGCAATCATTCAATGTGGTCTTGGTACATGTAACATTTGTTGTAAGGTATTTTTTGACGTAGAAATATTGTTATGATTTGCCTACCTACTTTTAGGCTGTGTCCCCAGTAGGCAAACTGTTAGCGGCCGACTGAGTTAGCGGCGTATCGGTTTAGTACGCCCTTCCATATATTTGAAATGGAGTGTTCACAGTTTGCTAGTTTGCGCTCACTCCATGCAGTTTGCTGTGTTCCGCGCGCCGATTGATTCAGTGAGCGGCCGACTCACAGGTTCCAGTCGGCGGCGGCGATATGCTTGTTCGCCGGGCGTAGTGAGTCCGTTTGCCGCAAACTGTCATGTGGACAGTGACAATTCAGTCGGTCGGTCGACCTAAATAAGCGGCTAACACATAACAGTTTGCTTGCGACGCACGCAAATTGATCTGAGTTTGCAGCTAGCTCGAATTTCAGTTCGCCACAAATTTGCGGCTCACTCAGTTGGCCGCTAACAGTTTGCCTACTGGGGACACAACCTTAAAGTGCGAAACGTACAACACGAGTTACACAAAGTTGCGATTGTAACTTAATAATCATGTTCTTACAGTCTTTGTTTAAAAACGCTGATAGTAATCATATCGTTAGATAATACTACCCAGAAAACCACGGCATTATCGATAACATTGTTAGCTTCGTGGTAAATTGTTAAATAATATACTGAGCTTCGTGCATTCCACGAAATTTGATTAACAATGAGTATCAATGAGTATCAAAAATTCAATAAGTATCAAAATAACCGTGTTTGACTCTTTAATCATGTTGAATTTGTTGATAAAAAAATATTAATATCTTCATATATTATAGTGTTAGGCTTGCAACATAGTAGAAATAATGGCGATTTACTTACTACTTTGACAGCCTGATTAGCGCAGTCGGTAGTGACCTTACTTTCTGTGCTGAGGGTTCCGGATTCGAATCCAAAATCTTGTGTGATGAGCACGAATGTTTGTACCCAAGTCATGAATGTTTAATATCTAAATAAGTAATTCACAGCCCTTTCGCCCCCAGTCCATTGTGCGGTACCCATAATACAAGCGTTGCTTAGTATGGTACCGTATAGTTAGTGTGTTCATCTGGCGATATTCATTACCTTATTTATCAAAATGATGTTTCTTTATCTTAGGATAATAAGCACAACGGAGTATATGTACGAGTTATATCCCACAATTTAGGTACGTATTGAGTACCTACTACATAATTATATACAATTACGTGATATCATTGACTTAGGCAATTTATGTCAATCTTTAGGCAATTTCAGTTTCGCAACATTGTTCAAGTAACGGCAATTAAATAAGCAATGAGTTGGCATTTAAGTTGCTTAAAGAAATAGGTAGGTTGATTAGTATATAGTTAAGTTGATGGCATAACAAAACCCAACGTGCTTGTCGACAAAAAGCTTCTTGATTCGATTCGAGGTCACACATCGGCTTGGTGATTAAGAGGCTAATTATGATAGGCAGTATTACAAAACATAAAAGTATATCCATAGTAGTCATACCCACTTTGCAACATATCTCTCTCTCTCTTTCTATCTTTACATAACAATAAAACACAAAAAGTTACCATCAGAAATTAATGTGTGTCAAGGTGGGAAATACTTGATTTAATTAATAGGGACAAAAGCTTGTACATTTGAGTACCTGAGCTTATAAAAAGTCAATATATTTAATTGTCATTAAGTAAAGACACATAACTATTCCATTGTTACATAAAATGCTTAGCAATGTATGACATTGGTTTAAGTATATATGACATAGGTATGTATTGCCCAAACGCTATACTTCGACATTAGGCATTAGGTATGTATGGCCCAAACGCCATACTCCGCCTTTAGTCATTAGGTATGCATGGCCCAAACACCATACTTCGACATTAGTCATTAGGTATGCATGGCCCAAACGTCATGCTTCGACATTAGTCATTAGGTATGCATGGCCCAAACACCATACTTCGACATTGGCGGGCTGGAAAAACAATTCGGAATTGTTTAAAAATCCTTACATTGTCTTGCAAAAGTACGACGTATAGTGGTTTAATGCATTCGGGCTATTGCTATAAGTAGCATTTTAGAGTCCCGTAGCCCGATATGAAGCCTTAATAAGATTATGCAGCCTATTTATAGCTGATAGTTTCTTAACTTATATTTACGTTGTACAGAGCCATAATAGTATATTACTGTTCTACTATTATTTTGTTAATATATTTAATTAATTATAATACCAGGCTCGCTCCCAGACCAAATAAAATAAAACCGTTACTTAGGTTGGCACCATACAGTTGGTCTGTTTGTTTGGCGATATTATATTATCGCACCAAAAAACTGAAATCTATGCAAAAATAAATGAATAAAATTCCTGGGCTAACATCCTATCCCATTGTTCGATAGAAATCTCGAACCCATCTGTCCTAATTACACCCTAATTTAACATCAAGATGATTTCGCCCCATTATGTTACCTGTAATGAGCGACAATCGAATGCTATTATTTTCGTATTAACTCCTGATTGGTCCTGACCGCGTATATAAATTAGATCCGGGGATTAAAATCGGTAAATAATTACAGCGTTAACCCGAAATAATGCCAGCCTCCGGTTTATTATGAAACTAGCTTCTGTCCGCAGCTTCGCCTACGTCACTTCGATGAATTAGCCTATAGCATTCAGGGATAGTGTTTAGTTTTCTATCAGTGAAGAATATTCTGAATTGGACCAGTAGTTCCAGAGATCCCTACATTAAAACTCTCAAACATGACCACTTTATAATATGAGTATAATCGTGGATTATGATTTTGCAGTCACGATTCTTTTAATAGGTCGTTTCTCTTAAAAAATAAATAAAAATAGAAGCAGAATAATGAATCACTAAAGTTATTAGACTACTTAATAAGAGCGGAATTATGAATCACTAAAGTTAATGGACTACTTAATAAGAGCGGAATTATGAATTACTAAAGTTAATGGACTACTTAATAAGAGCGGAATTATGAATCACTAAACATATTGGACTACTTAATAAGAGCGGAATTATGAATCGCTAAACATATTGGACTATAAAATAAGAACGGAATTATGAATCGCTAAACAGATTGGACTAATAAGATCGGAATTATGAATCACTAAACTTCTTAGACTACTTAATGGCGATATTTTATTTTATAAAACTAAACGAATCCTATATTAACCATTGAGATTCAATAAGTTTGCATTATAAATATATCTGCCCCTTTCTTTTGCTAGGTATTACCGATATGGCAAAGCTAATGAACTTCGATATAAACATATTTATTTATAAACATCTCATTCTGTTTTATTGGCACAACTATCATGATTTAATTTAATATCAATAAACCATCAAACATAATTGAGATGTGTCATAAACATAGAAATATCAAAAACCCGGGATTTTCTAAGTTCATGTTCTTATCTCATTTAAAATTATGGTTGTTACTTGTTGTACGGTGAAGCCAGCATCGTGAGGAAACCCGCATATTATTCAAAGCCGTGTGAAGTTCACCGACCCGCACTGAGGGAGAATGTACCCTATATATTAGCAATAGGCCTTCTTTTATATTAGGAACACATACTATCAAACAAAATGTAGGTGCACTGCAGTGGACCTCTGCCAACCCATTCAAGATTGCAGGCGTGATAATGTTTACTTTTCCCACACTTCGAGCTTGAAATCAAATTTCGCTCAGGTAATTTAATATACTTAATAGGACCCACCATAGACGATTAGATTTACTTCAAAAGGTTGATGTGATCAGATTTCATGTTAGTGCTGTGAATAGAACTATAAAATTCTTCACTTAATAGCATACGTGGGTAGGACGCATACGGATGGGTTGTTTTTAAGGTTCCGTATTTATGAAATAAAAACGATCGCAATGTTCCTGATAAAGTATTATTTACTATGGTAATAGACATTTTAGTACTGGCTACGAATAAAAACATTATGTCGCAAAAATAATTGAAGGTAATGAAACCTAGCTGGTTTGCGTAGTACACGCATATTATACACACACACATACACACACACGCACAAATTTATTCTATGCTGATTGCATTAGGTGGTATGTTGGTTAATGTATTTGTCATGTACGTATGTCAATTGGGAAGGTTTTTGTTAGCGATGATCGCCTGTACTTTTTTCTTAATCTGTATGTTTACAAACATAACAAAAAAAACAATTTAATATATCGAGTTTTTACGACAATTGTATTATGTTTAGGACAATTATGACTTTTTTACCAAATGCCTGTATACATAGAGCTATGCGAGTGTTCTGTCAAGTCATTACAGTATCTTTTTAATCCTAATATTAGTACCATGAGCATAGCCATAATGAGGCAGAGGGGGGCAGCTACCCCACTCTAGCTCATGGAGTCAATAAAAAAATTAGACCATATCACTACTGATGTCAAGAAATTATGTGCCTCTCTAGTATCTTGGTAGATGTGAGCAGTGACATGAAAGGTAAAAGCTTTTTTTAATGAGAAGATGATAGTTGCAATCGATTTTCCATGATTTGCCCAACCCTGAAGCAAACCTTGGCTACGCTCATTATTAATACTGTATGCACTATTCCTGCTAATGCAAAAGTAAATACTCTACAGAACCCATCTTAGTTACCGTGCCTGCCTTAACATTGTAAGGTCGTCAAGCAAGGCGCCTCTGTCCCCACAGTCCGCGCAGCGGGGCCCGTGCCCATAAGTGTTGGATTCATTTAATTTATTATACACCTGTAAACGTCCTTTTTGCTTTGAATCTTTTGTGAGGTATCATTTCATTTGATCAATCGATAAGGGATGTTTGTTCAGCCGATTATAATAAAATGTGTGACAATAGATATAAAACATGTAAGAATGACTTTTAAATGTTTACTTTAGGAAAATAGAATGGTAAAATACATATAAATCCAACTAATCCCATCCCACTAATATTATAAATGTGAAAGTTTGGATGGATGGATGGATGTTTGTTACTCAATCACGTCAGAACGGCTGTACGGATCTGGATGAAATTTGGCACAGAAATAGATTATAGTCTGGAATAGCACATAGGCTACTTTTTATAGGTTATAGGTGAGTTTATCGAGGTACCGCGGGCGGGGCCGCTGGAAAAAGCTAGTCCCTTATAAATTCAAGAAAAGTAACAGAGGCGTTTCTTAACTGCTTTAGTGAGAATTGAGTGGAAAGGGAAGATCTTCCAGCCAGGCGGGTGGTATGCCTGGCGGGGCCGATATACCCCGACGGTTATTGTCGGGTATGTTGGGTGTTCCGAAAACTCTCATAGCGCGTTTCAGGATTGTGTGGAGAATTGTCAATTGTTATGAATGTCGTAAGTGTAGCTTGTGGCAAGGTTGAAGAGGTCGCTACAGGAACAAATAAACACTTGTTTTGATAAGTATCGTGATAATAAAAAATTAACTGTTTACCTTATATGGGCGATAAGGTTATAATGTCGTGAATTTAACAAACCCCATTGGAAGATTGAAACTCGTTCAAACTACACGACAGAACTTGTCACAACATAAGTAGTAGCATCAAAAATTCAAATGTAGCTCGTTGGCTAATGTTTCCCGTGTTTACCGGTACTGTGTTATCAGCACTGTAGATTCTATGAATCTGTCAGACGTTAATCATTTAATGTGATTGGAATTTCGTTCTATGACATTAGGCCTTTATCATTACCTACTGAGTAGGTACTCAGGATTTTAATTTAATCATTTTGAAACGTGCCCATCGTGGTTGTATTTATTTGACTAATATGTTTAAAGATTTGTATTCAACAAATAATGAAGCATAATGTTTACGTTGGGACACAAAACTATTTGTAGGACTGCCGGTTTAACACTATAATATGTATAAAAAAATAGTTATCTATACATATAAATAAAATTGGAGTGTCTGTTTGTAATATTAAAATAACCGCTTTTTACTAAGTGCATTTGGATGTATACACGTTACCTATACCGAAACAACATTTTTTACAATTTTTGTCTGTCTGTCTGTCTGTCTGTCTGTCTGTCCGTCTGTCTGTCTGTCCGTCTGTCTGTCTGTCTGTCTGTCTGTCTGTCTGTTTGTTCCGGGTAATCTCTGAAATGGCTGGACCGATTTTGACGGGAATTTCACTGGCAGATAGCTGATGTAACAAGGAGTAACTTAGGCTACTTTTATTTTAGAAAAAAAAAATGGATCTCTCGAAAAAAATTAAAACCAATGTTGCAGCGCTGCGCCTGCTTAAAGTTTGATAGCAACAATCTGCAATGCGTCCCGCGGGATCAGAACGCGAGCAGGCTGTTGCCAACGGTTGAGACGTTGTTAAATACCACGCGGACGAAGTCGCGGGCAACAGCTAGTTGTTTTTATAAGATAACTGTGTAATAGAATTCTACTTATTCTTTTTAAATTCATATTTCTATTACATTTATCTTCTGACTTTAGCAATATCACAGAATACATAAATATAAACAAGCGTTTTATGAGTTTTCAATACAACCCAATCGAAACGAAAGGCGTCCTAATGGCGTCCGAATTGAAACTTTCACTTAGTTTACTCGAATTTGATTAAGGCGAAAATGGAATAGAATCCTCTTCTTAATGGCAACTTAAAATCGCGAGGCTTCACTTCATTATTCTTTTTTATTATTAAAAATAAGCACTTCATATTATAATGTATGTTATGGTTTATTCAAAATAATGTTTAGCTACGCTCTCATATTACCATTCAAAATATTTTTTTTTTTGTTGGCATAATGCTACTTAGTTAGAATGTGATCTAGACGGCTAGCGTACATAATCAGAAACATGATACCTAACATCATATCATGCTAACTATTTGTTCTAGGTTCGTGATTGAATAAAGTATTTCAATATTTATTTTCATTGTACTACATACAAAAATAATTCAAAATATTGGCGAGAAAGTGACAAAAAAAGAGGTAGGATCGAAAGTTTTCCACATATTACGTGCATGTCACGCGAGATGAATCACTGGCCCAGATGTCAACAAACCAGGCGCATCTACCAATAAACTGACTCACCGAGAGCGCACGGGGAAAACACATCTTCTTTTTACAACTAGCCCGCTCGGGAGAGTGTAACGGGAACAATGCATTCCTGCGTTGTTACGTACGGTCAACAAAAAAGGCAACAACGAGACCAAGCGTTTTTTGTCGACAACCCCCGCTAAATTAAACAAGGAAGCTGATTTTGTTGTTTTTTTTTGGGAGCTGCTTTGGGAGCTAGAAATGTGACGACAGAATACCGTTGCAAGCTTTTGTGGATGCGAAATAAGTGGGTCTACGTACAGTCAGTGACGAAAGTAATATAATGGGCCTATCAGCCTATTGTTTGCTATTTAAAAAAATGTTGATGTACAAAATATACTCTTAGGCAAAAATCTGATCCAAAACAATATTGTTTAATACTTAACACAAATAATTTTATCATGGTCTGGAGGTTGTAGAAAGTCTTGAAGAATGTCGTATATTGTTTGGATAAAAACTCAATCTTAATAAACAATAACATAATAATGCCCGATAATAAATAACAATAACCAAATATAACAATAATATAACAATAGTCAAAAACATACAGCATACAATAAAATTTACGACACGGGAACATACTTTAATATGACATTTAAATTTTATGATCAAATTCGTTGAAGTTTCATTTACAAAATATGTCAATTTATTTATCTATACAAATAAATAAAATTGGAATGTCTGTGTGCAATATTAAAATAACCGCTTTTTACTAATTGCATTTGGATGTATACACGGTATATACCAAAACATTTTTTTTTACAATGTTTGTCTGTCTGTCTGTTTGTCCCGGCTAATCTCTGAAATGGCTGGACCGATTTTGACGGGACTTTCACTAGCAGATACCTGATGTAACAAGGAGTAACTTAGGCTACTTTTATTTTAGAAACCCCCCCAACCCCCGCAAAGGTCAAAGGCTGCCGGTCGCGCGGGCTCAGAACGGGCGAGCGGGCTATTGCTAACGGTTGTGTCTGTTAAATACCACGCGGACGAAGTCGCTGGTAACAGCTAGTGTTATACTACATATATATCAAATATGGTACAGAGCCGTTTTGCATGCCCACAATCGGTTGTAACTCGGGTTAATAACGTCGCGTGCAGTTCAAATTTGGTGAGTAGGCGCAATTAAACATTTACGATTGACTTTACGACCGTACGCTTAAAAGGGTCATACATTGTTGTATTGAAATCTACGCAAATAAATAGGTACAGTACGACAAATAATTCTATTTGATGTCATTTAAGGGTAATGCGAAAGATTATTTCGCGATTAAATGTATCATAGATCAGGTCGATAATGGTATTTCTATTAAAATATTTATTTATGTGATTTTACAATGAATTCACTGAATTTAAAATAGGATTGTGACAACATTACAGATTGACTTGCATGCATAAATTCTTCTCAAACATTTTCTCGCTGGAATTACATCGGTTTTTTCACCAGGTCTTCACGTTCATGTTTATTCAATTTGCAACCTTAATGTATATAGGCACTCTGCTCATGTAACATTGCTTAAATGTTGTATGTCCAATGTTGACCCACCGAAGGGTTCAATTAACATTCCAGGCTCTCATGGCTCCGGGACCCAATCTGTCCGATGTTCACATAATTGTTTGCGGACATGATTTTATCGGAAAACTACAACGGAGCTCCGGCACAGCCGGTTCGTTTCCGTGTAATCCATCTAGATATTACGTATACCCTTAGGAGATTTGTTGTGAATTTTGCAACCAATAAAGTAGATGAGAATAATGCCAAAATAATGTTAATTATTGTTATGGATATAGTTCATAGATTTATAAATAATATTGAAAAGAAGATATACAATAATGTTTTTGTTTTTCATGTTCGTAATAGCCTGAATAAGGATTTTAGAGAATGAAAAAAAAAAGAAAATTTGGGAAAAACCGAAAGTAAATTTTCAAGGGGAATTCGGACAGGATAACTTTTACTAAATATACCTAATAGATGAGTTCTAAGAAAAATTAACGCTAATTTTAAACTCCTCGTCCAATTTATTTGTAAAACAAGCTCATAAACTTCACATACATATTTTATTACATATAGAAAACATTCCTGCAGCCACCATGAATTTTTACGACATTTCTCACTTAGTCATCTATTCAAGAGCAAATATATTTACTCG
Organism: Pheosia tremula; assembly: GCA_905333125.1. Lineage (NCBI taxonomy): Eukaryota > Metazoa > Arthropoda > Insecta > Lepidoptera > Notodontidae > Pheosia > Pheosia tremula. The sequence continues at coordinate 2,877,799 of HG995405.1, read as the reverse complement.
ACTATTTGTGGCCTATAAGCGTTCGTTAAGGTGTTATTATACTATACAGTGGTAGCCATTTCCGCATCTTCATACGTATGACCTGAGCCCCAAGTCAGCTAACAAAATCGATTCATAATCGAACAGCAACGGCGTAGTAACTGTCACTTTGGACAGATATCCCATACATTATCTGTCCAAAGTGACAGTTACTATGCCGTTGCTGTTCGATTATGAATCGATTGTGTTATCAGACTTGGAGCCCTGAAGTTTTTTGGCCACCAGAAACGCTTTCATTTACCCCAACCGTTGATCTTTTTAAAAGCTATCCCCATGCGAAATGTCATTAAAATCCGCACGGAGCTATCAAGCTATCCCACGGGAACCAATTCATGACCCAGGTATTAGCTATCACCATGCCACGTTTTATTAACATCTGTATAGTTGTTTCGCGTAATGCGCGATCAAACTGAGAACTCAGACACAATTTTTTTTTCTTTTTCTTAATATTTATGTACAAGACACGTACGACGACACGACTGTCAATGATATTGTAGAAATAAAATAAGTCTTGTTCGTGAAAATTTTATATTTTGAGTGAAGTAATCTTCATTAGCACATATTTAAAATACTATGACATTCTTCCTTTAAATAATATAGTATACCCTACGTTCTAAGGCGTTCGTATGGACTTACAACAGATATTATAACGTATATGTATACTTTTACACTGCATTCAGCTTATTTATTCGCAAACAATTGGCCGTGAACTGTCGTTAACGATCAGCGTCGGTATTTGCCCGTATATCGTTCCAGTGTCCCTTAATCTCGCGGTAACGGTTGAACAACAAAACTCATTACTCGACACTATTCGTGGGTGTACTACCAGGTAGTTCTGGCAAGCTCGTATTGGGAATGTGGGGCAGTTGAGGAGCGACAGCGAGTGAAAAAGCGGTGAAACGGTAGCCGATATGTTTGTTGAGACGCGGCAGTCATTCAGTATTTTATATTTATCGGAAAAACTGCATTTTCGACCAATTTACAAAACATAACAAATAACCACTTATATTTCCACAATAAGTGGATTTAAAAAAAATTGTTTAGAAGAATGCAATGTCAATAGATTTGAAAAAAGAATAAAAATAGAATCAAAATGGTACTTATAAGTGTAGACACAGCTACATTATCGATGCAAACTAACAGCTATAAATTCGTTTAAATACTAATACATTAAGGTGTTATTTTTGTTAGGTAGACACAGTGACGAGACCTGAAATTTATATACAGTGGAAATAAATCGAAAATAGAAAAGCAAGTACCCATGTGGCTTTCAAACACGCATAAAGCCAATAGTAGTAGTTGCAAACAGCGGAAATAGATATTATACTTTCCGTATTTCTTTATCTGTTAAAACACTAACCTAAGTTTTACAATGAAAAGTATATCACTTGCGCTGGTCCATCGGTTGGCTTAGGAGATTAGCAAATGGGGCCAACTTGTTCGGTTCACTGTAAGGATAAGCCAGACCACTAAAGCCTGGAGAAAACTTACTTGGCGCCTTGGAATGGGGATTTTTAATTATAATATTAACTGTAGCAGAGCGTGCGTGCGCCTGATTAGCGTTTTTATGGCTACAATAGCCACGGTTTTGACGTAATTTATGTCAGTGTGTACACGGCCTTACGTAATTCGGGCCTTTGGGGTAGGTAATTTGATTTTAGAAATTGTATGGGTAAATTGTGATGACGTCGGGTAAGTATGTAGGAAATATTCTTGTATGAAATTTTCGTGCGTACTTTTTATTAACATCTACACACTTTTTAATTTTTTATATGGATGATAATAAGTATCACCATACAATTATGATACATGCAGTTTCATACATTCTTATGTAGTGTTACATACATTTATGTGTGGTACTAGATAGGTAACGTCCCATTCTCGAGCTAGGAATTAACCTGTGTTACGGGTAATGAGACGTCAACCCATGTGGCACTCAGAGCCACATCACTGAATAATTATGCAGTAACATCTTACCACTGATGTCCAAAACTACTAGGAATACCTGTATGACATAACTAAATAATATTTTCAAACTATAGTACCTGTAGTGCCGTGATAGCGAATAAATAATTTATTAATGATAACACTGTATTTTATTTCTTCAAAATAAAATCAATCAATTTTAATTCCCCCTAAAATACCTGTGTAACAAAACCATTTACAAATATTAAGTACAGAATTACTTATCAGTCGATCAGATTGAGAATCTTAGCCTGCCATAATCGCCTTAAGTATTAATCCTCCCTTTTCTATTACCAAACTCCTTGGACTTGAATAATTAATTCCAGGTTTATTTTTCTTTGTGAGAGCAAATAAGAATTATTGAGTTGTATAAATATATAAGTTTGAAAATGAAATGAATTTCTTGCTTTTGCATAATATGCATTTACTATATTTTTTCAATGAAAATATTACTATGCTCTTGTGACCGGTTGTATAGCAAGTAAGTAAAGTACATTCACGGTACATCCAATTATTATTGGAAATACTTTTAAAGAAGCAGACTTTTGAAAACCTATGTACTACGTATTTTAATAATGTATTTTAATAGTTACGCAAATTTATTAAGGTATCGGGAATATATAAATGTGTACCTACCTATAATATCCGTTTCCTACCTATCCGTTTGTGTAGAGTGTCGACTACCAAATTTGTTATCGCAAAATAATAGTGTCACATTAGATATTTTACAAAAAAATCTAGTGGCAAAGTAGTGACACCGCTTAGTCAAGTTATTTCATTAATACGATATAATAATAACAAAATACTGACTGTTAGAATCTGAATTTAAGTTTCAGGAACCTTAAAATATATACTTAATTAACGTGTGCAACACACATGCTGCCCAAGCCAGGTGAATTCATATCACCTGCCGCATTATTCCTACGTCGTGAAACTTAATATCGTGAGCTAATTTTTTATATAAAAAAAAAATATCGCAACCCGAGAACTCATGTGACCGCAGACGACAGATGAGCCACTTAGCTCATGCTCTATTTAATTTCTGTAGAGCCCGAATCTCAATGTTATCAAAAGACATGAAAGGAAGAAAGCCCGCTTTGTTTATATAAGTTTTGTTCGAATAATCAATCATAGTGAATGAGATACGGATTGGGAAGATATGTTTTGGATTGAATGGAAGTTGTACAATTTAGATTATAAAGACCATATCAATAATATATTGAACTTTGTAGTGAGATTTTAGACAGGCAACTTCATTTTTGGGTACCAAATGACTCACAGAATATTTATATTAGTCCGAACCTTATATTATATGCCTTTAATGACATTCCTTTGCTATTTATGAATCTAAAAATAAAATTAACAACTTAGAAGTCCTCTGTAACATAAACAAAATACTTATACAAGAATTACAAAGTACAAAGACTTTTGTAACGCAAAGAAAATAACAAAACTCTCACAAGTAAAATATCTGTACAGTTTCAAACACAACTTCATCATCCCAATTATATTTGAAAGACAAAATATCCACCTTCAGTAAACTGGAAACAAAGTACTATTAAAACAATGCCGAAGCTTTGACTCGTTATAAGTATTTTTCCATCGAAATTTTCTAACGACGACAACTTTGAGTTACTTGTCACTCCGTTCAAATGGCAGTCATTTATTTTGAACAAGTTGAAAACTAGCTAAAGAAAATACTGCTTTAGTAGTAATGTCACGATTGTGAGTACTTATAGAATAGGGTCACACAGATCCGTAGGTTGAGGAATAGTTTTCTACCTTTTGAAAGCTATAGTGCAATGTAGAGATCTCTTTGTTTATTTCTTAACTTTTCAAAAGCACGAGGTTGTTTACAGCCAGCAACCTTCTTAGCACGACCATGTGTGCTACAGACTTATTTAGCATTACGACACAATATTACAATATTGTAAAGTTATTGATTTGCTTGAGAAGTTAAGAAATAAATATAAGTTGGGTTACTTTGCTCTATCTTTTTTTTTTACATTGGTGGTGCGCATGCCTATGCTAGCGTTTTATATTTTACATTAAATAAGTATTTTACTGGCTTTGCCGAGTGCCCATAGTTATTAATCTCATATGTATTTGACTAATTCACACGCGTGGTCTGTCTTAAGACACAATCTCGGAATTGCGTCCGCCTTTAATTATAATGTGTTGAAATAAATAAATTTCCCTAAACTAAATTTCATTAAACTTTCAAGACAACAAGCATACAGGTCGAAGACAACGTTCGTGTTCCATACATGTTTGGAAAACTAAAGAGGAAAACTTTCATTTTTACGCCGCCTAACGGATTCAATATCGACGCGGCTTGAATGAGTTTGGGGAGTGGAGAAATCGTTAATCATCCCTTTGTTGGAATTTTGTTACGGCCTAACTCGTTGCCCGCTTGTTTGGGCTTCCATTTTTCCTTTTGAATGCTGAAAGTGGGCTGTTCTTGACGAATTGTTTTCATGGGAAAACAAAAAGGGATCCGTCGAGATTCGGGTTACTAATATGTTAGGAGGAAATGAGAGTTTTACTTCGAATTTTCTTAGAACATACAGTCCGTGTGTAGGCTTCAGAAAGTAAACATTCTGAAGCACACAATATGTTTTTTTTTAACCATTACAGTATCTATAATTTCAACTAAGAAAAAATGTGGCCAAGTAAGTCTGATGCTTCACATCAGGTACATTTTCAATATAAAAACGTCGCTATAAGTAAACAATATCATGGCATACAAAATCAATTTAATATTATTTACAATATTTATTTACATCATTTTCACACCCATATAATCATCTAGTTCTATATCGATAACTTGAAACTATTAAAGTTGTACCCTGGGTGGTGCTAACTAGGTGACAACTCTACTGGTGGTAGGCTTTGGCCTTGGTTAGTCACCACCCAGTGAACAAAGCCATGTCGCCAAGCGGCCTAGCCGTGTTCCGGCATGATGTTCGGTGTTGCCATTCATGGATGGCGGGTCAGATCAGTTGCGCTGCATGCGCCTAGTTAATGTAGCGTCTCGATCTACTGCCGCCTTCCTACCTAGGCAAGTATGCTCCATCGTAGATCTCATCGTCACTTACCATCAGGTGAGATCAAGATCAAATACTTGCCTATAATGTATACAAAAAAAAAAGTTGATTATATAAAATATGCTAAGATGACGTTCGAGTTTTATATACATAAGTACCATTTTCATTTGAACTTTGCAGATAAAAATGCGATTTATAACTTCGAACATCAAAATTTCAGTAGCAATTCTAGCTTAATTACGTATTGCATACCATTTTATTTGTCGCGATCGCGTGCGTTTCAATATAAACTCGCTGTGGATCGTTAAAACGTGTTATATTATGAAATAGTTTCTAGTGTTGCATGTTTCAGTGGTTCATTAACCAGATTTATGTACAAGATTGCGCAACGGGACTCTAATGCGATTAATAGAAACGCGGGTACACTTCTTTATGCATATTCCAAAAATATTCCCACGTTGTAGTTGATTTATGTATTCAGTTTTTCCAACTTTTGGATCGTAATTAATGAGATTTTTTTGGATGGAGGCTATTCAAATGATTTGTGCTTGAAAAGATTTGTGACTTAGTATAATTAAAATCACATTAAAAAAGGGCTATTAGTTTTTGATGTTAAAATAAGAAAATGTACGTATTATGTTTGTTCATATTTGTGTGTAAATTTAAAATGAGCATGTATCAAGAAAGTATATAAGGTGTAAGATGTGATTTTTTTTTAATAAGGCGACTAGTAGTGTTTGGCCATGCGCTTAGGGGTGCCACGGGGAGTCATTTTTTAATTTTCTAATTATTTATTTTATTTCTTTGGAAATAATATCTTTATATCTGTTGGCCTTGTCCAAATATTGTACAATATTATTGTTAAACCTTATATTAATATTAAAGAATAATAGAAGTTTATTAGTAACAGAATGCATCCAGCAAAGTTATTTATCAATTTTGCACCCTCAACATCTACCGTAAGAAACCTACCCCCTCCTACTCCCTTACCTACATTTAGGTACCTAGAGATCGGTAGGTACATACCTGTACCTATCCGTCTTAGAGGATTACAAGAATTATAGTGTATTATTTTTTTGTGACACGAGATGCGTTTCAAAATAAAAAATAATCAAAACAGTCTATGGTCTGAATAAAAAAACAAAAGCGTGAAATATTAAACAAATAAGTAGCAGCATCGAAGGTTATCGCTGTCCCCTCTCGTTTACACAGCATTGTCGAAATCAACGCTGGGTAAATACTACAACGGTTCCGATATGCGAGCTTACTGGATCCAAATGATTATTTGTGGTCTACGCGATGAGAGGATAGAGATTTTTATTTAAATTAACTTCTGTATATATAATCGCAATTTACAATCATTAGTCGCCTTTACGTGGCATGTTCTTTCACACGCGATTTAAGTGTGTGGGATTGAACACGCGTAATCGCGAGTGATTTTTTATGTTTAGCATTTTTATAGATGATTCTTTCGCTCACGATTATTCTGTTTAAGTATAGAATAGAAAGGGCGTCCGTGTGATGGTCTTTCGCTTCCAGAACACGGCCACCTCGATTCCGATTTATAATTTTCTCCTTTACAAAGGTACATGCTGCTATTGATTACCTATTTGTAGTGTTTTGAGTTATCTTGCCATTTGACAGCTGACAGGGTGAAACAATATTTATCACAATAAAACAGATACATTATATAAATCCATAACAGAAACGTTGTTTAAATTGAATGTAAGTAATTAATATGGTTTTCATTGACAGGTAATTATATGACACTGTCAAATGACAGCGACATAATACGCTGCACTCATGAATTGCACCACCCGCCCTTAACGCAACTGTGTCAACATTCAGAGATAATTCGAATACTCGATGAGGAATGTGTTTTCTTATCTCAAGGTTTGCGAGCGCGCGCGGGTTCTTTGATGAACTTGTAACGAGCAGTGGCCGACTAAGATAATAGCCATTTCGAATTTGTTAATTTTAGTACTTTGAGGACTTAAATAACTCTACATTCGCTGTTACCGAGTTTCCCTAAGTTACGGAGATGTTTCACGAATATAAATAGATAGTCCATAGAGAAACTATGTATAACTAATACCTGCTTACACAGCGCTGCTACATACCTATAGGTACACGCATAAGACAGCGACAGCATGCTTTCTCGGGGACGTTTGGAGTTCTTGCAAGCGCACTGGTCTAACTTATGGTACATATATATGCTACGCCATGTCTTCTATTCCCGTGATAGCTAGGTCACGTATTTAGCCCGAAACTACTCATTGGTCTTCATCGACGAATGAGCGCTGTATTTCGTAATAAAAAAAAAGACCTGGCGTAGCATATTATAATACCCCGGTCAGGCCCTTAGATTACCGGTAGTCCAACTAATTGAATCTCGGAGGGCAAGCGATGGTCGCTCCGTGTTAATATTAGCAATCGGCTGAATCAGAGTATAAGCTTTACACACACGACTAGCGGGTCGATTCAGAACGTTTTGACAAGTACTCGAGTCGATTCGATTAGATTTTTTTTTTGTTTCGACAACGATCTTCAACGACTAATATTTATAACCGGATCGAAGATTCGATACGACTACGTAAACGAATTGTTTGGTTTCGACCACTCACTATGCTTACATAGTACATTTCACAATGCAAGTTTTAATTATATACAGCAATAGTCGAATCGGTCGATACGAGACTTGTCGTATGGTTGTGAATCGGGGGCTGATCCTATTCCCAACTACGGGAGACAGTGAATCTAAAATAAATAAGACAATCATCTAACTGTATTTTCCTATAGCTCTATCTCTCTCAGTCTGACAAGAAACTGACCCTAACGTAAATTGGAAAAATCTAGCACGGAAAACGATTATTAAAATAGGTAAAGGGAGTTGTTGTGGAGCCCTATGCTACATAAATTTCTTTTAATACTATATTTCGGCGAATAAGGTGTGATAGTCTTATAATGTAGTTTTCAAGCAACTAATTGACACAATATTTATGACTGATTTCTAAAATAACACGATAACGTCACGACGAGGCAATGAACTATATAATGATATACTTAACTTCGTGTTTCAAGGATTTGCAGTTTGATATTGATTCGGTAAACAACCTGAGAGTATTTACATATCCTATTATTTGGATTTTTTGGACACGTTTTTTAGTGAAGCCCATTATCGCTAGCTAGTAAACACGGTAACTACAGAAACGCTTCAGTAATTTCAAATAAGTTTTTTTTAACAATATTTGAATGTTCATTTTCAATCATATTTTTTCCATTATTACTCTATTGAAGTGAGTATAGAGTTTGTGTTTGAATTTGTACAATATTCAATCTTAAGTAAACGGATTGTAATACGTAAGACCAGCCCCCAAATTCTTAGAAGATTTAATCAATTTAGTATATTTTGGGGTCGAGTCACCTTCGTCCGTAGGAGAATTAAGTACCCTCGAGATACCCTACACGTGACCCCGGGTGGTGCCAACCAGGTGACAACTCTACTGGTGGTAGGCTTCGGCCGTGGCTACTCACCACCCACTGAACAAAGCCATGTCGCCAAGCGGCCTAGCCGTGTTCCGGCATGATGTTCGGTGTTGCCATTCATGGATGGCGGGTCAGATCAGTGGCGCTGCATGTGCCTAGTAAATGTAGCGTCTCTATCTACTGCCGCCTTCCTACCTAGGCAAGTATGCTCCATCGTAGATCTCATCGTCACTTACCATCAGGTGAGATCGAGATCAAATACTTGCCTATAATGTAATAAAAAAAAAATATATATTATATATTTCATTTAAAATGTCATAACAAAACATTTTTAGAAATACATGTGAAATAGATTTAATATAGATCTGGAAGCAAGGTTTTTTCGTAACCTCCAAGGTCCAAATGAGGGCACTGTTAATATTTAATAAATAAGTTTAACCACCCAACGACAACTTAAGAAAAAACGATTTAGCTGATCACGAAGACGATTAAAATGATCTGAACCTAAGTTCATCACAGTAAAATCACCTCCTTATTGGAAAAAGGCTATTTAAAAACACACCACTGTAATATCAGTCACATCAAAACCAGCTCTCGGTGATTAAATTAACGACTATCGTCAACTGAATTAGATTGATGGTATAAGGCATAATGCATCGTGTATCGTATCGTTCCGAACATAGGTACAAAAGCGCGTGCATTGACCCCAGTAACAGGTGTAATGAGAAGTAAAGATGGCCGTACAAATACACTCTGTGATCTGTTTCAAGATGCGCTAGACATGATTTTATTGTAAACTCAAGTTTACCCCAGATCCTGTCCGTGTGATTTAATAATTGGTATAGTATAATGACATGCTTTAATATGGCAAAGGTACATCTTTGTATGATTTCGCAGAATGAAAAAAATATGTAACTTACAAAACAATATTTATGAAACGGAATTGGTCCTATTATAGTAAGATTTGTGTTTTAAAAAATCACTTAACCCTTCATAAATCAAAGAGAAACAAAACTAGCATATAGTGTATAAGCTCTACCATTACAACTATTATTCTTTTCAGCTGCTTGTATCTTCTGTGACTCTATAAAATAATTATATGTATATTTAACGTGAAATAGCAACTATAAAAGACAAACTACACGCACGAACTTGCGTTAAATTCCAAACAAGCGTCTTGCGTCAATACTCATTTTCATAATTATTTACGCTTTTTATAAATAAAGAGACATACTTACATAGTTAAAAAAATTAAAGCGCGGACGGCAGGTAATGTAAAATGTTTTGCCGCAATAAAAAAATCTTGTCATCAGCAGTGTACAGGCTGACCGAGTAGCCTCACGTGGCTTGTTTGCCTAACTCAGGACGTGCCTCGCCTGAAGCAAACACTCGTGCAGCTATGATATAGCGCTGTTATTTGTCTCGCATTCATCCCGACTGTTTGTGTTAACTGCGCGTGAACCGCTTTCCCGGATTCAAAAAACTTTTTTTAAACTAGATCATTATCATGTACACATCTACTATAAGATACGTGAAATTTGCATTCAAAAAAGAAGAAGAAGAGATTACCGTGCGTGTCACGTGCTTGACGCCCAAGTGCCTTGTGAGGCTGTGCAGCCAATCAGTACAGGCCTATTCACATTTTTTTTCTTTGATTTATTTGAATGGCAAACGTGGGCAATGGTATGCCAATCGTGTATGCACGTTTTTATAGGTTTTCTTTTTTTTAACGACCAACCACCGGAAGCTATAGTTTTGCTATACTTTAATCGGTTTGCGGATGGCAAAAAAATAACTGGGCTACGATTGATTGATAGTTTGTAAAATCATTTCCGAAATAGTTTTTGATTGGCACTTATCGTTTATCTTTGCATTTAACGTACAATGTGCTTGAGTGTGTAGTAATTGCTTCCCACTTTAATTAATGAAATAGAATGATAGATAAATGCATATTACATTTAATTTATGTTTCATTTATTTATATAAGATGTAATGATAATAGTGATGTTTTCCATAAGAGCTGCATAAAGGACAGGCTTACAGCTCTAAGCTATAATGCAAATCTCTAATTCCCAATATCAAACTTTTGCGCATTTCAGTAAAAAAAACAATCGTACGTAATTCCTTAGTTAACTATACTCACTGATTACCCATTTATACTTTGATAAACAAAAAAAAACTCCAAAACAGCAATACCAATATTTTATACCCATGACAGGTATAACGGTTACCGGAACTTCGCTTTACCGTGTGAAATGATCAGCGTACCAAATTGGCGTTTGTTTATAGTGCATTAAGGTTTGTTTTAGTGAAACATTGTATTGCTACGAAGCCTGGGAATATCACACTCACGCAATATGAGTATAAACATGCCAGCGGAGGCCTCCTGCCCCGAACTTGGGTATATTTTCTAATAGATGAACGCATATTTCCGTGTAATGGTCAAACTTTCAGAACGATGGTTAGCAAGTTTTCGGCAATCTGTTACGTTTAAAAACTATCATGAAATATGCGGCGCGGTGTTGTTTCATGTGCAGTTATTTGTTATTTAAGAAAACACTATTATACTAGTTCCATTTCTTTACTTTCTCGATGACAGGTCTAATTTGATAGTTGTAGTGTTGTGACCAAATAAGTAATGATATCGATCCCATATATTTATTATGTTTTGAACAAAGACAGATACAACAAAAACATTCAAATAATAAACATAAAATAGAATCAAAATAATATAGAAATACAGGAACTTATAATAAATGTTGGGGAGAGCTCATTGAGTGACAGTGATGATTCATCAGATTTCGATTAAAATAAATAAATAAAGAATCAACATAATATAATTACATCTTGTAATGAAATGTAATATTAATTAATAAATTTGTACAAAAATATCCAGCAATAGTTTAGTTTCTTACACTTTGTAAAAAAAAATCGTGTCTGTTATCGTGTTACGTTTATCGATAGCTCCATCCCTATCAGTTTCTCCGACTCTGCTATGACCTTGTACGTGCGTAAGCGTCATATTTTTATTAAATAATGTATACAGAATGTAAAAATGACGCTCGTTCAAGTTTCCACAGGGAGCTGTCATCGAGAAAGTAAATAAATGGAACTAGTATAGTATATTTATTTACATATTTCGTTCGGAAACACTTGAAATTTAGTACTTACCATAACCTCTGCATACATTTTAATTATTAATTAATTAATTCAATAGAAACCAGAATGAAAGGAAATCACATGTATATAGCCAAAGTCAAATAATTTATTTCGTTTAGGCCTACGGGGGCACTTACAAACAGTTTTAAATTTATTAATAGGCAAATCTCAGATATTATTGGAAAGTTTATTCTAAAAGTTCATATGCATTAGGATCCATTCATAAGAGCCTTATTAGGCTTCGGACAATAACAGAATCCCCAAACTAATAAGCGAGGCGGCTGGTTAACGGTATACGTCTTATACCTACGAGCCAAGCCTATTCCAAGTCACATCGGAGGTCGGAGCCCTTTGAATTGCAAAACGCGACAGCCATTACAAGAAATTGTCTAAAAAGGGATCCACCTTGATGTAGAGATTATGGAAGTCCTTTAGGAGCTCCAAAATTTTTATTAAATAACCAACCATGTGCAAGAAGGTAACTTCATACAAAATTTTATATCTCACTCCAAAAATCCCTTCTTATTGCATCTCTAGAGTGCTAATGATTACTTCCAAATTAAAAAATCTTTAGGTCTACTGGAGTCCCCCTAAAGCGTGTGTTGTCTCTCATTCACTCGATGTGAAGAACCAAGTAACATTTCAAGCACAACATACAATTTTCATATAATAGAAACAGTTTACAAAGGATACACTTTTATGAGTATGAGAATACTTCATAACGTTCATAATGTAAGGTCAAAATTAACATGCCACAGTGTACGTTAGTTATGTTACCATTTTGAGCAAAACAAGTTAACTAAGTCCCACACCTTGTGCGCACTTCAAACTAACAATAAACATTTCGTTACATGCGGGTAATAATTTCGAAAATATTAGACTGCCCACACTGTGGCCACTCATTTTGCTTGTTACCTAGCTGCTCAAAATACAGCACATTTGCAAATGGAATTATGAAAAGTATGTCGTTGACATTTGATTACGGTTCCTGTTGATAGCTCCTCGCGTATCTGTTAGCATAATGCACCATTTAAAGCTTACTTCTTAGCACGGGTCTCTAAAGGGTGTTTTTGGTCACACTAAATCTTCATCTACAACTGCTTAGGTTCGTCAAGATTTGTCAGTTTCCTCACGATGTTTGGTATCGTCTTTATAGTAAAACATGATCATATGAGACAAACCCCGAGTTCTGACTTGGTTAATTATCATCACATCTGATCACTTTTTGACAAAAACTGCTGCTAGAGAAGAGAAGAGCATTTAGAGTTCTGCGTACGCTTTGTATTCTTTGTACTGTGTGAGTTTCATAGCACCTGCCCAAACATCAGGCGATCAGCCACCCATTCATTTCAGACTACGTGAAACGTGAACACTGTACCGCTCTTCAATTGTTTCAGGCCAAAGTTTACCAATAGAATCTGTCGCATTGATATCTCCTTTAGCCGTATCTAGAATATCAAATGCTGTATATCCTCACCACCCTCCAATCGAGACGATAATGCATCGACCTTATTCCTCGATCGAATCGAAAGATGAAGTTAATGCGGCTATTAGGTTATCTCACACATTTGAATAGTTTTCATGGATAATGGTGATCTTATTCTTTGTATATGTAACATAGTTCGAGTGGAATCTAATTTAAATTTTACTGGTCCCAATAAATCAACTGAATGTCCTTTGCTTGATATAGACCCCCCCCAAAAGACTTTCACACATCTACCTCTACTTTCAACCACCGGCTTGTTGCGACGAATATGATATCTTCGGTCCACCTTATAATGGAATATCCGACACTTTATGTGTGTATGCATGCGCTACGCCCACTGCCACTTCAATATTGCAATACGTAGAGAAATACCTTTCATAAGTGATAATCGCTTAATCGCTCAGTTTTTAAGAGTAAGTGTTCAATACTTACCTGATTGTATGATTTTCTTGGGTGTTTATTATCAGTATTATTATATATTGCTAGTAATATGTTACCGAATTCCAATGTGTGATTTTGTTGTTTTATTTTTGTTGCAGGTAAGACAATGCCCACTAACGTGTACGAAGCTTTCAGTGCACTTCCTGCAACCGTTTTCAACACTAAGTAAGTAGTTACTTGCAATAACAATCTCCCAACTACCAACAATATTATAAATCTATGTAACTCCAAAGTACAAAGTACTGCACTTTGGATATCTAACACGTAAAAGTAACAAATAGTACGTGCGATTGCCGTGTTCAGTACAGAGGGATTCGTTAAAAGGGTGAATAAGTCTCGTCACATTGTTTATTCAGTCCGGTCGTCGGTCGGGCGCGGGCCTAATCCGGATCGATCGTCTGTCGGAATGTTTGGCTCGGCCTTTGAGCGTACCTACCGCCACATATACTAGCTACAAGTTTTTAGGAACCATGCTTGCAAGGTTTCAGTGCTGTATTTACTTTATGAGTATATAAATAATGTATGTATTGGTGTTGTGAGGCTCGCAGGCTATGGATACGACTGTTGCGTTTCATGAATGATATATTGTATGTTATGTTCGGTTTATATTAGGATTTTGGGTAGACGTGATCATTTTAAATGATTTTATTAACTAGTGATATCAAGGAACTAGTATTTGATTATCATTGTTGATACAAACAGTAAACTGTAAATGAAAATTTCACTAGAACACAAAAATATTGTACCTACATTTTGAAGTAGCATTTTGTACAAAAATATGTATTGGCACAATGGTAGTTAATCAACAAGCAGATAAAACCGAACGAAGCCTTCATGTCTAAAAAGATTTAGTATTAATTGTGTATTGGAACAAACCGATCATGACTGGGAAATAATTTATTTAGATAACAATTAATCATGACTTAACATATTTGCAATTAAAACTATTATATCACATCGTTATTCACAGTTAATTAAAATGATTATTTGTGTAATTTCTCACAGCGCTAAATCATGAAATGACAAAATAACATAGACCCCTAAAATAGCTAACGAGCTATTATGTTTGCTTTGTTAAAAATCAAGTACTGCAGGTCTTTTAACATAGGCTGATTTCACGTTGTCTGTCATCAGTTGGCTATCGTTATCCTTTTCTACTGCTTGTGATTTAAAATCATCCATCTCGGTCACTCATGGTGTCAATCCCCGATTTCATGTTTATATTAACAATGCAAATTGGAACGTTCTTATAGGGCTTATTTCTCTTTCTTGTTTAATTGTTTTTGATCACTGACCTTACATAGCTCAAATGTTAGATCCTAGAATAGACATATTCTAGGATCTAAGATATTCCATACACATTATAAGGAAAATGTTGAACACGTACTTATAAAAATATGTATGTATCATGGATTTCAAAGAAACAATTAACTTTAATCTTATCGCCTGTAAAGTGTCTTCTGAACTTTTTATCTACTATATAAAAATAAGTCGGGTTTTCCTTCCTGACGCTATAACTCCAGAACGCACGAACCGATTTCCACGGTTTTGCATTCGTTGGAAAGGTCTCGGGCTCCGTGAGGTTTATAGGAAAGAAAATTCATTCATCTGGTGGCGAAACTGAGTTCGCCAGGTTTGCTAGTTATTTATAAAAAACAATGCGTTATCTACTTAAGTACTCAGTTCTCTATTGTTGCAAATACGTTTTTTTTCTTAAAATACCTTTTACTGTTTTTAACACTTTTTTCGAAATATAAAAGGGTTTTAGTAGAACGTTTTTTTGTAGAAGTTAGAAGTTTCCAGTCCAACTTCATATTTATCAGCTAGTGAGTTTAATATAGTTATATAACTTTTATAGTGTTTTTTAACAGGTCGATCAATAGGTTATAAGGACAATATTTCCATATAATTATTTCAAATTATAAAAAATTTAAAATTACTCGTACCACGTACTAAGAGCACGTTGAAACGCTACTGGTTTGCCTTCATAAAAAATTAAACCATAACTGGGGTACTTATCTATACATCTATACATATAAATAAAATTGGAGTGTCTGTTTGTAATATTAAAATAACCGCTTTTTACTAAGTGCATTTGGATGTATACACGTTACCTATACCGAAACAACATTTTTTACAATTTTTGTCTGTCTGTCTGTCTGTCCGTCTGTCTGTCTGTCTGTCCGTCTGTCTGTCTGTCTGTCTGTCTGTCTGTCTGTTTGTTCCGGCTAATCTCTGAAATGGCTGGACCGATTTTGACGGGACTTTCACTGGCAGATAGCTGATGTAACAAGGAGTAACTTAGGCTACTTTTATTTTAGAAAAAAAAAATAGGATCTAACGAAAAAAAAAAAACAATGTTGCAGCGCAGCGCCTGATTTTTTGATAGCAACAACCTGCAATGCGTCCCGCGGGCTCAGAATTGGCGGGCAGGCTGTTGTCAACGGTTGTCTTTGTTAAATACCACGCGGACGAAGTCGCGGGCAACAGCTAGTTTGATATATAAACGTGATCTGAATGACAAACTTGTTAACGTTTTTGTTATACCTTATGAGAATATAATCGCTTTGATGGCAAACTAACAAAAATGTTAAGGATGTCTGTACGTTTACGGGTATATTCGTATCGCCTCACAAATCGATGGGAGATAGATTATTTTGTCCATAGCATTTATGCCCATTATCATTTCCGTGATCGATTACTGCATTTCGTAGACGTTCTTCCTTTTGATCACCCAAGTGCTTTCATAGATGTGTCTTTTATCTTTATGATCTACTAGCTGCGCCCGGCGGTGTTAGCCGCGATAACAAGTATGAAGATTAAAACACCTATCCCACGGGAACCATACATTTTACCGGGATAAAAAGTAGCCTATGTGCTATTCCAGACTATAATCTATCTCTGTGCCAAATTTCATCGAGATCCGTTCAGCCGTTCGGGCGTGAAAGAGTAACAAACATCCATCTATCCATCCATCTAAACTTTCACTTTTATAATATTAGTATAAGATGTCCACTTTGCTGCGAATGACGTGGCCCTACGGCTACGGGTATTGCGTAATAATATAATCTGGATAATAAATTATTTATCACAAACATAAAGCATCTATTCTTGAGGTTAAGTATTATGGATTGTAGCTTCTACTGAAACCAGACTTGCGAATAAGCGAACTTTAATACCTATAAGCTTTTAATAGGATTTATTTATTTCTACTATTTTATTTTAAGAATCTTGGGCGTTTTTTATTTTCTATATTCTGAAGATACTTATTTTTTGCACGTGTAGATAACTTTCCGTGAGTTAGTTGAACACTGGGATAAAATTATATTTTTAACCGACTTCAAAAAAAGGAGGAGGTTCTCAATTCGGTGTTTTATTTTTATTTTATAAGCTTCTATTACAATTTATTTAATAGCCTAATCATCCTCATAAATTATTTTATATATTTTTAAGTTGTATTACGATTTAATCTCATCTTATAAAAGCTCTCTTTTAAAAATTCCATAACTAACAAGCTGAGTGTTTTCATTCCCACAATAAGTGCAAAAGATTCTGGAAATTAAAAGTTCATTAAGTAATACATTGTACGTTCCGACCGAGTTAATATTAAACTCAAATGTACTTGCAAAGGCACAGCAATTAAACTATGAACAAGTACTACTTATTGCAATTGCAACAGTACATGCAACACAACCTGATTTATATAGTACTGGTTTAGCTGCAACTTCAGAGCGCAAGCAAGCTGACTCCTAACAATTGACAGTAGAATAAGTCAGTGCCGTTCAAACGAAACAACATGACGTTCTACCTAATGCTGAACTAAATACTACTCCGGTTAAGCAGATTTACGATTTGTTTAGTAGATTAATAGTACCTTTGTTAGTGTTTGAGCTATTTGTTTGCGGATGACCTGGTTGGGTTAAATTGTATTAGACTAATATAGGGTTGACACGAAAGAGTTGTGATGGGTCGATAGCCTTGGACGGTATTTGATTTTGATAGAATTAAGTATATTTGGTGTATTAAAATATAACTACATCTGTACTTTAATACCTATGACATACTGTTAATGTCACACACACACACACTAACACAAACACCATATTTTATTTATTTTGGTGGAACAATATTGGGTAGAGTTGTATTTGCGCTCTTTCTCATTCGTACACGTGCAGATTTATTGCGATGACGTCACATACCTATAGTTCCGTACGGATTTAGTTTTTCCGAATCAGAAATTATAAACATCAGATTTTTTGTAATTATATGAACATTTTGAATGAGGAAATAATTAAAAATACCGATTGAAGTATATAATTATGCAATAAAAAGATGTGAAATGCATAGACCCAAAGTAAATTGATGCTAAACTTTATTTAAGACCGAAAAAGAAAAGCGAGAAGCAAAGATTTTATCTTTATTTAACTCTCATGTTGCTTTAAGATTGAAATAAACCTTTTTGATTCACAAAACATCTTTGATATTTTTTTATCGGTCACAAAGTCTACTCTAATGTAACAAAATTAGCCTTTGAAAGGCATTGTCACTTAGTTCTTATAAATCGCGCTTACTAAAAGCAAAAAAAAAATAATTAAATCAAATCTAAAATTTAAAGAGTGTCTGACTCTAATTTATTTTAACAGCTTTGCAACTTGTCTACCTAGCCAATTTGGAATTCTTAACACTCACCCCTTACTTTTCGCTTTTGTTACTTAGAAAACATTTCTAAAAGAACCCTTATTTTATGTGCTGATAAATACTAATAATATTACTCTAACCATTCAAAGCGATAACGGGACCCCACGTAATTTAAAAGCACGATTCCATTAGCATCTTGTTACCGCATGCCCAGTTTACCCCTTATAAACTTGCCAAAACATGCTTTGATCTTCACATTGTTTTGTCCGGCCCAAGGAAATTTATTTGGAACACTGTACCCTTGGGTAACGTATTTTATTTAAAGTTGCTCTAACATTTACAGGAAATAGGTGCTTACTATGCGTGAAATTTTATTTTGAAGATAGTACCAAAAATAGTTTTGGAATATAGAATAAGTCCTCTAACCTTACTCCTTGTTAAATATTTAATTAGAGGTACATGTTTTTTAGATTTCATTACTTATTAAAATTAATATTGCTTGCGTTTATTTTATGTGTTATAATAGCTAACAATGAATTATATATTTGTATTATCAAACATACAAAACAAATCTGTTCTTAGAACGAGATCATTGTCGTGCTTGCCAATCTGTCAACGCTTATCAGATGTCTACAATCTCGACAGTGGCCACACGTGCAGAAAAAAAAACAGCACGTTGTGTGGCATTATGGTTTCCATCTACAGATCAATTGCATTGAGATAAAAAAGAAGTTGAACCCCAACTCTTCAGAAGCCCGGAAACTGATCATTCGAAATTACCTTCATCACGCGCTGCGCTATCTCCTAAAAAAAACTTTCAACACGAATAGCCATCGTGAACTCTTTCAAAGATTAGCCGTCTAATCGTATCCGTCCCTTCATGGTAAGGGCTTGCGGCGAGATAAAGTACTTCCAGAAGGATTTACCTCTTCAAAACTCAAACCCTCTTACTATTGTGTGGGGCATATTAAAGCGGGTGGAGGTTTACTTGTGTGCTCGCTCCTTGATTGGAGTTCACAGTCGTTGAAAGCCAATTCGCGGGTTAAATAATTTCTGTTAATTCTTGGGTTTGTTATTTCGATCGATTTGTTTATTTACGAGTAATAAGCTTAAAGATGTTTTAGGATTTGTCATAACCATTTAATGATGCTAATTATGCTGATAAACAAACTAAAGTTGAGCAAGTAAAATGTGTTGCCGTCCTTCTCATGCTAGTTATATTTGACTGAGACAACGGTATGTTTCGTAGTTCCAATTTTAATTGTATAGTGACTTGTAGTTTTATTGGACTTAGCACCATTTTTTAATACTATAATTCTTACTTTAAATCTATAAATTATGTAACCTACAGTATTATAATAATCTGCATTATAAATTGGAAGCCGTGTTCCAAGAATAGAGTTAATCAGATGTTCTCGTTTTATGTTTTTTGATAATTTACATTTTATCTTTATCGCTGTTGTAGTTTTCTCATCATCAAACGCTTAACAATTTATCACGTCGTCTGGGTTATTTTACGATTATTGCCATAAATAAAAACAGGGTCATTATTGGTGACAATAACAACCTATCTAAGAACTAGACAAGTCTAAGACTAAAAATCAACTGGGATGCTGAATAGGCCATTGAATATTCATAGTGTAATATGGAGTATATATAAAACGTACCAACTCACTATACAAGCCAATTTTAGAAATAACTTAAATAGCGATGATACGAAGCCGTTTTTTAGTCTACGCCATTATTTCTAGCGTATCCAAAGCACTTTTATAGATGACAAAATGAGGTCCATATTCGGTATTATAAATTTATATAACAATTAAACAAATATGCTGAAATATTCCAACAAATTCGGAATAGAATTTGATCATAGTAAATTAAACTTTATTATAGGGTAACAACATTTAGTTTTATACTTACGTCACGTTCACTATTGTTAACTAGTTAGTGGAGAATGCTTTTGTGTGTGTGTTTGTTTTGTCCCTGCTAGGTGCTGACGTTCGAGTGGTAGATGATACAATAAGATTATTATAGGATTTACCGTATTGATATAAAAAATCTGCTTGCAATATCCAGAATTGTCAATCAGCGGTATTCCTTAAGTATAAAAAAGCTTATCAGAATCACTATTCTACACACGATTCTGATACATTGAAAACAAAAAATATTGTAAATTACTGACATAAAAAACTGTAACAATAAGTGAATGTTATAATTTAATTAATAGTGAGGGAAATTTCAATCCAGCTATTCCAATATTTCTGAATGGTTCACGGAAAAAAAAATAGGTACACGATACGCGATAGCCACCTACGTTGCGGACTGGAGCAGATTGTTACTACTTTTTTATTCGGACGAGTTCCTACAAAAAAGGCAATCTATGAATCGGTCGGGAGCGCCACAATATTTCCACCATCGGGAAAATATAACACATCTTACTCCATTGAAATTAGGTCGATATTCCAACGTTTATTCTTTGATGAACGGCTATGCAGTGTAATACGAGTAATGCGGCCATGAAAGCCAGTGTGGCTGAGCTTCGTGTATTAGATTACCTACTCTTTGCGGTTTGCGGAGACGCCATGAGCACTGTGGTTATAAAGCTTCTCACGGTGTTTCTAGCTCGTACGTGTCTAATCCGAATTCCTACTATTGTTTCAAGCGGAAGGTGTTAATAACACACTTTTTCATCGCCTCTAACAGTATTTGTTGGTTTGGAAACATAATAGGAGGCCCAGTTGATGACCGAACAAATTTATTGAGTTAATCGTTTGGTGAATGCTTTTGAAGAGCTTGAGTTGTTCGTAAGATTTGTTCTAAAGGCAGTATCGGTCTCCAATTAAAGTTAGTTAAAACTAATTTCTGACATAAAATGGAGTAAAATATTGCTACATTTGCGTACTTCATATTATTACAGCTTCCAGTATTATGTCCGAGATATTTCTTGGTTCAGATAAAATATTATTCCACTGGGTATTTTAAAGACACATAGTGAGCCTGAATGCGGTGTAAGTCTTGTGAACGGTGCGGGTAATTTATTCGTTCCCTAAAGCAGTGCATCACCGAAGACTTCGCTGCTGCTGCCCGTTGCGTGGGCGGCACCCACCATTGTGACAAAATAATGTCTCCGTACTATAACCTTCTTCCATCACAACGTGCACCCGAAAAATCATCTTATTTCCACTGTAAGAAAACTGTTATTTCTTCGCAACCAAACACCAGATGGTACGCCGCGATAGCGCTGAATAATCAACGCTTAAAACGTCTGGAAAAGGAAGATACGGTAATGTAATATGAATAACAAAACGACAGAGATACATTCCTATTTAATTCTTATAACTATACGACGACCAACAATGGTATATAAATTATTTGAGTTGATTCTATTGCAGTGAATCATGAACCACTGCTGTGCGTTTAACTCGTGACGTTGAAGAGTTATTGGTTAACTCAGCTCAGTTAATTAAACTCCGAACACAGGAATTTTAAATCTTAAAATAATTTGCTTAATTTACTGCCTTAGTGACATGCCTGTTAACTTTTTATATTTACTTTAGCCCACATAATTGAATTACCAAGTTATTCACCCTCAGCCCTTACTATCTTCTATATCAATAAATAAATATCGCCAGACGAACACACCAACTATACGGTCCCTCACTAAGCAACGCTTGTATTATGGGTACCGTACAATGGACTGGGGGCTAACCCAGTATATATTAATTATACAGATATTAAACATCCATGACTTGTTCGTGCTCATCACACAAAGTTTGTCCCTACCAGGATTCGAACCCGGGACCTTCGGCACAGAAAGCAGCGTCACTACCAACTGCTCTAAACAGGCCGTCATATATCTGTAAACCTAACAACATCACTGAATGATTAACATTTTTATAACAATTCGTCCAGAAAATCCCTTTATGTTAACGCTTGGAAATCGAAACGACGTATCTTGTTAAAATCGCGAAGAGTTCGCTGTGATCTATTTTTGATTCGACCGTGCGATAGCGTTTGGCGATTGTATTTCTCGGTCGAGTCGAGTCCGTAGCTCCAATTTTCCATGAGAGTGACTCGCGTGAAGCAATTGATGCGGTCCGACGTAGCGACAGCTCGTGAGCTTGCGATTAATTACTTTCGTCGCTTTTGTCGGGTAGGGCTTCGCTTCGACTGTCGTGCAAGTTTTTTGTTACACTGCTTTTTTGCATGCGAACCACCAAGTCAGAATAAGTTAAATTGATACGTGGGTATGCTTGACGACAGCTGTATTGCCTTTCTAACTTTGGAGTGTGTTTGGTTTATGTTTGGTTACAGAAAAAGATGATATGGATTGCGGTTGGCATGCATGCTTACTTCCACAAAAACCATTAGTTAATAGTTTTCAGTACGAATGGTTTGAAGATGCTATTAACAAAGTTAAGCTTACAATGAAAGCTAGGTGTCATGGCAAGCTGTGTGTGCAATGATAATAAATTTATATAGTTTAGCTTAGTCTATGTGACCAGCGATATTTTGACATTCATATATACTATACATAGTAAACTCAACCATAAAAGAAGCCATTAACACTCACATTGGGTATACAACTGCATAATTTTGTATTAACATAGCAATTTTAACAACTTTGTCGTCTTGTCTACGTTCATTGCATATTCAAGTTCTGCAACTGAATAGACCACTTATAGGTATACTGTTATCATAAAATAATTCATTGACAAATTCACAAGTATTGATTTCTAATATTTACGCGATACTACACATTGAATTAAAACTTATTTTAAAGCAGCTGAATCGGCGGGGACGTAAAAACAGAAAATAACCGCGATAAAATCCTTAAAATGAGTTTTATTGCATTATAGAAAATTTAAGATAGTTTTTTTTTGTATATATGGGCTAAGCTAGGATCAACGCTTGAATCCAAACTACCAATTACTTTGTTTTCTCTTACACCACAGTGTTACTATTACTCCTTAGAAGTTGTGTTACTAATAAGTAAAGTGATCTACTAAAACTTTCTCTTGTCAGTTAGCGGACACTATTTCCAGGTTGCAATTATAGTCATGCTTTGGCAAGTAACATTCTACAGAGAGAAGTTAAAAGGTTCGATTAATTTATTACATACTAGCTGCTAACCGCGACTTCGTCCGCGTGGAATTTATCAAACAAATTTTTTCAACAGTCAAAGTAGCCTAAGTTACTCCTTGTTACATCAGCTATCTGCCAGTGAAAGTCCTGTCAAAATCGGTCCAGCCATTTCAGAAATTAGCTGAAACAAACAGACAGACAGACAGACAAAAATTAAAAAAAAAATGTTTTGTTATATGTACCGTGTATACATCCAAATGCACTTAGTAAAAAGCGGTTATTTTAATATTACAAACAGACTCTCCAATTTTATTTATTTGTTTTGTATGCATGTATAGATTTCATTTCTTCCCGATAAGAGAGAGAGTCTATGCAAGCCATACATGGCCGCTTAGAACAAGCAATGGCCGCTTGTTGACACCAACATCTTCTAATATTCCAGTGCAACCAGCAAAAAAACAGTTTTCCAATTCTTAACATACGTGATTCTGCAAATAGTGTATGTGCACATGCATGGTGCATGGCTCCATGCCAACTGAACCGGCCCGGTGGCTGCTATGCCGACTGCATGCATGTTAGAACGTGCGCTCTGATTTATGACCCCGAGCAGTCACGGCCATTGTAAGGAGCTTAGAATTGAATATGAAGTGTGCGCAAGAATGATTAGAGTAGCGGTTTGGGTTACCGTAAGTTTTCTTTGTTCTTCTTTATTTTTAGGTTGGCAATTGGCTACAAAATACTGCCTGGTTTTGCCAGTGTTGAGTAATTCTTGATAATTTGTTATTGAATTTTATGTACCCCTAATGATAATGGTGATCTTGATGACTATGATGAAGATGAAATTCCCTACTCATATCAGTGAAGCTTTGATACTTTACTGAAAATGTACTAGATAGTTTGGGAGAACTTGAAATGTCAAGTTATACTAATTTATTTCAATATAACCTTTACGCATTATTTATCAAAAGAAACATATTTTTGGGAAAATAATACGAAATTGACAACTTCACGGTTCAACTTCCCGCCAAAAAGTCTTTTTTTTTATTTTTACCTGGCGCATGTACCTACACTTATTTTATTATAACCGTACCAGCGTGCAATAATTCTGCTTCTCAGACGATATTCTTAACTTTGTCGCGGGCGTTATATGGGGATATTGGTACAACCATATGGTGTGAATCTTTTCTCACCGGCGACGCCTTACTGGCATACTGATGTATGGTAGCACATTGACCTATCGTGATTTTGATTTGGTCGTTCCGTCCTGCTTTAATTTTCAAACCAGTTATACTCAATCCAACTTTTTTTACCATTATTTGAAGCTCTACAGCCAGCTTCAAATATTTGGTAAAAAAAATGTGTGATCTACAAGCATAAACATTTTTGTTTTTTTCTAGAGCCAGGTATAAACTACCTTTGTACTAAATTTAAGTCAAATCCGTTCAGCCGCGTTTGCGTAATTCTCAGGCAACATACAAACGCACACACTTTTACATATGTAGTATGGATAACTGGTACTTCACCGCAGTTGGAGATAGTGTGATAGGTACCTCATATTCAGTCTATTGTACGGGTCCGTATCTACTGTACCGATCTTAGAGCCCACATCAAAAGCGATAATATATCTGATATCTACCTATCGGTAACATCTGTGTGTGCGTAGGAGGTGAGTATTGAATATCTCTCTCGTCCACAATATTCATACTTCGCAATTCTTGGCTTTCAACTTTATTTAAATAAGCTGTTTATATGATTATTATTGTCTTCAAGACCACAATTGGTATTATGGTTCAATCAACGGTCAGTTTCCAACATTTGTTCTTAGTGATATATATCTGATTCTTTTGAAAGTATGTTATTTCAGTTTATTTTATCTTATAAACCAATTCGTGGTTCATTAATTTATTTTCAGAGATTGATACCTAATTAGTTTGCTTTTCATGTTAACTGGTCCTCTTAGTTAAAATTGTTTGTCAATATCTTTCTACCTTTCTTTATTGATAATAATAATAATTTAAAGTGTAACAATAATAGTGTAAAATATTTCAACACGGCCAAGTGTAGGTTATAAAGATAACATTCCCAAAAAAATAAACCAAATTTTTATACATAAAAAAAATACACACTGTACTGAGCACATGGCCAAACGATACTGAGGCTCCTTGCTTAAAAAAAAACTAATATTATTTACACATTTTCTTTTATCCATCAACGTGCTCCGTATTACTTACTTATTCATGTGTTAAAATATTTTACACTTTTTTTGTTACACATATATTTTATAAATTAAGTACACAATAATGACCTGTATATACCTACATAACCTTTATGAATATAGATCAACCTATTCATAATGCCCTAGACTTGGTCACGTAG
Source organism: Pheosia tremula (assembly GCA_905333125.1). Lineage (NCBI taxonomy): Eukaryota > Metazoa > Arthropoda > Insecta > Lepidoptera > Notodontidae > Pheosia > Pheosia tremula. The sequence continues at coordinate 2,852,077 of HG995405.1, read as the reverse complement.
TATCGGCGCCTAACCAACCACGTATAGCGTTGCATCCAACACTAGGTACCGTAATTGGAAGTTAGAACATGCTTTGATATGTAAATGCCGGTGGACAAGCAACATGTGGAGGGTGCACGCACTGACAGACACTCGGCGAATTCACGGTAAGGAAAAGTAAGTGTACAAGGTGTAACAAAAATAGTATAAAATATGTTCAGATATTGAATTTTAGGTCATACAGATCACGTTTATGTATAAAGTAAATGTTGGTTTTTAATATAAGAATGCAATGGAGTGATTTTAAAATTTACAAATATATGATTTATTCATAATGAAATGTGATTTTTATAATCTACCAATGAAGCTCCTAAAATATATATTTGTACTAGCTGACCCGGCCACGCGTTGCTGTGGCTAACACCAAAAATTTAAAAAGTGGAAATAATTGAATTATACGGTATTTCGTTCACTACAAAATAAATTTAATTAATTTTATAGCGTCAACAACACGTGGTAATTATGCTGTTAAAATGTAGCTTATATGACACGTTCGTAGATTTACCATAGCAGCGCCATCTATTGATTACTTACTCAACCCAGTCGAAAGGTATCGACATCTGTTAGAATCATTTGGAGTTAACAGATAATTGTGACTGTCAAATAATAACAGACAAATAATTAGCAATAAATTAAAATTGCGACTATAATTTGAGATTTAAACTATCCTATCTCTCAAGTTGGATCGAACTGCACATGGTGTGCGAATTTTATTATAATCGGTTAAGTGGTTTAGGAGTCCATTGAGGACAAACATTGTGACACGAGATTTATATATATATAGATTATGATTATTTATTGAACCAAGATAATAATTATAAGATATAACTATATTATTTTGCGAAGTAGTTTACTTACCGACATTCAATTATTTTTTTGTTTTATTATTGTAAAAACCTCGGATGCCTGCATAAAGTAGTTTGTAATTTTCTAACACAATACAAAACAAACCGTCACAAAATATGGAACACGCAATTGTCACATTAAAAACGTAAGTAATCAATCAAACAGAAATCTCCACACATAAATTGGAAGGGTAACCATTCTCAATGCGTTTTGAACTTTAATTACCACGTGTTAATGTTACTATTTGTGCAATCGAAAATCAGCCCTTGGTATGGGTGTCACTCTAAAATTGACAGCTGGCATTTGCTTTGATATTATTGACGGGGTAATTCATTAGTCGCCTCTCTAGGGATTGGTCCTCACAAGTAGAGTAGTGGAATTATTAATCGTAAGGGCAATGAAAAACGGTAAATTATTGAATATATAAAATAATAACAACTTTGTTGTTATCTGTCATGAGAGATCTAGGATAAGCACGTGCTAAGTACTTGGTTTCTATGTTATTTTTGTGGCAAATGCATCACAAAGTATCAGAAAGAGACAGAGAACATTTATTCAGTAAAAACAAGCCTATACATGAAAAGTTAGACGCAATAAATGTTTCATTCTCCCGAAAAACCTCCATTATGGATGAAGATCGTGATTATTCTGTGAAAATACACAAATACTCGAAGTAGAAATATAGAACCGTAGTTGAAATATTCAGGGGCAATGACCTTTATCAATGTTTTCATATAGCTGGCCGCAAAGTGATGCTTATTGTTAAATATAAAAAAAATCTACTGGAAAATCTTCGTAATGTAAATTAGGAATCGTTGTTAAAATTAGATTTGCGCCGAAAAGATTGGAAAATCCGGGGTGAGCAGGAAATTAAATCTGAGCCTCCTTATTTCCAAAACGGGGCTTGCCGGCAAATAATATTAACTATAATACGTATTACAAATATGTACAAAAATGACGTATCCAACCGTTAAATAGGATTATTAATTGATTAGCGTTTAAGTACTTGGCCATAAGACTCTATTTCCTTTTATTTTTAAGAGCTGTTGAGGCTTACATTAACAAATCATTTCTATGTTTTTGAATAAGTTTATTATGCAATTAATTAATCTTAACAATTTATTTGTGATGCGTGTGACGAGCGTGAGATAAGAGAAAGCTAGAGTTGCCAATTCTAAAATTAAATTTTATATTATATTTTGCGAACTAAAAAATATTATAAACTTTCTTCATGCGCGTAGCGTATAAGGGCTGCCCCAAAACTTGAATCAACAAGCACGCTTGCGATTACTAAACCAATAGGGTGTAAATCAATGCCCAACACTAACTCCAATAAGGTTTAATTTAATGCCCCAGAATATATAATTTTCACAATGATATCACGGTAGTTTCACGGAACCTAACACTAACTACAGCAGTCGAACGAAATGAAAACTCAGCCTATTTGAACTGCCTTCACCTTTGCCATTTAACGTGAAAAATGTGACTCGTTACTCACGCGAGCGTGACATTGAATTATACAAATCGAACTTATTCTGAACGGTGTATACTTACTACTTTTACGTGTAGAAAGGCTGTATTTTATTCTTAATAGCTTTTTGTTAGCGTCCTAGTTGTGAGAGAACAATAAAATGCCTGAATATAAGTTCTTTGTAAAGTTATTTCTTAGATACATTTCACTGTAATCAATCTATCCCCCGAATGTATAGATGTTTTATAAATGTATCAAACCTCAAATAGTACTGCGCAAAGCAAAAATCTTGTGCGCAGTAGGTACTGTATGATGTTTTATAAAGTTATAAATAGTCTATAAATTCGCGGGGTATATGTATAAAAATAGACGTAATAGTTGCACCATTTTAAACTATTAAAATACGAAAATAAAAAGAAGAGATTTTTTGCTATTATACATTTGATTCTAGGGCGTTACGAAGTTCACCAGGACAACTAGTCTATACATATAAATAAAATTGGAGTGTCTGTTTGTAATATTAAAATAACCGCTTTTTACTAAGTGCATTTGGATGTATACACGTTACCTATACCGAAACAAAATTTTTTTCAATTTTTGTCTGTCTGTCTGTCTGTCTGTCCGTCTGTCTGTCTATCTGTCTGTCTGTCTGTCTGTTTGTTCCGGCTAATCTCTGAAATGGCTGGACCGATTTTGACGGGACTTTCACTGGCAGATAGCTGATGTAACAAGGAGTAACTTAGGCTACTTTTATTTTAGAAAAAAAATAGGATCTCACGAAAAAAAATTAAAACCAATTTTGCAGCGCAGCGCCTGATTAAGTTTGACAGCAACAACCTGCAATGCGTCCCGCGGCCTCAGAATGGGCGAGCAGGCTGTTGTCAACGGTTGTCTTTGTTAAATACCACGCGGACGAAGTCGCGGGCAACAGCTAGTAGTAAACAAATATCACCAGACGATCACACTAACTGTAGTACCGTCCCAAACTACGCAACCTTTGTATTGTGGGTCCCGTACAATGGATCGGGAGCGAACCCTGTATGTAATTACATTTATAGATATTAAACCTCGTCTCGTCACACAAAGATTGCCGCTACCGGAATTCGAACTCGGGACTCGCGGTACAGAAACCAAGGTCTCACTACACTGACAGGAAATAATAGTTCAATATCATTCTCCCTCTACCTGTCTCTACCACACTGCGTCATAACCCTTAGCCTTGTAGTCCTGAACGAAGGGTAAGAACATATTTCCGATTAAAGCACCTTGCGCCCCCCCCCCCCTCTCCTCACTTATTGTGTCACCCTCGTCACGATTTTTCATAGACGTGGCCCTCCCGCCCTCTTCAACGCACTTGATTTGCGAGGCACGTATCCTTCACCAACATAAAAAATCACCAGAACCCTTCACTTTGAACTTTACACGTTGGTAATAAGCAATATCTCGAATGCATTCGATGCTTTTGTGATGCGCCCAGACGATCTCATTCTATGCTGAGCTGGAGGCGGTGTTTCGTTTTGCGGCGACATCGTTCGGTGCAGCTTATTTGAAAAATAAATCGAATATTCAAAGCTTTCGTGCTTACAAGTCGTTATCAATAACACGAAGTATACTCTCGACTTTAGTTACATTCCAATTGATTTAAACGGCCACTTAGGACGGCGTGAAATTATCTTTGAATTCAAACTGAAAAATGACATTCGCTTTACAAATCATATCATGAGTTCTGATTCTTGACGCGAACGTACATATTGGCTATTTAAGGAAATTAATTATCATAGTTTATGGTTATGGTTGTAGCAGTTTGAGATGCCATGAATTCCAAAACATAACGAATTCATTCTATGAAGCTTAGGGAGGGTTCCAAATAGTTTTGAGTTTTGTTCTTTCTTCATATTTTCTCCTGTATTCGGCTATAAAACTTAACTTAATTATATCATTAAAAACATAAAAATACCAGCCCTGTTAAAGTTCTAATGTTGGGCACGGGCCTCTTATCAATGCGAGACGAATGAGACTATAGTCCATGCTGGTTCATTGAGGGTTGTTGGACGTCTTTCAAAGTGTTCTCTCAACATGTAGGTTACGTCTCGATGTTTTGCTTCACCGCTTAGTAAGTAATATTCATGGTTGATAATGAGATTCGCACATGAAATCCAAAACTTCCAGTCGTGCAAATCGGGGTTTGAACCTTCGGTCCTTGTTGCCGAGGCAAGCGTTCTACCAACTTGGCTATGACTACTTAATAAAATAAATGAAAACTTACCTAAACCTACCTCTATTATAATAAAATAGTTGGGTCTTCTAGAACCTCATCGATTTAAGCTATGCCTGCCATGGCTGACGTCACGTTAACTGAGGATCACATTGTTATGGTCAATGCTAATCGGGATTACACATAGTGGTACATATCCATATCAACGCTGCAACATATGGGAGCGGTGAACGGTGTAATTGTAGCTAACAATATGGCGCATCTACTTGTGCAGATTCTGTTATATGCAATGTAATGCGAATTATATTAGCACAAACGTTACCCGTGCATCGAATTTAGGCACTATAAATAACAATTATAAAATAAATAAAATTTCAAACAATTTATGCTTTGCTTTGCTTTGGGCGGGCCTGCCTCATCTGTCAGTGCGGTAAGCGGTTAGTCTGGATATGGCCACTGAGCCAAACTTTTGGCTTATACCGGCGTAGCTGAAATGGTATCAAAAACGCGACGAGATAAACCTGATGCTTCTTTAAACGTAAGGGTGGAGTGAGCGAAGTCAACTAAAATTTCCTCACTGTACCTACCTATAGAAAGGTCTAAAAGCCGACAACAGGACTTTTGAAGGGCTAATTCGTATCCCCCTTGGGATAACTACTTCGCAACCGTTTCCTATCGATCAACATGCACGTACACATTTTCGACTGTGTAGTCGACATGCCCGGCGAATTCTTTATTTATGCGTAGTCATGGCAACGGGATGTAGTTTTTGCAGCGTCTGCGGCCGCAAACCCTTTGTTAGAAAAACTTTGCGTTGGCTAATTACGTTGTGAGAAGTTCTGGCGTGTCCGTGAGTTTTAACGTACTCTGTGTTACAAGTATGGCTAATTCACCGTGGGACTTGGTAATGAGGAAAATTAGTAGTAAAGCTATTTTGTATGTAGCAGTTAGGTTTCTGATTTCTTAAAACCAATACAACTTACAACGTACTTTAACTGTATCTCATAGAATACTCTTACTTCTATCTAATTTGTTATACTTTTATTTTGGAAATGTTACTACTGCAATTTGCAAGAGTGGGCTCAAAAATCGGGATTCAGCGATAAATAATCGTACTGTCCAGCAAACATTTAATATCTAGTGTTCACCCTAGACTCAGCAAAAAGTAAATAAATCAAGTAACTTGTCTCGCTCACATCAAAACTATCACGCTGCACCGAGATGTGATCATTATTGTGGATAACTTTGATCACAAACAAAATAACGAGAGAAATTTGCTTGTTTGGTTTTTTGTATTGCTTTTGTCATAATATGTGCTTCACACAGAAATATAAGTTAACCAAGGCTCTGTTAGCTTGTAATGAAAAAAAAGGATTTTCCACTTTGTATTTGAGGAGCTTATAAATCAATTGTTGGATTAAGTTGCTAAGAATGTTAGTAGAAGATGAAGAAATGCTAATTTATATTGTACAGGCAACGATAGTTTTTTTATTAGGCTCTGTGGAGCTAGTGACAATTATTTAATGTCAGAAGAAAATATTTTAAGTCAAAACAAACAACCGGTGCTTTCGTTACGGTCAGTCCAATACGATACTTAAAACAATCAAAATTAATCAACAAATTCGATATACGACCGATATTGATAATGCGGACGATCATATTTCAAAGGCGATTGATTGATTTACAACGGCTCGGACGCTCGATGCTTTCCAATCCGATTTATTGTTCTCGGTAACAGGTAAATGTCCAACACGGATTTAGAGCATATCCTGGAAGTGACACGAGATTAAATCGTAATGCGTCTTATTACAATACGCTAAGAATCTTATTACGAGTGTCAGTAAACCTGGCTGAGAATAATATCTTAAATATTGGAGTAGTAAAAAAAATACAAATATTTTTTAAATAAAGAATATTTTCTTCAGTGTTGGCAAACTTTTAAATACAGAATAATGTTAGAAATAACATATATCGTGTTCCAGTATTCAAAAAAGGGCGTTTATAATGTTCCTATAAGGATTAGATTTAAAATTGTGACTAGAATATTAACGAGTTTTATAGTTTAAAAAAAATGAATAATATTAATTAGATCATTAATCTTATACTGTCCACGGTAAGTAATAAAATAACAAATCATTTCATTACACAAGTCAGCTACTAATCATTCAAGTTGAAAACCGAACAAAAAATTCTCGACTTCGCACTTCTAATCAAGTTTTTTTTAACATACCGCCAATAAATTAATTTCATACGTACCCGTCATTACGCACAGTTGTGTCTAATTTAAAATTGATTGTTTCGAGAAAAATCCACAACATTTTACGTGTTCGTTTGGACAACATTCATTAAGTCGCCAGCCGGACATTGTAACATGTTTGAATTTAGTGGGAAAATGTTTATTTTAAATCCTCTTAATGAATTTATTAATTTTAAAAATATAATTAGACATTTTTGGAGAGAGTGTTCGCCAGCGTGTGTATATATTTTTTAAGACTATTTTAATTATAGCGTCTGAAGTACGTACAGTATAAAGGGGGTTGAAAGTTTATTGCATTTTTAGTATCTCTATATCAATGATATTTTTAAACGATTTCAATCGTCTCGAAGTGTAGAACTATCAATGTTTACGGCTACCACCGGGTCATGGGGTCATGATTGAATTAGAGTTGGGCCATTATGTATCCATTCTTTTTGTTTACTTTCACAGTGACCTTAGAACCGAGGTGTGGTGAAGCGACGATTGATATATTAGACTTGTGTAATTTTGACAGTTGGAAATTTACATTTTGACTTATACATAGTTATTTATGACATAATTAATGTGGCTCAGATAGATTAAAAATATTTTAATAAATATATGACGTATAAACGTAAACACAATGCGCTATTGACGTGAGTCTACTCCTAGAATAAGTTTTGGCTTAGTTCGATGGGCTAACGGAACTATTTTGGCTATACGGCATATTTCAGTACATTGCTTAAATTAATTACTCTATTCAAAATGCAATTAAACCTCTCTTCACCGATACTTACGAAGCCTATTAATCTTATCTCAACATCTTCAATCATTTATTTCTGCCAACGGCCTTAACACAGGCACAGAGTTTTTGACTGTCTCGTGTCTTTATTTTGACATGAAATTGGCTTTCCTGTCATTTAATACTGTCATACATCACCGAATGAACATCCATCACGGCAAATCATGTGCAACGGGGACGTCTGGTCATTATTTATTTGGCAACGATCATAATCATTATGAACACGGTGAAGAAAAGGCGTGAGAGCAAGTTAGAGGCAATTCGCGGGTAGAAAGAATGTAGCTAACTCAGAAATTATAAATGTAAGTTTATTTAGAAAATAATTAATTTATTATTAGATTCATTTTGTTTGTGTCACAAAGTTTTAATTGTTAGTTAGTAGTAAATATACCATGGGCCCTGGGGTGGAAATTATAGACTTCTTGATAGTTATGTAATCATAATTTTATTTAAATACTCAGGACACTTTTTAGAACCAAACGATGCGAAGGAGGCGCCATAGAGAAGAGAAAGAAAACCATAGAGAACATTATATAGAACATGTTTCATAGATTATTGTCCAGTTAGTTCTAATTCGCAATTTTCCCTTCGATCATTGCCTCCGTTCAAGACAGTATTTTTATTGACCTAGGTGCATAAGACTGTAGTCCGGCCGAGCAAATGGAGTAGCCTAATCGTTATTGCTTGATCCCTTGGAGGATCAATTTATCTAAAAGCAGTATGATCAAACAATTCGATTTTGGACCTAAACTTTTTATTATGATTCTAAATATTTTCATCGTCACCATTTATATTGACACTGAGAAAAATACCTTACATGATTACGAATAATTTATAAGGTATTCTGCAACTTTTATCCTATTTGTATTCCTGTTAAAAAGGGACCAAGAGTTGTTACGGACACTTTGTGCGTAAATAATAACAATTTAACATGAATTGGCTTCACCAATAAACATCAGACGGAAATCCAATCATTACGTTCACGTTAAATAGTAGTTGTAAAACGTAAATCGAACCCGACGGAACGATATGTCAACATGTTCATGCTAGATTTACGGTTGTCTAAATTAGATATCATTCTTCATGTTTATATTTTATGAAGCACGGAGTCAGTTTTTCTCAGTGTATCCACCGCATCCTGTACCTTGTGCCAGGCCTGAAGTGTTCCATCCAATTACATCGAAACGCGATGTTCGCCGCTATAATTCGACTGAGATCACTATAATTTATTTGTAATATTCCATTATAAGTAGCATCCGACTCGGTAGACGTAATGTAAAATTGGTTTAGCTAAATTGTCCGAGAAAAACTGCACTTCGGTATTTGTTAATTTAGGTGCAAGGGAAGCGGTTAATGGCGTGATTACGTCATGTGTTATAAAAATGAGGTCATTCCTCCGAGTGCACCAATTTGAATCGCACCAAATTATTGTTTTGTATTCCGTTTCGGCCACGATTTTACGATATTAGGTATCTAAAGATAGACTATGCTATTAGATATGACCTATATCTATTTACCTAAAGACAATTGTTGCACTCCGAGGAATGCATCCAACAATTTAAAAAATAATCGTATGTAATAAAATTTAACATGATTTTTATGATTAATGTTAATTTTCATTAATCTTCTCCTTCTACTTTAGCCATTTTCCCTTTTTTGCGACGCTTACGACGACGCGACGACGCGCTCTGCGCATGCGTAATTGTATGAATTCGCATGTACTACATTGATCTTGACTTACTAAGACTTAGTAAATAAAATGTTATGCAATTGAAACTCTATTTTCTATGCAACAAAATGTCAAATAGACAAACATAATATCAGACCTTAAGCTATTCCAAACAATGTACCATAGACTAAAACAGACCAAGTTATTAAACGTTATAATGAAACTTATATGCGGCACTCGACTGACCCAAACATTCCGTCGTCAAAGAAAGTGGCTACCTTCATTATAAACTTCAGAATCGCCGCACGTAAGTGCCGAAATGCGTTGCCGACTACTAAACTTACCCTTGCTAGAGGGATATAAATTATTAAAGAGAACATCCACCGTCACTCATAGTACGTCAGGGGCCACATCATAATCCACCCGAGCTCACAGATTAACATTTAAACAAGTTTTATGTAAATCATACTGGATGAAACTGGTTATTTTTGGTGATCGCCCGCTTGGAAATGCTTTCTTTGAAATAGCATCGTTCTTCGGATCGGTTCGTTCGTACGTAACGTAATACTACGGAGTTCGTTAGTATAAAGTACTGAGTATATTATTACCTATATAATTTTTAAACTAAATGAGTAAGTGTAAGTATGATGTAACTCTTGTAAAATATTGTAGCTTTAGCAAATGCATAGTATTATACATATAGAATTTATTTCATATGAGTCATAATCAGTCTACTAAATATATTTCTCCGAATTTATAGACATTTTATAACTTGATCAAAAGTCGAATTGAAATAATACAAATTTTAAGGATAAAATCCTTAAAATTTATTTTATATCAATGTGTAGTATTCGCGTTAATATATAAGAATAATTATAAAACGTATATGAATTTGACGGATTGTCTTGTGTGTGACCAATTATTTGGGTCACATTTCATCTCGTATTCATAATTGAAATCTACAAAAAATATAGAATAAACCCCCAGATTTACAAATACTTTAATCCATTTTCATTGGTATTGCAAGGAACTTTTTATCGGACCAACGCTGCCATCGTATATAGATTTAAACTTCTATGAACTTGGAGATAGACACTGAGAAAAATGACTATCATGATTACGAATAATTTATAAGGTATTCTGCAACTTTTATCCGTATTCCTGTTAAAAAAGGACCAAGAGTAGTTACGGACACTTTGTGCGTAAATAATAACAATTTAACATGAATTGGCTTCACCAATAAACATCAGTCAACTTCACGATATTACGAAGTGCCGTGCACTAAAGTTTTGTTGTGACGCGTAACGACCCAAAGTCATGACGAGCTCGCGGAACATGGCAACAAATCAGGCTGGGAACGATAAAGAGTGCTGCATAGTTGTGTTCGTCCTAATAAATTATCGTGACCGGCTCTCTGAATACTTGTAACAATAATTACGAGAAATCGTTATAGGTCTGATAAAGATTGTAGAAGTAATGGTAAGTTATAATTATTTGAACTATGACTTGGTGTGAACATCATGGTAATAAAATGGTAATTTCCTAATAACACGCAGTGAATCTTGTGAATATTGTTCGCTTATGTCATGGTAGTTTTATAGAACTTACTCACATTTTATCATTATAGACTCCCTAAAATTGAATGACCTATCCTATACTTTGTTGGTATTGTAAGGATAAATATGAACTCTTCTACCTTTAAATCACCAGTACTGTCATGTCAAATCTGAATGCTTTCTTGATATATTAAGGGGGAAGCGCAAGGTCAGGGCGCGAAATTCAAAATATCAATGGTTTTTATTTTTTTACGAAAAATTTGGACATCTTTACGATGTAATTTAGTTTTTTGCGATATCAGCATTCTGCTTAATACATCGAGACATCCAAAGCAGAATGCTGATATCGCAAAAAAACTAAATTACATCGTAAAGATGTCCAAATTTTTCGTAAAAATATAAAAACCATTGACATTTTGAATTTCGCACCCTGACCTTGCGCTTCCACCTTAACGGTATTTTACCGTCCTCTTTTAGGGATATTCCTGTATGATAGTTTAGGCTGTTTTACTGAAAAATCATTGAAAATTCCTGATTCGAAGTTATAACAGGGTATCCAGAAAGTTCTGATCTTGTTACAACTTCAAATCAGGTGTTTCTGATAGTCTTGTTATTCTGGAAATTAAAAATCACTCAGGGTCAATTCAGACTGGGCGGAAAATTGCTAGAGTATTTATTTTCACTTCTATTAAACTCTTATAAACCCTATCCCAATTCCGATCGAGTTATTCTTAATATAACAGTTTAAAGATACTCGAGCAGTTTTCCACCAAGTCTGAATAGACTGAGTCATCCCAGACAGTCAAGTATGTGTACTAGTTCATGCAACTAAGCAACTTTATGGAAATTGGCAACATTGGTTTCTATGGGAAAATTGTTTAGTTACATAAATATTCAATTACATGAGTCTTGGATGACAAAATCAACACCCTGTAATAAACAAAATATAATGTAAGCCAGTATTACTAGAACAACTTAAAACAGCTTAGATAATATACTTAGCCTAACCTATCGGAATATCTAAAAGGGACATTAAATTATACACAATAGCATAAATTTACCTGACACACAATAAAATGCAATATTGCCCTATAAACCAGTAGGCAAGTACAATTAAATATATTAAATCTGTAAAGGGGTTTTATGGAGATACGAAAAAGAAAAGAGATCAATAAAATAATATAAAATACCAATTTTATTCATTTAAATATTTTCACACACCAGGACAATTAAGACAGGAACAGTATAATTTAGTTACTAAATCACTAGTTACATTGTAAACCTAAGTAGGCACAATAGGCATACGTATTATACCATTATTACAACTGAAAACTTCTATCAGCATGCAAAATGGGGTGTTTCCATGTATCGGGGCCTTTCGAGCTAGAACGATTAAACGGTAAACGCGAACACACAAGTTTAATCATTAATAAAGATATACAACGTCTATAAATTTGGACATAAGTCTACTAGGATTTGTTTCAGTGACGCTGATTGGCGATCGAATTGTGTGTGTAAACTGTAAAATGCAAATTTTAGCTTAAAGCCATACGTCATACGATTCTTGCGGGTACTGTGCCCTTGTGGCATGAAATATCTTAAATGCTACGTCCACTGCCCTCGTCGAGGAGCGAAATTAGTACGAAACATGTTCACACACTGCGTATACTTTCGTGATGTTATCAACAGTGTCACCGCAGTATATTGCAAGTGATTGAAAAGTTACCCCGAGGTTTGAGAGTTTGTTGCGATGCTCAGGAAGCATGGGCCGGACTTCGGTGTCGGTGGCCGTGTGCATTACAAATACACCGCGGAATTCAGTTCGAGAAGGCTTCCATGCATCCTTCCTCCGTACCGGTGGAATGTTTATGATGTAAGGGAAGAAGATACACATACACTTCATTATTTTCTGAAACCAAATACAGATATTTAATAAAGAACACATCAAGTTTCGAGGATGCGCTAGTGGTTTTCTTGGTTTACGTTCAAATTTATAAAAAAAAAATGCCTATTTACCATGACATTACAAAGCACTGTTATTCTGATAGGTGCTGAAATGAATTAATTTTTCAGAAGAAACATTCTTTGTAATCCTGACATTATGAGGGTCATGTTGTAATTGCCTTTTATTTACATTGTTATATTCTAGATCCATATTTATTTATTGATTATGTAAATTAGTATTGTTTTATATTTGCATATGAAACGATAGAAAATATGTTTGACATTTCATTGTAATCATCCTAATGGTGGTGGCATCTAGGTTATTGTTTTTCTTTACAATTCATGCAAATAATTAACCTACCTCTGTACTAAATTTCATTCAAATCCTTTCAGCCATTCCTGTGTGAGTCTCAAACTTTCAAATGAACACACTTTCACATTTATAGTATAGTAGTATGATTAGTTAAGTACTCACCATTAATGGTGCCGAATTGATATAATGACTTGGATTTTTTTTATTGTAACATCTGTGGTTGCACTTGCTTTAGCGATATCATTTTTATTACATTTTTATATTATACACTGGTAATATTTGTCACACCCGCAGTATTATCAGAGTACTTATAATATCTTATAATCCTCCAGTGGAAGGGTGAATCTGGAAGAAGATTACAATATTGAAAATCTTTTAAAGTAATCCATTAATGTTCCGTTTTCATAATAGACTAGCAAAGACAGGAACATACTGTAATGTTCCAGTATCTCTTCACATCTCGCCATGGCTCTGGGTCTGTACTTTCTAATATTGTATGGTTCTCTTCACTTACTGTTGAGTCACCTAAAAATATTTAAGAAATTAAGTACATAAAATATACACACTGTGAAATAAGAAAAGTAGACTAAGGTGTTTAATTTAGCTGATTAACTAGAGAGATAAGATTTTAATTAAATGGGATTAGAATGTTTTCTTTGAGGATAATAAAGGTATGTACTTAATAAGAAAAAATAATTTGGAAGAAAAGTACTCTGATCTGCCTTTGTACCTAAATCATAATCTATAAATTGGTTAATTTACCTATATGAATAAAAAAGCAGTAGGTAGGTACCCTAAGTGTATGTTATCAACATAGTCTGGAGTGTCTTCACTACAACAGAAAACAAATTATTTTTGAAAAAAGAATCTGCATACTTGTCTGTCATCCCGCATCTCAACCAATAACTGACAATAAAAAAAATCTTAGCTCTTATTCTAATATGATGGTAAATAGTGTTTCTAAATTGCAGTATAATATACATGGAGAATATAAAGAACAGAAACTGGAGGGATAATACCTACTATAATTATTGAAAGTATTCAAAATGATAATCCCTTTTTTCAACCTTTTTTTCATTGCCAAGCCCTTTTGATTGATAACTATGTATCTTTAAACTACTTATCAATAAAACCCACATAAACATTCAATCATTAGATTTTGCATGATGATGCTCTAACAAATACAAACATCCAGAATGTAGTCTACTACCTTAAGCTGTTTGTTTTATAGGTACAATGTAAAGGAAAAAAGAGAAAAATCTATGGAACTATAACTGAAGTACCTAATTATGTCATATATACACACACAGATATCCCAATTTCGAATGCCGACACCACAACAAGCATGCAAACAGGCACCAAATTGAAACACAACACAAGCACTTGTAGTTTTCTTACCTGCGAATATGTTGACGTACTCCAGTAACTCCCATTCACAGAAAAAATCAGAAGTATACCGATCCATACTTTTTAATATAATGAAGAAAAAATTGGAGATTTTAATATTCTTCTTCTATCTTTACGAAATCAAATGTGTGATCATACATAATATTTAAATTGAATAGCGTAAAATAATGTTGCCATACTCAGTTTTTTTTACCACAACTGAGTGGGAATTAAAAATGTTTTTGTCATAACTTAGAAAAATAAATAATACAGAAGGAGCGTCGCAAATACATACTGATGGCTAAATAGCAAGTCGGTTTGTGCATTACATTTTTTTTCATTAACACATCGTAATTCTGACATCATATAATGATTACAAATGTCCTAGAGAAGCGCAGGTTCAAAGCTTAGTAACCCTTTCTGAATCATCTGATACAATGTAAGAGTTTTTCGTCCGGTTCACACGACAGGTTTGATATACATATAAGTAATAATAATATTACTAGAGGAACACCAACTATACGGTCCCTCACTAAGCAACGCTAGTATTTTGGGTACCGTGCAATGGAGTGACAAAGAAACGAAAATATTTGTGTAAATATTACACTTAATGCCTATGATAATATTTGAGAAATAATTTATGTTGAATGTGATTCTTCTTTATTGTCTGTCTGTGTTTGGATTAGTTATTCATGTAGAATAAACTTGAGAACGATATATTATTTCTCATGATTTTGTGATTTGTTTTAGATCTTAATATTTCCAACGATCTCATCTCAAAACTTGCTAAATATCCCTGTTTCTTAAAATAATTTGCTCTATGGCAACACTTCAATGGACATTTCTTTTCACCAAAGAGAACTATACCAAAATTCCTTCGTGCCTGTCATGAGAATTTGTTATGAAATCATAATATTCTAAATTGTTATGTTTTCCCAACTAGTAATAATTCCGGAATTGCGAAAGTGTAATGATAATGATAAACCGTTCGTAAAATCAAGACAGAAATGATGATTGTCTTGTGAGAAAGATATTAATTGCTTGATAAGGCATCGGGCGATCATGATATTTTTTTATGAGGAGCAAATGATATTCCGCGTAAATAATATGTTTTATTCTTGCGCAGTCATCATATTTTCTTATAATTTACTTATTCATTCATGGTTCAAACATATAAATTGTACTGCTTACAGCGTTATCAAAACAACATTTCAAATTGTTGTGAATGTTTGTATAAAACGTCATGACAGTACCAATAAATCAGTATTACGTAATTTTAAGTTGAAATGTTAAAGAATCATAAAATACAATCATTACGTTCACGTTAACTAGTAGTTGTAAAACGTAAATCGAACCCGACGGAACGACATGTCAACATGTTCATGCTAAATTTACGGTTGTCTAAATTAGATATCATGCTTCATATTTATATTTTATGAAGTACGGGAGTCATTTTTCTCAGTGGACTTTTCTGATTTATATAGGAACTAGAGTAAGATGTCTACAAGGAGTATAACAGTATTCTATACCCTAGGGCCTAGATCAAACATCTCCAAAAATCGAGGTCGTATTAAGTAAATAGTCTGGTTTCACAATCCATATGACCTTGAAATGTCGTGCGAGCGAGACGACGTGGGGTGATAAATTGCCGGCTACACACGAACCGGTGACGCGTGGTAACCATTGAATGGTTTTAGCCTTTCAGTGGAATACGTGGTTTTACTTTTAAATAAGTAAATATAGACTAGACTTTAGGTGAGGTGTAACGATGATAGATCTTTATTCTGGTAAGCCTTATTAACAGGATTTACTGACGGCGTAACTTCGCAACGCTTACTGAGGCATATGTTGCGTGCCTCAGTTTTTTATCTGAGCCATCAGGTCACGAAAAATACATAGCAAAACACTTGAATGAGAAAACGGGAGCTTTGCCTCGAGCAAGACCCGTTTTGACGAAGCGAGGCAGTGCACTTAGTCAGTACTCGGTTAGCACATGTCGTTTTAAGGTTAAGGTTATGAGTTCTTTATAATTTTGATGACGACTCACGACCCCCGATAAAGACTTACCCCCAAATTTATAGACGTTATATAACTTTATCAAACGGCATATAGTAATGCGCAAAGCAAAACTCTTCTGCGCAGTACTATATGACGTTTGATAAATTTATAAAACGTCTATAAATTTTGGGGATTAGTCTGCTTGCGAAACAGACCTATTGTTTCACAAGTACTACGCACTATCCTAATTAAGTTAGATTAGATTAGATTAGATTAAGAAGATTAGTATTAAGTATATGCTTTGTAATGTTTATAGCTAGCTAATATGATTAATTCTAGATATAATTGCGCTTCTCGTCTGAAACACAGGTTTTCCTAGTTCAGGCACATGCATTAAATCAAACTATACCTAAGAAAAAAAATATTGTACCCATTGATTATGTTGTCTTTTACAGAGTTTTAAATAAATTATATTATTATTATTTATTATTAAGTTAAGTCCAATTAAATCCACACTATAAAATCTAGTCTGTTTTATTATTACAGCGAAAGCAATTGGCCAATAACATTTATTGCGTCCGCAATCAAGGTATACCGACCAATTAGCTCGCTGTAGGATCTCCACCCCTTTGCAGTAACCCCGCCTTATTCTTTGTTCTTGGCAAAAAAAAAAATGGATGACAAGTATTGTTTTACCTACCCTATGTCAAATAACCCTCGATCATATTTTCTAAGTACACGTTTTCATATGAAGTACATATCCATATGCCAATATATAACCGAACGAGCTTTTACTGGGTATAAAATAAAAAAAGCATCTATAGTTTAGTGGTTACAGCACTGCCCTCGTAACTAAGGGATTCCGGTTCGATAGCTATAACGTCGTTAACACTGACAAAGAAATAATATAGATGCAGGATCGTGAACAACATATGAAATCACAAAAAAACATATGATTTGTGAAGTACTCGCAAATTCACGTGTACGTAAGGATGTATTTCGCGTGTGCAAATCGGCATGTTGTTTTGTGCTTACATATGTTGTTCGCAACACTCCGTCATTATTGTTACTTCGTTTAAGGTTATCAACAATCGCTTAATAGGCAAAGCTACTGTAGCGACTTCTTCAACCGCGCCACAACCTACACAGATGGCGCTGCAGACGACATTCAAAGCAATTGACAATTCTCAATACAATCCTGCAACGCGGTTTGAGAGTTTTCGGAGCTCGTAACATATATACGAGATCCCGACAATAACCGTTGAGTCATAGCGGCCGCCTGGCCGGAAAATCTTCCCTTTACCGCTAAACTACAAAACAATAAAAAAAAAACATTGAAATTGCACGAACATTCTTCGATTCACATGCATATAACGCATTCGGCACATTGGATAGAAAACACCATTTGCAGTTACGTCAGTTCGTAGACACTCCACTCCGGAGCCATCGGATCCGGCGTCTGACTGATTGGATTCCGGCGCTCCGGCACTATCCTTCGGCGTCGTGTGAAAATAACACGTCACTCAAACACAAACGATAATAAATTCAATTTTCCCTCTGCGTAGCCGGCGAAATGACGGCCGGACCGGATTAAACGCGTTCCATTCGTCTTTTGTTACCCACAATTTCTGCGCAATTCTTTTTTTTTTCGCCGGTCCGTTTGTCTCTTTTCCGTACGTTTGCTAGCTTTTTGCGATTGTAATGTATGTTGTGCGCTAATTAAAGGATGGAATGTCTTTTTGTATTCAAAATCACTGTTAGATAGAATGAGTTTGGGATTATAAAAGATTATATAAGCAGCTTTAATGTGTTTGTTTCTGAATGCTGTGTATTTTTTAAATCTTTTCATGTATTATTTCGTTTAATTTGTTTGTGTTGGACATGCTTAGCGCAGTTGGTATTGACCCACCTTTCTGTGCAGAGGGTCCCGGGTTTGAATAGTGGTAGGAACAATGTTTGTGTGATGAGCACGAATGTTTGTATCCGAGACGCGGATGTTTAACTTCTATATAAGTATTATATACTGAGTTCGCCCTCAGTCAATTCTACGGTACCTATAAAACAAGCGTTCGTATAGTTGGTGTGTTCGTCTGGCGATATTATTATTATGCTGTATAAATATAACAATTTAATTATGAATATGCACTTGTGTCTTGCTACTCAGCAAAATGTTCAAATTTTCGGTGTTGCCATTCATGGATGGCGGGTCAGATCAGCTGCGCTGCATATGCCTAATGAATCCTAGGCAAGTATGCTCCAGGTGAGATCAAATACTTGCCTATAATGTAATAAAAAAAAACAACTCCCAAATTCATATACATGTTTTGACTAACACCCTTTTCTATAGAATTTGGAGATAGGCCATTCTATATACAAAACATTGCACACAGTTACAAAAATACAGGCGCGATCACAATGCGAGGTGACCGCGCCGGGTTCCCAGAAGTCATGATCGTGTTCGCACTGCCGCCAATTAAAGCCTGTACCTGCCTTTTATTTCACACACACGCACGGTAAATTGACCCGCAGTTACTTACGATCGGTAGCGGCGTTTTAAAATTCTTTTAGAATCGATTATCTGAGGGCTAACGAAAACATGTCGATATTATTGGATACCTATTTGACGACCTGATTAGCTAAGTTGGTAGTGGTCCTGCCTTGTGCACCACAGTTCCCAGTTCTTAGAAGCATTTTACCTATGAATACATTATAGATTTACAAATTTTGCTCTGCAATATTGAAGTAGAGTTAGATAAATAGGTAGATAAAGTACTTTTGTCAATTACAAAATTATTTAGTATCTCGTATATTAGGTACTCAATGTGTATATTAAAACATCAGAATGTAGGTATTCCAATAAATATATATTTTGAGGTACTACATTAAAACGTTGATGCAAATCACGTATCCCAGGAAATTACAAAAACTCGTTCGAGATCTTCAAAACGTTCAATTCCCGGCCTGCGTCTTCGTAGATTTAATTTCAAAAATCGAATAATCCGAGCCGACTTCGGCAACGTTCGGTACCCACACGAATATCGGGTTGCATAATGGTATAGCAGAGAAAATGTTTTATTGTGCCTGTCGCCTTCGCAACCACAATAAGGCCACCGATCGTAGGGTATAAAACGCACCTTTGTTGTTTCTTTGTTTTTGGATTTTTCATAGCGTTCGGTGTATCGGCAATCGGATTATGAATGCAGCCGCAGCCGTGGTCGCGCTGCAATTTTCATCGTTGCAAAACTTTAACGATTTGAGGTTTACGGTAAATTGAGTCGAATTTTGCTGAGTCGAATATAAAACTCGGCTCGTTGTGGTTGGGGCCCATTTATAATAGTACCTACTATAATTTTATTCTAAATAAATGTGGTGTAATTCCATTATAAATAGATTATAACTACTATGAATTAGGGGGTAAGAATATATATTTTTTTGTTTTATAATAAAATATAAAATAATATGGAATATTAAACACGTACAAGACATTTAGTCGACTAATTAACGATAGATCTACCGCGTTATAAGTAAGACACACTAAATAATCTAACAAAAGACGCTAAAAAGCCCGAAAATTACTAATTAATTCCATACTTCTTAGTCATCGGATTTTATTGTCTTGCGTCCATATAACTGTATCAAATGTAACGGTATTCAAAAATGTTTTAGTGTATCCGATTTAAAAAGTTTAAAGGTTTTAAACAGAAACGCATACGCCATTCACTGAATGGGTAATTTGCATGCGTAATATGAACCTGTAACTACCTCGCTCTGGTCCGAATTATCCCGAATAATGAGCTGTAAAAAATATGTTTTTCTTTTACATTATTTAATGTTCAGTCACGAATATAGTAGGTACACTCCAGTTAATATATTAAGAATATAAAACAGATACGATTCCTCACTAGGATTCATAAATCGAATTATACAATTATTTATTTGTTAACATTATAGGAGAATCAGTCCACCTAAAATTTTACATGTTCTCAATCCAAACTAAAAAACGGCTCACATACTATGTTTTTCATTTCACTAAAATATTAATAGTATACAAATTAGTGTGTACAAAATTCGCAATATAAGATTATTTTTTTGTTCATTAATATTTATTTCAACTTTTTACAATCATTAGTCCCTATTAGTAGATAACAATACAAAATTATATTCTAAAACCGCCGACACGATAGTTCCGCTCCGCAATGCAATACTTATTATAATTTCTAAGCGACCATAAAATAAATCGGTGATAAAATTTTAATAACTCAAACCACCATTAGGCTCTTAAGCGGCATCGTTTGAGTTCCAATACCCAGTTGCGAGTCACTACCGAATCACCAATCCTGGTCAACTCGATACCGGCTTGACAATTCAATGGTATGCATTAAGATAATGGTCATTACAAAATATCACATGACAGTCCGACCGACCATAAAGTTCTTAGTGGGAGACGAACACTTAGTGGAATGGAATAGGATCCTATGTAAGAGTTACAGGTAGGATTTAGTGTATAAACAATAACTGGAATAAAAAAATTGGTTGGGGTGAGATATGTATGACTCGGCTTTTGCATAAAGTTAACCGAATTTCACGACTAAGTTACAAATAAGTTAATCAAACAAGGAATGTATAATCGGTATACAAGCTGTTTTTCTTGTAAATTTAAAAATCTAAAGAAAAGGGTGTTTGTTCTAAGATTTAGCGCCGTTTTCTATGCAATTATCTCTATGCAATATCATATAGGTAACTGTATAGAAATGAGCTAGTGTACTTAATCTAAAAGCCAAATGGGGTCACCCTATTACATTGAACCAACTAGTCATAAGTCATTCATATCCAACGTGGCAATGTTGTCTGCGTTCTGGTCACTTCACCCAATAGTTGTGGGCATTTGCTGCATGTAAAAATAATTTCAGCAAAAAAAAAATCGCAGACGTGGTCGTATAATTGTAGCTTAATAATTATCTGTTACCATTTTCTGATATAACATATACATGTGCATATTATTGGTAGGTAGATAAGTATACGTACTTTAAACAGTTGCGCGTGGTATTTATATGTATTGAAATACTAAAAACTTGTTTGTTTAATTCCAGGTAAGCGGTAGTACCGTACACTCGGCAGAACTAAATACTGCAACAAACGCGGCGCAGTAAGTACACATGAGCCGTGATATCATTCCCTTTGATGCCAACTTTAAGGGCGAAACGCGTGTAAGTGTTCACTCCGGAGACTGGATGCGTCTCACGTAATTGTGTGTACAGCTGACTATTGTACAATACTCAGCTTTCTGCTCCTGCAAATCCTCCTCCTAGTATCACAGACGGCTGTGACAAAACAAAATGTGGGATAAATCGATTTGTCTCTTTCTCTCGTATGAATTACGGAAACGTATGAGAGACTCAGCGCGATATAATCCGTGACATAGGTTTTGTCTTGATTCGCGTGCTAGCCTTTCTGTGCATCGCATCGCGAAAGAATTAAAGAGAGATAACGTGAATTACTTTAGCGTGTAATAAACAGACACGGATATATTTGCGCGATTACATTGAAGCAGCTGGTTCAAATTATTTTTATATTTAGAAAGGAGGATATAAAATTAAGAATTTATCTACAAATTAAGGCAAAAATCAGCTCAAGGCACCCGAGATCTGTCCAACAAGTGTGAGATACATTTATCAGTTGATTTAATTTGAAATATCAAACTTTTAACTTGCATAGATACTGAGATATTGATCAATAAACACCACCCACAATAAGCAACAGTAGGCACTAACAAAGGTGTAGTATGATAGAGATGCAAGATTAGATTATTTTAAACAATAACAGGATCCACGTATTTAATTGTTTCATGTGAGACTTAATAATTAATTAACATGGTTTTTCTATAATAAAACTGTGTACTACACCCGTGGTTTATGACGTAAATTAGTTAGAGGACAACCTATAATGTTAAGATGAAACATACAAGCAATCTCACAAAATCAAATTCAATCATTAAAAACAAAATCTCATCTACACACAAAAAATAGATACATCACCAAACCCAACGTTAATCCGACGAAAATTGATACGACTTTGACTAATGACTTTACGACCTTCGAAACCCTTCTAGCGACTATACATCTACGTTTGTCATGATTATACACCGTTGGCTCAAAGAGGGGATGTCCTTTGAAGTCCACCGTCCTGGTCGGTGGTCTAAAGATTTAGTTTGTTCCTTTTACTATAACGTCTCACACGCTTCCGTCCATTCGCATTATCCATTATAGGATCATAGGACGGCCATTATGCTAAACAGTTTGTCTCGTTTATTGCTTTATAGATTTTGTTTTATTTAGCCGTTTATGGAGGCGTTAGAAAATTGTGTTTGAAGATTCCGATTTTATTATTCGGAATGTTTCGTTGGGTGCGTTCCGATTTTTATTGCGGAGATGTTCGGGCGTCAGCTAAATTAAATTGTTTTATTGTTTACTACGAAATATAAGTTTGTTTTTGTTTTTAATTTCGTAAACTGTATACTTACATTACACAACACCAAATCTAAAAATAACTAATTTTGCGGCGCGACCATCTGACAGCACAAGTACAAATTACAATTGCTAATTTTAACACACATTGGGAAAATAAATCCAATATAATTCAAAAATGAATATCCCGCCGTTTTCTACTCCACACGCCTATCCCACGCAGCCATGTCCAATAAAATATTGACGATATAATTCTGTTCTATTTTCGTAGTTACACTGTTAAAAGGATTTCGCGGCAGTGAGACGTTTACAACAGCCCTAACAATGTTATTCTTCGTCGTGACAAGCTCAGGCGGGAAGCCGAGCAATCAATCATGCAGTAGTGCCGGGGCGTCCGGGACCTGCCAATTGTCGATTTGATTTCTGATGTCGATATCGATAAGAATCGGATATCGATGTGCACCTGATGTTGCCGTGGACTTGTTGGTTGGAAATGTGCCAATACTTATTGCAATGCATTTAATACGTGTTTAAAATGTATGTAGTAAAATATTTGTGTCACTAACTGAAATGATAATTGTGATGTTATTTTTTTGCATTTTCAAGATCAATATTGACGTCATAGAAATCAGTCGAATTTAGTACTATTCACAGATAGAATAGGTTTCCTTTCACTGCTGCTTTTAAGTTAATTTTATAATGCATCTATACAAATATCTCTCATAAACGTTTCCCTATTTAAACGAGATTATTATTATGATAATAATATAGATGCCATCCGATAGCAGATGGGGCGTCACACAGACATCACTAAATTTAAGCCCCTTCCCGTGGGGATTTAATCAGGATAATACATGTGTCGCATCTTATTACCAATCTCAGATTGTGGCAAGTGCAAACAAGACGTGGCCCAGCGAGTCAACATGATATCACTTACGGGACCTTTCGTCGCAAAGTGTATTTGTATTGACGAATTCTTTTTCATCTTTCAGTGTATCCGCTTACAGAGGACGGATTACAAGATAATAATTCCGATGGTTACATTTTTATTGATATTTTGAGGAAAGGTTATAGCTTTTGTCTTTGGGAACATAATTCACTTTGTTACCAGGTATTTCATTTTTGTTGCCGCGATGTATTATTGTATACATTAAGCTGTTGTGGTAGGATACAGTAGATTAAAAGCTGCGAAGTGATAACTACGTAATTAGTTTATCTTAGTTAGCTATATAAAAAGTTATTTTACAAATGATTCACAAAGTTTATTGAATTTTATCGTTGCTTCGACTGACATCCCTATATCAAATGGTAATATTAACTCAAAATGTGAAGTTTACCGGCGACTTTAAATATTAGATTATGGTGTTAACGATTGTTGAATGAGTGTTTTAATAAATTATCTTCAAAGTAATCGTAAAATACAGAGTACCAATCGCGGGGAGATAAAATAAAACACTTGGGACTTCACAGTCTCTCTCCGTAGGAGTGACAAATGTAATAAATTCTGTGCTTGGTGCACATAAAAAGTGTATCGTATATAGACGTCAACGCCCCGCGTTGACTTAATGTGACGTTGAATTAGTTCGACTTAACTTCTCAATAAACAAACTGAAATTATGGTGAAGTTACGATATCGCTGCGATCTCCAGTAGTCGTTGGTAATCGTATAAAACAACGATATATCTATCTACAGGCTGTTACAGAAAGGGTATACTAAGCCTTGGACCTCAGCTTCTTTAGTGCATTTGTAAACACTTTATGCAGTCAGAATCGTAATATGTTTATTTCTAATAAATAGTTTTGTACCCAACAAAATGATAATTCTGATTTATTAAGAACAATAGTTTTTTTTTTAAATGGACATTCTCCACATTCTAACTTCAAATAGTGTTTATAAATGCGCTGAACAAGCCCAGGTTCCAGGCTTAGTATACCCTTTCTGAAACACCCTGTATATATACAAGGTGTGACAAAGATGGTGTAAAATATTTTAAGGGTTAACAAGTAGGTGATAACGGTCACTAGTACCGTTTTACAGTGCACTTAGTACATTCTGTTATTTTTAAATTTCACATAATTTGCATACTTTTTTCCCGGGAATGTCATCTTCTGGATGTTTTCGAATATTTTACACTATTATTGTTACACCTTTTATAAAACAATTTCATGGTAGATACACTTTTTATAACTTAAGAACGGGTGGGTTAATATATCAACATGTTATTCTGGTTGTATTGTTCATTCTGTGGCTTGATATTGGCTGTGACATTTTTTTTTTCTAGATATGAATTGTTAGTATTGGTGTTGAGAGGTAGTTTTGGGCAAAAAAATAACTAAAATAATTAGTTTTAGATTGTTGGTCAAGAATTAATAATTTAATTTTCAACGTAACTCAGTATTGACGTCCTTCTTTTACAAAATGTTTTATTTTATTTTATTAGGTTTACCAACAGTTGTTACATTGTTGTCAAAAAAAACTAACAGATGTATTGCCAGTGCATAAAGTATTAATTATAGCTGAGATTATATTTTTATCACTGCAACTACATTTATCTAAAATGTATAACAATATTTAGGAACAAGTACAATAAAACTGCAATTAATTCTCGCACATTTAATACAAAACAAAACATCTTGATTTCGTCCTTCCAGTGGTCTGCGTTCACTGAAATCTGTCATAATTAATTATTTTATCGTATTACACGATTAATATTGAGTTATTTGTAACGTCGTTAATGTTATCATTACTGCTAACGAAGGTAATGGATCGCAGAAAGTGTCGTTTTCTTCGAAAGTGATGGGTTTAATCAATGACTTGATACTTGATAACCCTATGACGTTATAACACTTGATCGTAACTTGACCACTTAATTGGGACAGTTGGTAGTGATCCTACATTCTGTGCCGAGGGGCCTGTCTTCGAATCCTGATGGGGACTAAATTAGTGTGATGAGCACGAATGTTTGTCCTCGAGTCATGGATGTTTAATATATGCATAAATATTATAAAATACTGAGTTCAACCCCAGTCAATTGTACGGTACTCATAATACAAGCGTTGCTTAGTGTGGGACCGGATAGTCGGTGTGATCGTCTGACGTTATTATTATGATTATTATAAACACTGCATAGATCGTACCGCAAATAACACTTAAATCTGAGGGTACCTCAGTTCTAACTATAACGTGACTAAAACCTCAGTCCTCCCGTGATTATGGTTGCTGTAAAGCAGCCAAACTTCGGGAACGTAAAAAAAACGCGACAAAATCCTTAAAGTTCGTTTTATTTCAACGCTTGAAGGAGTATAGCGTCAATACCTGACAAGCTTTTTTTTGGCCTTTTTTTCTATTGAGACTAGGCCCAATAAGATTCTGCCAGGCAAGCTTTTAAGTTTGATCCAAATTGGCGTACAAAATTATTGTTTTTTCTTATCACGTAGACACAATTCCATTTATCAATCACACTCCGTACTTGCTACCAATTACAAGGACCACGATTTTTGTTTGATTCGAATTGAATTGACACTATAGGAATAACGGTTATTCAGATTCAAAACTGTAGGTTGTAATTTGGTCTTGTCGAAATAACAGACTAGGAATTTGATAGAAGCGTCATTTAGAATTAGTCAAATCACATCAAAAGAAATATTCGAAAAGAATATGATTCGATCTACTGCCGCCTTCCTACCTAGGCAAGTATGCTCCATCGTAGATCTCATCGTCACTTACCATCAGGTGAGATCGAGATCAAGTACTTGCCTATAAATGTATAAAAAAAAAAAGATCTTGCCTGATCGTGTTTAATCGTATTTCTTTCGTACCATGATGATATTGTAGTGTTTTTATCGTTTACATATATCGCACCCTCAGAACGACAGGGGATCAACTCAAAAATCCATTTGTTTGGGAATTCGCAATAAAAGATCTTTCGAACTGAACGGGGTGGACGAAAAGTACCGGTGTAAAAGAGACGGAAATATAATTATGCTTTTTCTATCATAAAAACACATTTGTTTAAATATTCATCATATAAAACATACATTTTTAAGACTCTCTAAGATAATAACTCATTTTCGCAAATTTTGAGTTGAGCCCCTTTTGTTCTGAGGGTGCGATATAGTACCTCGGACACAAAATTTAATTAACAAATATATTATTATTTTAACTTACAAAAAACGATTTAGGCGAGCAAAATTTTATTAATGTTCAGAAAGCATTCTCTCGGCGTCCGAAATTCAGCTGTGAGTACCTACATTGAAAAGTAAAATATATTGTGTTTGTGAAGCCTATTCATATGAGAATGCCGTGTGTAAATATTGAAAGTATCTATTATTACGTACAACCCCGTCGCAACTATTTCTTCAGGTAGTTACTTTCTATCCAAAGGTGGCCTGGTAGAAATCGCTATTATAGATAAGGCAACACAATGTGGCACTCGGTGTTCGAATTGTGTGTAATTTTATGTGGTGAGACAGTAAAATGTTATCTATCTAACAATTTATGAAACTAATTATTTTTTTTTATTTTTTTTATTACATTATAGGCAAGTATTTGACCTCGATCTCACCTGATGGTAAGTGACGATGAGATCTACGATGGAGCATACTTGCCTAGGTAGGAAGGCGGCAGTAGATCGAGACGCTACATTCACTAGGCACATGCAGCGCAACTGATCTGACCTGCCATCCATGAATGGCAGCACCGAACATCATGCCGGAACACGGCTAGGCCGCTTGGCGACATGGCTTTGTTCAGTGGGTGGTGACTAGCCACGGCCGAAGCCTACCACCAGTAGAGTTGTCACCTGGTTGGCACCACCCAGGGTCACGTGTAGGGTATCTCGAGGGTACTTAATTCTCCTACGGACGAAGGTGACTCGACCCCATTACTCACGATTTCAAATAAATTAATACGAGTCAGTACTTTAAAATACTCAACAAATGTTTCAATAAAGTGTTCCACCCTTTCAATGATTCTTGTAATGCGTGAGAAGAATTCCTTAATTGATATAATAAATTAAATGACTCGGTAAGTTTCGGCTCTCTTGTGATAGCGTGTTGAGATTATAAGATTTATTGGTACACGGAAACTGTGCTCTAATTGGCGTTTTATGGTTGAGGCACCGCGTTGAGTTGTTTGCCCATTGTTTGTGCTTCGATTCAGTTATAAAATGATAGTTCAAGTTTCATTTAGGATTACCGTCGAGTGCATGAAAAATTATTATGTATTTATTTAGAAAAAATGATTCCACCATGTATTGTTTTTTTTTTTTTTAACAGTTATTCTATGTAAGAAAAACTTTCTCTCAATAGAAGGTTTTTTTATGAAGGAAAACTAGCCTTTAATTTTATTTTATAAAATAATGTACACTTTATAAATCCCGCGAATCTTAATAATCGCAATATCGCTTAATCTTATGTTATGATATCCTAGGTCCTTACGGGTTTTCAACATACTCATAGAATTACTATACCCACTTCTATGATTATTTCAACTTCAGTATGTACGTTGACAAAATGACAATAAACTATGCATTTTTCCATGGTTTGACGTTCTATAATCCTTACAAAAGAAGTGTAGTACTACAGAACCGCTTGATCATTTCTGTTCAAGTAAGTTAAGTAACATTACAATTTCATCGGCGCAGCAATCGCGTGGCTTTGATTTACGCAGGACCGTCTTATCTCAGATGGAAAAGCCGACTGTTCTAAGATAAAAGGAATAAATCACATGTCAGCCGACCGACTTACGCTGCGCGAATCCTGAGTCGTGTCCGGGATATACCTTCTCCCTTGAAGATTATCTACAAACCTATTTTGTTGTTCCATATTACTGTCAATTTATTGTTGCTTATTGGACGGTCCGTTTTGGATTGCGGTCTATTTAAAAACTATTACGACTGTTATCCCGAAGGGGTTGGCAGAGATGTACTTACATACTTTGCTGATGGTGGGCCATTTCTGGTATTATACTGGTCAGGAATTAACTACATACCCTGATTTACATACTCTAAATTTGACTGAACCAAATAATGCCAATAACAAGTATTTATTTTATTTTGTTACAGTGAAAATGTGTAGGTAAATTTATTCTATGCATTTCAAATTAATTATACGATAAATAAATATAACTAGAACACAGCGTCATGTATATGTAAATTCAACTTTGATATTGCTGCAGCGATGTTATAACGATGACTTTTTTAAATTAAAATTTGTTTAAAGTTCATTTCAAAACGATAATAAATGCAATGTACTATTTATTATTTTAAGAAGAATCTCAATCTAGAAATCTATTTAAAATGTAAATAGATTTCTAGATTGAGATTCTATACTCAAATGTAAAATAAAAATAATTGCACACAACTTGGCTATCGTGAAAAAAACCCACAAAACTGGGGTTGTAAATCACTTGAAGTGGAGTGCCTTTTAAGTCCAGAATCACCTATCGGACAAGCTTCCCATACTACCCAAACAATCATAATTACCCTCACGGTATAGTTTTTGTCAACCGTAATCGGTAGAACGTAAAATATTTTGACATCGAAATAAAGACCAAAGGGCCGCGCTTGGCTTATCTTATCGGCTGTAAGTGTCGGCGCACTAATGACCCCGCCTGGTCTAAGCCGTTACTTACTCACTTCCGTACCAATGACAACTTCATTATGTAAGGTAACGGTTTCTTTGTAGAATTGAACGATGTGATGTGATCAGTTGATAAGATGCCTGTGATAAAATCTAAAATGGTCTGTTATTTTAACTGTGAAAGGAAATACTTTACTGCGCTTGAAGACACTAGATTGAACAATGTTATTGTTTTTATTTGTTGTTCATGTCATAGGTACACTGAACCTTGAAGTGATATTATTTTTCTGTTAAAAATAATAATAATTTAAATGTCACATTTTTTTTTATTTATCAATCATATTATGTGTATAGGTTTATTTGTAGCTGCTTACTTACTGTATGGGGAAATGTCCATTACAATCTTAGTGATACATTTTCCAATACCGTACACTGTAGTGACGCCAATATTTTTGGATGGCAGACGATGTTCATAGCAAGGAAATTGTTCCATATCCGATTTGAATTTCGTAGAAAATTACTTAACCGAAATTGGGCGGAAAAGGGAGGGAACGATGGTCAGTAAATAACGGAACAACACGATCAAATCGATTTGTCTCGAGGATGCAGTCAACATTTTCATAGGATTTTAGGTACTAAACACATTTTGATTTTGATCAGTAACCTGATATTTAACATTTTTTCATAGGTGTCTTATTAGCATATAAAAATAGGTATATATATCGACATATTTTTATAACTGTTTGCTCATAGAACTTCAGTTACCTCATCATAGCCTACTAAAGAATACAGTCAATATTAATAAAAAATCTAATAATAGCATTGAAGTAAAAATGTCCCGCTGTTACGGCTAAAAACTTATGAATAACTTATAGGACTATTCAGTTATATCCGTTACTTTCCGTCGCAAAGAAAACACGCCTATTCACAACGTAAAAATGTTAAGCAGTATTGTTAAACTCAGTCAACACGCGAAGAAAGTAATACCTGTGATGTTAGCATAATGCCTTTTCTATTTTAAGCCAAACTTGTTAGCAATTCATTGTGTTCCAGAATACGGGCGTTTTCTTTTTTATTTGCGCTATAAGAAAATTTGTAGAGCCTAATAATTTTTGATGATTATTTTACTTTATATTATTCGATACTGGTTTTCTTGGCTTTCAAAATGTTGGTTAAATAATATAGCCGGGCTCTTAAAGATACCTTTTATGTTAAGTAAGCGTACGTAAGGTACTTGATCTACTAATGAACCATTAATTTGTCACAAAAATGTGTACATTTAGGAAAATATTTCCTGTAAAAAATATTTATTCTTCGATCTCACATAGGATAACGGCTGTTATTATTTTCGACACAATCTGGGGTTATTTGAGTGGTAACTAATGTGTTTTTAATACGCCACACCTTTTGTGATCAAGTCCATTTTTGAGGTGTCCAGACAAAAAAAAACTGAACAGATAATAATCTGACTTCGTCTAATACACCTCATTATAATTGAATAATAATACAATAAAAAAAGTAAACTAAGGCACAGAGTCATATCCAAACAAAACAATCCTGATCTCTCCATACTTTACATTATGACTTCCCAATATAACCTTCTCGGAGGTCTTTAATTCTGGTTAGCGGAATAGCAAAACTTAATATGAAAGGCGTTACGCACAGATGTTGCGAATACATGTTTACGTATTCGCGGTACGACACGTACCGCTAAGTACGCGATTACGTACCATTTCCGATAGTAAATTGCGTATCGATGTTGCCGCACTATGTGATTTCACGGCGCGTGTTAATTTTGCCAATATTACCCTTGTTATATGCGAAGGGGATGTTGTTATGTGTGCACCTAGCTGTTTGATAATCAGATCAACTGTTAATGTAGATAGTTGTGTACCAACATTCTTGGGATTATTGATAAGGATATTTATTTATTTTTCTTCGTCGAATCGTCGTCGTCGTAGGAGTCACGATTTAGTAGAAGTAAACCAATAGAGCTATCGTCTTTACCTATTATATTTATATCATAACATACAAGAAATGTATACTAGTATATTATGATATGTATTCAGGCGCAACTTCAAAAAGTTATTATCTTTGTATAGATTTCTTATATTTACGCGAATACTACACATTTAGTTAAAACTAATTGTAAGGATTTTATCGCATTTATATTCTATTTTTTCGGGATTTGGGATCGGACTACCGAATTGGGATCCAGTAATTAATGCAATTAAATCCAAACCAAGCGCACCACTGCAAGACCTTAAGACACTGTGAGCACTTTCTGCGTAGATCGGACCGCAAGTAACAAGTAAATGTGAGGATACCCCAGTTCAAACTATGGCACTAGGACGTCATCTACCTCAGTCCTCCCGTGACCATGGTTGCTGCAAAGCAGCCTAAACGTCGGGAACGTAAAAAACATAATATAAACGCGATATAATCTTTAAAATTAGGTTTATTTTATTGTCTTTGTCCATTATTAATTATATTTATAAAATAACATACATTCCTAATTCAAACGCAACTATCAATATAATGTTTTCGTCACTTTCATATCGATACGCGAATTGAGACACTATTTGGTTCTCATTTCAAATTCTATCGTGCTTCATCATACGTCAAGTAGATTCTATCTCATTCATTCCAAACTCCAAAGCCTTGTCTCTGCGGCGGCATAAATATGATCTAACAAATGTTAGTCGCGACGTGTCTGCGCGCGAAAGTGTGTGCCGCCAGCCGCACATTCATTGTCATTTGCTTTGATGCTGTATCGATCCTGGCGGAGTCACGTACTGACTTATACCTACCAGTTATGCGAACAGTTGTTATATGAATTAAATGAAAATAAGCGAACTGAAATGTTTTAGAAGTAGCTATAAAGAGTAGAATAGAGTAGACGTGACGGTTGATGCGTTTAAAACTAAATACTGCAATGACTGCTCGAATCTTAAAGATAGACAAGAAAATCGGTATATTTATAAAATATATTTAAGTACTTCAAAGGAAGATCGTAAGTTAGATCGCAATTTTTTCATTTGCTATACAAGCCACGTGTCTATATTGCCCTAACCTATGCTATTATTAAGGGCCCTTGTAAGGGGCGATTCAGCAATCGTAAGTGTCACAACAACTTCCTCTGCGCTTTTCACGCAACATCACGTGAGGGCTAATGAAGCTGTCTGGGATCTCGTGAGGGGTTGTTCGGCTTGTGTGGCCGAAATAGACACAATTTGGACAAGCTGGGGCGAAAATAAAGATAGATAATTGTATTTACTCGCTTTATTATTAAGTCGAGACTGAACTGGTACCGTCTAGGCAAGTATGCTCCATCGTAGATCTCATCGTCACTTACCATCAGGTGAGATCGAGATCTAATACTTGCCTGTAATGTAATAAAAAAAAGATGTCGCAATTTTTGTTGGCTTATCATAAACATTGGACATTTTACGAAAATTTAATGAGAATATAATCTTGACACAAAACCTGATTAGAACATCGTTGATAATGATGAAGCTATAATTGTTGTGATGTCACATTGTGTTATCATGGATGTGGCACATAACATAACAACAAAAGGTAGTTTAAATAATTTACCGACCACAGCCACCAGTCAAATCAAGCGCTACATAAAACACGCTTAAAGAAAGGGGAACAAAACATGCATGAAAAAACGCAACGACAACAAAGACGTATTAATTTGCCCTGGCTATGCAATTTTGTCCTGAAAAGCACCCAGTCTTTACAAAAACGCTGTCCAAGTCAGAGTGGGTATGAATAATAATAATATAATATCGCCAGACGAACACACTAACCATACGGTTCCCCACTAAGTAACGCTTGTATTATGGGTACCATACCTGAGAGCGAACTCAGTATATAATACTTATACAGATATCAAACATACATGACTCAGGTACAAACATTCATATTCCTCACACAATGTTTGTCCCTACAAGGATTCAAGCCCTGGACCCTCGGCACATACAGCACCGTCACTAGTCACTGCGCTAATCAGGTCGTCTTAAGTATATAAGTAAACACACTTCGCAGTTAACTTGTCAAAGGGTGAAAACGGAATCTTCAATTAAAACACCGGTATTACAATTTAACAATTGATGTCCGTATTAAATCGATTCCGTTTACATCGAATAGTATCAAAGCGTCGAAATTTAATTAGCCACGTGCCTAACAAAAGCGTTGTCGTGATTCTCGTCTCTTTCGGTTTCGTGACAAATGAGCGAGAAAAGGATATCGATACTTCGGTAGGAAGCGGCGACGGGCCGCATATCCGGCCTATTGTTGATAATACGGCCCTTGAACGTCTCACTAATTACTGGGAGGCGTAAACAGTACGGGCTGAAGGTAATTATGTCGTTTTGTTGATCTAGAAATTACTTTATTACCGTTTATTATTTGTTATAACAATTTAATTAACGTTGTTGGATATGTAAGCGAATGTCTGCGAATATTTAGCCAACGTAACAACAATTTCCATTGGTATGACCTATAAATGACCACAAAACTAAATTAATTTTAATATTTTGTTACGTTTTTGTATATACTCTTCTCACTCCTAGCTGCGCCAATAATTCGAGAATTTTATTGATCTTATTTTAAAGCATAAATAATAAGCAAAGCTATTCAGAATACCGCTTTCCGCTTCTTGTACGCTTATCGCTTGTAAAGTTTAAGCTGCTAGAAGCGTGCTAAACGACGCGTGTGAGGCAACGAGCAGCAATTTGGCAGCAATTCCCGGACTGGCTTAGGCACTGACTTTAGTTTCCACGGGCTATAACATTTGGTACAGAAATAATGATCTACAAAACCCAGAGGGAAACAATGCCCCAAAATCATATAAAGTTACAATCTAATTACAATGCAATATCTTGTAAAAGTCCTTTGTAAAGCTATCGTAAATGGATTGAAAATTCTGTGAAGCTTCTATGAAAGTGTGTTGTACTTATTGTTTTATTTGTTGCGCGTGTGGTAATTTTAGTTAAAGGTACAAAAATGTTTTAATGTAAGTATTTATTTCATAAATTGCTAGGTATGTCGCTCAAGCGTCACCGGAGTACAGATGTAATGGTTTTGCACTATAATCGTGCTGCCCGGTGCCTGAGGCTAACAACTCAAGTTAAATAGGATTGTAGGTAATAAAAGGTGAAATATTTTTTCAAAGAAAATACTTTTTCGAACTGTCGTATAAACAAGGATTGGAATAAAGTTGCAACACAAATCTAAATGTTTTCGTCATATAATTTTATAACCCGACAATTACGTAGTGTCCCTCACAAAACAACTTGAAGACATTTGGCAAAGCTTCCGCTTAGTTTGGAGAACCGGTAGTCTTGAGTGCGAGGAACCGGCGAATATTGAACGTTGCCAACAGTTGTATAAACATATATGGGGAATGGATTGGATGGTCTCAAAAATACCATCAACTTGGTGGATGTAAATCAATACTTCCAGTATTTTCATTTTTTTTTTGTATTTAAATATTTCTGCGGAAATATTTTCCCGTTCTTACATAAATTTTAATCAATTTTCAATAATGGTATTACAAATCATGCTTTTTCTGTGTGTCTACAGAATAAAAAAACCTTCCACGGTATATGGAATCATACTTTTGGGATGCAGTTACTTTTTCTTATTTGCTTTTTTAATTGTTATTTATGTTTTTTTTATCGGGTTCACCATATTAGGCTGTTTTGTATTTCGAGTACGATCTAACTACCAGTAATACTGAAACTACTAAAGAAAATTCGTTAAATTATTTCTATCCTTATATCAAAGTATTTCTAATCATTTTCAATACAAAAATGAGATTGCCTTAAGTCGTAAACAATTGCTTTTATTACATTCCTTATTGTCCCAGACATAGCATAGCTGGTAGACACGAAACTATTTCAGTTGAACCTCGGTTTAAATAAAGTATATTGTTCTGACTAAGGTGTGTGCCAAGTTCAGTTTGAATATTGCAGGCAGGTGAGTCCCTCCCTGCATTTTCTCACACGAGTTTTATATTCCAACTAGCTGTTACCCACGACTTCGTCCGCGTGGTATTTAACAAAGACACAACCGTTGGCAACAACCCGCTCGCGCGTTTTGAGACCGCGGGACGCACTGCAGGTTGTTGCTATCAAACTTAATCAGGCGCAGCGCTGCAACATTGGTTTTAATTTTTTGTCGTGAGATCCTATTTTTTTTTCTAAAATAAAAGTAGCCTAAGTTGCTCCTTGCTACATCAGCTATCTGCCAGTGAAAGT
The DNA here is from genome assembly GCA_905333125.1 of Pheosia tremula. Taxonomy (NCBI): domain Eukaryota; kingdom Metazoa; phylum Arthropoda; class Insecta; order Lepidoptera; family Notodontidae; genus Pheosia; species Pheosia tremula. The sequence continues at coordinate 2,816,287 of HG995405.1, read as the reverse complement.
CCCGTCAAAATCGGTCCAGCCATTTCAGAGATTACCCGGAACAAACAGACAGACAGACAGACAGACAGACAGACAGACGGACAGACAGATAGACAAAAATTGACACTCCAATTTTATTTATTTGTATAGATATTTTAATGTGTCTAGTCTCAATTTTTGTTTGAAGTATTTGGTGACAAAACAGGCAAAGCTGTAGAGAGTAATTAACTTTATATAATCGCCAGACGAACACACCTACTATACGGTCCCACACTAAGCAATGCTTGTATTATGTGTACCGTACAATGGACTGGGCGAACTCAGTATATAATACTTATATAGATGCTAAATTTTCATGACTCGGGTAAAAACATTCGTGCTCATCACACAAAGTTTGTCGCTACCAGGATTCTAACCTATCTGTGGTCACTACAATCTGCGCTAATCAGGTGGTCTATTCCTATATCCGTGAGGCCATATTCATATTCATTCCATTTCATTTCGTAAAGAAAGACGACCTTTTTACTATAGAACACACACATTCACTATTTCTATAGTAAATATATTAAACCTACTTTCACATCAGACAGTTGTACACAATCATATAAATTGATACTTTAGTAACAATATTAAACAATTGTCTCGTCGATAAACTAATTTATCATTCACCACTAGTCACTATCATGTCTGACGTATCATCATTTAAAGTAGATACGCAAAACAATTTCATATACATGCCACCATCGAGATTATTACTCGCGATAACGTTTGACTGTAATTACTAGTCGTACAATTCAAACTATCGTTTTGTGGTGCTTTACGTATTGGGTATTATTAGAAATACATGCAGTAAAAAGCTTACGCATTTTCAATAAACGTAAAACTCTATGATTATAATTATAAACATAGATACCTGGTCTATTTATTAATATACGAAGCCCTATAAACATGTTTTCATTATGTTACTCGGCCTGTTTCTACCGACACAAAAATAAAACTTGAATGGAACATCTCAACAGACCGAACCGAACTAACATGATCGCTTTTTCCATTCACTCACCGTACTTATCTTTCTCATCCTAATTGCTTTTTATTTTGACTTAATGCATTCTAGATAAGGCCCCAAACCACTCGAAATAACAGCAATAATTCACTGTTTTCAAGTACTGTGTCTAAACAGACCACATGCGAACATCAAAGACAAAAGTCATAAATATTTTAATTGCAAAACCCCTGAGTGGTATTCTGGTGACATCTGTAATTCAGATTTCGTGCTCATCGTACGTGAATCACGATTGTAAAACCAAAATACAAAGTAGTTACGTGGTTCTCGAAAAACGCACAAAGCTAATGGCGTTCTCGCTCGAAATTAAGTCGAAGATTTACGACGCTCATTTACAATTTTCCTGTTTGTGCTGCGGCTTTTCCATAGCACTAGAAACGTTGTAATATCGAGTAGTATAAGGTTAAAGCCTTCTGCGGTTAGGCGCTATCGTATTTCTAGGGCGTCCCGAGGTCACGGCCAGCGTTATGCTCGTGTAATATCGGTACGCGGTACGAACGGTGAGCGTAAATCTTCGGAAACAGCATAACCACACTGAGAACGTTGAAGTATTGATTGTATTACGTCCCTCTGTAACGTAACCGCAATGCTGTGCCGTTCCAATTTCAATTATTCATTCCGTACATTTTTAATAACACCCTCCAAGTAACTCACCCTAGAAAATCGAGAAACAAACTCAACCTAACCAAAAGTATAAACGGAAATTTCAGCCATAACAAAAATAAGTTACATTTGACATATCTGTCGCAGCAGTTAAAACGGTAATTACTAAAGAACCCGTCTAACGTTTCCCCGGGGCATTCTACTGAAAGCGTAATTTACGCCGCCAGAATTCCGAGGGGTATCAACAAAAAATCAGTATCTACATGTCGCATGCGTTCGACGACGCGACTCATTTCTGGGAAGACAAATTACGGAATCCGTGCCAGTCGTCCGTGTAAAAAATGCAGCAATTAAGTACCAGACGGCGGCACCGGAATAACTATCACTATTTTGGGTGATCATTTCGCTCGTTATTCCACTCTGTTTACGTTCTTTTTTTGTCAACAAATTGTATAGTGAGAACATTATTGACTTGGAAACATCAAAGCAGACAATGACTGAATAAGATTCCACAAAGAAGTAGAAGTGGCACTTGTGAACGGTCCTCCTTGGGATATGACTAAAAGGCGTGGATCGTATCAAAATATACATAAAATTTCAAAGAATAATTGCCACGGATATTAAAATAAAAAGGGGTCTTAGGAAGTAAGTGTCGATCGTTGCGGGAGAAGGTCCAGGTCATAGGGTTGCGACCTTGTTGGTTCGAACTGCGTCGTCAACTGGTTTCGTTGGTACTGTTCACACTGCGACACCGTTACTTACAGACAATGGTAACTCTATGTCCGCGTGACTACATACTTAAGTACTTACACGTTGGTGGATTCCCAACACAATGCAGCTACTGCATTCCTCACACCACTAGACTATAGCACAAACGCTCAAGGAGTGTCACATCTACTAACTATGTTTAATCTTACGGCAATAATTATTTATTCGAAACGGCTTCATTCATTCATGTCCGATTCCAGCTCCTTATTAATGTGTGGTGAGTGTGAGAGGCCATACAAATGAACTCGGCCAATATTAACTCCTTCTCAAGCTCGAGGCGTACGCTCGTTTAAGCTCGCAAATTTATGATCAGAGACCGGTCGAAAAGTAAACCGTAAAAACGAGAGGCACCTTACACTTGCAATAAAAGAATCGAGTAATAAAGTATAAATTTAACTCCACGGGGTGCGTGCTGCGACCTCGGAGAGGTTTAAATTGATTCAATTTCATTCGTTGCTTCCAATAATTGTCAGTTGTTCCATAATTAACGGCTGAATTATGAAATGTTTAAATTGGCACCGCTGGGATTCTTAATGCCGCTTAGATAGCTGTTGTCAATTAATTATGAAGGCGAAATGCAGTGTAACACAATCAGTTATTTATCACCGGCATGACAGAGGAGTCGTTTGTCAGTGGTTTCACCCACGGCGCTCCGTCTTGGACATTCGTCACAACAGTTCACTTTTAACTTCATTATCAACCTTACGCGCACCGGAATAAGGGATTTTATTCAAAACACTCCCTTATTAGTTCTTGTGATGACAACCTCAGATTACCAGCTTATCTGATTTCATCGTATTGAAAGACTTATTTTTAACCATGTCTAAAACCGACTTTCTCGGGTCGGTTGTTTAAAAAGAAAATATACAGATAATATATTATGCTGCAGACATAAATGTACCATCAATATACCGCAAGTACCCCGGAGAGTCGTACTTAAATAAAACACAAGAATGTAAGCACATTAAATTTACAACGCAAATACAGGGGCTCCTGGCTCGTACTCGTACAGTCGGTTAAATCAAAAAGCTCCCATCAATGCGGCTGTCTTCTTGTGCGACGAACAGAATGCAATCCATGCATTCGGCTCCCACAATCGGGCCGGCAACCGCCCGACTACAGAGAAGAATTCAAACAACGGCTTTTTGAAGGGCCCCTTCGCCATTCAAATTAGCTTAATGCGTTGAACACAAAGCTTTGCGATAAGCGTGGAAAACGGGAAGCTACTTCGAAAAAATGCTGGGATATTTTTACGCCCGAAACAATTTCGAATCTCACTCTGGCCTTGAAGGGTTATCGAATGGAAGTTCGGAAAGTGCCGATTGTGTGATTTCGTCTCATCAATCGTGAGGATTTGTGTGTTATAAAAAGAGTTGCCTTTCGGGTTCCGGTGCAGACAGTCGTCTTGACAGTGACATATCTGAAAATAGACAACAGATGTAGGTATCGTTTGCACCCATTCGTCGTCGCACAACACGCGCGCTCGACCGTTGACAGATTGGGCGTTTTAAATTTAGAACGCTCATCCTTTATTTTGAAATTTGGAATGAAATATTGTCCGTCGATTGTAACGTGTCTGTTGATGTTTCGTTTTTTTTTGACAGTAGTATAAATTTGCATTCCATTTATAAATAAGACAACGCGTGAATGCAAATAAAGCTGGAATGACATTTTTATCACGCTTATAAAAAGGTTGCATGGAGAAACAAGTTTCGACTTCCAATATCGATACTATCAATTCCAATGTGTCTTTAGTCTGACAGTATATATATATGTTTGCGGTAAAATATACGGATGGCGTATATTTATGATCGAACGATTGGGTAGTTTGAATGTGTAGCACGCTCCCATTGGCTGTCACTCGCTGCCCACGTGTTGTATTCAAATGCTTTTGTTTATGTATTATGTGGTGTATGGGTAGGAGAACAGCCGAGATTTCACATGAACAATTCTATTGTAAAATATTTTATAGGATTCGCCTGCTGTTTTATCAGTTTTATCCATTGTGGTGTTATGAAAACTTGTTCTTGAGATATTTGTTACCTCTAGTGTTATAATAAGGTCGAAACAAGTTAAATATTATATCAATGAATGTAAGTATGTAATTATGATCTATAAAAAAATTGCTACTTTACGATTACCACACATAAATATTACAACAATAATATAGCATTCAAGCAAAAAGGTTAGGTTTATTAAACTAAATTAACAATTTATAATGTTTTAACAATACCTACCCTGAAAAGGGTTACTTTTCTGTATAAAATAATATCAAAGTTTCGGAAAACATTTATTACTTAATCACTAACCTCTCATTTAAGTATTTTACTCTACCTACTCTATCTAAATATTCTACATGGTGGGTACCTATAAATCGATGTTTCAGCTATTATCATTTCAATTATGTTTTATATAATAATACCAGCCCTTTTTAATGTCCCACTGTTGGGCACGGGCCTCCCCTGAATGCGAGGGAGATAGGGCCGTAGTCCATCACGCTGGTCCAGTGTGGGTTGGCGGACTTCACACATCTTTCGAGGGGTTCTCTTAGACATGCAGGTTTCCTCGCGATGTTTTCCTTCACCGTTTAGCTTGTGATAATCGTGGTAGAAAATGAGATTCGCACATGAAATCCAGAAATCCCAGAGGTGCGTTTTAACCTGCGATCTTCAAAATCGAGGTAAGCGTTCTACCAACTTGGTTATCACTGCTTTCTAAGCAAGTTTTAAGTTTTATATGTAACTTCAACAACAATACATAACAATATTATCTACTATACCCAGCCACACGTTGAAGCCTAAGCCCCATGACTCACTGTACGTAATCCCATGTTATTTCACAACCGTGTTATTACACTGTGATGTTATCACTTCGTGTGCACCCACGTTTATATTAAAATGCACAAGCACTGTCACATCGAAATTCAACGCTTGAGGAAACAATACGTCATTGTCAATCTCGAGTTGCCCAATTAAATAAATAACCTCCGGCTGGTTGGTAATTTCTTTGATTGTCTCCTTCAATTAATGTCTGTTCTTTTTCTTTGTTGCTTTATATAATACTTGTTTTATTAATAATAATATTGCCAGACGAACACACCAACTATACGGTCACACATTAAGCAACGCTTGTGTTTTGGGTACCGTACGTACTGAGGGCGAAGCCAGTATATAAAACTTATATATAATATTAAAGATCCATGACTCAGGCACAAACATTCATGCTCATCACACAAAGTTAGTCCCTACCAGGATTCGAACCCGGAACCCTCGGTGCAGAAGGCAGGGTCACTACCGACTGAGCTAATCCGGTCGCCAGGTCGATTTCATTATTAAGTTTGGAAAATTGGCAGTGTGTAAGGTGAAGTAAAAATAATAATTACTAAATAATTGATTGAAACAAAACTAGCTTTCCAGTTAAGAGACAACAATGAAATGGATTTTATTTAGGTTGTATACCACAAAGCAGTTGTTACAGCGGTGCATTACCCATCAAGCCGTAAACCAAGTGCATAAATGTTTACAGTGTCTGTAAATTCCAATTATTCGTCGACTTTATTATCCATCTCAACTGTAAGTTCACAATTAAATTCACTTGCAAAACTAATATAATTAACTAATGCATCTTTAGATTGTTAACAGGCATCGTGACGCATCTTTTTCATTTAAAAGTTTCTAAGAAATATCTTGCGCTACGTTATACAAGTTGATTCAAAAAGGGTAATCATTATGTGAAGAATCTAATTTTGATAACCAATTAATAAAAAAATTGCTCACCAAAAACACAATTGCATTTTTTTTTAAATTGACTTTACGAAATTCTGACTTCACATAATGATTAAAAAAACATTAAGGAATCACATGGTTCAAGACTTGGTATACCCTTTCTGAATAAGTTTGTATAAGCCGCGATGTCTGGCGTATTGTTTTATTATCTCAAACAAACTCCAGATACGCGTCATCTATGACATCACTCAATACTCGTATGCATTCGATACATTTGTTATAGATTTAATATTTTCGTCCCGACAACTTACTACGCTATTTGATTTACCATACTATGTCCTAAAATAACACTCTTAAGTCGACTTTCCAATGCATATTGAGGCATTAAATTTTACGATAGTACAGTAATCTTATCCTATAGGTTATTGTCTGGGTATCCTTGGCTAATAGCGCTTCCTGTTCTCTATAAATGTAGTTTTGGGATAGGAAAATTATTGTTGGAAGTTGCGTTATATTCCCCATGGGTGTGTTGGTCTCTCTCGCTTTGATAGCTGTGTGCTAATTGCTATTAAAACAGACTTACAATTAAATATGGCAATTAAGAGCTTAATGCAAACAATTTCCAATAGTAATGGATAATTTTAGATTTCATGTGCGAATCTCATTTTAAAGCGTGTTTATCGTTGGCTTAACGGTGAAGGTAAACACTGTACGGAAACCTGAAAGTTTAAAAAAACTAACTATTTCTCGAAAGTCTTGCAAAGTCCTGGAGTGCGTGGTGGACTGTGGCCTGTGAATGTAATAGAGGCCTCGTATTGAGATTAAGGCTCTTGCTAAGCAGTGGGACATAAAAGTGGTCGTAATTGTTATTATTAATATATATTTTTTCCACTGCAATAATTTGTAACCCTTAATTTAGAAATCATGGTAGTCGAGTCGGTAAATGTAAATAAAACAAATACCTTGCAAGAGTTATTGACTGGTATAAATTCTACAAAATCGTTTTCATTGTCCAGAAATGGAGATTTATAAATTATGGATTAATAAATCAAACTCTGTAACGGATGAAGGAAACTAGCTGATTTGGTATTAGCACGCAAAATATTCCAGACTTGAATTAATGATCTGGTTCCGAAGTGAACTAGTTGGTTAAATAACCTCTGACAAGGTTACAATCATTATTAAATCTCAGGGTTAAATGACTTTATAAATATAATGGAGTAAGAACCAAAGTATTTAAATGAATTTAAAAAAAGAACTTAACTAACTTAACTTAATGAAGTAGGCGAACTAACTTAGTATTAAAAAGGTTGTGACCATGCATTGTAACATACTAGATATTCTTATGCTCGCAGCATAAGAATATGCAAGTACCATGTTAGCAAGGCAAGGGCATGGTTAAAATTTCACAGATAACGCTTCTTACGGATAACGCCACCATTCATTTATCTGTACCAATACCAACGAAATGCGTACCAATTTTCGTTCTATCAATTACACGAAGGAGAGACAAAGAAAGGATGAATGAAACTACATTATCCCGTTTCGGATTTAGCAAAACAAGGGGGGGGGGGGGGGGGGGCAGGTGTCACCGTCGCCTATAAATCGTTGTCAGACATCGCATTGCCTCTGAGGCACGCGGAACCTTGTCTTATTGTGGTGGCATTTGTTTTGCTCACCATGCGACGGTGCGCTATTTTGGATTCGCAATACTCGTATGTATAGCTCCGATGCAGAACTGTGATTATGTTTTCCATGGTGGATTTAGTTATTGCGAAATTTCTTCTTTTTATAATGTTTGTGTGCCAGTATCCACTCCAATCTATACATCTATACTCTATACATATAAATAAAATTGGAGTGTCTGTTTGTAATATTAAAATAACCGCTTTTTACTAAATGCATTTGGATGTATACACGGTACCTATACCAAAACAACCTTTTTTAAAATGTTTGTCTGTCTGTCTGTCCGTCTGTCTGTCTGTCTGTTTGTTCCGGGTAATCTCTGAAATGGCTGGACTGATTTTGACGGGACTTTCACTGGCAGATAGCTGATGTAACAAGGAATAACTTAGGCTACTTTTATTTTAGAAAAAAACATAGGATCTCACGAAAAAAAATTAAAACCAATGTTGCAGCGCTGCGCCTGATAAGTTTGATAGCAACAACCTGCAATGCAACCCGCGGGCTCAGAACGCGCGAGCAGGCTGTTGCCATCGGTCTTGTCTTTGTTAAATACCACGCGTACGAAGTCGCGGGTAACAGCTAGTTACGTATAAGATGTTGTTCTTATTTCAAGTTTGGCGATATACTTTTTACTAATTACGTGAAGCTTTTTCCAATCCAAATAGGATTTTCATATTACAATTAGTAACGTTTAGCTATCGTAGATATTTAAGTATCGATGAGACGCTTCTGTTTTCAAAGGCTATAATTGTTTTATATTAAAAGTATTCAAACGATCCATAAAATGTTTGTACTGTTCGATTCGTCTATTTCCAACGAAAGCTAAATAGCGTCGGATTATCCATTGTCTCCTGCTTTTCTTATTTTGCTCATGTCTTGTGGAGCGTGCAATGCTATTTTAGATTCGTGATCTCTTAATAGTATTCGCTATTCGAATACAAGCTACTGAATAAAATTTCTCGAGAAATATTTGCTAATAGATAAACGGGTTTAAACAGGTACCCATTCCTGGTCATTCATGTTGTGATATGAAACATTTATTTGATGTCGTTGCACTGATAGGAATATTTATCAAATGTAAGCTACAGGCAAATGTTTCAGCTTGGATCATATTTTGTTGAATACAGCGTGTTATGGGCATGGTAACGAAAACTTTGGGAAAGGGTTACGCTTAATGTATATTTTAAAATTATAGGAATCATTTATATCCCAATGTCATGGGTTACAAATGGTATAATTTTTGAGCAAGCAATGTATCGTAAATAACGCGATCTCAACACAACGCTCCGCGAGATATCAGACTCATGCGAGTGACTGAGCGCACTCGACAGTATCGAGTTTTAATTTACAATGCTGTTTTAGGTCTTGATTATTTATAATACTTGTTTCATTTAAAATCACGCTAAGCTTGAATTCTATCATGATTTCATGCTAAAATCGATTTAAAAAATACTGAAAATAAATGTGTACAAATCATAAAATGATAGACGAAAAATTCCAACTCTGGGGTGTCCAGGATCATGAGCTGAATCTATGGTATCAGTTTTATTTATGAAGCCACTTACACGCTGTTTACTACTGAGTAGTCAAATATGTTCATATGAAAAGTGTTTACATGGAAAATGTGAACTAATTATGTCACATTCTAAAGCCGTTTCCGTTAAGAAATATAAAATAAAACATAGTTAACTTACCTCATCAGCTGTAATCGCTATTTATAACCCCAAAACTCAAAAAGTCATACTCATAAAACATAACTGTGATTTGAGTTACTTAACTTCCGCCGTAATTATGTTAATTATACGTCATTAATGTTTGGTATTAAATTTACAGCATAATCTTTGACGCTTTAAACGTTATCTACCAACCGGTTTATAATAAATCATAATAAAAATACCGGGTTAATTCTACAGACGATTTTGAGGTGACCAAAGCGTTTAGTAGTTTTGTACTAACATATAGTATCATTGAAATAAAAGTATTTTTTAGGATTTTATCGCGTTTATATTTTGATTTTACGTTCCCAACGTTTCGGCTGCTTTACATCAACCATAATCACGGGTAGTATTCGCTTAAATATAAGAAATCAATAGAGACTCACCTAGAATTAGGAAAATTCGTACGTTTGTTATAAAATTATGTATATTATAGCGCAGATTTTTCTGGGATCTTCAAAATACAATCATATGATCGTCGAGTTACAGTCTATATCGCGCCGCACTTACCACAAGCAATGCTTATGGTGATGGCGATACAATTTCAGCAAGAGAGTTTCGCTAGAAATATTGATGCAATTTTTATACCACGTTTATAGACTTTTTTATATGTCTCTAAACCACATACATTCTTCGCAAAATATTTTTCAGCGTGACGTGTTTATCAACCAATAGAAGGATCTGAATAAGTGGCATTCCTTCACCATTACTTAAGTAACATATCTCATCGTTAACACTAGTTACAACATTAAATGGTCTATTGAAGTAGACTCCACGAAGGTATTTATAGCTTTACCTACATCAAAGGAACACTACCTTGCGCAATTCCAAATACAAAATCTATGCTAATTAAATTTCAATTAAACCGGTCCCCAGTGTATCAGCAACGACGCACGCTAAGTATAAATCAAATTAATACCGCTTCGAATACCACCGGTCCGTTGAACCCTGTATACAATAGAGGTAATGGTACGAAGTGAAGCGGACAGGCGTCTGCTTAACAAAAGCCTGGACTGTCACAGCGACGCGGTTAACTAGGGACCCGGGGAGGTATGTAGCTGGGACCTGTGAGCTTTGCTGCCTGGACATATCTCGATGAATCCAAAATTTATTTTGAAAAAGATGCAATTCATTTAAAAATAGAATGATAGTAACATTTTGAAATAAACAATAATGGAGGCGGTTTATTGGTTGGTTGATAGCTTTTTTTGCTTACTCGTATCCCGAAAACAAAAGAACGTTTCGCAAACGCACAAAACTATTACAATAACGTTACTCTAATCGGTGACTTGGTTTACATAAATTATCAGAAAGGGTAGTTTACTATAGAAACGAATTTAAATCTTACTTATTCTATACAGCTATGATGCGACCACTTTTATTCTTATTTTACTTCAATTTCACTAACGACTCATATTACGTCACCAAACAGCGCTGCACCTGATTAGCAATGACAAAAAACTCAATTAAGCAATTCCGAGAATTATTGTTTATATTATTATTATATGCGGTATAACATTATTTTTAAACCAAAATAGCATCAGTAAAATGTGAGTGTACTGCAGAGCACCTCGTTGAAAAATACAGGCGTGAACATTATTATAATATTAAAGCAAATTTATTTCAGACATACACTTACCACACGCCAATTGGGACCAGTTTTATGTCACAGCCTCAATAGTGACTCCTTCTCCACATCTAATGCTTGATGAGCATAAATTACTGATTAAACCAGTATTTTGCTGGCTATCATAGTCATTAAGTGTACCTGCATTAGTATTTGAGTCAGCATTGTTTTTAGTTTTGATATTTTGGACTTACATAGGACTTTGTCTAGTATTGTGTACAGAGTTACTGAGTCTGCCGCGCACGACAGCCTCAAATCTTATCTGAATAAATTTTTCATATGATATTAATATAAACAGTCAGATTGACAGCGTAGCGAATAGCAGATGACAGCGCTTGAAAACTCGTATAGGCACCTCGGGGAGTCACGTCCAAACTCAGCTAGCAGACGCCGCCTCGCAAGGCCACTCAGTCAATCAGTACATGCACCAAAACTAGCCCCGACATTTTATTCAGTACCGAACAACTCGAGAGTAAACTAGGAACATTTAATAGCCATTACCGCCCGAGCTAACTACCTGTAAGCAGATTAAAATGCATTCCCAAAGTTTAAATTTATGTACCGAACGCGGTCTTCAATTAAACTTGTTATAATGGAACTTTGTAAAAACCGGGTAAATTGCTGCGCAGAGACGCGACGCAAATAATTCACAAGTTCAGTAAATTTACAGTCATTTTAAAAATGCGTTTGACGGATGAGACGTTTAGGCAGTATTCGTTGGATTTATTGTTTTAAAGCTTCAGATTATTTTGTGAGCTTTCGTCTTCCTTGTTGTTGTATTCCAGTTTAGCTCGTAAGTCGTAAACTTGTTGGATAACTGATATTTTAAGGCGATTTATTTTTGACATTGTGATTGGAGACAGGAATAAATTCTATTTAAGGCCAAAAATATTAAGCTTCCACAAACAAATGTAGGTAGAAAATTTTAACTGTATTATTCAGGCATTAAGTTCTATAAGTTATCTTGTTTCAATGTTGCACAAGAATGATGAAAAAAAAACACAAATCCTTGTTACAAACGAATTACGTCGCCAAAGAAGTTTTTCTAACTCCCAATCATAATAATTTACGAGCAGCCAATCGATATCTTTTTTGCTACAGTTTAATTAAATACTATTCACTAATAAATTAGACCTAGAATTAGCTTAGACCGCTCGGAGCCATGTGTAGCAATTACGTATTGTAATTAAAGATTTTATCAGTACGAATACAGGTGGTGTAATGTGGGGAGTCCATAAAATTTGATACTGTGCCCTATGCTAATTTACTATCATATCAATTTTATGCACTAGATTTAAGTCGTTATGAAATTAAAAACCCAGGTCATTATTTACCAAATTACTCGTAGAATATATGATCCAGAGCACTTTACTTTCGTTATCGTTACAAAATATCCACGAATATGCCAAAACATATAAAAAGTCTCCAAATATCTTACTTATATTATTTTTACGAAACGTTTGTTTTTCCGAAACATTCCAGCTGTCGTTGGCAAAGCATTCAATGAACCCGTTTCTATGCTCTCAACGACGGACCGTGGTCTAAACAAATCATTTAAATTCAAGAACAGTTACTGTGCCTTCTGCTAAAGCATTATGAGCTATGTATTATTGCCTTCTACAGCATTTCCTTGACTTATATCTGCATCTTACATATTATACATGTGAGTATAGTAGGTGGAATAACATTTTAAAAGCTACTATTAAGTTATTTATTTTGGCCTAGCGACTAATGAAGTACTATCTAGTGTTAAAAAACTGTAGGATGATAACTCCTTGCGAGCACTCTAATAAAATAATATTCTGTTGTACAATATTAAAGGCAATACTTATGGCACAAGAAAGGGAAGAGGAGAAGCTGGTTTAATGAATACATCTTATGTTCAGATGCCTTCCTTGAACCAGAATTATATTGATTATGTCAGTCCTGCTAAGCATTTTAAAACTGGACACATTTTTTAAGACAACGTTTTTCAACTTTATTGTTGGCAGAATATATCCAAACTCAGTCAGCAACAGCTTCGCTTCGTATTCACTATTCCATTTGAACGTTAAAGGTTTAGCAGCGTGGGAAGCTTCGATAATCGCAAATGCACTCCATTCTAGTAGTGTTAATGAATTTCTTTAGTTAGGTATCACAAAGCCGCGGTGCGCCGAGTTTATCTGAAGAGTTGCCACGGAAAAATAAATAAAATACGACCGCGTCAAATAGCGCGGAGTGAGTGCGAAGCCAAGGTCCCGCGAGCATTTCTCATGCAAAAGTCGAACTGTTACTTTAATTCTTAGCTCGAGCACTTGTCGGTTTTACGATCGTGGGGCGATTTAATCCACTTAAAACGCAGAGCACAAACTCGAAGCCGACAAAGCTCTCAGCCGCTCTCATTTAAAAATGGAAATAAACCCTCGACCATCTTTGACTCGGAACGCGACCGCTAGTTGAATTCTAAGTGCGGCTCTCCACTGATACAGCGAAGATTTCTTCTTCGGTTTGATGGATTGTTCGTGATTGATGGTGCGGCCAACCGAACCATTACCAATAATGAACACGGAAGGAGAGCATTTACTGTTGGAAAATTTTAAATTGACTTGACTTCTTGCATAGCTAAACACGTGTAAGTGTATTTCTTTAAAGTTTTAATAATGCAATACAGTCTATTAAAACTGATGATAAGTTTGACCATTGACTCAATTATCGATCAATCATTACTTAAAGTGTTAAAAATAAAACCCGCAAATTCTTTTTAGGCAAACTTAATTAACCATGCTTACTCTCTTTTTAAAAAAGCTCGACGGAAATTGCGCGGAAGGAAGGGATCACTTCAAGCAAATAGGGTCTCTAGGTAGGTTAATTAGTGTGCTTTTTCCTATATTTTTTTTACAATTTCGCCCGTCTGTCGTAATTACTCGTGTAATCGAAAACGCTATTTATCTTTGCTTAAGCGTTGGTATTAAAATTGTTTGCCGATTGGCCTTAATAAAGTCGGATTGGTTGGAATAGCTACTTAGAAAGGTAATAAAGTTGAACATTAAAATATTTGTATTTATTGCTTCACTACAACATGAAGGTATTAAGAATTCACTAGACGCTACGTCTTAAATTGGTATTTCTTAAGAACTTGTGATTTGAATACTAAGATAAGTTAGTTAGTTACTTTATATTTTATTAAAAAGAAAATAACTGAAATATTTACAAACTATTATTGTGGGAAAATGGAGGTTTATTTTAAAGAGAAGAACAATTTCGTTTAATTTATTCATATTGTCTTTACACATTTTAACAAGTGATAAGGTAGCCCGCATGTCCTCAAAAACAAATGAAGCTAATAACATAAATTAATAGGTCGGTTAATTTTTAATTAATGGCTTAAGAATATTCTTCCCTCAACAATTTTTTTCGACTTAAAATATTATAACCCAATCTCAATTTATTTTATTCCATTAAGGGTCTCTTTCACCAAATGCTATTAAACCCTATCCAAAACTTATTTGACCCTTTGCACGTAAACAATTTGTCAGATAAGTTCTGAATAGCATTGATAGGCAATTCAGAAAATTGGCTATAAATATAATGGGTTTGTTTTATATCTTCAATTATAATTTAAATACCTATTATCTCTTCAACAGGACGGAGATCGGGGTTACCTCGAAGGACTCGCATCAAGATACGCAGACCTTTTTTCCACACACTACGGTGACGTCCTAGACCACCTCGAAGAACTAAGGAGGCACGAATGGGACGAGATGTCGCCGAGAATGAGGGTGCTTGGTGGTCCCGGGACCCCTCAGACCCCACCATCCGCGAGTCCTGGTTCATTGGCCTTAAATAACCTGACCACGTCGCATTCACAACCAATTTATGTGCCTGGAAAATATTCGGTGAGTCCTTTTAAGTAGGTCATCGACATACATTTACAAGGCTGTACGTATCTATACTATACTAATACTAATATTATTAATGTGAAAGTTTGGATGGATGGATAGATGGATGGATGTTTGTTACTCTTTCACGCCCGAACGGCTGAACGGATCTGGATGAAATTTAGCACAGAGATAGATTATAGTCTGGAATAGCACATAGGCTACTTTTTATCCCGGTAAAATTTAGGGTTCCCGTGGGATAGATTTTTTAATTTTTCATACTTTTTATCGCGGGTAACACCGCCGGGCGCAGCTAGTTTAAAATATAATTAATAATTTCATAAAATAATTAGCCCTGTGCTGATTGTAGTACACTGCGCAGAATAACGGATACTTTATTGCAAAAAACTAATGAGGATAGAACAAAAATAAGGTGCATAGGTGGCAGACAATTTCGGATTGCAAAATGCTGGCAGAACTTTATCAACTTAAAAGTTGCCAACATGCTTCCAAAATTTCGCATCTCACCTTGTTACTATAGTGTCAAGTTCGTAGTCAAGTTAAATAATAAAGATAACAGATTAAGCAAAAATACATTTAGATGGAAAGAACTCTGAAATTTTCTAACATCCCTTTCACAATATTATTATAAAGCCTAGTATCACATTCATAACCACGTTATTGTCTCATCACTAGTTTATATAACTTTCGTATACAGATTATACGATAATGTAACTTCATAATAATGAGCTCAGAGGCGTACCCAGCCGAAACAGTATGAATAAATGATAGGATCATTTGGCGTAATCGGACTAAGCGGGCCGAAGTGTGGCTTTGTGTAAAATTAGCAAGAGATATTAGGATTTCAGGGTTATGAGTTTCTATCTAACCATTTTCGTATCATTTTATTTAATTTATTTGAATATATCTCAAATTGGGCAAAGGGGCTTACGTTTGAAAAAAACCTTTCTGGTTTAGTACCAAAATAATGTATTACTTTTTAAGAGTAATATGGATATTATTTCGAGTATTCTATTCAGGATTAAAGCTTCGGAAACCATTTATTTGATTTACTTCCATTGATTGATATCTAGACTGATAATTAAAGCACTAAATAGTCCCACTTTTCCCAACAGCCATCGAGTTGCCTCACAGAAAAGGAAGAGGACGAGATATATGGCTTCGGGTACGGCGTGTTCGGCAAACAGATGTTGCAGCGGCAACAGCAACAGAAGCAATTGTTGTTGGCGCAACCAACGCAACCGCTGATGCATAACCAGCAACATAATTATCAGAGGTGAGTGTAATGACTCTTAAATCAAAACATAATACTAAACGGAGTTGAGAGCATATAATAATAATACCAGCCCTTTTTATGTCTCACTGCTGGGCACGGGCCGCCCCTCAATGCGAGGGGGGGTTAGGCCATAGTCCACCACGCTGGGCCAGTGCGGGTTGGCGGTCTTCACACGTCTTTTGAGGGGTTCACTCAGACATGCAGGTTTCCACGCGATGTTTTCCTTCACCGTTTAGCAAGTATCTTGCGCGCTATAGCCGCTAGGCCGCACAGCCCACTTATTTGGGCAATGGTCAACCAGACCAAATCTATATTAAATATAAAGCACTAACATAAACTAAGCTCAACTGTTACTAACACCATGGACCCAATGTTGTCCGAAGAAATAAAGTATAATAAAAAAAAAATATGCGACTTAAAACACCTCCTCACCGCAAAATCTTCTAATCACAACCAACCAAAACAGCCATAAAAGCTAACTGCCGCGTTCGAGCCATCATTACAACAATACGTTGTAATCAAAACGTAAAGAAAGCTACTTTACCGAAACGACTTTATCCCCATTCAAAGAAGGAAATTCGCGGTCGGCTTACACCAAACGATAATGAGAATTGTAGGATGTAGTCATAAATTATTTGGACTTTAACAGGTGTACTCGTTAGATAAGCTTGCATTGAATGTTCAAACTGAATTACATTTAATCGAAATATTGACGACAGAAACGTTCTCAGTTGAGAATATTTGGGGATGCACGGCTTCTTAGAATGAGGAGCTGCATTATAAGATTTGCTTTGTTCGATAACAAGTTGTATAAAATTTGGGGGTAAAATCCATGTAATACCGATTAGTTTTTAGTAGTATCTCGTTTTTTTTTTTTTTAATATTTTATTATCACCCGCTACGTCCACACAATGATAAATTTTGTGGTATAGGTTCGCCAAGGTGTTTCGTTTACTGCACTTATGTAGCCATTTAAGTACATAATTAATTCTAATCGTAAGCGGCTATTAAATCACGAAAAATCGCAGCCAGAGCTTTTGTACGATGCTCGAGAAAACAAATTGTTTTCAAATATTATGTCATAAATGGCTTTAATTAACGGCCTCTATTACAGATTATTAGGTATACCAATTCCAGAATATCTTCAACTGGGTCTTTCTCAATAAAGTGTTCAAGCAGTTAGGTTCAAATGGATCCGTGCCTATGCAAATTATAGATCGCTAACTTCAGGTATTCGTCAATCTCAGTGTCACTGTGTCCCAGGAACGCCTGGGACTAAGCTCTCATTACATCTGGCTGAAGTGAAATAAATTCTAATTAACGCGCTGATGGATACGTCCGCGCCGAGCGCTTGCGACCCGATGGAATTGATGCTCTACATGAGTTTATCCTAATGAACACTGTTTATTACTGATCAAGTATAACGAGATATCAAGAATGCGAATATATTTAGTGTTTCATTGTTTAAGGCCTCAATTCTGAAAAAGAAAAAACGGAGCTATGTCCCATCTCGTTGATCGCGTAGCTTTGCGAGGCTAGCTCGGGCTATACAGCGCGCGGCGGCCCCAATTTTTAGTAGTGTTGCCCTAAGTCTTTTGGTCTTAAGAGAATGTAATACCAAGACCAAAATGCAAGAGCCTCACAGAGTTTCAAAGCAGAAACTGCGAGACTCGAACGCACCAAGACTTGCACCAGAAGCTGATAGCGAGGTAAATGACAGGCTAAGGAGCGTGAGCGTTAGTCTCGGACTAGTCACCCTTCTGACTGAGCGACATTGCTCAATTGTGCAAGAATAGTCTAAAGACGCATTAAGTGTTTCGGAAAACAAAAATTTACTAATCTATTAAACATGTTTATGGTCAACAAAAGCATTGAGGTAGAATCAATGAAGTAGGTTGTTTTGTGATTAATGTTTAAAATAATATAAAATTACGCTCAAATCTCTATGAATAGTTTGATAGGCGTGCACGTGTGATACTGTTGGCTGAACATTTGAAATGAAGTTAAGTTGCGAATTGTAATGTATGCATAAAAATTAACTTGTATATTGTTTTTAATATAATAATAAGTTATATATAATAAGTTGAAGGTACATGATTAAGATGATTCTAAAAAACTATTCTCAAACAAGGAAGTGAATAAAAATATTCAAATGACGTTACCACTTGATGAGATAATTTTCAACATCCGAGAACTTTGCAAGGCGACTTTGTCCACTGGAATATTAATAGGTCGTTACTTATTAAGGTAGTTGGAGCTAGGTAGTGGGCTCTTGAGTTGTGAGGGAAACCTATTCCTCGTCTTTTCGCCCACGCGACTAACCCGCGGTATCGCTGCGGCTAATTAGATGTTTGCACTAGTTTGCCTAATGAATTAGTAAATGTGTTGCATTGATAAGAATTAGGTATTCCAGGTGTTTAAGCGGCGTGGGTATAGAGATGGATTTTCAAGTGTGTTTTAATTTCAAGCTTTATTTCGATTCTACTAAGGTTCAAATGTTGGAACTATATAATATACTTGTATATACAGCTTTCTTCAAAATTAAGGATTCTGGTAGGCATTCACCTCATTTGTTTTCTTATATTTAACCGAATACTAGACATTGAAATAAAACTCATTTTAAGGATTTTAGGACTGACTAGGAGGTCTGAGGTGTTATACGTCCAACTGCCAGAGTTAGAACTGGGGTAACTATGACAGTAGGACGTCTACCATCTCAGTCCTTCCGTGACCATGGTTGCTGTAAAGCAACCTAAACATCGGGAACGTAACAACATAAAATAAACGCGATAAAATCCTTAAATATAGTTTCTTTCACCTATTTTGTGTTTATTTCTTTTTAGATATGTTTTTAAACGTTTGCTTTATAAATACAAATACATGCATTAAAATAACTTGACTAAGTTCATAGGTAACTGAATTGTATAACATAAATCAAATCTTAAAATTAAATAAATTAGTCCTCGTTGTAAGACCACGTAGCTACTAATAACTTAAGACCACAATCGACGCATAATTCCAAGAACTGGCCGCATAAATACCAGTTTATTGCTAAAATGCTAATTTATACCTGACTTATCATAGTTCAATTACGTAAATTAATAGTAATAAATAAGTTATTAATGATTGCAGGTGGGTGGTAATTAAAAGGTTTAATGATAATCTCTAATAAAACAGGTTACCGGTTATCTTCGAGTATTTGCCTTGTATATCTAGTCTGATAACATTAAATAATGAAGCTTTTTGGCTATTATGTCAACTCGAGATCACAGCGCGTGTCTTTAAATCAGAATATTGTTGGTAGTTTTTGATTCTTATCACAGGACTCATACAATTGACGCCCTGATTATCTCAGTTGGTAGGTACCCTGCACTCTGCGCTGTCCCAGGTTAAAATCCCGATAGGGACAAACTTTGTGGGATGAGCACGAATGTTTGTACCCGAGTCATGGATGTTGAATATCCTGAATAATATTTATATATACTGGGTTATAAGTTATATATACTGGGTTCACCCTCAGTCCATTGTGCGGTACCCATAATACAAGCATTGCTAAGGGTGGGACCGTATTGTTGGTGTGTTTATCTGGCGATATATTAAAAATAATAATGCAGAATTCTGGAACAGAATTTGAGTATACAAGATAGACAAGCGCTAAAATAAATCTAAACATTTTTATACAACTTATTTATTACGTCGGTAGCTATATTTAATTATATAAATAACACCTTGTCTGACATAAACAAAAGAAAACCCTAAAAATATCTCATTACGCGTTGATTAATACTTAAAAAAAAACTTGGCACATTTCAGCGAATTTTCCCCCATTTCCTGAAATATAAATGAACAAATTCCTAAATAACGACATCCCCTCACAGGAACCTTGAACTTTGCGCATCCCGCCGAGCATCAAAGCTTGCGACTTCTTAAAGTATTAAAATAAAGATACCTCCTCCGTCCGCTTGTATGAACAAAGCTTTGCTTATGAATTTACAACTTTTCTACGAATCGCTGAGGAAATGTCGAATATGTAACTTTATAATTATATAAAATATAAGGGACATGGTAACGAAAACTTTAGGTTAAATTTGTAGAAATAATCTATTTCGAAAGTGATGGGTTAGAAATGTTGTAATTTTTGAGCGCGCAATTTATCATAAGCTACGCGATCAGAACGTAAAGCAGCTGAAACGTTGGGAACGTAAAAACATACAATAAATGCGATAAATCCGAAAACAATAGTTTATTTCAATGTCCGTGTATGTGTGTTGTAGTATTCGCGTAAATATAAGAAACAGTAAAATTTAAAAAAATATATAGTTATTTTGGTCAACTCAGTAATTTTGTTATTTGATTTTATCAAGCAATTTAACCTAAAATTAAAATTCAAAAATTATTTCAGGAAATAATCATCCTCAAAACGTTTATGAAAATATTTTTCACCATAAAAACACTCCACAAAGGTATTTTACATAACAAAAATAAACGCGATAAAATCTCGTAAAATAAGTTTTATTTCAAAAGGCTAGTACTCAATAAACCGCACCTACATAATACGATATCAAAACATGTAGGTACTAAACTAACCAACATATGAGATATGTAAATTCCTTGTTGTTTCTATCTACTCGGATTATACGAATTATTCGTATAAATTGACGGGAATAAACGGTAAAGGCGGCTAACGAAGGGTTGACTGTCTTATAGTATGGGTAAATAATTTAATTATTCGCTTTTTAATATCATAAAGAAATTGAAAAATAAATATTGGCAAAAAGTTTGTTCGTGTTTTTTAATGTTATCTTAACGTAAATAAAAGGCCTTTAACAACAGGAATCATGGTCATGATTTCAAACGTTTCATTTCTAATCTTCGTTTATTTTTTTATTTTTTACTAACTTTTCAACATAATCGTTCTCGTGTATGACTTGCCGGTCGTTTGTCGTGCGTCTATCCCACTTTCCGTTCCTTCTCGCCTTTCCCTCCGTCCCTTTCACTCCAACTGCGTTCCTTTTCATATCATGCATCTATCGTTCCGTTAAATGAACATTCCCACATGACTGTTTGAAATAAACCATAACTTGATTATCTAATTTTAATGTTAATTTCATATATATATATTACATTCTGATCAACTGCACAGGTGAAAATAATAAAAATATTGTTCCAATTTTAAATTCGAATACTAACACTACTACACATAGCTTGCCTAGAGCAGGAAAAGAAAAGATATACAATACTTTTAGACTATTATGTGGCTTATTTACGTTAATCTAATCGAAATTTATCGAAGTGATTAAATAAAACGCTCCCTGCTTATTTACTATACAGTACTGTGGTATTCGAACGATACGGTTTTACGCTTAAGATTTATAGAATTGGGCTTTTAAAGGAATCGGTGGCGTATTTATATTGGTTATATTGATATAGAAATATTAATATTTTTTGTTGTATGTTTATTTGTGTGAGATTTTTTCGCAATAATATTTTTTATTAAAACTTTAATTGTATTATAAATTTAATGTCCAAACGTATAATAAATTTCAATTTAAAATTATTGCAACCTATGAGTATAATTAATATAACAAAACTATAAAGGAAATCAATATTCATTGCATTGGCGTTTGCATGGTAGCGATACGATACAGTTTATTCTGATTTATTGCGTGACGCCGACATTATATTGGTTTCCGAACGTAACCATAGACTATAAACATATTCATGTAGGCTGAACGTACCGGGTTTAACCTTTTTTATACGAATAAAATGATCTATGGTATTTTTTCTCATAGGCACGTTCTCTTTATAAATTTGCAGTTTTCATTAGCCACTCGTTTTACGGACAATCATCATTACCGGCGTATTGTTAATGCCGATGCCGATTAATTTCCCATTTTCCGAATACCCTTTAGTATAAAATTTTTACCACTCCTGCAATTTCCACGGCGAAATCAATTATTCATGCCTTCATTACGTATAACCCGTGGATATTGTGTGACACCGTTAATTATTATTCTTTTGATGAGTTATTATATTTGTTGAATTATGTAATGTATATTTGAGCAACAATAAGAGATAGATTCTAAATGGATAGGTTTTTATTTAACATATTTGCTAATGCACGCGGTTTTGAGTACATACTTTCTTAATTAATAAAATCTTCAAAATGTAATTTAAACATAAAATATTATTGTAGATAGATTACGGAGTAAGCAAATAATATTATTAAAAGCTCATAACATAAAATGTATATTGTTACAGCTGCCTCAGTCCACGGTCGGCGTATTTCTACGAATTCCCACCAAGTGGTAAGTCATATTCTTATACTCAATAATAAAATATTTACTTGCGATATTTTTATAGTGATTATATTTATTGGATCTATATTTATAACTTATAAACTTTTATTATTTAGTGTTTCCATATTTTATTTTTGTCTTTTAATTTAGGTACTTTGTACGTAATGCATTTGTATGTATTATTTTTTAATAATAATATTGTATATCTTTTGCTTGTTAGCAGACATTATTTTAATTTTAAAGGGCTTCCGATTTTCCTTATCATTTCAATTTCAAACACACATTTTTATTAAGTGTGTTTTGTTAATATAATGCTATGTTCTAACTAGTATAGGCAAGTTTTAACGCATACTCAGAATAATTTTCTCGATAAATGATTTCGCAATAAACAGCTGAAAAGCTACACAATAACATTATAAAGTTTATTACAAAATTCACGTTGTAATTGTACGAAAAACATTAAAATTCTCAAGTGCTAAGTGGTTGATTGATTGCCTTATAATGGGGAGTTCTGTCGTGATTAGGTACACCTTAAGCTGTGTTGGTGGTAAATTAGAAAATCGTGTTATTAAGCAGGTAAATGTTACGGAAATAAAATTAAAGATTGTAAGAGTCAAAGAACTTAAAAAATATTTTTCGTTTAGAAATACCTACCAGCAATTTGATAAAAAAGGAGTTAAATAATATTTCAAATCTTATACGCGTACTGAGGTATTATAGTTATAGACTCAATGAGACCTGGGCCCCAAGACGCGATCACTATTGACTCATAATCGAATTGCAATAGCATCGTAATTGTCACCAGATAGTTTTCCAAGCCAAAAACTGACACTTTAAACCCCATTTTTAAGCATAGCTGTTTCATTTTCACTTTGGATAGATTAAACAGTGCATTGATATTGTGATTGGTTTGGTTCTCTTAAAATGCTAATATTACAGATGAAATATATTAGCTTCTACTATTTTCTTGAAGAAATATAAAAGCTTATATGACCAATCTCAATGCAGCATGGCATAATCTCGATATTCGTAAGAACACACAGGTGCATCCTATTATTAGACTCTACTATTTGGTTGCCAAGCCAAGTTGGTAGAACGAGCCAAGTTGGTAGAACGCTTGCCTTGGAAACGAGGATTGCAGGTTCAAACCCCGGCTCGCACCTCTGGGATTTTTCATGTGCGAATCTCATTTTCAACCAAGATTATCACTTGCTAAACGGTGAAGGAAAACATCGTGAGGAAACCTGCATGTCTGAGAGAACCCCTCGAAAGATGTGTGAAATATGACAACCCGCACTGGGCCAGCGTGGTGGACTATGGCCTAAAACCCCCCTCGCATTGAGGGGAGGCCCGTGCCCAGCAGTGGGACATAAAAAAGGGCTGGAATTATACTATTTGGTAATTAAGATACAATATTTGACCTTACCGCCCCACGTCCACCAAAATCCAATCTTGAATCCCCTAAATAAAACTCAATTTCGCAGACAACTGTCTCGGCACCGCCAAGAAGAAAGTGACTACATTCTCCCGGCTGCTCCGAGGGTTGAAGTCCCATAGGAAAGAGAAGCACGGCTCGTGTTCGCCGAAGCACACGCATAGTCCTCGACAGGCGCTACCACCCCAGCGGGTAAGTAGAGTTTGAATATAGAGATTGCTGCAGTGATAGAGCCGTGTGATTAGAGTTGATAATAGTTTGACAAACACCGAAGGCGCTATTAATTATACAGTTAGTGTTGGATTGCTATAGCCTGATTGCAGAGCGTTTTACGGGCGATATTATATTCGAACAGTCCTTGGAACACTAGCCTGGGCCATTGATTACTTATCTTGCAACATACTAGTGATAGCAATAATCTCGCAATATTTTCTCTCAAATCGTGTATTCCTATCATGTAGCGCAGCGACGAAATAAAAAAAGGCGATTCAAAACTAGCTAAATCGCTATGTCTAGTACATTGCAAGTTACGTTGTCAGCTTATGCGCGTGATATCGCATTACTCAAATAAAGAACAAAACCATAGACGTATAAAGTCCGCAAAAGGCATTGAGGCCAGTAGCAATCCAACATAGATCGTCAAAATTTTAAATGTCCTTACAGGCAATCCTAGAATGGTACAACCCTTTGAGATACTTGCTTAGAGTTGCCCAAAGTCATGGTCTTGAATTTTCGCAAAATCAAGACTAAACAGCAAGAATTTAGTCTAGTCTCAAATCAAAATATGCCACAATCTTGTTTTTATTTAAGCCTTCAGGGAACACAATTTTTTATATAATTTTAAATGGGTTGTTACTATCTATGAATAAGGAGTCTATAATTTATGTACGAGAGTTATATAACACGATAATTTACACTGTAATGTAGCGTAAACTATAGTTTACTTACTCACTTGGACTAAACATAGACAGATATTAATTAATATGTAAGCCTTACAAGCTTTAGTTAGGTACAAATTCTAAAGGCTAACAATAGTACTTTTCAAACACGTGTCTATCTACTACTATTACTTAAAGTAAATTACTAAGATTAATAATGTCACTGGCTATTAGATTTGATTAGCGCAGTTGGTAGTGACCCTGCGTTCTGCGCTGTGGGTCCCGGGTTCGAATCTTGGTAGAAACAATCTTTTTGTGATGAGCATGAATGTTTGTACCCGAGTCATGGATGTTTCATATCTATATAAGTATTATATACAGTGTGCGCCCCAGTCCATTTTTTGGTACTTATAATACAAGCGTTGCTTAGTGGGGGACTCTATCGTTGGTGCCTTGTAGTTGTAGGTATAAACGATACAAGAACCCGAACTCTTTTAAAGTTACTTATAAAAACCTTTCGGATAACTTTCATCTAAAATGTAATTATTTGGACAATGCCAACGCCTGCGTCTTATAATTAATGCACCTAATAAAACTGAGTTCATATTCTCCCACAAGCTTATTTAGCTTGCGTGGGTAGCCGTTAATGCTTCGACGCGAACTAGAAATTGATACATCACACTTCTTAATTGACTTTTTAATATCAACAAATTAAGGCAGTGGGAGTTTTGAGATAGACATGTACACATTTTTGATGTAAATCTTATTTTATACAGATTTTATTTATATGGTAGTATTCGCGTAAATATAAAAAAAAATTGATTATACTTAAATTATTTTGATGGGTAGCGATGTCCACGAATAACGGTTACAACATCGTATACGTTTTGGTAACGTGTATATTTGATGTTTGAAAACAAAGATCTAGTTTAATAGCTTCAATCCAGAGTGACCACGAGTGAATGACGACCCAATTAGTGCAGATGGTAGTAACACTGCGCTCTGTACCAAGCGGCCCCAGGTTCGAATCCCTGTATGGGACGAAGTTTGTGTGATGAGTGCGATTGTTTGTACCTGAGTCATGGGCGTTTAATATCAATATAAGTCGACCTGATTGGCGCAGTTGGTAGGTACCCTGCTCTCTGTACTAAGGGGCCCCTGGTTAGAATTCCGGTAGGGGCTAACTTTGTGTGATGATCATGAATGTTTCTATCCAAGTCATGGATGTTTAATATCTATATAAGTATTAAATACCGAGTTCGTCCTCAGTCCATTGTACCGTACCCATAATACAAACTATGCTTTGTTTAGGGCTGTGTAGGTAGAGTGTTCGTCGGGCGATATTTATAAACAGATTTAGAAAATCTATATACCAAATAGAACCGATTAAAGTTATTCAAAAATATAAATTAGTAATACCCAACATTAATTAATAGGTAAATAAAAGAAGTCATCACACGCTACTTATAAAACGAACTATTGTCACCAACGATTTCTCGTTAGCAGCAACAACGCTCTGTAACCGAATCTTGGCTCGAGCGAGCACACGCTCGCGGCGGGTGTCTGCTCGCTTTTTTCATACATTCCCTTTGCTCCCCCCATCCCCTATTATACGCGTCTGACGCGACGCCGGTACGCCTTTGACATGCACTCCGAGCAATTAGTACGACGTGACGTATGTACGCGACGTACAATACGTACTTACATCCGTTTGGGTCTTTTTTTTTTGGAATGTTTGGGCTGAAGCGTCTCGTCTCCGTTTTAATACCACGAATGTAATGATGTTTATGATAGTTGTTAATTTTTGCGTTATAAGTATATTTGGTAAGATTGTTGATAAATTTCCAATTCACACCACCCTTGTAGGGTTTAACGTGTTTACAGTAAGAATAAAATTAGTACGTGAATCAATTTCAATTCAATCAGCCAGTTGTTGGGTAACAAACCTCTTACGTAATTATACGATACTGATCATAGAATAACAATAGAAAATAATTTGAACCTTAAGTCACGTCACATCAATTGTGAATGAGAGCGTCAGAACACAACATATCATGTCCAGCTTCATAAATGAAGCAGTTATAAGAAGGTCGTCAATAACACACACAAACATGAACATAATATGAACAAGTGACAAGAGAATATGAATTCCGCAAATGCCGAAATGCCAATACATCAATAACCCGACACGCGAGAAAGAAATGGTAATACACGCCGTACGAATACGCAACTCATCTCTAGCAAATTAAGTGCTACATTTTTCCACGTCCACCTATATATTTATTAATCTCTAGACGGGGAGAAAGGAAGATGGGGGGGTACGTCACCGCATGCCTTTTGAGAAATGACGCCTGCCAAAGTTAAGTCGGTTGAGCCAACGCAAGGCGTTGAGTTATGACCGTTTGTTGAGCCAAGGGATAAAGGCCATTAGGGCGTTCGGTAATCCTTATCGGCCAAGTTGCACTTAGGATTAGTACTGTCAAAAGTTGCCTTTTTTCTGTTTATCGACCCGGCCGTGACCAGCTGTGATTACAGGATTAGGAGTGGATGGAGTATTTGTAATTCTTGACGTTTTATGGTTTTAGGCGGAATGGATTCGGGGATTTCATTTAAGATCTTACTTTTTTGTACGATACTTTTTATGTGTTAATAAATCGTTTCTTTATTTTTTACGCAATCCTATAATTTAATGACCTCGAAACGATATTGTTTTCTCAGTGCGAGTGGACTTTAATAATACTTTGATAACAATTCAAAGGAGTAACTACATGTGCAGTAAAAGCACATAGATGTTTGTAATCCTTTTTATTGTAAAGAAGACACGCGCAATTATTTCTTATAATAAACTGTCTAAGGTTTGTTTTAAAACAACGGTCAATTTTCGCTGGAGTTAGTAAATTTAATTTTGCTTTGTCGCATGCTTCGTCATCGCTTGATATTACGTCGCGAGAAATACTCGAGTAAACTTTATTAGCCTTTGCTGTTATTTTGCTAAATTAGCAAAACTCCTGATACGAGATAAAAGAAAAACAAACTTTTGTGATGGTGTTACTTGTGCAGCAAATCTGGAAGTTTGTGACAATTTTAAAATTAATTGATAAGGCACATACAATGGAATGCATCTTAATCTGAACATGGTTTTGTCAGCAGAAATGTAAAAAAGCTCAACATCTTCGAATTGGTCTGTATCAAATTGTAGTAACTATTGAAATAAAATTAAGTTTTTACGGATTTTATCGCGTTTATTTTATGTTTTGACGTTCCTAACGTTTCGGGTGATTTACAACAACCATGGTCGCGGGAAGACTGAGGTGGTTGACGTCCTAGTGTAACAGTTAGAACTGGAGGACCCTCATATTTAGGTGTTGCTTGCGAAAAAATAGTTTTTATTTCAATGTGTAGTATTCGCGTAAATATAAGAAATCAATACATAGTAATTAATGCATTCAATTACCAATAGGTAAGCTCCTGGAAAAGTACCAACTTTTTACTTAACATTGTCTAGTTACGTTACATTGTATCAATAAAACTCTTAAAGGATCTCATTTATTTCGATTTAAACTTACTCCAGTGAAATAGCATTAAGAAACTGAGTCAATAAGTATTTGTCTATTTGACTTACATACGGAGTATTGGCACGTTGCCGTCGATACGGTTTTCTTGCGGGAGGTATTATTGGACCGATACGGTTCCTATGTTATAGCTTTGCAGACTCTATACGCGGCAATAAAACGTTATAGTTGCGACTCTACGGTCGCTTTTAGTATTTGGTAGGTCGTAACTTCGTAACATCTTGTATCGATAAATATGTTATTGCACATTGCATTGTTGAGCAATTTAGTGTTGTGGAATACGCTGTGTTTATGTTGGCTCTCTGGCAATTAATTTGGATTTGAATTTTAGAACGATGGTAACAAATGATCATCGTACGTTTTAATTGTAGTGGTTTGGTAACATGTATGTAATGTACATAATAAAAAATAACAATAATAACGTCAGACAAACACACAACTATACGGCCCCACACTAAGCAACGTTTGTATTATGGGCACCGTACAATGGACTGAGGGCGAACTCAGTATATAATACTTATATAGATATTAAACATCCATGACTCAGGTACACACATTCGTGCTCAGCACACAAAGCTTATCACCCACACATCAATTGAATTAGAGGATTAAGAAATTCAAGAGTTACACTGTAGAAAGCCCGAAATATGCAAATGAATCGTAAATAGATTAAATAGTTTATAACGTAGCACGTCGCAAAATGGAGCAGATATTAAAGTTTCACAACTAAAAGATGTCGTGGGTCAAAATACGGTCCGTTCCGTTACATATCAATACAAATAAATAAAATTGGAGTGTCTGTTTGTAATATTAAAATAACCGCTTTTTATTAAGTGCACTTGGATATACACGGTGCATACACCAAAATATCATTTTTTCTTATCTGTCTGTCTCTCTGTCTATTTCGGCTAATCTCTGAAATGGCTGGACCGATTTTGACGGGACTTTCACTGGCAGATAGCTGATGTAACACGGAGTAATTTAGGTTTTTATTTTAGAAAAACTTTTTTTGTTAAATCCCACGCGGACGAAGTCGCGGGCAACAGCTATTTAAAAATAAAATAAATGCGGTCCATGGATAACGATTTTGTACATTCGCTTTAAAATGTTATTGTAAATGTATTCAAATCTATGAATTCAACTTAATATTTAAGACGCAAAAAGCTGTCGTCTACATTGAAACTAAAGGAAGTTTTCTGCGGCACATTCATCACGTTTACTTGGTTATTTACTTGGGAGCTATATTGTCGACGAGATTTATTTCTTCGTTCTACTATATATGAAGGTTTTACTTAAGTTATATATTAAGTTTCTGTTTTGATATTTATGCATTTAGTTGTTTCGCGGTTCGCGGTAATTTGAATTTTGTTCGAAGCATCTTGTGTCATCTTTGCATGTAGACGAACCATTACAATTTGTAATTCCGAGCGATGTCGCCTTGCGGGTGTTAATTTGGGACGGAGAGACAGTTTAAAATTTATATTTTGCCGTCGAAATCTAGTAACTCCTAGTAAAAAGGAATTTGGTTCGATCCCTCGTAAAGGTAGGCAGATGTGTCAAATTATATAATATAAAATTTGAGCTCACCATAATATAACATAATTTGGTTTTTGAATACTCCAAAAATAAAATATGTAAGCAATAAGGACCAAAATGTCGTTAAAATATCTTATGGAAATAAATAATCTCCTATACTTAATGAATTCGTATTTTAAAAATAAATTTGTATGGATATTTCTCAAATTTTGTCACCAATTATTTTAGCAACATAATTAATATAAATTTTATGTATGCTAGTCAAAACTAAACTTTAATTGCACACAACTAAAATTGATACTCTATTGAATCGAAACGAAAACCTTTTTAGTGCCAAGTTACATGTTGATTACAAAATTAATTTGTTTCCTCGTGTGGATGTGTGTGAATTACGTGTACGTAAATGCAATTACATCTCATGACATCTCCAGAGAAATTAGCTATACTCACAGCAATAATTACTTGTATTGACAAATAATCTAAAGACATTCAAATTTCAAAAGGTTCACACTATACCCAGATCAAGAAAGAAAAGCTAAGAGAACAAGGCGTGATACACGTGCGTGATATTGCAATATTTGAAATTCGAATCCATTGACATGCAATAAAAAAGAATACATTTTCAAATTTATAAAATAGTGGCCAGTATGAAACGTGCAAAAAAACATTAATCTTTTCAACACAATTTTATTTTAAAATAATTTTCGAATAAAGAAAATGTGTGTGACTTTGATAAGGGGCCAATAAATTTTGCACGGTTCGAGTTCGGGGCATCCGCGGCGTTGTCGCTTATAGGAACGCCTATTGTCGGATATTCGCATTATGCCCTTATCAAGTGCGAAGTTAATGGGCGAGCATTGTACTTTCTATGATTAATTGATTCGTACGTACATGGCCTCATTGTGATGCAGATATCCTTAGCTTTTTCCTTGCTTAAGTGAAAATGATAAATGAAAGTGCTATTGTTGGGAACACGAGTGTAGTTTGCGACTGTTTGAACGTATGCTAATTAGTGTGGTGTGATTTTGATTGTTTGTTTATTTTGTTTGTTTTGCTGGGAGCGTTTGTACAGGCTGCGGTGAATAATTAATGAAGTTATTCTGTTAGTAAATAAGGGAAAACTTACACTAGATCCGTGTAAGTTTTCCCTTATTTACTAATGTTTTGTGAGCTAGATAGCTGTGATGTCTATCAGTAATGTAAATATAAAAAAAAACAATGTACTTACACATTACAGTGGCAAGCAACGTCAACGACAAAAAATAGCATATGTGTGTGACAGAGAAAGAGCACGAACTCACTCTTTTCCCACTTCTTGCTTCTTTCTACGTTTTTAAGTTCCCCACGTTTTCGCTACTTTACAGCAACCATGGTCACGGGAGGACTGAGGTGTTTCACGTCCTAGTGTTATAGTTTGAACTTCGGGACCGTAAAAACATAAAATAAACGCGATAAATTCCGTTAAATTTGTTTAATTGCAATTATATAAGTTTGTTTGTATCAACTGAAATTATGATGGTAGGTATACAAAGTTGTATGAAATGTGGGAAGATAATTTATCATGCCGCCGTTATACGCAAAAGGAAAGGTGATTCGAGAAAAAAGTTAGACTTCCAAGAAAGTAACTTGTAAGTGTATTTGCGAGAAATCTTTATGAGTAAAATGACTGGCCAATTATTTGATAAATGGTCAAAAAGTTTATTATTGAGTACGAGTATTATTTTAGTTTAATATTTGTAGTGTAGCTTAGAATTTGAAGAAACCTTTATAATGATATGTATTATAGGTAAATGTTTTTATATTTATTTAAAAACAACAATATTTCGTATTAGAACAAACTTCCTATAATATGTAGATAATGCAGCTACTAACACTTTAAGCTTAGGCTCTGATTCAAAACTATTAATTAGCTGTTAATCCGAATATTTTCAACTATTGATAGAACTAAACGATACTAGGCGGAAATCTATTGTTAAACCAATGGGCGAAGAGGAACCCACCGCTGACCCTCGGCTTGTCAACTTTTCCAATTATATACCAAACAAGTTGATCGACAATTAAAGAAGCCAACAACACCGAACTCCTCTAAGATGTAAGTCGAGAAAATCGACATCAAAAACATCTATGGAATATTTTCTATAACTAAAACATCAAAGGTACCTATTTTAAGTGCGTTGAACCTAGAGGTTGTATCAGAAATGTAGTATAACATTTCAGTTACATATACTAAGGTAGCTCAAGATACACTGGTAATTGCTCACTGACCACATACTGTAGGGTAAGCAGAAACTTCTAATGAAAAACATGCTGTCACTGTCATACTTATTTATGAAATCTTTGGCGTGAGAAGGATGGAAGACGTTACGTTACTGAAACCGTTAACGTAAAAAGGATTGTACTTGAGGTACTGCACATCAAGAGCGAGATTATTCGTAAGCTAAAAAGCTATAGTCTACGGAAATACGTAGACTATAAAGTATACGGTTAGCTTACGAAATAATCTCGCACTTGACGTACTGTACTACGTAACTGTCGTAGTAAGTAGTAGTAACATTGATTTTTTATCACAACGTTGAGACTTTGAGGCCCTAGGTCACATTCAAATGACTATAAAACACTGAGAATTTTATTTACGAACAGCATCCATTAATACTCAATCAGTATTAGTTGAATATTTAGCGAAGAGTTTTACTATAATACGAGTCGAAATCTTCGCCCAATTCTTCGCCCAAACTCATATGTGAATAAATATCCAAATATTGAAATATGTTATATTTACGGTAAATTTTACCTTACCTCATTGGAATAAGATGAGTTTTACCAAACGCGTACCGACGCCAACACACAACCCGCGTATAATTTCTATCACACACTATTCAATATAGTATCAACGAGGCTATAAAACGTCAGAACTAAAAGAAACAGTATAAACCAGCTATATGGCCTGGATTACAAAACAGTTCCGACTTCCCAACAGGTTGACACTCCTGACAGCGTGCTACAAAGTGGCCTCGGCCTAGGGCCCGGCCCAGACACGGCCCTAAGGTCAATGGTAGACCCGAGGGACTATGACCGCCTCCGCTTCTTACAAATGACTGCCACACATCCAAACACCTTTGAGGAGACTATACATAGGGTGAGCATCTAATATTTTCCATGTACTACTGTGATGGACAGAGCTCAGGTGTTGCAAGCTTTTCAAATTTTACGCGTAAATAGTCGTGCCAAAAAACAAAAACAAAAATAGAAAACAAAAAAAATTTTGGAATGACATTATTTTTATTATTATTATTAAACAATTTTTTTTAATTGAATACTACATCCTCTTTGTTGTTAAATGCTCTGTCTGTCTAAGTTGTTGCAGGAAAATGTTACATTATCTGTTACGCTCTGGATGGCAAAATATTTGAAAGCTTATATATATGTGTAGATATTTTATTTTTAACAGTGTAGGTGAGTATTACGTAGTACTTTTAACAGTGTAGTGTTTGGCTTACAAACGAAAAATATATGTATGTGTTTAGTATATTCTCCAAAATGTATTTATGGTAGTATATATTTTTTTTAAGAAATTTATTACTATGAGTATTTATTATATTTGTCCTGTCCCATCTATCCCATAAAATGTAATTGATATTATTTGCCAAACAGAGCATAAACGGATTTCAAAATTCAAAATTTCATACATCATTTTTTGGCTTCTATTAATCGGCATGCTCAAAGAATTGGAGGTGGCTCTACAAATTCACATTTCATAGGATCTACACTATCACGATTTCATTTTGGTTATAATGCACAAAGCACAATATTGTTATTTTTTGCACCGTAGATACGGTAGTTTTAGATAATTTGCACGAATATTCATTTGCATGATGACATTCTGAAACGCATGACGTGCACGGTGGAATACAATTTTGATTGTAATTGGGACATATTTACGGAATTTAATGTTCGTAATTAATTTTACCTCATTTTGTTAAGATTCAGATTCAGGATGGGTATACTAAGCTTAGAATTTGAGTTTCTTTAGCGCATTTACAATCAGTATTTGAAGACGGAACCACGATTTTATTTCAATTAAAAAAATTTGTTCGCATTAAAATGTTTTTTTTTAATTGATATCTCGAAATTCTGCTTTTACATAATAATTGCAGATGCGCTAAAGGAACTCAGATTCAAGGATTGATATATTCTTTCTGTATCACCATGTATTGACTGCTGTAATACGTTTTTAAGTGGTTATAAAGTGTTAAATTTGTGTTTAATTTCATTATTAATAGTTCATATGAAGGATAAGAAATATGATGAACAATGATGATAATTACACAATGGGTGTTAAAATAAGTCTAATCAATAACTGTCTATTTGTTACAGTTAAAAGTACAAGAGGCAATGAAGAAAAAAGATAAACTAGCAAGGGAACAGGAAGAGGTAATTATTTTAAATTAAATATAAAATACAATTATTATATCAAGCACTAAAATTAACAAATATAAGCACATTTAAAAAACATTGTACGTTCAAATTACTGTGCTTCAGAAAATTCTAGTATTGCTAAAAAAGCATCCCAATAGCTTGTCCAAAACTAATCTGATGCGAAACTCGCAGTAACATGTAATCTTCCGGCTAGCCCGGGCGTTCCACGCGTACCGAGCCGAGCTAATCGTGCCCTAATCTCGAGCTAAGCCTATTAAAGGCAGTTGTATAGCTTCCCTACGAACTTCGGAAGCCCCTTGCTCAGCACATTTCGCTCGTAAAGCTATGGGTCGTCGTACTTCGGTATATTGAACATTGTAATTTTACTGCGACAATAAACTGTTTGCCGCACGAATTTCGGTGACACGGCTCCGATACCAAATTGTAACTGGTTAGTTTATTAAATTATATATATTAGGTTAAACGAAAAAAGTGTTAAATTTTAAAGGGAATCATAACGTTGTATAGATAACATTTACAACAAAAAATATTCACGTCCTTACATTTTTTTAAATATTAAGTAGCTTTCTATTCTATTTTTAATTTTTAATTTATTTTCCATAATAATGTTTTTTTTCTTTATATCTTTCGTTTGTTAAATATTTAAGTTATTCTCTTATTGTAATTATTGTAAACATATTTTTTTAGGGTATTAAATTGGAAATCAAATTTTGTTTAAACATTTCTTTTTACATAAATTTTAAATTTTACCTTTACCTTTTAAAATATATTATACTATTTTTGTTATAGATGTTAGTCAAACTAACATAGAAGCAAGGTTCATAAATCTGTATAACTGATGTTAACCTTACAAATTCAAAATTGTATTGTTTCTTTGCATCAAATACACGGTAATTCTTAAAATGCACCGCTAAAATCTCATTTTGCTCAACAGTGCGACACGTAAATCCCTTTCGTGTATTAACTGCGCCGTCTTGGTAACAAAGTGTGCATAAATTAAGTTAATGTTCAATACTTTTCTACTTACGAGAAAGTGGCCTCTTTATTGCCCCTTTGAATATTTATTAGCGTGTTCACGCATTTAGGAAAATATTTTCTGAAAGAATTATTTTTCAAAGATTTCATCAGGTGTTCACCGCAGTAGTCTATGATCGTACGCTTTAACTTTATATGTTACTTATAGAAATATAAACTGTAATGTGTCTATGTGGGGCCCTATCTCATGAAAAAAAAACGTAATCATTTTATGCCTCACTTTTAAGGCGCTGGTGAAGGTATGTATTTCACAAAGCAACTGGAATAAACTCCACGGGTGGTTAAAAATTACAAAATCTAAAAATGTTTAGACACAACGAAACGGACGCGCGAAGATTGCTCATTATTTTTAAAATTAAAATTCTCCTATCTTATTTCTTCACTCCCCTACAAAATGGCTAGCTCAGTTTCCTTGTAAAATTAAAATAATGCTATCTACATTAAGGGTGCGGGCATTTTGCTCTAAAATATTCAAGACTTTTGTATTCCTTTTTTGCAGAATATTTTTGTTTTTGTTGCAGATTCTAAGGGATATACGACACGGTCTCATGAACATGGGGAGGGAGGGCGTCAGAGGCCCTTTTGGAGGTAAGTTAAATATCTAAGTATAATTTAAGTATTAGTTCATATAAGATCAAAATAATATTTGATGTGGGAATACTAAATGTTAGCTTTTTATTCCAAATTTAATATTTTTCTGTACTTTGAATAAATTGCTATGACAACAATGTAAGTCGAAACGAGATGTTTCTTGGAACAAATTGTAATTTCAAAGTACAAAAAATTCTGAAAAATGTTTGGCTATTTATGATTTTGAGCTATCGTGATATTTCCGCATGTTGCTTGCTCGATCAATTGCGGAATGCTTGTTTTGATATTTTTCTCGACCAACATAATTATTATCATCGGTACGCTTTCGATGTGCATCTTTCGTTGATCATGTTATTGTTTTAATGAATCAAAGCACTCACTTAAGTTTCTAAAGATCATCATTTATAAACAACAGTTATACGCTTGGCGGTAACATCGCGAGTTTTGTTATCAATTGACACAAACACAAACAGAATCATCTTCATCCATCAGATATTTACTTTGCAAAAAATGCTGAGTGCATGTACATAGGTATTGAAAAAAAACTGCAACTTCGCACGGCTTTATGATATTCGTACACAGCTTTCCTGCAGTGTTGTCAGTGAAACCGCCGCTATGTGAGAGGCATTTACGGTAAACTTTTTGCGCAATTTTGTTGGCACGTATGTTTTTATTTGCATTACTCGAGCTAAGCCACACAGAGGTCTAATAGAGGGCTCGTTTACAGACGACACATATATGTACGACGACGAAGCAAGAGGCCTCTCAGGAAGAGGGCACTGGTACGATGAACCGCCGTACGAGAGTGACCCTGAAGACTTTCTGATGGGCGGTGGCGCGCCAGCGGCCACGTTTCAGAACGGGCGTGTTTGCTTCACGCTGAACCTCCGAAACGAGCCAAGAGGTGAAGGCGTAATATCCCTAAGAAGCGCGGGCGATATAAGTTTAGCGAGGACCCCTCGGAGGGGATTAATTATTCCGCAGAGTG
This sequence comes from Pheosia tremula, assembly GCA_905333125.1. NCBI lineage: Eukaryota > Metazoa > Arthropoda > Insecta > Lepidoptera > Notodontidae > Pheosia > Pheosia tremula. The sequence continues at coordinate 2,779,196 of HG995405.1, read as the reverse complement.
GGCCCTATCCGACCACCGTGATCCCCCTGCGGACTGCGAGAGATCGGGAGAGTGGGGATTACGCAGCGTCTGATATCCAATCTATTGGATCGAGACTATCCGGGATCTCTTTAGAATCAAATCGGTCGGAGCGGGACACTAGAAGAGGCTACAGGCAAATGTCCGGATACCGGATAGGAGGCGACCCTTTATCACCCGCTTCTTCAGACTATGAAGACCAGGACAGTGAAACAGATTCACAGCACATAGCCACTGTGCACAAGGTAATTGTTAGTACCATTTTATATTATGATCAATAAAATTATTTATAAAGTACATACATACATATGGCAAAAGTTCGGCAGAAAATAAATTTGCTAATCTAAATTCTTCTTTTGATTTTCGAATTCCTTGCCCAATTATTTATATATTTCAACATTCGTTCCAGTCAGCGGAAGAATGCGACGGTGTATCAAATTTAGCGGGAAAAGTACGAGGTCTTAGACAAGATGTCCAAAGAAAAATTTCAAGATTAAGACAAGAGAGAGGCCCAGAAGGCTGCGACAGGAGGACGAGCGGGGATCAAGCGTTTCCTTGCTCTAATAGTTCTTTCGAAAGTCTTCCCAGCGGATCAGGCAGTAGTGAGTGGATTTATTGAGTAATTTGTCTGTGTTAATATAAACGGTTTTGTAAATAAGTGTGTCTTTCCTTTCTTTGTAACCATAACGCCCCATGTGTTACTTACAGATTAAGCTCTTGTATTATAATTCCCATTATTATTGGCATCACGCAACTAATGCTACTAATCGCAATGCATTAATTTACTAAAATAACTAAACCTACCTATCCACAGTCGAACAAAGATGTACCCACAGGTATTCTAACATTCAATGTGTGTTGGTCGTAGACATTGAAATTTATTATCTGAGCCTAGAATATTTATGTACAGGCACACAAGCATTGGTTCGCGCCGGTAGTAATCACTCATCTCTCTCGGCAGAAGAAAACATAGAATTAAGTCCAGCCGGGCGGAGTTTACTCGTGCCGCAAATGCTGTGCCGAGCCCGAGCACTCGTCGATTGCATACCCAATATTTATGAGAAAGATGCCCTGAGATACAAGGTAAGACGGCTTAATACCGAAGCGTGCTCGCCGTTTATTACGGGAGAAAATTTCTAATAACGTATTATTTATCAACAGAAAGGAGACATCATAGAAGTGATAAACATGAACGCGTCCGGCATCTGGCGGGGTGTGCTGAATAATCAAGTTGGAAACTTCAAATTTGCGAATGTCGAAGTTCTATCTGAGAGAGAAACGGTGCGCTCGAGGTCATCTAAATGGTGCAAGAGTCGGGAACGACTCTGGGAAACGAGACCTCGGACGGTAGAAGAATTGTTGAGGAGGATAGATTTACCAGAATACACAATGGCCTTTGCAAGGAACGGCTATGAAGATATAGAACTGTTTAAAGAGATTGAACCGTCAGATTTGGATTATTTGGGAATTATGACTCCTGAGCACCGTACGCGTATTCTTGGTGCTGTTCAACTTCTTCATCAGCTTGAATGTAAGTTTCAGGAAGTTAAAAACCATTCATTAATTTTCTTTCGTTTCTTAGTTATTCATTTAACTATTATCACTCTCACAGGTGGCGAGCCTGAAGGAGATGGTGATGGTGGTGAATCAAGTTCAGAAGGAGGCGACTCTCCTTTTGGGCGACGGCAGTTTCCCCGTGACTCCGGCTGCTACGAAGCTAGCGTTGGAGTCGGAGGTGTCAGAGTCCGTACATCTCCACTTGTACACAGAGCTGACGAACCAGTACATAGACCACCAGAGCCTGCGCCTCAAGCAAAACGGTCAATTCGTAGAAGACAGCCTGATGACGCCGAATGCGATAGAATCGAGCGTTATCCTGGAACGGTAAACGAGAGAATAACAGCTCGTACTGGTGGACTTCCTGGAGGCGCAAGAGATGATACTTGTGAATCGGATCATAGACTGAACGTAGTCAAATTTGTTGCCGGCGGTGAGCCATGTGCATCTGAGAAGAGTAGTGATTCAGGGGTGAGCAGTTCGTCGTTGAGTTCAGCTCATCCCCATCGCCCCTGAGCGAGGCCTGCCGCGCCCGCGCTCGCATAGGCGCTGGCGCGGGCGCGTGCGCAGGCCGCGCCGCCCGCTCCCCCCGCCGACACTGAACCTTCCGCGCCGCCCGAATGCGAATAAACTAACCAGATTAATTAACAACAACCTTTTCAAAAATTCCAGACAGTATATTATTAAACTTATTTTTGCGTTAAATCAAACATTTGTGAGATGCACTGGCTCCGGCGGGAAATATCAATTGCTAAAATTTGAGATACTAAATGATAACAAAACCCATTGATAATATAAATTCACAAACATTTACGCTAGGCTTATAAAAAATGCTACATAAATTTACGCGCCCAGCATCCAAAGATAACCGTTGCAGATATTCGTAATTGACTATTTGCAAAACATATCAGTTCGGTGGCAGCAGCGTTCATATGCCTAATCATCGCGCAACTTGCTGTCAATTGCACTATTAGGTAAATAAGCAGCCGATTGGCTGCTTATTGACTGAAAATAGGCACGCTGTCTGGTTTGATATTTCAGTAAATTTATGAATTATATCTCATACAGATTAGCGGTGCGTCTGTTAGCGCATGTTGTTCAGGTACTCTTGCAAATTCTATCAATTTAAAAATAACTAACTACCTACATGATCACCTACCTACCTAGACGTGGAGTGTAAGTGCAGCATGACATGAGTTTCTTAGATCAATTAAATTCATAATAAGACTGACTATTTCTTTAATTTCATAAATGTTTTGGGCGGCGCGATCGTTTAGCGAGGCATAGAGATATTTTTTTTTTTATTAATTATATTATCCCTTCGAGGCGACATTTAATAAGAAGTGACAACGTACGGCAATCCTTGTTTAACATAAATATCTTCTTTGTAAGAACATTGCTAAAGACTGACCTGAGTTTCACATTCATTAAAGATTGCAGTATCTTCGAGTTTTGATGCGAACATGAGATAATACATGGTGTTTATAATAATAGTTTCCAGTGCGCTATATTATTATGGATTTAGATATTTATATAGGTTGCTTGTTACGATTTCATTGTGTAGATTATGAAATCGCTTTTATCATTCCGTTATGAATTGGAAGGCATATCATGGATGACATAATTTTATTGTAGATTTAGTTGCTTATGATTCGTTACTCTGTTTAAAATACGTGTCTTTTAGGACCCCAAGAACAGAAAGAAGACTAGAAACGTAAATAATATTTTGTGTTAGAGCCGAAAACGCTGTGCTTCTATTTTTACCTATTATGTTGCCTTTCAAGAAAAATAAAACATCTTTGTTTAAACGATTTTTGATCGTCCCGTTCATACGAGTCGATTTTTCAAACTTTCTGTGGGCTTAATATCGGTAATTCAGCTAACTATGTAATTTTGTAGTATGCGAATAATCGCATATTGTAATATTTACTTTTTCTTTACACAAGTATTTGAAACAGAGTATTGCTGAAAGGTGTTTACGACTGTATTTATAATTTGTAACGAAGGCAATAAGCAAGTTTGTATAAGTAATTGGGGCGTTAAAAGCGCAACAATCGATAGCAATAATTGTAAATACATTTATAGATAGATTAATTATTATTATACTTAAGCATATTATGTTCATAAAGAAATAATTTTCTTTTTGTAATTTTTTGAGAGAGCTTTATGCGATTTGTGCAGGATAGAAAGTAGTGGGGGTGCGGAGTGAAATTTTGAATTTCACGTACTATTTTCTTCGGCTCGTCGTATGGAAATTTAATACTTTACGATGTACGCACTTGTGACTGAGCAGACTCTTAAAAGTAACTACTGTTAAACTATTGAGCGGGAACAGAATATCTTTGCTACAGATCCATAATAATTATTTACAACATAATAGTTTTTCGTTGCCAACTCCAAAATAAAAATATATTTTTTTTTATTTCGTATTCATTTAACACTATCCTTTATCATTTTACTAAAATTATTAATCGATTCATAGACTGGATCAAAGCTTAACTAGACACTCAGTTGATCCTCTTTTAAGAGACTTGCCAAAATAACTGCGGTAAAAATAATCTCAGTCACTCGTGTCAAAGCAAACACACTTCCGACTGCCGCAGTGTTCCACTAAATGTAAATTTTGTAAAAAAAATATACCTTACACACTTTTCGACTACACTCGTGAACTAGTCCGAACTATTAAAATGTATATAGTTAACTGTTTGTTACATGTAAATTGTAGATAGTATATGTTTCTTTTGACAATTGTATATTCAATAAAATTAATTCTTTATTAAAAAAGATAATGTTAACAAAAATCAATAATTTATTTATAATCGAAATTATTTTATCGATGCTCACGTAGATTTGAACTTATCCATGGGTTTTGTGGTTATATAATGTTGTTTTAAGACTCGTGATTGTATTAAGATGTATAATTCTCAATTTACTTTTTCCTCTCTCTTCTGTTAGCATACAGTAACTGTACGTACTTTTTGTAGCCATATTTATATTTTTTTAAAGACAGACCTTATGTGTAAGTTTACAAATCTGTTTACAAACATGGATTCTAAATAAATAAATCCAAAAACTTATTTGTGTTATTACTTCAAGTTTTCTTTTTTTTTTATTACATTATAGGCAAGTATTTGATCTCGATCTCACCTGATGGTAAGTGACGATGAGATCTACGATGGAGCATACTTGCCTAGGTAGGAAGGCGGCAGTAGATAGAGACGCTACATTCACTGGGCACATGCAGCGCAGCTGATCTGACCCGCCATCCATGAATGGCAACACCGAACATCATGCCGGAACACGGCTAGGCCGCTTGGCGACATGGCTTTGTTCAGTGGGTGGTGATTAACCACGGCCGAAGCCTACCACCAGTAAAACTCATTCTCATTCTCATTCGACCCTGCATTCATTTATCCAAATAGTGTCAAAAGAAAAAATATTTTTGCCAGCAGTAAGTGGATACATAATAAAACCTCACAATTAATTTAACTCTTGAAATTTTTACTGCTACCTATAATTAAATATTGCAATATCTAAAGAGAAAAATAACAACAGGATCAATAAACTATCAGTAGACACCACAGTTATTCATAGAAATGTCGAGCTGTGTTCTAGAATTATTTATGAATAACAATAATCATAAACCAAGTCATAAGAAACGATTATAAATATCTCGTAAATCCTTAGTCTTAAGGACTAACTTGGGGCTACAATAAAACTTGTTCTAACTACAAGTTTATTGAAGGATAATATAAAACAAAATCACAGACTTAACCAATAGTTTAAGTTATTCCTACTTACAACAGCACTTTTAATAAATAAATAAACATCGCCAGACGAACACACTAACTATACGGTCCCATACTAAGCAATGCTTGTATTATTGATACCGTATAATGGACTGGTCAGAACTCAGTATAAATTACTTATAGTAGACATCCATAGCTTGAGTACAAACATTTATAAAGTTTGTTCCTACCAGGATTCGAACCCGGGACACTCGGCACAGAAAGCAGGGTATTATATTATATATTATATTTAGTATTCTTTGAACCTAAAATGCAGCGATATTTAATCCAAGCGTGACAAATTTTAATTTAATTTAAATAATATAATACCAAACGAGGGTCGCACGTTCAAGCTCCGGTTCGCACATCTGGGACTCACTGATGATTCTCACTAACTAAACGGTTAAGGAAAACGTGAGGAAGTCAACATGTCTCAGATAAACACTCGAGAGACTTACGAAGTCCGCCAATCATAAACAATCCAAATCAAATAAAACTATTTTTTAAGGATTTTATCGCGTTTATTTTCCGTTTTTACGTTCCCGACGTTTCGGCTGCTTTACAGCAACCATGGTCACGGGAGGACTGAGGTGGTTGACGTCCTGGTGTCATAGTTAGAGACGGGCTACCCTCATATTTAATAAACGCGATAAAATCCTTAAAAAATAGTTTTATTTCAATGTGTAGTATTCGCGTAAATATAAGAAATCAATAATCCAAATCAAATTCAAAACAATAGGACATTAAAATGGCTAATATATTCGTATATATACTTACCCCGAATTTATAGGTGTTTTATAACTTTATCAAACGTCATATAATACTGCGCACAAGAGTTTTGCGCTGTACTATATGACGTTTGATAATGTTATAAAACGACTACAAATTCGGTGGTTAGTTTACAGTTCCGCAAACAGCCCTACGTATTTTTTTTTCATTATAAGCAAGTATTTGATGTCGATCTCACCTGATGGTAAGTGACGATGAGATCTACGACGGAGCATACTTGCCTAGAAGGTACCTATTCACTCTCGACTTGAAAATAAACTTATTTAATATTGTACCGGAATCATAACATTAGCTTAGTAGGCGCTACTAAAGCAACAAATCCCCATCAAGTCCTACCAACACATTGAAATAAACCTGTTTCTCACAGTAAACCCATACATTATCTTCTACAAACATTCATTTATTAATGAACACTACTCAATCCAAGTCAAAGTATTCTCTTCAATTTATTGCAAATCGGTTTTTCTAGTTACACTCACCGTATCTCTTATACGATTTTAGACATTATTATAAAGGCGATAAGGTGCGTGGATATGCAAATATGTGTATAACAAGATTCACAGTTCACAGCGATAGAATAAATATTGACAATATTTCACTGTTGAGCTGTATTTTCACTGGCGTGTTTTATGTGTGAGAGGAAAATAATAATTTTACTGACACAATAATTTTACTGACACAATAATTGATTAATAATGGTACAAATTAATTTTCAAATCCTACCAGATACGATAAGAATTACATAAATAATTCATGATTTTTGCTAACCTAACTGTACAAATTTACTGAAATATTTGAAATATTACCTCTGAGGCAGGTGTCAAACAATTTATATTATTCATAACTGGTATATTCACGTCTTTCGAGGTTATTTTTTATATAATAAAGATGGTTATTAAAAAAAAAGACAAGCCCGCTGAGTTTCTCGCCGGATCTTCTCAGTTGAGGTTGCATTCCGATCCGGTTGCAGAGTTAAGAACAAAAACGTAAATGGCAATTTGTAAGTGCCCTCGTAGCCCTATACGAAATAAATGACTTGAATTTGACTTCCATTTACAAATATACATAAATATAAAAGCCTTTTGAAATTGATGCTAATAAATACAACTTCATTGGATATGTAATTAATGAATCGCAGCGATTCGCGGCAAGTGTGCAGGGTTCCCATACGCCTATAATTACACGAGTCGATGAGTTACGGCGGCTCACCGAGGTCCCCTTTATCATAAAACTGTGTCCATTTTTCAATCCTCGGGAGAATTAATCTTATTATGGGTTATCATGGGAATATCTTTTGTGCCACTTTGCTGATTTCCATAGTGACCGTTGTACCACTCGTAACTATTTCTATTTTCACTTCATAGAAGTTAAAACGCATCCTCAGTTATGTTATTAATGATAGGAAAGTATAATAAAGGTAGACTGAACTGCCTTGTTTTAAAAAATCATTTACCAATATCTACATGTACATACATACTATGAAATTAAAGTGATATTTGACGATGACTTGGTTTAGTCACTGGATCAAATTATTGTCAACTATTATTATCATTTACTAGATTGTAATGGATTAAAAAATACACCGCTCAACTCACTGCACTGGGAGACCGCGAGTTCCATTCTTGCTGGGCCAAATTTTTGGGAAGATTTTTTCAAAATTTGCCCCAATTACGACCTGGGAATAAATAACGAATTATGAACTGGGCAAGAGTACAGGATCGTTCCCAGTCCCTTGTGCTGTAACTACTCATAACGTACGACTCTTAGTTTGGAACCAGTTATTGGGTGTGTTTGTCTGAAGACATTGATTTAGTGACCATCAAAATTCATAAATTGTTTTATACATTTACTGTAACAGTAATATAATATTAAAAATTTCACACCCAACACTAAGCTTACCTTATGACTTACAATCCGACTACAAGTCACATTTAGCGACCATGACTCAAAACATCTACTATTCTAACCCTTTGTAGTACAATATGCACATTCATAATAGAGAAGGCACAGGAACCGAGTAACGACTCTAGCTACATTTACGATGCCCATAAACGTCCATTGCGAACTCTATGGCGCGAGAAGCAATGCGAATACTAAAATTTAAAATTAAACGTCACCATGCGCAGTAAATTTTTAGACAGGACGGGGTGAGTAACAATAATATGATAGTTAATATTATAAGACACTTCCACATCTACCACTCTCTACATGCTCACAAGCGATTTCTTTACTTTGTCAATTTTATTAATCCAAGATTTTTAAGGTGGAAGCTCAGGGTCAGGGCGCGAAATTCAAAATGTCAATGGTTTTTATTTTTTTACGAAAAATTTGGACATCTTTACGATGTAATTTAGTGTTTTGCGATAATAGCATTCTGCATTGGATGTCTCGATGTATTAAGTTTGCTTAAAAAAGTACCTAATCCGATACAATACCATAAGGTTTGTAAAAAACGTTACTTTTACTAACCGCGCCCTGACCCTGAGCTTCCCCCTTAAGCTTAGACTAGAATATAGTTGGTATAAAAATTATTAGTAAACATCATAAAATCCAGAACCAAGCGTACCATTGCAAGACCTCAAGACACAGTAAGCTCTTTCTGCGCAAGTAACAACTAAATATGAGGGTACCCCCGTCAAACTATGACACTAGGACGTCAACCACCTCAGTCCTCCCGTGACCATGGTTGCTGTAAAGCAGCCGAAACGTCGGGAACGTAAAATCAAAAATAAACCGCGATAAAATTCTTAAAATTAGTTTTATTTCAATAAAAATTATGTTTAGTTACCAAGTGTATACAAAGTTTTCATCTATTTATAATAACAAGGGCATTGTTCAATCACCTGAAAATGCATTTGTAATACCATTTTAAATTGATTTAAACTATAATCAGTTTGGGAGTGGTAAACATATAATCATTAATTAAACTGCCATTTATAACAAATAACTTTTCGAAAGGCCGGAACCCTTATGTTTCCCTTTTGAGGTGCGGAACCTTAAAAAGAACAAAGAAAAACACTGTCGTAGATTATTTATGCACCAAGTTGTTTCACTTATACAGTTGTCGCTGATTCTAAGGATCGTATTACGACGGTCATAAGAATACAGAAATTGCATTCCAATTTGAACCCTATTCAAGAGATAGCAGTATAGGTGGTCTGCATGCAGCGTGAAAAAAAAAAAGTTAATTACTTAGTCCATAGCTCAGTGAGATAAACACCGCTGGACACCCGCATCGCAAACTGGTGCAGTTAAAAACTCCTCTTTACTTATTTACCTTTAAGGTATATATTTAATTTGAGGATAACTTTACCTGTTGTATTTTATATAGGTGTTTTTGTTTTGTTCTTAAATACTACAGTTTCACGATACTGCATGTGCTCGGCTGGCTCAACACACTCAAAATTACTTGAACATTTTGACTAGCTGTCTTCATAACAAATACTTTGGATTTTAATAGTACATTCATTTCACTTAGTAATTTTGAATTTATAACACGTTGATTATGAAGGTTGGATACGAGTAATCCCTTATTCAGTGCACTGTAAAACATTGTACCTTTTCAAAGCAAAGTCTTACGAATTTGTACCGAATACTCCACCTACGTTGTACTGGAGAACCTGCATTACAAGTAAGACCCTTGTGAAGGTTTGTTTGAAATAAATTGCACAAACAAAATGTCTGCATGTTTACACCTTATTTACTGGGAAATGCTTGTGTAATTGCGGATCGGTGCGCGTACTCTAAGGTCGTCTAAATGGACTTACGATTGCCAGAACTTCTCTGGGAACTTGCACTTTGGAGTTGATTTACACACTTATTCCTTTACAATTTGTTTTATTGTAGTTGGTGTGTCAATCTTGCGACGTAAAAAAATATTCAATTAATTAAGTGGACATACTTGACCTAAATATTTGTACCCTTTCTTTTTATATTTAATAATCCATTTGCAAGGGCCGCTTCGTTTTCATCCTATGACGTCACATCCCGTTATAATTCGTTACCAACTCAATTGTTTTCTATTATTTATTAAACCGAAAGAAATTATTTGATTTTATATGCTGAATTCATCCCGATATTTACCTGTATTTTTTTATTTGCAATGAGTAGGTACTCAAAGTTATCAATTATGTAAACAAGAAAACAAGTAGTCATAGGGTTGCGTGCAGACCAAATGTTTACCGACGAGCCCATCCCACGTACAGACGTATCATTACACACTATTATTGTCGACATCACTGCAGGTGGTCTACAGTAATTTCCATGGCCGTTCTGAGATCTCGCTAATCGATGTTTACTTCGATAAGCCACGACGCAACCGCCAATTTGGGGTGCCTACTTGCTTCACAACTTTCAAAAGACGGCAAAATTTGCGGTTAAGTTAATGCTATGTTGAACAGTTATTAAACGCGCAATTATTTCACTTTTGTGTTTAAAATCAACGGTCATACTGCCCGTACATGAGTCGGCAGATTGATAACAAATAATAATAATAAATAATAATATCGCCAGACCAACACACCAACTATACGGCCCCACACTAAGCAATAGTATTATGTGTACCGTACAATGGATTGGGGGCGAACCCAGTATATATTACTTATATAGATATTAAACATCCATGACTTGGGGACAAACATTCGTGCTCATCACACAAAGTTTGTCCCTACCAGGATTCGAACCCGGGACCGTCGGCACAGAAAACAGGGTCACTACCAACTGTGCTAATCAATCCGACATGATTATTAAAGATTTAAGATTACTAAGCCCTAACTCTAATAGCAAAATTACGTCTATAGTTACGTTTCAGGAGTGCCAGTTAAAAGGGGTTACTGAACCTGTTTGAAAGGATTATAGTAAAAGTTTGAACCTGACCTCACCTGATGGGGGACAAAAACTGTGACCCCCAAAACAGGCGAGCCTCAGAGGGGCTTTAACTGACACATTCTCAGGCGACCGAAGCCGCACTCGCCGAGCGCTTCGCAAAAAGCCCTCTGCCCATTTAATTTTATGGCTAGGGCGGCGTGAAAACTCGCCTCTCGTATCCTCCGCTGGTCTTTTATTGTTTGTGTTTTTTCGCAACTCGACGGTATTCACGGGACGTGCGGAAAAAGAGGAGTATTCATTGTTAACGTTACGTTTCGTACGCGGCGCCTGTTACATATGTATACGGTTGTGTGTGTGTGCGATTTTAATTTGTTGCAACTTTTATCGGGGTCAGTAGTTTGAATGAGGCTTCATTGATCAGATGTAAAATCAAAAAAATAACCCATTAAAGACAAAAGGCAGCCAAAAAAAATCACATACAGCTTACATTTTTTCTAGTTTTATTTTAGGTGAAGTATTCTTTCCCAAATAATAAAAAAACAACAGATCTTTGAAAAGGAAAAAAAAACCTTAGCAAGCCAATCTTTAAAACAAATACCTTCCTTAAAAAAGGTTAGATTTCCAAGGGTTATTTTACAAATGGCCGCTACGTGAGAGTTTTCAGTAGGTCACTAGTTCCGCTCGCTTGAAGTTATGAAAAATCTGAAAGCTAGAACACCGACTGAGATAAGTAGTTAGTTATTACTTTAGCGAGCCAAGCCTGGCCAAACTCTTTATCCAGCTGGAATAAATGTAATAAGATTGTTTGTCTTAAATCCATTAATGTTATACCAAGAATTAAAGGAAATTCAACTTTAGTGTCATCTTAATTACTATTGGAAACGACGTACTTACGAAAAATTTTGAATGTAATGTAATTGTTTATACCATTGAGGGGGCTGCAGAACAAAATCGATGTCTGCGCACGCAGAACTACGGGACAGCTCAATTATATGATTTTCTAAAGGTCCGGTGATACAATTCAAAATCATCTTGTCACTTACATCACGCCAGAGGAATCGATTTACACTCCACGTTGTCGAGTGTCCATTGCCAAGGGACCCAATCGTGTAGTGACAGCGCCACGGATATTAACCACTCGATGGCTAATTGTTCCCAGTTCAATTATCGAACAACTGTCAGCGGAGTATTCAACGGACGTCGGCCCTGAAACAAGTTTAGCGATCGATTCGATTAACAATTTGTTAACTTGCTGATTGGTGTAGCCGGACCTTTGGCATTATTTCTTTTTGTCGGTAATGTGATGTAAAGCGCTTATCAATTTGTATTTGGAATATAAATCGGTACGCTGTTAGAATTCATTTGAAATTTAAATAAAATGCCTTAAATTATGTTACCTTATTTTATTTGGAAACACATCTGTTTAGTTTCGAGCTTGTTTGTATAGACTCGATGAATTTGAATTCAGAATAATTATTATGATATTATAAGTTTACCAAAATGATAATTATTCAACTAAGTGATTGCAATATACCTTACGTTCAATCAATGCATCGAGGGATGTAAACAACACTGCATCTCAAAATTAATCATCCTTGAATAATTGATGACCCCGTTCTTTACGACACGGCCTGCAAATGCGGTTACATAATAAGATTTAAAGAAATAAACAGAGACAATAACTAGAAATCTGCTTTATCGTAACTATGGATACAGAAGAACGACAACCGGTAAGACAAGTTTCAAGACATCAATCATTTTGATTACTTTGAAATAACAAACAGTATAATCTAAAGCCTTAATATTAAGCACAGCTTCATCTTAAAAAAAATCCTTTCACACTTTGACTTTATTAGATCTAAAATTTAAATTATTTTAGTTAAAATACCTCAAGAATTTAGTCTCAGGCTGCAATGTTTTGTTATACACCTATCACAATTCCAAATAGTTTCCAAGGCTCATCTTGGTCCTCTCCTGCGTCTTTGTGTGTCTCTCGAACTTCGCTAATTGGATCAAGATCCCTTGTTTTAGAAAACCTACTGTTCAATTATCTGCAACATAAAGTTTACTTTACGCTTCTCTGTAATTAAGTTTAGTTTGAAATGCTTCTGTGCAATCATTGTTTAATTCAAATTGAGTGTTATTGTTGTCTGAAACCGAAATCGGAGTTTCAAATTCAACCTCCCAAATTGCATTTGATTATTCAATTTAGCTTTTTGGGCATAGACATTTCCTCATTTTCTTTACGATGTAATTTTTTAATTTCTTATTAGTTGGCTGTCATGTTAAATATTTTTAGCAGTTTATTTATAAGTACTAAACACAAGGAGAAGTTACTATCATCTGTGTGCACTAAAAAAATAACAGTTAATTCACGTTCTCGTCTCTGTAAAGTCGTTGTGCTTTATTGATTTCTATTACCCTTCGAATGTCGGGCTCGTTGAACTATTGTTGTTGTGTTTTCATCGTGGAATTCCTGTAAGTACTATTGATTTTTAAATTGCTAGAAATTACGCGCCTTGAATACTTTGTTCGGAGTAAAAGGTTCACTGACATTTCTGAAAATGGCAACCTAGTTTGGTATTTTTTTTTAATTAAACTAGGCTGAGGTTGGGCATCAATTACCAATTGCCTTTTGTATGGCCTCAGTTGACAAAACCATTTCACTTTTAAGAAAACGTTTCTGTTAAATCAACCATATAAAAAAAAATACTGTTTGTTTATAAGTGAACGGCATAAATTCACAACGGACAACGAACAGGACATATCTTATACAAATATCAGATTACAAAAGAAGCATGTGGGTGAAATTTTCTTTAGTGGCGACCCCATTCCCGAATTGGTCAAGCCTGCTTGCTGGTCATAATGTTTATGCAAATGCATTTTAAGTTTTGCCCTTACAAGAAAAGTTAAAATCAACCGTAACCAGTTTAAATAAGGTACATCTTATAATGTTTATGTGATGTATGTTTATAAATTTACCGTATAAAAACGGCGCTTCATCCACACCTAATTATCCGAGTCCATATTCTGATTGAATTTATTTTCGTTCCGCCTGAGTTTATTATCGGAATGTATAATCGACTGGAAAAAATATCACTGTTTGATTTGCTTAAGTTGCTTGAATTTTTTTTAAATAATTCATTAATTTTATTCGTTTTATTATCATCAGTATAATATTTACCGATATTATAATTCAAATAACACATTACTAATGTGTTTGAGGATTTATTCGAATTTAAGTTGGAAAATCGAAATTAACTGACTTTTATATTAAAACTTATTTAACAGATTTTATCGCGTTTATTTTATGTTGTGTAATATTCGGGTAAATAGATGAAATTAATATACTAACTGACTAGACGTGATAAATCAACGCTAAAAAAGCTTCTGTTATCTTGGTAAAATAAAAATTTAAGCCGATGTTGAAAATTAAAATTGCGTAATAAAATTTATAACCAAAAAAACTATAAACTTGAAAGCTCGTTAATTCCTTATGAAGACCGACATTGCCGTTATAGTACCTACCCATATTTTCGTTGAGAAACATAAAATAAAAACATTATATTACTGACATTCCCCATAAAAAGTGGGCCAAACTTTTATACGGATAATCAATTATTAATCGTACATCCTTCATCCACATTAAAAAATTGACACAATTTTTTTAAGAGTTTTTTCATTAATACTAAAATTTATTATTTTTCATAAACGCAATTAACTTTTCATCGAACATGTCCGCACGTCGTTCGGCTATAACACCTGCATGCTTGTATGTCACGGCATTTAAAATATGGTCACGATTCACGCACGACACGACCGATGCGCTGCACATGTGGAATAATAAATAATTATCGTACCGCTCATTATGAGGTAATTACCATTAAACGCGCTCAATGCATTATTTATGTTTAATGATATATAAAAATGCGGGATCGGTCCGAGAACGTTGTTTTTGCAAACGTAATTCATAATTCCATTCTTGATCCGCCCCTTGATTACGTAACTTGCAATAGCCTAGCGATAGCAATAATCGCGCAATATTTGCTTTTAAATTGATAATTCGTATTACGTAGCGCTGCGACGTCATACAAATCTGCGATTTGAAAGCAATTATTGCGAGTTTATTGCTGTCGCTTTTCTTTCGCTAAACTTGATAACATACGTAATCTGGGGGCCGAACAGGTTATACATACTGATACACATAAAGCTTGCAGCAAAGATAAAATCAATAGCCTCCTTAGTCTTTCGCGAATTACAAGAAAAAGAGTAAGAAGTGTCAAGAAAAAGGCTGCGTTTATAGCAGTATTAACCCGGTTTCGTTAGTCAGTACTTGAAGATATGTCCTTCGAGATAAAATAAGGATGTTGAGGACTGTCCACTTCTTGAACGGCCAGTAAATGGGGCTTCGTGGGAGTAACGTGTTTGTTAATTACAAATGCTAATGTTAATTGGTACTTTAGATTGATTAGACAAATCTGTGAAATATCCCTATTTCAATAGGTAGGTACCGACATAATAGTTAATTAAATTAATGTCTACTTACTTACACGCAAATGCTGGAGTGGTTTTAAAATAAAGTCTCTAAATTATCTTTGTAGAAATAAATATTTTGACTGTTTGTGGGACTTACAATTCATGTCTAATAACCTCTATAGATCTACTAGGTAGATAATTTAATTATACTCGTATATGCCCTTTTGATATCGTAAATAAATATTTATGAGTCTTATTTTAATGTATCCTTTTGATCACATTGGCTCTGTATCAAAGCTTTAGCTGAATTCTATTCTCTATACACATTTGTTTCATCTGAGAAAATTCTTGTGTTATTTGAAAAATACTTCTTAAACAACGTTAAAGAATTGCATAAAACTTTTATAATATTTTCTTCGTATCTTCCAGAAGTTGTGTGAACAATAATATGTAGCTATACGCTTTCAAACCGTAATGAGTTTGAGAGTGCTCTTCCTTGTACTTATTTAGGTTGCGTATCACATATGTCATCTGGCAGTCGACGAACTTTTCTTAATAATACCTATTTACTTACATGAATATTACTTTACTGAGTGAAAGCAACGAATCTTGAATCAGGCTAAGGTATCAGTGGACATTGCTTGATGGTGACTTTTTCAAAGATAGTAGGTACTTTTAGTTTCTACTGCATTTTTTGGGTGTCGACCCGCCATCGTTACTCCTATAAGGCAGGATCTACAGCGGTGACCAATGAAAACATCGAGGTTTGACCTTCTCGGATGAGTCCCAAGAAAAAAAAAAATCTTTGAAATCTCAACGATATTAATAAAAAAAAGAGAGTTATTAGACAGACACCGTAACAGGCACGCTCTGGATATCAATGCAATGTTCTCGATAAGCATTTTATTATAAACGACTCCATAGATAAGACCGATCAACAATAAAACTTGTGCGCTAGTAATTATGATTTGTATTAAATTATCATTAATCAGTCCCAACTGGACACAAACCACAAAAAGGAATCGAATGCCACTTAATTTCTAAAAACGCAAATTCACCGTTCAATTTTTAATCACCCACATGGGTCACATCATGTTTGATATAGTTAGTTTTGTGCGCGAAGGTAGTACAGTGGGCGACAGCGGCCGCTACCGGGGTAACATATCGGCGGGCTTACCTCCGATCCCTTGACTGATTTATTGCCTGCGTAAATCTCCAATTTACACGACAATGTGTCTATGCACACGTAGTACGTAGATCGCTGCGATCTAATGGATGATAAAAGCAGAGTTGAGCTGAGTTTTCGATTCGGATTATTTGCCGTCTTTTATTAGGGTGTTGAGACGAGCAAATTTGCTATGTAAGCGATATGTATTTTGTAAAGGTTTTTAGAATATCTATTAATAACAGCATGTTAGTTACACCATTTATAACTCAAGAACAGTTGGGCCGATTTTTATTATCGTTGATCTTTTGATTCATCCTTTGCTACGAATACCAGAATAACTATTACTACATGAACAAAAAAATAAGGTAATTAATTTTCTCATACACTTGATTCTAAAGCTGTACTTGAAGTAGTTTTTTCTCGGTATTTTTGTTAAAACGCTCAAGTCAAGACTTGAGTGTTTTAAGAATCATTCTGGGGCTGGCCTTTCTGTTTAGACATATAACACTATTTTTCTGCGTTGCGTTTATATTGCTGCACAGTGCCCATGGATGTACTATAAGAGATAATACTCCCTGTCCACTTAATAACTTATTTTTTTTTTTTATGATATAATAATGCGAACACGGTGTCAAGGCAATATCACCCTTAATAGTAAAATCACCCACAATTTTACAAAAAAATTAGAAATGTGAATACAAGAATGTGTTGTCTATAAAAGAAAAAAGAGTAAACACGAACACCGAACATATAAATAAATAATCACTAAGTCTGTTTTTACATTAACACTGTACCGCGGGCCTTGGCCGTCACATTGTTTATTCAGTTCAAGACCTCTCTGCTTAATCCTTATCGACCAGTCTGCGTTCCCTGCACCTTAAGTATGATTCAGGCCGAAAAGACAACAATAGGTAACCTTATAAATAAACTGCTAAACTTAAGGGGGAAGCTCAGGGTCAGGGCGCGAAATTCAAAATGTCAATGGTTTTTATTATTTTACGAAAAATTTGGACATCTTTACGGTGTAATTTAGTGTTTTGCGATATTAACATTTTGCATTGGATGTCTCGATGTATTAAGTTTGCTTAAAAAAATACCTAAAGCGATACAACACCATAAAGTTAGTAAAAGTAGCGGTTTTTACAAACCTCATGGTATTGTATCGGATTAGGTATTTTTTTAAGCAAACTTAATACATCGAGACATCCAATGCAAAATGCTAATATCGCAAAACACTAAATTACACCGTAAAGATGTCCAAATTTTTCGTAAAAAAATAAAAACCATTAACATTTTGAATTTCGCGCCCTGACCCTGAGCTTCCACCTTAATAGGTTACCATAATAATCAAGTTTTTTTCGTTTAATCTTGTAGCGACCTCTTCAACCTCACCACTAGATATATAGATGGCGCTGCAGACGTATACAGAATAACTGAAAATTTTACATACAATGCTTTATCGCGCTATCAGAGTTTTCGGAGCAAGTAACATATATACAAGATCCCGACAATAAACGCTGAGGCATAGCTGCCGCCCCGCCAGGCATACCTGGGCTGGAAGATCTTCCCTTTTCCGCCAAAACCTAGCTAAAAACTAAATATAAGCATTCGTGTATTTAGTATTTATAACAGAATCTACTTTCAGAACCCGCGGTAGTTTAGTTTTAATAAATGTAACTTTTTTATAAACGCAAACATTTAATCTTACATAAATAAACTTGGCTTGACTTTGACTTATGACTTAGCTGGGGCATGGGAGTGTGTTAAATTCCAATTCCATACAAGCGCAAACTTAATACCACATTCAAACATTCTGATGCATCCGATTATGAAACACAAAGCCTAACACTCCCTGTGATTACTCTATATTCTATGCCTTTGGTATAAACCGCAGCCAGGATATAAGACCTCCGGTTTCTCTCTTACCTCTTTGGATTATAAAGGGTAACGGGGTGATTGAAAGCATTATCGCGGCTCAACGTAAATTGGACATGTTTACCTGAAGTGGTACCAGCACCCTTTATGCCTGAGAAATAATTTTAATAGATGTGTCTCGGGGAAAATTATAACTGTACAGTAGGATGCCAATAATGTACAGTTGTAACTGGTGGGATGGCAGTAATGAACAGTTGTTAGTAGTGGAGTGGCAGTAAGATTCAGTTGTAACTACTGGGATGGCAGTAATGTATAGTTGTAACTAGTGGGATGTCAGTAATGTACAGTTGTAATTGGTGGGATGGCAGTAATGTACAGCTGTAACTGGTGGCATGGCAGTAATGTACAGCTGTAAGTAGTGGAGTGGCAGTAATGTACAGCTGTAACTGGTGGCACGCCAGTAATGTACAGCTGTAAGTAGTGGAGTGGCAGTAATGTACAGCTGTAACTGGTGGCACGCCAGTAATGTACAGCTGTAAGTAGTGGCATGGCAGTAATGTACAGCTGTAACTGGTGGCACGGCAGTAATGTACAGCTGTAAGTAGTGGCATGGCAGTAATGTACCCTAGTGAAGGAATATATCTTACTGTAAAGTAGAACTTAGTTAAAAACATTAATAATTTAATATAATTTCTATTATACATTGATGGTGTAAATAGCCAAACCCAAATTAAAATATTAGAAAATTATATATATATATAATTTTATATATATATATATATATATATATATATATATATATATATATATATATACATTATTCTTATAATGTATTTTTATACAAGAAAAGAAGCAATGAGTTTTAAAATTATTTTTTTATTTAAAAATGTTTAGACATTTTATAGGTTCCATTAAATATGTCATGTGTGTGTGTAAGTCATACAATAAAAATACATAATAGACTCCGACATAAAGTATAATCAATGACATAATAGCGTTCCCAATAAAGAGAAGCAAATAATTTATGTATATTACCGAATTGTTCTCTAACCCTACCAAATGTCATTCCACGGATCCTAATTCCGGCACTTTATTTGCATTCGGGAGACGGGAGCCGTCATCGACCACAGTTTATGCAGGAGTGACCCATGCTTATAATAACTATGCAAATTATTCGGATATCGTTCCCAATCGGCCTTTGGTAGAGTAAATTGAATTTGTAACTCTGATTAAGCCCCCTTTGAAATTCTGATTTCATCAACGCAACGTAGGTAGATTTTTAATGAATTTTGTTTTTGAATGTGGAATTGTGTATCGGTTTACTTACAACGCATACACGCGTTCATATGTGTAGAAAAGGAATTTGCATTTTTTTAATCAATTGTTGGGTACGTTGCCTTTGGGTTGACATTTTTGTAAGCCGTCCGCTGACGTTGGTTTCTGGTTTTAATGTTCACAAAAAAAAAACAAAACTATTGTCTACTTAATAATCGATATTGAATGCAGTCCTTTCAAATTGTCAATGGCAGATAAGTAAATGTTTTAACAGGCTTTTAAGATGACAATAATGACAAACATAAAAAAAAATACAACCGAATTGAGAAACTCCTCTTTTTTGAAATCGGTTAAATATTTCTCTAAAATAACTTAATTAATAAGATTACTAGTATAATATGATACATAATTTACACATTTTGAAGTTTAAAAATCTATTGTTTAAGACCATAATATGCAAACCATTAATATGTATTTAATGGTCGAACGATACAGAATAATTTCTTGCCAAAAGTTACTTTTGTGTGCTATTTATTTATTTAAAACACAATGCATTGTAAATCAGTTTTTAATAAACCTTACTTAATATTCCATCTAGCAAACAAACAAATACAATATTCAATTTATTAAGTTAAAGCCCGGTTTTATCGCCCCAAACATAAAAAAAAATGGTATGGGCATGATCAGCCACGTGCCACCCTTCTAATATTTAATACACACTACACTATTATTCGGCGAGCATTTAGAATACATTTAGAATGTCCAATACGTTCTAAATATAAAAAAAAAAATCAACCGACTTGAGAACCTCCTCCTTTTTTTGAAGTCGGTTAAAAAGGAATGCTTTTGGTTTAAACCCTAAAACAAGTTGGAATCAAACTTTTGTGTAATTAAAAAAAATTAAAATTACGTCTATAGACTTACCAATATATCGATATAAAATAATATGTACAAATAAAATGGAAATTAAAAAAGAAGAACAACAAGACTTACTACCCACCAAATATTTACAAAAAATATTATGTACGAGTATTATTATGTCTTCATAAAATATAATTGCGAATAAAAACATAATTTTTTGTCCTATTTTGCAGTATAATTTCAATATAAAAATTTACTATTTTTCTGTTTTTTTTTATTTATTTTGACAGCAATCGTTTGTTAAGTTTATTGCTCGTATGTCCCACTATCGTCACGCACATTCCTATGCGATTATACTAATGCCGTTTTGATTAAAATGCACTGCCTTTTTCAATATTGAATTTTACGCTTTGCGTGTTCCAAAGTCCTTTGACGGGAGGAAACAAATGGATTTCTTGGTGTAGAACCGATCAACGTTCATCGTTTTAGTGCAAATGAATTGGAAGAATTTGTTGTCTAATATTACCATTTGCTATTAAATGGGGGATGTTGTTCGAAAGCCCGCTTTATTTAGTTAGATACGTACATAAGATATTTAATTTTCGAATACGACAACCTACGTTGTTATATAGTACCTACTTGTAGTTACAAATTTCGAAATCTTATTGGTTTTGTGTTTTTCATCGTAATTCTTAAAAACAAAAACAAAATCATTCTAACTTGAACGGAAAAGCTAGTTATTAAGTAGGTAAGTTACATTTTTAAATTAAGTACGATGTAGAAAACAGGCTAATAAAACTACTAGATAATAATTATAATAGTAATACCGGCTTTTAACTGTTGGGCACGGGCCTCCTATCAATGCGAGGGGGATTAGGCCATAGTCCACTACGCTGGCCCAGTGCGAGTTGGCGGACTTCACACGTCTTTCGAGGGGTTATCTCAGACATGCAGGTTTCCTCACGATGTTTTCCCTCACCGATTAGCAAGTGATAATCATGGTTCAAAATGAGATTCACACATGGAATCCAGAAATCCCAGAGATGCGATCCGGGGCTTGAACTTGCGATCCTCGTTACCGAGGCAAATGCTCTACCAACATGGCTATCATTGCTATAGACAATAATTATGAACCATTTCTTTTTTCCGTGTGTGCGAGGTAGGCTATGAGTAGATACGATTTTGTAGGATACGCCGCCTCTTTAGATATTGGACTGTAACCTAACCATAACCACTAAATAAAAAATCAATAATTTTATCGTTCTGTCAATCACACCTTTCCAAAGCATTCTTATCATTGATTTCACAAAACATCGATTATTTACATTGACAGGCCCGGTGTGCGATAGTGTCACACAAGCGGAACGTTATAATGAGCGCTTCGATACCACCCACCGTTATAACAAGCCCTCCGAGTTGATGGAAATGTAAAACAGATTTGTTAACTTAGATTTCTATATAAACTGGACGTGTTTTAAAGAATCGTTCGAGTTAGTGGAGCGATAGATTGTTTGATGATATAATTGTTTAAATTATTTCGTGGGTGCATTTTTAGTTGCTTTTTAATTCTCTTTTGTTTCGAATGTTGGCCTTTACTAGACATATTACACTTCAATTGTCTGTAATAAAATGTTTTTTTTTTTTAATAATATGTCAATAAATAAAATAGCCCCGTCAATTACACATAGGATTGTGCGAGCAGTGGGCTAATTACGATAGTCTGATTACTAGAATAGGGATCGAACCTGGAACCTCTCAGTGACGAGGGCGGCCTCTCTATTTACAAGCTAGAACATGGATTCTTTCTTAACTATTAATTCGTAATTCTCATAAAATTATTTTCTGTCCCACTAATGCAAGGGGCGTCAAAGAAACATAAATAAACTCCTGCGTTCAAAAGATCCTTTTCCAAAAATAAGCATTCTTTTTCTTCCTATTAAATAGATAGAATTCGACTCAAATCCGACTCTTAGGCTTTTCTATCATTGTGACTAAAATTTCGTCTACCAAAAACCCTCTAATTCTTATACAATCACACAAAAGTATGCCTTGTTAGTAAATAACACAGAACTTATAATCGTTTAGCAAAATAAGGAGATAATTCGAAGCGATAGCGCAACATAATCAACTCTTTGAGTCGGGTAAAGGAAGCGCTAAAGATACGAAAATGTTAATGGATACGCAAGAAATATTTAATAAAATGATATCACTTTGGTTAATGATGATAACGGTTTAAATAATAGGATAGTAGTTATTGAGATAAAATATTTATTAACTATCCCATTAAACTTTTATTTTCAACCATGATTATCACTTGCTAAACGGTGAAGGAAAATATCCTTACTACTTATAACACAGAATGCCTATTCTGCTAAAACTTATAGTCGTCTTGATGGAGTCTCATTTCAGTGTCAATGGTTGTGTGTCGTCTGGTAGAAACATCAGATAACGACTAGAATACCATTACTTACCTACATTATATTGATACACGACTGAAGTACACAATACGAAATAGCTCTATGGCAGTTGAATAGCTGGAAGTAGAAAACCGCTGGTCTTAAAAAAAACTAGTAGATTACCAAATGTCTAAAATCATTAAATCGACACTACATTAAAGACTTTGTAAATTAGCAGAATTGAGCCCAGGTCTTCATATTGCATCTGCTATAACTTTATTTATTGAAGCTCGCTCCTTTAATACTCACACAATCTTTACACTCCTCTTATATCCTTAATGCATGTGTATGTTAAATATGAATAACATAACGCGTAAAGACATCTGCTTGTACGCTGAAGGGAGGAAAGAGCAAGATTTAATATTAAATTAAGGTGTTACGTGGAAATCGAGAAAGGAGCGGAGGTGGAAATAAATCCTTGTGATATATGACGGCTCGATGTAGGAGCGTTGACAATTTTTGAGGCAACGATTTTTTTTATGTTTTTCCGTACTGTGTGTCGATGCTGTAATTTTGTTTGAAGGAACTTGGTGTATGGGGGGTTTGTTTGAGTTTCGGATTATGTTACTTCATTAGTTATCAAATACAACTAGCATCTTATTATTCATTTGCTTAACGTTTTCAATGTAAACCAAATTAGCAAGCGCATGAGAAGGCCTTTGCCTGGCGAGTTAAATAAAAAGTATTTGAGTGACGTCTAGATAATTTCAACAGTCATAACATAATTTATACAAAGTCAAAGTCAAATCATTTGTTTCGTATAGGCTTACGGAGACACTTAGAAATTATCATTAATTCGTTTTTTCCTCACTCTACAACCAGATCAGAACGCGCCCTCAACTTAGAAGATCCGACGAGAAATGCAGCGGGATCGTCTTTTATTTTTATTTTTTTAACAATCATGTTTATTAAAAAAAAATATAAGCTCCTACGTGTTGCCATGCAAGGCGCACATCTAAATGAAGCTACAAATCACATTAATAAAACAATTTGTCGAACTAAAGCCATAGCACATAAAATATTCAGTGTCAAGTAAATTTCACATCGATATTCCAATTTGGAGCGCACAAAATATAGTGAAATACAATTGCGTTGGACGCAACGGTTACGTGCCGATGTCATGAATAAAGCATTTCGCAGCAGGTTCAATTTTCCGATGCTTTACACATGCCCACCTCTAATGTCTTTTGACTGAATGTCAGAATATTAGATTATAATACGCCCTACACCACACCTACATAGGATGATTCAGAAAAGGTATACTAAGCGTGGAACCTGAGCTTTATAATCGCATCTGTAAACACGATGTGAAGTCGGACTTTTGTCGATATTATAAAATAAATGTAGCTCTCAACAAAATGATTATTGTTTTTTTTTTTGCAAACAAAATTTTTTTTTATTGAATATCCAAATTCAGACTTACCATAATGATGGTGTATACAACCCTTTCTCAAACAGCCTGTATAGCGATGAAGTTAATGTAATATTATCTGCTGTTAGATGCCATAATACAAGGTTGATGGTCCAATGATAGCAGGAAATTTGTGGGTCTATATAAGTTGGACTAGATTTTCCCAGGAGGAAAACCGCATTTGTTCCGAGCTGCAGCTTAATATTATAAATGAGAAAGAACCATTTGATCTACATGTCTTGGCTCAGCTACGAGAGATTACCTATAGTTAGTGAAAACCATTCTACCTATTCAATCACCAATTCTAATCGGACCCAAGATTTAAAAAGTCAAAAGACTGGCTGACGGGCCGAATCCTACAAAACTCAACTAACCAAAACAAACACTAAAATTTGTTTTCACAGACGTATCATGATTCAAAGCGTATTTCGTATTTATTTTCCATTTAAGCTAAAGTAAATAGAGTTGGGTATTTTTATTCCAGATCAAAAATACACCTGACTTCGTGTGTGGCGAGTGGCGCACAGGAAAAACGGATAAAACGTCGAGATGGGACTAAAAGTAAGCAGTTTTTGGGGAGATAACGTGTATATAAATGAACTAATTACTTGGGCAAAGGGAAAGCCTTTGTGAGTGATGGCACTGGAATGGAATTAAACAATTTGCGGTTCGAGTCGTACGAAATTACGAATTTCATTGG
The DNA here is from genome assembly GCA_905333125.1 of Pheosia tremula. Taxonomy (NCBI): domain Eukaryota; kingdom Metazoa; phylum Arthropoda; class Insecta; order Lepidoptera; family Notodontidae; genus Pheosia; species Pheosia tremula. The sequence continues at coordinate 2,753,995 of HG995405.1, read as the reverse complement.
GTGACCTTTGAACTTCAAGATAATTATTTAACAAGACACTTAAGTGTTTTGTTTCATAATTCTCATGAAATTCAAATACGATTGTATTTATACTTGATTAGATGGGTACATCTTCAAAATACGGATAGATTAACTTCATCATCATCATTCACCTACTGGCGTCCAGTACTGTACATAGCAATGTGTAATAAAAAAAAATGTAATAAAAAAATGTAATATGTGTATGGCTGATGATCATGCACGCCACTGAATGCAGTCTTTAAAGGTCCACATCCAGTTTTTGCAAGCAAAGTTTTGCAGGTCATAATTCGCTCTAGCTAATGTAGCATTTGCCTTGTTTGTAGTTTGCCTAGTTGTGTGCTGTTGTTGTTGTGTCCTTACTCGAGAACTCATTTACTCCAGCAGTTATCAGTTTGCACTAAGATTTACTTAGTTCCTCACTTGCAATTAGCCGCATTATCTGCTTTGACATATTAATTCTTGAACTAGATCATGAACTATAATTATACTTGCAAACAGTAGGTACTGAATTGCACCATTTTCGTTAATAACGATTAAATCATGAATTTACTTTCCCCAAAGCTCAAAGCTATCATTAGAATTCGTGATGCCAGATGTTGCATAGTTTCCCCTTAACAACGCTAATTGAGTTTAGATCCCTTATCTTAAAGTAGCTATTCTTTTTTCATTTGGTCAAAATTGTATTTGCAATAGGAATTTAATGAGACCTACGATAGCTTATTAAATTTCATGAAATCCCGTGAGTTTAGTTTTTTGGTCTGCGCGCATTATTTACAAAAAGAGTTAAAGATATTTTGCCGTCCTAAGTTATTGCCATTTTTTTTATAGTTTCACTTTTGCCGGTCACTCTTGAGCAAGTTATAATCTGAAAATTGGAAATGTGACTTGGAATCAAACCAGCACCCAATTTTTCCAAGACATGCATACATCTTGACTATCGCTACCTAGGATTTGTGTATTTATTTATTATTTTCCTCTTCCATGGATCTCTAGACAAGTTTCTGCACTATTAAATTTAATTAATACGAATAGTTCGCGAGTGTTATACGCTAATGGGATGAATACGTCTGTTTTCACAAAGGGATATAAATACACTCTGTTCAGGAGCTTCTCACGTCGAGCGAGGCTGCGGCGGTCGGGTCTATCGAACGGGCTCGTGTTCTGTTGTGTATTAATATACTTAGGTAAGTACTGTGAAGTCAAGTTATATCTATATACCTTGACACTGGCAAAAATGGTTCAATTTAATAGTCGATTACCAACCTTAGAAAATAAGAAGAAGAACTAGGATTTCTGTAAATTGAACGTATTGAAAATGCAAAGGACAATTTGGGCGTATTTCATTTCAAAACAAGTGTTCTTAGAAAACTCGTTTGTGTGTCTGTTTGTTCGATCACTATACAAGCACGGATATTACTGATCGGCTCCGTTGTATCTTGAAGCTTCTAATGTGATCCTTTTTTCAGCAGCTCAAATGCTGTCATACGATGTTGAGATTTTTTTTGTGGATTTCCGTCAGCTTTTAAGAAACACTTTATTTAAATATCCAGCGTTACAAGTTTGATGTTTTCAATATTTTTAAAGCTTTATGAACAATGTTTTGATGTTTTGGACTGTACATACTTGACTAGACACTAAAGCAATAGTAACGCAAATATGAAAGTTCCAAGCACTGAGAAACAAGGGGAATCAGGTGTCATAAATCGCTCAGGCATTTAATTGTCACCCGAATTCATTGTACCGTATCAAACGCGCACACACATTCACATACACACACATAAGAAATGTGCTAAGCTCCACCAAGCTTCTTATATTGATCTCTAGTTTTTACCTGACTTAGTCACTGGGGTGCCATTGCTCTAGTATTATATTGTAGTACTAGCTGTTGCCCGTGACTTCGTCCGCGTGGTATTTAACAAAGACAACCGTTGACAACAGCCTGCTCGCCCATTCTGATCCCGCGGGACGCATTGCAGGTTGTTACTATCAAACTTAATCAGGCGCTGCGCTGCAACATTGGTTTTAATTTTTTTCGTGAGATCCTATTTTTTTATCTAAAATAAAAGTAGCCTAAGTTACTCCTTTTACATCAGCTATCTGCCAGTTAAAGTCCCGTCAAAATCGGTCCAGCCATTTCAGAGATTACCCGGAACAAACAGACGGACAGACAGACAGACAGACAGACGGACAGACAGACAAAAAATGTAAAGAATGTTGTTTCGGTATAGGTAACGTGTATACATCCAAATGCACTTAGTAAAAAGCGGTTATTTTAATATTACAAACAGACACTCCAATTTTATTTATATGTATAGATTCTAGTATACATAAATGTTGACGACCTGATTGGCGCAGTTGGTAGTGACCCTGCGTTCTGTGCCGAGGGTCCTGGGTCAAATCCTGGCAAGGGCAAAACATTGTGTGTTTAGCACGAATGTTTGTACCCGAGCCCTGGATGTTTAATATCTTTTTTATGCTGCTGTTTATATATTATTATTGTGCATTATATCAAGTATCCATTAAGGTGCGTACTTGAATATTTAAATCTAGTAGATGAGTACGCAATTATGTCATAAAGACTTCTGGAAAAAAAACAAAGCTCATCATTCAAAACAGCGCTTGCGTTTTCTATCTTCTTGATATTTTCTAACAAAAATTATCATTATAAGCGCAAGTATATTGCATGAAAAAATCTCTAATGAACGCCAAGTCTGCCGTGCCGTTCGAGAATTTTCCGTTGGGAACAAAGAACTTACAATTTATAGAACATCTGGCCTTCCGCTTTGCGACAATGTATGCATCGCCTTCCCTCCTATCAAATATATTTCAAATTATTTTTAACTATGTTTTTTCCTGTACGTCATCGAAATTGTTCTTGTTTTAAATAACTCCTGCTTATAGTTTATGCTTTTGGTACAATGTCAATAGGTATATTATTTGTTTATAAGATATATTGTAATTTAATTTTGAGAGTAAAATTATTATGTAAGCCAGTGCCAGATTAAGCCATTTCAGGGTCTGTAGCGAATACGCAAGACCTGCAATAACTAATAAGTCGCTGTTTCAGCATTGATGTAAGCAAATGAGTCGTATAAAGAATTTTATTTTTATTAATTGTTACTCCGAATTTACTTCGTTTTTTAATGACACATTCCTACAGTTTGCAAAATATCCTGGCCAGTGTTTCAAGCCTTATTAGTTAATTTTTGACGACATATTTCTTTTTCCTATTACGTACCTACAGCTTGGAAGTCGTAACCAAGTACACTAGAAACTTGCTCCAGAAACCTACCCACCTATCTCTAACGAATGTCGTCTCAAAGATTTATTTCTCGAACCACCTATTTTATACGAGGTCTCCGTTACGTCGAGAATCTAGTTTATTTTTGACAGAATCTCTTCCACATTTGGCGAGGGATCGTCCGATAAGCGCACTAAATCCGCTCGGGTGCGATGTGTTTAATTCTGAACTAATCCTATCTATCGCTACGTTTGACGAAGGACTTTGAGATTTTTTTTATTCCAAAAGAATATGTGTGAAGGCGGAACGCTTTTATTTTTTGTGCCAGTAACTTTATCTTTTATATTTCAGAATGTATATGAGTTATGTAATGACTAATGAGCATTATTTCTTAAAAGAACCTTTTACTGATTTCTTTGCGGATAACAACAGCATAGTTGATTACAGAGAATATTAAGTAATTACTTATGTACGAAGTAGATATGAAGTAGAAATTGATATATAGGTTATCAGAGAAAAAAATACTGGATGAGCTAAGTAGGTAGTAATATTGTTATATTTTGTAAGCCAAACAGTTAAATAAAATAAAAGCAACAACAATAAGGGAAAAAATATAATTAATGTGATTATTATATTTATATTATACCTATATCATACTCAGTTAAAGTGACGCAGATGTGAACTAGTCATGAATAGGACTAAAAGTGTAAGTGTAACCCCCAAATCTGAAGAAAGTAAACTTCACAGTGGCGTCACAAAGCACTTCGCTTATGTTCAAGATATTTCCTTAACTTATGTTATTTACAAAATACAAACACGGAGGGTTCAATAGAATTTCAATTAATGTGAAGGCACATACAAAAGGTTAGCCCAATGCATATATTTTTTAGTTTACGTTTGTTGGCAGACATCTTGGAAAACTTTTTCAATTATCATGTCGCATGATGAATGGGCCCTGTAGGGCTCGTAGCTGGGGTGGCGTGCATCCAACGGCTGCATGGATCGCTGCCCACCGGTGGTATCCGTACGAATAGCTGTTATAGGAACGTGAATTTGAAAAAAAAAACGAGAACCGGCTTTAATAATTCGGTACATTAGTCATTTAGAAATAATTTTCTATTATTTGGAGTCGATGTCATTCCAAGTTTTCTGACTTTCCTATGATTTAGGTACATATTTTTTCCCCTATCCAGTATACCCCGCTGGAGTTGTCCCCTAGTGAAGTGAAATAAAATTGGATCACCAATACCGGGCATATATGCAGTAACGTACATAGAATTAAAAAAATACAACCGAATTGAGAACCTTCTAATCTTAATCCTTTTTGAAGTCGGTAAAAAATAACAACACATGTCGTATACCTCCATTTTTAAGTTGGTTTAAAAAAAATGTAAGCCATCTTTAACAAGCTATTTGTTAAACTTTCAGTTAATTTTCCATGGGTTTCCCTATATGTCACTTGGTATTGAAATTTATTTTTAATTACGATTTTGTTTTTAACCCTTAATAGCCTAGCGTTTCAATTTTGATACCATTCTTTTAAGCCGAATGTTCACATTACTATTAGTTTTTTTTTATAGGTTGGCTGTACGTATTTTACTGTTGTATAATATTCTTTCCAACGAAATTAAAAAAAAGCAAATGTCATTATTATTAAACACAGTAACATTAAACACAGTAATATTAAAAATAAATCACTTTCGTAAATCAAGCTACTAATGGTTAAATAGTACTGTATTTCTATACTATAATATATCTACTTTCGTTTCTAGTTATCATCATCCTCACCCTCAAATATACAATCAGTCCCTCAAGGATTTATAAGAACATTTGGATTGCTACTATAGATATTTTTACACAGAAAAACGGAGGGCGCCTAAGCTGATTCCGTTCCACAATCGGCTTGTGTTTTCTATCTCTTTTTGTCTTTAAATTGTTTCATTAATCTTTCGCTTTTACTGTTTGAGTGCCTCTTTATTATACCTGTCTAAACACAAGCCCTTTAATTCCGATGTGCAGTAAGGGTATTTTTTTAAACCTGTGGTTTGTTGACATAAATCCGGCTCAAAGGACCGTGACCCCTTGCACCGAAAGGATGCAAAAAGGACTTAGTTGTTTGTGTTTAATTTTGACTCGGGGGCTATTTGAGTCACATTCGAGTATAAATAAGTAAACGTATCTTATATATAATTCCAGCCCTTTTAATGTCCCACTGCTGGGCACGGGCCTCCCCTCAATGGGAGGGGGATAAGGCCATAGTCCACCACTCTGGCCCAGTGCGAATTGGCGGACTTCACACATCTTTCGAGGGGTTCTCTCAGACATGCAGGTTTCCTCACGATGTTTTCCTTCACCGTTTAGCAAGTGATAATCATGGTTGAAAATGAGATTCGCACATGAAAAATCCCAGAGGTGCGAGCCGGGGTTTGAACCTGCAATCCTCGTTACCGAGGCAAGCGTTCTACCAACTTGGCTATCACTGCTAATAACGTATCTTATATAAATAACATAATTCAGAAATCGTATACTACGCCTTAAATCTGCGCTTCCTTAGCGATGCTGTAACCATTATGTGAAGACAGAATTTCTCAACATTTAAAAAAATAATTAAAAAAATCACTTTGCGATTTGGTGAGGAAACCAAATTTTGGACATATCGACATATTTAAATTCTGTCATTGCATAATGTTTACACATGCGCTAATGAAGCGCGAGCTCAAAGCTTAGTATACCCTTTCTGAAGCATTCTATATAATGGTAACAGAAATTTCAGAGCACTAGAGCCATTTTTAACAATGCCAAGAAATCTCGGCATCGACGTTGTCAATAACAATAGCTACACTTTGTCTTGTTACGTGTGCAATCCAAAATCGCCTTTCGTAACACACCAATTCTGTTCACCAAACGAGCTGTGATAGCATGCTAGGCACGTACACGTCCGACGCGAGCCGCAGTCTAGAACTTTCTGCGGTCGGTAGTCTGTGACGTATTATCTATCGTTTTAAAAAAAAATATGTCTATAAATGTTAAGGCCGGTGACTTTTGAATTATAGAGTTTTTTTTTTTTTTTTAATGTACCAAGATTGATATCGCAAGAAAATTCTAGAATACGTACTATAATAATAAATAAATAATAAATATCGCCATACGAACACACCAACTATACGGTCCCACTTTAAGTTTAACGTTTGTGTTATGGGTACCGTACAATGGACTGAGGGCGAACTCAGTATATAATACTTATATACATATTAAACATCCATGACTCGGGTACAAACATTCATGCTCATCACACAAAGCTGGTGTCCCTACTAGGATTCGAACCCGGGACCCTCGGCGCAGAAGGCAGAGTCACTACCACTGCGCTAATCAGGCCGTCAGCCTATTACTATTATAGTACAAGCATTATTTTATCTATGCATAACTAACCAATGGAATGCTGACCCTTAAGATAAAGCTACACCTTAATAATTATGCAAGGATAGGGATTGGATAAATTTTTAAGATTTAAGTATAACGAACATTTAACCCTAAGTTAGAACTTATTAATCTGCGATGTTTTGCCATCGGCAATATTAGCACGTTTATTATTTTTCAAAGGCTATAATTTATATAAAAACTACTATTATTAACAACACGTCAATCAATATAAAGACATTATAATTGTTCTTTTTTCTACCCTCTACTAGTGTTGGCCACGAAAGTGCGCGTGCCACGTCGTCGTGGACTTATCGCGTTAAACCGAACGCGCCGCGCGCCTGTCACTGGCCGTCACACAACCCCACGCTAGCGTTGATCGTTTAAGCTATAGTGCACACTGGGCGAGTTGTTAGCCACAACTATTTTGTGACTTATCGGTCTAAAAAAAATATTTTTTTTTGTTATCTGCCCTCAGGCTGGATTTGACAAGAGACTAAAACACCCTATTTTATTTTAAAACCTTTTAACTAAAATTATAACAAAATTACGAGACAAAACTGTGATGTGTTCATTTTTGTGATGAATTGCTTATAATTATGTACAGTAATAATCTGACAGCGATCATTTACCGTTACCATATTTATCCTAATAGCGCGATGAAATGCGTAGTGATTTTTACACTAAAAACCACAATCAAAAATGTTTAACATGAACTACGAGTACAGCTAAAACCTCTGTTTCACAAATTACATGTTATGGCGTGATTGTGGACCTAGGTTCATAATAGGTTTAAACAATCGTTTAAGTAGTTGTTAGCAGAGTTGGTAACACATGGAACGGATGGGTAATACATAAAAGCCTGCAATAGGTCTGATAAAGTAGGTACAATAATTGTCATTTGTGGCATTAGCAACAATTTGTGGCAATGGAGTGACATAATGTGCGGCAACGCTTAAATGGAATAACATTTAAACACGGAACGCGTGATAACGTTTTTCAACATTCGAATTGAAGTTAGAATGTTGAACAGACACAGAAATTTGAATGAAAATTAAAAAGTTAATAAAAGGTTCAACAAACGTGACGTAATATTTTAAGATATTATGAATTGGAATTCATATTTGGAATAAGAATGGTTGGTTCTTGTTTATTATTTGTTATACTTTTTAAACTTGTCAGTATATAGTACTTCTATTATACTTTTTTATTTTTCTATTTGTAAATATTTAGTGAGATGTAAAACTAATAAATATTATAGTTGTTTAATTTCAAATTAAGAATTTGTTTTGATCTTTTATGCCCACGGGATTTTTTCCGGGAAGTTTCTTGACAATTGAATATTTCTACCTATTCTTTTACAGTGTAGTATGATAAATCAATAATTCAACGGCCCAATTTTTTAGCTTTCATTAGTTAAGATATTTTATTTATAACCTATTTTTACGCACATACAAGCAAACACATTTAATCCGAAATCCTCGAGGGAATGGAACTCCCTTAAAACTATTTGTATGTTTTAAACTTGTGTAAAGCCAATGTAAGTTCACAACAAAGCACTAACTTGTGCATATCCGTAGCTTACTTTCTTTATTAGTTTAAATTTCCCAACTGCATATGCTAGCCGGTACTAACTTTGTTCTTGTTACAACCGTATACAGTTTTAACTAGTGCTTTGCACACAGTAAAAAAAATGGGATTTGTAAATATACGAAAGTAAGAGTTAATTTTAAGTTGAACATAGTGTTTGGCTGTTAGATACACGACTGTAAAATTATAATGGATTTCCCTATTACAAATAATGTAGCCTGTAATAGCGTAAAATTTGCTGTTAGTAGTTTTCCCGAGTAATTAGTTTGTTAGTTGAAATCTAAATTTCAACCTTATGCACTCTTAATATTTAATAATTTCACGATTAATAAATGACCAAACTCGTATTTAATTGACTAAGCATTTAAAATAAACTTTATTATTATATTCCCAGATACTTGACATCCAATTGGATGAACATTTTTCGACTATAACTACCGAATCAATCTAACAGCATCGATGCAAAAAAGTGAATAAAATGAGAAAATAAAACACGTTTTTCCAACTTTTCAACCCAAATAACCGACCTCAATCAGGTCAAGAGGTTAAAAGTGGATTTAAAATTTTGTGAGAGCAGATTTTAAACGGAGATCAACGTAAAGCCGGTCCATAAATAACGCTTAGTGAAGTCATCAAAAGGGTAGCTTCGCTCAGGGCGAACCGTGTCATGTAAACCTACCATCAATCTTGAGGTGGTCACCGGCTGCACGCATAGCATAGGTACTATAAGGTCGGTGCAGAGTGCTTAAAATGTAGCGTTTTATTTAATTTTCTGTTAAAGTTTTTTTTGTCCTAGGTTGATTTTTTTTTCTTATCCACCAAACGTAGCTTAATACTAACACTTTACTAGTCGGGTATTACACGCTCAGTCTCACATCAGTCTGGCCCATCAGTCTTGTCAAACTGATTTCAGACTTACCGTCTGAGACTCATGGACTGAAACCCCAGACGGACGGGTTTTAACGAACAATAGAACACACTATACGGTCCCACACTAAGCAACGCTTGTATTATGGGTACCGTACAATGGACTGAGGGCGAACTCAGTATAAAATACTTATATAGATAATGAACATCCATGACTCGGGTACAAACGTTCGTGCTAATCACACAAAGTTTGTCCCAATCAGGATTCGAACCCAGGACTCGCAGGACAGACCCTATTTTCTGTTCTGCGAGTCCCTATTGCGAGTCAGTACCCACTGAGCTAATGAGGTCAGTGTGATTATGCCCAAAATGATGAGGAATAAAGGCTGGGCGATAGATATTGTTATTCGTAGAAATATATACTAGTTTGGTCCATAGAATCCATATTATTATTTTTGGGGTCGAGTCACCTTCGTCCGTAAGAGAATTAAGTACCCTCGAGATACCCTACACGTGACCCTGTGTGGTGCCAACCAGGTGACAACTCTACTGGTGGTAGGCTTCGGCCGTAGCTAGTCACCACCCACTGAACAAAGCCATGTCGCCAAGCGGCCTAGCCGTGTTCCGGCATGATGTTCGGTGTTGCCATTCATGGATGGCGGGTCAGATCAGTTGCGCTGCATGTGCCTCTATCTACTGCCGCCTTCCTACCTAGGCAAGTATGCTCCATCGGAGATCTCATCGTCACTTACCATCAGGTGAGATCGAGATCAAATACTTGCCTCTAATGTAATAATAAAAAAAAAAAAAAATTCAAAGATCAATATACACCCGCTCCCCGCTCCGCTACCGTCAACTCCTATCCACCAACAACGCTTCCTCGTCAAGGGCTCGAAAGGCTTTGTCTCGCGTCTAGACTCGTAATCCATTATTATGGACGCCTTCAGACCAGGAAGTGGGGAAGGCGCGATTCTTCTATACGCGACAGTTAGCATACTTACAGCTCTGATAAATGTTGTGCCCTTATTCTTCGTTATCGCGCCAACGAGACGTAAATGGAGCTGTTGCATTTTTCTTTGGAGTAAAAGAATAGAGGGAACGCAAAGTGTTTCTTTTTTTGGGTAGAGCACGTAATGGATTCTATTTGATGGTATTTTTTATGGAAATTTATTTGATTTAATAATTTGCAGCTGTAGAGTACCATGTTTCAGTTTTGTTTTTACAATTTAACTACCGAGGCACTTTTGTCTCATCTATCTCAAAAAAAAAACATAAATATTTACAAGTTTTTATCTGTATCAATATCTCGGGATCTACTGATCTGATTCTGAATATTCTTTCTTGTAAGGACCCATATTATCCCTGAATGCTATAGTCTGTGTTTCATCGTGATGCCGCGGACGGAGCCGCAGGCAGTAGCTAGTTTACTATACTTAGGTTTAATACACTTATAGTATGTGAAATCTTGTGAGCGGTAATTTACTTATAAAATTAACATCTTCTAAAGAATCTCGTGTTTTATTGTGTGTCCTCAATTTATCTATTACGTGAGAATTTTCTTTTTTTAGACAGTATCAAAAAACAAATTAGTTTTTTTTTAAATAACCAAATATGAGCCCTCATTGTTCCATCGTTCATTCCAATAACAATGGAAAAATTTAAAGCAATCGAGGGGCGCATATAGGGCCCCATTTCAATGGACCTTTTTACTGCACAATATCAGGGACTTGTTTTGCTTAAGCCGCCATTAGTCCGTCTAATAACTGCACGGGGCCCCTTTGTTGGGGTCTCAGCCCTTTACAACTATCACCTGATCAAATTATTATACATAACTCGAGTTATTGTCGACTGAATTGGCCATTATAAAGTAATTTGGTTTGTTTAAAGACAACTTTTCGGTGGCGTTTCGGTGGGTCTTTTTTTATAAGGGGACGCTATAATTTATCTCTCAGAGTGATAGAAATTTCCCTAATGGATATTGTTCACGAGACTGAGTGGACTATTTTTATGGGTATTACGTGTACATGTTACTAGTCAGGAAGTTTCAAGGGGTAGATAAGAACATTAGTGTATCTATTGATTAGTTTTTTGAATTTTATCTATAAGTGTAATGGATTTGGAGTAGAGAATTATTAAACCAATAATAAACGTACTGATTGGAAAATAGATGATGTTATAACCGTTGCGGCTTTTGCTTCATTAATATTGAATAACGTTTGTTCAATACTTTAATACGTTGTGCTTTGTAAAGATGGGCATTTTTTAATTCAGATTCCATACAGATATGGTATATAATTTTAATGATTGATTGCCATTTTGTATGAAATCTACAAACATAATTCTAAATTTCGCCAATATTTTCAATTTTATGTTGTAGTCGTGAAGAAAATATTTAGGATTTTTTTATAAAGAAAATACAAATGCAATTCACAGCATCATTTCGCACGTCCAAAGAATATGATAAAGCAAACAATTTATTTCCACTATACGTTAAGGCTGCATCTCACGTACAATGTCTAATATAAGCAGTATAGATGTGCCTCACGTAGACAACTAATTTAACACATTGTCAAGTGACTCCCCTCACACTGAGATAGTGCATGGTACTTCATTTCTGAGAAATTGAAACATACCTATTGTGAAGTAAGTAAAACTCTGAAAGCAAACGATTCTAGGCATCAAAACAATTAGAGAGTTTACATCGGATTGCGAATTAAATTCCAATGTTATGTTAGTAAGGAAAATTGAACATGCAATTCCTGAATTGATTTCTTACAATTACGCGAATACTACACATCTATATAAAACTAATTTTACAGATTTTATCGCGTAAATACGAGGGTACCCGAGTTCAAACTACGACCTTAGGACAACTAAGTCCTCCCGTGACCATGGTTGCTGTAAAGCAGCCGAAACGTCGGGAACGTAAAAACATAATATACACGCGATAAAATTTGTAAAATTAGTTTTATTTCAATGCATTTCTTGCAGAAGGGTAGCTATGCTTTTGATGCGATAATCAACTACGCATCCATGTTTTTCACTGATGTTACTATTGTTTATTGTCAACATATTCGTCACCTACAACTTTTATGTCTACGTCTGATAACGATCAAAGTATATAGCTTTCGTTGGTTCGTGAAATTTTTCAATTGCCTCATCAGACATGCCGACATAATTATAATACCTCAGATAGAATCAAATACCTCAGTTTACTCCCACAGTTGTAATGAACTGCGTGCATCTCACCTTGGAGGGTAATTCCCAAGTCCGACCACGTCTTTGTAGGGAAAAGACAGTGGGGTCACCCTTCAGCGCGTGTGAGCCCTAAGATTGTGCGTGCAGGCTTCATAAAAACAATCAAGGTCGTGGAACACCTATGTTATTCGTTTTAAGTTTTTTTAATGGTATTCGTTTCACTGGAGGGACTATTAGTAAATTGAATAAAAAAAATATTATAGGATTATTTGATTACTATTTCAATTTGATTTCTTTTCGCTAAATTTGTGCTTTCAGTAGGCCGGCTAACTCGTGTATTTATCAATGTTATTTTAGGTCTACTACTTTCCTTTCAAATCTACTCGTTAATTGTACCTAAAATTTGATCGGTCAGCAATATCGTCAACTACAATACTTCTACAGGCTTTGCCACGTCCGAATGTTAGCATAGCAACATTTTAGCCTCCCGCTACACCGGCACAATTAACCATAAGTATTAATACTGTTTCCCCCAATGTTTCCGCGCTATTTCGCCTCCGCTTATTGCGTGGGGTGTCGGCCGTGCTATTTTATTGGCACCGATTGTATGTAGGCCTGTGTACTTTGCGACACTTTCTCCTTTATGAATGTTATGGTTTATTACTCCCTCCCCTTGCTGTAGTTGTCTATACTACGAAGTGTTAGTGTTTCTGAGAGTAATTGGTGCCGCGGTTGCTACTTGCCGCCCCCAACGGTTGGTGAACAAACATCTATGACTTCGCACTTTAATAATGGAAACGCATCGGGTTGAATGGGCATTTCTATTGCTTATGCAAGGAAAAAATAATGAGAAGTCGCTATACGAATTTATTTTCTATAAGTTTTACACAAAAATAGAGCCCGTTACTTCCAATAGCAGTAGACAATATTTTTTAATTATATCCAAATGTTAAATAGGATAAATTGCCACGAGAGTACCGGATTGTATTTTTCTTCAAAGTAATCCGGTTCAATTTCTGAATAATATATGAATTTATTGGAAATCTATGATTTCATTTTTTCATATCTCTAAAATCGACAACACGGTTCGTTAGAACATATTTTTCTGTCTTAAAAAAAAAATCTGTCTGTACTGACCTATCTCGATGTTACACCCTGTATAATATGAAGATCAAGTACTTAAGACAAGAATGAGAATCTGGGTATATCTCATAACAGACAAACTATTCAGACATCTTTCACCAACATGACATTTCATAATGCAATCAAAATCTAAAATTAACCTAGCCATATCGGCATCCATCTCATGATTAAAGTTCCGTCTGAAGAAAACGGTAAGGAACGCGGGACGGTCTGCGGTCATAGTGTATACACACTCGTGGTATGTACCTCAATGTGCTTCATTAGGCACGTACTGACTAACCACGCTGCCTCTCGAAGCTGGTTCGGGTATACGCTGTGGCACCTTTCATTTTAATCCAAACATGAGTTCACGCGATGTTAACATTAACAGTCGGAGTGACAGCAAGGCGAATGAGAGTGAGTGTGGCAACTGGTGGTAGGCTTCGGCCGTGGTTAGTCACCACCCACTGAACAAAGCCATGTCGCCAAGCGGCCTAGCCGTGTTCCGGCATGATGTTCGGTGTTACCATTCATGGATGGCGGGTCAGATCAGCTGCGCTGCATGAGCCTAGTGAATGTAGCGTCTCGATCTACTGCCGCCTTCCTACCTAAGCAAGTATGCTCCATCGTAGATCTCATCGTCACTTACCATCAGGTGAGATCGAGATCAAATACTTGCCTATAATGTAATAAAAAAAAAAGAGTGAACAGCGGACGAAGGCGGCAGCGCGAGCATGTGCCCGACTAAGCGAGGCAAAGCAGCTCCGCGAGGCTGCGCGTTTAGTAAGTACGCGGCTATTGAGGCACTCAATCGGCCATCAGCCTAATTGATCACAACGATGGGGCACCTTTTGCAGCCGTTTGGGCTGGTTAAACGCTTACTTGGGCGTTTCCTGATTAATCAATGGGGATGTAATTGCGACTTGTTGGTTTGGGCGCGTTTATTTGCTCTCTAATCGTATTGCGTCAAATTGTAGTACAGGAAAATAACATTTTCTTATACGGGTAAAGGGAAAATATAGTTGTTCTTATTTAATCTTTTACTAAATAAAACAAAAAAAAAATTCTGGTTTATGAATTGTCTTCTCTTTTCAAAATGTAATTCATCTAGAACCTATTAACTAAAATGTAATGTGTTGTGTGCGAGTCACTAGTACGAGTATAGTCGCAAATCCATTTCTTGAACTACGAGCGATTGTACGAGTACATTACATTAGTTAACTTCATGTTTAGGTATAGTACTCTAATATCTAGATACATTTCGAAAACGAAGCATTGGCAATCAGCCCAAAATGATCAAACATAACTGCCCCATATCGGAATCCCATAAACATTATAGCTCAACAATAACAAACACGATAAATAAAGGCAACATATTCGGACCAACAACTATTATCACAAATAATTTATTCGACCCAAATCCAAATGGACTAACGACCGAGCCGGAGTTGTGATCAATTATCCGGCTCCGTACAATTATCAGAGCAGCCCATCTCGCTCATGAATGGTATCACTGCATGGTATCGCTCTTAATACTTAATAGATCATCAACGTTATGAATCCAGAATTAGTTTGTTGTAGCACTGTTACGTAACCTTTTTTTTTTTTTTTTTTGTTGACGGGGGGGAAATCTTCTATAGATACCCGGCCTCTGTGTGGGAGAGGGCCGGGTTATGTGGGATTCTTACCCACTAAAACCCCCCCGGTGGCCGCCTTCGACACATGTTGGAGGGGCTCCGGGATCTCCAAACGGAACGCACCGGTGCCCCTCTTGTGCCTCGCCCCCTTATGGGGGCCCGTCTCGGGGAGCAGATGTTTGCTCCCCCTGCGCCCTCGCTGCGCACGGCGGCGGGGAGCCACGTCCGCCGCCGTCCTCCTCAGGAGTTGTCATCGTCACCGGACGCCCGGGGCCCACACCCCAGTCGTCCTCGACCCCGAGGGTAGCCCGTTATTTAAGGCCCTGGGCATCAGGGCCGACTGTTACGTAACCTAGTCACTAGCGAACCAATGAATACTTCAAAATACATAGAGAAATGCAATGAAGTAATTATATATTTTTTTTATAATTCTGAGTTGAACTGTGTTATCCAAGGTGATCCAAGTTAGTTGCCACAGTAGGTAGTATGCCATGTGCGATCCTGTAGCGCCCCACTCAAAGGCGGTTAAGGCGGACCGTGGAGTTTTAGTGGGTATACCGGCACTCTGCCGGGGAGTCCCACATACCCTTCTCGTCCCCCCGGGCGGGAGGAGACGCGTAACGCATTTCTCGTTAGAAAAAAAAAAAAGGTGATCCAAGTTGCCAGCAACAATTACAGGTATGTTCCATCAAGCTAAGGAAACCTTCATTTACTATATAAGGTGTAACAAAAGTAGTGTAAAATATTTATTTATTTATTTATTTGAACACATAAGTCGGTAAGTTTGGACCACGTTGGTGTATAAAATAATCTTATAAATGAAGTTTGATTGTTTTTAAACAAGGCGTACCACTAGCGTTTGGCCATGCGTTCACTACAAGGGTGTAATATTTTAATGTATTACACTAATATTGTAACACCTTATATAGGTAGTACTATATGGTTTATAATTGTATTCCTATGCTTCTTAATAACAGCTCTCTTTTAACGTATTCCATTCCTTTACGCGTCTACTTTCTTTGAGCCAATGTTAAACCATCTAGTTCCATAGATACCTAGATCCATCTTGTTAGTTGCCCGTCCAAGTTTCTGCTATATATATTACCCTACAATCTAAAACTACCTTCAAAAATCGTATATAAGGGTTACCTACGGATATGTCTCCGTACCTAACACGCCCAATTACGAAAGTGTCCTAATCCGGTATAGTCGGGCACTCTGCAGACAGGCCGACACGCCTTGGCCGGACTTAATTGCTGTTATCCACTATCTTATCAAGTGGATTACTATAGTTACATGTGTGATTTATGCACTGGCTACGTGTTAATGCGAGTTGGTAAAGGCAGCGATGTTAATCTTGCGCAAAAGCGGTAGGATTTATATGAGGATTGGGATTATTGTTATTCAAACAAGATTGTTGGGAGTCTCGATCAGATTTTCTGAAAGGGATGGTATTTACAATGATTAGCGTATGTTAGGCATTTAAAAAAATTATGCGGAATCAGAATTAATTGTTTTAATATTCCAAAATTCCTGCCATACATGTTTAACTGTGAATAACATTTTCCACTACTATTATTACTTGTTATAAATAGAGAAAAAAATATAGAGAGAAAACCTCCTTATCGGACTTTATGGCGGGAAGTTGAACCGTGATGTTGTCATTTTTTTTATATTTTCCATAAAACGTGTTTCTCTGATGAATAATGTGTAATATTAGTGGAATATTATCCATTGTATGTTCGGAAACGTGCACAAGTGAAATGAATTGAAATATAACAGTATAACACAACTTTCAAGTTCTCCCAAGATGTTCTGTAAATTTTCAGTTAAATATCCACAACTTTACTGATAGGGGTGGGCTGGATTCATTTCATCATCGTAATCATCGACATTCTCATTATCATCAGGGGTACTTATAATATTATAACAATTATCAAGATATACTGGACACTAGCAAAAAAAGCACTATTTTGTAGCCAATCGCCAACTTAAAAAAAAGAAGAAGAACCTCCTTATCTCAGACAGCCTAACCTCAAAAGCGAATACACTCTGGCAAGTAAATATAGGAAAAGGTCACTCGTGCGTAACCCCAACCAAACGTTTTCAGTAATGTGACTGACCCAATTCTACGAATCCGAGGCCAGGCAGTTGCAAATGACCAATAGCCACGCCTGAACTCAACCCAGCGATGCCTGATACCCACTATCGCTTATTTAGCTACTTACTCAATATGCTTGATTATCGCTGTGTCAGTCAGCCAGAAAAAGCTGTGGAAGCCAGTTATTTTGCTACATATATCTATTTGATGTTATTATTTGACGGCCTGATTAGTGCAGTTGGTGGTGACCCTGCTTTCTGTGCCGAGGGTCCCGGGTTCGAATCCTGGTAACGACAAACTTTAAGTGATGAGCACGAATGTTTGTACCCAAGTTTAAGATATATATAAGATATATATACTGGGTTCGCCTTCACTCCATTGCTTGGTACCCATAATACAAGCGTTGCTTAGTGTGGGACCGTATAGTTGGTGTGTTCATCTGGTGATATTTATTTATTCTATAAATCAATTATGATATTGATAATTATATTATTTAAGTAATAATTTTAAAATGATAATTATAGAAATTCCAAAATAATTAGACCTACACATCATGTGTATAATTACAATCGTTACATTGATTTCTATTTTAAAATTAACATTTAAGTAAATTAGAGTAATCGGAAACTGTAATTGTTATTTAAAATGATATTACAGCACTAAAGCCTGCATAACATCTGCAACAAACAACTCACTATCGAGTGCAAATGCACTCAATAAACACATTTGTTTTCCCAGTCATCACATTTTATACATCTGCGTAAGCATATCGATTGGCCCCGTATCGCCTCCATAAATAGGAATGCCTGACAAATGGCAGGCCCCATCTGATATATTGACGTGTTGATATGCACTGCCGAGGGGACGATTTTCGACTTCATTGACATAAATCCCGTTTTCAAGAATATATTGGGTTTTATAGACAAACAGACTGCTAGTATTTGTATGGATTTTATTGTTTTTGTAAGGGGAGTTCAGGGTGACGTTGTTGACATGCATTATTATTATGTGTCAATGTATGGGGTTAAGAATTGATTGGCTGTGTACTGACCCATAACTGCGTACTGACCGGCCGTGTAACCATGGCTCGCTAGTTGGAGTCCGTGCCGCGCGGGTTCGAGCAATCGGTATAGTAAACAGGAATGGCAAATGTCGTTGCATAATTAATATGCTTAAGAAAGCATGCTATATTGTGGCGTCGCGCTATCGCTGTCATTCTTATTTATACAGCCTGTGGTGTGAGCGGGCACAACACACGCTTAACGTTAACTAGGCTACGTAAAAAAGGTTTGCTGACAACTTCGCAAATAACAGATGACATCGCTTGAGAGCGGTAGCGCGAGCATTAATTTGTCTGAAGCGAGGCACGCCAGGCTCAACGAGCCAAAAAGGCCTTGAGAGGCGGCTTCATGTGTACACGTACTTATTAAGGTTGATTTAAGCTTGTCCCAAGAAATATAAGTTGATATACATAACATTTGTAAATTATATTGTTAATTGGTAACGAAGATTTATAAGTAAAAAATCGATTAAATTTACTAAGATATCTTAGGATCCCAGAAAAAATCACACTGACAAATTAAACCTAAATTAAATTAATTCGTTGTAAAGGTACTCCTAAAAAGGTATATTCAGCAGCTGCACGTGTTTTTATTTTTTATGACACATCAAAAGAAAGTGATACCACGTAATTTTATGGTAATGGAGGGGTGGTCCACACGGAGGCTTTTAAATTTACGGTCTAAGCGCTGTGATGAGAGCAATGTTTTATGGCTGGCAACATTTAAACTCATATGCGAGCTAATATAGGTTATAAGATTACGGCTTGAATACCTTAAGGGGTGCAGATAAGGCTCCTAAAACTTGGAAGTCGTTACTGAGGCGTCGTCGCAATGAAATCTAGTCGAAACTTTGTGTGGTTTTAAGACATTTATTTGTGTCTCCGAGCGAAACGATCTTTCCTTGATGTATAAAATGTGTGATAGCTATCTTGAAATGTAAATAGAAATGGTTAAGTTCCAATATTCTGAAGAAACGCAGGATGAAAGATTTAATATCTATGTTGCGATGAATAAGCTTTGTATTAAAATGGAAATTACTTTCAAATACGAAATGTTTCCAGTTATTTACTCTAATCTAACTAAGAGTGTCCTTCTTCGTAGAAC
The DNA here is from genome assembly GCA_905333125.1 of Pheosia tremula. Classification (NCBI taxonomy): domain Eukaryota; kingdom Metazoa; phylum Arthropoda; class Insecta; order Lepidoptera; family Notodontidae; genus Pheosia; species Pheosia tremula. The sequence continues at coordinate 2,734,636 of HG995405.1, read as the reverse complement.
GGATAGGTGATAAAATCATAGCATAACATTTTATGATATTTTCGACGATTCATAAGTACTGTGATGATTTACATGAAAAAAATCTGGTTCTCATTCCCCAATACCTACCCACTCAGTAAATTATGGAAAAAAACGCTTGGAAACGTTAATAAATTTTAAATCATGATAAAAGAATAATTTATTCCGCAATCGCTCAACGGTGTCTTATAGAGCTACATTTTTAATAAGTTTCATGCAAATGCGGAGGGGTACTAGAGACTTAATATAGGTCTGATCAGGGTCCCGGATCAAAATTGAAAAGAATCCGTGCAATGTCAAGTGTGGTGCTACTTGACGAAGGTACTGGCTTTCACGGTGTCCTACTTACGCCCTTTGATATGGACAGCTGACAAACCACATTTTATATTGGAAAAAAGTTATTACGCTTCCGCGAAGACAGCTCGTGGTTGGCGACATGGAAACTTGAAGGATTTCCGAATTTGAATTGTTGCTAGAGTTGAGTAACTGAATATATTGTGAATTCTTTAAATCTAGGGTGCTACCTAGGTCTTTTACAAACTCTTTTAAAAATATTCATACCTGATAAAGATGCGACTACTACTTAATGTTAAATATAATCGCGCTATCAAATTGAATTTGAACAATGAAAAGTTCTAGTTACAGAATGAACATCAACCTCGTTAGGTTTTCAGAAACATTTTTCGTAAATAGAAAAAGAAAACTCGAATCGCGAAAAGATCTTATTCAGGAAAAAAAATAAACATTATTGCGATCGCTATCATCGGACGGTAACGAGGCAGACGATTGATCTCGTCGTGACAGCGATACTTGTGATAAGCTTTATCCATCCAACGATACTATCGTCAATTCAATTAACCTAATGATGTCTGGCCCCTCACTGAATAGGACTGCCGTTGCTAACTCCAATGCTTCCTTAATAGGTATCGGTTGATACATATCCAATCGTTTTGACCAATCACACGCGCTTATATATAGGAAATTCGTTGTCTGGAGTATCCGATTGGTCAGTTAGGACGTTAGCCTGTGTTCATTTTGTTAGAACAGATATTTATTTGTTCTTATGGGGTGGTTAACTGATTTGGTGTCGAACAATTGAATATAATGTCGAGTAGCATCCTGTGCTTTAACTAAAGGCCACTTGCTTCTAGTGGCGTGTATCTGGTAACGATTAGATTTTTATTTCCAAAATTAAGAAAATAAAAACAATACAAAAATCTATTAGAGAGTCTTGACGATTTTTTAGAGCAAAATTAACCTATGGCTATATTGTATCAGTATTGTAGCCGGTGTGAAGATAAATTACGACACCATAGTGAAGGATACAGAAACGAAATATAAGCTCATCGTAGTTTTTACAATCTCTCTAATTGCCTATAATGTCTCCCGATTAGAGTCAGCTGTTAGCTGCAAGCTACCTCCATGGTCTATTGCATTATTATTACACGTGACCTACATGATCTAAGTATTGGAAATTATTTCCCCACTAAGCTTTGAACATAACCTAGCATCAACATTATTCATCTCCAAGTTACATTTTGAGTGGAATATAAAAATAAGGTACAAATTACATTTTGAATGTAATAGATAATCATAGGTATTGTAATATCCACAAATCTAAACGTTGAGTACATAAGGTACAAATTGCCACTGAATTGCGATAATCTGAAACAATGGCTTGACCTCACCGACCAAAATGACCGTACACCACATAGTTCCTCACGCATCACGGAGCACGTTAAGACATCGATCCCCGTGGGACGGGGCTGGACTGTGTCGGCTATTAGACACGTAGCTAGACTATAAGGCGCTTTGGGAATCAGAACTGGGGTTACGGAGGAGTAAGTAGGGAGAGGAGTAAGTAGGTACCAGTTTCTGCAACGCATGTTTTGGGTATGGCAGTTTTTATGGCATGTCTGTGTTTTTCCCCTACGAAAAGGTCGCCCCTTTTTTTCTCTATGATAGAACGAACATAAACATTGTTATTTCGATATAGCATGCATTTTAAAAGCGGAGCGAAAAATAATTGGAAAATAAAATTTGCAATTTCATTTTTAAGGTTCAGAAGATCTAAAGAGTCATATTTGGAAGTAAGTGACCAAAGCCAGAATTTCAGTAAATTAGTATGTTGAGAAATGTAATCCTTATTTCAGTGTAAAAAGGTATTATCAATGCAAAATTATTCTTGCTGGGAATGTTATTGAGTATCACGGAAAATATGGATATGAAACAATAGTACATATTTTAGTATCTCTAATTATGTACTTGATTTTTTATCCGGAACAGCCACTTAACGATAAAGCTAAAATCAAATCTATTATTCCGTATAGGCCTACGAAATCATTTACAAAATTGTAATTCTACATGTTTTACCATAACTCTACAACCGGATGTACCGTGACCGCAAAGTGAGTGCAAAAAAATAAATACTAATTCACAAAATAACCAAGAAATAACAGAAATGCCGATACAGGCCGGAAATGGCCTTCGATAATGTAAGTGTTCTGCTCATTTATGACCGGGTAACGTATTATTTATGTTACTGAGACAGCTTCTGTGATCTGTGCGATTTTCAACTCTATGTTATCCGGATAAATATTGATTTAGACCGAATCACTGCGAGCGCTGCAGTTATAGGAATTTACAGATATATATGTTGACGAACCAATTGATTAAGTCTGTATATAGATGATGAAAAGTAATAAATCATGTATCTAAGTACATATTCATTGATATACACGTCGTATATAAAGTGAATGTGAAGTGTACTCTATGAATAACTTTATACAGATAAAAATGGTACTAAGATTCAAAAAGATTATTGCTTTATCTTTTAATGATTCAAGATGTTTTTAAAAGGTATAAGATTATAAATCCGGAACTTAGTAAACTAATTATTTATTTTGTTTGATTACATTTGTATTATTAAGGATCTTAAAAGTCATAGGTAATATAGTATAATAATATTATTGCCAAACGAACACACCAAGTATACGGTCCCACACTAAGCAACGCTTGTATTATGGGTACCGCACAATGGACTAAGGATGAACTCAGTATATAATACTTATATAGATACTAAACTTCCATGACTCGGGTACAAACATTCGTGCTCATCACACAAAGTTTGTCCGTACCAGGATTCGAACCCTTGGCGTAGGAAGCAGGGTTACTACTAACTGCGTTAATCAGGGTGTATATAATATATATATATAATATATTTCAAACACTTAACTCCACAATGAACATCAAAAAGGCCACGGTTGTCGCTGTCAGTATGTGTCCACTGCTTTGGTAGTAGAGCCCCAAGGGTTCTCAAGGCAGCCTCGCAATTTTCACAGAATTATATAATTTTACTTTGTTTTATGGACCACAATGAACAGTGGGATCGTGCCTGAGGCATTGCCAACTTTTACAGTATTCAAACCTTCGCTTGAAAGCTTTAGTTTTAGGTCAAACAGGCGAAACTAGCTGACCAATTACTTATTTAATTTCAGACTTGATAGCTGTAACGTGCTAATTGCTAACTAAATTAATTCATTACTTATACTGATTTTAGTTTAAGAGGTATTTTTTATAAACATGAACATTGTTTATTACAGTTGTATACAGTTATATACAAAGGCGTGTTGCATATTTTCTTATACTAATTTAAATTCCGACTCCTAGGTTAATCAATACATAGCTCTTTTTTGATACGTTTGTGTGTTTTCATTGAACACTTTAATACTTCCTGGTGCAGACGAATACCTGTGTCCAAAACTCAAGCCCAAACAGGATAGATTCCTTATCTTTCGCCTTTTATAATATACTGGATAATAAAAGAAAAAAAACCCAGAAAAAAAATCTTGGCACTACCCACGAAATATATCGACTGGCACTTTGCGTGAAGAAATACTTCTGGAGGTAAAATTGTCACTTAAAAAAATGGACCATAATCTATCTATTGGCACAAAAACTAACTGCTGGCTGACATCATTAGTTGAACCTGTCGCCCCCGACCCTCGCGCCCTCCCCTAGCACACAGGGCGTGATAACGTCCCTCACTTCACGAATGTGATGTTTGTTTCCTCGTTCGGCTATGAAACAAGCGATTGACATTTCTATGTGTTATATTTCTAGTTACAATAAAAAATATTGCGCTGTATTTAAGTCAAAGTCAAATCGTTTATTTCGTATAGGCCTACGGGGGCACTTACAAATTGTCATTAATTTTTTTTTTCTTAACTCTACAACCGGATCGGAACGCGACCTCAAATGAGAAGATCCGGCGAGAAACTCAGCGGGCTTGTCTTTTTTTTTTTAAACGACAAGTCTCACACTAATCGAGAATAGATAAGTAGAGCTTTGCATATTAAGTACTCATTATAAGTGACGTAGTCATAGTAATTAATGGTAATTCGGTGTAATTGAGATCAAAGTATGCTTATAGAATGCTCTGAGGTAGATATTGAAATTCAGCCGTCATTTCATCATTTCATTTAGCGATATCTAAGATAATGACCCTAGAGGTTGAGAAGTCGTAGCAGCATTATTTTAAAATCTAGATTAGCTATCCTCCATTAACGATTACAATATAAACGCTCATCTCATGGCCGTACGCAAGCCCATTGATTAACCATTGAGGGGTGATGTGTATCGGATAGTGTAATTGTACGTTATATTACTCAGCCGGTAGCTTAGATAAGGCAGATCCCGATGACAGGTGAGTAACGAATAGTTAGAACTAGTATACAGGATGTGAGCGACATGGCTAGAAAATCTTTAGGTAGAGGTTACACTTAATAAAATTGTGTAAATCATTGATGTCTACAATCATGGGTTAAAAAAAAATTTACGCGCAATGTATCATAAACTATGCGATCATGACACACCGCTTCGCGCGATACCTCACCCGTGAGAGTGACAAGCGAGCAGCTTTAGATCTAAATGAGTAATTGTGTTGTTTTTTTTATCACATTGAGATGGTTTTTTTTTTTAAATACTGAAATGCGTGTTATTCATAAAAGAACGACGGAATGGAAGCCAGCCCTGCGGGTTCTGAATCATGAGTCCATGTTATTAGTTTTTGTTACGAAGCGACTCAAAACTTGTATAATAGTAGAACTGACGTTTAGGAAAGTAAGTGGAAATCAAACCTGAGATGCGACTATGTGTCAGTCGACATGTCAAGTCAAGTAGGCCTACGGGGGTACTTCCCAATTGTCATTTCTTATTTTTTTCTTAACCGTACAATCGGGTCGAAACGCGACCTCAACTGAGAAGATCAGATAAGAAACTTACTGGCTTATCTTTTTTACAGTATGTTTTTTTATCGCCAATTAATATCATGCCAGTCACAAAAGTTTAATTATTTTGCTTTAGCTCCAATGAGAGCAGTCAACAACCTGAAAAATAATAATGAAACGAATGGATTTCGCAATTCGCTCGCAATTATTTCAAAACGTATGAGTACACGTCCACAACCGTGAAATAAAAATTAAATCAATCCTAATCTCCATTTTCCAATATCGAAACACAATACCGAATTACCATAAATGAAACATTCATAAGCGATTCGTACCAAAATCGATACATGCAATTAAAGAACACAAATCGATTTAATGCATCGATTCGTACGCCTCGATATAAATCAGGGTGTTGGAAGAGTAAAAAAAAAACAGTTGGTCTTTCATATTAACCGATTGTTTTTATCTCGAAGTGAATTATTACTATCGTACTAAAGTTACACCATTTTATTGAGACCTTCCAAGCCCCCAGTTAAAGGAGTACCTTGTTCTGAATTAGAGGATCATGGTAGGTCTTATAAAACTAGCCATTTACCACATTAGTAGCTGTTAACATTCCTTTGTAAAGCTTCATTATAAAACCCTCCAGGTTTTCCAGAATTGATGACTGAGCGGCAGCATTAATTGGCTCAGCATTTTGAACTGTATTAGCTCTGATTACGGTCAAAAACTGTGCTTAATATTCCTTAAACAAACTGTTTGTAAGATGGGTTATTAGTATTAAAATAAATTGGTAGTAAAGTAGGCATTGGTTTATATACAAACTAATTATTTATCTGAATCTCTATGTTATTTATTTTTTATTACATTATAGGCAAGTATTTGATCTCGATCTCACCTGATGGTAAGTGACGATGAGATCTACGATGGAGCATACTTGCCTAAAAGGTACCTGTTCTCTCTCGACTATAATTTAAAGATTAAATAAACAAAGGGTGAAGGCATAATAGACATTTCTCTGGCCTTCAATACTGACTTACATCGTCACAAACCATAGAGAAACGGTTATTTTCAGTATGCAAAACGGATCTTATAAATCAATTTAGTACAATGTCAGTTCAAAGATTGCAACTGGTCGGTACGTGTGAGAGGTGGGCGCATGCGCAAAGCTTTATATTTTCAATTTAATTTACCGCATGCAGTTCCTTTTACGATGCTAGCGCTAGCTTGAACCAGTTAAGCTGTTTTATTAAACTCGGCTACTCAGATACAGGTAGGTGGTAGATATTAACTTCTAGATTAAAACAGAACGTAACAAAAATTAAGTCAGTAAACACACAATAACATTTTCTCCGACGGAGCTGCAGCAACTGTATAATTTCCCCCTATTTATTGAATTCTTATATTTACGCGAATACTACACATTGAAATAAAACTATTTTTTAAGGATTTTATCGCGTTTATTTTTTGGCTTTTACGTTCCCGACGTTACGGCTGCTTTACAGCAACCATGGTCACGGGAAGACTGAGGTGGTTGACGTCCTAGTGTCATAGTTTGGCGGGGGTACCCTCATATCTAGTTGTTACTTGCGGTCCGATCTATTTATCTATCTGTCTATCATCGTAACTCCAAAATAACAAGGCCAATTTATTTTTTTAGTAGTCAAACCCACTAGGTCCTAGCTACCTAAAAAATATACCAACTCTATTCAACATGAATATTTTCAATAAGCAAGAACAAAGCTCTGTGCGATATTAACACGTAGCTTACGTTTCTCCTTGTACTTTTAAACCGCTAAAATATTGTTTCTGGCGGGAGCGATACCGTCTACTCAGCACATGCCTGTGCCATAGACACTAATCTTTCGACTAATGTTTTAGTGCTAGAAAAGGCATACCGAACAACGCTTGTAATACCCGAGGTAATACAATTTGACTATAATTAATTACACTTTTGACAATTGGAGAGATTTCGAATACTATAAGAAGTTCTTCTTTTTCTTCCGTCATTATGAAAAGGAGTAAAATGGAATAAGGTCCGCTATTGCATCACACACAATCAGCGGATATTTTGCCAGTATCAAGTATTTCAATAGCGATAACAATTAAATACATAATACGTATATATTAAAAAAAATATGATGACATGTAAAATTAAAAATGTCGACTCTATAAACAGGTCAATAGGGCCATTTTCATTTCATTGCGAGTCAATTATGTTAGCACACTTGCTCCAAAACATTCTAAGCATTTCATTATATTTTCTAACATCTGTTTTACATCAAAATTGGTTACAGGGGAACAGAGCAACGTATTCGTCATACATCCTTGTGCCTGACAATTTATCTATGGTATTAATTTCTTTACAACTTTCAATGACAGACCGATAGTGGTTATTTTTAACTCTGAACTGTTTACTGCAACATTGTCACTACACCGTATCCAGAATAATGTACATCTTTGCCGCACTGTGTGTTTTCTCACACAGCGTATAATCCGACGCTCTCTATATGGGTCTGGCCATCTCTAGTAAGTGTTGTTATACCGTCGTTTAACTCACAACGCCTTATATTCAGGTAACCTCAAGCTTTTCGGCTATTACCATTGATGAAGAATTACTTAAATATGTGATGCTAGTACTAACGCGTTATCATTAATGTCCCAGATAACGCATACATAACATAATATAACGTACTTTGGCTGCACACATTAAACGATATAATTGCAGTGAAAACGAGATAGCATGACAATTGGCAAGAGCAAAATCAAGACAGATAAATGTTGCACTGCCTCGTTTCAATGCAGCTTAACTAATTAGACTGATTTGCAAGTGTGCTGCGCAGCCCAGTTTTGGGGTGTCATTTTCGACCGTAAGAAACCTATCTACGTCTTTTTGGTAGACATCGATGGCTACTATGAAGATAGCTTGCACGTGCAGGCTATTGTGAGACGTCTTTTGTTCTTATGATTCTTGCAGGAGAAAAAGAGATAACATATTCCTCGTTTAGATAGGGTTTATACCAACATAGAGCTGATTATTCTATTAATAGCAACCTGACCTGAACTATTTTTATTTATGCTCTGTTAACAATAGTATCCATTAGATTACGTTTCTAGGGGGTGTGTCCCGAAGATGTTGTTGGGGTATTGTATACAGGATGATTAATAAAGGGTATACTAACCTTTGAAGCGCATATGTAATCATTATTTGAAGTAATGTCAGCAAATATGTTTGCATAACTCAAATTTGTAATTTGGTTGGGACTACAATTTATTTTTTTAAATCGACCCATCGCCAATCTGACTTCACATAATTATTACAAATGCGCTGACAAACATAGATTCAAAGATTAGGAAGTCTTAGTCTTAAATTGTATAGATTAGAGTTTAAACAGAACAGTAAAAGTAGCTGTTCTTTAATATTAATATCATAAAAATACACAAAAATGGACGAAAACAATTCCAAAAAATAATCTAAGAAAACCGTTCCAAATTTTAATGAAGCTAGCTTTCCTTCAAACAATAATAACTATGAAAACATGAACAAACATCCGAATCCAATACGAATCCTATTATCATTTGCCTCTTTAAAGATTAAAAAATAAAAAATATACCTTAAAAATAAACAGTTCCAAATTCAAACTCAACACTTTTAATTTAACAACATAAACGTACATTCTCTAAACTACACAACTAATTAATCACGACGTGGAGCCCGGGCTTCGGTGACACGGACTAAGTTCATAATTGTATTCCGAGTTGGGACAGCGCTTGATTGATTGCTCGCTGCGCTGTCCCACGATGCGAATTGGAACGCTGCACCTGTAGATTGTTTTGAACTGTATATTCGTTAATTTCAAACATACATTGACCATTAATCCAATGTTATAATCCCACTAATATTATAAATGTGAAAGCTTGGATGGATGGATGTTTGTTACTTAATTACGCCAGAACGGCTGAACGAATCTGGATTATATATAGTCTGGAATAGCGCATAGGCTACTTTTTTATTCCGGTTAAATGTATGGTTCCCGTGGGATAGATTTGATTTAATTTTTCGACGACATGATTTTTTGTACAGTTAGTGGTAATTTAGGGGTTAGAAAATGACATAGGCTAATTTTCATTACGGAAAATGCACGGTTATGCTATCCCATAGGAATCTATAAGATAGCATACAGGAACCGTGCATTTGTAATAGGACATAGAGGAAAAGGACATACTTTTTAATCGCGGGTAGCACCGCGGGGCGCAGCTAGTATTTATATAAGGTCTATCAATAATAATAGTGTAAAATATTTTAATAGGGCCAACAGTTGGTTAAGAAGATAACATTCCCAAACAAATCAATGTAATTATAAGAAATTTGAAAAGAATTGAATTGATTTGAATTTTATATAAGACTTATAAAGATATTAAACATCCATAACACGTGTACAATCATTCATGCTTATCATAAAATGTTGTCCCTACCAGGATATGAACCCGAGACCCTCGGCACAGAAAGCAGACTCACTACCAACTGCGCTAATCAGGTCGTCATAATAGCCTAAGATGAAGAATTATATATTTTGTTTCGCTAGACGAGTAATACAAGCATTGTAGCCATCACTTCGCGATAGTCATAATTACTGTTTCATCACACCTGTTTGTACTTTGTCGAATTGCAGTGAGATCGCAAATGCGCGAAGCTCAAGTTTGTTTAGTTTTGTGACTCGTGTTTTGGGCAAACTCAACATGCTACCATTGTTACATAGTATACAGTTGTTTGTTTAAAAAGTTAGGTAATAAATTATATAACTTGTCTGAAATAGTATTTAAGGTAATCAACGCAGAGTAAAATGACAATAATTCAACTAATAATAATAAAAAAGTTAATGAATTTCAGGGAACATATCTCTCGAGATTTATGACTTTTTATTAAAATTCATAATTACAAAACTCAATTGTAGAGTGATCGCTGTCTTACGGTGAATGGAATTTATAAAAGTGAAAAAATGTAATATTAATTTTATCACAAATTACTTATTAAGTTAGAGAGCGTTCTCGTTCTCTGCAAAAACGTAACAAAATGAGAAAATTAAAAAGTTATTTCACTTAGAAATTTAATCGTAAAATACGCTTCGCGGGGAACAAAGTGAAGTACATTGTTTAAGCAAATAAAAGAGCACAAAATATAGATTTTGAAATAAGAACGTGAAACTATTCCTATGATAACGTTATACGCTTTTCGTATTACTTTTGAAATACCACGAGTTCTTGTTTGTATATTTTATTTAACTTTTATTGCTTTATTTTATGACCTCTAAGTTAGTTGTGAGCACGTACATTACTACTGAGTTCCTAAATAATTACGCGAGTTTATTTAAAATATTTACTTCAGAAATGAAATTTTATTTTGTTTGAATGAAGTTTATATTGTTTTTATCTATTAAAAAAAATCTAATAGGTTGTTAATATATTAGCTATAAATATTCATAAATTATAAATATTTATAGTGAGTACGTATTTTTATTGATTCAAAGTCTGATCCACCAACGGATCTCCTGAGGGATCCGCTGTATGATCTTTTTTACAAACATTCGCGAGAGGATCGGTTTGGCGGATCAGACCGGAATTATTTTTATTTAAAAAGAACGACGCGACGACACATCGATTGTTTCAAATGCTTTAAGATTATTTTGTGCAATAATACACATGATATTGATGACCAGCGAGAACAAAGTGAGAACCGATCGTACACTTGAAAGCAACAAATACGGGGATTGTTTTCGTGTCCACTATGAACACGTTTTCATAATGCTTTGTTCACGATACACCCGGGGTGGAACAAACGACGATCTAGCTCGAACTGCTGCTTTGTTTGTTAAATTACGCTAAACTGGCTCCCGCCGCCTTTGGACACGTTTAAACACCATTTGTGGAATTATGGAGTACTTTTTTATGACGAATAGGAATACAGTGCTGAGGAGTAAAGGTTTGTGAAGCTATTTACGCTGCAAATATTAAAAAAAGGACTCATTCTATAAAACAGCGACGAAGCGATGGGATTTAAAAACTTCAAGTCGCTTATTAAGAATTAAAATGTTTTATTATACTTTAAAACTAGCATTGCCCGTGAATTCATACGCGTGGACTGCAGCTGTTAGGTTTTCCCGCGGGAACCCATGTCAGATTTTTTAAAATTTTGTTTTTTTGTATGAAATCAAAATTCGCTTATCGGAATTTTAATTTCATTCAAAGATTCCAAATGCGCTAAAAAACGCAGGTTCAAAGGTTAGTAAGTATGTTCTTTCAGAATCACGCGGTATATGTTTACTTGGGATAGAAGTCATCATGCAAGTCAATCATAAAAAGACGTTCAGAAGATGTCCCGCGATGCGCGAACAAAGAGCCATACATACTAAGTGCGTGCGACGGATCCCATACGCACTTGGACTCCGCACATAGCCGGTTCTTTTATATACTACATAACTAGGCCACTACGGAACAAGGAGCTTGCAACGAAAATGTAACCCCCCCCCCCCCCCCCTCCCGCACAGCCGAGTACGGCTAATCACATTTTCGTTGCAGAACCCGCCCGACTAACGACCGTGGACAGAGCGGTTATTGAGTCAAAACTTTTTTCCAAGTACGTATTATATGTACGTACGTACTAGTAGGGTGGACATGTCTATTTGAGATACGTAGATATTCGTAAAGTTTAATGCCACGTGTGTATTGTAGCCAGCATAAATTCATGCCGAAGAAAAATCCCATATTTCAGTAAACATGGTCACTCGTGAACAATTTTGTCGAGATGGATACGTTGCACCGATGCTTTGACTTTCTAAAGACAGTCATCATGGTTGCAAGCCAATACAATTCTGAAACTGGTCTAATCATTAAATTACTCGACAAATGCTCAGAGTAATCGAGAAGCAGTCAAATGGACAAAAACGACAAACTGACCTCATTCAAATTAGAAACGAGGCTCGAATTGAAATCGAAAGAGAGCACAAGGTTATAGGCATTATTTTCTGGCCTTATTAATTTATAAGCAGGAATTTCCGGCGTTCATCGTGCTTTTGAGTGGCTCTACTAATAAGGCATTCCGCACACGTGCGGTAGCGGCGTTCGCGGCACCGCTTTGACCACTTAATTCAATGAGCTCAGATTCAGAGGTTCACAAACACCGCGCAACCCGTCCGCTTTGTTAGCTGCTGTGTTAATAAGTTCTTTTGCTAAGTTTCATTCGGCTAATTTCGTGTAATACCTCGGTTCTTTTGCGAAAATAAATGTATGTTAACCTTTTTTGTAAACCACGTTTTCGTGTGTAAAATAATGTTTTTGCGGAGCTTACTGAGCTGTTTTATTTAATTACTTTTAAAATATATATATTTGTAATTTTGATAGAGCACACAAAATAAGCAATGACACATTTTTGTAGCAATTTAGTGCTCGCGTACATTTATAAGTGTGGTTTCAAAATAATTATTCAGCTGTGTATAGCTTTAAAAAATGTATCAAATTACAAGAATTGTGCCCGTTCGTAACTTAAAAAAATGTTTTACTACAAACTTTGACCCACCCATTTAACTCTTTAGGGGTCGAATCTCAAAAAATCTCTCTTTAGTGGACCTCTACGGTACTCATGGAATATAACCTCCAGATTTCTAATCTCTTGGTCCACCGGCTGTGCATTGTGTGTCAATCAGTTTTAAACATTTACTTAAACAGGTCATTAAATAAAATATATACTATAAAAACATATTTCGTATATTTACGCGAATACTACACATGTTTTTTTAAGGATTTTATCGCTATTAAGTAATATAAAATAAACGCGATAACATTCTTAAAATTAGTTTTACTTCAATCTATATAAAGACAATAAAAACTGATTTACGATTAACTTTTTCATCTAATTTAAACGATCTATCTAGTTGTCGTTAAAATAAGATGAAGACATAAAATGTAGTGTCATCTCGTAAACGTTGGATTTTCAATAAAATATAAAGAATAGACTATAAATTCTTATTAACAGGTTTTATTCCTAAAATTCATTTAAAGTTATGATCCCGGATAATGTGACTGAACTTACAATTAATAAACTCTGAGATTTACAAAAAAAGGTCACCCTAATAATAAATGGTTTGCGTAAGCAAAGGCAGGAACTAAGTAGCTACCAATAAATTCAGTTCAATGCACATCTAACCGCAACTGAGTGAACTTACAAGCGTTTTATTGACAATCACAATAAATACCCATAAATAACTTGGTACCTCTTACATACAATTTATTGATAGTTCGAATCAAACGTAATAAAATACTGGCAATAAAAAAAGAACTCCTTTCGCAAATACATGCGCATGTCAATTTTGCAATAAAACTTTCCGTTTTGACAATAAATTGAATTGGGCCGTCGATAAATTTTCATAAATTTCGTCAAGATCCGTGGTGGGCGTCGTAAAAGCGGCTTTTATGCTCGTTTACTTGGAACAATAAAGAAATGTGCCAGTGCCGCATATTAAAACGTAATTAAGTTTGCATCTATCTCTTTTGCACTTAGCGTTATGGTGCTTGTACATGAATTCGCTTTCTAGGTGGTTCTGATATTGTAGGGACTGGCTGTGATCAAACTGACTGCGTAGCATCTGAGGTTCACTCGGGCACACAACAGCGCTCAGGCAACTTAGCGGCAATGCTGTTTTTCGAGCGAGAGTTTTAGATCGCACGAACGGTTTAGACATGGTCATTGATCACCATGTTATTGGTTTCATCTGTAATAAATTTAAACCAATTTTACAGTGTATTTTTATAAAGTTAACAAATATTATACATGATTAAAAAGTTAAACGTGATTTGAACATGTGTGTAAATACTGTCTAAAGTAAAGAAAATTATTTTCTAATTGTTGGGCGTCCGTGTTTTTAGTTTTAATTATTATGCCAACATTTAAAACCAAAGGTAATGCAATCCATCTACCTATGGACTAGTAAAAAAATGTTTCCTAATATTATGATAAATAGAATAACCAGTTTAGACAGCGTTCTAATCATAATTTGTCATCACTGACTCGATGGTAAGAAATATGAAGATTAAATTACGTGGGAAAAAATCACAGGTTAATATATCACAGGAGTTTGGTACTGAGCAGCTGAAATAAATGAGTAAAATTGATGTACAATGTTTTTAGACTGTGACAGAAAATACCGACTCAGTGCGCTTCACCAGTGAAGTGTCACTTTTGTTTTTGTGAGACGTTCCGAATGTCACACGGCGTGAAGAATGATTACGGATCGTGACGACAAGCCGAGGATTGCAGTAATATTCCGTATTTATACTCTGATTTTGGTTCAAAGGTCAACTTAGAACAGAGGTTGCGATATTCAATGTCAAATTACTAATGGCTTGATGATTGTCAACTCACCCCCAAATTTATAGACGTTTTATAACTTTATCAAACGTCACATAGTACAGCGCAAAGCAAAACTCTTGTGCACTGTACTATATGACGTTTGATAAAGTTATAAAACGTCTATAAATTTTGGGGTTAATGTATTAGATAATTAAATAATTAAATAGGTTTTAATGATAGGTAATTCAAGTCATTATCCCAGTTTTAAATTACTGTTTTTGTAGTATTGACCTATTAACTCATAAATATGTTTTGTCATTAATAATATTCAAGCAATACGTCATAAATCTCGCGTCGTATAAAAAATAACATTGACCTTAATAACACACATAAGTAAGTATTTACAAAGCTATTCACATCCGACGTATGGGATTAATCTAAAATTTCCAAACTTGAGTTCTACAAAATGCAAATACAATGCCGTATCTACGAAGATAACAATATTTCACATAATTATCAGAACTGAATCGGAAACGACCGATACAGTATTTCAATGTGGTCTGAGAAACCAGAGCTGTCCTTTAGCAGTCGACGAAGCGATAAATTACCTAGAATCTAATAAAGACGTGATTTGTGCAGTGTAGTTTCAGATTTAAATTGACAGTTTGAATAAAGTTACACACGAGTTTAGCGGATTTAAAGAATTATTATCGACAAACTTGGTAGTAGTAAATAAAATAAAATAAATAAAATAAAATAGCCTTTATTACTGACAAGAAAATGTAACAAGTAAAGTAAATAAAAAAGTTATAGAATATAATAAAATAAAATTAAAGTTTGCACATCAGTCCGGTACTTGCTCTGTGTCAGTGTATCCTGAGGACACATAGGCCTCCTCCAACTCTTTCCAAGCTTCCCTGTCTCTGGCCACTCTCAGCCATAGTGGCCCGACTGCTCTTTTTAAATCGTCTGACCATCTTTTATTTTGTCTGCCTCTTTTCCTTTTTGCGTTGTATCTTGGGATCCACTCTGTCAAGATTTTGGTCCATTTTTCCACTGGCTCCCTTAACATATGGCCTGTCCACCGCCATTTTAGTTGTTTGGTTTTTCTATTAATATCCTCTAATTTTGTTATCTTTCTAAGTTCCGTGGCTCGTTTTCGGTCTTTCCTTTTATATCCCAAGATACTCCTTTCCATGCTTCTCTGGCAAGTCCTCAACTTGTTGTGCATTTTTCTTGTGGTGGCCCATGTTTGGCATCCGTATGTTAAGATTGGAAGAATACAAATATTAAAGAGTTTTCTTTTTATACCGATGGAGTATTGGTTGCCCTTCATGATGTCTTTTAGGGACCAAAATCTCTTCCATGAATTTGTGACTCTTCTGTCGATTTCTTGTTCGAGCTGGTCTTTGAATGAGATGATTTGCCCCAGATATATATAGGATTCTACATACTCCAAAGGTTCACTGTCTATAAGTATGTTTTCTTCTGTTCTATTTGTCATTATTTTTGTTTTTGTTTTATTCATGTAGTAGTTTATTCATTCAGGTAGTAGTACGATTGTTAAAATACATTTTTTTTTCTTAGAGAACTTCAAGATCAAGCAATCAAAATATATAATTCGAGCTGTCATGCCTTGATAACAATGAAAAAAAATACTAAATCCCAAACACAAAGGTGGTATAGGCAACATTAGTAATTAAGAAATTTTTATAAAAATATTTTTATGAAACCTATTACTTTAAAGAAATCGATTTCTGAACAATCCTGCAATTTCTAGAGCAGTTTATAGGTGTACTTACTACTTTGGAGAAATCGTTAAACACGAATTTGCAAACGTATTAATTTACCGCAAATCAGGCCCCGTTTTACGATCCAGGGTCCCCAAGAATTTATTAAGCCCAACCAAACTATTTACGATTGGCACAGCCATCTATTACTCACGAACAGGAAAATGCTATCCTTACAATTTCATTACAATAAATCGTATGGCCTGAGTTATAAAGTTTTGTGTCGATGGTAACTAAACTAAGTAGATAATGCTCTTGGATCAGGTTATTCTTTACCTTTTTGTTGATTCTACAAAGGAAAATGAACTGCAAATACAAATGGAAACGGTTCAAATTTGTGGTGACAACAGTTTGACATAACAAGTTTAAGTATTTGATAGATCCAGTCCGATAAGTTGCAAGCGATAATTGACCCATTATTTAAAGGAGAACAATATAAAATCTTGCCGGATATCTAGGAATTCCGCAAGTTACGGAAATTGAATCAAGATTGTAAGCAAGAATTCTTTAAACGCTTTGTCTATGAACCAATATTTATGATCACGATAGGATGCTGTGAGTGGTTAACTTTCTAAATTATTTATCTGAAGTTTGATATTAAATAACTTAAAAACAGTCTTATGTCATTCTGTGATAGACCTTTCAATGGTTTATAAACGGCCCTACACTAAGCAACGCTTGTATTATGGGTACCGTACAATGGAGTAAGGGTGAATTCATTATTACCACTTATATAGATGCCAACCATCCATGACTCAGACTCATCACACAAAGATTGACTCTACCAGGATTCGAACCCAACTTGGCGGAGAAAGCAGCATCACTACCAACTGCGCTCATAAGGTTTTATTTGATGATTTATTATTTGTAGACGTTGTAAGTTTCTGGAAATAAGTTATTCACAACATTTATTTCTATAACGATATTGATCTTATACGTTTTTTTGTCAGACTTCGGAACTCATTGTTGCTCAAAAGATATTTGATACGTACTTGCACCAAACTTGTACATTGTATTCATAGAATCGTAAAACGCTTTTATGATCACAAAGCATAATCCGTATACAAAATGTATAAACGATACGTATCGTGGTAACGAAATATCATAACTTCTACGTTTCCATAACATAAATATACGACTTCTATTGAGAGGCGGTAGGAAATTATACAATTCTTGTATAACAACTATGACAATACAAGTTAAATATGATTCCACTGTATTTTTTAAAGCTTAACAAACGATGTGGAAATGAAGTTTGATGTAGATTTGAAATCTTATAATAGATGAATCGAATGTTATTTTCATTTTTAAAATTTCATAAATAGTATAATCTCTAACTCGACAGAATTTGTCCCGTATAAATCCCATAGACAATTGCACATTCAGATTTGACTGATTTTTTCAATTCTCCGGACAGCTTTTGAATGTTTTTTTTTGCCTACAAACCTGATTCGGAGTATTAGGAACATTTAAAAATAATATAAATTGGCAAATCAGTCCAGCCGTACTCTGATGATGGTTACTTTAAATGTAACGAACATACTTTAATTTCGTAAATCTTAAATTAATATCGCCAGACGAATACACCAACTATACGTTCCCACACTAAGCAACGCTTATATTATGTGTACATTACAATAGACTGGGGGTGAACCCAGTATATATATATTAAACTTCCATGACTAGAGTAGAAACACTCGTGGTCATCACACATGTTTGTTCCTACCAGAATACGAACCCGGGACACTCGGCACAGAAAACAGGCTGACTATCAACTGCGCTAATCAGGCCATCATTCGTATTATACGGATTACATAACTGTTTTATTTTTTATTAACGTGCTCTCTGTTACGGCCACGAATAAATAATTTATATCCTTATACTGTTCAATGCGGGTCTGTCACTCATACCACATACTATTAAGTATGTTACACAGTCAATAAGTGTCAGTATTGAATACACAGCCTGATGTTGACATGGTGGCATGCCATACGGGTTTGTCAGTCGTGTGTCTTATTATACCTACTTTGTTATTTGTGACATAAATAAATGGATCAGCCGGTTATTTGTTAAATTGGTTGTTTTTACAAACACATTTTCTAGAAGAACTTAGACTGTGGATTTTAATCAGATGATGTGACTGGTCTATGTTATTATTTAGTGCATGTATGGTACGCAATTTATAATATTGTAATATTTATAAGGTAAGCATTACGTAATTCCAGAGTTCACCTACGACAGATGATGAACAAAATTGCAAATATGATCGCTGCCAAAACACATTTAGCAAATGAATCTTCCGAAGGCAGCACCAACTCACCAAGTGATTAAAGCTGACAGCACTAGTTATTATTTACAAAAGTCGAGCTTTCTTCACGAGAACAATGCCGTAAAAAACCCAATATCAAATTAAACTACGACCAACATCAATCAACAAATCCAAAAGCAACCCACCGTATATCATTATTCATTCACACACCGAAGTATCAAGCGCAAACATAATAAATAAACAATCGTAAACACATCGCGGGCCGCGTTAACCTTAATTTAGGCGGACCGCGCTAATGACCAGTTCATTAAACGTAAACATAGAAGTACACTCGAAAACACAACACTATTAAACTGTCCAGAGGCCGGACAAGCCGACACGTGGGAACGCAAATAGTGGATATTGACATTAATGGATCGGAATAACTTGAGGATGATTGTAATACGAATTATGTTTTTCAATTCACGTTGTTCTTAACAGTACTTTTTTTTTGATCAGCTGCTAAAGTCTGCCTAGCCGTTCCTACATTGTTTTCACATACCTATAACAATGTACTGCTCATAAATGTAAAAGGTCTTTTTAAAAAGAGCAACGATGGAGTTTCTTGCCCGTTCTTCTACATGGAAACGGCATTCCGAACGGGTGGAAAAGATAGCATTTTGTAACTTGTTTGACGATTCATAAGTACTGTACTTAATAATTTACATGAATAAAATATATACTGATTCTGATTCTGGCCTTTGAAGTAGGTCGATTGCTAATGGAAAACTATTTCTTGTTGCTACGAGCCTTCAGATGTTTCTATATTCCTTCAGATATTATAAACGACAATCGGTGGTGGATATTGATGCTTCCCTGGTCACTACTTAAATATTATCCTGACTAACTTGATAAACTATATCTGCTTGCAAGATATGTAGTTATTAGCAAATACATATTGTCGCTACCTTAACATAATATCGTCAATTGTATCACGTTGAACTTATAAATATTAATTACTCTTCATTACAACATTCATCATCATCATCATCATCATCAGCAATAGCAACACCCTCACATACTGAAACTCTTCATTACACTGTCATGTTTTAGTTGCATTACTTGACAGATGAAAATGACACTTCACCCAAAAAACAAATGCATCAGCTAAAAAAAAAATCGCAGTCTTTTCGGCATTAAATGAGTCTGCAGCAGTAAATTTGTCGTCATTTAAAGGGATTAAAAGAGAATGTAGCGTGATATTGAATGGCAAATTCATTTGAACCTTCCCCGCTGCGGATAATTTATGGGGAGTTTGACGGTCCTAGCGCTGTGTGAGACCCGACTTACTTGTGGCGACTTGGAACTTGTGAACGACGAACGGTGAAATAAGAGATTTATTAAACTTATTAATGTAAGCAAATTGGAAGATCATGGTTGATTTAATTTCTTAAACAAACGTAATTTGCAGGTTACAAATGTTTATCTATCTATTAGCCGAAAGACGTCCACTGCTGGACATAGGCCTCCACCAATGATTTGCACGCATCACGGTCCTCCGCCACTCGCTTATAAACATAGGATAAAACAAATCTAATATAATATTTAGATATTGAAAGAACAATGTTTCTTATACAAAAAGACAATACAGATTGGACTCCCACAACAGATTTAGTAAAAGCTTAAGCACCCATAAATCCAATTCGATTCTTGCATTCACCGATAATAATCCATTACAGCAAGCAGATGCGTTACACTGTAATAATATCAGCGAAATAATGTCAGAATGACGAATGAGCACGTGACCTCGACAATAGAGTACCCAACAGCGGTTGCATTGTCGGGAATGGCCCACTAGGCAATAAGTATAATACCTTCCAATACAAGTGTATCACGTTCTGCAAACAGAGCAGGAACCAATAAAGTAATTCGGTTTATTTTTTTAAAGCCTCTTGATCATGGATTATTACATTCAGAAGAATCCCTACTCATATTGATTTCTTATATTTACGCGAATACTACACATTGAAATTAAACTAATTTTAGGGAGCACCTCAGTCCTCCTCCTGTAAAGCAGCCGAAACGTCGGGAACGTAAAAATATAGAATATACGCGATAAAATTCAGAATTCAAAACTGGGTTTACTGTTATTTCTTTCTAATTCATTCATTATTACATATTGATTTCTTAAACTTACGCGAATACTACACATTGAAATAAAACTATTTTTTAAGACCAAGCGTACCATTGCAAGACCTCAAGGCACTGTGAGCACATTCTGCGTAGATCGGACCACACACAACACTTAAATATGAGGGTACCTCGTCTGAAACTGTGACACCAGGACGTCAACCACCTCAGTCCTCCCGTGACCATGGTTGATGTAAAGCAGCCGAAACGTCGGGAACGTAAAATCAAAATATAAACGCGATAAAATCCTAAAAAATTGTTTTATTTCAATCATTATTACATCTTCATATCCAAAACAAGTGATGAAACACCGTATATGCCTAAAATAGTTGAATTACATGCCTACCCTTATACTACGCGTTTATAGCTTTACATGATTTATAGCAAGCCTTATACGTAAAAGCACACTTACACACTTTTAAATTTTTCATTCAAAACTCATTAGCATCTATTATGCTATATTAATGTGATTAACTAGGCCTAATAAATGAAATTAAAGGGATTTTGTAGGAGTTCGTTATTTATTTTTCTATTTATTCACCTGACATGTCCTACCATTAGCAGCTCATTAACATGGTTTTGCTTTTAAAACAATAATTAAGTATAATGAATTACGCGGAACAGTCACAGTTCTTTGTGGTGGTACTTTTTTTTTTTTAATATTACTAGTAGTCAAACCGTTCTCTAAGGCAAAGCTTGACCTAAGTGTGGACTCTCGTGGTCAGAGTAATGATCGAATCTGATCTTAGTATCTCAGTATCTCCTTTTACCACTAAGCTATATCAGACATAATGATTTTTTTATTTGTTTTATGATTTAATCAGATAAATTTACTGAAAAATACTCCCGATATCATAAATTACAAGTGGGACAATTATTATTTTCAGTTCTTAATGCTCGCGTGTCGAAATAAATACACGGACTGTCAAGATTTATAAGGTTTCCACTATATTCGTCTGGTATTATTTGGAGGGAAACCTTACATTGTCCATTCAGCTCGTTTGTGCGTCCTTCCATTACTGATTGTGCTATTTTCGCTACAATACGAACTTTATAGAGTTTTTCTTTCTATTTCTTTAATGTTTTTTTTATTGAATAGAGCTCAATCAATCAATGTTGCTAGCTTGGACAATACGATGACTACCTTATGAAATATTTCAAGGAATAAGTATTTTTTTATAGCTCTGTAAGGGACTCCAACTTTCTTGTAGTTAACCTATTTAGGTCTTTTTGAAAAGCTCAGACTTCGTTTCATGATTACATGAGAAATAATGTCAAACGTTTTTTTTTTAGTTTTGGCAAGTGTTTGCGTAGTCCGTTTGTATGTATTTTTTCAAAATGACTCAAAAACGTCCGAATCGATTTGGTTATTTTTTTTACTTACATGGTATCAGTACTCTGTAATAACACAAAAGGCTGTCTTAAGGCCTCACAGCCAACGCGTGCGGAGCCGCGAGTAATGCTAGTGAATATTATTCCCGCTCGCAGTACATATGTAATAGGCCTTGTGGTTTGACCATAGACCATTCGGTTTACTGCACCGATTGGTTTCGGGTACGATTCCCGTGGGAGCAAATATTTGTGAAATCAGTTTTCGTAATTTGCTCTAATCTATTTCTTAGATCGTAGGCCATCAAAGCAGGGTACGTAAGTGGACTGGGTAATAAGTTCCAGTAGTGTAAGTACGTTGGATATTGTCTGATGACAGTTTAGACACCGTTTCCATCTAAACTCAGTATTCGTGTAACAAGAGCACAATTGACCGATCCGCGAGTGATTTGGCCAGCAGCAGAAGTATGAAAATGAACAAGGTGGGCGCGATCAATCATTTCCAAAACAAAATTAAACGTCGCCCGCGTGTTGGCCTCGGCTGGACTCGGTGCACCGCAGATCAACCACGCGTACGAGAGAATTCATGGCGAAGTGGGACGCACAAATAAAAGAATGCGGATTGACGGGCTGCGGACTATAAATTTTGGAAAGACAAAGCGGTTTTATACGAGTAAACTGCTCGTATAGTGTCAACCTATGTTTCTGTTCATTTTGTAATAAATTATTAATGAAAGATGAAATGAACTGAAGATGACTCATTATTAAGTAGGAGTTTCATTATTGGAGTAGTCACTCCGACCAATGAAAAAGTTTTTAAAACGCAGAAATGTATAGTCGCCGTTTCAAATGATAATTTTCCTTGAATCCTACTTTTTGAAGCCATTGCTAAAACGTTGCTGATGTCCCGGAAAAATATTTCAAATCACTTTTATTTAAAAGATTTAGATATGTAGACATATTTTTTAATATCCACGACGCACGGTGTTATCAGCCCATAGAACTAAATGGAAAACATCTGGAAATCAAGTGAATCTGCATTCTCTACATCTTTTACGTTAATCTGTCGACATCCACCAAACGACGCACTCATTAATACTACATTTGTCTCGGCAAGAGACAGAATTCCTCCTTCATTCACCGTTATTAATATTGTATCAGCATAATTAGTTCGATCTTTTCGGAGATCAAGTGTGACAGGTAATTATATTTATAAGGTCCACGCTCTAAAATGACGTGACAATACATTTATTTCTGAAGAGTGCGCTCTACATGGAAATTATACAATGGTATTTCTACAGTGGACTTCCAGTCTTTTTTTTTATACTTTATAGGCAAGTATTTGATCTCGATCTCACCTGATGGTAAGTGAAGATGAGATCTACGATGGCGCATACTTGCCTAGGTAGGAAGGCGGCAGTAGATCGAGACGAGATTCACTAGGCACATGCAGCGCAACTGATCTGACCCGCCATCCATGTCGTTGTAGTCTCTATCAAATAGTATTCTTGATGACGTCACAGACTAATAATGGTGATTGCATGGGTGGCTCAGGATTCCGCATTCAAGCAGCTAGTTTTACTTATCAGGTAATTGTCGTCTTGTTTGTTTCAATACAACGACCTGATTAGCTCAGTGGGTAGTAACCCTGCTTTCTGTGCTGCGGGTCCCGGGCTCGAATCCTGGTAGGGACAAACTTTGGGTGATTAGCGCGAATGCTTGTACCCGAGTCATGGATGTTTAGTATCTATATAAGTATTATATACTGAGTTCGTCCTCAGTCCATTGTACCGTACCCATAATACAAGCGTTGCTTAGTGTGGAACCGTATAGTAGTTGCGTTCGTCTGGCGATATTTATTAAAAAAAGTGATGAAAGGCAGAAGAGAGGCATGCATGCCTGGCTAATAACAAATATAGTAGGTATTCAATATAACGGCATTTGAAAGTCTTTAACACTTTTATTATCTATCAATAAACCTACCATATTAAAACAAAACACGACACATCTGTATTAACACGTGGAGAGCATAAATAATGCGATATATACCACTTAATCCACGATAATGGACGGACATAATATAAAATAATGTAGGTTAAAATTATAACACGGATCCCATAAAGGGGGATTAAGGGGGAAGCGTTGACGTAGTGTTGCGTTCCCCTGAATTACAGCTGTAGACCGCATTATGGATGTTTCGTTCCTGGTGCATTATCGGAAACCGTTTTGGAAGGAATAATAAAGGGTTATTATGTTCAGCGGGGTTATTTTAGACCATTCAAAATAGATATCGGAAACGGAATCGAAAACTTCCGAACTGGATTACCGCAATCGCTATTTAAATTTCCGAATTTGATTATCTTCGATGTATCTTGATGACAATACCAAATCGTTTTTTCAAAAAGTTTCCGTCGGAAAGCTCGTCGGGAGCGACACCAACATCGGAAAGTTTCAAATCCGTTTCCGATGTCGATTCCGAATGATTTAAAATAACCTACCAGGATTCGTTTATGGTTGGGTAAGATTTACTAATAAGTAAATTAGTTAACATTACAAATAATATTTAATGAAGTGCCGCATATTAAAGGTGACAAATAAAGCTAATAAATTCCACTCAATTAAATTTGATTCAAAAAATAATAATCTCGTTATGTTTATGAAACCGACGCGAAGGTAAATATTTTAACGCGGCGCATCAAAGCGTCGACGATGATATATTTGTATCGTGCGCGCGCGCACCAAATGGGACCGAATAAATCAATGGGTTCGGCAAAGATTAAGTCCCCATCTTGTATACATTGTACCTAAAGGATCCTTCCCAAAAATAACGTACCTTTTATAAATTTCCTTACTATAACTTAAAATCATCGATTGGAATATTGGTATTTTCCATGATACGTAAGTAGTTCATAGATATTAGCAGCACATAACGCACCCTCAGAACGATAGGGGCTCAACTCAAAATTTTTTTTTTTGGGCAATCGCAGTCAAAGATCTTTCCAACTGAGCGGGAAGGACGAAAAGTACCGGTGTAAAAGGGACGAAAATATAATAAGCTTTTTCTATCATAAAAACACCTTTGTTTTAATATTCATCGGATAGAACATACATTAAAACCATAATTTTGAAGCATAATTTTGAATTGAGCCCCTATCGTTCTGAGGGTGCGATAAGTATCACTGTTATTCCATTTCTATGTTATTGTGTATAAATATAATAGAAAATAATCATGTAGTTATTTCCAAAAGGAATAGTATAATTTAATAATTGATCTGTAACGACCTCTTCAACCTTGCCACAAGCTACATAGACAGTGTTACAGATGCATTAGGAGAATTAAATACCCTCGAGATACCCTACACGTGACCCTGGGTGGTGCCAACCAGGTGACAACTCTACTGGTGGGAGGCTTCGGCCGTGGCTAGTCACCACCCACTGAACAAAGCCATGTCGCCAAGCGGCCTAGCCGTGTTCCGGCATGATGTTCGGTGTTGCCATTCATGGATGGCGGGTCAGATCAGCCGCGCTGCATGTGCCTAGTGAATGTAGCGTCTCGATCTACTGCCGCCTACCTACCTAGGCAAGTATGCTCCATCGTAGATCTCATCGTCACTTACCACCAGGTGAGATCGAGATCAAATACTTGCCTATAAAGTAATAAAAAAAAAAAAAAAAAAAAACCGTCGGGGCATAGCGGCCGCCCGCTTGGTATACCACCCTGGCTAGAAGATCTTCCTTTTCCGCCAAAGATCTATCCAAGATTCCGTTATATCACTTAGGCCAAACCCTTAAGCAACACGGCTACTACATTTTTGCTTCTCAAAGGAATCCATAACGTAGGCAGAAAACGGTAACAGACCGCTTCTACACATAATTATCCTCACTACTCATTGACAAAATAATCATCGTCGCCCGCGCAACGAGGGGCGGGATGCGCACGCCCATAATTTACAAAATCGTGATGCCACTCACTAATTAATTGCTTCGCATTCAACAACCGTATCCCACAAATCAGTATACATTACTCGCTATACCCTAAATAGTATTCCTTCAATGTGATGACATAGAGCAATGTACCTTACTCAAAAAAAGTTTTATTCCGGAAGTGCAATTAAATAATTTGATCGTGTCGATATGCTTAGTTTACTTTTATTTGTAGATTTAACGAATTAGTATATTATTTTACTAATGTTGACACAGCGCCAAAGACTAATTAATTAATAGATGGTGCAGAACACGGTTTAAAGGACGTTGTTGGGTACGCTCGAGTGAATCTTACGTATTCAGAGTTTATAGTGCTCGGTCTATTCAGTTGTCAGGCTATGAATTAATTAGTGTAGATTATGTTATTACCACGATATGTACACATATAATATGTCTGAAACTTATCGTAAATACTTTTGAGAAAATAAGTTAGTAGTTTGTCCGTGGTTTGCGAACAAAAACATATTTCCGCTCGCTGAAGGCATACGATTCAGTACAATTAACTAAGAAGATTTTAATAGAACTAGGTGTCGTGATAGGACAAGGACAGTAGCAACCATGGAGTTTCTTGCCCGTTCTTCTCCATAGGAACGGCATTCCAAACGGGTGGTAACGTGGTAGCTTAGCATTTTATAACCTTTTTGACTATTCATAAGTACTGTACTTAATGGTTTACATTAATTAAAAATATTTTGATTGTGATTAATATTCATCATTAATTCATATCAGTCAATTATTTCAAAAACACATATAAGTAATAGGAAATAACACAAGAAATAACACAAGCTGTGATAGCCAAGTTGGTAGAACGCTTGCCTCGCTAACGAGGATTGCAGGTTCAAACCCCGGCTCGCACCTCTAGGATTTTTCACGTGCGAATCTCATTTTCAACCAAGATTATCACTTGCTAAAACGGTGAAGGAAAACATCGTGAGGAACCTGCATGTCTGAGAGAACCCCTCGAAAGATGTGTGAAGTCTGCCAACCCGCACTGGGCCAGCGTGGTGGACTATGGCCTAATCCCCCCTTGCATTGAGGGGAGGCCCGTGCCCAGCAGTGGGACATAAAAAAGGGCTGGAATTATTATTATTTATTGCTCCCACGAATATTGTTAAACAGATCGACATTTCGACAAATACGGGCGCTGACATTGGAACGGTGAATATTGGATTTGTTGA
This sequence comes from Pheosia tremula, assembly GCA_905333125.1. Lineage (NCBI taxonomy): Eukaryota > Metazoa > Arthropoda > Insecta > Lepidoptera > Notodontidae > Pheosia > Pheosia tremula. The sequence continues at coordinate 2,707,328 of HG995405.1, read as the reverse complement.
CGCGATTCCACGTTTGTTTATTGAATAAACAGACAAATAACTTAGGTATACAAATTTATGGCGAAATTATTATTGAGGTTTGAGGATAGCACCATGTAATTTATTCTATTGGCTCAGTTGGTAGTAACCTTGATTTTTATACTCAGAGTCCATGATTCGAATTGCGGTAGGACCAGACTTTTTGTCATGAGCACTAATGTTCGTAACCGAGTCATAGACGTATAAAATAAGTAATAATTAATATAATGGGATCAGAGGTACATATATTTAAAATACCGCAGAAATATTTTACTTGACACCGGAAAAATGCCACTATTTTGTAACCGATTGCCAACATAAAAAAAAGAAGATAAAATCCTTAAGATTAGTTTTATTTCAATGTTTATATTCGCGTAAATATGTTTGTATTCGCGTAAATATAAGAAATCAATATAAAAAAAGAAATAACAAATACCAGGGGAGAGATTTATACAGACACTGGCTGACAATCCATCAATTTTTATGCTTCCATTATCGTCGTATAGCAAAGAGAATCGTAAAGAAAGAAGCTTCTGGGAGAAGCACTTTACCCTTTGAGATGAATCGCCATCTGACCGCTTCGGTACATAGATATTTCGTTCATACATGACTGGGTTTCCTTTAGCATGCAGTATTGGAACTCATCATATTCTACCCACACAATAGGTAGGTACCTACGTGACTCTACTTATCGATAAAAATCTCTGAACAATGTGTGTCTAGATAGCTAAACAGGGCGTTCGATTTACATAACACGTAAGACTGGAGGTAGGTAAGTATACAAAAAATTTTACATTCCAAAAATACTTAGGTATCCTTTCGAAACACTGTGAGATAAAAGTAAATGAGAGTTTTGTGTAGGTACCTATATAAAACTAGGTAGCTGGGTTTTATATAGGTACCTATTTAGTTTGTATATACAGTATTCTTTAGTCAGTTGAGGTAACAACGTCGACGAATACGTACTTAAACATTTGTATGTGCGTTCTGTACTCATCCCACTATCCCACTAATCTATACTAATATTATAAATGTGAAAGTTTGGATGGATGGATGGATGGATGGATGTTTGTTCCTCTTTCACGCCCGAACGGCTGAACGGATCTGGATGAAATTTGGCACAGAGTTAGATTATAGTCTGGAATAGCACATAGGCTACTTTTTATCCCGGTAAAATATATGGTTCCCGTGGGATAGATGTTTTAATTTTTCATACTTTTTATCGCGGGTAACACCGCCGGGCGCAGCTAGTATTATAAATGTGAAAGTTTGGATGGATGGATGTTTGTTACTCAATCACGCCAGAACGGCTGAACGGATCTGGATAAAATTTGGCACAGACATCGCTTATAGTATGGAATAGCACATAGGCTACTTTTTATCCTGGTAATATGTATGGTTCCCGTGGGATAGATTTATTTAAATTTTTCTTAGAGTTCTTATACATTTGATTCTGAGGCGGTACGAAGGTCGCCGGGACAGCTAGTATAAGAATAAATAACTTAATACCAAAACATTCAAACCTGTTTAGTTGTAATTTTGCTCGTCCAACATACAATCTACCTAGTATTTGTTAAATATAAAACGGTTGCGCCTGTAGTAAATTTCATAGCAACAAACATTCGCACTGGCGCGACACGGAGAAGTCATCTGGCGGGACAGGCGCGCAGAATTCAATTATTATGGAACAGTAACATGGTACCGAGTTTGTATTCATATAATATAGTGCAATATCACTACCTATTCTGAGTTGTTTTTTTTATAATATAGTGGTAGATGGTAAGTAATCCTACTAAATATATTTTGAGTAAAAGAACGAGAAAGTTTGAATAATAATAACACGGTCTAGATGTTTTTGGGTGTGTTCGAAGTGAAAGGTTATCAATTTTGTTTTATCTTATGAAACGGTGGAATATTATCCATTATGACTGTGTTCATAAACGTGCACGAGTGTGGAAAAATAAGACTACCTATATAGTAAAACATGACTTTTCCAGTATCCCAAGAAGTCCGGTAATTTGTCAGTAAAGTATCCTCAACTTTACTGATAGGATTAGAGGGGGTTTATTAAGCCTGCTCCCTCTCGTTTGATATTTAAAAAAGAACATTCCACTTGACGTTGGAAAAGTAACCAAAGGAAGGTGAGGCCATTTTTTAAAAAGAAAAAAAAATACGGTCCTCACTATTTGTTTAATCAAATCTTTAACGAAACTGACAGCTTCAAACTAAATCTGAATCACAGCCTGAACAATGTAGAGCCTTGTAAGGTAGGTCCTATGATATGAAATAAAAGATCATACTATTTTTTATAAAACCACCTCTGCTCTATAAAGTCCCATGTGTGAGAGAGAAGGCTTGAAATGTCAGCACACCCCAGAATTTAAACAATAGTAATGCAATAATATAAACAGCTGACTGCGTCCGTATGGACGCGGACATTACCATTGTGAAGACCTCAGTATGTTCTACATTGTGCGCTCCAAGATTGAATTTCTTCAGCAAATCTTCGTGAAATGTGATCTCGCAGCGGTGTCCCGGAACTCCCGGATAAATATGTTTGCACTTGTGTAAAATAAATATTCACATGAGCCAGTACTCGGACGAACTGTGTGCATAAATGAAGAAGTATATATCTTTTGTAAAATAGACCAGTGTTCATCTAGGTATTTGATTTATTTACCTATGTTATGTGAGAATTTATGTTAAATTCCTCTCCGTCACTTTTAAATAACTACCTAAAATCATGGTATGCCTACCCTTATTCTAACTTCCACATCTAACATAGGGTCAGAGACTTTATTTATCTTAAATAGCTGTTACCCGCGACTTCGTCCACGTGGTATTTAACAAAGACAACCGTTGACAACAGCAGGCTCGCGCGTTCTGAGCCGGCGGGACGCATTGCAGGTTGTTGCTATCAAACTTAATCAGGCGCAGCGCTGCAACATTGGTTTTAATTTTTTTTTCGAGTGATCCTATTTTTTTTCTAAAATAAGCGTAGCCTAAGTTACTCCTTGTTACATCAGCTATCTGCCAGTGAAATTCCCGTCAAAATCGGTCCAGCCATTTCAGAGGAACAAACAGACAGAGGAAGAGGGAACAAACAGACAGACAAAAATTGTAAAAAAGGTTGTTTTGGTATAGGTACCGTGTATACATCCAAATGCATTTAGTAAAAAGCGGTTATTTTAATATTACAAACAGACACTCCAATTTTATTTATATGTGTATGTAGTATGTATAGATTAGTACACAGGTGTAAATGAATGTAAAAATCAGGAAATATTTATATCTTTTCAAAATATACAATGAAAATACAGCTTTTTATTCTAGCTTATGTTAGTTTTACACAACAATACACAGTGTAATTTGGCTGTTTCTGACATTATGTACACTACAATATACAACACACACAGTCACAGGTCACAGTTATAGGGTCCTATCCCCCACTGCTCAGATCGGCCTGCTAGTGTACATGGTTGCATATGTTTTAAGGTGCTAGTTGTGCTTATTATCATAATAAATTTCTTGCAGTCTCCTTTATTTTGCAGGTTTGTTGCTACTACTACTTACTTGCTGTAACCTCTACGAAACATACACACACGAATTACAAGCACACTTAAGTAGTATTCAAGATGGCTAATAGAGTGCAAGATTGGGGTAATCGTTCGCAAGCGATCGATAAACGAATCGATTTAAGTTCTCCCGGGCGTGAGTCAGCAACTCGCGGTAACTTTAAATTGCTACACAGGAATTTTGCTCTGAACGACGCCGCGTCAATGCGGTGACGAGCGTCGTTTATTTTACTTGAAGTATTTGCGAAGAGTTAAATTTTAATAGAGTCTGGTACTTGTATTTTTTATCGCACAGATAGTGTTGCACTCAAGTTATTCAGTGTCAGACACAATATTAATATGACAAATCGCGCAAACAACTCGTGTTGTTTTTTATTAAATTAATTGGTTTTGCCACCATTCGCTACGTCAAAATACTATGATCACCACAAAGGGCTTCCTGTAGGTACTTCACGTGCGAGCTAACCGTATACTTTATATTTTACCGTATTTAGACATTTTGTATGGAGACATGAAAAGCGCCTTTGGCGGGCGGTATTTAAAACTTTCAATTCTCCATTCAAAATGTCGGTAGTCTATAAAGTATACGGTTAGCTTAACAATCAAGAAGAACAATCGCGCACTTGACGTACAGTACACTGACTTTACACATGTAATTATTACTAAAAACTAAATCACAAACGCAAGTAATGTTAAATTTTACGTACAATTTGACATTATTTTAGGCGTTGACCGGAACAAACGGTGATTTGAATGAAAGCATCCGCCGTGCCGTATGGTAATGGCAACCGGACGGGGACGGTCCGGGAAGTAGGGATGCTGTGTTTCAAAACATAAATCCAGGATAGTGAAAATATTTGCGTTCGGACCGTGCGGGACTATGATAACATACATAGTACGGATATTCTTAGGAGCGCTTTATGTAATGTAACTGAATTTATGTAGGTTTTCATATTTTCAGTACTTATAGCGAAATATTTTTTTGCGTATGTATATTAAATAAATAGGTAAGTATAAGTACTTAATTGCTACAATACACCTAAATGACACTAGAGCTAGAAATATTCAATTTTATAATGTTGTTTACAAAAAATAACCGATTTTAATTAATGTATCGTAGTCGACGCATTCACAATTTGGATAAATATAATTTTGTCAATCTATGGCCAAAACTAAATCCGAATTATACTTAATCAATAATGCTTTTTAAAGTTTCGTCTGTATACGTTTAATCTGTATACAGGCTGTCAGAGGCATTATGATGAGAACGTTGGGTAAAGGTGACACTTAACGCCTATAATATAATTATAGAAATCATTCAAAAGTCATGTGTTTCAAATGTTGTAACTTCTGAGTGCGCAATGTATTGTAAATAAAGCGATTACAACATAATACGCCCCGCGACACCCGACTCGTGCAAGTGACGAGCGCGCTCAAGCTTATCGAGTTTTATTTTACATTGCAGTTTTAGGTCTATAATAGTAACTAAGTTTTTAAATTTATAATCATGTTGAGATATAAGACTTTTATTATGATTTTACACTAACATTTAAAAAAAATACTGAAAACATGCGTAAAATGAATGTAAAGATCCACGAAAAATTCCATCTCTGGGGGATACAATATCATAAGTTGAATCCATGGCAATTTTCATTACGAAGAAACTTACACCCTGTATATTATGTTATTATACTCAAAAAGTCCTGCAACATTGCGCCCTTCATTATGGCGACCCTATACGTCCGTAACGTCACACATAAACTGAACCGGCGCTGAACGCGTCCGGCCCACTGTCCGTCTGCTACACATTGATAACTGCCGTTCGAAGCTGTTATTTTGCAAAGGTAAAAACAATATAGGCTGTTGTCACGTTTCCTATCTGCAAAGGCCCGCCCTCAGCAGCTTTCAAGTTAATGTTCGACGAAATTGTTTTAATAAAGGGGTGTATCGTTTTTGGATATTATCTGAGGACATTTAACGGTGCCGGTCACACTAAGGGAATTTTTGTATTTACGTATTTGCTTCTCATCCATACTTTGCATGAATACACATTTTTGAAATTCGCCTGTGTTTGTTTGTATGTAATGCAGATACGAACCGGGTGCGGATGAGTGCAAAACACCCTTATTATGTATTTTTATTGTATACTTGAGTAGACACTGGATAAAATTTATCTTTGAATACGCCTAAGTAGTGTATAATAGTGACAGAAATATGACAGAAACTGCCTGAAACAGAACTGTTGTCAGATGAAATCCGGGCATAGTGTTGTGATACATTATTAGTAGAGACCTACTTCCAGTAGCTGTAGACCACATTATGCGCGAGCTATGTTCATGGACTTTTAATAAAAAAAAGTATTCATAGACCCCCCCCCCCAATTTATAGACGTACTGCGCAGTACTATATGACATTTGATAAAGTTACAAAACGTCTATAAATTTGGGAGTAAAGATTTTGTTCGAATAGTTGATATAATAAATATTATATACTCATAATAGCACATTGCAGTTCATAATTAGCACGAAATTACAAAGCATAATGTCAGAGGAAGCTTACGCATTCGTTACGAGTTGGTTACACATGGCAGGGAGCGCGCCAAAACTGTACGCATCGATTCCGCGCGGTGCTCGCGTTTCGCAAACGGATTTATGCTCGCGTCCGTATTCGGACATACGGACACGAAGAACGAGAAGAGAGATAAAATGCTTAAAGTATTATTCCACTATTTTATCCGTTAGATAATGTTTATAAATGTTAATGTGTTAAGTTCCAAAATTAATCATTGAAAATTGTTTCATTCAGCTGAAAAACCTCCACTGTTCGATATAGGCTTCACCAAATAAAAAATAATTAATGATTAGTCTATAACGTTTTTGAAAGAAGACGAAGAAGAATATTGAAAATATGCTTCTGATTTCAGTTTCACTGAATGATAGACGTAAAAATCAGTGTGTATTAACTACAAATCTGTGTAGCGGTTGAAGCATTGGAATGCTTTTCATTTCGAGTTTGAAGAAAATGCTTTATGTTTTTTTTTATGAAAATGCTTTATGTTTCACTTTATTTAATATTTTAAAAGATATACAATGACATGACGAATGTTTTTTTAGTGACTAATACTTTTTAATTGATTACAACTTCTATTATATAACTTAGGCAAAGACTTTCCTGTGGATGTAATATGTTCATCCACTAGTGCGATGGAACTCTACGTACTCTACGGAGCTCTACGTCTGTGTGTCCTATAGCAGTCAGGTCTGGCAGAAAGCCACGAGGTTCGTTTATATATCATCGTGTTTTGACGCGCATACACGCTGACGACACGGCTCCGACGAAATTGGAAAAATACAAATATCGGTGCGATTTGTTCCATAAGGAATAAGGTAGATATCGATGGTTTTATTTTAACCTCTGCTGCTGAGAGGTTTTGAAGTCTTTTTTGTTTTGTTCTCGGTGCAAGAATATAATATGCTCTGTACTAATACAGTTTCTAATGTAGTATTTTTAAGAATTGTAGATGGTACTTAAAATAGTAGATTGTACAACAAGTGCATAACGTAGGTAATTTTATTCGAGACGTTTAAGTGGGTCGTTGTTATTTAAGACGAGGATAAAATTACTGCTTTTATGAACCAGTTATACACTCTATTTTTCACTTTAATTCGAGGAAATGAAACAGTGATAAAAATGTAAAGTGAAATTATATTTTTTTTTATCTTAGCGTCACATACTTAAAAGAAAACTTGTATGCTTAGCCACTGATTTTTTTTATCTTTCTACAAACGAACAATGAAACATTAGGCTCACGTCGGAGACTTTATACTGCCTAACCATAAGTGCATATCTGCATATGTTTGCTAGTAATTACTCACCCCTTCCGAGTATTAAAATGTTATATCGCTATACGGAACACAGAACGGCAATTAACTTAAAGTAAATGTAATAAAATAACAAGTCTCTACTATGTGCGTGGAGTTTTATTGTGTGTTGGTTTCATAGACTAATTGTCTTAGGGTTTGAAGAAGTAAAACACGTTTATGCACTAGAGCATAAAGTGCAGTTTTAGTCCGCATACACCCAGCATAAGCAGGGAGTTTACGAGTATGAGAAGGGTTTTTTTTAGAAATATTTGTAAGCTACTTCATGGTGAATTTTATCACAGAGTTAACTTGTAAACTTCTACATCATAGCCGAAACAAATCCCACTAATATTATAAATGTGAAAGTTTGGATGGACAGATGTTTGTTACTCAATCACGCCTGAACGGCTGAACGGATCTGGATGAAATTTGGCACAGAGATAGATATTGATTTCTTATATTTACGCGAATACTACAAATTGAAATAAAACAATTTTTATGGATTTTATCGCGTTTATTTTTTGTTTTACAGAGATAGATTATAGTCTAGAATAGCACATAGGCTACTTTTTATCCAGGTAAAATGTACACTTTTTAATCGCGTGTAATACCGCGGGGCGCAGCTAGTACTTAAATAAACCATAACATTTTATAAACTCGGCAAAGGACAACGGCTCAATAATAAATAACGAGCGAAGTTACTTTCCTAACCCGTTGCCTAAGCTAGGGGTGACGATTGCTGGGTTAGGAAGATGGGAAAATATTCAAGTAAGCATATAAACTGGTATATCTATTGGTAACTGCGTGATTTTGTGATATATATATATATAGCGTGTATGAAAACTATGGGAAAGTAAGAATTTTCTGGAAATGAATACTCAATAATTAGTTTTCCATTTCTTAAGCAATCATTTCATTTAAGAGAGACTGCTTGACTTCATTAGGGAATTCTAGACAATCTTTAAGGTGGTCGCAGATCAATATCTGCGACCACCTTAAAGATTGTCTAGAAAAATGAGATTCGCACATGAAATCCAGAAATCTCATAGGCGCGAGTGAGGGTTTGAACCTGCGATCCTCGTTACCGAGGCAAGCGTTCTACCTACTTGGCTATCACTGCTTCTGCACTGCTATCTATGAGGGCCGCCAACTGCACGTATACCACAAGTATTTTATCTCCTTCCAATTTCAAAATTTATATCTACGGTTCTCTCAGCCCTATCACCCTGTACATTGTACAGTAATATGCACTCTCACTGGATCACGGGCGGGGAGTGCTTGCAATTAACGCGCGAACTCCGGGTCGCAGGTGAAACTCGGCCCATTAGCGGCTTGACTTTTAACGTTTTAGGAATCATTAGCTTGTTCAACGGGAGATAGGGGCGTGTTCTTCGTTTATAATGGGTTGTGTAGTTTATCTAAAGATGAAATGATTTTGTAAGGTTATCAAATCGAGGTTAGCTCTTGAGGATGTGACACTATTTGTCAAGATAAGTTTAATTCACACAATGTTTAGGTGGAAGTGGATCAGTCATCAAAGTATACCAGTCAAATCGTGCGTACGTGGAATTAGTCCAAAAAAGTGTCCGTGGCATAAGAGGTATTGAATTGACATTTCTATGCAGTCTCAATCTGAACGCTTTACATATGCTTACAAAAGCACAATGTAAAAAAAATAGCACAGTTTTGAGCCGTCAGAGCATTCATAAGATTTTTAGATCAGTGCGTAAAAATATGGCCTATATTTCTACGCACTGATCTAAAAATCTTAGCATGAAAATGAATGGGATCTGGTTGAGATAAGCACAGCATAGAGAAAGATAGCACAAAAAGCTATAGACGATTATGATAATGGTTTAATTTATTCGCTCAAGATAATTATTTATCATTTTATCTAAGAGCGACACATTTACCTGTATCACCCTATACATACCACCACCATTAAACATAAAATAAAACTACGTAGACGTACAATAAAGAACACCACCCTTATCAATCCATAAGAATCTCCCGCAATGTGGATTTGCGAATATGAATATTGCACAGATAACACAAAGGCTTCTAAGATGCATAGATATCTCCGAAGCATCTCGTCTTGTTTGAGTACGATACCTGTGGCCTGGAATACGGAACCCTGCGGAGTGCCCAATAAGAATGCACCGTTAAGAATATTATATTAAATCCAACTGAGAAGTTTATATAAAATATACTCGATACCTTTAAGCATCTCTACTAGAATAAATGCTAATTTGGCGCTGTTGTGAACTAATATGAGAGAACCGTGTGTTCGAACTCCGTACCCCCATCAGTAAAGCTACAGATACTTTACTGAAAATATACTGAACACCTTGGAAGAACTTAAAAACTCAAGACATACTATTTTATTTAAACATTATAATTCATCAAAAAAATTTTTTGGAAAATAAAACAAAGTTGACAACTTCACTGTTTTACTTCCCACCAAAAAGTCCCAGCGTATTTAATTTAGGTCTGTGCTGAAGAGACAACTATTCTTGAGTTTGTAAGGCTCTCTCTACCCCCACCAGAAAAGCTGCAGATACTTTACTGAAAATTTACTGAACATCTTGGAAGAACTTGAAAACTCAAGGTATACTTATAATTTATCAAATATTTTTTTTGGAAAATAAAACATAATTGACAACTTCCGACCAAAAAGAATGTGTTTTAGGTCTGTGCTGTAGAGGCAACTATTCTTAAGTTTGTAGAGCATTGTGTGCCTTGTTCACCGCGATGTTGTTTTCTTTTTCATGTCATCCTGAACAATAGTTTCATTGAATCCGCTCCGACATTAGGCATGCAAGCCACGCGCCGTCGCGACTGCTCCAAGTTCTGCGTGAGATTTGTTGGATTGGCGACAGCGTTTTGCAGAGGGCTTGGAATTCTATCTTCGGATTTAGAATATTAGTTCTTCCTGGAAGCTAGTGTGCTGAATTGTTGGTTTAAGTTGTAAATTTAAATATTTTTCCTATTCGTTTGACAATAATAACTGGATTACAGTAGCGAAGGATGTATATTCGCACAAGGGATGCCGGAAAAAAGCTTTACCTATGAGTGTAGTATAATAGTACATTATATTAGAAATGAGCTAATTTGGACATTACAATTGGAGCTAGATTGTAGCCCTCGAAGGCGATTGCGTTATGGAGCTGAAAGTTTAATGATGTCAGCAAATGAAAAAAAAAAACACAGCTTTCCATTTAGTTATGTTTAGACACATATTTCTTCAAAATGGTACCCGATTGTTGTTGCCATAATTATATCTTGACATAGACCTAGGACAATATATGTTAGCATATACGGAAGTCATTAGTGTAAAGAATATAAATGCTGCCCTACTTAATATTCTCAAAAAGTGTAAAAATTTGGCCCATGCGGTAGCGTGCCCAAGATGCTGGCCGCATTTCCTCGCTGAATAGCCAAAGCTACTCGCTGAGCGAGGCTATGCCCAGGTTCTTGGGTCATCGGTTGCGTCAACCAATCTTCCTGATAGATTTTGTATAAAAATCTATGGCACTTAATTTATATTTGGTTTCTATAACAATGTTTTCATTGTTACGATTTCCTGCAATACTTTCCCGAATCCTGCAATACTATTCAAATCTAAAAAGCAACCAATGTATTGATCATAGCTGTTGGCAAATCGCTAATCAACCAATCCGAGTCCCAAACACAAGTTCAACATGTGAACAGCGTTCGATCCTATTGGTACGTGCAAATGAACCAGCGTACTAGCGCCGCGACGTGTTTGTCTTCTTACTTTATCGTTTGAAACTCATACATTATTGATGGCAGATCTGGGGCTTGACGCCGCCTATCGTCTCATTATTCCATAGGGCTCAGTGAAGTTTCCAGAATTATTATCCTATAAATATCTTTGTGGTGATACGAAGATAATTCCGAGTGTGTGTGGAAAATAGCGTTACCAGTTAAAATGACCACACATATTTTGTTTTAATTGATAGAACTAGGCGATACTTGGCGGTAATCCATCCAAATATTTTGTTGATTTCTTATATTTACGCGAATACTACACATTGAAATAAAACAAATTTTACGAATTTTATCGCGTTTATTTTACGTTTATTACGTTGCTGTAAAGCAGCCTAAATGCCGTGAACGAAAACGCATAAAATAAAACGCGATAAAATTAATATTATTTTTATTTCAATACACATATTTATTTGTGTCTAATTATAAACAGCACCCCCTGTTTTAAATCTTACTGTATGTAAAAAGAACCTTGTTTTACACGGTAATTTTTAGGTGTAGGTAAATTTTAAGGTGACCAGGTTTGAGAATTCCAACATTCTTAAAATAATAAAAAACAACAGAATTTTAATGTAGCTAGAAGATTTCCAAAGATATAAGACAAAACAAGTAAGTAGGAACCTACTTTGTATGAGTTTACCTTACTACCATAAAATACCGAAAAAATACCCATGATTGAATGCCCCCATTAAACCACACAAGTTAGTTCAATTAATCACGGCAGTTAATTCTATTAACAACACGCGGAATGCGGTTGTTTGTCAAGCGGGTGTTTCGTCCATTTGTCAGTTGTCTATGGGACCTCATGGGAAAACACGCACTCACATCGAACGACCCTGAAATTTTATTAATTGGATACCTGGCACGGTACGTGTACGTGTACTCTGGTACTGGTACTGGTACTAAATGTTATTATGCATATATTACCCCAAAAGTAAACCCTAGCTGTAGCATCGCGGCGTCATCACCTATTATTGTGTTATCAGCACCGCAGTATTTCCCCTTTTTTATGGTTGATAATCAGCTACAAAATAGTGCTATTTTTGCCAGTGTCTAGTAATTCTTGATAATTGTTATTGAATTATATGTACCCCTGATGATAATGATAATGTTGATGAGGACGATGATGATCCAATGAACCCTCTACCAGTATATTCAGTAAAGCTGTGGATAATTTACTGAAAATTTAAAAATGGTACCAATAGACACCACTGAGCATGAACTAGTTGACAATATAACAAACAAACGCTGTTTACAAGAATAATTGTCCGTCTACACGCCTCATTGTCCAACATACAATTGAATGCTTTTACACAAGCCAACTCTATAACTGTGAGTTACGTCATACATATAAATTAATCTTCACTCATATTTTTTCAGTATCTCTCGGCCATTATGAATAGATTACACGGATGGACAAACAGAGTGGCTTTACTGAAATATAAGTGAAAAGAAACTGTTTTTTTTTACTGGCCAACGTCCAAGCCTAATGACGTAGTTAAGGCTAGATGTACATTGTGTGTCCTTTTTTTATCAACATTGTAATATTTTTGTGTTTATTGATGTGAAATATCTAAAATAACGTCCCTGAGATTTTTTTTTTCTCAATAAATGTGTAATATAATTTCCAGTTTCTAAGAAAAAATAAGGCATACCTAGTTAGCAGGAGACAGTCTAACAATATACGAGTTTCAATGGAAATTGATTTAAAAAAAAAACTCGAAACCCTATTCATTTTATCAAGCCAAAATGTCAATCCGAAGAATTTACACAAAATAGAATAAATAAATACACGTAGAATAATAATATGCTTTTGAAACAAAACTCGTTCAACCCAGCTCGCTCCGGTGTTCCCTAAACGACAGCTGCCTCTACAACGAACCGAATTCAAATTATGGAAGTGAAATTTGTCACCGAATTCCCTCTATTTTTACCTTTGAATTTTCACAAATGCCATTATTTCGCGGGGATGATTTATTACTTTAATTTAGCCGTGTCTTGTAATAACGTTCTAATTGACGGAGTTCGTGTCGTTCGTTTCAAGATAAATAATTCGAGATAAATCAAATTGGTATTCAATTAGTTCTCTTTAAAAAAACCGGTGTCATAAAGCACTCAGCGAATCCTCACCAGTAACAGACTGAAGGGTGCCCAAAACACAGGCAGCACTGCCTCGTTGAATGGCAATGCTGATGTGTTGGCTAAAATAAGTGCCAGCGTTCAGGTCACGAGATGACTTTACCAGACGTTTTGATATATCTTTGAACATCCGAGTGGCCCTCGGTCCCTACGGACCCTACCCAAACGCCTTAAATATGTACCCTGCACTGAAAGAACCATATTTGCGGTGTTTGAGGCATTCTGCAGCGAATGGAGCGAATCTTGCTAGCCCCAACGGATGTCTCCAGAAGATGCGACAGCGCAAGAGTATCGATAAAATTTGCATCCCATACTAATGGCCACCCTATCCTCACTGAAACGAGGGTCATTCCATCAGGTCTCTTGCCATCACCTCGAATGAGGCCATTCGGTTCCAGAATGGCTGCCATGTTGACGGTGGCAAGAGTCTAACGAATAATATCGTTGATGCTGGCGTGGCGTGCTGTTCTACTTGCGCTTGCATGACATTCCGTGTTATCTTTTATTTAGGTTATACTTCCTACTTCTTCTCCAATTATGGATTTGCTAGATTTGTTTTAATTTTTCATAGAGCAAAGGATCGACATGATTTACACAAAATAACATAGTGGAAAAGGACATACTTTTTAGTCGCTGGTAACACCGTGGGGCGCAGCTAGTGCTAAATAAATGCATCCTCATTCTTTTAATGAACTCTACAGTTCCCTACTGCCAATTTATTAACAACTCTTCGTCTCCATTAAACAAGAAATATGTGTACCGCAATCGAATGCGCAGGATTTAAGTAAGCAAAATGTTTTATTCATAAGGCCGCAAATAGCCGTTTCTGTAACGGTGCGGACGGTACGAGAGGAAATTCTGGGCGGTGCTTTGTTAATTAAATTGGTAGTTTTTCCTATTCGACACTTAATAGTCACTGCGTGAAGATACATACCCATTTTATACCCATTTTAGCTTTCTATGAGTGAAAATTCCGTTGAGATAGGTCCGGTTGTTTTTAGTGGTGCTTCATCAAATAGGCAAACCGACAAGCTTAAACACGCTAAAAAGCTCAGGTTTCGGGCTTAGTATACCCTTTCCGAATCAGCCTGTATACTAGGTATAATAATATATGTGCGTGACTCTAGTGTAATAATAATTAATCCGGGGTTGCCCCTCTATTACCAATTATGCCATTCGGACAAACATTACAAATGGTTGAGCAACATGCAACCAGAAACACAAAAAAAATCACTAAGTTACGAATAATATTTTTTAAATTATATTAAAAGCAAATTATTATAAAAGATTACTAGTACTATGTAAGAGTACCCAAGTAATCCCTTGCAAAAAGAGAAATATTCATTGATCAAAGAAAACAAATGTTTGCTCAATGACGTTAAGATTAGATTAGAAGTTCCTGATTGCTCTACGGTTGTATTATTTGTATTACTATTGTTAAGACGTCAAAATTATAATTTATGTTTTAGTTTGTACGTCCGCGATAGATGTCGCTGGCAGGTTTTTTAAGTAGGTATCGTTGTGTTCATGGTTTTCATATTGTACATTATTCCTTTATTATTATATATCCTCGTCCTGTACTGGGTGTTTTATTTGGCTCTGGCCCGTAATACCTGGTTTGACTGCGGGACCTTTTTGGAGCTTGTTCACTATGGTGAACTACTAAAAAGTTACTTGTCTATTCATCTATCAGCGTTGTTCATTGCTACATTCTTACTAAAGAAAATTCATGCCCGCGGGTGAACTTGTAACGATCTATACAATATTCTAATGTTTGTAGTCGAATGCTCATTATGACTGAAAGCTTGCGTTAAGGATACCCCTTAAAGAAAATAAGCCGAAAGAATCGATGAAGCAAGGCAAAAGTTATGGCGTTTATCTAAGTTAACATAAACTGCAATTACCCAGTCAAGTAACGTTCACGGAAACGAAAGGAATGTTTTCTTGGGCCCAAAAACCGGGAAGAAGCCGGTAGAGAAAAAGCTAAATAGATATTTTATCACTTTTATGGGCTCTTACATAGAGCCCTGTTTGAATTACGCGCTTTGACTCTACGTATCTGCGTTACGTTGATGTAACTCGTTCACGTTCGTTTCTCTCGTAATGGGGTGTATAAAATCAGTAGAGACGTTAAGGAAATCATTTGCTCCGATGTAGATGTACCGGTTCCGAACCAAGTTCCACGAATATGGTACCAAACGGTTTGTTTTGATTGCTCGTGCGCATATAAATGGTAGAGCGTTCCTGTAATCTATTAAAGATTTTGCAAAAATGTTACAACCAAAATTGAAATTTACCAAGCATTTAAAAATATTTTTAGTACATATCAAGGAGACACCGAGATTGTAAGTATGTATTGTTAGCGGTTCCTATTGAATTGTATTAAAAAATATAAGCACGAGGAACCGAGGGTAGATTTAATTAATTAATAAGAATAAAATCACATGAAAACATGTAATTACACAACGAACAAACTCAATTCTTCAATATTTGAATCCAACATAAATAACTCAAATTTAACAATGCCAACGACCTATAACACGTCTTATCGCTACAAAATCCGGAGAGCAAAAGAGCGCAATGTTGTTTGAATGATTAGTACGCTGCTGGCCGATGCGGCCTTTGCAGCTTCACCGGGTTTTTAGGCGAGCGCAGAGTGCGCTCTAGCCGGAGGGGTGCTCGCGCCTTATATAGGCACGAAGGCGCGAACTGTCAAACTGTGTTGCCATATCGCTAATAGTATTATTATTTTATATTTAATTATTCAATAGAGTCAATTACCGAAACCACGACCTGATTAGTGCAGTTGGAAGTGACTCTGCTTTCTGTGCCGAGCGTCCCGGATTCTAATCCTGTTATCCTGTAAACAATTTTTGTGTGATGAGCATGAATGTTTGTTGTACCCGAGACATGGATGTTCAACATCTATATAAGTATTATATACTGAGTTCGCCCCCAGTCTATTGTATGGTACCCATAATACAAGCGTTGCTTAGTGCGGGACCGTATAGTTAGTGTTCCGTCTGGCGATATTTATTTATTTAATAGGCCAAACAACAATATCAAGCCTATCCCCGTTTCTTAGATAAGATATCCTTCTAAGATTAAGGATTCTATTGTTAAACAAGAATAGACTCTAATAAAAAAGTCTGCTTTCAAATTAGTTGAGGCTTATTTGAAACTAAGTCAAGGATCACCCCAAATTGTGATCCATCCAAATATTAACCCACCGTTTGAATTATGCTATCATTATCTTTTGTTATAAGAAACTGCTCAAGTTTGCCTTAAGGATAGGCTTAATCTCTACTAATCTACTAATCTACTTCTACTATCTATCTACTAATCTACTAATCTACTATCTACTTCTATCTACTTCTACTAATCTACTTCTACTTCTACTAATCTATCTACTATCTTCTATCTATGTTCTACTAATCTACTAATCTACTATCTATCTATCTACTATCTACTAATCTACTAATCTACTTTCTATCTACTAATCTACTAATCTACTAATCTATCTACTATCTATTTATCTATCTACTTCTTCTACTAATCTACTATCTACTTCTATCTACTTCTACTAATCTACTTCTACTTCTACTAATCTATCTACTATCTTCTATCTATGTTCTACTAATCTACTAATCTACTATCTATCTATCTACTATCTACTAATCTACTAATCTACTTTCTATCTACTAATCTACTAATCTATCTACTATCTATCTATCTATCTACTTCTTCTACTAATCTACTATCTACTTCTATCTACTTCTATCTATCTACTATCTATCTACTATCTACTTCTACTAATCTACTAATATTATAAATGTGAAAGTTTGGATGGATAGATAGATAGATGGATGGATGGATGGATGTTTGTTACTCTTTCACGCCCGAACGGCTGAACGGATCTGGATGAAATTTGGCACAGAGATAGATTATAATCTGGAATAGCACATAGGCTACTTTTTATCCCGGTAAAATGTATGGTTCCCGTGGGATAGATGTTTTAATATTTCATACTTTTTATCGCGGGTAACACCGCCGGGCGCAGCTAGTACAAATATATTTTTAAGGTTTAAAATATCTGCTAAATTCATCCAGAGAGATCTTGACTTAGTACAAATACTCAGATATAGACAGTTTCTGAGTTGGCATCAATCTGTGAGATATTATGTAATCTCTGAATAAGTTGGCGTGCTTTTTTAGATACTAATATCTGTCTGAATAAGTACGCAGAGGTGCACTAGAGTACATCCACATTTTGCCGTAACATTCAGGTTACAATGAAATAGGGAGTGCGCCTCTTGCCACGGACCACGATTCTCAGTTAAACGCAATTAATAAGGAATTCGGGTCACCGATATGGGATGGCGAACTTCACAACGCTTTCGTAACACGCGCAAGTTTCCTCAGGATGTTTTCCTTTGCCGTTTAGCATGTCTTTGTAAATGAGTATCGCACAATAGCAAGAGGTACCAAGGCAGAGCGAACTTACTAAAGGCAAAGTTAAAGTCAAATCGTTTATTTTGTATAGGCCTACGGCACTTACAAATTGTCATTAACATTTTTTTTTCTTAACTCTACAACCGGTAGTACTTGCCTATCACTGCCATAAAAATAATGCAGAGTTATTAGTGGATATGTATACGATAACAGAGACAGGTTCATATGTTATATGTTACCACTTTGCCACGGTCACTTCAAACATTCGCATTCATTAAACCCCACTCGAAAATACTCGCAAAAATTTGCCACCAATTAATCTAGTACGGTTGTTAAATGAAATTTTTTCCGCTGTATCCGACACGGGGCATTAAACGCCCGGGACTCACCACGGCTGTCTATCAAAAAGCACTTTTGCGGTGTCAGGGCCACGTGTCGCGAGCGCGGATTTACCGCCCGCGGCGATTCCATGCCGACCGCATTGGAAAATACCATGATCTAGAGCTACTGGATGTGTCTCGGTATGTAAATATTTTTGTATAGTCGCTAGATGTAAGTAATAATAATATCGCTAGACGGACACAACACAACACGTACGTATCCAAACTTAGCAACGCTTGTATTATCGGTACCATACAATGCGATTCCAGTATGTTATACTTATAAAGAAAGCATCCATGACTCGGGTTCTAACATACTCGCTAATCACACAAAGTTTGTCCCTACACGGATTCAAACCCGAAACCCTCAGCGCTGAGAGCGGGATCACAACCAACAAAATCACTTGTGGGGAAAAATAAATTATTATTACACAAAACTATACCCAAAGCTGATGAACTTCGATGTATGACCAGAGAAATCTTGAGATTTTAATGTTTGTTTATTCCAACTGGTAAATATACCGAGGGTCCTGGGGGTAAAATTATAAACTTATTTGAATTACACAAATTATTATTGTATTAAAATACTTAGTACATTTTTAAATGAACATTATCGACAAGAAGACGAGAAGAGAGAAAGCACAGAGATCCTTACAAATAGAGCGAATGTTAAACAGATTATTGTCCAATTGTAAGTCACATATAGTATGTCTACATCTTCGGTACCAGCGGCATACTATTGCCAGCTGACAAACGGAGGTTACAATTAATTTCAGAAGTACAGCGATGTTGACTCCATTTCGGTTGAGAAATTAAATATAAACACGTCTGGGCCCCGGGCCTTATGTGGTTAAGAGCCCCGCGGAAGACGGTTAATTGATATCTTGATTACTCTACGATTTGACGTACGTACGCACTGTTCGAGGGCTGATTGAAATCGTAGCTTCATTGGGTGACTGGCTCTATGTGAATTAGTTAACTTAATTATGCTAATCTTTACTATATCTAATACTTAGTAGGTATTGAATTCTTATATTTACGCGAATACTACACATTGAAATGAAACAAATTTTACGGATTTAATCGCGTTTATTTTATGTTTTTACATGTCGGCTGCTTTACATATTTGCGAAACGTCGGGATCGTAAAAAAGATAACATAAACGCGATTAAATCCGTAAAATTAGTTTTATTTCAACATAGTAGGTACTTAGTTTTCACGGAAGCGTTTGCACTTCATTAATATCGAGAGCGGATTACTACTTACTGTAGAAAATGTAACTCAACTCACTACCAATACGACAAGTACTACCAATACTCATATGTCATTAAAACATAAATATAGTCGTCGGCAGACGATTTCATACGAGACAAAAATAAAGAAATGGAAGTTCGTAAGTACTTTGCCAGCATAGAGTTCTCAAAAGCTATAGGTACTTAAGTTAATCTGCTTAGCCTTGAACAGAAGACTAAACTCATTTACGTACAGCACAAAAGAAGCAAATAATAAATCAAGCAATTTGAAACACGCTTTGCACATGTCCAATCCCACTAACCACTACGATGTAATTGTCAGGTAGACTAATAGCTTACGACTGCTTGATCAAAACTCTGCTGGATCGTTCAAAACTATGTTGTAATTAATAAAATTTGCACAATATTCCGCCGCCTCGCGCCGCGCGAAGTTCCAAAATGCACTAATGAATTAAAACAGTTTACACTGAATACGAAATATGTTGAGTTGAATAAGTACATAATTTTGAAGTTGCAGTTCGATGCAGTTCATTTAAAACGAAATGTGAATAGATTTCTTTCATTTATATCAACAGTGACATATATTATTTTTAGTTATATTCACGTTTAAATAAACTTCTGAATGGTTTGTAGAAAACATGTATAAAAACAATTTCGATTTTGTAGTATTTTTTGAAACAATAATTAAATCCGAAAAGTGTTTATTTCTCATTATAAAATGCCAACGCAAAATGCAATCATGACTTACTTGTTTACCAAGTGATTAAGCGAACTGAATGATCCAATCATCTCGTGTGCATTTAATCCAATTAAAATACACCAATTTGTCAGAACGTGCCTTTTATCAAAACGATTAACGCGAAAAAAACTATTTGGTAATCATTATACTTAAGTTCCCAAAAAAAAAAACAAATTATAGAGTACCCTTTTTAATATGTGTTGAGTTTATGAAATGGGATGGATAGTTTTATCCATAGTATGTATACGCAGCCTAGGCGTTCTGTAAAGCAGATGGATTAAAATAAAAAAAATGGCTCTAGTTTATAGTCTTGCGAAGCTCTAAGACCTCCAATATCAGTCGTCAAATTTATATGAAGTTTTAATCCATTTACATAAAAGTAACTATTATCTTTGTAAAAAAAAAAATAACTTGCATGTTACCTTATTTAGCTAACGAGCTGTCCCGGCAAACTTTGTATTGCCTCAGAATCAATATTTGAGAAAATCTTTTTTTTTTCATTTTTACTAGTAATTTGTTAAACAGCCTACCCGTTCTTGAGCTATAAATGGTGTAACTAACACGACTTGGTTTTATATATCATACTATATAGATTATAAAGTATTTTCCTGTACCATCTCATACAGAATTTTCACAACATCACATTATTCTCATAAGGAAGCGTTTTGATGTAACTAATAAACGCAAGCAGCACGTAGCCTGAACACGCAACCTGGTGAAAATCTCCGCAATATATTTTTATCGTGGTTTTTTTTTTACGTCGTCGGAGTGGCATCGCGACAATAGACCACGTTCGGGGGTGAACCACCCTGCCGTGTGTACAAGCCAATTTAGATCGTATCCGCATTAATTTCCATGCTGATCGTGGAATAATATGTTTGAACCGCTTTCTGTCTGGAGAATGTATGGATTAGCTGCCGGCATATAAGATTCTTTATTATAAAATTACTTTATTATATATATGGAGAGTTTAACAAAAAAAGACGTGTATTGTCTCACCGATTCGCGAGGCTCTTATGCCTCGTGTTTTGCCGTGCCTCGTGAAGTCGCTGTCATTTGCCATTTGCCTTGCTTCTAGTTAACTTCGTTTGGATCAAACTATATTGCTCGAGTCAAAACTTTGCCGCAGACGGTACGCGCCTAAGGCAGCCTCGCGAGGCAGTTTGCTCCGTTATTACTTACACGGATATTATATAGATCACAGGTATAAAATATTCAATCCAATAATTTCTCACAATAATAGATACAGCCAGCTTGCTACAACGTAACACTAACCCGTTGTTGCAAACCTGATCGATAGGTTATTTATGATACGCGCACATATTTCGGGGTCTCATCAATAAAGCCAGTCGCTGTGTCTGTGCCTACAGAATTGAGATAAACGACTATCCGAATAGTGTTCAGGGGCAAATCCAATTTCCAAGTCGCACATTTAAGATAGAATGTATCGTGTCTGTCTATATTTTTAACCGACTTCAAAAAGTTGGAGGTTCTCAATTCGGTTGTATTTTTTTTTGTTAGTTGATGTGTTGACGTTTTGGTTTTAAATTATATTTGAGCATTTTTATGAAAAATAATAATCTCGTATGACTGTCAGCTATGTATGGTGTAACTTTAATAGTGGACAATATTTTGAAAAGTCGATCGTTATAGAGAAAACATTCCCTATGAGTTCAACAAAGTTTTTAGAAATTAAATAAATTACACCACATACTAACTCCCGAATTTATAGACGTTTTATAACGTTATCAAAAGTCATATAGTACTGTGCAAAGTAAAACTCTTGCGCGCAGTACTATATGACGTTTAAAGTTATAGAGCATTGATAAATTTGAGGGTAAGAGCACGTATTTGTAATCATTATGTGAAGTTTTTGTGAAATCAGAATTACACGTAAATAAAAAAAAACACTTAAATCATCCATCATTCAATTTTCAATTTTCAGGTTCAAGGGCTTATATCAAGTAGCTATCGCTACTCTAGATGACAAGAAAATTAGGCTACGCAAGAATTTAAAGTATATAAATTTGTGTAGTGGTGATGACTTATGTCTTTTTAGTCGCTTCGCCGCAAGACTATCGGTGTTCGCTGACCCTAAAAATACCCAATACAACTAGACAACCAATCTATTTAATCTGTCTTCAAATATTGATATGTTCGTCTTATGTATGTTTGGATTTCATCTCCAAATTGCTGTATTAATATTAGCTTAATAACATAATGGGCGATGCTCAGAGCATAACAAAAGCAGGTATGTATTCATTCGATCAGTCGATTTAATGACATCGATACCAAAATAAATCGATTACCTTATACCTTTTTTCGATAAGTCGTCCGCTCTATTTATTGTTATTCTTTGGAGCAAGTTATTATTGGTTCTATTAAATTCATTTATCCATCAGCCAAAAGATGTCCACTGTTGGATATAGGCCTCCCTCAATGACTTCCACACATCATGGTCCTCCGCAACTCCCATCCTATGGCTTCCTGTGACGCGTGTAGTATCATTGGACCAACTTGTGGGGGCCCGTCTCACACTACGTCTTCCGGCTCGTGGTCGCCATTCTAAATCCTTTCTGCCCCAACGGCTATCGGTCTTCGAACTATGTTTACTCTTCGAGTTAGTGGTCCTTAACAATATTTTATGATGTGCTTTATTTATTATGTACTTACTCGTCCATAAAACCCAAAATCTATCACATGAATTGTGTGATAGATTTGGGAGTTTATGTCAGTAGAACTATCAAATCCACGGTTTCGCTTTTGCTTTCTATTAGGTCATATAACTCTTATCCTAGCTATCAAACTATTGACGTAAGCGTACTGCCACCACAAGCCGTGGCTTCAAAAAAATCTTTAAAAAGCCCCTCGAATTGTACCTAATAAAACCGTCATTTTAAAATTCAGATACAATAACATCAGAACTTTATGGTCCCCTTGTTTGTTACACCAATGTACGTTTCATATTCCTTTGCCCCCAAAACAAGACGTTTACTATCCAAGCTCGACGCGCAGCAATATTGTTGAATGGTTACCATAAAACACACATGAAGAGGGAGACATGGAGAAACGCAGTAATTGAATTTTAAAAACCCAACTCTCGTCGCTGTTATGGATGTAATTGAAAAGGTGCACGGTACATCTGTTTGGCAATACAATTTTTAAGAATAAATATTATTCGTTCTCAGTTAGTGTAGTAGGTGTGTGTTTGTTGTGTGTGTGTGTATGTGTGTGTGTGTGTGTGTTTGTGGGTGTGGCTTGTATTTACGAAATATTTTTTTAGCCATTTCATATTTATAAAAATAAAATAGGAACAGTAGTTTCTTCATGGTACCTACCTTTAATGGCAATATTTATCCTTCAATAATTATATAATGATTACTTTATTGATTTCTTATATTTACGCGAATACTACACATTGAAATAAAACTATTTTTTTTAAGGATTTTATCGCGTTTATTTTTCGTTTTTACGTTCCCGACGTTTCGGCTGCTTTACAGCAACCATGGTCACGGGAGGACTGACCATGTCCTCCCGTGACTGATCATGGTCCTCCCGTGACCATGGTTGCTGTAAAGCAGCCGAAACGTCGGGAACGTAAAAACGAAAAATAAACGCGATAAAATCCTTAAAAAAATAGTTTTATTTCAATGATTACTTTATTTTGTTTTAAATCAACTATTTACCATCAAGCTATTAAAATTATCTCCGCTCTGTTGCTTTGATTACATACAAAATTGAAATAGTTTTACAAACATTCAAAGAAGTAATAAAAGCAGCTCAGACTCCAGACTTTTAATAATAACTTTAGGCACATACTTTAACAAAACATTTCATAAAGGAATATTTATATTTGTGTGTTGTTTCATTTCCCTCAATATTAAAAAAAAAATATATTTTAAAAATGTCGGCGTAGCATTCATAAGAGATGTTATTAGAAGTCTCGAGTTGATAAACGGGCTCTCTCATGCGGTGTTAACACGATGACGTATTACACAATTTTCTTTACGAGCGAAACGGATTTATAGAACGAACGTAGTGCGAGCGTTTTGAGCACATGACGTGTGACTTCGGATGGGTATGAGTCTGCAGGGCTTATGTGTCCTTTGGACCCAGATCTTGGCACCATTTAAATTAAATATATTGAATTAAATATATTTTTCGAGCTTTATTTATATAATAATCAATAATAATACCAGCCCTTTTAAATGTTCCATTGCTGGACACATGCCTCCTCTCAATTTGAGGAGGATTAGGCCATAGTCCACCACGCTGGCCCAGTGCGGGTTGGCGGACCTTTATTTTTAAATATATGAAATAAAATGTAAAGAAGACTTACAATCATATTGTAGCGACTACTTCAACCGCACCACAAGCTACGCAGATGGCACTACAGACGCATTCAGAACAATAGACAAGTGACGTCACAATCCTGAATCGCGCTATCAGAGTTTTCGGTGCAAGTAACATATATACAAGATCCCGACAATAACCGTCGGGGCATAGCGGCCGCCCCGCCAGGCATACCACCCGCCTGGCTGGAAGATCTTCCCTTTTCCGCTAAAATATTAATGACCGTAAACTATATTTTTGCAAGCATAAACGCATAAGCGTTCTTATTGACTATGGTTTTTTTTTTATCAACGGATTGGGATCCATTAAACGTATTCATATAATTCCAATCCGGATCTAAATCTTGAATATCTGTACATCACTAGACCACAATGTTTTAGTGAAATTTATGGAACAAGGTGGTATATAGAATAAGGGTACGTAAGGGTCAGAATATATATAGACTTAGCTGTAAGTTTATGCAAACAAAACTTGTTTAATTTATTTTGGTTCTAAAAGATGCAATCTTGATTTATTACATAAGTCACTTTGAACAAAACTAATATTGGTTTATAGAATTCTAGATTTTAAGCTACCTCCAATGTGCGTGATTTATTTATTTATTTAACGAAATAATAGTTGCTTTTGGTAACTTATATGAATGAATAATTAATTTTCACTAGATATAATCCAGCTAACTTTGGCTAATTTAAATGTTAGTTTTAATCAATGTTGGGTATGGTATTTTATAATTATTAACTATAAATATAGTTTAAATTGAACATTTTAAACGGAAAAAGGTAAATCGGCGTTGATTGGTTCCCTTTTATCTTTCAATTGGATATGCATTTCATACTTCTCAATAAGAGTCCCGCAACCAGATTATCATCAGCCGATAAATGTTTTTTTTTATAAATGATGATGTTTTGGGTATAAATCAAACGAAAATTACTTTTTAATTTCATTGTTTCATTCATATCTGTATATACCTACATTCTTCAGTGTTTTAATGTCAGTGATATTATTGGAAAGATCCGAAACTATGATCATACGCCGAATCATACTATGACTAACATACATTATCATATAAATATGATATCGTAGATCTATGATAATGTTTCCACATATCCTCAAACTAAATAAGTTAGTAAATAAATATGATATGTAATTAATTACCTAGTATTCACTGAAAAGGCAATACAGCCACTGTATCGCAGTGTAAGGTGACATCACTGCCATATGTGAGTACGGGTGCAATAAATATTACGATCTCACTACTTGCTTTTACCAATATTTAATAGCAAACATCTTTGAAATGTTCACAGAAAATATTTCATTGTGGTACTTATCAAATAAGGAAATATGACAAATACAAAAATTACCCTGTTAATCATACGCTTCCAATAGACAATTGTTTCCAATCGTTGCATGGAAAAACACAATTTCATAAGCCCCAAAGTTCCCGGTATCAACATATTGAACACGAGCCGTTACAGCCAGGTCAATAGACCAACACAATGTGTATCCCTTTCGCACACATCCGGCCAGTATTGTGAGGGCTAATAAGACCCCGGCTTACCAAACCTCAATTTATAATAAATCGAACAACCACGTTATCGGTTGCTCGCACACAATGAAAGACCGACTTATCTTCCTCCACAACGCACCAAGGATCCAAACACCCTGCGGCCATAACCCTGAGTGATGACCAACGATTTGTTAAGACCCCGTCCCGGGTCGTTTCGACCTCTTTTCAGTTTTTATTCCCCCTTATGATGTTTCATTTTATGATTGTCCGCAGTATTAGGGACGAACGTGACGTCATGAAATATGTTTTCTGGACGTTTTGTCGGTCGTGGAGATATTCTTGGTCAATTATTGCGCCCTTGCAATGTGCGCACAAGAGTTTTGCTTTGCGCAGTACTATATCTAACACGACTTTGTTTCATATATACTTTATTTATTAAAAAGAAAATAACTGAAATATTTACAAACTAATATAACTTAAAAAGAGTATAGAAAAGCTAAAAAATGTGTAAAAAAATTTGGCCCATGCGGTAGCGTGCCCAAGATGCTGGCCGCATTTCCTCGCTGAATAGCCAAAGCTACTCGCTGAGCGAGGAAATAGCCAGCCCTTGGGTCGCCGGTTGCGTCGACCAATCTTCTAGAAAGATTTTCTACAAAATTAATGGTGCTTGGGCCCCATGGACGTAGGGTATATAGATTACGATTTCATATATAGATTACGGATGATTTTATTATAATCCATTGTATAAAAATATCGTTATAAATTTATTTTGATTTTCAGTTCTCTGAAAGCTTACACGATGATCTTAAAAGTAAGTCCTTTATTAATTGTCTTCATTAATATTGTAACTTCGCGAATTGAAAAGTTTTAAAAATAATTTGTCAAATGGATAGGAAATCTGTCTTTCACTAAAAACAAAAGGAAAAGTTTACATCAAAAGGAATGTTTAGATGCTCTCAGTAAGTTATTAATTGGTGTCTGTATATAGTTTATTATTATATTATTAGCAGTTAGTATATTAAACAGTATGTAAAATATTATTTGCAAATAAATATGATGAACTAGAAAGTTTGTAGGTATCTAGTGAAAGTTACCATTGTCACAAGAAAACAAAATATTACTAGTTAACATAGTATATGCATTGTAAATAAAACAAACGACATAAGAAAGAAAAAAAACACTGCGAAAGAACCTATGCCTAGTCCGTAAAAAAATGATGACATAGGAATATGTAAAAATGAAGTCAAAGATACTTGATGGTAAGATGATTTCATGTCATTTTAAATGGAACAAATAAATTTGGTGAAAAGATTAACATCATTTAAAAAGTGATTTAAAAACTGGCCGTAACGTTTCCCGTTACACTTGGTCCAGTAACCTCATCCAGTAATCTATTTATGTTATTTACTCCTGTTTTAACAAATATTTACGGTCAACATGGTCTGCAGTCGTAATCGTACGTCAGGATTTAAGCTCATGTTAAAATAAATACCAGCGGCAAATCCGGTTGTGGTCCGATTGAAAGCGACGCGGTGTATACAATCCAATTTTATTGATGATCCCTTACTTATAACCTAGCGGATATAATCGCGAGGAATTTAATTTGCGAACTAACTTTGTTTTTTTTAATAGTTTGTATGGCTTGTGAATAAAATTTTGCATACCTTTACAGTAGTACTGTTGAACTAAAAATGTACTGGGTTGAAATGATTCAACTTTAAAAAATTCTATAGCTGTGATGTGCGTCTATTCCAAACATCAGTTGAGATATACATTTAGGTGAAATGCACAAGATTACGTAGTATATCATATATAGGTATAGGTACGTATAGGTACAAATTTTTGCAAGGTTCGTCTATTTTAATATCATTAAATGTTATTAAGTGTTGGATTCGCATCCAATAACTCGCTTTCAGTGGCGCCTCAGTGACTCCGTCCACTCGCTAGGTTCATTCGTACGATTCATGCGATTATGGCCATTACAGCTGATGTATGCCGCATTTAAATTTTAGGGTCCGTGCCCACCGGTGCATATTCCGCATTTTCTATCGGCCTGAAATTGGCCACATGTAAATGTTTCTGAAGTCGATTCGCATTTTTTTCCCTTTGTTAATGAATTTGAATGGAGCATTCGAATTTGTTTATTTACGTTTGTTAGTATCGGGTGATTTGGGTATGATTATTATGGTTTTTTTTTTGTAAATAATGGGAACGTATCGTAATCTTTTTCATCATGTGCAAGATTATTCGTAAGCTAACCGCATACTTTATAGTCTAAGTATTTCTACACTTTGTATGGAGATTCAAACAGCACCTCTAGTGATTCTGATTCCGCGACTTGTTGAGCATAGACCTGATATTTGACTAATCCAGACAAACTCTTTTATTTTTCCATCTATAAGGTATCATCATGCCAGGTTTCCTTAGTTTTATCTCCTTAAGATTTTTGATTATTCTACAGAAACAGGTCATTTAGTGGTCAGCATATTTAATTTACAAATAGCGTTCATGAGTTACCAACCTCCCTCAGCGTCAAGCTTTTATACAACATTCTTTACATTTTAAAACCTATGTCATAGTATTTACACACGAAACACCACGAGATAGAACATAATTTGGCTAAACATATCTTCAACAATAACTTCCAAACAAGACTAATGCGCTCTGTGCGACTGCGGTTCTCAGTCTCATATCTAACAAAGAAACAAACTATCATTAAAATATTACAAGTAGCATGAAACGCAATAAATCGCATAACGACGCCATAATCTACAAACTAAGACCGAGTGCACGTAAAACTGAGGCATTTAAAATTTATCTTTGGAAAATATTACCTACTTTTGCAAGGAACCCGCAAACTCTGCGAACTAATGTTGCAGCCAAGTTGCCTCCGTATAAAAAGAAACGACCCAACGTAATATTCCTCGGAGAATGTAATTTCTTTGTGAATAATATTTTTTTAAGTGTGCGCCCGGCTAATTCTGGAGTCGCTGTTGTTTGTTTACATGGCATTGTGGGGTAAATGGGTTTTGTATGAGATGTTAATATAGTGCTTGTGCTTGTACTATAACGAAGTAAATAATTTGATGGATACGGCGCTTTAAGCTTACCGTTCTCTTACCAATTTTGTATAATTATAGACCATATTGGCATGGCAATACAACTGTAGGTATATACGAGTACTATTTTAAATTATAATCAATTTTACGATAGTAAAATAAAAATAAAGTATTATAGCTAGCCTTGTCTTCTATTATAATTTGCTATGCCCGACAGACTCGACAATGGATAATAACACCTATAATCGCGTTTCAACTGTTAAATTTCAAATTCATTGAAAATTTATAGGCTAAGACTTAGATTTTTTTTATGTCACTGAATGGATGTTATTAAAACTAAACACCATATAGGGTAGTTACATGTTTTCTACTTCGCTATAGCACCTGTTTATTTTCATATCACAGATAATGAAACGGATCCGACGCAACTCCACGCGAACACAGCGGCGATCACAAGTATTATAAAACAGTTTATTCTCCGTCCCAACAATTGCAGAAATTGTACAGTTATACACTAAATATCCTTCTGTAAAACTCCTCGTGTGGTCCTCACGTATAACGCCTTCAACAATTCACTCATCCTCCGAGCGAGGTCCCGAGAGCTTATGATACGTGATACTTTGCACTGACTTGCAAACGAACTTATTGTGAGAAGCCTTGAACAATTCAGTCATGTCTCCTTTGGACAATATTTTGTTAAAACTTGAAAATATATGTAAATTAAGTACTTACGTACTAGTTTTAAGTATATTAGGTATCAGATTGGTAAAAGATTAGGTCCCAAGTTTAGACTTATTGATAATAGTTCTATCAGTAAAGATTCCATAGTGAAGGAATGTAATTTTTTTAACAGTGTTATATTAAGGTGGAAGCTCAGGGTCAGGGCGCGAAATTCAAAATATCAATGGTTTTTATTTTTTTACGGAAAATTTGGACATCTTTACGAAGTAATGTAGTGTTTTGCGATACTAGCATTCTGCATTGGATGTCTTGATGTATTAAATTTGCTTAAAAAAGTACCTAATCCGATGCAATACCATAAGGTTTGTAAAAACCGCTACTTTTCCTAACTTTATGGTGTTGTATCGCTTTAGGTATTTTTTTAAGCAAACTTAATACATCGAGAGATCCAATGCAGAATGCTAATATCGCAAAACACTAAATTACATCGTAAAACTGTCAAATTTTCCGTAAAAAAATAAAAACCATTGACATTTTGAATTTCGCGCCCTGACCCTGAGCTTCCCCCTTAAATGTTTGTAGATATAATAAAAAAAATAAAATAAATATAATGAAATTTTTATTATAAAAAGAAAGGTCAGGTGGGATATTTACTTTTATTATGTCGACCTGATTAGCGCAGTTAGTAGTGACCCTGCTTTCTGAGCCGAGCGTCCCGGGTTCGAATCATGTTAGGGACCATCTTTGAGAGTTGAGCACGAATGTTTTACCCGAGTCATAGATGTTTGATAGCTATAAAAGTATTATATACTGAGTTTGCCCTGAGTGCATTATACAGTATCCATAATACACCCATTGCTTAGTGTGCTTATAGTTGGTGTATTTGTCTGGCGATATTATCATTATTATTGTTTTCAACTCTTGAAAAATAATTAGAAAACCTATTATTTCCACAGTGCCTAACTAACATTAAAATATCATAAAGGAAATTGGAAACTGAGTCGACCTACATCGATGAAGAATGTCAGTATATAGCACTTCCGCAATCTAGAATGGTACGGATGCAACGTCCTTTAAGATACCGGCTATCTACAGAACGATTCAGAAAGAGTATACTAAGCAGTGAACCTGCGCTTCATACCGCATTTGTTATTATAAGTCAGCATTTGACATAGAAGATTTTAAAAAATACATTTTGTCATCAACAAAATGACAATTGTGATGTTTTGTGACCAATTTTTTTTTTGTATTTACGTAACGAATGTCTAACTTGACATAATTATAACAAATGCCTATTTTACATCCTAATGTAGTGGCTAAGAATTAACGCACTACGAGTAGTATGTAAAAACTCACAGCTACTTGGACTAAGCAAACTAGCTTAGGTTATAATAAATACCAGCCTTTTTAATATCCCACTGTTGGGCACGGGCCTCCGCTCAATGCGAGGGGTATTAGGCCATAGTCCACCACGCTGGCCCAGTGTGGGTTGGCGGACTTCACACGTCTTCCGAGGGGTTCTGTCAGACATGCAGGTTTCCTCGCGATGTTTTCCTTTACCGTTTAGCAAGTGATAATCATGGTTGAAAATGAGATTCGCACGATATCCAGAAATGCCAGAGGTGCGAGCCGGGGTTTGAATCTGCAATCCTCGTTAACGAGGCAAGCGTTCTACCAACTTGGCTATCACTGCTAAGCTTAGGTTAACTTAAGCTAATTTGGCTAAGTTTTCATCTGACAACCCGCTTTACCCTCAAATAAAATGAATACTGAATCCATTTATTATGTAGAGCACTCGTCCTACAAACTTATCTCGGTCAGTATTATATCCATTTTACGATGTCTGAACAAATTGTTATTAGAAAGTCAGACGTCTACAAACCAACTTTACTAACAAATAAAATACTTTAATGTACGAAAATGTAGTAAAGATAAATATAAAATAACGACATTTTCAAAATAGAAGGTTAAAACTATGTTGAGCTTATTATTAATTTAAATAGAACGTATTCATAAAAACAGAGTTAAAGAGGCTTTGTACCGAAAACATTGGATAAAGGTTACACTTAATGCCTATAATAAGTATATAAACATCATTTATGTTAAAAGTCATGTAATACAAATATTGTAATTCTTGAGCGAGCAATGTATTGAAAACAACGCGATCACAACACAACGTTCCGCGCTATGCCAAACTCGTGCGAGTGACGAGTGCGCTCGAGCGTATACAGTTTTAATTTTCATTGCAGTTTTGAATTCATGGGATCAGTTTCCTTACGAAGCCAGTTACAGCATGCATATAGATATTTACATGAATTTACAATGGCATTTAGCAATTATGATGGCAGAACTTACTATAAATTTAAGCGTTTGTATTTCGAATCGATTATGTCTTCAGTATAAATAATTTAAAAAAATGTAATCTAACCAATGCGCAGTAAAATGTTGAAATTTTACCTATTACTATTTTCTAAGTCCAGTGAAAATGTGAATATGGCCAGTACAAGATGATTGTAGTATTTTTTTTTATTTAATAGAGCACGGAAAAACAATATTTCAACATCCGTCGCCCGTAGATGACATTTAGTTGTTTATGTGCAGTGGCAGTTCAACTTATTTAAAAAGTCATAGGACACAAGAAACTTTTCAATAATCGAACACATTTTTAGCGCGAAACTGGATTGTTCGAAAAATTTCAACGTGCCGAAACTTCGCGAGCCGTTCACTTCTAACGACGAATCGGCAGTTTCGGAATTCCACCGGCAATCCAAAATCGATTTAATCAGAGAATCATGCAAAGTTTCCGCACAAAGTTTGCTTCAACTTCAGAATTGGAACAAATTGGTGCGCCGTGGCCTGCGGCAAGGTATTAACGGTGGATTCATGACGATCAAATTTTAGTTCGGTTAGAGATTTTTCGTTGCGATAGTTTCGACTGGAAAGGATTCGCTGATTCTCAGAAAAAAATATATATATGTCATAAGACAGATCCACAAACTACTACCAATTGCATCCGAGGATCCACAAGTCAATTTGACTTAGACTGTAAATCCGAAAATGGTCCATCTACATTTCCACAAACTTTCACTCAACATCAACATGAACAAGAACTAAACAGATAACACGGTGTCTAATCAAAACGTTTGCATTCAAAGTCTTGGAGCGGTAAAAATAAAACGAAAAAAAAGCAGATATTCGTCTCAGTGAAATTTCATCGAACAGTCAATTGTGATTCGAACAGCGTACGCGATACGAGATCGATAAACGAAACGACCCTTGGCTCTTGAAAAAGTGAGATTCACTGCTTTACTATTCAGGAGGCGAGTCTTTGTCATTGAAAAAGAATACTAGACGTACTTATGCAATCGGTTGTGATAAAACAGGGTGAAATATGGCGGTAGCCAGGAGGCGGGGATTCATCTTACAACATTCGCGAGATAAATATGAATTTTGTATTGGTATTTTGGTGATATTTTAAAATAATACTAGACATTCTCTTACCTTTTGTACGTCGATGTTGAATTTGTTTACTGGTTTGTTTTAAGCACAATAATAGGTTTGTCTTGGTCTACAACTAATAATGTGATTGTTACTTAGGTGTAAATTTTTTTTTTGGGCCAGCGATGTGGTGGACTATGGCCTAATCCCCCTCGCATTGATGGGAGGTCTGTGCCCTTCAGTGGGACATTAAAAGGGCTGGTATTATTATTTAATTAAGAATTTAAATGAAATAAAAAAAAACTAATTTATGATATTTTTTTTAAATGTATGAAAGATTAAAATTCTACTAACTTTCAATATTCATTTCATCCTTAACCTTTACTTTTAATAACATAACAACATAATGCAGCATATCATTATTATAATTAAAATACTACGGATGTGACAAATAAAATGAATACTCATAGCAAAATTTTGCATACATAGCCCTACAGGTTACCAAACAAATTTGAGTACAAACTAGATGAGAACAAAGTTGCCTTTGGCGTGACAATTACGTAAAATGGAGGCTTGTTGGCATTGCTATATTATGCCTTAATAACTAACAGAGAACGAGTCAGAAGAGTGTGATAAAGAATTTACATTTAATGAAGGAGGAGTGAGTGCGGAGGACGTAGACACCGTAGCAATACGTTGCGGGCTACATTTGCATTTTTATGAAAACTTCCGTGTCACAGTGCGCAACGTACAAAAGAATACCCCCACTTTGTTACTCACAAAGATTGTCTTTGCGGTAGTTTCACGAGTATTTTTATTCGAACCGCCATACACGGTGGTGCATTTTGTTCGGCGGTTTATGGACGTTTTGAAATTCAAGAGAGGATCGAACTAAAAGTCTGGTAGCTGGCGGACGGCCAGAACTAACTGTCAGATTGCATTAGGTAGCGAGTTCAAAATTTTTCTATCACTTTTTTTCAATTTTCTAAACAATATAGACAATCATTGAACACTAGATGATATAAAGGATAGAAGTAAAGAAAATATAACTAGCCATAAATAATATAAAAAGAATGATGATTGAACAATGAAGAAATTTATATAAGTACATCATATTATAAAGATATCAGAATCCAGTGATAAAACCAAGCTGTCCTTGATTAAAGAATTTTTAAAATTGCTTCTTACATTTTGGAGCTGTGTTAACACACATACAAAGCCCTCAAATTTATAATACTCGTAACACCCTTTTAAGTTGCTTTCGGTTTAACAAAAAATATTTCGACTGTTAGTTCTACAACTCTAACCAGGATTGAGGACTAAAGAATTTATGCATGCGACCTGATAAGCTCAGTTGGTAATGACCCTGCATTGGGAACGTAAAAACATAAAATAAACGCGATTAAATCCGAAACATAGTTTTATTTCAATTATTATAGGTAATTATACTTTCACCTTACTCCAAATAGTTTGTATTCAAATGGTGTTGTTTCTTTAAGCCCGTGCACACACTAGTTACCCGGATTGTGAGTCTCACGTCTTTACCTGCCTCGGCTAATTACTGCCCACGTTAACCCGGTTTAAGTTCCAATCTGGTTACGTAACGTTTAACGAATTCATTCTCAGTTAGTTAGGCACGCACGTGAGACGCTTTGTAGTGACAAGTCTATGGTTGGAAATTGAATTAGAACTTTACTCAAGTATCCCGTTAGTTCGGTGTCGTAATTCCCAATGCGGTTTGTGGGTGATTATATCAAACAATGTTTAAAAAAATCATTCAAAAAGTCATTAACATTGAGTTTGTAGCAACCTCTTCATCCTCACCACAAGCGACACAGATAGTGCTGCAGACGCACAATAGATAATTATCAATACAATCCTGAATCGCTCTATGAGAGTTTTCGGAGTACGAAACTTATATACAAGATCCCAACAATAACCGCCGGGGCATAGCGGCCGCTCCGCCAGGCTTACCACCCGCCTGGCTGGAAGATCTTCCCTTTTCCGGTAAATTTTGAAATAAATTCTATGAAATAAATATTTAAAAAGAATATTAAATAAAATCATTTTGTATTTTTTATTTGATGACTTTACAATGTGCTACAACTAACTTAAGATTAAAGTTCATTTTGCCTTAAAAATAAAACAAAATACCTATTAATATTTTATTTTAATGTTTCTTATGTTTTATAGACCGCAGTAGCAGACGGCGACTCGCTATCAAACGAAATTAACTAACAATAAAACGCAATAATACATTAAAATAAAGGCTAAAATACATTTTTCAATGGCTAACACTCGGCCGAGGTGGAACGGGAGACTCGTAAACCGCCCGCACTGTTTTAATCCCGTAGGATTTTCCCGCGATAAAAAGCAAATATACTTAGCCAATGCTTTTATGCATCCATAAATATTATATGATAATGTTTTATCTTCGTGTCTTAAGATACCTAGACTGACATTGAGAATGTTTTAAATAAACATTGTTATGAAAAATCCTTTCCGAAATGTATCTAAACGGGAGCCAAACCCGTCACCACTTATCCGTATCCAAGCTGATGGAAATAAAACTAATCTTACGGATTTTATCGCGTTTATTATACTTTTTGACGTTCCTGAAATTTTGGCTGCTTTACAGCAACCATATATAACAAACATAAGATTAGTTTTCAATGTGTGGTATTCGCGTAAATATAAGAAATCAATTTCTCATCCAAGCTTATCTTATTACTACTACTTATCCAAGCCCTAGTCATGCGTTTCGAATGGTGGTAAAGTCGTAGCTTAGCATTGTATAACTATTTTAAGGATCAGGATCAAATGTTACATGAATAAAAAAAATATTTATTTTGATTCTGATTCTGAACTATTCGGTAATACACAAATCGATTTCTAATACTACTCGCTTAATAATAGCTCATCATTCCGAATAATCGCTGGTGCGTGAAGCGTGGCGGTGAATGGATTACAAGCGGTCACCGGATAATTTAAGGGTTGATATCCGCCACTATCCGGCAAAGCGGCCGGATAATTATTCGGATACGGACAACGTGACCGCGGACTTTCCTAATCCGGATCAATTATAATGTCATGTCCTGTGATTTGATAATGAATGCCTGAGATAATTGAAAATTCTCTTATAATGAATGTAGTGTATCAAAATCTATGTTTACTATTCGAGTAAGAAATTAAACCTGCTCTTTTAATCTAGATACCCGAAAGTTGAGTGCCAATTAAAGTCGTATAATATTATTAAGGTGGAAGCTCAGGGTCAGGCCGCGAAATTCAAAATGTCAATGGTTTTTATTTTTTTACGAAAAATTTGGACATCTTTACGATGTAATTTAGTGTTTTGCGATATTAGCATTCTGCATTGGATGTCTCGATGTATTAAGTTTGCTTAAAAAAATACCTAAAGCGATACAACACCATTAAGTTAGTAAAAGTGACGGTTTTTACAAACCTTATGGTATTGTATCGGATTAGGTACTTTTTTAAGCAAACTTAATACATCGAGACTTTCAATGCAGAATGCTAATATCGCAAAACACTAAATTACATCGTAAAGATGTCCAAATTTTTCGTAAAAAAATAAAAACCATTGACATTTTGAATTTCGCGCCCTGACCCTGAGCTTCCCCCTTAATAATAATAATTGGTGGTGCAGAATATGTTTCACGATCTTGCCATGGTTTGATTTTATCTGTAGCGCCCTCTTGAAAACCTTGCTACCACAAACATGTCACCTCGCCGATACACAGATGGCGTTGCATACGACGCGACGTTCACAACCAATGAGGATTCTCCATACAGTCCTGAAACGTGCTAGGAGAGTTTTCGGAACACGTGACGTATTCAGGTGTAACATTGAGACCTCAGAAACAATACGTGATAGAAAAATGTGGTCCCAGGAACCATGTCGTTGTTTTAGAGATGAGAAAAATTGGATTTGTAAATTTTCATGAAAACTCATACGTGTGAATCGGGAGGCAAACCCGGTCAAATTTTGAAAAAAGAACTTTATGTTTTTGAAACATTGATTGTAAGGAGTGAATATTGTGATGAAAACTTGTAACCAAAATGAAAAGAAAATGGTGTATTTAATATTAGTTTATGTATTTCAGTACGTAAATATGAAAATGTCCGGCATTTTTTGAGTAATAATCAACTCGTTGATGTAAGATAATTTTTTTTGGACACATTGGTTCGTAGCAACAATTACTTCTTGCAACCTCAAATCAAATGCAATGCAATCAATTTCGCAAGGAAATAGCGTATTTTTTTTTTAATTACCGATCCCCTATTTTTTTAAAGTCTACAAATGCAGTTCACATCTCTAAAATTGACGACATGGTTCGATAAAATATATTTTTCTACATCTTATGGTTTCGGAGATCTTCATACCGACCCATCTCGATGTTATACACTGTATACAACAATTTTGTACTTAACTGTAAGTACTAACGTAGTATAAATTTGTCTGTAGCTCTACGTACCTTTACCAATGAATATCAATAGTGCCGTCGGGAGATGCCTCACTGCATGTCGTCTCTACAGAGCTCTATTAAGGCTCAGTCTCTATTAAGGCAAGTATTCAACTCTACATTCTCTACATAATAATAATATACTACCAGCCGTTTTTAATGTCCCACTTCCTCCCCTCAATACGAGGGGGTTAGGCCCATAGTCCATCACCCTGGCCCAGTGCGGGTTGGCGGACTTCACACATCTTTCGAGGAGTCCTCACGATGTTTTACTTCACCGTTTAGCAAGTGATAATCGTGGTAGAAAATTAGATTCGCACACCAAATCCGGAAATCCCAGAAGTGTGAGCCGGGGTTTGAACCTGCGATCCTCGTTGCCGAGGTAAGCGTTCTACGAACTTTGCTATCACTGCTACATTCTCTACTGACATAATATCTAAAGCAATACAAAATATATAACAACGTTATCAAACCCCAATACGAGTATCGTTTTATCCATACTTCTGTATTGTTTTGTTGCAACAGGAAAATTGAATTCCAGCAATCCGCAAGATTACGACCCAGAAACGTTCCAAGATGAACAAACCTCGATCCTGTAGGTAACTCGGCTATTGGTTTTTAATAAATATAAATTCAGTTTAAATGAGAACAAACCTTCTTAGTAATAAGAGTTGTTTTGGAACTGCCGTTTTCTTGGAAGCCTGTAATATTGGGATTTTCTAGCCTCAAATCTCATAATTCTTTATAGTACTTATTTTATACTTAGCCTTTGACCGCGTAAATTTCGAGGATAAGCTGTAGATTATACTTATATTATTCTGGAAATATAGCCTGTGCCTTTAACAAATTCTAGATTGATTCCCAGTTAATCTTACCAACTGAAAGATCAAATTTGATTCGGAATTTCCCCACCAAATTGCCATGTAATGTAACTCAACAGCGTCGGTTACCTAGGTGGCTTATCTGGCGTCCTGCTTGCACCTGAACTATGTAGTTTGGCGTAATTTCTATTTTCTAATAAAATAGATAAGCTCGTGTATCGGTTAATGTCTGGTGAGGAAACGTTGGAAACTCAAACTAAAAGGTTTTATAAAGTTTGCGGTCGGCGGTGGGTGCGATCGGTGCTAGAATGAAGCGGGAGTCAGATATCGGTTTTTGAAACTAAGTTAGAAGCGCCGAGGATTCCGTTCGTGTAGTCTTAAATACATTTTCCTCGGTTTCTTGGGTGAGTGTAATTTATTTGAGCTTAAATATCAGTTCGAGTGGATTTTATTTATTTGTTTAGAGCACATACCTTCTAAATTATACGATCCTTTTTTTATGTGGTTTAAATTGTAAAATATATTTTCGGGATTCAGTGGTAAGGTTCTAAGAATGGTATTAAGAAGTGGGATACAACGAAAAATATTATATTTAACTTAGCACATAGGTACGTTTTCATTTCCTTTTGTATCAAGCCAAATTTTCAGTTGTGGGATTACCTGTTCAGATTCTACCCATTCCAGGGGATTAAGATACCGATAAGCCCAATATATAACATCTATGATTGACCCAGACAAGTATATCAAATAAGTTATGGATAATAACAGCAGAATTTGAAACAGGTCCAAATTCATTTGGAAAACATTTATTAGTGTTATCGAAATATATTACGGAAGTGGATAAATATATTCAGAAGCAAGCAAACTACAAGACGCAAGTTTGAAAATGAGACATACAGTAACGAGGCACGTGCAAGGCAGTCGGCGGTGCATAGCTGCCTCGGTGGCTTATCTTAGCCGCAGCGGTGTAACGGCGGGCAACTGGGCGTATCGGCGCCCGCACCGGGCACGTGCACATTTGTGCATTTCCCCCGACCGTTCCGGTTTAGTGATTATACTTAGCAAAGGTACTTATTAGATTTGTTGTGAGAATACATTTTCTGATAGTCTTCTTCATCTTATTTCTTTACGAAATGAAATGCGATAATTTTTTGCCTAAATGAATTAATAATATATGCTTACTTAAATAATATATTATCGCCATATTATCACTATTTACGTATTATGGGTACCGTACAATAGACTGAAGCCGAACTCAGTATATAATTACACAAAGTTTGGCCCTACCAGGATTTAAACCCGGGACGTCGGCGCAAGAAGCAGGGTCACTACCAACTACGCTATCCGGGTTGTCGATTTAGACATTCATTAATTCATTCATTCATTCGTGTACAAGACCACACTACATGTATACCACATATTAGAACTGAGTATATTGAATTAAATATTAATATCACGCTTCGCGGAACTCCGCGCTTCCTCTTCCATAAACGAATTACTCAATTTGACGAATAAATTGAATTAAATCAAAATACGAATATTATTTACCATACAGTTCTGGATTCTCGATGCACTATAATACAAATACTTACACACCAAGAAGAGCAGCGATAGTCAAGTTGGTAGAACGCTTGCCTCGGTAACGAGGATCGTAGGTTCAAACCCCGGCTCACCTCTGGGATTTCATTTTATGTGCGAATCTCATTTTCAACCACGATTATCAATTGCTAAACGGTGAAGGAAAATATCGTGAGGAAACCTGCGTATCTGAGAGAATCCTTCGAAAGATGTGTGAAGTCCGCCAACCCGCCATGGGCCAGCGTGGTGGACTTTGGCCTTATCCCTCGAATCGAGGGGAGGCTCGTGCCCGGTAGTAGGACATTTAAAAGGGCTGGTATTATTTTATCTATACACACTCAACCAGTTAATTACTTTGTAATTTAAAAAATATATGTTTTCAGTATTTTAGTGTCTGAGTTTTTATTTTATTCTAATTGTTCGCGTCTAGTTTGGTACCACCTTGTATTGCCTACCTATTGTATCGTATTGAATGATAGCTTTAATAAATTACCAATACCACAGGCCGTCGCAACTGGCCACGCCTTCAATGAAGGATAGGGGACACCGTCCGTAATACTGTCCTGCGGTTTATCAGACTTTGGGTCACCCTAAAAACATGTCTAGTTTAGGGTGTCCACTTGTTGTTGATAAAAAGGATTGCTTCAAGATTCTCTGATACAACTTCGAGACTTATATGAAGGAGTACAATGGTCAAAATAAAAAAAAAAGTGGACGAAGATAGGGGAGGGCGTTTTTCAACAGTGGCATGGACTATAAATATATATAACATATTATTTAGTTTAAAATGTAGACTGAACTAAATAAATAAACATTGCATATAATGGTTTTTCGATTTTTTTTTTTTTTTATTACATTATAGGCAAGTATTTGATCTCGATCTCACCTGATGGTAAGTGACGATGAGATCTACGATGGAGCATACTTGCCTAGGTAGGAAGGCGGCAGTAGATAGAGACGCTACATTCACTAGGCACATGCAGCGCAGCTGATCTGACCCGCCATCCATCCACACGATTTTTCGAATAGACTCGATAATAAATCA
The DNA here is from genome assembly GCA_905333125.1 of Pheosia tremula. Lineage (NCBI taxonomy): Eukaryota > Metazoa > Arthropoda > Insecta > Lepidoptera > Notodontidae > Pheosia > Pheosia tremula. The sequence continues at coordinate 2,666,154 of HG995405.1, read as the reverse complement.
CTATCGATAATAAGTCTTAGATACCATTCGTAAGGCCTTACAATGCGTCAACCAATCATATGCATTGAAACTGCACGACAAAGTTTGAACCCCGCTGTATCAATTTTCACAATTTAGGCTCTACGTAATTCTCAAACAAGTATTATAACTAATTAGAATGGCGACCACGAATCGGAAGACGTAGTGTAGGACGGCCCCCCACAAGGTGGACTGATGACATCACACGCGTCGCAGGAAGCCGTGGAAGCGAGTGGCCGAGGACTGTGATGTGTGGAAGTCATTGGGGGAGGCCTATGTCCAGCAGTGGACGTGTATCCGCTGATGAATGGATGGATGGTAATTCTCAAACAATTTACAATTTAAATACAATATGGTAGTGATAAGGCAATCTCGCCACGTCCTAATAAAATTAAATTTATTAATAAACGCGGCAACCGCCTCTCATCAGATCTAATAAATAAGTGTCCGGCGAAGTTTGTTTGCACGGCACAGCAGAAACGGGACAGTATTGGTACAAAAGCCATAAATAATAATACAATTAGCTACTGGGCGTCCGTGGGACTTGATTTATCGCCCTCTACGTATAATTTGTGACTACGCAGGAGACACTTGATAATTTTCGAAGGAATTTGGATAGGAATAAACGATTCATTTATAAAAGTAAATTTGAAAAAAAAATGACGGTCTGATTAGTGCAGTTAGTATATTGCCCTGCTTTCTGTGCTGAGGGTCCCGGGTTCGAATCCTGGTAGGGATAAATCTTTGTGCGATGAGCTCTTATGTTTGTACCCGAGTCATGGACGTTTAACATATATATATATATATATATATATATATGTTAAACGTATATATATATACAAGTATTTTATACTGAGTTTGCCCTCAGTCCATTTTGCGGTACCCATAATACAAGCGTTGCTTAGTGTGGGACCGTTTATTGGGTGTGTTCGTGTGGCGATATTTATTTACATATATTGCAGAACATTTTGATAGACTTCCTATTAAATTCTTATTCAAAGCATATTTTTTTAAATTATTATGTAAGCATGTTGTACAATTACGCCATACAAACACTTGGCAACACCAAGTGACTAAGACCTATGTCAGTATGCTCTCCTTGGGCATCTCAGCACGGATGAATCGATTAAGACACAGTCTTGCATGAATAGCTAGTTGTAAACTGAAAATGTTTATAAGAATACTGAAATTATAAATGATAATGAGCTAGATTTCTTAAGTTCCTACCTACCTGCCTCACTCCAGTCTCAACAATATACACAATATAAATAAATATTATAAGTATCTTTGACCAACGAACTCAGACTAATGAACATTTGTTTCACTTTGCAAATAGGTTTTAAAACTAGGTAATTAAAATATTACGTACGCACTTCATTGATAAGTATTATTTCATTAGCATTGTTTCTTACTTATTAGTCCCACAATCCAAATTATACGAGGGTTGGCGTTGAAGGGACGCGTATATCGCGCCGTAAATTGCCTACAATAAAATCGTAACATCTTCAGTGAACAAGAGTTACTGGATGTGAAGGCATTGGAATTTCCTTTTAATAAATATTTTTTTAATTTGTCATTTGTCATGTTAAATACTACCCAATTTTGTTTTTGGCACCGTGCAATTTTTTGGTATTTATTTTATTCTTTTTGATTGAAAACTATTTTTAAAATATTATTGTCCATATTGATTTCTTATATTTACGCGAATACTACACATTGAAATAAAACTAATCTTACGGCAACCAAGCGAACCATTGCAAGACCTCAAGACACAGTGAGCACTTTCTGCATAGATTGGACCGCAAACAACATAAATATGAGGGTTCAAACTTTGACACTAGGACGTCAAACACCTCAGTCCACCCGTGACCATGGTTACTGTAAAGCAGCTGAAACGTCGGGAATGTAAAACATACAGTAACCGCGATAAAATCCATAGTTTTATTTCAATATTAACGTACATTTATAGCTATTAAATGTTCACATCTAGTGATCATTACAAAAACGTAATATCTCCCGCTGAATAAGCAAAAAGGAAATAAGGCAGAAGCGGTGCGGGTGGGGGTGCGGGGGCGCGGGGCCAATGTAATTAATGCTTACGTTTAATTGTACCCGAAATTGGAGGAGACGGACCCTTAGTTGCGAGGCGAGCTACAATGAAAAACAAAGTGGCTGTTAGTATTGAGATAAGTGACATTTTTCAAGAGTGGTGTAATATGTTTCCTTAGTACATTCCTATTTCAGTTACTCATATTTGATTTGGCCGCTTCGTTGATCTAGCGATTGGTTTCCACCATGGTCTGCTTATCTTTGGATCCTAGTAGGAATTATCTCCTATCTAGTTACTGACAAAATGACTGACTGACGTAAATTAATAAGGAAAACACACCAATCGCATAGTTCCAAAATATGAAAAGTATATTCGGAACTTAGTTAGATCCGGACTCGGACAAATAGAAATAATACTATTTAAGATTGCTTCTCCTGCTGGGATTTGCTTCACTCTATATATATCGCCTTATAGCAGTGACAGGCAAGTTGGTAGAATTCTTGCCTTTTATTTTTTTTTATTACATTATAGGCAAGTATTTGATCTCGATCTCACCTGATAGTAAGTGACGATGAAATCTACGATGGAGCATACTTGCCTAGGTAGGAAGGCGGCAGTAGATCGAGACGCTACATTCAATAGGCACATGCAGCGCAACTGATCTGACCCGCCATCCATGAATGGCAACACCGAACATCATGCCGGAACACGGCTAGGCCGCTTGGCGACATGGCTTTGTTCCGTGGGTGGTGACTAGCCACGGCCGAAGCCTACCACCAGTACTCGGTAACGAGGATCGCAGGTTCGAACCCCGGCTCTCACCTCTGGGATTTTTGGATTTCATGTGCAAATCTCATTTTCAACCATGATTATCACTTGCTAAACGGTGAAGGAAAACATCGCCAGTAAACCCGAAACCTGCATGTCTGAGAGAACCCCTCGAAAGACGTGTGAAGTCCGCCAATCAGCACTGGAACAGCGTGACTATGGCCTAATCCCCCTCGCATTTATGGGATGCCTGTTCCCAACAGTGGGACATTAAAAGGGCTGGTATTATATATATCGCCTTTACAAAACATCTCCCTCTTACATATCTGCTTCCTTTCACATAAAGTCGTCTTGTACATCTAAAAGATAAAATAGGGGTTATGATTAAACGTAACATATCCTCAGAAGATGGTACGATCATACAAGTAATATGGCGGGTCGTTAAATTTGTTAAAATACCGTGAAATATCGCGCTACGTCGGACACTCTGGGGACTAACTCCGGGCCTTATAAAGGCGGGGTTTATAAGTCGCTTCATATTTTTCTAATACCAAGTAAACTTGTGGGATTTTGCATGTTGAATGTCGGCGCGACTGGACGATTTTTGTCATAGAATATTATAAGTATGCCGTTGGGAGTCGAGACCTCGGAAAAATATTGTATTTTTAAGCATTTTCTAAATGATTATTGAATTAATCTCATTTTTGATTTGAGTGGTATTTATGCAAGGTGAAAAACTCAGACACAAAAGGTCTTAAAAATTATATTCCCAAATACTTTTTGCAGTGGCTACTATAGTATTACCTGTGAATCAGAAAAGACCTAACCATTTTTCGGCATAGATACTATCTGGTCCTTTTATCACAAATCGTTTTAAAGAAGCTTTACTTAGCTACACCCGAGGGAAAGAAATAACTAATATCTTAACAGAATAAAAACCTAGTTCCACCTCAATCAGAAGACCCAAATAAGTGAATCAAAGCTGAGATCGCAACAGGAAAGCAATTCTAAAAACCTTGTTTCGTCCGCACAACTTTACGGGCAACACGTCAGAAAAGTACTTTCAAAAGCATGAAAGAAGGTACCAAACAAAGTACAGACGTGCACAGAATTCACGTTAGCACGTTTTACAATTTGTTACATCGCTTAAATTGTAATAAAGCTCCCGAGTAACGCATACTGTTGATACAAATTTGTATGTAACTGTACAACGACATGCAAAGGGCTCCAAAATCTACGACTTGGGAATTAAGGTTTGAATTCGAGCGTGTTAATTTTAAGATTTAGCACATTATTACCTATAAATGTTTCATGTGAGGTTTATAGAAAGAGGTGTACTGTGAATCCCGGATGGATACCGTTCGTATTCTATTTACCTTAACAGATGCTGTCATTATACCTTAAGCATTCCTTATGGCGCGCGCTGCGTCGCGTCGTGTGGAATGAAATTGACAAATTCAGAGGAAACTTGAATTCCCTGTAGTCTCAAATGCCTCCTTGATATATAATGCATATGGTTACTTTTGGAATTTCAGAATATATATTTGTATTATTACGTGCATGTGCCTATAATAGAGCAAATTAATTTAACTAACTTCCATACCGGGGCTGGGTGAAAAATGAACATTAATATTAGGCTTTGATCATTCATTCATTTTTTTTTATTTAATAATTTCGGTTATTTAAAAAAAGATGTGTTAGTTACACCATTTAAAACTCAAGATCTATGATATTCTGAATTTATCTCCGACCCAAATAGCAGAATACATTTTAAAACGTGTGAAAATTTCACAAAAAAAAAATCAGTATAATAATGGATACTCTGGAATAGTGAGGTGCTTACCAATACACCATGACCATAGACAGTCGAGACCAAAGATAGTAAAAATATTTTCTTAAAACACACAGGTACGTACGGTGCCTACGTCACAAATGGGCGGCGATCAAAAATTTCCAATTTCATAAAGTCACATTAACGGTTATTGGGTTCTTTTGTTACGTTCCATCCAATTAATGTTCGAGTTTTATTACTTCTGAATATTACACAAGGCATGTTCAGCCTCTATTTGAAGTTGAATACAGGTAACAAAGATGATAGTTACACGTAGCAGTATTTGTATTTGTTTTTTATATTTCGAACTTAGACCATACATCCACTCCTATTTAAAACAATTCTTGAAACAATATCATACCAGTTATAGAGCATATCACAAGTCGAGTGGGCCCCAAGTCTGCTAACACAATCGATTCATAATCGAACAGCAACCGCATAGTAACTGTCACTTTTGACAGATATTATATGGGATATCTGTCAAAAGTGACAGTTACTATGCGGTTGCTATAACTGTAGTAACTGTCACTTTTGACGTTATATTATATAGAATATCTGTTAACACAGAGATACACATTGGTAACACTATATTAATGGTGCATAGCAGTAAGTATGCCCATAGATCTAATAAAACCCTATTGGTAGGTTTACTTGATGTACGTCGACTGGTTTAATTCAACGTCGATCAATTATGCTACAGTTTATAGTGACGTTATAGTTAATCATTGATTGTTAAAAATGGAAATCGTTGACAACACATTAAAATCCCAAATATTACCAAACTCGTATTGACAACCCAACACTGATTACGACGGTGTGACGTCACAACGCATCAACCAACAATCCAGGGAGTTTTTGATCACGTGACCGAACCAAAAAAAAAGCATAATTTTATTTTATGATTTTAACGAAAATAATCCTAATATTTTCAGGAAATTAAGACTAATAGTTATAAAAAGCTATAATCTTTTAGGATGGACACAATTTAAAGATTATTTTTCATGCAGTTTTACAATGAAATTTATAATAGATGGGACGGTCTCAACAATTAATTAACGGCGTCGACATAGGTATAAATGCGCCGCCAAATGACGCCCGCCTGTTTTTAATAGTCCACAACTAGGGGTTGCTTTTAATTAGTTATATATTATGTATATACAGATATAGGTACCTATATAAACTAGGATAAACCTATATATGGATTTGCTCTGAAAACAGTATAATCTAATACATATGATAGATAGATAACTCTTTATTGCACACCGATTTCATTAACATTTTATAGGGTATCAATACATAGCTACAGTGTACAGTGGTCGGTCTTATCGCTAGCTGCGATCTCTTCCAGACAACCTTAGGATGGAGAAGATTCTTAGTAATTTATCACGGTGAAAGCCAGTGGTGCGCCAAGAATAAATAATATACTTAGATATAATATACCTACATATGATGTCTTTAAAGGTTGCCATAGTTTTATCTATTCACATTTCAATTAAAAACTCTCAGTATTATAATACTTAGATATTTGATATCCATGAATTGGCTACAAATATTTGTGCTCGTTTGCCCCTACCGGGATTTGAACCTTGAACGGCACAGAAAGCAGAGTCACTCCGAACTGTGTCAATCGCTCGTCACATTACACATAAACCGAATTATACTCGTAAGCATTTGCTCTATTTAATAGGGAATATGACGATGTTAATAAAAAAACATTTTAACAAAATAAAAAACCGTCTTCAAAAAACTATAAAAGCAAAAAATAAACTAATCTTGAAATCTATCTTGTATAACTTAATCAAATATTTAACGAATGTGAATTCGGTGCCAAACAAACAACTGAGTCGAGTATTGCGGGTCCGCGCCAAAGACTATACTTACCTACAAAATGGTCCGCACGTCTCGTTACTGAGTATACTTTTATTATTCTTCGTCGGTTGTTTATTTGGCACCGACTTCACCTCCTCCTTTTTGAAGTCGATTAAAAATACCATGTATTCACTTCTAGCAGCACACAACACGTTTATAGCACTCCATACGCTTATGACGTGTTCATGAATTAATACGCAATATACCAACGCCTGTAATGTAATACATTACTGTATGTGCCAGCCATATCAATGATTTAATTTCGTCGTCACAGCCGTAACGGTTGGGTGATTATGTCAATGTCAGACGCTGGTTCTGTGGACAAAAGCTCGTAATTAATTAGCAAGGCTTTAAATGTTAGTTTAAATAAAATTATTTTGGTATGTAAAATGGTGTAAGAGTGCGAGAAATTTTTATTTTTATTTATTCTTTTTTTTAGGTTGGCAATCCGCTACAAAATAGTGCAATTCAAAGTCAAAGTCAAATCGTTTATTTCGTATAAGCCTACGAGGGCACTTACAATTTGTCACTAATTTTTTTTTCTTAACTCTACAGCCGGATCGGAACACGACCTCGACTGAGAAGATCCGGCAAGAAACTCAGCGGGCTTGTCTTTTTTTTTTTAATTCATTATTTTTACAAAAAAAATAAACAAGTAAGCTCCAGTATGTTGCCATGCGAGGCGCACACATGCTATACTTTAACATTATAATTAATTCTTGCCAGTGCCGAGTAATTCTTGATAATAAAAATAATATATATATATGTATATAAATAATGTTGATGACGATGATGAAATGAATCCCCTACACCTATCAGTAAAGCTGTGGATACTTTACTGAAAATTTACCGGACATCTTGGGAGAACTTGAAAAGTCAAGTTATACTATTTTATTTCAATTCCCTTCACTCTTATATGAACACACAATGATTAATATCCCACTAATTCATATTATTTATTGAAAAAACACCTTTTTTGTAAATACATTTTAGCGATTAGTTTGGGTCTGTATATCTCCCACTGTAGCCCAATAAGGCGTACTTATAAAACAATTTAACCCTTAGTAGTCTGATTTACGAAAGTGATTTATTTTTAATATTACTGTGTTTAATAATAATGACATTTGATTTTTTTTAAATTTCGTTGGAAAGAATATTATACAACAGTAAAATACGTACAGCCAAACTATAAAAAAAAACTAATAGTAATGTGAACATTCGGTTTAAAAGATTGGTATCAAAATTGAAACTGTAGGCTATTAAGGGTTAAGAGAACAGAAAACAATGAAGTTATGTCATATAGTACCTTAATCAAAATGACGTAGCCGACGACATTTGGATAATGTCTAAGTCTAATCTACACACAAGGTTTTCACCTAAATCATTCACAAACAAACGCAATGCAATACTTCCCAGAACAGTCTACAGATACGTCAATTTGTCACCAAAAGAGAAAGTAGCAAACAAACTGTGGGGTGCAATCTATCAGCATAACGAGTTTTTTCGAATCTCCTTTAGGTGACACGGGGTTCATTTATTTTTTTCTTATCCATTTCAAGTCGATCACATGTGAGGCATTATTCTTTGCGTCTCTCTTTTAAAACGTTATCGCTCGCTCTGTCTGGGGTACGAAAAACGACTATTTGTCACTGTGGCGTATATTATTCGATGGGATTTCTTAACGAGCGTGGGCGTTTAATATTCTAGCTTTGTTATTGTGATAGTAATACCTTCGAATAGGCTCGGTGTGAAAATGAAAAATCTTTCTAGCTCATATTCTTCATTCTTTACGAAATGGGATGCGATGAAATATAATGGATATGAATATGGCCTCACCCAACTTAGCGGGTATTTTGCCAATGTCAAGTAATTAATAGCAATAACACATTCAATAAATACACATTGTAAATAAAATAAAGGATTTGACATGATGATATGAAAATGGAGTCTCGTTGTATCGATATATACTCGTATATATTCTTATTTCCTAGCTCATATTAAATAATCCAAACATCGGTTCAAATAATTCACTCTTTTAAATTCGCCTCGTATTCATTTCATTAATGTCCAAATAAAAATAAATAAGCTTGGTTTTCTTACAATCACACAGTTTGCAGCGATTGTGGCAATAAACTTGGCTGGAAAATAATAAGCTATTACAAATAGGAAACGCCAAGTACTGGAAGGTACCGTGCCCCGGAGACCGGCTGTCAGCGAGCCATAAATTGAACGAGTAGTTACGCATTTACGTTCGCTGTTATATGTTTTATTTCACTTGTGTCGTAAAAGACGTGTTTCCATTTCATTATTAGAATCAATAATTGAAGCACAATAACAGTTTTATTATGTTACAGTGGTAACACAACCTATTTATAGAAGCTATCAAATGAATGAATAACATTCTATATTCTGGAGAGGAGTATGAAATTGCATTGTTAAATATATTTTAATTACGAGAAAACAGATGTGCTAATGAAGCTGGCATAGGATAAAATAATTACGTCAAAATATGAGTTTATATTGGTGTCTCTAATTTCGTTATATTTATTGTTGCAATACCCAATAATAACAGGTGGTTGAGGCCATTTCCAAAAAAAAAAACAATTGAATGAAACTACATTTGAAAATGAAATTCTATTACGGACGGTACCTAAGTGAACGACTAGAAAATTTTAAAATTCTTTCTCTTGAACAAATCCTTGTAGATCCACTACATTTAAAGGATCAATTTTTAATTATGAACCTAATCCGCTTAAAGCATGTCTATAAAAATAAGTTGAAATAAAATAAAATTCGCATTATCCGTTCAAGTTATGAAATCTCAACACCGACTCAAAGGATTCTGGCGTAATTATAATAATCTCTCGAAAGAACGGTCGGAATCGAAAGTGTGGATCAGACAGCATTTGCATTTATATTCAGATTCCGAGGTATAAGTTACTTATCATTGCTTAGCATTCTCTTTGGGCGGCACCGCGTCTTATCTGCTGGAAATTTGCTTATTTAAAACATTCTATTTATGAGTTGAGTTTATTGGCGAATTTGAAATGCTGAAGACAACTTTTATGACAACTTGGACCAAAAGCTTGATGATTCGGGCACCTATCCAGGCGACCTGATTAACCCAGTGGATAGTGACCCTGCCTTCTGCGCTGAGGGTCCCGGGTTCAAGTTTAGTTAGGAACAAATTTTGGGTGATGAACACAATTTTTTTGTACCCGAGTACTTTACTTTAGTTGCATGAACATTTTGTACACTTGCAAACTTAAATATTCTATTAACTGAAAGTTCAGTCAACACAACTACGCTAGCTGCCTTCATAATAAAGTTCAAATACCAACAAAATAACGTCAGACACTGACCTTTATCTACGAACTTTAAACTTTGATTTTGCTGTTGCGAAATTAATTTCAAACTTGTGGCAAAACAAAACACAGCAGCTCGGGGTTTAATCAAAATGTTTGAAATATTTTCGACCAGCATACCATTTTTATTTGCACTGATGTGATCCCCACTCCTTTTTTTAATATTAGCTAAGCTAAAGAAAGCTTCGAAAATCAAAGCCATCCTATTGTTGGAACAAAAAATAATATACAGCTTTCAAGCTAGCATTACAGTGAATAGCAATGAAATAGCTCACCGCAAACTACACAAATGGATATCTCGTGGATGATCATATTTGTCGTCGCTACACAGTGTAAGAGATGCTTCCAGCATCTATTTTGTGCTAAAAGTAACAGCTAATAAGAATACTGTATACCAGTGCGTATATATATACGTCAAAAAATTTACTATTTTTCGATTGCGCGCCATGTTTTGAAAAGCAGCTTGTATCTGGCAAAATAATGTTCAATGTTATCCAACCATTATTTTTTTCACAGCCCGTCACTAACAGAGCTTCAAAATAAAAGTAAACATCATCATCAATCTCTACTTAATATACCCAATTTTAAGATTGTTAATCGCTTGTTACTAATTTTTTCGGTGTTATTAATGGGTTGTGAATTTTTCACGTTCGAATATTTTATTATACATTTCAGTATATTTTTTTATACATATTTGTAATCGAAATGAACGGGTATGATAGATTGGCGAATGATATTCTATTGCTACATTCAAGCATCATGACAAAGCAACTGTTATCATTGAGAGAATTTGCATCACAATCGGAGGCACAAGCAAAGCGGTAAAGATTTAATATTACTTATTTATTCGTGTTTTTGATTCATAGTTTGTTGTCATACTATTTTTTAGTTTTTTTTCCTATTTAGTTTAACTGTAATTGTAAATCTTATTTTAATAATGTTAATAGCCAATTTAGCTTACTCCTATTAATTTTTTTGTCAATATTTCTTACTCCGCCCAAGAAAAATTGCTATAAACGCCATCCCATTAAGCTCAGCTGTGCAATAAAAGGGGGAAGAGTCTGAATCCGCAGAAAACTAGCCCCGCGGGCCTTGGATTGATGACCGCAACGGCTCAGGTGATCCGCGAGGAAATTGCGGCGGTACAAACTATATGGTTTTTGCTTTACAGCCGTATTATATTGAGGACTACTATGTGTGATTCTGTGACTTCGATCGTGTGAGTTTGTTTTTTTTTTTTTTTTTTTTTATTTTTTTTATTTGGCATCACCATAGGTATTTTGCCAGTGTCAAGTAATATATTTTTTTTCTGTTTTTGAGCATATGCACAGGCCCAAAGCCTAGGCTCAAGTAAAATACCCCCCATCCCTCAATCAGTAAAGTGATGGATACTTTACCGAAAGATTTTTCATGGATTTTTTGTGAGAAACTGAAAAGCCACGTTTCGTCACTCTGTTTCAATTACCTACACTTGTGCACTTTACCGAACCTATAATGGTTAATATTCCACATATATCACTCACTATAACTCGCAGGAACACTAGTTTTAGAAATTAAAACACAACTGACGCCATGACTTTTCAGTTTCCCGCCAAAAAAGCCTTGTTTTTTATTCACGAAAATCTTTTTTTTGACTCGGACTTTGCCTTATCACCTACATATCACCAATCGAATCCAGATCCGTGAGATCGCCTGATCTTGCTTGTGACCAGGCAAATGATGTAGCTCAATGGATCAGAATGAAACTTCTCTTTGGAATTTGCTGAAAAATATCGTCATTGAAAACTGAAAACCATGGTCATGTAAGTACCTAATAACTATTAATAACTTAGGGAATTAGCATACCTAATAATGTTTTTCAATATTTTACAGACTATTTGAACTGCAAGGTGCTGTATACGCATAATTTATTTTTTATATTTATAAGTTAAAAACTACCACAAATTCGTCGGAACCAATACAGACATTTTTGACACATCCAGTTGATCGAAAGATAAAATACTGCAAGCATTCGACGTCCGTCCGAAGGGTTTTTGCTTTAAGAGCGGCCGCTTCGGACGATATTATCTTCAGGTTAGCGGGTTATGTCATCCCGGCTCATAGATGATACTGTTCATATTTGATTGGCTGGATCCGGACCAATCGCGCAACCTTTCATGTTTGTTTATGACTTGCTCAATGACAACTCACCTTTTTTTTAATATGGCTTCCATCGTTAATTTGATGATCTTCATCAACAGTGTTTGAAAAGACACTTGGCCGGTAAAATATAAGAAAGACAAGGAAGCCATTTTTTTGGTTACAAAATTATAGTCTGTCATTGAGGGCTATATATTAATATTGTAGAACTTTATATTGAATTTGCTAACGAAAAATAAAGTTTAACAAAATACAATTCCAAATTTTAAACACTTATTATTAACCATTAATCACTTAAATCGCTCAAACAAAAGTATGAAAGCTTAGGCAAATGAAAACAAAATTAATATTCATCCTCAAAAAGTCATCACAGAAAAGAAACGTTACCCACGTTTATTCCACGAGTAAAATTAGTTTTCATTTAATCAATCTGAGTTTTAATTTAAAACTCGCAACGCGGCCGGGTGATAATTCCGGCATTTTACGAAATTATGACGGTGCCTAAGTCATTAAAACTGTTGCCTGGAAATCGAGAGATATAATTTCAAAATAAAAATATACTTCAAATTTAAGAACGCAGTACATGACGTCAAGTGCGAGTAAGCTAACCGTGTACTTCATCGTCTACGTAGTGAGACACTTTGTATGGAGACTCGAATGTTTTGAATACTCTCCGCTAGAGGCGCTGTTCAATTTGCCATAGAATGTGTCTAAATACGTAAACTATAAACTCGCATTTCACGTACAGAAACTGAGTAGTTTTCGTTAACCCATAATATTTAATGTCATTTTTCTGATTACTCATATAATCGTAACCACCATACATCCCATATCTTTGCACATTATTTTATTATATAGCATATCGTCGCAATATATGATTATACCTACCCCTGAATAATTCATCACATAAAATCAAAAATGCACCATACATACTTGAAAAGGCGCAATAAACAATACCATGGGTATAAATAAAGCACCATCTTGGCTTTGAGAGCTAAAACAATAAATGTTATCCCCATAAAACACCGTTTACTGTCCAATAGTTGTCGACGGGACACTCTTCATACAATATTTATGCGGTGCGCGAGGACGGTACGATAGTCTATTTTTTAACTCCTATATTATTTATTAGATGCTGCTGGATAAAGGAAGCATGTTTTCTCTAGGGATTTTTTGCTGTTTGTGTTGAAGAATTTTAGTGGAATGGAGGAGAATAACTAAAACCATTACCCTAGCCGATGTGCAACCCTAGTGACTGATTATTGGTATAACGAAATTACAAAACTAAGTGATCAGCTGGCTAATCAATTCATAATTTTGGGGTTGGTGCAGTAAGTATTTATTCGTACTCAAGTCAACTCAATCTCCGTCATATTATTTCAAGAATATATTGGCTGATTACAATCCGTTCTAAAAACAAAATCGTATCGATGATCTCCGTAAAAGTAAATTGTTTTACACAAAAACAAACACTGCTCAGTACCATGAATATTTGAACTAAAACACTTGAATAAAATCATGTACTTATATAAAGTAGGCGAATAGAAATTTGGCTTTTATTCTTAGAAAATCCAATAAGCTTCGATTGAAAAAATAATGATATTTTATTTACAGATGCTTTTATTCTATCCTAGATCCACAGTAGATATTTATGGCTTATTGAATTCGTGTTGCTAGTTTATTTTGTGATGAGTACTTTTAGATGTTTTTATAACTATTTGTTGGATTCCGTAGCTCATAAAGAACTCGATCACATTCGCATCCATCTGTCTATCTATATATCCTTTTTGTATCATTACAATATTTAAAAACAACTACAGATACGAACGTACCATTCCATTTTAATGATCGTCGCTTCAAGGTTCACCTACATTTCAATTCTACTTTAATTTGTTTAATCCATAGTACACAATCATAGCTACCAAAGCCGTAAACTCAAATTATATAAGCAATTTGCAAACAAACCCAAATTTATTTTTTAAGATCTCATTTCTCGTCTCGGCCGCGGCGGCAACAATTTATTTGTTTTATCTCACGAACCCTTTATTGTTTCAAAACTCAGCGAATAGCTACAAATAAAGCAGTTACGATTTAACCAAATGGACCATAACCGTTTTCTGAAGGAGTCTTGATAGCAATTAAATTCGCGCTTGAAAAAATATAAAAAGTAAGATAATATTATTTTTGTTTCGATTTTTTTACATTACCAAGTTATTAGGACCGGTTTAATGTGTCCACCAAAGCACGAAGGAGATCAGCGTAATTTGGTATTTCATTCGACACCAAATCTTCTTAGTCTTAAGCCTTACTACTTAAAGTTGATTCCTAAACAGAAAAAAAAAAACTTAAATTTATGTTTATTTCAAGTATATCGGTAAACAGTAGGTTTAATAAATTTACCTGTTAAAGTTTATTAGCCTGAGTCAAAATGTGTCAGCTTCAACTTTCACGAATGTTTTTTTTTTATATTTATCTGCATCGCTACGCCGTCAGGTTATGTTCAAGTTAAACAGAGAGCATGTCAGATATTGATCTTTTCGATCCAAACCACTTGGCTAACACTACACGTGCTACAACCTACTTTAAGGCAACTTTAATAAGTCTATCTTAACTCGAGCTACTTTTATAAAAAACCAATTAAGCTCTAGAGCAACGATTTGCAATGACTCTGAGCTGTAACGCTCAAACAAAATTGTTTTGAAGTGGGCAGAGATAAAATCCCCAATAACGCCAAACAGAACTAGTCCTATTAACTTGTCACAAAGTGTTTTGCTATTACATCACGCTACTAGACTTGTCTTCACTATTAGAGGTTAATAGAACAGACAGAATGTAACAGAAGGAAGGTTACCCTTCTGTTACACGAGAAGCAGCTGATCTTTCTTTAAGCAGTATCTGCGATGTTTTCTTCAGCTACCACTCCACCATACTTACCTTGTCCTTTATCTCCACATGTGACGTCATACGTTTAATGCATAACAAAACGCGACGATCTCGCGGAGGCGTCGTAATTGAAAATATGGAATCAACAGTCGGCCCGCACCATACCGTATTACGCGGATCGCTCCGTCGAAATCGCATTTTCGCTGGCCGTTCTGTTTTATTTGCGCAAATTCTTTTGCTTTTTGTTTTACGCGTGCACGTTACCTATAGGGCTGTGGGTTGCTGTTACGATGCATAAAAGTAGTAGATTAGCAGTATCATGTTCAATCCTTGCTTGCTGAAATGCACCTCCTAAAATTATCTGCACTTTTTTTACATAATCATCTTTACTTTTTTTTAACCTATATCGTCCCACTGCTGCGAAAAGCTCTCACCCCATAACCTTTCATGCTTCTCTGTCATTGGCTTTCTGTAGCCAATTCGTTTTTCAGTGCATCTAAGTTGTCTTGCGCGTCTCTCGACAGCGACGCCCAGCTTCAGGCACCAATTACATGAAGAGTCTTTTTCATCTCTGCCGGCCCATCCGGAAAATAAATAAGTATAGAATAGCCCTGCACAGTAATGTTTTGTTACCAAGTCGATTTTGCTAAAACAGACACTTTGCCTTTTTTTCCCTAAAGTAATATTTGAGCGGACACCTTACAACAATTTTAAAAATTCCAAACTAGTTTACAAAAGTGTTATTGGATGTCAACCCTTTTATAAGAATGCAAATGTTATTGTTTTGGAAACGAAATCGAGGCGCTGAGGTGCAGTTTGAGCCTCTCTTTGATAACTACGTGGTTTTGCAGGGCACGCGAGAATTTTTAGGGGAGGATTCCCTTTTCTTAAACTTTTTAACATTATACTATACATTTCTATGCCAATTCTTGGACACAATTGTAAATAGTAAAGTCTCATTCGTTTTTATTTTTTTATTTTTTTTGCATATGGAATATACAACAATACAAGTGCCCCACACAACCGAAATAGTTCACTGACTTGCCTATTTATCGTAATTAAAAAAATATATTGTTTCCATGCATTGTCGGTCAAAATAACAATGATAGACATAAAAGACTTACATAATGTACTATCTCGCGGGCAAATTATTATTTTAACGTGATGCAGAAGACTTATATTAGGTAGAGGCGGAGGACCGTGATGTGTGAAAATCATTGGGGGAGGCCTATGTCCAAAATTTCGTAGTACGCCTCCAGTCGAAAATGAACCTTTTTCTCTCCACTCAATGTCCCCTTTTAACTTGACAATAGCCGTACAATTATAACAAAACTTAGTCCAAAACCAAAATCAAAGTCGATACATATGTACTGAGCAACTCAAACACGCGTTCGCGATAACTTACAGGTTGTGACGATGCCTACACAAGTAATCATGTTTGGTTAGGCTTAACCCCCACCCCCTTACCCCCACTTAATTTATTCCCACCGCTATACCAACATATTTATGGCATGTCTGTGGTGACCCCATTATTCATTGTTATTTTTTGGTGATGTGCCGACTTAAAAGTGCCGGAGGGAAAATTGTTTTTTTTTTTGTTAGAAACAACATTATCAAAGGGGTTGGCTGCTTTTGATATTTTTAATTTTTTGTTCATTATATTTTCTTTATTTGAATCGTGGATGGTTTAGTTGATTTTTTGCTACCTACATTTGAGGTTCATGTATCTGAAAAATAAAATTATGTAAAGTAAATTATGTGATATTCATTTATTTTTCACACGCTGTCATCGCTACAAAATGTCGCCGTCTCCGATGTAGAGCATCAAGAATGGAGAACCAAACCGAAGATTAAACAATGAAATTATCATAAAAAAAGAGTTGAATAAAGTCGGCTCACACCGGCGCATTGTTGAAAACAAACGTCGCTTGGAAACGAGGCCTATTATTGCCGTTGTCTACTGAAACAAATTTTTCTCTCAACTATATTCGTTGAATTTGTATAAACATTACGAGGGTAACCATAATTGCTTATTATCTAAGACTTATCTTTTTATATAGAACAAAGTCGTGTTAGTTAGACCATTTGTAGCATAAGAACGGGTGGGCCGTTTTTGTTGTTTTTTTTGAATTTGTCACCCCCTGAATAGCAGAATAACTAGATAAATAAATAAATAAATATCACCAGACGAATACTCCAACTATACAGTCCTACACTAAGCAACGCTTGTGTTATGGGTACCGTACAATGGACTGGGGCTGAATCTAATATATATTACTTATATAGATATAATACATCCATAATTTGGGTGCAAACATTCATGCTCATTACACAAAGTTTGTCCCTACCAGGATTCGAACCCGGAACCCTTGGCACTGAAAGCATTACCAACTGCGCTTATCAGGCCGCCAACTATTAAAGCATGGGTCAAATCCCAATGAGTAATAAACGTAATTTTATCATAAATTTGATTTAACGTTTGAAGGTATGATGATGAATATCTAAACACTTTAAAGTGTGATTCAAAAATTATTTTTTTATCTTACAACAGAAATAATTACAGCCGAAAAGCTTGAACAATCAATAATGGTCCCAATTCGGACAAACGTACATACAAGTAATAGCTGAATAATCGAAATGGAAATCTCATATTTCAAATAACAGAATTTAGTAAAGTCATTCGAATATCCATAACCGCACTTGCCAGTTGGTCACTGGAACCTCAGCGTCATTGTTCCTGTAATACCGGACGCCCTCAGTTAACCGCACGGCAATTATGCTGAACGTTTTCTGTCTCTCACGTCTGCAGCTGGAACCTTAATTTCCTTCGGCTTGTTCATTGTTTTAATGTGAACGATTCCGTGTATTCTTGACGCCTTTTGGTGACGGTTTTGCATTTCCAATTTCAAAATTTTGAATAGTATTCCATTTATTAAATTTGAATGAAGAACGCGACACTGTGATGTTTAACATGATGCATTTATTTATGGGTTCATTCAGAAAATGTGTACTAAGCCTTGAAGCCCCGCGTTTTTTGTAATCATTACGTAAAGTCAGATTATCGACAAGTCCATTTATAAAAAAAAAATCGTTGTCCCTAACGAAATGACAAATGTGATTTTTTGTGTCAATTTTTTTTTCTACTTTTTCGAGATAGTTTCTCGACTAACATCTTAGAGGAGTTCGGTGATGCTTGCTTCTTTAATTATCGATCATCTTGTCTGGTTTATAATTGGAAAAATTTACAAGCCGAGGGTTAGTGGCGGGTTCCTCTTCCCCCATTTGTTTATTTACAACGCTATTACTAAGTAATTGTCTTTTAAAATATGATTTGTAATAGGCGTATTTCTATATTATAACCCAAAATAAATAGCCAGCTTATCTAAATTCTTATTTAGTTAAGGGAAAATGTCTTGAACCGCACGCGGCGCAACATCCCGGGGTACCCCGGGGCAGACGAGGGAAAATCTAACGGAGTCAACTAGCGAGTTCTCGGAAACCACCGCAATTATTTACTTACCGTGAACTCCAATTTGAAACTTTTAATCGAGAAATCTTTTCGTAAATGCTATGGAATAATAATAATAGTCCTCCCGACAGAATTTCGTCGCAGCATCTAATCTCAATGGAGCCTAGCACTCTGCGCAGGAGATAGAATACAGAGATACCCATAAACATTCAATTTCAAGGAATGATAATCTATATCTATACAATATATAACTGATCGCTGTATATGGGAGATATAAGAGGAAAACTATTCTCGGGGGCCTTTATCCACGCAATATAACCAAAAACTACTAGTGTTTGATGTTTTGTCTCTTTGTCTGTGCGTTTATGCGCGCTAATCATAGAAACGGATTACCTGATTTGCGTGCGGTTTTTATTAATATTTATTGTTGTTTTATTTCAATCACTGCGTTAATAAAATGTGATACAAATTCAAAGATGCGGATGAACTCGCGGGCAACTGCTAGTAAGCAATAAATGGCCCCATCAAGACGTGAAGATAAATCTTAGCACTATCCAGAAACACGATGTCATAGGGGGCAATACATTAAATTAGACATATATCTAGGACGTCATTTGTATATGACTTCCAAGAGTTTTATACATTGTTTTTATTGTTCATTTCAATAGGTATTATGATGTTGTAATGAAATTCAAGCCCCCATGACACAGGCAGGGATTTCTAATTATTTATTTAATTTATAAAATACATATAAATCATTACTTAATGTCCGCCAATTGAAAACCGTTGTCAAAGTAAACGGGCGATCACGTGGTGATGACATTTTGAATACATTGTCACCCTAATTCTACAAGAAAAACGCTACCAGTCCGTTCTCACGGGACTTAGTTGCACTACACATTGTTTTGTGCCATTTATCGCGGCCATACGTTTATAGTTCGCACAACCAACGTTGGCTGGAACATTTAAAATAAAATTACAGGTATAGGCCGCTCCCGGCCCTGTCTCCAGTTAAACGGTGGGCTGGGCAGCGAAAACGCTAGTTAGGACTGGAGTTGACTGAAGTGTATTCGGAGTGACATTTTTGCAATTCATTTTCAGATGAATAAATACTGATTGTATCGCGTTATATTTTTTTTACCTAAATATAATAGTATAATATAATATAATATAAAAAAATAATATAACGTGATAAAATCCGTTAAATTAGTTTTATTACAAAAAAAATAATTTTTACATTCTTACTTAGATAGTTTTTTTTTTAAACACGGACTGTACAGTCCCAAACTAAGTAACGCTTGTATTATGGGTACCGCACAATGGACTGGCGGCGATCCTAGTTTATAATACATATAATAATAATGGTGTGGCAGGCGGTCGGCGCTGAGCCCCGGGTGGCGGACTCGGGGGAGTTCGTCGTTCCACTCCGGGCTCGAGAGGATCGGCGCTGTGTCTGGTGGTCCAACACAGCGCCTGGCCGCAAGGCCTCGAGGAGGCCGAAAGGCCGCAGTCGCGTCGGGGTTCGCGGAAGTATGTGCAAGCGTTCCCGTGTCCCCGACACAAGCGACCGTGAGGATTCACCATGTGGTTTTAGTGGGTATACCGGCCGCCGCCGGGGAGTCCCACATACCCCTCTCGTCCCCCCCGGGGCATGAGGGGATGCGTAACGCATTTCCACATGTAAAAAAAAAAGGTACAACATTCGTGATCATCACAAAACGTTTGCCCATAAAGAAATTCGAACCCGGAACCCTTGAAACAGAACGCAGGGTTACTACGATCTGTGCTAATTGGCTAAATGCATTATGTACGAATAAAACATTCAATCATTATACCATGTTCAATGTTATTGAATCAATATTTGCATTACGCTCATATGTCTCAGCAGGTTAATATTGCAAATTTGCGAAAATGCCTACGCCGGAACAACAGGGCAGTCAAACAGTCGGAATTCCTGTATTTATTCCGCGTATGTTTTTCCTTTGTACGCGGAAAATTAACGATGCGAACAATGTTTTCGTACGGCGACCGCCACGTTTGGCGTCTGTGAGTTTTGCAAGTGATATAAGTATTATTGTATTACATTTAAGGCATTGTTTACCTTATTATTAAGTATTGGGTCACTATATTTTCTGTGGTGTATAACTAACTAACGTATTATAACTTGTGGGAGTATTTTCCAGCACCATATCCCTGTACCCCATCAGGGATGTACAAATGAAATTATGATGCAGAATGGCGTCACTTTAGTTTCTATTCCCTTACTAGACTTTTTGATAGAAAATTAATTTCCCTGAATATACAGAGTGCAATAAAAATAGTGTAACATATTTTTAGAGGCTTACAAGTAGGTCATAACGATCACGTTTATGTATATATGTGTTTGGTTTTTCTCTGAGGAAGCAAGCCAGTTTTGTTTCACCGCGCGATCAGTACATAGTGTTATTTTCAATTATGTTTTTTTTTCGGGAACTTGACCTTTATTACCTATTCTTGGGCCTTTTAAAATATTTTACACTATTATTGCTACTCCTTATAAACTAGGCTTGTAATAAGTAGAAACAGGTGCCGTCAGTCAAGGTCAAATTCTTGGATTTGAATTTTTCGCTTTCCTTATAAGGGAAGACTTAGTTACTTAATATGTTATACCATCGTTCATTTCTCATAAATCAAAATATCCATTCGAATATTATTATCAGATCAGCGTGGAATCAGGAAGGTATCTCCAAGTTTCATCGCACACAATCCATCGCTCAACTACGATTGATTGAACAAACTCCTGACTTCGACTTGCAACTGTACGTCTTGCAGATGTCTAAACTAGCGGCGGGATGTTTGTACGACTTATCCCAATATCCGATTGGATTCAAACTGAATTTGTGAATTTCCCACGCTTGTAATTTCACGATGAAACTTAATGGAGGCCTGTTAGTGTTCAATACGAACGAGAGAATTAACATAGTGCCTGTGTAATATATCTTTAATAATCACAATATTTTATATACATTAGGAGCGGTACTTATGAATCGTCAAAATAGTTACAAAATTCTAAGCTACAACTTTACCACCGGTTTGGAACGCCGTTCCTAGAAGAAGAAAGGGCAGGAAAATCTATGTTGGTCTTTTTAAAACATTCGTTACATTTTTCAACATAACATTGTTATGGGTATGTGAGAATATTGTAGGTACGACTAGGCAGACTTTAGCAGCTGGTCAAAAAAAGTACTAACACTAAGTATATAATTACAAGTAAATTAATACATAGTTCCCAAATTTACAAATTAATATTAGAAAATATAATAATTCCATATTCTATTATGCCACTAACTTATTAGGTGGCCAAAAAAATGTATTAGATGAGGCAAGTTATATTGAGGTCCGTGATTGAAAAAGACAAAGACGCTAGATCTATTATTGAATACGTTAGTATTTTTTTACGAAAGACAGCTTGAATATTGAAAAGGTACTAAGGCTTCATGAAAACCTAAGATCTGCGACGCCAGATGATGATAAAAAAACATGCGGCCACGTAACACGGCCACGGTCACCTACGAAACAGACCATAAAATGTCTTCCTTTCCCACTGTTACCGAACCAGGAGGCATCATAAATATGTATAGTGGGAATCAAGCATGCGTCGCGTATAAAACGCCGCCGAAAATGCGATCTCGCGGGAGACGAAGGTGCTCCTCAATGATTTAGGGAATTGCTGAAAACGGTACTTAAATATTAATACCTGTACGAGACATTTTTGCAGATGTAAATATTCGAGTGAACTAGTTATTTATTCACTTTTCTCCGTAAGGACTGTAACATTAATAGTAGGTATATGTTGATTTCTTATATTTACGCGAATACTACACATTGAAATAAAACGAATTTTATCGTGTCTAACACCTCAGTCCTCCCGTCACCATGCTTTCTGTAAAGCATCCGAAACGTCGTGAACGTAAAAACATAAAATAAACGCGATAGAGTCCTTAAAATTTATTTTATTTCAACATGAATAGTAGGTACCTCTATTTTCTTGACATTTTTATGAAAAGCGACTGATCGAGAATCTTCAGTAATATAGAAGGCTGATTTTTGAAGATGTGATGTATCCAAGCTGCACCACGGCCGAGGCATGGATACATAATATTTAGATTTTATATTATACTTATGTATAAGAGAACCAAGTTCGCGGTATCAAATAACTCCTACGATATCACGTTAAATCACTTTCTAAACTTCGCTCAGTAGATCCTGCTGTTCGACATTGAATTAGGTATCATTTTGCACAACATACATGCAAATATAATTCTTAATTGCATTACCAGTACGACTCAAAGCCCTATCTAGTATCTCTACATCGCACCGCAACTGACTCGCACCCGGTTTATTTGCTCCTATTTGCATACAAACGTTTTTTGTGGGCGTTCTTGTTTGTATAGTGGATAGGTGGAAAAAGCTTTCTGGAGACCACGACTTGAGTGTGTGTCGCCTCAGACAGATTCGTTTGTATTGAATGTAGTGTTTTTATTTTTCGTTTTTTTTTTCTTTTCGTTCTCTTCCTCGTTGCAGAAAGAGGTTTCTAGTTCTATTAAATCTGCTGGCTTTGTATGGAGTTAGAAGCTTATGTTCTCCAACCGTATTTTTTTAAGGAATGCATTGGACTATGGAAATGAATATGCTTCTACTTTAAAGTGTTGTATAGAGTAAAAATTTATTAAATGGAATTATTTAAATTAGATTTTTTTTTCAATCTTATCGCGTTTATTTTATGTTGTTACTTTCCCGACTTTTATGGCTGCTTTTCAGCAACCATGGTCACGGCAAGACTGAGGTGGTTGACTTCCTAGTTTCATAGTTTGAACTAGGGTATCCTCATATTAAGTTGTTGCTTGCGGTCCGATCTACGCTCTATCCGGTCCGTCCGCCCGATCTCTAAATTAGATTTTTTTTATTTCAATATACAAGGAATTATATTTTATAATAGTGAATATTTATATCACGACTTACAAAAACGTGTCAAACTTGCGACATTTTACAGTCGACGTTTGGTAAAAAATAAAGATGTTCCATCTATATTCTTTTATATAAATCTAAGACACAACAACCCGAAGAAAAGTAATTATGTACATTCGAGCATTTCTTATTTTATTTGCATTGTTTAATTCAAAGTCGCGAGGTGGTCACGACTGTACCGTACCTTCTTTATCCCCGGCGTTTGTACAGTAATCCCTTGGAAATTAATTACCTACCGGCAACCGTCCTTTGGTGCGTTTCTCCGTAAATTACTCAACCTTTACGAAGCTTAAGGTGATATTAACTGGGGGCTATTGAAAACTTAAGTGTTTTTAGGAATTTTATTTTCATGTTTTTTTTTGGAAATTATGTTGCTTATATATTTTCCATCACGCAGTGAATTTTCATCATATTCTATTTAGCTATTCCCAGGTCATCATAAGTATAACATACACGAGTTACCCGAAGTTTATATATTAACAAAGTTATAAACCTCAGAATGTCTATGAACTTTGAAGCTTCTACTACAACTTTTTAATAATTCAGTTGATTTGATGTAATTTTGCTGTGCAACCGCGAGCTAGTGTAGGTAATCTTCTTGTTAATTACATCGTATTTGACCCTCAACGTGTTTTGATTAAAATGAGTAGTAAAAGTTAATAATAATATCGCCAGACGAACACACCTACTTTACGTTCCCACACTAAGCAACGCTTGTATGGGTATGGTAATCTAGGTATGTGATGGTAATTATAATAAAACGAAATACATTTAAGTACCTGGAGTATTATTTATTGATATTAATTTTGTACATGTTCTTTATAATTTTTAAATGTTATCATGTGGGCGGAGAAGGAACTTATATCTAAAACGTTACTAGACTAGAATAGTGACGTCTCATTATAACAATGGGCACCACACTATAGACTGGGGGCGATCCCAGTATATGGTTACTTATCGCACACAGTTGGCCCTTTTTTATATTATTATATTATATTATAGGCAGGTATTTGATCTCTATCTCACCTGATGGTAAGTGATGATGAGATCTACGATGGAGCATACTTGCCTAGGTAGGAAGGCGGCAGTAGATCGAGACGCTACATTCACTAGGCACATGCAGCGCAGCTGATCTGACCCGCCATCCATGAATGGCAACACCGAACATCATGCCGGAACACGGCTAGGCCGCTTGGCGACATGGCTTTGTTCAGTGGGTGGTGACTAACCACGGCCGAAGCCTACCACCAGTAACCGGGATTCGAACCCGGGACCCGCAGCGCAGAAGACAGGGTCACTACCCACTGAGCCAATCAGATGGTCAATAAAATATTTATATCTGAATATAATATCAAATCTACGGTCACTATGTCGAAAATATTTTAGACTCCCGTCCCAACGGGGCTCAATATCAGGCGAGGCTCTTACCGGCTTCCGCCACTGAAAGGGTGTGTGGTCAGTCTTGGGAGCCTTCAACGTACCTCAAGAACCAATTTGTTAAATTATTTAACGTACCCCTAGAGATCGTGTATCCTGTCTTGAGTAGCTTTTAATGTACCTATTGATGTACTTAATACAGGGTTTGGGGTGAATGGTGAATGATTCGTTTGTGTATATTGTTGAATAGTGGTTTTACTGGTAGTAGTAATAAAACGTCAATGATATGGGTCTTTTGAGCTTGTTATTTGTGTAAAACAAAAATTAATTTGTTGTACAAATTACAATTACACAATTATTAAAAAAATATTAAATGACAAAATATTGTGCAAACACCATTAAGTTATTATTTAATTTAATATCTACTTAATTTATAAAACAATTACCATAATCGGACCAGTCGTTCTAAAGGTATGCGTTTACCAATTCTAATCAAGCAAAAAAATGGGAGGTTCTCAATTTGCACGTATATTTGTGTTTTTTATTTACTCATAAATATTTATGATATATTTATGTTCATTGTTTTTTTATTATTCATTATAGTTGGAATAAAGTTTTTAGTAAAATATAAATTAAAAAACGTTGGCCGGAGAATTGGAAAGTTTGGGAAAAACTGAAAGTACTGTTTTCAATGGAAATTTGATCAGCTAGTTTATAATAAATACGATATGAGCTTCATATGATATATAATATTCCAATTATGTGCCCTCAACACACCCCCTACTCTAAATTGAACCAGTGTACGTGGTTGCACGGATGCAACATAACATCTATACACAACAGTTATCTCCCTCCACCTGCTGCGGAGACAAAAAAGAAAAACATTGTCGAAAAAAAAAGTTAATTAATTACGTATGCAAATTGACGAAAAAGTCGTACCGCGCCGAGTGCTGAGCGAAGCGACATAATGAGATTGTACTCGTACCAGGACGCTCGTGATTAAATCATTGCTATGTTAATTTTTTGAATTTCAAATGATGATGTACGATTCCAGATAAGACTTTTGATGACTGTGTGATCGTATACACTGATTGTAGGCCTTTTGTCATCATCAGAAAACGTTTGTTTTGATATATAGCAAATGTTATTATGAGGATCATATCTCTAAGAAGTGTGGGGTAACGTTCCCATTAATTAAATGAATGAATTTTACATTAATATAGCTATACCCGTGCGTGCATACTCAACCACGTTGTTGAACCAGCGCGGCGCGGCGCAATGGTTTCGAATGTCGAAAATCCTTGGCAATTTCCGAATCAGTTCACAAACTTCGTCAATCACTACAGCCATTACAGAAATGAGCTTTGAAAAAAAATGCAGTGTTTTTTTTTAAATTGTGTTTTGTTTACACAGGATTTTGGAGTGATTACATTCACTGTTAATAATTTATCAAGGAATTTTTTGGGTCAATGAACCGAACGTAGAACAAGATTTAAGAGTATTTTTGTGCCATCATACAAATATATGGAGGACACAAGACAACATTTTCATACAGTGTACTGTAAAATGCCGCCACGGATAATGTCGTCCATCTACATGTTACACGAAAAATCGCTCTTAAAAATGTCGCAAACAAATTGCTGCAAGGTCCCTTTTATTTTAGTCCTAGTCGGAAACATTTAGGGTACCATAGATAAATAGTCGCATAGAAATTATTTTTGATTTACTCAATACCTCTCAAATGAGACGCTTCGTTTGGTGAAAGAAATTTCACTGAAACTTATTGCGGTTTCAGAAGACTGACCCATTTTTCTGCCTAATCCGCTGCCAGAAAAATCGGTCGGCATAGCTATGCAAAGGTGAAATGCTGGAAGCCTTCTGGATGCCCTGCGACGACGCTAGCGGCAATCTTGAGGAACTTTTTATTTTGTTTTTATTTTAGATATTTAGCGGAAAAGGGAAGATCTTCCAGCCAGGCGGGTGGTATGCCTGACCGAGCAGCCGCTATGCCCCGACGGTTATTGTCGGGATCTTGTATATATGTTACGTGCTCCGAAAACTCTCATATTTTCACTAGTAAAACATATCATGACTATTGAAATAAAACTAATTTTACGGATTTTATCGCGTTTATTATACTTTTTTAATTCGTTTTATTTCAATGTGTAGTATTCGCGTAAATATAATAAGTCAATATATCATGAGTAGATCGAAGAATACCACACAGACAGACTCTTAGGGCTACTACGGGTTTTTATAGTCTTGCGGATACGACGAGAACAAGTTTTAAATATTCAAAGCTACAGAACCCTCGCATTACGATCCAAACATCAGCCTACCGCTTTTTTTATGTACCTACACGCGACATAGCAGAGACCATGCTCGTTACACGTCATTAAGCGATACTTTACGGCAGACGGCCCTCGAGACTGCGAGCCCCCCTCCACCCTTCTACATACCTTCCACGTTACAGTAATAACGCTGGATGAGTTACGGATTACGGACCAAGTGTTCTGTTGGGTGTTGGTTAAGTGTTGTAGCCTTTTGCAAAGGTTTACTGATGGGGGGGGTCCTTTTTTGACGTTTTAAGTGATAGATTAGAGACACCGTCTATGATAACTATATTTTTAGGGATATTGATTACTTATATTTACGCGAATACCGCGTTTATATTATGTTGTTTATGTTCTCGACGTTTCGGCTGCTTTACAGCAACCATGGTCACGGGAGGACTGAGGTGGATGACGTCTTAGTATCATAGTTTGAACTAGGGTACCCTCATATTTAGTTGTTGTTTGCGGTCCGATCTCACAGTGTCTTGAGGGCTTGCAATGGTGCACTTGGTTTTGGATTTAATTATATATTAATCCTTAAAATTACTATTAATTCAATATATTTTTGTATATTAACAGTACTTTTTGATTTGTATTTTTTTTCGCTAATCACTAAGTAAAGGCTTGTTTACAAGACATGACCTACCCAATACGACAGGGTGACTCATAAAACTACATTACCACCTCATCAAAACTATATTAAATGACTTGGAAACACAATTATGCTTACCACAACGGTAATGGTAAAGCCATATTCAGTGGTCCAACATCCCCAGACTCGGTAACGTGATTTTTGTCAGACTACCGAACGTGTGCCACATTTAATAAAATACCATTCCGTGCTTAATTCCACCGAACGGAGTGTCGCAGCCAATTAATTAAAGCCGACTTTAAAATATTGAGGACGTGGAGTGTTTATTAATATTATATGAAAATATATGTAAATGTTTATTAGACTTTTTTTCAGAGCCGACGACGGCGAGCGTCATTTCGCCACGACTAAGATTATGTCTCTATAATAATTACAACAAATGTATCGATGTATTGGCATATATACTAATTATTAGTTTTTTTATAATATAGAGGATTAAAAATAAATAGGACCATGTAGGCATTTACTCAATTAAGAGTAGTTACGAAATATGTAACTATCGCAAGTATATATACATATTATGTATGCTATATTATACATATACTTACACACATACATATTAGTAATAATTATAATATATACTTACATATACATAAATAAATGACGACCTGATTAGCCCAGTGGGTAGTGACCCGTCCCGGGTTCGAATCCTGGTAGGGACAATCTTTGTGTGATAAGCCTGAATGTTTGTACCCGATTCATGGATGTTTGTTATAATTTAGGTATTGTATATTGAGTTCACCCACAGTCCATTGTACGGTACCCATAATACAAGCGTCGCTTAGTGTGGTATTGCATAGTTGATGTAGGTATAGGTATAGGGTTCAGCACCTTAAAGCTATAGCTTATCTACTCCATCATCGGCTGTTTTGGAAACCGGCCATTTGTAATTTTATTATTATATTCTAATTTCTAATTTAATTATTCTATTCTAAGATGTTCCTCGCAGCCTTGCTTATATTGCGGAGTATCTACGACTTATTTTAGATAAGTCCGCGCGTTGCATCCGCAATGAGGCGCGCTGCACGGCATACCAACGCAGATGGGCCAGCACGACTCTTTATTGAGTTTGTCCAACAATATACGTGTCTATGCCCAAAAGGGGGAAGCTTGCATTAGAGCGTGACACGCAGAAGTTGCTGAAGATGAGTAAATAATGCAAATTCACTTAAAGTGTTAATTCAGTGGAGCGTGCCGCAATTTATTTTGTGTATATGTATTAAAACAAATCTATCCCACGGGAACCATACAGTTTACTGGGATAAAAATAAGCCTATTTGCTATTCCAGACTATAATCTATCTCTGTACCAAATTTCACTCCAATCGGTACAGCTGTTCTGGCGTGATTGAGTAACAAACATCCTTCCATCCATCCAAACCTTCACATTTACAATATTAGTGGGATACATTAGAGACGTTTTTATCAAACGTCATATAGTGCTGCGCAAAGCAAAACTGTTGTGTGGAGTACTATATGACGTTCGATAATGTTATAAATTGTCTATAAATTTGGCGGTAAGAATCCCTTAATTAATTATATTAATCGTACAATTTCCTTAATGGAGAACAAAGAATCTAAAAATTAAATTCAAGTTAATGTTTTTTTAAACCGATTTTAAAAGGCAAACAAACGGCTTTTCCACATTCTCTACCTTTCAAGAATAAGAACATCATATAGATTTTCTATATTTACGCGAAAATTATACATTTCAATAAAACTAATTTTACAGATTTTATCGCGTGTATATTATGTTTTTACGCTCCCGACGTTTCAGCTGCTTTACAGCAACCATGGTCACGGGAGTACTTGGTAAAAGCATACACATGAAAAAATCTGCAAAATTAGTTTTATTTCAAAGAACATAATATACGCGACACGCCTATCAGTAAGTATAATGTTTATTCAATAGTTACGGTATATCCAAACTTATTGTGTTCAAACTAAACACCTTAAAGTGTTTCGAATTCGACGAAAGTTTACCGTGCGGCGTGTTCGCGCAGGCGCCGCAATGCGCTGTCACTATAAGCCCAAAATTAATATGAATCTCTAATTTGAACGTCACACGTGTTGCGAGCTCACAACTTCGCAGACTGCGCCGAATTGGATAAACACGTGCGAGGAACGGGGCCTACGGTGGGAGTATACGGGATCATAATGCGTGCGTGCCCGTAGCATAGGATATTAAAAAAAAATTAAACAAAAATACAGTTTCTGCCAAACGGCAAAATAGTTTGACGGCAGTGGTTTTAAATATAAGAGGACACTACTGGTGTCAGATTACAACCTAAACAGCCAATTAGGTAACATAAAATTAATATTTCCATTAAAATAAAACTAATCTTACTGATTTTATCGCGTTTATTATCCGTATGATTAGTTTTATTTCAATGTGTAGTATTCGCGTAAATATAAGAAATTAAAATTTCCATTTTGTCTAGTCAAACATACAAAAAGCTATAAGTATGTACCTATTCTCTGTTGTAGAGAAGCGGGGTAAGGTGAAAAAAGGGGGTGTACTGCGTTAAATAGTTCAATAAATCATCGTTATATCAGTGTTTGTCCACGCACAGCCGTAGCGCAAACCTTTTCTCAATTTTACGGTCAAATGACGGTGTTCTCAATTTGTGCCCTATTTGAAAGCCATGATTATAGTATTTCGAACCTCGAGTTAATTAATAAGATCACATAACTTGATACATAAGGTGTTTTAGTTTACTTACTTTTTGATGGTTGGATATACCTATAATTTTATGAGAAATAAATCTAATCTCTCCTATATACATGTTAACATTTATTTTTATTTTCACGGTATAAGTACGCTGAGATTCATAATCGTATTACATTTGTCATTTAAAGAAGAAACATGCTTTTAATCACAAGACCTAAAACAAATAGGCCCGTATGAAGTACACGGGTACTAAGAATACTATCAGCGAACTATATAATTGCTATAGTGAGTGTACAAAGTATACTTAAAACTAGCTAATTGCGTAATTCATGTTTAGTGGCGTTTTTAAAGGCCCTCACCGTATGCATATCTATATCTATACAAATAATATGTCGTTTTGTAATATGAAAATAACCGTTTTTAACTAAGTGCATTGGGATGTATACACGGTACATATAGCAAAACAACATTTTTTACATTTTTTTCTGTCTGTCTGTTTGTTTCGGCTAATCTCTGAAATGGCTGGACCGATTTTAACGGGACTCATTGGCAGATAGATAATGTAACAAGAAGTAACTTAGGCTACTTTTATTGTAGAAAAACTTTTTTGTTAAATACCACGCGAACGAAGTCGCGACTAACAGCTAATTATTTAAATAGATCAAATTGCGCGCGCGCCGTCGGAACGCGCCGCCGTGTGTTTTCACACCATCCGCGTGCGTTGTCAAATGAACGTGGCTTATGCTAATTCTAAAGATTGTGTTTATTGTTATGGCAATGCTAGAAATTATCGTACACAATTGTACTTAAACGATATTAAATACGGTTAATGAAAACTGGTTTCTACTATATATGGTCATCGAGTCTCGACTAACGTTTATGTCCTACTCCTTCATCGTGCCCTCATCACTGAGGATCTTGACTCTTGAAGACAGTTTACTTGTCTCCAGCGGTTTCGATCTGTTACGTAGCGAAGAGCTGTACTGTACTGTTTTCTGTAAATTGTTCTTGTTCAAGCATAGGTTTCCCAACTATTTTTGTGTTTTGAATTGTATCAAATAAATGTTATTGCTTAATATTCTTTTTTCCGTAGATTTTAAATAGATATCTGACGTCATGTAATATTATATTGATCAATTTTGGATTAAACAATAAAACAAATATTTCAACGTTTTGAACCATTCATTCAAATGAAAGAAAATCTGACTTTAAAGTAAGCTAAGACAAATCGTGCGATGTTCCTCAAAGACAATGAAATAATGAACACAGAACTTAAAGGGATTAAATCAATTTAAGGCGCTAATAAATCTGAGTTTAAACTAAGACAAATCACACTAAGGTTGGCTTGTGAAAAATGCACTAATCCCAAAGTAACGTCGGATAGGACGTAGACCGGAGTGCAATTCATTCTCATTAGCCAGCGGAGCAGCCTTTCTCATAACGCGATGAAATCACGAGCTAGCACGGTACGAAGGTAGACCAACATAAGGGAATACTCGCAAGGAAGAAGAATATAAATATGGGTCCAGACCTGCTGCAGCTGAAATGCCTCGCAACGTCACTCATGTAAAATTTGTATTGAGATTTTAAAATTATTTTTTTGACTCACACGTAAGTAATGAGATTGTACTTACAGAATAGTACTATTGCTACCTATCCAAGCCGCACGCAGCAACCTCGCAGATGATTTTGAAGTAGGTACGCGAGGCTACCGAGCATGGCACGCTCAAGCTACAATTTATACATAAAATAACTAGCTGTCCTGGTGAACTTCTTACCGCCTCAAATTCAAATGGACCTATGAGAAAATTAATTATCTCTATTATTGTTTTTTTGTGCTATTTTTCCATGTGGCAATAGTTATTCTGCCATTTGAAGCGGAAACAAATTTAAAACTCATTCGTGA
Organism: Pheosia tremula; assembly: GCA_905333125.1. Classification (NCBI taxonomy): domain Eukaryota; kingdom Metazoa; phylum Arthropoda; class Insecta; order Lepidoptera; family Notodontidae; genus Pheosia; species Pheosia tremula. Next base: position 2,633,817 of record HG995405.1, on the reverse strand, counting down.
GTTTTAAATCGTGTTGGTTAACTATATTTTATATATGAATAAATATACAACCGTCTATGAGCAAACATGAGCAGGTGATCCATCTTCCCTCCATGATTATTGTTCATGATCACAAATACTATTTTTACATTTGTACGTCCTTTGTGAATTTATTCGAAAGCTAACCGAACAATTTATAGGAATTTGGACACTTTTTGGAGAATTCAATGCTTGAGATACCGTCCGCTAAAGGTCAGTTCAAAATGATAAACACGCAGTCTATACCTACCTTTATAAAAATGTATACCTACTCATACGTTACATTTACGAAATAAGTAGCACTCAAAGCTGGGCCTTGTTTCGTGTACCGTGTCGCAAGTGAGCACTTTACAGGCAAGCATTCTGATGAATTCTTCTGCATCGTGAAGATTCGTGAAGCAGAAGCTTGCTTAATAATATTGTTTATCCATTTTTATACCGTATCAATCTGGGCTAAAAATGCAATTTATCAATGAGATTTTATTATATTTATTATATATCTTTCTATAATAAACTTTTATAAATACTTTATATTATATAAAGTAAAACTACAGCACAACACATGTTTGGTGATCATGCTAGGTTGTCCACATTTTCCCCGTTCGTCATTATTGTTAAAAACAATTATCTTTGTACACATAAAGTACATGACAATAGTAACGTCTTTAATTTGCATAACTCAAAGAAAATGTTTGGTAAAGAAGGTAAGCTAATTATACAAAGTCGTCCAAGTGAATAAGCCCCAAATATTCCAAGACCCAACGCTTCCGTCTTAAGCCGTAAATCCCTTTCCTACCCAGGTGCAAGAAGGTCTATCTGACTAATTAAGGTGGTCACGTAAATCGGCGAACCTCTAAAGTCCGTTTAAGCCTACAATTTTCGGAGCGAAGTTATTCTGAAATTAGCCGCAATGCAGTTCCTCTAGGATTAATTTCTTAGGTAGTAAATAATTTGGGAGTGTGCTTATAACACATGTTTTAAGTAAGTATAACGTTTTCTCTGAACACCGTAGTTTGATATAAATTTACACATCCCTCATATTAAATATGCGTTTTGTAAAATATTTATTGCTTCCTTTTGGTTTTTTCTTTTTTCAAATGATATCTTCATTTGAAAAAAAAATGATGTGGATATTAGGCCAATTTTCCAAGGCCAACTTTATGACCGATTCTTGTAATAAAAACGCTAGCAAAACTGATCTTAGTTTCATTATATTGCAATATCATAAAACCATCCCCTAAATTTATAAAAGCTACACTAATAACAATAACATACATATAGTATTACATTTACCAAAAAAAGTCCTTTATGATGGGATCTTAAATTGCAATAAATTTGGTGGCAAATTGCTGTGCCCATTAAAATTTTAAATGTAAATTCATAGCCCAAATCTAGACTTTCTCTACCAATTATTCACACGCGTAAACTATCAAAGATTCTGCGATTCACCGAGTCATTATGTTCCTAAATACTTAAGCATCACATCAAAGGCTCGCACGGTTGGTTCGCTAGGCCATCACGAATCTTCTTCTGCAACACACTGTTACTATAATTACCAGTCGTGATGAATCGTTTGTAACACGCTTTTGAATCGCAACGGTTTAATAGCTAAATCACTATTCCTTTTTTGTTAATATTATGTAGCTATATATTTACCTATTAAGGACTGTATTATTAAACAGATCTCAACTTAGAAAAACTTTGACCTATTCTAGAGGCTGCTATTTCGTTAGTATGAAATGCTATTTCGTTAGTCCGGATCTTTAATAGGTATTTTTATTTTATTAACCCTAGAAAGGGTCCTTTAGAATCAAATCAAAACAAAAACGTTAATATTTAGAAAATCTTTTAGCCCGAACTATAGATAGCTATTTCGTAAGTTTGACGGATTAATCATATAAATTTAACAATATCACATTGGTAAACGTGCATTTACTTTATACCGTTCTACAACAATCAGATTGAATACAAGCATTGCACGAATTGTATTACTTTCAGCTTGACAGGATTCGAGTCGCATGAATTGTGAGAGCTTTTTGACATGCAAAAGGAAACATAACAGGGGTATTTGTCGCGAACACCGGGTCCTATCCGAACGCCAGTATGGGCTAGCTTGGACCGCTTGCACACTGAGCGATCATCCTACTGCATCTACTAAAACATTTTTAAAACTATGTACAAGATTTGGTCGCATACTTCATGCTTAGGCAGTAATAAACGAGAGAGTCGAGAGTGAACGAACGACGAGAGTATAAAAGTCGAGAGTGAACAGGTACCTTCTAGGCAAGTATGCTCCATCGTAGATCTCATCGTCACTTACCATCAGGGGAGATCGAGATTAAATACTTGCCTATAATGTAATAAAAAAAAGACGATGTTGCTGGATAGCGACCTCCGACACCACACACCATTACGTCATTGGTATTCTCCATAAAGACAAGCAAAGGTATATAGTTCGCTAGTGGTATTTAGTCTTATTTATTGAGGGCGAGGTCTATTACTTGTTTATAAAGCAAAACCATTCTCCCCTCACTGTGAGGGGATCCGGGCCATGGCTGGGTATTTATGGATCAACTTCAATATCCAGTAATCATTCAATTCATATTCTTTCATCACTCATTCACGGATAGTCCCACGACGCCATATTTAGTTACGACTCCGCGTTTAAGTGTGCAATCAGCTTTATATAGCGCGTATGAATATTACATGAGGTGTCCCGTGGGAAGCGACTCTCATATAAACGTCCGTTTTGAGTCGTAAAAGCGAAGAATTTTTCAGTGAAGCTTAAAAAATAATACTCAATACGTACTTAGAGGGAAATAGAAGTGCATTTTAATACTATAACATAATTACTATATTACCATAATGGCATCGTCCCGAGGGATTTCTAGCTGAATTGTGTAACTTTTCAAATTGACCCTTGGACGAAATAACTGAGAGTCATGCTTGCATCCAAAAAAAACTAGTGACGCCGACACCAATACACGTCTGTTTTAATAGCGATGACTTTGCAGTATAAAATAAAAATGTCCTACCTACTGTCAGTGATAGCCAAGTTGGTAGAACGCTTGCCTCGGTAACGAGGATTGCAGGTTCAAACCCCGGCTCGCACCTCTGGGATTTCTGGATTTCATGTGCGAATCGCATTTTCAACCACGATTATCACTTGCTTAACGGTGAAGGAAAACATCGTGAGGAAACCTGCATTTATTTATTTATTTATTTATTGTTTATAAGCAAAATACACCATAATTATACAAACTAGCACATTACATAGAATTTATATTAAATGTTGCGGGTAGAACTACATTTTATTTTACTTCAAGCCTACGATTCATTGTTGAGTTCAACCACTGAGACTTCGAACTATTTAGGTCAAAAAAAAAAAAAAAAAATTGTTGTTAGTTTGTAGTAATTAGAATATCTTAACAAAATTGTGTAGGTAAATTAAAGATTAGATAGTGTATATTGTTTCATTGTAATTCTAGTATCTAAACTAGGCCTAGCCTGTATCTTAGATACTAGATTCTTCCTTAGATGTGTTGATAAAGTACACGTGATGTCCCCAGTAGAAAATTGTGACATATATAAACATATATATATATATATACACACATTACATATTTTTATTAATTTAATAGGTACTCAGCTCATTTTTGAATAATAAATAAATTTTCAGTGTCATTGTAAGATTGCGTTTTAAGCCAAACCGTTAATTTAGTTTTACAGTCGTGTTTGTTGAGTGGATATAGGATAAGGGTACGATTAATTCTGTTGTACAGGTAGGGGCCGAGAAAACATTGAAATTTGTTAATAAAGCAGGTTCTATAGGAATTGCTGGGGCACACTTTATCTTTTCTCCGCGTTTGAGGCCGTATTGCGTTATATTGGAGTTTTTTGTGTTGGGTAAGTATAGTGTCCGCAATGAAGAGTTGCCTCACAGTCAACACATCACATAGCTCATATAATTGAAGTGTAGGGAATCTGAAGGGTTTGAAAGTCATGACCTTGAGTAATGCTCGTTGTGCTCTTTCGACTTTAATGAGATGTGTTTTTTTAGCACCCCCCCACGCTTTTATACAGTAGGATAATATTGACTGTGACTGCATGTCTGAGAGAACCCCTCGAAAGATGTGTGAAGTCCGCCAACCCGCACTGGGCCAGCGTGGTGGACTATGGCTTAATCCCCCTCGGGGAGGGACGGACATCCCCCGGATGGGAGGTCCGTGCCCAGCAGTGGGACATTTAAAAAGGTCTGGAATTATATCCGTACTTACACGATTGCTTAACATTTATATATTCACATTGTTACTCCGCGACTGACTGGCTCGAGGTGGTACAGGGGTAGCTGGTATCGTATTTAACGACTCTATGATTCCGTGTAAGTGCCATCCTATCTGAGATAGGTACCCGGTACTTATAAGATACATGCCAACGTTGAACGTTTAGTTTAGAGCAAGACTATGTTTTACAAACATTTTATGACTTCTAAACATTTATATGTATAGTACAATTCGACTACTCAATCAGTAGGGTAAGCAAGAGCTGCTTACCTTATTGCACGTGAAGTGCGAGCTAACTGTATACTTTATAGTCTGCCGTATTTAGACATTTCGTATGGAGAATTGAAAAGCACTTCTAGCGGACGGTATTTAAACAATTCAATTCTCCATTCAAAATGTCTAAATACGGTAGACTATAAAGTATACGGTTCGAATTTTAGAATTTCGAATAATCTCGCACTTGACGTACTGCTGTATTATACTATAATATTTATATAGTTAATAGTTTATGTAAAACAAAGCTCTCTGGTTGCGTTGACAGAAGCAGAATGTCCAATTATTCTCATGGTATGGTTTGGAAAGTAACAGTGAACGTTAATTCGCTGTCTGTTCCCGAGTCTACGAATTTCATTAGCCTTAGGGCACTCCGGTGTTTTCTTAGCGGGGATACCCCATTCCATTATATTTTGATTTGCGAAAACAAATGTTTGTGACGTGTATATTTTATTTTTCTGAATAAAATATGGGAGCTTTTTCAATTTTGTTCGTTTTCGTTGTTGCGCAGAGTACATTATATTATCATGTCATAGGTGTAACTATGATCATATTTTTAAATTACATTATTCTAGTATCTTTATCATAGTTTTTTATCAGTAATGTATCCTGATGGATACTGGATGGACTGATATACTGAAAGGAATGGGAACTTAGGACCAAAGCCTGCAAATGCTAGAAGGATTACATTATACTTGACACTGGCAAAATAACTATGATGGTAAAGAATATTTTTTTTTAAAAAGAATAAGAAAAAAACGCAAAAAAAAAACCACACAATGTGTGTATTTGATGTTAATTCACAAGAAAATCTTCATCTTACCGCAGGAAATTTTAGCCAATTTATTTTGTTCAATGAACATTAACAATTTCGAATTAAACTTCTTGACGGTACAAAGGATCTGTGATAAGGTTTTATAAATAAGTCGTATTTTTATTTGGAATTGAAAAAATAATTCAATTCGAGACGCTTATCAGATCTAACTGCTATGAATGTTTCAAACATTCGTTATTTAAATTTTAATACGGTTTTGTGATTGAATTTTTCAAAAAATACTTTTTATTTTTGTGTTCTCTGTTGTATAATACTTATGTTTAGCTGATAGATTGATTCCTTTCAGTAATATTATATCCGATTCTCTAAATACACATAAACCTCTACTCTCAATCTTTGATCTCCATGGTTCATGTACCAAGAAAGCCATAAACGACGAGAAGCTTATATCGAGCTTGATCAAAACAATACATCAAGTTCTGCATAGTGTATATACTTAAGGGAACTTTCATATACCTATTAGTTTGCATACATAAGACAATAACTGCAATGTGGACGGACGATAATGCTATCTAAATTCAGCAGTATCAGTGAGCTGTGTCCCGACGCGAACTTGTATGTTTGACAGAGATGAAGGTAAGCCTTTAGTGATAGCGAGTAAAGAAGATAGCATATTTTTATCGATTCGACTGATAATCTGTAACAGCACGTCTAATAAATAGCTTATAATAATATCTTTCTCATCAATCTTTGGTCACGGCGGCCAATGACAATGGAGACCACCCAAACGCAGGAGATAGTATAGTGTAGAATTCTTGCATTTGAATTAGAATTAAAAGTGCTCTTATACTCCGACAGAATAGTAATCTGACACTATCGAAGAGAGATCATGTGCAAGACTAATTTACGTGCTCTCCGAGTCACGAGCGAGTGATAATCATGGTTAAAAATGCGATGGGCATATGAAGTCCAGGAGTCTACTGGTGCTAGGCAGGGAAGCAGTGATAGGCAAGTGGGTAGAGCGCTTGCTTCGGTAACGAGAATTGCAGGTACAAACCTCCGCTTGCATCTCTGGGATTTCTAGACTTCATGTGCGAATCTCATTTTCAATCATGATTATCACTTGCTAAACGGTAAAGGAAAACATCGCGAGGAAACTTGCATCTCTGAGAGAACCCCTCGAAAGACGTGTGAAGTTCGCCAACCCGCACTGAGCCAGCGTGGTGGCCTATGGCCCAATCCCCCTCGAATTGAGGGGAGGCCCGCGCCCATCAGTGGTACATTAAAAGGGCTGGTATTATTATTAGGTAATCCATCCCAGAAATAAACATCAAGTTGAAACTAGGACCACGATTAATAAATTTATCCTATTAGCATTGCTCGTCGCTATCACTGGAGCCCCATGCCGTACGTTTGACAGTAATAAGTCAGTTCCCCGGGCGGGTCCTCCAAGTTGTGCTACCAACTTCTCATGCCCCCTTGAACTGGTAACTGCGACTACTCGAAGCAATTACACCAAGCAACACACAGTCCACTGAGTTTCTTTAAACTTTTATTAATTTATGGAAAGTCGTCCTTAAAACGCTACTGCTGGAAAATGTGTTATTATTTACTGATTAAAATCGTTTAGTAAGTATTTATCTTTGTAATTGAGGCATTGTTTACTTATTATAACGAAAATTTAATTGTTTAATCTGAAACTTGAAAATATCTATGTAAAATAAAGTTTATTTATTTTGACCTTTTGATTACATATTTGTATTTGCTACGGATGTTAACATTCATTTGAAACGATAGGTGTTCCTTGATACTCATATTACTCATGCATTTTTGGTAGGTTCAAGCTTTTACGGAAACAACGAAAGACCGCTTCGAAATAATAATTTAAAATGTTCATCCCGGATGAGTCTCTGTATCTACGTACGTAGGTATATTTAATCCTTCCCACGACTCGCTTCCGGCTCCAGACACCCTTTTAATCTCAAATGTACATAGCCATAGTAATTTAGATCCTATCTGCGAGAACCATTGAATCTATGGCGAGGTAAAGGGCTCTAAGTGTTGAAAAACGGGGAAAAAAATACAAAATCAAAGTCTGCGGTGAAAGGGGACCACTTGAAAGCATATTGCGGGGTGTTGGACTAAGACATTTGCTTGCAGACAAGTAAGCTTTCTATGTTGATATGAAAGGCATCCTTTTATACAATGACGTCACCGAGTTTTCAAATTGGCTTTAAAGTCATGTTTATTTTTTTTCTTTTACTAAAGAAGTACGTAAATAATATCGATAAACCAAAATATAACTAATAACAACGCAATAATTAATTAATTATTAGATGTAAAAATACTAGCCATTTGTATTTCGATGTGATATCCAGAGCGCGCACTGAGGCGCCCATTCTCCGCCCGCCTCGGAGCACAGCCCGCTATGGGTGACCATATACGCTAGATGACACGTATGTTCGCCTTCAATACAAGTCAAAAAAAATAGTTTTTTTAATTTAGGTCATAATAATACTAACCTCTTTTTAATGTCCCACAGCTGAACACGGGCCTCCCTTCTACGCGAATGGCCTAATGAAGTTATAATGTAATGAATGAAATAGTAATTTAATTTAAAACTACATCGAGGACCGCTGTGCATCTGTTTTTTAACTAAATTTTTTGTAGTCGAGACAATCAACATCAATTGCACTATTCAATCCGAAAAACAAAATGCCAGACCGTTTTCCAATTTGGCGTTCGCTTTTCAAACTTCCCTTCCAATCAAGTGTCGTCACAATTAACAATTTCCCACATTCCAGCTACTGATCAACGTTGGGCATATAAAAAAAAGATTGAGAAAAACAACCCGTGAATGCAGAAACAAACGATTGAATGACGCAGTTACGGATCAAATTCAATTTGCGCGGTGGATTGAGGAGGGTCTGAAATGACGAGTGAAAACGTCGACGTGACGGGAACGGGACGGGCGCGGGGTGGGACCGGCGGCGAAATAATGTGTGATGGTATTGATATGTGTCGGACGGACGACGAATGAATGCGACTATGTTTGTCGTGAGGCGCTGAAAGAGTTCTTGATAGTTTTGTTCCCGGCGAACTTCGTACCACCTCAGAATCAAAAGTATCTATGAGAAAATGAATAATGGTTTAAGTGTATTTTTTCCACGTTTTAATTTTAATTATTATTCTGCTATTCGGGGAGGACAATAGTTGAAAAATTCGTGACGTATAAATAGTATAACTAACGCGACTTTTTTATATATATATCGATGAAGATTTTATTGGCAAGCATCATCGTGATACGAAAGATCATTTTATTAGCCTTCTTGAGTTCAAAACTGAAAAAAAGTCTGCGTTCACTTTTGTTTTTCTTCTATATTTTAGTTAACGCTCACTTTTCTATGAAAACTGTGACTACGATTAACACTTATTAATTTAATTTAGGTATTTTAAGTACGTAGTAGTACTTAAAATATACTACAATGAACTATACAAGCAATATGAAGAGCTAACATATACATTCGCGAAGAATCAGGCGACGACGGCGTGGAATTTTTAATCTTCCAAGTTTTCCACTGTAATAATTCTTGCCCCACATTGCTGGTGTGTAGTTCATATTATTATTATGAGTACCTAGTCTATTTTACTGTAATAAACATGGTTATTAAAAAAGGAGTTATAAAAGACAGACCCATCTCTAAGATTTCTGGATTTCATGTGCGAATCTCATTTTCAACCATGATTATCATTTGCTAAACTGTAAAGGAAAACATCGCGAGGAAACTTGCATGTCTGAGAAAACCCCTCTAAAGATGTGTGAAGTCTGCCAACCCGCACTGGCCAGCGTGGTGGACTATGGCCTAGTTCCCCTCGCATTGAGGAGAGGCCCGTGCCCAACAGTGGGACAAGACAATGGGCTGGTATTATTATTATTATATTTATTTTTAAAACGACGCTGAAGATGTCTTACTGGCAACAATGGTACTATACTGTAGCCAAATGCCGACCTAAAAAAAATAACAACATGACTAAATAGATTAATACAAAGAGTATTCTGAATTCAAAATATCTACACGAAATAGTTGTGTCGAGTGTATTTAGTTCCATCGTATCTACTTGTGCAGCTGGCAGCCATTCTGAATGCACTCAGGCAACTGCCTTAATAGTTTAGTTAAGAACATTTTCGCCTAACTAACTGCAAGAGGAAGCTCTAATTAAGTTAACTGAGGGACACTAGCCCCGGGCTCGCGATACAATGCAAATTAGGTATTTCTTTTAGTTCTTTTGCTTACTTGATTTTTTTTATAGAGCTGATTAATGTTGTCTGGAAAATAATCCACGGAACTTCGTATTCGTAGCATTTGGTGTTTGTCAAAATATCTAAATTTAGCCCGCTTTTTTTAATTTAATTGAAACAATAAATTAATTTCTCGTTTTATTGGTCCTCGTAATCAATTATTATTTTGGGAGAAACACTATTCAAATTTATTCTTTGATCCAATAATATTCTGGACTTAAAACTACCGAAATAATTATCTGGGAAATTTATTTTTCATTTCTCTAAACCACTTCACCGCACTCAAAAATTTCCGCAAAAATTGTTCTTGTCCGGAAGATCACAGCACTCGGTCTATTCCTTCTCTCTACATTAATATAACGACAAATAGTAAAACATGTCTAGAAACTTCGGTATAATTTCTTTATCTCAAGCACGCAGGCTGGTTTCCATTTGTCGTACTCATCATAAAGACGGCTGGGGTGGCGATATGAATTGTTATTGTGACACATCTTGTAGGTACTTAAAGTTTCTTTTGTATAAGGAATAAGGCGTATTCCTTAGTTTTTAAAAACAAAAGCTATTTATTTTAATATAAATTGCTTAGACAAACGGAAATGTAAAAACATCAAATAACCGCGATAAAATCCGAAAAAATGTTTTATTTCAATGTGTAGCAATATTTAAATTTATGATTTAAATGACACCATGGTATGATTGTAAGTAATGTATACGTGATTTACTGTGAAATAACTGCGCTTACTCATTAAGATGTGAAAGCCACAATCTAAATTAATGTACACAACTTTTCGGCGCGGGCGACACTCGGAGGTGCTCCGAAAGGTCCGTAAAGGCAAGTTTACAAACCATTCCCTCCTTTTATTGTTAAAGTTTAATAGAGAGTGGATCCGTAAATGGACCAATCAATACTTTATTGTACTTCTGCCGGTTCCCGGCTCCGACCCGTGGAGGGGCAAATATAAGTACACATTCGAAACTCCCCCTTACAACTGGTAAGAAAAAGTTATCTTATTGTGTTTGCCTATAAATAGAACAATATACTTTTTATTTCAACGCGTATGTTTGTACTTTCATCTCGTGATGCAGCTTTTAGACTAAATGATATATTGTTTGTCTAAGCCTTTTGATAAGGTACAAATATATCTTTCATTATTAAATATAATAATGTGATATGAAATGTCAAAATAATTTTACAATAAATATAAATGTATGTTATGCTTGTGCATATACTCTTTTTTGCTGGTTTTGGTGTAATTATTATTCTTGCTGGAAAACATAGTAAGTTCTGCGAAGGCCAAAAAATATCTCACGTAGGGCATTCATATTTAAAATATCTCTAAAAAATTTTAATACACAAAAAGTGACTTGCTAGTCTATGAAAATACGCCCGAAAAAAAGTTTACGATTGCAACGAGGAAAAAATGAGAATCTTGGAAGGATCGCCTCGCGTCTTTACGAGTTATAAAAGGTAAAGAAAGAGCTTGCATTTAGTGAATACCCATTCAGAGTGGGAGAAAATTCAGACCAGCGCAAACCGCGTATTCTCGGCACTTTACGAATGCAACTCCTTTTGATGGAAGTCTCGGTCGTTTTTTCGACAATCAGACTTCCAAGTCATTTTTTATAGCCAGACAGACTTTTTAAAATGTCGACCGACAGTTTCGGTATGAATGTATATGCATCTTTGCCATTGAAAACAATGTTTCGGATGCTTGAAAAGGGTTGAAGAAATCAGTTGGCATCACAACATGATTGCTTTGTGTTTTCTTGTAATAGGTAAAAGATCATGATCATTTGAGTTTAGAGTAAGAAGTAATATTAAGCCTAAGTAGAACAGAGACATGCATGAGCATGTCTGAGAGGACCCCTCGAATGATGTGTGAAGTCCACCAACCCGCACTGGGCCAGCGTGGTGGACTATAGCCTAATCCCCCTCGCATTGAGGAGAGGCCCGTGCCCAGCAGTGGGACATTTAAAAAAATGGCTGGAATTATAAGAACAGAGATAAATCAAGATTTGCAAACAAATAATTTGGACTCGTTTGTCGCTGTATTTATTACTTTTGTATCTTTAGCAGTGTATATACCTTATATATTTATTTTATTAAATTTCATGAACATATTATTCACAATAATTACAATGAAAATAACAAAGATATAAAGACAATTACATTATTATACAATACAAATATAAATTAAAAAGGGATTAAAAAAGCTTACCTACTTAATATTTACAAAAAGTGTAAAAAATTTGGCCGTAGCGTGCCCAAGATGCTGGCCGCATTTCTTCGCTGAATAGCCAAAGCTACTCGCTGAGCGAGGAAATGCCCAGCCCTTGGGTCGCCGGTTGCGTTGAACATATTTGAATATAAATATCACGGATAAAACTTAAAGTATTACCTTATTACGCATTCAAGCCTCTCTCTCTCTCGCACATATTAAACTTGACTTTGTAAACTTAATCCACCACTTACTAAAGTTTCGACGGTACCTACATAACTATGATGCTCCAAAGGCTTTCAACCAACGTTTCAGTAAAATTTTCAAGATCAAAAGACTTTCCAAGTGGTTGCTCGAAATTTCCATTATACTTCTTCAAAAAATTTCCATTATACTTCTTCAAAAAAATTCCATTATACTTCTTCAAAAGGTGAATTTACATTGCCCCGTGAAATAATTCGTGATTTAAAACTTCGGCGCTGTGAAGTTGTAAATTTATTTATTTTTTAAGTAAAAGAATAATATAAAAAAATGGTTATTACAACTTTATTAATTACATAGACAGCGTGCACTTTTTATAAAAAAGTTTCGCTGGCTGTTAATATGAATGTAAATTTCATTTATGAATTTTCAATGAATTAATGTTAAATTTAAAGGCACAATGTAAAGAACTTTAAAATTATTATAATGGTTGGGTAAATTTTCTAGTTTCAAAAGAGCAATTTTCTTCAGTAATAAGCGACCTATTTGTATAAATGTTAACTAAGTACATAGTTTGAAAAAAATTAATCTGTAGCAATATCTTGAGGGAGAATACTCATATTTGAATATTTATACTTTGTCATATTAGATGAAATTTGAATATATTCATTTACCAAGGCAATGGTCTCTTTTAATTTAAAAAGACGTTGCAATGGATTTAAAACAATCTATTTATACATTTAGGAGTTGATGTTAACGTGCCTATTTACAAGCATCTTTAAAATGAACATTTTATGTAGAACATTATTGTCGAGTACGAAACTTAAATAAATTCGAAAATACGCACACCAAACAAAGTAAATACTCAAATTCGTATGAGAAACAAAGAAAAGAACAACAAGTATACGTAAAAACAAATTGGGTTCAACAAGAAAATTGTCGGCGCAATAGGTGGCCCCGAAATCATAAAACGATTCTCTAGTCCCTGAATCAATCCATGTAGGGATTCAATTCGAGCAACACTTGCGAGGGACCTTTAATCAGCGGTCGGAATCCGATTTTCTGGGCTTAGTTTGTATTAACGACTCTCTTCCACATCTACATAGTGAAAACATTTTTCTTTCACGACCACTTTTGGATTATGTTACACCGTTATGTAAGGTTTAAGAAATGAGCTCTTGGCCTCGTACTACTCGTTGCTCTAGAATCTCCCACTTTAAATTTTAGAGGTTCAATCACAAAAAGTCATTCTGTAAGGATCACCAAGACCAGACAAGATGAACTACTTTGCTAAATATTATACTCAGCATCATTAGTTTTATAATCACATGTTTATGGTAAAATATATGAGAACATTTGTTGCCAGTAAACATTGGAGGCAATATGTGAAGGGAATCTTACGCGCATGTAGTGTGTGTGTAGACTAACCAACAAATTTATAAAAAGTTACAATCGATTATAAAGCAGTTATAACGCACTTTTTCCTATGATAAGTTCGTGTAATGCCATTATAACTATCTATAAATTTGGAGATAAGTTCTTAAGATACTTTGAACTTATACACATGAAACAACGGCCCATATCGTAACATCAATACAAATGCTCATTTCAACCAGTGTCCGATACAAAGAGCACAGTTTCATTTCCTGTTACATTACGGTCTAATAGACCCCGCTTTAGTGTGCGTTAACTTGATTCCCTCGTTTTCCTCGTTGCAAAGCGGCGAAATTGAGTTTTTGGCGCCTCTCCTCTTTTTGCTTACAAGACCTTCATAGCATGCCATAATAAATACAGATACATTCGCCAGATGAGGGTTAGAATTCGGGCTTGTACCGTCGAAATTGTTGGGGAATTTACACGCACCATAAAGTTATTATCGCTCCGTACGATACAAGAAAATATAGTGATGAGATATTTTATATTTCTCCTGCGAGGGGTATTTACTGGGGATACACGGAGCACAAACAATGTGTATGCCTATCTATACATCGATATAGCACACGTTCAAATAAAAATATCACCACTCAAAACACTCCGAAAATAAATTCAGATTTTTTTAAAAAACTACAAATCATCTAAATGTTGACGTGTCACACTTTCGACGGGAACACTATGGAACAAAAAGTTTCCGAAGCGGAATTGGCAATACCGTAGTCGACGGCAGCCGGATAGTTCTCAAAAAGGAATTTGTCGGGTACGAAAAATTAGATTTGCGAAACACGAACGTGATCCAGTCGGAATACGGGACGTTAGTTAAGAATTGCTATAGTATCTTGTGAAGGGAAACGAAGAATGAGTGTGTTTTTTTGAAGCTAAGTGTGGAGATATGTTTATACTTAATTTAGTATCGGATTTTTGTTAGCGTACTAAAAATAAGTTATGAGATAGTTAACTGATTAATGAATTGTAGCGATGATTTATGACAGTTTCACGTAATAAACTGCAAGAACCCTACAACTGAAATTATACGTTATGTTGACATAATTGAGTATGTTATCGGAGTATATATATATACAGATTGTTATTCACTCCAGCACATCATACGCTAGTTTTAACTAATACAATTTTCTCTTGTCGTTTTTTATTACAATACCCTTGACACACTACACCCCACATACCCGACCATTCCCACGTCAATTTCCAAAACAAAATCAAAATATCGCGACGCCCATTCAATGTTCCCTTAATAATCTCACTTCTATACGCCACTCCTTTTCTTATCGCGCAGAAAATACCCAACAAATCTTACCAGGTAAACGTATTACTTAACTAAAAGAGCGAACGGCGCGCGGAAGCGAGCCCAAAAAATATAGTCCATAATTTAATCTGCCAAAAGGGTGGATATCTTTTTTAAGGGCACGCGACAGAAAGGTCCCACCCTTATTGAATGGAGGCCTCGCATTATTCACACATTATATTTGGACGTCAATATAGACGCAGGACATAATGGTATTGAGTGTTATTTTCGCGTGCTCAATATGGTCAGTCGTTATCTGGGACACTGGGACAGTTTTTGGGTCAGCTTTAGTAGACATTATTCCTTATGAATCTACAGATAATGTTGTTTTTTCTTGAATGAAATGTTTATGTAAATCAGATGAATTAATATTTTGTATGCTGATGGAAGTGTCAAACTGATCAAATAGAGTATCTTTGTGGACACCGAAATTTCCATTAAAATAATTTAAAAGATATCTAAATATTATTGCATTATAATGTTCAATATCATTCACTGCATTTGTTCTTAAATGTTTTTATTAAATAAGAATACATTGTTAAATTATTGTAGAAGACGGCATCTAATCTCGGCTTTATACAGCGAGCGATTTTTCAATCACGTTGTAAATTGCATTTTCTTCTTTGATGAAGCACCTCACTATTAATCTTACTATGCGAAGACATAATCCCACAAGAAAGAAAGGTTCAAGGATTTTCAATAAATAAGTAAGTAGATATGTTTTTTTGAGAAATGATGGCGAAGGCCAAATTAATTGTTTTCATATTTTAGAAAGTCGGTTATTTACAGTTTTAAGGTGGAAGCTCAAGGTCAGGGCGCGAAATTCAAAATGTCAATGGTTTTTATTTTTTTACGAAAAATTTGGACATCTTTACGATGTAATTTAGTGTTTTGCGATATTAGCATTCTGCATTGGAAGTCTGGATGTATTAAATTTGCTTAAAAAAATACCTAAAGCGATACAACACCATAAAGTTAGTAAACGTAGCCGTTTTTACAAACCTTATGGTATTGTATCGGATTAGGTACTTTTTTTAGCAAACTTATCACATCGAGACATCCAATGCAGAATGCTAATATCGCAAAACACTAAATTACATCGTAAAGATGTCCAAATTTTTCGTAAAAAAATAAAAACCATTGACATTTTGAATTTCGCGCCCTGACCCTGAGCTTCCCCCTTAAATTGTTTAGGCACTAAGGCACCTAGCAAACCTATAATTCATAATAATCCGTGGGGCTATTACTAACCGTCCAGTAAATGTGCGTATGTGTGTTGTGTATAATGCTATAGAATATTCTATTTCTAGAAACATTAACCTTTTAACAAAAAAAAAATTTTTGATTGATTTCGCTCGAGAACTTTAAATGGCGATGAAATAAAAATAAAGAAGAACGTAAAAAAATAAATCAGAATGCACGTACGTATATTAGCATCGTAAAAACCTGAACCTATCAAATCAGCGTGATTTTATGAATACCATAAAAATCGCTCGATTGATTTTCCTTTTTCATCTCGCGCAGTGAAAAGTTTGATCAATTAAAATTTTACTCGCCCGAAAGTGCGAATTCTAAGAAACCTATTAACATAAAACATTCGTTATTTTCGAGGCGAAGAAGTTTTATGGTTTCTAAAATATTGAGGGCATAAATAAAGCAGCTGTCCTGTATAACAGCACGTCCCGCGCCTCGGCTCTACCTAGAGTCGTATTTTATCCGGGATTCTCTTATTCGTGAAAATAAAAAAAAATATGGATATAAAATTGCTAACGTGCACAGTTTTGGGAGCCCGATCGCATCCCGTGGGTGAGTGCTTCGTAATTGGGAAGTTGCTTGGTTTTTTTTTA
Source organism: Pheosia tremula (assembly GCA_905333125.1). Taxonomy (NCBI): domain Eukaryota; kingdom Metazoa; phylum Arthropoda; class Insecta; order Lepidoptera; family Notodontidae; genus Pheosia; species Pheosia tremula. Next base: position 2,617,164 of record HG995405.1, on the reverse strand, counting down.
AGGAGAGTTTTAGTCGGCTTACTCGATGTTGCTTACCGAAGATATATTTTTTTACCAGTTAATAAAATATTGCTTTTGAGGACTATGCAGCTAAAAATATTTTCCACCCAGCTGCCAGTAGTTAAATTGTCCTAAATTAATCGCTTTGAATGCTATATCAGATTTTATGATGAGCTTAAAAATACTAATAAGTAACTACCTATCTCAGTTACGTTAATTTTAAGATGTTTAGTCCTTAGTTCTTTCAACGTACGGTACCATTTGAAAATTATTCCTTTTCAAATGTTGCTGATTTCCCTCAGGGATAATTTTCTAAAACCATAACTTTCTCAGACAGTCAATGGATGAAAGTGGAAGTTATTTTCGCCCATTGACTGTTCAACTGTTAAATAATCAACCGGTATGAATTTTTAAAGGTCATTATACCTTATGTAAGTTCCTGCCTATCCCAAAAATGAGAAATTGTCTGGCGTTTCAATAGAAGCCGTCAGAATTTACAATTTAGATAAATGGGCCGTCCTAAGAAAATAGTCGGTCGAATTTTGATTTAATTGCGCCAACCGTGATTTGTGCGCACTTTGATTTGATTTAAATTGTGATTCAATAATAATGTTGAGTAAATAAAGATATGACTCTATTGAGATCTTTTAGGAATCATGTCGGCACCCTATAATCAGCTGTATATTAAGTACTGAGTACCCTTCATTCCAAGGTATTTTTTCTCAGTCGACTATATTGCATCAATGTTGCTAACAATCAATAAAATAAATCTTATAAAATAAAATAAAAATCTTGGTATATATATGCGTATTATATAACTTCTAAGGGTATATATATTATATTATATCTATAAATTGTACCCGTAGAAGTAACCAACTACAAATGAACATTAAGAACTACATCACGATCCAATCATTAATTTTCGACGTAAAACTGAGTAGTAAAACTTTGCCAACTTTACGATTAGTGTGTTAATCACAGAGGCCACCGTTGTCGGGAATTACATTGTGTCAGGTGACGTTATAGCCCACTGGTGGTACATATATCATCAAAAGTTTGATAGGTAAGTTAAGGCCTTGGATTGTTTTGTCAAAGGGACCCACATACTCGTACTTGCACATACTTCCCGTTATTAAAACCAAATAAATCTTTTATAACACAATCAGAGGCGAACAATCTCGGCTGCGACACATAATCCGACTCATTTCGGGAGGTGTTTCGTTTGCAGTTAATTAAGTTTACGAGCTCGTATTCTCAGATAGACGCAATAAAATCTAAGAAGGCGTGCGACATTTCGGAGGTAACATCGCTAACGTTACATGGATCGTAAAACATATTGTAGGATGTGACTGGGTATTTACGTACTTATAAACGGTGGCTCATACGATATTAACAATTTACTTAAAATAGTTTTAGTATGAAGTAGGTACCTATCTATTCCATTCTATTCTATCAGCCGAAAGACTGTCCACTGCTGGACCTATTTCTACTAGATTAAGCTATAGATTTATAGATCCAGAAGCCATTCTTATACTTTGTTTCCAGATACCAGCTATAACAGGCATGTAATGATATTAGGCAGCCTTAGGCATATAACAATCGTGGTAGCGTGGTACTATCAAAATTCCCGCAAAGATTACATTTTCAGATAGGCTCAGGTCGAGGCACATGATAGGGCCAAGTAGTTGCCTCGGGTGAGCCATGAACTGACCACTCAGTCAGCTATTAACTAACAGAAAATAATATATAAGTAGTGATTATTAAAAGAACAAAGCTCCATCAAAATGAAATAACAGACACTCCAAAGCACAAACAGAATATTTCCTCGCATTTCCACCAGAAGTATCTCTAAAAACAATACGAAAATCACAACAACTGGCAGCGTTATTAAAATTCACGAATATAATCGTCCTTAACACAGTTAAGATTACGAGAGGGTTCCAAGTGTATTTTTCTTCAATTAGACTTTAAACGAGTGGCCAGCTGTGCCTTCTGAGCGCTTGCCAACAGGGATGCACAAGACACAGTGCCTTCGCGAGTTTTAAATACACACAAGATTAAAATACAGAATGGAAAATTATTTGGCACTAGTGTATTTCTTTTTTTTTATTACATTATAGGCAAATATTTCATCTCGATCTCACCTGATGGTAAGTGACGATGAGATCTACGATGGAGCATACTTGCCTACAAGGTACCTGTTCACTCTCGAGTGTACTTTTACAAAGAAGGCTTAGTTTTTTAAACATCCCGTACAATTGTTGAGCTATAAGTAATTACTAACCTAGGATATTAGTAATTAATTATTTATTCAAACGTAACACCATTGACACACTGCAATCACCATAGAATAATGTATAGGCACCTAATCTAATACAGTGTTGGGTGCCTTAACAGGTGCAAACATAGTATAATAATAGGCTAGACTTAGCGTTTTTTTAAATGCAGCAAAAAAAGTTAATGAGGAAATAACTTAAAATTTTTGAACTACCTTAAAAAGTAAGGGACTAAAGTTTACCAAGTAGCAATTTATTCTAACAAAAATAAACTACATACTTATTCTTGAAAATAGAGGAGTTAAAATGCGAGACAGAAGCTTTGTGTCCAAAAGGCAATTAAAATAACATCGATAAAGACAAAACTGCCGTCTACAATGTACTCCCCCCCCCCCCCCCAGAGTCACGCCGTCGTCCAACTTCCAGCAAACGACATTGTCTTCTAAAAAGTATTTTAATTCGATGAAAGAAGTTTCGGTAGAGTCGTCTAGCCCAACCCGGCGGCAATACGTCGACGGTAGATTTGCATTTTTATGAAAACGTTTTACGAGTAGGTACGGAGATCTCCTTTGCACAGGCGGTTTGTGTCCGGGATCGACTTAGAAATACAGGATATTAACAATGGGATGATTGTCTAGCTCTTTTTATAGTACCTACTGGGTTTGACAAACCGATTAGCAAAGTTGGTAGTAACCTAGCACTCTGTACCAACGTGACAAGGCTGGAATTTTAGAAGTGGCAAACTTTGTTTCATGAGCTCTAATGTTTTTACCCGAATCATGGACATTTGATTTATATATAAGTAGCCTACCTAACCTAGCTGTTACCCGCGACTTCGTCCGCGTGGTATTTCACAAAAAGTTTTTCTAAAATAATAGTAGCCTAAGTTACTCCTTGTTAAATCACCTATCTTCCAGTGAAAGTCCCATCAAAATCGGTCCAGCCATTTTAGAGATAAGCCGAAACAAACAGACAGACAGTTAGACAAAAAATTAATAAAATGTTGTTATGGTTGGTATACGTGCCGTACCGTGTACACATCTTAATGCACTTAGCAAAAAGCGGTTATGTTAATATTACAAACAGACACTCGAATTTCATTTATTTGTATAGATTATACTGGGATCGCACTCCGTCTATTAACCTAATAATACAAAATGCCGACAATAAAAGCGTTGCTTAGTGTGGAACCGTATCGTTGGTGTGTTCGTGTGGACATATTTTTTATAATTAATTTATATAAAACTCTATGCCCATACGACGTTTCCCGCAGTCGTTTGAATGACCGGACAGTTGTAAGGCGGGCGGCATACAATGTTAAGCATCCAGACCGGTTCTAGGACAAGTCCTATTCATTCCTGCTCTCCTTGTCACCTCGTGTTTTTTCGTGTTTTACATTTTCGCGGTGGACGAGGCTCGCCTCGGTTGTATGAATGTTTGTACAAGCATTAAGTTGGTTTGTTTGCGAAGTTATAATTATTTTGCTTTGATAGCGAAAATGGCTATGCAAAGGAATTTTGTGTACAAAAAAGGCCTGTTTAATAGTTTGTTGTACCAATATTTTATGTTTGTTTGTTCCTGTCAAAAAGTAGTGATATCCAAGTTGGATGAACGCTTGCCTCGACAGTGAGAGCCGCAGTTTCTAACCTCAGCCCGCACCATTGTGTCTTCTAGATTTTATGTGAGAATCTCATTTTCAACTTTGATTGTCATATACTAAGCAGTGAAGGAAACATCGTGAGGAAATCTGCACGTCTGAGAGTACTCCTCAAAAGTGTTAATCTCGCCAATGAACACTGAGCCTGCTCGGTTGGACTATGGCCTAATCCCCATCACATTGAGCGGAGGCCCGTGCTGCAATGGGACATTACATAAAGGTCTAACATTAGTAGTGGTAGTTGGTCTTGGTTAATTTTTCAGGTGTGATGAGTGAGTGAGTGAGTGAGCATCATTTTACGATCAGAATCAAATTAAATTGACCTGAAAAGGAACTCAAAATCTAGTATGAAGTAAACATTTCGGGGGAGTGCACAACAATATTAACTCTGTGGCAGTTTGCGACGTCTGTTACAAAATAATATCATCGACAACAGAGTTTGCTCTTGTTTTTTAGCGTCTGCAAACTAAATAGACCTTAGGAATTATTAACAGAAAGTTGAAAACAGTCCTAAGATTTTTTTACTTCAATAGTAGTCTACCATTTAAACTGAAGAGCCAAGATCTTTGAACTTAAGCAATTAGAGAGTTCCAGGCCAGACAGCAATTAACGTGAAATGCTATTTGAACGCAGAAAAGGTAGAAATAATTCAGCCAATAACAGGGTGCTTGGCGAGTTCACTCGTTAACTAAATTATTCATTAACTGCTAATGACCGAAATATATCAAGGATGCTTGTGGGTGCAGCGGGGGCCGGGACACCCAAGCGTTTGGCATCCGTGTAATTAACACCCATGAAGTGTCTTAAAACGAAATCATTGCATTACAGTGATAAAAATAAGCATTTATTTTTGACCAAATTATATCTAAGGTCATACATTTCTACAGTCGCGGCTAGGAATTTATCTAAAATATAAAAGTGGTCTGTTTTTTCAACTCAGTCTTTGAGTAACGCACAATCATAACTTAGATTAAGTTTCCCATTAAGCATTTTACCTGTTTTATTTTCGTCAAATGCTCGTACAATATTCATAAATACCTCATACTCTTACGAGGTATTTATGAATATTGTACCTATGTTTTAACGAACGAACGACATAAGAGTAGAATAAATCACGTATAAAACAAAAATTTCGCACCGTTACATCATCGTGACTGATGGCCTCACAGAACGCAAGCAGATTCTAAGTAAATACGTATTCAAAACCACTGAACAAGAAAAATGCCTCAGAAAAATGGAGTCGGTCGGTGAGAGCAATCGATTAGTCTTCATTATACTGGGGAATATAAAATTATATATCCACTATGCACAAGTTACCTGTGTTGTTCTGCTTGGATCTTTTAAACTGACATCTTGTTTGAAATTTCTGTATCTTTTTATTTTATTAATATTTTTATGGTTAATATGGAGTAGCGTAATGTTATAAATAGAAAAAAAATGTTAAAGCGTGATCAAAGCTAATTAAAAGTGAAAAAACATGTTTCTATTACCAAGACCAGAGATTCCCAAAGTGATTGTTTTCCCAGGACCGAACGCAAACGCAAACGAAAACTGATTTTGGGGGTCGACGAGGTCTAAAAATCGAACCCTATTAATTAACACAAGTTCTTATTGGAAACATTCAAGATTGGTACTGTATAATTTGTGTTACGTGTACCAACTTGTTATAAGAATAACTAATATTTTAGTGGGCAGTTTCATTGTTGTACTTTTAAAAAACTCAACAAGTCGATAAGCGTGCACAAGTTCTTTCAAGATGAAATTATTATTATGTAATTATTTTGTATCAATAGGAAAAAACTACAGACAGGATTATTAAAGTAATTTGGCTGTGGGGGTCTGAGGTATCAGATGATGTTGCCCAAAATAGTTCGGGCATCCCTAACCTAGACCATTCTAGAATATTATCAAAGTGAATATCATTGATGAACACACCTTTTTTTTAAGAAGATGTTTGGTATTTCTAAGCTCAAGCGATCGATCTCCAACCATAACCCGTCTCAAATATCTTTACTCAGTGGCAGCCCCGTTGTCTTTGAAACACGACAATAGAGCTCATAGTAGAGCAACACTTAGATGTTGAACTAAGCGTGATTTATATAGGGCTCGAGAAGAGTTTCGCGAGCCCATGTCAGGGCTGATTCCAAGAGTTTCACCCATTAATATTCATTACAAACCTTAACTTGTTCGCGTTTATTTAATTTTATCAGGAACACTACTTTCTGCATGCCCGAGTTGGTAGAGTCGGGTATAATTAACTCTAATGTCTGGAGTGGAATCTGTTTGTATCTGAAATTTAGTGTCTGAAGGTGGGGAATTATTTCAGTACTAGAGCTTGAAATTAGTAGTTTTATTAATATCTATATGAGGTGCATGTTTGCGAAAGTGGGACTATGACTTTGATATAGCTCTCTCTCTCTCTCTTTGTCAAAAGTTTAAAGATTGGATATCAAGTACGTTAACATGCTACTTCTACTTGGAAAAGACAGGCACCCCACAGGCAACATACCACGGACATCATACAATATTTCGTTGAACCAATTCAATCCACTTTGTGACCATCACCTAGAATGCACCCGTACGAGTCATCAAATACAACTTTCTAGTTCAATTTGACCAGTAAAATAGACCTTATTCATCATTTTATTCGTTACACAGCAGAATATTCGCTTGCACTACATTGAAAATTCGAATTTCATTCGCAACCGTACATTCTCTTTCAGATATATTTCAAACATTGGAGATTCGTCCAATCCGCTATAAAAAATAATCTAAAATGTGTAAAGAATAATATGATGTTATGGCAATTACAAAAAATAATATGAAATAAATAACCTGGATTTAAAATGAAACTATTTAAATTAACAATGAAAATATAAAATATTAATATTAATATATAACTGATACATATTAATCGTCTGAATTAAAAAGTATTTCTTCTAGTAGAATATTATACCTAATTACCGTACATCTCAAAAGCAATTATGATATATTTGACAACGAATAAACTTATTCTTCCCAGTTTGAATGACGCCACTGCAGAGCGCTTTGGAAACTATTTCAAAATTTCACCTTTAACCTACACCTGTGGCAGGTATAATGTGCTAGGTCACTTCTACAGCGCTTAATCTTCAGTTTGATTTGATCCAATCCCCACCCCTGGCTTGCCCCCTCCCCCCGCACCCCTACCACAAACCGCAACATGCTATGAGCGTCTTCTTATAAACTCCTTGAGTAAGAAATGAATGGAGACTGCTTTTGTCCATTATTAATTTTAGTGATTTTTGAAACGGTAAGTGTTTTCCGATGTTTTTTTCATTATATATCATTTTGGCTTCAGCTGTTTAGGTACAATTAAATATTCAATTGCATGATATACAGTTCATAAATTATAAGATACCAAATAAATAATATAATTTATGTTTGTAAACGACAAAAATAAAAGTCTATGAAATTCTAAATCAAACTTCCACTTCATATTTAGTTAGCATCAGTTTAGGACGCCTCGCTTAGTGGCATCCCAATATTAAATAAGATTTCTGTTTTATGTTGAATCAGCCCCCATCGTTTGTAGAGAACTATTTCCTATCAACTTGTTAAATATCCGTAACCGTGAGATCCTTTGAGACGATCAATCGGATACTTTGTTCAACTTAATCTTAAGAATACTATTCATTTCACTGGTTCAGGCTGTTATTTCGTTTGATTAAATTAATGTAAAGTGTAAGTTAAGAGTAACTTTACTAACAGAGCTAAAATAATCTTTGAATTGTAATATTTAGCAATATTGATTTCTTATATTTACGCAAATACTACACATTTAAATAGACACCGTCAACCCCTAAAATATGTAGAAAAGTTTATACAGAATTCGGGAAATAGACAGGAAAATTAAAAAAACAAGAAAGTCTTTCCCAAACATCAAGCTCCGTCGCTTGGGAAATTATGGAATATATTTTATATGATCTTCACTCTACCGAATTTCGTCGCAGTACTTTTAGTTTCCAATAAAAAGTCAAATATTTTACGATATTCAAGAATAAATGGTATACTGAGAAAGATCAAATCATTAAAATTATTTTTAATAAATAAATATGATTTTAATATTTTCAATAAAAAGTAAACTATGCTTAAGGGGGAAGCTCAGGGTCAGGGCGCGAAATTCAAAATGTCAATGGTTTTTATTTTTTTACGAAAAATTTGGACATTTACGATGTGATTTAGTGTTTTGCGATATTAGCATTTTGCATTGGATGTCTCCATGTGTTAAATTTTTTACATTTTGAATTTCGCGCCCTGACCCTGAGCTTCCACCTTAAGTAAATTATTTTGAAAACAGTATTTTATCTTACAAATATTTTTCATTGCAATATTATTTTAACTACACTGCAAAACATGGAAACAGCGTCGTTTAAACAGTGATGGATTACGTATGAAATACGAAACTATAGAGCCGACAGCACAGTTAAAACTAAATAAACTACATTGTCGATTCGCGGGGCACGCGGCCGTAGACAATACATTTGCATTTTTATTGGAAGCGTTTAAAGAAACAATGGATGGAACCGGAGGATGCCGTTTGAGAATTTCAACTAATCGAACTGATCTTTTTTTTTCATTATACTCTTTATTTATTTTGATTTAGTTTGAAACCTTTTGTAATTGTAGTCATGTTTTGAATAATGAGCAAGCAAATCATGAAATGCATGCCTTATTTTTATATTTTAAATATGGTTTTTTCTTTATAATATGTACCGTACGTCAAGTGTGCGGTATTCGCACGCTAACCGTATAGTTTATAGTACGTATTTAGACACATTGTATACTAAATTGAAGAGCGCCTCTAGCGGGCAGTATTTAAAACTTCCAACTCTCCATACAATGTGTCTACATACGTAGACTATAAAGTACACGGTTAACTGACAACCTGATTAGCTCAGTGGATAGTGAACCTGCTTTCTGTGCGGTGGGTCCTGGGTTGAATCTTGGTAGGGACAAAATTTGTATGATAAGCATGACTGTTTGTACCCGAGTCGTGGATGTTTATTATCTATATAAGTATAATATACTGAGTTCGCCCTCAGTCCATTGTACGGTACCCATAATACAAGCGTCGCTTAGTGTGGGACCGTATAGTTAGTGTGTTCGTCTGGCGATATTTATTTATTATCTAAGTTACGAATAATATAGCACTTGACGTGCAGATACCAACATAAACGTTAACATAGTTTTTCTTTGGACCTCTATTATACCTATACGAGTTCTTATGTATTACCAAAACCGTAATCCCAGACTCAAACGAATCCTTATATAGAGTCATTTGAATCGTAAAGCCTAACAATGTGTTGCTGCACTCAACATGGCGTTTAGCACCATCCCGCTCTCCCACTCTTTCAGGCTCTACAATCCTTCAAAGGCAGCTCTCATCTTAATATGCCTTTTTTGGTCTTATTTCTCGTGACATTAGTGAGTGCTCAGCATATGAACAAAGCAGTGGTTTATCCTACAAATATTGCGGGAATATGTATATTTTGGTTTGATACATCAATAATAGCAGTGATAGCCAAGTTGGTGGAACGCTTGCCTCGGTAACGAGGATCGTAGGAATCTCATTTTAAAGAAATAATCGTAACGGCATCGAGAAAGCATGCTGCCACTGTCATAATTATTAATTAAATCTGTTGCGTGAGAGAGATGGATAATGTTACGTTACTGAAACGGTACGTAAAAAGGATTGTGCTTGATATATAAGGTCTTAGTGCAACTAAGTCTCATACAATCTGTGTCCCTCCCCACCCCCTCAAAAAAACTGGTACCTATAATGCGTTCCCTAAGGTTAAATATGATAGCAACTGCGTGCTGGAAATTAGCAGCAGTCCTTTGTTTAAACAAAAGATTAAGCAACAACCTTCCCCCAAAACGTCGAATGAAAACGTTTATTCAGCAGTTCTGTCCTATTTACACAACAAATGTATTATTAATATAACAAACACTGCTAATCGGGTTACTAGGCGCCGTTAATAAATAATCAGTTTATGTAAATTGCAATTCTAATAGTTTTGCCAACATTTGTTGAATAATTAATTGGTGTTTTGTGGAATTGCTGAGTACAGAACAACTTAAGAGAAGTTTATTGTAGGCCCTGAACGAGATGACGAAATAAATCTAAATCCTTAGTTAAGATACTCGGTTAAATATATGTTCATTAGAAAAAAAAGTTTGGCTAGATAATTGGGTAGTTCCTTTGTTTATTGCACGCTTGTGTTTAACGATTACTGGAAAATAATTTTGAAAATATCTCCGAACATGACAAAAATAGAGGAGTTGAAAAGGAATATCGAAATCAGCAGAAAGCAGCACTGTGACGTAAGCACCTGTGTGACCCCCCTTCCGGCTTCAACCAAAATATATTCCATTATATTTTTGAAATTAATTTAAATATTATCTGTAAATTATTTCACAGTAAGTACGTCACCAAAAAATATTTATTATTTAAATCCAAATATATAGATATATACCTAATTACACCTTACTATAAAATAAAATTAGTTTTTCTTTATTTATTAAAACCCTCCATATTTTTTCTCATTACTTTTATTTTACCTTATAACTTTTCAACTATTATTTCCAACCAGTTCTCTTTCATTTTCCTTAAAATACAAAAGGCTAATGCATTCTAATAGTGATGTACTCGTTCCAAATAAAAACCTCTCCGCGATGCATCCTGGAACGGCACGTAACATAGTGCCAAACGCTGGCTTATATATTAATAGTTACTTAGAAAAATGACGTATTCCGACGATATAAAGTCGTATATTGCATTATTGGCATCTAAATGGTGTTGTAATAATTTGGAAACTGTTGCAATAGCCGTCATTTTCTTTGGCGTGCGCGAGCACCACTAATTTGGCCCCCGCGCTACAGTAGCCCGTCTCCAGTGCCATTCGAGTGCCAAAACCGATGCGATTCCGCATCTCCTCTTGCCAGTTAGCTGCCGAGGCATCTGAAATTGCGAAGCGTTATGTTAATTTATGTTTTTATTTAGTGTCAGTATAATAATAATGTCGCCACACGAGCTCACCAACTAGACGGTCTTACACTAAGCAGTGCTTGCATTATGGATGCCGTACAATGGACTGAAGGCGAACTAAGTATATAATACTTATAAAGATTTTAAAGATCATGACTCGGGTATAAATATTCGTGCTTGTTAGACAAAGTTTGTCCCTATCACGCCTCAAACCCGGGACCCGGGATTAAAACCATAATTAATAATAATAATATTTCCTGACTAACACACACTGTACGGTCGTAAACTAAGCATATAATACTAAACGCCCCTGAGGGGATTCGAACCCGGGACCCTCTGTACAGAAGTATTAATGTGCCAATCGGGTATTTAATTATCAAGATTGGTTATAAAACTTACGCTTATACAAGAAAGGTACAATTTTTCGGTATAAGTGCAGTCTTCGTGCAGATGATTCGCGAGTAGTGATAGCTAGCACGTGACATGGTGGCATTGTTGAGGATAACAATTTTGCTGATGCCCCGGTACCAGTGAGAACTAGTATAGCGCTAGCCCCGCACTGGAGAGCCGCGAGAGACGCTGATAGAGCAGTCGCATGAGGCGGGGTAATTGGTATCTTTATCTGAAAAAAAAATACCTTACAATCAAACCAATCGACTAGTGGAATAAGCAATACCACATTGTAGATGCAACTAAAATTTCTTTCTAATACAGGCTGGTATAGATATGGTGTACTCCCCTTTGAATCTGCGTTTCTTGAGCGCAATTGTAATCAAAATATTAAAAAGTCGATATTAAAAAATAAATTTTGTTTAAACAAAATTGATGGGGTACAAACACTTTTTGAATCAAGCTGTGTAATGATATACTTATGAATTGAATATAGAATAAATTGGCCCACAATATTCGTTGACAGTTATGCATTATCTTAAGAGTGATCGTGCCCAAAATATTTGAGATCAATCAGTTTCAAACTAGAGTATCTTTAACCTTACCAGTATATACACAAAGACCATAATACACAAACATAAACATAACTACTATGTAACATACCCGAAAACTCAAATTAAAATAGTCCTTAAACGCATTGATGTCACCTTCAGCAATATCAGTGGCTTTCGTAAAGGAACGTAAAGCGTCCAATGGTAGAGATGATGATTCATCTTGTTCAAATATAATAATGCCAGATACCCGATCTCGAACCAGTTTTTTGGCGACACATAGCATTTGTATATCGGTAGCAGTTTCTTCATAATAATCATCAGCTAAAGTTGCTTGTACTTGGAATACTGGTTTGCATGCCTGCAAAGGTAATCACATTATCTATTCGTCGTCAACAGACAGAAACATCATTTAGATATCTATTCAAGTTATTAAATACTAGCTTCACCCCGCGGTGTTACCCGCGATTAAAAAGTATGTCCTTTTCCTCTATGTCTTTTTCTGTAAATCATGTCGATCTTTTGAAAAATTTAAACAAATCTATCCCACGGGAATCATACATTTTACCGGGATAAAAAGTCTCTGTGCCAAATTTCGTCTAGATCCGTTCAGCTGTTCTGGCGTGATTGAGTAACAAACATCCATGTATCCATCCATTCAAACATTCACATTTATAATATTAGTGGGATAGTGGGATAATTGGTCCAGTCAGTGTTTTATAAAGCAGAAATATCATTTACATTATTGGAAGTACACACCTCTCTACACATTTGTAACGCATTATAATAATGTCTTTCTGTCACATTATAATTACTATTTTCAGTTGCATTCATAGTATCCACGACAACGCCACCTGAAATCTGATAAAAAGATTTTCATTTAACAATAAATTATTCTCATTCTGTACAAAATTTAATATCTCATTAACCTTAATTAATTCGTTAAGGTCCTCAATTTCAAATGTTGAGAGCCAAAATAAAATTGGCATTGATGAGAAATTCTCATTTTGTTTCCTGAATTCATGGAGTTGTGTCGCTTTTGTTACGTCCTTTAAAATTATAATGTCGACCTGAAAGAAACTTTTTAATTAGTTACTCTTTTCCTATTATATTAACTTTGATTATATCACGAAGCTTGCTCGATTTTTTTTTTGAGAATAGCTTTGTTTCACCAAAGGTCTGTAGCGACGCGACGTCGTCTTTTATTATTTTTCTTTATATTTTAACTAGCTGACCGCGCGTGGTCCTGTCCAAATGTTAAAACTTTTTAATATTGAAAATGTCTGCACACTATGACAAACATAAAAAAAATAACAAGTCGGGTTTGTAAATCTCAAGTGATGGATGCGTTTACAAAATACTATTTATTTTTTATTTGTATATATAAAATAAAACTTAAATAATAGACGGAGTACACGAGTACTCACCCTTTCATCAACATCATGAGGTCCATTGACAGACATAACAATGGATAAACCGATTGGCTTATAGTATGGACTGGGATATTTCCCTAGCATTTTTTCTGAGCCCAATATAGCAGCCTTCACGCCATTAAAGTATTCTTTATCGTGTATCGTAAGATCTACATTGAAAATATCCACTCCGACCTTTGTAAGCGTGTATACATCGTCAGCTTCATAGATTCTGTTATCTGGAAAACAATACCGAGATACAATTTTTTTTTAAATTTGAAAACTACTTTCCGACTGTTCATAGAACATACGAACCAAATTTGCAACTACATAGATACATATGAATATCTTACGGCAATTGAACATAATGTTTATGGACGGATAGATTCTATCATGCAATGTTTGGAACCCCCTATGAATCTGAAAGCAAACCAACTTATGTAATCATAATTTCCTTGATGCCTTGATTATGAGCTTCATTGTTAGCACAATAACTTACTCCTCTTCTAACACTGCTTTTAATATAATTGTCGACCCACCAAACCATTATACGTTCTTTACAAATTACGTTATATTTTTTGACGTAATAATTCCATGACCACATGGATTTTAAAAGCCATAATATTAAAGTTTACCAAATTTTTTTTCACCAAAAATATCCTTTATGTTGCGTTAGATTAAGGTTTAATATTTACAAGAACTAGGCAGCGTGTGAACTACGCAACCTATCAATTAAAAGGCCAAAGTCAAGAGTCTCGACAATAAATAGTGTTTAAATTTAAAAGGAAACTAGAATATAGATAAAAAAGAGTTTTAACAAAATACAGAATGTATTATTGCCAACCTATCAAAGCAAAGGTCTTCTTAAAATAACTTAGGGTTTCCGCGATCTAATTAAAAACATGAATGAAACAAGTTCATATAGGGTTTTTATCTGTGGAGATTTTTTTCTATTATCTAATCTCAATTTTAACTCTGATCAGTTCTAAGATTATGAGTACAAACATCGTACAGATATAGAGATGTAATCAATAAACGGAACAGGCTGCACAGGCGGCCTCTTAACTAAAGTGTCCATTTTTATCAACAACCTCAGGACATGATCTCATCACGGTCACAAATTACCGCCCTATTAATATCAAAGAAGCGATACTTTACAAGCTAAAATGCGACTACATCCATCGTGTACGGAAGAGCACTCCAATTTATGTGCGTAATTAAGTGGAGTTTGCGTTGGGGCCGCTCGCCACTTTCCACCGGCAAATGAAATTTACGTACGCCTCTACCTTTCGAACGTATCTTGGAGTTTATGGTCTAAGTAATATTAATAATGTCGCCAGACGAACTCACCAACAGCACGGTCCCAAGCTAAGCAACGCTTGTAGTATGAGTACCATGTATAATGAATATAAAATCCGGATAAGTGCATGTGACCTCGATTCACAACCTTACGACAACTTTTGTATCGACCGATTGGGTTATTAATTGAAACATGCATTATGAAATGTACTATGTATACACAGCGAGCGACATTATACTATATAGTGAAGACTGAAATGCGGATGACATTTTGTGTAAAGTTTATTGAATTTTATTTTAAACACTATAATTAAAGTCTTGACCCTACCCCTACCCTAAACTGATGTAACTCCTAAGTCCTACGGATACATTACCAATGTTGAAACGCCCTCACCTAGATTTAACAGTACATATAGTTTTATTGTTAAAAAAATATTAATAATGAAAGTGTCCAAACTAAAAAAAAAGAAACTGGCTTTGTATTTACGTAGTACATAACGCGACTTAATTTCGTAAGCGACGATTGTGCGACTAGCAATCTCGTGAATGTCGTCGTGTTTCATATTACAAGAAGCGTACGGCAGACGGTTATAATGAAGTGAAATATTCATCAGCCGACGTCTGGAGACCAGGCTGCCTGGTACCCGAAAACGTATCTTTAGTACAAGTTAGTAATAGCAAGTTAGAATAAGCATATTCTGATGCGTTTTCTTTGTGACAATCAGCAGCGTTATAATTTCAAGCTGATGCCAGAATTAGTTATTAATACTTTTAAGTTTAAGCAACAAAATAAAGCAAAATTGTATCATCATTACATATTAAATTAAAGATTTAAAATATTGAATGACTATTCAGTATTTAATGGAAAACCAACTGATAAAAATGATTCGATTTAAATATAATCAGGGCGTATACACCTTTAACTAAATGCATCTCCTTAAGAAAGTTGTATCTAATAAATTAGCTACCTAGGTATTAGGTACATACGGTGCATTTTCAATGAGTCAGATATACCATTCGCTGTAAACACCCGTACTGTTGACGCCGAGGCTCGGTGAATAAAACAGAATAGGAGGGCGACGAGTCGACGGTCCCATGTCGTTGAATTTTTGAGGGCCCCGTGTGAGACGACCGCATATTTCGGATGAAAATCTGCGGGAGTGTCGTGTGACAAAAAGAAAAGTTGGTTTGCATACAGTCTGACACAAAATTAGACTGACATAACGGACTTGTACCTAGGTAAAAATTAAAGAACCTTAATGATTACAGACAACATTCTCATACATTTTAGTACAAACATTCGTGCTCATCACACTAAGTTTGTCCCTACCAGGATTCGAACCCGGGACCCTCGGCGCAGAAAGTAGAGGCACTACCACTGCGCTAATCAGATCGTCAAATAAAGACAGAGAGAAAAATATGTTGTACAGTTACGTACCTCATTCAACAGAGGTCACGTCATACAGTCCTATACCAAATTTACATCACCTACATGCTGTAGATAAACCTTTATAGTGCTTGAGACTCCACGACAATACGAATAGAGAACATTTTAAACATTCAGTGTACGTGAAAACTGCAGCTTGCCGCCGTGATCGTACAGATGACATGTAAATTCTCGCTCACACCCCGTGAAGTGGAACCGTTCAGAGCAGCTCTATGGAAACATCGGTGGAATTTTAACAATCGGAATACGAATCGTTCGTGTATATTTTTCTGTTGTCTTTATTACATCTTACATTTAGAGCTGGAATTCTTAGCTCTTAAGAATTCGTAAGATTCTTCTGTTTAGTGCAAATCGAAAAGTTACCAGTTTTCGCTTCATCCTAGGCTCCTTAGTAGTTATCTTGCATAGTTATATTTAACGAGATAAAATCAAACAGCTATATTTAACAAAACTGGATACCTCAAACAGATTTTAAACACCTTTCAACGACAATCAACTCTAGGAAACTTAAGCATTTTTTTTCAGTCCCCCTTCCCTACCCTGGGTACTCTAAAATCATAATACTTTATTTTATTCAATACACAGTTTTATAGCGCGGTACCAGAAATCTATAACTATATATGTGCCAAATTTCCGTTTTGTAACACAAATCTCTGATTAAAATAACTGTGACATCGGACATACCGACATGGCGAATGTATGAGGAATCCTAATTTTGCAACAAACCCTTAAAAGCAATGTAACTTTACAATCATGTCATATCGTAACAAACTTTTAATCGCTTACGTTATCGCTTCGTCAACGAGACGCACTCCACGTCTGGCTCAAATGGTAATTGTATCACGTATAAGCACTTTACATTTTTTGATTATCCGCTGAGTTTACGAGTCGGGGTTTGAACTTGAATATACGTTTTTTGTTGAGGAGATAATGAAATGACTCCACATCTGTTGAATCTCTATGTAATATTCCAGTGTTTGGCCTATTTAAAATTATTTTATTCGTTAAATATTTACACAATACGATGGCGTTGGGCCTTACAACTTTATACATTAATACAGTAACCAAAATAGTGTTTGGCAAACTTATAGGCAAAAATATACAGGTTTTTCTAAAACACAAAAAGCAACGAATAAATGGAAGCAACAAAAAAAACAACATATACAATGGTCTCAGGGCACTATAAGTGGGAAAAAAATACACAATTCAAACACACAACCCAAGCCCATCTCCCCATACTCAGCCATAATCATATCAACATCAAAACATTCCATTATCTCCCCGTTGTGATAGTCTGTCTGTCTCATTTAGCTGCCTTTGCACGACGCGTTCATTCACCCGCGACTGAAGTGTGCAGGATTGAACGCGGGAAAAATCGCACGCGCAATCGCGAGTTCTTTTTATCCGTTATTTTTTTATTATCAATTCATTCATTCGCGCGCGATTGCACTATTTTTATTCCGAAAGCAAAGAGCGTCTAAGTAACTAATCCCGCGCAATTCTCTGCGGGTGACATTCGCGTCGCCGAGCGCGCCTTTTTGACCGACTTCAAAAAAAGGAGGAGGTTCTCAATTCGATTATATTTTATTTTTTGCCGTCGATCTGTCTATATTAATTTATTTACGCGTGAACACTGAATCATGCGGTCAGGAGTGTACATGTAAAGGGGACTATTATTATCCGAGACGCTGATTCCTTTTTGCAAAAACGCGCTTTCAATCTTCTCGGCGCGCCGCGCGCTTATATACGGTGTTCTGAAGGCCCCTCAAAAATTCATCGGCCGTCTACGCCGGTGAATGAGGCTCGCCTTGCGAGTAGTTCGTACCAGTCGCTAGTAATCTACTTAATGAACCTGATGCTCTTAGCTAGTAGGAAATAAGGTTGGTTTGGCCATGTTTTGTTATGTCTGGGTGATCGATTTTCGATTCATTATCACACAAAGTATTTACTCACTGGATTTTACAGTTTAATGAGTGTTATATTATTAATTTGATCTTAAAATTCTGAATCTTATCGAAATTTATTATGTATTACTAGCTGCGCCCTGCGGTGTTACCCGCGATTAAAAAGTATGTCCTTTTCCTCTATGTCCTTTTCTATAAATCATGTCGATCCTTTGCTCTATGAAAAATTTAAAGTAAATTTAAAGTATCCCATGGGAACCATATCTTTTACCGGGATAAAAAGTAGCCTATGTGCTATTCAGACTATAATCTATCTGACGTGATTGAGTAACAAACATCCATCCATCTATCCATCCATCCATCCAAACTTATACATTTATAATATTAAGTAAGTATAGATCGTGATTTTAGTAGTAGAGATTAAACCACTTCATGTAAATCCACTTACCATGTTGTTTTAATCATGATTAGTTAAAAGCCATCATACCTCAAACTAATATTCTGTATCAGATTATCTCAAATATTATAATTACATAAACATCTTCAATTTTAATATCTCAAATTCCAAGTAAATGCAAACACCGTGCGTCAACTGATTATAGGCCATGTTTGTGTTTATCCGAGCCATGAGAAAATTAATTACATTGGCTGGCTTAAGTCAACTAGAACATGAATTATAATATTCTGCGCCAATATACTTTTATTACAGTGTAATTATTTTAAATATGTTTTCGTTATTTGTATCAAATCACCAGTTCCACCGTCGTGGAACACAAGTGCAGTTTACTCAACAAATAATTTAAATGATAAGTATTTGTTTAGGCACGAACATCATTTTCACCGACGCGCCCGATGTAAATGAAAATCTTTTGGAGCGACGGATTTTTGTATTAGATATTTTTATAAAAGCCGCCTTCAGTAGCTTTCGCGTTTAATTAAAACGAAGAAAGTGATTACGAAATTTGCTTTTTTTATTCTTATTTTTTTCACACAGATACGCTTTGTATCAGTTGCAATGGAAAACATTGTACAACTCAGATATTTCGACTGAAACACCACAAAAAAAAGTTTTCTTCCATCGCCTTATAAGTCCGTTAATACACCCCAACGAATAAATACCCTTCGTCAATAGATCGGACAAAGGTTGACATCAATTGACCGTTGAGCCCATTCATCACAGCGCCATCTGTGGCCGAGCTCCACACAAAAACAATGAAGGACACTCCGATGCCAATCACGGGCGCCAATGATGAGACTCCTTAAAAATAACAAGTGCCTGTCGGGAGCAAACCTACCTTTGTGATTGGAAGCTTTTGGGGAAAACAAAAAGGTAAGTCCAAAAAATTAATCAATATAATAGGTAGATTTCGGAACGAATGTTGAAAAAAAAAATTGTTTGTCTGCGTATGTTTTAGACCAGCCTTTCCCAAATTGGGCGATAACGCCCCCTTGTGGGCGCTGCAAGCTTAAAGGGGGGCGTTAAGAGACCCAGAAAAAAAATGGGGGCGTTGTGTAGAAGCTTACAATAATGAATTTAATCTGAAGTTATAGTGGTTTTATAGTTGGTCAAAAAATAGGGGGCGCTAAAAAATAATTCATTCTCAAAGTGGGCAGTAGACAAAATATGCTTGGGAACCCCTGTTTTAGACTATGGTACGAAAAAGAAGAAGCCATCGTATCTATAATGTGAAAGTAAAAAATAAACCAATAAAATAAAATGTGTTTGTTACTCCATAATTATTAGGAAAGGAGCGATGAAAAACCATAACAATAATAAAGAAGAGTCATTTAGAGGTGTCGACTGTCAATACATGTAATTAAATGATGATTTTTTTATATTAATAAATAAATATCGCCAAACGTAGACACCAACTATACGGTCCCACACTAAGCAACACTTGTATTACGGATACCATGCAATGGACTGTGGGCGAACTCAGTACATAATAGTTATATATATATATTAAAAATCCATGACTCGGGTACAAATACTCATGCTTATCACTCAAAGATTGTCCCTCCGAGGATTCGAACCCGGGACCCGCAGCACAGGAAGCGGGGTCACAACTCACTGAGCTATTCAGGTCGTCGAATATTTACTAATGTTCGCACTAGTTCGGTCAACAAAGGCTAAGATAAAGGATAAGTTAAGATAAAAGATAAATCAAATTTCGGTTGTACATTACTGACAAATTTTTAACTATGGTACTTAATTTTTCATAAGTGCCGACATTTTTCAGCTTGCTAAACACATACTCAAATTGTAAACCAACCTGGCCACCATAAAAAAAATCCTTACAGAATATCTTGACTTACCAAAATTCACATATATATTCATGTCAAAACCACCTCAGAATTACCTTCTAACATCAAGTAGTCTTGGCACATGTCTGGGAATATTTGTATGGACGTTAGGATGCAACTCTTTGCGAGCTTGAGTATCCTTGGTGTTATTTTTTTCTTTTAATTTTATGCCCTTTAGCATTCTTGACTCGCACTCTCGACTTAGCATGTACCGTACTTAACAAGCGAGGACGTCTTTGAATACGGTTTTTTATATTGCTCTGTGATTTTGTTGGCTGTTGTTAATATGTGTAAGCCTAGTCTAAAGACGTTGTCTGCAACATTCATATTTAAAGCTTTAATATTAGTAGGTATAAAGTAGACATTGGAGTGTTTCTTATTCCAACTATTATTATGACTTTGTTAATGAATAAGCTTATCATAAATGTCGTACTAATTTATAATCCACATTAAACTGAACATTTTAAAACTGAAAAGTATAACCCAAAAAACCATCAGCTTGTGCCACGAATCTCTAGTTTTTGTAACAAATCACAATTCATTTAAGTTTGAAATGGACGTCAAAGTTCTGTTATTAATCATGATCAAGTTAGACATATTATAGATTTTGGAAACCTAAACTTTAAGCTTTCATTTAATTACGGATTACGCTGATCTATTAATAATTCTTGGTAACGGATTAACTTAGAAATGGCGTGTGCTATTGCTTAAACTAGAAATAATCTAAATCACTCAGCTTAATTTAGATAGTAGAGAGTTTTCTATGGAATACATACAAGAGCTTATCCTGAAATTTCTAGGGCAAGAAATTTGGTAAATAGGACCTACGACCCTATAACTAAGAGTATATAGTAACTTTTGCCCCGAATACAATACTCTCAAACTGGATATTGAAACTAGAGTAACAAGCCACTAAAATGTAATTATCGTGTCGTAACTAAAACTGATATCATCCAAGTTTCGAAGACATCGCAGACACGATCCCTAACTTGTCAAAGTACTATCGACTTATCTTAACGAACGCATATTTTGGGCGTAATTATTATTGCAACTAATTAGTTTTATATAGGGTCTAAAGGATTTCTCTTTAGTGCAAAATGGTTACCGAATGGTCGGGTATAAGTTGCAATACCTAACTGCATTTTACGACACTACAAGTGGGAAACTTGCACATCTTGACTTGGCTACAGTGAGAGCTCTTATAGTGCGAGATGCACATGGTGCTATAACAAACAAGTGTTTGGTACACATTAAAAATGTATTTAATATTAAATTAATTGTTTAAAAATAGATTTTTAGATTGAAATTACGATATGAATACATGGTAAGATATGTAATGTTTTCAAAAAGCAAGTCGGAAATTAAATATTTATATTTCTGATACCTTATATGCGAATTATATACAAACAATGATTTTATATCAACGTCGTAAAAAGTCTAGCAGTGAGACGACATTTGGTGGGCAACAAAAGACATTCGGCCACAACAACTTACTCTCAACAAAACGTCCAAAGTATATTTACGCTAATTATAAAACACTAAGGGACGTCATTAAAACATCACTTACGGACTTACAATCTCTAAAAGCGTCGGTAAAGCTTTAGTTAGGACTGTTTACAGAACTTTCTTGTACGTAGTCGAATAAAAAAAGAAACATAATAAGGTACTCGCTTATTTATTTTTTAACCACAACAAGTGAATTATAACATAACTAATGAATTGGTTATTCTGGTCGGTGCTGTATTGGGACCTGCAATATGATAGACAATTTTTTTATGAGCTTCAAATGCTATTCACATTTATAAATGTAATTAATAAATTAAATGTATTGTAACATGTGTGAGATGAACGGAATGCGAAATCCCAAATGGTTTCGATCTCATAATATTTATTATTTATTATAATAAATAAATATCGGCAGACGAACACACCAACTATACGGCCCCACACTAAGCAACGCTTGTATTATGGGAATTTATTTAAGAGCTTAGTCGTCTTCCTCAAATAGTGTAGGTAGAATAGGAAGATAGAATTTAAAATGGAAATTTGACTATAAGCGTAACAAAATTATTATTTAATAGTGTTCAGGGTTTAGGACATGGGATAAAAAGAAATAGATAGTACTTAGTGACATTATTATAATACAAGCATTTTAAATATGCGCCCAAAAAATAACAAGTTTGCCATCTCTATAGGCGTAAAAAGTCCTGATTCAAACATGTTTCTTCACTCAAAATAGATCACAGGATTTGTTCAAGTCCTAACGTAGCTAATCAATAAGGCCGCAAGTATCGAGAAGATGAAGTTAAAACAGAGTTCCCTTTATATTGGGGAAAGGTCGAGGACCCTACAGCATTCAGACGGCCCTTGTACTGAGGGATGGCTCGATACGCGATCACATTACGTGTAGTTTGATTTTATTATATAAGTTACTTACTGATTACTTTCTTTTTCCAAATTTGGTCTTGATTCCAATAATTAGAAATACTTGCCTTGCAATCTTACTGTAGGTACGTGCTATAGTATCTATCAATGCACGAACAATGTGTCTATTTAACGGCGATGTACAAAAAGTTAAATTCATTATTGATCGGCAACGACCATTGGTGACTGAAAGTTCAACTAAAAGAACACAAAATTGCAAACAATTTAGGTGCATTAAGTGCCATGACAACTTTTAAAATAGGTGGTTATTTTTTTTCAATACAAACAAATATAGCCCTTAAACGTTATTCAATAAAAGATATCGCTCGAAGTGCTACTATGTACGCACAGTAGGCGTGTGCTGACGAAGTCCTCTTGCCAAACCCGCGCCAAGTGGCGGATGTCTCGGCTCCGTCAAACTTGACGCGCGAGACAAAGGCCTGATTATGATGCTGGGTACAGCGTAATCCTTGTGACGTCATCTGTTTGCCAGCCTCACATTATTTATTGGGAATGTATGAATGTTTATATAGCACATTGAATATGTTCTGTTGAGGCTGGTTCGGCTTATAGTTTAACCATTATTTATTAAAGGAAGACACAACAATCTATACTCTATACTTACTAATACTTACTAATATTATAAATGTGAAGGTGAGGATGGATGGATAGATGGACGGATGGATGTTTGTTACTCAATCACGCCTGAACGGCTGAACGGATCTGGTTGAAATTTGGCACAGAGATAGATTATAGTCTGGAGGTAAAATGGATGGTTCCCGTGGGATAGATTTGTTTTAATTTTTCATACTTTTTAATTGCGGGTAACACCGAGGGGCGCAGCTAGTTATTAATATATAATAATGCTCAGACTTTTGTGTGTGGTAAAAGGAATGGATGGAAGGAATGTTTTTAATCTAGGAAAAGTAATTGAAATAAAACTGATCTTACGAATTGTATTGCGTTTATTTTATGATTTTACGTTCCCGACGTTTCGGCTGCTTTACAGCTACCATGGTCACGGCAGGGTCCCAAGTCTGCTAACACAATCGATTCATAATCGAACAGCAACCGAATAGTAACTGTCACTTTTGACAGATATCCCATACAATATACACACGATATGAGCTGATGATAAAATATGCTTATGCACCTTAGAATTTACAATATGTAAAGCTCGCAAGCAAACCATTTATTTCTACCGCATCCAGGTTGTCTGACAAAAAAGTAATTTAACAGTTGACAACTCTATGCCGAGTGTTGTCATCGACCGCGGGACTACATTTGTCTAGCGACAAAGTTAAATAGTAACAACGAAACGTTGGATATTATGATGAGTCGTAGTCAGCTGTGGTGTGTTTACGGTAAAGTACTACTAAGAGTATGGCCGAGGACACAATGGACAAGGCAACACTTAGTTTCTTGCATCGCAGAATAGTAACTATAATATGTGAAGTGAGTATAATTATCTACCGTTTTCTCGGTACAGACTCAAAACAATTAATAGTTTATTGTGAGCGAAATTAATACAAAAAATAACATATCTAAATTGTGACTCAATATAATCATTGAAATTGCGTTAAAGTAGCGAAGGTACAAATGGTTGTATACCTTATTTGGATCACGCTGTATATTCTTCGTGCTGTAGTGTTAGTTAAACCAGTACAACAAAAGCTGCTAGCTATGTTCGCAAATATTTCTTTCACCATCATGCCGAGATGACACTCAGAGAAGCATAGCAGTCCACCAACATTTTGCTGATGGTTTACATAGATCTCAACAAAACTAACACATAAGTGCTATAAGGTTTTGGGATACTCAATCGATATATGAACCTTCTTTCATAGATCCACGTAAACGTGTAATTTTTAAGTGCATTGCAGTATAACTCACATTCTGTCGTCTGAGCTTGTTTATGCATATGTCATGACCTCTAAAAGGCTAGCTCATATCGGGTACAAAATACGAGATGACATACATTAGTAAAATAATACTATACAGAGTGCAGTAATTTGCATATTTTTAACAAAGCATAATAAATAAATTGTTATGTTACAATGCTGTTAATATAATGATATCAGTTTAGGTATTTTTTTTATATTTAGTAACGTTTGTCGATTTTAGATACCTATAATAAAATAAAAGTTACTAGTTTAACACAAGAAGCCGTGATAGCCAAGTTGGTAGAACGCTTGCCTCGGTAACGATGATCGCAGGGTCAAACCCCAGCTCGCACCACTGGCATTTTTGGTTTTCATGCGCAAATCTCATTGTCAACCATGATTATCACTTGCTAAACAGTGAATGAAAACATCGTGATGAAACCTGCATGTTTGAGAGAGCCCGCCATTTCACACTGGGCCAGCGTTGTGGATTATGTCTTAATGCCCCTCGCATTGATGGGAGGCCCGTGCCCAACAGTGGGACATCAAAAGGGCTCATATTGCTATTATTACAATTTAACATTGGACAGAGTTAAATACTTAACATTTTCTGACTACCTTTCTAATTTTCAAGGGCTTATATTGTATTTCGACTTACTCTTTGGCACAAGGTTATCTTTAAATAACCGTGATCTCTTTAAATATTCACATCGCAGACCTCTGATCACGCAAGTCCAGTCCGGATCAATGGACTCAACCGAGACTTACATTATTTACTAAGATAGTTCAGCCCTACCTATTTTGTTTTTATTGATAATTTAAAACGAGAAATGCATTCCTTAAGTGTACATATCTTATTGTTTTGTTCTATTCAATTAAAATTAGTGAATTAAAAGTTCTGTAGTCGGAGAAGATAATAAATAGACACTGAATAATTAATACGCGACCAGTGTTTGGAGTGCTGCGTCTCCCTCCGTCCGCTTTGTTACTTATCTGTTCTTACAGTTAGATAATTGGATCAGGATTTGTTGTTTAGAATTTACGGACACACGAGCGGCTAGTACAACGAGATTTTGAACGAATAAAACCTTTGTTCAATTCTTTTTTAAACATATGGGGAAAGAGGGATGCACCGCTGATCCTCGGTTTGTGAACTTTTACAATTATAAACCAAACAAGTTTGATCGATAATAGAAGTCAACAACACCGAACTCCTCTAAGATATTACACGACAGGAAAGTACCTTTTCCCCCATTTGTTTAACAATGGATTTCCGTCAAGTATCGCCTAGTTATATCAATTATATTTTTTTCTCATAGTTACAAAAAATACGTATTTAGAATATTTATGATATTTTATACTCAACACGTATTTAGTGTATATTTGCTCAAAAATATAAAAGTTTTTTTACATAAGCAACCATGGTGTTTCTAGCCCGTTCTTCTCCATAGGAACGCAATTCTAAACGGGTGATAAAGATGGAGCTTAGCATTTTGTAACTTCATCGTTTACATGAATAAAATATATTCTGATTATGTTTCTGATTCTGTAACTCTACGAAGCGAATAAAAACTCAGTTGATCAATCAAACGTACCGTCCGTATGTACACAAGTACTTAGGGAAAGTTGTCTTTACGTCAGCCTATTGTGGAACCAGTGAATTATCTCAATGAAGACTAATTAAATTTCTTTGCGTCTTACTATGCGGAAGGCGCCCCGCAGTGGGATCGTTAATTCGCTGAACGAATTGCTTTGTTTGTTCAAGTGATCATGCTAAGTGTCTTCTAGTTCAGGATGTCTTTTGCTTAAAAATGATAACATCTTTTTTTGGTGTTATGCCATTTAATATAGAAAGAAAAATAATCTCTATAAACATTTTAGTGGTTTAGCCAGTAAGCTCACTGCCTAATATGTAGAAGATTAAATTCTGTAAAAAAAATAAGGTTTCGAATTTTGTTCGTAATTCCATATAGCATTTTTAAACTATGCAACTTTTCTTGTAATAAAAAGACTCTGCAGATAATTTATTGTATAAGTATTTCTTGCATTCACAAGTATATGAATGTGAACGAGAAAAAATCCCAAGCACTAGTTCTTTTAAAAGTATCTAGTTAATTAAATTCGAGTCACGTGCGTACCTATCAACTAAGGATTCCCGCACTCCAGTCACGATTTAAGCTTGTAACTCATTGCACCCCCAGGATGTTAGCCACTTAATTACTATTTATAAGAGAACATTTTTCATAAACAAGGACGAAGTAGCTGTTATATTTTATACTACGCTTGTTAAAAAGATATGAAATGAAGTTTTTATTCTCAAGACATTACTCTTTTTGTCTTATTCAGCTAATAGCTTTAAGAGTCTTTGCATACGACGACTGTTCGGGCAGTAAACGCGTGTCGAACGCGCGTTAAGAGCGCTACTAACAGCCGTATAGCATAACAAAACTGTGGCGTCTGACGCGTTTTAACTACGAAAGCTGCATATGAGCTCGAATATTTGTAATCGAGTCATGGACGTTTAAAATCTGTATAAGTACGAGTACTATACGCACCAGTATGGGACCGTACAGTTGGTGTGTTCGTCTGGAGATATTTATTATTACTTATACAATATTATATATTAATACGAACACACCAACTATACGGTCCCACACTAACCAACGCTTGTATTGTGGTTACCGTACAATGCACTGGAGGCCAACCCAGTTGTCAACACACAGAGTTTGTCCCTACCAGGATTGGAACCCGGGACCCCCGGCACAGAAAGCAGGGTCATTAACAACTGCGCTACGCAGGCCGTCAACGATAACGATATAAACGATTTCTTTAATAATATTATTAAGTAGGCTGTAATAGTTCTTATATTCGTACCTGTACAAAGGAACACCTTGTACCCAGTTACATAATGTCCTCTTCGGAGGTCAGATGCTGAGATTAATCCTTGACTGTGAGAAGGGGCTTGTAGATCCTTAATGTTACTACTTAGCTATATACGTAACGATTATAATTCTTATTAATTCACTTTTATTTACAAATATAGATCATGGTACAGTAGGTGTTGTAGGTACTATGGGCCTACAACACCATCAATGTTGGTCACCATCAAATTGGGTCAATATACGCAAGATGTCGTGCAGTGGATAGGCCTCTAGACTGTAAGAAAACGGCTGTTCAGACTAGCCCTGGACTTTGAACCTATATTAAAATTATTTCTTAACCAGAGCGGCATAGAGAAGAATGAAACAGAATACTTAATAGATGTATCGTCTTTAATTATGAAAAATTTAAATGTTACATTAAATATCAATAAATATTATTAGATATCAATCAAAAATATATTATTATCATGACTTTCTCCACACGCTTTATACCAACCTTAGGAAGTGTTGCGCGGACACTTGGGTACAATTCGTATACCATTTTTCAGAATTTTAATTTTATGTTAGCCACCTGCTGGCATCAACAGCTGAAAATGATGGAATAAACAGTGAACAGAACTACTGCAGGTACCTACATGGATAGATAATTGGGACTATGGATTGAAGTTTGGATGGATATGGAATGGGACTACTGGAAGGTTTGTGGTTACCTGATTTTTATTATACTTGTTATATTATTAGAGATTTGCATAAGCTAAACTTAATACTAATAATACTTTTCTTTTATAAATAATAAAATTGCAATTCAGTCTAAACCCTAATATGGCTCACCTTTCAAGTGTTTCATAAAAAAAAATATAAGAAATCAATATAAAAAAATCAGTTAAATTTTAAAATACAACTCATACAAAATATTGGAACCCGTCAGCATGTCATCATGAACCGGGCACCTTGAAATAGGAAATGGATCTTATAAATCGGTAATCTCATCTTCAACCGACCACAGCCGAGAAAACACCCTAATAACGTACACCAAAAGTTGCAGTACGGCCACGGATTTGCAGATAAGTTAGTTGGCCTATACATTTTGTTAAGATAGATCTGGCATAGGTCCCTAAGGGAGACGATTGCGGTGGGTGACGTCCTCTAATATTACCATTTAAACAAGTTTTATGGTAATCGTTCCGGGACCGGGGGAGCTTATTTTCTGACTAAATTTTCGGCGAACGTTTTTCTTTGGCGAGTTTAAAGGCAAAAAGTTACAAGATTTCTGATACCGACCCTTAATAGGATTGGATGTTGTTTTAGAATAATTTAACATTAATTAAATAAGTTCTTGTGAGCTTTCAAATTCTTCCGCGGATAATATTATCTGTTGAATTTGTTTATTTAGGCGTGTTGTTAAGTCGGTTATTGAGATTCCGATTTATTATCTTCACACTGCGTTATTTAATTACGAGTGGATAAATGTTAACAATTTCTAATACAGAATAAATTTTATGTTTTACTAAAATGAAACTTATATGATATCGTATAAGATACTTTTTCGATTCTTATAATAACTATATACAGGGAAGGTTAGTTCTAAGTATTCATTCGGCTCAGTTGTTCCTATACATTTCCAGTGCAGCCTTACCGCGGTCCATAAGTTAGCTAATATATTAGGCGTAACAGCTATCTCCGAACCATGCGCGCGAATGCATAAAACGAAGTAAGTGCTATCTCCAGACTGCCAAGTACATTTTCTTATATTGTGCGGTTAGAAGGAGAGATCTGAGATATTTATGAGAGAACTTTTTTTTTTATTTCGATTAATTCAAGTGCCAGTATTTTGATCTCAAGCTCTCGGTACGGCAGTTGCAACTTTTTGCAGGCTATATTCAAGGTAAGAATTTTAACCGTAATCCTCTCAAAAGCCTTAATACAATCGTCAATTGAGCAGTAAAAACCATTCTCTAAAACGATTTATAATACAAAATAGTTCGCAGATTTATTATTCGAAGCACGGCTCTAAAGCAAACACTCCCCGTCTTAACTGCAAACGACAAACATTGCGAGAGTGGAAAAAACAAGCGAGGTAAATGAAAAATCCATTACTGAGATAAAGAGAAACACCTCAATAACACTCAATGCCATTCTCGATGCACGGAATCGATTGCGCCAATAGTTTTAAGGAAAGAGCCCCAACTATCAGATCACACTATGCAATCGAAATTGGTTGGTTAACTTTCAATCAAAATGTTTGAATATACCTTTTTACATGTTACCCCCAAATATACATATACTTACTAATTAAGAAGTATATTGATAATACAGCGAGGAAATGAAGCTAGCATACATGCCACCATTCCACGCGGACAAGGTCTTTTTGATAGATAGTTTGTGTTCATACTATTTTTTGTTTTGCTATTTACTTTTAATTTAATTGTAAATCTATACAAATCAATAAAATTGGAGTGTCTGTTTGTAATATTAAAATATCCGCTTTTTACTAAGTGCATTTGGATGTATACATGGTACATATACCAAAATATTTTTTTTTTAATTTTTGTCTGTCTGTCTGTCTGTGTGTTTGTTTCGACGAACCTCTGAAATGGCTGGACTGATTTTGACGGGACTTTCACTGGCAGATAGCTGATGTAACAAGGAGCAACTTAGGCTAATTTAATTTTAGAAAAACTTTTTTGTTTAATACCACGCGGACGAAGTCGCGGGTAACAGCTAGAACCTTGTTTCGAACCCGCGACTCTCGGTACAGAATGCGGGCACTACCAACTGGGTCAACCTGCTAATTGGGTGAGCTGTTCTCTTATATTGAAAGACGGATTAAAAAAAAACAAAAATGTTTTCCTCCTTATCAGAGGATTCAATGAGGTCGTAGTTGTTTAATTCGCGTAAAGATAAGCACGTGTAAGGATCGATTTCAAACAAGTTCTATCCATCTCATTAATATTCTTAAATAGACGATCGTGTCTTCTGGAACAAGGAACATAGCTCCAGCACTCCATTCAGATCCAGGAGTTAATAAAACGAATGAGACTGGAACATTGCAGCTTAACTTTTTAAACGGCCGCTCGTGGCGTGGCGCGGTCTCCTCGGTGATTTATTGAGGGTGAGAGAGCGGTCACCAAATACTAGCAGATTTTGTGGATTGTCCTGATAGAACATTAATTAAAGTACTTGGAAAATAATAATTTTGGACACACGGGTCGCAGGCTATAAGCCTGCTGAGATAACTTTAAGAAACAGAAAAATATTTTCTACGGAAATCTAAAAAAAAATCCTCGATGTTTCATCTTATATATTCTTAAAGCTGTTCTCCTTGTAACAAAAACATGTTCTTTTTCACTGTTTTGCACAGTATGTGTGATAGTGTGTTTTAGCAGTCCTAAAAATGTTATCCTGTCTCCTGGCAACCCTATTCAAAGGCGCCCTATCTGGGCCCGCGGAAACTATTTAAATTAGAATGTTGTCTCAGATAGCCCTGGCGGCGTTCCCCTGCCATCCATTATCAATTGAATTACGCAGAAGAGAAATATGTTGGTTAAAAAATGGTAGAAGATTCATAATAGGATATCATACTTATACAATTCAAGAAATCGTAGTTATTTATGTTTTTTAAATGTTTTGTATACGATACGAATTTTTTAAGCATTTTTCGCGTTTATTTTATTGTTTTTACAGCAACCATGGTCACGGGAGAACTGAGGTGGTTGACGTCCTAGTGTCATAGTTTCACCGGGGTACCCTCATATTTAGTTGTTACTTGCGGTCCGATCTACGCAGAAAGAGCACACTGTGTCTTGAGGTCTTGCAATGGTACGCTTTGTTTTGGATTTCATGATATTGACTACTGAATCACTCCTGGATGAATGTATTCACGTAAATATAAGAAATCAACACGATTATGTATTTTACACCCTGCCCGCTTAAGATAGGCAAGCAGGATTGTCCCTGATAGTATGTCATTGAAATCTGTATGTAGCAGACACTCCTAACGTTGTTCAGGGAATTTGTTTAAATTAGCAAAAATAGTTTGAAACATTGGTTTTCAAATTTTAAGACACTGGCAAATCATTTATATTAATTATAATCCTGTCTGAATGATCTGTAGAATAAAGAATACATATATTCCCTATTATCACGAGTTTACATTTACGTACACGTCTAAGGATGTTATAAGCCTATCCATCTTGCGGTTTAACCTTTCAAAAGTTTAGGGCGGCCCGCATTATCAGACGAGCCGCGTGTCGCGCCATATGACTCGACAGCTACAATATAAGCAAAACACTGAACCGCACTCAGTGTGCTACTTGTAGGTAAAGTGATCCTATTGTTGTATCGCTCGATATATTAATAAGTAGACGTATGCGATATTACCACTAGCTATTAAATAATATCACCAGCCAAACACACCAATTGTGCGATCCCAAACCAAGCAAAGCTTGTATTATGGGTACTGTACAATAGCCCGGGGGAGATTGTAGTATATAATTTACTGCTATAGATTTTAAACGTTCATGACTCAGATACAAAGATCACACACAAAGTCTGTCTCTATCAGGTTTCGAACCTAGGACCTTCGTGAAGATAGAGAGCATTAATACGCTTCTATAATTATTTTGAAGGAAAAAAGGCCAGCCGATCTGACTTGAAGAAGAGGGACAGAATGATATGAAAGAATAAATCAATGTCAGTTGACTGTATATTTGTGTTTATGTCTACTTCTAACAGGCGTCAGATTATTGTAAAAGTGCATGCGTTTGTTAAGGTCGACAACGCACTTATGAATAGTCAGAATGTAAGACCAAGCGGCTCGAGTGTGTTGGCTCAACTGAGAAGTTTACAAGCACCGACAAATCATACTTACATTTTTCCTTACCAAAAATATCTCCCAGATGCCATAGTAGGGCCCGCATCGTACGTGAGTTCCCAGGGACCCAAGGAGCACGGACATAAATTCCGGGACGCAAACTCTAGCCAGATGTTCCGCTGTTTTGGGGAAATAAATACGGATTAGACGCGGCACAGTAAAGCGTGCAACACACCGAACGGTTGAATTATTGATCGGTGACACAAAGGCTATGGTTTCTATGTCTGTGTGTTCGATTGTATGTTTATTGAGTTATGTGTATATAACATAACTCAAAAATAATTACAGTGGAAACCAATTTGATACTATATTCTGATCTGAAGTTTCAAGGTTAATGCGATAATTCAAAAAGCATATATACTAACAAGCATAGCTCTTTGTGAGAACTTAGTTTTTTAAGCATTTTTGGAGTTCGATATTGGAATATTATGGAGAATTGACAGCTCATTATTATTTGTTGTATGATACCTTAATAACAGAAACTGACACGGTTTTATTTTGTGTTTGAAAAACAGTAATATAGCATAGTTTAATAAATTAAAATATGCTATTTTTTTTTGTTTTTCTGTCATGTCAACATGACACTAATAATAATATTATGTAATGTCTCTATGGATGACTAGTTTTTGACCTCCGGGGATGTGGTCGCTCACCATTTCTGTAGATACTTACTCCGTCCTAGTATCACTAAGGGCACACACAACTTTAAAACGTAAAACTTGCAAGCGAAGCCAGACGTGTCCACTAGTCGGACATAAAGTTGATGATAGGCATTTGCGAGCGTGTATTCCCCATTGCTTTGTTCAGTTCTGACGACAAAAGAAGACTTTTATTACTACATACAATAACTTTTGATGTTAGCGAGATAATAGTACTACCTATTACTATAGTATTGACCTACAATTATTATTAACTTCAAGTGAGTAATACTTTAATCAGAGAATATTCTTGAATTGAATTGCTAGATTTAAAATGATAAGATCCTAGCTCGTAAGTCAGAAAACACAGCTTTCACTGGACGTTGTTTCCATAAAAAAATGTGCCATAGTCACAGTTTATTTTTTGTTTTACATGTTTTGGCCTAGAACTAATCCGACAACTACAACATCTGCTTAATTTCCTCATAAACTTAACCATTTGTTTTCTTTTCTTTGAATCCATAAAGAATTTTAAGTGTGAAATTACTAACAAAATGGGGCTAATTCACTCAGCTCTCGAAGTGGGAGTGTTAAAATAAACTAATGTAATAATAATAATGTCCTATAAAACGTAATATCTCTTGAATTGAATGCAGTTCATCTGATAGGTTAGGAAAATGTTAGGTTGAAACCACCTTACTTAGTTTCAAAAAGAGCTTTTATAATGGACCTTATCGGTATGAAGTAACGAACATTAGTTTTTTTTATACATATATAACACAATTTAATAGAGTCTTAAATTAAAAGTTAACGAGATCTACACATCTTATTGGGATCTTAAGGTGCGCTACAAAAACGCGACTTAAGTATTTGAGACGACTCACGTAGACATGCTACGAGCTACGGCGCGACGTAGCAACAAGATTTATTGCTACGCCCGTAGCTCTTTTGTGAATTGGGCAACACTAATTGTTGACGATAAACTGTTTATTGGAAGTAAAGTCAGTTTCTTTGGAAGATTATTTGTGACCTTTGTGCTTTTGTGTCTCCTTATAGCCAGTCGTTAAAGTATATTGACACTAGGCGGGTATATTAATCATTAAACAAGAATAGGTGTTTTGTTTTCTGAGCTCACTTAGATTTTACTGTTAATTGAATAATATCCTTTAGTGTTGCTCTGAGTTCTAAATTAAGTTGATACTACCTAATAATATTTTTAATTATCAAAACGAGGCCGTGGAGATCTGATCTTTTAATCAAGAGTATACACAGCATCAACTGAATGCTGCAAACCTCATACAACTGAAAAAATTACCCTCAATTACATAAAAAGTTTTGGTCTACTTTTAATGGCATATGAAAGCACGTTCTATCTCAAAAATACTTTTTAATTGTATTATTGATTAAAACTTATATATATTCGGGATTGTATGAAGCAAAGTATTTTTTAATTATTCCTTTTTCCATATGCATCTGCATAAATTCTAAAACTTTAATGTTAAAGTCGTTTAACTAACGTCCAGCTACTACGAGTAGAGAATAATGTAATTAAAGTGTTGGTATTCAGAGCTGGGAGTCAATTTAAGACGCTGAACCTCGTGGACACCTTGGATGCATATTAAACCAGCCAATCTTGTGGTTACTTTGATTATAATACATAGTTGTTTCGAGACGAGGCAGTCATGTCAAGTGCGAGATTAATCGTAAGCTAACCGTATACTTTATAGTCTCCGTATTTAGACATTTTGTATGGAGAATTGAAAGTTTTTAATACCGTCCGCTAGAGGGGCTTTTCAATTCTCTATATACTGTCTAAATACGGTAGACTAGAAAGTATACGGTTAGCTCGCACTTGACGAGCTGAAGGTAACTTTAATTCACTTCATCTGTTCCTAGGACACATAATACAAATCGTATGTGTAATGTAAAATTGCTTTCAGTAGTTATTAGTATGGCCTTAAATTCTAAGTATACCTAAGTGTCATATTTCGTTATATTCTTGTCGCGTTTAAATAGAAATCTATTTATGTGTGTTTTTATCACTTATATAGATACTTATACATAGTATTATAGATAGATATATACTTTTACAGATATTAAGATGCCGTGACTCGAGTACAAACATTCGTTCTCATCACACAAAGTTCCTTACCAGGATTCCAACCCAGGACCCTCAGCACAGAATGTAGAGTCACTAACAATAGCGCTAATCAGGTCGTCAAATAAATGGTGGCATGCTGAAAAGGGCCCTCTAATAGTTTTGATAGGTGGATTAATGCAAATAAAACCCCCGGAATACATAAGCAACGAACGTTATATTGAATAATGAAGAATATATGAGACGTATATAAAAACCAGAGAGTAAGAGCACAGACAATACAAATCATACTATAGTGATGTGTTACTAATTACTAAAATAGGGTTGCGTTCCCATTTTATCACCCTCCCTTGAATGCAAGCCCATATTGGAGATACAAAACAGATGCTTATCAAGAGAGGTACCTTTTGTTAAGATATCAGCTATCATATCACTACCCTTACAAAATGAAAACTTAATTAACATATTATTCACATGATCTTTAAGAAAATGAAATCGAATGTCTATATGTTTTGTCCGAGGTAAGTAACAGTCACTATTTGTTATCCTGATTGCACTCTGATTATCACTGTGGATGTACAGTGCGCTGTCCATCTTCTGACCGAGCTCCTCCTGTAACTGTCGGAGCCACAGAGCTTCTTGTGTGGCCGACGCCATAGACATATACTCGGCCTCCGCCGTAGAGAGTGCCACGGTTTGTTGCTTCCGTGAGCACCATGAGATGGCTCCGCCCTGTAACAAAAAAATATAGCCGGTGCAGGACTTTCTGTCCTGTGGATCACTTGCCCAGTCGGCGTCACAATATCCAGTCATCTCTGCTGAACCTTCTTTGGTATAAACTAATTTCAAATCCTTAGTGCCTTGCATATATCGCAACAGTCTCTTGACAGCCGCCCAGTGTTCACTTCTAGGATTCTTGTTATAACGGCTCAATGTGTTAACAGTATATGAGATATCAGGTCTAGTGCCTTGTGCGATATACAGTAGGCAGCCAATAGCCTCTTGATAAGGGACATCTATGTTAGACTCGCTTTCATCATCTGTCTGATTAAATTTGGCACCAACTTCTATTGGTGTTCTCACAGGTTTGCAGTCCGACATACCAAATCTCTTTAAAACATCTGAAATGTATGTTTCTTGATCTAGTAGTATTTTATTTCCAACTCTTGCTATATTGATTTCTTATATTTACGCGAATACTACACATTGAAATAAAACTATTTTTTTTAAGGATTTTATCGCGTTTATTTTCCGTTTTTACGTTCCCGACGTTTCGGCTGCTTTACAGCAACCATGGTCACGGGAGGACTGAGGTGGTTGACGTCCTGGTGTCATAGTTAGAGACGGGCTACCCTCATATTTAATTGTTGATTGTGGTCCGATCTACGCAGAAAGTGCTCACAGTATCTTGAGGTCTTGCAATGGTACGCTTGGTTTTCGATTTAATAATATTAATCACTGGATCCCAAGTCGGTGGTAGCACCCAGCCATCTTCCCTATTGAAATTAGGATGTTTTTTAATTTCAATGGCCTCGCGTATCATCCTTGGTCGGAATCAATCAAACGCGTTCCGATCTACATAACATCAGCCGGCAAATTGAGATTTCATCCAACGAAATTAAGACAGTTTTGACGACATTTGATTTTAATAAATGCATAGATACATTAAATAAGCGCGAAACATCTAAATACAATGAATGCAAGAATAAACACATAATAAAATATGAAAAATTAAATACCAAATCAAATGTCAAAAATCTTTCGAAACATGGTAACGGAACGCAACCGTGCACCACAGACAATCATGACTCACGCGCAGTTGTCAATCTGTCAAAACAAAGTTTGGATGAAAACACCGTTAATGTTCTTAAAAAAGGCCTAAATTTCGCAGTACCACCTCGCAGGATCCCTTATGAGGATATTATTTGCAACGTTGAGGATTGTCTGGCCAAAAACAATATATTAAAGGAAGATTCGGAGGCTATAAGACAGGACGTATCATCTTTGTTACGCCGCAGTGCAGTGCCGAAACAAAATCTTCCTAAGAAGCAATATTTAGCGTTGAAGAACTTACGTACTAGGA
Organism: Pheosia tremula; assembly: GCA_905333125.1. NCBI lineage: Eukaryota > Metazoa > Arthropoda > Insecta > Lepidoptera > Notodontidae > Pheosia > Pheosia tremula. The sequence goes on along the minus strand of HG995405.1, from coordinate 2,580,013 downwards.
CAGATATAATTATTCTCCGCGCGGATAAAGGAAATGCGACGGTTATAATGGATACGTCAGATTACAATGCAAAAATTGACGAACTTTTATCGGATCAAAGCGCATACAAAAAGGTCAAAACAGACCCAACCACAAACGTGTTAAAAACAACCACCGCACTAATAAAGAAACACTCCGAAGCATTGAATCTAGACGTCAAATCACTGATACCTTCCTGCGCTAAACCACCAAAGCTGTATGGGTTACCCAAAATACACAAACCTGAGGCCCCGCTGCGTCCCATTGTGAGCCAGATTGACACACCAACATACAGTCTGGCCCAGCACGTAGCAAAGGTGCTCTCACCACTAAGAGGACACACAAGAGCACATACAAGGGATTCTTACCATTTTGTCAGTGAGATTAAACACCTATGTCTTGCTGACAATGAAACAATGGTTAGTTTTGATGTTCAGTCGTTGTTTACCTGCCTACCTGTAGCAGACTGCATCACAATAGTCTCTAAGAAGCTAGAAGAGAACAACATGCCGGAGGAATATGCTGAACTCTTAAGACATTGCCTTACATCTGGCTATCTATTGTGGAATGAACAGTTCTACAAGCAAGTAGATGGTGTGGCGATGGGCTCCCCTGTTTCCCCCGTTGTCGCCGATTTATTCATGGAAGACTTTGAGGAGAAAGCCCTTCGTACTTCACCTGTTACCCCACGATTCTACAAGCGGTATGTAGACGATACTTTCACAATATTACCATCTAACAAAATAACAGCTTTCCTAGACCATCTTAACTCCATACACTCTAAAATCAAATTTACAATGGAGTTAGAGGCCAATAACTCTCTAGCTTTCTTAGATGTCTTAGTCATCCGAAATTCCAACAACACCTTAGGCCACACCGTGTATAGAAAAAAGACCCATACAGATAGGTACTTAAACGGTGAATCTCACCACCATCCAACACAGTTAGCTACCGTGGGTAAATCTTTGTTTCAGAGAGCCAAAGGGATCTGTGACGAGCAACATCTGGCTGCCGAGCTCCATCATGTCAAGCAAGTACTGCATGACAACAAGCTCCGAATCCCGCGCCGCCGTCACAGTGACCGAGTGAAACCAGCCACAGTCGAGCGTCTGCCTGCTGTACTACCATACATCAGAGGAGTCACAGACAAAATTGGCTACATCTTGAAGCGCGCTTCAATCAAAACTTTTTTCAAGCCGCCGAAGAAGATTAGTCAGTTCTTACCATCTGTCAAGTGTCACATTCCTCTACAAGATGCAGGGGTATACAAACTCGATTGTGAATGTGGGCTCTCTTACATAGGACAAACTAAAAGAGCAATAAAAACCCGCGTAAAAGAACACATCGCTGACGTGAAACACCGGCGCTCCACGAAGTCTGCAATCTGTGAACATGTACAAGATCGCACCCGCCATTATATCAGATTTGATAAGCCACAGATCCTCGCAAAAGAACACCGATTCCGACCAAGGATGATACGCGAGGCCATTGAAATTAAAAAACATCCTAATTTCAATAGGGAAGATGGCTGGGTGCTACCACCGACTTGGGATCCAGTGATTAATATTATTAAATCGAAAACCAAGCGTACCATTGCAAGACCTCAAGATACTGTGAGCACTTTCTGCGTAGATCGGACCACAATCAACAATTAAATATGAGGGTAGCCCGTCTCTAACTATGACACCAGGACGTCAACCACCTCAGTCCTCCCGTGACCATGGTTGCTGTAAAGCAGCCGAAACGTCGGGAACGTAAAAACGGAAAATAAACGCGATAAAATCCTTAAAAAAATAGTTTTATTTCAACTCTTGCTATGTTCAAGCCGATGCAGTGCTGAGCTTCACCCAAGTCCTTCATGTAAAAGCGCTGTTTAAGCTGCTGTTTCAGTGTATCCTTAGTAGCTTGTTTGGAAGTAAATAGTATGAGATCATCCACCCACACAGCTACAAATATCATGTCCTCATTGTTATCAGTGTTATAGTATACACATGGATCTATTCTAGATCTCTTGAGACCAATTTCCTGTAGGGCGTTATCCAGTTTTATGTTCCACAGCCTGCTTGCTTGTCTCAATCCGTATATAGACTTGTGCAGGTAGCACACCAGTTGTTCATCCTGCTCGTACATATGTGGCTGTGACATATACATTTCTGTGTCAATTTCACCTTGTAAGAACGCTGAGACAGCATCCATCTGGTCCACACTCAGGTTGTATTTAACTGTCAAAGCAAGTAGATAGCGTACTGATGTGTACCTGACTACAGGAGAGTATACCTCATTGAAGTCTATTCCTCTTTTCTGAGCATAGCCTTTGATTACCAATCGTGCTTTGAAGCGTACAATTTCTCCTTTCTGGTCGGTTTTTGATTTAAAGACCCATTTGCATGGTAAAGCCTTCTTATGCACAGGAAGTTCTCTTAAACTCCATGTTTTATTTTTAATTAGAGAATCATATTCTTCATTCATGGCATGTTTCCACTCTTTAGCATACTGCGATGCCAGTGCTTCTTCTACTGTCTGCGGGTCAGTTAAATTGGTAAGTAGACAATAATAAATACGTTTGTTAGCACCTGCCTGTTTAGAAGGATGTGAACTCGTCTTGCGCCGAGGTCTCAATGTCACATGTTCTGTCTTATCTGGTGTGATGTTTTTCGGAGGATAGTATGTATCATCGGGATCTGAGTCTGTCTCATATTCACTTGAGTCTGAATTTTCTGTCTTACCAGACTCAAACTTGTCCATTGAGATAGTAAGGGAATCGGTAGACTCGTCAGAGTGATGCGGAGACACTTTATCACCTGCACAGATATCCTCATTATTAACTGTATCACTCAAATTGTCTGAAATAATATTCGGTGGAGAAATTTGTTCATTATTGTTTATATCAGAATTTTCTAGAAATATGACATCTCTGCTTTTTAATATTTTATGACTTTTTGGGTCCATTAACCTATAGCCCTTCGAATTATCACAGTAGCCAACAAATATCATTTTTGTGGACTTTTTGTCCCATTTTTGTCGCTTTTCTTTTGGTGTGTGCACCATTGCTGCTGAACCAAACACTTTCATATTGGATAAATTAGGTTTTCTGCCATGCCACAATTCAAAAGGCGTTATTCCATCTAATGACTTTGTTGGAGAGCGATTTACTATATAAGCAGCAGTGGCAATAGCTTCAGCCCAATAAGGTTTATCTAAGTTAGCGTGAAAAATCATGCATCTAGCACGTTCCACCAAAGTCCTGTTCATGCGTTCAGCCATGCCATTATGCTGAGGTGTGTAAGGAGTGGTGGTCTGATGACATATGCCATGGTCATGGAGGAACCTTTCAAAAGCTGTATTACAATATTCCGTACCATTATCTGTTCGAATAGTTTTCAACTTCAGATCATGCTCATTTTCAACTAGCTTTTTGTAATCTTTAAATGTATCCAACACACTCAGTTTATCCTTTAGAAAGTAAACATGAACTAATCGGGTATAGTCGTCGATAAAAGTAATAAAATATCTCATACCTCCAAATGAAGTACTTTCCATTGGTCCACACAGATCAGAGTGTATAAGTTCAAGTGGTTTCTTGGCACGGGTACCCTCATGGTTGAATGGCAATCTTGCCTGTTTTCCTTCGAGACAGCTGGTGCAGGTGGCGGAGACATCACCCCTCACTGGAGCCGGAGTCACTCCATCAGCACAACCAGGCAGCTTACTCACATCTGAAAAATTTAGATGCCCCATGCGTTGGTGCCATAATACTGAATTGTTTGCCATCTTGTTGATTGAGGTTAAGTTAGCTATCACATCATCTTGTGTGTTCAGACAATATAAATTGTTGCTGAGTGTTGCGGAGCATATCGGCTTATTATTTTTGTCATATATGTCACAGCCTGTACTGTTAAAGTTCAATTTAATACCCCTTTTGCTCATAGCACTCACTGACAGTAAGTTTGCTGCAATACCCGGAACATACAAAACATCTTTTATCTGAATCTTGTCTCTGCCAGTCAGATTTATGTTTATGCATCCAACACCCCCAACCATGAGCACCTCCCCATTGGCAACTGTGATCTTCGGAATGGGTGGCTCAGTGACATTGTACATCAAATCCCTCCTGCTTGTCATGTGCATTGATGCCCCGGAGTCTATGTACCATTTTCTGCATTCCTCACCAGTTATTGCTGAAAATGCTGCAACAAAACCTGTATTATCTGCTTTCTTTGGAGTCTTACAATATTTGGCCAGATGACCATATTTGTTACAATTAAAACATCTTGGTCCCTTATTTTTCATTGGATGGTGGTTCATATGTGGCCGTCTATTATTCTTGGAATAAAAAGCGCTATTTGATTCCACTTGAACCTCCTGAAGCAACTTTGTTTTCACATTGTCTGCACTTATTTTAAGACCTGAACTCTCCAGCCCCATAATCATGGGCTTGTAAACATCGGGCAGACCTGCCAACATTAGTGTGCCCAGCCATTCGTCTTCTACATTGAATCCTATGTTTCTTAGCTTGTGAGCTGTCATCATTATCTTATTGACATAATCTTCTATACTACTGCTCGATTCTAAAGATGTATTTATGAGATCCTTAAGTAGCCCCACTCTTCTAGTCAAGCCATTGTCATCAAAAGCCTTTTCTAAGTTCGTCCATACCTCTTTAGCGGTCGTGCAGTCTTGCACATGGACGTAGTTAATGGGATCAAGTAATAAAATAAGTTTTGACTTAGCTTTGATGTCTTTGCTGGGATCGACTGGTTTCGCCCCGCTTGGGTCGATACATTGCCACAAGTCCTCATGTTCTAGATACGTTTTAACTGCAAATTTCCAAGTCGCAAAGTTTTCTCGGCTTGTAAGTTTGTCCAGGTTGAATGTATTAGCAGACATATTTTCAATTTTCTTCTCGCACGAGCGGTGCTATTATACGATTGAACAGAATCGTATCCCCCGATAGCAATCTCGAATAATCCCGTCGTCGTTTACGTATTATGGTATTTTCTTCAGTTTACTAACCACGCTTGGCTACCATAATAGTTTTGATAGGTGGATTAATGCAAATAAAACCCCCGGAATACATAAGCAACGAACGTTATATTGAATAATGAAGAATATATGAGACGTATATAAAAACCAGAGAGTAAGAGCACAGACAATACAAATCATACTATAGTGATGTGTTACTAATTACTAAAATAGGGTTGCGTTCCCATTTTATCACCCTCTCAAATCTATTGTTATTTTTAAAATACTGTCGCCGTGGCTCTTCATTTGAACCATGCTCCAGTTATTCTCGCGTACAACGTCTTGCATAGCAAATGACACCAGAAATTGGCGTCCCACCGGAGCTTACGATTGGAGCACCGCATACCCTAATCTAGCTAAATTAATGCTGTAAAATCTTTGCTGCAACTACGGTATGAATAATATAACAATATACTATACAAAGGAGGAAGACGAAGTGTAGGACGGCCCCCCACAAGGTGGACTGATGACATCACACGCGTCGCAGGAAGCCGGTGGATGCGAGTGGCGGAGGACCGTGATGTGTGGAAGTCGTTGGGGGAGGCTTATGTCCAGCAGTGGATGTCTATCGGCTGATAGATAGATACTAAATAAAACACGCTCTGTATTTAGTTACGTGTTTAACCACTAGATGTCATTACTAGTATTTTTTCCATTAACAATTTTGTAGATCGAAACAATAAGACACTAATCTCTATCAGTTCATACTGAGTATATACTCGGAAGTCGGAATATATCGAGTGAGTCAGGGCAAAAGCTGAGTCCTTGCTCGTAAATCCTACTAATATTATAAATGTGAAAGTTCGGATGGATGGATGGATGTTTGTTACTCAATCACGCCAGATAAGCTGAACGGATCTGGACGAAATTTGGCACAGAGATAGATTATAGTCTGGAATAGCACATAAGCTACTTTTTATCCCGGTAAAATGTATGGTTCCCGTGGGATAGATTTGTTTAAATTTTTCATAGCGCAAAGAATCGACATGATTTTTTGCGCGGGTAACACCGCAGGGCGCAGCTAGTATTACATAAAACGATAATTATAAAGCGGTTTGTCTATACTATTTTCAATTTAAATAGTCTGAGTGCTTACATGTACCTTCTACCTTAAAATGTACATTTGAAAATCTTTCATCTCCATAATGCTATGCTCACAAACGTGTATTTAACAATGAAACATTTAATCCTCTCAAAGCAGAATTTACTTTAAACGATAGCGAAAGACTTATACACCTACACTTGGTATGCACAATAGTAATTAATGAAGTAGGTACATAACCCGCATGTCAGTTCGCAAGTTCATATTTGCATCTCCACTTTGATTACAGTGTGTTTACACGAATTTCAAACAAACCCTCCGCATAGGGTTATTAACCCGAAGCTCGGTTATAGGTAGGATGATGACACTGTAGCTTGGTCGTGAGACTGTAATGAGAGGAACTATACATTGAATACTTCTATAGAAAGAAGTATCGTTGAGGACAATATTTTTAAAACATAAGCCGAGATCGTTCGCGCATCGCGGGATAACTACCGGAGGGATTTTGATAAAATTCGGTATGGTGATTGCGTATAACGTGCCTCAATTTGGGAGTCAGTATTTATTGTAACATGGAAAACACAACAGCTTGTAATGTTAGAGTGTAGGTATATATATTGTTTTTTTTTTATTTACGTGAATACTACCCATTGGAATAAAACTAATTATACGGATTTTGTCGCGTTTATTTTATGTATTTTACGTTCCCGATGTTTGGGCTGCTTTATAACAACTATATCCTCCGGTGACCATGGCTGCTGTAAAGCAGCCGAAACGTCGGGAACGAAAAAAAAATTATAATGTATACGCGATTTTTTTACCTTCTAACTCACTAGGCGCATCATACCGATGTTACCTCGCATTCAACTCTCATTAATACTCTCCAAAATTAACGTTGCTTTGATCCCTTAAGAACCTGTAGGTACTCATTAAAGACTTAAGTAAACGCGACGCGAAGTTCGTGTCAGTCACTGAACGGAGGTAAGTTTGGTGAGCAATTTGTGGCTTCCAACTCGTCTGGCGTTGTCTCAACGTGCAGACCGCCTAACTTACGTACACCTAGCGTATGTACCAATACCTAGTACGTACCTAGTACTAAAATATCGATATAGGTATAGGTACTAGTGTAGGGCCGCTAGAAGATTGGGTAGTATTTACAGGATGTTTTTTACTGGTTCTTTAATGGAGCATTTTTTTATAGGCTTCACGTTATTCTAGCGTGAGCGCAGGTTCAATTAGTAGTATGCTCATTCTGGGTCACGCTGTATAAATATGTACTCCCCTTCGTGTATAGAAAAAAAAACGTGCGGTGCTTTCCACTGTTCTAAGTACTTCAGTAGGTACTTAAGTTCACACATTGGTCTTTATCGAACTTTAAGTTTTACTATCTATTGTTAGTTACTTAAGAATTTCCCTCCAATTTATTTTACAGCCTATTATCGCACTAACTAAAGTTATTCGTTTGAAAGTGACCTTTACTCAGCAAAGCCCAATTAATTGAGGTCACGATAGGGGTAAGTCGTATTCAACCGTGATGCGTGGTACCCCTACACAATGCCGGGTACCGTGTAAGCTTCTTTAATGCGGTCCTGGGATGTTTGTTTGAGAAACACACGCAACCTGTGTATAATAGATAGTGGGTTTACGTATTACAAAATCCTAGCTTATATTGCTCAGTTATTTTAATAATGTTTGGTAAATTGAAACATAAAAAAAAACAACTAAAAATCGTTACATTTATTTTTTAAGCTAACACAGACTAAAGTTTATAGATATTAAACGTCCATGACTCGGGTACAAAAAATCTTATCACACTAACTTTGCCCCTTATGGAATTCGAACCCTTCACCCTCGGTACCATGCAAATCATTTCTTCTCAAGTTATCGTCAAGCTTCATTAGTTTCTACATTCTGTATAATTGATCCATTCACCTAGGTCTTCTACCGCCTTATAAAATCAACATGAGACCAGGAATTACTTGAATGAATACATAATAAGTCTCCAATAAAATTTGCCGCACAAATATCTCAAGTAATATAAGTTTAGCGGCAAAAATCCCGGCACATCGGCGGTGCATTGTGGCAATATCTAGAGTAATAAGTCTTGGAGCACGTTTTATATTGGCTGCATGCGGAGATGGCACTCTATTTGTGTCACTTAGGAAACTGACGTACTCGGAAACACTCACTTCATAAATGCAGATGTGGCATACGAAACGTCAGAAAATATTTGTTTGTTAAGACCGCTAGCGAATATCAACCTTCAATCGATGCTAGTAAAGTATACCAATGTCTATAGTAAATAGTTATGTAATACTGAAGTGTTCTGAACCGGAATTTTGAGGTTTTAAGGTTTTCCAATTTCTGCATCGACTGGGTTCAGGAGCAGCCCGTGCTATTAAAAAACCTATTATCTCTACTTATTAATTTACATATGAATACTACTTGAACCGTGAGTTATTGTTAATAATTATGCCTAAGGAGAGTGGGGAAAATCAGACATGGCGATAAAATCTATAAGCTTCAATAATAAATCTTATTGAAATTATAAATTGAGCACATCAATTCAAGGTTCATAACTCCATTCTTAGAGCGGAATATAGTCTTGCAGGCGCGTTGGAAGGGTAATTAATGGACTTAAACTATCTGGAATACGGCGGGTGGTACTTATAGATAAATAATTATCAGTGTGTAACATTTATTTAATGAAGTCAAATATTTCTAATTCAATTTTGTTACCCCAAAAATATCTCATACGTGTAGTGAGTTTAATAGCCAAATAAAAATACTATGCTACCAAGTTCACAAAAAATCTAAATCTAGAAGTTGTTATAATAGCAAAAATACTTATAAAGGTTCTTTTGTGAATATTTTTCAATCATCTTTTTTAAATGTTTTGTCGGTATATAAATAAAGCTAGTACCATTACTATTGCTGATTCTGTTAATCTACAATCAATCAATCAATCAGCCGATAGACGTCCACTGCTAGACATAGGCCTCCCCCAACGACTTCCACACAACACGGTCCTCCGCCACTCGCATCCACCGGCTTCCTGCGACGCGTGTGATGTCATCAGTCCACCTTGTGGGGGGCCGTCCTACACTTCGTCTTCCGATTCGTGGCCGCCATTCTAGAACCTTTCTGCCCCAATGGCAGAGGCAACGGCATCGGTTCTGCGAGCTATGTGCCCTGCCCACTGCCACTTCAACTTGGAAATTCTTTGAGCTATGTCGGTTACTCCAGTTCGTCTACGGATCGCTTCATTTCTGATTCTATCGCGTAGCGAAACCCCGAGCATAGCTCTCTCCATTGCGCGTTGAGCGACCTTGAGCCTTCTTATGCGGCCCATAGTCAGTGACCACGTCTCGGCACCATATGTCATCACATCAATCTACAAATATCCGTAACAATAGATACTGAATACTCTCTTTTTGTTTGTATCATAAAGGAAAATATAACATCGTCTTCACATGAGAAATCGTACTACTTACTGTATATAAAAAGTCATAATCTATGCACCCCAATAGCGCAAGGCTTTCTCACAGTCCACTACTAGTGGACATAAATAGTGATTTGTGGTCCAAGTTGGTCGAACTTCCCCACTCTCCCCGCTGACACCCAAGAGAAATAACTCGACTCGTACTTTCTTAACGAAATGATTGCCTACGTGTACGTTGTTAGCCCTATTTATTTTGGGGTGGGTTTTATTTACCCTCTTTCCCCAGTGGATAATTCAGTTTCTAAGAATTCCGTATCGACCAACTGGGACGCATAAACTATTTTTGCTTTCACGAGATAAGAAGTCTTGTTCAGTAAATGGAACTCACTATTATGTCACTCTAATTCACAGCGATCTTTACGATGTAGACAGCCACGCCTTTCAAGCATTCTTGTTCGTGATTATAGAGCTCTTCATTTAATAAAAAATAATCGCGTAGTCTAAAGAGGTCCTTAATATATTTCTTCTTCCTTTCTATCTTAAGCAATCGGCTACAAAATAAAGCCATTTGAGCCAGTGTCATGTCAAATGTATTCTCCGTTGTTTTGAGAATAATGCTCCTGGTGATAATAATAGGTAATCCCGATGAAGATCATGACGATGAAATGAATCTCCTACCCCTGATGAATACAAAGGTACAAAAAAAATAGGTACTAAAGGTAAGGTTAATGGCATATTTATAACATTAAAGGTCAAAACTAAATAGTAACTAAAGCTGTATCTTCTTCATTAAATAATGCACTGTGTCCGTGTATGGAGACTTAATGAAATCCAAAATTTAACGGTTTAAATTCATCATAAAATTAAATAAGCCCAACTTGAGACTCCTTGAAAACTATAGTTCGGTAAGGTTTCCAAGGAAATTCGCTGTATAGCATTTAAGTCCACCCCGGTCTGCTCCGCTTAGTACAAAAACACTGAGAAGGTACTTACTAGAGAGCAGGAGTGCTTACTTGCGTTTTCTTTCAAAACCCTTCATTCGGATATGAGGTTGGAAAATTTTCGAGAATTCGTTAAAGTCTGCAAAGTCAAAGGGGTTTGCTACAAGATTTTATTTTTATTTTAAGTTTTTTTTTTAATATAAAAATAGGAAATTGCTCAAACATAATCGCAGAATTAACGCGACGACAGCACTTAATCCGCGCCGCTATAGCTACGCTTTGCTACACAGAATACCAATAAAACTTCAATAGCTAAGAGAGCATCCCATTTTACAAATTTACAATAATAATTTCAAAAAGACAAAACAAAAGAGTCTAAACAAGTCCTCTACAACACAGCACTAATTAAGTTAAGTCAACTCCCAAAGCTGACTCCTGATAAGGCAACACAAGCTGGCATTCATATCTGATAATCCTATCCGCGCGAGCAACGTGTGTGGAATAACCCAGGTACGGGAATGCAGCTAATATCATTACTTGCTCTATCACCTAGTGTACCCAGCTTTGCATATCAAAGATGACCGGTATACATGAGATGCAAGCTTGCTTATATAGCAGTGATAGCCAAGTTGGTAGAACGCTTGCCTCGGTAACGAGGATTGCAGGTTCGAACCCCGGCTCGCACCTCTAACATTTTTCATGTGCGAATATAATTTTCAACCATGATTATCACTTGCTAAACGGTGAAGGAAAACATCGTGAGGAATTCTGCATGTCTGAGAGAACCCGTCGAAAGATGTGTTAAGTCCGCAAACCCGCACTGGGCTAGCGTGGTGGACTATGGCCTAATCCCCCTCGCATTGAGGGGAGGCCTGTGCCCAGCAGTGGGATATTTAAAAAAGGGCTGGAATTATTATAAGCTTGCTTATAAGGGATTTAAAATACACACATACACACCATCAAGCATGTAATCCCAGAAAGGGTGCACTACAGTGCATACAAATTTCACTGATTGTGTTTCCCAACTAGATACACTACCCTACAATGTGAAAGGTATTCAGGTAATAGGCTACAACGCTGACTACTCACATCTTCCAAAGACGTCTTTGTTTCATATCGATATTTCATTTTAATTATACTTATTATTTCTAAATTACTTAAAAACTTGAGGATGTAACTGACTGGTAATTGACGTGATAAAGCGAATGTAATTTTTATATATATTATAACCACGATATGAAAAGTATAGGCTAATCGGCAACACTCTCGAACGTAGGTCAATATTACCTGTGATACTAGGGAGTCGCCGATGCATGAACTCTGCGGATATCCGATAGAAGAACTCGAGTGCTGTGTCCACACGCTACAGTGGGACTGTTTGCTAATCTCTGTGTGTACCAAATGCAGTATTCGAGCTTCCGTGTAAACCGGGCTTAGATTTTATGCAGCTCTATATTTTTTTAATGTTCGATCACGAAGTATATTGGTTTTCATATTGATTTCTTATATTTATTAAAACTAATAAAATCTGTAAAATTTGTTTTATTTCAATATACGTTTTTTGGAATATTATCAATAGGTGTACAGTACCAGCTGTCACCTATGACTGCGTTAGCGCATATCAAAATCCTTCGTTGCGGGCCGCTAAACGGCGGTTACATAGTTTTAGAGATATCTTGAGTTAGTGATCTAAGATTGAAGCTATCGGTTTCATAAATAACTTCACCACTGCCTACAAGTACTATAACGTCATAAGTTATATATCCACAAATAACGTTCACACATAAATTGCCTTAAACTCCATTCACCAAGTACTTATTGATATTATTATATTGTCATAAAGGCGACATAGCAGTATTATAATTTCCCGTAAAATGTTCGTCAGTCGTTATAATTGTCCATTAGTTTGCGAGGCAGCCAATTACGCGTCCATTAAGCGTGAATCTCACTAATAGCAATTTCGTCGTAGAAGCTGAAGAGGCGGCGCCTTGGCATAGCCAGGATAGATGCAGTAAGTCAACACGCCCATACAACTGAGATATCTTCCTTAAGCATGTAACTATGTATTTTTAATTTTCATCTGCGACTTCTATCGATGTTAGTTTATAGTATATATATATATATATATATATATATATATATATAAATATCATTAAATAAATACACCTTTTTACATTATTTCATCACAATATTAGGAGTCTATTTTATATTGTTGCACACACTAAAATTCCATTTAGCCACCTCGCTACCCTTATTACTTAAGCAAATAAAATAATAATAAAACAGAACAACCAACTGACCAATATACCTACTGGACTTAAAATAAAAAGTGATTGTCTAATCGGTAATGCAGGTATTGACTAAACACTTAATAGTTCCAAGTAGATAATGTATTGCAGATATCTATGTGTTTGCCAAAGTTTTGATACGAAGTTGACTCGCTGATGTACAGTTGACTGTGACAGGTATTTACTCGGTGAAGTGTCGTATAATGAAACAAGTGACGACCCAGATAACATGTTTAGCTTAATGACATATTCTCAGAGTATGATTATTAAGTTCCTTCATATTAGAATACTGTATGAAATTTTCATACCCAAGCAAATCGGAACTACATAGTTAAAACAGCCGTAATTGAAACGTTTAGCTTCATATATGTGTTTTAGCGCACTATTAGCGCCATCATCATTACCGTCGTGTGACATATGCTGAGCTTAGTACTGCTCTATGATGCGTGCGCGTCGGTATCGCTACACTATCTCTCAAAAAATCATAAATTCATGTTTTCCGTTTTTACCATGTTTTTAATATCAATTAGAAATACGAAATACGCTATGCGAAAGGATTCAGATATTTTATTTCATACAAATTAATTGCACACTTAACAGTATTTTGACGAGTATATATTTTGGTAAATTATTTATATATATATACGAGTATATATTTATCCTTACTGATATCAAATTGTCGGAAATATATCATAATTAATTGTTATTGTTTTTTATCGCACTCACATCAAAAATATGAGACCGATTTTTTCTCAACGACGCGACGTAAATATCGGATCTACGTGATCGACTCGACCCACGGTTCAGATTGTAATGTAATCGTAAAGTCATAGTAACGTTATACTGTAGTATAACTACGTGTACTGATTATTACCTACCGACATTATCATAAATCATTTTCATTCTATAATACTGGAACATAAATTATTTAAATTTATTGGTTATGCAAACACACAAAAGTGAAGCAAAAACAATTATAATAAATCTGCCAAATGACATCAAGTTGAAGCTTGAACGATGCAAGTTAGCGGACATTTTAATGGGCGAGGCGCCATGTTGTTCCCAACTCCCCATCTAGTTGCGACAACCAGTTGCAATTGTTTAATTAGTTGAATCAATGAGTTGAACAAACAACCGGACATTAGAATATAGTTGCATTGATTAATACAATTCAAATTTAGTTCAGTGTAGAACTTGGCTTGTTATTTTAGACAGTTCTGTCTTTTCGACGACCTGATTAACTCAGTAGTGACCCCGCTTTCAGTGCTGCGGGTCCCGGGTTCGAATCCTGGTAGGGACACACTTTGTATGATTCGCACGATTGTTTGTACCCTACGACACTTAACCTTACTATAAATGTTGTCTTACTTTTATATTGATTCTATTCCACGGTGTGCTATGTAATAGTTTATTTATTTCCTAGCTACTTAATAAAACAGTATAGCAACTGAGGCATACTGCCACGGTGCCTCAGTCGAGCGATGTAATGATATAAATGGCGATTTAGAAAAACTATGGTCAGAATTTTGATGCATAAATTTAATAAAAAGTATACTAACATTTTTTTTTTAAACCAATATATCGAAATTATGACTACACATATATTTTATAAATGCGGTAAAGAATCGCAGGTTCAAGTACTGGTATACCTTTTCTAAACCATCCTGTATACAGTTCGTATACCATAAACACAAGACAACATCCCCGCATCACAATACGCCGACCCTTCAAGTTTTAATTACGGGCTATGTTCACACGAGCGCGAGGCCTCACAAGTTTGACACTAAAACCCCTGGCCTCGTTTCAGTCCAATCGAGTGTGTAGCGCAAATGATATGCGTACCGCGAACGGCTTTTAAGAAGTTTGTAGGATTAAAGAGTTCGGCCTCAGGAGGTTGTCAGACTGAGTGAATAACTTAATGCTACATTATGAGGTTGACGGAACAAACTTTGTTATGGCACATTTGACGACCAGATTACCATAGTTTTTAGCGACCTTGCTCTCTGCGCCAAGGGTCCCGGGTTCGAATCCGGGTAGGGATAATCTTTGTGTGCCGAACATGTTTGTACCCGATGAGTCATGGATGTTTAATAGCTATATAAGAATTATATACTGAGTTCGCCCTCAGTCCATTGTACAGTACTTATACTATAAGCGTTTCTTAGTGCGGGACCGTATAGTTGGTGTGTTCGTCCGGCGATATATTTTTTTTTTTTGAGTCTGTTATTAAATAAGTGATAGACATACGAGTTCGTACGCGTATTTATATATAGATGAAAATTAACATAAGACCGTCTGATTGCATTAACTTTTAGTCAACAGTTCGTTTCTGATAAAATGTCCAGTCTTCTTGATAAAGTGGCTGTATAGGACTTCATGATAGTGTATATTTTATGTTTCACAATTAGTAACATCTATACTAAGCTAGGCTGTTTACTTTTAAAATATGGATCTGTGTCGTGTATGTTACTTGGCCCAATTTTTGATAATCATTAGTATTGTGATAATTCGATTTAGATGTGTGATGTGCAGGTTCAGACCCCAGCTCGCACCTCTGGAGTTCTTGCAGTTTTACCATTTTATTTTCCGTTCTCTATGTTATTTATCTTTTACAATCATTCTGGTGAAGTGTTCGTTTTCCTATCAATCTCTGTTATTCTGTCGGTTTCGGCGCATATTGGATCCAATCTAGCTGTCACCATCTCATTGGAAGTTCTGTCTGTCCACCGAACGAATACTGTACAAATATTTGGTATTTTACGCTTGTAGCGAAGCTTTTTTTATCAATTATTTTCAAGTCCAAACTTATTTGGTTGTGAACTGTTTAGGAGTGCTTACGGGTATGCTACAAAAAGTTATATATTAAAATTAGTTTTATTTCAATGTTTAGTATTCGCGTAAATATAAGAGATCAATATTTCAGTAGGTAGATTAAAATATTTTTGTATTGGAAAATAATACTAGTTCAGCAAGGAAATGCGGCCAGCAACATAGGCACGCTACCGCATAGGCCAAATTTTGTATACTTTTTGTAAATATTAAGTAGGTTAAGTAAATTTTTCTATTCTGTTTTTAATTTCTATTTATTTTGTATAGTAATGTTATTTCCTTGATATCTTTAGTTTATTTAAGTTATACTATTTCAGACAATAATAAAAAAGAATGGATTGAAGCAAGTATTCCAACAAAACCATTTCGACTTCAAACCTCGAATCCCACAGAGAATATCGTCGTCATTTATGAAGAAGAAGGATCGAAATACCGTCCTTTTGTGTAATCAAACTTTTCCAATGTTTTTTTTTTTTGCAAAGAAATCGTTGAACAAAAATTGTATTAGTCTTTGAATTGGCGTCATAAAAACACAAAATATATATTTTTGATTCACCAGATGTAGAGATGATGTTTTTTTGAAGTGATCTCTACGGGGTATTATTTACAAAGTATTTCATTTTATTTTTTCATACATAAATTTTTTTTTATCAACCATTACTTGCCTTTACAATATTAAATAGATAATCATTATCATCATGGGGCCATTTAGTTATACCACCAAGTGTATAAAATATGGAATAGATTCAGTATCAACCTGTCAAGCATTCATAAATAGTTAAAAAAAAAGTAATTAAAAATATTGTTTTTTTAGAAGTACCTACGTAATAAAATTATACTCACAACAAATATGTATTACAGTTTGTATAATTGGTACAAATTAAGACATTACGTTAATTGCAGCGGAATTTTCTGAGGGTTTCGCGTAATTAATTTTGTTAATATGAGCGAGAGGGCCCGCGTAATTGCGCGGTTAACGGGGCAATGACGTCACAGCCAGGTTTCGAATATATTTCTTAACTATGTACCCATTGTTCTGTTTAATGTGTTTAAATTCCACAATATTTATGCTTATTTTGTATGTGTTTTGTGTAGTACGTTAAATTAATTATTGCAGAGATAGTTATACGAGTAATACGTGGATTGTGGATAGGTATAATATGTAGATAGTTTTAGCACTAGAAGCGATCCAACTTGCTGCCATCTCCTCCACAGTAATAAAATCCCAGTGGTAATATTCAATAGTAGCATTAGTTTGAATACTATGAATTTCCTCTCCCCACTAGACTTTAAAAATAGTAACAAATATCGCACTTCACGTGCGGTCTTATTGTAACCCATTTGTAAAACTTTCATAATTTGTAAAATCACAATTGACACAAGCACTGATCTATTTGAAATTATTGAATCAATGGACACAAGGCTTAAATGGACTTAACCCTTAGTAGCCTGATTTACGAAAGTGATCTATTTTTAATATTACTGTGTTTAATAATAATGACATTTGATTTTATTTTTAATTTCGTATTTCGTTGGAAAGAATATTATACAACAGTAAAATACGTACAGCCAACCTATAAAAAAAACTAATAGTAATGTGAACATTCGGTTTAAAATATTGGTATCAAAATTGAAACTCTAGGCTATTAAGGGTTAAGAGAAAAAGTAAAAAGTTAAATACCATATTTAAACTTCATCGGTTACCAACGGTACATCCATCAGCATCATCAATTTAGTGTTTTACGATATTAGCATTCTGTATTGGATGTCTCGATGAATTAACCATTGACATTTTGAATTTCGCGCCCTGACCCTGAGCTTCCCCCTTAATTTACTCCCTTAGAGGTTACGTATAGGATGATAGATAGGGGATATTAGTTGAAGAAATGTCTTATCAAGATACGTGGACACATTGGAGTTATTTTCTATCAAACTAAACTAAAAAGTACAAAGGTAAAACCATATTCTTCATTTATTTTATTTAGTTCTGCGGATACTATCCCGTTCTATTATCATTTGACACAATCTTAATTATATTCTCCTCTATGATATTCCTATGATAATATTCCTCTATGATCCCGGATGACATATTCCACGAAATTATGTTTTAGATTCGATACATTTGTATTTTTTCCGATTTTTACTAAAACTTATATTTTGTAATAATATATAATACGTCGATAACTATGTTATATTAATGAAATATTAATATTGGTTTATAATATTTTGAATCGTATTTTTATAGTAAGTATAAGTATTTTAATTTTGTATTTACTCTGCTCCAGTAATATCTTCAATGCAAGAATATTAGGCAAGAAGTAGTTTGACCTTTGAGCTGTAGTTTGAGAACATTGAAACTTGCAAGATTATTTGAAGCAGTCGCATTCTAATCGAGAATCGACCGAGAAGTACACTGCGATAAGTAAGGAAGAGGTTAGTTGGCCATAATTAAAAAATGTGGCTTTCAGATAATGAGTATACTTCAGGCGCCGAAAGCTGATGTCCTGGTTGCGAAAACGTTGTTTGGATCGGTGATAGAAGAAAAACCTTGGACGCTTACACCATTCATTATAACACTTAGTAAGTAAATTATGCCATGTAAACAAATCTGTCATTCAATCATTAACAATAAAAAAGAACATGATCGTCTATTGAGCGATTAAGATGTATGGTCTCATACGACATCATCCAGAGGTTATCCGGGCCTACCTTTGGAAGCACACTCTTACCCCAGGATTATAAAACCGACTAATAACTTTGGCTTTTTTTATACATATTAATCAAATCATGTACCGAAGACGTTTAACGAGGGAGAACATAAAACAGGCTTTAAAAATAAGCCTAATTCATAGACAAAGAAATAATAGAAACGAACAAGATTTTGAAGCATTTTTACACGCGAATTACTACTTTACGTCCACGGCAATTCGCGTGTATTTCACAAATCAGCTTGGTTTTTTTGTGCTGCAACATTTTGTTCACGATACTCCATTTGTGTTATTACTTCGTCTGAGGTCTAATTACAAAATTTTAGCTTCAACCAACGTGACTGAGGTGGATATGCAAAACTTTATAGAAGCAGGCCTTAAGATAGTTACGTTCAGAACGCACTTAACGAAAGCGGAGAAGATCGAATTGCTGTCAATGCTACGGACTGCTATGTCGTGGTGCTGTGAGAAGTATGACGTATCAACGTGGCCCATTACTCTGTCTATTGACATCCCTAACGCTTGTATCAAAACTGGATCTCTTTACAAAGTTAGTGCACTAACTATTTTAAACTTTATCCAATTTTAATATATAGTTAAATTACTTGCTACTCATTATTTTATAACATTTGAAGCTATTCGCTGTTTATGTTTAAAATCAAGCAGTGGAAAGAGTGGAGCCGCGCTCTTTCTCTGTTGCATCCACTTATGAAGATATTTCACTAGATACTACCTGTGGCGTCACTTGAAACAGCAATGTCGTGGTCAGATCGAGGGTCATTTGGCATTTTCTTATCCATGTGTAGCGTTTTCGTGTGCTTTTTGTTTTGTTCCAGCTTACATATTTGAACAAAGTGAAGCTCGAAAGCCTGTCTATACCCTCCCTCACCGTTCCCAGCCATTAATCTGCGCCTTTGATCTCATAAGCAAATCAGTCTACGATGTTTTGTAGTCCAATTCAATCTATATGTACTATTTCAATAACGTTTCAGGAATCACGAGTTTACATCAAAGAAGATACTATCGTAGAATTAACAAGCGACGAAAAGTATATTAATTTGTGTACCTCACAAAGAATTTATATTGACGACCCATACGCTTTGGAAGCCATCAAACCAGGCACCGAAGTCACCATCGGCTTTGGAGACATATCCATGATTTGTAATGAAGTAATTGACTCTAAAACTGTTAGCTGTGAGGTCGTTAGAGGGGGTATGATGAAGGATGAGAAGTTTGTGAACATCCGTGGTATAAAACATTTGAAGCCTCCGATAGCTAAAAGAGATTTAGAAATGATTGCATTCGCTAAAGAATTTAAGGTAAGTAATTTGACATTTGTCTCAAACGAAAAGGCTATGACGAAAATTTAAGAAACGGGTGTCGGCAGACGGGAGGCGAGAGATAATTAATTATTTTGTTCTTGCAGGCTGACATAGTGACACTTAAATCAATTCGGTATCCATCGACGGTGAAGAGAGTAAGAGATTTTTTTTCCCAGGATAACATGCCTCTCATAGTAAGCGCAATATGCGAGCAAGAGGGCTTAGATAACATCGATGCTATTATTGAGGTGACATACTAACTTAAATACATTAGTTTAGGTTACTTAGAAGGTAGTCTTTGTCTTATACTTAGTGTAACTTACTAAGAGGTTGGTCATAGTGATTCGTGTTGTGTTTTAGGTGTCCGATGGAATAATTTTAGCAAGAGAGTTTATGGCTCATGAAATTCTGAACATAAATCTAATGGCAGCGATACAGTTAAATATCAGTGGTAAATGTCGAAAGGTAGTATCTTAAGTAAAATATATATAATAATACCAGCCCTTTTTAATGTCGCACTACTGGGCACGGGCCTCCCCTCAATACGAGGCGGATAAGGCCATGGTCCAGCACGCTGGCCCAGTGCGAATTGGCGGGCTTCACACATCTTTCGAGGGGTTCTCTCAGACATGCCGGTTTCATCACGATGTTTTCCTTCACCGTATAGCAAGTGATAATCGTGGATGAAAATTAGATACGCACATGAAATCCAGAAATCCTAGAGGTGCGAGCCGGAGCGTTATCCTGCGATCCTCGTTACCGCGGCAAGCGTTCTACCAACTTGGCTATCACTACTTTAATGTAAACATAATAATTTGTTGAAAAAAAAAGCCTAATGTTAATTTATTTTAGCAAGGAAAACCATTCTACATATCAGGAAACGTCCTAGAAAAGAGCTTGCATCAGGATAACCTGGCATCTTGCGACTTGAATGATATTAGCAACGCTGTACTGCAAGGAGCTGGATTCGTGTTACGAGACTATAAAGATCCGACTCATCTGAAGAAAGCAATCAATATACTCACCTCTATATGCAAAGCTGTAGAACCCTTGTCGAAGATGGAAGACATCTGGAGAATGTCTCTGGAGGTTCGCAAGTATTACAACAATCATCTTAACACGTTGAGTGCGGTGCCATTTTCAGAGGACTTTCAGCCAGTGCGGTAGAGACCTATTCGACCTCATAACCGAGCTTCACTGTAGTGCGTATGAGACCTAATCCATCTCCTAAAATAAGGTATTTAAAAAAAACTCATATCTTTATCAAAAAATAAGATACAATCTATGTTCTTTCTGTAAATAATAGAGAATTAACTGTTCTATCTCAAGTTTGCTACGCATGGGGATATGAAAAGTGGGTTATGAGATATAACGAAAAAAAAATTAGGTATCCATTGAATCTCGCATCGCAACTAAAGATAGATCCGTTTGGGTTGTGACTAGTAATGGGATTAAAATAAAACCCCAGTTATCGATAGCTAAACTTTTTATGAAGTAATCATTTAAACATAGTAATATTGATTTCTTATATTTACGCGAATACTACACATTGAAATAAAACTAGTCTTATGGATTTTATCGTGTTTATTATTTGTTTTTTACGTTCCCGTCGTTTCGGCTGTTTTACAGCAACCATGGTCACGGGAGGACTGACCATGGTGACTGTCCTTCCGTGAATGATGAATTATGATAATCCATAAAATTAGTTTTATTTCAATAAACATAGTGACCTAAAATATATTTAAGAAAAATGTTCCTCATTGAAGCATGGTAAACACATTTTTTGATCGCATTGCACACATAGTTGTACATACACACACACACACACATACACATATTTATTCGTTTGGCTGTTTTGGATGCATCTGTGCTACTAAATGTAAGCCGTAATTTACTGTGACAGCCTGTGCAACGACTTTTTTTGCTACCACGCTGACAAAATATAAGAGCGTATTTTTTTTACATGGAGTGCGCAGGTACACTTTATCGACATTTGAACAACACTGAGCGCGAGCTAACGGCGCCCGCGCCGCCCGCGCTCCGCTCCTTGCGTCTATGACGCCTGTGTTTTAGGAGGTCCGAAAGATCTCTTCACGCAACAGATGTATATTATTACAACTCAGTGCGTTAGAGACCTCATCCATCTCCTATTTTTTTTATTACATTATTGAATCAAACTCGCAGCGGGAAGTAGGTATGTATATTTGTCTCTGTCAAACACATAGAAATAAAGAAGTTACGACCTCCCGCACAGAGGTGGAGAACACGATTTTCGGCGCCGCACCAGCTGAAAGTCACGTTAGAGTTCTTTTAGACCTCCTAACGCAGTCAACGTGTTAAGCAACTTAACACCTGACCTACGTAAGTTTCGCCTGGACACTGGAAATTAAATCAGTGCTCAATCAATCCTCAACATTCTGAACAAATCCGTTAATATCGAGTATAAACCTACTTCTAGCTACATTCGGATTATTTCAGAATCAGAATTAGAATATTTTTTATTCATGTAAACCACTAAGTACAGTACTTATGAATCGTCAAAATAGTTGCAAAATGCTAAGCTAGAGCCTTACCACCTCTTCGGAATGCCGTTCCTATGGAGAAGAACGAGCAAGAAACTCCATGTTTGCTCTTTTCAAAAAGACCTTTTACATTTCTTTGTCACCACTAACATTCGCCACCACTGGCTGTCGATTTCACAGTACAAGATGCCAGTAAACGCAGCAGAGGCAGCGGTTCTAAGCAGTGCGTTGGTAGCCAAACAGACCGGCTCTTTTGTCATCATATTGCCAACGGTTACCGGCAAGACTGCAAAACAACTAGCGCACATCGCACCAGAAGCAGTCATCATCACCATCACCTCAAATCCAAAAGTTGCGAGGCAATTGCAATTGTATAGAGGAATTATTTCTATTATATATGATAGTAAGCATTCTCTAAGCTACATTATAAATACTGATCTCATTTTTTCTGTTACAGGGTTGTTACTTTGAGCTCTTATTTCCAAGCAATTCACTTCCCGGCCTCAATTGGTCATCAGAGAGTGGCTCGGTACCTGACCGAGCCACTCTCTCCCTTCCGTTTCATACGAGGGAAAGAGACAAAATCAATTTATCTCTAGTCTAGATTGAATCATATTTTGTCTTGTCTAAGCCGGCTATGCTACTAGTGCTGTATCATGTTAACGAAATAAGTTCCCGTTAGATAGTACTTAGTCTCAGTCTGAAATTGTAATTTTGACCGACAACGATAGGAAACAAGATAGTTTTTCTATTATTATTGAGATAGGTTATTGATAGAAAGCAATACGCCACTGAGCGGGTAGAGACCCAAGATAGACGATGACCATAAACAAAACAACTCAATTAGTGTTGTCCTGTTACTAATTACTATAGTAGTGATGCGATTTTATGGGTTCACAACACATTCCAATGTCGTCGCTCCCGACGAGCCGTCAAAAGGCTATGAAGGATTCTGTGTATATTATACTAAATGTGTGCATTTGTATGACAACTGCGGAATTCCATCTCGGGAAGTTTTCAATTCCGTTTCCGCTAGCAATTTGGAACCCGCCTGAATATTACTCTACAATTTTAATAGAAAAAACTATGAAGAATTGGTTCGATGAGATCGACGCTCGCATCAAATTCGCTGTTGCCTTTGGCGTTAAAAACAACGTTCTCAAATATGGCCAAACGTACGTGGCTCTCCGGAAAGCTCTGCCAACAAGTTCATTTGCAGACCATATTAGTATATGGAAAGTCAACGCTGATGGAAATAAGGAAAAAGGGTTGGTCGATTGCTAATTTATCAAACTAGTATTTTTAAATATACTGATATTAAACCTGGTGTCCTAAATCTGACGACTCAAAATCGAAAGACGATGGAATCACTTTTCCAATGGCATAACTAAGGTCACCTTTGCAATGGCATAGTTGAGATCACTTTGCAATAGCATAGTTGAGATCACTTTTGCAATGGCACAGTTAAGGTCAGCTTTGCAATGGCAAAGTCAAGGTCACTTTCCAATGGCATAGTTGAGATCACTTTGCAATGGCATAGTTGGAATCACTTTTGTAATAGCATAGTTAAGGTCACCTTTGCAATAGCAAAGTCAAAGTCACTTTTGCAATGGTATAGTTAAGGTCACCTTTGCAATGGCATAGTTGAGATAACTTTTGCAATAGCAAAGTCAAAGTCACTTTTGCAATGGCATAGTTGAGATCACTTTTGCAATGGCATATTTAAGGTTACTTGTGCAATGGCTTAGTCAAAATCACTTTTGCTATGACATAGTTAAGGTTACTTTTGATTTCATATGAGAAAGTCGTAAACGATGCCATTACAAATTAATTATACTTTGTTTTAGTAGCCTTGATGAGCTGTTACAGATTTATCTCATTTTATAAACATAACATTTATATTGTATTTCGTTTTTCAGAGCCCCGAAACCTTGTAGCGAGAGCTATCATCGAGAAATAGTATAATTTTTTTTTTTTTATAATGCTCGCGCATTATAGAAAAAATAAAACGGAGTAAAATAATTTATAATTGATTTATCTATTTAACTTTTACAATAATAAACCGCCATCAACCATGACATCATTCCATTTTGTTTTTATAGTAATTACTCATTGTTAAAATAATATCCATTCGTATTTCTTTATGTTATACGCAGGACATGCAATTGTCGGTGATGTAATAGTTTATGGGAGAAGTAAGTCTTTGCTTTTAATTATGTTTTAGTCAGTTTGCCATTATTTCTGTCTCGGTGAAGGTTGCGTTCCTATCTGATAGTAGATACAGATGGACGGACTGCAGAGACTAGCTTGTAAAATGTGAAATTATAATTTTAAGGTAGGAGAAAAAATATGTTTACCTAATCATATTAAAAAAAATGCTGAATATATTTTGATACAAGGATGATATTCTATGGACTACTAAAATTTTTTTTTTCGGAAATATATTAGGTTACAAAGTCGGTTCTTTATTGCACATATCGTAGAAATACCAAGAAACTTGAGAAATTCTTCTTCCAAGAACAATATCCAAGAAAATTTAAATAATTATTCTCATGCTCAAAGTAAACCACAGTGTAGAGAGAACTAAGAAAAGTAAAACACTATGTAAACTCCTTGGGTACACCTTTTTCTAAAATGCACAAATAACGTCAAATCCGAATCACAGACATTAAATCGCATCAAACCGTAGACAGAGAACTGTGAAACCAAAGTCAAAGAAACAGAAGGGCCATAGTCCGTGGCACCAACGATTGCAAGTGGCACCTCGTCACGCAAATCCGGCATAAAAAATACTTTTCACTTTGGTATTTGGTATAGACATCACTTTGACTTCGTACACGTCTTTGTTATAATAATTTTCTTTGCTTTATTACATACGCTACTACTGTGTTTTTAACGATATTATTTTTAGGAGTATTTATAATACCTAGTTAGTTGTAGCAAAAATGCACAAAGAACAGCAAGTACCCGATGCGATATCATTCAAGGATACCGACATATATGATCCACATGTTGCGTCACGGCAACCTTTTGGCCTACGAAGAAGTCCTATAATTGTAACAATATGTAAGACAATTTCGTATGGTATGATTTATTACACCTCCCCATATTGCTGGTAGGTAGAAAGCTACTTGGTACCTACTAAATCTTCCAGCAATCTTACCTATTCTACTGCATCTTTCAACTCCTATATTAATCCCTTAAACATATTTATCCCTATCTTTTAGGTATCCCTACTTATAATACTAACAATGTACCTATAATATCCTTATAGAAAAAAATATCATTGAGTCGCTTGCCCCTACTTCTCGATAGAATGTTTAGATCCTTAAGTGTCATTTATCGCACTTTTTCTATACTAGCAAACTCCGAAGTATCAGCGGTTGACATTCAGAAGATGATGGAGGCCGGTATGAATGTGGCACGGTTAAAAACGTCCGAAACTACAGCAGGGCAAAAGGCTCGACTGATTGGTAAGGTTGACAAAGCTGCTGAGTTCCTAGCGGAGAAACATGGTTTACCTTATTGGCCATGTGCGACGACTGTCGAGCTGAAAACGAATATCATAAGAACTGGTTTGCTTGAAGAGGTAATGGTGAAAAAGTCTTTTGAGAGTTTGAGTGATTTTTGGTGATAAATAGTATGAAGGGAGCGGTCTTTGCCTTTGCCCAGCAGTGGCACATAAACGCTTTAAACAAATGAATCACGATGAGAAACTCTGTGACGTCACAAAGTAGTCACCAATACAAATAGCCCAGTTTCGTGTCACTTATTTTTTTTCACTTTATTATTTAAAACTTGTGATAGACAGTTTCTCTACTAACATCTTAGAGGAGTTCGGTGTTGTTGGCTTCTTTAATTATCGATCAACTTGTTTGGTTTATAATTGGAAAAGTTGTCAAGCCGAGGGTGGTGGTGGGTTCCACTTCCCCCATTTATTTATAGCATAGCCTGGTTTAAATGATTGAAGTAAAGTAAAAACACTTTTGTTATTTTTTCAAATCACTCAATCATACTTGGAAGAAGTACCTATGTTATGGGTGTACACCATTTAATTAGAATCAACCATTTCAGGAAGGACCATACGTGTTAATAAAGGAAAACTCCGAAGTGGAACTTACTTGCGATATATCAACATTTGACAAATGCAATGAAACAAAAGTTTTTGTTGATAATCCAAAACTGAGCACAGAAGTACTTGTCGATATGGTGATTTCTATATCGGAAGATGAGATCATCTTAAAATGTACAAAGATTCTTACTGGCGTAAGCATCCAGTGTGTGGTCATGAAAGGTGGTAATCTGAGGAATATGTCTCACGTGTGCTTTCGAGGAGCGAAGCGCACTGGTCTGAATTTAACTAAGAAAGATTTGCTTTTGGTTAAGTTTGCTATGGAATATCAGGTACAAGTATTTCTGTAGCACTTCTTCAGTTGATCATTTATACGCAGTTTGCATAGTTATGCAAATATTACAATGATACAAAAAGCTTTGCTTTCTTACATGCTTAGAAATTAGTAAGTATATAAACTTGTTTTTGGAGACTCCGCTCTCCTATAGAATAATATTTACATCTTAATATATATGTAACCAAAGTTATAAACTATCACCATGCAATATTTCATCAAAGTCCATGCAGTAGCTCTAGCTTCAACTTTTGTGTCAAAAATTATGTAACCAGCAACTATTTTCGCGTCAAAAATATTCAACATACAAAACCTTAGTCTTGGAAAACATTTGTTATTCGAGTTTAATAAAATTAAAAGTGGGAGGTGACCGCTCTCCTATCACTTTTAATTTTATTAAACTCAACAAAAAAAATGAGTGTGACTCATTTTCGCACGCACGCTTACTTATTGTGGTGACGTCACATTCCTGTAACTCTTTACTTAAAACGTCTGCATTTATGAAATTCAAAAATTCTTTCACTGTTACCTGATTTATTTGGCTATTCAATAAAAAGTGCAATGCATGCATGCAATGAACTTAT
The DNA here is from genome assembly GCA_905333125.1 of Pheosia tremula. Lineage (NCBI taxonomy): Eukaryota > Metazoa > Arthropoda > Insecta > Lepidoptera > Notodontidae > Pheosia > Pheosia tremula. The sequence continues at coordinate 2,552,889 of HG995405.1, read as the reverse complement.
TGAAAGATGTGCTTACAGGTAGACATGTTATTTGTTAACTACGTCAGAAACGCAGACACAATTAAAAAGATAAAACAGTATATTGGAAAAAGATGGAAAAGGCCCATCATCTTCGGAGGTATATGTACTCAAGAGGGGCTTTGCAACATCGATGACATTATTCAAGTAAGACTATTTTTTTTATTATTAGTACGCCTGTGCTCTTTATGTTTTGTTTATCGATCTAGATCAAGGTTTCTATGTGCTCTAAACGTTTTCAATTCGGACCCATGAACTTGAACTCATAATTAAAAAAATAATAAGGGTGACAAAAGGCGATGAATAAAAAAACCCAAAAACCCTTTGTTTCTTACACGTTTTTAAACTTGGAAAATTTTAGATGATGTTGGTTTTAATTGGTAGTTGTAAATAAATAAATCCATAACTTTGCAAGATTTTTTTTATTGATATGTATTCTTCTTTATTCTAAGCATGCAAACACTCCCTTGGTAGCTTTCATTCATACATTTGCCTGCGCTGCGTTGACTAGTTGGGGGTTTTAATTGTATAACAGCCTGACCGAAGACCAAAAAGTACACGTATATCTAAATTCTTAAAAATTTTGTTTTTGACACTAAACGGACAGAACCTATACAATAATAATTAAGAAAGTGTTGTTTAAATAACAGGAATGCGATGGAATACTATTTTCGCGTGAGTACTTAGCGTTTGAGGTGGAGACGTCACTCATGTATCGTATGGCTCGCATTCAAAAATGGATCGTCGGTAAATGTCTTCAGGTAACAATGTCATTTATAAAGAACACCTAAATTAAACGTATGTGCTGACGGAAAGATGTGCGGCAAAACCACTAATTCGATAACATTTGAAAATCAATCTTACTGACTTTAGGATACAGCTAAAATTGAATCTATTGCAGCCTATAATGCAGCCGTATTTAAAAGTAACTGAGTTTTCTTTTCGCCGCCACTTACCCGTCAGCTATACCAGTATCAGTATTATTTAGCTTTATAACCGATTTTGACTTTGTGGAGTGCCGTCTCTGTCACTCATACCTCAAGCCAATACTCTTTCTAATGCTAAATATGTCATATTTGCGGTTGATGCTGTCATTTATTATTAAGCACTCGAATGATGATATGGAAGATGCATCATACTGAAAAATAAACTCTATATAATATGTCATAACACGAATATAAAGAGTTTTTTGTTTCACCAGGCTGGAAAACCAATTTACATATCAGGCGGTGTTTTCCACCACGGCCTTGTACACGGCGTCATATGTGCTAAAGATATCTCCGACGTATCAAACTGTGTTCTCGATGGTGTCAGCGGCTTCGTTCTTAAGGAATGCCACGATACTGAAAATACTATTCTAGTGATCAATGAAATGAATGATATTTGCGCCGCAATGGAGCCGTACTCCAATGAAAAGAAAAACTTCCTAAGGATTTTAAGCGATGTTTGTACAAATTTTAAGTAAATTAGTGATACAACTTTCTTCTCTTTCACTTTCGTTAAATATTTGATTTAGTTAGACAAGGCAGATTTCAAGATTAGATTATTTATTGCTTTTTAGTTTTTTGAATACGGTTTTTATTTTTTTCATTTTCATATCTGTTACAGCCAGCATCTATATTTACAGATGAATATTCCTCTAAATGCAGCCGAGGCGTCCGCGATGTCGTGTGTCCTGGTTGCCAATCAGACTAATGCCCGGGTGATAGTGGTGCCAACGGTCACCGGTCGCACCGCCAGGATCCTCCTCGGGCTGCGGCCATCTTGCGTCGTCATTGGTGTAACTACAAGGCCCAGGTCCACAAGAATATTGCAAACCTGCCGAAGTATTGTTCCACTTTTGTATAAAGGTATTTATTATAATTCCACGTGTACCATTTCATTTTTTATTACATTATAGGCAAGTATTTGATCTCGATCTCACCTGATGGTAAGTGACGGTGAGATATACGATGCAGCATACTTGCCTAGAAGGTAACTGTTCACTCTCGACTTGTATATCTTACTGCTACGTAGCAAAAATTTACTAGTAGAGCAAAAATCCAGTTATCAAATACCATATACAATTTCTTATTAGATCAAGCCTTTGATACAGCTAAAAATATTCCCAAATTTATAAAGAAAATAGTTTTTTTGGTATTACTGTACATACTGTAGTCTGGGGTAAATACCTGTCTATCCAATGTGAAATTCGGTAGACCGATTTACCTTTTCGCAAATGTAATTTAGGCTCTCTGTAACATAAAATGGGTGTAGGTAGGTTTTCTATTTGTTTGTATTACAAGTACTTGTTTGAACTCTGCTTTGCCTTTTTTGGTGTTTGCCGTATGATTCTCTGGTGGGTCGGTAAAGCAAATCTGTTTTTGTTATAACGAAATTGGTTAAAATACACAAAAGATAACAATAAATTCTATAGCATTGGACCTTTTTTGCTGCCGTCGCAAAAAGGGGGATGTTACGTACTCTGCGCATTTTGCCTCGTCTCCTTGCTGCCCCTTGCCTTCTCTGACGCATTTTTAAAGTTACTAGTTATATTTTTTTACGCTTTTTCCGTAAGTCACGCATTTAAATTATGTGTTAATGCATTCAATTGAATGTACAAAATAGTCTGGAAAATGTTTGTTTTTTTAATATACTTTTCTACCTATTTTTTTTGTACACTAATAACGTCCTTAATACATAGCAACCGTATTGTCGTAATAGTTGTTAGATATCAATAACATTAGCTGTGCAGGCCGCCAGTACATCAAGTACAATAACCGACTTCAAAAAACAGGAGGAGGTTCTCAATTCGGTTGTATTTTTTTTATTTTTATTTTTTTTATTTTTTTTATTTATGTTTGTTACCTCAGATCTCCGTCATTTATGAACCGATTTCGAAAATTATTTTTTTATATGAAAGGATATGCTTACAGATTGGTCCCATTTTTTTCAAAAAATTGTTCTGATCATGGGATCCATGAGGAATTGAGAGGACTCCTCAAATTTTATAGGTAAACCTATAGCAATTTTGGTATTTTCATCAAGAAGTCAAGCATTTGCATTCAGAAAGTATCATTTGCTGAAGTGAAAGTGATGAAGAAGACCACAAATGGCCACCGGAACTTGTCAGTGATACGTATTTCACGGGTTGCGCCAAGATAATCTCGATTATGATCGTTAAGCGACAATGAAAAAGCAAATTTAAAGAAATGGTTCTGATGAATATGGTACCATCGAACTGATCTGATGATAAACCCAGGAGGAACCGGAACATTGTAATAAAACAATGTATCCAAGCCGTGTTTGGGCTTATTTAAATTGTTATGGGATGCACCTTGGCTATAAATAAAACTTTTTCGTGGATGTTCCGATTTGGATTATTCTTTTTTTTATAGAATAAGGTACACCCTTTTAAAATTCAGCCAGATTGATTCAATGGTTTTTGTTTTATCTTGATTTCTTTGAATTTATATCTCGCGATGATGATGATGTATTGGGTATACCTATTATCCAGTAAAATTATTGATATAAAAATCTTTTTAGTGACAAAGAATAGTAAATATATCCACTAAAAATGTAAAATAAAAAACTTTTTAACAAAATAAAAACCGTCTTCAAAAAACTAAAAAGCCATAAATAATCTAATCTTGAAATCTACCTTGTTTAACTAAATCAAATATTTAACTAATCTGAAGTCGGTGCCAAATAAACGACCGACGAAGAATAGCAAAAGTATACTCTAGTAACGAGATGCGCGGACCAATTTGTAGGTATAGTCTTTGGCGCAGACCGGCAATACTCGACTCAGTAGTTTTTTGGCACCGACTTCAGATTAGTTAAATATTTGATTTAGTTAAACAAGGTAGATTTCAAGATTAGATTATTTATGGCTTTTTAGTTTTTTGAAGACGGTTTTTATTTTGTTAAAAAGTTTTTACGTACCGTTTCCGTACGTAAGCGTCGTCCATCCCTCTCACACTACAGAATTTATAAATAAGTATGACAGTGACAGTATGTTTTGTCGCTGACTTAACGATTACATTAGGAGTTCCTGCTTACCCTACTGTTTTCATTCGTCGAGCAATGTGCTCCTGTATTTTTATAAAATAAAAACTTTTCTGGTGTTCAAGTCTAATCATAATGTTAAGAACTTAACCCTTAATAGCCTAGAGTTTCAATTTTGATACCAATCTTGTAAACCGAATGTTCACATTACTATTAGTTTTTTTTTATAGGTTGGCTGTACGTATTTTACTGTTGTATAATATTCTTTCCAACGAAATTAAAAAAAAATCAAATGTCATTATTATTAAACACAGTAACATTAAACACAGTAATATTAAAAATAAATCACTTTCGTAAATCAGGCTACTAAGGGTTAACGAACCTTTTTGATATTAGCTTGACTAATCTCCTTTTAAGGGTCTCCACAAAGAACATGGAACGAGACGGTCGAAGCTCGCATTCGCTTTGCTATTGAATATGCTGTGAAGAAGGGATGGGTCATATATCAGGACCAATACGTGACTCTCGAGAAAGGCACCGAAGAGAGTTGCTTCTGTGACACGGTTCGAGTATGGAAGGTCGCAATGTCAAAGAAGTTTAGTGTTGAGTGAGTGTCTTCAGCATTATAGCGACACGATTGACAGGGTTAGTAGTGACCCTACATTCTGTACCGAGGATACCCGGTTTCAAATACTGGTATAGGCAAACTTTGTGTGATACGCACTTATGTTTGTACCCAAGTCATGGATACTTACCTATTTACTCAATGGGATCGCCCCCAGTTCATTTTTCGATATCCATTTATATAAGCGTCACTTAGGGGCTTGGCGATATTTATTATGTTCTTTTTGTCTGAGAGAATTCTCGCATCTATATGATGGATGTTAAAGTTTATATTCGCGGTCCAGATTCATTCCTACCGAGAGTATAATATGATGCTTATTTCAGATGTCCATCGTATGATGAACTTCACGTTTGACTCTCCCTGAAAACAGAGTGGTTTGTATAAATTGAAATTTAATTAAAATATTAAAATAAAATTGTATTGTTTATTATTTACGTAGGTATTAAAATTTATTTTAATAATATAACTATATATCCCCACGAACTTTGTACCGGCCCAGTATCAAATTTATGAAAAAGTATCTATGCTATTCGCGTGTACTACACAAATAGGCTTGGGATTGTGTGCTTGAACACGATGTCTGTGACAATCCGTCTTTATTATTTCTTCGTCGGAGGTAATAAGATATATTTTTACAAGACAGACTTTAATATCAACCAGAACATATACCTACCTATAACCTATATATTTCTTCCGATCCAACATTTGAACGTCAAATAGAATATATTTTACTAAAATATCTCGAGTCGATCGAGAATTTCGCGGTGGCTCTTGATGTTGGTCCCCCGGGAGATGGCGTGCTCACGAATACAAAAGGTTTGCGCGTACAAGTACTGAGAATTTGCAAATTTTACCCCCACCGAGAATTACCATCAGTCGTGTACATTGGATCGCGATTCAAGGGGGACTAGATGTTTGTTAAAGGAGTTATGTTAGTTCACCGACTTGTTTAGAAGTTCAGACGTAATGTTGCCAACTAGCAAAGTGAAGACACTATTTCAAGGCATTTATTGTGGTGAATTTTACTACATACAAAAGGTTTTTCCTAGTAAATGGTCATAGCTTAGACTATAATGTTCTGAAAATCGTTTTTTTATATGTGTGCGTTAGTGCGTATATTACTTACGCATCTCTTGTTGCGCATGCCGTGTGCTGTTCTAATATTCTAACAAGTCTGTGATTAAATTTTGTTAATTGGGTATCTGAGAAAGATATTCTATCAAAAAATTATGTAAGATCCCGTTAAACTAAAGGGTGCTAATATATGAGCTGGAGCTCCTGATGTAATAGTACCTACCTAGCATCATCGAGAAAGCATGCTTTCACTATCGTATTTATATTATCTACATATAGTTTGAGCGGGATGGAAGATATCAGATACCGTATAGGTATTTAAAATAAAAAAATATGATTGAGCTACAGATATGAATGCAACCCTTATTAACCCTAACCGGTTCTTGAGCATTTAGATATGGGATCTCAGAAGCTTTTATTTATTAGATAGTAAGTACAGTTGAAATAATATGGTATTATTAAAATGCATCGCAAATGCGAACCAAACTGAAAACACCCGAAACATCCCAAAAAGGTGTATGCTAATCTATACCCTACAAGCCTTAGCCCACAATCGATTTTGAGCTTGACGTACATTTTCACACGCTTCTATACGTGAAAACATCTCCGTTCTATTTACACGTTTATCTTATTCGCCGACCTCGCGATCCCCTAATGGCTCCACCACAAATAAAACTCAGCTTTGTTTATCTAAGGGCGCTTTATTTATTTTTGCCGCCGTTGTTAGCTGGGGTAGTGATGGGACAGCCTGTAGGCGCTTATCCCGGATGTTGAACGTGAAAATGAATATTTTTTCTAAATAAGGACAAATAAATCCTAGAAAATGCAGTGACGTCACATGAAAGTAACATCACAGCCATACAAGAACACGCGTGCAACAGACATCTTTCTCTTTCTGATATCTTTCTCTGTTGCACACGTGCTTAGTTATGAGAGACAGAGTGTGAGACTTTTTGTTATTACCAAACTGTAAAAACAAACATCTTTGAAATTATGTGACATGTTTTAAACAATATTTCTCGGTAACTATGTCATAAAATAATTAAACAAGTATTAATTTTGATTTATTACAACAAATGTACAAATTAAATACATAAGAACAACGAGGGGTGAGGCCATTTGCATATCCATTTTATTTCATCGCATCTCATTTCGTAAAGAAAGAAGAAGAACAACAACGAGCTATGTATATTGAAATAAAACTTATTTTACTAAATAAAATCTGTGAGTCATAAAATCTGTAAAATATGTTTTATTTCAATGAGTAGTTTTCGCGTAAATATAAAAAAAAACAATATGAGCTACGTATATTTATTAGTAACTCAACAAGGATATACCACGATTATTAATAGGCACATGTTGAAGGGTCCCCAAACAAAATTGTGTAGGTAATTCTGCATTTTAGTGAGCCTTCATTTTATGTGACCACATTGTTTGATCTCCAGGTTCACTATCTACAGGTTGTTATTGCCTAAATTTACTCAGTGGAGTCGTATTTAATGTATCCCCGGATTAACATCTATGCGGCCATCACTACACACCATCTGTGGTACTTGTTTATCATTGGGCTTATCCGTGATCGCGTCACGCCCGCTCCTGCGATTCACCTGACTTTCGTATACATTCTATAATCCTCCGTATCGCGAGGTAAAGGGATTTGGATTTTGAAAATTGATTGTTACGTATAAACACTTGTTAATCATGGATCAGTGGCTTATTATCACGGACACATTATTTGTATATGAGGGCTTCTTTTTTAAAATAACTTTACGCTTCTTTTGTTTGAGTTTTGGTACATTTTATTACTAGCCAGTGCTTGCTGCTTTGGGGGTCTAGTTAAATAAAACTATGTTTCTAGAACCATGTCGGCACGATCGAGAGGCTTTCACCTTAGTACTCCAAGCTTATATAGGTTCTAAACAATGTTTGGAAGAGATAACGGGGCTTATCTGACACCACTCAGACTCGTAACTTTTTAAACATACGTCCGACAATAGTTTGCGAAAATAAGCGTTTGCAGAGGTCCCGTAAAACGATGGTCTCCCAAAAAAATGGAGTAGAATGACCAACTCTCGCTGAGCCGATGCAATATTGGTCAGGAGAAGAATAGAACATACGAGGCCTAACATATATGTATTGAGTCTGCGTACAATCAACACCCGTCCTTACCGTTAAAGTAGGCCCTTATCTAAAAACAGGTCTCAGACAAATAGAGACCGTCTGCGTTCGGCTTAAGATACCGTTCCAACCTTTCTTAGGCTCAAAGACTAGGTCGCTATTTAACATCTCAAAATCCGATCCTTAGCCCGTACACTTATTTAAGATTATACACGTCAAGTGTCTAGACCAGACTAGGTCAAACAGTTAGGTCTAAGCGATGATGTATGGCCTCTACTCTGTGTTATTAGTGAGGCTTATCGAGCGAGGTCTATTGCAGTAGTGAAACACATGAGAATATTTTCGTTTGGACGACACAGGTACACGTTCATTGTTAGCCCTAGCGTTAGAACTAAGTATTGCCATGCGAAAATAAACTCAACGAGTAAAGCCCTTTATAGTAAATGCTTTCTACACCCAATGCTGTTTTAGGTTGGTAAAGTAAGGTAAGCAGGTACTCATGGATGATTATATAACAGTAATGTAGGTACTTATATGTTAAATCCGCGATGACGAAATTCAAAGAGGAATACTTACAAATGATGAGTGTCTTGTTTGTGTGTTGTGGCGTTGTAGCTCCAAAATGGACGAACTGATTTTAACGTTTACTTAGCAGCACGTCAAGTGCGAGCTAACTGTATACTTTATAGTCTTTATAGTCTACTGTATTTAGACATTTTGTTTGGAGAATTGAATAGCGCCTCTAGCGGACTGTATTTAAAACTTTCAATTCTCCATACAAAATGTCTAAATACGGTAGACTATAAAGTATATGGTTAGCATCGAGTACTCTCCCACTTGTCGTAAGGTGTCGAAGCAGTGTCTCCAACCCTCTTTGTCAAAATTACGGTGTTGCCTGGTCTCAAAATACGGTAGATGGTGGAAAATTACGGCAGACCAGTGTTTGCAGCTAAAATACCCATGCAGTGGGGATGCGTAACGTAAAAAAAAAAAAAAGGTCATTCTTCCGAACAGAAGTAGCAGAATGACCTTTTTTTTTACGTTGCGCATCCCTGCTCTTCCAAACTGAAACTAGTAATATTTTGCTAAATCAAGTGTTGTCATTATAGAAATAAGGACACGGACGAAATTACGGTAGAATGTGTCACCGTAATAACATGTCTACGGTAGGTGGTAGACCTAGAAAAATTACGGTAGATCTACCGTAATTACGGCATGGTTGGAGACACTGTGTCGAAGTGATGGTTCGTACCTAACTAATACTAGATTGACTGGCTATTATCATGGTACAGTACAATTTACCTAATCTATGGTACACTTTTAAATATTTAGTTGTGAGAGTAGTTTGTGACTAGCGTATCTAATACATCAATAAAATACACATCGCAGTTTTATTTATTTTCCATAGGTATTTATTAACAATGTTATTCCAAATTGCAGCGGCACGTTGGGTTATTTGTCTGGATACGACAAAGAGGATTACAGTGGCATTGTTCTAGTGATACGCGAAAGTGTTCAATTATTTGAATGTGGCACTATTGATTGGCGGGATCGGAATTACTTTTTCATTCAATTGGTTTGTTCACTGATCGCTGAAGGTCTGTTACGGTGTTTAATCAAAAACGTAGATTTAAATTATAGATATTGGAGCGACATGCGACTGAAAATTGATTTTAAAAAAAATAAAAAAAACCACCGATGAATCGATTTCAAAGCGGCTTGTTTTGTATAGTCACACAAAAAACGCGTACATATTGAAATTGAATTGACTTAACGTACGAATTTTGTGTTCATCATTGTATATTCTGTATAGGTTTCTATATTTTTGTTAATAATTCCAATCCAGGTATAAGAAAAGACAGCATTTACATTTTTTTATAACCACAAAAACCATTTAGATTAGATTAGATTAGCATTTGCCTATTAAAAACATGATAAACCATTCCCAATTCACACAATAATTTTATAAACAAGTCCAGCGTTCAGCGCTGTACGTATCTGGAATTTTAAATTCTCACTCAAACGTACCTTGGCTTTTGAGAGTTGCAATTCATGAAGCGATTGAAAGCCTCACGGATAGTTCGGGTGACGGAATGACGCAGTGATTGGCATCAAAGGGCTGTCACCACTGGTCTACCTACGAGGCAATTTGCAATGCTCTCTGATGTGCTCAAATTGAATTTAAATAAGCTCACCCTCACATATACTCAACGCTTCACACTGATGATGTGATGAATGGTGAATGCCGCCGAACTTGCCAAATCGTGAATCTTATGAGGTAAACAATAAGGGTCAGTGAATACCGACCGAGTAGCGTACATAAATTTAGGCACCGAAACAAAATGTGATTTGGTATCATACAACCAATCCAATACCGACCAAATCTGTCATTACATTTCAATTTTGAAAAAAATCCTCGGATTTAGAGCTCCAACGTTACATACAAACGGTTACATTGAAGATCACCGGCTTAACGTTAAATTGGATGCTGTGAATACCTCTCGCGTAAATTGGCCTGCACCTAGCCGCTTTGACATTGCGCTAGCGTCCGTCCAGCGCTTGAAGCGACTGTAATTGCATCCGTTACATCGATGTGCTACGGACGTAGCGCTTCATAGCACTTCGTAGCGTGCGTAGTAGATACCAGCTGATCTTTGCGGAAAATATATTGTTACAAAATTATTAGCCTCAGATGATATTGGAGAGAATATGAAGTTGTTAAATCAATGTTACAAATAAGTTACAGTCCGTCTACCTTGAATGAATTCAAAATACGCCAAAAAAAATTAATTGTCACCTACAGTCACAAATGATACCATCAAGTAATAAGGGAACAAAAAACAGAGATAAGGAGAAATAAAAACACCCGTAATAAAAGTATATAGGGGATAGAACTGTCGGCGGTGTTGCCGAGATGGGCGGCTAAATCGTAATGTTTACAAGTTAAATGAGACGGCGCCGCTAGAAGTTATAATAAGGACTCACCTTTTTGTATTTCATTCGCGAATATTATGAGCCATTTGTTCGGTGTCAGAGTTTTTGTCAGGGTTTCTTGGTAACATTACAAAAAAAATACAACCGAATTGAGAAACTCCTACTCTTTGAAGTCGGTTAAAAATAGGTACAGCGCCCTTAGTATGCGGTTTGAACGAATCGATCGAGAATGAGAGTTCCATTCATTTACCACTAAAGATGCACGTTTCCGCTGGGATGCTGCTGTGAAATCTATGTAGTAATTCTATAACTCAATTCGTTGCTTGTTGCTGTTAAAACTTGTACCAATTCATTGAAATAAAACGAATTTTAAGGATTTTATTGAGTTTATTTTGTGTATTTACGATTCCGACGTTCACACCTCAGTCCACCCGTGACCATGGTTGCTGTAAACAGCCGAAACGGCGGGCACGTAAAAACATAAAATAAACGCGACAAAATCCTTAAAAATATTCGCATAAGTATTAGAAATCAAAAAAATCAGTCTCTAAATTTTTGACCACATAACACCGACTTTTCTGCAAATACTATGAAGCTAATTATGGGTTGGCATTATTATAAAAAATGGTAATAAAGAATTCATACTCCGAGTAAGAAATATTTTTTTCTACATTTAACCTCTACAATGTTAGTCTAAGTCTTTCAAATATTAAACGCGAGACTAAATTACTAAAGATGTACGAGAAATTATTTCTAGCCCAATTACAAACGTGCTTTACCTAATTTCCCAGTTGGTTTTCATAACCGTCTCTCAAATATTCTTCATCAAATAAGTCTGTGCTCGCAGACAATTGGACTTGAAACTGAGATTAATTTTAATCTCAGCTCATTTTGTAGAGACGTGGATGGTGCCCTCTCGACTTCTTTATAGGAATCGTTTTTATTCTTAAACTATGTAGAGTATGACCCAGTAAGTTACACGGATCACCTTGACCTATATAATAAGTGTGTAAGTGTTTATTTTTAACTTGATTCAGTTGCAGATTGGCCGTGCGCTCAATACAGGATGTAATTTTTTTAAATGTCGAATAATTTGATCTATTGCTTTTGGAATGTTATCTTTATAGCCTACTTACTGTTGGCTCTGTTATTTTTTTGTACACTATTATTGTTACACATTATATATTGGCCATTCATAAGTTACTAATATTTTTGTGATGATTTTCATAGATAAGTTACCAGGTCATACTGATTCGCTAAAGAACCGTGTCATATACTTTTTAAGTATTCGTTTTCAAAAGATATTGATCGTCAAAGGCTTTGGCGATCGTTCTGTAAATAAAATAGAGACTAATTTCGCGGTTCCTGGCGCCATTAGAAAACTAAAAAACAAATATAATTTTGACTATTTAATCGTCATCTTTGTACGTGTATTTTTTTTATGAAACAAAATTATTATGATTATGCTCATTCGTAGCCCAGCCGTCCTGAAGATTCTTCATTTAGAGACGAAACTTCGCTTCGTTTCGCGGAGAATTGCATTTTATTTAGAGTCTCGTCACTCCTTATGGATAGTTTCTTGACTAACATCATAGAGAAGTTCGGTGTTACTGGCTTCTTTAATTATCGATCAACTTGTTTGGTTTGTAATTGGAAAAGTTGATCGGCCGGGGGTCATTGGTGGGATCCTCTTCCCCCATTTGTTTAATGGTTTTTTTATTTTTTTATTACATTACAGGAAAGTATTTGATCTCGATCTCACCTGATGGTAAGTGACGATGAGATCTACGATGGAGCATACTTGCCTAGAAGGTACCTGTTCACTCTCGATTTGAAAACACCCAGATTGTTGCATTTGATTTCCGCCAAGTATCGCCTAGTTCTATCAATTATATGAAACGAAACAAAATTGTATCCAAATAATATTTGGCAACTCAGTCGCTCATAAACGTGTTAAGTATCGGCTGGCTCAGGTAGCGTTCGGCTCTAGTGGGCAGTCGGCCCTCGAGCCGCGCCGCCGCGGCGATAGGGCACACTCCCTGTGTGGACGAAACCACTCCAGTGCCCCCTTATTATCCTCTTTTGTCCCTTTACCTTTTAGCACCTTAGACAGATGACGCGCTGAAATGCCAGCAGTAAGTACTGAGCTTAGGTTCAAAAACAAAATGTAGGCAAGAGTGTTGTGTAAGAAAAGGATGTCTGTGGTGTACTCTTAAGTGATGCCAATTTATCTTGAGTGCATTTTTGAGACGTCTTTGTCAATTATAATTACAACTCAATACGAGTATCGCTCTCCATTATTATAATTCGCTCACAGAGCTAAGATTCGTTTATAAATACCAGACTGCTTCACGTGAATGCAGCTGGGAATTTATGGACAGATCTTTATAAACAAATCTTAAGAGTAACAATAAGACAGGTACACCTATTCTGTACAAGTAGGTCGCGGGCATTAAAACATAAAAATACCTAGGCATTGAACAAGAAATATTTTTTCGGATTTTAACGTGCATATTTAAAAAAAAGCTCGATAAAATCCAAAAAATTAGTTGCATTTCAAATATAAGAAATCAATACCTAAGCACTACAATCCGCCAATGCGCTTTTGTGTGTAGTCGCAGGTCACTATAGTAGGTTTATACCCTTACCTTAGCAGTGTGCTATTGGTAGCTTTTTAAGAATTAAAAAAATTATAAAAAAAAACTTATTTATAACTAACAAAAATGAAATCAAGAATTAAGAAACCAAAAACAACGAAAAAAAAACACTAGCTTAAAAATAAAATCTATGATACAGAAGTGTCTGGAGCGGCATAGACAATTCTCATGGTGTTTGTGAAGCCGGCGCCATGTCTCCAACCAGAAATTATCACGATGGGGTCACCGACCCTAATGAAGCCATTGTCCATGGCCCATTTGGTGGAGAAGTTCACGCGTTTTTCGAGGTCAGTCTGCCAATCGGTGTCGGGTACATCTGTAAAAGTAATTTATTGCGTGCTAGACTACGGGGGCACTTACAAATTGTGGTTTTTTTAACTCATTAATATAATAAACCAAAAAATAGCATTACAATGTCCTACAATATTCTAAATATATAAATAGTAAATCCCAGTGGTGCGAGCTGGGGTTTGAACCCGCGTCCCTTGTTTCCAAGGCAAACGCGCCATGTACTAAATAATATCTACTGCCAGGTAGTAGTTTTGTATGATTCGAATTTAAATTTGTGATTATGAATGACACACATCGCCATGATACACGAATAAATTAATAATTCCTTGTAAAGCCAAGGCATTGGTGGCTTGAAATCGTGCGTGCCTTATGTTTGTACAAAATTATTGGTGTATGAAAAACTTATTCAGATATTCCTTAAATTTTGAATACTGCACTCCAGCGATTCCCAAACTATTGAGGGCAAGAGCCCCCTTTCCAAAATGACCTGATATCTCAGACCCCAATAGCCCAATCACTTTGAAAATCCTATCTCTAGTTTTCTTCCTATTGATACAAAATAATTACAAAATCATAATTTAATCAGGTACGAACTTGTGCTTCAATATAATAAGAACTTGTTAATTAATAGGGGTCAATTTTTAGACCTAGTCGACCCTTGGGTAGCAGACATCGACCCCAAGGGGTCGATATCGACCACTTTAGGAATCCCTGCTTGTAGGCTATCACAACTTTAATGCAAGAATATAATCACCTTCATAAATAATAGGTATGATCCCGCGCCACAGATGCAGTTGTCTGGCAATATGCGCGTATCTGGTGACCGCCAGGATCGGACATCTAGGTCTATACTTAGCGACGATCTGCGCAGACTTGCCCGTCGTTGACACTACCACTATGGCAGCTGCTATAGCTCTCTGAGCAGCCAGGACGCCAGCCATCGCCGCGCCTGTTACTTGGTCACATGGAATTGGAGTCTAATGAAAAGAAAAAAGGTTTTTTTATTTATAACTAAGGTAATATATTTTCTAAAGAATACCTTGTATAGGGTGACATAGTTAGAGGTGGTAAACTTCAAGTTGATTCAGTATAGAAGAAGATGACCCTTTTTAATATTATCACTTGCTAACATGTCTGAGAGAACCCTTCGAAAGACGTGTGAAGTCCGCCAACCTGCACGGCCTGCGTGGTGGACTATGGCCTAATCCCCCTCGCATTGAAGGGAGGCTCGTGCCCAACAATATGATATTAAAAGGGCTGGTATTATTATTATATAGCTGGTATTATAATTTTGAATTTAGTGCTTCCACTATCCAAGAATCTATTCATCTTACCTTTTTTTTAATGGGATTAGGCCCGCCGCACACCCCACCACTGCTACTCCGGTAAGCCAGGATCCACAGTGGTGTCCAATGATGACACCGAGGTTTGACCCTCAGCGAGTCCTGGGATAAAGTTAATTGTCTACGAACCCGCACGAATTTAATCGAAAGATAAAAATAGGAGGAGTTGGATGAAAAATATCTACTTCCCTCAGTTGCAAAGCGGGAGACAAAAAAGATCTGGTAGACCAATTTACACAGAAGCAAGACTCTTACAGCTGGACTAAGTCCTGGTCATCTAACCTTGTCGATAAAATCATGAAACAGTTGCCTGGACCAAACACAAGCTTCAGCCTCCTTGCACGAGTTGGCCAGGCACGCGACAGTATCCACCGGGTAAAGTCCGACGGCTGTCTCTGGACAGAGCACCAGGGCATCAGCGCCGTCGATGATGCAATTCGCGATGTCAAGCAGTTCAGCTCTTAGAGGTATTTTCTTATAACGCATGCTACTCAACAGGTGTGCGCTTATACAGATTGGTACGTTTGCCTACAAAATTTTAAGTACGATTATTATAATGAGAGGAGTAGAGTATGTTTATGAAGTCATATTCTAATATCAATTGAATATCTATCAGATATCAGAATTATTATTATTAAATATCAGAAAGGGTATATACCAACATTTAAACCAGCGCTGCTTTAGCGCGTAAGCAATCATTATTTGAAGTCTGAATATTACAATGAAAAAAAATTACACATTACTATTATTTTCTAAATCGACATTTCCAAATTCTTACTTTACATAATGGTTACAAATGCATTAAACATTTTAGTTGACTTATTATACCCTTTTTGATTTGAGAAAATAAATACCGGAGAACCCATTACTTTTGGGTATACGATACTTTTCATCGCGGGAAATAAAAGGACTCCCCGGTATAGTAAATAAATCAGTATCCACTTGAACTAAGTTCCAGGAACAGTCTTGTATAAAATGTTACTTACACGATTAGCTCTTGCAATCATATTCTTTTGCGCTATCACCAGCTTTTTAGGTGTCATATCAGATCCCAATTCTTGGCGAGTTATCATTACTCCGTTCGCTGTCTAATTAACATTATATTATATCTCTAATTAATATCACGCCGAAAGAGTTAGGTTGAGAGCTCACGGCCGAATTCTCAAATTAAGCAAAAGCAGTGATAGCCAAGATGGCCTGGAAACAAAGTTCAAACCTCGGCTCGCACCTTAGAATTTTTAAATGTATATCTTATTTTGCATAATAATTATCACTTGCTGTATAGTGAAGACAAACATCGTGAGGAAACCTGAACGTCTGTTGAATTTCGTGTGAAGTTCACCAAACCAGGCTGTGCTAGCGTAGTAGACTATGGTATATAAATCCTGCTCATATTGAGAATACGCGTGGCTGGTATAATAGCAATACGCTCGCGCTATATTATATTGGGACAAAATACCATCAGCAAATTGTAAAATCACTACAGTACACCTCTGCCTACTCCTTCGGGGATCACATCGCGTGATGGTGCTACTCACTGTGTTTAAGCCCAACTTCAATGTTTGAGTTGTTTTTATCATGCATTTGTATGGAATGCAAAAATTTTGCAGCCCTCAAAGCGGTTCGAACTCAAATATCTTCAAAAGTAATGCCATGAGTATATTACTTACGATATTATATTGTTTGTAATCTCACACTTGCTTTGTCGATTGACACATTTTTCATCACTCCCGGCAAAACAAGTTTTTTTTTAAATGGTGAACTGATATGCTATCGAGGTCCGATCCTCTTTGAGTTGCATTTGAATATTAGGAGAGACAAAATGTAGTTTTAAATTCAACTTACTGCAAGAATATCATCATAATTACGGAATCCTTCATTACTTTGTACGTTAGCTACAATACCTATCTTCTTTCCCTTTTCACCTAATAAAGATCGCAGCTCGATTACTGAATTTGCTGAGTTAACAAAAGTTGCAATGACAATGTCAACCTGAAATCATCGAAACGAATTAACTTTGGAACCTGAATTCTGTTTAAGACTGATTTTATCGATTGTTTGGTTCGTTCAAAGTCGCACAGTTCTGTGACATCAGTGATTTTAATTTTTATTGGCAGAAAATCTGATTGGGAAAATGTGTAAGCAACTTCTAAGCCAAAGTGCGGTCGGTGCTCACATGGATTGGCAACAAATATTACTAAGTTGGTTTGCTCAAAAAGACCCCTGACCAGGGACACTGTGTGTGGTAATGATAGTGGACGTAGGTCTATGAGAATCTTTGTTATTAGCCATTTCTGGACACCACCACGGAACTACGAAGCACTACGCACTTATAAATTAGTTATCTTATCATTCCCTTACCTGATTGCGTATTGCCATATCAATGTCAAGTTTATCTTTTTCTGTATAGTCGGGCATATCAAAAACCACATTTGGTACGAATACATCCTTATATGACCCTAGAAAACCACCCCTTTCGATTTTGCATGTAAGTGTGGAACTGGAAATTACGTCGACTTGCAAGGATATTGTTTCATTGTCCAATAGAACGATATCTCCTTTCTTCATTTGGTCAGCGAAGTACATAAAATCGACATAGACTGTGTATGTTGAACATCTGTCCCTGTAAGTCTCATCTGTCGTTAACCGCAAAATTTCACCGGCTTTGAGTTCTACTGATTCATTGAAACTCTGAAAGTTTAGAACGCCGGAAACTTAAGTAGTTCATACTAAAACAACAATTCATATTAAGTAAACAGATCTTACATTATAATGATAGATAGACCTACTGCAAGAACAAACTAAATCATCCATATACCTTTCTAGGTAAACTCATAAAATTTCTCTGCCACATATTAACAAATCATAAAACTGACTGTTGTACGTCCTTAATGAGGTCCAGACGTAAGTCCAAAATACTTTGGCAGATTTGGTTTTCAGAATATCCGCCCTCACAAAGAACACACAATAACAAAAATATAATATCCATACTTCTGCAATACGTCCTGTTCTAATCTTCCTCCCAGTCAAACGAACCGCAATCGCCAATGGGTAGCTCTTGCCCATTGTCACACTAAAGTTCTTAGCGGCCTGTCTTAACATCTTAATAGTCTCAATGTGCTCATCTCTAGAGCCAAAGGATAGATTCAGTAGTGCAATATTCATTCCGGCCGCCATCATCTGCTCCATCACCTCAATGTCGTACGTGGATTTCCCTGTCTCAGGATTAGGATTTACATTAGAGGCCTCCGTTATTTGGATGCATGTGTCAGAAGCTAGCACACATCAGATTAGTAATAAGAAAGCTAAAACCAAATTGGTGTTACAGGCGACCGCGGCCTCATAAAATTCCTCACCTTGCCTGGTGGTGGGTCTCAATGGGTCAACCACATTTATTTTAGCCAAATACGTTCGTTCATATTAGGTCAGATGTCATGGTATATTTGGTGAAATTATTAACATCCCGATCGAATGAGATACTGTTTCTACCATGCATTTCACAACAGCGACCCTAATGGAAACTTAGAGCTTTACTGATAATATAATAAAAATATTCCACGACTATGCATTGGCATTCTGTTCATTTGATCTCATGCTCAACCCATAATAGTGTACTAATGCAATCAAGTCCTGTATCCAATCATACGACAATATAAATCACGTAAAGTTTTATCATATTTACAGAATTCAGGTTATTCGAGGATTACCCATTGTAGCAATAATTCCAGTGAGTCGCTGACACGCTGCTGGTGCCTTAATATCCAGATTGAGGACATGGTCTAAAGGCGTGTACGCATGTGATGCAGCTAACTGCTGCCCTGGCAACTGCATTGCGTCATACTTGAAAAACAAATTGAACCAGATTCAGAATATATTATAGCAGTACTTAAAAATCGCCAAAAATGTGAAAAAATAATATGCTCAGATTATCACTAATAAACTAATGTTTGGGTGGATGGATGGATGGATGTTTGTTACTCAATCACGCCAGAACGGCTGAACGGATCTGGATGAAATTTGGCACAAAGATAGATTATAGTCTGGAATAGCACATATGCTACTTTTTATCCCGGGTAAAAGGACATATTTTTTTCTCGCGGTTAACACCGCGGGGCGCAGCTAATTTCGAATAAGTATTTACTATTTGGATAAGAAAACTGATTGTGATGTGCGAAAGTCTCTAGAGGTGACCAGTAACGGATATTTACCCCCAAAAAACTGTTTGATTTACCAGCTTAGACGAAGAAATTATTTATATTTAAAATTATTTCTTCGCCTGAGTTTACCAGTGACGTGGTTTCCTATAGCGTACAGATAAACTTAACTACTTACTTCTCCAAGTTTTTTATCAAACTGAGTCGGCCAAACCATAGTTAGGTACTATTTATTAAAAATATCTTAAAAATTAACTAAAAAAAATAACACAATCTTTAAATCTACCATAGAACATCAAAATGACAGAGAAGAAAATATCTTTTTTTTTCATTTTTTTATTAATAGTTAATGAAATAGGTTATTGAAAGCCGTTTTTATGTCAACAATTTTTTTTGGGGTTTATGAGAAGAGCTATTCAGGCTCGCGGCAAGTGAGAGGCAGTGAGGACCAGTGCCCCGGAGACACAGGGTACTCTAAATATGTTTTTTTTTTTTTATTACATTATAGGCAAGTATTTGATCTCGATCTCACCTGATGGTAAGTGACGATGAGATCTACGATGGAGCATACTTGCCTAGGTAGGAAGGCGGCAGTAGATAGAGACGCTACATTCACTAGGCACATGCAGCGCAGCTGATCTGACCCGCCATCCATGAATGGGAGCACCGAACATCATGCCGGAACACGGCTAGGCCGCTTGGCGACATGGCTTTGTTCAGTGGGTGGTGACTAGCCACGGCCGAAGCCTACCACCAGTAGGATAATAAATATGAATAAATATGAATCCACCAGCAAGATGTAGTCCGTAATGAGATCGTAGGTATATCTATTCCACATGATGTGAAATTATCATTGAACTATATTAAATATAACTACTACTACTATAGTATATAAGGTTTGACAAATATTGTGTAAAATAATGTAAGCGGTTGACAAGATTGTGAGTGACAGGGTTGCTAGATGTAATTTTCTATTTAAACCCAAATTCAAAATATATTTTTTTTCCAAAACGATACAATTGGCTAAGTTTTACTTTAAAGCGAGGTAGAAATTTCTCAACAGAACTTTTATTAAGTTTAGGCGTCATATATTATTATAACAGCCTCAACATTATAAAAGTCCTGATTGTTGAATTTATTCATGGTATTACCTATAAAGTTGTGGCAGGCATGAGATTATAGCGTACCTTCATTATGTAAAAAGATATATGCTTATAATATTTATCTTTAATTATTGTGGTAACTGGCTGAAGCGACTCGCATTTTCAGCAGAAGAGGCGCTAATATTATAGTGGCGGCGTCGGCAGGAATGCGGCTTAAGGATTTGAATCCATTCCATGCGTAGCGATAGACACGAAGTTCCTCTCTAAATAGACGTACAATATTCAGTAGCTAGATACCTATTTAAAGATATTAATTCTTAACCCAAATATAGGATGCCCATGTACCTAGTAACAAAGTTTTTTCTTAACAGAAATATAAGATGCCCATGTAGCGACCAACTGTGGATAAGTATCCTTGGATACCTCAAACGTTAATCGTGTCTACTAAGTATGATCGACGTCTGAAACTATTCAGTAGGTATATGATTTGAAAGATTTGAATACTCTATCCAACCGGGATAAGATACTCAAATGCAGCTCAAATTGGAGTGTCGCCATACAACAACATAAGATATTGACGCGTCAGACAGTAAAGTAGAACTTAAAATGTAAGTAGCGTCTGAATATTGTTACGATGCGTAAAAGAGGTGTCGATAACTCGTGAAATAGTCATCGAAGCTTCTGGAAACAAAAACGCATTATCGGGTCCATGGTATCCTATCGATCTGTGAAGAAAGATCTAGAATCGCCAATAATGTTGCAACCGGCATTCGGAATATACCTCGTATTATTTTTATTAAAATTATTAGTAAACAAAAGGCGAGGACAATAGGATTCCCGGAACTAGGAGTTCTCAGAATAATACCGATTTCACGAATGCAGCTACACTACACACACTACGCTACACTAGAACATTCTAGCCCCTCCTTATTACCGTGTTAATAAGGTTCATTTTCCTTATGGAACATTTCTGTTTAGTGGGTGTTTATCCACAGCCTTTCTGGAAAGATCCACCCTCGCTATTTTCAGATTATAAAAAGTGTACAGGACGACGCGACGACACAGTTTCTATTCGAAAGCGATAGTGAACACATCTCACGGAAGCAAACTAAGAAGACTATACCGGCGACTGTAGCGAACACTGTGGACAACTGTGTTGCAAAGTGATTTGGACTTTTGTGATTGGAGTGTTGAACTAATTAGTGTTCTGGTGTGTACTATTTTTGCCTTGTGTATGGAGAGAGATTAAATTTTTTTATTTATTTTTTTATTACATTATAGGCAAGTATTTGATCTCGATCTCACCTGATGGTAAGTGATGATGAGATCTACGACGGAGTATACTTGCCTAGGTAGGAAGGCGGCAGTAGATCGAGACGCTACACTCACCAGGCACATCGATCACGATCCGACCCGCCATCCATGAATGGCAACACCGAACATCATGCCGGAACACGGCTAGACCGCTTGGCGACATGGCTTTGTTCAGTGGGTGGTGACCAACCACGGCCGAAGCCCACCACCAGTAGTTAAATTCCTTTTCTCGAGAATCGACATTTAATTACCCCAGCACGTGACAATATTTTCCCGTAAGAGCAATAATTATATCGCTCCACTTTAACACTGGACGTGTGTCCTCCGAGTCGAGCTTTATATATTTTTTGTATGGCTCGCGTGTATCGAGCGGGTGCCTAATGAGGCGCCTTACGATACATTCATTACTTCTCGCCGCGAACACGGCTTCGTTAGTCAGCACTATGTACCTACACCACCCGTAATTATACATATCTACGCGCAAATGAGTTTTATTCGTATGTCTATGGTAGTGTTCTATTCTCTTTGCCTTTGCTTCTTTGCTCTTTGGGAAGACCTGCATAATGAGAAAATATCTGGACTTAATTCAATGAAATTTGTCGAGGTCATATCATACAACAAAATCAACATTATAACTACAGACCAGCCGCAAACTGGCTTTCGAAATTGGGAAGATACGCGCCAGCTATGTCTATGGCAGTGTTCTATTGTCTCTGCGAAGGAAAACAGACACCACCGGGAAGACCTGCATAATGAGAAAATATCTGGACTTAATTCAATGAAATTTGTCGAGGTCATATCATACAACAAAATCAAGATCATTACCACTGACCAGCCGCAAACTGGCTATTAAAATTGGCAAGAGACGCGCCAGTAAATGTATACCATTTTCGATAAACAATCGCTCAGTCAAAACAGAACTCCGAATACTCGTATAATGGAAATATTAAATAGCGAGCACGTAAAATATAAAACGCGGCATGTAATGGAAACATACAAATGGAATACAAGTAAAAATAAATAACGTTTGCACTTGTTACTAGGTTTTAGTTTACCAACCGTTATTATTATATTTACCCTCTTCTAATCTATTTATAAAACTTATTTAGATCGATCTTTGTGATACGTATCACAGTGCCATCATGACAAACAGAATTACAATTTATTTAGTCTAGACATACAGATTAGTCGTCAATATTTGGCAATACATTATTGCTGAATAATGTGTAAGTAAAGATATATTCGAGCTGAATCAAAATTATATTTGATTTAGATTTAGATTTAGACTTTGATTCTACTATTATGCCTGTGGTTCTTGAGCTATATGATCTAAACCAGCCTTTCCCAAAGTGGGCGATAACGCCCCCTTGTGGGCGCTGCAGGCCTAAATGGTCACTAATAGACCCAAAAAAATGGGAGCGTTGTGTAGACGCGTACAATAATTAATTTAATTTGAAGTTATAGTGGTTTTTAAGTAGGTGCAAAAATAGGGGCGCTAAAAAATTATTCATTCTCAAAGTCGGCAGTAGACAAAATAAGTTTGGGAGCCCCTGATCTAAACAGACAGACAAAACCTATCATACATATTATAACAAACTTTATTGCAGAAGTTCCACATTCGCTTCCTAATGCTAAGAGTCAAATAATAAACAACCATTTTTGATATACAGGTCTCCCCATTACGTACTAAATTTACTATATAACGTCTAAGTATCTACATAGCAATTATAAGCACAAAAGACAGTTACTGTAGCACTATTCTGGCAGAAATGAGACCAACTCTACTTTACTTTGGTCCTTTACAAAAGGCCACGGAGACGAAAAAAAATGACAATTAGTGTTCTACAAAACGTTCTGACTAATTAACTTGATCGAGTTCTTTCATTCGAGAAGTTTCCTTGCATTTTTTATGTCTGCCTCTGCTTGGGCAAAACTAACGGATTGAATAAAATTGTAACTTGGTTAATTTACATTTGCTTTTTTTTTTGAGACCATTATTTTACGAGAAGTCATTCTTTGGGCTATATCATATTTAAAACCTATATGAACCAGCATCGCCAATACTTGATCATTATCACCATTATTTATGATCAGGACATGATCCATTCCAGGTCAAATGTATTTGTAATAATGCCATTTATTATTAAGCCTATGGTGATTACTCTACCCACATAAGTGTAGTGTATAATGGCATCCCTACATGGGCGAGTCATATTTCAACACGGAACCTTTCTTTACCTAAATACAGACCGCTCAAATTTAAATATGTGCGATGTATGTGCGTTTTATTTCTAACATGACCAACGTGCCTATATTTATTCTCATAAACATATACCTATCAATGAGAACATAGATCCTAATGCAATTGAGTTGCCTTTAATTTACTAATATCGGAAGATCGTAAACAATTTCTCCAATATAAATTCCGCGCCTCAATCGGTATCTGTTTGAAAGAATGCAATACGAATCTTTTATCTTTGTCTATAAATCAGTTCAGGCATTAGGACTGTCGAAAATGAGACCGTCAAATGCCGCTGAAAACAAAAGACGCGTTCGTTTTTCTTTTGTTTTACCATACAAGTTCATCGGAAAATAATTAAGTACGATTTTCAGCATCAGCTGATCGGTTGTCTTAGAACCACTGACCTCATATACCGGTATATATAGAGGTAAATACTTGGAACTCTTGGGACGACAGAGCAGCTGATGCTGTGGAAACAAAATGCCGATGCATTCGAACTTGACGTACTAGAGACTAATGTTGCGTTTTCAACTTTTGCACCAACATTAATAAATGTGTGCTGGGTTAAATTATGAGTTCGTGGAATTACTTGACTTAGTATTTTACCCATGTACGTAGCCTTACCGAACTAGATGTCACTGTTTGCAATTTAGAAGTGGTGTTATATTTTATATAGGTGATTTTGATTTGTTCATTAAAGCTTATTTATCGTTCATACCTAGCTTCACACGAAGTTTAATTTTTACCTAGAAACCTAGTGGCAGAATTTTGGACTCAACTACCATTCTGATTCATCCCTATACAAACAGTTGAGGTAATGTTGTTATTGTTTCGGTTATCTACGCTGGGAAAATTGAATTTGTCCACAATCCGCCGGATCGCAATGAGGATAGGGTATACGACCCAGAAGCGTTTTGTTTTCCAATACAGTTTTAGTTCGTTCCGATTGGTATAGGCGGATTTATTTGTTTTGTTTTGTTTCACTGGTTGTAACTAAAATATATCTGTATTGTAATACACGGACCTTTTAATGGAATAATCCTTGAATTCTTATACCTGTTTGGTATTCAATGAACGCAACATAAAACTCGTATATAAAACCTTTTAGCACCACAAAAAAAAAAATAGTTTTAGGGCTTGTTTGGTCATCGTTGTTGGATCATACTTCAGTGAACTGTATTCTAGATATTTGCATTTATAGTCACATACATGCAGGATGGTTCACGCGTGATGTGTACTTGCATAATCATTAAAATGTAACTGGTTTTGTGCATGTAGGGCAGTGCTGGGCCGAACCTATTTTTAGGATGAAATGAGATCCGATAATAGCGCCCCTTTGATTGCCTCTAATATATACCAGTAAAGCGTGCAAGTATCGGAATTGGAAGATCTCTTAAAACACTTTCAGTCTTTGTTTAATGTTTGTTTTTGGGACTTGACTCCTGGAGCGGCTTTTCCTTTCGTCTAATGATAGAGCTGGCCCTGCATCGTGGATAGGTATAAGGTTGGGTAATTACAATTATTATTTAGGCGACACTAAAAAAGTATTTCAAGTGTTGCCCACAATCTTAGAAATGCAAGACCAAGACATTGGGTTATATTAATATTTAGAGTATTGTCTTCTGCAATTTCTTAGGTAGTTGCATTAACCTCCTATACCTGTCCAGCTGTTAGGTACACTTATCTTCCACAGACAGCTGATGCGCATCGGCGGTGTCTCAGCCACTCCGGGGACATGAACACTATTAAAAGTTCCGCTAACTCCGTGAGAGCGCCGACGCAACTAGTTTGTGTTACTAGAACTATCTCAACACCGCGGAGTCTTGAAGGTCCAATTCATCGATGGAAGTGTGTGCTGATAATAGAAGTTCGATAGTCTCAGGAGAAATATGACCTTTTTCATTGGAAAGTTCATATTTTAGCGCCCAACGCAATAACTCTATTTCTATAGCTGAGATTTTTTGTTCGGTAGCTTATGTGCTCCTGAAATGGTTGTAAATATGAGTTTTTGATTGGAAATTTCGTATTTCAGCCCCCAACGCGAAACCTATGTCTAGGTACCTGTCGCACAAAACTCCAAAATGGATTGACAGATTTCAATGTGTTGTTTTCTGTTTGATAGCCAAATAATGTTTTATAAAATCGGATGAGCGGTTCGTATAAATTATTATCACTATATTACACAAAAAGCACATCAACAATATGCATAGTAGTCTTCAACATTAGCTCTTTTCATAAAGGTTTAGAGCTCATTTTCATGTTTGTGCCTGAAAACAATTCTCAACGCGGTCCTGTCCTGCTGCCTCTTTTATAAGGGATAGTATACCACTTCACAAAAACAAAGAACTATTGGTAAGTTCTACAAATATGTTTCCTGGTACCATCGACTTTCTCGAAGATTCCGTTTTGATTTCGGCTACATATCAGGTGTACCCCAGAGGCTTCGTATCCTTAAATTTCCGATGAAAACAAAGAATCCGTGAACATCCCGATATCCAGCGAATGGAAATTTACATCCTAATTTCCCTGGTGTATACCCACTCAGACCATTCGTCAGGGTTATCAGAAGTCGAATGGGAAATCGATCTAAGTACGTACCTACTTATCTAGCTTTTATAAATTTAGATTATTCTTTTATTAAGGACCTTAAGAAGGTACCTAGTTACTTGATACCTTGCCATACAGGCAGTGTTTTTTTTTATACGTCAATACTTCAAAGAACTCTATCGTTATTAGCGACATTATCGGACAGTGCAATGATACAGTAATAATTTTTTTATTTTTTAAAATCTAAAGATGCTGTTTTACTTTTCATCAGAATCGGGCTCGAGAGTCCTGTATTTCCGCCATTCCAAATAGTTTTTAATAGGTTTCTTTTTAATAGGTACTTAGTAATTTGATAGGTTACATACCTATTAAATCTTATTTAAGTACTTACGAAGGTATAGATACAAAGATCATTAAACCACAAAATAATTACGGAAATTCATCCCGTTATTATTATAGTAGTGTCGTTCTGGTTCGTACCTGACTAAATCTCACTAATTGCAAGCGACAGCTAAACTAAAGCGCTTTCCTCATTGCCGCCCGTCTCGCCGCCCTTAACGGTGCTCGAGAAGCAGAATTCGTCACCTGTTGAAAATAATTAGTCAAAAAAAATCAGAACTAAAACAAAAAATGCCGGTGTATAGCTGCTTTCACCTTAACCACTCGACGCGCGAACTCGCAAAAAAATCATACGAAAAATCCTTTTCGGTGGGAATTTTTCGACGAACGCAAACTATTCGAACGAGGAACGAGGGTGCTCGCTCGTCTGACGAAAATTTGAAGTGGAAAACAAACCTCTTTGGGATCGAGGTTTTTCTACAGGTCCTACCTAGCTACATGTAATACACAGACAGACATGCTATTACAGTTTAATCTATATGCCTACACCCTACACAGTAATACTTTGTAATCGATGGCTCCAAGTCTGAATTATGAATTGAATTAGGGCTTTATTGACAGCATCGATGGCACAGACTACTAGGATGCTGATTGATATCCATAATAATAATATAGAATCTTTCTAAACTAATATTAGCCTAATATCCCACATTTTACTAACAGCGCCCCTAGCGGAAACCGGCTGTAAGGTATTGAGCATCGAACAGATATAATGAGAGAGATGATTGGGTAAGTATAATTACTTTAGTTTGACGTAAGTACCTCAGTGGACAACCATATTAGCTAGATACGAAGTATGAAACAAGTACTGAAACATGTCTTAATCCATAATAAAAGACATGCTTTTTGCAGTTAACCAAAAGAAATGGAATTTTTGGCGGGAAGTTAAAGAATGGGTTACTAGTAAGTGTAACATCGCGCGATGACTGACTGATGACAGATTTACTGCGAGGGTTAGAGGATTCTTTGCATCTTCGTCAATGACATCAACCCTATCATCAGGGTAAATTTTTACTCGACATGGCAAAAACAGCTCTATTTTGTAGCCGATTGATAACCTAAAAAAAAAATCAATAACTTGACATTTATTTGACATAAAGCTAATTTCTTCGCTTGTCCTACTGGAAGAATATAAACTACTACTAAGGCCATTAGAGAAAAAAAATACTACTACTTGACATCTAGCAGTTTGACAATTGACGTTTTCCGAATGTAAACATATTGATTGGTTGTATTTTCATCACATTTTATTGATTTCCCCGCCTGAAGACAAAACAAAATGGACCAAGAAACAGCGAAAAAGTTGCTGGTTGAAGGTGGAACGTTCGTTTTCCTAGGGGTACCGCAAGAGACACAATTCGGTATTGATATGCAATGTTGGAGTACCGAAGAGGATTTTCGCGGAATAAAAATGATTCCGCCAGGTCTCCATTACTTGCATTACTCCCCTGTGAGCAAGGGTACAGGGGATGTCTCGCCACGGTGAGTACTACGTCTTTATTGACAACATATTGTTTTCTTTGCTCCAAAAATCATGTTCATACCATAAGTCTTAGTACTGGTTCTTCTCTATGAATGAATCGGCATAGCAGTTCCAATTATTACATATTAAAATATTCAAGCACATTATAAAGAACCCATATATGATTATTTCCTTGTGGTCAATTAAGAATAATAGCTTATAAGTTATGTCTTATCTTTCCCTCCATTAGTAAATCGTGGATCATATAACATGTTTTTACCCTATTTTGTAACAAAGAAAACTAGATAAAACTTGTGTTTTGAGTTTTTGTAATCACGGTCCCAACCAGAGCAAGCCTGGTCACGGTACCCCATTTTGGTAATGAGCCATTTCTAATGTTCTTACTCATATCTATAAAATAAAATTATGGCTATGGAAAGTTGAATATGATATGTATACTGAAAAAATAGTATTGAAATAAAAGTATTTGACCTTCAGCTAAAACATGGAATCTATTGTTTTTTATGAAGTATGTCATCCATATAAATTCTCACTAGAATTATGCAATATTTCAATTTTACAGATCAGGCTTCATGCATTATTTCCACAAAAAAGAGTTTCTAGTTAAAATGTGGGATAAAAATACAGAGGATCTTAGTAAGGACGAGATAACTGATGAAAGCATCCAGCGCCTTAAGGACAACCTGTTCAATTTGGACAGGCACCTTGCCCCCTATCCATATGAGATTTGGCAGAAGTGGAAACTGATGACATCACAGATCACAGGTATAAAAAAATTACCTATAATTACCCTTCGTAAATTCATATTGTTGTAATATATTCATAACTGGTATTGATTGAGATCCCAAATAAATAAAGATTTTTTTAAGGAGCTTATTGCTATACATAGGCTGTATGTTGCTTATGCTTGTACTCTATGCAAATAACTATTATTTGGTTCATGATGGGTGCATCAAAATTCCTATCAAGTATAGAAAACCTACAGCCACATCAAATCTAATTTCTACTAAGTCACACAATTTTAAACCTTATCTGTATTCCAATTACAGCTGAATTAGCAGCCAAACTTTCTCCAGAGAATGGCATCATCAGAGCATCTGTAGAACTTCTGTCAATGACGGACGCTGAAAGGCCGAGAGGTTTGAAGGCTTCAGAAGGCTCTATGGACACTCAAGAAGGCACCACAGAGAAAACAGAAGAATCCTCAACAAAAGAGGAGGACGATAAAGAAGAATGTCCTGGACAGTCTGATGCTAAAAGGGCAAAAAGGATAACAAGGGAAGAAAAGGAACAAGCAATGTTACCAGATTTGAAGCCAGCACCAGGTCAGATTAATATATAAGCTATCTTCTGAAATAGTGGTAACATCCACCATTAGCTATCAGTGTCTGCAAATGTAGCCTTGTTTTCAGATATCCCTGGAAAACTCATATTATCATCACGGTGCCAAGTTCCATAAAAATCCGTCCAGAAATACAGACTAACAGTAATAAAATCGAATACTGGTTGCTTGGAAAATAATATTTTTTTTGTTTCCTGTTATAATTCCAGGCGCGGCAATGAGATTTACAGAGATACCGCGGGACAAATACCCACCAGCATCCACACCTGAGGAGATCACTAAACATTACCTAGACCAGTCATATACATTGGAACTCATGATTGCACAACATGATGAGTAAGTAGTTACTATTGTTCCCAGTAAACTAGTGGTAAACTGTGTGTAAGTCTGGTGTGTCCATCTGCTGAGCGAAGTTCTACGCCATCTGTTTTCCTTATTAGTTATTACTGCAGAATAAGCAGTGAGAGCCAGATTTGTAGACCACTCGCCATGAAAACAATGGTCGCAAGTTCAAACTCTGCCCAAGACAGGTGGCATTTATACAGTAGAGAAAATGACTCACGGAATTTGTGAGGAAACCTCAATGTCCGAGAACCTAACTAGTTCTGGAAAGACGCGTGAAGTTTGCCAATAAACTATGGCCACTGCTGGGCGCAGGCCTGCCCTTAATACAAGAAGAAATATGCATGCGCCCAACAGTGGGAAATTTATAAGGCTAGTTACAGCTGTGATTCAGTGTCTTTATTTCACAGGCCACTTCACATCATAGGCGAGCTTCAGTTTGCGTATCTCTGTTTCCTGATCGGACACTCCCTCGAATCGTTCGAGCACTGGAAGGACCTCGTCATCCTCATGTGCTCATGCGATGACGCGATTCACAAATATAGAAGCGTTTTCTTCCACTTCATCAGATCAATCGAGATACAAATCGAGGAAATGCCTGAAGACTTCTTAGCAGATATTGTGATGAATAAAAACTTGGTATATAAGAAACTAAGGGAATTCTTTCGTACTGCGTATGTGAGCAAAGTTGACGGTAGATTACTGACAATGATTGAGAGGTTCAAAGAGAATTTGACAGATAAGCTGCAGTGGGACTTCACTGAACTAGACGCTGATGAAGAAGATGAAAGACCAGTTGTAGTGCAATTAGATCAAGCTGAATAAATTATTTTAGTTTAATTTGTTTATGTAAGGGTTGTCTTGCTAGTACATTGAGGCAATAAATAGGTGCAATATTGTGGTGTCGTCATGAAAATGTCGAGTAGAATCAGTGAAACTCATTGTTCATGAATTGAGGCTTGTGGACAAAACAATATAACGGGGCTACTAGCCATAATAACATAAATAAGAGTGTATCAATGTAATAGTGAGACATGTAAATGTTTATATACATAGAATTTCGACAGCTTAACAGGGCCCCAAGTCTGCTAACACAATCGATTCATAATTGAACAGCAACCGTATGGTAACTATCAATTTTGACAGATATCTCATACAATATGTCAAGTGACAGTTACTATGCGGTTGCTGTTCGATTATGAATCGATTGTGTTAGCAGATATGGGCCCAGAAATATTTCTATGTGTGTGGCCGTTTGAATATTTTCATGTAGCCCATCACCATTGGAAAGTGAGTGATCAACGCCTTCAGCATAATATCTGTCGAAATTCTAACGTTGTAGTAATACTAACGTTGTAGTAATTCCTAAAATGTGACACCTTCCCAAGGTACACGATCAAATCTACGTAATTGTGTACTATGTACATTTATTATATCGAATTATATTAATGTTTACAACAATTTATAAATATTAAGTAGAATGCCTATAACCGGGTTTCCCAACCTTTTTTGCATGGTGCCCGCCCGGATTATAAAAAAAACATTCATACCCCCTATGTTTTTCGTCATTGCTTCAATAAAAAACACAATTATTTTTACGTTATTTATTTCACACGATTTATTACTTATTAATGTTTGCGCCTGCATTTTTTGAACCAGTTGGTCGATATCAGGTTCTGTTTTTGGCAGAGCTATCAAATGATACACTTCATGCCCCCCCTAAGATCTCTCTACGCCCCGCCGGGGGGGGCACGCCCCACCGGTTGGGAAGTCCGGGTCTATAATCATACAGTATCGTCCCCTGTGAACCCCACCCATAGACGGATACCCCACCTCACATATTAATGTGTGACATTACTTTATGAAAAGTCACCAAACAGGTAGTTAGTAATACTTACTTATTTGAATGGAATCTGTCGTAAATGTAATTTTCAACGGTTATAGTAAATGAAATCAATAAATGGTACCTGTAATGAATATCGAAGTTTTAATGGCAAAATGCAATCTAAATTCATTTAAAATAATTTATTAAAAAAATATCACTTCTTCTTAAACTGTTTCTTCATTGGTTTCTGATTTTGTTTTTCAAACTTGGGCTTCTTAGGTGAACCCTGGAATGCTGAAAACGGAATAGAAATTATTTATATTTTTATGATGATATTCAATTTGATATAACAGGTATCATATCCATTAATTGAAGACTAAGAATTGCAATTTATTTAGTTTGGATATAAATTTGAATGCCAAAATCGACTCACCCAAAGGTGTTTTCCTTTTAACTTCTTGAGGCAACTTTTTTGCTGCTTCTTGCGGTTTTGATTTTTTGTTTGCCTGCAGAGGTGGCGGCCCTTTAGGCACTAAGCCAGGATTTCCTTTAGCTTGCTTTGCCGGTAAGGGTGATTTTCCTTTAACATGCTTTCTAGGCACCTCCTCTTCACTATAAATAAAAGATATTGCAACACAAATAGCTTAATATTTTACGTGGCAATATACGTGGGATTTAAGTAAAAATTTTACCCAAATTGCATTATCACCAAATACAAACAATCTCTTAAAGCATTAACTTTAATCTGATTGAATAATAATTCTCACCTTTCTTCATCATCATCGTCGCCTTCCTCATCATCACCTTCAGACTCTTCACTCTCACCTGACGGCAAATCATCATCATCTTGTTCCAGCACTTTGTCATACTCATCTGAATCAAATTCATAAGAACTATCACTATCGTCCGAATCTTCTTGAACCTTAATAAACTCCTCTACTGGTTTCACGCCTGCATCTTTCAATTTCTGTTGTTTATCTTTTTGCTCCTGTTTATTTACCTTAGCTGGTACTTTTTCTTTTTTATTGACCTTTGTTGGTACCTTTTCTACTTCAGATACTTTTTTATTAACTTTTTTAGAGGTTTCTGTTTTAGTTGTTTCATTTGTTACTTTAACATTTTTGCTAACAGAATCTTCCGATTTTTCTACTTTCTTTCCTTTCTTAGACTTTTTCTTGCCTTGCTCTTTTAAATCTACATTATCATCTTTTTCTTGTTTTATAATTTTGTCCAATAGACCTTCTGGAATATCGACTGGTGTGAAAAAGTCGTAATTTATGCCCATCTCACTTAGCCTTTTCTTGGTTTTGTTTAGACTGAAAGAGTAAATAAATGATTATTATTTTTTACAAACTGATACCGTTATATTTGTCACCAACATTATTAATAAAAAGAATATTTACTTCTTCAAATACTTCTTTGCTCTGTTTAATTCTCCACTTTCATCTTTGTCTGTATTGTAAGCCTAGAAGAAATGTAAAAATAATTTTAATATTAATCAAAATCTATGATTTATTATAATACCAAATGGTAGGTAGGTATATACACACCTTTTTCATTTTGCGTCTTGCTTCACTTGCGGGGTTATGTAGTCTGTTCCACCGTTTCCTGAAAGCTCTTTTTTGCTTTTCTGGAGGGATGTAGGCAGCTGCAAAGTGAAACACAAAATTGCACATTTACAAAGTTATAGAAAGTTTACATCCATTTACCGTGGCGTTACAAAGCATTTTATTGGAAAACAATGTCAACATTTCTTAAGTACTTAGTATCAATATTTTTTAACAAAGCACAGCCTTAACACAATAGATTCTATCAAAAGGCATCTGCACAAATGACACAAAAATTTTCAAAATAGACAATTATGATGCACTTGCTATTCAATGTTTTCAATTGTGCTTAGCAGACTTAGAGTCCTGTTAGGAGGAGTTCAGGAGATTTTATAAGTATTTTTTTACCTTTGATCAATCTCTTTCCCATTAGATAGTTATTCATGGTGTCGGCCACAATTTCACCAACTGATGGTTCTTTAAACTCCACAAAGGCATATCCTTTGGAGCTGCCAGTGCGCTTGGATCGGATCACTCTTGCATTGGTGACTACGCCAAACTGTTTGAAGTATTGCGTCATTTGATGCTGTAGAAAAATATAACAAATTTGTTGAGTTATCAAATATATTTTGTGAAGAATTGTCTAGATGTAATGAAAATAAGGAAATCATGATCTCCTCTGATTGCGAATGTCGGAATACAGAGAGCGGTCTCTCTTTTATGGTTAAGAAAATGTTCTACTTAATCATGCCCACCCATCTTTATCCAGATGTGAACCAAATGAATGTACACAGCAAAATACAGGTTAAAGACTCTATCTTAGAGAGCACTTAGAACCTGACTGAAACTGTGAGAGTGTGTGTATGTGTGTGTGAGTGTGAGTGACACATAATTAAATACTAGAGTCATTATAATACTAGAGATTACATTGGGCAATGAGTGCTATATGTAACCAGATTTTGTCTGCTATTCCATTCTCTATTTTACTCTGCTGCTGTAATCTCAATAGTCATAGTGTTGAGATAAGCTGTCTTTAGATCCTAACCATGGCTTTCTAATCAGTAGTGAAAATCTTTTTAAACTATCAAGCATTTTTTTCCATGATGGTTAGACATACAGAAAAAAAATCTAAAAACACTTGGATTGAGAGACATCCAAATATAGCCCATTACATCTCTGCAATGATTAAAGCTCATTAACAGTATTAATAAAAACGTAGATTACATACACATTATAGGTGAGTTAGCATACTACCCTGGTTTTAAGGGACAGTCTATCATTGATGTTAAGTTTAATATTAAGGTAGGTACAATTGCAAACTTGAATATCATTCAGTAAATATATACCATAAGGGAATTTTGACTGACAATACTAGGCACAACTGCTAGATATGACGATATACAGATACACGACCTTATTGCATTATAAGTGTCATTGAAAATAATAAAGAAATGGGTTCCATATTTATGTTCGCGACCGTACGTACTAACCTCATAAAATCCATGTGGGATGTGAGCCAAATAAACTAAACCCCTTTCATGTTTTCTCTTCTTTACTTTGCCATCCTTTAGTCGCATACTAAAGGGTTTTGGAGGCTTCTGCTCGTTTTCCTTCTTCCCTTTAGAGTCATCTTCGTCTTCATTTTTCTAAAAATATATTATGGTTAGTCAGACACAAATTATAACCTAACTTTCACGTCAGAAATATTAAAGTTTGTTACCTTAATTAACTTTTTGATTCCTTTAATTGATTTCACGAATTTCCTCTGTTTTTGTGAATCTAAAGCAATATTTTCTTCCATTTTATGTCAATACTTTCTGTGATAAAATGATACTAACAACGCAGCGAGGAACAAAGTCGGAAACAATTTGACAGATCGAATCTTCTTTCTTTACGAAATGAAATGCGATGAAATAAAATGGATATGAATATGGCCTCACCCGCAACTTAGCGGGTATTTTGCCAGTGTCAAGTAATTAATAGCAATATTAAATTCAATAAATACACATTATAAATAAAATAATGAATGTGACATGATGAAATGAAAATGAAATGAAAACAGATCGAATCGAATATCGATGGTTGAGGGCTGAGGGGAATAGACAATGAGACTCAGAAGCAGTTGATGTGTAGGACATTCGCAATTCGGACATCCTAAATCCAAATGTAGTCATTTCATTTCCATTCCATTTTAATCTGATTTCACCCGATAGTTAGGGTAGGATCGGAAGTAGTGGAGCAAGCGTGTTTGCGAGTAAGTTAGAAGACGGACTGATGGTGCGAAGGGTGCAATTCAAAATGAACGTCGTGCGTGATCTGTCAATTCTGTCATATTTATTCATGTCAATGTCATATTCTTCTGTTGAAGAAATTGCTTGACTGGGTTTTGGTTAATATTTGCGGAAAATATATACATCAAAAAAAGGATAATAACCATTTCCTGCATATTGTTGTCTAAAATCTGGTATACCTCAACTGTAATTGTATAAAATCCCATTGAGTATGTGCATAACTGTGTGCAATACATCGTAAAAATGTCGACCTCAACCGGCACCCTGAACCAATACATTCAATTTGTCGAGCGCATGTTTAGAACTCGACAGGGGAATATTCTGTCGCGGCTATTATCTCTAAGGGACGAACATGTGGGCAACAGAAACTTGCGGTCGAGTGACATCGCCACGCTTGTCGAGGGAAACTGTGTGGCTCCCCTTGACGAAATCATCATCAGTCATTTGCTGTGTGTGAAGGTGAGTAAAATTCAGTGAGTTTTTGGGTTTCTGTAGTCATATGAGGAACCCATAACGTTTACCATGTCTGTCTGTTGGGCTGTACTAATATGCTATCTTCAGAAACTATAAAGACTAGGCTGATGGGAGTTATAGGATCATTGATGAATAAACAATATAGAGAGAAATAACTGTGGCTCAAATAACCCAATCATATGTTGAACCTGGCACCTGATTGCTGGTTTTTTAAATTACTTATAAAGATGAAAATCATAGTTCCTTGCCAATGTACATAAGCCTAAACAGGTTTTATCATTTTGAGTTGAATATATAAAACTCAAATTATGGAATACTCAGATATTGGTACCCTACCTTATCTTTATTTTTATCATCTATACTAATATTATAAATGTGAAAGTTTGGATGGATGGATGGATGGATGTTTGTTCCTCTTTCACGCCCGAACGGCTGAACGGATCTGGATGACATTTGGCACGGAGTTAGATTATAGTTTGGAATAGCACATAGGCTACTTTTTATCCCGGTAAAATGTATGGTTCCCATGGGATAGATGTTTTAATTTTTCATATGTTTTATCGCGGGTAACACCACCGGGCGCAGCTAGTAATATTTCTCATAATAATTAATCAATACACTTAAATCACTTCTAGTAATACAAAAAAACCATTATACTCATATTTCTCAAACAGATGGACAGAGATGCACTGCAGTGTAGATAGTGTTATTTAGTTTCAATGTAAATGAGAATTGCTTGTGAAATCTTAATATGACTTTAGTATACATTATTAATCCAATACTTGAACATTCACAGTCATTATACGTCAACAACTACATAGAAGCCTATGATCATCAAAGTGCTTGCGTGGCATCTGTAGTGCGACTACTGCAAGGCCAGAAGGAGGAGAACTGGAGCCTAACACTCATGTACACCGTGTGCCTCGACTTGAGACTGGTTGCACAGAAAGCTGAGGCTTGTAGCCGTGAGTACCCATAAACTTGTTTCTTTTTTTCGAAATAATTAATTTCACTAGCAATGCGGTTACGTTTATGCATTGGCAAATAATTGCTCTAGTTCTCCGTATCTCTATAGCTTGTTTATTTTAAGAACTCTTAAAGTCAACATGCGGTACATATTATGTTATCCACTGCTATACATGGGCGTCCCCCTGTTGTGTCTACATATGTGTAAAATGAACAAACTAATTACAGGCCAGCTAATGTTAAGTTAGCGTGTAATTTTGTCATAGCTAACATGTTTTTTTGTCAGCATATTGAGAACCAGGTTCTACATTCTAAGTGGAACAATCTTAATCATTTTAATATTGCTTATTTTGTTTTCTTAAGAGTCATCATCCCCCACTTTGCCTCACAGGATTTCTGTATTTGTTTACAGCACAAAGTAATGGCAAGATTCTCGAAAAAGCAGCCGAGAGTTTACTCGCTTGCTTCAGAGTGTGCGCCGCCGACAATCGATCGTCCGATGCCGACACCAAGCGACTGGGCATGCTAAACCTCGTCAACCAACTCCTAAAAGTATACTTCAAGATCAACAAACTCCATCTGTGCAAACCACTTATAAGAGCCATAGACTCATCACCGTTCAAAGATCATTTCCCCTTAGCTCAACAAATCACGTACAGATATTTCGTAGGACGCAAAGCGATGTTCGATTCTGATTACCGTTCAGCCGACGAATACTTATCGTTTGCGTTCGTCAACTGCCACTGTAGCAGTATTAAAAACAAACGATTGATTCTCACTTATTTGGTACCCGTAAAAATGTTGCTAGGATTCATGCCGGCGAAACGTTTATTGGAGAAATATGATATTTTACAATTCTGGGACCTCGTTTCCGCTGTAAAAAATGGTGACCTAAGAGGCATCGATCGTGCCATGGAAGAGCACGAAAGCTTCTTCATCAAAGCTGGAATATATTTGATCGTTGAGAAGCTAAAGATAACGGCGTACAGAAATTTGTTCAGAAAAGTGTATTTGTCTGAAAATTCACATCAAATTGATATAGCTAGTTTCCAGGCGGCATTGCAGCTGATGGGGCAAGATGACGTTGATTCGGAGGAGACACAGTGTATAGTTGCCAATCTGATATATGACGGGAAAATAAAAGGCTACATCTCGTACCAGCATAAGAAAGTGGTTGTCAGCAAACAGAACGCGTTTCCGCCATTGTCTAGCTTGTATTAGTTTAGCAGCGGCCCTAGCGAGATGGAGCATGATTCGGAATAAGTAAAAGACTGAAGTATAATTACAGAAACTGCAATATGGTTCATAGCTATTCAATAGGCACTCTTCTAATATGACCTTACAGGTGTCCAGGCAGAACATACTGCAGTTTCCGATTTTACAGTCTAAATGGGATTGAGCTATTGAATGATATGTATGGAAAGGTTATGGTTGGTTTCTCGTCAAAACATTAGGGCCAAACTTACTATTAAGAGGGCATCTATATGGTCGGACTAAACACCCTACCGAGACAAAGCTATAGGAAAAAAGAGGCCACATTGTGAGCCTCAGTTCGCTTTGTTAGGAGGATTATCCTTCCGTGTGGAAGACGTTTAGCTGTTTTATCTAACGGTACAGCAGGGCCCCAAGTCTGCTAACACAATCGACTCATAATCGAACAGCAATCGCAAAGTAACTGTCACTTTTGACAGATATTGTATGGGATATCTGTCAAAAGTGACAGTTACTGTGCGTTTGCTGTTCGATTATGAATCGATTGTGTTAGCAGACTTGGGGCCCAGATCTCCTGACACGATCGACGGACTTCAACTAAGTAGTTATAAGTAAATGTTCAATTATTAGCATAGACTTTAGAATATTTTTACATAATTAAAACAATCTCATGCGAACTATTGAACGCACAAATGCGTAGGTATATATAATATACAAGTATTATGTGTGGATGTACGGTCGCGAAACTAATATAGGACCCATTTCCTTAATATTCTCAATGACACTTATAATGCAATATGGTTGTATATCTGTTTATCAGTTTCCCCTAGTAACTTCAAAATAGTTATAGCTCTTAAGGTATACGTTTACTGTATTTAACATTTAACTTAAATGGGTACCAAATTAATGTTCGCGACTGTACCTTATCTCTAGGTACGGTCGCGAACTATTACTATATTCTACGACACTGATAATGCAATAAGGTCGAAAGCTCCATATTTGAGAGCGTCTCTAGTAACGAAGGTGCAGAACGCCTTGTCAATACCAACATACATGATAAAGTATACGTTTAAGGTCTTAAGGTATACGTTTACTGTACGATACTCAACTTAAATGGCTCCAAATTAAGGTTCACGACTGTACATTAAAGCTATGTAGCTTAACCCCCATTTTTTTTATTAGTTTACATTGGCAATACTATTCTCCTGAAAAATACCATTAGAAACTTCGACAAATATGGGGTTGAGTATTAAATAAACTAAATGTTGAATGTATGTAAACCTTATCATAAAAAAAGACAATTAAATACACTTTTTCAGATATAGATAATTGTATTCATTTGCTAGTAGCAATCTTTCCTGATTTGGCATGCGTAGCAAAATCTTTTTTAAGATGAAACTAACATAGTCTACTCTTTTGCCTCTACATTAGTTTCTAGGTCTTCGGCAAGTGCACACAGCAAGTTAGCACTAACTTCAATGAAACAGCAATGACATTAAAACA
This sequence comes from Pheosia tremula, assembly GCA_905333125.1. Lineage (NCBI taxonomy): Eukaryota > Metazoa > Arthropoda > Insecta > Lepidoptera > Notodontidae > Pheosia > Pheosia tremula. Next base: position 2,513,098 of record HG995405.1, on the reverse strand, counting down.
TTTTTTATTAAATCCACAATATATTTCACAGAATAATATAAATATAATAAATTTTGCGGTTCACTAACATAGCATTACCAACAATGCCGAATATAATGATTAAGTCTCACAGTTGGAAACATTTTATTTTTGTGATTTCTAAGTACAAAGACACAAATCTCTAATCTAATTTATACATTACTTATTATTATGTAAGGTTTGGTATGCTATTGAGAAGTTGCAAGTTAGTGGTGTGCAATTTTGTGTTGTTTTGATTGTTCTAAACATTTCTCTAGCTAATTAACAGTAGCTATTTGTGAAAGGATTACTCCAATTGTAAATAGATATTAGTAAATATTGGCTATTAAAAATTCAAATACTTATTGATGACCAAAAAGAAAACCATAAACAATATTCATCCAAAAGAAATTGGCTATAAAATATCAGGAGTGACCTGTGATAGAAGTGACATATTCTCTATGTTCTTTATAAATGTTTGTATATATTTAAAAATAGAACTACCTAAAATCAAATCGGGAATAGTTCTACATAACCGTTTCTCCTACTTGAATGATATTTGAATCCGGAGATATGTTTATAAATATCGATATGCATTTAAGACTGGTCAATGGGAATATTGCGGTTGCTCCCCACTTATTATTTAACGTTGGCTTTGAATTTTATGTCAAATTTAACAAGAAGGTACATACAATGTTTACGTACAAGTTTTCTACCGTATGTTTTTTAATGTAAGCTCTGCTAACGAGGAAGACATTTTTTTCAAAGAGCAACACAAAACTACACACGCACGTCTAGAAGATTGGTAGAAAAATACGAAGGAATATTTGACTAACTATTCAATACATATCTTACATACAGCACTTATTTATCTAGACTATGAAGAAGCTAAATAATGGCTTACATGCAAAGCTAAATGCATTTTAGGTAAGTATATAAATGTGAATATCATTATACTCTTGGAACATAATAGTACCCATATAAGCTATTTACAATGTTAAATAAGAAACTCAGGTAAATAGGTAAGTAAGTACCTACTGCTAATTAAATATTAGTCTTTGAGACTTTATGACCAAATAAAATTGTCATCAATATTATCTACCGATGAACATAGATCTCTCGAAGCTAATCTCATATTCTTATCCAAGTCTCGGGTAACTTTAAGTTATCTGCCGATTGATTTGATTTAAGAATTGTCTATACTTAGATAACTACCTTTATAACGCATAATGTTAAGTTATAAGCTGAAATAATACGCGGCATGAATATACTTTTTTAAATAATATTAATCAGAGATGTGTTTCTTTAACTCGGCTGTCTTTAAGAAACTTAAATAAAATACTTACAGATACTTGAGAAATATTGAAGAAACACTCATATTACAAATATTTGGGAGGTACACGATAGCGTTAACTACGTAGATATGATAGGTTTTGTGAGCAAAAGATTTCAATCTTCAAAATAAGATGTTTTTTTTGTTTGAGAGTGGAATATGTTTTAGGAAGTAAACACAAACACCCTGAAATTATGTTAAATATTAAATCATTACCAGGGCACTCGTAGATTCCCTAACACTTAATCGGTTTTTCCATCAGATCATTTTTAAAGTCGTATTTTTACACTTTGTTCTTCTCATTATTGATTGAGTGAATCATCCATAATTATAAAACCGGCTGACAAAACAACGCGTGAGCTGGTAAACGTAGTTTTTGTCATATCTACGTAGCCATAGAATTTAAATTTGACTGCACAGTTTAGTTTCTCTCTGGGAACGCGAACTTGTGCAGCGGCGGTCCCTTCAGCAGCTCGTCCTTGTACGCGGCGAGGATCGCCCGCGACATGCTCGGCTCCGACGAGCTCGTCTCCAGGAATTGCCGCATTATCCTGAAAAGGTCATGGAAGTTTAGACCCAAATCTGGGCTGTCTGGGCCCCAAGTCTGCTAACATAATCGAACAGCAACGGCATAGTAATTGTCACTTTTCACAGATATTTTATGGGATATCTGTCAAATGTGATAGTTACTATGCGGTTGCTTTTCGATTATAAATCGATTGTGTTAGCAGACTTGTGGCCCTGATCGTTTGGCGATAAAAGAAAATGGGATAACCAATTATGCTTTCTTACCTGTTAGCCGGATTCAGGCCAATAGTGTCACGTGACTGCAATAGTTCTGGATGATCACCAATTGTGTCTGTGAGTGCTGCAATCATTACATCTGGAAAAAAGAAAAAAATCATTCGCTTAAAAGTCCTTTTATAAGTTTAACATATTTTTAAGTCCAACGGTTTGGAATAGTTACCGAGTACTTTCTTCTCAATGGTGCGCGAAAGTTGTCCCCTTTCGGCTTCCAATTCTAGAAAGGCCATGAACCTCTGGGTGGCTGCTCGCGCTGAAGCCGGGTCTCGTGACAATGACTGCGAGAACATCATCTGGAGACAAGCATCCAAATTTTCAATAGGGTTTTCGATGTTAGACCGAAGTTAATTGTCTACTTTCCGATTAGGCAGTTTTCGTATGAACGGAAAGATACAATATCTAAAAGGTCGCAGCAAGTTGTGACGCTAGGGGTTTTTTGGGTGTGCGAACTAGTTCCTTCGACAATCGGGATATGTAGTGCGTAAAGAATTCGAATGACAATGTCGTATGAAATTGTATCCAAAGTGCGCTCGACCTAAGGATCAATATTTTTGAATGTACCTAAATAAGTATTTAAATCTAGTTAACAAATGCAATGTTGAAGCCCGATATTTACTAAATATACCTACATATACAAGTCAATAGTACACTTAATACATACTTACTAAGGGTTGGTTCTAATTCACTCACCTTAGCAAGTTGGTAAATGATCTCCTCGAGGGTGTACTCGGTGTATAGAGTGTCGGCTGCCTTCAGTTTTTCCATCATTTCTTCGTATTCCTCCTCCGTGATGACGGGCGCCTCTCGATCGTAGTCGGATGTGCCTGTCACATGTTGAAAAGTTGCGTATTCTAGAATAGTAGTCTCGATTCTAGAATGGCAACCACGAACTGAATAATATACTCCAAGTTGACTCTACATAATAATGGCGGAGGACTTAGACGTGTGGACGTTATTGGGGAAAGCGTGTTCCCAGCAGTGGACCTCTTTGATCAGATGGATTAAAGAGTGTAAGTAATAAAAGTATCTTTTGGGTTCATATTTCATTCACGTCAACCGTATTAGAAAGTCGTCGACATAGCAATACGTTAACTGTAGTAAATTCACTACAGAACAACAGAGGAGGTCAGATGATTCAGCAACTTGCCCCAGACGAGAGCCGGCTAACTCACTAGATAGGTTAACTGAAGGAATTTAGCTACTCAAGCATCATCTTTTTAGGTAGTGATTCAGAAGCTAAGCGTCTTCTATCCCGCTCACACCACATATTTCATAAACAACTCTGATAGTGATGGCATGATTTTTTAATGACGTTCCAATTACATCAGGAGTTCCCGTTTAGCCTAAAGAACAAAAAAGTGTGTCAGATGATCTAGAAACTCGACTCAGAAGGGGAGTGGGTTAACTCACTGATAATATTAGTCTGCAGCATAGGATCGTAGGTCCTCTTCACAGGCTCTGGCCGCAGTTCGCTGGTGACCGGCAAGGCGTGCACTGGAGACAGATTGTTGCTCAGCTCCCAGTTCTTGGACGCGATGGTGCGAATGATGTCCGGGCTGTTGCCGAACGGGAAGGACTGGAGAGCTGGGCTGCGGTACTGATAGTCCTGTGGGTAAATATGTTATGGATAAAAATGTTACAGGGGTCTTAAAAGGACGGGGTCGAGTCACCTTCGTCCGTAGGAGAATTAAGTACCCTCAAGATACCCTACACGTGACCCTGGGTGGTGCCAACCAGGTGACAACTCTACTGGTGGTAGGCTTCGGCTGTGCCATGTCGCCAAGCGGCCTAGCCGTGTTCCGGCATGATGTTCGGTGTTGCCATTCATGGATGGCGGGTCAGATCAGTTGCGCTACCTAGTAAATGTAGCGTCTCGATCTACTGCCGCCTTCCTACCTAGGCAAGTATGCTCCATCGTAGATCGCATCGTCACTTACCATCAGGTGAGATTGAGATCAAATACTTGCCTATAATGTAATAAAAAAAAAAAAAGACTGCTTCTAGAAAAGCAATCGGTTCGTTGCCTATCTTTGAAGGCTAGAATAGAGAATTGTCAATATAAGAGCAGCAATTTGCAGCCTTCAAGGATTTTCACTGAAGAATTACCAGCCTACCTGCCTGTAACCTACCTGCTTAATTTTATTGTAAATATAATTCCATGACCGTACTGGCCGAGTTGAGAGGAAAGGGATGAAGAAGTAATTTAAATTTAAACTAGTACAAATTGTTTGGTTATTTAGGTCATTCACTTCTCAACATACGTTCCATAAGCCAGTGTACACTATAGCAATAATTGCCAGAGATGACAGCGGGTAATCGTATACTAATATAACACATATAAAACCACTAGGTACGAGTCCATTAACTCATCCACTTAAACCTGTACCCGTGTGTATACCTACTATATAAAATATATGGACAGTTTTAGTAATATAACGACCCAGAACGATATGTGAACTAAATGAATTCCACGTAACTTTTATGAGCGAACTTCATAACGTTATAAGCAGTGTTGATAAATATTAAACGGTCATAAAAGGTAGTTATATAACACGACGCAGTTTAATCAATGGAAAACTTACAAAACAATCATAAAATCTTTGCATTAATTAGATAAATACATAGTTATAATTGAATCCAATCCCTTTCCTCACAATAATCACCTATTATTTTATATCAATAATACTTCTTAACCTCTCTTCTAAGGTTGAATTCACTTAATACAATTATGCAGAAAAGAACAACATTGGTTCAGTAAATATTTATGAAGAAGGTAACGCTTATAAGCTTCTACGACTTGTCGTTCGAAACGTAGCAATTTCGTAGTCTTTTGCTACGAAATTGCTACGCAATAAATATAGGAATTGAACAATTAGGTAACCAAGCCGAAGCTTCGCATGACCCAAAAAAAAGTGTTTTATTCTTTTGAAAAACGCTTAAATTGTGAGTTAATGGATAACACATGGTGCTCCAGTGACCTACTTTACTTCGATATATGGATACAATGAAACATACAAATATTATAGAAAGTAATTTAAAAACATCCCCCAATTGAACTTTAATTAAAGGCTGAAAAATTATTCCTTATAGTTCCTTGAAAAGTATTCCTGAAGGGAATGGACAATGTCGGTGCGAACATTTTATTCTGTACAAAATTTACTTTGGGATAATAAATAATCGTAGGTATTTCATGGTTTCACGGTCTCGGGCTTTAAATCGAGAAATCCCTAGAGGTATTAAATTACGGACGTAACCAAAGGAAACTCGAAATACTAGAAGTTTGTTTATAAAAACGAAATAGCCGGTTGCTCCTGTACGGCTTCTACGAATTTCACCTTGAAGTGAAATTGATACTAAAACAAGAATTTCTTTTGATTTGACAAAATACTTATTTGACACCATTTCCACAAAACTTTTTTAGCAGTATTGTTTACCGTTTGTCTCAAGTCTTTATTTACCTTAGCATTTGCTTGCTCCATTAGCATAGACCTCAATTTCTCTTGCTGCACGCTCTCCTCAGCCGCTTTCAAATTCTGAGAGTAATGCGCCCGTAGGTAGTCAATATTGAACTTTATCTCTTGAAGAAATGCTATTGCTTCTTCTTTGGACATCTGGAATAAAACAAGCTCTGGTGATAAAGCAACAATAGGAAAGATTAACATAGATAGAGCACAGATTCGTAGTTGTCGCTCTGGTTGTTATTATATTGGTGGTTAATGACCTAGTGGAAAATATTGTCACCATAAGTTTACTCATAAGTATTTCAAGTTGTCTACTTATAAGTAGATGTCTACAAATAATTCATCCGTAGAAGTGAAGTTCGAATAGTTTGGGCATGTGATGAGAAGAGATTGAGTAATCTGACTAAAAAGGTATATTTTTGAAAACCTAACAAGACGAAGAATAGGGATCATATTTAAGAGAGTTATGGAAGAGTTTGGAGTGAACGCGAGCATAACAGAATTAATGAAGGGACAACGAAATATTGCTCCGAATCCAAATAATGGGAATAGTTGCAAAAGATGTGAATGTCTTACCAATCCCTCTTGAAGGAAGTCTTCAATAGCGGTGGTAACTCCTCGCTCGTCGCCAGTCCAAAAGACGTACTCTGCCATATCCAGGGGAGAATACTGGACGCCGGAATACGAAGCATAGTGATCCATCTGGGTAATTAAACTTAAACTGTAGTTAGGTAGGAAACACGAAGGTTACCTACAGTTCGGCTACCAAATTTAATACGAAGGGAAGATACCAAAATTCCCACCCCAAAAAATTATTTATAGATCTAATTGTTAAGAATATTGTATCTAAAATGTATTTTACATTATTCTTGGTCTCCTTGGAGAGGTCAGCATTGAAAGAACGCCGAGCCGCAGTGTGACCATTCTGAGGGTTGTTTGTGGCTGTACCGGGTTGTATGAGGCGTGCCGCTCCATGGAACACCTGGGAATAAAAAATCACTGTGTAGGATAGGGCTATTATACTGGCAACGTTCAGTCACTGCCTTGGGTGTACGTATGCCCTTCGAAATATATAATCTGCACGTCTAGCGTTTAGAGTCTTGGCACTATTAGCCCTTTCACTGTAGTTAATCTACAGTGGTGTTCAAAGAAGATGTCTAGATAAAACCCGTGGCCAGTCAGTTCATTGGAAGGAAATAATAAAGAAAGATTTTTTAAGGTTGATCATGCTTCATCATCCATATCCACACAGTTAACACCTTCAATCCACCTCCTCCAATCGCTACTCCATTAATGATGGTTAGCAGTCAGCTCCATAAACTTTCTCTTGTCCAGAGCTAGTCTGAACTGCTGTTCCAGTCTTCATATCTGAACACCTTCAATGAGAGCGTCTTATTTATTGGTCCCCTTACCTTAGTAGTCTGCTCATCGCTAGCAGCGGTAGTTGGCACGGTAGCGTCTTGCACGCTGACGTGCGCGCCGTCTTGCACAAGGACGCGATGCACGCCTTCAGCTGGCACGTCTAGCTGCGCTTGAGCGTGCACGCGAGGTTTCTCGTCACCCACGGCATCGGCGGATGCGTGCTGTTCCAGGCGTGAGACCAGTTCACCGTTCGATTGGACCGCGTCTAATGAGGAAATTTAAGAATTTAAAAGTGTCGAAATGATTTGGGAACTTTAGGCTCTGTTTTCCTAAAGCGGAGAAGAAAGGAGATGTACGGAATAGACCGAATTTTGTTTAAAAACACCGCTTGGTACCGAGCCGAGGCTTTCAAACAATCTGATTGCTCTATACCCCATATCTCCTCTCCTCTCCGCTTTGGTGGAAACTGGGCCTAAATCATCAGTCTTAGCAGTTTACTAATAGCAGTTTGGGGTCCTCTTTCATATGGCATAAAAATACCTCCATCCACCGTGACAAAAAGTAGCTAGGTATACAAGCATATAAATTGCTTTAAAAACATAAGCTAATCCCATCACCGGGCCTCAAATATACTTAGTAACAGGCCTACGTCGCTCTGTTAAAAGTTTTCCTTGTCCTCGATCAACGGCCATTATATTCATTTTATCGGTGGCGATAAAAGTGTCGTATTAACTTAATGTTCTTTTTTTAAAACGTGTTCATCATAATGATCCTTATGTAGTACCTAAGCATTAAGAGCTTTCGTACAACCGTACAACTGCAAAAGTAGCACTTATTTGCAAACAATAACTCTCGATCTCTTACCAATGGTATATGGCAACTGTCTTCTTTCCCTTAAGTCAATAAACTCTATGAGCATTCGATGCTATTGCGACAAATTCACATAAGACTGCACGAAGAACGCTGTTACGTAAGAATTTACGTGGAATGCAGTAACCCAATCAGGGCGCTGCAAAGGGAGTCTAATAACATTATTGAACACTCACCAAGCCTGTGATACTCGATATGCTCGCTCTTCGTGTCGCCCGGCTCCTTGCTCTCGGCTGTAATACGATTTAGCGTTAGCTATCGCTTCATTAGTCCTTTTTGTATTATATTATAATTATTATGTATGTCTACCAGGGCCTCAACTCTGCTAACACCATCGATTCATAATCGAACAGCAACCGCATAGTAACTGCCACTTTGACAGATATCCCATACAATATCTGTCAAAAGTGACAGTTACTATGCGGTTGCTGTCCGATTATGAATCGATTGTGTTAGCAGAGTTGGGGCCAGGTCTACAACAATAAAAGCGAAAGTGAACAATATGATCTTGACAACATATCGTGGTGCTAGACGAAATATATAGTTAGAATATTGTCGTTGCTCTATATATAACATATATGAATTAGGTAGCCCGTTATGTCGAAATAGCTGGCAGATTGTATTGATCGATTAAACAGCATAAATCGATACACAATTACGATGATAAAATATCTATTAAATGTGTACCTCTAGACTCTAGTGTATATCGTATGTAGGAACAATGGATATATACCAAGGCAAGATTCTAGCCAACTTAAGATCAATGAACTCTTTTCATCTTGAACTAATGAGGTATTCCGTTCAGTAGATGGATGTTTCGCCAAACCTAATTAGGCTAAAAATAGGCACCATTTTCTAGAAGCTTCCACTAATTGTCCTCGTTAGTTCGTCCGAAGGCTAGATAGCTAATTGTGTAATCTACCTATCATTAGATCTTATCCGCGTAATTGAATTCGTGATTCAACAGATTTTGTGTCTCAACTTTGAAGTGGATATGTTTAGGCGAAGCGACAAGCCCAGCTAGATCTTATATAGCGTTCCTACCTAGGCAAGTATGCTCCATCGTAGATCTCATCGTCACTTACCATCTGTGAGATCGAGATCAAATACTTGCCTATAATGTAATAAAAAAATAAAAAAAAAGCGATATGGAAACTAATTTGAAAAATTTAGATATTAATTGTGTAAGTGGTGTATGAGTTTTTTTTAAACAACGCTATCCAGTAGCGTTTTTCCGTGCGCTCAGTACGGGGTGTATCTTTTTTAAATATCTAATAATTGATTTATTTCTTTGGGAATGTTATCCTTATAAGTTACTGTTAATTTTTTTACACTATTAAGGTTACACCTTTTATTTGGTGACAAAATATGCCACTGTTAATAACGGAATGTGGAATATTGGAAACAATGGCGTTGCTTACACAAATTTCGAGTGTGGGCGGACACATTAATCAGAGCCATTTGATTGATTGAGTTCTAATCGAATTGGAAACGTAATACATATCTTTCGAGCTTGTGTGTCCATTAAACGAAATTCAGTGATTCATGGAATAAAGGCGCCGCACCTACGTAATAAATTACCTCAGTATTCATATGTGATTTGTGAATATAAAAGCAGAATCAGAATCAAAATATTGTTTTATCCATGTAGGTAGACCATTAAGTAGAGTACTTATGAATCTTCAAAAGTTACAAAATACTACGCTACTACTACTCTACCACCTGTTCGGAATGCCGTTCCTATCGAGAAGAACGGGCAAGAAACTCCATGGTTGCGCTTTTTTTTTAAAAAGATCGTTTTACATTTTTGAGCAGTACATTGTTATAAGTATGTGAGAACAATGTAGGAACGGCTAAGCAGTCTTTAGGAGCTGGTCAAATTCACCCTAATCTTCAATAATACGACTTTAGATTCGAAAGTATATTTTTACATAAGTGTCCGACTAGGTATTAGCACATAAACCTAATTGTCTGATTATTTTTAAGATATAAAATAACCCTGTAGGAATCCAAAAATATGTTCTTGACCTAGTGGTGGGCATATTTTCCTTTCTCAAGCATAGTACGTCATAGTGACGCCTCTCCTCGCTCTGGTTAGCAACCATGATTGAACGACCGGATGTAATCAAAGCGAAAGCCAATAGACCGCCACTTACAAACAAGCAACAAGTTGTTGGCAAGATTTCTAAAAGCAACAAGTAGTTTGGAAGATAACATAAAGTAAACGTTTCGCTCAATGTCAAAACTGACGTGGGCATTTTGACCTTTAAGAACGGAATACCAATCTTTTTAATCCTTATTTCTTGCTAATAATGTTAGCAACACAGTGGAGCTATTACGAAGTGGAGAAGCGATAGTAATAGTTGACGGCCTGATTAGCGCAGTGGTAGTGACTATGCTTTCTGCGCCGAGGGTCCCGGGTTCGAATCCTGGTAGGGACACAAGCTTTGTGTGATGGTTGCACCTGAGTCATGGATGTTTAATATGTAAATAAGTATTATATACTGAGTTTGCCCTCAGTCCATTGTACGGTACCCATAACACAAGCGATATGGCGATATTTATTTATTTATTTATACCCTTTAGCCAAAACAGCGAAGCTGTGTGTGTGTGTGAGCGAATTCATTCATTAAACAGTTTGAGTAATTTCGTTAAAAACGCTAGTGTCAGTTCTACTAGTAAAGTAATTGTTATACTCGAAAACTTATTCGTTAAGGTCAGCACCAACGAGCAGTGGCGGCCAAACGAAATTTGCGATAACGATTGAAACTGGAACTTATTTACATGATACGGCTGTAATGATAGAAACGAAATGGGTTAAAAAAGCTAATTTATAAAAGAAAAAAGGATTGAAACTTATTCGCGTCGCCGGCACTGAATCTAAAGCTTTATCTTGTTTCTAGCCTAGTAACTCATTTTACAAAGAACAAGTCAGATAATCTGATACCCCATACATCAGATAAACGACTAACCACCGTCTTTGACCCAATTCTTGTGTGTGATAAACGAAGGTCGGAGAAACGGCCCTTATAAATATTTATAACTAGACTTATTTGTACCTAGAATGCCCTGGATACCCGAAGACAAAGGTAGACACCATTTTTCATGTTAATGTTTTGTATTTTTCTAGGTTCCACTAAATATTGAATAGGTAAGGACTACAGAGTGCCTGTTCACGGTGACGCAATCAAAACTCTTTGGGTCAATTCACATTTTCGCGGGTGAGGGCAAAAGGAAAACAATGCGAGTTAGATTGAACATTGCATTTTAAATATTGATTTATTATATTTACGCGAATACTACACATTGAAATAAGCAATTTTTTAAGGATTCTATATAAAAAAAATCACCAATTTCATTAAAAAATTGTTTTATTTCAATTCCATTTTAAACTTTATCTACATTGTGGCACCGCCAATTGTAGTCGCAGTATGTCTCTGTAAGTCAGAGAGTCTCAGCCGTGCCGTTTTAGCGGACATAAAGTTCTATATGGAATGTACAATATTGCTATACAAATTTGCTTCGCCTTACTATTTACTGGTGACGTATCTTTTGCTTACAATGTACAAATAGAGCTTTAGAAAGATTCCGAGTATTGGCAACCCTTGTGATTGTCCACTGCTAGACATAGGCCTCCTCCAAGGGTATCTTGTGTCTTGGAACGACTTCTGGAATATTAGGTAATCATCTTTGGGGGGGATGTCCAGCACATCGTCTTTGCGGGGATGCCCAGCACTAGGTACGTCTTCCAGCCATTTCAGCAACTTAATTTATTTTCCATGTAACTTAACGACGATAAGACGATAATCCAACCCTCTACCATTATATAATTTCCCTTTATTACAGTACGCTACTAAAAGGTAGTACTACTATTAAATAAAACGTACGGCGAGTTGTCACAGACTAAATATTTTTATTGTAAGAAATAACCAGTGTACATTTAAGGTGATAGATGGCGTTAGCTGCTATGCTACTTATTTTGATATACTAACACCCTCCCCTAACAAAATAATGTAGTATGTACAACTTAACATACATTAAACATGACATATTAAACAAATCAAAGAAAAATTTCACAATCAATTTACCTCTGCTATTCCCATTAATGTAATAAATTTAGAATGCTTATTAGAACAAAGACTTTTGGTTAATACATCTGCAGGCATATCAGAAGTAGGTACATATTCAACTTTAATTTTATTATTAACTACACATTCTCGAGCAAAATGGTGCCGTACATCTATATGTTTGGTACGTTTATGGAACAATGGATTAGCTGCCAATTTTAAGGAACTTTGACTATCGCTATACAAACATATAGGTATACTTTTATCTAATATACCAAATTCACTCAGTAACTGTTTTAAATAAACTGCTTCCTTACAAGCTTCTGATAAGGCCATATACTCAGCTTCGGTGCTCGAAAGCGCAACAGTTCTTTGCTTTCTAGATTCATAACTTATCACACAACCTGACAAAAGAAAACAAAACCCAGTATACGACCTTCTATCTACACTACACGATGCCCAGTCAGCATCTACACATCCATGCAAATTACTATCATTTTTCTTATAAACTAAACCATATTTTTTAGTTTTCTGTAAGTACTTTAATAATCTCTTTAAATGCTTCCAGTGGGTTTCATTGAAACATGTGTTAAACTGGCTTAAGAAACTTACACTAAAGGATATGTCTGGTCTTGTAAGAACAGATAGGTACATCAGACTCCCAACTAACTGCTGATAAGGATACTTCTTATCACAAGGGTTGTTAACATCTTTTTCTAGCTTTAAATTTACTTCCATAGGAGTATCTGAGTTTTTACAGTTAATCATATTAAATCTTTGTAGTATACTGTTTACAAATTGTTCTTGGTCAACAGTAATACAATCTTTCTTAATATTTACATTCATGCCAAGACATTGTTTAATCTGTCCTAAATCCTTAATTTTAAACTCTGATGTCAATACAGTTAACAAGTTCTTATAAGTATTTTCACAGTTATAAAATACAAAAAAATCATCTACAAATAAAGCAACAAAAACTTTGACATTATCATGACATTTTGTAAAAAGACAAGGTTCACATTTTGACTTTTTATAACCCAATTTTAGCATACACTCTTCAACCCTAGTATACCAAGCCCTGGCAGATTGCTTTAATCCGTAAATGGCCTTTTTTAATTTCAGTACTTTATTTACACAATTCTCAAAATCTGAATTTTCTGGAATTTCCATGTATACACATTCATCAATATGACCATTTAGGAATGCTGTGGGGACGTCTAAGTGATTAATGTTGAGATCAAGCTGTACACTTAAAGCAAATAACAGTCTTAATGTTGAGTACCGCAACACTGGTGAAAAGGTCTCATTAAAGTCTATTCCTTTGACCTGGGTAAAACCCTTGGCAACAAGCCGTGCCCTATACCGCACTTCACCATCACTGTTAAACTTTTTTTTAAAGACCCACCTATTTTTCACTACTGTACCAGCATTTGGCCTGTCCACCAACTCCCATGTGTCATTTACACTAAAAGATTTTAATTCTTCTTTCATTGCACTTTGCCACTGTATTTTATCAGGACCATTTATAGCTTCATGGAGTGTTATTTGTTCACATGCCATATCTTCAACACACATATTTGAAAAACCATAATAATCTGGTTTCCTGCGAACACGCTTTCCTTGTTGAATGACATCTTGAGGAATAACCTCTATCTCCCTGTCCAATCCATCATCTGTTGCCAAAGACTCATATAAGTTGTCATCTGAATCACTTGATAATTCACTTGCAACATATGATGTATCATCTTCCTTCTCTGTCAGTGAGGTCTCATCCAGACATCCCAACTGATCATTACCTGTCACTATCTCTTTTTCTGTATTCTCCAGTAGTTTATTTTCTTCTATCATAACACTTGTTGTACATTTATCATTTTTAATGCTTTCCATAACTACAACATCTCTGGCTACAGATACCACTCGAGTCTTCGGATTATATAGGCGATAACCCTTAGTATTTTCTGAATACCCGACAAGGTACATCATGTGAGATTTCTTATCCCATTTTCTTCTCTTTTCTTTTGGAATGTGAACCATGACAGGGCTCCCAAAAAACTCTTAAATTTCTGAGATCTGGCTTTCTGCCCATCCACATCTCATATGGGGTAATATCTTTGTCTAGACTGGCTACTGGTGACCTATTCTTTAGGTACACCGCTGTATTTACAGCTTCTGCCCACAACTGTTTTTCAAAACCAGAATCAAATAGTAAACATCTTGCTTTTTCTACTATTGACCTGTTGTATCTTTCTGACAGTCCATTTTGTTCCGGAGTGTAAGCATTTGTTTTCTGATGAATTATGCCATGTTTCTTTAAGTAAATCTCCATTTCCAAAGAGCAAAATTCTCCACCATTATCAGATCTCAGTATTTTCATTCTCTTAGACTGTTGATTTTCTACCAACTCCTTGAATTCCCTGAAGTACTTAAAGGTTTCATTCTTTTCTTTTAAAAAATAGACAAAACACATTCGGCTATAGTCATCTACAAATAATAAGTAATATCGAGCCATACCAAGTGATTTATTTTCCATTGGCCCACATAGATCTGTATGAACCAATTCTAGCACCTCCTTGCTTTTGCTTGAACTGAGAGGGAAAGGCAACCTTGTTTGCTTGCCCTCACAACATACTACACAACTGGACTTGCTTATATCACTCTTGTCCTGGTATGCCACACCTTCCACTGCTCCATTCTTCATCTTTTCAAGGTCATTTGTATTTATATGACCTAGTCGTCTGTGCCAAGTTGCACATGAAGTCTGTACTGCAGCTGCCAACACACATACTGATCTTGTGTTAAGTCTGTATACTCCATTCACTGCCTGTGCAATGCCAATCAACTCATTCTGCCTATTTCTGATGTAACAATGTTCTTTTAGGAAACATACCTTGTTACCATTCTTTATAAGCTGGCTGACGGACAACAGGTTAGTAGTCAGATTTGGTATACATAACACATCTTTGACCACAATATCGTGTTCTGTATCCTGAACAACTGTCGTAATTCTCGTGTCTCCTGAGCATAACACCGGCATAGTTGTTTTGTTCGCAACTATAATCTCCTTTGTTGTTAGGTTACGTGACGTATTTTTCATGTTTTCCTGACTTATCATCATATGACTGCTAGCTCCCGAGTCAATATACCACTCATTTTTACTGAAACAATCGTTAAGGAAGACTGCACTAAATGCATTTTCAGGCTTTTCTTTCATTTGTGGACACTGGTTTTTGTAATGGCCTGTTTGTTTACATTTGAAACATTTTATCACTTTGACAGGTCGATTTGACGTATCTGCAGGTTTGCCAACTTTGCCATACTTTTTCTTTTGCCAACCTTTCGCCGATAAAAAAGCGCCGTTTGTTTCAGTACTGCCAACATTATCACTCATATCCATAAGTTTTGATTTAATGACGTCTGCTGAAATGGATATGCCCGAGTGTTCGATCGCCATTATCATCGGCGAGAATTTGTTCGGCAATCCCGCCAACAATAATGATCCTACCCATTCTTCACTGATGTTGAAGCCGGTCCCTCTTAATTTATGCGACGTATCAATTATTTGTGTTATATACACTGTCATTGATTCACAATTCTCTAGCCGTATTGAAATTAGACTCCGCAACAGACTGATTCTGCGTGTGAAACCCGAATCATCAAATAACGATTTTAGCTTTGTCCAAACACCATGCACTGTGTTTTCACCCTTGATATGCACATACAAGGACGAATCGATGGTCATCACTAACTTCGCTTTTGCCTTTTGATCTTCGACGCTAGTTGTTGCATCATAGCCATCTTGCTTTTGAATATCAACGCCTTCCAAAATTAAGAAATTTTCTACCGCGAACGCCCACTCATCGTAATTTTCACGTCCCTTGAGTTTGGGAACATTTACGATATAACTACCAGCCATTTCACTGCCTACAAACTAAGGAACTAATTATTTTTACAATAAAAATATGGGACTGGTGCCCATAACCAAATAAAACGTACGGCGAGTTGTCACAGACTAAATATTTTTATTGTAAGAAATAACCAGTGTACATTTAAGGTGATAGATGGCGTTAGCTGCTATGCTACTTATTTTGATATACTAACACTATTACGATGTGATTGATTGATCGTAATCTTTGTACCAACCCGATTTAATCACTCGACTTATTTTGGGAGCAGAACCTCATTACATTCCGTACTACCAACGTTATTATTGGACTATCACGAATGCTATAAATAACTTTACTGCTTTGTGTGTTTATAATTATATTTTAAGAAGGTTATAAATGTAATAACGAAATTCCTAAAATACCGCCTCGAAATTTTATCAGACTTGTTCAAAATATACGAAAAGTGTTTTTTTTTTCGACTGACTACGAAGCTACCTATACTTCTTTACAGCCTCTTAAACTTATTTAAGTAACGAACTAAAAAAGATCTAGTCTTTTTTATCTTAGGGCCCTTTTTTACGATAGTACTTTTTTGATAATTAAGTAACAAAGTAGATGGAAGGATCGTGACTTCGACTACTTCAAATGTTACTTTAATTCATTTATAAATTATCTCACACATCCATAGCAATGTACTGCTCACTAATATTAAAGATCTTTTTAAAAAGAGCAACCATGAAGTTTCCTGCTCGTTCTTCTCCATAGGAACGATTCCGAACGAATTTGTAATGTTGTAGAGATTCATAAGTACTTGTAGTTCATGGCCCATATGAATATAAAGTATATTCTTATTATGATACCTACATAATTATAACAAACTCACTTTGATACTTCGCTTCAGACATGTCACCTCTCTAAGAAATTATTGAACAGCGAACGTCCAAATATATAAGTATTTATGATCATAGCGAACGAGGGACACCAAACTTCACACTTGAGGGGACACGCATTTTCCATCTCAGTGCACCGCTAAAGAGATTTTTGGCGTATATGGGTAAATTCGTTCTTTGATGATTTCTAGACCATACGATTTGGGATGTGATTCGTATCGTTAGCCCGCTCTTTTGATGTGCTAAGGTTTAGGAAATAAGACGGAACTGCTTAGTGATTATGTGTTTTTAAAAAAGCATCGATTCTTTGTTATTGATAATATAATAATAATAACTCAAGCCCTTTTTAATGTCCCACTGTTGGGCACGGGCCTCCCCTCAATGAGACGGAGGTTAGGCCATAGTCCACCCCGCTGGCCCAGTGCGGGATGGCGCACTTCAGACATATTTCGAGGGGTTTACTTAGATTTGAAAGTTTCCTCGCGATGTTTTCCTTCACCCTTAAGCAAGTGACAATCATGGTTGAAAATGAGATTCTACAATTTGTATTTTATATTTCCATCTAAGTACTTTTTCTTTATTATGTGAACTACAAAAAGGTTTAGGGCTATTTGGGTGCAGTCATACATATACTTTTGTGATCAGTCATAGATAGAATATGCCTATATTACTCGTACAGTACTATTTAAATATGACGTCCTATATGTATCATAGATATATGATAATTTAATGTATAAACGCCTGCAAACTTAAGCCTCCCACGAACTAATCTCCATTCGGTATTAACATTAAGTCATCTACATTCATGAAGAGTTGGCAGGTGGCGATGAATAAATTGATTTAATTAACTGAATAATAAAATAAGACGACATTAATTTAATGCTTAAAATATGTGCGTCGTGAAAATGGATTTCATCTGAACGTTACAGGTCTTGTTGGGTTTAATATAAGAATTAATAAAGACGCTCTTAAGTACGTTATCTTAAGGGTTAAAGTAGTTATATTGTATTGAAATAAAACTAATTTTACTGATTTTATCGCGTTTATTTTTGTTTTAGTTTTATTTCAATGTGCAGTATTCGCGTAAATATGTGAAATCAATAGTTATATTGTATGTCAAGTAGACTATACTTAACTATCTCGAATCGTACGGTTAATAATAAAGATACGTACGGCGTTCGAACCACTCTAGACATGGACACCAGAGGCAACCTCTTGTGTCCTCGCGATTGGTCAAGAATCAAGATTCGGCCAGTAACAACAACTAGTGAATTGAAACACCACCAGCAATAATTTCTAACTATATGATAAAAAAAGAACACGAATGCAAGAGAGACAAAGATAAAATAACAAATATTCCTTTCAATTTTTTTTTTCTTTACTATACCCCCAACTGAGATGATCCGGCAAGAAACACAGCGGGTTCATTTTACATAACTTTTACATTTTATACTCGCGATGCAATTGTGTTACAAAAAATGTAAACAGCTGTCCTTTTTAAATAGAAAACGCAAAATAATATTATAATTAAACTAAAACGAATTATGTTAAGCATTCATTAATTAACGGTGCTCACCCATTTTAAGCTTCTCCAGTTGTTCCACAGGTACGTCCTGAAACAGAAAAGAATATTTTGATTTGATTTCGATTGTCCAAGCATCATGCAAAATTACTGGACCTACTTTAAAGGGATTTTTACTTGGATAGCTTGTTTGGACAATAGAGTAGAAGCATCAGGTGACCATTCGGCGTAAAGCAGTTAATCAAAATCGATGGTGGCGTGGGTGGAGTCACGGAAAAAAGATAGTGTTGAATAAAAATGAATGAATGACTACCCACGTGACTAAAAAAAGTTTCTTCATACAAACGTTGACCCCCCAGTTTACCCCCTTAGAAGTCGAATTTCCATAAATCTCTAATGAGCTCTAGGATGCTCAAGGAGTATATTATCCTCCAAATTTCAAAGCTCCAGGTCGCCCTAGTTTATTTTGTGCGTTGTCTGTCGTGTGGCATTAATAACGCTAGTCTGGCCAAGTCTTCTCCCATTTGAGACACGACACAATGTCAATATGTATAAGATTGTTTTTTTTCAAATGGCCTCACCCACCTTTGTGTAGGTATTTTGCCAACGTCAAGTGGAATGACTATTTTTCATATCCAATATGGGCGATTCTATGTAGGCCTAATCCATAGACTAGGCCTAATAAACCCCCCCGGATACCTTACTGACAAATTACAGAACTTTTCGGGAGAACTGGAAAAGTCGTGTTTTACTGTGCACTTTTATGAACACATAAGTAATAGTTAATAATTCACAAAAATTACACATTCTATTTTAAAGAAACGCATTTTTCAGAAAATAAAACCAAAATTGACAACCTTTCTCTTCGACTACCCCCAAAAAGTTCTCCCAATAAGATTTATTATGATCTGCAATCAATTTACCGTCTGACAACAGACACTCAGACAGTATCTTCAATGCCTGTCTAGGCTCCAGTGTATTGTCTTAATAGTCTCCTTCTATTTAACCTTATATGAAGGATAGCAACTAGTAACTCGGCAACATGTGGCCGCGAGAGCCAAGGGCAACCATCTCCCGGCGGACTAGACAATATTGGCTACATATATTTTTGCGATACAGCAATATTGGCTATCATTTTCGAATTGATTGTTTAATTAACACGAGGGTACCTACTTGTAACAACATGACACAATGGATGTCGGATTTGTCGATTTCATATATTTACGCGAATACTACACATTGAAATAAAACTACACCATTCATAACTCAAGAACGGAAGGGCCGATTTTTATCATCTATGATTATTTTTAATTTATCTCCGTCCCGAATTACATAATTACTGTCAAAACATTCACTAACACACATTTGATTCTGAGGCGGTACTAAGTTCGCCGGATCAGCTAGTATGTAAATAGTTTAGCAATTTTTTGGAATACAATAGCTGAAAATACTAGTATGTATATACCGCGGACTGCCATTAGGAACCCGGATTCATTTACATTTCTGTGACGTTTCATTCTAAAAATATTCCGCTTATACTGAGTATCATCAACGTCCCAGCCTTAATTTAAGTAATTTCCCAGATGAAAATGGCGTTACGTCTCTGAAGGTGAAATGAGATTCAAAATAATTTCGGTCTCTTTATTTTTAGACACTTTTTAGCATTGTCTATTGAGTTTAGGCCCAATACGATTCTGATAATATTAACGTCGTAAACTAAGACATACAGGAGATGGAACGGTACATATCCAATTGGCCGAATTGGTTCTATCTGCTTGCCTATTAGGTCTGGTGACATTTTTACATGACCTTTTGACATTGACATACGAATGACGTCAGACTTTATCTTTGCTATTTTAAATCAATTTTCATTAATAAGCTATATATTCTATCGTAAAAAGTAACACAGTAATCCCTTTAATATCTCACTGCATAGCGCAGCCTCCATGCAATGCGACGGGGATTCCGGCTATTGATCACCTCACTGGACCAGTTTTAGTTAGCGAACTTCACACGACAACCGATAATTGGTGAGGTTTAGTCGTAGCTGACAGAATATCACCAGTTTTCTGACGATATTTTCCTTCATGATTGAGCAAGTGATAATCTTGAAAGTTTAAATTTGATCTTAAATTTTGTATCTAAATAATAATTAACAATATTATGGTCGTTTCATATTAATTCCTAACGTATAGCGTTAATTTTGCAACACAATTTTCGTAACCAGTTCTTGAAGTTTAATTTAATCCTATCCTCATCAAATATACTTAACCACCTATTCTACATGGATACTAAGCGGGTCGAACAATGTATGATATTAGGTACCTATTTTCTAAATAAATAAATAAGCAAATAACAGAAGACAGACGAAAATACCCTCTATATCCTACTTAAATAATATAAGTAATCCTATTTACATACTGCTGGCTATTTGAAAATTCCTGACTTGAATGTTAAACCCCCAGTACTTATGGAAAGCTACACCGTTTTATTTGGGCTTGGAATGTCTTCCATTAATTTGTCATTATTTAGGAGGTTGAAGCTTATGGTATTTTAAGATGGGACGCCCGGAAGGAGAAGGGATCTCCATGTACTTATATGTAATATATAGCACTTATCCAAGAACAAAACAAAAGGAATAAATTGATACATCACTATCTATCGATTTGCAAAAGAAATAACATGTGTTTTAATAAAAAAAAATCAATCCATATTTAAATTACGATGAAAAAAATAAAAATAAACGTTATGCTATTGTATTTAGAAATATGTAATTCAACAAAATTAACATTCCCGATACGAGGTAAGCTTTGGGACGTTATTCTTTTAAAAATAATATTGTAGGCAATTTATGTATTTATAAAATCCTCCTATATCGCGAATTAGTTATAATAAAAATAAAAGTTAGTAGGTATATTTTATTAATTCATAGTTTGAACCGGGATACCCTCATATTTAGTTGTTGCTTCCGATCTTCGCAGAAAGTGCTCACAGTGACTTGTGGTCTAGCAATTGTACGCTTATCTTATTATCACTGTCTAATATTTGTTAGTATTATACACGGTATTAATACTAAAGCTTTTGTAAGAACTTGAGCGCGGCTGGCAACACTTAAATCGCTTATATAAATCACAAGAGCACTTAGCTATACCGTTTATTACATCTCATAAAAGGTTCATTAACCTCACAATGCCTTTAGCAAATATCTACATATGAATATAATATAGCCATTGAAAATGGCTCTCGCGCTATTTATTTTTCTTAAACGCTGATCTTTTATGCACCAAATGGATTCCATATTGTTTTGAAACAAAAGCTATTGTGCGATGGATGATTAAGGATCGTTGAAGCCGAAACTGCTTTGTAATTTGAGAATACAATGTACAAGTGGGCTTACCTTGTACAGTCTATTTCGAACATAGCTTAGCATCCACTTTTTTTTTATAATCGCCATTATTTAGCGTATATTTTTTTTGCAAGTGAATGCATATTTAAATTTTATTAGTGCGTCTTACGATATTTGGAATTAAATTATATTCGTATTCCCATATGAAACCTACATCGTGATTATACGTTAACTATGGGAACAGCCAATTACGCATAACAAAGGTACATTATTACGCGGTTCGGTCCCATGAGGAATCCCTTTTTCATAGTCAGGTGGTAAATTAAACATAGGTCCATAATTGGGGTAGCATATTGTGGAATCCTTATCCGAGAGGATCAAATATTTTATAAATAAAATTTGCTTGTGTACGTCTGGCGATATTATTATAATTATTCAAATCTGAAAGTTGAAGTGGCAGTGGGTAGGGCACACAGCTCGCAGAACCGATGGCCGTTGGGGCAGAAAGGTTCTAGAATGGCGACCACGAATCGGAAGACTAAGTGTGGGACGGCCCCCCACAAGGTGGACTGATGACATCACACGCGTCGCAGGAAGCCGATGGATGCGAGTGGTGGAGGACCGTGATGTGTGGATGTCGTTGAGGGAGGCCTATGTCCATCAGTGGACGTCTATCGGCTGATAGATAGGTAGATAGATAGAAATCTGAAATGATACCCTACAATTTATAGAAAGTTATACTGGATTATATGGCATTATTTTTTCTGAAAATTACGTTACCATTATAATCCATTATAAATGTCTATAAATTGGGGGTAATAAGACTAGTTGTCCCGGCGAACTTCGTATCGCCTCAGATACATAATATTTTTTTGATGATTTTTTCCTGTTTTATTAATTACTAGCTGCACCCCGCGGTGTTCCCCGCGACTAAAAAGTATATCCTTTTTATCGGGATAAAAAGAAGCCTATGTGCTATTCCAGACTCTAATCTATCTCTGTGCCAAATTTAATCAGATCCTTTCAGTCGTTCTGGCGTGATTGAGTAACAAACATCCATCCATCCAAACTTTCACATTTATAATATTAGTGTGATCGGGTATTCGGTGCGGAAACATTATTAAAAATCAAAGTTCATAAACATCGGCCCACCCGTTCTTGAGTTAAAAATGGTGTAACTAACACGACTTTGTTTTATATACATAGGAAGATGTGATGTACCTACTTACTTTTTTTTTTTTTCATTATAGGCAAGTATTTGATCTCGATCTCACCTGATGGTAAGTGACGATGAGATCTACGATGGAGCATACTGGCCTAGGTAGGAAGGCGGCAGTAGATAGAGACGCTACATTCACTAGGCACATGCAGCGCAACTGATCTGACCCGCCATCCATGAATGGCAGCACCGAACATCATGCCGGAACACGGCTAGGCCGCTTGGCGACATGGCTTTGTTCAGTGGGTGGTGACTAGCCATGGCCGAAGCCTACCACCAGTAAAACTTGAAACTAAAACTACTTGAAAGTTACATGTCAATATAAAATGTATCGCAAATCAATTCGCGACTTATCAGCTTAAGTCGATCGACTGAAAGCTCGTGGATGACGTACTATCCGAAGTAGCCGGCTTACGAGGAGTAAGCCTCTGGCCGTTGCCTATCCTCTTAGACCTTAAGCTGTCTTTCAGTAGTAATAAATGTTGTAAATATCAGGTTTTGTCGACGTCGAAATGGTTTTTGGTTTGAAAGTAGCATCGTGGAATATAACTAAACCAATAATAAGATAATAAAAAGGTTTGCTGTGCTCAAGAGAATGCTACAGTTACGTTAACACAACGTAAGTAAGTTGCTATTTACGTATTAAATACTTACCAATTTTTGCTCCATTCGGTCATTGTCTGAAACAAAACAAAGAAAATGTTAATTTACTTTTATTTTATTTACGCGAATACTACAATTTTATGTAACGTAAAAACATCATACAAACGCGATAAAATCTGTAAAATAAGTTTTATGTCAAAGGAAATGTTAATTGTGTTTTTTTTAATTGGGCATGTGCAGAGCCGCCATATTTGCTAATTTTATGTGATGCCTATATCCGCAACCCGCAACTACATCTGGTCCTATGCGCTCAACTGGTGAACGTGATAATGGGGTTCGCGGCTCATCGCACATTTTTGCTGAAAGCAAGTCATGCTATGATCTTCGTTGAAAATAGTGCTAAGTACGCACTATATATAATCTGTAATATACTAGCTAACCCGGCAAACGTTGTTTTGCGATATACATTATTTCTAGGAAATATTTTTATCGTTAAATATTTGCGATTCTAAATTGAGATATTAACTACCCTATCTTTCAAGTTGGATAAAACTGCACACAGTGTGCAAAATTTTATTTAAATCGATTTAGTCGTTTAGGAGTCCATAGCGGACAAACACCGTGACACGTAATTTATATATATTATAAGATAATAACTTATATATAATCTCAATCTCAGTGACAGTGATCAACGTAGAGTAGTTCTAAAATAATATAAGTATTTTTTTAATTCCAAAAAAACTATATAACAATAATGCAACCTACATGTTTGAGGATATATTCAATGTAGGTTACAAAGAGGCTGGAGGCCTGACTGTGAAAACGTCAATCATGTTGAATAAAGAAAATATAGGAAAGTGGAACAATCCATCAGGGGTTCAAGAACCTTTGACACTTAAAACCTTCGTCAAACCTTTTTAGGGTAATCCATGATATGCTATCCTGTTATGACCCTCAGCATTGAGGGCATGCGACGCGAAGACAGAAACTATCCTGGTCGAGAATAGCACATCACTTGCTTGGGACAGTTACTAAAACGATTTTCTATAAAGAACTAAAATGTGTGCAAAAAACTAAATTGACTAATTTAATCACGTGCAAATTGGCTGAGTTATCGAATATGCGAACTTCGACCTTATGGGATTTTTGTGATGAGCTTTGCTTTGATGCATCTCTCAAAGACTAACCTAGCATAAGCATTGTGTTGTAGGGCATAAAGAAACTATGAGTTACAGAATAATCTTTACAATTACCTATTTTAAAATATTTGTCGAAAGTCGTGTGAAGTTTATTACACCGCACTGTGCCAGCTCGAGCAGATAAACACGTATACGTACAACAAATAAAACCGCAGGTACATACATATCCGACACAAACACCAAACGACGCACAAATAAAAGTTTATTGCGCACATTTTACTCACAAATTGGTATCCAATAACAATGGAACAAGGTTCGTTTTGTCGTAATAACAACATTATTATCTCGTGGTCGGCTATAAAGAAGAAAATAAGGAACCAAACATCGACCTTTGACACATTCAGCTACAAGCATAAGCATAATCTCTATCTCAAGCTCCAATTCAATCCATTCCAATTTAATTCCAATCATTTATTCCTAATTTGGCCGATTTTATATAAATAAACTAGGTAGTGCTTCTTCGGTTACTGGTATTCTGACTTTATTTAATTAAATTGCATATCATTCTTAACTGGATTCGCCAATCAACACGAATTTATGACTGACTAATTACGACATTCTATAGAATAAGAACCTGGAAGGCTGGACCAACATAAGTAGCCCTATAATAACTAATGAACCTCTCTCATTTATGTTGAATGTCTTCTTTGTATGACGCCACCACCCAACATATTTCAATTCACATGTCAACTAATCACGTATATCAGAATTTGACTTGTGTTTGATATTGCATCAAATACTATATAAGAGCATTTACCATGTAATGAGCAAAGACTCCGAAACCCAGCGAGTGAAATAAATCAATGCTTTGAATTTGTACAATAAGGAGAACATTGCGTAATGAAATTGTCTGTGAAACATCGAAATATATTCTGTTCAATAAATAGCAACAGATATACCTGCAATGTTAAACGCTGACTTCATTTACGTCTGGGTTTCAGACTGATAAGACACGTTTTGTTCAACATTCTTAAATTTTAATATTTATTTGCAAGCCAGAACATTTTAAAACTCATTTTAATTTTTTTTTTTTTTTATTAACCGTGATAAATGACAGTTCGTTTAGAACAAATAATATGCTATATAATGCAATGGATTAATAGAAACAAATAAAACTATCCATTGTATCTGACCTACTTTTGTACGACCTATTTAACCGTTAATCGTTCTTTAGCAATTGTCTATGAAGTTTCCCGGGGATAACCAATAAAAAGTCAATCAGTACAGATTACAGAACATTGTCAGGAAGTCATCGCGAGGCTAATCTTGGGATGCGGCGCGGAGGCTATTTCCTGAGAGAATTCAGTTGCATTGCTGATAATAGATATAGGAGATTGTACCAAGATTGAAAAGGTATTCACATAATAATGTGACATTAATCTTTTCGGACTAAATATCACATTTTTTTATATTACCTAGTGTAGGTAGAGGTAAAACTATTTATAATGTCATGACATTGTTTAAAAAAAATATTGTTCATTATTCGTATAATACCAATATCCATTCCGATATAAGGTGTAAAAATAATACGTAAAATATTTTGGCAGGGCTAACTATAGGTTATAAGACAACATTCCCAAAGAAATTAATAAAATGGCACCCTGTACTGAGCGCACTGTCAAAGGCTACAGATCGGATCGGCTTGTTTAAAAAAAACATAATTTACACAATTATTTTATATATCAACATGATCCCTATAACTTTATTCATCTGTTAAAATAGTTTACACTAGTTTTGTTACACCTTATATATGTATGTACTCGATAGACTATTCCAGGCTAACCCAAATATAGGGCGAATAGAGTAAGACAAATGACGTCCAGAATTAGAGGTAATACGCCTACAAGATTAATTTACTCGGTACCTAATCTAATATGGGAATGAAAGAGATACAGAGTGTACTGTAAAAATAGGAATATATTTTCGCTCCTCCATCATTTAATAGATTGAGGTAATTAATGAATTGGGTACTATTGTGTAGGTGCCTTTAATTTTACAAAGGGTGTGCGAAGCTTAAACAAGAGTCATCATAGCTTACCCTAGAGTAATATGTTTAAAATTATTGTTATCTTTGTTTTGGATTGATTTGATTTGCCTAAAAGTTATAGTGTATTTAATTGTCAGATCGACTCTAGTTTTTGACAGCATGAATCATAATTAATTAGATACCTATGTAAATATTGCTAGATGAGTAGGAAAAGCAAAAAAAACTTATACAGTGTGCTGTTGTAAATAATTTGGGGTCGACTCACCTTCGTCCGTAGGAGAATTAAGTACCCTCGAGATACCCTACACGTGACCCTGGGTGGTGCCAACTAGGTGACAACTCTACTGGTGGTAGTCTTCGGCCGTGGTTAGTCACCACCCACTGAACAAAGCCATGTCGCCAAGCGGCCTAGCCGTGTTCCGGCATGATGTTCGGTGTTGCCATTCATGGATGGCGGGTCAGATCAGTTGCGCTGCATGTGCCTAGGGAATGTAGCGTCTCTTATCTACTGCCGCCTTCCTACCTAGGCAAGTATGCTCCATCGTTGATCTCATCGTCACTTACCATCAGGTGAGATCGAGATCAAATACTTGTCTATAATGTATAAAAAAAAAACTTGTAAAAATATCTTGAACATAAATTAACATTCTGAATTCACGCTGACTGTTGTACACAATTTCTGTTACCACGGGGAAACGACGTAAACGTTCTTCGTAAAAAGTAAAATTAGTTTCGTCAGACCATAAAACTTTTTCATACTCGGCCAAACTTTCTATAAATAAAGATAATGGATGACATGAAAATTCGTTACGAAAATAATTTCTAGTATGTACTTAAGTGAATGAAGATCACAAACTTTAATTGAAAAAAAAATTTGTTCATTTTCGCAACCCTTTTTGACCAGCATGGTTTTATTTGACTAAATTTAGTATGACGTACTTGAATTTAATTGAAATGGATTATACAAAAATAGCATAAATAAATTCTTGAAATGAGAGATTTTAAGAAAATTGTATGATTGCATAATCACAGAATTGGATATTACCTCGTAGATTACTTCACTAAGACAGATGTCCTTCAAATAAGAATAATCCCTCAGAGTGAAGCAATTATTCTCAAAAAACTTGTATAATGAGATTCAAAAATACCCAACTTATTGTCATAGAAAAATATTCACAAAATAAGTCAATGAAGGCGAAGAAAAATAGCTTGAGGCCGATTCAGATAAACAGGAAGAAACGCTCCGCAAATATGAGACAAATGTAATATAGCGAACAAACAAAACAACACGGCATATCTATACATATAAATAAAATTGGAGTGTCTGTTTGTAATATTAAAATAACCGCTTTTTACTAAGTGCATTTGGATGTATACACGTTACCTATACCGAAACAACATTTTTTACAATTTTTGTCTGTCTGTCTGTCTGTCTGTCCGTCTGTCTGTCTGTCCGTCTGTCTGTCTGTCTGTCTGTCTGTCTGTTTGTTCCGGGTAATCTCTGAAATGGCTGGACCGATTTTGACGGGAATTTCACTGGCAGATAGCTGATGTAACAAGGAGTAACCTAGGCTACTTTTATTTTAGAAAAAAAAATTGGATCTCTCGAAAAAAAATTAAAACCAATGTTGCAGCGCTGCGCCTGCTTAAAGTTTGATAGCAACAATCTGCAATGCGTCCCGCGGGATCAGAACGCGAGCAGGCTGTTGCCAACGGTTGAGACGTTGTTAAATACCACGCGGACGAAGTCGCGGGCAACAGCTAGTATGAAATAAGAGTGACCCTAAATGATACTGATATCTTTTGGCCAATGTATATAGTAAAAATGGCGAGGGTTCGTCCATCCGATTACATAACTCAGCTGTGTCTACGCACTTCTATATGTGAGTGATACTGTAGGCTATTATTTCTATAATCAGATGGAATGCCCCTTATCTGATACCATCTAGTTAATTCAAAGTTATTTTGTAGGCGTACGTGGCATTAACAAATTGACATTGAATTTATTTTTCAACACTCACATTTTTCGTCACTCTACAATCATATAGAATTAAAGATTTGCGACTAACTTTTTTGTCCATTTACTTGCTATTTAATCTGAATTGATTTTGCATTCAGCACAAGTAATCAAATAAAAAAAACACTTATGGGTAATAGGGATATAGCTTACTGCTATTATACCGCCGCATTAACTCCCTTAATCCGGGGAGATTTGGGCCACATTCCAATGCGGATTGCAGAACTTCACACAAACAGTCCGCACAGAAATATCATGAAAACCCCAATTCACGTCACATCTCAGATTTATCTCAAATTTGTGGGCGGTATAATTTTTCCAGCAGAGATTCGCAGGCACCCCAATTTCTTCCATCCCATTCTCCAATTATTCGGGATGGTCTTATTCGGTTAAGGTTACAGCCTTGACTCACCTCAAGGGCACGGGTGTAAAGATAAAATTGAAGCTACGTTGCTATTTCAGGAACTGTAGATCTAGCGAGGATTTTAGGGGGGTAACTTATTGAAATTGTAGCATAAAAAATCTTGGAGTAACGAGTGAGTTATATTGAGACATGATTCGGCGTCTTGCATATATTTTTTTCTTTCTAACGCACGTATATAAACGCATGTCGAACGAATTCGAATATTGAGTAGGTTATACGGCTATTGAGTAACCTAAGTTATGAACGATAAGATAGCATACCTCCATGCCCATCAGCGTCACCTAATTTATATATAATATTATCTATATGCTTATCGGTATGTTTACCACATATCATACTCATTTGCGTTTACTACAGATCCATATTTTTGCCAGCGAAATTGAGTCTTTCTATTTTCATCCTTAGGCTATGTTCATGACTCTAAGTCCGACATATTGGTTCCGCAAATAAAGGAATTGTGTCACGTACCCCGAGCCCGTTCGGAGCGTAATAGAAAATAAAGTTTGCACGGTACGAGCGCAAGTTGAATTGTGACCTTTCCAATTGACCAATCCCTTCCTATTTTGGGCTCGAAGAAAGCGAACCTGGAAACGACCTGATTAGCTCAGTGGGTAGTGGCCCTGCTTTCTGTGCTGCGGTTCCCGGGTTCGAGTACTGATAGGGACAAGCTTTGTGTGATTAGCACGACTGTTTGTGCCCGAGTCATAGGTGTTTAGTATCTATATACGAGTAAAGCGTCCATTACACTATCCAATTTGCAGAGCGCTAGTTGAGCTAGCGTGCTAAATTTGTATTGTGTAAAGGCAGTTAGACAGCTAGTGATCCAATCTAGAGCGATCGCATGGACTCTGCCGCACTAGCTCAGCCCGTACACTAACTAGTGCACTAAATTGCATGGTGTAAAGCCGATTAGCGTGCTAAGCACTAGCTGGGCTCGATCAGTCAGTCGGCATGCGCTCGGACAGGAGGACGTATGTTAGGTTTCAAAATGACGCAACCAACGACAAAGGAAAGGGAAGTTCTTTTAACCCTTAGTAGCCTGATTTACGAAATTGATTTATTTTTAATATTACTGTGTTTAATGTTACTGTGTTTAATAATAATGACTTTTTTTTTTTTAATTTCGTTGGAAAGAATATTATACAACAGTAAAATACATACAGCCAACCTATAAAAAAAAACTAATAGTAATGTGAACATTCGGTTTAAAAGATTGGTATCAAAATTGAAACTCTAGGCTATTAAGGGTTAAATATAATAGATATAAAGACATGCCCTTTCTTTGGGATAAAAAAAAATAAAGACTATAAAAACAAAGATGTTAGACATGATGGGAACAAGGTGCTTCTCGAAGTGTATAAAGGATTTGATAGCAACGTGACAGTGAAAAGCTTAATAACAAAAAATCAAAATTTAAGAACTGATGGCCGTTGGGGCAGAAAGGTTCTAGAATGGCGACCAAGAATCGGAAGACGTAGTGTAGGACGACCCCCACAAGGTGCACCGATGATATCACACGCGTCGCAGGAAGCCGGTGGATGCGAGTGGCGGAGGACCGTGATGTGTGGAAATCATTGGGGGAGGCCTATGTCCAGCAGTGGACGACTATCGGCTGATGCTAGTGCTAAAGCAATGCCAACTTTCTGGTGTTTTGATGGTGCCATATTCGTTTAGCACTCTTCGAAAGATGCGGTTTGGCCGACGATCACTACCGAAATGAAAGGAAGTTAAACTAACTAGCGTCGCTAGCTAGTCTAGTGTAATGAGTGAGCTCTTTTTATATCGCACTGCGACACTTGATCTAGCGCTCTGCAAATTGGATAATGTAATGGACGCTTTAAGCGTTATATATTATAAACTGAGTTCGCCCTCAGTCCATTGTACGGTACCGACAATACAAGCATTGCTTAAGCGTCCATTACATTATCCAATTTGCAGAGCGCTAGATCTAGTGTCGCAGTGCGATATAAAAAGAGCTCACTCATTACACTAGACTAGCTAGCGACGCTAGTTAGTTTAACTTCCTGTCATTTCGGTAGTGATCGTCGGCCAAACCGCATCTTTCGAAGAGCGCTTAACGAATATGGCACTATCAAAACACCAGAAAGTTGGCATTGCTTTAGCACTAGCATCAGCCGATAGACGTCCACTGCTGGACATAGGCCTCCCCCAATGATTTCCACACATCACGGTCCTCCGCCACTCGCATCCACCGGCTTCCTGCGACGCGTGTGATATCATCGGTCCACCTTGTGGGGGCCGTCCTACACTACGTCTTCCGATTCGTGGTTGCCATTCTAGAACCTTTCTGCCCCGACGGCCATCGGTTCTTAAATTTTGATTTTTTTTTATTAAGCTTTTCACTGTCACGTTGCTGTCAAATCCTTTATACACGCACCTTGTTCCCATCATGTCTAACATCTTTGTTTTTAGAGTCTTTATTTTTTTTATCGCAAAGAAAGGGCATGTCTTTATATATATATCTATTATATATAAAAGAACTTCCCTTTCCGTTGTCGTTGGTTGCGTCATTTTGAAACCTAACATACGTCCTCCTGTCCGAGCGCACGCCGACTGACTGATCGAGCCCAGCTAGTGCTTAGCACGCTAATCGGCTTTACACCATGCAATTTAGTGCACTAGTTAGTGTACGGGCTGAGCTAGTGCGGCAGAGTCCATGCGATTGCTCTAGATTGGATCACTAGCTGTCTAACTGCCTTTACACAATACAAATTTAGCACGCTAGCTCAACTAGCGCTCTGCAAATTGGATAGTGTAATGGACGCTGGACCGTATAGTTGGTGTGTTAGTCTGGCAATGTACATTTAAAAATAATGCTGCAAACTTAGAATAGACCATAGAACCGATTTATAATTTTGAAAATGTATCAATAAAAAAGGAAAATATGTACCTACTAGGTTTTTCATAGATCAAATTTGATTCTTATAAAAAATTTAACTAAGTAGTTATTGTAAGTTTATATCAACATATTTTCAAAATAAATCTTAAGCATACAATTTTTCATTTACAATCTTGATACTAACGACTTAAAAGCCTCAGAAACCATTTTAGGTGCGTCATATATATCGACGAAGTTATACGATATTCTATTATCGTTACGAGACATTTTATCGCCATCACGTCGTGAAATTTAAGTAAACGTCCTTCGAATGACGACACGTGCCGAAAAAAAATGCGAAGTTATGAACAAAACAGCCAGTTTTGTTTAAAAAAAAACCATTCGTTTTAATCTTGAATAGGTATAGCGGTGCCAAATTAATTGACGATTTAAAAAATACTCTGGGAAAGACAAGCGCCCTGACTTCCTCACCGGATCTTCTCTGATGAGGTCCCGTTCTGATCTGGTTATAGAGTTAAGAAAATTATAAATAACCATTTTGATGTGCCCCAGTAGACCTATACAACATGATTTGACTTTGTCATTTAAAAAGGACCTTTAGGACTGTTCATATAGCTCGCTGATATTCATTCAATATCTTGTTCTATGGGTGCCTGTCCAAGCCTTAATCTTCAATTAGGGATTAGTTTAGTACCCTGAAGCTGTTAGGTATTAGCTATTGAAATTAAACTGAATTAAGCATTATTCCCCAAATGCCTGACCGTTGTTCACTGATTCATAAAATTAAAAATTTAATGAAAAAATACAAGCCAGTCCCAAAGGCAACAGTTATAATAAAATTTCAAACATCCAACACACGGGTTCAAAGCAAGTACGTGCGTCAATTAGTGTTGCCCATATTCCGTCTGAGTCTTGCAGTCTTGGACTTGATTTTGTATTTTCGCAAGACCAAGAATCACTAAAAGCGATAGCTGTACCAGGACAGACCTTGTAAGACTTGAGCAAGAAATTCTGTAATTGTCATTTGCTAAAATAATCAATAAAAATTAAATGCTCTTCGTTGGTAAGCGCATCATTTGAGAATAGCTGGACCGATTTGGTACATTCTTTTGTTTAAACGTGCGTAATAGTCCGAATAAGATTTTCACTAAAAGAAAATGGAAGAAGCCGGCCAGAACATTGGAAAACTCGTGACAAAAAGCAAGTCACGTTTGTAGCATTTGTGAAGGAACTAAAAAACATTTTTGGCGACGGTTCTTGAAGCGTTGACCAAAATGTATTCTTGATCTTGAATATTGACAACACTAGCGACAATTATATTGTGTACAGTTAACACCCTGCGACAAATGCTGCGGAATGAATGTGCCATACCGAAAACGGCTTTATGAACATGGAGTGTAGGAGTAATTTCGTTCGCTTTTATCGCTGTGTAAAAAGTTTCGCTTGTATCTCAGTACCCGACCCGTATAATGTGAGGCTATTCAAATATTTTATAGCAGCCCTTGAGCCGACATGATGCGAAAGGAAGGGAGGTATGTGAGAACGTTAGCACTTGCTGAATATCTTTAAATGTATCATAATATTTTAATATCACAAAACCCAATGGACTAAAATATTACCTGCTATCAATTTTATAGGTTTCATCAATTTAAAATGGAATTACATATAACCCTTTTTACAGCATTATTATAAATAATAGTCATATTTATATAAAACTAATTTTACGGATTTTAGCGCGTTTATTTTGGTTTTTAAGCAGCCGAAACGTCGGGAACGTAAAAACAAAAATAAACGTTAAATTAATTTTATTTAAATGTGTAGTATTCGCATAAATATAAAGTCTATTACATAGGAAAGAGTAGGCACGTGTTCCTCTCTCGTTCATACCTATGATCTAAGTGTTTACGTTAGCAAGCTACTTGTCGCTTCAATAGTGGTTCGAGAGTCGTTCGTACCCTCTTGAATGTCGACAGCCTACAGGTTGTGAAAGTAATATCCGACCTGTCTATCCCTGTCTATCATGTAAGAGGCAATTATGCTATAATGTAAGTATTGTATGTCATATTAAAACAATAAGGCGACTTACACATGGGATCATCGGTAAATGAAAATAATTATTTTCGGGTCCCAGCGATGACATTATGTAAATGGGATTATGGGCATTATGGGAATCGGTACTTTTAATACATCTGGTTTGCCTATGTAACAATTTTGTTTGCTGCAAAAACTATATTTTGTTTCGTTTCATATTTTGTTTGCTGCAATAACTATTGTTAAAAGTCCGAAACCTGTCATTTCTGAAAGTTTCATGTGCGGTAACTTTCAGGTTTGGGTTTTTTTTCTTTGTCTGTCAAATGTCAGATAACGAATATCGGATTATGATTTTTGGTGGATCTTAGTGACTATACCGACAGTACATAGGTAGTACATAATTTCAAGTTTCTGGGTTCTTAATTTTCAAGTATATATCCCGAAATTTTAGTTTCCTATATCAAACACAGCTATAATATTGATAAAATGTATATCTAAAAGCTTATTATAGTATCGCAAATCTTAAGAAATTGCAAATCGTGCAGTGAAGTTCCACCCAAGTTTATGAAGTGTTAAATGCGTCATTGTCGCTCGAATGCCACTTAAGCTTCAATGAAAGGTCTGCAGTACCCCTCTGAGTGTTGGCCTCATGCTGTGAACTGCACTTAAAATGGGAATGTACAGATGTATGGGGGGGGGGGGGATTAATTTTTTAATTCTATTAAACCACTTACATAATATCACAGTGAATTATTTTATGTTGGTTCAGCTCATTAAAAAGCATTCAAACGTTTTTGAGTTTTAAATGTGTTTTAATAACATTGATTTCTTATATGCACGCGATAAAATTAGTGTTAATTCAATTTGTATTAATAAGTTACATAAAAACAATATCATACTGTACTATCGATAATCAAATCCATTTTTAAGTTGCAAATAATAATCATAAAAATAATTAAGTAAATGTAATAAATTTTATGTGACAGATAAATGCCCCACTTGTATTTGTGACCACTTTATGACGTCACAAAGTTAATGTCGTCACATTACAATGTTAAACATGGATTTTTCCAAGTACCACCTAATAATGGTGTGGGTTAACGCAATTTGAACACCCAATTATTAAATAATTTTAGAGATTTTATAACATTATGCCTATAATATATATTGTTCATTTACTATTATATTCACAAACATTGCTCTAATTTTACATTAGCTGCTCAATTAATCTCCTCTCACCCCAAATTCGTGACGTCGTTTATTCCACAGGAGCTTAATGATTCTAACAAAACAGCTTGACCCAAATAGCCTCAACCAAATAGCCTGACACCGCAAGTGTAATCCAGTCATTACGCGCCTACAAATACTAATATGTTCTGTTTATTTTCGAAATAATGTAGTTTATATATAAATAATTATAGTCAAGCTTTCATTGGGTAATTAACATGAAAAAGAAGTTAAGTAGTAGTTAGTTACATAATAAGGCATATGAACACCACGACGGCCTCAGTGAGTTCGCCCTCAATCCATTGTACCGTACCCATAATACACGCTTTGCTTAGTGTGGGACCGTATAGTTGGTGTGTTCGTCTGGCAATATTACTATATTATTATTAAATTTGAGCGGTATAATAATATTTTACACGTGTAATCGGCTCTTCACTAGCGATGAGAGATCAACAGGTATTCTCGACTAGTATTTCTTTCATTCTTAGAAAAACCATAATTAAAACTATCGCGAATATACTCTTTCGCGAATTTTGTTGATCTTTTAAGCGTACCGTCAAAATGCTGATAATTGGTAGAAAAAAAATGCGTTGTAAAAAGGTATGAGCATAGTTTCTAATTAAGATCGACAGGCATCTAATTTCAGCAGCGGTAGTTACCTTAATTTGTAGCTGTAATTAATGTTCAAAAAGGAATTAGGAAAAAATCTACGTAGTTTTCATTTTCAAAGTGAAAATGTACGAAGTTGTATCAAAAACTCTACTTCGAATTTGGAATAGTATAACGATTTATTTTCAGTATTTATTTATTTAATTTAAGATTAAAAGAAGAGTCGTTATGGAGTTTTAATTTGGACAAATATACACTAACTACACTAAGGCACAGCTAAACATAACATCTATACTAATATTATAAATGTGATAGTTTGGATGGATGGATGGATGGATGCTTGTTACTCTTTCACGCCCGAACGGCTGAACGGATCTGGATGAAATTTGGCACAGAGATAGATTATAGTCTGGAATAGCACATAGGCTACTTTTTATCCCGGTAAAATGTATGGTTCCCTTGGGATAGATGTTTTAATTTATCATACTTTTTATCGCGGGTCACACCGCCGGGCGCAGCTACTATTGCTATAAATATGCACAGTTCACTTATCATGTTCATAAAGAATTATCACTCGATTGTACCGTGGTATTGTATCGTACTGAGGAACTAACTATTCAACACGTATGTACACTGACATAAGCTCAAGGACGGTCCCCAACCAGATGGACCGATCAAGCAAAGGACTCATCTTCAACCAAATTCAGCTCGGTGGTCAAAAGCGCCATGAAGTGAGACCGATGGAGGTTAATCGCTCGATCCAAGTGTGGACTATCCAACGATGATCGCGATCCTTAAACATGAGGGACCGACCATAGAGAGAGACACTGAAATAAAAAAGTCGATATCCAACAGATTTAAATAACATATATCAGGACTTCTACGTGGTGACTCAAGCAAACATGTCACGTCACTGAGTGCGGAGGAGTGTATTTCGCAAATCTCGGCCAAGGATGGAATAAATCCGCTGTTACGGCACGAGCAGGCAACCCTAATATTTACGGGTGAGGTGATAGAAAAGGTGTGGGAGTGATATTTTATTTATTACCCTTGTGATTTTATTTAGAACGAATAATCCTATAGTAAACCGTAGTGTACCCCGTGCTAGGATAAGGTAAACAATAATAGTGTAAAATATTTTAACAGACTTACTGATTAAGTTATATGAATCACGTTGATGTAAAAAATATTAAGGCGAACCAGTAGCATTGGGTCATTTGCTAAGTACGGGTTGTCAGTTTTTAATCTATAATAATCTATACTAATATTATAAATGTGAAAGTTTGGATGGATGGATGGATGGATGTTTGTTACTCTTTCACGCCCGAACGGCTGAACGGATCTGGATGAAATTTGGCACAGAGATAGATTATAGTCTGGAATAGCACATAGGTTACTTTTTATCCCGGTAAAATGTATGGTTCCCGTGGGATAGATGTTTTAATTTTTCATACTTTTTATTGCGGGTAACACCGCCGGGCGCAGCTAGTGTCTAATAATTTGATTTATTTCATTGAGGATGTTATCTTTATAACCCACTGTTGGGTCTGTTAAAATATTTGACACTGTTTTTATTACACCTTATATATAAATGTCTAATATGACAGTGGTGTTCATTTTATATTCTTGTCAATTTTACTATTTAACGCCGTCAGTTATCACGATAAATAGTATCTTAATAAGAAATGTATGTACATTCTGAAAAGCTGTTTATTTCTATATTATTTAGACATTTATTTAAAAAAGAAAACCAACAGCTACCACAAATTGGGTGATTCAAAAACCTAGGTGACATAAAGGCCACGTGTTAACATCGGAGCATGACTTCAAAAGCTTTTAGATTTGTCATTTTCTAATTCAAGACCATATCCGGCTAATCATTGCCACAAAGATGGCAATTTCGAAGTTACCTGTCTAGGCCAGCTCGGCAACGCCAAGAGGTTTTTTGTTACCTACAAAGAAAAAAAAGATACCTTCCGCTAAAATATGTTTTAACTCCTAACCCCATGCTGGGATAAAAAACCAATTATGGTAGCATATATTTTTTTACAACATGTCTGTATTATTTGGCTGACTATGGCCTAATCCCCCTCGCAGTGAGGGCAGGCGCGTGCCCAACAGTGGGACACTAAAAAGGGCTGGTCTTATTATTATTATTTTATTTTGTTTGTAAAGTTAAGCACATATTCTCGATGAACATAATAACAACTTACATTCTAATAACCATTTAAATAACATTCCACGTAATAAAAATCAATATTTTCTTTGAAAAACGAACACAGTTTTTAATAGAAAGTAATTATTTGCCTACGGGGTATTCAAGTATCGCGTTCCAATGTGTCATACTCAGGGTCGGTTTATAGATTAAAAGATAAATTGTGT
The DNA here is from genome assembly GCA_905333125.1 of Pheosia tremula. Classification (NCBI taxonomy): domain Eukaryota; kingdom Metazoa; phylum Arthropoda; class Insecta; order Lepidoptera; family Notodontidae; genus Pheosia; species Pheosia tremula. The sequence goes on along the minus strand of HG995405.1, from coordinate 2,475,004 downwards.
TTGCAAGAGAAATGTGTTTAGTTATGGAAAATTATGTTCGAGGGATTTTTCGTATGTTATTAGGATACTTTATAGGTTATTAGTATAAATATGTATATAGTAGGTATTTTGTTATTAGGTTAGAATACGTGGGATGAGAATAATTCAGTTTTTTTTACCATTTGATTTTCAAAGCGTTTTTGTTTATTTGGATAGTGATGTTAGTTTAGGAATATGATCGTCTCATGAAATAATTTTGTGCGTCGCTTTAATTTTAGTCTCTCTGTAAGTGGATACAGACAGCATAATTCAGATAAGTTAAGCATTTGCGAGGTATATTTTTATAATATATTAAACAAGCCGCATAATATCCAAAACACTGAATAGATTGGGAATAAAAATACAGATACAATGCCAAATATTCGCTTGAAAGCTGTTAATTTATGCGTAATACACATCAACGCAAGACGTCTCTTGATGGTAAAATCAAAGGCAAAGAGGTTCCCTCAATTATATAAATATGACAAGGTTCCAAACGTTATATTATATAACGAAATTCTGTTGTTATAACACTCTTGTGTTACGAAACCACATTCAATAAGCAAACAGTGGCCGCCTCGAACAAATTACTTCAACATGCTCGTAATTAATGCCCGCAAGCACTAACCGGACCCTTGTAACTATCAATTCTGTGTTATATTAGCCCAAGGTAAAGATAAATTCCAAGTTCCCGTTTCTGCTAAGATAAACAAGGAGAGGCAAAGGTTATGTTATTGTTCGGCCTGCCGTTCAGAACCTTTGACGCTTTTGTGGTCGGTTGAAATGGAAATTATTTTAAGTTCGTCAAAATTAACGCAGGTGGGAGGAGAAGTAATAATGTTCACAAAAAATCATCGGTTTAATCGATAATTTTAAATTACATCGACATTTTTTATCTGCGTGTTTATTAAGTAAAATTACAACCTACAAATATTTCACAAATTTTATGAAACACAACGTTACATTCTATAACTGAAATTAAAGCTTATTATCAGAAATAATACAATGAACAATTACATAGGTAATTTGTAAATGTGGGAACCATGTAGCCATTAACTGTAATTTTATACTTTTTGTTTTTTTGACCTGCTGCTAAAGTCTGATTAGCTGTTCCTACACTGTTCTCACATACCTATAACAATGTATTGCTCAATAATGTAAAAGATCTATTTAAAAAAAAAGAGCAACCATGGAGTTTCTTGCCCGTTCTTCTCCATAGGAACGGCATTCCGAACGGGTGGTATAGCAGTAGCATAATGTTTTTGTAACTTGACGATTCATAAGTACTGTACAATAATGGATAACGTGAATAAAAAATATTCTGATTCTGTTTCTGTACTTTCCTACTAATAATTCATAATTTAATGTAAAACAGCTACTGATTGCCATATGCTACGATCCTAAATAAATAAATAATTAATTGAATAAATCTCATTTTTTATCTATGTTGAGAGATTTTTCATTGACAATACATCGAAACATGGCCATTACACTTTCATAGCTTTTTATAGTCATCAGTATCAAAGAATCGTATTGCATTTACTACAAATTGACATTCTTAAAAGGTTTGCTTTAATGTTATCCTTTTTTTTTAACAGCTGTGTAGAAATAACGCCTTTGTGTAACTTTTTCTTCTTATCTCAAACGGCGAACTGTTTGCTCAATTTAACTCAACTGAAGGGTTATTATAATCAACGCCCCCACTTCGTTATCATTCAAGTCGTATTTCATCTTGAGGTTTGTTTTTTTAATAAAGACTTAAACTGCCAGTTTTCAATTAGAATTAAATGTTTTACAACGGTTTAAACGTGGCATTATATATGTGAATAGTTAATAGAGCCAAAGCTATATAAGGTAGAATAAGTATTATGCGCATTTTTTATTAATTGACTAGCTGTTGCCCGCGACTTCGTCCGCGTGGTATTTAACAAAAACAACCGTTGACTACAGCCTGCTCGCCCATTCTGAGCCCGCGGGACGCATTGCAGGTTGCTATCTAACTTAATCAGGCGCAGCGCTGCAACTTTGGTTTTAATTTGTTTTCGTGAGATCCTATTTTTTTTTTCTTAAATAAAAGTAGCCCAAGTTACCCCTTGTTACATTAGCTATCTGCCAGTGAAAGTCCCGTCAAAATCGGTCCAGCCATTTCAGAGATTACCCGGAACAAACAGACAGACAGACAGACAGACAGACAGACAGACAGACGGACAGACAGACAGACAGACAGACAGACAAAAATTGTAAAAAATGTTGTTTCGGTATAGGTAACGTGTATACATCCAAATGCACTTAGTAAAAAGCCGTTATTTTAATATTACAAACAGACACTCCAATTTTATTTATATGTACAGATGTGTTATAGGCAAGCGTTCTACCAACTTGGCTATCACTGCTTTCACGTCCTGTTCCTGATCCTGTCCTGTTGCATGTCCATTTTATTTCATCGCATTTCATTTCGTAAAGAAAGAAGTATTATGCGTATGTTTTTATTATTACACTAACTGTTACCCGCGACTTCGTCCGCGTGGTATTTAACAAAGACAACCGTTATTGCTATCAAATTTAATCAGGCGCAGCGCTGCAACATCGGTTTTAATTTTTTTTCCGTGAGATCCTATTTTTTTGTCTAAAATAAAAGTAGCCTAAGTTACTCCTTGTTACATCAGCTATCTGCCAGTGAAAGTACCGTCAAAATCCGTCCAGCCATTTCAGAGATTACCCGGAACAAACAGACAGACAGACAGACAAAAATGGTAAAAAAGGTTGTTTTGGTATAGGTACCGTGTATACATCCAAATGCATTTAGTAAAAAGCGGTCATTTTAATATTACAAACAGACACTCCAATTTTATTTATATGTATAGATGTATAGATTACAAGGCTGCAGGTCCGAAATACATTAGGATTTCATAGTTCGTGCGCGTACGATTTCTACCGCAGTTGTATTGTACAATCCGACGTAATAAATAATATCAAAACGCTACATTACAAATTGGCGCACGCCAGCATTGGAGAACACAACATGCCATTACAATATAGCTGACTAGCTGCGCCCCGCGATTAAAAAGTATGAAAAATTAAAATAAATCTATTACATGGGAACCATATATTTTACCGGGATAAAAGTAGCCTATGTATTGATTTCTTATATTTACGCGAATACTACACATTGAAATAAAACTAATCTTAAGGATTTTATCGCGGTTTATTTTTTATATTATAGCCTATGTGCTATTCCAGACTATAATCTATATCTGTGCCAAATTTCATCCAGATCCGTTCAGCCGTTCTGGCGTGCTTGAGTAACAAACATCCATCCATCCAAACATTCACATCTATTAGATAGTGGGATTAACATTCAGCCGTATTACAATTCGCCTAAACGTATACCAGCCGTTTTACAGAACTAAGCTGTTTTGTAAAGCGGCTAGTTTTGTGAAGGAGCAGATTCTACAATCCGGCTGCGACATCTCTATTCTCATTTGGAACATGTAACAGTGTATGATAGTCAACACAATCGTGAGTATCAACAAGTACCTATGACGTAAGTGTCTAGCCGTAAAGCCGTGTTTAGTGAGACGTATTGCGAATTTACGACTCCAACGTCGTAGCACATGGATGTTGAAGTAATGTAAACCATTTGAAAGATGTACCTTGAAGTAATGGCACGTTTTATGTATTCACGTAATTATTTTTATCTCAGCACTTTTATAAAGGTATTAAAAGTGCTGAATAAATAGCGGTGATAGCCAAGTTGGTAGAACGCTTGCCTCGGTAACGAGGATCGCAGGTTCAAACCCCGGCTCGGCCCTCTGGGTTTTCTGGATTTCATGTGCGAATCTCATTTTCAACCATGATTATCACTTGCTAATCGGTGAAGAAAAACTGCATGTCTGAGAGAACCCCTCGAAAGACGTGAGAAGTCCACTAACCCGCACTGGGCCAGCACGGTGGACTATGGCCTAATCCCCCTCGCATTGAGGGGAGGCCCGTGCCGAACAGTGAGACATTAAAAGGGCTGGTATTATTATTATATTACTTTTATAAATATGTTTATCGAACCAAGCTCGGCCTTGAAACACGTTTTAACGCCATTTTAGGGTGTCACACACTTCTATAAATAGTTTGCGTGTCGAGTCATCGTCGTTTGGAGATTATTTCCAGTTTTACAGGGCACTGTGTGTCTTTTGGTATCCACATATTGTTCTACATTTATCTATGACTAGATCAGTTGGTAGTGACCATGCTTTCTGTGCCAAGGGGTACCGCGTTACAAACCTGGTAGAAGGCGCTGTGTGCTGCCGCGGACGGCTGTTCACAGTTGACGCTATATTAGCGAAGCACTTGAGTTCACCCCATGCCTGCATCCGGACTTAGCAGTGTGAGTATTTGCCTCGGGCACGCCACGCATTGACTGAACGAGGCAAATAAAACTCGTGTAGCCGTGCGCTAAGTCTGAACACGGCTGATGACCAAAGGACGCCTGATAGTAAAACTTGTTCCAAAACATACCAATACATCATCCCTTGTTTGTATTACACAGTATCAAAGTCAAACCCCTTGCCCTGGCATGACAATGACGTCACATCCATCAAGCCTCTGTACAATTTAGTTCGCACTAGAACGGCTTCCACGAACACTTCGCGTAATGAATTGGTAAACAAACGGTATTCGCACCGCTAATTAAAATTAATCACATGTAATGTTAAATTACGGTTTACACGAGCGTAATATGAGAGAAAATTACAATAAAACTAGCGAGTATTTAATACATAGCGGGTAATACGTATTAAAGTAGTCATCTAAATTCGTGATTAAGCTTCGAAGGTACGTCACATGATGTAGAGCTTTGCGACGAGGCATGCGAGAAGATTAATAGGTAGCTATGTAGTCTATTAACGGTTTGATAGGTTTTTATCGACTCACTATGAAACATGCTTGGCTCAGACTTAGAAGATACGACCTGTCATCACGCTTTATTCTTGGGTGCCAAACGACAGAGTAAATCGACGCTTGCGTGGGCAGACCCGCGGGTATAAGCAAGTTTCGTATGTAGTAGGTGTAGGTAGGTGAATAGTCCTATAAACGTCTATAACCATACATCCATTAGCTTAGCTAAAAGCAAGCTTCTATTAAACTAAGGTATCTGAATAGTGCTATAAACGTCTAGAACGATCCATCCATCCATCAACCTAGCTAAAACCAAGCTTCTATTAAAGTAAGGTATCTGAATGGTCCTATAAATACCTAGAACCACCCATCCATCCATCAGCCGAAAGATAACCACTGCTGGAAATTTTCCGTCACCCAATGACTTCCACACATTACGGTCCTCCGTCACTCGCATCCACCGGCTTCCTACGACGCGTGTGATAAAGTCTACAACAATCTGTTTAAATTTCCCATGCAAGACACATATTAAGGAGACTTCTTTATACGAATATTGACAAGCGTCCCGTAGTGAGTCAGATTCAATTCGTCTCACTCATTTAATATTATCACCAGTCAGGAATCTGAATTAAATTTATCTGTAACGTGATGTAGGTAGACGTAACGATTACATTAAAAGATCCTGCTAACCTTATAGATCTTACTCCATTGTCAAATATGATTCAAACAGAAAATTACCTCACAGTAGCGCTTTGCTTTTAGAGTTGAGATCGATTTTATAATACTGCCTGTAATCCGCTTACCGAGGAAGTAGCGTACCTGGTTTTAATTACTCTCATTAGTATTTCAGTTATACGTAGGTATCCAGCTTCCGTGGGCGGATTTGTTGAACATTCGCAACAGAGGGGCTTACCAGCTTATCTCCGCAATGCTTCGTTACCGACACACGTGAACACAACACACGATGTTAAGGCCACATAATTGAAAGTGTGCACGAACATTGATAGTGCCAACGAGACCACCGCTCTATGGACGATGACATGAACATTTTACTTTTTTTTTCTTACTTATATATACTGTGTGCGAGCTTGTATCCTTAAAAACAAGTTTATTAAAGGACTTTTTGGCGGGAAACTGAAAGGTCATGGCGTCAATTATGTTTTAATTTCTAAAACTAGTGTTCCTGCGAGTTATAGTGAGTGATATAAGTGGAATATTAACCATTATGGGTTCGTTAAAGTGCACAAGTGTAGGTAATTGAAACAGAGTGACGAAACTTGGCTTTTCAGTTTCTCACAAAAAATCCATGAAAAATCTTTCAGTTAAGTATCCATCACTTTACTGATTGAGGGATGGGGGGTATTTTACTTGGGCCAAGCCTTTGGGCCTGTGCATATCCTCAAAAACAGAAATAATTTATATTTCTTTGATACTGGCAAAATACCTATGGTGATGCCAGTTTAAAAAAAATAAAGTTTATTAAAACGCAATTAATTATTTCAAAACCAAATTGTATTAATCACCTCATCGTCACCGGTACACCTTACATCAAGTTGGAGACTACCCACATGAAGTTTTATTGTTTGGACGATGAGCATATGTTCGTCATACCCGTGCCCTATAAAAAGTCGCCTGAAAGCATAATTATATGTTTAATTATTTAGAGATCAAGTTTAAATATGCATAGATGCTAAAGGCTTTGTTGAACTTAATTCACAAATTGATTTCTTATATTCACGAAAATACTACACATTGAAATAAAACTAATGTAACATAAAATAAATAAAATCTGTTAAATTAGTTTTATTTCAATCCCAAAGGATTCTTTATTTTTATCTACTATTTATCCGGCCACCTTATAAATACCTAGGTGTCATATCAATAACGTGCCCGCACCTTTGTACGTCTGAACAAGACTTTTTTCATCGCCTTTCCCATATCTATATCATTTGTTACAAAATTATTCAATCTCTTTCCTCTTCACAAAATTATTACAACGAACGTGTGAGGTTAATACTCAGATAAAGTATGTTTTTAACATGTCAAGTACTTTATAAGAGAATATCTGTACCCATATTATAATATCACCTTTAAGGGGAATATAAATATACTCATTCCGAACTAAAAATATTAGCATACAAACGTTTCCCGAGAGAACAGTGAACTTTGGCAAGAGATTTTAAAATTGAATCAAAACAAGAAGATTATAACCCCTATGCTGAAAAGTTTATATCGCTGAAATATTTTTTGTCTGTAGATACAGATAAAAAGGCCACATGAAACTTCGCTGACACTGGTTAAATGCACAAAGGCCAAAGCCCTTAAAATAAAAAAATGGGGTGGGGTGGGGTCTACGGTTCTTTATGATCGGGCATATTAGTAACATTTGTCTTGAACTACTTATACAGTCTATAAATTTATAAGTATTAAAGATATATAAACGTCCATAAAAGGTCGACGACCCGGACACGCCCCGGGCACAATATCAAAACGTTTACACCCACACATTAGTACCACATAACGACCAGCCCTGATTTCTCGTCCTTCACTCAACTGAATGCCGCATGAGATGGCCAAATTCCTGCATAGGGTTGCCAAAGGAAAAAAAGATCCAATGACCATGAAGCACAAAAGTTTTTTTAACAAAAACAATTTCATGAAGCATGGCTGTTGATAATTTTGACGAGGCACTCGTCTCTGGCAGACTCCACGCATGTACCATTACAAAATAGGATAGTATTTTTTTATTGGTGATACCTACTTTGAATGAAAAAAATAATAATTCTAGGCCTCAGTACTTATGTTAATTAGAAAATGTTTTAATATAAGTTTGCTAAAATATTTTGTCCATATTTTTATAGAAGAATCGGATTTAAAAGTCCTATTTCAATAATAGGCATCAACAAGGCTCTTTGCAAAACTACAACAAAACCATTTTTAGTTGATAACCGGCTCCTTTTTCCAAGTTCTTTATAAACGACGATGAAGTAGAGAAAAGTACTGTTACATTTCTCTACAACGAAAACGTTACCATCTCTATGCATATTATAGCGTAATATTTTAGTATCAGAAGGTCTAGTTAAATCCCAAGCATCTGGCAACCTTCAGCACCAAGATTGCCAATAATCCAACAAATTTATGCTCCGCTATGACGACGAACTGAGTAGTAAATGTGCCGTTAAAGCTCTACATTTGAGGAACTGCTCGTCAGATAAAATGTGATATTGTAGTTTATGGTACGTAAAAATAAGTAGCTATGATGATTGAGCATAGTTTTGGACAGTTTTTAACCGAATTAAAAAAAAGGAGGACGTTCAATTGTATTTTTTTTAATCAATATACTTTGTAAAAATGGCATAATTACAGCAAAAATATTTAGAAGACCATTATTTTGTAAGTTCTTAGTTAAACTGCAACTTTTTACCTTATTTTATTATTTTACTAGGTAACTTTAAATTCAACTTTCGCTATTTCAATGAAACATACAGAATCTATTTGCGTACCCAACGGTACTTAAAATAAAGCGTAATTTGAAAATGAGTTGTAAACTTTAAGCGCTTGAACTTTTTTAATATCGCAACAACTGCACGGCCCGTTAAGTTTTTTATAGTTTGAAATATTTTATTAAAACCTTTTTCATATGCTGTGTCATACAACGTCAGTCAACAACGTGCTCAAAGTTACTTGTGTCAATTAGTTTGAATATTGTGTTTTTATACTTCTTTTACGGAATGAGGTAAGTTTTGTAATAAAAAATGCAATTACTTTTTATTAAACCAACAAGCTTCGTTCCGAAGATTTTATTCTCGGAAAACATCGGAGCTGGGCAGCTGGACTTGCAATAGTCACAGCGTGATACAATTATACCCTAGCTTTTAAGTCTAACCATAGACTATGCAATAGTGGACACCGCGTTAAATTGGTAAGGTAAGGTACGAAGTAGTTTTCCACGATCCCCTTACAAATAATTTTTATTCACCATACTTTTTCACAGACTGTTACAGTTTTATTATGTTATACATATATTTATTTATCATATATCAAGTCATATTATCAGGTGCGTTGCGCAAACAATCGATAAAGCTGCATTCGCCATTACTAACTGCTATCTTATCTATGGCATTACAGTCATTAGTGATAGCGTGCATGGTTAAATCAACCATGAATGTTTATCAGATCTAAAAACAACTCCTTGTTTATACATATTTCACGAAGGCTGTTATTTGGATAGTTCTGTGTTCAAATTAATAACAAATGACGAAAGTAGACCTCGCCGACCTACAATGTGCAAACGATATTCAATCTTAAGGTGATAAAGGAACTTCTTGGCCGACTTTGCCTGCTTGTTTGTTACAGAATGTTCACACAGTCACATACTTTATAAATCTTCAATACTTTGCTTTTAAGTACAAATTAGCTTATCGGTTAGTCAGCTAATGAGTACGTTATATATCATTATGCCAATTCTGCACGCGCGATATTAGATTATCTATCGCGGTAACTAAATGAGTTTCCACGAAATTAGACAGATATAATATGGTTCTTTTTGACATCCTGAGGATCCTGAGGAAACATAATATGGTTCTTTTTGACAGCGTCTACTGGACGAGCCCTTAGCTTCTCCATATGTAGAGACGTACGTGACATCATGGTAAGGAATATACTAAGGCTGCCTTAATCTATTCCCTGCCATGACGTTTGGCGAAGTTGTTCATATCATATCCCTATTTATCTCCGCCGTCGGTCTCTAAGTGTCGGCTAATGCTTACCTAGTACTTTTATAGTCCGATTGGTAATTATTATCTTTATGAACACAGCTGTAGCGACCAGTTTACCTTATACTTTGGTGGTATGAGCTACACTCTTCAGTACCCGACTTTGTCATTTTATTTTACTTTTGTCGGAATAAAAAACCGGGTACACTATGTACCCATTTGATTAAACAACAAATATACATGAACAACCCACATTGTCCACCGATTGCTACAAGCTGAGTATGTATAAAACAAAAAACAAGAGGGCTGAGGCCAAAAACTAAACAAAAAGAAACTAGAAACTAAAATATTAGAGACCTTTAAAGCTTATGAAACTTCTATTTAAACAATAAATAGTCTTGGTGGGATTTATTGTATTTTTTTTTACCAAAATCCCTACACGTGGCATATTCACTCTCAATTCCATCCTAATTTGAGGCACCAGTGCGTATCCAGTAATTATCAAGATGTACTGGGAAGGTCGTTGGACCCCGAGTTCAACGCACTCTCTAAAAACGGGTGCTGTTTTATTATCTTGCTACACATCCTGTCGATACAAATATTTGTTGGATAAAAGTCCATGAATATTAAAAAAGTCCAAAATAACTCTTATTTACATCATAATAGTGTCTTAGAGATACGATTAATTGATAATTACTCTTACTTTTGTTCTATATTTTGTAAATAATTACTTTTTGAGTACTAATCATAGCATTTGAAAGAAAACTAAAGCCCGTTAGAAAAATATTTAAGATACTAGTTTTCTGTTTAGTCTTTCAATATTGTAATATAGTGATAAACAACTTCGGCTATACAATATGCCTAAATATCTACGCTATTTACTCAATCGTATTTACCCATGATATCACATGGATCCAATTAGTCCCAAGGTCCCCGTACTCTTTGAGTAATACAGGAATAGTATTTAATGTCGGGAATCAGTACTCACAGAATTGTAGATATCTTATTAATCAAAGAGTTTTCACGTAATTGTAATTAAATTGACTAACGTAAAATTGGGCGCCTATCTTGTAATTAGCAATCTCGTTTTTCATCATCAAGAGTAAAGCAAAAATTGTCAACTTAAACTTGCGTAGGCGTTTTTTTAATGCAAAATACTTTGATACACTTTGTTAGAGCAAACCAAATAGTTACCTACTATACTAATAAACCCTAACAATCGATCTCTAATTAAAGGAACTAGAAAACCTACATAAAAACCGTACCACTTAAAAAGTACGTTAAAATGTTTCGTAGGCATTTCGTAGCACTAGCTGGAGCTACGCTACCAGAATCCGTAGCGTCGGCTACGACAGGAGAATACCAAGTATCCTACGAAATTCTAATATAATACAATGCTATAGTTTCGTTTTTTTTATTATGTATGTCGCATTTAAACATAATTTTAGTATTATGTATATTTTAAGTTATTAAAATAATTATAATGTTACTACCTTATTTTGTCACTCAACTTTTTCCGCATCATATATGAATGCAAGCGAAATCTGATATCGGTCAGACACTGCAATATTGAGAATGAAAATACGATTTATTTTTTCTATTTTTCATTTCGTACGCGCAGAACACATTATACTTCTCCATTGTATCGCATAATATACTCGGGAGCTTCGTACAAATGGTCTGAGGCAATATTTCACCGCGGAATGGTTCCAGTACAGGGTAATGTACGTCTCGAGAGGCGAGACCCTACAATAGCGGCAAGATGATTTGTAATCTTGCACGATATCGCTAAAGGAAAATGATACTTAATAACATCGAGCAAAGATAAATTATTGCATGCGCATGTTCCAGTTACTTGAATTTCTTTTTAGTTTATCAGTAATTCAATCTATCAAGTATGTTGGAAAAGGACAAAAGACAACACGCTTGTGAGCGCGGGTACAATTCTTGTTGTATTATGCTCTAAGCCGTGAAGGCGTTTTGCTACCGAACTAACATAATGTTAATGACTTCATTATTAAACTTCAATTAAAATCAAATAGCGCAAATTTTATGATTAATGAAATCTGAAATATCTTTATATATAGATATACTAGCTGCGCCCCGCGGTGTTACCCGCGATTAAAAAGTATGTCCTTTTTGCCGGGATAAAAAGTAGCTTATGTGCTATTCCGCACTATAATCTATTTGTGTGCCAAATGTCATCCAGATCCGTTCAGCCGATGGCTTGATTGAGTAACAAACATCCATCCATCCATCCAAACTTTCACATTTATATATTAGTGGGATGGGATGGGATATATATATGGGTCGCTTTTAGAATAGTTGCTAAATTAAACATGGTGAGTAGGTATTTACATATTTCGATGTCTACATACTTATTATACTAGTTTGTCATGACACATTCTTGGGTCGACACGGTCAAAGAGGAATTGTCAAAGTATTTGGTCATTAGTTTCTTAGTCCGCGTAGCTACCTATGGACTCCCGAGCGCACCTACTACTGTACACTGGCTTGCTTTATTAACTGTCGTCCTATTGCCAGGCAAAGAAAATTAAGACTAATGAATAAAACATGTACAATATGTTGGAACCTAAAGACGTTTTTTAGATATGTAGTTGAAGCGAACGAATGTGGATTGTATATAATAATAATGAAACGATGATGTGAATAGTGTACAATAATATAATTAGTACAAGAACAAACCTCTCTTACCACTTCCATCAATCTGCCACAAACTTATAATTTAAATACACTTCAAAATATATAAAAATAACATCAAAATAAAAAAGGAATAAAACAGTAACAAAAGAGTTTGCAACATTAGTAATGTACCCAACTAAGCTAATGCCGAGCTATGAGGGATTGACGTCAATAGCCCTGTTAATGTGTTAATGGCCCTGGTGGAAATGGAACTAGGAACCTCTCGGTTACCGTAACGGCTCCGCTAACCACTACGCTATTATATTGATTTCTTATATTTACGCGAACACTACACATTGAAAAAAACTTATTTTAAGGATTGGATAAGAAGGATTTTATAACAGATAACAGACGCGATAAAATCCTTAAAATAAGTCCTTAAGATAATCCAAAATGTTTATAAATCATGTGCATGTAGGAAATAAAACTAGTAAATTTCCACCAAATAGAGGTTTCTAAGCAAGAAATGAAAAGAGTACGAAAATATAATTGTATGTAGATTCCTATATAATGGACCTGAAATTCGATTTGTTTCATACATCTCACATAAGTAATGGTGTATGTAAAGTGAAACCAAACAAGAAACATGCATTATCCAACTACCCGAGCCGGCAATTTGCCGTTGTGCGTATAAACAAAAAGGAACTTATGATAAAACAAACTCCCTAATGTTTGCCAAACACGAACCGCTTTAGGCGATACTTCATATGACGTCAGAAGTGTGATCACTCAAATATCTGTCGCCAGTCTATACACTTTATGGTACATCGAGGAATCTATACATTATCTATGTACACTAATAACTTAGCAAATATGTAGATCAGGGATTCCCAAACTTTCTGGGCAGGAGACCCCTTTTCCAAAATGAACTGATACCTCAGATCCCCATAGCCAAATTACTTTCAAAAATCTATCTCTAGTTTTTTTCCTATTGATACAAAATACTAACCAATTTAAAAACTTTGCGGTTGATTAAGGTGGAAGCTCAGGGTCAGGGTGCGAAATTCAAAATGTCAATGGTTTTTATTTTTTACCATAAGGTTTGTAAAAACGGCTACTTTTACTAAATTTATGGTGTTGTATCGCTTTAGGTATTTTTTTAAGCAAACTTAATACATCGAGACATCCAATGTAGAATGATTATATCGCAAAACACTAAATTACATCGTAAAGATGTCCAAATTTTTCGTAAAAAAATAAAAACCATTGACATTTTGAATTTCGCGCCCCTGACCTGAGCTTCCCCCTTAAGTGTGTTCCTATTCAAATATTAGTCATTCTTATAACACGTTGGTACACGTAACACAACTTATACAGTATCTTCAAAGTTTCAAATAAGAACTTGTGTTAATTAATAGGAGTCGATTTTTAGACCTCGTCGTTCCCCAAAATCAATTTTCGTTATTTCGACCCCTGGGAAACCGATTTCGACCACTTTGGGAATGTCTGATCTAGATAGTATAATATTCAAGGTCCCTGATTCGATTTTCGAATTACGGAGTATTACTTGGAGTTTCAATTGCAAAATGCTCACTCCCTATTACTTTAGGAGCTATAATACTATAGCAAAATAATGCGTGCAGAAAGTGCAACTATCCTCAAAAGTCGTGACTTTATACTTAAGAAAGGGCTCTGATTTTAACCCAGACCGAGGTTCTATTGTTTTTTTAGTCCTCACTTGGGATCCTACAAAATAAATCTTAAATAAAAAAATGCTGAAATAACATTAAATCCTAAGAGCAGTCCAGGATATAAAACATCAAAAGAAAGGGTAACAAGATTTACATTCTGTAGGTATAATGTTACTCTTTGATGTCGTTAAAATGTCAAAGGTTTGGAAAAGGTCTCCTTAACTCAGTACGAGGAGTAGTAGCCTAGGGGACCCAAAATGCTTATTTACTGCTGTAAACTCCGGATTTCTTGAATTCAATGGTATTTGTTTTTATTTATCATGGCATTATAGTTAATTATACAAAAAGTAAATTAATTAAGTTTATTTTTAATTTTTTTTTTCCTCTATTCGGGGCGGAGACTAATTCAAAAATACAAAGATCATTAAAATCAGCCCACCCGTTTCCGATGACACGTAACACGACATTGTTTTGTATATATTTTGTTTTATAAATATTTTATTTTCATTTTCTTCAGTAATCGATCATCTAACAAAATATATTTTTTTCAGTTAAATTCATCTTCGTTATTCTCTGTACAATAAGTTAATTTTATTCGACAGGTCTACTACGTCAATCTTCATTTAAGAAACCACGCGGCTCTAGCAAATCCTTTGATAACATTTTCAAGAAAATAATCGTGCACAATATAATAAAATTTATTGGAAAAACTATTTTTAGTTTGGAAATAAAAAATAATTATGGCGCATTCCAGTTAGAGCACCGATTTGAATATCACTATATCTACTATATATAGTATATATATATATACTATATATACTATATATAGTATATAGCGCTGGCAAGAGATCGCGAAAGAACGAGAAGTACCTAATAAAGTAAAATGTCCTATAGTAGGAAACCAAAATAAGGATTAATTTTAAAAATTCAAAATATAATTTCAAAACTTTTTGACGACCTGATTAGCGCAGTGGTAGTGACTCTGCTTCTGCGCCGAGGGTCCCGGGTTCGAATCTTAGTAGGGACAAGCTTTGTGTGATGAGCTCAAATGTTTGTACCCCAGTCATGGATGTTTAATATGTATATGAATATTATATACTGAGTTCGCCCTCAGTCCATTGTACGGTACCCATAACACAAGCGTTGCTTAATGTGGGACCGTATAGTTGGTGTGTTTGCATGGCGATATTTATTTATTTATTTTATTTAAAAGAACGCCTCCTATATTTTCTAACCGCACACCACTCCAAATGTATTTATTAATTATATGAAATATTCATTCAGTAGCTTTGAAAGTTCGCATATTTCCGTAAGTGCTTTAATTTAATGGCGTCAACAAACCAAGTTACGCAGTATCTCAGACAACATCCCCATAACGGTCTAAGTTCAAGAGCAAAGACTCGATCCGGTTAATGTTATTGCGCCGTTATTATTATGTAAGCTTTAATTACGTAATATTACAGAGTTTGTGCTAGAATCGTTTCAGTTCCTAAGAGTACATCAACATTAGGCCGTATTTTTTATTATTGAAACACAATCTATACTATTACATATAACTAGCTATCATGGCGAACTTCGTACCGGCTCAGAATGAAATGTATGAGAAAATTAATTGTCTTTATTATTATTATTTTACGCGAGTTTTCTCGTGTTTTAATAGTTACTCTGCTAATCGGGGCAATAAGTTAAAAAAATGTAACATCATAAAAATCGTCCCACCCGTTCTTGAGTAACAAATAGTGTCACTAACAGCACTTTGTTTTATATATATACATATAGAAAATATATTAGCGCTCTATCTATCGTGCTAGGAATCGCAAGCTGATCACAAGGAGACGTTAAAGGAACCCACCACGCTATGCCTAGTATTATTATTCACCCAATATGAAAATAACGAACCCAATGTCAAGGTCACGTTCAAGGTCGCTGAACCGGAAAATGAGACTGGTGTAAGTAAGCAAGAGTAATTCCGTGGGATTACGGACCCTTTGCGCTGTGTGCTAGGAATAACCACACTTATGTTCTTAACATTAACGATAAGTATTCTGTAACTACATAACACTTTACGATGGCTGACGAGTTATATCTTTGAAGGCTCTCAGAATATAAAGGTGTAGGTGGCGGCAGGAGTGTTTTGTAAGGACATTACAAAATAATGATAAAACAGTCAACTCATGTGTTCTCTGAATCAAAGGCAAATGGCATTTATTTCATATATGCCTACGGGGGCACTTACAATTTGTCATTTACATTTTGTTTTCTTAGCTCTACAAGCGGATTGAAACGCGACCTCAACTGAGAACATCCGGGGAAAATCTCGGCACCTTGTCGTTTAACACTCTCTTTTAATTTTTACTATAATATGTAACATTCGCACTAACTAAGATTTTATTATACTTAGTGCAGATTGTCTAAACGTAATGTATTGGTAACCAAATTATAATAATAAGTGTTGAGGTTGTCGTATTTCGAAAAGTAATCTTCAGGTAAAACGATCCTACACAGACACACTCTTAAAAAATACTGAAGGTTAAGCAAAACAACAAAAGGTTTTTCATGAAACAAAACATCTCTTACCGCCGTCAACGTCGAGTGCGGTGGGAGTGGGAGTTAAATTGCGTCGCTCATTACGAGTAAGTACTTAAACAACAATTATTATTTCCATAAAACAACAATTATTATTTCCACAAAACAACAATTATTATTTCCGCAAATCAACAATGATTATTTCCACAAAACAACATATATTACTTTATATTTATTATCATGTTCTGTTCATAAATTATATATTTTTTATTTATTCCTTGACGCATTTACTTAAAAGTAGCAAAATTATTAACAGATTATAATTATATAAATTTGTAATTATTAAATAGTTACATAAAACATACTGTCTTTTTAACATCTTCACGGTATTTGTTAAAGAGAAGTTTATGTCCTAAATGGACTCCGTTGTCGACGTCCAATTCCGGAATCTAAGCTATAAATAAACCTAATTAAGTTTTATGGATCCCACAAAATAAACAAGTACCGGCCACATCGTACACAACATAAATCTCATAAATTGATTTTAATCTTCCAAATCTCTTAACGTGAAAGTAATCCGCTCGTAATCTAACACCGAAGGCCGAAAGCTTTGTCGGCAGTCCTAAGCAAACACTCGCAGCTATATTGTGTCCCCGTACTGAAATAAACCTGGAGTTGAGAACTTCATTATGGTCTGGCAGAAGCAGGTTTGAATTTGATGTACCTACCAATCGTAATTGAATGTTTCAGACTTTAAATTACTAGGTACTACTACTACAAGGAAATCTGCTCAGACACCTTACTTGCGTGATTCTATAGCTCAAATTGGTGGATCAATGGTTCAAATACAACAATATTCTATACTTATAGAGAACAATGCAGCCGTTTAAAAAAAACTTTTTATTTCGATTTGTTTTGTATTCGGCCAGTCACCTTTCCATATACATAAAAAAAAAATGTAGACTGGGTATTAAGAACTACCAACAGTCACTACTAGAATCCTCAGAGCTAACATTCTAAAAATAAAACCAATATTAAGGGAACCTCGCTGCAATCCAAATAGCCAAGTGTCTCTTGTGATTTGTTTTATGTGTGGCCCTTTTAGTCCCTAGAGGTTTCTGGTCACAGTGGTCCGTAATTAATTGCAGTCCGATTTGGTTAATGGTCATACTCTAGGGATACAATAGAAGAGTGTCGACAATTGCAACTAATTGAGAATGAGATATATACATTTGTAAACTAGCTGTCTCGGCAAACCTCGTACCGCCTGAGAATCAAATTTTTTTTCTCTTTTTTTTTCCTCATGCTTTAATAGTTATTTTGTTACTCGCGACAAAGACAAATTTAAAAAATATATTGAACATAAAAATCGGCCCACCCGTTGTTGAATTCTAAATGGGGTAACATACACGACTTTGTTTTATATATATATTTGTAAATTAATGACAGTATATAATAAATCGATCTCCCAAGGATCCTCCACTTGCACGGTCAAAGACGAAGCAATACGACTATTTTAAAACATCTCTTTACAAAGTAAGAATAGTAATAGTTCACGACCATTCTATTTGATACATTATTAGAAATCGCTTTATATCCTCGGCTCTCGAATCGTGACTCGTAGCGAATGTGAAACGAAATTTCTACAAAATAACGTCAAGAAAATAAATCTGATGTTTTTTTGCTACTTTCATTCCGTGAATTTCATATGAAAGTATGTATCTCTTATGTAGGTAATAATAGGTACACATAAAGACCTAACATACGAAAAATAATTATAACCAATAACTACATTTCAGAACGGCTACGAACAAGTTAGCGTTAGGGCCTACGGCGTAGGCGAGCGCTGATTAACGTGATATAATTTTGGTACTACCGAATACCAGAGTAACTCGACTTTTGATAATATTATTAATTTAATTAATGTTGAGAAACACAAAATTAAAAATTCAAATAAATTATGTAAAGTTATGAGTTTACATTTAAATAAAACTAATTTTACAGTTTTAACTTTCACTTATTATGAAAAATAAAGTAGCTACATATGCGATCTAAAATATATATAACAACTGGTGCAATGGCAATTTAAAAAAACACGTTGAATACTGTTAGTAAGTGCTTTCCTGTGTAGCTCGTATTTGAGTTCCAACCAAGTACTTAAATGGTATTGTTAAGTATCTACTGAATAAATATAATAGAAATATTGTTTATAGTAAGCTTACGTATGTTGACAACTTTTTGTAAATATAAGCCGTATTTAAACATAGTCAGACGAACACAACAAGTGTACGGTCCCAAACTAAGCAACGCTTGTAATATAGGTACGGTACAACGGACTGGGGGCGATGCCAGTATATTATTACTTATACAGTATACAGTATGTAAATGTAGTAGTAGTTATACAGTATGTACTTTTACAGAATCATTCTGAAATGATCTGGCAGCATATTTGCAAGAAAGTGTTCATTCTATATATCAAACTTTATATAAACTTACCTGTCTGGGCGACAGGCGCAGCGAACACGTACGATAAACTCAATAAGAGCATCAGATTCGCCATGTTGTACCACGTCGACAGCATTTTGGTCTGTAAACAAATATATTATATGTATTTGGGGACGAGTCACCTTCGTCCGTAGGAGAATTAAGTACCCTCGAGATACCCTACACGTGACCCTGGGTGGTGCCAACCAGGTGACAACTCTACTGGTGGTAGGCTTCGGCCGTGGCTAGTCACCACCCTCTAAACAAAGCCATGTCGCCAAGCGGCCTAGCCGTGTTCCGGCATGATGTTCGATGCTGCCATTCATGGATGGCGGGTCAGATCAGTTGCGCTGCATGTGCCTAGTGAATGTAGCGTCTCTATCTACTGCCGTCTTCCTACCTAGGCAAGTACGCTCCATCGTAGATCTCATCGTCACTTACCATCAGGTGAGATCGAGATCAAATACTTGCCTATAATGTAATAAAAAAAAAAAGTAAAATTTAATATATATAATTAAATATATTATATATGTAGTCCATATATCCGAGAAAAATCTAATGCCGTCGTGCCCGATTTTGGATTTACAGTGAGCGTAATATGTGACCGTTAATCGGTAACAAATTTCACCTTAATATCCTGTTGAATGCGTACAGACAATTATGTCGCAGAAGGCGTGAAAGTGCTCAGAAGAAGATGGCTTTTGTGCATCTTTCGTTTAAAAATTATACAAGCAAACTTAAGTTCTATTTTGACTACGTAAAGTGTGTTCTCGCACACGTTACTCGATGCGGCCCGCCCAAAAATGCTTAACCATTTTAGCCTTTATTCAGAAACATTGATTGTATTTGTCATTTATAAAAATAACTGTTCAATATATAACCGATATTTTTTTTCCTTTATACCAAAGAAAATCAGTTTTAAACCGATCGTATTCTTATTTACGTTGTAATAAGGGTTATTATTGATTAACAGTCCAACCCACTTCTCCATTAAATAATGCATGCGCTATTACGTTGCGAAGTATTGTTGGCACTCTGTCTTTATAGCTCCTGCGGCTGTACGAAAGCCATTATCGGCATCAGCAAGGCCTCTCCATTTAATAGCCTGCCTGTGTTTAATCAGTGATATTTTTCGGTATAAATCACGATATCTTTGGAAGCTAAAAACTTGACATTTGGAACCGTGAAACATAAACTCATAACTATAAAAAAAACTAATTTACGAAGCCACGCAATAAAGATTCTCTTCTCTATGGTAAAAACAAAAACTCTATGGTCAGAATACAATACATCTTGTTTTCCATACGTTTCTGGTTAATCTACGGATACCCTAAGATGTTTTAAAAACATTTTTGCTGAAATGGGGTTGTATAATAATGATAAATTCTGGATGTTGTTTTTATAAATAACAATAATTTCATTCGTCGCTTCAATCGAAGTATACAAGCATACTTTTAGTCGCTATTCATTTCACGCGGAAGTACACCAAGCTATACTTTTTAAATCGCTCGCGCTGCGATGCACGGGTGGAGTCTTAACCATTTAAATTTAAGACGGCACTGAATGTGCAAGCTTGCCATTTTATTTGCACGCCAACTACCCGACATTAACCTATACCAGTGGAACATGTAGTGGCTACGTGTAAATACCAGCGAATTCGTGCCGGTTATACCTTGCTGTGTTAATAACACGATTCATGAATTTCAAAGGGTAATTTAAATATATTACAGAGCTCACTGCAAACCCTCGACACGGTACAGGTGTAGGGAATGAATATAAATAACACCGCGTATTACATTTTTGTGGATAATAGGTATATCGCTTTATTCGGTACGATGAAAGAGTTCCTGTATCCCACGGGTACAGTTCAACGACATACAAATTTGGCGCTGAAGAATTTATGAACACGGTAACGTTTGATACCTATTACAATGGAGGGAAGGTGGAAATTTGTAGAGATTTAGCGAGAGATTAACACGTAACTAGGCAGCCGTCAACATGAATATGTTGCTTGTAGCAACGCAACTTTCTATAAACTCCTTTCAAACATAACATCTTTCCAGAAAGCTGGTAATTAACAATGAGCTTTTACCAGTACTGAGAATTCGCGATACATACATGACTATAAAGCTACAAAACTGACAACAGGTTATTATAATACGGTTAAAATAATATTTCTGTTCTAGGCTTCATTGTGGTGCTATTTGCGCTACAGCATATGAGTGTTGCCAACTCAGCGCTTTCAGTGCTTGTAGATCTAGCGTATTTTGACCCCTGTCAGTGCTAACAAAATTACCTAGCGCTTAGCGCCCATTCAAGCGCTGAATTTGTTATTTCTTTTAGCGTCTACGTATAAAATAACCCGCAGTTTTAATAACAAATACCTGCTCTTCACGCGAGCCCGACTAAAATTGGTGTTCTTTATTTTTCAGCCAGAAATCTAGCGACCTCCTCTCTGAGTCTTGCATCCTCCCGTGACCATGGTTGCTGTAAAGCAGCCGAAATGTCGAGCACGTAAAAACATAAAATAAACGCAATAAAATCCGGAATGTTTGTTTTATTTCAATGAACTCCCGGTATATACTACATATTGATAACTGTGAGTGAGCCAGTGGATAAATTTAAAGAAAAAAACTTTTTTAAGCCCTTGCAGTCCATCCTCTGTCCTAACCTACTCTAGTTGCCAAACATAAAATATTAATAAATCAATCAGAAAGTTATGATTGATTCTGAACTCTCGGCCTTAGCAATTTAAAGTTCCTCTCAGGCCTAGTTACGTTTGTGCGTCTCAATTCAGAATCAGCCAACTTTGATTACTGTCTAATTACTTGTCTCATTTGATATCTATTATGGTTTAGAACTGTAGTTACATGAAGTTCTAAGTTTCCAGCAATTCGATTGACAAGTTCTAACGTCGATCAAGTGAGACTTTAGCTTACAGATCATTGATTCCAGAACTCAAAAAATAATTAAACCGTTTGCTCTATAACTAGCTAACACAATGGCAACCTACAGTGCCATAAGATTACAACATTTATGATAACACTAGCTGCACCCTGCGATTAAAAAGTATGTCCCTATGCCATTTTCTGACGCCTAAACTACCACTACAACATGCAAAAACTCATGTCGATCCTTTGCTCTATGAAAAACTGAAACATATATATCCCATGGGAACCATACATTTTACCGGGATAAAATGTAGCCTATGTGCTATTCAGACTATATTCTATCTCTGCGCCAAATTTCGTGCAGATTAGTTCAACCGGTCTAGCGTGATTGAGTAACATACATCCATCCATGCAAATTTTCACATATATAATATTAGTGGGATTCGATAACTTAATCGTTCACAATCACTTCTTTACTTGTTCAAACTAATGGCACAGTGTAAAGTGGTCCTAGCGTACATATACCGAGGGTTCTCAATACACTTAACAGCCTGCAACCGCACCCTCGTCAAAAACACGGCATAATACACCCCATGTGACGTGTACATTTAGCTCTCATAAACCCCATGAGAGGTGATTTGTCATAGTATGTATAGTACGGTATAGTAACGATGATTTAATATCATAATATCGCCGGACGAACACACCAACTATACGGTACCACACTAAGCAACGCTTGTAGTATGGGTACCGTACAATGGACTGCGGGAGAACTCAGTATATAATACTTATATAGATAATAAACATCCATGACTCGGGCACAAAGATTCGTGCTCATTACACAAAGTTTGTCCCTACCAGGATTCGAACTCGGGACCCTCGGCGCAGAAAGTAGTGTCACTAGCCACTGCGCTAATCAGGCCGTCCATTTATTTAAGAATTCCTCAACGTCAAGACTAACTGCATCTTATAATTGAAATAAAACTAATCTTACAGATTTTATCGCGTTTATTATACGTTTTTTACGTTCCCGACGTTTCGGCTGCTTTACAGCAACCATGGTCACGGGTGGATAAAATCCGTGAGATAAGGTTTATTTCAATGTGTAGTATTCGCGTAAATATAATAAATTAATATGCATCTTATAATTTAATGTTGCGTTTCGATTTCGTGTGTATAGGTGTCTGCGGGCGCTGGTGCTCCGGTGACCCAGTTCCCAGGTTGTTACCCCCCTGCGACCCGGCCCCGTGCCTCCCCCCGCCCCTCTGGCCCGGTCGCCACCGGGACAGCATCCTAGCAAGACCTGATTGGCACGTGATTAAAGTTCCTTATACTCGGTATGCAAGGTTTGCTTTGGAAATTGCGAAAACAGTTCGAAGAATCTCAGCCTCCTCACAGGGGAAAATCGACTGATTTATTTTTAAAAGCCATTTGTTATAATACATGTGTGTGTGGTAACAATCTATGCGTTTGTAAGCATTTATGCAAGTATATGTTCATGGGCCACTCAAGAAAAAATTTAACCACGATACCCAAATCGTTCCTTAGAAGGATGGTAAACCTTGTATTCCTCCGAATAAAAAGCTTTTACATCATCCATCTCAAGTATAGCTTACAAGTGCAAGCCTACATTGAACGGACGAAATAGAAATATTTCTACGTATTGTTAAAAGAACTAATATTTATTGTTAAAAGAAAATTCCAGAATCAAAGAAAATGTGAAGATTGCCCTAGTTTTAATAGGTATCCAACAAACAAATATGCGATTAAGATAATGGAGAAAATTACAAACATACGAGTATATTGGAGCATTTGACTCTAACATGGCAATTTGACGAACCTTTGCTACCTAATACTCGTAGGAATACCTGCGTACTAGGTATATCATATTCAAATTTTACTTTCATTTTTTTTTTCTCTGCTACCTACATTATTCATTCAAGTCTTGAAGCTACCAGCAGTTATAATAAATGCTGTGTAGTCCCTTAAGACCAGCTTTCCGTCCAAGTTTCCAACTAATTTGTGTTTTGTAAACAAGTCGTGACTACAACGGACGATAAATATTCATTAAATGATTATCCAGACTATTGTAATGTGTTTTAAATATAGCCACTAAATATGTATAAATAGTATAGGTCAGTGGTACTCAACCTTTTTTTCTTAGGGGGCCAAAGACACGTGATAGTCGTGGTCCGTAAAAAAATAAAAAAATAAAAAAAATAAAATAAGTAATGATTTCTCAGGTTTTCGTTATTGTTACCAATTGAATTAAACAACTATGAATGGATTCATCGCGGCGCTTTAGTGCTATGTAGAACCGATTTACTCAGCGCGCTCTCAATTTTTCTTATGGGTGCGAAATTCAAAATAGTTTAAAATAAAGTAACACCAACCACAAAAACCCAGCGGGCTGCTGGTTGAGTATTGCTGGTATAAGTAAACTATGCTAATCTCGAACTCTTTACTAGTCACTTAGCAGTTAAACTAATCACTCACATATGCCTTTATGACCTGAAACTATGAAAATCATCCGTCTTATAACAAAGATTTCACTTGCAAATAAATTTGATCAAAAGTTTCGAAGCGAAACACCGTCTACCTGTGCTGACTGTTTCAAATTCTTGATTAAATCTAGAACCCTGACGTTTCTTCGATAAAAATACTGAAACATTGTTTTCGTGTTTCGTTCTTTAGGTGAATATGGATTGGTTAGATAATATGTTTGTTAGTTGTTCTGATTTTCTTTTTAAGTGTTTCCCTATAAGAACATATCTGAAAATATTTTGGAAGGAATTGTAATATACCTACGACTCATAAGGTACTAAACTAGGCGCAAAAACATGGTTACCCCAGCCAAATTTATTTATTTATTTTCTTATAAAAAAGCAGCCTACACAGAATTAATATAAAAGTCACAGTACTTGCATCGAGACAATGAAATAATTTTATAAAAAAAAAATATCCTATACATAAAACAGTACACACCATAAACAACATCCCGCTTCGTGTATTTACTCTAACAACAAAATATCACATTACATTATCCCGTATAAACGCTCAAAGCATTCCCACAGATTTGAACAATCGATCCAGTTAAATGTAATATTATATGATCATTTGTCGCGCATCCATTTCATTTTGAAACCATTTTATATTGGCGTGTCTCGAGACGCTTGTAGACAATCTGATCGTCTTATAATAAATCGAAATCATTTCACAATATTATTTCAGCCAATAAAAAGAGTATTAAAAAAAAGTTTCACGATGATTGAAGTTTTAAGGAGCCATTAATCAATGTCATAGCGAAAAAAAATAGAATCGTCAATAAGTTGTGGTAATAGCTGCCATGCCTGTATAATTTCAACGGATAACAAAAAAACGCCTCATTGTCTTTGTGTATATAGGTGCATACACTTTGGATGCTAGTCTCTATCTCATCATTCTTTTTAATAACACCCACCTTATACGTGACACGAACTGAAACGATATTTCGCATGCTCAAATTTTTTCTAAAATATCTAAAAATAAATACACCTGTTTGATGGAAAATCCAAATAAGTATGTATTTTTATGAACAGAGCGTCTGGAGTATTAAAAATAGGTAAATACGTTCCAACAAATTATAAGCCCAAAGTGGAATCACCTTGCACGTGTTCTTTTGAATAGGTACTAGTAAAATGTTTATCTTATTTTCGTTTTCACATTCATATATTTTTATCAAAAGAATTGAAGATTTTGTATAGACACCTATTATGATTCAGAACTACAATATAAACTGTAATCATGGTGATAAACGTGAACCGAATGTATATTATTTATTTAGAAAACAATCAGTGAACTCAATTTCTAAATTTAAGCTTTCGATCAGTACATAATTGTTTAACGATGATAAAATAAGACTAGAATTTACTTGACAGTCCATTAGTACAAAGTGCTGAACCCGGGCAGGGTTCAGCGCCGTTCAGCAGTTTTCTTTCATAATAAAAGGTGTGAACAGTGCTGGACCAAGTAACTCTCCACTCACCTATGTCGAATACGCAAGAAAAATACTACAACATAAGTCTCATAAAGCAAGACCATTTAAAATTGTTCAAAGAACTCGTGTAGGTACTTATAAAAAAATATTCAACCATCTGAGTTAACAAAGATAGGCGTAACGACGTTAATTTTTGATTGATTGATTGCAAATTGCCCTGCGCAGTTCAAAGGACGATAGCGAATTATTTGAACGCGAGTCCGAGCTCCGAGGAAAGGAAATAATTTTGTGAACTGTAGCCTGTTGCGTGCGATAAATGAATCAATGTTTTCTACTAACATCGATTGAGAGACATAATAGATTTTAATTTCAAGACTTAATAACTGTAAATGTCTGTTGTTCCAGCAATAAGCGAGTGACCAAGTTACAAGCAAGTAGCTCTTAGTACCTACCTAGCAGCTAGGTTTCAGTACCTACTTCCCTACTTGTCGACTCAGTTATCATAGTACTTTAGCACCCGAACAAGTGTAATTAGGCAACTCGTCAGCAAAAGCACTTACACAAAAGCCTGAAAACTCTAGAATTTATTAACAAAGAGACTTCTATCCTTCTGAATTATTAAAGCGTCAATGACACTCAAGAGAGATCCTTCGCAGAAAGCTTTCGTGAAAAACATGAAGAATGAATGTTTGAAAATGCTTTTCTAAACCTAATAAAATGTAAAATTAAGCACCTCCGCAAGATAAGGAAAAGATGGAGAGATGATTCGAAATTTGCGGAACATCGTGGTACGGAACATCCAAGACACATCTCAAGAAGTTATGGGGAACCCTTCACCCAGTGAGGGAGATTTAAAATGCTATAAAACACAGCAAATCTGCGCTACCTACAAGCATATAATTCTTATCACGAATGTATCTGCAAAGTCAGTCTATACATTTGGATTTTGAACCAAAAGTAGGATTAAAGAAGTTCTATAATCATTGCAGGAACGCTATATAAGAACCATAGTCTTCAAACGATGCCTCATTTAATAACCAATTCTCCCGCATTCCTCTTAATATTTACATATGACCCTCAAACCATCACAGCCAATACTGAATGAGCTGTCCTACAGTGTTAAGAGGTACGTGCATTTCTACGTCAATTATACCTGAAAAAGAAAAGACATACACTACGACCAAATAAAGTTGGCCATTGCTCACATAACAATAAAACCAAGAACACAACTAACCGATCTCCAAGATTACAACGGGCTACTTACCATTGATTAACTTTTTTTCATCTCAACAATGATCGAGCTCCTTTGTACTTACCTGTATACGGTCGACTTACGGATAATTATTTTTTTAATAGAAAAGCTAATGGAGGAGTGGGATCGGCAAAAGTTTTACAAGACGGGAATTGAGTCATGTTTTATATTAACAACAGAGGTATTATATTTAATGGAAATGTAGCTATACAATTTTGAAACGCAGATATAGATTATGATTATAGATTTATTTTAAACTAGCGTACTAGTAATCAATGTAAGTTTAAGATTCGCTCTACTCAAGTATAAGGTAGGTCTATCTATATATAGTAAGGCTGCATTTAGAGCAAGTACGAAAGAGTCCCACCTTATCTAAAAATAACCAAGACAGGAATGTTGAAGGGTGAACATAAATCTGTCAGCACCAACGTGCCGTACAACACACAAAGGATGCTTCCACATAAAATTCTAAGAATAATACCCTTTTCGGTTCCTCACACCCTTTTCGGTTTTGTGACGCAGTTCTTTTTACAGAAGGTATACAGGCAATGTTGCGGACTTACAGAACCTAACTTTGTTAGATTAGCCGGAACAAACCGACATACGGACAGACAGACAAAAATGGTAAAAATATTGTTTTGGTAATTGTAAAAAAAAATATTTGTTTATATTTATTTACAGATAACTTTATCTGTGACTCAACAAGTATATGGCTTGTAAAATAATGCCAACTGAGTTGAGACAATCGTACCTTTTGTAAAACGGTGGGTTTTCTAAGGCATTTCGGGGGGGGGGGGGGGGGGGGGGGGGGGTTGAAACCCCCAAATCAGCCTATCAATCTCTATCTCCACCAAATAATTGTCTACAATATTTAGTTACAATGGTGTATCATTGACTATATTTCTCAAAAGTCGTGTGAAGTCCCGCCCGCACATGGTGGGCCATGGTGATGGATTCTGTCATGAATCATTCCCGCATTTAGGGGAGACCATACATAAAAGACTTTTGCCCAGGTCTGAAATATTATTAGATCTATAGTATTTCTCAAGAAATAAATGATAAACATTAGATTTTTAAATAAATAACAAAATCAAATCGTAAGCTTTTAATTGAGCAAAGTACTCTGAGCAAACGGACCTGAGTACATTCAACAACGGTAATATAGTTACTCTGTGCTCACAAGCTTATTTACATTTATCAATTATAAGTAGAGCGCAATAATCCCAGCTACCAGACCCGCTCTTAAATAAACTCTCCCACAAAGACATAACATTTCAACTCTATTCCCAGGACAATAAAACACAATGAAGTTCGAATAAAAACCAAATAGCGAATAGAAAAACACTGGTCGCTTAAACTAACAGAGGTCCGTCGGTAAAAAAATAAAATTCCGGCGCCTACACAAACAACGAGATAAGGTTAAAAAAATACTTTTCCCACCCACACAGGTGGGAAAATAACGCGTTAACTTTATCTTTGCAAATGTTATTACGTCTTTACTTACCGGTGGGTGGTTTTTCGCGCGCTATTTTGCTTCTGGAAACTTCTGCTAGACGTCTGCCCGCCGGTACAGCGTGCCGCGTTGTGTGGAGATCCCATCCCCTGTGTTGAATTAATGGCGACGTTGTTTTGGCGCATGCGCGACCCTATGACGTCAATGGGTTCGTTCACAATGCATACAGGTGTTGGTGTTTGATATACCGCAGTTGTCGTGTGCTAATGTCCTGTTGTGAAACATGCATCGGCCATTTTTTATGTAACCCACTGTAGGTGACCCAAATGGATGGTAATGGTCTTATTCAGAATCAGCAATGTCAAGCCGTTTAGAACAAGTCAGAAATTCAAAGTCCAAAACAGCTTCACTTTCATTTTTTTTCATAGGTTCTACTTAGGTATCGAATACATTTCTTGTTGACGAATTTTTTATTAACGCTGGGAAATGCATTTACGCATACTGCTCGGGCCCGAGGGGACCCGAACGGTTATGTGGGGCTCCTGGACACGTCCAGACTACCCACTAAAACCCAGCGGTCCGCCTTCACCGCCTTTGAAGCGTCGCGGGATCGCACATGGCATACTACTGCGACGGGGTTAACAAACCTAACATAACTTCCTAAAAACTGTTTTAGCCGGTACCGCTATAGTTTTCCTTCGAAGTTTAATTAAACTTCTAGTTGGTACTTAGGTGGAATTTCAGCATCGAAAGTGAGGACGTGGAGATCATTTTCTTTGCTATTAGGTAATTACCTACTAAGTACTTTACCTGAGAACTTAGTATGCAAACGGTTTCTTTATTTTACGGTTTTGCATGCAGACGTCGTTGTCTTGCGTTTTCTATAAAGCTTGCTAAATTTGAGCATCTCTCAAATTTGCGTTTGAATATCGGGTTAAAATAATATATAAGTGCCTATCTACTTAGTTATTTTTATAGTAATTGTGGTGAGGTCGTTTTATATTAATCAGCTTGTACGTAGATTGTACCTTCATTTAAATCCCTTATTTCTCCTCGTTTATTGCTCTCTTTCTCGAAGGACTCCATACTATTTACCACTTGTCATTCTGTGTAACCGCAAGGGCACTTTGCTCTTAGGTATATAACAAGACCTATGTAATTCGGTCAAAGGGTACGGCTTGTATGTTGACGGATCGCGGTGAACCACACTCAACAAGTAAAAAGTGGATCCCTAATAACCCGCTTCTGAAACCTGTGTAACTTTGGACTACTCACGAGTTAACTACCTAGTAAAAGTTCTTATATACGATCAAATGAATTATATTAAAGTAGGATATTTTCGTATATTCTTAAAATCGAAGCTGCGAAGCCGTGGGCTTTTGGCATTGCTATAATTTTTAGACTTAAATTAAAGTAAATTAATAACAAAGATAGCTATGTGATGCTTAAGATAAGTTCCTTCGCTACTGCTTTGATCGAATAACATTGATCCGGGAGTTGTATGCGGTAGGTATATATAGGGCTATGCAGCCAATCTTGAATGTTGTGTTGATTTTGAAAGCTGGCTGATGGAAGTTTGGCGTGAATAACTCACCATAATGATGTTTGCAACGCAAAAGTTGAAAAATATAAAGGTACCTAAGGTACATATTATTCGCGTTAATGCCTCGTTATTAATTCTGCACGTCAAGTGCGAGATTATTCGTCAGTTAACCGTATACTTTATAGTCTACCGTTTTTAGACATTTTGTATGGAGAATTGAAAGTTTTAAATACAGTCCGCCAGAGGCGCTGTTTAGCTGTCATGATGAAAGCTACAGTCACAATACTTGAGTCTACGAATAAATGAGTGTTATCCAGAGAATAGCAGAAAATACTTGTATTCTTCTTTTCATATTGATAACACGAATCTTGGAAAACTAAGATATCACAAAATCTAGGCATGAGTAATAATTTAGCATTTATTTCGTGTGTGAAAATCAATTTTTCCCGGCACACAAGCGGCATGGCGAAATTCCGAGAAGTCCTGAAAGCAGCTAAAGAAATCATTGTTTTATCCGGTGCGGGGATAAGTGCGGAGTCCGGAGTGCCCGCTTTTCGTGGCAAGGACGGACTGTGGAGGAAATATCATGGTTCAACGTTGGCGACCCCTGCGGCGTTTAGAGATGACCCCAGCTTGGTTTGGGAGTTTTATCATTATAGAAGAGAGCTTGTGTTAAAAGCGAAACCTAATGCGGTAATTGTTTACCTACTGTGTCCTTGCAGCAGAAGTCAAGAATAGAGCTGTATAAGGGTTTCTAAACGGTGTAGGATACGTAGCAATCGATGGAGGAGAAAAGATAAATGAACTATTATGCAAACGGGAGGAACATGATTGTCCTTGCTCTAGCTAAACAATGCCGTAGCAACAGAGGCAAAATTAGAATTCATAGAAGTAGGTACAAGCAGTAATAGCCAAGTTGGTAGAACGCTCACCTTGGTAACGAGAGTTGCAAGTTTAAACCCCAACTCGCACGTCTAGTATTTCTGTATTTTATGTGAGAATCTCATTTTTAACCATGGTTATCACATGCTAAACGTTAAAGGAAAACATCGTGAGGAATCCTGCATGTCAGAGAGAACCCCTTAAAATATGTGTGTAGGTAGTCTGCCAACCCGTGGGCCACTACACCGCACTAGGCCACTATGGCTCACGCCCTTGCATTTAAGACAGATCCGTGCCCAACAATGAAATATTATAAGGAATAATAATATTATAGACTATAGAAGTAGATCCCAAGTGGGTTTTGATTTTCTGAAAGATAGTGAAATCCCACTTTATAGCCCTTTCATATAAGTTCAAGTCAGTCTAACTACTTTAGTACCGAGTAGATACTCCAAGGAAAAATGTATAGGACGGTGGAAAACTCGTGACAGGTACCTAAATTCTATAGAAATGTAAGCACATAGTTCAGGTAAATAGTTACTTACTACAGAAAAGTACTTCCTAGTACATTGTTTCAAGGGCCACCTCACGATAGTGCAATACGAAGAGAGACACAAAGATAGTAAAAAAGTGACGGTGATAACACAAAATGTTGACGGTTTACACGCCAGAGCTGGCAGCAAGAACGTAATAGAGCTTCATGGCAGTCTTTTTAAGACACGTTGCACTAAATGTAGCGATGTTTTGGTGAACTTCGACAGTCCTATTTGCCATGTAAGTAACCTTTACTATTCTTTTTACCCGTATATAGGTACCTACATCCTCGTTGTCATTGGCTGTCTTGTGATCAAATGTTGGGCATACCTAATGCATTTTCGCATGTTGGCGTGAGCTCCTATAATCAGGACAGGTTACATACCTACTTTCCTGTTTACACAGATGGAAAATGTAGTTTCTGTGTGATTACAATAGCGCTGTAACGGGTATCGCCATTCGCATTCTTTTAATTTCTATGATAATGTCACACACTTTAAGTAAGAACACACATCGGTAAGAACTTTATTAAATCAAATTCAACCCTATAGCGGTCGATATGTGTAGTAAAAAACATTATGATGGAGATGCGATGCGATTCTTTTTCTATAAGTATTTAGGTACCCTTGATTTTTAGTTTGTATTCTTTAGGCTCTGAAAAACCGTGGTGCTCCAGATTCAGAAATTGGATACTCTGACATCCCTGTTAAAGATCTTCCTCATTGCAAAAGGCCGAGTTGTGGTGGATTACTCCGACCCCACATCGTGTGGTTTGGTGAAGTTTTGGATACGCTTGTTGTGGAAAGAACGGGTACGTAAATTATTTTATATATATAGATACTAGTCCTTCTGAAAACTAGAAACTACCTGGCAATTAGAGATCGATTTCTTCTACATCAGATGCAGTAATGTCCACATGCAATGTTTGCGTGGTAGTTGGGACATCATCGGTGGTCTACCCGGCAGCCGTGTTCCCCTCTATGATGTCAGCCGCAGGAGCTAAAGTGGCAGAGTTCAATATCGAAACTGCGCCAGCTAAGCCTGATTTTGACTATTATTTCGAAGGCCCTTCGGCTACAACTTTACCACAAGCTTTTGATGATGATTAGTGTAGAACTGGTCCCTATGTATGGGGTTTTATTTGAAATAGTATGTAGTGTGGATTCAGACTGAAGACCGTTGGCCGTTTTTAGATAAATTTTTTTCGTTTCTGGCCTCAGAAAATATAAACACTCAAATTGTCTTGCCAATGCCGTAAAGCGGAAAGCTTATGAAAGGGTTTCGATAGGGTATTTGAAAAACTTAATTACTGTTAGATTTGACTTATGATTAGCCATCAACTTAGCTTACCTTTTGAAAGGGCTTAAACCTCCATTAAAACCCGGTCAAAAGGGTTTCATATTATTCTTTCATAGACAAAATGTGAAATTTACTAGTAATGGGGTGGGATATACCTGAATAAAAAAATGTATCTTAAGTAGGGTTCAATTAGTCATTTTTAGGTCTATTATTTCTATACTTGTCAGGGGAAAACTTATTCCGGCCGACGTCCCTAAACGGGGTGGTGTTAATTGTACCTAATGTAATTTTTCCCCACGCGGTGTCTCAAGATATTTGACGTTTAACCAGTGTAAATTGTTTGCTGGTAAGTACCGTTAACACAGCGCAGCCCCAGTAGCGTTATTTTCTCTAATCTCTATGGTCAGCCCGTCAGCTCAGTGTTGCCAGATTGGGTATTTTTTTCGGAATTCTGGGTAAAAATGTTGGCTCTGGAGAAATTTTGGAGACATGAAATTCTTGGAGAAAAATTTGGAGAAAAAAAAAATACCATGGAGAATTTTGGGTAATTTTTAGTTTCAGTGGGATTACCTGTAGGATGACCACAACGCATGTTACGAACGCACGCGTTAAACCATCTCGCTCAGTGGGGATACGTAACGTAAAAAAAAAAAAAAAAGGTCATTCCGCTGCTTCAGTTTGGAAATTAGAACAGTATTTCAAGGAAAAAATAAGAAAAAGGCAAAAAGCTAAGCCGATATTATTAACTTTTTGCCTTTGGGTAAAACTCAAGCAAATTATATCATTTTGGAGAAAAATAATTTCAAATTTGGGTATAAATAGAAAATCACATCTGGGAACACTGCGTCAGCTGTTGTTGTATCTAGTTCCTCTGTGGATGTTGTACTACTGCTTGTTTTGATATTATGGTTTTGTTTGATAAAGTGTACTTACCTAATCATTTTTTGCCTGCATTTGTTTAATATGTGGATAACTTTAACAGGTTCATGTAGTAAGACAGGAATTTTGTGTAATATCTATAAAATAATGGCGTTAAGGCAATCAAGCGATATGGCCAAGTTCAAAGAATCTTTGAAGGCAGCAAAACATGTTGTTATACTATCTGGAGCTGGTATTAGTTCGGAGTCTGGTATACCTACATTCCGTGGGGCTGGTGGTTACTGGAGGAAGTACCAGGCTTCATCCCTGGCGACTCCCGAAGCGTTTAGAAATAGTCCTGGTTTAGTTTGGGAGTTCTATCATTATAGGCGAGAAGCAGCAGCTAAGGCCGAACCTAATGCGGTATTTATGGCTTTATAACAAGGCTAAAGAAAGTTAGGTGGTTATTTAAGAGATATAATTTCAAAAGATTTTATATAAGTAGTTTTATTTATTCATTCTGTGTGTTTTATTCATAAGAATCATAACTAATATAACAAGTTGATTTTATTCCAGGGTCACATAGCAATAGCGCAATATGAAGCCAAGCATGGTGCAAACAAATCAATTACAGTGATAACACAAAATGTGGATGGCCTACATGCAAGGGCAGGCACAAAGAACTTAATTGAGCTGCATGGAAATCTGTACAAGACTAGGTGCACAAAATGTAAAGAAGTGTTAGTCAACAATGATAGTCCTATTTGTGAGGTAGTGCATTAAACATTCAAAATAAATATCCCCTAATAAATTAAAACAAAAATTTATTCTGGCTAGCCTTTTAAATACTAGCTATGGTTAGATTGTGCTGAGCGCAGTACTGATAACACGCTTTAGACTGCCCATTGTGAAAGTCAAAGATGTTAAAATTACAGCTAGGACTGCTGGCTAAACACATCATCTTGAAGCATGTCGGACAAATCAAACAAGGTCTGGCCAAGACATGCGTCATTCTATTCAGCCTTCTAACCAACTATGTTATCTCACCAAGCTACCAAAAAAAAATATCTAAGTTTAGCCTCAGGTTAAGTCTGAAGTCTCATTGGTGCCTGAATATTTTTCTAACATCATCAGCAATGACTACATTTCTTATATTATAGGCTCTGGCAAATAGAGGTGCTCCAGATTTGCACATAGTTGGCTCTGATATTCCCATCAAGTCACTGCCACACTGCAAGAAACCCAACTGTGGAGGTTTGCTCAGACCACATATTGTGTGGTTTGGGGAAAGCTTAGAGTCAGCTGTTCTTGATAAAGCAGGTAGGTATTTAATTTTGGGCGCTAATCACGTTATTATTTACGGACTCGTACGCCACATCAGACCTTAGTATGAGTTTTGAACATACTCAAATAATGATCACCTGTTTGAATGTTTCCATATTAATTACTACCTAATAGTGGTACTATTAGGTAGAAATTATTAGAAAAAATAAATTATTAAATTATTAGGTAGGTAAAAACCGCTACTTTTACCAACTTTATGGTGTTGTATCGCTTTAAGTATTTTTTTTAAGCAAACTTAATACATCGAGACTTCCAATGCAGAATGCTAATATCGCAAAACACTAAATTACATCATAAAGATGTCCAAATTTTACGTAAAAAAATAAAAATCATTGACATTTTGAATTTCGCGCCCTGACCCTGAGCTTCCCCCTTAAGGTGGAAGCGATCAGTCGCATTCCCATACAAATTTCAACATTGTAATACTCGATACACATACAGTTTTTTAGTTGTACAAGCATTGTTATCAATTCTCTATAAATTAAAGAGCTCGCAGAATGAAATATCAGGCAAAATCTTATAGTAATAACATCATAAAACGATATTAAATTTTAGGCTTGTGTGCGTGAATAAAAGCGCCTCTGTCCAAATTAACCCGTAACTAATAAAGCATCCGATTCTTTGTCTTTCAGTATTTACGGCGACAGATGGCAGCAGGAGTTTTTACTTATAATACATAAAGACATAACATTATAATATATAGAGAGATATAAATTTTCTATAAATAAGTATAAAGATTCATAATAAAAAATTAAAAATAAAAAATACATATAAATTTCGTTCGTCCATCGAACCTACGAACAATCGCATGTACCTACGTTTTTCACTTGAGCCACTTGGGGTGTGTTATTATCTGTGTGTGCAGATCGTCATGTATCCCTATTTCCTGTAATCCAAGTTTTTAGGATTTGTCTGCACCCAAAACATATTTTTTCGGGTTATTATAATAAAATAACCTACATACCTACATAAGGCATGTATTTATTTTTTTAAATAATCAATGAATGAATGAATATGTCATGTTTCAATTGGTTGTAAATATCATTGAAACCTATCAAAATATTCGTCGTCTTGACTAGTGGTCTACGTAGCCTAATGTTCTACACGGTTGATGCAAACGTGTACTATAGCAAGTTCAAATCTTGCCGGTGGGCTTGTCTTTTTGAATGATTGATATTGTTTCTGTAAGTGAATATTAGATTTCCAAAACACACAGCTCGGCCGTGTTACTCCAACATGGTGTGGTAGTAATATAACGAAAATATATATAGGTAGTATGTACACCTTCCAAGGCCATAGCTAGATGATGTCGTGTTACGAAATATGTCGCGCGAGTCTTTGTCGATTTATTGATCAATTTATCAAACATTTTTTTAGGCACTGCCGGGTGTGCTACTGATATATATATATATATATATATATATATATATATATATATATATATATCTATATATACTAGATGCGCCCGGCGGTGTTACCCGCGATAAAAAGTATGAAAAATTAAAACATCTATCCCACGGGAACCATACATTTTACCGGGATAAATAGTAGCCTATGTGTTATTCCAGACTGTAATCTATCTCTGTGCCAAATTTCATCCAGATCCGTTCAGCCGTTCGGGCGTGAAAGAGTAACAAACATCCATCCATCTATTCATCCATCCATCCATCCAAACTTTCACATTTATAATATTAGTATAGATATACATATATATATATATATATATATCAGTAGCACAGCCAGCTGTGACTAGAAAAAATGTTAGAATACATCGACAGCGACTCGCGCGACATATTTCGTAACATCGGTTTTTAGTAATTATTCAATATTGAATCAATCTGAGAAAATCTACATAGCGACCTATATGTGTACCTATCTCTTCTTCTTACTTACTGACTAGCTATAGGAAGGTACCAACCAGCAAGGCATGTATGTATATATATATATACATACATATATATCCAACCGACTAACCTAACACGATTGGCGATACAAGAAAGCAAGCCCCGGCACCTAGTATGAACGGGTTTTTCGAAATTATAGGGAAGCCTAATGAATGGGATACCCCTTGAACGTTTGAACAAATCAAGTGCGACATAGCTCGTAATTGAATAAATCTAAGAAAACATACCTATGTGCACCTATTTCTCTTCTTTTTACTTACCGATTTATTATAGAGTAGCTATAAATTGGTACCAACTAGAAACCTACTTAGTTTTAGATATATTGATATTACTTTTTTTTTCGTTTCTGAACGCAAAACCTTATACCTCGGATACGAGTACTCGTCTACATAATAAATAGGTGCCTAGGCCGAAAATAACTGGTTTTGATGCACATACATTCTGTACTTAGATATTATGTATGTGCTTACCTACTGTTATATTTTTTAAAATTATTCTCTTTGGATTCTGTTAATCTGAGGTATAGATATTTAATAAATATAAAAGTCGGTAAGCACTTACCAAGTTCTTAGAATGTATAGAATAGTGTTACTTATTTTGTTCTGGGTGTCTACGAAGTTAATTTATTATATCTTGACCAAATTGGCAGCATGTCTATGGTATGCTGATGCCAAATTCCAGAATTATAAAAAAAAATGGACTCACTACTCTGCTGCGACCGATTTCATGTTGTTTGTGATTATGTATGTAAAAACTTACTTCAAAATTCAAATAATAATTGTGTGGGATTTGCGATTAGTTTTGTTTTAATTTGTGTTTTGTTTGCTATTTGAATTGTAATGGAGATACTGATGGAATGTGACACTGGTGAAAGTCGGGACAACTTGGTAACAAATACCTTAGAGCATAACTCGTATTGTAAAGTGGCTACACAACACAAGTTCAATTTCATGATTATCACTTGCTTGTGCTTCGGACAACACAGCCCGATCTCTCTGATTGTACCGGATTGCCATCCCATCGTATTATGAGAGTGAAGAACATCAGCGCATCTAGTGGAATCTATTATATTAGTATAGATTCCAAAGTTGTACAGCAGTGACAGCCTCGTTGGCAGAACGCTCGCCTTGGAACGAGGTGTTCAGGTTCAAACCCTGGCTCCCATCACTGAGATTTCCGGATTTTCATGTGCGAATCTTATTTTCCATAAAAAATATCACTTGCTGTACGATGAAGGCAAACTTTGTGAGGAAACCTGCATGTCTGTCAAAAGTCGTGTGAAGTTCACTAAACTGCACTGGGCCTACGGCCTATATGCCCCTCATATTGAGGAGGCGTGTGCCCGATATAATGGCGATGGGCTCACCCTCTATTACATTGGTACCAAAATACCATCGGTGAAATGTGGGTGCATTGCAGTGTGACGGTGTATGTTGGCCCGTCTCTGGAACGATGATTGAATGATTGAATCTATACATGTCACAGCAGCATTTACCTTATAATAAGTATGGATACAGTAATAATTATTATTGGACTAAACAATTATTTTTTTCTTTTTAGCGGAGGAATGAAGCACAGGAGGTTGCAAGAATCAAGATGACTGTAAATTGTATAGAGTCGATTCTATATCATAATATTAGTATTTGAAACAATGTTATATTTACCTAATTTTAGAATACCAACAACAAACAACATTGTTTCAAAGAAATTTGGAAATGTAGCTGTATCCCTTATTAGGTATAGAACTACATTGCCAAATTTCTTATTCCCTTGTAAATTATAATAAATATTGTTCTTGTTGTTGATCTGGTATATTGTAAAGCGTAATACTTTTACAGTTATCATGCAAACCTTGCTATATTTATAAGATCTATACAATAAACATTATATTTACGAACATGAAAGTATACATTTTTCTTTTCTATCTTTTATTTCTGAAACTTTTAATATTGCAAAGCTTGCAAAAGTATTTCTATTATTTTACAACCGATAAATAAGTTTTTTTATGATCGCTCTACCTGGTGGCATAAAAAGACAACTTTTAGTATGCGAGACTTTTAACAAGTGCTGCGCTCTAGCGGCACAAAAAAGACGTGTATTTGTCTATGTGTGAGTGCCTATTTATACAAGGATTTTAGAAGCCATGGTATCTCATCCATTATAAATGATTTCAGGTTAATGTTTTTTTGGATATTTCAATGCAATGTCGTAGTAGTGCTCGCAATTTGCAACATCAAGTCTCATAGATGCTCGATGTTCGTGTAACTAGTTGCAGAAAAACAGGACCATCTATCGAAAATGTGCGGCAACCGACCCTGAGCATTCACCTTAAGGGTTTGTTATCTGAGCCCCTCTTCCAATTGTGCGCGAAATAAAAATTGGACGCCATTTTTGTTATGTGACCATGTTTTACAAAATATCTAATAAGTATAGTGTTTTAAGAAATTTTATTAATAAAACCTCATATGACACTTGCGACTAACTTAGCTCACTTGTATTATTCCAGATGCAGCTATGTCAACCTGTGATGTATGCCTTGTAGTAGGGACATCGTCGGTGGTCTACCCGGCTGCTATGTTCGCACCTCAAGCCGCAGCAAGAGGAGCGATCGTTGCGGAATTCAACTTAGAACCGACCCCAGCCACCTCAGATTTCCATTATTATTTTGAAGGGCCTTGTGGTACAACAATACCGGATGCTTTGGCGGATTAAATGAGAATCAAACATATTTTTTAATGTTAACATTTAGAATTATTCCGTCAATCTTCTACTAGTTCAGTGTTGGTTTTATTAACTCTAGATTTGAGTTGGAATATTTTAATTTTTAAGAATATTTTTTTATTAAATATTGTGATGATTACACATAAAATAGATCTTTATTTAGTTTTGGTTCATTATAAAAATTCAAACAATTGAAGGTAAAAGTGGGATTAAAAATAAATATTTATTTATCAGTAACATAATAGAGAGCATTAATTTTTTTATTAAATCTATTTATTAGCTTTATGCTTTGCAAAGAATTTTGCTATACTGCCAATGGTTGTTCCAAAATTACAATTAATTATGAGAGATTTCTGGAAAAAAAAACAGTTTAATTTTATTCATTGGTTGTTGAAAATTGTTGACATTTCCTATACCTCAATTTTTTGCTTACCCGCACAAAAGAGGGTAGGGCCGTAGTAGTTTGCGGTCTCGAATATCTTTCATCGACTAATATAACGCATGCGTAATCATTAGCGTGTCTGACTGCTCTTCCTAAAATAAAACATTTAAAAAAGAATTAAGTTGCTCGATTATATCGATTTCGTTACGTTAAAGAGTAATGAATTCGATCAATCGTCAAGTTGACAAAGTATCGATACTTCAAGGCGTATTGATAACTAATCAAATGTGTTTCACTATCATGTTGGTTACAGAACTTTGAGTGTTACCTATGCATTGATTTACTGCTTTCATACACAAATTCTCATAGTAAACGCTTCCAGCGCCGCCGCCTGAGGTTTTGTTTAAATAATTCAGTTTTTCTTGCAATTCAGGTGACTTCACATTCGGATATGGCATGCCTATGACGATGACACAACGGCCTAAGTCGTCACTGTAAATAGAACCATAATTTATTAAACCATATTCCCTTGTTGTTCACATTCGTATAGCGAATTTTCATGAATTACCTAAAATTCAATCCTTCACTAAGTTTCCCGCCAACAACACTAAGTAATAGAGCTCCGTTTTGTTGGCCATCCTTGTTTTTGACTGCTGTAGCGAATTTATTTAGGACCTAGAATAAATTAGGCAATTATAGACTTCATTTATTACAAAATAAATGTGATATCAAAAGTCTGTAAAAACTCACGTGGTCAACGTCTGACGCAGATTTTGGTTCTCGAAATATACATTTTTTCTTACTTATAGCCTCAACAACTTTATTATTAGTCAAGTGTTCGTATACCGTCTGTTCATAAGAGTAAGATGGTAGGAAACACACAACCCCTCCCGGTATTATGCTGCAAATGTTTCTTAGAATGCGACCTATTTCATTGAGCTGTAAAAGTAAATGTCAAATTACATGCTAAAGCATTGTTTTTTAATTGAATTAATGATAATAACAGTATGATGGAGACGCCATTTTCATATCATCATGTCACATTCATTATTTTATTAATGATGTGTATTTATTGAACGTTTTATTGCAATTAAATACTCGACATTGGCAAAATACCCGCCAAGTTGTGGGTGAGGCCATTTGCATATCTATTTTATTTAATCGCATTTCATTTCGTAAAAAAAGAAGAACAGTATGATGCTTCAATATTCTTCAGTTCGAAAAATTGTGTAAAAAATTACTAAACTATTTACACGAGGCCTGACAAGTTGACTTGCTGCTTGCCAACTTGGATTACTACTCAAGCGAGTCTTATGCCTGGTATACACGCGAACAGTACGCAAGTGACTCATTTCGCTGTCCCCTTTGTGCTACTTAGCATGTGTGGCCTCTTAAAGTTTTTGTACTTACTAGTTCGTTGGACATCCGATTTCCATAGGAAAAATTGAGATTCACATTGGAAGGTCCTCTTGACAAGCATATGCCCAGCACATTATCAGGCGGGACTACATGGTCGCATCTCACTACGTTGACATCGTTCACGCTTGCCTCGGATCCGCCTGCGAGTAGAGCTTGGAACTCGCTTATCGGTTCCATTGTACCGCCTGCTACTATAACCTGAAATGAAATCAGAAATTATGATTAGTGGGGTTATTTCAAAATAAATACTTTTTGGTTACAGTCAGAATATTTTTTTATTCATGTAAAGGCGACCTTAGAAATTACCACGAATGGCCACCTGATTGGAATAGTTACTTTATGGGCTTAGACCTGGCACGTGCGAAAAG
This sequence comes from Pheosia tremula, assembly GCA_905333125.1. NCBI lineage: Eukaryota > Metazoa > Arthropoda > Insecta > Lepidoptera > Notodontidae > Pheosia > Pheosia tremula. The sequence continues at coordinate 2,433,211 of HG995405.1, read as the reverse complement.
TCGATGTTTCAATTTTTGGAAAAATTCAAATAAAGAATGATATTATGTTCATCCCATGAAGTCTTTCTACCTTAATTAATAGAAACTTTCCGTCAATTCACAACGGCAATTCAACGCACATGTCTCCTGAAAAATGCTTTGCAAAGCTTTTGTACATTTTATTGAATATGTACATCTGGGGCTAAGTCAAAGATAAATGAATCAAACCTCGCCCGGGGTATAACAATGTTCTTGAGAAACCGGTGCCTCTGTATGCCGGCGGTGCTTTAAATACGCTGTGAATAAAATAGATCTTACAATGTAATCTATAATACATCTTACAGATCGACACTGCTTGACAACTTCAGCAAAATGTTCAGCGGGATTCAACAACAGGTATTTCAGCATGCCACCCTGGTCGTCGCTCTGCGCTAGCACGCGGCCATTTTCACTGCGATCACACAACCTCTCAAGGAAATCCAATACGGCGTACAATCCACTGCCTGCTGACGTTTCTGTGGGTATCTGGAAAAAACAATGCTCAAATATGGTATCCAATTTATCCCAGACGTCAAGAGTGCCCCCCCTGACTTTATAGTTCCATGAGCATTGTCTTATACAGAAAACTTTCGTGAGTTTTCTCAAAAATACAATTTAGTTTGTAAATTTATAAAAGAAAATATATACTGTTTTAAAATACCCACGTGTGCCACAACATTCGGTTTTACTTCATTCTCAACTTCAACTTTATCATCATCTTTCTTCTTCGAAATATTACTCAAGAATGCTTCGAATGAACTCTTTTTGTTCACCGTATTCTTCTTAATTTCTTCTTCTAATGCTTGCTGACTGTACCTCATTGAGAAGCCATGCAATTTTGGCGCTAATCTTGTGTTCCTACAGAATTCCACCAACGGCCGTAAGTTCATGTGATCAATCTCCGCTTTTATTACGAAGTCTTCTGATGTATATATCTTTGGGTCATCTTGTTTATTGTGATTTGTGGGCTTTTTTAATATACCTGAATGTAGAACTTACATGTTAGGGGAATAAGGATATTTCTTTGGCAAAAATATTTAGCTTTTATATCCTAATCCTAAGGACCCATATAAAAATTACATACGGCAAAAATATTAAGAACACTGAAGACAGATTGGTATAGTGGTAAAAGCTTAGACCATGCCTAGCGCAGGGCTTATAGTTACAGATTCGATACCTGCCTGGGCAAAAAATATATTTTCGTAATTTGTCTGGATGTTAATGGGATCGCCGCCAGTCTGTTGTTCGGTACCCATAATATAAGCGTTTCTCAGTTTGGGACCATGCAGCTGGCGTGTTCGTCTAACGATATCTATAAATTAACTTTTTGTGTCGCAAATATTGGAATAAACAAAATATGGTTTCATATTTCGAGATATTATTGTCGAATGATAGCAATATGTATAACAGAAATAATTATTCAACACTCACCTAACAACTTCCCAACAACAAAAGTAATCTGATTCAACGACAGCAAATTCTTACTGCTCAATCTGGCTCTGTACTTATTGATGTAAAACTGTAGGAATGTTTTCACCGACGATAGTTGTTTTACGCTGAGAGGGGCCGAGTGTGCGTTCTCCAAGGCAGCGGTGAGGCCGTGGGCTTCGTCTAGTATTAGTATATTATTCTGTAGCTTGAGGGATACGCCTGACCGAGCCCCGGCACTCACCATACCCGCATGACTTATGAGGACTACCTGGAAACAAAAACTCAGATAATGAACAAATAAACATCGCCAGGCGACACTAACTATACGGTCCCAAACTAAGCAACGCTTGCATTGTGGGTATCTATACAATGGGTACAATGGGCTTGGGGTGAATTACTTAAATAGATATTAACCATCCATGAATTGGGTACAAACATTCATGCTCTACACAAAGTTTGCCTCTATGAGGAGTCGACGCCAAGACCTGTAGTATAAAAAACGGCCAAGTACCAACTGTGCAAAGTTAAAGTCAAAGTCAAATCGTTTATTTCGTATAGGCCTACGGGGGCACTTACAAATTGTCATTACATTTTTTTTTTCTTAACCTTACAACCGGATCGGTACCGGGTGGGATCGGAATCGGTGCCAATAGGGTCGTAAAAAAAATCTAGTATATTTTTTTCTTTCATCCTTTTTCCAATTTCTTTAATGCATTAGAGCTTGGATTCCTGATTTGGATATATTTATACAAGGGGAGACAGGCGTGGATGAGAAGTGACAGACTGGTTCGAGTGCAGACACCTATAGGAGGCCTACCTGTCTATTGATATGCTAGATCTAATAAAAAAATGTTGAGTTGCAATGACAACTGTGTCGGCGCCGCAAACTTATTTAAAGCAAGTTTATAATAGATCTAAGACGGCATGGTGGTAGGATCAAAGGCAAAGGTCGAAAAAAAGTTAAGCAATACCTCTGCATCATTCAATGCCATTCTAGACGCATAATACGGACAAGCCTTCATCTCTTTCCCGCATTTAACCAAGTCCTCCATATCAAGTATATCCACTAGCATCCTCTCTTTCAGACGTGTGATGTTGGTCTGATTGTAGTACAGACAAGCGGTGCATGTGCGTGTTTTAGTCTTCTTTAGAACTTTTCCATCGTCAGCTATTGATGTATACTTTGATTTGGTTTTTTGCATGTCCAAGCATCTGTAATTATTTGTGCTTGTTAATAATTCTTTAGTAGTCAATACTGCTCATAATTGCTTACGCTGGCAGCAGGATAGATTACCTAAACAGATAAGTAGTACCAAATGTTGGTACAGAAAATTATACTTAATGTCACTGCAATAAAAATAAGATTCCGAAAGCCCCTTTAAAATTTTATGAATCTGTTGTGTTAACTTTTTTCATTTTCATTTCAAAGTGTTAACAAGACGAAATTATGATAGTCACATTTTAAAGCTACTTACCATTTTAAAGCTGCTTTCTAACCCCAAGTTTATAAACATTCTATAACATAATAAAGCATCATAAAGTACTGCACAAACTAAAACTTGTGTGCAGTACAATATGACAAATGATCACATTATAGAATGTCTATAAATTTGAGGGTCTATGCATAAAATTAATTGTAGCCAGCTGTCTCAACTAGTCTAGCTTCTTTGTCTTATAATTATGAGTATACTTAACTGTCTCTCAATTTATACCTTTCATTAATGAGATTAACATTCTTCAACTTGGAAACATCAGAATTGATGCAATAATGTTGTCTCGAGGCAAGTGTCACAACTCTTGTGTCATCCTTGAACATTGTCCTCTTGATTTCACCAATGAACTGTGACAGTTGACTGTGAGTCCTACTGCTAATGTATATCTGCAACATAGATGAGAATAATGCTATGTTAAGACCAAACATTTTTTTACATAATCAAAAATATAGCTGACTCTTGTTTATACACAATCACCATTCATTTAGTTTGTGTACAAATAGAATTAACACCAATATAGTTTTACCCAAAACAACTATATATCCATACTAATATTATGGATGTACAGTTTGCTAGTTTAGATGTAGAGAGTAATCTCCATTTGTACTTTCTAATTCTGAAACTTTTTACACTAATTAAGAAATTACATTATCCCAAAGTGCTATAGGCTATGTTTCACGAAGGTACTGCAGGCAGAAGCTAGTTATATGCTTATATAAAAGTTATTTAAGTTGTCAAAAAATATATTAAGTCCATGAAAAACACCTTTGTAATACTGTCATCTTCATCTAGAACATCCTCTTCTCCATCTGTATCTCCGTCCTTATCTCCACACTCATCTAGGATCAGATCTCTATCTTCTCCAGTCTCAGTCTCTTCCATGACATTCTCTGTATCAATATCATTTGTACCTTTCTTATGTGTATAGTGCTGTATAGTTTTATTTTCAACTTTCAACTTTTGTTTAGAGACTCTGATTTTTAGTTCATTGAATGTTTCTTTTCGTAACCTAATTTTTTCGAGTTTGAGCTGTAGTGCAGCTAATAATTGTTTTTTTATGATTTTGTTGTACTCATCCTTTAGCCAGTCTTCACTGTCTGTAAGTAAAAATATATTCATTACAGCTGAGATTAGTATAAGTAAAACGTTAACATAAATTTTATAGGCCCTACCATTGCTATCAGATACTTCAAGTTTTAGTTGAGTTATCTCCTTTTCCAAATCTTCAAGTATTCTTTGATTGGTATCTCTTAACCACTTCAGGGCTCCGCAACAAATACTGAGAGATTTACCCTGTAGAACAAATATTTATTATAAATGTTAGAAGCACACTTCTGCGTCAATAAGTTATAAAAAAATAATCGTAATGTGTGTGTGTATATATGTACTTACAGTTCCAGTAGGACTTTCAAATATACCTAATTTGCTAGTCTCTAGTGTTAAATATAATTCATGCATAAACTTTTTCTGAATATCGTATGGTTCAAATGGAAAGGGAAATGTGACTTCCATATCAATTTAGATTTACACAATAAGGAGAATATAACACTTCCACAATAGATGTTCGAGTTATTTTATATCCTGCCCCGATATAAAATCGGATTTTTCTGTATAAAGTCACCCGCCAAAAACCTACTTCAATAATATCCATCCACAGAACAATAACAATATTATCTATGACAGACAGCCTACTCTATTTTTTTCACGTAAAATTATTTTCTTTGATTTTCACAGAACAAAATAGAGACTCATAAAATTATATCTCGAAACTATCAACAGTTTTGCAGCAACTTTACAACAGATTGCCAATGCAGAAAAATAATTGTCACTTTTGAAAATGACAAATTCCCTATAATGACGTCATCAATTTCTTCGAATATTATTTTTATGTCATGTCTGTCACATCCATTATTTTATTTGTGTGTATTTATTGAATTTGTATCGTTATACGCTATTATTACTATCGCGTTACTTAATACTTCAAATACTTGACATTTACAAATTATCCTTAAATTTGTGGATATACATATACATTTTACTCATCGTATTTCATTTGGTAAAGAAAGAAAGAACATAGATGTTTTTGGTATTTCGAAATTAAGCCTTGTAGCTTTTGACAATAATAACAGGATTCTGACTACATTATTCAACCATGTCACACAAGTATGTATAATAATAATACCCAAATAACTAGTCAAAAGAGAAAAAATGAATGAAACATTACCTAATTCTAGTGTTAAAATCCTGCCTGGGGCCACGGTCTGCGAGGACTGCACTCTAGAAGGTGATATAACTATCGGCGGAGGCACTGTTATCCATCCGAGGGTCACAATATTGGCTGAGGGTGGGCCCATAATCATTGCAGAGTACTGCATTATTGAGGAGTACTCTACTATAATACATAAGTAAGTACATGTAGGCGTTTTCTAAAATAAGCTGGTTAATTGAAATAGGTTTTCCTCAGTGTTTCTTTTTTTCCATCTATAATTTTGTACTAATGAGTGTTGTTTCTGTTGCATATGAATACCCAATCATGTCTTCTCATCTATTCTAACAGCCTTTTCCATTCTCCTACTCTTTCAATACTTCTTGGTTTGTTACTCTTTTTACATAGCCATACTACTGTATTTTTTGCACTTGGTCATGATATACTTAATGTATTCCATATTAATTGTTTATTTACGCTCTCATCCCTTAATCTATAGACAGTTATAATGGTGTTATAACAAACTTTTCAGATGAAATGCATTTTATATGCAGAATAATCCACTATAACTTTCTATGTATTTGAGGGTATGCATTTATGTGTTTCTAGGAAAAGTGATAAGCAAGAGAATCCCCCAAAACCTCTATTCATTGGTGCCCACAATGTGTTTGAAGTTGGCTCCAGGTTGGAAGCACCATGCGGACACATTGGGGAGAGCAATCTCTTTGAATCCCGATCCATTGTTGGTCCAGATGTTAAAATCGGAAGTGGCTGTGTTATTGGTAAATGGAATACTTACTTTTTATAAACATGATAACACATAGACCCCATTATACTGAGACCTATTACCAAAATATTTGTATGTGATCTTCAGTAACCACTGACCCCTTAAATTTATATATTATAATGGATTACAAGTTCTAGATACGTAAGAACAAATGAATGGCCAGAATATAACATAGCCCACGATCCTCTGTCTACAAGGGGTAGGGGTAGGGAGGCAAAGGATAAGAATATAGTTCATATATTTTATTATGGTGATTGAAGATTTTAATTCTTTATTAAGCTGTTATTCTTGTTTCACAGGTGCATCCTGTAGTCTGACAGCACCACAGACACTTGTTGACAATACTGTGGTGTGGGGCTCTGAACATCATGTCAGAGAGGCATTGGAAAAGCAACCATCTCAACTACTCCAGCTTGATTTTCTAGGCAGAGTCATGCCCAATTATCATAGACTAAGAAAACCTAATGTCCATAAACGGCAGCCTTCTACCAGACAATCTCAGGAGTCATCACCTAAACCTTAAAAGCACCTTATATGTATAATATTGGATTATATTCAACATATTGTATTATGTGGCCTAAATGCCCCAGGCATTGAGGGAAGGCCCATGCCCAGCAGTGGGATATTAAAGTGCTAACTGTTATTTATTTTATTTTCAAAGATTCTAGCTTATAATGCACTTACTTATTTTACGAGAATAATGATTTACTTATTGCTTCCATATAATTATCAAGTATTTTGATATAAAGTAGTTTTATTTGTACTAGCATTGCCTACGATACGATATTGTACTGACTGACTAATATCTCTTTTCATTTCTGGGGATCAATAAAATATTATTTTAATTAGTCCACTGTGTAGGCAAGCTATCGGCTAACGCATGGAATAAAAAACGATGTTGATCTTTCTAGCTACCAAATTTCCTTAAAATCCTCCTTGTAATGTTTCAAGTAACATCTTTAGGTCATACCAGGGGTCCACATCCCTGTTCTAGACAAAAAGTATCCTATATATAATGATCCAGGCTGTAAGCCATCATATGCACACAGTACAGCTAGCCGCGCCGAAAGAGCTACACGAATCGTATCTTCCTTCATATTCATATTTCATATGTGTCATTCCTTCTCGCTCGTACCTAGCGCGCAACAATGTTTGACAGGATTACGATGTTACCATATTGAGCTGAAGTTATCCTACTATACCCCCCCATGTATCATCTTAGATCCTATGACCATATACCTACAACATTAGCTAAGAACACATCTTTGAATATCCTTACCCAAAAAGATACGGATTCGGTTATCAAAGATAACTAGCAGATAGCTTTTTCTACCATAAGGTACCTTATTGGTCTGTGATGCTACTGGCTACAGTTAAGATTGTGGATCTGTGTTGCAAGCAAGTAAAATGAAATCGAAGTGACATTCGTGCGTGACGGCTGGATGACAAAATTCATTCTCTGAATAAAAAAATATTATGATGTCTCGCTCGACGGATGGAGCGTCATCGATTCTTTTATAGTTTTTAATAATTTCTTTCTTTTAATCCGCGTACAGTTGGTCTATATTTAAAAATCATTTCAGTGTTATTTCTTTGGTTGCGTTTTCACAGTTTAATCGAATTATAATGTGTTTGTTACTTTTGTAGGGCATTCGAAGGTTTTTATGAATTGCTTGTACTTACCTACATTGCATTTGTACTACACATTTGATGCACATACACGGCTGTGAGTAGATAGTTTTTGTTTTGAATATAGGCGATTGAATCGGTAGCGCTACGCGCGCAGGGTGGTAAAGATATTTAATTTAATTACGGGCGCCATGTTGATATTTACTTTGTGATTAGCGGGAGGTAGTGATATGGGTATTTTGTGTTGTGTCGCCGCAACGAGTGTGTGAGCATGTTGGAAGATGTCCCCGTCCACGGAAGTCGGAGCGACTCCCGGACCTCAAAAGCCACGACACACCAGAGAAACCTTAGCCTCGATTTCAGGTGTGTACAAGTCTTATCTTCTTCTGTAAATTATTTGATAACCAACCGACTTTAACTGTCTAGATGTTTAGATAAAATAGATAGTAGTCCATTTAATTGCTTTTTATCATAAGGATTTGCATGTAATTTGACAGAAGTGGAACTTGGATAATAGGTAGGTATGCAACAACTTTTTCAACATCTCATTATCTTTTTAGCTTGGTTTAAATTTAATGCTATGACTATACATTTCCTACTAAATTGTATTGTTTGACCTGGATTGGTTTGTAGTGTTCAAATTGGTCTCGTATTCACACAATTCTATTGTGAAATTAATTTACCTTATGTACCAATTTATTAAAATATAGTTATATAATAGGACCCTATATCAACTATTTAAAAATAGAACTTTCAAAACTGATTTCACGAGCAAGATGACATTCTCATTAAGTTGCATTATAATTAATACTACTTTATAAATGTTATATTCATAATTTTAAAGCTACTTAATTTCGCACTATTGGCCTTTTCAAAGATGCTAAATTATAACCTGAATCAGATTAATTTAAGCAAGGACTGTTGATGAAATCAAATAACATTAAGTTATTTTATATACAACTAGCTCTCCCAGCAAACTTAGTACCACCACTGTTTAAAATAAATTCTTGCAATACAATAATAATGTTTAATGTCCATACATTAATCTGAGAAATTATATGTCATATTGGTAAATGTGTTGATTTGAAAGTTATAGATAGATAACTTTATTGCACACCCATTGGAAAATACATTACATACTATTATCTAATATTTATATAGGTAGTTACAGTGTACACTGGGTTGTCTTATCTCTAGCTGCAATCTCGTCCAGACAACTTTAGGATATGCATCTAATTATAATTAATTATTGGATAAGGATAGAATTAGTTATAACCATCTACTACTAGAAATATACTTTTAAATAAACACTTAAGGCCGCTACACTCTATAAAGTGTAGCAGTACTATGTATATACTACTGGGTCAATACTGAGCTCATTGTACTCTTATCAGAATTCAGTATAGACTGTAGTCTGGCTAATATGTGCTCAAAGAGCGAACCTGCATTATCTTATCCTTTATCCAGATGGGTATGGGTACAATACATATTTCAAAATTCAATGTGAACTACCAAATTATGCGCACTACCAACAAAGTAGGTATGAAGATGTGCCATAATATGTATGAGTTTTATGAAATAACAGGACTTGTCAAATGTTTTGACCTTAGAATTTAGTACGTATATATTTTAAAAATAAACAGTAGCACTTCATAGTAAGCAAAATAGTGGTAAGCTTGAGTCTTCTAGCAATATGGATTCAATATATCTGATGATTAATTTAGAAGCATGGATTAAATTAATTTCTTTTACATAGGGAAAGACATTATGTGAGGAACCTAACGTGAAGAAGATAAACACTACTCAAATATTTTTTAGTCCCACTTATAGTGTAAGACGTCATTACCTAACTCGCATTTTCCTACTTATGATGTGTTAAAATTAATTTTTTTTTGTGAATAATTTGCATTAAATTACTGTAATCATGCTTCCGTATGGTGTTGATATACTTTCTTGAGAATGTACTAAAGTTGGCTAAGCTGTATTGTTGTGCTCCAGTTAGCAAGTGTTTGAGCACCTTTGGTAGATTTATGAGCGGGCTAGGTATAAAACTAATATCTGATAGATGCTGAGCTTCCTCTATCACAAAGATTTCATCAATACACCAGAAAACTTTGGAATTATAACTATATTAATACTGTACTTTAGTACAAATGGTTATTATAATAAATTACTTAATAACAATTAGTTTGTAGCACATCATGTATACTGCTGTTGAACATATAAATAAACTTTTTTAAGTTTACAAAACCATGTAAACTCGAACCTTTTCATCCGTTTTCGTTATCGAAATCGAATTTTACTATAAAACACGGGAGTAAACATCGATTGAGTAGTATTTAGGGCACGTCTTCAGACGCGGTTCTCTAGCCCGGTGAATGTACGAGGTGCGAAAGTAAAAGTGGACGGACGGTCGGTCGTCTCGACGGCGGAAAGCGGCCGCCGCGATTTCCGACGTGCTCACACCACAAAGCTACTCTTCTAACGCTTGTGTACCCCTTTTACTATAGATAGAAGATAAACACAACTACGTTAATAATAAATTCGTTGCCTTATATACACACTACTTTTGCTAATGGATTGAAATGTAGCAACATCAAAATATGCTTTCCTAAAATAAGGGTACCTCACAGTAGCAGTATAGATAGTTTAAATTCCATGACGTTTTTTCATTTGGAGTATGTATCTACAAAACTAATTAATAAATGTTTCACGGTTGGTGGCAGAAATCCCTAGGGTGTTTATTAAAACAGTTTTATCATTACATTTTAGGCTCCTGTGAATACTTCTCTGACACAAAAATAATAGGGCGACCTTTGTTAATATTAAACAAGTGATTAAAGTAGAACGTAGAACGTGCTAAGAGCGTATACCTACTTATAGTAGAATTCACCATACTTAGCTTTCAAGCAAGTTTGCTACTAAGAAAATACCGTTCCTTTGAAAAGGGAGGTAAAGGAACCCTTGAGAAATCACGCGAGTGGCTTGAGATCTTGATTAATCACTTGTTAGGTTTCTTTCCAACTACGATTCGTATTGTGATTGAAAGCCTGCTAAGTGACCCAGGCACAGATCGAGAAACGGAGTTCTAGAATGTTTTGTTGATCCAAACGCAGCTCCACTAACTCACGAATTGGACTGGTTAATTAAACTGATACATCGTTTGAGTTTTTATAATTGTTTATTTTAAATCACAAAACTATTTTTGATGCACACACCATAGTGAGTAGTTTACACACAGCTTTTTTCATGTTTTTTTTTTATAATATTAGAATGGAACAGCGGTCTTTTGAGCCAAATAACTCAATTAACACTAAACACTACCATTCCTTTTTACAGAAATAAAATAATATTTTACCTGTTGCATTCTGTTTCGTTGATGTCATCAGTGCAGCTGAGTGCAGTATTACAAGTGGCCTGAGAAAGCTTATAAAAACCGTAAAGGGTGTTCTCGTGACTGGCTTATAACATTGTTTGCAAATTGATTTCTCCATTTCACACACACAAACCATGTCACTTCTCGTGTGAGCGAAACGCAATATTATTTACAAAATGTTATGTAGTTACTATTGCAGGTGCTATACGTACCTATATGCAGTCAATGCAGTCACGAGTAAAATAATATGGGTTAGCATGTTTATTTTATTTTTAACTATAACGTCTAGATGAAAAAGAGAGAAAGAAATACTTTGCGGCCATATTCATATTTACATCCCAATGTCCCAATCAAATTATGGCATAATGTTTTGGACATTGCTATAACTTAGTTCTATAGTTTGTGTTACAAACAGCTCAAGAGTATATACAGTGATAACAGTGTTTGCTCTAATTATAATGTTTGGAGGCGACAACAGATGAGCAAAACATTTTAAAATCTTGTATAAGTTTTGGTTATTCTTCAGTTGCACTATGACGAGGTGAATCGAGAGCAACAAACTTTTCTTTATTATTTACAAGTCCTTTTTAGTAAAAAGTTTGCGAATGTTTCTTCAAAACTACGTATGTAATATGTATTCACCACTTAAGTTATTTTCGTGATCACACTGACATTCGCATCTGATATGCTACAAGGCTGGCATATTGTGGTCAATGTTTATTAGACGCAATTTATTAATGCATATTCCTCTAGTGTAGCTATGAAGCCTCGCCTCATTTTCATGGCTGATGATTACCTTTAGTGACGTTTTTCCTTAAATCTCCTAACTAATTCGGCTTTTTGTCCGCGCTACGGAATACGTCAGCAGATTTTAACGAGTCATTTGATTAAACAATGGCGCTCGGAGATGGACGCAAATATTCGCTCGTGGTAAGCTGAAATTGAACTTCAGAATTTGAAGGGATTCATCAACAGTGTATAGGATTGATTAATGGCTTTTTGTTTACTCCACATCGCTTGAGTGTTGAAACAAAATCGTTTTGTTAGGCGGTAGTCGATCTTTTGAAATAATTAATAGTTGAATAGAATGTATCTGGCTGGCTTTCCCCAATAGGCCACATAGGCAATGTTACATTATGGATTTCTGTATTTATTAAATTAGCGAGGACAGTGCTGTGAGCCACATATCATTACAAGGCTGCGCGCTGCTGTTATAATGGGGGAAAATAGCTGTGATCTAATTAGTTAAAAAGCCTTGTTTGTAAAGCCCGTCTACCACTGTGAGCGTGTGTTCCGAAAGGACTCTATATCACCTCGAAATCATAATTTGTATAAAATTGCTTGTACTAGAAAGTAGTATAAAATTGACGAGTTAGACGATCAGTGGACGCCGCCGAAATTTTTTGATGCGAAATGGTTGGTTTTTCGGTTGAATTTAAATCACATGTGTCGTAAAGAAAAGCTAATTAAAATTAGTCATCGTGATTTTAGATTTTTTTGGTAATATTATATAAAGTGTTCAAAAAATTATCTAAAATATTTTAACAGAGCTAACAGTAGGTTTTAAAGATAACATTCCAAAAGAAATAAATCAAATTATTAGACATTTAAAAATTATATCTTGGAATTTGGAATGTTGTCTTTATAACTTACTGTTAGCCCTGTTAAAATATGTTACACTATTTTTGTTACACCTAATATATGCAATAACATGTGAATAATTTCTATTGTTGTACAATAATATTATCCAAATGTTGCCACACTATTTACATGTGGGGTTGACTTAGCTTTGTTTTATTAACGTGCATGATAATATATTATGTAATTATTGTTAATGTCAGGTCTAGAATTACTACAACAGCAGCTGCAGCTTTTTCCCTTTATCTAGTTTCAGAACACAATCGTATTAAAAAAATATACGATTGTCGTTGCTATGTTCTCTGTAGAGGTCGTCACTAAGATGGAACCCCAGTTACTTGTACCCAGATTAGACCCGAATCCCGCCTCATCGATCAGAATTTTGATCAAGCTAACTCTGTTACTTTCGGTCAAAAATGAAATCCGATTGTTCTTAGTCTGTATCTTACAAAATTAATCCGAACATACTTTCTTTATCTCGCATGACTCATTCGGCGCCTACCAACGCTTAATTAGTTATCTCAACCATTGTTAGTAAACGTACCTACTCCGTCAATTATAACACTAATTATGACCCTCCGTCATTCCCAATCAACATTAGTAGCCATGGAATGTGACAAGCCACTGGTTGAGACGACAGCAATTACTTATTAAACAAGCTGGATTATGGATGTCGTCCAAAATGTCGAGACCCCTAGCAACATAATCGGTCAAATACGGACATAGCTAGAAATACGGACAGACGTTTTTACAATATTTATAATATAAAAAAAGTTACGTGTGGTGTCCGTAGCGTGATGGAATGTGGAATTTATAACAACGTGACATGTATGGCCGCTACGCCCTAATTTCTAGATGGATCAGTAATGTTTTGTTATTATGTCTTGAAGCAAAGCGTTGACGGATTTGTTCAGTGGTGGTTCATACGATACCGGTCGTGACTCGTGATATTACTATGTGTATAACATATTGGAACATACAATCTATACTACATTAGTATTCTAGTTCCACTACGAGTTTTGCTTGTAAATGCGGACGATTAATCGATAAGACCCCATAAACATGTACTCAACGCCTCTCCGGCCTAAGTGCAGGTTATCGCATGCAAATTATGATAAGATCCAGCTACCTATTTATTTTCATTGTTAGTTTAATTTCCCTAAAATATCTCGTATTGAAATGCTACTTGTTTTTGTTCTTCACATAGTATATTTATCTCGGTTCATTTACTTTACTTCTAATTAGGGTCATTATTTTCTGTCCTTGCGCCAAATATTTTTACCAAATTAGTTTGTATGAGAAACACGTTACAGAAAATAATCGATTAGTGAACATGCTTGGATGTATCATCTTGAGTTAGACGTTGACTTATTAATTAATCGTTAAGACGGTAAATAAAGTTAATTTAATTAGTCATAAATGATCATAATATTTTGACGATATCGCATCTAGCAGCTCATTAGCCGTAGGCCTTATTGACATGGTAAAAATACCCTCGCCTAGGAAGCTTCCGGGAGCAACCCATTGCTGCTCATAAGGTGGCTTATTTTTTTTATCTGAATTGCATTCACAGCAGCAATTGAGAAGAATATATGCGCGCGATTCAAAGACTATCTCTTTACCTTTAAATCGTCCTGACTGAATGCAGTGATTGCGAGCCGTTATATAAACCCTAGTTTTCATAAATTTGTAATATGTTATTTTGTCAAGTAATGAATGAAAAAGAATTAAATACATAAATATCGAGTTTACAATAGCGAGAGCAATAGCATAGGTACTGCGACCATGATCTAGGGATATTCATATGGACACCTAGTTATTACGGGTCGTAAGAGTCAATGTTGTTCACTGAATTTACTTCATTGTTAATTCTCTTGGCATTGAAAGGAGTTGGAAGAGAAATAATTGCGTAAATACCAGTGCCAGGGATTTTTCCATGCATTATCATCGCATAGGATATTAAGTATTGGCTTCGTGGGCACGTACAAATCAGGCATTACGTATGTACTCGTTTTTGTTTAAACTGTTGCCTATTTATCACCCATCAACGTACATAGTATACGAATGGTTCTAGACCGACAATGTTCTATGGTTCAAGTCTGCGCTTGCTTAAATTACAAATCGGCAACTTTTTGCAGCAATTACAAAAAAGGCTCGGAATCTTGATTCACCAGTGAATGAAAGCAATATGATACCTTATTCACATTCATACTGTTGACTACTAAAGTCCACGATTCGAGGGCGGGGGCTTGACGACGATGCAAAGGTTTCGTACTACAGTCATTCACGGTTCATTTGCAAATTGTTTACGAGATTGCAATGTTTTGATGACGAACGTTTTAATTGCGTTATTTAAACAATTCACTACAGTGGCATTAAGTAAATAATAACTTAATATAACACAATTTGTGGTCGTTATTCTAGTCATATGCTTAACCGGGAGGATTAATTGTGGATGGTTGTAATTATAGATTTTCCAGGAAAATATATTAGTTCTATAGTCAGTGCATTCGGTTCATGCGAACTCGCGTCAGTGTTGTCGATTGGTGGTGCTAAATGGGGCTGTGTCACGATTTGCGCGTAAACACTGGTGTGAGACGTTTGCAGTGAGTGAGACAAAACACTCACAACCAATATCCCAGAGCGTATAGAACGTTTTCATTCATTTACACTTTTCATCTGAAAAATGCTGTCTCATACCTATACTGATTTAAAATACTATAAATGTAGGTGCGTTTGTCAGTATTTTTTTAAAATAAATACAACTGGTTTGACGGTGATCAATAACGTTAATTCCACGGTTTATAGAGACCATACATAATTTTGTTATAGAGGCACAGTGCAGAAAAACTACCTGGACTTGTTGAAACATTGAATCAAAGTAGGTTTAAATATGGAAAATCCTTTCTTTATAAATACTCGTCAGCCGTAGGGCATTAACAAACTACCTGAACCTTAATTAATCTTCAAAGCTATACTGACTGAATATTATTTAAAAAGGTACTCCCAAGATACCAATTTCGTCTTCTCGAGTGTTTGGGCGCAATTATAACGGGTGAGATAACATTAGCGATCTCATGGGACGTATAACGGGTCTAATAGACAAGACACAAGCCCCATTGTGAGATGGAAGCTAGAGGCGGCCCCATTGACGCGACTTCCCACGGATTTATTGTATCGAGGTCGTGTATTAAGGATTACGATACATCGCAGACACGCTATCGAATACATCGTAATACACTGACGCTTCTATACGGGCGACGATTCGGTGTTCATCAGTCTATATTTTTTTAATCTCATCGATGTTCCCTGTGTTTTTGTACTTTAAATTATATAGCAATTATTAAACGTGTCATTGTAACTTTCAAACTAGAAGTCGTGTTCTAATATGAAGCTTACATCCAAATTAACAATCGATGGGGTTTAGAAAAGTCGTACTTATGTTGCAACCCTAACGCCTACGGCCTACGGGTTAGTTAAATCTGATCCGCACGCCTTGTCATTTCGAGTGACGATTAAAAAGACAGTCGCCAAAACTTTGTACGGACGTATGACGCACTCACAACTGGATCTTTGAATATTACAATCACTTGAGAATAAGTACATGATTGCTATTAAATAAATAAATAAATATCGTCAGACAAACACACCAAATGATTGTTTTGTTTTATCGGAAAACAATCATTCTGCAGAACATTTAATAATTATTTGTGCTAGCAACAGTGTAATTAAGAAATGTATTGAAATAGTAAAGGAAGTAAGAAGTAACGCCGGCCTCGTCAACTTATATGAACAAACTAGCTGTTGCCCGCGACTTCGTCCGTGTGGTATTTAACAAAGACACAACCGTTGGCAACATCCCGCGGGACGCATTGTTGCTATCAAAACTTAATCAGGCGCAGCGCTGCAACATTGGTTTTAATTTTTTTTCGAGAGATCCTATTTTTTTTTCTAAAATAAAAGTAGCCTATGTTACTCCTTGTTACATCAGCTATCTGCCAGTGAAATTCCCGTCAAAATCGGTCCAGCCATTTCAGAGATTACCCGGAACAAAGAGACAGACAGACAGACAGACAGACGGACAGACAGACAGACAGACAGACAGACAGACAGACAGACAGACAGACAGACAGACAGACAGACAGACAGACAGACAGACAGACAGACAGACAGACAGACAGACAGACAGACAGACAGACAGACAGACAGACAGACAGACAGACAGACAGACAGACAGACAGACAGACAGACAGACAGACAGACAGACAGACAGACAGACAGACAGACAGACAGACAGACAGAAAGACAGACAGACAGACAGACAGACAGACAGACAGACAGACAGACAGACAGACAGACAGACAGACAGACAGACAGACAGACAGACAGACAGACAGACAGACAGACAGACAGACAGACAGACAGACAGACAGACAGACAGACAGACAGACAGACAGACAGACAGACAGACAGACAGACAGACAGACAGACAGACAGACAGACAGACAGACAGACAGACAGACAGACAGACAGACAGACAGACAGACAGACAGACAGACAGACAGACAGACAGACAGACAGACAGACAGACAGACAGACAGACAGACAGACAGACAGACAGACAGACAGACAGACAGACAGACAGACAGACAGACAGACAGACAGACAGACAGACAGACAGACAGACAGACAGACAGACAGACAGACAGACAGACAGACAGACAGACAGACAGACAGACAGACAGACAGACAGACAGACAGACAGACAGACAGACAGACAGACAGACAGACAGACAGACAGACAGACAGACAGACAGACAGACAGACAGACAGACAGACAGACAGACAGACAGACAGACAGACAGACAGACAGACAGACAGACAGACAGACAGACAGACAGACAGACAGACATACAGACAGACAGACAGACAAAAATTTTAAAAAATGTTGTTTCGGTATAGGTAACGTGTATACATCCAAATGCACTTAGTAAAAAGCGGTTATTTTAATATTACAAACAGACACTCCAATTTTATTTATATGTATAGATATGTAGTTTATTTATATACTCACACACATATCCCTCTTGTGATAGAAGACTCGTTTGAATGTGAAGCCAAAACAAATATTCTCGTAACTAAGCAAAACAAGTAATGTCCGATGATAATGTACTTCTAATGTGGCTTTCTTTCGTATGATGACGTGTTAACAAAATGAACACGAAAAGTGAGAAAGTTATCAGTCCCTCAATATTAAATGTCTATTTGTTATATTATACAGATATAGTGGTTTAGCACTACATATTATATTCAGGTTAGTTATGTGAACTATTACATGTATACATGAGATCATATTTCCTGTTGGTCTCGACGTGTTGTGCGGTTTTTATATTTCGCTAGTTGACTCATCTGAACTCCATTGAATGACGGCATTAGCATGTTTTTATTTTGTCTGCTATTGCTCAGAGTCTGGCGAGATGTCATCGGATGTGTTAAGAATTAAATCCGAACGATATAAACTTATGTTTAAGATTGTTCGTTTGAGGATTACTCTTATTGATGTGGGAAGCGCCGTGCATTGACCTTTGGAATGGGGGCGCCCCAGAAATCCTCTATATTACTATACACACGATGGCTTAACACACCCCTACAATAAACGGGCCGTGGCCAGTGTAGGTCACACCACGACATTATTATTAATATTGATTTCGATTAGATTTACCTTTGATGATGTAGAAAGAATTCTTGCCGTAATACCATACTTAGTGTTATGCATTAGAGTAGTCAACTTCGGTACACACTTACTGCATATCTCGTAAATTATTTTTAGAAACTCGGCTCTTGTGTCTGCATGACAGTCTATTTTGATGACATTTGTTCCGGAGAATTACGCTTAGGCTGTTGTGGGGTGAATAAAAGGGAGTGATACAATGGACGGATGTCATCAATCAGGGGCCCTCACCCACGAGAGGGTCCACACGGGCGTAATAACTATCGCCCACAGATCCAATGCAACTGTCCCCCTTCGGTGTCTCAAGTTGTCTGATTGGTTAATCGACGTTATATCATATAGGTCAAAGGACTCTAAAATAAATATTCGTCATATCTGTCGGTAGATTAGGTATCTATTTGTTGGAAGGTCAAATATTAGATAGACTTTAGAATTACAATGACTGGACAGACATTATCAGTAAATTAATGCTTCACGCTACAGCAGTTTTATTTGTTTTTCATTCGTCATCATCATACAAAGCTTGTCGCTATTTTCTGCTGCTCATAAGCCGCTTTGGCTCGGGCCAATTTTCTCTGTCCCATGCCTTTGACTGTATTTTATTGTTTGTTATTTATCTTAGAATATAGAGTACTAGCTGTTACCCGCGACTTCGTCCGCGTGGTATTTAACAAAGACACAACCATTGGCAACTGCCAACTCGCGCATTCTGAGCCCGCGGGACGCATTGCAGGTTGTTGCTATCAAATTTAATCAGGCGCAGCGCAACATTCGTTTTAATTTTTTTTCGTGAGATCCATTTTTTTTTTCTAAAATAAAAGTAGCTTAAGTTACTCCTTGTTACATCAGCTATCTGCCAGTGAAAGTCCCTTCAAAATCGGTCCAGCCATTTCAGAGATTAGCCGGAACAAACAGACAGACAGACAGACAGATAGACGGACGGACAGACAGACAGACAAAAATTGTAAAAAATGTTGTTTCGGTATAAGTAACGTGTATACATCCAAATGCACTTAGTAAAACGCGGTTTTTTTAATATTACAAACAGACACTCCAATTTTATTTATATGTATAGATGTATAGATAACGAGCTGCCACTTTTTGTAATAATACCCATGTTTGTGTAATCCGGGTCCAATACGCCATTGGACGAGGCTGTCCCAGTTCGGGTTAAGTGTTTTTCGGAACTGATTAAGTTGTCAAGACATGCAGTTTTTCTCACGACATTTTCCTTCACCGTTTAGAAAGTAAAAATCATCAAATCGCAGAGGTGAGAGCCGGGGTTTTCCTAGTCGAGCGTTCTGACAATAGGCGTATATCCCTGCATAAGAATTAGTTTTTTAGTTTTGTAATCGACAAGCGAGCGTTAATAATGTCTTAGGATCAACGCTAATGAAGTTGCAACAGGACTGTTTAGTATCTCTGGAACGTCAATTGGAACATATTCGGACAATTTGGCGTTCGGCCTCGGTCGCTCGGTTCGGAAGTGGCAATTCAGTTTCAACTCGCCTTGCACGATACAAGGTCGCAAATGTCGTAAAAATTAAGCCGACTAGTTATATTTGTTTATAGAATCCAATGGGCTCTAATGGCAGTTCAGTTTATGCTTATGTTCTAAAATAGAGGTATTTTTTATAATTGGAAAGTGAGTGTTCAAATGTTGGTAGTTTATATTTTGATTTCACTTCAACATCAATTTTACAGCTAGCTCGTATAATATTATGTCTTGAAATAAAACGAATTTTACTGATTTTATCGCGTTTATTTTATATTTCTACGTTCCCGACGTTCCGGCTGCTTTACAGCAACCATGGTCACGGGAAGACTGAGGTGTTAGACGTCTTAGTGTCATAGTTTGAATTGGGGTACCTGCTTATTTAGTTGTTGTTTGCGGTCCGAACTACGCAGAAAGTGCTCACAGTGTCTTGAAGTCTTGCAATGGTGCGCTTGTTTTTTTTTAATTAGTTTTATTTCAATGTTTAGTATTCGCGTAAATATACGACATCAATAATATTGTCCTTTGAAATATTACTGTTATTACCTAAATCGGCCGGGTAAAAGGCATCCTCTTCCGCAGCCAATATTATAACAATGAGGCCACTGAGGCACGAGTAGCTCGTAACTCGTAATACATTACTACGTGATGTGGGAGTCGACGAGAGGTCGTGAGACCATCACTCTAATGGATTTATTGTATATTTTGATATACATAAACTCATTGTTACAGATATCTGTAAAGTACCTACTAGCTAAGCCAACTATCTAGTTGATTAATGACTGTGGGATATTTGAATGTGACGAGGCCTAAAATACTATACATTCACTTCACTTTTATAAACATGGCTTCCATCGTTTTTGTCGATGATTTTGCCAGCAACAACAGTTTGAAAAGACACTCGGCCGGTAGAATATTATAAAAAACACCAAAGTAATATATTTTTAAAAGCATTGTACGGTTAAATGACGTAATAAAAACAGAACGGATGAGACATGCTTAAATATGGCTTAAGTTTGTAGATCCACTGACAGACGCGTAATGTGACTCATATTTGTGTTGGAGAAATTTTACTGGTTCTAATCGTATATTATTGCCATGATATTATGCATTAACATTTTGGCGGGATTACTAAATCCATTTTTTTGTTCACCCTGAATGCATGAGATTATACTTTGAATTTGGAAAGTAAAAATTGCCTTCCATTTATCCATCAGCCGAATGACGTCCTCCGCAAATTGCAATCACCAGCTTCCTGCGATGCGTGTGATATCATCGGTCCACCTTGTGGGGGCCCATCGTAAGAACTACGTCTTCAGACTCGCTAGTTGTGGTTGTGGGTGGTCATGGTCGCCACTCTGGAACTTTTCTGCGGGATTGTTGCGGGATGTTACGCAGAAGGACACTGCTGCCCGTCCCCTGGCCTAACACATCCACGAGAATAGATGGAGTGGTGTTATTTAGCCCAAACTGTAATGGTTAACCGGTGCCACCCTTGCTTATAATCGTTGAATCGTCACGGCGCAGCTACTTTTTACATTCTATTGTGTTCGGAGGAAGTAGTCTAATTGCCCTTTACTCCAATGGGAGGAAGTCGATGTTTTGAGTGGTTAAAAAACTACATTGTGTCAAGAGGAAAGCGACGACAACGCGGCGCGGTGCGTTGCACCTTGCGAGGATTTCGACACTGTCATGGAAAACAATTGATTAGTTTTACTTACCGCAAGAGGTTTGTCAAAACTCAAGCGCGCTCTACAGTCTGATTCTATAAAATCTATATGTAAATTATTTATAAAACTAGACGGCTGTGTTTCAACATTAAACATATAAAACAAATGTAATAGGCGTTTTTGCACGTCTCTGGATCCGAATCCAAAAGAAGTGTTTTTGTACGTTTATCAAGGATCTCTGTAAAATATGTAGACTGGGATTGAATAGTGCGGCATACGCGTTGCGACACACGCTGCGAATATCACTGAGCTATTGGATAAAACATGGTACATTGTTCTGCAGCATACGCAGAGCATCTATCGCATCTACAAACTCAAAAAACCAGCGCCCGCTTAACCCCGGTATCGGTCGTTCATCTTGCAACATTATTATTTCCAATTATACACATTCAATCTTTTCAATTTTATGGTATTAAGTACCATGAGAGTCAATCGGTGTAATATGCAAGAATTAAATGCCATACAGTAGTTATCGAAAATGATGCAATCATTGATGGTTTAGTAATTCTTTTTGCAATTTTACTATTGCAAAATAAAATGTCAAAATGAATGTTTTGCGTTATCTACAATAAACTTGATAATACTTATCTTATCTAGTATCTACTACTAGGCATGATGGCACCAGCTAGAGGTATTTTCTGCCTCTATGACTTAATGCGTCAGTAAGCCTGGTAGAGTTATAAGTAGCTGCATAGTCTTTATAGTTACAAAGCGTTAATAGTTAAATCTTATTGCCCAAATACGTTACACATCGTAATAATGATTTACTATTTCGCTAAGTAGGATTTTGGAGCATACCGTATTACCGTCACATGCATTCAAATCTGTGAAAGGAATGGTTTAGTGACCCATGTACAGATAGTTTTTTTTAATATCTCACTCCCGGGAAAAGTCCTCCTCCTGAGTTCTCTGGACTCATAATGGATTTAAAATCCTTTCTTCTTGGTCCCGCTCCACGTTGAATCTGATAATGATAGTATTGAATATTGTAGGTTTCTGTGTCATGGTATACAATGTTTCAAGTCTACAGACAATCTTCTTGGCGCTAGGAACTTTTCGACTGATGTATAAAGGCCTCGTCCAAGTCCCAACATTAGACATAAGCATGGGATTTCACTCAATATTTACGATTTAATGACCGCCTCATATCCTGTTATTGTTGCTCTATTAAGAAAACCAACTAATAGGTATTTATTTAATTTTATTGTTAGCAACATA
This sequence comes from Pheosia tremula, assembly GCA_905333125.1. Lineage (NCBI taxonomy): Eukaryota > Metazoa > Arthropoda > Insecta > Lepidoptera > Notodontidae > Pheosia > Pheosia tremula. Next base: position 2,410,459 of record HG995405.1, on the reverse strand, counting down.
ACACGCGCAAGTAAGTGAATACAGTAAGTCACTGAAACCGTGATTTAATTCAAGAAATCCTCTTCGCAGTTATTATATTTCAAAAAGAAGTTTCACGACATCGCTAACGCCGACAAGCTGATGGAGGCCTCAATTCAGTTTATTGAATTTTAAATCACAATGCGAATCACCACGCCCACGATTCTGCTCGACTCTTTTAACATTCAAGGCTTTATTTACGTTGGTGAATATATTTTTATTCAGCCTTGTAATATCTCAAAGGGACCAATTATAATGCAATTCTATTGTCTTATGCAGACATAGTAAACAAACATTAAATTGACGAGTTAGAGACATCAAACAACCTGGGGAGATAGCAAAGTAAGACTTTAAGGGGGAAGCTCAGGGTCAGGGCGCGAAATTCAAAATTTCAATGGTTTTTATATTTTAACGAAAAATTTGGACATCTTTACGATGTAATTTAGTGTTTTGCGATATTAGCATTCTGCATTGGATATCTCGATGTATTAAGTTTGCTTAAAAAAGTACCCAATCCGATACAATACCATAAGGTTTGTAAAAACCGTTACTTTTACTAACTTTATGGTGTTGTATCGCTTTAGGTATTTTTTTAAGCAAACTTAATACATCGAGACATCCAATGCAGAATGCTAATATCGCAAAACACTAAATTACATCGTAAAGATGACCAAATTTTTCGTAAAAAAATAAAAACCATTGACATTTTGAATTTCGCGCCTTGACCCTGAGCTTCCACCTTAATTTGAATTCGCTTTGCTAGCTTCTTGTTTGCACTGAATAGTTTATAGGTAATTTTAAAGTATAACTGTTTATGTTATCCGCCTACCGCACGAATGGACTGGAAAGATGGCTATAAACTAGGCTTTCCGCTCTCGTTCCGGCAAAGTGCAGACATAATAAACCGTATAACTATGAGTTATCATAGTATCATTTGAAAATCAAGTGAGCTTTACCAGATAGAAAATATAATTATGTTTCAGCTTTGGCTAAACAACGAGACCCATTTAATAATTTCCGGATAAATGTGGGCAAGCAATATTTATTTCTCTTATCTTTGCACGTGTACCTTGCGTTTGGTCCACTACAATGGTATTACCTCCTCGCTCCATACTCCAATGCACGATTTGACTTTCAAAGTGCATTGTGTTTCAATGGTTTGTATTAATGTAGGTACCCATGCGAGACGTTCTTTATGTATGTATTTATTTATAGCGTAGCGAGTACGAAGCCCAGAACCTTATCACTGACGTAAGCTTTGCTCTAAATACTCTTTCTAAGAGTATTTTACGATCAGTTACTTGTAGTTTCAATTCTACTCGCTTTTAGCCTTCTCTCTTCTTTGATGTGTCTTCAAATATTGCCTGTTTTGAAAAAGCTTGAGGGGTTTAGGTTTAGATGCTTCAATTAACGTCTAGTTTAGTGTGAAGACATAGTGAGGAAAAGATCAATGATATCGACTACTTTATGTGCACCAATAGTCTTTGAAGTTGGCAGTGTTGGCAATGTTGGGACTATGAAAAAATAACAAAGATTACAAATAAAATCATGTACTCTTTAGGCCTCGTAATTTTTTCGTTTGTTTGCTCTACTCTTGTCAGTTATAGTATTTTTTTCCAACTCCTCCTATTACCTTTTTGATTAATTTCGACGAGGTTTGACCCGCCGAGGGTCAAACCTCGTCTTCGTTGTTCACAGTTGTGGATCCCGACTGGATCCCGACAGCTGTAACAGTGGTAGGACTGTGTGGAGGCTAATAAAAATGTAATAGTATTTTTTTGTTGGTATACAATCATCGTTTCATCTCACAGGCTCGGAAAGGCGGGCTTTATTGTTCAAAATCTGCTAGCAAAGGTCCAACACATCAAATGTCCAATGCATAAGACCTTTTAGTTAATCTGTAGTAATAGTGTACCGGGTGTGTTTACCTATTTTTTTTCTATTAAAACAATAATACAACGTTCAGAAACGTGGTTCGGCGGAAAGTTGAACAGTGAAGTTGTAAATATTGATTTATTTTCTATATAAGTGGGACTCACTTCATACTATGAATAATGAAACGCTGATTCGTTATGACTTTTTCTTCGCTGAGGTGAGATGAAAAGTTGTGTGTTTCGCACGGCTGCAAAATTATTTGAGCCTCGTGCCTTTGAATCCCTCACTACGCTCTGGATTCTATTTTTAAACTTCAATCTTTTAAAACCTTCGCTTACTCGGTATTCAATACAAGCACTCGCAACAAATAATAACTTTGCAACCTTGCATAAGAAAAAACTAATACATCTGTCCGTATTTGCCACTTATCTGTGTACGAAATCAACCCGGGTGGCAGATGGTTTGTGAATTCACGCCGGCCAATCGGGGGCTGAACGATCCGACAGCTGCCTACAGCGCGCAGATGCATCCTTCTCAGCATGTTAGGAGACGATTTCAAAACATTTTTCTTTTTTCCTTACTTTTGAGATTTTGAATAAATATTGTTGCTCACAAGGATACGATGCCCATTAAAGTAAATTGGAATATTTAAACGCCATTATCGATAATGTTTTTCTCATTAATTTGATAGCTACAGCTGTCAATGATACATGTTAAACAGCTACGTAGTTGCTATCAAATTGGGGCATTTAAATACAAAGAATATATTATTCTGTGAGACTTTGAACTCGCAAATTGTTTTTGAGCGAAATATGCTTCATTATCTTAATTACTTCTCACGGCTATATTTATAGTTTTTGTCGGTTTGAACTGGAATTGTGTTTGATTAGTGTCCCTTGAAACAACGTAAATACAAGTCTATGAAATTGTAACATCCCCATACAATGACTGTTAACCCCAGCTTGTTTGTTTTCGTCAAAAATATAAAGAATTCTTGGAGTGAGATGAAAGAAAACAAATGATTGAGGTGAAAACATTCTTGGGAAACGTTATTAACTCCATTGTATGGACTGATACATGATTTGAATAATAATCGAACGAGGTAGGTACCTGACCGAAAATAAACCGCGGTAGATTGTTCGAAACCTGTTGACATTTACTAAATGTTAGAAGAAGTGTATAGTGAAAATGTAGGTATGTTTTCGTGTTATAAAGCTAAAATAAAACTGCTACATTTCTTTTTTTTTTTTTTTTTTTTTTTCTTTTTAATTTTCATTGTATTTCTGAAGCGATTAAATGGAACGTGATTGTTCCAAAATACTTCTAGCCGGACGTTTTTACCTATTGGATATTCCTATTCTCATCCAATAATTTCGTTTAATAATAGTAAATCACCTTTCTGGCCTGTAGATAAACGGTAGTGTTTCAAATATTATCTTGTTAATAATAAAACTTCCGCATAGCAAAAACAATTTCCGCTCGTGGCTTTCTTAAATCTAAGATCTCGTAAATGTTTTTTTTTTAATAAAAACCGGTATTGTTTGAATTAAGAACCGCATGAAACCAGTATCAAAGAAGCCGTACAACAGAGTCAGGGCCATAACACGTCGATGGACTCTGTTACAGGTCGCTGTTCTATATTGGATTACTCGAAGCTCTTTACTTAGTTAATTGACACGTGCGTACGATCAGGCGTTTTGTTAAAATTTGTGACCGATTATATGAAGAGCACACGTGTCTCGGAGACGTGACCGAATGACGTGTTTAATATTAATATCGACGCTTGAGAATAACAAGCAAATTAGTTTGTTCTTGTTTTTGACGTCAGAGGTACAAGATCACTTCTCAAGCATATTAATTGTCAGTCTTCGCCAATGGAAGTGGAATGGAACGCGCATATTAATCAATTTGAATTGGGCTCCCCAACAAATAACTCTCAAGTCGTATACACGTGGTATATTATCGTTTATACGAAACACGAAAAATAACATCACGTTTTAGCAAAATCGATTTATATTAATACAGAATGACGTAATGTCGTATCTTTCACTTTTTGAAATAGAAAATAAATAAATATTCTAAGTCGTCTACGTCGCAATTCTAAGTCCATCTTCCTGCATAATACCGATATTAATGTAAGGTGCCTTTGAGACTACATTCTATTACCTAATGTTATTAGTATTCATATCGATTATTGATTAGTTTATTCCAATTTATTTATTTATTTAGTGTCATATGTTTGTTAAATTTTCTTTCGTTAGCAATCGGAGAGTTCAAATGTTTTTTGCATACAAAAATGTCCTCTTCTATGTCATTTTGTTTAACGCGTTGATGTTGCAGATAATGTCAATGTTACTTTACCATGACCTTATTTGCCGTTGTTCTGGTGACAGATTATTTTATATGTGGAGCCTAATACGTATTACATACGCCATTTAAAAAATCAACATGGAATTAATTGATGAAAGAATTTTCCGAATGCAGTAATCTCATAACAACAAAGATTGCTGCGTTCTGAAAGTTGTTCAAATGGTTCTAGCTATTTGAACTATTCCGCCAATAACCATATATTCATTTACACACAGTTTTACATCTTTGCACCCACACATCATAGGTTATAGTTTCCAGGACTTATTTCAATAGTTCCTATTCTTACTCTAGGCCATGCTGTTGTATTGTTAGATACATACTTTATTATTGCAGTCGTAAGGTTGTGATTTATTGTTTCCTTGGATATATATGAAGGTGGTTAAGTTGGATGCGTAATGGCATTATTATGGTGAGGCTTGCTTCATGTATCAAAGGAATAGTTGATACGTCAGGGATTATACAAAACAGACGTTTAACAAGAGATAGATAGAGAGAGAGATAAATAATAGAATTCTAGGTACAATCTAGGTGGAGAGGTTTGAGGCTTAAATTCTAAGAAGAAAAACATCAAGAAGAATATCCTAGAGTTTATGCTAAAGGTTTAATATACGTTTGGAACAGTCTCAATCGGTGAATTACAAACATACATTGCGCCTACCTTGGAACCGTTACTATCACAAAACACCCGATGCATTTGTTTTGTTGAAATCGTATGAAATAACACCGATTTTAACACAAAACAGTGTTGTAAGAATGTATGTATGTAGTTTAAATGTAATACTTAAACCCAGTTGAGTTCTATTTACGTAATATTGTTTTATACTTACGACCTCATAATGAGGCAAGTATTCATAGCATGTAATTTAATGGGTTTTTTTGTTTATCTATGCATTTCATTGAATTATGGATGCGTATCGTCTATGTAAATAATGTTCCAGATGTTCTTTACTATACGTACTAAATGTACGATTTAGTACAGATATGACAGATGCCTATATAACAGAAGATATCAAACACTGGAAAGTGGATCAATATGATTATTTCACGTCTTACCTATGATTTGAAATTGATGACATTCTCATTAAATACATATTTACAATTGATTTGACATGGCCGAACTTCGATTAAATCGGCGATTACTATGATTTTACAGTAAGACTGTAAAAAAAGACGGGCAGTCTGCTTTAACAATTTAGATATAATGTATTTAAGGTTCTTTATATGACGATATGGTGCATTCATTTATTTACATATCTATAAATTTGACTGAATTAATATAACAGAATAAGGTTTAGGAAGAATATTCAATGATTTGACTTTACACGGATAAAATATTAAAAACAACATAACAGTGCAATCACGTTTAAAAAAAAATAGCTTACTTAAATACCATTTGAACTCAGTCGACTTGCTTCAGAACCACCCGCCGCGTAATGGTTCTGTTTGAAATTATCCATACAAAGGATTTTTTTTTCAAGATCCTTTCATGTTACAGCACAAAGGATATTTCTCTACGACAATACTTTGGATTTCGTAACGTTCTGTAGTTTTATATTCTTCGGTGTAGTAACGGTCCACAAAACAGAGTATTTGTGTATCTACGAACATATGGCATACCGCCGTGTAAATTACAAGGCCGAAAGAGGCGTTCACTTTCGCTACTACGATTTGGTGAGCGCTAGTAGCACGAAATTCATGTTCCGTCGACACTTGCGAGCTCATAGCTTCTAAAAGTAATTATATCTTAACGACCCCAACCACTGTTACCACGATCCCGACTTTGTAGACTTTTGAACAAATACATTTTTTGCCTAACTTTCTAAGTTTTAATATTAATGATGACACTGATCATTCGATACCGCTATTCAAGATTTATGATCTATCACCTGGCCAAGGAACCGCAGAAACCTTTTACACTTAGAGCAGGTGTGCTCAAAACGAGCGATTTATATCCACGATGGCCAAGGAAGCCTCACGATTGGCTTTCACCAATACTCTTGGCTACAATAACACGATGCGATGCCGAGTCGAATCAGTCGGCTATTGTTTGATGGCTGACGTCAATACGCGGCGCGTTGTGTTGTTTTGAGGCTCACCAGTCACCAGTGTCAGGCAACATTCACCTGTTTCTTAGCAAAGATCTCGTGTTACTGTGTGAAATAACTTGCCAAGATCGGCTAGGTGTACATAATAGTCTATTATGGTCGTTCTTGTTAAGTGCTCCTACAAATAATCCTACATACTTCATCTACTATTTGCTTTTGTGGTTCACTGAAGATTATCAAGGTACAAATGTCATATGACGATACACTAAACGGGCTTTTAATTAAAATCAATAGCACCAGCCTCTGTCAAGTGGTGTATCAATTCGCTGGAATAGCTTTTGTCATCAGGGGTCTTGTAACTAATAATTGTTTTGTTTTCTTCATTGATATCAATTAAAATGTTTACACTACCGATGTCATATTTTCAGATTTAACAGCTGTAGTTGACTTTTAATGCGTGATTCCGAGGTGTTATGCAACTAACGTATTGATTTATTCGGATTTTTACCTGTCGGGCACGCGAGGTCGTTGGGTATTTGTATGAGACCGACACGGCCGGTGATCTGACCAACATTTAATTTTGAGATATTCATGAAATAGAAAATGCTTTTAAGTATAGCGATGTGCAACAAAAGCTGCCGGGATGAGTAATGGTTCTTAGGCCATTTGAGGATGTAATTCCGTATGGTCACCGACGTACTTACCTCGAGCTTAATGAATAAGCATGTTGAACATAAGGATTTTGTCAAATATCAAATGCCCGCTAGTCTATCATCTATGTAAAAATCCAGACAGATTGTTCTTTCGCTCAAGGCGCTACCTGACATACCTAAGGGAAGTTATATTTTGTCTCACCGGTAAATCGTCCGCAATTATTGTGCGAATTACCTAGCTACCTACTTATTACATTACTTTCATATTGATAAAGCATTAACTTTCACAGCGTAAGACATCTTACGCTTTCTTTTGATGGAAGTTCTTTTTTGATAAAACACCTTTGATAACTTATCTGTACATGCAATTATTATAATTATTGTTCATTTGTAAAGGAATGAGAAATTATGATAGATTGTGACTTCGGAATTAAACACTTTTTGTGGCGATGCTTACGCATGGTATACTGGGCACGTTGGCTTTGTTCCAAAAATGTGTAAGTAATGTACTATGTAGATAGACAGTAATTGATCATAAACATTAAAATGTTTACGATGGTAATTGTATTTAAAGAAATTGCTCCAAACGAGTGGATCTACACTATTATACTAGCTTTTCTAGTGCTTATTTATACACAGTAATTATCTTTCAAGTACTTACTTTAATGACGCTTACCCTTATAATGGTCGTCATAGCCACAATCTTCAATATCATTAATAATGTGGACTATCATCATATTTTAAGAGTTAACATTTATCTTTGGCAGTTAATTAATATTATGTTAATGGAGATTTCCGCAGACCATATTTAACATTCACGCGTGCTCCAAATACCACTAAAATAGGATCGGATGAATGCCTCCTCTCTTTCGATGCGCAACACTGTTCAACAGCACATCTGTTAACAGTACGCAACATATGCTCGATTCCCGATAACGGTCCAAAAATAAACTACGATAATTCGTTCGCCACTCCACTCACGCTCCGTGTGGAATGCTCGCTCATTGAGAGCCCACTTCCACTTCCTCTGCCTTTTTGAGTGAATACACGACTGTATTAGGAACGCTATTGCCACTTCAGCCTGCAATACGATTTACGAATCTTTTGAAATTGATAGCCAAGCCGGTGGCGCCGGTGATAAAGTTTCGGGGTCGTCGGCCGCTTTCTCCTACTTGGTTTGTTTGGTATGCATTCTTGAATCTCGGTTATGTCACGGTGTCTACTTCTCGTCGTGTAGAGATTACGAATATACGCAGAATTAGATTGAAGAGACCATGAGTGTCTCAGTGTCTGTAATTCTAGATAACATATGTTCACGATCCTAACTGTAAGCGGCTCATTGTTATTCCTCGCAACGGTAACTAATACCTTCCTGTTTCATTAGGAACTTCTGTATTCATGAATACAGAATATTAATCTAATGTCAACCATATCTGGCATATGATGTCAATAATATTAACCTGAAAGCATATCAAGTCGTTGAACTTCAAAATGTTTTTAATTTCGAACGTATTTTAACGACCAAATATAATTTATTTTCAGCCATAGACCTACGCAACAGTTGAATTACACAAAACTCAGTTACGTCTATTTGCACAACTGGTTCGTTAAGTCCATTTACAAATTCCAATAAGACGTGAATATTTTTATGTAGCAAAATGTCCATACACCCTCCGTATTTAAGTCTGTTGGCGAAATGCTTGACCCGCAAAGATCTTTGTTTATGTGCTGTTTCATAGCTAAGTTGCGTTTTGGCTGCGTAATCGAGGTGATCCTTATTCGAATGGTATGCAGCGCGGCGCGTCTATTTGTTGCGTAAAGCAGTTTGCCATACGGCTTCATCGGGGTTGGACGTGTGCGCTGCGTTTGCACAATATTCCTTTTATAATAACGCGCTATGATATATCGCAAGGCTGCTAGCATTGTTTTAAAGCTACGCCAGTGTTCGAGCGCTACTGCTATGTGTGAGGTGGCTAATTGAATAATCGTGCTCGGTGTTCTAAAGCAGTGATTGAGTTTCTGTGCGATATTAAAGAGGAAACGAACAAATGGTTAGGAAAATAATTGTTGTTGGTATACAACATTACGAAGATCCTTTTTACAAGTACGTAATGTTATTTATCGCATAGGTTTTACTGAGTTATCCTCGAGGAAATTGTCATTCCAGTAATTGTATAGTTTCCTTATGTGATTTTTCTTTTGTCTATAGACATGTGACGGGCGCGAGTGGGCCGCCGGCGGGATGCGGCCACCAAAGGAACAGATCCCTGGACTCCGTGCTCCAGCGGATACCAGAAGACATGACACCGACCTCGCCGGAGAGTGCGACTCTTCGGATTCCCATCGAAGTGTCCGCTCCGAGACTAGCTCTGCCGCCTGAGGTCCCCACTGGGTCCGATGACTCTGGCATCCACACACCACCCGATGCCAACGATGAGGAGCGACCTTCACCACCCGCCGCAGCGCGCTCCAGGGAGAGTCTCGACTCTGGTAATCCAGAGGACTCAGACAAACTACCGGACCCGCCCGACGCGACAGTCGATTCATCGGTTCAATCCGAGATCTCGGCGGCCGAAACATCGAAAAACAAAGACTTTTTGCTGCGGCTATTTGAAAGTAAATTGTTTGACATGAGCATGGCGATCTCATACTTATTCAACTCCAAAGAGCCAGGCGTGCAGACCTACCTGGCCAATAAGCTGTTCTCATTCCCATACGAGGACGTGGATTTCTACCTACCACAGTTAGCGACTATGTATATAGAAATGGGCGATGTCGCGGACGTGCTTCGGCCGTACTTAGTGTACAGGTGTAAAAAAAGTGCTGAGTTTTCACTAAGACTAGCGTGGCTATTGACCGCGTACGGTGGTGACGCGAAAAGGTCGAGGGCGACGAAATTCAGGGATTCCATACTGGCTGAGGAGATCAGGCCAGCGGCAAGGCGGGGACACCACAGGTCACAGTCGGACTCATCAGCGTTAAGGCTTGCGACACCTCCGGGCAGGCATATAGGAGATCTGGCTTCGGGACGTGCGTTCGACAATGGATGCCTATGTGGGGAGCAGTGTTCGTGCGGAGCGCCCAGACTAGCACCACAAATCCAGGTATGTATTTAAATATTCCGTACTCTACAATGCTTAATGCATGATAAACGATGGACTATCGAGCCATATCCAATCGTTTGACATCATAATTATGTAGTCACAGAAGTGAGTGCCTCGCTTGGCGGGTTGTGCCCACTATCGCCGCTCACAGGACATTACACAAGTTTAGAAATATATTAAACGTGTTTCCTCACGATATTTTTCATTCGTCTTATAGCGTCGGTGATAAAATCCAATTTATGTTATGCACGTGTAATAAAACTGAATTCGCGTCGTGATGAAAGAAAGACATTCACGAAGACAAATTTGTTGATATATAAGGTTTAACATAAATAGTGTGAACTATTTGAACAGGGCGAACAGTAGATTATACTGCATACGATTTTTAAGTACTTAAATATAAGCCACTGTACCTTATTAGCTTGTTGTGCGTCTTGGCATTGCTGTAAGCACAACAAGCATTTTATAATAAATAAATAAAATAAATAAATAAAATAAATTATAAAGATAACATTCCCAAAAAATTAATCAAATTATTGAGACATTTAAAAAATGACACTTTGTACTGAGCGCACGGCCAAACGATACTGGTTTGCGCGTTTAAAAAAAACAATAATTTTATAGATCAACGTAACCCATATAACTTACTGATTGATCGGTTAAAACATTTTTGTTACGCCTTATATAATATTGACACTATATTATTTTTTGGTGGGCTTATGGTATTATTATTCCATCGCTTTTAGTAATCTATTGTATGATATATTTACAACGCACAAATGATTACAAATATTATGTCGCTGATAGCAAGAAACTACTTTTTCATTGTCGCTTAGCGAAGTTTTACCGCGAATCCATAACATAAGCATTGCGTTCACTCAGTAAGTGACTGGTCTTAAATCTAATAATCTCTAAACACCTGAAGTTATTACTTACAAAGTTCCCAAAGTGTTTCATTGTTAGTACAACAAAGTTTGCCAAGTAAATTGACGCTGATTTGACACATGTTTGGGCTTAGTTCCAAAGTTGGCTACCTAATTTGGGTTCAGAGAGTTTAAAAGGTTGATAACTTGACTATGAACTTTAGGCAAGGGTCGCTAATCCGGCCCCGTCTAGCATTTTATCTATACTTCTATAAAACTGGGCACATAGTCTGTAAACATTGAAGATATTGAAAAATAAATGGTTGAATAAGCTGTTTGGGTCTAATCCAATTTGCAGTCAAGCTTATAGGAAGCATAGTTTTTAGTCTACAATTTCATGAATGATTTTATTTTAGTCGTTGACAAAATATTTGTTTTATTATTACGTTTTTATATCGGAAGAGACCTTGCTAGATTAGTGCGACCTTTATTTTTTTTCTGTATTATACTAGACTGTTTTAAATGATGTACAGTCATAATAATAGTATCATTACTACCTTGATGACGATTGGATACAACATTCCTCGGCCTGGGCTAGGAAGCACTCAACTATGTCCCCAAAATACGCGTACTGTCCTGTCTTGAAGTTATTTTTTTACTTGCTTCGCTGGTTGTATTCTTCTATGATGACTTGGCTGTGCCTTCCATGCTTGGTGATTTGATTAAAAAAATACCGTAAGCTGTACAATACACCAAAGATTGTCAAAACCGCAATTGTTACTAATTTTATGGTAAAGTTTAATTTTAAATTATTTTTTAAATAAATCTCTATTTTATAAATAAATATGCCATAGTCGCAAACAAATGAGTTACGACTCATATATGTTTAAATTTTTCGTCGTAATAACCGTCGATATTTTAAACTTCGCGTCTTGACATAATGCTTACACCTAGGCACACTTTCTTGCATTATAAGTTAAAAAAATTAACTTTGCCTGGAATGTTACATTGCGAAATCTCCAAATTACACAACTTAAGCCTCGTTACATACGGATAACACACACGGAATAAGTAAAGGCGTGTTTCGAAAGCAATTTGCGAATCCGATGAGGACAGGTGCAAACTCCGTTCACCGTTCGGCTCGTGTATCCGTATTACCAGCGTGGAACCAGTTGCCAGCCCACGCCGAGCCTTGGCGAGGAGTCACGGCTACTGTACTCTATAAATCATAATTAAATATAGCAATTAGGGTTTTTAAACCCGCCGTCTGAACTCAAGTGAAGGTTGTAAATCGCGGAAATAAAGAATTATTGTCAAAAGGTCTTGAGAGATGTTTTTACATACTCACTTCCGTTTTGGTTTTTTGCGATTTTCCTTTTTATGGAGATGAAAACGGTTGCTCTGGCTTCGGGTGCTTATAACTGACTTCATGATACTGAACTTTTTACTTACAATTAGCTTATTACAATCTACAACACAAATAAATAAAATTGGAATGACTGTTTGTAATATTAAAATAACCGCTTGTTACTAAGTGCATTTGGTTGTACATATACTAAAATATATTTTTTTTTAATTTTTGTCTTTGCATCTGTTTGTTTCGGATAATCTCTGGAGTTTGACGGGACTTTCACTGGCAGATAGCTGATGTAACAAGGAGTAACTTAGGCTACTAATATTTTAGAAAAACTATTTTGTTAAATACCACGCGGACGAAGTCGCGGGTAACAGCTAGTCTTTAATAAATGACTTCTTCGGAGATTGAAGGATTTTGTAACACCCTATTCTATTTCTTTATACCTTAGCAGAAAGAGACAAAATTGTTATTTCTTGGTCTGAACAGAGTCCCGATAATGTCCTACGTGATTGTACAGTAATCTACGTCACTTGTATCGGCCTGTATCGGCCTCATGAAAGCAGACATCATTCGTCTGCCCACGTCACACCTTCACAAGTCATGATGATTTGCTCTATAAATCATCGTTCACAGCATAAAATATTACGTAGGCGCTAAGGATACAGTAGGTAGGCCCCTAAACATGTTTTTCGACCTCTGAATAAGCGATTGGTGTGTATTAATGTAGTAGGTAGACTCGTTTAAATATTCATAAACATTGAAAGTAAGGGAGGAGCTTTTCTTTAAAAGTTTATCTGATCTCCGTTTTTAGAGGTACCTCGAGAACGTCAATTTCGTCATGAATACAATGCGGAAGTTGAGCCTGCAAGCCCCGCAACCTAGGCTCGCTTCATGGTCGTCAAATCCATTTAAGGAGTATACATCTTTTTTGGACAAAATTTTAAACAAAGAATCCCGGAAAATTTACATTATTCGCGGCATAAGTTATGTTTATAATTTTTCGTGAAACAAAAGCGCCTGATGCGGTCACTTCTTTAATTAGAAAAACAATTGTTTATTATATATTTGTGCCAAGCGGTATTGGTATACCCAAGAATGACATTTCAATGCCGCTACTGTTCAGTATTAAAGAAATATGAATATTCCACAAGGTTGAAAGTGTGAAGGTTCCCATGACCAGCCAGGCAACTTTAATGAGCTACTTTAGCTACGTACGCTGGCCACTCTAATTGTTTATGAGTTCCGGAAATACCACGCTTGCCATTACCAATCTGTGTTGTTCGTATTTTATAAAAAAGTGAAACAGAACAGAGTACAACAAAATGTTGAAATTAGCTATTTTAATTTTAAATATTCGCACTCTGTGATACGCTCCGATTTAAAAGATTACTCATTAGCAGATGTACTAACATCGGTCTCAGAGTTTCACAAACACAATAAAGCTTCTTTTAATTTTAAATAACATTCGATACTTTTTTAATTCAAAGTGCAAGTTTTTTTTTGTATTATCACATTTGTTTGATTACTCTGAGAAATTGCTGAGGGTTATATATTAACTTAATAGTTTCTAGTACCATAAGTTTTAGTATCCCAAGAGCATAAAATAAAAAAGAACTGCAATGTCAGCCGTCAAGGGTTAACAAAGCAAGGAGTGGCCAGTCTGGCTGACTTATATCTCCATGTTCAATACTACTCAATATACTCACTCTGTTTCTACAATTCCCCGTTATCGACACACTACCGCTGATTGGTTTTGCTATTATTACATTTGCATAGTTCAACAAGGACACTGGCAACCTTCACTACCATTTATACTCGTATCACAGGTGTGGGCAGCTTTTTTTTAACGTCAGCATTATCAGATCCTACAATCCAGTTTGTCTGACTTTTTGTGGGTTGTTATTGTGCTAAAGTAATTTACAACTTTGTTTTGTACTGCAGTATGAGGTGTATTTCACAATACAGGAGGGTCAGTACGAGTCTTGCTTGCATCAAATACCGATTGGGTGATCGAATCATGCCATAAATTCCACAGTAGCGCTCCAAGCGGAAACGTACACTTTTACTGGTAAATGGCCACATTTGAGCACTGGATCGGTATTTATATTCTTAACTAATACAGGACACAGGTAGCTAAAGGAAAATATGCGCATTCGAAATATTTACAAAATTTGATCATCAAGTGATTCTTAATTTTTTTGGGATGGGATATATCTATAGCTAGAACCTTGTAACCTAGTAATAGAAATATCCATTGAAATTTCGAGTTATCGGTGCTGGTAACTGATGATAGAAAAACCAACAAACCAATATAGTAAAAACCAACTCAAAACAATTCATAAAGCGAACATAAGTAACGCCCCACGTCGTTGTCGTATACAATCACTTACGCCCCTGCTACATTTGCGTCCTAGCGCGCTAATTAACGCATGAATCGACATAAAATGTTGGTATTTTATGTCAATTAACGCGTTAATTTGGCATTAAGCGCAGGTGTGGCCTGGACATTAAAAAGTATCCAGAGAAATTACAGAATCCCATTTACATCTTTCAGTTTCTTACGGCGCTCACAACTATCGGCCGGCGACTCGCCAGCGTAGCCGATAAAGAGCGAAGGAACGGCCGCCTCAGGGCGGAGCTGGCCACCTTGGACCTGAACCTACCTGCGAGGGTGTGGTTACCCTTACACCAGAGAGCTCATTACGTTTTGAGGATACCACCGCATGCGGCAGCCGTGCTGAACAGCAAGGACAAGGTGATGATGAGTCAAGTTACTTTTACCTATATTTATTTAGCGGTTTGACACGTGAATCTTTGATCAAAGCTGATGAATAGTATGGGTTGGCACAGAAAACAAATTGAAGCAATTAGCTGGCTGACGACGGTAACGTATTACTTCTAAAATTGAAGTTCTGAAAGATTTGAGCATAATGAGTTATTGCCAAGGGATGGGATACACGATTTCTAATGTTTTCCCAGTCTGCAAGTTCTCATTAAGCAGTGTAAGGAGCCAAGTTTAGTCTTTACTACTGAACCTTGGTCACGTCTATGTCCGTTCCCCGGGATAGCCAAAACATCGTATCACATTATTTAATGGGCGCGAATTTTACTGTTTTTTTTATTTTTTTTATTACATTATAGGCAAATATTTGATCTCGATCTCACCTCATGGTAAGTGACGATGAGATCTACGATGGAGCATACTTGCCTAGGTAGGAAGGCGGCAGTAGATAGAGACGCTACATTCACTAGGCACATGCAGCGCATACTGAATTGCATATTGCTAGCTGGGTCAGTGCATAAGACACTTTTTCTCCTAGGATACTGAAGGTTTTCTCTGGAATAGCCTATATTTTAGACTATAGTTTCCGCCTAGAAAGTTGTGGTCAAAATTAATGAATCATGGCGACATAAGATCACTAATTTAAAACTTTTATACTATGTAAAGACTACTACAAACATTAATGTAATAGTGCGAAAAGGTCGATACCACCTTTTCCCTGACCGTTAAGCTCTTACCAAATATATTACGATAAGGAGTTTAACCAGTGATTAAAACATTACCCGAAGGTCGCCTTACCGATTGCACGTTAGATACGATTCACGATACGCATTAGCGCGATTGAATTCCGCGAGTAAGGCACAGTTCGTGTACTGCCGAATTCGTGAATTTGGTATCGAATAGGCTTGAATCACAGGGCCGTTCAATCCAATGTATCGATTATAGGATGGAGTGTCTTTTAAAAATGCTTTGTTAAAATTCTGATGATATAAAACTGATACGATTTTCAATATTTTTTTATAGATCAACCTATCGATGGCGTTGATAGTAGTGCATCTCCAGCGTATACGCTAACTCATACTCATTCACATTGTTTATAAACTAAATTGGTACAAATAACAATCGGCTCTCCGTTCTTAAGTTTTAAATAGTAGAACTAACAAGACTTTAGTTTTATATAGTAATATAGTATAGTATATATCTATATACTATATATAGATAAATACTTAATTAAATGTTTATGTTGACTGTACATTAATATTGTTATAACAGTTTTGTCGTGTTTTGTTCTAGATAATATCGAATTCTACAATAATAGATAAATATAGAATACTACAGCTACTAAGTACACAGTAATTGATAGATTTCAATCTGATTAAACCATTGATAAAATATATATTACATGAATTGCTTCCTCCCGTTATATCAGGTGCACAAATTTGTTTTTAAAAAGAAATCCTCATTGCACATTAGCAGAATCAGACTTGTAAAATGATTTTATCCGTATTGTAGATTTCTTTATCATTTATAATGTCGGTATTGACCAAGGCACAATAACCTTGAACTCATAATTTGTTATCAATTAGTAGGCATCGTTTTGCAATGGTGATAAAGTGAATAAACCAAAGTAACAATATGTTTGTTTTGCCAAAAAAAAGCTTAAATATGTTTATATCTCTTAGTAGACTAAATAAAAAAAAAACAAAAAAAAGAGCTGTGACGTGTCCACACGACGGAGTTTTCCGCCTTACTTACCAAATCTTATTATTTTTATCTTTCGCAGGCTCCCTACATAATGTATGTGGAAGTGCTGGAGACGGAGGGTCACGAGCCTCTCCCCCCTCGCCTCTTGCCCCCCGCCCCGCCAGCGCCTCATTCACCTCCCATCCGCCACACGAAGAGTGAAGAAAACCTGGTGCCAGAGTGGCCGGTGTTATCATTATACTCGGGGCTAGATGACGGTGACGCCGGCGATTGCTGGAGTCACGATGACGAGGACCTGAGTACACAGTACCCGCACAGGGCGCCCGCGCCGGACAGCTTATCGCAGGTGTGTTATATATTGTGGCAACTTGATTGCGTCTAAAGGTTAACGGGCTAGTTCTGTGGCAATTTCCAGCTACAATTGTATAGCTGTCTGTCGAGTTGTCGTCTATATCGCGCAACTCTGTATATCGTTTGTAGCCGGTTCAATGTGTATTGATTGATTCTGCGTTTCCATAAAAACGAACACCTAAATAACTATAGTCCATGTTGCTACGACTGATTTGCCTAGACGCGGGTCACATTACCTTTAGTTCCAACTAAATTAAAACAATAAGTGCTCATTTTATTCAATCTCCATTATAGTAATTCGTGTGATTGTGCCAAACGTATCGATCAATCAGTTAATAACATAATAGCATAAGTATAAGCTTTCGGACTCCGCGAGCGCGTCGAAAGGGCAATGTCGCCAGTGTGAATGTACCGCGTCAGACTTCGGGGTCGAAGAAATACATTGCGTGTCTTATCGTATAGGCAACCGAATACCTTTAGATCATTTTAAATTTATGAAAAGGTGTAAGATAAGTTGATTGCTTGCCTCCCTCCTGCCTTTACTCCCCCTGGTCGTTTTAAAATTTCTATAGTTAACTGAGTAGTAGGTTCTTTTTTCAGAAATAATAATTGTCTACGAAATTAGTCGTTTTAAACGGTTCCATTTCAATGCGTCGCCTTTACACGTTGTTGACACCATCTTACAATGGCCAGTCGTTATTTATTTAGTTGTTCTTTTTGGTTTAACTCTTATAAGGTGTTATTGTATATTCTTCGTTTTTGTTTGTACCAAAACGAAACGAACGAAATACCAATTGTAAAAGAATTCGTATTATGTAGTTTAGTTATACCTGAATACATTTGTTTTTTTTTGTATTTTGTGGAATTTAAAGTAGATTTGGATATCTGTGAATGTATGTATAACTAATTAGTTGGGTTTTTACTCGAAAATAATTAAATACACTAAAATTATTTGGAAGCGTGGAATATATTACATACAAATAAAACTCAATTGGAGATTGTGATCAATAAAATTTGAATGACCTAGTATGATTAAAGTAGGTTGAATATAGGGCTGTTAGGAACCTAAATTGATGAATGCTAGTAAAACCCGAACGACTACCCATCAATAAGACGCAATGTTTATCGGTGCAATAGCACTGAGACAGCATAATTGCAGGAAAACGTATTACGTCAACTCGTCTGGATCGATCACTGGTTGGACATTATGTACTCTAACTACTACGAAAAGAGGATCCTGGCGTGCTAGAGTAACAGTGGTGGGAGCGTGTAGTATGAAAAAATTAGGACTACTAAATATAGCAAAAAGAAAAAGACAAGCTCGCTGATTTTCTGGCCGCATCATCTTAGTAAAGTACTTATTATTTCTTTCGTACTTATCATGTACTTATTTTATTTTTTGTCCGTCTAATTTAAGTAATTTAGCTTTAGATATTTTCTGTACTACACCCGGGCCACCTCTGCGCCTAATGCCGTCAATTAGCGCGTTAATCGACACAAAATATTGTATTTCGATTGATGCGCTAATTAATGGCATTAGGCGCAGGTGTAGCAGGAGAATAATCCTTTTTTTATCTCAAACTTAAAAAAAATAAGACCGTGCATACCTATATACTTACCCCCAAATTTATAGAACTTTATCAATCGTCATATAGTAATGGGTAAAGCGACATTATTGTGCGTAGTACTATATGACGTTTGATTAAGTTATAACACGTCTATAAAGTTGGGGGAAAGAAGAAAGAAGATCAAACTAATCATATCCGTATGACAGGTGTCAGCAATATCTGCGCTGTCGACATCGTCGTGCGGCTCGCGCGAGTCGGTGGCGGTGGGCGCGGGCGAGGTGCGGCGGCGGCTGGCGGACGCCACGGCCGCGCCGCCGCCCAACGCCTTCCGACACGACCCCGCGGACCCCTCCGCTACCGCACTCAAGGTACAACCACTTATATAGTCTAATTTCCATTATTATCTTTGAAGGCTAAGCGGCAATCCCATGAACTGTATATATCAGACCTATATATAGTATAGTTTTATGAAACCGTTTAGGAACCATATTCAATGCTTTAAAACCGCGCCGTTTATACGGTTGAATACTCGACTACGAAGCATAAAAGTGTGCAGAGTCTAACAGAAAATATGAGCACAATTTTAGACTCAAGATTTCGTGTAAATATAGATATTTATACTATACCTGCCCGGTAAGAACCTTGTTACGTTTTAATAAAATAGTGTTAGCGGGCAACACTCAGTAGTTTAAAGCACATCTCAACATGACGGATATTTTTGTTCCGGAAAATGGTTTTCACGGGATATGCATGTCCACACGGCTGAAGTCGCGGTCAAAGTATCTGATGAGAACCGATCTGAATGCTTCGTCTTGCGTTCCAAATATTTTCTTAAGCCCACCCGTCCACGTGCAGGAGTCGTGGGAGAGCAAGCTGTCGCGCATGCGCTCGTCGTCGCCGTACGGCGCGCTGGGCGGCTGGCGGCTGCTGGGCTGCATCGTGAAGGTGGGCGACGACCTGCGCCAGGAGGCGCTGGCGGCGCAGCTGCTGCGGCGCCTGCAGGCCGCCTGGACCGCCGAGCGCGTGCCGCTCAAGCTGCAGCCCTACGAGATCCTGTGCCTGGACCGCGAGTCCGGACTCATACAGCCGGTGAGTGCACTAAACACATGTGGCGCAGCTGCTGCTGTTTGAGGTAATACAATCAGTTCGTGCAGCAGCAGTGATAGCCAAGTTGGTAGAACGCTTGCCTCGATAACGAGGATTGCAGGTTCAAACCCCGGTGCGCACCTCTGGGATTTTTCACGTGCGAATCTCATTTTCAACCAAGATTATCACTTGCTAAACGGTGAAGGAAAACATCGTGAGGAAACCTGCATGTCTGAGAGAACCCCTCGAAAGATGTGTGAAGTCTGCCAATCCGCACTGGGCCAGCGTGGTGGACTATGGCCTAATCCCCCCTCGCATTGAGGGGGGATTAGGCCATAGCAGTGGGACATAAAAAAGGGCTGGGATTATTATAATTATTATAATCAGTTCGTTGGCCAAACGTTACAGCGTGAATTATTCTTCAATCTCCCCTCCATTCTCAAAATAACTGAAAAAAATTATGATTTTCATGATTATATGTTCGTGCAGGTATTGAACTCGGTATCGCTGCATCAAATCAAGAAGCAGTCGGGCAAGAGCCTGCGCGCGTGGCTGGAGCTGGAGCACGGGCCGCCCACCAGCGAGCAGTTCCTGCGCGCGCAGCACAACTTCGTGGAGTCGGCCGCCGCCTACGCGCTCACCAGCTACCTGCTGCAGCTCAAGGACAGGTCGGTACACAGTTTACGTAGTACTACACTAATGTATAGTTCCCCCCCCCCCCCCTCCGTAGCTTCGGTTTGCATTCGGCTACAAAATTGCCATTCTTGCCAGTGTCGAGTATATCTTGATAATTGTTATGAGTACCCCTGACGATGATGATGAAATAAATTAATAAATTACCTAACTCTATCAGTAAAGCTTTGGATACTTTACTGAAACTGAGCCAGGTATAAGGTGTGAACTAGAGGAGAAGTCGTACAGCTTGACTTTTAAAGATTACCCAAGATACTGTTTTTTTTCTATTGAGTCAGCATTCAGTCTACCCGGTATGAAAATACCTCTTAAGAATCGGCAAAAAAAATATATATATTTTCTGTTTCTGTGTTATATTTTATGAGAATGTGTTGTTTCAGGCATAATGGAAATATTTTGCTGGACAGCGCAGGTCACATTATCCATATTGACTTTGGATTTATCTTCTCAATATCACCTAAGAATTTAGGATTTGAGAGCTCGCCATTCAAGGTAACAACTGTTCACTTTATAAGAAAACCCCATTTTTTTTAAAGCTTGTGTATTCGTCTAAATATTATTTCGAAACGAATAAGTCTTTAGTAATGCCATTGTAAATTGATTGAAAATTTTATATTATATTCCGGGGTATGTTTCAAAGCAAAGGTCAGTCAAATTTTCCCTTCGGTGCGGTAGAAATAATCAGATATAACCAATGCCAGGGCCACTCGCCATTTGGATTCAGTAAGTGCCTAATGTTTTTTTTTCATTTGTGCAGTTGACGCAAGAGTTCGTGGAGGTGATGGACGGCGAGAACTCTGACATGTTTCAGTATTTCAAGATATTGATACTGCGCGGGCTGATCGCCGCGAGGAAGCACTGCGATCAGATCATACACGTCGTCGAACTGATGCGAATGGGTGTGTTATAGATGAAACATTTACTAGATATTTGCACTAAGCGGGACTAATTAACATTCGGGTGAAAACTCGGAATTTCCGTGTCATTAAAATTTTACCTATACTCTCTATACTGGTTATATGCTGGTTCGCCTCCTAAAGAATATAAATGACCTTGTTGGAGCAGACTATTAAGATTTTGTTTTTCTACTCCTCCGTCTGATTTTCATTTACAAAAGTAATTTGTATATGTGGGAACCATGTAGCCATTAACTTGTAATTATATACTTAGAGTTCGTTTTTTTTACCAGCTGCTAAAGTCTGTATAGTCGTTCCTACGTTGCTCTCACATACCTATAACAAAGTACTGCTCAAATATATATAAGATCTGAATAAAAAAATATTCTGATACTGATTGTTAGACGAAGAGATATTTCAGATGGAGCGTCGCGAACAACATATTAAAGCACAAAAAGTCCGTATACGTATGGACGTTAATCGAGTGTATTATACGACAGTATATTATTTCTGTCTGAGACTATTCTATCGACTACTTTCAACGGTAGCTAGGTGAGATGGCATGAGCATAAGCGCTCGGTTCACTACACCAAGTGGTTCGATGTCGATATATACAACTTAGGACGGCGCTCCCTATTTCCGAGGGAATTGTTACTCTGCGGGAGAATATTCTATTTCAATATTCAACTTGTTTTTCAGTATTTTCTGGCTATGGCCCGATGGTGCCGAATTTCGCGCCTCGTGATATGTTCTAAAGTCGGGGTAGTTACACCATTTATAAGTCGAGAAGAGAGAGTCGAGTGGACAGATTTTTATGATATTTGATATATTTAATTCGTCTCTTGGCTCCGAATAGCAGAATACCTATTTAAAGTATGGGAAAAATTCACGAAAAATATTATCCCACCAATATTATAAATGTGAAAGTTTGGATGGTTAGATGGATGGATTGGTAACTCAATCACGCCGAAACGGCTGACCGGATCTGGATGAAATTTGGCACAGAGATAGATTATATTCTGGCACAGCGTATAGGCGTACTTTTTATTCCGGTAAAATGTACACTTTTGAATAGCGGGTAACACCGCGTGGCGCAGCTAGTAATAAATATAATTAATTATCTCATACACTTGATTCTGTAGCTGTATAGTGTAGCTGTAGTGTGTGTTGTTATGGGGTCGAGTCACCTTTCGTCCGTAGGAGAATTAAGTACCCTCGAGGATACCCTACACGTGACCCTGGGTGGTGCCAACCAGGTGACAACTCTACTGGTGGTAGGCTTCGGCCGTGGCTAGTCACCACCCACTGAACAAAGCCATGTCGCCAAGCGGCCTAGCCGTGTTCCGGCATGATGTTCGGTGTTGCCATTCATGGATGGCGGGTCAGATCAGCTGCGCTGCATGTGCCTAGTGAATGTAGCGTCTCTATCTACTGCCGCCTTCCTACCTAGGCGAGTATGCTCCATCGTAGATCTCATCGTCACTTACCATCAGGTGAGATCGAGATCAAATACTTGGCTATAATGTAACAAAAAAAAATATACAGAGTTCACCGGGCCAGCTAGTTATCTATACATATAAATAAAATTGGAGTGTCTGTTTGTAATATTAAAATAACCGCTTTTTACTAAGTGCATTTGGATGTATACACGTTACCTATACCGAAACAACATTTTTTACAATTTTTGTCTGTCTGTCTGTCTGTTTGTTCCGGCTAATCTCTGAAATGGCTGGACCGATTTTGACGGGAATTTCACTGGCAGATAGCTGATGTAACAAGGAGTAACATAGGCTACTTTTATTTTAGAAAAAAAAAATGGATCTCTCGAAAAAAAATTAAAACCAATGTTGCAGCGCTGCGCCTGATTAAAGTTTGATAGCAACAATCTGCAATGCGTCCCGCGGGATCAGAACGCGAGCAGGCTGTTGCCAACGGCCGAGTCTTTGTTAAATACCACGCGGACGAAGTCGCGGGCAACAGCTAGTCTATCAAATATCAAGTTGTAATGATCTGTGGGCAGGCGGGCAGCTGGCGTGCCTGCGCAGCAGCAGCGCGGTGTCGGCGTTCCGCGCGCGCTTCCACCGCGGCCGCACCGAGCCGCAGCTGCAGGCGCTCGTCGACAAGCTGGTGCGCGACGCGCTGCACTCGCTCTCCACGCGCCTCTACGACAACTACCAGTACTACACCAACGGTATACTGTAAATGACCGAGTACACGCGGACATTGCTGAACTATTCTTTAGACCTCATGTGTCGCTTTGGGAGCGTTCAAGTGTTACGTAACCAATTTGGGGGGGGGGGGGGGGGATTCTGAAACGTTATGATGCGTTACAGGGGCGGGAGGGGGAGTCAAAAATTGGGTTACGTAATACTTGAACGCTCCCTTTGACCCTGTCCCGATTTTGTAGATCTTTTTTATAGATTGTACCATTTGATGTCTTAAGACAATCCTTTGATTGCTGTGTGGTTCTAAGGCTAACATGTTTTCAATGTGTCGAGTCGAGTTGAATTATAATAAACAAATCTTAACTATGTTTTTTAATATGGAACTTTGTCCACTCGCTAGTGGACATAGTTTTCATAGTAAACATAAAAAAAATGCTAGCCTTGACATAATAATGACCTAAACGCGGATATTCAATAGTTGTATCGACTGTATTGTGTGTCCAATTTTACCTCCTAATTTTTTCGTCACTTTATAATAGCAGCATAAAGCACTCATCTTCTTTAAAACGCTATGTAGCCATTGTAAATTCATTAAAACTTATTCTTTTTGCTTTTGAGAGTGAGTCAATGTCGACAATCAAAGGATTTTCAATGTTATCATGTCTTCATTACAATATTATGTTAGTTTTATGTCTCGCTTACACACACCTGCTCTTAGTGACTTGTAATATTATATCAATTGTACGCGTACGCGAGTTTAAATATTATTTACATGTAAATCCTTAGCTTACTTTACATAGTTTTTGTAATGTTTAGTGCCATAACCCACTGTACCTTTTATCAGCCTTATTTGCTCAACCATACTCTTGATCATTCATTCAGTTCGACCCGTCCACTTCAGTTACCCGGTAGCGCTTTGTGTAGAAAAAAAATAACAGATGACAGATAAAATATTTTCATGTACAAAACTTACTGTGCGAATAGATTGTTAAAATTCGAAAAAAAAAATGTAAATAAAATGAACTTATGATAATTTTCGCAATGAGAAGACTGATTGTTCAGGCATGAAAAGTGGTCTAGATTTAGGTTTCTTAGCCGTTTAAATTTAAGTTTTAATCCTGTATGTACATTAAAGACATGAATGTGTAACGAATGAAATAATCCGATAATGACATGAATGGGACGATAATGCCAAAGGAATGTATAGATATGGCATTGTTTTAGATATTAAATATGTTTAGATTATTACGAAAATCTTATTGTTAAATGTCCAACGCTAGATAGGATCGGAGACACCCAAGCCGGTGAATGTAAGGTGTAACAAAAATTTGCCTCGATTTTATAGACGTTCTATAATATCTAACGTTACTATAGTACGTTTGATAAGCAGTTGCGCAAAGAAAAACTTGTGCGCAGTAGGACGATTGAAAAAGTTATAGAACGTCTATAAATTCAGGGTTTAGTGTAAAATATATTAAGATCTTTACGCGTAGATGAGACACACCAATTACATCAAAACAAACAAACACATCTATCTAAAAACAAAAATTGTAAAGGGTGGTTTTGTTAAAGAATTCATCAAAACAAGCTTCAAGCGTTTACCATGCACTTAATAATAGGTGGTGTTATTTTTGAATTGCTATGAATTTGATTTATTTTTTTGAGAAGATATTTGTTAAACACTACCAATGTACCTCTTTCAATTAACACACTATTATTGTTACACCTTATATTATAGATGTTTAATAAAATAACTAGGTATGTATGAATATGGGGTTATTGTTATTCCGTATTTTCTGGGCATCGTTGCCACTAGATAGGTAATGGAACCAAAATTGTAGTATTGAAAATGAAATGAGTAAACATTGATTTAATTAAAAGATATTGCCTCGTATCATTGACCTAATAACATCTCGGGTATAACACGGGAGTGAGAACGTTGCCAAATTTTGTAACTACTCGCAGGATGAAGTTCTTTTAATATTTAAATAATAAAATAAAGTTTTGGGACAAATCTCTTTAAAATTTCTTTGATAAATACTCCGGGATTCTGTTCCATCGTGTCGCGGTGAAATAGGCAACTAAGTATATCCATTTAGCTGGGCAAAATCGCACCAGGTATATTTGTTCGATTTCCTATCGTGATGTATCTACAACCAAAATTTCCTTAAATATAGGAAAACAAAATATATACGGGAAATTAGACGTTCATGAGTCGAAATATAAACAAATACAGACGATGATAGTCGGTGGGCAATCCCCAAATTCATATAAGCCACAATCTATTGATATTACAAAATTCCTGTTATAAATGGATTGTAGCTTCCTATGCATTTGGCGATAACGGTTTACCTGTTTCAAAGAGCATTTTATTTTAAGATGTCATTATACTTGATATTTATATTACTCGTACGTTACGATTATTAACTAGTTAGCGGTGTCAAGTTTTAATTGACACATTTTATACTTATTGCGGTCAGTTATCATTATAGCGCGCAGGACTTTGGAGGTTTGCGAACATGCTTTGAGCATTGTTTAAAACAAAAA
Organism: Pheosia tremula; assembly: GCA_905333125.1. Taxonomy (NCBI): domain Eukaryota; kingdom Metazoa; phylum Arthropoda; class Insecta; order Lepidoptera; family Notodontidae; genus Pheosia; species Pheosia tremula. Next base: position 2,384,382 of record HG995405.1, on the reverse strand, counting down.
TCTATGTTAGTATTTGTACAATGCGCGTTACTGTTTACAATGTAAACTGACCTTATTATTGAAATATTCATTATTTGTTTAAAATAAATTGCCTGTCAAGCTTCAAGTCTAGCCTTAATCCATATTTATTACTATTTGTGTGTGGGTGAACTATGTTGTATCACTACGATTAGCTAGTAAATGACGTACCTTTAAATTCATAGTCTCATATTATTGTTTGAAGATAAACATTTATATATCTGTAAAATGTTTTCGCTTGTGGTATATAAATTATTCTTATTAAAGTTATATATACAAAGTGTCCGTAATGATAGCATACTACTCGAAATTTGTTATTTATCATCGTGTACAGGTAATTGTAAGTAGGTACTAAAATATCTATCGTTTATCTTAATTTTTTAAATATACATAATCACGATTTTCCGTATGCCTTTCATTTGCACCTCGATCCAATCCCCCCAAGAGTTTGAGTTAATTACTGCTTGAGTATTTATTTATTACTTAGTATTACGGCTATGTTGCCTGATGTACAACCTGGTTTTAAAAGAGTAACTCCTAAGTTTCTTGCCGGTTCTCAGTGCAACGAACATTCCGAACCGGTGGTAGCTTTGACTATTCCAAAGTCCTTTTTGGCCTAGATGAATAAAAAATATTTTGGTTTTAACTTGTCGACGAAATCATTTGGTCTTGGAATGCATACTACAGAACATAATTCGAGGGACTGGCAGCAGTTACAAGCAAGCAAGGATCAAAAATAAACTATCGGTGCCTATTTCAAATGTATATTCCCATTCACTTCTTCCTCTTCTTCTTGTTTGTCTTGTGCTTGAGTTTCTGTTTGATTTTGTCCTTGCGCAGGCGCTCCTTCACGATCTGCTGCTTGTTTTTGAACTCCTTGGACTTGGCCTCGGCCGACTTCTTGGCGACGCGCTCGTTGTGCTTCACCCAGTGAGGACGGAACTCTGACGCTGTACAAACAAACAAATAATTGAAAATAGTTTATATTTGCAAAGAGTACATAATTTTAAACCTGTGTTGGGACATCCTTTTAAGTAAATATATACCTGTGCTAGGATGCCACTCTCTTCCATATCTTGAGAGGGTATTTACAAAATAAACGAGATAATATAAAACAACTTAAAAAGCTAAATAGTAAAATATTTTTTTAGAGAGTACAAAAAAAAGGTGTATGCATACGTTGTGTGCGCGTGTGTGTGTGTGTGTGTAAATGGGGAGGGGGAGGGAGGGAGGAGAGAGGGAGATAATTGTGGCGAATGACATCCGCACTGGGCCAGCGTGGTGGGCTATAGCCTGATCCCCTCTCGCATTGAGGGGAGGCCCGTGCCCAGCCAAAAGAGCTGGTATAATATAAGACATATAATGTTTGAGATGTAGTCACCAGGTTTCTTCCTGTTACTGTTGCTGGGCTGGTCGTCGTCGGAGGCGGCGTCGGGCGCGTTGCGCTTGCGCCAGTCGTCGAAGCGGCCGCTGCGGAAGGACGCCGGCACGCGCCCGCCGCTCTCCGTGCGAATCATTTTGCGACCGCCGTCCTGTCAACCAAATATAATTTTAAAAAAAAGAAAAAAAACAAATTAAATTTTAATCATTTTCTCAAGCTACGAGTCATCTGATCTGAATCTGATGAGCCATTATGGAGTCAATTAGAAATACAGTTTCTAAATTGTATTTTATTTCTACTGAGTTAATTAAATAAATGTTTGAATTGAAATGTTTCATATAACAAATCGAAAACAGGCTTCATCTACAATTTCCATTAACACAATGTTTTTTTGCGCTGCTGCACTCCGGGGCCTGCTGCCATGTGGAGTTTCACACGACGCGAACACGAGTATCCAGTAATTCAGTAGTAGATGACAATAATGTTAATGTGTCTGTATATGTGTAATAATGCTGTTGTTGTCGCATTATATTCTTCTCCATAGGAACGGCATTCCGAACGGGTAGTAAAGTAGTAGCATAATATTTTTGTAACTTTTGACGATTCATAAGTACTGGACATAATGGTCTACGTGAATAAAAACTATTCTAATTGTGATACGGGAAAACTACAAGACGAATGGCGTACTCACCGGGTCGACGTGCACCATCTTCTTCCGCTTGCGGTCCCAGCGCAGCACGTTGCGCTGGCCGCGGCCCGCCTCGCCGCTGTCCGCGCCCAGCTCCAGCTGCGCCGCCGCCGCGCCCGCGCTGAAGTTCACCGCCATGCTGCCCCACAACGGCCCGTCAATACACCGCACATCCACAGCAGATCGACATTCTGCCTCCTTGACATGTTTCGTCCAAGGAGCAATAGAAAAACTAAGACCCTATTCCCATCATGAGAAGGCTCAAGGTCGCTCAACGCGCAATGGAGAGAGCTATGCTCGGGGTTTCGCTACGCGATAGAATCAGAAATGAAGAGATCCGTAGACAAACTGGAGTAACCGACATAGCTCAAAGAATTCCCAAGTTGAAGTGGCAGTGGGCAGGGCACATAGCTCGCAGAACCGATGGCCGTTGGGGCGGAAAGGTTCTAAAATGACGACCACGAATCGGAAAACGAAGTGTAGGACGGCCCCCCACAAGGTGGACTGATGACATCACACGCGTCGCAGGAAGCCGGTGGATGCGAGTGGCGGAGGACCGTGATGTGTGGACGTCGTTGGGGGAGGCCTATGTCCAGCAGTGGACATCTATCGGCTGATAGATTACATTCCCATCATCCTCTGTTATCCTATCCTGATCACCCAAAGGCATCGTGACGCCTCTAGGTGGGCTTTGCAGCGCCGGTTAGTGGATGCCGCGACGCCTGTAAGTGGGCGCCACGACGCTGGTTAGTGGCCACCGCGACACCGATTAGTGGGCATTGAAACGCCTCTAGGTGCTCACCTACCACCTTTACGATGTCTCGGAGTGGGCGCCATGACGCCCACTAACTGGCATTACAAAGCCCACTAACTGGCGTCATAGCGCCCACTAACTACCGTCACAACGCCCACTAACTATCGTCACAACGCCCACTATGAGACGCCACGTCGTCCACCCAGAGAAGTAGCGACGCGCACTTAGCAGCGTTGCTTATTTCGGTACCGTACAGTTTACAGTATTATAAAAATACTTACCCGCTCTCTGTATGTTCATCGCTAGCCGTGTGCGGTATGTAATTCTCATCGCGCACAACTTCCCTTTTCTTTTTCCTTGCCGGTTGCCCTCGTGAACTTTTAGTAAGTTTCATGTTACTAGTATCTTCCAATATGCCTTCAGCCTAAAACGTTAATGAAATCAAGGAGTAAATTCAATGAAATTGCAACTTTATTAACATTAAAATACAATATAATCCGCAATACCTGTAATTTCATGTTGTCTCGCTTCTTCTGTATCGTTTTACCGTGAACCTGTTTCTTTGCTTTCATTGCCAAATACATCGGCGAATCATTTTTAGCCGCTAGCTCAAGTATCGTCTGAAAAACAAAATTAGATAAAAATTTACACAATATAACATTACAAGTCTGTAAATTGATACTGTACGTTCATTTAAAACACTAATATGAGAATATTTTTGATACAGCTACATTTTTTTTGTCTGTGTCTGTTTTTAGCCGTGGTCGCGAATGGCGGGAAAATCTACTGGACATATTTCGATGGAGATAGCTTATAACCCGAGACAACAAGTATGTTACGAACGCATCTCACTAATATTATAAATGTGAAAGTTGGGAAGGATGGATGTTTGTTACTTCACGCCAGAAAGTCTGAACGGATCTGGATGAAATTTGGCACAGAGATAGATTATAGTCTGGAATAGCACATAGGCTACTTTTTATACCAGTAAAATGTATGATTCCATTGGGATAGATTAGTTTTAATTTTTCATAAAGCAAAGGATCGACATGATTTTTTGCATAGGTAGTCAGAAAATGACATAGGGACATACTTTTTAATCGCGGGTAACACCGCGGGGCGCAGCTAGTTATTTCATATATTGATGTCTTTATCTTTTTGAATTTGATTTTTACTTTTTGGTATGTGAACTTTATAAACATAGCAAAAATATTTTACCCTAATTGTAAACACCTGTCTGCTTACCCCTTTAGGCGTATAGTTCTTGATCTGGTGTATAAAGTCGACCGCGGCGCTGTCGTTCTCGTCAACTAGGAAGGGATGTGTGAGCACGGGCACGTCCGTGGCCTTGGCTCGCTTGTTGGCCTCGGCCGAGGCGGGCTCTCGCCATTTTATATATTGCTGCCAGCCGCGCCCGCACACGCGGGCGGCGTCTTCCTATTATACAAGGAAAACAAAATGAATATCGGGTACAGGTAGCATCAAACAAAATGATTAAAAATGCGGATCTGCATAGGCAGGGCCACCATAGACATGGGCCTAATTTCATTATTTCGGCATAAGTACATTGATATTTATTGATGATCGATTTGTTCAATTGCTATCTATAAAGTTAAAGGTTTTAAATTGGTAGCAAATTGTAGAAATGTCTCAAAATTATGTTTTTTTCTCATCTTCACGCATATCTTACACACAAGGGGTTCCCAAACTTAGTTTGTCTTCTGCCCATTTTGAGAATGAATTATTTTTTAGCGCCCTAATTTTTTCACCTACTTCAAAACCATTATAACTCCTAATTAAATTAATTATTGTAAGCCACTACACAACGCCCCCATTTTTATTCTGGATCTCTTACCGCTATTTAGGCCTTCAGCGCCCACAAGGGGGCGTTATCGTCCACTTTGGGAAAGGCTGTCTTACACCAATGAACATCTTTAATTATTTTTTTAAATCCTGAACTCGAATATACCAGCCCGCCAGTAGCACCTCTGCAGTGATGGCATGTACAAACCCAATTGGGTACCATTCGCTGAAGCGGGGATGGAAAATATCACGTGGAAACCTGCACATCTTTCGACCGCCCATCATTCCCCAAACCGCCACGGGGAGCGAGGTGGATTATGATCCAAATCCCTATTGAAAGGGAGTGTGCCCGGTATTATGGCAATAGGTATACCCCAAGTTACATTGTTACCAAGAACCATTGGAAAAAACAGTGATGTGATAGTGTTTTTAAAGCCAGGAGTCCAAACTTACGATCTCCGAGTAATTCTTATCCCAGGTCCTGACATCCTGGTGGCGGATTTCTAGCAGGCCGGTGGGCACGGCGCCCCACACGCCGCTGGGGCAGGCTGTACCTCGCTCTTTCACTTGTGAAGGCAGTTTCAGTTCGGCTCCTAGGAACAGCTGCAGGTCCAGTAAATGCGCGATGTCGTCCGCAGCTACGAGGGAGAAGGCGCGGCCTGCCCTTCCTGCGCGAGCGCTGCGACCTGGAAGAAAGATACTAGTCAAATGTTTGGGTTGAATGACTTGTTGATGAGTGGAAAGAGTTAAAGGCCTTTGCCCATCAGTGGCACACAAGGTTAGAAAGCGAATGGCTTTTTGTCTTCTATACAAATTAATAAAATTGGAGTATATGTTTGTAATATTAAATACCAAAACAACATGTTTTAAATTTTTTGTCTTTCTGTCTGTCTGTTTGTTTGTTCCGGCTAATATCTGAAATGCCTGGACCGATTTTGACGGGATTTTCACTGGCAGATAGCTGATGAAACAAGGAGTAACTGAGGCTACTTTTATTTTAGACTAGGTGTTACCCGCGACTTTGTCCGCTTTTTGTTAAATACCACGCGGTGGAAGTCGCGGGTAACACCTAGTTTTTCAATAAGCTACAAATGCGATATTACATTATCACAGATCTATAAGATTCCACACCAATTTTTTTGCCTCTTCTACATTTAGAAATTTATAAATTTATTTTTTTAATTGTAGATAGGCTTGCGTTTGACCACTATCGCACCTGATGTTAAGAGTCGTTGCGGGCGACCATGGAGCATGGTTGCCTAGAACCTTCCGTGCAAGCTAGCTTCATAGTCCACGAGTATACAGGGACCTACCTATTTACACGTGACTTAAATAAACCAAGGTTATAACTATCTGTAAACACAGAATCTGCCAAGGAGTTCCAATCCTTAACAATATGCACGATAAGTGTGAAAGCAAAGGGCAATGATAGAATATCCACCATAAAACGATGGCTCATCGGGTATGGGCAAGTGAACATTCAAAACTCACCAACTCTATGGACAAAAAGCTTTGGCTTCGCAGGGAAGTTGTAATTAATGACTGTATCCAAAGCGGGCAGGTCCAGTCCTCTCGCCGCCACATCCGTGACTATGAGCACCGAGACTTTCTGGTTGATGAAGCGACCGAGAGCGATCTTGCGAGCCGACGCGTCCAGCCCGGAGTACGCGTACGTCGACGAGATGCCGGCTTGTTGGAGTATCTATGATAAACATTCAGTTGTTTTGTCTTTGTCGATAGAATTTCCTAGTTGGTAATAAATTCTATGAATTATCCAGGTAATGCCAGTAGGCTAACTGTCCTATGTTATATTAACGTTGTAAATTACAAGATAAATAACTTATTGAGTCAATCAATGATCTATATTATGAAATTAACTAACAGCAAGAGTAAAATAACTATTAAAAATAATAAAAAAAATTAAAGGACCACAAGAGACACGAATCTGCAGGGCCGGGATGTCACCCCCATAAGACAGCACGTGTTTGACAGAGAGCCCCAATCTTTCACCAAATTTGAAAACAATCATATATTCTAAGGGCCTGTCTCATCGTCCCTTGATTAACCCTTTCCAGGTGTAATCTGTCAGGTAAGTTCTGAATAGGGTTAATAAGTGTAAAATGATTGATATGAAATAATCATAATAGTAATAATAGTAACTTACTAAATGCAAATATTCAACATGATGTTTCGTCGCCGCAAACACAACTGCTTGTGGCGTTGTCGGTGTCAACACCCTATCCAGCAGTATCAGTAATGCTGCAGTCTTCAGTTCCGCTCTCACAGACACCCATCCAAGCCATAGTGTTGATGGTAACTTCCAATCAACATCTAAGCGTACGAGTATAGGGTCGGTGAGACCTGCTCTCGCGAATTCTACAAGCATTTTTGGCATTGTCGCTGAGAATAGTAGCGTTTGACGGGTTGAGGGTAGACGAGCGACGAGCTCTCTGAGTTGCTCGCCGAAACCGAGCTCAAATAGCCGGTCGGCTTCGTCGAAAACTATGATCTCTGTGAACAAAAGTGAATATAAGGAAAGCTTCAAATTTACAATGGTAAAATAATTTGTTCATACCGCATTTGATTTGTAGCAACAGTTCTCAATTTGGGCTGGTTTTAAGGCAATGCAAATGTTGATTTTTATTTTAAATTCTAGCTTACTGCCACTGTGAAGTTGGTTGTACATGAGTTAAATGAATATTAAACATCTATTACTTGTATATAAACAATCATCACACAAAGTTTGCCACTACCAGGATTCGAACCCAGGACACAGAAAGCAGAGACACCCTGAACTGCACTAATCAAGTCATTGAATCGTTGTTGTCCATCAACTTACTTATATTATCTAATTTCAAGCTCATCTCAATGCAAATATGCAGGAAACGACCCGGAGTAGCCACCACTATATCAGGAGCCGTGCCTGACATGACACTGAACTGTTGTTCAATTGACTCCCCGCCGAGGATCGCAGCTGACGTGAGACCAGTGAACTTGCCAAGCTCTCTGGTGAATTTTAATGTCTGGAATAAAGAGATTATAGTGCAGAAAATTAGTAATTGAAAACAGATTTAGAACCATCTATTTGAATATAGGTCTTGTATTGAAAATACATTTTTTTAAGGGAAAAAAATGCTATGTAATGACATATTCAAATAAAACTAATTTTTCGGATTTTATAGCATTTAATTAGTAGTAATTCCATAAAATAAGTTTTATTTAAATTTGTAGTATTCGCATAAATATGAGATATCAACCTGTAATGACATTTCAAACAAATTGTAGTTCCTTGATTGAGATTATTAAATTGATACTACCAAAGGAAAGAGTAATTTACCTGTAGAGCTAACTCCCGGGTTGGAGAAAGTATCAGTGCTCTAAAGTTCTTCCCTGGCATGGGTTTGGTGTTTACAGCCACCAATTTCTCCAGTATGGGCAGCACAAAACAGGCCGTCTTGCCAGATCCAGTGCGGGCCATAGCCACCACATCTTTACCAGTTAGAGCTATAGGTAGTGTCTGTAAAAAAATGAAAAAAACATTGAAAACATTCACACATGGAAACCTAAACCTAATTACTTAAGTAAAAAACTGACATAGCCATGATAGCTATCTGCATAAACATGCTATATTGACACTCAAGGAAATATATTATACAAATATTTAATTCATACATTTCATATATTTGGGCAGTCCTATTATTTTGAGGTTAGTTTTGCAAATATATATTTTTACTTACCTTGCGTTGTATAGGTGTTGGCTGCTTATAGCCCCTTTTGGCTATACCTTTGAGGATAGGGAAGCTGAGCCCCATGGATTGGAATCCTCCGGAACTCTTCTTTTTCTTCTTATTGCTTTGCGTTTCATCATGCGCTGCCTCTTCTGCGGGTGCGTCGAACCCAGGAACATGGTCTTCTTGGTGTTTAACTTTCACCATTTTTATTACTTATGCCGACGTTATCCAAATCTCAATCACATTATTTTTGTTTGGAAATAGAAACACGCACCTCATGTGAGCATGTTTTTATATTTGTTCGATTTGACTGACAAATGACATTGACATTCAGTCAGATATACTTTGACTATGGATTACGATTTTTTTAACATAGATATTATGACCAATTGCCGTGACGCCGGGTGTTTTGCTCTACACACTCAAAAAAAGGATTACGTACACAAAATCCTTAATTTTGAAACAAGCGACGATTCTACATATTTTCACCCGCCCGTGTTAAGAGGTGCAACGTCTGACCAATTGGTCTGAGCTATAGTCTGAGCCTGCCCACCTGCCCATAGCGTAGGTACCTGACGATGCTTGCCGCATTTCCTTGCTGAAATCCCAAAGCCACTCGCTGCTCGGCTTTTGGCTTTGGCTTGCAACATTTTTTTTTCAGTGTTTTGGTCATTTCTTTTATTTAATATGTAAGGATATACCTAATTAGGTACTCAATGTACCAATATGTTCATTAATTATCTACCTTTTAATCGCTGCGATTTGCGAGATTTCATTTACGTTTGCGGGGCTGTCCCACAGAATGAATGACGGTTAGCCTGCCTAACCTAAAGTAAAACCAAACTAACCTGTCTTACATCCAGCCAAGCAACAAGAGTGCGAGCCTTCACATGCGTATGCACGTGCGCTTCATCGTAAGCTTCGCATAACCGGATAATTTATTCATCAAAACCATCGATATCTTTCAATCAATACAATATTTTGCATAATAATAATTATTTTATTATCGTTTTCTAAATAATTATTTTTAATTGAATACCTACTAGCTGTCCGGGCTTACGAATTTCGTACCATCCCAGTATCAAATGTTTGAGAAAATGAAATATATTTATAATAATATTCTGCTATTATAAATCTGCCGACAAATTAAAAAAAAAATGTTGATCTCTTTGCTAGTTGGTATAGTGAAAATATCTTTAACCAAACCGTAACTTGTCCTATCGGAGCACTGACGTCCATGATACAAGTACGCTAGACTAATGATATCCTTTAAAATGACAGCTATCTATGGTGCCTATTTGAAGCGCCCCCATCGTGGGGGAAAGGAACTAAATCTGACGTAAAATGCAAATGGCCGTTGTTTTGTTTACATTGTCTCCGTGTTTATAAAGTGATTTTGAAGGTTTAACGCGATTAAACTTGTTTGTTGTGTCGTATTAATATAGTTAATACATAAATAAGTGGCGTTAGTTAATAGGTAAACCATGAAAGAGTGCGTGTTATGCAAAACTCTTTACCAGAAGGGAAGTGGGGTTACATTCCACAAGTAAGTGAATTTACGGCTAATATTCAAGAAATTAAAACTTCTATTGATATTATAGGCACTTAAAAATATGTTACTAATCTTATTTATACGTGATTACAACGCATTTGTCTTTGTATTATCGGTTTTTTATAAACAATAAAATTCAATAGTGCTGTAAAAGTTCCTTGTCGATAAAATTTATCGATATTTTTTCTATCAATATCTTAAATAGATAGAACGTTCAAGAACGTAAAAATCGCCGAAGACAGATTTGTATTATCAAATACATATTATTTTAAAACAATTTTTACTAATTCACAGGTTTCCGACTGACAATAGAAGACTAGAATTATGGCTCAAAAACATTGAAAAGCCTAGTTGGCGTCCGAAAAAATATGATTACATCTGTTCGAAACACTTCTCTGATGACTGTTTTATTAAACATAACTCATGTACTACTTTGATGATTTTTATTTTCTATTAATACCTTACCTACTCCATTGCTTCCCAGACAACATTACATTACCTCATTTCTAATTAAAAAACGATCCTTATTTAAGTAGGATCTAGCTAGTCACACACCACCCTTTAGTCCGGTTTCGGCTTATACTAAGATTACCTACCCTACCCATGAGCGATTCGGCTAATCATTATCATTATTTGCTTCATCTTAGTATTAACCACTCGACTATTTTGGACATTAGCCATTGTTAAAGGAATGGATCATAATTATTTTCATTTTACTGCATGGGTAGGTTTAAGCATAAACATTTTTATCGATGTATCATATCACTGTCCCATCTCTATTATTAGTTCCATTCCCCCTCACTGCCGCTATCAGCGCCAAAATGGCGAAAATCAAATAGGCACACGATAACCGGGCTTATGATTAGTCCAGCGATATATACCATAGAGGTCAGTGTATCGGAGACATTACTGCCTGGACACCCAACAGTGACGGCGCGCCGTCACTGTTGGGTGTCGCCAGCTATGGGCCAGGGAAGCACGTTTTTATCACAGTTTTAAATTGCTTTTATGCAAACCAGTTTCGCGATTTTGTTTTTTTATAACAGTTTATACACACGCTGAATCGTTTTTTTTTTCATAAATAAGAAGGCTAAGCCTATACCGGTGATCGAGAACGCAGGGCAACAAACTTAACTTCTTTTTATCATGCTTTCACAAATAAATGATCTTTATCTTTATCTTTATTAGCGTCTCAATCGCCAGGAGTGCGGGATCGGAGACTTAGCTGTGTGTGTAAACCAGTGGCCATGGCGTCACCTATGCATCGAACATCCAAGCGGCAAGCTGAACCCAACCAACTCAGCTATGTACCGGGTGCTTTGGGACCTGTACCGAGACATCGCCGAGATTGTGAACAAACCTGCTCTACTGCACATAATCTATACATATAAATAAAATTGGAGTGTCTGTTTGTAATATTAAAATAACCGCTTTTTACTAAGTGCATTTGGATGTATACACGGTACCTATACCAAAACAATTTTTTTTAAGATTTTTGTCTGTCTGTGTGTCTGTCTGTCTGTCTGTCTGTTTGTTCTGGGTAATCTCTGAAATGGCTGGACCAATTTTGACGGGACTTTCACTGGCAGATAGCTGATGTAACAAGGAGTAACTTAGGCTACTTTTATTTTAGAAAAAAATAGGATCTCACGAAAAAAAAAAAACCAATGTTGCAGCGCAGCGCCTGATTAAGTTTGATAGCAACAACCTGCAATGCGTCCCGCGGGCTCAGAATGGGCGAGCAGGCTGTTGTCAACGGTTGTCTTTGTTAAATACCACGCGAACGAAGTCGCGGGCAACAGCTAGTAATAAATATCGCCATACGAACATACCAACTATACGGTCCCACATTAAGCAACGCTTGTGTTACGGGTACCGTACAATGGACTGAGGGCGAACTCAGTATATAATACTTATATACATATGAAACATCCATGACTCGGGTACAAACATTCGTGCTCATCACACAAAGCATGTCCCTACCAGGATTCGAACCCGGGACCCTCGGCGCAGAAAGCAGAGTCACTACCAACTGCGCTAATTAGGCCGTCAAATGGGAAGCGACATGGTTAAAACGATATTATTTACTAGGTAGCTATCTATAAATTTTTGATGTTTTAATGGTATACACCGCAAACCCAAAAAAGTGACGGATAAGTACCTAACAACATAATTGCATTCGCAGCGTGCGCAACGAGATTTCAACAATAATTTATAACCAGCTTAGCTAACAACTCTCATCGCGTGAACGCGGAATCCAACCTAATTAAAAGTCTTCTGCACGGTTAGATATGAAGGCTAAACAAATATATGGAGTTAAGTAAGTACTTAGGTAGGCAGCTGCCTCTATTTTGATTATAGCTCTATCTCTCAATCCCAGGCATTTGATCCGACGTGTTTCTACTACTGTTACATGTAATAGCTTACTTTATTACTTTACTTATAAGTTTTTTGTTAAGTACACATATATATATATATTGTATTAAGTTTATTCATATACATAATATGTACAACGAAAAATACCCATACAAACATAGTAATTAATATTTACAAAAAGTGTAAAAAATGGCCCATGCATTATGTATAAGATGCTAGCCGCATTTCATCTCTGTATAGCCAAATGCCCGGCTCTTGTTAACATCAAAAAGTTGGTAATAAATATATAAAGCTATGAATTTATTGGTAAGTATAGACGTTGATACTTTTCTGTAATACTATGTACTTAGGCTATCCTTATTAAGTGTAATAACCTTTTAGCACGCACGGTAAAATTGCCGACCTTTAATGGAGTTAAACGATTTAGTACCTACACTACTTATTTAGAAACACGTATTTACTAGGCACTAGGTCTGTGCCTAGGTATTAACAAGATATTAATTCTTAGACCTTCTTAACCTTGTGATATGTGACATAAATTACATGAGTAGTATAAACAGCTACTCAATTATATTGACCGCAAAATGTAGCATAGCTTAACCTGTATGCACCTACTTGATGCGTAAGCATAGCTAAATAATTCAATGGAACGCTAACTGTTGATAAAAATATGCAGGGGCCTATCGTTATTCTACGATAATATGAAGTTTATTTAATGGTATTGTGTTGTTGCCGCACTGAGTTTGTGAGCATGTTGGAAGATGTCCCCGTTCGCGGTAGTCGCAGCGACTCCTGGACTACAAAAGCCACGACGCGACGCACCAGAAAAACCTTAGCCTCGATCACAGATGCGTAAAAGTATTCTGCATTGGAAGATTTATTCAGAAATCATTAATTGTCTCGAAATATTCCAGGTAAACACGTAGGTACTCAGGCAATTTCGAACCACAAACAAAAAATATACACAAACTAGTTTTCACGGAACGGTACTATACGGTCTGATCATATACCTTTCGCAGAGGGGATCGCGGAGCGTTTGTCGACTTTCTTTTTTATCTATCTACTTCCAAACTGCAATTTGTCTGATGAGAATACGCCTCCGGTCTGGTAGACATTGGGTTTTCCCAAACGTGTGTGATTTTACCAAGTAATGGAAGATTTTCAAGACCATTGTCATATATTATTATCTGAGTAAAAGATTGAATATCACCTTATTAACTTACTTTATACCTATGCGTTGTGTAAGTAAAGAGTATAGTTCTAAAGAGAATTTACTTAAAAAAAATATTTTTTATATCCTTGAGCCCGCTGACATATTTAATGTTTATAACGTAATCCATTTACAGTGGCATTGCGACGCACTTTTAACGCCATTAAAATACATTAATTTTCTATGAATGTGTAAGTACTTGTAGCTATATAGTTATTAATTACTTTTGAGGATTAAGGTCAGCATTTATTTCTTTTCGTATTATTTAGTGGGGTACACATGTAACCATTAACATATCTGCTAGACTAGTTAACCAAACTGTGTTTCAATAATTTCATTCGACTAATAAGTTATTGAAACAGCGACTAATAAGATATTTGCAAGATTGTTGTGATTCTGTTTGCAATCCTGTTTCAATCAATTCACGTATTTCTATCGACTAATTTAGTGGGTAGAAATATACAAAATGATTGAAACAGAGTTACAAAACAGCCCTCCTGCATTATTATTTATACATATATTAACCGTTAACATATTATTATATAAATCTAGCATTCCAGTATTTCTAAGAATCCATTTTTAAGGTAAGAGAGCCGCAAACGAGAAACCGCAGATATATTACCACCGATTGACCTTTGATTTTGTTGGTTTCCTTATAACGAGGACTTTGAATACTTGAGTCCAATTACAAGCACTTGGTTTGATGTCAAGAGATTAAACTTATAGGATCCTGAAATAGAAGCAAATTGGATGATGAAAATGGGAGGTGATTGAACTTTTATTGAGTTGGTACCGTGTTAATTAAACTAATAGATCGATCACTGCTGTGAGGTATATATATCTATGTAAACGAACGTATACGATTTACGTAATATCAGAGACACTACTGCCTAAATATATTACCTTAAGGTACCTAATAAAAAGTACCTAATCCGATACAATACCATAAGGTTTGTAAAAACCGCTACTTTTACTAACTTTATGGTGTTGTATCGCTTTATGTAGTTTTTTAAGCAAACTTAATACATCGAAACATCCAATGCAGAATGCTAATATCGCAAAACACTAAATTACATCGTAAAGATGTCCAAATTTTTCGTAAAAAAATAAAAACCATTGACATTTTGAATTTCGCGCCCTGACCCTGAGCTTCCCCCTTAAGGTGTAAACACCTTAAAGTAATATAGTTATATTATGTTATGTAAGCTCTATCGTTTTCTTTGCTCTACCTTTTTTATACATTTCGTGAATCGTTACCGTTCTATGCATACCGTATTGGAGGAAAATAAAACTGATATGGAAAATAAGAACAGAGTTATTAATAGCTATATTTATACAACGTGTTTGGGAAATAACGCAAAATCATAGCACCCCTTAACGTTTGACCTAAACTGATTTGAAATTATATGAAACATAATATGTTTTATGCATTATTATAAAATATAGAGTTCCTGATATAATGCTTGCATAACACAACCAGATTGCGCTAAAGCTCCATTTAGGATCAAATGTATCGAATGTTAAACAGATAATTCCGGAAATCTCGCGCCGCGTGCGTAGGTAGTTTTTATTGGAAACCAGAAAAAAACATAGCAAAATAACATTACTAAGAAAAGATAAATAAGGAATATTTGCATTATGATTAACTGTCTCTGTTGTTAACTATATCAACATACTTAAGATCAGATCGTGTTTCCTGTGACTCATAAATGCAAAGTTAATGTTCTGGAAAATCAGTTAATAATGTTTTATTTAAACAAAGTGCCGGAAATGATTTTAATGCACAGCTTATATGTCTATGAGGTGTAATAAAGATGAGGCATTCCAATTAGACGATCGATTGAATATCTCCAATCGAATCGATATTCGTTTCCAATACAACCTTCCACCCAACATTCCACCGATGGGTGCGCTTAAAATAAAATAAAAAATACTAATATTAAAAATATTTATATTTTTTACTAATAGGGCACTCGTGGAGTGCTCTTAGTGGAATAGTACTGTTTATATTAAAATCCGTGCTCTAACTGGAATGCTAACAATGATAGTGTTCTAGCGACCTCTTCAACCGCGCCACAAGCTACACAGATGGCGCTGCAATTGACATTCAGAACAATTGACAATTCTCCATACAATTCTGCAACGCACTATGAGAGTTTTTGGAGCACGTAAGATATATATCCCGATACAAGATCCCGAAAATAACTGTTGGGGCATAGCGGCCGCCCCGCCAGACATACCTCCCGCCTGGATGGAAGATCATCTCTTTTCTGCTAATGTGTAAAATATTCTGAGCAGTCCATATCGGTAGATTATAAGGATAACATTCTCATGAAATCAGTTATTAAAAACAAGTTGTCCCGGCGAACTTCTTACGGCCTCAGAATCATCTATATTATTATTATTTTTGTTCTACTATAAGGGGCGGAGCCAAATTGTAAATGGCCCCACCCTTTATTCAGATCCAAATGTTTTAACTAACACGACTTTGTTTTTTTTGTATATAGATTACAAAACCCTTTGAAAATAAATAATTGTTACCTATCTCAGTGTTGTATTCCCGCGTTGAAAGCCCGTCCAGGCTTACGGCGCGGGCGAATTTGGGGCAACACTGCTCTAGGTTGTACAAACGTGTGCTTCGATTTTTCACATATACCAGCGGAGCTATGCCCTTTAACACTTCTACCCATAGAGCATATTGCTCTAACGACCCTTCGAGGAAACAAAAATTAATCCATATTATTGTATAAACATTTTTTTTCTCAATTTTGTGGCTAATAGGGTTCCTTTTATAATTACCTTCTACGTGGTGCCATTTAAATTCCTCCAAGCGAACTCCTATACATTCTGGAAATCAATTTGTTACGAAGAGGAGTAGCTAACATCATCATTAGGAAACTATACATAATATTATGTGTAATGCGTACTATTAACATTGAATAGATCACGCGATCACACAACACAAATAGGTAGTTCCGGTCAATTCGTGTACTAGTTGAGACATAACACCACCTTGAAGATAAACACGTATTTATATATAGACGTCATTCTTTACTTACATTGTACCTACTAGTCGCCGTGAATGTCCAGCTCAAGTATCAATATAACATTGAAATAAAACTATTTTTTAAGGATTTTATCGCGTTTATTTTCCGTTTTTACGTTCCCGACGTTTCGGCTGCTTTACAGCAACCATGGTCACGGGAGGACTGAGGTGGTTGACGTCCTGGTGTCATAGTTAGAGACGGGCTACCCTCATATTTAATTGTTGATTGTGGTCCGATCTACGCAGAAAGTGCTCACAGTATCTTGAGGTCTTGCAATGGTACGCTTGGTTTTCGATTTAATAATATTAATCACTGGATCCCAAGTCGGTGGTAGCACCCAGCCATCTTCCCTATTGAAATTAGGATGTTTTTTAATTTCAATGGCCTCGCGTATCATCCTTGGTCGGAATCGGTGTTCTTTTGCGAGGATCTGTGGCTTATCAAATCTGATATAATGGCGGGTGCGATCTTGTACATCCTTACCAATCCTTAAAAAATAGTTTTATTTCAATGTGTAGTATTCGCGTAAATATAAGAAATCATCAATATAACACTTATTTTTGTGACAAAATGTTCGTAATAGTTCGGATCAGGTTTGTAGAGAAAGGAAAAGTCATCAGGAATAGTGAAGTTTTCTGGAAAAACTACTTTGTTTTCTACGAGAAGTTGAATAGGGCAACGTCTGTTTCATCTTATAACTCTGTCCCTCTCCGTTGTGCGGCCGGTGTCGGTAGTGTATCCCAAGTTTTACTTTTGGGCACAGGCAGACTGCCTCAGTGTAACAGACAGCTGTCATGTGTGACCGAACATTCCGCAATCAAATTAAAGCGCACCGCAATCAGATTCGAGCATACCACCTTTAGAATCATCTGACACCTGCCTTTAGTTTTTTTTACAAGTAGCCTTCATCGCGCTATTTATACAAATACCAACCGTACGTGAAAGATGACCAAAATTTCGGTTGCTCCAGTAATTTTGTAACCCACCCAATATGTTGATATTCTATTTATTACCTTTATAGAGAAATAGCGTTACAATGCATAGCAATCATCTAAAGTATGAAACACAGTTGACCAACGAGTGAGTAGTTATCCATTACCTACTTGATTAGAATGATTGTTTTCTTTGATAAGAATAAATTTGAATAAACTCATATTGTACTTACGGATACTTGTAAGATAATTTTGACATCATATGCCATATCCTTTTACCGCGTCTAACCTTGACATTTCTGAATATTTACCATGGAATTAATTAATTTATAACACGACACCATGGCGGTAAATATGCTGATTTATTAGCTTAATTTATCAAGAAGGGGTGTCATTTAATAATAAACTATTATGTTATAACATAACAGTTTTTTGTGTATCGCTGATAACAATTCAACGGACTGCGCACAATTAATTGCGCAGTCAATTTTATTTACATACTTGCTCTTGGGAATTCCAGTTCGAGCACTGATTTATATATCACTAATAGTATAATACTTGGAGCACCCGACGGGTGTGCTAACAACAAAAATTAAAGATTTTTTATTCTATTCCATATAGCATCTGTCGCATCCGTCGGGTGCTTTAAGTGGAATAAATACGATTATAATAATACCATCCCTTTTTAATGTCCCACTGCTGGGCACGGGCCTCCCTTCAATGCGAGGGGAATTAAGCCATAGTCCACCATGCTGGCCCAGTGCGGGTTGGTGGACCTCACAAATCTTTCGAGGAGTCGTCTCAGACATGCATAAGTACTATTGGTTATATTCAAATCGGTGTTCTAACTGGAATGGCCCTTGTTCTTTGTGTTGCGTCGCGTTACAGATATGTATTTTTGTGCTAGATTATGCATTATCTCTTGCGTCTCCCCGGACTAGGATAACCTACACTATGGACAACTTAAAGGATATTTTCGCATGGCAATCCTTTGCTTTAGCATCACGGGTTGGGGCTACCCCTGTGGGAGTCGTCGTGCGCCGTCGAGCGAAGGAGAACTCCGATCGTCGCTGGTGGGGTTATGGGTACTTACACGCGTAACCGTTCTCGTGCCCCTCCTCCAAGGCGGAGTAGCTGCTCCGTGAGGTTTTTGTTAACAGGAGTCCGAAATCACTTGGGGCTTGGAGAATTGTCCTTGTGAAATAGGTAGTAGTCCTGTATTTTGCAAATGAGCCATTTGGTGAGTGATCAAGGAGTGACGCTCCCTATTCGATTCCTTTCTACTTTTAGTTTAGGGAAAGGTAGGAGCCACCTTACTGTTTATTGAGTCTCAGTATATTTGCATGTAAGAAAGTATTGAACACGCAAAGCCTGACTATGGTATTATACCATAGTCAGACTTTGGGTGTTCAATAGTGCATCTCGGTCACCTCTGTTAAAATATAGGCTCTATGATCAGCTCATTTGTGTACTCATGTAAAAAGACATTCACACATGAAATCCACAAATACCAGAGGAGCGAACTGAGGTTTGAACCTTTGCTCCTCTTTACTGAGGCAAGCGTTCTACCCACCTGGCTATTGCTATTGTACTTATGTAATTCTATCACTTGTATAAACAGTACATTAATTGGATGCTCGGTATAGTAACAAGTAATGCAGATTCAAACCCCAGCTCATACCTCCAGGATTTTCGCATTTCATGTTATAGTCTCAGGTTCTATCATGATAATCATTTGCTGCCTTTCGGTGAAGGCACATTGTGAGGATACCGGCATGTCTGTACAAAGTCTTGGGCATTACAAATTTATTAAAAAATAACCAAGTGAATTTATGTAGTATTTTTACGTGTGGTACATACACCTCGTATTGATCAATTTCTCAGTTGGTGTGTAGGACTAACCTCCTTTTCCGTATCGTGATAATGACATTGAGGAGTTGAGGTTGGCAGAATTGCAACGGAAGCTGACAGACAAACATACTAAACGGATTTGACACTTTTCAAGGCGAGTGATCTCACTTTATTATTTTTATCCTTATAACTAGCTCTCGCTCACAGATCCACCCGCGCAATTATTTGGTTCTACAGTTTGACCCCTAATGGTTCCAGCGTGAAGATCTATACCCTATATTTTAAATCTAACTATAGGTTATCCAATATTGAAACCTCGTTGAAATTGGTCCTGCAGTTTTAGCGTGATTTCCCATCAAACAGACCTACAGAGAAGAATTCTAAAAATATATATTTTGGTGTAAGCGACGTCCAAATTAGATCCTTTGCATATATTATTTATATATATTCTCTGTTTACAGACATAGCTCAGTGTCTTATATAATGGTATACAGAATATAATTATAAAGATATAGGTAAGTAAGTAAGGCGCTAAAAATAAACAAACACTGCTAATAAGGAAGGATATATTATTTTATAAATATAGACTATTCAAATGAATTATTGGCTCTAAGATACTTATCTAATATGTTTTTAAAGCTCCGAATGGCATAACATTAACTGCCTGTAAAGGATTCAACATTTAGAACATACCTACCAGGTGCATTGCTATAGTGAAGGAAATTAAATTACTTATACAAGGTGTAACTTAAAAGCGAGCGAGTACCGTTTCACCGTGCACTTAATAAGTGGTGTTATTTTTAAAATGTCAAGTACTTTGAATATTGTTTTCGGGAATGTGACCTTTATAGACTGCCGATGGATCTGTTACAATAATATTAAATATTATATTGACATTATTATTGTTATACCTTATATAAAAACGTAAAGATTAATTATAAAGGCTCTGTTTCACAATTCAAACCCACATATAACACTTATTTGGTATGGGCCATTCTACATATGTTGCTTATAACCGAGTTAATTACATGAACCATTGTCGTTTTAAATACATTGTTTTATGCAGGCAGTGCTTAGGGGGTAAATCCTTAAATAATAATTAAATAAAGGTTGACGCTCATTATTACATTATCTGTAGGGTAACCAAGAACTTTCTAATGTAATCCTAACGTCATGGAGGAAACATTCTGGCACTGTCACGTCACACTTATTTATGAATTCTTGGTGTAAGAGAGATGGAAGATCTTACGTAGCCGAAACGGTACAAAGGATTTTGCTTGAGGTACTGAATTCGACTTGAAGAGATCGCTCCTTGGGATAAGAGCGACTATTTACACTTGCATTTCGTTTTATTTAAAAATTTTAACGTATAAATCGTACTTATTCAATTTACGGATATTACAATTTATTATTAATAATAATATAATAATATCGCCAGACAGGCTATAAATAAGATAACAATAATAATTGGTTATAACTTGATATAAACAAGTTTACTATTAAATACAATTAACTCTTAAACTAAAGTAAAATAAAGAAATAAAATTAACTAACATAATACAGGTAAATAGAACATATTATATATTGACTGGGAGTTACTGTAATATTTTTAAAACCATACACATTGCATCATAAACACATAGATACTGAATATTCAAAGCAATTAAATTAGGTTACGTAAAATAAGTTTTTGAAAATTACGATGTTTTCCACAAAAAGGTGGGAACCCTAGGTGCAATTAAATTAAAACTAAACGTATTATGTGAAAAACAGGTTGCACGTGGATAGGTAGATGTTATAAAATTATATTCAGAATCTTCCGTGTTCCGCCAGCAGGCATATCTAAAATATTTAGATACAGGTAGGTATATTATCATATTTTTATAATACTAACATATTCGTTTGACATAACATGCTACACTGTTTATCAAATTATATGTATATAATATATTATAATCAACAGTAATTCTTTAACACAAGGATATAAGTACTTAAGCATATCGCAATGTGTTTAGTTTGATAAAATTCACATTGAGATCGAGGGCAATGAACTTTGAGTACTCTTTGATAATACACTTTAACCCTGCCCTTATGATTCGTCAAATAAAATATGATGCAACAGGTATTTGTATAATACTAGTATGCAATGAACTACCGAGAATAATATTTTCTATTTACTAATGTAGGTTATATTTTTTGGAGTATAGTATAAGTATCACGCTGCAACCCAAAACGCTGATTCACGTACCTGAAATGAGAAAAAAAAGTATGTAGATGACATAATTTTTTATCTATACATCTATACTCTATACATATAAATAAAATTGGAGTGTCTGTTTGTAATATTATAATAACCACTTTTTACTAAGTGCATTTGGATGTATACACGTTACCTATACCGAAACAATTTTTTTTACTATTTTTGTCTGTCTGTCTGTCCATCTGTCTGTCTGTCTGTCTGTCTGTATGTCTGTCTGTATGTTTGTTCCGGCTAATCTCTGAAATGGCTGGACCGATTTTGACGGGACTCTCACTGGCAGATAGCTGATGTAACAAGGAGTAACTTAGGCTACTACTTTTATTTTAGAAAAAAAAAATAGGATCTCACGAAAAGAAATAAAACCATTGTTGCAGCGCAGCGCCTGATTAAGTTTGATAGCAACAACCTGCAATGCATCCCGCGGGCTCAGAATGGGCGAGCAGGCTGTTGTCAACGGTTATCTTTGTTAAATACCACGCGGACGAAGTCGCGGGCAACAGCTAGTGGTATATAAAAATAATCTCAATACTTTTTGGATTATGTTTTTGTCTGTGGGACTCGGAAATCAATGCGGAAGATATACACACATATCTAAATATATTGTTTTAATGTTGTATCCGCATTTATTTCGAGTAGGTTGATATTATTACTTTTATACAAATAAGTTAACAGCCATTGAATCCGTTTTTTTAAATATTTAAGTTTATTATAAAATATCCTTAGTCCACACATGGCTTTGATGGGCAGTTGTATTGTTGTTTCAATGTAATATAAGTGTTGTACTTACATCAAATTATTATTATTGAATTTACATGAACTACCTATACGCCTTCTGCTACCAGCCAAGCTGCTTTAGCAAATGTTTACTTTACTACATGATTATAGGAATGTAGGCATAAGGTCAAGTATCTGTCAGACAGACTCGTCAATTAACAGGTTCATATCAATGTCATATAAAAATAAAATGCATATGAATACAATTTCCGGTGGAACTATTTATAAAGTTTAGTAAATCTCAACTTGGAAGGTTCCTGCAGCGAGTGTTGTAAGAAGGAATACCCAAAATTAAATTATTTAAAAACTCAAAATATGAAAAGAGCTATTCTCTTTGAAATAAAACTAATTGTAAGGATTTTTTCGCGGTTATATTATGATTTTATATTCTCTGCAATAGACGAAAGCCTTGTGTCAGTTCTGATAAGCCGAAGATAAAATTAACAAATAGAAATAGATGTAAGTAAATTCGCCAAATCGTTTATTTTATCATAAATTTTTTTCAGACCTCAAATATGACTTGTGTTTGAGTGATTAGTGGTTAGTAACATCAGTGTAAAGCAGTGTTGCCAGATTGGGTATTTTTTTCGCAATTGTGGGTAAAAATTTTGGCTCTGGAGAAATGAAATTCTTGGAGAAAAATTTGGAGAAAAAAATACCCATGCATTGGGGATGCGTAACGTAAAAAAAAAAGGTAATTCTGCTGCTTCAGTTTGGAAATTAGAACAGTATTTCAAGGAAAAAATAAGAAAAAGGCAAAAAGCTAAGCCGATATTATTAACTTTTTGCCTTTGGGTAAAACTCAAGCAAATTGTATTATTTTCGAGAAAAATAATTTCAAATTTGGGTATAAATAGAAAATCACATCTGGCTACACTGGTGTAAAGTTGTAGCGAGCACCTAAAAGCTATAAGTTAACTTATGTACGCGGTCAAGGCTTTACAGTAATCGAATGAGTTTACTATTTTTAGGCAAAGTATTTTTGTAATTTCCTAATCATAGAGAAATAGTTTGGTTAAAATAAAAACACCTAGTCTATGATCAAAAATATATATTGTCAGCATAGAAAAAAAATGCTATATTAGATTATCTACTATAATAGTTATTTTATCGTGTTTTGTGTATAGCTACCTACCAATACTGGCTACAGAAAGTGTTGTGTCGACATATGTGTTGGCACGATGCGCGCGCGATGGCGGCGCGGCAGTTGGTAGTTGCGCGCGAGTTTCCAGACCGGTCGGGGCGACGCAATCGCATTCACTAGTTGGGCAAATGGCGGAAATTTATACGGGTGTACATTGCGATGTGTAATGTTGTTCAAGAATAGTTAACCTAAACTTTTAAGATAATGTATTTGTATGCTCATGCAATTTTGTGAATATGGGAAATAAAGAATGAATAATTTCTTAAAAAATATTTAATGAACGCAAGGCATGACGGTAGCCCCAAAAGTTTTATACAATAGACTTTAATATATATCATAGTTCCTATGAAGAACAAGGCACAAAATACTCCATGTATTGCTTTTTTTATAAGCCTGTTATAAATTTCTAAATCGTAAATTGTTACAGGTATGTGAGTAATAACCGCTGCAGTAATTTTAATCTTTATTTCATTTAATTCAGAACTAATAATGTTTTATTTTAATTTCATTTTGTCTCGTATCTTTATTTAATACGTACGATGTTTTATTTATGAATATAACAATGTGCTTATCCATAAAGGAAACTAATCGGGTTTCCAAGATACAAGCTTCCGCCTAGTTTGGAACCGCAACCTAACCTACCATATTAAATGACTAACTGAAATAAATTTACTTAATTTAATTTAAACGTTCTTAGTGAATCTAAAATACACGAAACAAAGAATATAAAATTATTTATTTAGCGGAAAAGGGAAGATCTTCCAGCCAGGCGGATGGTATGCCTGGCGGGGCGGCCGCTATGCCCCGACGGTTATTGTCGGGATCTTGTATATATGTTACTTGCTCCGAGAACTATAATAGCGCGATTCAGGATTGTGACGTCATTGTCTATTGTTCTGAATGCGTGTCTGCAGTGCCATCTGCGTAGCTTGTGGTGTGGTTGAAGTAGTCGCTACATTTATGTTAGCCCTTATCCTATCTGTCTCTTCAATCCATCCAATCTGCTATAAGTACTTATTCGAAAAATATACTCACGCTAATAAATCGAAAACTCACATCACACATGCTATCAAACTATTGGGTGTCTGTCAGATGTCTTATTTAAGTTGAAACTTAAATTAAGATTATTTTAAAAGAGTTGAATAGTAACCAAGCAGCTGTTATACTTCAAACATGAACCCGCAATGTGTCCACAAACTTTTCCAACGCGACTTCGTAGTTTCGTCAATCGAAGAGACATGTTTGATTTGCAAACTTTTCATTAGCTGTGATATAAGAGGTTATGTTAAAACCATAATGCAGATTTATTACTTTATTATGGTAAAAGCTTTGGGGCCCTTTGAACTGACTATCAGAGTTGTACCAAGGTCGCGCCAGAAATAACTAACAGGTTAAAAGCCGGCTCGTTTCGAAATCCTTTAACGTGGTTCAACTTGAAGAAAATTTGAAAAAAAAAACATATTGCCTATGTGCAAACAAGGCGTGGTGAAATAGCGATAATGCTATTAATATATTAAACTAAATACGTTTTATACTACTAACAAGGAACCTTGAACGGTAACTTTCGAAGTTTGCGAAACACAACGAAATTGATGAATATTTCGCCAATGATGTGTATTAAGTCTTATCGATATAAGAAATGTAGTTATTGACCTAGTGTTATTGGCCTTTCCTTATTATCTGCTAGTTATTTTCTATATATAAATGAAGTTAAACAGAGATTGGAATAATGGATGGTGGATGACCCAGTTATCTTTTTAAAAAGAGCAACCATGGAGATCCTTATCCGTTCTTCTCTAAAGGAACGGCTTTACGAACGGGTGGTTAAATTGTAGCTTAGCATTTTGTAAATAAATTGACAATTTACAAGTACTGTACTTAATGGTTAACATGGATAAATAGATATTTTGATTCTGATTATACTGTTGTATAAAGAAATTGTGGAAAAAGTTGTTAAGAATCTTTAAATGTTTTAAATCACTCGATGGGCTCTGAGACTAGACGTACTTTGGCGAATGATTTTTGTTTGATGCTTATTGATGCAATCTAGTGAGCAGGAAAGAATGTTGAAAGCATTGTGCTGAAGATCGATCGGCCAGCGTCTGCACAGAGTGTACCTCCATTGTCTATGTAAAAAAATATAGTTTCAATAGTTTGGTGGTATTGTTTACTCGACAAAATTGATTACTAGGTATATGAATTAAAAATGATATCGTTAGCAGTTTCTACCTTATGTTTACAGTGGACTTATTCTCAAATCGAAATAATAAAAAAATGCAATGCACTGCAACAGCATAAAGAAACTTGAAGGTTTATAAAACGAAGGTTGCATTGGTATACTTACATGCAGTTAATGCGTTTACTGCACACGCATACCGACGAAAAAAAACTAATCATAATGACCTTGATACCTGTTACAATACATACTAAGTACATAATAAACTAATATCAGTAAATAGAAACAACGAACAAGAATATGTATTTGCAAAAGCCGTACGTAAATTACCAAAAGGAGTTGCAGTAGTGCTTTTAATTAAAATTAAACTTAATGTCAAAAGTCTCAAAATAAAACTTACCAAAGTATCATGTAGTGAAACCCAAGCGATGACTAGTAGATTGCGAACACACTCAAACATTGCACAACAAGTCACTGATGCCGTCCACAATCAACGGAGACTGAAGCCGAACATTTTTCGACTCTCCGAACTTGCGCTTGCGTTTGAACACGACGAGGTATTACTATCCTTCCTGGACAAAGCATTTTTGCGTCTAACACTTGTGGAATCTTTGAAAATTCTATCCAAAACCTGTCTTATGGTCGAATGTTTTCTGTCGAACGGATTTGGAAACATGTCGACTCGTGCGCGCTGGCCGATTTGCCTTTCAAGAATAATGTTGAGTCCGTTGCATAGGCTCCGTTGAGTGGGGGGCGTTTGCAAAACTGCAGAGGTCAGGTTCAAAGCCGCCACCCCGTTATCGGTTTGGTTACTTAAAGATTATGAAAGGTTGTGATGCAGATGCTTCTTGTAGTGTTTAGATGGTTTGGCAACGTATTGCGTCTCGTCTCGTTTAATGACAGAATCTGTTACGAGAATAGTTTGAAAGGTTCTGAATACATTGTTTGTCAATTGTTATTGTTGACCAAATTATTATTTAAGTAGTATAATTAATAGTTTAAGTAGAAGTAATAATTTATTTGCCATTTCCACGTAGCTGTTTTGTCACGAGTAAAATATAGAGAGAGTAGAATTCTCCGAGTTGGACATCTTTCATTTCTCCCTGGCTAGTTTGAAACGTCATTCAAATCATACATCAAAATTTATTAACAAAATCTAGTTATTAAAAAAACGTTCATTAATTAATAACAACATACTAGGTACCACCCGATAAGTAAGTATTTTCGAGACAGTAATTCAAAAAGTAGTATATTGTTTTGTATAAATAGCTACTCTACATAGCTACATTTACCTTTCGTTTATTTCTAGAGAGTATAAGTTTAGTTTCGGCACTCAATCTCTTTTTATCAGTAAGCTAGTTTATTTTTTTAATTTCATTTGCAATGATTGATTGGCGTATTAATTAAATATAGTCCCCACTTCTGAGCAGTCCGCAGTCTTCAAAAATACCTGCGCTGATGTTCTAGCAAATTAATCCCATTAGAGGTCTCGACGTATTGATCTCCACCCATTTAGGTTCAGAGAACTAGCACTCTCTTTTGAAATGTTTACAATATATCCCGGTATATTTTTTGTATATGTATATCAAAAAGTTAATTCGTTTATGATGGCTAGTTAACGTTCCTGAGCTGAACTACAGAAGGAGAACGTTGGAAGTTTTAATCAATTTAAAATGCCGTTACAAAACTTTTTTCTACAGTGCACTAATATTTCTAATAGTAAAACAAATTGTTAGGTACATAGAATAGAATACGATATTGTTCATTTTCTTTAAAAGGATACAATTTAAATGGAGCCCTGTAGCCTGTGATAGCTCTTATGAGCTGTGTTACAGTCTGCAGTATCTTCCCCGAGATCATTTTACAGATTTATGTAAATTTTGACACAAATAATATAAACAATATTGCATAGCACAGCTAGCACATTACATAGCTAGATGAGCAAGCTTGCCGGTCGCTTTTTGGTCAAATACAAGGTTTTATGTTTGCATAACCCAATATTAAGGTGTCAATTGATTCTTTAAACTAACAATCCGTTCAGTTACGTCTACACGATGGTAAATTGATTTTACAAATACTCTACTTTTGGCATAATATTGTAATTCTTCTTCGGCTCTGTTTTAACTTTATAAGGGATTATTAAGTGATGTAGAATTATATGCTTAAGCAAATGTATTTACAAAACGTAGCAGTCGAAGATAATTGGTATTCTATAACAAAAACAGCAAATAAGTATAGCTGAAAACGAGCTTTATCGAATTTTGATCACAATAGTACATATTTAAAGTTTGAATTCTAATCTTATTAAATACAAACGTTTAAAAATAAGTGAAATTGATTTCTTATATTTACGCGAATACTACACATTGAAATAAAACTATTTTTTAAGGATTTTATCGCGTTTATTTATCGCGTAAATAAACGCGATAAAATCCTTAAAAAAATGTTTTATTCATTAAGTGAAACTGTTACTGAAGAAGTGATGTTAAGTTTATAGAACGCTCGGCTTGGTAACGAAAGTCGCAGGTTCAAACCCTAGCTCACACCTTTGGGCTTTCTTGATTACTATGTGCAAATCTTATTTGCAACCATGATTATCACATGCAAAACGGTAAAGGAAAACATCGTGAGGAAACCTGCATGTCTGCGCGAACCCACTCGAAAGACGTGTGAAGTCTACCATTTCGAATCTGGCTAGCGTGATCCCACCTCGCATCGAGAGGAGGCCCGTGCCCAACAGTGGGACTTTACTGAAGGGCTTATTTCTTTTTTTATAACTAAAACATAGGAGCAGTTGTTGTTTGTAAAAATAGATATATTCGTTATCGACATTATTTAGAGAAGGATATCAGAAAAAGGAAACACGCGGTATTTCTTTTCAACATAAATTGGCGGAAACTCAATTGTGCAGCATCGCGATGTGTTGATTGAGATCAAAAACATCTGTGGGCGTTTATACTTCCCTTGGATTCCGCCTTTGATGTAGTTCATGAAACAGTAGCTCGAGCAACATTTTCTTTCGTAGCGTCACAGTAACGTAAGCCTCTTCCATCCTCCTCACACCACAGCTTTTATAAATGAGAATGACAGTGACAGCATGCTGTCTCGATGACGTTACGATTACATTAGGAGTTCCCGCTTATCCTACAGGAGTGCTTGTTATCTCGTTTGACGTAACACACGCATCGACGTGGAAGAGTAAGACAGAAAACAGAACTCAGTGCACAGTAGGTATGACACAGTATGTGTAAAATTATATAATTTAACTATTTACAATTACAGGTAAAGTAAATAGGAAAAAAAATAGTATGACAACAAACTATGTACCAAAAAGACCTTGTCCGCGTGGAATGGTGGCAAGAATGCTGGCTGCATTTCCTCGCTGTATTATCAAGCGAGGAGCGAGCCAGATCTCCTGTCACCTGTGGACACAATCAGCTTAGGTGATATTTTGTGTATAGATCTACATATTTATCAAAGAAACACAGTTTTGGAAAATTAAACAAAATTCTCAACTTCATCGTTCAACTTGCCAAATTGTCCGATTGGCTTTTTCCATTGAGCCGTTCAGGTTCAACGTCCTTCTACCTGTGGCGACGTAGTGGCAAAGACACGATGGAGATTGCTTGACCGTGATATGCTCCAGTTATTTTACTAGTGTCAATAATATAAATTATTTCCGCTTCCAAGCATATGCACATGCCCAAAGGCTAGGCCCAAGTAAAATACCCCCCCATCCCTCAATCAGTAAAGTGATGGATACTTTACTGAATTGAAAGAAACTGAAAATTGAATTTTTTTTATGGAATTCTTGTGAGAAACTGAAAAGCCAAGTTTCGTCACTCTGTTTCAATTACCTACACTCGTGCAGTTTACCGAACCCATAATGGTTAATATTCCACGTATATCACTCACTATAACTCGCAGGAACACTAGTTTTAGAAATTAAATCATAACTGACGCCATGACATTTCAGTTTCGCGCCAAAAAGTCTCTCTAGTACATTGCTTCAGCACAAACAATATTACTGTCCGACAGTTACATAGAATGTAGAGAGAGTTGCCATCAGCTGAAAATATAAGCTAGTAGAGAGGGATGAGAATCTCTTTTGCTTCAACTAACTACAGTTCATATCAATACGGTGTTTTGACTGCGATTTTACTAGTCATCCGACTAATTCACCAACTTGTTGCTTAAAATTATTTTGAATATTTATCCTCGTGGATGTCTCCTAAATGTTAATGGGACTATCACCCTTAATCCGAACCAAGTAACGCCTATACTATGTAAGGTTAAGAACTTGCCTACTTATAATAAATGGCCCAGTAGTAAAATATATTCTAGCTAGAGAAAAATTCTGTGACGTATTGAAACAGCCTACTGTCAAAGAGATGGAAACATTTGTTATGTTTGCAAGTTTCCTGTTTAGTTCTAAGAACATCACAATTTACTGCAAGTTGTATCTAATTAGGTAAATATTAGAGATTATAATTAGTTTCTGTACAGCCTTCCTCTGAGGGATTTTCCCTACAATTACTATTGTAGACGCCCGACATGGTGTCGTATGTTTTGTTGAGCTCCTTTGTTTAGAATACCTGAGATTATTGCCTAACAGCCTCTTATTTATCCCTTTTAATAAGATAATGTTATGTTATTTATAAAATTCCGCTGTTCCATAGAGACGGTATAGCATTTGTGTATTTCCTAATAAAGACGTACATTTTGAAACGGTAACAAAATGAAAAATATTATGTAAAGACTGAGGTAGAGTCTCTTCGTCTCTCTCTTCAAATTTCTTCCAAAGTTTCCTACAAACGTGAGTATATCAATGGAAGATTTTTAAGTTACGTTACGTATAAAAGAAAAAAACTGGCTGTCATTTGTCTATGGCGAGTTTTTGCGCGCACAACATGATCTGCGCTCACCATAAGGAGACTGTAAAAAAGTAAGTTATTTTTAAGTTGTTATTAATATAGAAGGCGTAATAAAAAAAGTTTAAAACAATTTAAGGGGCTAACAAGTAGGTCATAACGATCACGTTTTTGAATAAAATATATTTGTAATGCGAGGGGGATTAGGCGATAGTCCACCACGCTGGCCCAATGCGGATTTGTGTTCACACGTCTTTCGAGAGGTTCTCTCAGACATACAGGTTACCTCGCGATGTTTTCCTTAACCGCCTTCCCCCTCGCATTGAGGGGAGGCTCGTGCCCAGCAATGGGACATTCAAAGGGCTGGTATTATTATATTTGTAAGCTGTGTTTGATTTTTCTCTGTGGAAGCGAGCAAGTACCGTTTCAAGGCGCACTCAGTACAAAGTGTTATTTTTTAAATTTAATTAGTTTTTTTTTCAGGAATGTGACCTTTATAGCTTACTAATGGACTTCTTAAAATATTTGACTCTATTATTGCTTCGCCTTATATATGTGTCAAGTAATTTATTATTATAGCAGATAGAAGATATCTACATTGTTAATATATTTGCGCAGTTCTATGTTTGACAGGTATAAATGGAACGATTTATGTTTTTTTTTTCAATTTAATTAATATTGAATATATTAAGATAATGTAGACACACAAGAAATTATAAAAAGTAATGATATATTAACTAGAATTAGTCGTGTACAAGGCATCGCAAAAACAAGTTTGGATTTATAAAAGATTATTGATGAGTCCATTTGCTATCTACTATATAAAAATAAGTCGGGTTTTCCTTCCTGACGCTATAACTCCAGAACGCACGAACCGATTTCCACGGTTTTGCATTCGTTGGAAAGGTTTCGGGCTCCGTGAGGTTTATAGCAAAGAAAATTCAGGAAAATTTTCAACAGAAAAGCGGGAAAAAATTTCTTCATCTTTTAATCACCAAACGAAATGTTACATAAAACGAAGCCATCTGGTGGCGAAACGGAGTTCGCCGGGTTTGCTAGTATCATATATATTTAAACCTATATTTGTATATTTTTTTCTGAATCCTAAATATACGTTAATTTTACACAAAATGAATCGTTACACCACTTTAACAACTCTGATATTATTTTTATATGTTTAATATTTTTATTTTTATATATTTAATTTTTTTTTATAAAATTATCAAAGTCAAAGCTAATCCAAAAGAATCCTACACGCGAACATTTAACACAAAACCATCGCCTCGACAATCTACATTAAAATGTAACAAATATTTTTGTGATAAGTAACAAATTATTAATAACACCATAATTAATTTGATTAGCACAGTTGGTACACTCTGCTAATTGCGAGCGTCCTGGGTTCGATTTCTAGTAGGGAACTTTGGGCGATGATCATTAAAGTTTGGAAGGATTGCGGATACGGTTACATAACCCTGGTTGCAAAAATAGTTTCAAAGACCGTTATTTACAGACGATTAAGAAAGAATAAGTATATATCTACCTACCCAATATAAGAAATGTTAGCAAGTTAAGC
Source organism: Pheosia tremula (assembly GCA_905333125.1). Taxonomy (NCBI): domain Eukaryota; kingdom Metazoa; phylum Arthropoda; class Insecta; order Lepidoptera; family Notodontidae; genus Pheosia; species Pheosia tremula. Next base: position 2,352,238 of record HG995405.1, on the reverse strand, counting down.
TATGTATTTTTGCATGGATCATAGATTTTTTGCTTGTTTCTCTTGAACACGTGAGTGTTTTGATACGTGTTATATATTTTTTTGTTACAATTAAAATAATAAATCTTTGATGTTTCTACTGTTGGCATAAAAATTGTTAACTCTCAAGATGTGGTTTTGAGCGCTTTGCAGCACTTCACGTGCAAGGGGGAACAATGACATTGGATATTATTTAATAAAAGTACATTAGTCGATCAATCTAGTATTACTTAGTTTAATCCGTGATCGTTGTTAGATTGATCCGTGATTGATGAGCGGATCACAGTAAAGGATATTCCGACAAAGAATCCACCCGCATTAAAAAAAAAGGGAACCATGTTGCCATATTGCGGTGGTAGAAAGCAGGGTCACCCTGCTTTCTGCACCGAGGGCCCTGGGCTAGAATCCCGGTAAAGTAAATCTTTGTGCACATATTATGTGTTGAGATCGACCCCAGTGAATTTTTAAGGTGTCCATAATACAAGCTTGGCTTAGTTTGTGATCGTACAGGTGTGTTCGTATGGCAAAATAAAAATTACTGCATTTCTAATTCATTGGATGTATAACAGCACCCCTCTGCGTACCCCTTCGGAGAAAGCAGTCGTGATGATTTTATTTTTTGTGGAACGTATGTTTACTTTAAATATTGTCATTGAAAATATATTCATGTCTAACAAAAATACAATATATTAAAATGCCTGTCCTATTTATACGACAACATACATTAATATGTGTGGTAATTATTTAGTAGTTCTTAAATTATTTTTAACTACATTTTAATATAGCCCGAACGATGTTTATGGAAAATAAGTAATTCAAATCCGGTTTGTTAATAAGCTGAATCGTTAATTTTTCATCAAACGATTACAAATTAACGCGTTTGTAATTAGTGTACTAGATGTTAGCGGCATTTTCCATACAAAAGACGTCATAGTGTAACAAAGCCTTAATGAGATTATAACGACAATTTAAAAAATTTTTTGTCTTTGCATATAATGAGGGTGTAAATAGGTCGGTTCTGAATTGACTATAAAAAAAAATGGGTATTATTTTTGATACAGAATCCGAAACTATATTTTTTTATTTGTTCGTCCGTTTATTTGTAGGTATGTCTATCTTTTCGCTCATCATAGATAAACTACTCAACGGGTTTTGATCAAACTTCGCATGGCAACTTATGAAGTAATCTGCCACTGATGACAAATATGGTGCAATAATAACTGCCTCAACGTTATGCTCAGAAATACTAGGATTAGTGTTATTATTACAGGGGACCATAATGAACACAGCTATTATTGCCTTGAGCTGTATCGTGTGGGTTGCAAGAGTGCTATAATTATATCAGTTCATAGATAGAGTGGAGAGGCCTGTCTTAGAGATCGTTAATTGGCGAGTACTGACCGCAAGCCCACTTCACCTTGCTCAGTCAGTACAAGACTCTTCCTAATTCGCGCTTTGCCGAGCACTAACGTTTGTCATTTGCCTAGCTATCAGTTCGACCGATATATTAACCCCCCGTGAACATTTGATTGGAACATAACTGAGGCTGCAGCGCTAGCTTGAGGGCTAGCGAAGCTGTGCCCGCAAAGCTAAGCTGTCATCCAAAGACGGGTAATTTATATGAGGTGTAACAGGAATAGTGTAAAATATTTCAACCGGGTCAAAAGTAGATTATAAAGGTAACATTCCCAAACAAATAAATCAAATTATTAGACATTTAATAAATTATACCCTGTACTGAGCGCATGCCCAAACGCTTCTGGTTCGCCTTGTTTACCAAAAAGTCTAACATTTACACAATTATTTTATCCATCAACATGATCTGAACTTAGTGATTTATCTGTTAAAATATTTTACATAACTTTGGTGCACCTTATATTTAACTAGGTAGAAGCCAAAACTCACATATCAAACAAAATACCTTTTCTGAGAAGGCAACAAATAATTAAGTTATATTTAACGTCAACAAATATTGGAAATAGATTGAAAAAGGTTGATTAATATGTCAATCCTTATTAAAACAGAAAAGGTTTGTGACCTCGCTTCGACAGGAGTTGATAATGTTATCAATAGCGTAAACAACCAAGTTAACGGATTCTTGTTAAGAGCTAAAGGAGCTACCTTTAAAACTAATACCGGTAAGGTAAGAACCAGTTGTAATAAAGTATTATTTTCTTCGTTATTCACGTTTAACGGTTACATATGATCTTTAATGGGACAAGTTAGTAATGAGTACTCAAGCTAATGAAATTCCTTCTATTATTCGTGTCTATACCAACCGTGAAGCTGTGTCACTGAGTACTTTTTTAACTTGATTGATTCAAAAATTACCTTTATAAACCAAATTGTAAATGCGTTACAAAGCATGTTTTAGAAAAAAAGTACTATGTAATGCCCTACGTTAGTTATACAAGGCAGAGTGGAAGGCACCAGACCACGTGGAAGGTTGCCCATGCGATGGACCGACCAGATTAAGTCTGCCATTGGTGGCCCCCTGCATAAATACACCAGGATGGCATCCAATAGGGAGAGATGGCGAGACTTCGTGAGGCAAACAACACCAGTCCCAAAACCAAAATATGACGACCACGACCGCTCTGACAAGAGCGTCACGACTTAGAAGAGAAGAGAATGCCCTACGAATAAAGATGTAAATCCATGCCAATTTTGAATGAATTTCGTGGTAAAAGTTAATTGTCAAAATATATATTTCAAAATTATGTATTTTTTATGCTCTTGATATTATGAATTAGCTCTGAAAACAATAGATAGATAGCTCTTTATTGTTCACCAATATTATCCAGGCATTATACTTCAAAGACAATATCACAATGTTTTACACAAAAAAGGGAAAATTTATTTTTAAAATGCGTAGCCAAGTTTTTTTTTTCTTAATGGTGGCATTCCGAACGGGGGTAGAACCTGATTCTAACATCATTTTGTGGTACTAATTTATTACCGGTTTAGGTAGATAATGAATTAAATCTATACTATACTAATATTATAAATGTGAAAGTTTGGATGGATGGATGGATGGATAGATGGATGGATGTTTGTTACTCTTTCACGCCCGAACGGCTGAACGGATCTGGATGAAATTTGGCACAGAGATAGAATATAGTCTGGAATAGCTTATAGGCTACTTTTTATCCCGGTAAAATGTATGGTTCCCGTGGGATAGATGTTTTAATTTTTCACACTTTTTATCCCGGGTAACACCGCCGGGCGCAGCTAGTACTTTATAATTGTGATAGTTACCTATGGGCTATTATATAATGTTACGAATGTAACTAAGTATGGGTTCATATTTTTATAGCCACATGGTTTTTATCAAAGTACATGTTATAATCCAATATCAATTGATTCTAAATCTAATCCTACGCAACCTTCCTTTCAAGATTTTCTCTTTATATTCGATTTATGAATATACATTTAAGTTTGTGGTTATTAGGTAAGATTACCAATCTCAGTTAAGATTTTAAAATCACTGAAGTAATATAAAACTCAGATAATGAAACTTTGATATCTTAAGTTTCCCTAGCGTCTGCTACAAGCACTAACCACCAAATTCGTAGAAGTTTTAGTCTATCTACAATAGCATTACAAGTCAGTTTTCAAAATGAATATTCCTTGTAATAAGGTTGTAAATAGATTGAAGCTTGCTACGAAATTGGGGGTAAATTTATTTGCTTATTTCAAGATTTTCAAATGTAAATTGAGCTTAAATTGTAGACTTAGGAAATGAAATGCCACATTTTAGTATTCATCATTTATTAGCACTTAATTGTTAGACATTAAGTTGATTGTTAATCCGAACAGTCTCCACGTGTAACGCCAGCCTGGACCAGTTTGGGTTCATCACTCTGCCTGTGGGCAAAAGAAACATACATTTAGAAACTTTCTAAATCAAATAACTTATATTGATTTCTTATATTAACGCGAATACTACACATTAAAATAAATGTTATGTTTTTCAGATTTTGTCGCGTCTATTTTATGTTTTTACGTTCTCGAAGTTTCGGTTGCTTTACAGCAACCATGGTCACGGGAGGACTGAGGTGGTTGACGTCCTAGTCTCATAGTTTGTACTGGGGTATCCTCATATTTAGTGGTTACTTGCGGTCCGATCTACGCAGAAAGTGCTCATAGTGTCTTGAGGTCTTGCTAGTTTCAAATAAGTTATATTTACAGTTATTTTCCTGCCGTTATAGGCATCTTTAATGTGAGATTTATATCGACGTAACAAATTAGCTTAGAAAATCTATTTTAAGCTTCTATAGGTTTAAGTAACTTGTTTTAATATAACTGTATATTCTAGTACAGTGGGTGCAGTTGCTTTCTGTGCAGAGGTTCCGGTTTCGAATCGGTAAGGGCAAACTTTGTGCGATGAGTTGCGCAAAAGCATGCGTGAGGACACGGGTCCACCACGTAAGGGGCCCTTGAGAAAAGTTTACTGTTAATTTTAGGCACCCGCTAAGCTCCATACTTGCCAATGTGCAGGTGCCTTACATTACCGATTATTATTATAATAATCGAATAGTATCGATACCTACTAGGTAGTGTCGATTTACCGGTTTTTCAATATTCAAATTCAAATCAAAAAGCAATACATAATGTAAATGAGATGGTAAAATAGCCATTAAGAAACGGGCGATGTTCCATCTAAATTAATACAGCATTTATAAGAGTTGAATTAACTTGACCTTACTGATTGAAGCGTACTTCTTCGAATAGTATACGAGACGTACCTACATAGTTTATTGACGGCAGATTTTTGTATTGAGAATTTCAAGATAGCTGCATAAGTATTTGTTTTATAAGTAAATAAATTTCAGAAGGTGTTTAAGCTGGCCACAAATTCCTTGAAATTAACAATTTAGAAACCAGCCGTACTGGTTTTATATGAATAATAAACGTGAACGCAAATACCAACCTGTTCATTGAGTTGAACTAGCAACATAATTTCACTATCACAACACGGACACTGGAGTTCTTCATCTTTTCTCATTAAACTTGGGTTTGTAGTCCATCGTAGATGATGCCATGGAAGATGTGCTTCCGACACTGCTGGTCTTCGATAAGTGCGTCTTCTTCCTGAAGCTGAGCCTCGTCTCGCCCCTGATGAAGCGGTCAAGGACTTGCCTCAACGAAGAATGCTTTCTTTCAAACGGATTTGTGTACATTTTTATTTTGGAATTAATTGCTTTCTTTTTTTTAATTCAAACGCGTCTGTCCGGTACGAGTGCTGATTGAGTTCTGACATGTTGCACCTCCCACTCCTTTATATAAAGCAACGATCGACTCGTGCGCATGGGTCAGCCGGAGTTCAAGACACACAGACGTCATACACCGCGTTTTGTTTTGATGGCTGGTAATTGGTTATATTATTGTAAAGATATATAGGCGCGTCAGTGACGTGCAACGTTTTTTTCTTGTAAAAGTAGTACTACTTTGCGGTTTGAAATGAATAAACGATTTCTAGAACGTGGATTTATAAATTAGCGTACCTTTTATGTATTGTCGGTCCGCATTCCGTGGGAATTTTTTCAATGACTTTGAATTTTTCCACTGGCTTACATAAGTTATGGAAAAAGTAATGACATGAAAATACCCGCAGTAATGCAGTATACGCTGTGTTTGTTATTTGTCACCGTAAATATGGGTTTTTTGCTGTGTGTTTCTGATCCAGTTTTAGAAAAAAAACTATTCTTATTTTTCGTGACACCGTGATAAAAATCAATAAGTTTGATACACATACGTACACAAAACTATGTGTACTGAGAAAATTATCTAATAGATCAATTGTAGCCATTACATAATGGTGGCACATAAGGAATACAAGTTTGATTATTAGCTAGCAAAATAAGCTGGTGGTGTGACCAAGACGTCAACAACAAAAAGTGAGTCGTAATTAAATGATCTTGCAACAATAACATTTATTTAAATAATCTTAATAGCAGTGATAGCCAAGTTGGTAGAGCGCTTGCCTCGGTAACGAGGATCGCAGGTTCAAACCCCTGCTTACACCTCTGGGATTTTTGGATTTGGATGAATCTCATTTACAACCATGATTATCACTTGCTAACCGGTGAAGGAAAACATCGCGAGGAAACCTGCATGTCTGAGGGAACCCCTCGTAAGACGTGTGAAGTCCGCCAACCCGTACAAGGCCAGCGTGGTGGTCCGGCCTAATCCCCTTTACATTGAGGTGAAGCCCGTGCCCAACAGTGGGATATTAAAGGGGCTGGTATTATTATAAATAATGTTATATTCTTAAAAATAAATGTGTTTTAAATTATCTAAATTATGGATAGGGTAACATTGTACGTAGTTCAGGCACGGGGCAGCATAGATATTAATATCTATGTATGTTAGTAAGTATCGGGAGAGAGAAAGGGGTCGTGACCTGCAGACCTCATGCCTCATTTCGGTTAAGATATCACCGAAACATAATTTCATAATACTGTTATAATTCACGAACTGATTAGCTCAGTTGGTAGTGACCCTACTCTCTGATTGCTGTTATTTTTATATTCATTTTACACTTTCTGTCACTAATATTAAGATTTACAAAGTCTCTGACCCCCATGTCAGAGGTGTTCGCGGGCCGGGTGTGATAGCGCCCGGACTAATAAAAAAAAAAAAAAAAAAAACCCTACTCTCTGAGCGAGGGTCTCGGGTCCAGGGCCCCAAGTCTGCTAACACAATCGATGCATAATCGAACAGCAACCGCATAGTCACTGTCACTTTTGAAAGATATCCCATACTATATTTGTCAAAAGTGACAGTTACTATGCGGTTGCTGTTCGATTATGAATCGATTGTGATAGCAGATTGGGGGCCCTGGTAGAGACAAACTATGTGCGATTAGCACGAATGTTTGTGCCGAAGTCATGGATGTTTAATCTATATATATATAAATCTCGTGTCACAATGTTTGTCCTCAATGGACTCCTAAACCACTTAACCGATTATAATAAAATTCGCACACCATGTGCAGTTCGATCCAACTTGAGAGATAGGATAGTTTAAATCTCAAATTATAGTCGCAATTTTAATTTATTGCTAATTATTTGTCTGTTATTATTTGACAGTCACAATTATCTGTTAACTCCAAATGATTCTAACAGATGTCGATACCTTTCGACTGGGTTGAGTAAGTAATCAATAGATGGCGCTGCTATGGTAAATTTACGAACGTGTCATATAAGCTACATTTTAACAGCATAATTACCACGTGTTGTTGACGCTATAAAATTAATTAAATTTATTTTGTAGTGAACGAAATACCGTATAATTCAATTATTTCCACTTTTTAAATTTTTGGTGTTAGCCACAGCAACGCGTGGCCGGGTCAGCTAGTATCTATATAAGTACTATATACTGGATTCGGCCTCAGTCAATTGTACGGTACCTATAATATAAGCGTTACTTAGTGTGGGGTCGTATACTTGTGTGTTCGTCTGGCGATATTATATTATTATTATACTTTATAATTTGGCGTTTCAATTCAATTATGAGGTAGATTTATATACTTAAGAGCTTTACTTTCAAGTTTTATACCCATACCGGTATTTGCCCTGCTTTGCCCGCACAACCATTGATTTTAGTCAGTTGCCCTAGCTCTCAAATACTCTCAATGGTTCTAGCGTGATAATATTCATTTAGAATCATAAGCTATAGCTTATGACTTATTATTGGGATTGTTACTATCGGATATATCCATTATTGAGTATTTAGGCATCTACCTTATTTAGAAAATCTCGTCATCAGTTAGTAGATATTTTGTCAACGTCGATTTACGCTTAATCTGTGAACTAGGCCTAAAATGCCCCCTTACCCTATTAGTAAAGTGAAGGATGCTTTACTAACGAATGACAGGACTTCTTGGCACATCTTGAATAGTCAAGTTTTACCATTTTATTTTTAATTCGTGCTCCTTTAATATTCTACTTAAATAGGACATTATTATTTTCAAAGAAACACTTTTTTTATTGAAGACAAAAGATAATATTTCTTTCAGAAACTTGTATGTATTCATTACTTCAAAAGACATTTAATAACTTTATTTTTTCTTAATAATTATTAAAGAGGCGTTATTGTCTTCACTTTCAGTTTCACGATTATTCACGAACGTCTATGAAGATTGTAGACATAATATACTTTAAGTTGTATGGTATTAAGCTGTTCAAAGAAAAAAAATCTCAGTTACAGGCAATAAATTGAATTATATATTTTTTTCCAAGAATTAAGTCTAAGTATAGTACTCGTAGATACTAATACTGATATGAAATCTTTGTGTTATTGATATATTTAGGATCTAGCTTTTGGCCAGGTAGGCTTTTATGCATATACGATTATCTATACTATTATTATAAATGTGGAAGTTTGGATGGATGGATAGATGGATGGATGTTTGTTACTCTTTCACGCCCGAACGGCTGAACGGATCTGGATGAAATTTGGCACAGAGATAGATTATAGTCTGGAATAGCACATAGGCTACTTTTATCCCGGTAAAATGTATGGTTCCCGTGGGATAGCTGTTTTAATTTTTCATACTTTTTATCGCGGGTAACACCGCCGGGTGCAGCTAGTAGATTATATATGTAAACTTCTAATAAACATAAACTTCTGAATGAGTTTGACATTCACAAATTTTACAACATTTCAAGTATTATTTTATTGAATTGGTGTCCTAATGACGTCTGAATAACAAAAATAATATTGTTTTGTTAATGTTATAAAAATAACAACACGGTGCACCCGGCTAAAGCGAGTATTGACCGATACACACGAGCATCATTAATTAATATCGAAGATGTGCTGTAAACCAAGGTCAGAGCCAGGAATTTACTGCGAGGTGGAGGTTCGAGCTCTGCACCAGAGACATTAGTGAGTATCTTTGTATAAAACAGTGGGTGCTCTGAGGCATACGGGGGGGGGGGGGGTTAGCACTATCATCCCTCGCCTATGGCTTTGCTGTAAACACTGTTTTTTTATTGCAAGGTCGTCAAAGTTTCAATGGTAACAACGTAGAAAAGCTAAGATCGTCAATAAATCTATGTACGTAACTACAAGCCTGGCTGCAGTGCTGCCACCTGAACAAATTATTGTTCGACTATAGAGGAACTTAATTCTAGCCCATACAAATAATCTATTTGAACGTACTTGCATTCTCTACAGTCTTCAATTGGTCAGTTATTCTAAACTGCATGCGCCTTCCTAATCTCATTAAACCCCAAAATCTACCTGACACAAAATCATTCGCACAGACAATAGGTACGTCATTAACTAACATTTCCTAATGAACAATTAAAATTCAAATTAATGGGACAGACGTGCGCATTGTTGGATAACGAAATTGTGAATCACTTTTAGGGATTTCATGCAGGGCCCTCGACGTTTATTTCAAAATCAGAATCAGATTTTTTTTATTCATGTAAACCATTAAGTACAACAGTTATGAATCATCAAATATGTTACAAAATGCTAAGCTACAACTTTACCACCCGTTCGTAATGCCGTTCCTATGTAGAAGAACGGGCAAGAAACTACATGGTTGCTCTTTTTTAAAAAGATCTTTTACATTCTTGAGCAGTACATTGTTATATGGAACGACTAGGCAGACTTAAGCAGCTGGTAGAAAGTACTATCTCTAAAATTTGCTGTCCTAAAATGAATTATACTTTCCGTTTAATTGTACAACTTTTGCGGTGAATAAAGTCGGTTTTACTCTGGCCGAGGAGCTAAGCGTCTATACAAAAAATATTGTTTATGACGCCAACGGTCAGACGTTAGTTCTAACGCTAACTCTTGTTTGTTGTTATGATTGAAACAAAAAAGGCGGATCTCTGGCTGATCGCTTGCGTACGAATGCGTTATTTATCGGTAATTAAATTTAAATTTGGAAAATAACCACAGATTGTGTTCTTTGAGAATCTACCCACTGGGTTGAGTGAAAAGACCGCCCACATTATCTGAGATCATCTGAGTGAAAGCCCACGATATTTTTTTAATTAGTTGCTCACGCTATCTCTTTTTTATCTATTTATTTCTTAGTGAACCGACAGACGATGTCATGTATTTATTCTGAACTACTTTTTTAATTTTTTTTCTATCGCTAATAGACTTATTAGGCTTATTACGAACATTTTATATAGGTACCTAGATTAATTCAAGATACCGTGACGTCATATATTTTTTATTTAGAAAAAAAATGTGTTTCTTTGAAATATAATGTGTAATTTTGGTGGAATATTAACCACTATGTGTGCACGTGTGTAGAAAAATAAAACTAAATAGTAAAACATGAATTTTCCAGTTCTCCCAAGAAGTCCGGTATTGTCAGCAAAAAATCACCAGATTTACTGATTTATTAGGTCTAGTCTACGGATTACGCCTGCATAAAAGTTCCCAAATTTGACATTTAAAAAAAATATTCAACTTGTCGTTGGCAACATACCTACTCAAAGGCGGGTGAGGCCATCGGCTAAAAGAAAAACAACTAAGTAGTCTTGTATATTTAGCTAGCAGTCTATGTGGATATTTCAGCAATGTTTACCGGGTTTTATCTTTGACCTGAGTCATGTTCAATAGAAACCAAACCGGTCTGAATGTATCCTAAATTACGGGTTTTATAAAACGATAGATACATAATAGCTATAAAAAAGTTATCAGACGTCGTTGAAACCGTCGGCTTTTTAGGGTATGTAGAGTTGCCACAACTTTATTTTTATCCGACTTCAAAAAGGAGGAGGTTCTCAATTCGGTTGTATTTTTTTTATTTTTAAATTTTGGCTTGTTTTGACGAATTGAGACTGCTGGTGCGGTCGGTACTAAACAGTAGCATATTATTATACCAAGCACAACTTGACCTCCCTTATGTATGTGATGGTATAAACCCTTTCCCAAAGTGGGCGATGACGCCCCCTTGTGAGCGCTGCAGGCCTAAAGGGGCGGTAAGGGACCCAGAGAAAAATGGGGGCGTTGTGTAGAGGCTTACAATAATAAATTTAATTTGGAGTTATAGTGGTTTTTAAGCAGGTGAAAAAATGGGGGCGCTCAAAAATAATTCATTCTCAAAAAGGGCAGCAGACAAACTAAGTTTGGGAACCCCTGGTATAAACAAACAATCGAACATGGTACGGGCCGAACCACGGATATGGTTCGCGCCCTACCATCAGACTAATCTCTAGACCAGGGATTCCTAAACTATTTTGGACAAGAGACCCCTTTTCCAAAATGAACTGATACCTCAGATCCCCAAACAAATTAAATTAAAATTATATCTCTAGTTATTTTTCCTATTGATACCAAAAAATTACAAAATGATAATTTCATCTTGTATAAACTTGCTTGTTGTTGATCGTTTTAAAAAGACCTGTTACATTTTTGAGCAGTACATCATTATGGGTATGTGAGAACAGTGTAGGAACGGCTAGGCAGACTTTAGCAGCTGGTAAAAAAATACTAACTCTAAATATATCATTACAAGTTAATGACTACTTGGTTTTCACATTTACCAATTACTTTAGTAAATGAAAATAGAAGAAAGAGGATAAAAACAAAATCTAAATAGTCTGCCCGAACAAGGTCATTTATATTCCTAAAGAGCCGGATATGCATCTAGCCAAGCATTTTTATCTTTAAGATAAGCATCGAGTGTGTAGCTTGCCAGTGATAAAAACATCATAGACTCTAAGTCAACTTTGCAACGGAAAGTTTTCGTCTTTTGTCTACTTTACCAAAATTGATGCCTTAAACAAACAATTGAATGAAGTGCTAAATATCCATTATAGGTTCGTAAATAAATCAAATCAATATGATCAGGTCTATTTTTGTCTGTATCAAATGACATGTCGCCAATAACGGATTTTGCACCAGCGTGTTGGGCTTACGAATCAAAGAATCCGTCCAATGATGTCACCGAAAATCTATACATATAATAAAAAAGTAACTGATCGCTGTCTGTATGTACTGACAATAATAGTTTTTCTCATATATGTACCATGTGGGACATTATGAGAAAAACTTTTATTGGGGGCCTTTATCAACGCAATGGAATCCAAAGAAATGATTGTTATAAGTTTTGTCAGTTTGTCTGTGCGTTTGTGCGCGCGGTTTCGACTTAAAATGTAGGGTTTGTTTTATTACAATCAGTTCATAAATAAAAAAAGTAATATCAATTTAACGACGCGGACTAATTCGCGGGCTAGCTAGTATTAGGTATGATCGTTCGATATTTGCATGTGTCTAATTTAAAATGAAGGTTAAATGTAAAGAGAGTTTTTTTTTATATCGTGCTTAGAAGCTATGTTGACATTATATAATATCTTATGGTAGGTATACTCATAGATGATATAATAGCCGTGTTAGGTATGCGTGACTCATTTATTTACTAAACGTTTATTTTAAGCGGAATAAAAAAAAACTTGCCATATTGGTTTTCCCACAACAGGTATTATTTAAAAAAAACATAAAAATAATTCAGTACGTTTGAAGAATTTAAGTGTTAATTATTTGTATATTTTAAAACTAGTTTATTAGGTAAAGTCCCGCGATCATGTGAAGACGTGAAAGTCAATATTTTTAATAATACTATTTAGGTTAACAGATAATATAATAAAATACCGGAATTGTTGGACTGACTCTTTACAGGAGTAGTATTTAGTTTTGTTGTTTTTTGTTTAAAAAAAATCTGTGTCGCCAGTTTTAAATGTAATATGTACATACAATTAAGTAAGAATGTTATGTAATATATGTATATTTTAATTGAAAACTATATCAAAGCACTTTATAATCTGTTTTTTTATCTATGTAGGTACATGTCTACTATAGTAAGTTTATTATGTTGGACCTCAAACACCTCAGTATATTAATAGAACATGGTTAGGTATGTCGTTGTACAAATATATAAAGTATATCAAAAATAGTGTAAAATATTTTAAAAGGGCTAACTTTAGGTTATAAGGATAACATTCCCAAAGAAATAAATCAATTTATTAGATATTAAAAAGTGACAGCCTGTACTGAGCGCACGTCCAATAGCTACTGGTTCGCCATGTTTAAAAAAAAACAAACATAATTTACACAATTATTTTATAATAATAATTCTAGCCCTTTTTTATGTCCCACTGCTGGGCACGGGCCTCCCCTCAATGCGAGGGGGGGTTTAGGCGATAGTCCACCACGCTGGCTCAGTGCGGGTTGGCAGACTCCACACATCTTTCGAGAAGTTCTCTCAGACATGCAGGTTTCCTCAGGATGTTTTCCTTCACCGTTTAGCAAGTGATAAACTTGGTTGGAAATGAGATTCGCACATGAAAATCCCAGAGGTGCGAGCCGTGGTTTGAACCTGCAATCCTCGTTACCGAGGCAAGCGTTCTACCAACATGGCTATCACTGCTTCTTTATTTTATAGATCAACGTGATCCATATAAGTAACTGATTCATCGGTTAAATTATTTTACACTATCTTTGTTATTACGAAACGAAACAAATTTTATCAATTGTTTATATGAGGTATTCCTCATATAAGCAATTGACAACATTTTTTTCGTGGTTTAAGTAATTGTCAACATTGTTACATGATTAGAGTCACGTCTACAGTTGTTATTGACCTAATAAATAATTAGCCACGCTCTGAATATTACGTTATTGTCCTGTAGGTGAAGGAAAACATCGTAAGGAAACCTGCATGTCTGAGAGAACCCCTTAAAACATATGTAAAGTCCGCCAACCCGCACTGGGCCAGTGTGGTGGACTATGGCCTAATCCCCTCGCATCGAGGGTAGGCCCGTGCCCAACAGTGGGTCATTAAAAAGGGCTGGTGTAAGGTATAAATCTTGTAGGTGTTTTCAAGTAAGATACTCAAATATGCGATATAAGATTATTAAGTTAAACTTACTAGTCTAGAATAAAATTATTTATTTATTTTTTACAATGCCCCTGGTGTGCTAACACAATAGACTAGCAATGGCATTGAGATTGTCACTTTTGACAGTTAAAACCTGGTTTCGCATCCTTTGATCCAGTGAAATTGTCTAATTCGAGTGTATCTAAGTAAAATGGTCTTAAACACAATAATAAATGTTTATAATTAATACAAAACAATTTCATTGCATTATGAGAATCGGATCGGAAGGTGTGTAGCTTGCTTCGCTATGGGATACCTGTTAAAATTGACAATCATTGCGGAGTTGCTACACATCACATAATTTCTAATGTTACTTCAACAGATCATTGTGTTATTGTAAATACGTGGGAACCCTATCGTGAAAGTCCTTATTAACAGGTCGCCTTTTGTCTCGTGACGTCATTTGGTCTAAAAAAGAGTTGATTAAAATATGCATGAGAACTTTAAGGCTTAAATCTTGTTTAAAGCCACCGTCATGTGTCTAGAAAAATGTAAACTCATATAAAACAGAGGTGGTTGCGTCTAACACCACTCTAACCAAGACATTGCTTTCACCAGTGACGTGTTTAATTTGATACATTCTTGAAAGAGATAGATGTCTTTTGCACCTCATGCGAAATTTATGCATAGGTACCTCTTTTTTTTAAAGTTTCATCCATTGAATTTCTTCTTGGCTCTTCTCAATGGAACCAACTTTCCGAATCGGTTGTAGATTCTGACTCTACAACGTTGGTTCCATTGAGAGGAGCCGAGAAGAAACTCAATGGATGACACTTTATAAGCAAGTACGTAAATGAAACATTTTTGATCTCGATGTTTTTATTTATCTTTTGGTAGGGTTAAATTATTTATTAATCACTGATATATCAAATAGTCAGGTCTCAGAGGGGAACGACAATCTCTTTTTCCTAGCCTTCATTCCCAATTCCCTTCGTATTGTAGTCGATTTTCATTGTACCCTGATCTGGTTGATTACCTATAGTAACGTAAAGCGATTGCCATCTGCCTTCCAAGGCACATTAAGTGGGTCTACGGGTTACTTCCCTTAAGTAGCCGCTAGTCCCACTTGTTAGGACCGACCGACCCCATTTTTCAGGACTTTTTAGGCGTGTGACTGGCCGTAAAGACTGTTAAATTTGTTACTATGACAACCAGGAACGCCAGCTTAATATACCATCTAAAGCACAGAGAAGTTCAGTTGTTATAACTCAGTAACATAACCAAGGCCGGACTGAGGCATGCGAAAACTGTGCCGCAACATATATCTTATTATCTACTTACTCTCTATTCTTATCTATTCGTAGTGGCTGTTCTCTGCGCCTGTGATCTAAATATGTTATCAATTTCATAACACTTACAAAAATAACTTTAATTTTGTAACGTTAGCAGCGAAAGGCCACTATTATCAATAACCTCAGCTCAGTATAGAAATCATATACAATTATTAGTATCTACTGAATGTGTACTCAATGTTTACGATCAGAGATATATGATCAGAGATATATGATTTTGCTAGTAGGTATGCTAATAGGTATATAAGATGTAACAATAATAGTGTAAAATATTTTGACCGAGCCCACTGAAGTTATGAAGATATTATATGATAATTATATGAAACATTTAAAAAAATCACCTGTAGAGCTAGCTAGCTGAGCGCATGGTCAAACACTACTAATTTGCCTCGTTAAAAAAAAGTTACATAATTTACACTTTTTTTGTTATACATATACTTTTATCTTTCTAGTAGCTAAGTAGTTCTGGTAAAAACTAAATCAACATAATAGACTTATTGCTAATTGTTACAATTATTATCGAAATATTCTTATTCTAATCATACGAAGCCACAAGACGAATTTAGTTTAGGTATTATGTGGGCCGATCCCGGCGGCACTGCAAAGACGGGCCGACCCGTGACGGGAGTGGAGCGAGCCCCGAACATCCCGTCTGGTTACAAAGATCAGTTTAATATACTGGTCCCTCAGTGAGGGAACTTTCAGATATTAAGCTGAAAAGAACAGATACTACACTTTGATCTTAGCCAAAAGGCCGAGAAGCGATAACTGCACTTAAAAACGGAAGGGTAGTAACAATACCGCGTCGAATCTTAACACCGCCGTGCAGGATTGAATATATGTTAGCCTTAAGTAGTAAATAAATCTCATATTTACACCAAACACATAATTAGATGTTTATACTAATCTAGTAAGTAAAACACGTGCTAGTTAGTAATTATGTTATTAATAGGTATACCTATCGGGAAACGTGAGGGAATAACTGAAACCGACATGCAGTTATATGTTACTAAGATTTTAATAAACATTTCAATTATAAACTCTAAAGCATGAGTTTTAAATTGCAAATCCCTTTGATTGTAGTATTTTGTAGGGTATATTATTGCATAAAATGGTTTTGTTGATAATATTATATTGGATTTTACGTGTTAGAGATAATAGTACCTACCCTCATCCATTTGTTAGTGGTTGCCTATTTTTCTCATTCGACTTAGTATATAAGGAATATTCACATTATTCAATTTGCAGTTTTCATTTACTACTGTTATTCTGAATAACTCAATGTACTTAACTATTATAATTAGTAACTTATAAACGCGATAGAATCCGTAAAATTAGTTTTATTTAAACTTATAAACAATGAAGCGGATTTTAGTTTTACTATTTATAAATATAATAACCGCTGACGTCGCCAGTAAGTATATCAATTTAAGTTATATATATTTTATTAATTTAATTAACACTGTACAATAAATAATGTTTAATTCAAGCCCCGTTCGGTAAATAAATTAGAGTGACTAACCTAGCGGTCTTTGACTCCATTAAGTATCAATAATCTTTGAAAACGAATAAACAGACATTAATTTTGACTTTTTAAATGTTTGTTTGTGTCGGTGGTAATTTTTTTAAGCTTAGTATCCCTTAATTAATGTGAGTATATCCTACATCTCCTAGATATTATTAAACGAGTCCTATTTGTGAAAGCTCCACTATAAAAGCCATCATGAGGCCTATTCAATAAATAAATAAACATCGCCAAACGAACACACCAACTATGCGGTCCCATCTACTAAGCAACGCTTGTATTATGTGTATCGTACAATACATTTTTTTTTTTAATATTCAACGTCCAAGACTTGGGTACAAACATTCCTGCTCATCACTCAAAGTTATTCCCAACAGGATTCGAACCCGGGACCCTCGGCACAGAAAGCAGGGTCAGTACCAACTGCGCTAATCAGACATACCTATATCATGAAAAATAAAATATTATATTATTAAGAATATGTATAGAAAAAATATATATTTTCCAATTTCCTTAGAGTACATCGCTCAAAGTTAATGTCCTTTGTTTTTCTTTCAAAGAGCCAATGATACTTTTACATATATTATTTTCGATATAAACATTTTTTATTGTAAACCTCAAATACACTAATGAAGGCAACATGATTTTCTCTTTACTATACATTTGTAAAGAAATATATGTTTTATTCGATTATTGACCGGGGTTCGTTATTGTACCTGTATTTTTTTTTATATAGCAAATTCAATGTGACCTGAGTTTATGTCAGTGTTTAAAACATTGACATAAACCGAGGATTAGTGACCGTGAACGCAACTTATAATGAAAAAAGATGTCCCTGATAAACATTCAATTAATTTATATACATAGTATGATTTATAGGTCATCTTTAACGAGAATGCATTGGGGGTCCATTACCAGTGGCACTACCTGTTTGATTATGCATCGTCAAGCTCAATCAGAATTTATTATGTGACCTGAAAACAAGTGAAAATCGTCATAAAGTCTGTGATTGACATGTATGTTATTTAATTGACCGCGTAGTCTCGCCAGACTCGCGTGGACGCGGAAGCCTTCAGATGTAAATGCTCAGGCAGTCCGCTGTCCGAGCGTTTGCCAGACAAAGCGTGCTCGTAAAGGTGTAGTTAGATCCCTTAGTCAACATCAAATCACTTCATATATACCTAGTAGGTCAACTCTTTTTTTTAACGTGAGGATATCCTCGTGGATACCGCACCGCCACGGGGGTCACGGTGTGGTTATGCCGGACTCTTACCGGCTAAAACCCCACCGTCCGCCTTCACCGCCTTTCAGTGAGGCGCCACAGGATCGCACATGGCATACTACTGTGGCGCCCCACCAAGCCCAGTAGGGCACCTAAATTGTCATATCACATGTTGTGAACGCGACATCAGCATGAATTTTTAACGAATTTGACAATCGATCGAATGTTTTCATATATTTACCATAGATAAAATAAAAATATATATTTTTTTTATATCCCATTTTTGGCACGGGCTTCCTCTCAATGGGAAGGGAAATAAGGCCATAGAATGCCACGCTGCCCAGTGTGCGTGTCGGACATCATACGTCTTTGAGGGGTCCGCTCAGACATGCAGGGCTCCTCACGATGTTTTCCTTCACACGTAAATAAACACCCACATACATTAAGTAAAATAATCTATGGTTGTACGTGTGAAATTTACGGAGAGTCGATGATACGACCGGCATTCGATACTTTTAACACTCCTAGCTCCCACACTCCTACTAAGCCACTATTACCGGACCCCAAGTCTGCTAACACAATCGATTCATAATCGAACAGCAACCGCATATCTGACAAAAGTGACAGTTACTATGCGGTTGGACTTGGGGCCCTGGGCTGATGAAATCATTATAATCACGTCGATATATTTAAATCACCAGTTGAGGATTGCGGCGTAGTACCAATAACAGTATGGGGTGGTTCACCACTAAAACGGATCAAAGTTCTACCTGGGCCTGTGAACATAGCCGTGGTACAGCACACAGTGACTCCGGAGTGCGCAAGCGACGATGATTGCGAGAGGCTGGTTGACGGCATTAGGACCTACCACATACGCCGCCTTGGCTTCGATGATATTGGACAATCGTGAGTATGATTTTACTATTGGATATACTTCTGTGTGAGACAGAGATATAGATAGAAGGGAGTGAGATGTAAGTATTGATTTCTTATATTTACGCGAATACTACACATTGAAATAAAACTAATCTTACAGATTTTATCGCAACGCATTTAAAGCAAACATGGTCACGGGTGGACCAAGTGTTTGACGTCCTAGTGTCAAAGTTTAAACTGGGGTACCCTCATATTTTGTTGTTGTTTGCGGTTGCTGTAAAGCAGCCGAAACGTCGGGAACGTAACTTACATATAATAAACGCGATAAAATGCGTTAGACTAGTTTTATTTCAATGAGATATAGGTCGTTTTTTGTAACGACTTGCTCGTGAATGTAAATATTATATCACTTTTTCATATCCGTCTGTTTGCTTAGATAACAATTCCTTTATTAAGATATAACCTTATAGTTATGTCTGCGTACTTATGTATTTATGAAGAATGATTTGGCTAATTGCGAGGCAATTATATAATAATAATATAGGTTCTATTTTCTGAGTATTTTGTGTAGCAATTGAACCGTGTGCATATGTTACATTTTAAATCTTCGAGTGACAAATCGTAAATTGTTCACACATGCGCATATACATATGCAGTACTACACAAAAATGTATACTTAACATGTAAAATTTTTGATGATTCACAAGTACCTACTGTGATCGTTTGCGTGAATAAAATATATTCTTATTTTTATTTCAATAAATTATATACAATAGATATATGTACATGAAAAACAAAAAACTAAAAAATACTTATTACTAGGACATTGAAAAAATAAAATAAAAATAAAATTATATACACAAAAATGCCTCCACATCGTCGTCGATGCCAAAAGTGCCCAGCAGGCTGGCCGCGTTTCCGTTTCTTATTCAGAATGAATGTTTCAAAAGTAATTAATGCTAATTAATAAAGTTGCTAAGCGCTTTCAATGGAAAGCGTTCTCTGATAAATTTCTTTTGGGAAATCCCCGTCGGTTAGTATAGCATGTGGCGGGCTGGTAGTCGAACATACAACTTTTCAATTCTTTAAAAGCCGTCTACTAGGTTATCCGGTTAAAAAATAACTGTAATTGACGTCAATAGCGAGTTTGACGTGGTCAATAACATTGGCAATGATTACGTACGCACAATAATGACTTTTAGTGTCACTAAAAGTTATTTAATTCACACGGATATGGTCCGAAACAGAATTGTATCTTTCACAAATGAATCTGAAAGGTCATTGTCGTCTCGAAAATGGTTATATGGAGTTATTCAGAAAGGCTATACTAAGCCTTAAACCTGATCTTCTTTAGCTCATTTGTATCATAATTATGCGAAGTCAGAATTGGGATATGTCAAATTAAAAAAGAAAATAACATCAAAATTGTCATTTTGTTGGGAGCAAAATCTATTTTTAAATACGGAAATACTGCCTTCATATGATGATAAAAATAATAGAATAAGAATAATACATTCAACAGTGTAGCCAGAACTAAGCAAATGTTTGTATTCAAGGAACTGGAGTTTAAAATTAAATAGAAATTAGAAAATAAGGAAAAACAAAACGAACTTCGCTTAGGCACCAGTTAGAATATTCGTCCGTTCCCTGTTCGAGTTTGCCATCACTATAAACGGTGATTACCTGCTTAATCAATAAAGCTCCCGTCCGCTTCCATTAATTGATTTCCCCGAAGGCGTATTATAAACTGAATTAATCGTTCGAATAATTCCAGGTTTCTGATTGGTGGGAATGGAAAAGTGTACGAGGGTGCTGGCTGGCAACATGTTGGGGCACACACAAGAGCGTACAATAAAAGGGCTGTTGGGATTTCATTCATTGGTGATTTTAATGGTGAGTCACTGTTCTAGAATTAATAATACTCCGTGATAGGCATTAAGAGAAGTACCTACAGTACAAGGCAATAATAATGGTAATCTGGCAAGATAGTCAAATACACTTCAATGGGTGTAAGGAGCATGGTAACGAAAACTTTGGGTAAAGGTTACACTTAAAGCCTAATAAAATTGTAGAAAATATTTAAATCGAAAATTATTGGTTACTGATGTTGTAGTTTTTGAGCGCGCAATGTATCGTTAA
Organism: Pheosia tremula; assembly: GCA_905333125.1. NCBI lineage: Eukaryota > Metazoa > Arthropoda > Insecta > Lepidoptera > Notodontidae > Pheosia > Pheosia tremula. The sequence goes on along the minus strand of HG995405.1, from coordinate 2,331,248 downwards.
ACACGCGACCACAACACAACGCTCCGCGCGATACCTGACTCGTGCGAGTGATGAGCGCGCTCGAGCGTATTGGGTTTTAATTTACATTGCAATGTTAGGTCCAAACTAGTAAACATAGCTTTCTAATTTAAAATAACGTTACATAACATAAAATATGTCTTTTACATTTATTATGATTTCAGATTAAAATAAAATAAAAAAATACTGAAAAAAAGCGTATATTCATGAAAAAGTCGGCGGAAAATTCCAAATCTGGGGTGTCCAGTATCATGAGCAGAATCCATGGTATCAGTTTTCGTTACCAAGTCACTTACACCCTGTATATGAGGTGTAACAAAAATTGTGTAAAATATTTAAACAAGGCTAACAGTAGGTTATAAAGATAACATACCAAAAGAAATAAATCAAATTATAAGATATTAAAAATATGACACCCTGTATTGAGCGCATGGCCAAACGATACTGGGTCGCCTTGATAAAAAAAATCAAACATATTTTACACATCTATTTTATACATCAACGTGATCCACTTATTGATCGTCGCTTAAAAGATTTTACACAATTTTTATTATACTATTTTACTTAGTAAGTAATTTTTTTAAAGCAGTGTTTTTTATATTTTAGAAAAACAAGTATTTGACAATATTACAACGTATATTCTTAAAACGTACAAAATTTGTTTATCCTTTAATACAAGTAATGAAATATAGAATTGTATTGATACTTGAAGTGCGTAAGTATAATTTAATCTCATCGACTCGAGTGTGAAGGAAGTTCACGACATTAATTTCTTGACCTCCGTGAACTGCGATTGCAATGATCACTGCATATTTTTGTGACATAGCCGTGGCAAAGACCGCAAATACCGCCGTTGAAGGTTGCGGTGAAGTCAGGGTAAATGTTTTTAACCAACAAATGGTTTTTCTAAAGCTTTCACCCGTTGCTTTAAATTCTTTTGTGGCCAACACACATTAAAAATTAACCTTTTTTTATTTTTTGGTGCGGGCCTCCCCAAAATGCGCGGGGGATTGATTAGTTAAACTGGTTAATTCTTTCAGACATGTAGGTTTACAAGTACTCATGATGTTTTTTCTTTCATCGTTTATCTACGGACATGTAGTATTTTAGTTGTGCAAGCTAGGGATTGAAACTACAACCTTAGTTTCCATGGATGGGATGGCTAACAAATAACGTCTAACATTATCTCGTTTTAGCGAAACTGCCTTCTCCGCTTGCGTTGGAAGCATTGCGTAATCTTCTTGCATGCGGAGTCCAGAAGAAGTACCTAACAGAAGGCTACCATCTGGTGGCGCACAGCCAGCTCTCTCAAACCCAAAGCCCAGGTCACATGCTGCAGAACCACGTAGAGTTGTGGCCTCATTGGCTGGACCATGCTAAGGAAATGTTGGACTAAATATTAATCTTATTTTAGGTACTGATATGATACATTGCGTAGTAACAGGAAAGAAATAAATTGTGTAAACAAATAATAAGCGCATTTTGTAAAACCGCAAAAGGTTATACCGCAAATCTTTTAGGCGATTAATATTAGGTCGTTTTATTTAAAATGTTTAATTTATTGGCCACAAAATTATGAAGCTTTTTTATCATATAAACTCTATTTCTTAAAATATTGTCATTACTGTAAGCCTTTTTTCTAAGGTATTGTAATGATACTTACTAGTCTAGTTTGGAGCTCACAAATACTTTGTTGATGTAAATATTAATTGAAATAAATATTCTATTCTATTCTATTCTATTCTACCCACATTCACATTATTTCGTCATTAGGGTTGCCAGGTAATGTAGTTACGATTGAGGAGCAGAGTTTGTCTGAAAATCCGCGCAGTAGGAAGCTTCGTTTTTCCCAATTCATGCTGAGCCAAACCCCATTCGGCCCAGATCACATTGAGGTCAACATCACGATACCATTTCTTCTGTCCCTACTTATTCCTGTCTTACCAATGTTTATACCTTTTTCTGTTGTATGTGTGTCCATTAAATGTTTCATCAAATAAAACTTATTTTACAGATTTAATCGCGTTTATTTTATGTTTTTACGTTCCCGACGTTTCGGCTGCTTTACAGCAATCATGGTCACGGGAGGACTGAGGTGTTTGACATCCTAGTGTCATAGTTTGAGCTGAGGTACCCTCAAATTTGTGGCATATAATTTTATTATTTAACAGAGTAAGTAGAACACTTACTTTTATTTTATTTTAACTCAATAAGTATTGAATTGACACATTATATTTTATACTCCATACAAGGACGTATAATATCTAATTATAAGTTACTGGCTTCTACCCGCGGTACAAGGAACACAGCTTATAGGACTCAGGAATAATATACCTTTCTATTTGTGAAAAAAAAATCGGAATCGTATCAGCTGTTCCGGAGATTACCCTCTACATTCAAAATCACAAACATTACCTCTCTAAAATACAGAGCTAAGTAATTATATACCTACTGGGTTCGCCTCCAGTTCGTTGTACAGTACGTAAGGCAGTTCACTTAAATTCTTGGTGAGTCCATTACGTCTTGAACGAGAACAGAACACCTAACGGATTCTGATATTAACCTTAACCAAAGTTTTTTTAAACTGACTTTTTTAAGTGTTTTTTTTTGTGGCCGTCTTATTGGACTTTGGTCCCCGGATTATGGCGACCGGTTCTCTGACGTCACATTTCCAATCGTGCTGATATATGTATCATAAATGTTACTATATTATTATTTTAATTAATATTGTCTGCGGTTATATAGTGTTCAACATAAAAAAAAAACATGTTTTAATAAACACTTAGTTTTTTATGATTGATTAACTGAAACGTTGTCTATATTTCATTGGAATAAGGTCCATTTTTATTTTCTCAACGTGCATAAAGGAGATCACGTTTTAGCAGTAGCTCACGTGTCTCAGCACGCCTCTGGGCCTAATACCATATTTTATGAACCTACTTTCAAGATATTGGTGTCATTTTTTTGCAGATGAACCAGTTAGGGCCAGTCAATAGACTGTTGGTATGTATAGGTACGTAGTACACTGTACCTGAAATATTTTTTTTAAAAAGCGGTACCTGCGTTTTCTGAGTCATCGGCAGTCCGAACGTATCCATTTTAATGGTAAAACATATTCGATTATTATACGTTTATAACAGTTTTCTTACTAAAATATGTGATTGATATAATGTTATGCTGTTTTAAATGCTGAACGGATCTGGATGAAATTTGGCACAGAGATAGATTATAGTCTGGAATAGCACATAGGCTTTTAGACTAGACTTTTTATCCCGGTAAAATGTATGGTTCCCGTGGGATAGATGCTTTCATTTTTCATACTTTTTATCGCGGGTAACACCGCCGGGCGCAGCTAGTATTACATATTAATCTGAACTAAACTACTTTTTTTTTGTTAGTTATGTTTTGTATAGAGTATACTCAAAATTTAAGGAATTGGATGCATCATGCAGATGAAGTTAGTGACATTAGTTGTTAGCGGAATACTGACTATTATACTGGAAAAGTAACTAGTTAGTTAAGTATGACTACATGAACATTTTCAATCAAAACATTTAATCATCGTGAACATTTAAATGAAAGTAATTGGATAATATTGTGTTGATACTAAATACATATTATTTTTAATGAAATTGAATTCAGAGACAATGATTATACGGCTTCAATTAAATATAACCCACTTAATGAAAATATATTAATGAGTGCGAACTACTTGAAGAAAAATAAAAAAAAATTGAAATAAAACAAATTTTAATGATTTTATCGCTTTTATATTGTAATTTTTACGTTCCCGAAGTCTCGGCTGCTTTAAATTAACCATGATCATTGATCACGGGAGGACTTACAGGACTACTTAATAATTGCGATGAAATTCCTTCTTTTTAAATTCTCTCATTTTTTTATTATTGTTATTACTTACACTGTATCTGTGGCACATCATGTGGTTGCCTGTCATTAGAGTTACAATTACCTAATATCACTCATATTTTTTTTTTTTTTTTTTTTAATTACATTATAGGCAAGTATTTGATCTCGATCTCACCTGATGGTAAGTGATGATGAGATCTACGATGGAGCATACTTGCCTAGGTAGGAAGGCGGCAGTAGATTGAGACGCTACATTCACTAGGCACATGCAGCGCAGCTGATTTGACCCGCCATCCATGAATGGCAACACCGAACATCATGCCGGAACACGGCTAGGCCGCTTGGCGACATGGCTTTGTTCAGTGGGTGGTGACTAACCACGGCCGAAGCCTACCACCAGCAAAACACATATCACATATATATTATATCACATGTAACATTGTAAACTCTGTTGGCAATCCTAAATAAATAAATAAATAAATGTCAAATCGGCAAATGTCAAAATTACACGACCATATTCGAATATCTACTTCAATATATCTAAATATCTTACAATCCAAATTTTATTTATTGTAAATTACCTACTGAATTTATTGCTTTCATTGTCACACAATCCCGCAGGGTTGACCACGCCGATGGGGCGGGTTCTCCCTCAAGTGTCGTTGCGGTACCATTCTCTAAAAAAAGGTTGATCCGAAGACTATATTACGTTACGCCTTGCTTGAAAAAAATACGTTAAACATAATATCATTAAGTAGGTATTCCTTTGGGGGTTAGAAGATATAAGTATATTTAGGTTTTCTTGTTAATTAGGTAGGTAGATGATTGTACCTACGTACCTGTAATCAGAATATTTTTATTCACGTAGACCATTAAGTACAGTACTTATGAATAGTCAAAAGATACGAAATACTATGCTTCTACTTTACCACACGTTCGGAATGCCGATCCTATGGAGAACGGGTAAGAAACTCCATGGTTGCTCTTTTTAAAAAGATCTTTTATATTTTTGACTGTTGAACTGCAGCAGAATACTGATTGAATATTTTATGTAAATAGGATTTGTTTAAGACGAACCTTAAAAGTAAAACAATCCAATGCTCTGCAGCTGCCAACTGCTTTGCAATTTAAATTGTGTATTAAACGCCTTTAAAAGTTTTAATAGCATTTGTGTAATCCGCAGTTTTAGTATCACGTACCATTAGGCGTCACAAGCAATTGTACACCTGTTGATGAAATAATAAATCACCGGTGGTCTGGGCAGATAAATCTATACGCTAATAAAAAACTTTTTAACAAAATAAAAACCGTCTTGAAAAAACTTAAATTCAAAAAAATTATCTATTCTTGAAATCTACCTTGTCAAACTATATCAGATATTTAACAAATCTGAAGAAAGTACCTCCTCCTTTTTGAAGTCGGTTAAAACTGGCTTTATAATTCTGACTAACTTTATTAATTTTATCAAAACTATAATGAGATTTCACTATGAATTAATATCTAATCTAATACAGTTTAACTAGCAGGTAAAATATAAATAAAATATATACCTACCCAGTTTACCTTAATAGTTCGAAATCTCTTAGTTAAATGATTTTGAGTCTCAACCATTTGACCACTGGGTACCTATTACAAATTCAAAATCCCTGATTCAATTCACAGGTTTCAATAATTTATCAATCTTGTTTAGGCAGTCGCAGCGGGTTTAAACTGACCGCGGCTTGACCCAGACCTTAACTATCTATGACAAAAAGCTCTTTAGGGTCAAGTTCATTTATAATCCATTGTAAACTTCGGTTGCGTAACGGAAATTGGTATCTGAATACATAAGAGTTGAAATTTTTCGTCGATCTTTTCATGAGTTATGCACAATTTTTGACAAATTACAAAAATAGACCTTGCGATTCTACGAAGTGCAAATGATATTCAACCTTAAGGTGATAAAGGAGTTTCTTGGTCTACTTTAAATTACTAATAATGCGTACCACAATTGTCAAATGCGAAAGCTGAACGCTCTTTGTCTATTTGCAGACTTATTAAATGTGTTTAAAACACTAGATTAATTCCAAAATTAAGCCTACTATCTCTTCTATTGTTTAATTTTCAGATGCAGATAGTGGAATAATCTTATTTTCTTCGGATAAAGCACCATTACTTCAATCTCTAGAAACAATTGTATTTCATGACCAAAAATATAAAGGTACTTGCTATTGTGCTTACAAAAGCAGCACATATTTAATTTGTACAAGAGATTGTGAATTTCCTTTTAAATGCATCATCTTTTGAAATACCATACCTATTCAAACAAGACTGATTAATTAAATTTGACATCAGCAGTTAAGTTAGGATAAAATAAGCTATAAATTAAGTTGGGTACACACCTTGTGAATATAGCCGATATATTACATGGTATTCTTAGGTTAGATACTCTTTTTAAATTCATTATGAGGTTGGCTATTATTATTACTTTGAATTTAATTTATAACAAACAACACCACTGAACAAAGCCATATCGCCAAGCGGCCTAGCCGTGTTCCGGCATGATGTTCGGGGTTGCCACTCATGGATGGCGGGTCAGATCAGCTGCGCTGCATGTGCCTAGTGAATGTAGCGTCTCGATCTACTGCTGCCTTTCTACCTAGGCAAGTATCAAGATCAGGTAAGTATATTATATACGGCTTTTTTAGTCTACAGAACGCTTCATAACTAAAAGGTTAAGTATAAGTTGTGCCGTTAGTATGAGAATTTAACGGACTCGCATAATGATCGAGTGATACTACAATGTTTCCATTAATTAATTAATAAATATTCATATTTTCTTTGCTGCGGAGACTTCTGTTGCTGCTTCTGCTGTGAAAGGTAATATAAGATTCGATGACGAATTCCGTATCTGAACCGGTCAAAACTCATGCTAAGCCCCCAGTATACGTATTATAGTGTTTCACTTTCATATTTGATTTTACGTTCTAGTTTAAGAATTTGAAATTATATAACATTTAACTTTATACTTGTACCTTAAATAGTGTACCGAGCTCCAAGATACAGACATTGTCTACTTTGGAGCTCACCAATACTTTGCTGTTGTAAATGTTAATTGGAAACTAGCTGCTACCCGCGACTTCGTACGCGTGGTATTTAACAAAGACAACCATTGACAACAGCCTGCTCGCCCATTCTGAGTCCACCGGACGCATTGCAGGTTGTTGCTATCAAACTTAATCAGGCGCTGCGCTGCAACATTGGTTTTAATTTTTTTTCGTGGGATCATATTTTTTTTTTAAATAAATGTAGCCTAAGTCACTCCTTGTTACATCAGCTATCTGCCAGTGAAAGTCCCGTTAAAATCGGTCCAGCCATTTCAGAGAGTAGCCGGAACAAACAGACAGACAGACAGACAGAAAGAAAGACAGACAGACGGACAGACAGACAGACAGACAAAAATTGTAAAAAAATGTTGTTTCGGTATAGGTAACGTGTATACATCCAAATGCATTTAGTAAAAAGCGGTTATTTTAATATTACAAACAGACACTCCAATTTTATTTATATGTATAGATAAACTATTCTTATTCTAGAAACCTCAACTTCCCATTGAAACGAGTCCGTGACTCGCAAGAAAATTAAACGTCAATTCGTGAGATTGAACTCCATAAATGAATCAATCAGGAGATTCTATACCCAAAATCAAGATCAGACCCGAATCTTAGGTACTTGGCTCTTTAAATTCATTATGTCAGCGAAGTCACAAGGAATAGGTACTGGCCTGCATGACTAAGTAGGTTGGTAGATGAAGAAGTTTCGATTGGAAATGGAAGTAGACCAGGCGACGTATTTGACAGCTTAGTTATTTAGTTCGTTGCTTTGTTAATTTCTTGATAATTAGCTACATTTTTTGTCTTTATTTTTGCTTTTACTTAACTCTTTGCACAATATACCAATAATGTGTTAACCGGTAAGAATATTATTTTACAAATTGAACGGTAGTACATTGAGATTAACGTTTTGTTTTAAATTGGTACAGTCGTGAATTTAAAATACACTAGCTGCGCCCGCGGTGTTACCCGCGATAAAAAAGTATGTCCTTTTCTGTAAATCGTGTCGATCCTTTGCTCTTTAAAAAATTAAAACAAATCTATCCCACGGGAACCATACATTTTACCGGGATAAAAAGTAGCATATGTGCAATTCCAGCTATAATCTGTCTCTGTGCCAAATTTCATCCAGATCCGTTCCGCCGTTTGGGCGTGATAGAGTAACAAACATGCATCCATCCAAACTTTAAAATTTATAATATTAGTGAGATTATTGCGTACAGTCCCGCAATAATCTATACATATAAATAAAATTGGAGTGTCTGTTTGTAATATTAAAATATCCGCTTTTTACTAAGTGCATTTGGATGTATACACGTTACCTATACCGAAACAACATTTTTTACAATTTTTGTCTGTCTGTCTGTCTGTCCGTCTGTCTGTCTGTCTGTCTGTCTGTCTGTCTGTCTGTCTGTCTGTCTGTCTGTCTGTCTGTTTGTTCCGGCTAATCTCTGAAATGGCTGGACCGATTTTGACGGGACTTTCACTGGCAGATAGCTGATGTAACAAGGAGTAACTTAGGCTACTTTTATTTTAGAAAAAAAAATAGGATCTCTTGAAAAAAAATTAAAACCAATGTTGCAGCGCAGCGCCTGATTAAGTTTGATAGCAACAACCTGCAATGCGTCCCGCGGGTTCAGAATGGGCGAGCAGGCTGTTGTCAACGGTTGTCTTTGTTAAATACCACGCGGACGAAGTCGCGGGCAACAGCTAGTGTATTATAAAGTCATGACTGACATATTGTAAATCCCCGCCCCGTAACAATTTGAACTCTCGACCGGAAATTAAGATAATACAATCGGTTGCGAGTTGCCAGTGGGTTGTGTAAGTGAAGTTCTAATACTATGATCGATTGAAAAAAATATGATGGTCTGACCACGATGATTGATTTCTTATATTTACGCGAATACTACACATAGAAATAAAACTATTTTTTAGGATTAGGACGAAACATTTTTTTTATTTTTTTTTTATTACATTATAGGCAAGTATTTGATCTCGATCTCACCTGATGGTAAGTGACGATGAGATCTACGATGGAGCATACTTGCCTAGGTAGGAAGGCGTCAGTAGATAGAGACGCTACATTCACTAGGCACATGCAGCGCAACTGATCTGACCCGCCATCCATGAATGGCAACACCGAACATCATGCCGGAACACGGCTAGGCCGCTTGGCGACATGGCTTTGTTCAGTGGGTGGTGACTAGCCACGGCCGAAGCCTACCACCAGTAAACGCGCGAATTCCACATCGGGAACGTAAAATCAAAATATAAACGCGATAACATCCTATAATATTTATTTTTTTCAACACGGTGTGTCATCAATAATTTGCTGATATTGGAGTTGTTATATGTCTCTCTCTTCATGCAAATCATTGTGTGAAGTGAGATATTTCGTGTCAATTAAAAAAAAAAACTCACCAAAAACACCATTGCAATATATTTATTTTAATAGGATTTCCCTTTTTTCTGTATAATTCTGTATTGTATACCGTGTGCATGTAATAGTTTTCATCCCGGGAAATAAAACCATTCCCTTGGAATAATCAGATAACCATAAAATATGTATTTTTAAAGACTTTTAATATTCAATTGAAATATTGTTTTCTTTACAATGTCTCATTATTTATCATTCTGTTAGTAATTGTTTTGTTGTAACACACATACCTATTCGCGCTTTCAGAGGAATCCCCGCTTCCATACCTACTGATAATAATATATAAGTAGTATTAAGCCGCCCCGCACCGCGGTCTCCGTATACTTTAGGGTACCACGACGAATTAACAAAAACTTCATTCAATCCATCAATCTAAAACTGTCCCCCTAGATTTTACTTACCAAACATGTATTTCGTTATATGCCGCATATTATTGGGTAATCTATATTACAAAGTCAAAGTCGAATCGTTAATTCGTATAGTCCTGCGGGGGCACTCACAAAGCACGCACTTGTTTTTCTTAACTCTACAACCGGATCGGAACTTCAACTGAGATGATCTACAACTGTCTCCATAACCTCGCTATGTAGCCAGTGATTCAATAGGGCTTATTTTACGGGATGTGTTAAAGGTTTTATAACATTTTATAACTGTACTGATGAGGCCTATGTCCAGCAGTGGACGTCTTTCGGCTAATAGATAGTATTCATGAGTTCCGAGATGCGATCTTCTGCTATCTTATCATCCCACTTCTTCTTTTCTTCAACCTTTTCTCAATCTATGACGAAAAGACCGGATCCTCAATTGATATGGCTTCTTAAAGAATTAATAAAATTCGTGCGGAACCCAACATAACTTAATAAGACCGTTGCTATTAATACAATCATGTGTTTGTATTGAATTAGCGGTCAGGTCAGAACAACAAAGTTTATCTCGTTTTGCAATATAGCGAGTAAGCGAGAGGCAATGAGGATTCTCCTCAGAAGAAACAGAGTTCATTGTCGGTGTCTTAGTGCTTTTAGTGTTCGTAAACAAGTCGCCGAGAACAGTTGGATTTGTTAAAATGAAATTAATAATTTCTTGTATTCTTGGACTGTTTCTATTCGATGGCGTAAGAGCTGGTAAGTTTTAATAATTCCTAATATAATATCAATAAAATATTTTTCAATTAATTTGTAATTCATTTGAAGACAACCGCGCAGTATTATTTATATGCAATCACAAACAAATTATAAATTACAGAATTTTAATAAAATATGGTTAGCAGTGACGTCCACTGATAATTTTGAGGAACTCATAAACAATTTCAATGAATGTTTCTATACCCAATGCTGGAATCAAAGAACCAAACACAGTAACAAAACTTGGTAATTTATGCCAAATCCCGAACCATTTCAAAATGGAATATACTCAAAGCTCAAAGCGATGCTCAATCTATAACGCACCTTTAAAATATTCATTGCAGATTGCGGCGTCGTCTCTAAGGCTCAATGGGATGGCCTCACCCCAGTCCACGTGGATTATCTCGCGAGGCCTGTGAGCCTGGTCATCATCCAGCATACCGTGACCTCCGCGTGTACTACCGACAACAGATGCGCTGAGATCGTGCGCGCCATACAGTCCAATCATATGGAGAACCTGAAGTATTGGGATATTGCTTCTTCGTAAGTATATACAACCACAGTTAAATATTGGCCCTCAAATTTATAGACGTTTTATAACTTTATCAAACGACCATGGCCACCCACTGAACAAAGCCATGTCGCCAAGCGGCCTAGCCGTGTTCCGGCATGATGTTCGGTGTGGCCATTCATGGATGGCGGGTCAGATCAGCTGAGCTGCATGTGCCTAGTGAATGTAGCGTCTTGATCTACTGCCGCCTTCCTACCTAGGCAAGTATGCTCCATCGTAGATCTCATCGTCACTTACCATCAGGTGAGATCGAGATCAAATACTTGCCTATAATGTATCTATTATCGGTAATAAATTCATTAATAAAAATAATACGCTGTTAGTAAGCGCCTCACTTGAAAACGGCTGCACAGATTTAGCAGGAATGAAAATTTGAAAAGGTTACATATACATTTTCACAGGACAACGTCTGTTGGGTCAGATAGAGATTAATAATTATTAATCGCAGGTTCATAGTAGGCGGGAATGGTAAGGTGTACGAAGGCGCCGGCTGGCTGCATGTGGGGGCACACACATATGGATACAACAGCCGATCGATTGGGATCACATTCATTGGAAATTATAATAGTAAGTATATCACATTTGGGTCAGTACTTTAGCCGCCCGCTACAGGTCGGCTTCGTAATCGACAGGTACCGAGTTTAAGTCCTACCCTTGATATTAGACTATTGTAGAGATCCCACTCATAACACAAGTATTTTAGCATATTTGGAGTGGCTAGGGGTGGATGGATTATAAACAATCTGATTGGTCTATACCTTTACACCGCACTCCTCTTATCATTTCGTTTATATTTATGTTTGTCTTAAGGGCATAATAGTTCTTGCAACATTGGTTCCACTGGAAAGAGTCCGCAAGAAACTCCATGGTTAGGTCAAACGAAACACCAGCTTGTAGAACCCACCATTGTAGGTTAAAACCCCGGCTCCCATCTCTGGGATTTCTGGATTTCATGTGCGAATCTCATTTTCAAGCATGATTATCACTTGCTTAACTGTAAAGGAAAACATCGCGGAGAAACCTACATGTCTGAGAGAACCCCTCCAAAGGCGTGTGAAGTCCGCCAACTCGGACTGGGCCAGCGTGGTGGACTATGGCCTAATCCCCCTCACATTGAGGGGAGGCCATGCCCAACAGTGGGAATATTATTAGGTCAAACGAAAAATCAGCTTGTATCGTCACCTTTTTCCAGGCGACGTACCAAAGCCGGAATCTATTAACGCGGTGAAGGCTCTACTCCGCTGCGGCGTGGAGAACGGCCATTTGACCCCTGACTTCCGTGTGGTCGCCCATCGCCAGCTCATAGCCACAGAGAGCCCCGGGAGGAAGCTGTACAATGAGATAAGAAAGTGGCCGGAGTGGATGGAGGACGTCAGTTCATTGAAGAATTGAAATGTTTTGAAGTGTCGTTGTACCGATTTGATTTAAAAAGAATATTTGGTTGTACCTTTTATTGTATGTTAACTTTGGTGAAGAGAAAAAGATAACAATCACGGCATGTGTTATTACAAAGATAACTCACGATAAGTTTTTTTACGTGCTATGGATTATTAGTAAATAAAAAATATCTTTATCAAATTGAATCATTAATTATAGATTGCTGATAGAATGCACATGTGATATTGATCCTTGATCCTAATTTCATCCTTATCTTACCTTTTATGCGGGTCCGGGCGGGACAGTTATTCACTTGCCGAACACTGCGGTACATTAAGGCCATAAAAATCGTTGCCATGGCAACATTATTTTGTTGATATACTTCGTTGTTGATGTAGGCGTGCAATGTGTCACAGATGCCTTACTTATAGGATAGAATATGATCACTGTCTATTTAAATTATGGTCTGAATTTGTCTGAGGCTATCAGAAAAATAAAATTTTGCTGTCTGTGCCGAGGGTCTCGGGTACGAACCCTGGAAGTGACAAACTTTAGTGTGATGAGCACGAATATCTGTTTAATATATGAGGTATATACTGGATTTGCCCGCAGTCCATTATACGGTACCCATAATGCAAGTGTTGTTTAGTGAGATACCGTATAATTGGTATGCTTGTCTGGCGATATTATTATTATTCTATGGTTACATCGTACATAGTAGAAAAAAAACAGCTATTGAGCAGATACATAATATTAACTTTTTCTCGTAATAATTTAATACTGTGATGACGTGGACGCGGTGTGTCGTGACGCGGCGTTCAATCCTCGTTCGCCAAGTCCTGAAGTTGGAGCCTCACTTCGTACTGCGAGCGGTACCAGATCCACCAGCCCAGCGCGTGGCGAGTCGCCGCCGATACTATCCAGCAGTAGTAGCAAACCTGGGACATTAAAAAATAAAATAAATAAAAAATAAAATAAATAAAAAATAAAATAAATAAAAAATAAAATAAATAAAAAATTAAATAAATAAAAAATTAAATAAATAAAAAATAAAATAAATAAATATCGCCATACGAACACACCAACTATACGGTCCCATATTAAGCAACGCTTGTGTTATGGGTACCGTACTAATGGACTGAGAGCGAATTCAGTATATAATACTTATATACTTACATATTAAACATCCATGACTCGGGTACAAACATTCGTGCTAATCACACAAAGCTTGTCCCTACCAGGATTCGAACCCGGGACCCTCGGCGCAGAAAGCAGAGTCACTACCACTGCGCTAATCAGGCCGTCAAAGACGATTTTCCTTAAAATATTCTGTACACTTTCAGAGAATACTGATTTCTATACATAGGATTGCTTGAGAGTCTAATATCCAATACCACGAAGAATAATAAATCGAATTATTGTCTGTCAAATTAAAATGTATAGCGATTCTTCGTAGAATAACGTTTTTCGAATTGAACTAGTTATTGTGATTCATTTGATTGGTGGTTGGTTGACTTTATTATGGTTTTATGTACCTACATCAAACCATATTCTACTAAAACGAAATATCATTTAATTAAATTCACCATGAGAACCTGGTTACCATGTATGAATAAGTCTACGTAAATACCCGTGGGGGGCGTTTTGTGAAAATTACGACACATCTATTTAGTCTATACAAAAAGTTTGGAATTAATAATCTACCCACAAAATACCATTTTCATTTCACCCCCTGAGCGGTCGAAATTCCAAAAATCCCTTCTTTAGTGGATGCGTACGCGATACAATGAAGCTACTGTCAAATTTCAAATCCCTACGTCCAGCGGCTTGGGCTGTGCGTTATCTGTCATATTCAATATAAGTGTAAACCTCATAGAATTATGTTGTACTTACAAGCGTCATACAAGCCAGCACGAAGGTGGAAGCCAGCGGCCATGGTGTGACATGGATGTCTTGAGTCATGAGGCCGGCCAGGGTCCGCCCTGACAGCCACGCTGCGAGCACCGCGAGCGGCGACATCAACATTATGCCGAGACTATCCACCATTAACTGTTGGTACATACGAGGATGAGGTTATTACGTGGTGGCGCGACTTTTCTACATTCGGTTAGTTCTAATATACCTATGCGTAGGCAGGTAGATGTTCTTGGCCTAGTATATTCTAAAACTATCAACGCCATCTTAGATTTTTGCTTAATTCTTTCACGTTGTGAAAACAGTGATAGCTAATTATAGCTCAAGAACGCCAGCTTTGTTAACAAGGTGTGCAGGTTTACATCCCAGCTTGCACCTCTGGAGTTTTTGTATTTTCATGTGCGAATCTTATTTTCAATAAAATTATTACTTCTTGTAAGGGAACCTGCCTGTATGTTGAAACCCGTGTGATGTTCACCAACACGCACTGGGTCAGTGCGGTGGATTACTTAAAATCCCGCCAGACTAACAAGGAGACTCTCCTCCCGTAACTATGGTTGATGGAAAGCAGCCGAAACGTCGGGAACGTAAAGAACATAACATAAACCTGATAAAATCCTTATAATTAGTTTTGTATCAAATTTCAAAAAAACATTAGAAATTTATGTTGTAACAAAAACAGAAGTGGCTAATGAGTGGCGTGATGAAATACCTCAATAATAGCGGCAGTAAAATACGCAGTTATGGATTGCGACGTAGCAAAACACAGAAAACAAACATAGCATGGTACGATGTAATAAACGCGAGCCTAATTTGGGGACCGCGTTATAATTAGTGACCTGTTAAACCTCTCGTGATCACTAACCTCATTCCGAGGAACATAGCTCATGTTAATTTGTGTTATGTTACCGATTGCCTTGGGAATATTTTTATTGGAATTCTTCTGAGCTACTTGAATTAGGGATAGTTTATTTCTTCTGAAATTCGTCTGTTTCTATTTAGCTGATCCTATTATTATTTGT
The DNA here is from genome assembly GCA_905333125.1 of Pheosia tremula. NCBI lineage: Eukaryota > Metazoa > Arthropoda > Insecta > Lepidoptera > Notodontidae > Pheosia > Pheosia tremula. Next base: position 2,315,826 of record HG995405.1, on the reverse strand, counting down.
TCCGATCGATTTAAAAGGATTACTTAATAAGTCAGTGATAAATGTCCCTACGATATGAAAAAAATACGCAAAACTATCAAAGGAGATACCTGTTTGGCATTCTGACTCAGCACCCACATCATCAAGGCTCTAGGCACACCATATCTATGCACTCTCTTCGTCACGTACCTCGTGCCGCACAATTCGCACCTTGACTTCCCCGATTCCGTCAGCCATCGCTCCAAGCACTTCACGTGGACTCTGCCAACCGTCCCTCGGCAAGAACATGCAGATATTAACTGACCCAGCTCCAGCGATAATGACTCACCGCCGTGGCAAATACGGCACATGTCGTCCAACGAATGGTTGCTTGGACGCTCCACCTCACCCGGAGGGTCTATTACAGTCAGCTCCTCATGCCCTCCTAAATAAAATTCCAGATCCCAATCAATAGCCACTGTTCCAATTGTGCATCTATTTACATTAGTTTTTTGCTCAGGCAGAACAATTCGACGCTTCGGACTTCTTACTTTGACTCGATGCTGACGTGGATATTTACTTCTGAGAGGGGTTCTGTCTCGGTTTATTGGTCTTGCATCTCTCTTTTTAGATGGTTCATTAAGTGTGTCTTGTTTCTTGGCTTCGGCCGTGTCGTCGTGGTTGCCTAATATGTTGAGGAGGTCAATGGTACTGGAGCTAGCTGTGACGTCTTTGTCCATAGTTGTTGTGGATCGTTTCTTGACTGTTATCATGGATGAAGTGCTCTCGCATTCTGCGACGATCTCCAAAGGCCCGGGGCTTTTGGAGCTATTTGGGAATACTTTATTTTTGGATTTTGGATTTTTTGGCGCCAAATTGTTGTTTATTTTCGATTCGGGGTCTATGTCAGAGTGGCTGAAACAATTTTCAATTCCAATAATATATTTAATGTTTTCACGTGTCCCTGCTTCAAAAATGAAATTACTTTATTTATTGATTAAAGTTTTAAAATTAAAATTAAACTTTTAAGTTATCTTTCTAGTTAGGCTGAATAGTAGAGCTAATAAATAATATTGAACATTGGACAATTTTGATTGAAATTCATCAGTGTTAAGAGAAATTTACCTCGATTGCAGACCATTTTGCATTTTAGAGGACTCTCGAGTGGCAATCTCATTATGCACAGAAAACCTCCGACGCCTCGTATTAGGCATTATACGGGAATTTTGTTAGTATTATATTTTTATATTTATTGCAAATAAAATTTTATATTAAAATTTGACAAAACATTTTTGTTAAATGTCAGTCACTGTCTTGTAGTTTTTTTTTCTCAATAAATGTAATGACTTTTTCAGTACGATAATGGCTGTCTTGGTACTTTGATATTTTATGGGCGAGTGCTGTAAGGTTGTATATATTTCAGAAATGCAGTTTATTTTTTTTGTTTAAACTAAAATAATAATTGATGTACTCATATATTGTAAGCACCTTTGCCTATGATATAACAATTGAAACATGTTCAAAATTCCATCACTATGTCATATCACCGCAACCATTTGAAAGCTCGCCCACCCTTTTACTTGTCGCCAGGAATTTAATAAAGCCGAATCGTCAAAAGGCGCACGAAACTATTTCAAATAAACACTTTGACAACTTTTCAGTGTGGAGTGATCAGGTGAACTGTGAATTCGATGCGATATTGATATATATGACTGCGAAAACTAATAATGTAACCTCGAGCTACATTTTTCTTATTAAAAAAACAAAAAGACGTACTTGTGCTTATCACACAAAGTTTGTCAATACCAGGATTCGAACCCGGGACCCTCGGCACAGAAAACAGGGTCACTACCAACTGCCCAAATCAGGCCGTCAAATGTATTCAAAAGACTAACAAAGTTTATACGACGGCCTTCACTAGGCCTGTATCGCAGAGTCTGAGGTTAGCGAAAATGAATTCACCCAAGTCCAATCAGTGCTTTTAGGGAAGCCATGTTCAATGTAAAAAGCTAGTTTTAGAGTTGTTGGGTCACGTATTGTTAATTATGAATGATATTTTAACTATGTTAGTGGGTTCAGTTATAAGCTTAACTGTCTAGACCCAATTATAATTTTCTCTATTTGAACATGTTATTTCAAAGTTTTCTAACTTTAGATTAGATAGTATTTATTTATGATAATGGTTAGGCTAACTAAGAAGTCGGCAAAGAGGTTTCTTGAAATCACACTAATATAATAAATGTGAAAGTTTAGATGGATGGATGTTTGTTACTCAATCACGCCAGAACGGCTGAACGGATCTGGATGAAATTTGGCACAGAGATAGATTATGGTAGAATAGCACATAGGCTACTTTTTATCCCGGTAAAAAGGACGTAATTTTTAATCGCGGGTAGCACCGCGGGGCGAAGCTAGTAATATATAACTGGAGAAACCTGTATTATTATCGGTCTAAAACCTGACTATACTTACAAACTCAAAGCTTTGATAGCCGCTTACACAATTTGCTTTTCCATGTTCGCTATGAAGTCATATGATAATAAAATTATGCCCATCTACCGTAAACATAGTTGAACAATATGCGTGGGGAACGTCTATATAGCCACTCAGCTTATTTTATATTCTATTCTATTTTATCTTCAGCATATTTATGTTGGTAAATATGTATAGAATGAAAATATTTGTCACATGCTCGTGGTTCCACGTAACATGAATGTTTTCATTAGGAAGAAGAAATGTTTGTTTTTCGTTGCTAAAGGTGTGTTCATGTTGATTTCACTGTATTGCTTTGCAAATTGAAATATGTGTTTTGCAAATGTATAGTAGATACTAGCTGCGTCCCGCAGTGTACCCGCGTACCGGCGATTAAAAAGTATCCCCTTTTCCTCTATGTCCTTTTGCAAATGCACGGTTCCTGTATGCTATCCTATAGGAACCGTGCATTTTTCCGGGATAAAAATTAGCCTATGACCCCTAAAGTACCACTAGCTGTGCAAAATGTCATGTCGATCCGTTGCTCTATGAAAAATTAAATCAAATCTATCCCACTTATGAATAGGAATAAGAAATAGCCTATGTGCTATTCCAGACTATAATCTATATCTGTTCCAATTTTCATCCAGATCCGTTCAGCCGTTCTGGCATTATTTAGTAACAAACATCCATCCAAACTTTCACATTTTATAATATTTGTGGGATTATTATGTAGGTTACATCATGTTAAGGCTGAACTAAAATAGCAAATACATCTGTAGCTTGAATACTTCAATGAATTGGTACCTGCGGCGATAATAACTACGTTTGCTATTATGAAAATGGTATTTTATTTGCTTATATCGTAACGAGTAATCTCACTAATCTCACTAATATTATAAATGTGACAGTTTGGATGGATGGATGTTTGTTACTCAATCACGCCCAAACGGCTAACTGGATCTGAATGAAATTAGGCACAGAGATAGATTATAGTCTAGAATAGCACATATGCTACTTTTTATTCCTGTAAAATGTATGGTTCCCGTGGGATAGATTTGTTTTAGTTTTTCACACTTTTTAATCGCGGGTAACACCGCGGGGCGGATCTAGTCAACTCATATTTGCGTGTGTTAAGCCTACCCCGAATCATACGTGAGGGAATGTCAACGGGCCAAACAACAAGGATGTGTGTACTAGTTTTCCGATATCATCGGTGAATAAATCTTTTATCTTTATTCTCCTTTCTTGTATACCTTATCGGGCATGTAAGGAATGTGTGCCGAGGGAAATGGCGGCCTTGATTCATAGGTTATATTTGTGACCCAATTCGGGACCATGGATTGACCTGGACCTGCTATCGGAAAATGTTCTGTTTGTTTGCGCCAAAAAATTTCGACGATCTGTGCCCGCGACTTCGTTCGCGTGCGCTTTGGCATTTTGACTCTACTGGAGGTCACCTATCATTTTCCTGGAACAATGAGTAGATATTGAAGCGTATTGTAGAATTTATGATACAGTCTCGTGTTATATATTTTTATAAAATAAAAATATTTGATCTGCATTCTTACAGTAACGATCAAGTTACAGTTTATGTGTAAAACAGATACAAGGAAAAAGTTCTTTGTTTCTTGAAAAAAAAAATATTATCAACTAGTTGCGCCTTGCTGTGTTACCCGCGTTTACATTTTACCGGGATAAAAAGTAGCCATGTGCTATTCCAGACTATTATCTATCTCTGTGCCAAATTTTATACTGATCCGTTCTGCCGTTCTGGTGTGATTGAGTAACAAACAGCCAAACTTTCACATTTATAATATTACTAGCTGCGCCCGGCGGTGTTACCCGCGATAAAAAGTATGAAAAATTTAAACATCTATCCCACGGGAACCATACATTTTACCGGGATAAAAAGTCTATGTGCTATTCCAGACTATAATCTATCTCTGTGCCAAATTTCATCCAGATCCGTTCAGCCGTTCGGGCGTGAAAGAGTAACAAACATCCATCCATCTATCCATCCATCCAAACTTTCACATTTATAATATTAGTATAGATAGTGGGATGATTAAAGTTTGACATAAAACACACGTTAGAAGAAGGATCTGTCGTTCAACCCTAGCTTTTAGTTCACTAATGCTTCGGCCATATTGCAATGGCACACCTAAAGTTTAACTAGCAGGTAGACTGAGTGGCTCCTGCTGGCACACAGCGAGCCACCAAGCTAGTGGTGAAGCCTTGTCCATTACATGCAATCTCTTGGTACACCAGGATGAGTAATCTAAGCGATTAGCTAATTCCTTTTCACCAAGCGCGCCATCTGTGATAGGCTGGAGCCTAAGATCAGGTAGAGGTTGCTTCGAATCACACGTGATCAGTTGAGTCAGGTATTTATATAGAATGATTCAGACAGGTTATACTAAGCCTTTAGAGCAGCGCAAAAATATACCCACAAATAATCATTTTGTTGGGAACAATTTTTATTTTTAAATCGACATTCGGACTTCATATAAAAATGATGATAAATGCGCTAAAAGAATGCTTAGTACACTCTTTCTGAATCAACCTGAATATTAGATGCTGATTAGGCGGCGACCCATAGAGTTTTACCTACTAGGCCACAATATCTTCACCGTCACGTGGTATCCTATAATATAACAATTATCATTGACTTTACCATACATCACCAGTATGTCTTGGCATAGTTACGTAAGCCATGATGTACTATCAAGGTCATAAATTCTTACTCAAACACTCATTATTTATTGATTTCATATATTTACGCGAATACTACACATTGAAATAAAACTAATTTTAAGGAGTTTTATCGCGTTTATATTTAGATTTTTACGTTTACGTACGACCCGACGTGTCGGCTGCTTTACAGCAACCATTGTCACGGGAGGACTAAGGTGGTTGATGTCCTAGTGTCATAGTTTGACCGAGATACCTTCATATTTGGTTATTGTTTGCGGTCCGATCTACGTAGAAATAGCTCACTGTGTCTAGAGGTCTTGCAATGGCGACCGATTTTGGATTTAATGATGTTTACTACTGGACCCAAGTCGGTGGTAGCACCCAGCCATCTTCCCTATTGAAATTAGGATGTTTTTGATTCAATGGCCTTGCGTATCACATTTTAGTTTGAACGCTACAGTTGGAGTATGGGAAGCCGTAGCGCTACAGCCAATGATAGCCTCCCTTATACGGTACTAACCGTACTTAATTTCTGAAAAGGAAGTAGGCAATATTCGTTACTGAAGGATTCTGTCGGAGAAGCTCTTATCCGCCCTCGGTCACAACCAGTCCGTGCGCGGATCGCATGGACGGCGGACGTCTATTGCGAATGTCTGTCACCATAGACGGATCTCGAAAAGTTTAGAGTTTAGAATTTTTCTTTTGAATAAAATTGTGGATTTTGTATAGATTTGAAATGGAAGGTGGGACAGGATTGTGAGTGCTATATAAAAGTTATTTTTTTATCTTATAAAAGTTTGACCAAACTCAGCCGTGTTGGAGTTTTAATGTATACGGAAAAGTAAGTAATTAAAAGTAATCTAGTATGTAACAGCTTCAAAGTTTCCTAAAGACTTGACATTTGACATTTGACCGTCACGTGCAGTTTTAATTTTATCTAAAAAAAATTTTTCATCTGTCTGACAATCACAATTTTACATACCATTGAATAGTTTAATAATGGCTATTACGTAAGGTTAAATTCAGTTAAATCCAAGGAATCCAATCCATATGTGCAGTTTTGAAAGCAATAAGGAATAGATAGATAGGAATAGTGAACCGAATATAAGAATTTTTAATCTGCATACATGCGTTTTATATGTGGAACAAACAAAATTTTTGACAAAATTTATAACAATGCTATGCTAGCATTATAATGCTAGATACTTGCACTGTAGGCATATAACTGCTATATTCTTACACACTTTTCATAAATTATCCTGAAAATACACATTAAAATTCCATTTCACGGCCACTACTATTTGTTTTCATTTGTACATATCAAATTCTGTTCGAGTCCTACACAAAATAGCTACTTACTAATTCTGTGTGAACCCTTAAATTTTAAAACAAAACTCCGTTTTGTTTCAGTTAAATGTACCGCAATGTAGAGTTTCTGAAATGCGGGTGACAAAAGTTTTCGCCGAGCTTACCCTGATAAAGTTATCAGTCTATCCTTATCCCTTGATGAGGATAGACTTGACATCAAAAAGGAGTAGATTAACAAATGTTCACTCACTAATCAGAGTTTCCACTTGGTTTTCTTTTAAAGCTTTTGTCACAGATCAGATAATATTTACGAGGTTATTCTTTTTCACAATGTTTAAATTACTATGGATTTGGATATCCTTGTAAAGTTACATGTTTTATGTTTAAAACTACAAGATTATGTACTCGTTTCCTAATCCTATGGCCAAGGTAGATCATTTTGAATATAAAATGAATACTTTATTTTTCTCCGATCCATGAACCCTGGAGCTGCGGTCTACGTTTTAGTTACCATTGTTTTGAACTTTTTACATAACAAATACATTGTACGTTGGCGCCAAAAATGTACGCCCAAGAGAATAAGGGATTCAATTGAATTACTGTCGCGTACATTTTCATTTTGAAACTGCAGATTCATTTTTAGAATATTAACGCAGATTTAAACATTGTTCATTGCGGGGAAGATGTTATGAACGTATATTAATTTTATATACCCTAGAAGCTTACAGTTCAATGCCATTCTGAAGATATTGATTATTTGGCCTTGGCACCTGAACTAAAAAATATCGGGTCCAATTTTCGCATAAGTTAATTACGGAATGGATTCCATTGTAATCGTCTAGTTATTATTAAAAATACTTTCATGCCAACATTACAAATTAATTAATATCGGAATCAATTAAATTGCGAACTAGTCGATTGATATATTACGATACAAGGAAATAAAGTTATCAAGCAGAACTTTTCCAAACTTGTTCCTAAGTTACATAACGTAAGAATAAATCCTTTCACCAATAATATTTATTGGAAAAAATTGGTCAAGTCAAAATATATTAAAGAGTGCATTGTGTTTTGCTAACAAAGTTAAGTCACACCAGAAGAAAATAATGTTAAATACAGTCACAGACACAGTCATTACGAAATGAGTTTTTAAAACTAATGAACTTTGTATTTTATCAACTTACTAGCTGTTGCCCGCGACTTCGTCCGCGTGGTATTTAACAAAGACAACCGTTGACAACAGCCTGCTCGCCCATTCTGAGCCCGCGGGACGCATTGCAGGTTGTTGCTATTAAACTTAATCAGGCGCTGCGCTGCAACATTGGTTTAAATTTTTTTTCGTGAGATCCTATTTTTTTTTTCTAAAATAAAAGTAGCCTAAGTTACTCCTTGTTACATCAGCTATCTGCCAGTGAAAGTCCCGTCAAAATCAGTCCAGCCATTTCAGAGATTACCCGGAACAAACAGACAGACAGACAGACAGACAAAAATTGTAAAAATTGTTGTTTCGGTATAGGTAACGTGTATACATCCAAATGCACTTAGTAAAAAGCGGTTATTTTAATATTACAAACTGACACTCCAATTGTATTTATATGTATAGATAAACTATTGGAGCTATATGATAATGTAAGTTGTCCAGTTTTAACATAGTAAGGTTATCCTGAAAATTTGGCTTCTAAAGTTGTACTCATCAGACCGAAGTTATGAGAATATAAAAAATCGCCGAATCGCTTTGAGAGAAGGGTGCTGCGGCGCAAAATATATTTTTGAATTAGCGTTGGTGTTCTCGCACCCCCAGATATTGCTGACCCCACCTTACCAAAGTTTGTAAGTAAACAATAAAGCTAAGATAACGTTAACCTTACCGGTAGCGTTTTTGCACGAAGCAGGTGTAATTAGTTTAATTGTACCTAGTAGAACTTTTGTGGTAGTAAATACTGTTGCTTTGATACAGAACTTGCTTTGTTGGGCTTACGGCACGTTGTGCTTTTATGAAGATTATTTGCGTGCAGTATTCTGTTTGCTTTTCAATGTCAACGGCTTATCGTTGACAAACCATTTTAAAGGGTCCAGACATATATCCCCCAAATTAATAGAAGTTTTACTGAACATTTTACGAAAGATATGTGATTTCTTATGTTATTGTCACAAATCTTTCTAAAATCTTTATTGTAGAATATTTTCTGTTGTAATAATTGAATTGCGATCATAGCATTTTTATTCATTCCACTGATGATTATTTATATTTATCTACTTACACGTAGGTACACAATTCATTAAACCAATTATGACATGCTTATTAGTTAAATATCAGAGAATCACAAGTCCTCGTCTGTTTTTGCTTAGAGGTCTGTAACAGTCTTTTACTCTCTATAGGAACGGCATTCCGAACGGTTGGTAAAGTAGTAGCATACTATTTTTGTAACTTTTGACGATTCATAAGTACTGTACATAATGGTCTACATGAATAAACATATTCTGATTCTGATTCTAATATACAACACTCTTCGTTTAAACATTTGAATATGAGCTAGCAACCTTTCTCGTTTAGTTTAAATACTAAGAGGAATTTAGCCCGCCACGTATGTTTGCGCAATTGTAACTTAGGGATAAAATGTTTACCACTCCGAGCCTAGGATAACAAATTCGGTAGTTATACGGCTTAGGTTGAAAGTTTGGTGTTAATTACACGAGCTTTGCTCTAAATCTCTATGGAATAGAAAGTGTTATTTCAGGATAATGTGTTTGACATGGCTTAAGTATCTACCTAGGTGTCGGTTCGCATTCTCTATAGATATAATATCCATTACAATTGTTTATATTGTTGATTGTAGGTTCCGAGACAATTAGGCATTTTGACGACCTGATTAGTGCAGTTGGTAGTGACCCTGCTTTCCACGCCGAGGGTCCCAGGTTCGATTCCTGGTTGGGACAAGCTTTGTGCGATGAGCATGAATGTTTGTATCCGAATCGCGGATGTTAAATATCTATATAAGTATTATATACTGAGTTCGCCGTCAGTCCTTTGTACAATCATTGTTGAGTGTGGGACCGTATAGTTGGTGTGTTCGTCTGGGGATAAATAAAAAAAATAAAAATAAATTTATTATAATTATTTCACCGAAGGTCAAATGTCTGAAAACGTCTGTAGATCCTGGCTCACCACGGCATGCCAATCAATGTTGTGATACTGCTTAGAAAACAGGGTTAAGAAAAACCGCTTTTACAATATTGCGTTCGTTACTTTCCTCTAGATCTGACCTAGATCCTAAATCAAGTCCTAAATACATTGTAGACTTTTATATGCATTTATGTACTGTCTCATTACGGATTGGAGCGGAATTATCGATGGAATATATAAGAGCTTTAATTATCGATCGACTTGTTTGGTTTATAATTGGAAAAGTTAACAAGCCGAGGGCCAGTGGTGGGTTCCTCTTCCCCCATTTGACTAGTAATTTATGTAAGTACATTCCGTGTAGTGTGACAAAGCCTCTTATCTCTCCACGTCCGAAAGCCTTGACCTTCACTTACCACAATCTGATACGCAACTACATAATACAGGATGTTACAGAAAGTGTATACGAACATTTAAACCTGCGCCTCTTCAGTGCTTTTGTAATAATTATGTGAAGTTAGAATTATAATGTTGTTGGGAAGAACATTTATTTCTTAATTTTTTTTGTAATCAGGTATTTATTTATTTAAATATAAATTAAAAAGAGAATAGAAAATCTTACCTACTTAATATTTACAAAAAAATTGGCGCATGCGATAGCGTACCCAAGATGCTGGTCGCATTGCCTCGCTGAATAGCCAAAGCTACTCGCTGAAATGGAAATACTGCATATCACCGTTCTGCCTCCAGTGACTGTGCGTCTGAAATCCTGGAAACTATTTTTAAAAGTCGTATCTGATGAAATTAATGTATAGTTCATCGCGCGTCAACCTTGAACAAACTCAATAGTAAGATTGAAATAAAACTATTTTTAAGGATTCTATCGCGTTTATTTTTTGTTTTCACGTTCCCGACATTTCGGCTGCTTTACAGCAACCATGGTCACGAGGACTGATAAAAATAAGTTAATTCAGTTTTATTTCAATGTGTAGTATATAAGGAAATATAAGAAATAAATATCAATAGTAACAGATAGATATCAGCCCTTAGCCAGCTGGTATTAAAATAAACAGAGTATTTTGCGTGTCACCCGCGTCTTTTTACTCTCGTGATTCGCGACAGACCCATAATTCACAATCAGAGATCTACAAAATGGCCCCTAAGGTCAAGGTCAGACGACCTAATCTCCAAGCTTAGATCTAGGAAAGTCTCGTAGGCCGTTTTCGTACAGCAATTAATTCTCTTTAGTTGGCACTTGAACTGATAAATTTAGAGTTGTTTACTCTTTAAGTAGGAAGTTGGTATTTAGCAATCAATTTATTGGAATGGGATTAAGTTTATATTTAGACGATGCGATCTTGAGGATAAATTCCAAATATTTTCATTTTTGTTATTTTTAGTCAGCTTAGTTATTTAACTTTTGATAATCATATTTTATACCATTACCGGCTGTCTCGGCGAACTTCGCAACGCCTCTGAAACAAATGTATGGGAACATGAATTATCTTTATTATTATTATTTTAGTGATTTTTTCCCATATTTTAATAGTTATTCTGCTATTCAGTTATATATTACTACTATTTATATCTATTACTATTGGAGTGTAATTGATAACAATTGTGTTATTTTTTAGCAATGTAACAATGCTAATCTATACATATAAATAAAATTGGAGTGTCTGTTTGTAATATTAAAATAACCGCTTTTTACTAAGTGCATTTGGATGTATACACGTTACCTATACCGAAACAACATTTTTTACAATTTTTGTCTGTCTGTCTGTCTGTCTGTCCGTCTGTCTGTCTGTCTGTCTGTCTGTCTGTCTGTCTGTCTGTCTGTCTGTCTGTCTGTTTGTTCCGGGTAATCTCTGAAATGGCTGGACCGATTTTGACGGGAATTTCACTGGCAGATAGCTGATGTAACAAGGAGTAACATAGGCTACTTTTATTTTAGAAAAAAAATTGGATCTCTCGAAAAAAAATTAAAACCAATGTTGCAGCGCTGCGCCTGATTAAAGTTTGATAGCAACAATCTGCAATGCGTCCCGCGGGATCAGAACGCGAGCAGGCTGTTGCCAACGGCTAAGTCTTTGTTAAATACCACGTGGATGAAGTCGCGGGCAACAGCTAGTCTTTATATAAATTTAATATATACGATGGAGATTTAATTAAGTCACCGGTAATTGAAAAGTTATTTTTCTTAGGTACCCCACCGTCAAATCGGAAATAAGCAGTCTAATCGATTAGCAAATGGTGTTTTAACTTTTAAAGCTCTTTCATTGAAGGGGCTTTTCTGTTAGATATAATTATACATTTTGGGGCGTAAGAGCACTTTATATGGAGATGCTTGTTCAAGCTAAATGTCACAAAAAATATAGAAAAAAAATACTACGGATAGCGGTACTGATATAAATTTGGAAGCATTTTAACAGATTTTCATGAACTTAAACTCGTCTGTGTTTTGTTTCAGGTACCAGACATATGTGTGTGCACTATGAGACAATGAACAATATGAATATAAGCTTTAATAGTGTGGAAGAGAACTGTTTTTAAAATGGAGACTGTCAATCTTGTTAAACATGGATATGTATAACATTACATTGGAGAGGCAGAAGTTTTACGCGGCCCAAGATCTAAAGAATCTGGCACAAGCTGAAGACGTAGAGGTAAGTCTCTCTGACACCACACTTGTGATCGATTTTGTATAGAAACGGTAAAGAGAAAGATAACAGAAAAGGTTGATGTCTTGTTGTATCGGAAGGTGAAAGAGTGTGCTCTAGATAGAGACAAGTGGAAAGAGCTTCATCAGCTACACTGATAGGGGTATTACCCTTCATATAAAAAAGGGAGTTATTGTCACATTCATCATTAAACTTGGATCGTATAGGTAGTACCTACGTACAATATAATATAAGCTAGCATCTGTATAGATTCAGATCATTGTTGTAACAAAAATGGCGCTAACATTTTAAAGGGCTTTCCGGAAAGATAAGGAATGAATAGTAAGCTTAAACACTCATTATATCTAAGACTCATAATACCCATATACAGGGTGTTACAGAAAGGGTATACTAAGCCTTGGACCTCAACTTCTTTAGTGCATTTGTAAACACTTTATGCAGTCAGAATCGTAATATGTTTATTTTTAATAAATAGTTTTGTACCCAACAAAATGATAATTCTGATTTATTAAGAACAATAGTTTTTTTTTTAAATGGACATTCTCCACATTCTAACTTCAAATAGTGTTTATAAATGCGCTGAAGAAGCCCAGGTTCCAGGCTTAGTATACCCTTTCTGAAACACCCTGTATATCTATATCAAATACATACACATATAATCAAAGGTCAAATCATTTATTTCGTATAGGCCTACGAGGGTATTACACATTGTAATTACCAGTTTTTTTCTTACTCTACAACCGGATCCGAACGCGACCTCAACTGAGAAGATCCGTCGAGAAACTCAGCGGGCTTTTTTTTTTAATAACCATGTTTATTATATCCATGTCTGCATATGTAAGACATGTGAGAAAAACTATTATTCACCTATCTATAGCCTTTATCAACGCAATAGAAATCAAAACAATGATTGTCAGAATTGTTGTCTGTTTATTTATTTGTTTACTAACAGATTTGTAGAAATTAATTCGTATGCCATTTCATTTGCCTTTGTCTCCCAAACTCTGTTATATTATTGTACTTAGGAACTTTCCAAGTCTTTATAATCTGCAGAAGAGTAGTTACGAGAAGTTTTGAATTAGCTATCAAACATTTCTAGCAACTATATTATGATGTTAAGAGTCTTTGGAATTTAATTGCCAATTTATTAAAGTTCTTTAAACACTTGTAAAAGACGCGGGCCAAGGAGAAATTACATAAATAGTAATAAATTCTAGAGTAGTAGTTAGGATTATTTTAATCGATAATTTAATATCAGGTTAAACAAGATTACAAAGTAGTTAACCTTAATATTTAACTATGGCAAGTAAATTATGGGGAATCCGCGAGCATCTATCATTATACTTTATTGCAGCTTTAATTTGTACTTGTGAATATTTATTAGTGTAATTAGTTTATTATTATACTATTTAACAGTAAATAAATAAGTAATATTCTTGATAATGTATATAGGTACTACGTATTTCTAGCTAATAGTAAACCAAACTGTTACCTTAGGGACTCATAATATTAATTTGAAATTTGAAATGAAAATAAGAAAAAACTCATTGCAAGTCTATATGTGGTAATGCTTTGATGTTATTTACAAAATTCCCACGTTGAAAAATTTCTTCAGCTTGTAAAGTGAGTGTTTACTTTAAAATTAACATTTTTCCATCGCTTTCATTTTGAATAGTTGTTATTTGAAGATTAGAAACACTTTTCGTATCAAAAATAGGGAGACTTTTAAGCTTTACGCTAAATATATAAAGTATGTTTTACATTGCGTGTGATTCTAAATTTAGTTGACTTATGGATACAATACATTACAGCAATCTCCTACCATCAAACAATATTCCTTGAGGAATAGGATTTGGATTTAGAATATCTCCCAAAGTTATCAAAACTACAGCAATAAACATAGACTTACAAACCATTCCAAAGATAAGATATCACAGACAAATATAATCAGTTGTGTTCTCAAAAGTTTTATTATTAACTGACAGGAAAATTTACTAGAATAACTTCATTATAACTGATGCTGCCTACCTAACTATTTACATACAGATTACTAACCCTGGCAAGAAATGGTTTAAACTTCGTCCCTTATGAATCGATAGAGTTCTTGCCTATATAATCAGCATTGTTTCAGTACATTTAATCGAGAATATCCTTTTAACGCCCCACTGTTGGTCAGATCAAATTGCGAGGGGATTAAGCAAAAGGCTTTTGAAGCCATTGTTTATTTCGAATTAAAATAAAAGCGAGTTCTATAAAAAAAGCTTCACTGAATAACATCTTCTAATAATTATACGCGTCTATTGCAGACTAAACTCTATTAAAAATTTTACGAAAAATAACTCTTTTGATATAAGTCTAAAGCAAATTGAATTATTTTATCAGTCGCCTTTTATATTTTAATAAAAATCAATCTGGAACGCAATACTAAATTTGGGTGATTAAATTTAAATTAATGAATATTAATGTGCATGTTACAAAAATAGTATAAAATATTTTTAGAGTTTAATAATTAGGACATGTACTTAGTTTATGTGAGCTAAGTTATATTAGTTACGGATTATCGTACATAGTATGTAGTAGTTTTGTTTTAAATAATTTCATTTTGAAAATGTCAACTTTGTTACGTAGCAACAAACTTAAAATATTATTGTCGACACAACTGGTGACCCAAGAGCCGGGTATTTCCTCGTTCAGCGAAGACATTCGGCCGGTATCTTGGGTACGTTGCCGTATGGGCCAAAAAAATTTAAACTTTTTGTAAATATTAAGCAGGTAGTGAGTTTTTCTAATGTCTATTTTCGTTGTGCATATTGTGTATTATTGTTAAATCTTATACTGGGTGTAAATGGCTACTTAACGAAAAATTAACCCATGAACTCAGCTCATAATTCTGGATGTCCCACAGTTGGAACTTTACGCCGATCTTTTCATAAATATACGTTAATTTTTTCAATTTTTTTATCGAGTTTAGTATTAAATCACAATAGAGAGAGTCTATATCAACGTAATTAAAAATAAATATACTATAATTACTAATTTAGGCCTAAAAATGCACTGTAAATTAAAACCCGATAGGTGACGAGCGCGCTCGACGCTCGTCACTCGCACGAGTCGGGAATCGCGCCGAGCATTGTGTTAATATGATCGCGTGTTTTAAGATACATTGCGCATTAAAAAATTGCAACATTTGTAACTGTGGACTAACGTGGACTAACAACATAAATTATTTATGTAATTTTATAATAGGTATTAATTAACCTTTACCCGAAATTTTCGTTACAATGTCCCGTACGCCCTGTATAATTTAAAAGAGAAACTCAAAATGTACTTTGACATCAATTTCATAAAACGCGGGCGTGAAATGTGTTATATGGCGATGGCAATTTTCCCTGGGGATGAAAAGTGTCACTGGCGTCCGTTTGTGCACAAAGAACCTTCGGATCGGGTTGATATTGTTCATTTTGTGAGAGTCGATTTTAATACATTATTATTTTATGTGTGTCTGTTGCTAATGTTGTTTTATTAACGAAAGTACTTTTTAGACAACTTTTTACAAATTATTTGTGGAAGGTTACAAAAAAGAATAGTTTAGTGGTAGGTAACCATTATAATAATAACATCGCCAGACGAACACACCAACTATACGGTTCCATACTAAGCAACGCTTGTATTATGGGTACCGTACAATGTACTGAGGGTGAACTCAGTATATAATACTTATATAGATACTCAGCATCCATGACTCGGGTACAAACATTCGTGCTCATCACACAAAGTTTGTCCCTACCAGGATTCGAACCCGAGACCCTCGGCACAGGAAGCTGGGTCACTACCAACTGCGCTAATCAGGCCGTCCAAAATTAATAATACAAGGTTGATATTTAGGGACTGTACATTTGTGTGTTCGTCTGGCGATATTTACATTTTATTTAACCATTTATATGTCATCAGGTGGTATACTCATGGGAGATGGACTTCAACCGCAGCTTCCTGGGTGTTGCGACGCTCCTGGTGCCCAAGGCCACGGTGCCCCCTGCCTCCAGCACAATGCCGACGTGGGCGCACAACTCCTGGGTGTGTCTGTTTGCCGCCATGCTGGTTATCGCCATTGGTGGCAACGTAATTGTCATTTGGATCGTCACTGGTAAATAAAAGCCCTACTTTAGGGTTGCCGCCTGATTACGTTACTTGCAATAGCCTAGCGATACCAATAATCTCGCAATATTCGCTTTCAAATCGCTCATTCGTATTACGTAGCGCTGCGACGTAATACAGATTTGCGATTTGAAGGCAAATTTTGCGAGATAGCTGCTATCGCTTTGCTATTGCCACACACGTAGAGGACCGGTTTCCACCAAAACGGAATGGAGAGAAGATTTATGTAATGGACCAATCATATTGTTTGAATCCTCCGCTCGGTACCAAGCAGTATTTTTAATCGGATCGGTCCATTCCGCACATCTCCTCTCCGCTCCACTTTGGTGAAACCCCGACGACCCCATATGTAAATGTTTGCCTATCCTCTCGAACCTCCTGAATGGATAGACCACCCCATCCAGAAGAAAACATTCATTCCAGAGGGTAACTTCTAAAATGTTATTTTTATACTTTAGGACAAAAAAACACATTTTAATCAAATTTGGCGTGGTGACTTATAACAAGATCAACATATAGGAGGATTTTTTTAATGCCGGGGAATAGAAAGTTTCCTCCGGGATAGGAAAAAAATATTATTTACACGTACGAAGTCGTGGGCCCAATAAAAGTGCGCTTAAATTTATTTATTTCCGCAGCACATCGGCGTATGAGAACAGTCACCAACTATTTCCTGGTGAACCTATCCTTCGCTGACCTCATGATGGCATCGCTTAACTGTCTCTTCAATTTTATATATATGCTTCACAGGTTAGTGAAAAACATCAACTTCCAATTCTTACATGACTCTCACATACCCATAACAATGCACTGCTCAAAAAGCTAAAAGATCTTTTTAAACGGGCAACCATGAAGAGCCCTTCATAGGAACGGCATTTCGATGAGACAGAAAGGTTGTAGCTTAGCATTTTATTTGGGTTCCAGGGTTTTATGCGGTGTACATATATACCAGCGTGCACTTAGTGTGGGACCGTATAGGTAGCGTTTTCAGATTTAGTAAAGCCACCAGTTAATTATAGAAGTACATTATTAGCACGTATAGCTTCTTTTCTAGATATGAATGCAAAGGTGCGTGTATTCCATAGGTTCGTGACACAGATTCATCAAATCGTCATGAATAGTTAAACGTTATAGTCTATATTTAAATCGTAATAGAGCCTGCTACAGGTCGGTCGTGTACTGAACCTTAAAGGTAAGGTCATTGCAAAAATGTTTTAAAGTCAAAGGATGTCAAAGGTAAAACAAAAAAGTTAAAACACTAAAAAATGTCGTCCTCCCGAGTCATGTCGAATCGAATCAATAACTCGTTTACCTGCCACTATAATACTGTCTGAGTGTGCGTTTCAATATTACTATGGATAATATCAATTATAAAGTAAACACAAAAGTATTATCATTTATATCTCGAGGCATAAATGTATCAACCTAAAAAAAAATGTATCACTCGCAGTACTCCGAATGTTCGAAATGCTGATTTCAGTATTTCCAATTTATTCACAGGACTTCGTGAATAAAATATATTATTTGAGTAATTAAAAACTTTGTTGACAGAAGTAGAGACCAGGCAACATTTATAAGCAACTTTGAGTGACGGCAAGGAATTTGAAATGTTGTCTATTCTACTCACTAAGTATAATTACAAAATATAATGAGTTTATAATATTGATTCGCTATAGCCGTATAACAGCTTAAGTTTGAAGCTAGTATAGTAGGTACTGCTCTTCAATACTCTGAAGGCTAACAAAAATTACTGCAGACAGAGTAATTACGAGTGGAGGGAAGTCTTAGGAACTATTGTTTCACTCAGACTCTTGGAAGAAAGACAGAAGGTCGTTTTCAAATAATGCACTGCACCAATAAGCAAATACTGCTTTGAAGTTGAGTCTTTTCAAATAGGCTACTTTTTCCAATGTTGAATTTATAAAGATTGAATACAAATATATTAAATTCAGAACTTCAATTCTTTTAAATTAAAGTTTCAGTACAATACTCTTCAACTAACTAAGTATCTTTAGGTGTAACTAACTTAGTTGATGGCATTTTCGGATCTCCCTAAACGATCGTTGTAAGTTCACAACCTTATTCTTCTATGAAAGTAACCTTTTTAATAACAGTAAGTTATCCAGAAAAAGTTGGGACTGAATCGAACTTTTATTGGATTCGAACAATGTGGTGAAATCTCGATTTTTTGATCAAACACTACTTTTATTCCACGTGGTCTAACATAGAATTTCCTACCGTGCGTTTCACAACAGAAGGTTTAGAATTCTGTGTGTTAAGTTGTCAAATAAAGTTAGAATTTGGATGCCCTGTTTGTCGAATCAGTACAAGGTCTAGAATTTTAAGGACTAATGCGTGGGCTCAGACTACGTAAGCACGTTACGTATATGGACGATCAAAGGGCGTAATATTTAAATTTACATTATTTCAAAACAATAGAGTATAAAACAATAGAATAGAGTATAGAGTTGGAACGAACGAAAAAAAAAATTGAGATATTATGACAAAACCTTTGCGCAAAGAGAATTAATTCATTAAATGTATTTGGTTTAGTCGTTTGTGGATGGTACGGAACGCAGCAGAAGATTGAATATTTATTTTGAAACTGAGCAATACTTTTTTCGTAGTCTGCAATATATTTTGAGGAACCATTAGGTTGCTAGAATAGTATATTTGATTATATATAATGGTGGCGATCCTAATGGATACAGAGCGCTAGGAATACCTAAGAAAAGATGGATTACTTGTGTTAAGAGGTTGGAGTGGAACCGATTCTGACAAAAAAGCGGTTTGAACTAAAGAAAAAGACACTGCGCTGATTGTATTGCCATTAGAGCTAATACAATTTTGAAAATTATATTTAAAAAGTCGAACGTCTTTCATACCTACACTTGCGTTTTGTTTGGTAGTGATTTTTTTTAAATAATGTATCGTCTTATAATGATGATATACGCCTATATCATAATTAAAATAGAAATAGTTTCAGGGCTTTTCCAAAGCTTTCAAAATGGCAGTTATGTGGACTCCGGTATAATTTGAGTAGTGCACGGTACACTGTGCCCGGTAGTAACTATGCGCCCAACTTTCGTTGAGTTTCCACTTTAAAATGCAGTCGGAATATTGGTGCTCTATTTTAATTCAAACCAAGGACCATTTTTTACTGCACTAAAACTATGAATAGAGAACGTAATAATTTATTTTCATTGGCATTGGGTAAAATGTAGAATTAACATGATATATAACATAAACATAGCGGTGAAGGAAAACATCGTGAGGAAACCTGCATGTCTGAGAGAACCCCTCGAAATATGTGTGAAGTCCGCCAACCCGCATTGGGTCAGCGTGGCCTAATCCCCGCCGAATTGAGGGGAGACCCGTGCCCAGCAGTGTCACATTAAAAAGGGCTAGTATTATTATATTACATAAACAAGACTATATATGTCATGATCAGTGTTGCCATTGATTGACATCTTCAATACAATTGACAATGCATTAGAGCCGATTATGTAGTCTTGAGCCGATCAAGTGACCTAGTTGTTAGGGGACGAGAATACCTCTTCTAGCATGTTATTATTTTTCTACAATGGAAATTAGTAGATAGCTTGTAAAACTATTTTTATTATTCATGCTAGCCTAGTACAACGTGACCTGTCACAAGCCTCAACTATATTCATATTTTGAGCCACATGTTCTACAAAGTCATAGAAATAATAGTCATATTCCTTATGCATTGTCATTTTATTTTATTTAGGTGGTTGTGCTGCAGTCAGAATTGTAATTATATACTTAGGGATGGTACCTTTTAACCAGCAGCTCAGGCGTACCTAGTTCCTACATTGTTTTCACATACCTATTAATTAACACAAGATCTTATTTGAAACTTTCAAGATATACGTTGTGTTACGTGTACCAACTTGTTATAAGAATGACTAATATTTAAGTGGGAAGTATTATTGTTGTACTTTTAAAAAACTCAACAAGTTGATAAGCGTGCACAAGTTCGTACAAGATGATATTATTATTTTGTATCAATAGGAAAAAAAAACTAGAGATACGATTTTTTTAGTAATTTGGCTTTTGCTCAAAATAGTTTGAGTAGCCCTGGTTCACAAGAATAAATAATATTAGAATTCTGATTCAGATTTACAAAACTGTAAAGCATTTTCCCGTGCATCTTTTACTCGTGTTACTTCTTTGCGTCGCTTTAAATTTAGTCTGCGTACTACAGGGTACTAGTATTTATTCTACCGGGCTACTAATTGAGTTCTCTTGTTCCAGCGACTGGGTGTTCGGGGTTCGGTACTGCCAGCTCAGCAACTTTATCGCTAACGTCACGGTGGCGGCGAGCGTTTTCACACTCACTGGGATTTCTTTTGATCGGTGAGTATTATATGTGGTAAGTGTCTCATTCAAAATATAGATATTGTGTTACAAGTACCTACCTGATTTGGGGGTTCTACAAATGGCTTTAATTTATGTGTCGTTTAGATAATGGTAAGTATCAGAGTCAAAGTCAAATAATGTATTTCGTATAGGCACTAGCAAATTATCAGTAACATTTTTTTTTTAACTCTACAACCGGATCGAAACCCAACGCGACTCAACGCGGGCTTGTGTTTTTGTAATTACCAAGTTTATTATGAAAAAACAATACTCCAATGTGTTGCCATGCGAGGCGCACATGCGCTACACTTTGACATAATAAATCTTAATTGATATATTTGACCGATCAGTCCCAGGCTGCTTTATAATCCAATATTCTGTAATAACGCTTATGCTATAGTTTAGTTTTCACAATTGTTTTGAACTAACTGATGGGCTAATCTCGGATACATTGCCCCGTAAAATAATTATTTAGTGCATGCACGGATAGTTTGTGCTTATAACATGAATATCCTTTTTTCAAAATTAAGAAAATTTTTCTTTACATGCATTAAACTTTCATAAACAAATTGAGACACAACAGTTAGAATATTTATTTCTTTGAATTTATCTCTCAGGGAATGTATATGACTCAGTTTGTAAATTGCTCGTATTGCCTTTTTCTGCTGTATTCAAAGTAAATCCGATGAATAACTCAATATGCTCACAGCCTGTGTCAAACATAAAATGCTCGGAATAATAGATGAGGTTACAATTACGTAACACGTAAACGAAAAAAAATATTTCCCCTCCTTATTTCAATTTTAATAATATAT
This sequence comes from Pheosia tremula, assembly GCA_905333125.1. Lineage (NCBI taxonomy): Eukaryota > Metazoa > Arthropoda > Insecta > Lepidoptera > Notodontidae > Pheosia > Pheosia tremula. The sequence continues at coordinate 2,294,236 of HG995405.1, read as the reverse complement.
ACTTTACATACATATTATTATCACGAGCTTTGCAAAATTAATAAAAAAACTTTCATAGAAAGTAAAGACTACTCACAGCTTAAAAGATACAGCGATAAATGTGGCCTCTCTAGCCACATAGCTATATTATCGTCTATAAACTGTATAGTTATTTATATTAAAAAAAGACTACACTATCTTCATCGTCATGAGTCATGTGTAGTAAAAAATATACAGGACTCGTGTTGAAAAAGATAGCACCATGTATGTACACAGTTTTATGTCCAGTAACTCAAGTATCTGTTTACGTATTAGGCCTCTCCTGTACCCGCTCACACCACAACATTCATAAATAAGAATGACAGTGATAGCATGCTTTCTAGAAGTTCCTGCTTACCATACAGATATCAAGCCATCGTGAGACCGATGAGGCCGAGGATGTCAAAGACCTGTTCACTGATCACTATCGCCGCTATATGGGTCAGTGGAATGCTTCTGGCCATACCCTGCTTGCTGTATTCAACTACTAAGGAGTATAGGTAAGCCAGAATGATTAATGGATAACCACCACATCGGCATTCCTCGAAGGCTCCCGAAGGAGTAAGAGGGATCCAGTCTACCGCGTAATGATAAGCTCTATTACATAGGTGAATCATAATCCTGTGACAATATAAGCCGCCACACAGCAATTTAAAAATAATATCTCAGACATTAAAACGCAAACCATAAAATGTTTGTAAAGGACGTAGAACTAAACTTGTTTGTGGTGTTGTGTTATTAATTATTTTGTCCTAAAATATTTTTTGTATTTATAATTAAGGACCATCTCCAGAAAAATATACCAAAATAGTCATCTTTGGAGGCTGTCTTCTCTGTAGAAACAAAATAGTTTTGTTACATATTCTTTGATATAAACGAGATACTCTGAATACCTAAAGGACTTTGAATAACAAAACATAATTCTGTGAAAACAATCTCGGTTATTTAATCATTATCTCGTGTAAGAATATTATGTCGCCAGGATTCGTTCAAGAGCCCTTAAAAATTCCATGCGCCCGTAATGAGAAGAATTTAAGTAACGGTGCAATTTTTTTGGCAATTCGGAAAATGTAGAGCATCAAGAGAATACTTATCGAGTTTTTTTTTTTAATTTGTGTAGGTTATACCGGTTGAAATCGTTAACGGGCCAATAGGCGACTTTCTCATAAATTCGAGATATAAATAATACGCCTACATACTACAGATTGATCTGGATGAGGTGAGCACCATTAAAAATGGAGAACGCGACCTTAAGTTGGACTATTGCCAGCAGTTCATCCTTCGTACTATGTTTTTATAGCGTCCCATAAAAGTTCGAATTATGAAATTTAAAAAAGTTTCCTCGTGACGCAAGGCTACGTTCAGACTTAATTAATTACGCCTTTGTATGCAGGTCAAAAGGCACCCTTAAAACTGCATGCCTACTGTCGTGGCCGGACGGACTACCTGATGTTTCGTATATGGATTTTGTGTGAGTATAAAGTTTTGGGGTTAATTAAAAATGTTCAGCGGCTGCGTCCATAACACCTAATTCATTGACAATTTACTACAATTTACGTCTACCAAGTAAACACAGACACGAACTAAACTATTGTCGTCTTTCTCATGTCCATAATGTATGAGAGGGCTACAAAATGTTGAGCCTAATTTAGTTAAATCGTAATTTATAAACAATTAAATTGACATGATTGTACCACATTAAACGCATTATTCAAATATACTAACGTAAACAAAGCGTTCATATCGTTTCACGCTTCGCAAAACATATTGATGGCGGCATACACTCGTGTTACACGCGATTATGGCTCTTAATAGGCTTCTATTATCACAACTATCAGTGCGGGTTTCCCATACATACATCAGCATTTAAACATATGATGAGCTTACCATACCATTGTGGCAACTATTATTCATATGATTAAACCTTTAAGGCTCTTTTGCTGAGGAACAAGTCACTACATTAATCACGTTAAAGGCAGTAACAAAATACAATGCTAAGGAGTCGAATCTATAAATCTATGATATTGATGAATTTTGCTTGAATTTATAAACCAGAATGTGATAAACGTCTGAAGATGTGTGTGTGACCTATACGATAATTGTATACGCTCTCACCCCAAACCGTATGTGAAACTCTCTCCTTGTAAATTGCGTTGTAATACAGTTACAACACACCCTGCACTGTTTATAGAAAAGAAAACCATTGGCCACAACCAAATTTTTTTTTTCACCAGTCGCTTGTGGCAAAACAGTTAAAACATATACCACGCTGAAGAACTAAAAAATATTCCATGCCTTCCTCTCACTCTAACGCAAATATATAAGGTGTTACAATTATAGTGTAAAATATTTTAACACACCTAACAGTAACAAAGATAATATTCCTAAAGAAATAAATGAAATTCATAGACATTTAAAAAATTTCATCCTGTACTTGCTTAAAAAATATCCCAACATTTTCACAATTATTTTATAGATCAACGTGATCCATATATAACTTACAGATTCATCGGTTAAATGTTTTTACACTATTTTTGTTATACCTTATATATTATTTGATTATTATCGACATTTTCCCATGGTAGCTAAGATTGGTGGTAAACCAAGAATGCTTTTATCCCCCGCTCTCATCGGTTTTTCGCTAACCAATATTCCCAGACGCTCAACTTAATTTCAGGTCTAGACCTGAAATTGTTAACTGACCACGGTCTTTGGATATTATAAAGCAAGTGGCTTAAATAAAAATAAATACAAATTTAATATAATTTATACCATCGTTTTATCAAACAATATTACTTGTTGTTAAATAAATGATAGTTGTATGCTATGTGGGAAAACATAGTGTATCTCCTATTGAAGAACCGAGATCCTTTAATCAATAAATGTAGGTATGTTTGACAAATAAACATAAATTCTGATTCTGATTCAAAATAAAATGTATTGGCAATGTCAGACCTCATATTTATTCATTCATTTTAAAGTAAAGCAATATTTATTTCAATATCAGCACAATGTTTATACTTATTGCTGGTTTTATTAAAAAAATGTTTTTAATATTTTTGAGATGAGTACTTATTTTTGGAGCCTAGCTGTATTTAATTTTCTCTAGTGCTTTATTTGAGACTATCTATACATATAAATAAAATTGGAGTGTCTGTTTGTAATATTAAAATAACCGCTTTTTACTAAGTGCATTTGGATGTATACACGTTACCTATACCGAAACAACATTTTTTACAATTTTTGTCTGTCTGTCTGTCTGTCTGTCTGTCCGTCTGTCTGTCTGTCTGTCTGTCTGTCTGTCTGTCTGTCTGTCTGTCTGTTTGTTCCGGCTAATCTCTGTAATGGCTGGACCGATTTTGACGGGACTTTCACTGGCAGATAGCTGATGTAACAAGGAGTAACTTAGGCTACTTTAATTTTAGAAAAAAAAAATAGGATCTCACGAAAAAAAATGAAAACCAATGTTGCAGCGCAGCGCCTGATTAAGTTTGATAGCAACACCTGCAATGCTTCCCGCGGGCTCAGAATGGGCGGGCAGGCTGTTGTCAACGGTTGTCTTTGTTAAATACCACGCGGACGAAGTCGCGGGCAACAGCTAGTTTGTTATAAAAATAAATGTACTCATGCGTATATAATACAAGTCTGTAATATACTGAAAATCGAAATGAAGGTCTTATAAGCTGACATAATTAAAGGGGACTTGAACGCCAACAGCATTGAGATAATTTATTTCAAATACACCCACCATGTGATTCCGTAATGTGCGATGTCATCTATACATATAAATAAAATTGGAGTGTCTGTTTGTAATATTAAAATAAGCGCTTTTTACTAAGTTCATTTGGATGTATACACGTTACCTATACCGAAACAACATTTTTTTAAAATTTTGTCTGTCTGTCTGCCTGTCTGTCTGTCTGTCTGTCTGTCTTTCTGTCCGTCTGTCTGTCCGTCTGTCTGTCTGTCTGTCTGTCTGTCTGTCTGTTTGTTCCGGCTAATCTCTGAAATGGCTGGACCGATTTTGACGGGACTTTCACTGGCAGATAGCTGATGTAACAAGGAGTAACTTAGGCTACTTTTATTTTAGAAAAAAAATAAGGATCTCACGAAAAAAAAATTAAACCAATGTTGCAGCGCAGCGCCTGATTAAGTTTGATAGCAACAACCTGCAATGCGTCCCGCGGGCTCAGAATTGGCGAGCAGCCTGTTGTCAACGGTTGTCTTTGTTAAATACCACGCGGACGAAGTCGCGGACAACAGCTAGTATTGTATAAGTGGTGAGATTAGACACAACAAGTACACCGACTTATTGCGCGAAGCATCGTAGGCCATAAGAATCTTATACTAGCTCGCTAGAACTGCTTTTCTATTGAATCTGTCATGTTCACAGGTACCAAGTTCTGTTCTTCGTAGTGACGTATGCAGTCCCCATGCTGGGGATGACGTTTTTCTACTCAGCGATGGGCAAGGTTCTGTGGGGATCTGGATCTATAGGCGAGCTCACACAACGCCAGGTCGACTCTATACGCTCGAAGCGGAAGGCAAGTTATTTTTTTTTATTATGTAGAATGTTTACACAATAATTATTTATTTTATTGCGCTTTTGTTTTATATTCCTTTGTTTTATTTGGTTATTTAGAATGATTCAGAAAGGCTATACTAAGCCTGCGCTTCATTTTTGTTTTTTTATTAATTATGTGAAGTCAGAATTTCGATTAGTCGATTTAAATAATAAATTTGTTCCAAAAAAATACTATTGTGATTTATAGTGTTTTTTTTAAATTGATGTCAATTAATTCTGATTTTATATCTGAAATACTCTATGTAATTAGTTTGATTTCGACAAGGATATTAACTATGATAGTTAAGTTGGTTGCTTTATTGCTTGTGCAAGAAAATAGCGAGTGCACGGCTTGGTTCACAATTTCATCAATCCGATGTTTATTTTGCCTTCACTTAAGGCCACGAGGATCCACTTAAGACTGATATTTGACTGCAGCGTATTATTAGTTATTCAGTACTGAACTATAAAATGAGATTTACTTCGTACTGCAAATATTATAAGTACTATACCCAGTGTTACTTCGTCTATGATAAGGATACCTTCTTAAAATGTATTTTTTTAAATCAATTCGCATTCCTTATCCCCGTAACGGTGTCAGAGTGTTAAGTATATCGGTGGTAGACTTTTATTTAACAAATTTTCCCTCAATATTTTTTACATCATCTGGTTCCAAATTCACGTCAAAGTTGTTTTCAGACTATAGACAAAATTACTGTGCACACAGCTGCGTTAAAAATGATTAAAAGTTTTTTGCAAAGTTCTAAAGTTGACCTCCCTCATCATTGTACGTCAGAAGTGGAATCACTTTTCTTTTTGCTTTTTTTGTGACTATTTTCTATTGTAAATATGGATGATTGCTTTTTTTAGTAAGGTAATTCTGAATATAACTACCTATGTGTATCTCACCATCATCCATAACAAACCATTTGTCTAATATAGAACAAATAATATTTGAGATAAATATAGTAATAGATCGTGATTACCTACTTTCGGGAATTCCATAAATCATGACATTGAATATCACCTTTCACGAAAGCCAGGGCAAATATTATTTAATACGTACCCCGGGGACGTAATTAGCAGTCTAGACACCTTACGCAACCGAAATGCTGCCTAAATTAGGTAATTACTAGGTGGTTATTTCCTAAAGTAAATAAACGAAGTATAATCTCGTTGTTGAAATTAATAATTGAAATAAGCTTTAATTTACAATTTATTTAATCTCCGCTTACACGTTACGTCAATATGCTCCATATCTTCGAATACTGTATCCACCGATATAGGAAAAAAATATTTACTTTTAATAAAGGCAATCGTATAGCTAAAGTTATTTATTCGAGATGTGGTATTACGATTACGAGATTATTATTTTTAAACATTGCTTTAGGAGTTCACGAAAATGATTTATTTACTGGAAATCGTATATAAGGTACACCTAAATATAAGGTGTAAGTTTAAAATAGTGTAAAATATTTTAGCAATTTACCAAGTACGTCATACGAATCACGAATATGTATAAAATTGTTTTCATGATGTTTTCAGGTTTTTTTAGTATGAAAGCATTTCAACGTGATCTTAGTACGTAGTGTGACTTTTAAATTTCTAAAAAAATAAAAATTGGTAACAGTTTCTGATCGAACTGTTACAATATTATACACTATTAAAATTACACATTATTTATGTTGGCACTAACTTCATCCCAATAATCATTCGCACTTTCTCATTAATTGAAGCTGTAATATCTTATTAACTACACATTCCGTTCGCAGGTTGTGAAAATGTTCATTCTAGTGATAGTGATATTTGGGCTGTGCTGGTTGCCCTACCACTCGTACTTCATCTACACTCACTTCAACCCCTCGATCTTGTACATGAAGTACGTCCAGCATGTCTACCTCGGCTTCTACTGGCTCGCGATGGCAAACGCTATGGTCAACCCTATCATTTACTATTGGATGAATGCCAAGTAAGTATCATTGAGAAATAATTTACCATCGATGCTATACCATTGCATGACTGCAATTGAGGTCGAGTCACCTTCGTCCGTAGGAGAATTAATTACCCTCGAGATACCCTACACGTGACCCTGGGTGGTGCCAACCAGGTGACAACTCTACTGGTGGTAGGCTTCGGCCGTGGCTAGTCACCACCCACTGAACAAAGCCATGTCGCCAAGCGGCCTACCCGTGTTCCGGCATGATGTTCGGTGTTGCCATTCATGGATGGCGGGTCAGATCAGTTGCGCTGCATGTGCCTAGTGAATGTAGCGTCTCTATCTACTGCCGCCTTCCTACCTAGGCAAGTATGCTCCATCGTAGATCTCATCGTCACTTACCATCAGGTGAGATCGAGATCAAATACTTGCATATAATGTAATTAAAAAAAAAAAACTGCTCAAACTGTTCTACTGTCGAGAATAATGCATTCAATTAGATGCATAACAAGTATTGTATCAGAAATATAGTGTTTATCGTAAAGTGTTAGTTACACCATATTTAACTCAAGAACAGGTGGGCCGAATTTTATGATCTTTGTTTTAAATTTACCTTCGACCCGAATAGCGGAATAACTATTAAAACATGGGAAAAAATCACAACAAGACAAATGATAATCAAGATTATTCATTTTCGATTCTGAGGCGGTGCAAAGTACGCCGGGTAATTAGTTGCTTATAAAACAATCATTTTATTTTTGTGTTTACAGGCCAGATGTTTGATTTCTAAGGAATAACCTATTTTATTGAAATTCAAAACCCATGTATTGTAAATTACTTGGAATTGATTGGCATAACAATTATTAGAGACTGTACAATATATTTAAAGGTCATTACAAATACTGAGCAGTAATGAATATAAGTCAATTTCACAAGTCCTTGTAACTTAAGGCATTCAATACATTTCAATATTCATTATTCTGAAAGTCCTTACGACTATCAAAACTGTTTGGTATGCATAGAAATGTTGATTGATATCAGCAAATTTTAGAGGAATTTGTATTTTCTTTTGTACGAGTAGGTATATTGCCTGATAAACACCCCATCTATACAATTCCACACTAAGCAACGCTTGTATTATAGGTACTTTGGACTGAAGACTCAGTATATAATACTTATATACTCATAGATACTAAAAATCCATGACCCGGGTACAAACATTTGTCCCTACCAGGATTCGATCCCGGGACCCCAGTACCAACTACGCTGATCAAACCTCCAAGTTTTAAGTTTAGAATGTCCAGAAGCGGAATAAATAATAATACCACTTCCTTGCGATACCTTCCGCATTCTCTGTCAGCTTTGTATCATAATTTCATGAATATGGCAACACATTACTAACGCAAGATGGCCCATTTTCGTCCATTATTTTCGTATAACAATACGTTAAAGCCATTCTGGGAGTTCGTACGTGACGAAGAGGCTCGTGTGAATCGCGAAACGTCTCGTGTTAACATCCACCTGTTATTTTATTCAGGCCATCACGATGTTTTTCAGGGAAGCGTGGAGCATACTTTTGTTTTTGTATTTCTATAATTTCCATTTTTTTTTTATTTTTATAATCGTACAACACAAATATAATTTAAAAAGGGAATAGAAAAGCTTCGCAAAAAGTTTATTATTAACTTTGCGATATGAAATAGGTTTCAGTGTCATTTTAAAATTGTGTTTTGTACCTTACAATTTAGCCCTGAGTACTTACCGTAGGTATTCCCAACATCGCGCGTGGAACGAAGAAACAATATAGTAACTCTTTTTTTTTTGTAAACTAGAAATGAACTAGGTTCTCTATTAACCAAAAATATATTTACTACGTCACTTTAGCTAAAATTCTGGTAATTGCTTCCAAGAGTAAGTAGGCATTGATATAATTACAGGAAAACGGGGCAGCGCCCGGGCACCTGATAGTCTATTTTGTATTTTATCTATCCAGGTTCAGGACTTACTTTCGAACGGCGATCCTGTGCCGCTGGCGAGACTCGTGCCGCCGACGCAAGCGGCCGCTGCCCGACTCGCCCCCGGAATTCATGTCGCAGTCTGGCAGTAGATCCAGATCAGGTTTTTACTCGTTAACGTAATTATTAAAAGTGATCTTTGCAATCATCATTTCTAGCACATACCCATCGCTGCTGGGCACATTGTTGTAGTAGCATCATAAATGGCGCTTTGGGGTCACAAATAATTATATTATTTCTTCATAAAATGGCAAAAATTTATTTAGTACTGCGTTTACATATTTTTTTAAGAACGTAGCTAAATTATTAAGACTTAGTTTACATAGATTTTTAATTAATACTTCTTCATGTTACTTGATAATGTAACTACTAATTAACGGATTGGATTAATGTTAGTTATATACTTTGAATCAGAAAGGGACTTTAAGTACTTGCAAACATTTCGACACGCACTTGAACACATTTGGCGGGATTTTTTTAAGTTTAGTAAAACTTTCTTGGTCACCATGATTAGGATAAACATTGCCATTGTTCTTTTTAATTCCAGACTAGTCCAGAAAAAGTACAATAGTGTGTTGAGGTCTCTACGAATGGCAAACTTTGGGCCGATTGTTTATTGCCAGTTTAACAGGCAAGTAGGCTAGTCTAGTGGCCCTACAAATCGGTGCTACAGATTTGGTAGAGCAAGTTGCAAGCCGTTCGTAGAGGCTTTTACGTGCTACTTTTTTTTCTTAATTGTAACCTCGTTCTATTTCATTAGAATAGTTGACGTTATTTCCTATAGTCATTTCAAAATACCTAAGCAAGAATATGAAAACAGTCAAATAGCTAATTTGTAATTCCAGTATTAAAGGGTCACAATTTTGCTTATATTTATATCCTACGACCCTGATATTGAAGATAATTATTAATTAACGGCGGGGTTGGAATGGAGACCTATTTGATTTGTTATATTTACGCGAATACTACACATTGAAATAAACTATTTTTAAGGATTTGATCGCTACTATTTTTGGTGTTTACGTTCCCGACGTTTCGACACCGACCACCTCAGTCCTGCCCTGACCATGGTTGCTGTAAAGCAGCCGAAACGCGATAAAATCCTTAAAAATAGTTTTATTTCAATGGAGAAGTAAATTATATATTTAAGGAAAAATAACGTACGGATATAGGAGGCAAAAAATTTACAAGGCGTAAATCAAAAGTAAAAAAAAAACAACATATCTCCCAAGCAGATCGCGCCGTTAACACTCTGTATTGAGGGGCTGTTTTACAATGCTTATACGTAACACACCTATCCACAACTTATTTGAAATTTGTATTATTCCCGAATATCGCCAACTGTAGCTTATTACTCGTCCCGAATAGTTTGTGCCAGTGTTAAAATAATTCCCTCCAAGTATACGCCTCTACAGGTATCGAGGAACTCAGAGACTCAAGAGGAAATGCAGCGGGCGAATACCAGCGCTGGTCGTCTCGGACTCAAACCGACCAGCAGTTGCAGAGACCATATTTGCTTGCTAGCTGCCCTAAGTGTCCGCACGGGACGTACTATGATGGTAAGTCACGACTTTAATGGCCTTATGGCCAAAAACTGAAAGGCCACTTAAATATTCAGACGCCAATATTTTCAAGTTTTGAGGACACGCCTCAAAAGTTAATTCCCCACTTAAAACTTGAGTTGAAATTAAAATAGAAAAAATATATTCTCAAATGCCACTGATAGAATCCCAAAAAGCAATGTCGCTATTTTCTACTATAACCGTATATCTCATATTCTAACTTATATACTACTAGCTGTTGCCCGCGACTTCGTCCGCGTGGTATTTAACAAAGACTCAACCGTTGGCAACAGCCTGCTCGCGTTCTGATCTCGCGGGACGCATTGCAGATTGTTGCTATCAAACTTTAATCAGGCGCAGCGCTGCAACAATGGTTTTAATTTTTTTTCGAGAGATCCAATTTTTTTTTTCTAAAATAAAAGTAGCCTATGTTACTCCTTGTTACATCAGCTATCTGCCAGTGAAATTCCCGTCAAAATCGGTCCAGCCATTTCAGAGATTACCCGGAACAAACAGACAGACAGACAGACAGACAGACAGACAGACAGACGGACAGACAGACAGACAGACAGACAAAAATTGTAAAAAATGTTGTTTCGGTATAGGTAACGTGTATACATCCAAATGCACTTAGTAAAAAGCGGTTATTTTAATATTACAAACAGACACTCCAATTTTATTTATATGTATAGATGTATTGTAAAGTAGGCTATGCAATTTGAATTATTTTTTGTTACTCAAATTCCATTATATTTTGTTAAATTCCGTTAATATTAATCCATATTCCTCATATCTTTCTAAACACGAATTAAATTTTTTTTAATCATATTTTTTTTGCTGATTCGTTTACGATTGTAGCCTTGTTATAAATCTCGCTAATTTAAGTTTCGTGCGTAACTTTTTGTACATAAAATATATTGATCAACAAGTCGTCGAACAAATCCTTATCTAGTATCGGCTTACCGTTCCGATTGCGTGACTTCTACGCAAAGTTATTTATTATAGTTGTCTTAAAAATCGATAGCAATCATAAAGCTAACACGATATTGCACGGTGATTTCTAAACATATACAATTTAGACAGGTTAGTGACAGGGTAGTGGTAGCTTTAATCAATCTATACGCACCTATATTCCGAGGGATTGAATTAAAATCAAAATGGTATTCAGTGGGAGCCATTTAAATGTAAAAAAGACTAATAGGATCCTACAGTTATTACTGTTTTCTGTGTGACAGATAACGCAATAATAGTAGTGTTACCCTTTATTAATTATACAGGATGTTTAAATTGTAATTAATAAGGTTTCCTCCTGATATAAAAGAAAAAAGTTGTTGTTATTTGCAAGATATGCGAGAAAGATAGCGAGTCGAAGTAAAAGGCTATTTAAAAAAATAACAAGCTCAAACTTTAAATAGTTTTTCCGTCTGCAAAGCTCGTTTTCATTATTTTATATTTACAGAATGAAACGTTGAAATGTCATCTGTTGTTAGGACTACAAAGGAGTCGTTAGTACTTTGCTTTGAAAGTGCACTGAAGTTTACAAATTGCATGAAAACCGCTGCAATCTCATATACTCTTAGGATGGAAAATAATGGTTGTACAAAATAATAATGGTTATATCATTAAAATAGAAAAACACTGCATAAATGAGTGGCTCTGACAAAACAATTTTTATTTATGAACAATACAATTTTTTTATTACATTATAGGCAAGTATTTGATTAACTGATGGTAAGTGACGATGAGATCTACGACTTGCCTAGAAAATAAAAAAAAAACAAAATCGCATTTTCTACTGTAACATTAAATATTGTTGCAATAATATAGCAATTTTTCAAAACGATTATTTATTATTATGAAAAATCACGGTTTATTTCCGGTGTTAATCATATGAAAATGTACACATAAATATTAATTTTACATTCCACAGACTGATGACACATTTTAAATAAAAAATGTATGACATGAAAAATATGAAAATGGCGAATCCCTACGAGCATCTCAGTAAACAGGTTATTAATTTTGTTTCAGCTTTCATTCACGGACGGAGAGTGTAGAATATAGTGAAACAGCGGAGCCCAGTGTTTTTGACACTCCCCGTGAATGTTATAAAACTTTGTATAGAACAGTAACATGTGACTAAACTACGTACTATTTAAACTTATTAAACATTTTTAAACATATGCACAGTGTGCAACAATTGTTTAAACAAATGTTTACAAACCGGAGTTACCTATTACATCAATGTGGTTTTATTAGACTAAGAGATTTATGTCAAAGTTAAATATTAATTAGTGCTAGCAAAAAGATAATTCTAAGTAGAATCTACACTGAATTGTCACAGGATTACGTTAAAAATTGTTCTGATTTCATCTTGGTTCTTAAGTATAGTATTATGATTTAATCAAGTTCTTAGGTAAGAAATTATAAGCTCAGTATTAAATAGATATAATATCTATTTCAACGTTCAATTAAGTCATTGTTAGGTGGTAAAAAAAATACGACATATTTAATATGTTTTGGAATGAGATTTACTTTCCAGGTTACAATCTAATTAAGTATCCCTGTACTGTAGTAGTAAATTTAAGTTTTGCTATTTTGATCTTAAATAGTAAACTTAAATGTAAATGTTTTCTTAAGTATTATAGTGTTTAGTGTCTTGTCGTTATTTATTTCTTATATACCTACCTAATGTTACAAAGTACTTTCCATTTGAAAAAAAAATTTTTATTTATTTATTTTAAAAGTGTATGTATATTTATTGTATAATATTGATTAAACATCTTTTAACTTTGGTATGTTATATCAGTATTCATTCATTACGCTGTTCCGTTACTATTGTAATTAATTGTTTTAGTTAATCCTTTGTAATATATTTCCTTATTGAATAAGATTCTGTGTTACATATTGATGTATGGCCAGCTAGCATTATTATAGACTTAAAAAATATTGATTAATAAAAAATTGTGTGAATGGTCCCCACAGATGTGAAATATTTTTGTAAATAACGTTACAAAGTTAACACGTGTTATATATTAAGCATCGGTTTAAGCATTTGTTTTTAAAATAATATTATGAATGTTGAAAAAATGTATTTTTTGACCAATTAAAATCCGAATTCCATGTGTAATGTTTTTCCTTTTAAAACCTTAACTCCTAGATATAAACTTACCTAGATTACATTACCATGATGAAGCTATAATTGATAGAACTAGGTGATACTTGGTGGAAGTCCATTGTTAAACAAATGGGGGAAGAGGAACCCACCACTGACCCTCGGCTTGTCAACTTTTCCAATTATAAACCAAACAAGTTTGACCGATAATTAAAGAAGGTAGCAACACCGAACACCTCTAAGATGTCAATCGAGTAACTATCTATCACGAGTAACGAGGCCCCAAATAAAATGCAAATCTCCGCGAAACGAAGCGAATCTAAAAAACTATTCTTTTTAGATTCGCTTAATAGATAATCTATAAAGAGCGTATCGAGCGATGGTTACATAGGTTGGATGGTTACATACATATATACGTTACTAATTAAGTTAATAATTAGAATCATAACTTAATCAAAAGACTTTCAAAAGTATCTGAAAGTTCTCAATAAATAAATAAATAATAAATATAATAAATAAATATCGCCATACTATCACACCAACTATACGGTCCCACTTTAAGCTTAACGCTTGTGTTATGGGTACCGTACAATGGACTGAGGGCGAACTCAGTATATAATACTTATATATATATTAAACATCCATGACTAGAGAACAAACATTCGTGCCCATCACACAAAGCTTGTGTCCCTACCAGGATTCGAACCCGGGACCCTCGGCGCAGAAAGCAGAGTCACTACCACTGCGCTAATCAGGCCGTCAATGAAGAGAGGAATGGATTACGTAACATTATTTAGTTAAGGCAAATTGAATCACAATTTTCATATAACTTTATTGGCATTTTGCTATCTTTCGGGATTCCTAAAGATAAATCTTATTACGAGAAGATAAGTGGGGCTTTCTTTAATTGTTTGATGAATGGGCAATCACAATTAATGGGACTTAAGTTTTGGTTTGGACGTCTTTAGAAGTAGCTGTTAAATGAGAATTTAGAATATTAATAAGGGGTCTATTTAAGTAGGTCATTTATACTACTTATTTAACTGAAGTTTTAAAATAACTACTTCTGTTCTGCGATTTTTAATCATTTATTTATTTTTCTTTAATACGTCTAGTCGATCAATCTACACAAATAAATAAAATTGGAGTGTCTGTTTGTAGTATTAAGATAACAGCTTTTTAGTAAGTGCATTTGGATGTATACACGGTACATATACCAAACCAACATTTTTTTTCCATTTTTGTCTGTTTGTCTGTTTGTTTCGGCTAATCTCTGAAATGGCTGAACTGATTTTGACGGGATATTCACTGGCAGTTAGCTGATATAAAAAGGAGTAACTTAGGCTACTTTTATTTTCGTCGCGGTTAACAGCTAGTGTTTAATGTACACGGTGATCCAGAAATGGTATACTAAGCCTGTAACCTAGGCATCTATAGGGCACTTGTGAACACAATATGTGAAATCAGAATTTTCATATATCGATTTAAAAAAAATACAATTGTGATTTTATGCAAAAAAAAATATCTCGTAAAGTTCTGACTTCATTTAATGATTACAAATACGCTAAACAAGTGCAGGTTTATGTCTTATTTTACGCTTACTGAACCACCCTATGCTGAAATAAACATGATGACAAAGTATCGGAATGCTGCCTGGGAGTATGCAAGACGAGTCCCAAACGTACACCAAGCCGTGACAATACCGACCATACACAATAATGAACCCATACGTTTTATAATGCGACGACCGGTAAAGAATAACATCCCGATTCGAAAAGTACTGTATAATAATACATATGAATATGTTTCAGTGTTTGTTGTAATATTCAACTAAACCAATAATCGTCTAAACGCTTGGAATGTTAAAATATGAATAAGAATAACGGCTTCACATATTTTTTAAGTGAACATCGCGGAGGCTATCCCAAAAAAATGGATATTGAGTGGAAAGCTAAACCTCTTCCAGCTATTTGGGGCTAAAAAACCAGCGGAGGTGAAACTGTGAGGGATATTTATGTTACATCTCAAACTTCTGTACTCAAACATTCTAATATTATCGTTGATCAAATTGTTCTACATTCATTTGTTTCCATTTCCAAATTATACTTTGTACTTGACATCGCTTATGTTGTGGCCTAGCCAGGGTAGCTCGCAGATTATTGTATTTGTGATAATAATACAGTTTGTATTCTATTGTTGGCCATTTATACAACATCTGCGTCTGTGAATAGACTCTGAAAAGGCGGGTCGCGGAAATGTTAAGCAGGCCGTAGCTACATTGAAAGTAATCTTATTGGTAGTACCTACTCATGGTGTGTTCTAATAATGGCGTAGTATTTTTGCAGTAATTAAAATACGTCATAAAATATTGGAAGCATCATTATCTCTCTTCATGCATTCTTAACGTATTTTGCGTCGACAAACTCGCAGCTCATGCTAAGCACGTCCGTTCACGCCCACGTCTCAAGCGTTAATAACATTAGCATTTGCGCAGTTTACCCCCACCCCACTCCAAGACAACTACGCAAATGCAAGACATCTACCCACCTATGGATTATATCTTTATATTTTATCCATATTCTAAGTATCGCATTACATGCACCTACAAGAAAGTGTGGAAAAGTAGAACCGTTGACTGCTCGGTTGTCTCTATCACTCCTAGAGACTTAAGAATAAGCATGAGTGCGTAAGTATGGAAAATGCCCCTACACAAACTAATTATAAATAAACTACTCGCATAAATGCGTTGCTGTCCTTCTCACAGCTGTAGTGTATGAGCAAGACTTCAATATTTTTTTTTTAAAATTTTGTTCGATAACAGATTGGCGACATTTTGTAAGAATTTATTGTCTATTTTGTACTACTTGTATCAAATTCCTAAGAAAGTAATATTTCGACACGGATGTCGTGCTATAACTGTACCAGCGTAAACAAATCGATTGATTGTGAATGTCACAAACATTCAAGACATTTATCACAATAGAAATACAACACACTGTCTTCGAAGACAGATTTAACTCCAAGTAAAAAGTAACACTAGAGATAAATTTATTTAAGATGAATTAGTGCTCAGCCACGCGTCAGTGGCTTTTCACTCAGTTAAACGCGACACTTGAAAGAAAACGTTCTATTATTAATGAGAATATATTATTGCGTCTATTAATTAATTAGGTCTTTAATTAACTTGGGCCTTATTTATTCCGAGCTACGTTGATTAATAATTTTGTGTCTTCACATTGAATGATGGACTTGTTTAGTGCTTAGGGATGAAATTATGGCGTGAAGTGAAATCGTTTTTTTATCTCGTTGTAATCATTTATTAGAACATCGTGAAGAAAATACGCAAGGAAGAAGTAACTAGCCTACTTGAATATTTATCTATACATATAAATAAAATTTGGAGTGTCTGTTTGTAATATAAAAATAACCGCTTTTTACTAAGTGCATTTGGATGTATACACGTTACCTATACCGAAACAACATTTTTTACAATTTTTGTCTGTCTGTCTGCCTGTTTGTTCCGGCTAATCTCTGAAATGGCTAGACCGATTTTGATGGGACATTCACTGGCAGATAGCTGATGTAACAAGGAGTAACTTAGGCTACTTTTATTTTAGAAAAAAAAATAGGATCTCACGAAAATAATTAAAACCAATGTTGCAGCGCCTGATTAAGTTTGATAGCAACAACCTGCAATGCGTCTCGCGGGCTCAGAATGGGCGAGCAGGCTGTTGTCAACGGTTGTCTTTGTTAAATACCACGCGGACGGAGTCGCGGGCAACAGTTAGTATGGAAATATATTCTGACACTGTGCGGGTTGGCGGACTTCACACGTCTTTCGGGGCGTTTTCTGAGACATGCAGGTCTCCTCACAATGTTTTCCTTCACCGTTTAGCAAGTGATAATCATGGTTGAAAATTAGATTCGCACATGAAATCCCAGAGGTGCGAGCCGGGGTTTGAACCTGCAATCCTCGTTACCGAGGCAAGCGTTCTACCAACTTAGCTATCACTGCTATAACGCATACCATATTAAGAACTTAGTCCATTTACAGTGTAGTGTAGTTTAAGTACTGCAGTAATAAATATCTCGTTTCCTCGCAAGTTTAACAAGCTACTATGTGTCGCGCTCCAGCCTGAAAATAGTTTTGGTCACCAGAAACCAACAGAGTATCCTCACGACGGCTAGCCAGACAAAGTAATTGGCAACGCGACACTGATGTTATTTGGAAAAGGTACCGTGAAAATAAGTAGGTAGCTCATTGAGACGAGACTTAGGTAAGTCCAAGTTAATGAAATTGTCTCTAAGGCCGAAGATTAGGGATATTCTATATTAAAATTATAACGAAATACGAAAATAGACCTTGTTGTCTTGTGATTAGCAAATGATATTCGATTGTATAGTGATAAAGGCTTTTTTAACCGACTTGAAATTATGGAATTGCGAGCGAGTTTTGAAACTTGCAAGATCGATTGTGTTACAGCTCTACCTACTCCTAATGGAGATAGCGTGATGATATGACGTATTCTAACGATGAGCTATTTAATTGTGAAAACTCTGATTAAATCACGCCAGTAATTTGCGTGCTTAAATAAACAGATACTCAAGAATTCCTAATAGTTCGTTTTGGATTTAAAGGTGAACATAATTGTTCTGTGGGTAGTCGGCACCGTTAGATTTAGTATGTGTTTGATGCATAATAATTAGGGAATTTTCATATAAGACAACAAAGAATGTTCAGAATTTAACAATATATTAATTTGGGAACTCATTACATGTTCCGAGAAAATGTTATTGTAGAATATTTGTTTTTAATTATATAAGGAATATTATACAGAGTGGCCCCATTTTCCTGGCTGGCGCTTATATTCTTAGCTTCCTATATATAATTCAGGCATTACATTAAAGAAATATATCGCACGCTTAATAATAGACTGACCAATTAGGGTTTAAGCCCAAAGTGAGATAAGCACACAGACAGATTTATTCCAACGTTATCTATCTACCAATCTCAGAATTTTTACGATATCTTATTCCTAGACTGAGTAACGAATATGTTGTCTTTTTTACTTATACAAATTTTGACAAAACTTTTAACATGAAAGTGACATAAATCATAATGCGTCTGAGATTGCGACAGTCAACTCGCGGTGCTTTTATATTATAGTGACCCATTCATGATTCTGAACTTAAAAATCAATACTACATAAAAATAATATGTTATTATTTTATCAAGTATAGACTTATAACATAAAAGAGAAAGGGTTTTAGTGAAATGTTTAATAAAATACAGACATATAACAAAAAGTGTCATCACTAGTACAGAAATATATCATTGATTTTATTCATAAACAGACGTATCTCAGGGACAACATTTTAAAAGCTATAAATAATTATAAATAATAATAATTTTTTTTCAAAATTACATTTTAGTATCAATAATTACTTAATCAAGTATTCTTACAATACATCATTTATTATTATTACGCTATTTTCATTGAGATATAAGTAATAATGTCAGACAAGTTGTAAATGACAAAACGTTTTTGCGATTTCCCAACAAACAGCTTTTTTGAGTTAGGTCAGTCTATTATTATAGACTCTATATTATATAGAAACTAAATGTCTAAATGTTTTTTTAACTCAACCGCTGAGTGCAAATCACCTAAGGTTGCCCTAGAAATGGAGTGTCTCGCAAATTGGTCCCAAAGTGGATACAAAGCTTTGTGTACGGAACCCGAGGGGTGAAGTGAAACATAAATATTAAATTAATGAACTCACCAGAAATGTATTTCAACAGGTTTATCCTGGGAAAGTATATTTCAAATTTGTAGGAAGCGGTTTGAAAGGGTAAATATTGACTCTCCGAATCTCTATTTTTTCTGGTTAGATTACGCCCGCGGCTCTACCAACGTAAGCATCGATGTTGCTCCGTAATTAAAACCAATGGTCATAGCTTGATAATATCTACCCAATGTTACAATAAATAAGTACCTGGTTTTTACGTAATTCCTGAACAACTAGACGCATAGATAAGAACTCTAAGAACACTTATTTTCAATTCGGAGATATCCAAATTGCCATATGCAGTATTTGTTTTTAATATATTTGTGTGTGATGCGCAGACAAAATCTTGTTATAGTTTTAATAATTTTTAAGATAGATTACGCTTCGTTATTAGCCCACGTATAAAACTAAATAAAATATACCATACTTGTAGGTGCACTGTAACATGTTTTAAGGGGTTAACAAGTAGTTGAAAACTATCACCTCTATAACATATATGTGTATACAGTGTTCGATTTTACTGTGAGAAAGAGAGACGGTACCGTTACATTGCGGATTTAGTAAGAAGTATTATTTTTAAAATTTTAGAAATCCCTTACAGCTCATTACGTTACCCTACGTTCAAATTTTAATACACATTTGGAAAACGTCTAAACGAAATAAACAAAACTCTAACAAAGATTTTCTAACTTAGCACAGAGCTACGTACTGCTATCATCAATGCAAGCTACTAAATGTTTTACGAATAAAATAAATAAAAGATGTGTTAATATAGATAGAATAAAAAAAACAGACAACGGAACAAAAACATCATAAAATCTCTCCAAAATGAATAAATATACGGTTGGAAAAACAAAACAATATGCAATTTATCGCACCCAACAAATTTATATTTATACTTCAGATGAATAAGCTTTAAATGGACACGCGTTCATGTGAACATGATAATGATAATGGTGCCCGCATAGCACCAGTGAACGTTCCGTTATCTCTTTTTAAATCCAATGTATCTTTCAAAAGCTACCAACGAAATCGTGTGAACTTTATTTAAAACTAGCTGTTGCCCGCGACTTCGTCCGCGTGGTATTTAACAAAGACTCAGGCGTTGGCAACAGCCTGCTCGCGTTCTGATCCCGCGGGACGCATTGCAGATTGTTGCTATCAAACTTTAATCAGGCGCAGCGCTGCAACATTGGTTTTAATTTTTTTTCGAGAGATCCAATTTTTTTTTCTAAAATAAAAGTAGCCTATGTTACTCCTTGTTACATCAGCTATCTGCCAGTGAAATTCCCGTCAAAATCGGTCCAGCCATTTCAGAGATTACCCGGAACAAACAGACAGACAGACAGACAGACAGACAGATAGACAGACAGACGGACAGAAAGACAGACAAAAATTGTAAAAAAAATTATTTCGGTATAGGTAACGTGTATACATCCAAATGCACTTAGTAAAAAGCGGTTATTTTAATATTACAAACAGACACTCCAATTTTATTTATATGTATAGACTAGCTGCGCCCGGCGGTGTTACCCGCGATAAAAAGTATAAAAAATTAAAACATCTATCCCACGGGAACCATACATTTTACCGGGATAAAAGTAGCCTATTTGCTATTCCAGACTATAATCTATCTCTGTGCCAAATTTCATCCCGATCCAAAATAAATAGAGATCATAAAAATCAGCCCATCCGTTCTTAAGTTATAAATGGTACTAACACATAATCGACAATCGATATTATATTGTGATTGCTGCGTTAGTATTATACTCAGGTGTCGCAATTACTTTACCTAAATGTCCGATCACGATTTACCAGTTAAAAATTAACTAACTAAACTTTTATCAGAAAAAAAACTTAGTTGGAGTCACAGTATATATAACGTCAGTTTAACTTTAGCTGGATTAACGCATTTGCGCACAAATTTAACAGTGGTGAAATTGATGCACTCCGGCCTAAAATATTTTTATTTACGTCACAGACTTACACACAGACAGACACGTCCGAGGACTTGCCTTGTCTCTCTTCATCTTTTATTAGATCCGTAGTGTCTGACGCAGTTCCGATGTTTATGGGACCACTCGTAGCTGGTGTCACGTGTCCTGGACGGTCAATCAAAGAGTATGGAGATCTGTGGTGTAAGATGTAAGAATTACGCAACTATGACGTAGAAATCTGGTTATTTTGAAGGGAGAACAGATGCGTTTACTGACAGGGATATTATTATTAAGTTTTCTAGTACCTACTAGTAGTTTAGTAGCCCCCTCTAGAGTTATTTTTTCTAATTTTCACTAGATTTGTAAATAAATATCATTGAAATAAAAATCTTTATCATACTAATAAATGTGAATATTATACCTTACTCCTTAAAATACAGGTCTTTGTAAATAGTTTAGAATAAATCCCTGTATTGGTTGAAGTAAAATATATGTTTTTAACTATAATTTTTATAATATCTACGATCATATCGGACGCTGAGATTGGTTTTCCAGGAAAATGATATCACAGACTGGGCTTTTATAAATATCATAGGTTTTCGAAGCCTATCTATAAAATTGTTTATCAAGGCTAGGGGAAAAGTCAACGAACGAATAGAATAGCTTATAATACAACAATAGAAACATCATCGTTCAAACGTGAAATAACGATCGCGAATAATAAAAATGCGGAGGTATTAATAGTAAAAATGCGGAAAATAGTTTTAACAAAGCGTTCGCGGTAATTTTCGCCCACAATAGGGGGGAAATAACCGCACTACAGAGCTTCCGCTTCCGCTTCCGTTCGCCCTGCGGCGCGACGGTTTCATGACTAGTTATGATATTGGGAATCGTAACCTGATCGTATGTCACACACTTGAAGCGCAACTCTAAGATAACGCGTTATGTAGTTCCAATAAACAGGATAATGGTATCGTTAACTTGATACTTTTGCCAATTTTATGTAATACTAGCTGTTGCCCGCGACTTCGTCCGCGTGGTATTTAACAAAGACACAACCGTTGGCAACATCTCGCGGGACGCATTGTTGCTATCAAAACTTAATCAGGCGCAGCGCTGCAACATTGGTTTTAATTTTTTTCGAGAGACCCTATTTTATTTTCTAAAATAAAAGTAGCCTAAGTTACTCCTTGTTACATCAGCTATTTGCCAGTGAAATTCCCGTCAAAATCGGTCCAGCCATTTCAGAGATTACCCGGAACAAACAGACATACAGACAGACAAAATTTTTAAAAAAGGTTTTTTTGGTATAGATACCGTGTATACATCCAAATGCATTTAGTAAAAAGCGGTTATTTTAATATTACAAACAGACACTCCAATTTTATTTATATGTATAAAATAGAAAAGCAACGAGAGAAAACGAGGACAAAATTATAATGTAATATTGCCAGATGAACCATAGTTAAATAGTTGTTCTATTATTGGGGACGGAGACAAATTCAAAAACAAAAATCATAAAATTCGGCCCACCCGTTCTTGAGTTCTATACGTAACTAACACGGTTTTGTTATACAAATACAATATTTATATATATATATATATATCTGGCGATATATATACCAGACATTGCCAGACGAACACACCACCTATACGGCCCCACACTAATCGACGCTTGTATTATGGACACCGTAGAAAGGACTGAGGGCGAACTCAGTATATACTACTTACAAAGATATTCAACATGCATAACTCAGGTACAAACATTCGTGCTCGTCACACAAAGCTTGTCCCTCCCAGGATTCAAACCAGGGACCCTCGGCGCAGAAAGCAGGGTCACTACCTACTGGGCTAATCAGGCCGTCTTATACTTAGTAGGTTCCTATTTATGTTTCCGAAAAACATTTCGCCTGCAGTAGTGTTGCCCAAAATTGCGCGTGTTCTGTGCAAATCTGTTTGGAGGTTTCAAGCTATATAATATGGTTGACGTCGACCTTGTCTTAGGGATGTATCACACACATCCAATATCTTTCTTGTACACCCAATCACATGTTCGAATTTAACATATGATGTTATTTAAATCCAGTGCATAGCAGACAAAGATATTGGATGAGTGAAACACTACCCTTAGATAAAACCAGGGTAATAAATACATTTATGTACTTAGGTACTGTAACACCGATAACGATTCGGTGAAAGTCAGTGATCTGGAAATTATTTACGAGCTATGTAGGCATTTATCTTGAAGATATTTAAAGAATGTAATACTTTTTATATAAATCCAACTGAGGTGACGAGTTGAAACAAGTGATTGAAGATTTTATTTACCTACTAGCTGTTACCCGCGACTTCGTTCGCGTGGTATTTAACAAAGACACAACCGTTGGCAACAGCCTGCTCGCATTCTGAGCCCGCGGGACGCATTTCAGGTTGTTGCTATCAAACTTAATCAGGCGCAGCGCTGCAACATTGGTTTTAATTCTTTTTCGAGAGATCCTATTTTTTTTCAAATTAAAAGTAGCCTTAGTTACTCCTTGTTAGTCCCCTTGTTGTCCAGACATTTCAGAGATTACCCGGAACAAACAGACAGACAGACAGACAATTTTTTTAAAAAAGGTTGTTTTGGTATTGGTATCGTGTATACATCCAAATGCGTTTAGTAAAAAGCGGTTATTTTAATATTACAAACAGACACTCCAATTTTATTTATATGTATAGACGTATGCACTCGCAGACGTATAAGCTAATATTTTTTTGTGAAGCAATATTCGCTCAACCCAGAACTGCATCCACAAAAATAATCGTTGAACAATATAAAAAGTGTTACGTTATCCACTACATAGCAGGCTGTGTTTCAACTGTGCGTAGCATCGTCATTTATAGAACAATGATAACCGTAGCGTAGATCTCAATCAACAATCGACTATTCATGCTACGTGCACGCTATTAACTCATATAGTAAACGTAGCGTTATCGTAGGTTCAAGTGAACGATTATGTAGCATACTACAGTTTCGTAGCGCGGGAACGCTACGCAATACTTACATGTTTACTACGCCATACTGCATACTTACATGCTCCAATGAGGCATTCTCGTAGCCGTAATGGTGATAAATGAAAGGGCTTTTGGATACACTGAAACGGTCTTATACAGATAAGACCATATGAGGGCTATTAGTGCAGAGTATTTTCAGATAGCGTATCATAAAGATAGCTCGCATTTGTGTGAATTTTATCTTCTTTGTCAGTTTTATGAGGTTCAAAAATGTATTGTGCAGAGATGTATTTTCTGTAAGTACTCCATCGATTAATTATTTGCGTTATTATTCTCTAGGTAAAGCATAATATTATTTGTTATCATTTCATACAACAATAACTTGTACTTTATTCGCTAGTGCCTATTATTTTCTTAAAATAATATTTTCACAAAATGTCTCAAACAAACGTCATTACTTTTTCCGCCCAGTAAGGATTAATGTAGTAACAATACGAGAACAAAGTCCTGCTTCAACTGGACCGTACCCTCAGCGGCCGCGAAGTCTTAACAGAATTTATCCGTCAGCTTAACAACGTGTCACTTTAATAGAAAAATCAATAAAATCATCGCTACGCAGATCTCGCAATTTTCCGGGTCGACAATTTATTTGATAGACGTTTTGAAATTGTAAAATCTTTGTTTAGTTTAATTGCGCGGCCCACTGTCGTCACACTGTCGGTTCACGCTGACATTGGCAGAATTATATTGGGTAACCCAATAGAAAAAGACCACAACAAAACTGTTTTGGTGAACACGTCGTCAAATGGGAAAGAGCGGCATTCGAATTGGGTGATAAAGTTGTATCTTGGAATTTTGTGACAACGTAATGGTTTACATGAATAAAAAGCGTTCTAATTTTAAAATTATTTATTGAATAAAGCGTTTCATGCCTCCAAGCCAGCAAGCAGCAGCCAGGCAGTCAATACATAGCTAATGGTTTTCATTGGTAAGAAAGGCTTCGCCTATTACTTGATATGACCGCAGCGGGGTTCCCGCGAACGCGCGCGGACCAATCAGCGCTTGTCGCTCGCAGACGCGGGTATTCTGTATAATGCGCGTTTCCTTATCTCAAAAGAAATATCTGCATTAGGTTGTGGAGATAAGAGTGAATTTGCTATGTTACCTCTTAGATTCTGCACTAGCTTGAATGGAACTACAATAGATGACCCTATTTAAAATTGTAGAACCATTCACCTCTTGTTATAAGACTTACGATGTTTTAGGATTTTAGCTCGTATTTCTTCTACGGTAACGCAACGATGTGCTTAATCTATGTGCCATTCGATTACACTATCCAATTTATGTAACAAGGCATTCTCACGGAAATCAGATGTATTGTAATACAATAAAATAACGTTATACAATTATAGAACCTATATTCTTAGCATAAAGTAGCTAATTCCCTGTATCATGAACATAACAAAAATAGCTATACTGTACTTATCGTGTTTAATGCCAAATGGAACGTACAGTTGTGTGTATTGGGTCGAATTTGATTAAGCGATTTATTTAGACAATGCTTCAATTGTTTTGTTGATATTCTTGTAACTAGAACTACTAGAATCTAGTTGATAGAAGAAAAACATAAAATGAATGACATAATTTATTGAATTGGTGCTTTAATACACGTTTGTACTGTGCCAAGCCAGTGGATTAGTATTTTTTTTTTGTCAGCGTGTTTCAGAAATTAAGACCTGCGCCTTCGCTTCTTTGGCGCATTTGAATTTATATGTAAAGTTAGAATGCCGATTACTCAAATAAAAAAAATTGTTCACAAAAAACACAATCGTCATATTTTGTTCACAAGAAGCACTTTGTCAAATGTGCTAATGAAGTCCAGGCTCCAGGCTTAGTATATCCTTTCAGAATTACCTGTATATTGTTCCGGCCGCCTTGGATGGATACCGCATACACATGGTTGTATAGATGTAATGTCTCGTAATGTCTGTAATGTCTCCCCGAGGAGCTACAGAAACGAGGCAGCCCTAAAAGCACCCAAAACGTATTTTTGTACTGGACACGTGCTTTATTAGTTCCGAGAACAAAAAATGTATTACCTTTTTCTTTTTCCAACTTATAAGCAGGGTAATATTATGAAACTTTTTGTTTGACGACATGGAAAACAGAGAACTGACTAAGATCTTTGGACAAGCGTAAGTAAGCGTAAACACATTTCGATGAAAGTTAAACCTCGTTATTCACAGAAGTTTTGATCCATTTGCAAATTCGCATTGCAAATATTTTTTCAGAAGAAAATTACTTCATAAAGCCTTCGTAAATGGATCACTTTTTCTATGAATTTGTTGGTATTTAATATTTACTGCTGCTATTGAAAACGCTCAACACAGAATGTAGCAACATATTAAATATCATTTGTGGTAACGCCAATATTCATACATCGATTATAGTCTTAATCCCACATCCCTATAATCGAATCAAATTCCTACCTTTCCCATCCTTAATCACCGCTCCTGATTGGCCGTCGCAACACGACGCGCGACAACAGCGCCATCACGGGAACGCCGCCATATTCGAAAACCTTCCGCAAGTTCGCACGCACGCTAATCGCCCCGCTAGCGCAAAAACCCGCAAAACTAATAAATTAATCCGCGATAAAACCCGCCGCGCCGCAATATAAACCTAATGTGCCATCGCAGGCACGGGCACTGAGCCCTAGTAAGTGTTGAGTGGTTGTGTCGAGAACGAGGAGCAACCGCCGCCAGCAGCTATCGAAGAGAGAACAGGCGGCGTTCAACTGGACCTGCACGAGAGGCGCCATAGACGTCAGGAGCTGGTGAGTCCCTTTCCACTTTCCTATCCCTGATATTCTCGCATCTCCCGTACCTAATTTACCATCTTTCCCTGGTCCCTGCTTCTCCGTGCTCGCGCCACCATTTGTGGTCCTTCGAGCCGGATAAAACCGCTATTAAATACTCCCACGCTCACGCGACCTGATAGGTCTTCGCGAGCAGATTGTCCAACCGCTATCCTATAACCATTTCCCGCTATCTATATGACCATTGTGGTCTTTTCTTCGCAAATACCAACCGCCAACCGCTCTTATAAGTGATCCCTTATAGGAATTTATTCACGTATATATGTTTTAATACGGTTAGTAAACCTATCTACATATGTTTTTATCGCTATAGCATTTAATTTCATCCATAACATTGAGTTACGCATACTTACGATATTATCATTTATACCATTTTAAAATAATTTTATTCAATTTGCTTTATTTATGCATTATAATCCCGCCAAAAGGTCATCGCCCGCCAATATTGTTCCATAAATTTATTTATAGTATTTTATAATTACCTACTTTATTTATATTAGTTTAAAGTTCATTTTATTAATTCGTATCTTAAAATAAATTCGCGCCAAGCGGCCGAGTGACGCCGCTTCACGCGCGCAGCCGCGGACCCGCGCGCAGGAGCCTCGCGCAGCTCGCGCGCTCCGACCGACCGCCGAACGCAACTTCTCGCGCCGCTATAATATTATTCTTATTCACGCTACATTTCCATACGAGGTCGGCAGAGGTGCAGGTTTTTCGCTATAAAATGTATTATTATTTTTTCCGCTAATTTCGCTACGTATTCCACGAGTACTTAATATTTACTCTAATTATTTCCCCGCTATTTAAAAATGCCGCCAAAAAAGCAACCTGTACCTGCAGCCGCTCCCAGTGGTGAATGCTTCGACTACGGGGATTTTGAGGATCCTGTTTTGCTTATGTTAGCCGCTAAACGCGAAGCGCTTTTTGAAATCGTACAAAATATTTACGATCTTTCTTTAGAAACGCAAACGAGCGCTAGTGTTAGGGAAAGTTTCCTCGACGAAAGCTCTAACGTTGATACATTGCGCGAAGAATATATTCAAACAGTGGATAGTTATAATTCCCGCTTATTGAAACTTAATTCTACCGCCAAGCCTGAGTATAAGTGTCTCGTCTCATTCGAGGCTCTCTATAGCAGGATTAAACGCACTAAGTTAAAGTATTCGCAACAAACGCAATCGCAGAATGTTCCCGCCGCCGCCTTGCCACATAAGGCTAGGCCCACACTGCCGTCAATTGAGTTGATGACATTCTCAGGTGACATTCGTTCGTGGCCGTTGTTTTACGCTAGCTTTAAATCGACCGTTCACGATAATCCATCACTCACTGATGCCGAACGACTGTATTATTTATTAGGCAAGTTGTCAGGCAAAGCTCAGTCGGTTTGTGCAGGTATATCTCCCTGCGCTGAAAATTATCACCTGTTGTTGCAGGCGCTTATCGACAAATACGAAGATAAGCGTATGCTCGCATCCGCGTATTTGAATCAAATGTTTGATTTTAAACCGTTAACTTCCGCTTCCGCTTCAAACTATGATTTATTTACCGATTCCTTTGTAAGTGCAGTGCGCGCTTTACAAAACTTAAATATAAAGGATTTAAATAATTTAATTGTCCTTCACATCGCGCTTAAGAAAATCGACTCGGACACTGTCCGCGCATTCGAGTTAAGTAACAGTAGCTCGAACATACCCGCTTTCGACGATTTGGTTGAATTTATCAAGACTCGCGCTAAGGTTCTAGAGCGTACTACACCTAGTGGTCCTGGACGCCCCAGTGCTGATAGTGGTGCGCCTAATAACCGCCATAATAATATTCGTCGTTCTAATAACGCCCCGCAATCATTGTTGCCGCCACCGCAGACCTATCAAACATATTTTGTAGGTACCTCCGCATCACCATCTGATTCCACGCGCAAGTGCCTTTGCACTAATATCACACATATACACTTATTCAAGTGTAGTGATTTCAATAAAATGACCCCGCAACAACGCTTTGATTGCGTGAAGAATAAGAATGCGTGTGTGAACTGCCTTAGTTTACAACATAGAGTATCGAGTTGTAAGTCTAACCATAACTGCCGCATATGTAATCTCAAACACCACACATTCTTACACTTCGAGCGCGCAGTTGTAACCACTGCGACATCGCCGCAACCGCTCGCCGCTCCGACTTCGCGCGCCGACGAAGCCGTGTGCGCGCGCCCCGCGCCCTCGCACTCGGACCGCGCGCCCGACCCACCGTCGGATGTGACGTTGTGTGCTACTGCCACGACTATTAATAATAATTATAATTCGCAAACGCAAAATATTTCGCACGCAAATAATATACACTCTACTGTTTTACTATCAACCGCTCAAGTCGTCGCGTACGATAATACTGGCCGACGGCATGTTATTCGCGTCTTGTTAGATTCCGCGTCACAAAGTCATTTCATTACGAAGACGTGCTGTGATCGATTGGGTATCCAATTTCAAGACACCGGCCGTACTAATGTTAGGGGGTTCGGTGGAATTGAGAAAACAGTAAGAACGCAATCAATTAATAATTTTAAATTTCATTCGCGCTTTGACGACAACATTCATTTTAATATTTCTCCGCTAGTTGTCGATCAGATTACTGATTTATTGCCGACCGCGATTGTAGACTCGTCTGCCTTACCAACCTTATCGCACTTACCGCTGGCAGATGAGATGTATGGGGTGCCTAGCGAAGTAGATGTTTTAATAGGTGCTTCCCTATTTCCGCGCTTATTATTGCCCGATGTGGATCGCGTTCCGCGTGGCCCGTCGGATCCTATTACTTTACGCACAGTGCTGGGCTACGTAGTTATGGGTTCCGTACCCACGAGACCCACACTTCATACGCACGAGGCCTTGGTCTGTGGCCTAGTCCAAGTGCCTTCCGCCCTTGACGATTTAGTCAAGCGATACAGGGAGCGTAAAAGGCTTCCCTCCGCTACGCCCTTTCAGCATCCCGCGGATGTTGAATGTGGACACTTATAAATATTTTTCTCCCTTCACGCAAGCTCCCCATCTAGGTGGAGTTATACATTTATGTCGCGGTTTTTACAAACCCGTGGACATAATGTCACGTGGCAGTGCGCCACATAATAATTTATTTTTCGCGCCCTCTGCGGCTTCGCGAGCCTCATTGGCCATATTCGCCATGATTCGTTCCAGTGGCCTCCGCGAGACCTGGACGATTAGTCTATTGCAGACATAGATACCTAAGTGTTAGGTTTGTTACACACTGTGTGCACACATGTAAAGCAATTCGCTTGACATGACCCCGCCACCCGCATCTCCTCTTGGAGCATACTTCCTCGTACATTGAGTACGTTTGAAAGCTCACTAAATTATTATCCCGCTGCATCACTGCTTCAGTGACTGTTTATTCGCCTAAATAAATATATAAACTCGCTAGCATACAATTTATACTTTCACTCGATTAAGGTTTTTTATTTGACAACGGTCTGATCCGCGTCGCCATGTCAATTCCGCGCTGGACATCAGCATCCAGTTATCTACCGCGCCATGATAATGTAGTGTACATGATCAATTATTATTATAATTACGCTATTACTTATACGCTGGACCAGAACTCTTCTGGATCCTTACCGCAAGCCGCATTGTGGGACAATGAGTCTACGTGCAATATTTGTCGCCGCAACATATCGCGATCTCTAATTTTGTACTGTCACGACATATCGAATATCTGCTTAACTCGCGTCCGCTGACAGTACTGCGCTTTGATTTCGGCTCTTACTCCGAATAATATATTACATACCGCGTTTTTTATTATCGCTACCCGCAACCCGCGATTGCTTCATAAGCACGCGCTACCGCATACATTATTCCAGTCGTTTTGGTAGTGTTGGAGGATGGAATATCTACACGGTTCACAGGATAGGCAAATATGTTATAATCTTTCCGCACCTATCACACCGGCAACTGTCGTGATATTGATAACTGACAACGCTCCGCGCCTAGCCTGGCCACTAGCGACTGTAGAGACTGTTCATCCCTCACAGGACGACGTCGCGTTCGCATAGCAATTGGAAAGCAAACTTGCCTTCACCCTTATGCTCGTTTGTGTCCTCTGCTAAAACAAAAAAAAAATTTACTTCGCATCGCAATTTTAATTATATCATCCGCTTACTAAGTTGATATTATATTTACTATATCTATACCGCAATTTCATAATATTTCTCCATAATTATTTATATTTTCCCGCTATGGAATCACTCTAAGTATATGCCTTCGCGCATTGAGCGCTCTTTCCTAGAGTGAGCATCTTCATTATGTATGTTTTTAAAGGTGACCCTTTAAGGGCGGGTGGAAATGGTAACGCCAATATTCATACATCGATTATAGTCTTAATCCCACATCCCTATAATCGAATCAAATTCCTACCTTTCCCATCCTTAATCACCGCTCCTGATTGGCCGTCGCAACACGACGCGCGACAACAGCGCCATCACGGGAACGCCGCCATATTCGAAAACCTTCCGCAAGTTCGCACGCACGCTAATCGCCCCGCTAGCGCAAAAACCCGCAAAACTAATAAATTAATCCGCGATAAAACCCGCCGCGCCGCAATATAAACCTAATGTGCCATCGCAGGCACGGGCACTGAGCCCTAGTAAGTGTTGAGTGGTTGTGTCGAGAACGAGGAGCAACCGCCGCCAGCAGCTATCGAAGAGAGAACAGGCGGCGTTCAACTGGACCTGCACGAGAGGCGCCATAGACGTCTAGAAGCTGGTGAGTCCCTTTCCACTTTCCTATCCCTGATATTCTCGCATCTCCCGTACCTAATTTACCATCTTTCCCTGGTCCCTGCTTCTCCGTGCTCGCGCCACCAATTTGTATGTTATATTAATAAACATTAATTAAACCTAACATTAATATAAGCAGTAGTTACTTATAAATTACTCTACTATTATAAAGATATAAGCACATTAGTATCAAATACAAGATCGTACAATTCAACACTTATCAACACTATTCTGTGACACAAATAAACACATGAAATTTATTTATTTTATCACAACAAATATTTGTTTGACATCCAACGTGATGTAATCGGATTCCGTTATACGGGCGCCCGGCGTGGGAACATAAACACATCGTTACATGACAGTACATAATATTATTTCAAAGTTGAAGCAGCAGTGGGCTGGGCACATAGCTCCCAAACCGAGGGCCGTTGGGGCAGAAAGGTTCTAGAATGGCGGCCACGAACTGGAAGACGTAGTGTAGCACGGCCCCCCACAAGGTGGACCGATGATATCACACGCGTAGCAGGAAGCCGGTGGATGCGAGTGGCGGAGGACCGTGATGTGTGGAAATCATTGGGGGAGGCCTATGTCCAGCTGTGGACGTCTTTACGATAGAAGTTGTAGTACATACTATTATTAAAGTTTTTTTTATATTTGTACGTCCTTTTATATATGATTTTGATTGTTTAAATTAATGAGTTCTACCAAAACAGCATGGATAGCTTAAAACTTGTATCAATATAAGGGCACCTTTTCGTGTAAGGAAATGGATGGGATATCGCTTTAAATTCATTTGGCCACCCATAAATAAACCAGTCATAGGGGAGTTTTCCCGGTACAGCTATATAACTGTTTTGGAAATACCGGGAAAATCTCCCAATTTCTTCACCCACGCGTACAAAACGCGTGAAGAAATTGGTCACAAGTAGAGTTAGATATAAATTAGAAATAAACCCCGACTTAATTAAATATAAATTTTACAATCTACCAATATATTGGCGCCCAACCTGCGACCAAACATATTCGTATTCCACAGATGACACAGTTATCTGTGTTTTAGGGTCACAGCTCTTGTACTAAATAAATCGGGCCGCTGCCATGGAAGAGCTTATTCAGATCACGTTCAGCGTTTTATTTTTACCAAGTTTTACGGCAGTGGTCTAATCGTGAAAACACGGTGTGCTTATTTATTTCTACTATTTTTACTTAATGAATTAAGTGTAGTGACACTTTTTTTTTTCATTGAATCTCCGATCCCGTTTAGAATTTACGTGATGGATTTTTTTATGGCAGCGCTAATACTTTGCTCTAATGACCTAGACGTAATTGTGTTCAAAGAACCTTCAAGTTTTTGTATGGTTTCAGTTGAAGCTGAAGTTGAAGTCAGTACAAAGCATTGTGCTTTGAACTGACTTATATTTATTTTCGCTTTATAATTGTGACTTTTTTTATGAAAACATATCCAGTGATGTTTTGATATCGTTCAAGAAGAACTACCCTAAATTTGGCGGTTCTTTTCTCGTTTGATATGGAAATAAAACATTTTCTTAAGGATTTTATCCCGTTTCTTTTTTGTAAAACAAAAAAAGAAACGATCCCGACGTTTCGGCTGATTTACAGCAACCATGGTCACGGGAGGACTGAGGTGGTTGACGTCCTGGTGTCATTGTTTGACGGGGGTACCCTCATATTTAGTTGTTACTTGCGGTCCGATCTATGCAGAAAGAGCTCACTGTGTCTTCGTTTGACATGGTAAGATCATTGTCATGTCCGTAGATCAAATTCAAGGTTTAACGAACTTTATTGATAGTCTGACCCACTATTAATATTGTTTATATCAAACTATAATATTTTTTTATAATGTCCCAACAATAGCTGCTGGCTGTTAGTACAGAGTGTTCTAAAATCGCGACTCTGGCGTCCGGCCAAATGTAATTGCGACAGAAAATATTTGTTTGCAAAAAAAAGATTATGTTTATTCAACGCTTATTGTTCTTGGCTTGTTATTTGGTGTTTGTTTTTATGTAGAAAATTATTTGCCTGAAGGTTTTTCCGTAAGGTAAATCTTTTCACACAAAGCGATGGTTATCATACTTTTTTAGTATTTATTTATTTTATAGGATAGTTTTTAGTTGTATAAAGCAGTTTAGATTTTTGTCATCTCTTATTTCTCTATTTGAATTATCTTTTCAACTAATTCAAAAGGTCATAAACTAACTCAATGAGAAAGTTACGAATTCTGTGAGATGTTGTGAACTCCCTGAAGGAACGAACTTTTTTTCTGTTAACAAGTTTCTTTTTTAACGTACGTACCTGAAGTTCATAGTATAGTACACATGGGGCTTGCATTTCTTTAGAACTCAAATGATGTACCTAAGTATATAGTTGTGAACAAATCGTATGTCTTCGGTTTTAAAATGGTATACTCGTAATGTTATAGGCTTCTTGTCGTCATAAATGGAAAAGATAAAAGAAAGAAAATCAATGTTTTCATTCAGGCTACATTTTAACACACAGAATAGCTGTTGCTTACTTACGCGGGCAATCCAGTTACCAGTAAGTCAATCTAGAAAATCATTTGCTGCTAGTCTGTGACAAAATACGGAATCGAGATAGGAAATCCAAACACTATCTCATACGTCCGGTCCTAGAATAAACGCGGAAGAGACGATAAAACCTATTTTTTTTTATGATAGCCTCATAGATCCTGGCTTCCGCCCAAGTATGATATGATAATAAACTTTTACGCGTTCACCAAGTAAAGCGTACATTTATTCTAAAATACCAATAATAGTTATGTTGGAGGCTTTGTTGACAAAAAAAATCGGACCTTCATATCCCAGAAGACGCCTCATGCCTCGTAAAACTGCATCATCGAAAAAGTCCGCAAATTTCGTGAATTGTTACTTGGCTTTTAATATGTATCTTTCTTTTGTTAATCCAATGAAAGTACTTTGGTGTGAAAATATATTTATACATGTGAATTTTTTTAACTCAACTATGATAAGTATACAAGTGGGAGGTAAATAGAGGTGCTCCCTCGTGCACCTACATTATATGAAAAAGTAGTTCTTATGTAGTAACCACAGAAGTCATGTACACAATGCCGCTTGTAATGGGTAGTGATAAGTTGTAGGCAACATTTTCATATTTTGGTCTCTACGTGATTACAACGACAGACATTTATATTTTCTGTATCATATAACAAAAAGATAAGGGTCATGTAAATTAATAACAACAACCCTTAAATAAATTCCTAATTGGCAAGAGACAAAGAAGTAACACGAACCAATTATACATTATGTTTTTATGAAGCACTTCAATAAAGTGAAATTAGGGCCACGAACAAAGGGAAATTTATGTTCAAGGACTTTGAACAAACAACCACTTAATGTAAACTGTCGCTGTTTATGAGAGAACCCTACTAAATCTATACGGCAAAGAGAGCATAGAAAAGAATATATATCACTAGCTGCGCCCCCCGCTGTTACCCAAAAAAAACCCGGGATAAAAGCATATGTGCTATTCCAGATTATAATCTATCTCTGTGCCAAATTTCATCCGGATCCCTTCAGCCGTTCTGGCGTGATTGAGTAACAAACATCCATCCATCCAAACTTTCACATTTATAATACGAGTATTAGTGAGATTTTCGCAGTAAATAAATGTGTTATTGTTTATATGTGTGAGAACAATTTCTTGTTAAATTACAAATATGAGAGATTTATAGTTATTATTTTGGTTTAATATCAATCTTTTAACAATTACATGCTAACGAGATCGCGCAGAATCCACAGCAACATACCACATCCTGCCTTCAGCTATGTTGGGGTAGTCCCTAATTAAATGAGGGTTGAGGTCAAATAAATCCAATAGTGGGTTAATTAACTTTCCGAACTAATTAAGTTGCGGTATTACTTCATTTATGTGTGTGTCGTGTGTCGTATTCCGCATCGAAATCCCAGATATTGCTTCCATATCTTGAAGATTAGTATAATAGAACAATACAATGTTGTTTTTTATTTACTTTGTTAATTTTCCTATTAATTAAGTATATTTAAGTTTTTTTTTTCATGTAGATATCTTTGTAAATTACTATTGTACATAATTTATAGTAAATAAAAATATAAATGTTGAAAAATTGCAGGAATAAAATACACCATCACGACTGTCTTTACCAAACGGGTAGGCAGAGGCTGATTGGAGGGGGATTGGTGGGCTTGTTGCCTCTTATCGTATATCCTTCTCAATGTGAGTGTCATTCAAGGCAAAGAATATGAATTTAACAAATTATGTTTCTCTAGGTCTATAAGACATAAAGCTGCCTTTTTTCATTAGCTAGTGGATGGATGGTCCTATTAGAGACATGAATTATAAAAATACGACCTTACCAGTTTGTATTAAAGGCTTTAAGTTTTATTTATTATAACTAAAAAAGATCAAGATACAACATTTTCCGAGCGACGCTAAAGTAATTTATCCGAACCTAACATTTAATTAATTACGGTAGGTACCATTTTTTTTTAAATTGCTGTTTCATACTTTTTTAGTTTTAACATTAACAGAACTTGGGAATTATTTTATGAAGGGCGTGGATAATTAATTTGAAAAACAATTAGTAGTAAGTGATAAGTAATTATTTTTTAGGTAACACAAGTAATAAATACTTTTATTAAATTGGTGTAGATACGGAATATTGTAGTCTACAAATCATTCCGTGCCTATTGTGTTATAAGCTATGTTATTATCTATACATATAAATAAAATTGGAGTGTCTGTTTGTAATATTAAAATAACCGCTTTTTACTAAGTGCATTTGGATGTATACAC
Source organism: Pheosia tremula (assembly GCA_905333125.1). Classification (NCBI taxonomy): domain Eukaryota; kingdom Metazoa; phylum Arthropoda; class Insecta; order Lepidoptera; family Notodontidae; genus Pheosia; species Pheosia tremula. The sequence goes on along the minus strand of HG995405.1, from coordinate 2,257,820 downwards.
GTTACCTATACCGAAACAACATTTTATACAATTTTTGTCTGTCTGTCTGTCCGTCTGTCCGTCTGTCTGTCTGTCTGTCTGTCTGTCTGTCTGTCTGTCTGTCTGTCTGTCTGTTTGTTCCGGCTAATCTCTGAAATGGCTGGACCGATTTTGACGAGACTTTAACTGGCAGATAGCTGATGTAACAAGGAGTAAGTTAGGCTACTTTTATTTTAGAAAAAAAAAATCTCACGAAAAAATATTAAAACCAATGTTGCAGCGCAGCGCCTGTTTAAGTTTGATAGCAACAACCTGCAATGCGTCCCGCGGGCTCAGAATGGGCGAGCAGGCTGTTGTCAACGGTTGTCTTTGTTAAATACCACGCGGACGAAGTCGCAGGCAACAGCTAGTAATATATAAGATCACATAACACTCCTAACATATGTTATCTCCTAGCTCGAATACGAATATATGAAGATCACAAAGTTATGCGCCAAAACTATATTCAATCTGAGGAAAGTCCTTCCGCACATCAACAACTTTGGAACAGCGAATATACATAATGGTTTTTCTGTTCAAATAGTTCGGAGAACCATTCTGTTACGAAACCCTATAACTGTAAATAGTGGAAAATCCTGTAGAGGACTGTAACCACGAAAGGTTTTTTTAGATCGAAGAACTGGCGAGAACTCAGAGGGTAACCTCTGTCCGCTTGTTCTCAGTGGAACTAACATTCCAAACCGGTGGAAACTACGTACTAACTATTTGTAAGACCTTTTTGACGTAGGTGAATAAAAAAACCTTGATTTGATAAAACATTCAGTTCGGTGATAATGATTATAAAATGTTCATCACTAACAGCGAGCCACTATCTTAAGAAATCCAATACTTTTGAATTTAAATTGAATTAGTTAGGTATGCCGTTGGTTCAAAATATAGTTATTAAATTTGTCTGGTGGTGGTGTTTTGATAATATTGATGTACTCGAATTTTCCATCCAATTTATTTAGAGATAGTTCAATTTATTAGAACCCGAGTGTGACTGAACTCGGTGGTGCAATTACTTATTTTCATATCATTAGTCTGCTCTTGTCACAGCTCGGTTTTAAGTTTACACCAACATTTAATTTTAAACTTTATGAAACACACACGTCAACCGATAACTAGTATAAATATATTTTTATTTATATCATTGAATGACCACATAGTAGGAAGTTGTTTTTCGGTGTCCAAACAAGGAGAATTGGTGTGCCTTGGGGGACATGAGTTTACAGTGGCTAGTTGAATGCACCTTTTCGGTATTCCGAACTAGGAGAACATAACTAAGGTTAAAACTACTTAATATTGAAACAAAATTTATTTTACATATTTTATCGCATTTATTTTATGTTTTACGTTCCCGACGTTTCGGCTGCTTCACAGCAACCAAGGTCACAGGAGGTTCACTAGGACGTCAAACACTTCAATCGTCCCGTGACCATCGTTGCTGCAAAGCACCCGAAACGTCGGCAACGTAAATAAATAAAATAAACGCGATAAAATATGTAAAATAAATTTTATTTCAATGTGTAGTATTTAATTAATATATCGTGACTACCATCGTAATACACTTATTTGTTACACCTTTTAATTAATTAAAGTTAGCGCACATATACTCTGTTATGTTTGGTTATCAAACTAACCAAGTTTATACCTAGTCATCAAACAAGCGCCTACAAAACTATATTAGCGCAGAAAACATTCTCTCCAAACATTGCTATATCACAATGCGAAGCTAAGAATAAAGTTGGAACTAAGTAGTGCCAGCCAAGTAAATATCAATTACTTTCACTTACTCCGGACCAAATCCATTTGCATACTAAATCTTTCCTAATTGCCTTGACGCGTTTTTTTAGCCCTCATTAATTATAATATCTACTAGGTTCAATATTAATTAATTCAATATTATTAACGGTTTATTTAGAGTTAATAATCAATTTTGACGATCGCTTGGTCTAACTAATGGTTTAAGCGCCGTGCGCTTGGCTCACTACACCATATATCCAAAACGATAATTTATTCATAATATGATCTGGTCTGGGTACTACTGGAATCGTCCTTCACAATACCAGCATTGTTTAGTTTGGAAACATCAGTTCTTAGATCCGATTTTATCTAAAAAGGTATATAGCTGGATGGCGTACATCCAAAACAGTTTAATTACTAATTGCATTACGAAAGGGAAGAGTTTGACACGACCGAAACTACATTCAGTAACGTTAAATATGCGTTATTGTAAAATGTAATCTACGCTTTCAATAATAAAGTTGGTTTCTATAAAAAAGCGAGTGGAAATATGGTAGCGCTTCTGAGTGGGGGAAAGGAGGCTCTTGCGCCCGCGCAGCCAGTGTGACGCGAGCGGCGCGGCGGCCGGTTGTACTCGAGCAGTTTTAACGATTCGTTATCACCACCGAATCGATACAGAACTGCTTTCAACTAGTGAAAGTGCCAGAATGTTGTGAAATCCACGTGCAGTGTCCAAGTGTACTATCGATTACAATTATATCGAGTGGATATCGATATTAAGTTCTAAACACGCAGTGATTGAGCACATTGGATGACGCTACGGTAGGTCAAGTGGTTCCGTATATCTTTTTATGTGCATTCTCTTGGAGAAAACGTCTGTCGTCTGTCACTCGTGGCTTTTCTCGTTAATGCCAAGTGTCGTAGTTGAAGTCGGTTGAAACTGCCGGATCGGTTTGTTCGCGGCATATATAATTTAAAAGTTACATGGACATGCTAATTTGATCTCTCGGTAAACGGATTATGGTATGCGTTTGCTTACTTCTCAATTCGATTGGTGTTTGTTTGGATATGGTTTTTATGTTGGTACTTACTTAATTTTTATTTACTGAGGAAGTAGGTATACTTAGGTATCACGAAGTTTCCTGCGAAATTCGAAATTATTGCGAAATTAATAAATGAAGTGCATATTGGGGCTTAATCATTGCCCTAATTAATTATAATAGGAAAGGTACCCATAAGGATTAACAGCCTGGTTATGTTAGCTTATGTTTTTATGTATATAACATTAAAGTCGAAAATAATGTTGTGAAACATAGCGCCTTCAAGATCACACGAAGTTGTGATATTGTTTCCAGCATATCATTCAATGAGTCATTCTGGTGAATGGGCAACATGTTGTACAATTCGAGAAGCAACTAATCGTGAAATTAGTTGTAACATTGTAAAGCGTTGCAACATGCTAAGCAATTTGTTAAGCAACCAATCGTTTATAAGCAACTCATTGTTTATATTACACTATTTTCATTTATAGCAGTAATAGCTGAAGACAGAACCAGACGAACTAGTAAATAAGACCTAATTTACATTTGAACCCACGCAATAATTAACTAGCGACATTGTCAACAGGCATTATAAATTACTGCTTTTGACTAACATTTTAGTATATTTTATCTAATAAATAGATTTAGATTATTCATTATATTCATCTAGGTTAAGGCTAGGTTGTTCACTTAAATGAAATATTGCTTTTGCCTCATTACTGCCCGCGTAGCATCGAGATTCGAGACCCATTCTGATCTCTCATTTCTATGACACATGGTAACTTAGGTTACAAATCTGCCAGGCAAGGATGTATTTATACGTAGTGTGAACATATATGCCACATCGTACAAGAAAAAGAGGCAATAATATCAACACAACGGATCCTTAAATTGCTAGACGATACAGGGGCAAGACTTCAAGGACATGGCGGGCTAAAATGGACCCATAACCACAGGGGTGGCACATAAAAGCTCAGAATATTAAGGGGAGGGACGAAAGGGAGTGGGAACTTTACCTAGGAGTGGGATATAGCAAGCTCATAATAATAATAGTTTCAATTAATATAATTTGACAACGGAATCAAATGAGTTCAAATAAAATCTACGAACACTTCCGTGTGTGAAGGTTAAGTCCGGGTAGAAGGGATCAGTAACCACTTTTGTCTCTCGCGAAGGCCGTCATGCAGACAGCAAATTTTGAAAGGACGATCTGAAGCCTTAAAATCAAATGTTAAGAGCTTTAAAACGTCATGGTCGGGGTCTCACGCGATCTTTGCGTTCTCCTTGTGGTCGATTAGTGAAGCACTTTAGTTGAAGATGGATAATAAATAAAGATCTATAAAAAACTTTTAGTTTTCCAGAAGAATAAAAAAATAATTCTAATCTCAAGTAAATTAAAAAAAAAAATCTAGTTCGTACGGCCAATTAGATTTATCAAATCAAAAAATCTAAGTGAGACACTCCTCCTTTTTCTTGAATTCGGCTAATGACAATACGCAAAGGCAACTTTTTCAAATAATGACATATCAACGAAGAAAAATTCACAATGGGCGGATGACGTCATTACTATAATTAATTGCAAACTTTATATCAGTAATATCAACCTAAAGGCAACCTTGGGTTGGAGACAAAGAGGAGAACTGGTTAATGTTATGTACTTACAAAATATAAATTAGGTTCAACTATTAATAATCCCAGTACATGAGCACATTATTAAACAAGTAATTATTTTAAAAATTTATGTCTCATTTTATTGTTAATCTTTGCGGACTGTCGGCACTAAACTAAGTTCCAGTGAAAATTACAAGTCTTTATGTTGCGTGTACGTTAAGTCTTATATCAATAGCTAAGCCGTTAGAAACGTTAAACCTAAGCATTAAGTAATTTAACAGTACATATTAATTATATTTACGTGAATACTTCACATTGAAACATGATGTGACACATCGGCGCTCCACGAAGTCTGCAATCTGTGAACATGTACATTCTAAATTTGATCAACCACAGATGCTCGCAAAAGAATACTGATTCCGGCCAAGAATCGTACGTGAGGCTTTTGAATTATTTTTTTCAAATTCCACCTACTTGCAATAGGGAAGATGGCTGGGTGCTACCACCGGGATCCAGTAAATAATATAATTAAATCCAAAACCAAGCGCATTGCAAGACCTCAAGACACTGTGAGCATGTTCTGCGTAGATCGGACCGCAAACAACAACAACTAAAAATGAGGGTACCCCGGTTCAAACTATGACACTAGGACGTCAACCACCTCAGTCCTCCCGTGTCCATGGTTGTTGTAAAGCACCCGAAACGTCGGGAACGTAAAAACATAATAAAGACGCGATAAAATTAGTTTTACTTCAATACGTTTTTGAAGTGCAGTCGATACTTTTTGGACAATGTGCAATCTGGTGAAAGGTATGTCTAAGGAAAATGAGAAAAGCATTGAATTTAGTAGTACAATGTTCCAACTTGATATCTGAAGCGGATTTTCCTAGAAATCTGTCTACTTCATTGTTGATTGTAACAAAGATCGTGCGGCTGATATCACAATTGTATTATTAATTCCTGGAATTGGAATTTTCATTACAATTCTTATGAATTGAATTACAAGTTTTTCAATATTAATAAAACTGAAACTGTCAGCGGATATCCAATTAATAGTTCTAATAAATTTGCGATGCTTTAAGTGTGAGAGGATTAGACGTGAAGACTTCATTCAATCTACCTTTGGTAGGTATAGGCCAGGGGTCGGCAACCTACGGCTCGCGAGCCACATGCTGCTCTTTGGATGTGAAGCTGCGGCTCTTTAGTTACATACGCAAATATTATTTATTTTATAAAAAAAATACATTGGTAAAATCATTCCGATTCGATTAATGAGGGTTAGGCGCTATTTCTATCTCTCGGCCACTTGTACTCGCTTGTTTCTATTTGGGCACTTTTTGGCGATCAGGTCGTAGGTAATTTATCTCTTCCCTTTCATTTGGAGTTCAACTACGGATCCCTGAAAATATTATCATACCACTTTAAAAGCCTATTTCAGACTAAGTATATAATCGTATCCACGAACAGGTTTCATAGCTCATAATTTAAGTATCTTGTAACATTATAATCAGTGTCTAATTAATGTCATCATACATTATTATTTAATTATACCGAGTAAACTAAACCGTCTCGAAAACCATTATGTACCTAGGAATGCTGTAAAAAATATCTAAATATTGTTATAAAACAAGCGATATAATTTCACACCTTCAAAGGCTAATACAAAAACAAACTTAGAAACGAGCTTTGATTTTTAAAAGTTAAAATGAAAGCTTTTAACTAAATGATTTTGTTATATGTGTGTTGATATAAATTAAATAATATATAGATCTGTTTTTTCATTAAAAGAAAATAAAATTATAAAAGAGGATGTCAGTAATGAGAATAATTGATTTACGATAGTGTAAGCACGCGTCCCAACATCCTGTAAATAAATTACTAATTGCAGTGCTAATTTGTTGACGCAACAAAATATACGTGGCTAACAAAAACCCGTTTGAAAATAGCTATCCTAGAGTCAATTCATTAGTTAGAGCTACGAGTATTCTGCAGGCCTCGATTATATATATCCCACTAATATTTTAAATGTAAAAGTTTGTATGGATAGATGGATGTTTGTTACTCAATCACGCCAGAACGGCTGAACGGATCTGGATGAAATTTGGCACAGAGATAGATTATAGTCTGGAATACCTAGCACATAGGCTTATTATCCCGGTATAATGTATGGTTCCCGTGGGATAGATTTGTTTAATTTTTTTATCGAACAAAGGATTGACATGATTTTTTGCATACTTTTTAATCGCGGGTAACATCGCGGGGCGCAGCTAGTATCATATATAACACGATGCAGACCACAGATATATTAGAGGAGATATGTTATGAAAGCGGTGGGCTTGCGCTCACCTTTAGCTAAAATTACGCTAACATAGAGTTTTCGCCGTCAGTCGACTGCAACTGCACGTCGGTATCGGAGCTCTAACTTTTTTTAAATGCCGTGTTATTCCGTGGTTGTGTGCAAAAATACTAGCAGCAAAATGAACTACGCGAAAGATGGAATCTCATTTCACCAGCCAGTATTAAGCATTTTATTTATTCGTCTTTAAAATCATTAAAAACAACAAATCAAAAAATATTTAATGCCTTTATTATGTTATTTTAGTATTCATGTAGCACAACGACTTTTTTATTTTTGTACAAAATACATGGCTCTTTAAGTACGACCTATGTTCGCTACTGAGTGAATGTACGAGGCAATGGATAGATCGTCTAACGATACTTTGAATAAACTGGTGCGTCGCGTGGTACGGCCGCTGTGTGCGGCGACGACGCAGCACGCACCGAATTATTGGCACGCGTGTGTGTGTGAGACTTCGTATTGGTTGGTTTTATGTAATTGCATGTGTTTTGTGGCGAGTGGTGGGGACCAAGCGGAGACAGCGAGTTCCCATACATTTTGAACCGCACGGCATATCTCTCGTGATCTGTGATGCAGACATAACTTCTGCTACCGAAGTAAACAATATTTTATTGCAAATTCAAAGCACATATTACATCGGAGACTCCGAACATGTTTCGCAAACTGTAGCCGCATAAGTTCACTGCAAAAAGAATTACCTACCTGAGGTGGTTTAAAAGCGGATAATGTGTTCAAAACAAATTTAACATCCCGGCGGTTCTCTTTGGTTCGGACGGGTGTTGTCAATGAATCCGCACCTGCCGTGCAAGTGACCCAGAAAAACCAGATCTTAACTTTGGAATTGTCGATAGTCAAAGAGCTTTAAAATATATATATAAAAAATTATATATATTAAATATAGTAATAATAGTTATTTTTTCTCTAAAAGTTATCTTTTCTATTATCATTCTGCTGCTGGTACTTTCATCTATTCCTGAAGATTCCATCTATTCCATTCCATCCCATACCCAAGGAAAGATGAAATACCTCTGTCTACGGTCAACCCTGCCTTCTGTATTGAGGTTCCCGGGTTCGAATCCTGATAGGGACAAACTTAGTGTGATGAGCACGAATGTTTGTATCCGAGTCATGGGTGTTTAATATCTATTTAAGTATTTGGGTTCGCCCCGAGTCTATTGTACTGTACCCGTAATACAAGCATTTCATTGCGTGGGCTCCTATAGTAAGTAGGTGTATGGCGATAATCTTTTTTTTCTACGACCTATTTGACATCCTATATATGTAGGTATTGGTATTGATGGCAATTCAGAATAATATTTGCAAAGCACAGTTACATTCCATTCTTAATATTACAAATAGGTATCCGACTTGCGAACTTTGATTACATAAGTTTTTAATTCTATATTCAATCAAGTTTTTTTTAAAATATTTGTCGGCTCACACCAACTAATGATTTTTTTTTGACATATTTTGTTTTATAATTTGTTGCCAGGTTCTTTGCCTATGTTGTTGGATACGATCAAAAGTCCTGTACGGTAATGGATGTGGTGTGCGCGGTGGAAGGTGAACTGGTACTTGTTACTGGACAATTATTGTACTTTATGTACGTGATTGTTGTATATACCAGTTTGGTGTTATATACATACGTTATATAATGTATGTGGATGTAATAATAATGATGACAACGGTATTTGTTATTCAGAGAACTAAAGACTAAGCTTTATAAGGTTTAATTTCACTTCATTCACATATATAAGCTTTAACAAAAATATTTTAGGGGATTAAGAGGTAGGTGATAAAGGTCACGTTTCCGTATCAAATATAAGTGTATAAAGTGTTTGATTTTTCTATGAGAAAGTCAGACAGTACCGTTAAATCGTGGATGTAGTGTTATTTTTTAAATGACAAATAATGAGATTTTTATTCGGGAATGTGACCTTTATAGACTACTCATGGACCCCTTAATATCTCTGCCTGGTCTCTTTTTAAAGTTCATAGAGATAATAAAAAAAAGAAAAACCCGGCAACGAAAAAAAAAATAGGTATATAAAAAATACATGCGTACACGACTGCGCTTAATTCAAGCTAATTTATAAACTATGTAGGTACATAAATAGCAACGAAAACAATACAATACTCAGAATCTTTTCTTCATTTTGCCCCGCTACCCACCCACTTCCCAGAACTGTGTTGCCAAGCGTAACTCACTTTATAAAAGCGAGCCGAATCGCTCAATATAAGTACACTACATCAAACGGATCACTAAATAAATAATGTGCCTTCACTTTCGCCAGTAGGTACCTGCGCGGCGCGGGCTTGAAGGAAAACCAATCAAGATTTAATATCTTTCAATTTTACGTTGTGATAAAAATTGGCTGGCAAAGAGGTCGTAGCTAAGTGTTGAGTGTTTTTTTTTAATAAATGTGTTTGGTTGAAGAACTGTGTGTGGTTCTGGGATTTAAAAAGATTAGCTTAGGTGTTTTTGTCAGGTATATTTCTTATGTAAAGATATTCTAGAGTTCTACGGTTTAGTTGTTCAAGGGTGAATTGTAATTATCCATTTATTTATTAGATACCAGCCCTATACCCGATTGTAGCTTTCGTAAAAAAAATCCCAGAATCTATGATCCCCCCATTTGCGGTACTTTGGGGTCAAATTTCTAAAACTCCTACGGAACTACTATGCCAAATTTCATTATTATAGGTTTACCGGTATAGGCTGTGCGTTGTCTGTCACTCAGTATTATGAATTTTATTAAATGGAGAAAAATATAATGCAGGTCCTGGGTTCGAATCCTGTTAGGGGAAATCTTTATGTGTTAAGCGTGAATGCTTGTGCCCGAGTCATAGATACTTAATATCTATATGATTATTATATATTGGGATATCCCGCGGTACATTGTAGGGTACTAAAAATACAAGCGTCGCTTAGTTTGCGACCGAACACTTGTTTGTCAGGTAATATAAAAAAGAATACAAAAAATCTGTAAAAGTATGAATTCACACTGTCACCTTGAAACAATACCAGTATAACAACTTAAAACAACCTATAGACCAACCTTGATGATTGTACGCTAGGTTCAGTAAATGATGAGCACGTTGCATGTTGCTGCAGACATTTCCCACGGTATTCAATAATAGTTTACCATGGTAAAACTGTCTGTATGAGACATCACGCGATTCATACTATTAACAGTAATTTGCATGCGTCATTTCGCCTGCCGATAATATTATTGTAATTCGTAAAATGAAAGGCCTTAACTTATTTATAGCTAAAATTAAAGCCTATGTTGTCTGATATGTAAATAGCAGACGTATCGGCCTGACAATCAGAGACTAAAATAGAACATCGTATCCCGTATTTATTTCAGTATTTGAGGTCATATTTTAGGTCCGCATTAAAAGGTGAACGGTGACAAGCAACGGCACGTTAAAAGTGCTAATTATAGGGAACATTTACAAACGCTTGATTTGGAGAATTGACCTTAGACCACTCGGCACTGCATCATGAGGTTGAGGGCTTGCTTTCCATTTGATTAATGTTCAAAAATTATATTTTTAAATTGACAGAATAATAGGACTAGATTCTAAATTCGATTTTTTTCTTAATAATCGAAACGTAATCGAGAAAACATGTTGTCACTGTCTTAATTATTCATGACATTTCTGGTGTGAGAGGGATGGACGACGCTTAGGTACCGAAACGTTACGTATAAAAGGATTGTGCTTGAGGTACTAGATGTTACTGAGATTGCTCGTACTCCATCACACGGTACTGTGGGTAACCAAATTTAAATCAAGCAACGATTTAATTTAGTGTTTAGTCGGTGTGTTTGTGTGGTGATATTTGTTGATTTAGTTTAAGTGTACTTATAAAACAAAACCGTAGTAAACGTTTTGTTCTCTCTTTCCTCACGGGCTACTCCCAGAACTTTAGAAGGGTTTCGCGGCAACATGGGTTTAGCACATAGAGGCTCTTTTTGAGAATTTTAATGTTATGTTAGCCACCCGCTGGGGTCAACTGCTGAAAATGATAGCATAAATAGCTACTTGACCTCAGCAGGCGTAGAAATTATTGCAGAAATATGGAAAGATAAATGGAACTTTGGCTTGAGTTAAAGTTATTGAGAGAAAATCCTCTTAACGCAGCGAATGCGTTCAATAAACCAAATTGTTTTAACAACTAACGGAACCCTACATATTTCGTGCTCAAGCGCTCCACTCAAGTTTTTTTTTCACGAACATTGCACGTTTTCATATATAAAAGCCTAGTTCACGCACCAATTACCGTAATGTATGATGGGTTCGACATCCATTGTGTTGGCAGCTGGATAGATTGATGCTCACGGAATACATTAACTAATTCTAGATTCTATCATCGCTCGTTCGCACAAAGACAAAGACCGTCTCTTGAGGGCAATATTAATATTGAAATTGGATGGAAATTCAATGGGCTGTCGGAAAAATCAGAGCGCTTTTTGTAATGGGACTGGACCCTCCACACACTCCCACCACTGCTTCTCCTGTAAACCAGGATCTACAGTGGTGTCCAATGATGACACCGAGGTTTGACCCTCGGCGAGTCCCGGGATCAAGTTAATTGTCTTGGAACCCGCACGAATTTAATCGAAATTTTTGATACATAGTTTGTTTTCATATTATTTTTATTTTTCTGTTTGTAAATATTTTGTGAGATGTAAAACTAATAAAAATCTCGCTAAATAGAAAGATAGAAATAGTTGAAGAAAATGATCCACTTCCGCCATTGCAAAGCAGGAGACAACAAAGATCTGTTAGACAAATTGCCACTGAAGCAAGACTCTTACAGCTGGACTAAGTCCAGGTTTAAGGCACCACGGATAGTTTAAATACATATTGCATGGCCACTACTCGCACGTGAACGTGAACGTTTTTTATTTATAATAACATAGAGTTTAATATCACGTGACATGAAAATTTTATATTCCAATACTTGCCCGTACTAACATCCTTATTTGACATAATATATGCGTCTAACGTTATTGGTTGTAAAACCCTTCTGCCCCTACAAATTACCTATAAAATATTTTAATGAAGTTTATTAGGTTAGTCTCTGCCCCAATATCCGCCTACATATGTACGGTCTTTCATTAAATACCCAAATAGAGTTAACCCAAAATGGTATGCGATTTCAACAGTCAAAAGTGTCTTAACTTTGAAGTCGGATTTTTGAATTAGTACCTTCAGCGTTTTGTAATAAGGCGTCAAATGAATGTGTTCATAATTTTGTCAATATGTAATTAACACAAAAGTAAACTATTCTTTAAAAAAATAGCCATTGATTGGGTCTTCTTGGAAGACAGACGTTGTTGATCGCTCTGATAAATAAAAGTAATAATTCAAATCCGATTCCAAATTCCAATACAAATTGTGGAATGGATACCACAATATCACAACAATGGAATTACTTAATTATATTTTCATTTTTAGATTTAAGTTTCAATTCATAAGTTACCTAAAACCTTTGTAAGTTCCTTATATTATGTCATAACCAGGTTCCCAAGACATAAGCTTACGCTTAGTTTGGGACCGCAATATAACCGCATAATATGTAATCATGCTTATGGAAATAAATATTATTAAAAAATATTAAATATTATAAATATTATTATATATACCGAAAATATAAGACAAAATGTTCCACCGTTAGAGTTCTCTTCTGCGGAAAAGACTCTTAAAGCAAACTGGTTACGGTATATATTGAACCTTACAAACGACAGGTCATATGGCGTAACAGCCAGATGACGCCACAATGCGTATTCACGCATAACACTGACGATGATGAATGCTGGTTGCCGCCGGCTACCGCTCTCATCGGGGTCAGCAAAATATTATGGCATAAATTTGCTTCCATCACTTGTGTTTTCAATTTTTGTTACCAAGCTGTTGAACCGGGCTTAGAAATTGTTACCTTCAGATAAAATCAACAGTGTATGACGACAAGGTTCCATTTAGATAAATAGAGCTATGTTGGTAGAACGCTTGCCTCGATAACGAGGATGGCAGGTTCAAACCCTGGCTCGCACGTCTGAGATTTCTCGATTTCATGTGCGAATCTCATTTTCAACCATAATTATCACTCGCTTAGCGGTGAAGCAAAACATCGCGAGGAAATCTGCATATCTGAGAGAAACCCTCGAAAGATGTGTGTAGTCTGCCAACCCGCACTGACCCAGCGTGATGGACTATGGCCTAATCCCCCTCGCATTGAGGGGAGGCCCGTGCCCAACAGTGGAACATTAAAAAGGGCTGGTATTATTATCAAACCTCAAGTGTATACGCGATATATTTGTGAGATTATTGATACTAGACATAGCAGAACCCACCGATGGTGCAACCCGGAACACGTAATGTGACCCATAGACCCGTCCATAAGTGTTCGACGGCGTAGTTAACCATGGAACAATGGCTTAACTCTGAAGTAGTTTCCCATTACTCCCGAAAGGGGACACGTGAAGAGCCCACAACGAACTACCCTTAGGTTGCCAGTAGTCCCATTATTTGGGTCTCGTATGGCAATCGTTCTGTGTAACTGTTAGTACCTCAAGCACAATCCCTTTCACGTACCGTTTCGGTTCTTAATTCGTGCATCCCTCTCACACCACGGATTTTATAAATAAGTATGACAGTGACAGTATGATTTCTCAATGATGTTACGATTACATTATCTGTTCCTGCTAACCCTACTGTAATCAGTCTAAAGCTAACCCTAATACTAAATAAGAAAGAGGTGCAAATGAAGAAGTATATTAGATCTGACAGTAGATCCCACTGTCATCTATTGGAGTCTTAGACCAGACCTTGAACATAACATCGAAGGACATATACCCTTCGGTCAAAAACGTAGCTATTTGCTCATAAGCTGTAATTTAAAACTAGTTCACACTTAGTCGCTGCTATTTTGAATTACTTTGAAATTTAACCCCCCGTCCTCCAAGAATTGGCAGAAAAATACAATAAGTACAGTACAAATGTTGGCTATGGACGGCCCCATTTTGTTAAACACTTTATTTTGCGTCGACAGGTACACGATTAATACATACAGCTATAATACTCTAAAATAAATGGGCTACCACACGGACCTCTTATAATCATCGAAATTAACATAAAATCTTCTATTAATACGATTATGCCATAGTACGCCGGAGGCTTGGCATTGGGACGATGGAGGTCAAACTATGAAGCTACCTACATTCGTTGTTTGTGAGTTCCGCATAGCACAAATGTATTAAACAACATTGTAGAAGCTGAAGTAGCTATTGTGGGGATGTTACTATTTGAAATTCTGAATTCGGATCGCGTTATGAGGTCACTCTCTCATATCATTTACATATAAGTTACTTATGTAGTATACAGAATGATTTTTTTAATTGGGCGTGGCCAAATCTGAAACCATATTAAAAAAATGCTTAAAGTACTCTCGAGAAGGATTTGGATGAAAACTAACACTGCATGGCCTAACCCCCTCGCATTGAGGGGAGGCCCGTGCCCAGCAGTGGGACATTAAAAAGGGCTGGTATTATTATTATATATTTATAACACTGCATTATAAGATTTTTGAAAATAATATTGCCCTTGACCTATTGAATCATAGAAACGACAGTGTTGCGTACGAGACGATGTAAAAAAGGAGTGACAAAAACACTAACCACTATTCAGTCTATATAGTCCCAAACTAAGCAAGTTTGAGAACGATCCCTGTAAGATCCAGACCAGGGAAATCATGAAAAGACCATGTACTTACAATATTTGTGCAGACGAGAATCGAACTCAAACCACGTGGGGCAGTGAGCTAAGATGCCTACCGCCCAAACGACTAGAACAGACTGTCGTCAAAATCCTACTATACTTGGGACAACTTGGGACTTGGGATATAGCTAAAGTCAATTTAAACTCCTACATTCTCCAGATTCACGCGACGCATACCTAAGTCCATCTCTCTCATTGCAAATTTATGATCGCTAGGGGTCAGGTTCCGTAGCTACGGAAAAGCCGGACAAAGTATATAAATTCCCGAAAATAATGAACTTTGAGTGTACTTTATATTCATGTATTGTATACTAGCTGTTACCCGCGACATCGTACGCGTGGTACTCAACAAAAAAGGTTTTCTAAAATAAAAGTAGCCTAAGCTACTTCTTGTTATCTGCCAGTGAAAGTCCCGTCAAAATCGGTCCAGCCATTTCTGAGATTAGCCGAAACAAACAGACAGACAGACAAAAATTTTAAAAAATGTTGTTTTGGTATATGTACCGTGTACACATCCAAATGCACTAAGTAAAAAGCGGTTATTTTTAATCTTGCAAACAGACACTCAATTTTTATTTATTTGTATAGTAGTATGAGTTTTCAAGAGTTAACGCTGCGTTCGTTTATCTGTGGACCTACGCCACCTGAATATAAATAACTCAATAAATATACGTTTTCATGAACTAATGATGCTGAACAGAATTATTAAAGACTTTCACTAATTGCAATTCGAGAAGCATTGTCTTATATTAATTGTTTTTATTGCTCTTTGATTGAGTTTGGAAAGTTGTAACGCTAGATGTATTAGGTGTTGTGTATCGATGTGACAAATAGAGTCTGTGTGAAAAAAAAAACAAATTGAGAAACTCCTATTTTTTTAAGTCGGTTAAAAATAAGCTTTAAATTGTGGCCATCCTAAAAAAATATGGATTATTTCCTTAAAATCATTAAATAAAATAATGTTTTTTTTTTTGGTTCGGTCACGTGATAAAAACGTTCTGGATTGTCGGTTGATGCGTTGTGACGTCACACCGTCGTAATCAGTGTCAGGTTGTCAATACGAGTTTGGTAATATTTGGGATTGTGTTGAACACATCAATGCAGCCAGTTTTTGCGGTATTTTTATTTACTTAAATTTTATCATCGAATTTTATGGAAAATACTGGAATTTACAATGAAAGAACTATATTGTTTACATCATATTAACTAATGAACAATTTAAGATAGTTTTTCTAACACAGTCAAAAAGCCTATTGTGTTGTATTTAGTACAATATTACAGAATTGTTTTCGCAAAGATTTGGCTCAACGGTAATTTTATTCAACTTTTTCTATAGCACCTATGCAAACCAAATTAAGGGCCAATAAAAAATGCCAAAATCTGAAGGAAAATAAATTCTGTATTGACCAATTTTGATTGCATGTAGGTAGAATGTGACTTTAGTCATTAGCTTCAAACTTTGAGGTACCGGGTCCGCTATAGGCGCTGTTTAATTTTCCATACTAAATAACTAAAACGTAGACTATGTAGTACACCGTTTCGCTTACGAAAAAAATACTCTCGCACTCGACGCTCAGAATTAATTGGAATGGTTAGTCGATTTATTTATATTTTATAAATACGTGAAAGCTATAGTAACAAATATCGATGGAACATGCATGCCATACAACCTAAACGACCAAAAAAAACCCAAACGACTTCCAAAGTCTATCTATTCCCACAACCAAAAATCGAACTTGACGTTTAGGAGAAAGAAAAAGATAAGCATTTTAAGTGTGGTGTCTATATACACATAATAGGTTGCATTATGTTCCGACGGCATGTAGATTTGGTTACATAATGAGATCCGTGTCCGGGTAAAAACCAGTGGATTTCATAACCATGGCGGGTGGTGTTGCGAATTGCCACGCGCCGCGACGACTAAGTATGGCAACGGACGTGATTCGGAATACAAAATGACGTTTTTAAAAAAAAGATGCAAATTTTTTGATGGTTCTTAATTTCGCTGTGTAGTTAACAAGTAGAATTGCGGCTAATTGCAACCATTCATTACTATTGTCTATTTGCCGTTGACAAAATATAGTTCTAGTGTTAAATTAACATTTATTACTAAAGTGAAGCAGTTTTTGTATTTCCGTAAAATAATGTGAAGTACAAATTTAACAAAAAAACATGAATTAATTGGCTTATTAAGTAAGCAACTTTCTCTCGTATCACATCCGTCTAGAAACATGACGTCATCGTCGTAATTATTCGAATAACCTATACATATGCGTTAAAGTTAAAAGTTAAAGTTTTTCTGGTTTATTTCTCATTATTATGATTGATTAAGTTTATGAGTAAGTTACTAGATTACTATCGCGCCTTTGTGTATATAGAGACTAGATATCACAATTTTCTGTAATCATCAAAAAAGATTTGCTAGTGTTTCTTTGCTATAACTATAATGATGACGCCATTTGTACCTGCATCATTTATTTCTAAAACATATTTTTAACCAGACAGACTTTCGTAAATAAATAAATTCTACCGTATATTTAGTTGTCAGTGCAAGTTGTTATAAGTGAGTCATAAATATATTATAATAAAACTTTTGAATTTATTTACTGCAATCTTTTTTAATTTAAAAATCTCGAGTGATAGTATAATTCGTTTCTAGCACTTGTAGCTTGTTTGACAGTATTTTCTATAAGTGTTCGAAAAATATTGTATGAGTAATTAGTTATAATGTTAATAGAATTTAAATTTTGTATGTGAAGTTAGCCAATTCGTTCTGGATTCGCGTAGTGGACTGACCCGAATCTCCCTCACATTCAGAAGCAATTTTCCCGGTACAATGTAAATCAAATTGCCTCCTATTACATTGGAACCAAATACCAGCGGCGAATTCACATGAGAAATACATGAGTAATAGTATGTTTGTGCTACCAAAATGTAAGTCGATAGGTAAAAGAAAACGATATCATTGATAACGTTTTGTCGATAAACAAAATCGTGAGATTCTGATAACACTCAACTAAGCCAGGCTCTCAACATAAAACTACCGCTAACCTTTTACTTTTGCTGTAGTCATACAAGCAAAAAATAATATAAATCTAGTTCAGTTTTCTATTTCACAGCGAGTCACGAATTCATGACCTCAGTCAGATAAATCAGAGAAAGATGAGATTGGGTGCTGGGAGGAACACATTATAATTTATAAGCTACTAGCTTTGGACCTATCGTCATTGCAATATTAATGTGTTTATGTCTTGATATTTTTTTATTCTACAATCGTTGGAACTAGGTGGACTGATGATTGAAACCGATTTAATCAGTCTGTAAAGACCAGGGGTTCCCAAACTTATTTTGTCTACTGCCCACTTTGTGAATGAATTATTTTTGAGCGCCTCCATTTTTTCACCCACTTAAAACCAATATAACTTCAAATTAAATTAATTATTGTAAGCCCACACACAACGCCCCCATTTTTATTCGGGGTCTCTTACCGCCCTCCCCACCCTCCCTCCCGCCCTCCTTTAGGCCTGCAGCGCTCACAAGGGGGCGTTATCGCCCACTTTGGGAAAGGCTGGTATAGACTCACCACCCATATGCTGTACTTCACTATAATGTTTTCTTCATATGTATTTGTTGCTTGGTTTAGGTACTTAGAGATTATTTATACTTTGGTAGCTGCATTAAACACCTCAATCACTAAACACTAACATGCATTGGCAATAAACAATTCTCAGTATTAAGTAAGTGAGTATAAGCAATATTAAACTAAAACAGTTAATAAAAACGAATTTTCTCTCGGTAAATTCTTAAACATTAATTAATTGCATTCTAGAAATAAAGCTGGGCTATATCAAACACCAAGGTAAATACTAACCATGGTTCAAATCAAGTATGAGTAATGTATGTGCATCGCCAGCGAAGCGAGTCGTTAACACGAGTTGAACGTACTCTTATGTATCGATTTTAATTTCACAACCGACATGTTATCCCAGATATTAGTTATCAGTGTGTGGTCTGGTTGTTCGACGTTAAACTGTTTCATGTAGTACATCGTAATAGTTTATGTTGTCTATAAAACCAAAAAAAAAAAAATATACAATAATGAAATGAATAATGAACAAAGCCATGTCGCCAAGCGGCCTAGCCGTGTTCCGGCATGATGTTCGGTGTTGCCATTCATGGATGGCGGGTCAGATCAGTTGCGCTGCATGTGCCTAGTGAATGTAGCGTCTCTATCTACTGCCGCCTTCCTACCTAGGCAAGTATGCTCCATCGGAGATCTCATCGTCACTTACCATCAGGTGAGATCGAGATCAAATACTTGCCTATAAAGTAAAAAAAAAAATACACCTCGTCCTCGTCTCTATTTACCGTAAATTGTCGTTTACTGTAATGAAAAACAGACCTAAAGCTATGAAGATAAAGTATAATGACATGTTAATAGTCAAAACATTGTTGTATTCGAGTAATGGTTTAATGCCACTATCATTATATTTTTGTGCACATCAAATCATCCTGCCTCAAGATGAGGGTCGATCAATGCTTTTAGATTTATAATATAGGTTATATATAAGGTGTAACTTTAGTAGTGTAAAACATTATAACACGTCAATTAGTAGGTAATAAAGACAATATTCCGAAAGAAATAAAGCAAATTATTAGACATTTCAAAAATATAAAACACGTTGAAATATATTCATAAAAACAGAATTTACACTATTATTTTTATACATAAACGTGATATGTATAACATACTTGTCAACCTGTTAAAACATTACACTATTTTTGCTATACCTTATATAAAGCTATTTGACAAATAATTTAATTTCAATTTCCTCAATATTTCAAAAACAACTATTTTCATTATGGTCTCCTTAATTCTTAATTACCCAACAGCAGCTCTACAGGCTAAAATTCATAAGCGCAAGCGTTATCGTACGCACCACGCTAACAGCAGCCCCTACCTCCAAGGCCTGCAGTAAATAAGCGGGACACGGCTCACGACTCGTCAGAATTCTCAATTGTTAAGTCTAAATAGGTATTTCAGTCGATCAGTTGCATCACTTAAGCCATGCTTACTATTAATAAATGCGAAATCGTGTCATGACGACTATTAGTCACAACAAGTACCTTCGTGGAGTTTGGTCTAATGAGTTGAGCAGCTATGTGTTGACCTTCTGAAGTACGTAACTTCTTTGTATACAATGACGTACACATATTTTTGACATTGTTTTCCTGTTGACGATCCGATTGGTTCAGTTTGTAGTGTCCCAGATTTTTGTGCAACAAGTCCTGGGTTCAAACCACGGCATTTTTCGGCAGCATTATTATTTATGTGATGATTACGAATGTTTGCTAATGTATTTATATCGTTGTGGAAAGTCAAAATGAAAAAAAAAAACCAGCCACCCATGTTAAAATCGACACGAAATTCCAAATGTCTCGTTTGAAAACGATTTATTACGAAGTCTCTTTCCGTATAAATAATGTGCATAGATCACAATTATCATAATTCAATTTTAAAATTCGACTATAACTTTGTAAGATCATCTATACATACATATAAATAAAATTTGAGTGTCTGTTTGTAATATTAAAATAACCGCTTTTTACTAATTGCATTTGGATGTATACACGGTACCTATACCAAAACATTTTTTTTTACCATTTTTGTCTGTCTGTCGGTCTGTCTGTCTGTCTGTCTGCCTGTCTGTCTGTCTGTATGTTCCGGCTAATCTCTGAAATGGCTGGACCGCTTTTGACGGGACTTTCACTGGTAGATAGCTGATGTAACAAGGAGTAACTAAGGCTACTTTTATTTTAGAAAAAAAAAGTAGGATTTCACGAACAAAAATTAAAACCAATGTTGCAGCGCTGCGCCTGATTAAATTTGATAGCAAAAACCTGCAATGCGTCCCGCGGGCTCAGAATGCGCGAGTAGGCAGTTGCCAATGGTTGTGTCTTTGTTAAATACCACGCGGACGAAGTCGCGGCTAACAGCTAGTGACATATAACATAAGTCGGCCATGAGTCTGACATGAGTTGGCCTGATTAGCGCAGTGGTAGTGACTCTGCTTTCTGCGCCGAGGGTCCCGGGTTCGAATCCTGATAAACACAAGCTTTGTGTGATGAGCACGAATGTTTGTACCCGAGTTATGGATGTTTAATATGTAAATAAGTATATGTATATACTGAGTTCGCCCTCTGTCCATTGTTCGTATGGCGATATTTATTTATTAACACATGTTATAATGGAAATAGATGAGCACAAATAAGCTTGTATCACACCAGTATTGGTTTCTAATCGAAGTCTGGCAAATGGCTAGTCAGTGCGCACGCGCACGTGCGATGGTCACTGACTTATAGCTAACGGTAGCGTCATGCCTCCACATCTCTGTGATGTGGTCGCCGTACGGAAACCATTTTTGGAAACGGATTTTCCATTATATGTTGACAATCTCTGACTTGTTAGGGAGTTAAGTGTGGATATTTATTGAGTGTACTATGTGTTCTTTTCGTGTGATGTTCCAGTTTTAAATGTTCACGTTAGATACCTACTTACCAATACATGATTAATTTGTGAATTAAATTTAAATAAAACTAATTTTACGGATTCTGTCGCGATTATTTTTTGTTTTTGTTTTGTTTCGAAACGTCGGGAACGTAAAAAACAAAAAATAAACGCGATAGAATCCGTAAATTTAGTTTTATTTAAATGTGTAGTATTCGTTTAAATATAAGAAATCAATATTGTTAATTGCCTATTCATTTTTTGTAATAGTATTCTCTAACGCACATAATAAATGATCCGGACAAAATAATCCTCTATGATAATTCATAAAGCTCATGTTTTCAATTCCAAAACTGTCTTATGCACATAAAGTAGTTACTTATAGAAAATTGGCTCGCGGCATCGCTGCCTTACTCCCCAATTACAGACAAGCGATTGGAACTTCTTTCCCTGAGCCATTCTCCCGCGGGATATTATAAATGAATCCTATAAATTCATCTTTAGATTGAGACACACAATAAATTATGTATTTAAGTTTTCTTATGAAAATATGAACACGTCGGAACAATTCAAAATATGATGCAAAATTGCTGATTGAAATAGAACTTATTTTACGGATTTTATCGCGTTTATTTTATGTTTTTACGCTCCTGACGTTTTGAACGTAAAAACTATAAAATAAACGCTATAAAATCTGTAAAATAAGTTTTATTTTAATGTGCAGTATTCGCGTGAATATAATAAATCAATATGCAAAATTTGTGTTTTTTTAATTATAAAAAACTGTTTGTCTACAGACAATATTAGTTTATTTAATTCAAAAGATTGATTAAAATTGTGTGACACTTCGAATTAGTCTAGCAGTCTGCAGACTAATTAATGAATACATTTTAAAATAAACATACATAATCTACTCTATTTGTATTTTAAGCCTACATTCGATATTATAAGACTTCAATTTCGCTCACATACTATACCTACTTATTATACGCCACGTTTCCATTATTATGCATGCACTTATGACGTAAGGAATGTAATACTTTCAACATACAACTTGCACTTTGGGACACTTGTGTAATGTGAATATGACCTTATATAAGCTTTATCCACTTTTCACTAAATAAATGTCCTTACTCAGAATATAATCTGTCATTTGAAATAACAACTTTAAAAATGCAAAAAATATATAGTGACCGACATAATTTTATTTACATTGCGAAAGATATTCTCTATAAATATAACTTATTACCATTAATAGATTCTATATCAGATCCATAAATGTTATAACAGAATCCCAAAATCATTTCTTTCCTGTCAACCAGCAAGCTTCATTACAAATCAAACTGGACATGAACTGGAACATTCATGAATTCCGAATCGATTACCATAAACAGTAGTTTCAGGTCAACCATACCTTCCATACGTAGGAGTTGATTTATCGACATTTCAAGTACTACTCTATAAAGACAGCTGTCATTTCGGTTATCGACGTATGATGGCTTCTGTATAATAAATGCTATTAATTGTGACAGCTTACTATGGGCGGCGATATTATTAGAAGCTTTCTACTTTGGAAATATTGGTTTAATCGATACTAGTTCCATAACGAAACGAGTTCCCCAGAGATGGAATTTCCCGTCGATCTTTTCATGAATGATCGCCTTTTTTCAGTAATTTAAATTGATATTAGCATGAAATCATAGCAGAAATCTATCTCAGCGTTATTAATAAAAAACATAATTACAAATAGTATAAAACTGTAGTGTAAATCAAAAGTCGATAGACTTGAGCGCGCTCGTCACTCACACGCATCGGATACCGCGCGGAACGCTGTGTCGAGATCGCGTTATTTACGATACATTCCGCTCTCATGATTTCGATAATTTTATTATAGGAATTAAGTGTAACCTTTACCCTAATGGTTTCGTTACCACGTCCCTAACACCCTGTATATAATTATAACAAAACAAATTAACGATCACATTATTGAATTTGTCGTGTAGCACAATTAACAGATTTATTTATGATGTTAATTACAATAATATTAATAAACCCGGATACTAAATACCGACGGGTAAAAATGTTATGTAATAAGTTTACTACAACTATAAGGCAAGATTGTATTTAAGTATATGCCTATCGATTGCGATCAAACTTGTGTTTTCCCCATTACAAAAACTTGTTAATTCATGAGACCATGCAGTTGCGTCTCAATTGATTTCCCACCTTAAAGCTGTTACGATAGATCCTAAATTAAATTAGCTATCGTCTCAGTAGTGGGGTTTTATTTGATGTCACTGCCATGAACTGTGCGCGAGTCCAGTCAGCCGCGAGATCCAGTGCGCGCGCGCCGCATTGCCGCCGCAATAACGTATGGATGATTTGAAAAGTTTGGTTTAGTGTTTAAAGTGACATAACACAATTTTGGAGGAAATAACAAAAGTTACTGATTGGAGAATTGTTTAAGGATGTGATAAGCAAATATTCTGGATGATAAGGGTAATGAAGTGGCTAATGATTTCGCTATTCAATGAGATAAATATGCTCGCACTGAGTAGGTGTATCGATGCAATCAATAAACTTTCTACAATGATAAATAAATGGATGCTCAGTGACGTAGCAATGCTCCTCGTTGTGTGTACACTTTCTCTAATAAGCGCGTTGCTGCCGTTGCGTCATTGCTTTCACAGTATTCATCAATTTTAACAAATGTTTTCGGTAGTGCGACTATTCTGAAATGTTACTATGTGATCATAATATAATTGGTGAGAATGTCTAGCGTAAAATGTTGCCAAATTGGATATGTCTTGCTGACGTATTTGACGACTGACTATACTAATACTAACTAACACGACTATAGTATGTTCTGTTTTCTATAATAAGGCACGATAGTTTTTTGTACAAAAATATATAGTGATGAAAGTGTGTTTAGTGAACGAAATCATAGAATATAAAAACGTCTAAAAGTCTAAATTTCTTAACCCTTAGATATGATGACATTTGATTTTTTTTAATTTCGTTGGTAAGAATATTATACAACAGTAAAATACGTACAGCCAACCTATAAAAAAAACTAATAGTAATGTGAACATTCGGTTTAAAAGATTGGTATCAAAATTGAAACTCTAGGCTATTAAGGGTTAATTCCGGTGGATAGTTACGTAATCTGTACGTCAAGTACGAGATTATTTGTAAGCTAACCGTATACTTTTAGTCTACCGTATTTAGACATTTTGTATGGAGAATTGAAAATTTTAAATACCGTCCGGTAGAGGCGCTTTTCAATTCTCAATAATTGGATAAAGATTCTAAAGAAAACTACTTTTATGAAATAAATGCACCCATCATGTTTTTTTTTTATTTCACTATAGGCAAGGATTTGATCTCGATCTCACCTGATGGTAAGTGACGATGAGATCTACGATGGAGCATACTTGCCTAGGTAGGAAGGCGGCAGTAGATCGAGACGCTACATTCACTAGGCACATGCAGCGCAGCTGATCTGACCCGCCATCCATGAATGGCAACACCGAACATCATGACGGAACACGGCTAGGCCGCTTGGCGACATGGCGACATGGCTTTGTTCAGTGGGTGGTGACTAGCCACGGCCGAAGCCTACCACCAGTAAAAATATAATGTATGTAAAACATATTGTGCTATACTAGCTGAGAACCAGTTGGCATTGTAATATTCGTTATTGTGAATCAGAGTCACAAAAAGCACACCCGTTATAAGATTACAATCAATAATGAGGGAACTAATTAACAACACATCACTTCTTAAATCTCGTTTCATGGATTACACAATGGTACGGCCATTGCTATTCGCTAGAGCTAATAATTACGCTATGAACTCTATTATTTATTTTCTATAGCCAAAATAACCACTTCTGACAGTTTGAATCATGGGTACAGTAGGTATATTGAACGATTCATTTTTATATAATCGCTATGATTATGGTACTAAGACCATTTACTGGCCACTTTTGGTAAATGTATTTACTGGATTTTTATTATAGAGTCAAGCTATTATGCATTATTACAACTGTGGACTTTGGTTCGGATTATTTTATTTTGACGCTCCTGATCACAGAGGTTTTATTTTGAATACCGGTCTTTGGTTGGGCATGGACTATGGCCTTATCCACATTGATGGGAGGCCATCAATATGAGGGGAATAATGCCATAGGCCACTACGCTGTCCCAGTGCTGGTTGGCGGACTTCACTTTATTTATTTTCTTTACGTAAATATATAACTAGGTATGAAATTTATTTAACGTACGCCCGGTACTGGAGTTAATATTATCTTTTGTAATTAGACCCCCCTTGTCAATAATACGCCCGTGTTTACTTACTTTCACCATGACTTGCGCTTACAGAAATACAATTTACTAGCAAATTTAATTAAATCACCGTCGAAAATAACGCACTTAACATTCCATTGCGCTTTTCACCAAAACAAATATATCCTTTCCCGTACGTTAGCGGAATTCGAAACAGAATCACGATTTGTAGCGCAAAGATGAGCACGGTAACTAGGCAACTCGAAACAATGAGTGAAATAAACAGCTATCTCTGTGCAGTTGGAAACTCAACGCGGTCTACTTGACCAGTGCGCGGTAGACCGTCCCGTCCATAATGTCCGCGGTTCAGCTTTCTCCACAATTGACGGATCAGAACATACCTGCGCGGTAGAATGCAGGGTTAATTACTTGTTTGCGACGGCGAGCCGTGTGTGGACTTTCTAGTATTCTTGAAGTTATGTGTACCTAGTACCTACGGTTCCCTGTTTCTATAATAGCGTGTCGAATGTACGTAGATATTGATAAACACACCGACACGCTAAGATCACAAACTAAACAACACTCGGGATTTGTTAGAGGGAAGTTGAACCGTGAAGTTGTCAATTTTGTTATATTTTCCAAAAAAAAGTGTTTCTATGATAAATAATGTGTAATATTAGTGGGATATTAACCATTGTATAAACATAAGATGATACATATACAATTTGGCACAGAGATAGATTATAGTCT
This sequence comes from Pheosia tremula, assembly GCA_905333125.1. Taxonomy (NCBI): domain Eukaryota; kingdom Metazoa; phylum Arthropoda; class Insecta; order Lepidoptera; family Notodontidae; genus Pheosia; species Pheosia tremula. The sequence goes on along the minus strand of HG995405.1, from coordinate 2,231,714 downwards.
GGAATAGCACATGGGCTACTTTTTATCCCGGTAAAAAGGAAATACTTTTTACTGGCGGATAACTCCGCGGGGCGCAGCTAATTATTTATATTCTTTATTATGATACAAATGATGATTAAACTCATTAAATAATATTTTAAAGGTCGGCTATATCGGAATACTTTGTGTTCCTACGGCATCTTTACTATTGTTTTGATACGTTTCCGACAAAACGACTCATTACAAGGAATAAACAAAATCAAACAATGTTGGCAAGCGACCTCAGTTGTGTACCACAAACTTGTTTGTCTTAGGCCCAGGGCGAGTTGGACCTTAGCCAAAACTGAATAATTTTCCCGACTAGACACGACAAACCAATTTCATTTTTGTTTTGAAGAACTTAGTCAGAAGATTTAGTCATTGTCGGTGACTTTGCGATACGATTTCTCGACTATACCGTGAAACAAAATTCTATTCTCCCGGATACCAAATGGCGTTTGGTAGATGAATTCAGTATATTAAAAATCTAGTGCAAACAATTAAGTACGATAAGAGATGTAAATGAGTGATTGACCTGGGTTATTCTGAACAGATGCTTGAGAAAATATTCTATTGTTACTTTAAGGCAACGCTAAATGATGACGTCATCCTAGCAAATATGGCGACTCCTGTGCTGCTATGACGTTGCATAGTCATATCAACATGCCTTGTTCTGTTTTTGTATTCAATCTGAATAATACATTAAGGTAATCATAGTTTGCAAACATAATCAGCTTATGATTGGTTGCGCGCTTCGAACGCGGAATATACTTTTTGATATGTGGCCTCCGAGTAAAGTATTAATTAGATGCATCTATTGGTGTATCATCGTTTACTAGTGTGCAGTAAGGATATTTAAAAAAAAATACTGTATAACTTTCTTATAAAGTAGCGAAGTAATTAATTCATTTAAGAACTTGAATAAGATACGTACTATTTTTTTAGTTTTAAATTTATAAAAGCCATTTCCCCAGTTGTTTATTTAATAGATACTTTATTAACGTAATATCAGATCGAAGTAAAGACTTACTTAGTTCTGGTATTACGTTTCAATGGTTGATTATTCTAACGTAGATAATAGTAACAGTGGTAGAAGTACCTACTTGAGTCTCAATCATTAAAATCTATTTGGCTATAGCCCTACCTTCAATGTTTCCCTTCATCAGTCAATGATAATCGCGTCATATGTTTCGCAATATGTGAAATATTGTCGATGACTCACATGGAGCATTCTTACTAGCACATTCATTTGAAACGCACCGACACTATTCCATTTCCACTATTGCATTCCAAGAGTCTTTCGTTTTTAGTTATCTCGAAATGGTCTGTATAAGAAAACCAGGATTACATGAAAACTAAGGAGATAGTAAACAATATTTCTAATTGTGGATGCAGTCATTAATCAAGTCAATACGCAACAGCACATATAGCACTATTTCCTGAGGACCAAAATTTTGTTAGCGATCAGACAATGCAGATTTTAAAATATTTTCTGTACAACCCTATCAATTAGATATTCTAGCACTTCATGTAATAATCCAGTTATTTAATACTGGATTCTCGATATTTTATTTAATTCTAATATTATAATTCCATCTCTAGATATCTTAAGTCCTATGTAGCGCAAATTCGACTACAATATAATAGTTTTACCGCGATTCAAATTGGTGTGCTCCCTGGAGTGCTTTGCATTTTACATTTGCAAATTGGCACATAGCGATTGAGATAATATGATACATGCAAATGAGCTTCTAATTTAATGATTGTTGGAAATACCCGGTTTGTTGCCTTTTAATATAAAACATGTGTTTGACTTATGATGTTTTGATAGAAGTCACTGGTTGTGGGCGGTGTGATTTTTCTACTTGTACTTATCTTATACCACTTTCGTGCGTAATAATGTATTATTTCTCCGTCATACATCTATACATATAAATAAAATTGGAGTGTCTGTTTGTAATATTAAAATAACCGGTTTTTACTAAGTGCATTTGGATGTATACACGTTACCTATACCGAAACAACATTTTTTAAAATTTTTGTCTGTCTGTCTGTCCGTCTGTCTGTCTGTCTGTCTGTCTGTCTGTCTGTCTGTCTGTCTGTCTGTCTGTCTGTTTGTTCCGGCTAATCTCTGAAATGGCTGGACCGATTTTGACGGGACTTTCACTGGCAGATAGCTGATGTAACAAGGAGTAACTTCGGCTACTTTTATTTTAGAAATAAAAATAGGATCTCACGAAACAAAAATAAAACCAATGTTGCAGCGCAGCGCCTGATTAAGTTTGATAGCAACAACCTGCAATGCGTCCCGCGGGCTCAGATTGGGCGAGAAGGCTGTTGTCAACGGTTGTCTTTGTTAAATACCACGCGGACGAAGTCGCGGGCAACAGCTAGTATTTAATATGATGATTGAAATAAGCGCTTGGCATTTTATTCTCTACATTAATTTCAATGTCGTCAAATGGATTCCATGTATCCGAACAACTCATTTATTTATTTAGGACGAACTGTAAGCCTTGAGGCTCTAACAAGGTATCGTTTTATTATAGACTAGCTGTTGCCCGCGACTTCGTCCGCGTGGTATTTAACAAAGACGACCGTTGACAACAGCCTGCTCGCCCATTCTGAGCCCGCGGGACGCATTGCAGGCTGTTGCTATCAAACTTAATCAGGCGCTGCGCTGCAACATTGGTTTTAAATTTTTTTTCGTGAGATCCTATTTTTTTCTAAAATAAAAGTAGCCTAAGTTACTCCTTGTTACATCAGCTATCTGCCAGTGAAAGTCCCGTCAAAATCGGTCCAGCCATTTCAGAAATTAGCCGGAACAAACAGACAGACAGACAGACAGACAGACAGTCAGAAAGACAGACAGACAGACAGACAGACAGACAAAAATTTAAAAAAATTTTGTTTCGGTACAGGTAACGTGTATACATACATCCTAATGCACTTAGTAAAAAGCGGTTATTTTAATATTACAAACAGACACTCCAATTTTATTTATATGTATAGATGAAACTTTTTATCAAGTCAAACAGAACAATATAATTGTTGTCTGTGAACTGTAAATTACTCGGAGCTAAAAGTGACATATATTTTTTGTACTTATATAATTAAACGCTTTAGTTATATAACGCTTATTGTATTATCTTATATAAGAACTAGCTGTTGCCCGCGACTTCGTCCGCGTGGTATTTAACAAAGACTCAGCCGTTGGCAACAGCCTGCTCGCGTTCTGATCCCGCGGGACACATTGCAGATTGTTGCTATCAAACTTTAATCAGGCGCAGCGCTGCAACATTGGTTTTAATTTTTTTTCGAGGGATCCAATTTTTTTTTCTAAAATAAAAGTAGCCTATGTTACTCCTTGTTACATCAGCTATCTGCCAGTGAAATTCCCGTCAAAATCGGTCCAGCCATTTCAGAGATTACCCGGAACAAACAGACAGACAGACAGACAGACAGACAGACAGACGGACAGACAGACAGACAGACAGACAAAAATTAAAAAAAAATTTGTTTCGGTATAGGTAACGTGTATACATCCAAATGCACTTAGTAAAAAGCGGTTATTTTAATATTACAAACAGACACTTCAATTTTATTTATATGTATAGATGACTATGTGTACAACAGACTTATTAAGCCTTGAACCTGTGCCTTGTAACGCATATAATCGTTATGTGAAGTCAGAATATGGATGTCGATTTTAAAAAAAATATTGTTCGTTCCCAACAAAATGACAATTAAATAAATATAAATATCGCCAGACGAACACACCAACTATACGGTCCCACATTAAGCAACGCTTGTGTTATGGGTACTGTACAATGGACTGAGGGCGAACTCGGTTTATAATAAGTCGAGAGTGAACAGGTACCTTCTAGGCAAGTATGCTCCATCGTAGATCTCATCGATCAGGTGAGATCACTTACGATCAGGTGATCGAGATCAAATACTTGCCTATAACGCAATAAAAAAAAACTTATATAGATATTAAAGATGCATGACTCGGGTACCAAAATTCTTGCTCATAACACGAAGTTTGTCCCTAGCAGAATTCGAACCCGGGACCCTCGGTGCAGAAAGCAGAGTCACTACCACTGCGCTAATCAGGCCGTGTGATTTTTTTGTGAGAAATAGTTTTCTTCAAATTGACGAATTGAAATTCTGACTGCACATAATGAAGACAAATGTGCTAAAGATTTGCTGGTTCAAGGCTTAATATGCCCTGAACCATACATAGAAGATATGCCCGATTTTAATAAATACCATCTATCTAAGCTAAACTGTGTCTGTTTTTGCAACTTATACCCATTGGCAATCCCGAAAATAGATCATAAGTTTAACTTCATCATCGTAACAGCAAATTAATATATTCTCATTTGTTCCAGATCACAAAATAACTAGTGTCGTGAACGTGACAAAAATCCGTAAAGTGCAATCCATCAATGTTGTGAAGTGATGGTGCAGTGTTGTGCAACACCGTCACCAATGAAGCGCCGCAAGCCGTGGCGGGCACCTAACGTATCGGCGGTACAGTGAACACATGTGGACAATGTTGGCGAACAATGTTTGGATTTTTATCGCAGGATGTATTTCTGTTGGTGAGTTGGATGTTGGATGTTGGAACGTACAGTGTGTAACGAAAATATGAAGTAATATTTGAGGGGATGAATGTTCAGTAGCGGAATGAAATGGTTCGTCAGCTGTCAAACTATGTCACTGAACACACTGTTGCATAGAAAATTATGTTTTATGCCAACGATCTTTTTTTTTATGGGACTAGGCCCGCCACACACTCCCACCACTGCTACTCCTGTAAGCCAGAATCTACAGATGCCAACAATCTAGTTAAGTGTCGTATTTTCTACAGATAACTTACTCACATTCGTTTTAGATTCCATCTAAGATCTTCATCTTGTTATCGCGTGGTTTACGATACGTTGCGCTCTAAAATTACAAAAATTAAAAAGGCGATCTTATAAGTTAAATTCAATACACGTACATGGTTGCCTCAATGTATATCAGCTGATTAGATATTCGGAATTTAATTTGAGTCTTTTTTCAATATTTATTCGACAGTCTATGAAAAAGTTTCGTGGCTTATTTTTTTAGGTTTGATTTTATTCAATAAAATAAGTAGGTAGGTTTCATTTCTGTCTCCAATAAAATACCTAAAAAAGGAATAATATCAAAGTTGTCAAGAACCAATGATATTGTTATACTTTCAATTTAAAATTATTTATCTTTTCTCTTTATATTATTAATACCAACCTACTTTGATTTAAAATTTACATACCATCGTGCATCGCCTCCCCAAGGAGTTGGCAGAGTTACAATGTTGACTCATATTACAAGAATGTAACTTGGTTGTGTCTGATGTGTGTTGGTAACATTGAATATTTTTGGAAAAAAAAGAATATTTTTTTTCGGCATGTTTTATGCATACGCCATTTTTTCGGCATAAACAGCAAAACCACCATTTTTGAAGTATCCTCTGTATGTATGACTACATCCCTACGGGACGTATTTTGATGAAAATGCATGACACGGTGATAGATAGCCTATAACGCGGGCCAACATAGGGGAACCATTTTATCTCGAGAAATGAATGGGATCCGTCAGCGAAGGCAAAAAACTGATATCTCAAAATTGTATGGGTGTCTTTTTATGAAACTCACAAGTTTGATATCTAGGCTTACATCAAAATAAAACATTAGATAATTTGATAGCCAAACACTAAATTTCATACATGCGAAGTCGCGAGCACAGCGATTTCTTAATAAAAAGCAAAGCCTAGCTCAATGTTAAGGTATTTTTTGGGCCCGGTAAATTGACGTCTGGGCGTTATTGATTTCTACTTTACTAGGTAAAATAATGTACTAACAAACACAGGCATTTATTGAGGGCAAAAAGGATTTTCTCCAAATATACGTGTCCATCGTGTTGTTGCGACGTATTATTTTTGTTTGCTGGCCAACTGAACTTCTCTAACATTGAAGTAACGTCATTATTGATAAGGCAATAACGTTCATTTTGTCATTATTTCAGTCTACCTACAGTTGTTTTGAACAAAAAAAACATCCCTACTAAACGGACCTACACTAAGCGATGCTTGTATTATGGGTATCGTGCCGTGGACTGAGGACGACATCTATACTCTATACATATAAATAAAATTGGAGTGTCTGTTTGTAATATTATAATAACCACTTTTTACTAAGTGCATTTGCATGTATACCTTACCTTACCTATACCGAAAAAACATTTTTTACAATTTTTGTCTGTCTGTCTGTCTGTCCGTCTGTCTGTCTGTCTGTCTGTCTGTCTGTCTGTCTGTCTGTTTGTTCCGGCTAATCTCTGAAATGGCTGGACCGATTTTGACGGGACTTTCACTGGCAGATAGCTGATGTAATTAGGAGTAACTGAGGCTACTTTTATTTTAGAAAATAATATAGGATCTCACTAAAAAAAATTAAAACCAATGTTGCAGCGCAGCGCCTGATTAAGTTTGATAGCAACAACCTGCAATGCATCCCGCGGGCTCAGAATGGGCGAGCAGGCTGTTGTCAACGGTTGTCTTTGTTAAATACCACGCGGACGAAGTCGCGGGCAACAGCTAGTAATAGCATATAATATAACATGTGAGAGTAAATCTTACGTTTCCACCAAACTTGATCTAAACTAATCAATTCGCTCTAGCCGTTTTTACACAATCCTCGGTTGAACTTACTAATAAACACTTTCAAACTTTTTACGTAAGTTGGATTTTGCTTTGCCTAGTTCTAAAAATGTTTATTCTCCAGTTTTTGCACTTTCCTTTGCAAACATTGCTTTACACTAATTGATCGTCAACAATGGTTTATCTTTCTTTTTCTATTTTATTCTCAGTTGGGAGTGACCCAGCTTACTGTGCCGTAGGTCCCGGGTTCGAATCTTGGTTGGGACAAACATTGTGTGATGAGCATAATTGTTTGTACCCGAGTCATGGGTATTTAATATCTATATAAGTATTATATACTGGGATCGCTCAAGTTCATTGTGCGGTACCCATAATACAAGCGGTACTTAGTTTGGGACCGTACAGTTGGTGAGTTCATCTAGTGCGAAATAAATGTAAACAAGGTAGCCTAGATAGCTAAATTTAATTGCAGCATCAAAAAAAAAATTGCCGATTGTGTTTTTTTTATTAGTACATTTGGCCTAAATACCGAAATTAATAATTGGAACCAACCTACGTACACATCCTACGACCTTCGTAGATCATACCGCTACCGACTCGAGTGTTTTCATAGAATTTAATTCAATGACGATTTATTGGATTGCTGTCTTGACTTTACCAGTTACTACATCCTGGGTGTGAATAAAAAAAATGGAAACAGCCCACGTAACAGTCACCAAGGACCCACGAGCGCTTACACAAATCTGACTTCTAAATGAATCTTCTTCTTTCTTTACGAGATGAAATGCGATGAAATAAAATGGATATGTACCTATATGGCCCCACCCACAATTAAGGTGGATATTTTGCCAATATCAATAAATTAGTAGCGATAGCAAATATAATAAATGTACATTATAAATAAAAAAAATAATGTGACATGATGCTATAAAAATGGCGTGACTGGTTTCTTGATTGACATTTAACAAATGGGGGAAGAGGGACTCACCGCTGACCCTCGGCTTCGCAACTTTTCCAATTATAAATCAAACAACTTTATAGATAACTAGCTGTTGCCCGCGACTTCGTCCGCGTGGTATTTAACAAAGACTCAACCGTTGGCAACAGCCTGCTCACGTTCTGATCCCGCGGGACGCATTGCAGATTGTTGCTATCAAACTTTAATCAGGCGCAGCGCTGCAACATTGGTTTTAATTTTTTTTCGAGAGATCCAATTTTTTTTCTAAAATAAAAGTAGCCTATGTTACTCCTTGTTACATCAGCTATCTGCCAGTGAAATTCCCGTCAAAATCGGTCCAGCCATTTCAGAGATTACCCGGAACAAACAGACAGACAGACTGACAGACAGACAGACAAAATTTTTAAAAAAATGTTGTTTCGGTATAGGTAACGTGTATACATCCAAATGCACTTAGTAAAAAGCTGTTATTTTAATATTACAAACAGACACTCCAATTTTATTTATATGTATAGATTAAAGAAAAACTCGAATTCCTCTAAGATGTCAGTCGGGAATCTGTATATAATGAGTAAAAAAAATATGGCAATTTTGAGAAAGACGATACCATTATCATTAATTACCAGTGTGTTAAACGTGTTAATCATAAACTTCTAAACATTGGCTACCTGTTGCTTATTAAGTAAAACTAAATTTAATACTTAGTTAACAAATTCGTGTTTGAGATAATTAAGACATCGATCGGTAGTTTTACACTCAGTTAAGTAAGTAAAGGTTCTAAATACTAATAAGTTAATTATACTTACTATGGTCTAGTTAGTCTTAAGTGATCCGTTTTTCTGTCATACTTTATTTTGGTCTGTGCTACCTATTATTCGTGCCAAGTAATTATCAAATCCATCTAATGATTTAATAACTATTTTTATTACTTACCTATAAATCGATATTTATTGAAATGTAGACTACATTTTTGTTATTCAACGTAATTTCATTTTATTTTTTAATTGACAGTATTACTTTCAATGTTGCCTACCTAAAAGATAAAACAAATATTTTATTACATTGTTGTATGAAAATAACATGTTTTAAACACAAGCTCCTCATTACATTAGATTCCTTAGAGCATTAGACGTTCTTAGAAAGTACTAGGAAATAATAACGTTGCGACACGTCTAGGCTTGGATTCCCGTATGTGGTAGGTATTCGTGCACCGATACGGACATGTAAACACACATACACGGACTTTTCTATGATACTTGCACCTGTTTCTTTCTAACACATATGCCAGTGTAGGTTCGGAGTGAGACAAAATTGTTACGTGACTAGCGTGGATTTGTGAAGTTATGTCGAAGCAGCGTTTTATAAAAAATGAACACATCTTACTACTACAATATTATAAAGATGTTTGTTTATATCTTTGCAAGGGATCATCTCCGGAACTGCTAATCTGACTTGAAGGTGTTTTATACACTATACTTGAGTGTTATTAGGCTATCTTTTACTTTTAAATTACGGTTAAGTATTAAGGGGTCATCCATTAATTACTTCACACGTTAAGGGGGAGGTAGGGGGTCGACGAAGTGTGACATTATGTGGCAAGGGGCGGGGAGGGATTCCAAATTTTGTGACATCACATTTTGTATCTAAGTATTACAACTATTGATTTTATTGAAAAATAATGTAAATGGAAATAAAAGCAATATCGGAACACTGCTGTTTTAATTTCAAAATTTAAAATTGCAAAATATGTGACATCACACTAGTTAGGGGGGGGGGGGTCTGACTAATGTAACCAGTTGTGACAAGGACGGGGGAGGGGTAAAAAAAGCATGAAATTCGTGTGACGTTATTTATGGATGGCCCCTAAGCTGTATGCGAATATAGAGTTGAGCATAACCTTAAAAAGTTAATTTACTGAGTCTCCGTATGAGAAGCGCGGAGCGCATTCCACGTGAGATATATATCTGCAGGAACTAACCTGTGGGATACGTATAATATCATGTTTTAAGACATAGTTCTAGGAACACGTACTACGTTTAACTATCAAAGAAAATCGTTTGTGGATTCGATAAGTGGCAATAAAGCTTACCCCTTATAGACTAGGATCTACAAAAAAAAAGCATACTTCTAATACGACTGATAACATTCTAAAGTACCGCTAACCCATAAACGGAGTAGTAAAACATTGATATTTCTATCCATAAAGCTAAAACATTAAATTAAATGTTAGTGTGTGTAGAAGTGCACTATTATATATGACCGTGTATACGTGGCCTATTGAATAGTACACACACAATAATGCACAAAACACATTAAGAAGGACGCCTTGTGCTGACACTAGTTGTAGCAATGCTTTTGGTTCTCACTTTCAAGCGAGCTCCATCTTTCACGCCTTACGATTAAAGTTGAATTTGGTTTCACAACAAATAGAAATCACCTCCATAGCACTGCTGCTAGCCTGGTACTCTCCAACGCACACACGTCGTGTCGCCGCAGCTTTCAATCCATGTTATATCAAGGTCATAGACTCACATGCACCTGGATAGTGGTCTCTTTCGCGCTTGCGGCAACCTCTCGAGTGTGAAAAGGTCGGTGTCATGTTGTCATGGGGCTGCGACGATGTCTAGACAGTCCGCAGAAATTTTAAGGTCAATAGGCTTTCTTCAGACATGACAATGATAGATTGATAAAATTTTCGCTTACGGAACTTAGCAGCGAGACGGTGTTAGATAATAAATAACATCATAATAAACTTTTTTATATCCGCAACATTTTGGCGATAAGGGAGATAAGATTTTCTATCAACAACTAAAAGGTGCATATTTGTCTGCTTTTTCTACTTCTTTTATACTGTACGAAGAGCTTTGTTGAATGAAATTTTAGTTCCTTGCATAAATAATATTCATTATCAATGTGAAATCTATATACAAATGGAGAGTAGGTATCGTCTGATCATTAAAGCTGTTTTCCCAGTAATAACTGTTAACAACCCTTTCTACGATTAAAGGCATTAAAAAAAAGCCCATTTATAATATCCATGTATCGATAACATCAAGCCACATAGCAACACGTGTATGAAATGTTAAACGATTATCGAAGTCACAATGGCGTCCCATAAAAAATATATAGCCTCCGTCGTCGGCACGAATTTGCGGTTTTACAGTGGAAGTAAAATGAAACCTGTTATCCATTATATAAGTACCGACATGAATTTTATGATTCCAAATGCTGGCAGAACTGAATTAAATATATCTAAGCTCCTTGGTGGTCTTTACAAAAATATGAAACTTTTTTATAATTACAAAATATTTGTTTTGCGATTCCGATCTAAGCGTAAACTTGTATCTTCGGAACCTGGAACTTGGATAAACTCTTTCCCCACCGACCTGCAGGGTTTTTTAAATCATTCGAAATCGATATCGGAAACGGAATCGAAAGCTTCCTAACTGTATATCCCCAATCGCTATTAACATTTCTGAATACGATGATTTTCGACGACTCTCAATGAAATTACCAAATCGTTCTTTCAAAAAGTTTCCGTCGGAAAGCTCGTCGGGAGCGACACCAACAGCGGAAACATTCAAATCCGTTTCCGATACTGATTCCGAATGATTTAAAATAACCCACCTGACCTTTATTAAGATCATCGGGTTTGTATAGAGACCACTTTGTACTACTACTCTTTGCCCACAGAGAAAAAAAAAGGTATATATAAAACAAGAAAAAAGAGGTAGCTGCCGTGCGTCTCATTTTTTTTCACAGCTCCGTCGTTCTTTGGTGGGTGGTTGATTTGACCTTGTACAAGACGTTTAAAGAGCATACACAGTTTAGTAGCTACCGTAATGTATAAGTATTAATATATTTAAATAAACAAATAAGGCAAGCACATGAGTTTGGTTTTCCTAACCAAAAAAAAATAAGGCAAAAAAAATATGAACGCAAGGTGATTCAAACTCACTAAAAAGAATACCGAATCTTGGTCGATAGAATGATTCACAAGAACAGGTTTCAAGAAACATTCTGCACGCTTTGACCAATCGAGAAATCGATTGTTTTCTATGTTCGGAACCATCGCGGCGGGCGCTCCGTTGGTTATTTTGCATGAAATTGGCTTGAAATGGTTTGGCAGCTGTCCGGCTACATATTTTACTTTTCATTCAGCTAAAATGGCATCTGTTGTATCTATCTATCTTTTTTTTTTTTTTTTGACGGGGGGGAAATCTTCGATAGATACCCGGCCTCTGTGTGGGAGAGGGCCGGGTTATGTGGGATTCTTACCCACTAAAACCCCCCCGGTGGCCGCCTTCGACACATGTTGGAGGGGCTCCGGGATCTCCAGACGGAACGCACCGGTGCCCCTCTTGTGCCTCGCTCCCTTATGGGGGCCCGTCTCGGGGGAGCAGATGTTTGCACCCCCTGCGCCCTCGCTGCGCACCGTCCTCCCCCGTCCTCCTCAGGAGTCGTCATCGTCACCGGACGTCCGGGGCCCACACCCCAGTCGTCCTCGACCCCGAGGGTAGCCCGTTATTTAAGGCCCTGGGCATCAGGGCCGGTGTATCTATCTATCTATACTTACTTACCATCAGGTGAGATCGAGATCAAATACTTGCCTATAATGTAATAAAAAAATATTAAAATACAAATAAATAAAATTTTAGTGTCTGTTTGTAATATTAAAATAACCGCATTTTACTAAGTGCATTTGGATGTATACACGGTTCATATACCAACACAACATTTTTTACAATTTTTATCTGTCTGCCTATCTGATTGTTTCTGCTAATCTCCGAAATGGCTGGACCGATTTTGACGGGTCTTGCACTGGCAGATAGCTGATGTAACAAGGAGTAACTTAGGCTACTTTTAATTTCGAAAAACTTTTTTTGTTAAATACCACGCGGACGAAGTCGCGGTTAACAGCTAGTCTCTTATATAATGGCTTCGATCTGTTAGTGTTGTAAATGGTAATCGCCAAATTTAGCACGATTTTAATTCGAAGTATCCATTTTTTTTTCTACCGATTCACGTTTCGTCGAATGCAGTGTTGCCTGATGTAATTTTTTATAGACTTAGTCATTGAAAGCAGATTACGTAATATATACGTTGATTGCTGTGTTCATTAATATTCTTTTGTACATTGCTTACTATCATTATAATGTAATTAAACATTATTATGCTATTCAGTGTATATTTTTTTCCTTCTATTACGTACGAGCTCGATTGCTTCCTTATTCAATGAATCCATGGTACACTCTTTTCCCATCTTCTGAAGTTCTACATAAACAAACTAACAAATTTTATACATTTTGACTACACAGAATGCTCTTTATTCAGATATTGAAAAAGAAAATGATCAGATAACAGCACAAAAACTCTCCGCGTTTGTTTGCAAAACAATTTTACGAGTCCACTTGATTCCGAGCAAGTTTGGGCATCTCACTTTTTTATATCAAGTAAGAGAGAGACGGACGCTGCTTAAAGAAACACACTCATCGGTGAAAGCAAAGCATGCGACCTCACACTTTCACTCGAAGATAACCTTGGATTATGAAACATGTAATGTGTTGTTTGTTACTTACACAATTCGCGTTTCGTAATCAAAAAAGAAAACTATTTTCCTTCAACCGACTACACCGGTTCAGGTTATTTGTTGTCGTCGAAATACTATGTATCCGTTTAAAATTGTATTGTATGAGTTCCCAGCAAGGTTTAAATTTTTATAAGTGTGTAGATACATTGAAATAAAACGAATTTTAGCTTTTCTGTTTTTACTACACTTTCTGCGTAGATTGGAGCGCAAACAACACTAAATTGGACTAATCCACCTTGCATTGATGGTAGGCCCGTGCCCAACAGTGGGACATTAAAAAGGGCTGGTATTAATATTTTACATTAGGAAAATAAAAAATACGTGTATACCTAGAGGAATGTACGAGAATGTACTCTTATATTAATAAGTTTATTTCAGTATAAGCTTATAGCAGTTCGTAATTTTATTGAGGATATCTGTTCAGAAGTGTCGGTACAATTAAGTCGCCAAGGGCATTTTCACGAGACATTAAATTTTCATTGTTGTGTTTTATTAGAAAATCGATGTCTTGACATAACTGCTCAATCTCGCGTGTCTAAAAATAGATGCCATGCTATACTTACCAACTCTTAAAGTTAATTACTTAATGCGCCTTCTCGAGCCTTTCTTTAATTAAACAGATGACACAAATAAAGAGGAGAAGGGCTCTTCGTCATCTGAGTTCCAATTTAGGTTTCAATCATAAGGTGAACAATTGAGAAGAAAATATTTCGTTGGATAGTATTCACAATTGCTTAACTCTTAAGGTCCATATTTTTGAAATATCTCTATATATCCCTTATAATATAATGTACCTATCATCTATACTAATATAATAAATGTGAAAATTTGGATGGGTGGATAGATGAATGGATGGATGGGTAGAAGTTTGTTACTCAATCACACCCGAACGGCTGAACGGATCTGGATGAAATTTGGTGCAGAGATAGATTATAGTCTGGAATAGCACATAGGCTATTTTTATAACCGTAAAATGTATGGCTCCCGTGGGATAGATTTGTTTTAATTTATCATAGCGCAAAGGATCGACATGATTTTTTGCGCGTTTAACACCGCAGGGCGCAGCTAGTGTTTAATATTAATTTTACCTACCTACTAGCCGTCATTAAGTAAACAAAATTACGAAGGCGTCAGATCAAGGCTAGCGCCTCACGGTGAACTGGTACTTGAAATTCCTGACACCGCTGTGGTGCATCTCGAGATGCCAACCTTCGGGTACAGGAAACCGACTGTCATATTGTTGATGACACGGAGGCCATGACGACTGCAGCATAAATCATAATAGCATTGGAACCTGCTGAGCTTGTTTGAAATATACGAATAAGAACTACATAGTAAGTAGTCAGTGATTTATCAATAGGAGGAAAAGAGTGTGCAAAATGTACATGAAGATAGCTGCCCCTAGTGATGTAATTTAAGTCAGTTTTCACATCTGATGCATCGTGGGCGATAAACTGATGATTGGATAGTCGTTTTAAGACGATAGCAATAAACAATGTTGCTAATGATACATCAGGAATAAGAATGGTGTTGAATGATTTGATCGACAAATTTGTTATTGTTTCAGTGCTTTTTGAAATAGCTACTATCTATAACTTTGTGAATAATTATGCTAACAACACTAGGCCAATAAAAAAAAAGTTTTGTGACCTAAAATTGTCTTGAGCTTCCTATGAACTTGGCTTTCTGGCAGATCATAATACCTACTGACCTTTGTCGTAGAGCTAAAAATAAACAAAGATAAGAGGAAAAATAGATCAGATTGTGTGGGTGGAAGTTAATCTTCGTAAATCCCTTCTACTCAACATTCTGAAGGAACATTTTCCTAATTAATAAATACCCATGGATATAAAGTCTTGTTGCTATTGTTATAAATTACATATTACTGTGACAACTGGGTGGCTTAAATGGATGAAGCTTTAAGATTTCCTTGGTTGTCATTTTAATATAATACCGGAAACGCCGTCACTATGTCATTAAAAAAATTGGTACGTGTACTTAGATCAAAACGCGCTTAGATAAAGCTGACAGACGTCGTTAAAAACGAAACAACACTAATTTAAATAAAGAAGTTCTTATCTAGCATATTAATAAGAAACTTACATACATAAACATATTAAGAAATAAATAAACAACCCAAAAATTGGTTATGAATATTTGAACTTAGATTTTGACATTTATAATGTAATTAAAATGTGGTATGTAGACTTTAATCATTTAGATTAATGACTTAGGTCTTAATTAAGACATAATTTAGTACTGTCTACCTTATGTTAATAGCCCAATTGTCTGTGCGTATACTGCAGTAACAAATCTAAACATTGCCTTTGAAAGTTGGTTTTTATTTTTAAATATTCGCTGGTTCAAAACAACACTACTTACTATCCTACCAGTATTTTTAATCTAAGTTTAAATTGGATAACTTTCCTCCTCCGTGCTATTTGATTCAAACGACGATAATTGGTGTTTACCTAGTGAAATGGGCGTTGTAGTGTCAGAGGAATTAAACTTTAGACCTCCGGTCAAGTCAGAATTTGTTATGAGTTACTGTTGGTCAACTTTGAACTTGTTGATCAGGTTTTCTCGTCGGTACACGTAATCTTTGATATTTTGTTAATTAATATTCGTATGAATTTAATTACCTCAGTGGGTAGTGACCCTGCTTTCTGTGCTGAGGGTTCCGGGTTCAAATACTTGTAGGGACAAACTTTGATGATGAGCATGAATGTTTGTACCCTGATCATAGATGTTTAGTATCTATATAAGTAATATATACTGGGTTTGTCCCTGTCCATTCATGTACAGTACCAATATAACTTTAGCTTAGTGTGGGTTAGTTTAGTTGGTGTGTTCGTCTGGAAAGAAAATGGAAAATTCTTATTTTTTTAATCGATTTTCATCCAAACAGTGTTTAACTAACATGGACTAAAATCACTGAAAAAACTCATATTCATACTAATACCCGTTCTACACGTTGACGACAAGAGGAATAAGTTAAAATAAGCAACTTTTTTTAAAATTTGGTAGCAACAAGCCCAAGACCAGGTCCTGTGAAAAAGGAAAGGGACTATAGTCTATCAAAAACAAAAGAAAAATATATATTCTCCTTTTTTTTCAGCGTCTACGTACGTCGAGGGGAGCGGTCCTAGCTTTCTCCCCCCCATATTGCGTGTGGAAAGAAACTGGTACGTGTTGTCATCGGAGCGGATCGGCTCGTACGTCACGAAAGTGTACGGAGAGAACCCGGGGAACGAGCCAGTCACCTTCGGGCTGGAGACCACGGGCCCGCCGGCTCCATTCACCATAGACCCTATAACCGGAATAGTTACTGTTAACGACACACTTGCTGATAAGGTAAATGCTGCATTATTCTTGGTATAATCTATTAATCTATTGGTATAAGCTGACTCGGCAAACGTTGTTTTGCCATCTTTCAAGTTGGATAAAACTGCACACAGTGTGCAAAATTTTATTAAAATCGCTTTAGTAGTTTAGGAGTTCATAGCGGACAAACACCGTGACACGTAATTTATATATATTAAAATATATCCTATATTAAACAAAGTCGTGTTAGTTACACCATTTATAAAGCAAGAATTTTAGTTTCATTGATTTTTTGAATTTGTCTCCGTCCCGAATAGCAGAATAACCATGTAAACATAGGAGGAACAAATTTGCAAAAATAAAATAATTCATACATTTGATTTTGAGGTGGTACGAAGTTCGCCGGGACGGTTATTGCAGTCTATTTTCGACTCTAGTAACTCCAGAATGGGCTTGAATGTTAGACTAAACAGATTATGTGAGCAAAAAGGCTCTGGCCAACAACTTGATAACCTTATTTTGTCTACGTCTACCTACGCTCTCATTGTTTGACTGAAATCAATGCTGAAAGAAGTAAATGAACCTTTAAATAACATCGCAAAATTATCATGAATCTATAATATTAATAGAATTTTTATACTTAGTAGATTTTTTGCATTGAAATGGAAAGTTATAGAAATAATTTTAAAATTACACGCTGCGATGAATTACAATTCTTTGCATAGGTGGGCAGACGTAGGTAGAATCAATAAACAGAAACCCTCCATCCAACTTAATTGCAAATAAAGTTGCTACATGCATATGCACTATACACTTTTACAACTTTTAGATATGGCCTCGAAAATCCCTGCAAAGTATTTCAGTTTAAGAGCGATTTTAAGGCGTCCTTTTACTTGTATGCATTATCTTTTTTATGGAATTCTGTAAACCTCTGCCAATAAGTGATAGTAAGTATCACTTCTTACTTCTTGCCTAATGTTGAGCAATTGAAAAGATTCTAATGATAAAAGATGTCGTCATTTCCATTTCCTGCCCTTTTTAATAAAACAGCGCTTGGGTGCATATGCAAATAAATTAAATCATTTTCCTTATTCCTCACGCACGTTATAAGCATCACGTTTCAAGAAATGAACGCGAATCTAGCCAAATACAACTTTATTTCACTTGAATTTGAGATAATTTGGAAAATCACCCTAAGGCTTGCCTTTCGATTATGGCGCTTCGTTTATTTAATCGTTAAATGGCAGATTGACCGCAACTGATTGCTTACCGAACGTTGGATCAATAAATATTTTTGGGTTATGGGAATCGGGGCCTTCAAATTGTTTGAGCTTTAATAGATTTTCTTAAACGCAGCGTCGTAACTATCTACGATTATCGACCACCGAATATGAATAGATGATGCAAATACTTGGAGTTGAATAATTGTACTTCAATCGTGATATTAGGTCAAATTTAGTTCCAGCAGTATACCTAACTGCAACTCTTATAGAAACCAAAAAGAACATTACTAATACCATTAGTATTATATTCATACGCAGCTTTCGAAGTTAGCTACTTACCAGAAGTTTTACCAGCCGTATTTATTATTTTCAGGAAAACCAGTCCTATTCATTATGGGTGACGGCAAATGGTGGCTCCATACCGCAACGGACAGAAATATATGCGACGGTCACCGACAGATCCGGGCACAGACCCAAGCTACCTCAACCCCCACGCCTTCCGTTCCCACCAGACTATCAAGACAGACATCAACTGCTGAAACCAACGAGAACTACGCAAAGCTCCACCAAACTTATCCAAGAATACTTAGACACAACTGTACCTGAACCCACAACAGCTACCACGACTCCCGGTCCACCAATCAATTCAGAAACTGACCCAGAAAACAAGGTTCAGAACAACGATAAAAACAAAACTGCTGGTCCCAGAGAAGAGAATTTGACTAACAGTGACGTATCTCTTACTGTGATACCGTTGGTAGCGATAGCTGGACTCGTTGTTATAGTAGCTGCTGTTATACTATTTGTTTGCAAAAAGAATAATATACATAAGAAGGATAGCAAAAAAGATGACATGGTGAGTATAACACAGTGAATTCATACATAAGCTTGCTATTTGCAAGTTTAATTATTAAGACACCCTTTTGAAAGGCATCTGAATATTTCAATTTAAATTCAGAATACTTGTTTTTCAAAACTAAAATTTCTAGAACTGCTAATGTAATAATATTCTATTAAAATTTACTAATTGTGAACTGATTTCAATTAAAGCGAGCTTTTACGTTCATTAGAATATGTGATTAAATCACATCACATGTATTAACAGTACAAAATTAGGACGCATTTAATTAATCCTTTAATAAAACTTTTTGTCTTAACACTTCTGCGCTGCTAGTACTTGAATCGCGTGCCCATTTCACTAATCCTGAACAAATAGAGGCCCTATTGTGATTGGTAAAAACTAGAGGCTCATACAATACGTGAAATAATTGTCCTCCCTTGTCCAATTTCGGGGCTCTTCAATATCATTGTACAAATTCAATTGTTTGTTCATTGCATTCCATGTCCATTTATCATTTCATCGTCTATCGATATGATCATTCAAATAATCCCTATTGTCCACAGAGCAAAGATTCGAGTGGTATCGTCCTTCAAGACGCAACTCTCAACGTTTGGGATCGCCCGAGGGCATACTCCAACAGATACGAGTCCTGGGACAACAGTCACTTGCAGGTCGTTCACTTGTACTCCATTGATTCCCAATTCTAGTGAATGTTGATTTTCAACGATATTCACTAGATTTTATTCTTTGTTTCCGATAATTGAGCTGCGTGACGGAAATTTCGAAATTAGTAGCGTAATAGCAATAGGATAATGCATTAATTATGATGATATATTAAAGCCAGGTACGCTTGAGTGATTCCAAACTATCTATCGTTGTATACACGAATTATTTTTTCATTTGAACGTAAAAGTATGCACATCTTACGATGCGGTAATGCGCTTATAATGTTTTTAAAGCCATTTTAGTTAAGATGATTATGGCCCTAATAGCTTTTATTACATTAACAGGATTTATGTGAGATGTTTCAGTTATTAAAAGTTTTATTAATATTCTTGCACTGCTATAAATTACCGAATAGTACCTTATATCATAATGTTTTCAAGGCAATAATTATTCAGGATGATTGATGATGATATTATAGTTTAAATCTCAACGGAGTGAATAAGTTACCCTCTATCTGAGAAAATTTTATAAGACATTTGCACTTGAAAAATGAAATAAATTTATCAATTTCAAGAGATGCGTCTTATAAGTTGTTAAAATAATACTCTTTGATAATTCTTATTCTTTTGAAAGTAATTATAACATATAAAAAGTACTTAAATATATGAACAGTATTTGTATCCATCCAGCCATCGGAAGAAACTTCGATATCTAAGGAAGAGCAACCACCGGACAAATGGGAATTCCCGCGGCACAAGCTGAGGATCTTCAACATAGTTGGAGAAGGTGCTTTTGGACAAGTGTGGAGAGCACAGGCCATCGATATAGCTGGTGAGTATCATTGGGTGCTATTAAGCAATTAATTTATAAGTAAATTTAGTATTTTAACATTTTTATTTACCGAATGCAGCGATATTCTCTAGACGTCAAAAACGTTTTTGAGTTCGTCTAAGACATTTGACGATCTGATTAGCGCAGTTGATAGTGTCGCTGCTTTCTGCGCTGAGGGTCCCGGGTTTGATTCCTGGTAGGGACAAGCTTTGTGTGATTAGCATGAATGTTTGTACCCGAGTCATGAATGTTTAATATCTATATAAGTATTATATACTGAGTTCTTCCTCAGTACATTTTACGGTACCCATAATACAAACATTGCTTAGTGTGGGACCGTATAGTTGGTGTGTTCGTCTGGCGATATTATATTATTATTATTATTACATTGGAAACAATGCGGCCAATTCTAGAATTATTTATTACGTTGAAGTTTTGTTCTCTGCTAAGTAATCAGGTAAAGTTGAAGCAAATCAAAACTTTACACAAGGCTTACTTAGCGTGCAGAGCTAACATTGGTTAAGTTTGCAAACCCTTGAGCTACAGGGATTTATCTTAAAAATTGCTGAAGGTTAGCGGCGGTCGTTTGATCAAATGTCATATTGTAGGTAAACGCTAATATAGGTAGTTCAACGCATTTTGTATTGTTTTAAATTAATTTTTGATTTGACATCTTCATTAAAAAAACCGTTCAGTAATAAAAAAAACATAGTAAACTGATAATTACTTAACCAATACTGTGTGTAATAAACGTTAAATTACTTAATTAACTCAATGAGCTAACTTGTGTTGGTCACTTAAATATAATTCAACCTGCCTTTGGTAGAAAAAATATTTGAGGAAAAATACGTAATTAAAACCTTGATCCCTATAGCCCACGAAGGAGTAACAGAAGTACAAGCTGAGACTTAAACCATGTACACTTCGTTTCCAAAACCCGCGTTTGACCAAATTGGCTATCACCACATATGCCTATACGTATGCATAGATGTACATATGCGAATATCTGAGCATTAATTCAATGTTATGTTAAAAGTAGGTACTTTCCCACTTTTATGGCTTGAATTTACTAAAACAAAGAGTCATTACCATAAACTACCCTATATTTCAATCGACTCAACTAGTCTCATTTATTTGTAACGATAAATAAAATGGGAACAGTGACTGATTAACCACTCGTAATAGTAAATTACAGATTTCACTTACGCATTTCGTAAAGTTATCAAAATAATGCGGGCGCTTGCAACAATATACCCAAAACGCGATAAATAATTTGTGACTCAAATGACTGCCCCCCCCTCTCCATATTTATGGAGGCTTAGTTCATCAGTTTTCAGAAGCAAAGCGTCAAGTCCATTTAATGGACGAATATTTTAAAATGTGAGGGCTGAAATAATTCATAAATAATTGGTAACATCTTGCAGGCCCTTTTTTAGACTTGCCTACGGCTAGTAGTCGAATGAAATTAAACATACATCTTTACTTACATAAAACGCAGAAATATTTGTAAGCTTGACAACATTTGCATCTAAAACGTTAAATTTAAAATGAAAATGTAATTTAAGTGAAGACCTTCGAGCTAGGCAGCACGAGCGTTTGCTATGGTCCTCACGTGCTAGCTAATTGAGGCAAAACCGCATCACGAAGGTGCGGGCTTAAGTCATTAAACCGCTAATAAGATTTAATATGCAGGTCAGAAAGGTGAACAAACCGTGGCTGTGAAGACACTGAAAGAGAACGCATCAGAGAAAGAGAAAATAGATCTACTACAAGAGTTACTAGTGATGAAGAACTTGGGCACGCATCCGAATGTGGTGCAGCTAATTGCGTGTTGCACTGAAAAGGTAACCTTATACTAATATACTAGAGTACAATGTTCTCTATTAATGTTTTGTTGGGTAATTTTTGGAGTGATTTAGAAATGCAAGAAGTACATGCAAATCATGTTTAGAATTGGAACTCTGTGTTTGACACAGAGTTCCAATTCTAAATTTGAATAGATCGTGTCACTCGAATAGATTGAGATACTTTATCGACGAACGATACGGTCTCTCGGTACATACTATGGTATTTTGTAAAAATACAATAGGTGGGTTTATATAATTGCATAAAACTGGATAGAATAAAAAAAGTAAGAACTGAAACTATAGTACTTATCAAATCAACATTGTGCGCGTGGAAAACGTCATGCTGATTTTGCTCAAACTGTGATTGTCAGGAGCCCACGCTCGTCATCATGGAGTTCGTAAGCCTGGGCAAGCTGCAGCAGTTCCTGCGAGACTCGAGGGCGGAGCGGCACTATGGCAACACGCACGGCGGCAGCCAGTTCCTCACGTCGCAAGACCTCACCAAGTTTGCCTTCCAAGTCGCTAGGGGCATGGAGTTCCTAAGTTCACAAGGGGTAAGACGAACAAACTGTACATGTATATTTTAGTAGGCATCTACCTTCTATATACAGGTTGATTCTGAAAGACATATTATACAGAAAAAGGTATTTTTTGAAGTTGCGCTTGTTTAGCGTATTTGCAGTAATGATGTGCATTGTGCAGTCAGAAACCCATTCCGTCATCATCATCATGATCAGAATCATTTAGCCTAATAAAAAGAGTACCCCTAGAACAACTAACATCTGCCCTTCGATAAAATATCATAGGACACAATAACTTTTAGATCTAAACATATAACAAAATCTAATTTTAATCCTCTTTTTGCCTGAATCCTTTCCATTATATCCTCATCGACATAGCATGAAAGAGGCTTGATATTAGTTTTGCAATGAAAAAGTGGCCTAAGGCATGGCCAGCATTCGAATTTCAAATATTATTAGTTCATTTAATGTTCAACTTATTCAATTCATGTATGTACAACAAATCTTCAAACGTTATTTTTTTTTCTTTTTTACTGAATCATTCCCAAGCTATGTGACTTTAAAACCGCATTAGGAATTGAAATTAAACTTTGGAACATTATTTAACTGTACTGCAAACAATTTACCAACTAACTTTAGCCGGTAAAATTTTCAGAACTACATTCGCAAATCTGACGCAGTTAAGTTACTTCGGTTGTTACACAGAAATCTTTGGCTTCTGAATAAATTATTTCACACTTCTATAGGTTCAAATTCATGTTTTATTCAGTTACATGATACAAGCACTAACCGAGTAGGATAAGCTAAATACCTTTTTTGTTTAATAAAACAACTTAATAACTAAACTTAAATAAATAATCTCAAACGTCTATTTTATTGGATGTATTAAAAATAATAACACCACAAGACATAAAACTGGGCAAAACTGTCTCGAGGGTGGGCGAGAAAAATATAAGTCTATCACACTTTATATGAAGATAAATCAACGTTGACGACACGTAAAACGATTTGAGCTGTTCTGTTTTGATTAAGGTGGAAGCGCAAGGTCAGGGCGCGAAATTCAAAATGTCAATGGTTTTTATTTTTTTACGAAAAATTTGGACATGTAATTTAGTTTTTTGCGATATTAGCATTCTGCATTGGATGTCTCGATGTATTAAGTGCTAAAAATATACCTAAAGCGATACAATACTCGGTTTGTAAAAACTCGGTTTGTATTTGGGGTCGAGTCACCTTCGTCCGTAGGAGAATTAAGTACCCTCGAGATACCCTACACGTGACCCCGGGTGGTGCCAACCAGGTGACAACTCTACTGGTGGTAGGCTTCGGCCGTGGCTAGTCACCACCCACTGAACAAAGCCATGTCGCCAAGCGGCCTAGTCGTGTTCCGGCATGATGTTCGGTGTTGCCATTCATGGATGGCGGGTCAGATCAGTTGCGCTGCATGTGCCTAGTGAATGTAGCGTCTCTATCTACTGCCGCCTTCCTACCTAGGCAAGTATGCTCCATCGTAGATCTCATCGTCACTTACCATCAGGTGAGATCGAGATCAAATACTTGCCTATAATGTAATAAAAAAAAAAAAAAAAAAAACCGCTACTTTTACTAACTTTGGAGTATTGTATCGCTTTAGGTATTTTTTAAGAAAACTTAATACATCGAGACATCCAATGCAGAATGCTAATATCGCAAAAAATAAATTACATCGTAAAGATGTCCAATATTTCGTAAAAAAATAAAAACCATTGACATTTTGAATTTCGCGCCCTGACCTTGCGCTTCCCCCTTAAAGAGAAACGTGGATCCCCACCATTCAGGGATTACAGGCATGATGGTGTATTTAATTATTTATCTTATATTAATATATCCAAACAAAGTCGGCATCCATAAATTTATGCTAATAAAAAAATACCTTTCGATAAATTAAAATAACACAACAGTGGATATACAGCTAATTAAAATGTTTCCCTCTTCCAAAAAATAATAAATTATATTTACTTGGATTGAAATGGATTTACAAGAAAAAAAAAAACAAATCTGTTTTTGTTTATCTTCACTGACTGTTGTGCCGTTATTAATCTAGGATGTAATCTACAATCAACGGATATTTTAACGAAATATGCTTCGCTATTCCAACGTGATTGAACGAATAGATAGATAGTACTTACATAATATATTTTTTAATTGCCAAACAAGTATTGTTTTAATATATTGTAGCTCTTAACTAAGCAAAACATATTTACTCATTTATTTAGATATGTACTCTCATGATGATCGAAGAGCGCGACTTTAAGAATCACAGGCTAAGAACAATTAGGGTATTTATCATATATTATTGGTTACACAAACGTGTCATTAGGTCGCAGGAGCGAACCCAGTTTGAAACTCTGAGATTTCTAGATTTCATAATATGCTAATCTAATTTGCAACCATGATTATAGTCTGCTCGTGTCGTGAAGCCATCGGTCTTGCGTCTGATCTCACTGGTTAAGTCGGGTTGCCGTGCCATCGACCTATGAGATTGAGGACAGAGAGAGTTGTGCACCTTAATATCTCCTGTGTAGTTGGATAGTCTCCGTTGAGTTCGGCCGCCCCATGACATAAATTTTGTCCGGACTAGAGCTTATTATTGTTATTATTCACAGATCATCCATAGAGACTTGGCGGCGCGGAACGTGCTCATCACAGAAGACCGAGTGTGTAAAGTCGCAGACTTCGGCTTCGCGAGGGACGTAGCCGATACACACGTTTACGAGAGGAAGAGTGACGGACGTCTCCCTATCAGGTACCTACTATAACGGTTGATTTCAACTTGCACGGTGACGTAGGCGTCTTTTATCTTGCTCACACCACTGGTTTTTTTAAATAAGGTTAAGAGTGACAGCATGCTTTCTAGATAATGTTACGATTATAATTTCTCGCGAACTATACTGAAAGGTTTCTATGTGTCAATCGCTAGCTCGCTTGTGTTTCTTTTGTCAAACGTTTATTAAAGTAAAATTTGTTTTGCAGATGGATGTCGCCAGAATCACTCTACGATAATATATATAGCGTCAAGTCTGATATTTGGAGCTTCGGCATTCTTCTGTGGGAGATAGTGACCCTGGGTTCCACGCCGTACCCGGGGCTGTCCGCTAATGACGTCATGAAGAAGGTTGGTTTATAATATTTAAAACTACAAACGATACATCGAAATCATTTACCCACATACTAGACATAAGATTTGATTAGCTGTTATTAATATTTTGCATTTCCATTTCGAAAACATATTTTTCATTCCCATTTATAGATTTTAAGACGATTCAATATTATTTAATAAAATAATATTAAATTGATGACACGATTACCTTAGTTGGTAGTGACCATGTCTTCTACGCCGAGGGTCCCGAGTTCAAATCCTGATATAAAATCCGGTGTAAAAAGTAGCCTATGTGCTATTCCAGACTATAATCTGTCTCTGTGCCAAATTTCATCCAGATCTATTCAGTCGTTCTGGCGTGATTGAGTAACAAACATCCATCCATCCAAACTTTCACATTTATAATATTAGTGTGATTATATACTGGGTTCGCCCCTGTCCTTTGTACGGTACCCTTAACAAGCGTTGCTTACTGTGGGACGGTTTAGTTCGTGTGTTTGTCTGTGGATATTATTTAATATTAATTCATATTTTTTTCAGGTCGCAGATGGTTACCGCTTGGAAAAACCCGAGCACTGTCACCGGGAACTCTACAACATAATGTACTACTGCTGGGAGGTTGATCCCGCCTCCCGGCCCGACTTCACCGACATCGTACTGAGACTGGAGCCTCTCATCAACAAAGACATGGACTACATACAACTAGAGAGGTTCCCAGATCACTCGTATTATAATCTACAGCATTTAGACGGGGAGAAACTTTAGCGATACAAATATTGATTGAAAGTGATTAGTTTGTATCATGATACAAAATTTTTGATCGAATGATCATTTTGTAGGTAATTAAGTTTAAAAAAATATATTGATACAATGTGAATATGCGATGGGCGATTGTATCTATCGACCTGTTGTATTAATATATATTTTTTTATATTAATAACATGGCTTGTGTAATGGAAATATGTATCTGACTCTGTATGTACTTATGTGCGTGGTAATATTTCAACTGTTTGTAAATATTATTATTACAAAATCTGTAGTAGGTTAACTAATTTTATTGATGATGAGTCCTGTAAATAATTGAAATTATTCGACTTGAAAAGTTTAGAAAAAAAAACCTTTGACGATTGCTTAAAAAGTTATCGAACAAGGAAAAAAACTGAGATTACAATAATTTTAATGTTTGCAATAATAATTAATAAGTATTGTACCGGACCTACATTATCTAGACTAGTCTTAGTGTATACTTAATCATTAATATTATAAAAAAAAATCATTAAATTGTACAGGATATTGTATTTGTATGATAGAGGAAAACAAAGAAAGTTTTTCAATAAATATTTTGTTGTACATGAATGTTTTACTCTAACACGTATGGTGAGATTACATTTTCCAGGGCTTTCCCTTACACCTCTGAGATGCTCTATGTACGACTAATGATCAGATTTAGTTAGAGCTTGCGAGTAACAGATTAGATAAATTATGTTGAAAGTCACATTCAAATCTTTTATACATTTCGATGACCACTTAAACGAGTTGGACCATGGTCATTTTAAAAAAAGAGCTGAAACATCATTGCCCAAATAAACGATGAATAATATTATTTTAAAACGTGCCATATTATGTGTTACTTTGAATAATATTCCAATTTAAATGGTTGTACAAAATTATTGCGTGTTTTCATTTAAACAAATTGTATGGTTAGTAACTAAATTATGATAGCTATTACTTGTATATATATAGTCGATTGCATCAATTCAAACACATATAAAAATTGCTCACAACAAAATCACAATTGTGTTTTTATAATGGCTATATTTTAATTGACATATTACGGCGATTATGACATTACATATGAATCCAAATGCACTAAGTAGCCGCAGTTTCATATTGTAGTATACCGTTTCTCTGTCTTACGCACGGTCTCTGGTGTGTAGTGCTGCTGTAACGTTCTGTAACGATAATCTCATATCTTACTTGTGAGGTTGAAAGAGAGAAAAGATGAAGAAAAAAAAAAAGAAAAACAAACCTTTCATCGTGCGAACTGCCAAGGAATGGAACACGCTACCGGCGTCTTTGTTCCCCGTCGACTATAATCTGGGTGTTTTCAAGTCGAGAGTGAATAGGTACCTCCTAGGCAAGTATGCTACAAGTAGATCTCATCTTCACATACCATCATGTGAGATCGAGATCAAATACTTGCCTATATCGGAATAAAAAATAAAAAAAAGTAAATTTTTAGATTTTAATACAAATTTTACATATTACCCGAGGATTTACGTGTGAGATATGAGATTGTCATTTAATCTCGAATCTCACGCGTGAGAGGGCACAGGGCGAAATGTAAAGTTTGCATTGAAATCTTACAATTCACTTTCGGACTCATGCGTGAGATATGAGATTGTCTTTACAGAATAGCACTACTGTATGTTCTAAGCCGATAACATTTTAATGGAAACAGTTCGCTGGATACACCAAGTGTTAGTCGTAATTAAAAACCATTATATACAGCCGCTGTTTCATTCAGATCACGCAGTTACCAACAGAAGCAACATCTGTTTCACGACATTAAATACACGCAAGCGATTTCCTAGTAACATATTTTATAAATTCAGTTCATTTAAAAGTTCTTTTAAAAAGTCTAAGATTTTTTTGTCCTTGACTTGGTCGCGGGTAAAATGTTGTTAGGTATACATTTATAATTTTAATCCGTTTAAAAGCTGAGAATATGAAATTTTAGTCCAAGTGGGTACATTGCGATACGCCGCAAGTTCCTTTGCAAACAACTTGGACGCTCGTCGCAACTTATTGCAGTGATTTGCAAAGGATATGAAATTGTACATTTTCAGAGAATATATACCGAACCCAGTAAGTAAACCTAGGTACATTTAAAAAGCATAGCTCAATGGATTCTGTATACACCTTTTAAATACCGTGGTACAATTAGAAATGAGAATTCGAGATGAGAAATGAAATTCTTGAACGTATAACGCACAAATAAGATTTATAGCGATTAAATATGATCAGGTATCTATTGAGAATAAAATAATATAATTATAATAAATTACATAGGTTATAATTTCAAATGAAATAACACAGGCTTGCCATACAGGCTGGTATCAAACAATATGTTTCTGAAAATGTTGACGAACTCCGACTCCTTTAGTCAAAATAACAACTTTATATCCTTCGCAAAGTCTATTTAGTGGAATGGTAGACTTAAGTCATGTGAGTCATGTACTAATCGACAACATTATTGCGATAAATTAAAGCGTACCAATTATTTGCAACGCTAGTAACATTCGCAGCTTATTTTGGGGCCGCACTTATACCCTAGTAACTAAGTCTGTCGAACCCGACACCCGGGTTCAACGAATGAAAAATGTACAAAAACCACATTATTGACTCGTGGCTAAGCGTTCCGGTCCCTTGAGGCACCCTGTTTTGTTACAATGATAAGTGAATTTACGTTGGAGTAGGGGAGATGATTCGGTTCACTTGATTTGAGATTAATGTTATCAGTCACTGTTAGTATAGGATATAGGTTTTGTATCATTACAACCTGCGTTAGCTTTTTGTAGGACTCGCTGAGATTGGTCGCAGTATTGCCAGCGAATTTTAATATCTATACATTTGTATATTAAGATTGTAACTTGATCGTGTATGTAAATAGAATTAGTTTGAGAAAATAATTCGTAAGGGACATATTTTCGAAGCGATACCAGAATCCGCCATTTTTATATATTTTTTCGTCTGTCTTCAGACTGTTCGCGCATGAGGGCAAATTATATGACGGATTTTATTGAAAAGGTATGGAGTCGACATAAAATATACTTTTTATTCTGGAAAATGGATGGTTTTCCGCGTAATGGCAAATAACTCTAAGTATTATAACATTAAATACCCACGAAAATAAAAGGGTTCCTTTGGGATAATCAAAAAACGAAATTCTACGCGTTCGAAGTCGCGGCCACAGCACAGTTATAACTACTAACTACCTTTATTTTTGACTGGAGTATCGTAAGGTATGCATAGAAAATGTATTCAAGCATAAATCCAAAAAGTCGATAAAAATACAGCGGATCGGAGCAGCAATCGGAGCTTTCGGAGACTTTTGTTACCCTATTCAAATGGAGTAAGATTTATTTTATTTGAAAGTCATATCCCTAACTTCTTCGGTAATGGTTTTTTAATGCACTAAGTGGCACCCCGAGGTACGGCATTAGGTTTTTGATCAACTCAACCAAGACATTTTACAAACATACATGCCATTAAACAGGTACCGTAAAGAGAATCAATTACAGTCGTCGTTTTTTATATTATTTCTTAGTCGAAGATTAAATTATAAAATATGATTTAACAATAAAAAAAAATGATAACGATTTCTTATATTTACGCGAATACTACAATTTGAAATAAAACTAAACTTACAAAAAAAGCGATAAAGTAAGTAAGATTAGTTTTATTTCAATTTAAAATTTATTATAAACGTACTACGTATTAAGTTTGAAAAAATAACACTATCACATTTGCGGGATAACAATATCGTATCGCGGTGACATAAACCTTGAACTCTTGGTCTGAAACGTAAGCTATCTACGCGAGCCTTTTGTGGATGTTCGTGGATACTATAACCGTTTCATATACGGAGAGGATTTTCTGTACATAATCCGCTATATGGTTCGCTACTATTGTGGTTCAATGTTCGCCATTTGTCTTCGAAAGACGCATGACTTCACACACATGCTAAATTATTTAATACTAGCTGTTGCCCGCGACTTCGTCTGCGTGGTATTTAACAAAGACAACCGTTGACAACAGCCTGCTCGCCCATTCTGAGCCCGCGGGACGCATTGCAGGTTGTTGCTATCAAACTTAATCAGGCGCTGCGCTGCAACATTGGTTTTTATTTTTCTTTATTTTTTTTTTCGTGAGGTCCTATGTTTTTGTCTAAAATAAAAGTAGCCTAAGTTACTCCTTGTTACAACAGCTATCTGCCAGTGAAAGTCCCGTCAAAATCGGTCCAGCCATTTTAGAGATTAGCCGGAACAAACAGACGGACAGACAGACAGACAAAAATTGTTTCGGTATAGGTAACGTGTATACATCCAAATGCACTTAGTAAAAAGTGGTTATTTTAATATTACAAACAGATACTCCAATTTTATTTATATGTATAGATATCTCGTGAAAACGTTTTCGTGAATAAAGTTTTGGAAACCCGCTAATAACGAATAGAAAAACTTAAAATTGAAATAAACATCAGACGTTATTATGTTTATTCAATTCTGAAAAAGCCTTACGAATCAAATTTCATTTATAACAGTATTGTCTACAATCAAAGAAAGGCCATTGAAATCTTAAATTTATTTTTTAAACTCCGTGAATACAAATTAAAACTGTTCTACATACGGTACGAGATATGAGATTACACACTTAGTACATCCCACTAATATTATAAATGTGAAAGTTTGGATGGATGGATGTTTGTTACTTAATCACGCCTGAACGGCTCAACGGATCTGGATGAAATTTGGCACACAAAAATCACAATTGTTATTTGGTTAGAAAAATTTTTTTTCTTAAAATGTACATATTGACATTCTGACTACACGATGATCACATATGCACTAAAGAAGCACAAGTTCAACGCTATGAATTCCCTTCCCCCTCCATCCCTCATCCCATCCCCGTTCTGAATCAGCATGTATAAGTTCAAAGGATATCTCATTTTGTTTGAGGCGTAAAATTGCGTTACCTAACAAACCACTTTATAAATTTCCCAAAGATTATAAATATGTTTTGAATTTCCAAAATAAACCAATTTGAATTTTAGAAAAAAAATCCTTTTCTAATGAAACAAAGAAAACAAACCAAATTCATGGTTTGTATAACGCAAATACATTTAGGACAGTGTAATCAAAGCTTGTTCAACAAAGAATAACAATTTGGGAAAATATTTCAAATTTCATCTTTATAACGTCAATCATAGAATTGAAATACGGTTTATAAAATAAATTATTAGGCAACTAGATCTAGATGCCATGTTAGCAAATAGTAAGTTATAATCGGAAAGACGATTACCGATACATGCTCTAAAACTTCCGAAGTACCTACCAGACATAAACATTGAATAAATAGTATACGAGTAGTATACATCGGGCCATCTATTAAATGTTGATGATCTTTTACCTACCACCATTGGATAAGGTGGACTTGGCTGGAAAACCTATGATCAGAGTCTAACATAATAGACGTAGTAGGTACACTACGCGTCACAGGAAGCCGGTGGATGCGAGTGGCGGAGGACCGTGATGTGTGGAAGTCGTTGGGGGAGGCCCATGTCCAGCAGTGGACGTCTATCGGCTGATAGATTAGATTAGATAGGTACACTATAATAGACGTAGTAGGTACACTATCATATAGATTGCTAGCTGCTGCCCACGACTCGGCCTGCGGTACCTCGATGAAACATAGCCTATCGCACTCAGGGATAATGTAGCTTCCTAATACGGAAATATTTTATTGAATCGGATCAGTAAATCCGGAGATTAGCCCCTCCATTCAAACTCCCAAACTAACTACAATTTAGTAGTAGGTCGTCGACACATAAAATATGCCTATCATGAATTTCTTGTCGTTTTCACATCACACTGTCGATACTTTTAACAATGAATTCCTCGAACATAAACTCACTCACTCAAGACAACCGACCGTACTTGGTACAGTTGGCACGGAAACTCGCCAATCAATTACATACATTAAACTTGATGGATTGGATGAAACAGATGCGGCTGTTTCAACGCCCGATACCAATAAAAATTGGTTATCGGTATTAAAACTGGTCAAATCAGCAAATATATTACATTAAAGGACACCGATTTTGACATTCTTGGTATATTCTCAACGCTTAGTATCAGGTTATTGGTTGTCCAGAGAAGAGTTATTAGAACTCTACATTAGCAATTTAGAGGTTGAACTAGCATAATATGACCCGAGTCGTCGAAAGCAAAGCAGCAACAGAGTGACAACATAATTAAAAATAAATTAAATATTTTTTTTGTATGAACTTATCCTATACCAGATTCAGAATATGTTAATTACTATTAAATCATGTCAGTACCATCGTACTAAGTTAAATAAATGAACTGTCAAAAGTTGTTGTGTGGCGAGAACATCTATATTATTGAAATGTTATGAGTATGTAAACAACCTAAGCAAGTTTTAATTTGATTATAAAAAAAATAGATAAAACGCAAGCGATATATTTGTTACATGCCATTCCCTCAAAACATTTTCAATGTATCTAGCTCACACAATTCCATTCATCGTGTTCTTTTTAATTGGCGGCAGGATGAAATATGAATCCATACAAAATTGACTGTTCCATTTAGGATGCGCACGTGTGTGGATTGATAGCGCGCTTCCGAGAATGTAACGTGATTAAGCCGTTTAATTCCGGCTCTGATTGGTTTGTGTACAACGCCCATAATATGATTCCGATCGGCCAGTTTTCCACCGAATAAAGACCCATAAAACATAGCCATAGCTCAAAAATAATCAGTACATTGATTATAACAAAATTTAGTTTTTCTTAGCCTTTTTTGGTCTGCCTTTTATCAATCCTAATTTTGGCGATACCGATGTGAGTCTGGGTACCTAACGATAACATTATAGTACGACTAACAGGTTTCACTGCCCGTATAGACTGAAAAATATGGTTAGAATGGCAACCAGGGTAGTCAATTTTACTTGCCACCCGTAGCTGCGGAGCGGACGAGGTCAGATGTTATAGTTTATTCTCATCTGAGATACGACCAAGTCACGCATCGATCTATCGCATATTTTAACGAACTAGGAGGACCAACTCTTCCTGTGATGACGAGATAATTTTAATTGAAATTATTTTTCAATCATGATTATAATTTTGTAAATGACGAAGAAAAACATAATGAAAAAATCTACGCGTCTCAAGGATCGTGATCAGTTTATTAAGGGACGGGCGCGTCAAAAGAGACTTTGCGCCGTTAAAAAACATTTTAGGGTGCTAGTTATCTAGTTCAAGTCTAGAGTCTGATTGCCTGGTATCAAGGGATGTACTTTTATTTATAACTAGCTGTTACCCGCGACTTCCTTCGCGTGGTATTTAACAAAAAGTAACCTAATATTGATTTCTTATATTTACACGAATACTACACATTGAAATAAAACCTCCCTCCTCCCTCCATGGTCCTCCCGTGACCATGGTTGCTGTAAAGCAGCCGAAACGTCGGGAACGTAAAAACGAAAAATAAACGCGATAAAATCCTTAAAAAATAGTTTTATTTCAAAAAGTTGCCTAAGTTACTCCTTGTTACATCAGCTTTCTGCCAGTGAAAATCACGTCAAAATCGTCCAGCTATTTCAGAGATTAGCCGAAATAAACGGACAGACAGACAAACAAAAATTAAAAAAAAAATTGTTTTGGTATATGTACCGCGTATAAATCCAAATGCACTTAGTAAAAAGCGGTTATTTTAACGTTACAAACAGAACATCCAATTTTATTTATGTGTATAGATTGAAAGGCCCAATTTTTTTTGGGTTAAGGATAGGATTACACCCGGATATGAAAAATAATTAAACGTCGGTATAACCCACGTTATACACTTCGATGAGTTCTGTAGACCATTGATGTATATGTAAATCCATTCATTTATTTTTAGGCTAATGGCTTAATACTACGTTTGCCCATTGTAAATACAAAGCTTCAAGACAAGGGCTCCTTGATAAGTTTTCACGCAATGTATTTTTTTTAATCTGTACACTTGTGAACACATTGATCTAGTCCCAAACTAGGACTTCCTGTAACTAGGGCATGAGACAACGATATAAATATTTATAGGTATGCAACGTCTATGACTCGGGTACAAACATTCGTGTTCATTACACAATGTTTGCTCGTACCGGGAATCAAATCGGCAGCCACCGGGTCAGGAAGTAAAGTCACTACTATCTCAAGGAAAATTTTATAGATTTATTTTAGATCAAATAAAAATGTATCTTTTTAAATAAAAAAATAAGTAACCATTCATATAATTATATAAAGAACTAACCATAAAGTTAGTAAAAACCGCTACTTTTACTAACTTTATGGTGTTGTATCGCTTTACGTATTTTTTTTAAGCACACTTAATACATCCAGACATCCAATGTAGAATGCTAATATCGCAAAAAACTAAATTACATCGTAAAGATGTCCAAATTTTTCGTAAAAAAATAAAAACCATTGACATTTTGAATTTCGCGCCCTGACCTGAGCTTCCACCTTAAATACTGGTTTACCAACAATAAAAAACATTTTATCTAAAAACGTTCCCTTTATTACGCCATTGTAAATGGATGACTGCATTCTATAAATGTGTGGCAAATTCCGCATTCACATCTTAAACTCAGATCTTTTATTTTTTTACAACAACCGTCACAAATCCACTCAAATACTCAAGCGATGTCGGTAAAATCAACTAAAAATCTGATTCAAAATGCAAGCATACACAACGGTACATACAGATACACAACGCGCAAGGTGTGAATATTAAACGAACACTAAATGGTTGTTAATTAGACAAGATGGTGGGTGCTCAAACATTCGGTTATAGCCGCGTATTGACTGACCGCGCATCCTCACACGACTGCCTTATTCCTATGCCTCAGTTTTGATTAGTATGTCAATTGCGAGCTTATTCGTAAGCTAACCGTATACTTTATAGTCTACCGTTTTTTTTTTGTGGAGAATTGAAAGTTTTAAATACCGTCCGCTAGAAGCGCTTTTCTATTCTCCATACAACATATCTAAATACGGTACACTATAAAGTTAAAGTCAAAGTCAAATCGTTTATTTCGTATAGGCCTACGGGGGCACTTACACATTGTTCTCACATACCTATAACAATGTATTGCTAAATAATGTAAAAGATCTATTTAAAAAAAAAGAGCAACCATGGAGTTTCTTGCCCGTTCTTCTCCATAGGAACGGCATTCCGAACGGGTGGTATAGCAGTAGCATAATGTTTTTTTTAACTTTTGACGATTCATAAGTACTGTACAATAATGATTTACGTGAAAAAAAAAAACTGATTCTGAGAAGATCCGGCAAGTAACTCAGCGGCTTGTCTTTTTTTTAATCCATTATGTTTACAAAAAAAAATAAAAATTAAGCCTCAGTGTGTTGCCATGCCACACACGCTACACTTTAACATTATAAATATTGATATTTGAGCGATAGTATACAGTTATCTCGCTATAGCATTCAGTTCACGTGAAGTTGACATAAGCAGTAGGGATAGCGTGCGAGCGAGGGAGTGCAAGCGTTTGCCTCAAGCGTGTCACGGAGCGAGCAGAGGTAGCCTTGCGTAAGTGTCTCAGTCAGTCAATACATGGTTATTAATATGTAATCAGCACGACCATGTTTAACTACGTAGAATTTTGTAATTAGATAGGATTAATCATGGCGTATTGTCGGTTGAATGAGAATAATTATGGGGAGAATGGTTTGATAAATTCACAATGTGATTTAAATTCGTATATGGTAACATCAAAGAATTCTAAAGCGACGGTACTTTAGTGGTTTAACCCTTTTTTCGATATTGAGTCAAGGTTTTCATCCCCTCAAATTTCTCCGTAAGCAACTTCGTTCCTGCTTTACCTATTTCGAACGCCAAGTTTCCAAGCTTGCTGCTATTATAGTATTTTTATAATTTCTTCGATAATGCGTTGAAAATAATCTGCGTCGTATGCTATGCAATTTCTTTTCATGATTTGTTTATTGATCTATTCCAAAAAGATACAGAACATAGTTTCAAAAGCTAACGAAAACTTTCATCCGCAAAGTTGAGATGCGAGAGTCATTTATTTAAGTGCTTCTGGCCATAAAACTACGACTCTATGGTAGCGCGCCGAAACCTTTTGTAAAGCAATTGGCATTCGAAGGCTTTACATGGAGCTCTGTTGAATATTGTCCAAGGCCTAAGTAACTTTGTGTGTTATAAAAAGCACGATAAAGCTCTAAATAATCTGATAAGATCATACGCATTTTCTGTAGGAAGGTGTTTATTTGCTACACTTCTTAGTTCAATTCAGGTCTTAAGATAAGAAATTCGCAAGTAAAATAATTGAAAATAATAAGACGTTTCATATTTGGTAACGATCGTAGATTTTGAATTATAATAGGATAAAGTGGGAGGAAAGAATGAAAAATGCTTAAAATAATATCATAAGGCTTCGTCGAAATGCTTTGAAATATTCAGTAAAACATGTATTTTGCTTAAAATAATGATATAAAGCCAAAGCTCTGTCGAAATGCTTTGAAATATTCACTGAAACATGTTCATAATCCACAATGCTACTTGTATAAGATGGCAAGGTTGAATGTCTGGTTGGATGCAGGATGAAATACATACGACGAGAATAATAATATGAGATTTTTCTGGACTTGACTTATTCTTGAAGAGGACTTGCTGGATAGTTTTCTGAAGCTTTATAAAGAGAGATACAAGGTGTAACTTTATTCGTGTAAAATATTTAACAGGTACATCAGTGGGCTATAATAATAAAATTCACAAAGAAATAAATCAAATTATTAGATTTTTTTAAATAGCACCAACTAACATACTAAGTGCGCAGTAAAATGCTACGAGTTTACCCCCTACATCCAAGGGGGTAAACTTGGGAACTATTAATCCAATTCTGAAAAATATTTCATTGATGGAAAGCTACATCATTCCTGGGTGCTTTAGGCTATTTCATCGTGGTACCGCGAGCAAAAGCTAGTTACGAATAAAACCAGTTGATTCTTCAGGAACCGATATATTTGACCAATTCTCATAACTTCGACTTGACTTGTTTGACGTATATGACGGAGTGTCCGGGCGGGTGTCGCTGGGTCGGTCGCACGTTGCGTTCGATGGGTACGCTGTTGGGGCCCTCCAGCTGCCGCAGAAGCCCCAGCTGTGGGCAACACAATTTTGAGCTCAATTCCAAATGATTGTAGGTACAAATTGTCGGTGCAACAAATCTAACCTCTAACCTATATGAATAGGCTTGGTCGGGTTATGTAAGCATCTAAATAAGATGATCAGAATATATGTTTTTTTCGCATCGGCCTTCGATTACTTTGAAATAGATATGCTAGACCATAGCATAATATAATGTAGTCTACACACATAACTAGAACGCTTCTTTAATGAAACTCTACAAAAGCTTCTAAGTCCGTAGTTATAGCAGGGAACAGTCAAATTGAACAATACATTATACGAGACTAAGTGACAAAAATATTTGCTTTTTGATTCAAAAGATTTCTATCTGAAGATAAACGAAACATTTTTTGCAAGGAAATTCAATTGTTAAGTATTTTCATCTCTTATCTCTCTTCACACTTGTCATTTTAGTCAAAAAAAACACATTATGGCCATCCCCATCTTAACTTTTAGTCAGTTTTGTCAATGACCACTTCACCAACATTACGTTGCTATTCAAATTCAATACAAGAGCTGTCTCAAACACATTGAAAATGAAAACTAATTTCAGCAATACTTGCGTGGCCATTCAAGTGCCTATTTTAAAGTTACGTTCATATCTAAATGACGATATTTAACGATCTGATTAGCTGAATAGGTGGCCCAGCCGTCTGCGCTGAGTGTCCCAAGTTCGAATCCTGGTAGGGACAAACTTTGTAAATGAGCATGAATGTTAGTACCCAAGTCATACATGTTTAAGTTTAATATAAGTATTGTGTGGATCGCCGCCAGTCCATTGTACGGTACCCATAATACAAGCGTTGCTTAGTGCGGGCCCGTATAGTTGGTATGTTCGTCTATTATTATTAACGGCGAATCTATTATTATTTGTATTTGTAACTAGCTGTTACCCGCGACTTCGTCCGCGTGGTATTTAACAAAAAGCGTGCGAAATCGCGGGTAACAGCTAGTCTAAAATAAAAGTAGCCTAAGTTACTCCTTGTGACATCAGTTATCTGCCAGTGAAAGTCCCGTTAAAATCGGTCCAGCCATTTCAGAGATTACCCGGAACAAATAGACAGACAGACAGACAAAAATTCTAAAAAATGTTGTTTTGGTATATGTACCGTGTATACATCCAAATGCACTTAGTAAAAAGCGCTTATTTTAATATTACAAACTTAGAGTGTCTACTCCAATTTTATTGATTTCTATAGATTTTAAAATACCTGTTCTGTGCCAATCTTCACTGGTCTCTCGTATATGATCCAGGTGACACACTCGGTGTAAGGGGGTGTCGTCAGCGATCCCTTGTACGTAACATAATTGCCCTCCTCGAGATCGTCGCTCTCCATCCATGACAACGATTCTGGAAGGACAATTTATTTCCTCATATGTATAATTTATGTATACTATTGCCATTTTATTATGAACATTTTGTAACCTGGTTGTTCTATCTAAACGCTTGTTCTAATTTCAAAATGCTTTGTAATAACTAGCTTCTTACCTAAGCTTGTTAAATTATCCTATTTATTACTTTTATAGTTTTAATAAATATAAATAATTAATAATTGATATATCATAGGGAATATAATAAAATAGTTATCACCCATTATATTTTTTCACGTATGGCCTTTTTCTATTGAGTCAGACTCAAAGTGATTCTGCCAAAAACTCCCTAATTTATAGACGTTCTATAACTTTATCGAATGACAAGTACAATACTGCGAACAGCAAAACTCTTGTGCGCGCTCATATCACGATTGATAAAGTTATAGAACGTCTATAAATTTGGGGATTAGACTATAAACACAGTGGCATATTTAGCGGAACATAAGATCTATGAAATTTAATTTTGAAAACCCAATCATACGGCTGTTTTTGCTATAACATTATACTATATCTTGTAATTGTGTATCACACCCCTGCCTACGCCTATTAATTAACGCGTGAATTGATATAACATACCAAAATGTTATGTCATTTAAAGCCTTTATCAATGGCATTAAGCGTAGGTGTAACTCGAACGTAAGAAAAGAAATGGTGTTGAATTGGTCCGCTAAGTATAATTAATTATTTTAATGTCGTAATGCTAGGTTGTTTAAATGTCGAATTCTCTTGATTAGTTTATTTGTGGTTCATATGAATCACTTTTACATAATAACGTCATTTACATAATTCAAAAAGAAAATTCGAGACGGAATCCTGCCTAATATTATGATAAGGTAAATTAAATTTTAGAGTGTCAATTTTTATTAAAGAATAATTCTCCTCCCGTTTCAGTGTAATTGTTAAATTGGATCTTTTTTGTTTTTTCTAAAACAAGTGCCAGCAAGTGATTTATACATAACAATTCAATTAGGTCATGAGGAAAAAACAGCCGTATTCACGGCTTTCTTCTTTTATTTTATAGTAGAGTGCAAAATATTGTTATTATTGGCTGCTTCCTTGTATTTAAAAAATACCTTGCGTTTTTTTATTTTAAAGAGTGCGTAAGATGTAATTTAAGGTGGAAGCTCAGAGTCAGGGCGCGAAATTCAAAATGTCAATGGTTTTTATTTTTTTACGAAAAATTTGGACATCTTTACGATGTAATTTAGTGTTTTGCGATATTAGAATTCTGCATTGGATGTCTCGATGTATTAAGTTTGCTTAAAAAGTACCTAAAGCGATACAACACCATTAAGTTAGTAAAAGTAGCGGTTTTTACAAACCTTATGGTATTGTATCGGATTAGGTTTTTTTTTAAGCAAACTTAATACATCGAGACATCCAATGCAGAATTCTAATATCGCAAAACACTAAATTACATCGTAAAGATGTCCAAATTTTTCGTAAAAAAATAAAAACCATTGACATTTTGAATTTCGCGCCCTGACCCTGAGCTTCCCCCTTAATAGGTAGGTATTATTAGAAAACTATATACTTGTAGTTATAGCCTAGTTTTAAATGGATAGTACGTGCTTTATGTGGAAGAAAAGAGTCTAAAAATCAGGCAATGGTTTAGTTCA
Source organism: Pheosia tremula (assembly GCA_905333125.1). Taxonomy (NCBI): domain Eukaryota; kingdom Metazoa; phylum Arthropoda; class Insecta; order Lepidoptera; family Notodontidae; genus Pheosia; species Pheosia tremula. Next base: position 2,191,067 of record HG995405.1, on the reverse strand, counting down.
AAAATAATGTTTCTTTGTTTTTCCCGTATGTGTTCCGATGGTGATAAAACTTTGCTGAGCTGTTTTCCTCACGGCCGCAAAGATTTCTAGCATTGCAACGTATCCAGTGGTCCGGGTCCAGCTACCCACATATAATTATGGAATACTGACCTGCAGTCAATCGCACAGACTGCTCATTCTTCTTAATGCTCTCGAAACCCTCAACCAATTTGTCAAACCTCGGGTTTGGAGCGTCTACTGCCTCGAACAGGAAGCCCACTACAGCGAGGCCGTCAGGATGGCCGACTGCTGCCTCCAGGGACTGGTATTTGCTGTTGTAGTGGACGATATGACATTCCGCTGCATAGCTGAAGACGAAGAACTAAATTAGTGGAAGTCTTTACTAGTTTTCATTACTTTAACTATTTATTTTTAGGTCTTAAGGAGTAAAAGGTTTAGTGTGTGTGGACTTTTGATTGTGAGATCTTTTTATAATGACTTCATGAAATGCACTTTTCTTTAGTAAAAAACTTACTGCTGTAATTTCGGTTGGTTATTTTAATAACAAATAAATTATGTGAAACATGTTCTTAAAGTCTACTCCGTATGTGAGTAAGTTATGCTCCATTTTACAGCATCAGCGCTTTAAGTATGTTAAGTGGATTATCTCGGATTACTATTGGTGATGATAGGTAAGCACTTTAGAAGCATTGTCCTAAGTCCATAAAGTCAGAAACAAATTCACTAGCAACTTTGCCAATGCTCAAACATTATTCTATGCCAGGGATTCCCAAACTATTTTGGGCAAGAGACCCCTTTTCCAAAATGAACTGATACCTCAGACCCCTTTTTCCAAATTACTTTAAAAATCCAATTTCTAAGTTTTTCCTATTGATACAAAATAATAATTTCATCTTGTGCACGCTTATTGACTTGTTGAGTCTTTTAAAAGTACAACAATGATATTTCGTACTAAAATATTAGTCATTCTTATAACGAGTTGGTACACGTAACACAACTTATACAGTATCTTGAATGTTACAAATAAGAACTTATGTTAATGAATGGGGGTCCATTTTAGACCTCGTCAACCGCCAAAATATTTTTTTGTGAATCCCTGTTCTAGATTATTGTTGTATCTATATCTGCACCAATTGACTACTATGGTGCATCAATATTTCTCATTTATGAAAATTCTATCAACGACTTCAACGTTTACGGACAAGTAAAACGTACCCATGACCATCCAAAACGTGTTCGCAGCCGGTGAAATCGTCGACGGACCAGTGGAAATGCATTTGTTCAAATATATACTGCCCCAGGAGAGGACCGCCGTTCAGATATGGCGGTAGGTCGGTGTCGAATGTGAAGTAGGCTGAAAAGGAAAATAATAATATGGTTACATATCGGAGTATGGTGAACAACTTATAAGAGGACAAAAAGCCTAGCTGATTTGTGCAGCAAATGTGAAATCGTATGCTACACAAAAAGGCTTGGTTTTTTGGTGCTTTAAAAGGTATGTTGTTCGCGACAATATATACAACGGAATAAAATGTATCATAAGTATATCTTTTGTTTTACCTAAGGTAACGCAATATGCAATTTGATTACGATATAAGGTATAACAGTAGCAGTAAGTATACAATATTTTAAGAGGTTAATAATTTGGTCACATCTTTTACGTTTTTGTATAAAATTAAATGTAGCAATGTACTTATATATAGACTATTGATATATAAGATATAGGCATATACTCAGATAAAGGAAATAAACAAATTAATATAATAACATCCTTTTGATTTTATATTAGGACCAAGCGAGTCTGAATTTGAGCTACAAAAAATACCTACGTATAATGGACTCTTATTATAGAAGCAATTACATAATTGTTAGTCTAGCCTTTCCCATTTAATTATGAAGCTCACACAGAGAAAATTGGACTTAGATAGGTTTTACAAAGGGACCAGAGTGTGGCAATATGAGAATTTGCGCTCACAATCACCTACAGTAAGTATCTTTTTCAGATCTTGGTAAATTAAACTACTGCCAAGTTTTTTTTACCATGTGAAATAGGCATGATCAGCTGTGTGTCATTTGGTAACAGTAAAATACGTATATTTGTTGACAAAAATATTATAGTTTTTGAAATAACAAGTTTGTTGTTGTATATCCTTTTAGTAGGTTATCTAGTTGAAAAAGAATACATAAAATCATCTAGATTATCTTTTTGCGATAATCACTTGATTACAGCTGTTACTGGATTTTAGTAAAAGTAGTTCCTTATACATTATAAATCATTTTCATTATCTGAAATTAGTAGTCGCGATAAGTTATCGCTTAAGAGGCGCTTTTATTACCGTTCTTTTATGTTATATTGAAAATTCTTAAAAAAATCCTAACTTTAACTATTCATAACTATTTACTTAATTCGTAGAGACTTACTCGTATACCATTATGGCAATGAAATTATAATTATACGCTAATTCACAATTTGTGTATGTCGTTTGGGTAAGTAGGTGTATATTTTTTGTTAGCAGCTGAGTACAGTTAACACGAGGCATTTGTAGACATTCATAAGGTGCCATGTAACTACAGTTACATTGTACAAAGTATTTGTGATTTATCAGCGAGATTCGTCTACTGTGACGTGACGCGTTCGTTAATCTGAAGTATGCCGATAACAAGGGATGCCTTTGCTGCGATAAATATATTTCGTACGAATATTATCGTTTCTTTTATAAATTGTTTGGTTTTACTTTAGACTTTTAAATATTTTATTTATGTTCCATGCGCCGTCGTTGAGAATGGCGCGTAGGCAGTAAAGTCATGGTTTCCAATAATTGGTTAAAAGGTTCTAAGGCTTTTTTAAGGCTTCAATAATATAATAAGTTGTACGCTAAAGGCAATCCATTACTTGTGCACTTAATAAATTTGAATGCAAATTGAATTTATATGTTTTTCTTAATATAAATACTTTATATACAGGTATATGTTATTTATACATATGTATTTATGGTGTACACTGAAGAAAAATAGTACATAACTTATGAATTGTAGAAATAGCTACAAAATGCTAAGCTACAACTTTACCAACCGTGCGGAACGCCGGCCGTTCCTATGGAGTAGAACAGGCAAGAAACTCATGGTTGTTCTTTTTAAAAAGATATTCATCATTTTTGAGCAGTACATTGTTATTGGTAAGTGAGAACAATGTAGGAACGGCTAGGCAGACTTTAGCAGCTGGTCATATAAGAACACACTTATGGGTGTACTTATCCCAATGAGGTTATTGTTTTTTTTTAATGCTAGCAACGCATTAATAGGCATACTGTATTGATTTGTTTTTTTTTTTATTAAAAAAACAAATCCATCAAAATTAGAACTCTGAATATGATACATAAATTAACTATGTTACCTGTGGATCCATTGTTAAGAAGTATTCCATCAGCTTCGTTATCCCAGTAGCCTCTGAACCGGAGTGGATCCAGCGATGACCATGTGGGGCATCGGCTCAGTGATATCGCTATCGGCGATTGCGAGGCCCTCAATCGCGAGATTTGTTCCGCTGTGAAGGAAATTCAACTGTTTTATAGAGGCGATACGCACTGTTTTCTTTACATTGAGTAATAAGTACTGACAATAAATTCCTGCAGGAAAAATCTATAAAGGTGTCTAAGATGCTGGCTCTATTTTTTAATAGGCGCACTGATAGTAAAGTTGGTAGACGCAGGTTCAAAACCCATCTCTCCGGATTTTATGTCCGAATCGCATTTCCATCAATGATTATCATTTGATAAATGGTGAAGTAAACTTTCGTGACGCAACAGATGTCTGTGAGAATGTAATCAGCTCTCGAAAGGCGTGTGAAATTCATCAACCCATACTGTATAGCCTACCGAACTATAGCCTGAATTACACAATTGTAACAATGTATTGATAGTGAAAACCTGCTGTAAAATTATACACAAGACCGTAAGATGTTGACTCTATTTCTTTAGCTAGAAACTTGGGACCCTTGTGGCTTTATACATAAAAGAAAGATTGTTACATCCTTAAACCTAGTCTAAAATGTGTCCGTCGTGAAAGATGCATATAGACGACCATGCAATTCCACTAACATTATAAATGTGAATGTTTGGATTGATGGATGTTTGTTACTCAATCACGCCAGGACGGCTGAACGGATCTGGATTAAATTTGGCACAGAGATAGATTATAGTCTGGAATAGCACATAGGCTACTTTTTATCCCGGTTAAATGTATGGTTCCCGTGGGATAGATTAATATGTAATTTTTCATCGCGGGTAACACCGCGAGGCGCAGCTAGTAAAATATATCTACCAAAATCCGGCGCTGGAGTGCTCGAAAATCGTATTTTATGACTTGGTATCCTAGAAGGTAGGGGTCTTCGGATCATGGCTTTAATTAAGCAAAACAAGCCAATGGCGCAGATTTACCAAACTAAAAGAGATTATTTGACTGTCACCTTCGGTGCAATGATAAAACTCACATGCTTCCATTATCGGATAAGAATTATCAAACGTGTCAAGTAATCTGGGTTCCTGTATAATCCATTGCCGATGGTCACTAACAAGATCAGTGGTAGGAAATGGAGAACAGAAAAGCTGTGATGTTTGTTCATGATTTATATTAAGAGCAATATTCCTTAGCTAACTTTTTTGATTGTACTATGAAACTATGACTCGTACATGGTTAAATTGAAACTCATAAATGAAGCAAACGAAATCTCTTTAAGCTGTATATACTCGTACCTATCGATCATAAAGAAATCATTTCATACAACACTAGTTGTAGCTATAGGGTTATAGGGTATAGTATAGGGTCGATATAAACGAAAACTGATTTTGGGGGTCGACGAGGTCTAAAAATCGACCCCTATTAATCAACACAAGTTCTTATTTGAAACTTTCAAGATAAGTAAGTATAAGTTGTGTTACGTGTACCAACTTGTTATAAAAATGACTAATATTTTAGTAGGAAGTATCGTTGTTACACTTTAAAAAATCTCAACAAGTCGATAAGCGTGCACAAGTTTGTACAAGCTGAAATTAATATTTTATATATTATTTTTTTGTATTAATATGAAAAAAAACTCGAGACAGGACTTTTAAAGTAATTTGGCTATGGGGGTCTAAGGTATCAGTTCATTTTGGAAAAGGGGTCTCTTGCCCAACATAGCTTGATAATCCCTGAATTAGAGCTGCCTGAGTTACAGCTAATAACAAAAAATCCTGTACATTATTATTTGCGTTGTTTTGAAAACAATTTTGCGGCTAAAGGTTGAATCTAGTTGTATATACAAGTAAATATATTGAACACATTTTACCACACCGCTAACCATCATTTATATTACACATACAATATTATACTGGAGATATATCACAGGAGATGGTAGTGACAGCCAGTCGAATTGATGGACCGCACGTCTTACAACTAAAACAACAAGGGTATATTGATATCCAATCCGGTCTATTGAAATCCATGTTTGAATAACATTGGTGATGGAAAGTTATCGTGAGCATTCCTGAAAGTCGTTTTATACAGAGCTTTCGGAATAGATGCAGTCATGTAATTACGCTCTGCGCGAACAAATTTGCTTTGAATTTTAGTCTGAGCGTCGACTGAAATATGACTAGTTTTAAAATGTACGCTAGCAAATTAATGCTAGTGAAATAAATAAAATTTGTCAGAGGACACAGAAGCGAATGTAGATAAAGTTGTAGCTAATGTGCATTTGCACTAGGAACCAGCGTTGTTTTTTATTAAGTATGAACCTTAAAAACGCTAAACTGATTTTCTAGCGCAGCAACTTCAGATTTGTATACAATTTGGTCAATGTTTGTGACGGTAATTATACTTTCTAACACAGTGACAATAAATTTTTACGTAAAAGGTAAAAGTATCGATAGTTTTTCGATAGATTGAATAAGCGTGAGTCAATCTCTACCATGATGGTCTTATGAAGAATAAGGGTGTTCTCGTGCTTACACGGTGTGACAACCGGTGTGGCCACGAAGGAATGTGTTGAGTTTTAGACCGCTTTAAACGTGGCGTTTATGTTTAGTGAACGCAGGATAAGATTGTGACATACCCTACGTATATATGTATGGCTCATTCATAGCCCCAGCCATCCTGAGGATGCCTCGTTTAGAGGTGAAACACGTGCCGAATACTTTTTAAGATTCGCATCGTTTCGCGGAGAATTGCATATCAATTGGGGTGCTGAAACTCGTGGCAGACAGTTTCTCGACTAACATCTTAGAGTAGTTCGGTGTTGTTGGCTTCAGGGCATGGGCCTGACCTCAATGCGAGGGGGATTAGGCCATAGTCCACCACGCTGGCCCAGTGCGGGTTGGCGGACTTCACACATCTTTCGAGTGGTTCTCTCATACATGCCGGTTTCCTCACGGTGTTTTCCTTCACCGTTCAGAAAGTGATAATCGTGGTTGAAAATGAGATTCGCACATGAAACCCAGAAATTCCAAAGGTGCGAGCCAGGGTTTGAACCAGCGATCCTTGTTACCAAAGCAAGCGTTCTACCAACTTGGATATACTAATTACTAATAGATTCACAAAATAATTGATATAAAATTTCCCATAAATCAGCTGACTAATTACCATCAGAGGCAGTCTCCTTCGCTTTCACGAACATCGGCCTCGGGTTGAACTTCACTATTCTATTCTCCATGTTGACACAAATTAAATTATATAATAACGCACAAAATACGTCTGATTTGGGATTATGCTAACAACGAAAACAATTTGATTCCAAATCGCGTCGAAATAGATTAGATAGTCGCTTACTTTATCGTGCTCGTTTCACGGCCTGACAAGGGCGTTATGTAAATGAAATACGGAATAACGATAAATGTCTCCGAGTTCACGGCTGATTGTCCTGAAATGTGAACGATAGTGTCTTACATTTTGATATTTGCGAATGAGCTACCAACAGATATCCAATCTTCTGAACCTTCCGGCGTTCTCCTTATTTGTAGGGGTTCGAGTTTGTCGATTTCATTCTGCTAGTAATGAAGTTTGAAAAGGCACTTGATAAGTAAGACTAAACGATAAGTATAGGTCATCAAATTGACTGAGTACTGTGTGTGTGCATGTATGTCCGTGTGTATGTGTGGGTGTGGGTGTATGTGTGTGTATGTGTGTGTGTAGACGTCTGATTTTAACTACTCAACTTGAGGTTGCATTAAAGTAGGAATGCCGGATAGCTGACGATTGCAATTTAAAAAAAAATAGGTTTCAATCCAAACTGCATAATCTGTCAATTTTATTATTATATACCCAAAGCTATTAAAGACCAATGATGATAAGCCTGCAGTTCAGTAACTGATATGTAAGCTGTATACGGAAACCTAATAAGAAATTATGCATTGCTGATAAGAATGAATGTCCATCAGACAAAATAAAGTCAGGAAAACTCTACCAATACCCATTATTTAAAATAATAATAATAATGCCGCCAGACAAACACACCAACTTTACGGTCCTACCCTAAGAATGGCTTGTATTATGGGTACAATGGACTTGGACGATCACGTTTATGTATTAAACATAAGTGTATACTGTGTTTGATTTTTCTGTGAGATTACGAGACCGTACCGTCTCAGCGCAGACATAGTATGTGGTTTTATTTTTGAAATTTCAATATTTTTTTATATTCCTTTCTGGAATGTGACCCTTACAGCCTACTGAGGGACCCCTCAAAATATTTTTAAATATTATTTTTAAACCTTAAATAATGTATATTACTGAAGCTATAAATGTATTGCAGGAACATGTGTGGGCTTAGTATGCGTTTCGGCAGCATCAAATACTGATCAAGTTATTGAATCCGTCTGTAGATTTCACAGCGTTTTAAGCGAAACACTTGACAGTACTAGTAGTACAACCGGCAGCCACAAGCACAAGCCTTATAGTGAGATAAATCGATTCTGTCTCTTTCCCTCGTATAAATTACGGAAGAGAGAGACATACTCGGTGCGACATAATCCGTGACATAGATTTTGTCGTAAAGGTATGGAAACATTTGATCACTCGATATCGATATTGAAAATATTAATAACTCATACTAAGGTCCCAGAGTTAAAGAAAACTAAATAGGTATTACACTCAGTGCTACAAACCTTGGTTAGTTTTATATTCAAGGGCAACTATCTCGACATTGCAATAACAACTCTAATCGCACGAATCTATCATGTTTATCTATTAGAGATTAGTTTGTAGGGATAAGCCGTCACATATGGCCGCTTATGTAACAAAACTACTTTTAGAGCAGTAGTATTCGTACAGAGTATAACTTTTTTTTTTAAATAAACAATTTTATTGCAGTTCAACACTATGGCTTGACTTTTTAAACATTTGTCAAAGAATATTTGATGTATTACGTCGCGGAAACAGCGGTTTCATTTATACGCAGTTAAATGCGTCTTAACTGGTATATATTACATTAGCTTATCGAGCTTTACAATGAGACTATCGGTCAGAGGTATCTGTGACAGAGACGACGCTCTAGATATTAATCCATCTCAACAGCAGGTTTAAAGTCATAGTAAAATTAATAATTTACCAAACCCTCACCAGCACGTGAAGTGTGAGATTATTGGTAAGCTAACCTGATACTTTATAGTCTATCGTATTTAGACATTTTGTATGGAGAATTTAATAGCGCCTCTAGCGGACGATATTAAAACATTCAATTCTCCATACAAAATGTCTAAATACGGTAGACTATAAAGTATCAGGTCGCACTTGACGTATAGCTTATGGAGTCATTGTACTTCAGTGCATTTGCGTTGAAGAATTAATGAGATCGATAACCGCAATCTATTTATTCCCACAGTCAGTCACCATACTCACTTAAGACGGCAGAGCAACTATTATTCCATTTCCAAATTACATAAAAGGTAATTATAATAAAACTATAAAAATATATTTTGATAATTTTATACGATAAAGATAAATTATTAAAAATATTATAGAAGTCTTAACTAAAGGTCTTAACATCTAATTAAAACCTATTAAATTAATGTGTAGTATCAATTTCGTGTTATGATCCACACAAAATATTCAGTCAATACTAGGCTAGAATAGCATTTTGTATTATTTTATTTCTACAATTTTACTATTAAAATACATAGGTATAACAAAAAGTTTGGGATCACGCATTAATTCACACGAACTCACACAGTTCACACAAAAATGTTCTTAAGCGGGCAGGCAATATAAATCAAAATACATTCCACGTGTAACATTGTCGGAGATAGGAATATGAAACGCTAGCACCAAGAACACTATGAAAATAAAAATACTCTTCTATCGTTCAGCGGTTGTGGTTGGCGAGTGGAAAGTTTGTGCGGACCACCTTTAGAACCGAGGATACCTTGCGAAGCTTCAACGAGTTCCTGTCAAAAAACAAACAGAGTAATTATATTTTATAGTCTACTAGCTGCGCCCTGCGGTGTTACCCGTGCAATAAATCAGGTCGATCCTTTGCGCTATGAAAAATTAAAACAAATCTATCCCAGGGGAACCAGACATTTTACCAGGATAAAAAGTAGCCAATGTGCTATTCCAGACTATAATCTATCTTTGTGCCAAATTTCATCCAGATCCGTTCTGGCGTGATTGAGTAACAAACATCCATCCATCCATCTAAATTTTCACATTTATAATATTAGTATTAGTATAGATTAGTATTAGTATAGTATATTAGTATTAGTATAAGTTTATTAGTATAGTATTAGTATAGATAGTATAGAAGTATAGATTGTGTTCCACTGCTGGGCAAAGGCCTCCCCTGTCAGTTTCCACTGGATGGATACTTGCCCAATAATATCACACACTGAAAAAGGTTTTGCAACAGCAAAAAAAAAAACTCCTTTTGGAGAATTTTACTCACAATAATATTGATATGTTCAAGATTATCGAGTCTCGATCTTATCTCAATGTTAACTGTGCAATATCTATAAAGGAGTTTCCAAAACCATCCATCATACAAATATGATGCTATTCCTACACCATGTGCACAATTCAAACTTATCCTTACATGTTGCCAAAAATTTAAAACATGAAAGCTCAAATTCAGAAATTTTTAGACCTGTGTTAATATTTTTTTGTTTTGTACATTGTAATGGTAAATTTAACTGTTCTTTGTAAATGAAAGTTTATTGTTTGAGATCCATTCGGAGTTCAAGGCTCGCTTGATGCTGCTTTTTGTATAACATCTGCTAAATGCTGCGGCTATATTTAAATATTTAGTCTATTTTATAAACCCCCATTTGGCGTGTAATGAACATCGAAGGTACACCAATTTAATAAGACCCTTTGAGATAACCCTTGTTTGATTTCAAGACCATTATTTTAGATCCGCCGGTGGCCGGTGGGCCGGCCGGGAGCCGGTGGATGCGAGTGGCGGAGGACCGTGATGTGTGGAAGTCGTTGGGGGAGGCCTATGTCCAGCAGTGGACGTGTATATCGGATAATAGATAGATAGATTTTAGATCTGAAATTATATTACTCGAATTTGGATTCATCTTGTTACCTGACCGCAGTGTAGCAAGAGATGAGAAAAAAAACCAATAGTGTCACTCCAAAATTCTGCCAGGGTTTTGGTTAAAGATTTTAGGCGAACTTACCCTTACAACTGACAACGTCCTCCCTCTAACGAACCATAACACCGACTCAGTGCAAGGCGGAGTTGGCAAGGAACCGTGGTAGCAGGCGTACTCCTTGAATGGCGGGTTAAAGTAGCTGAGTGGTTTATTTTCTATGGACTTGTTGTGAATTCCCATCTTGATTGCGTGCCCAAGGAGATCGGCAAGACCGCTCTGGGTTTCGTTTGAGAACTGCAAGTGTTTAGATAGTGTTAAATGATGTGAACTGCAGCGGGCAAATTGGATAGCTTCACACAGTAACAGAGAGAACATATTTTTACTGGTAAAAGGTTTTTATTATAATAAAAATATGAAGAACTTCGTTGCTTAACTTTAAACGTGACTTCTCCGCGAAGCTTTTCGCACCAACAAATTACGCGCAATCTTTAAAAAGTTTTGGAATTCAATTAAAATGTCAGTTCATTTATGATGTTCATTATTTTGTTTGACACGAGAAATGTCTCTTCGAGATTGTTCACAAGTAAATTAACTATCCAAGATATTTGGAAGACAGTGACTTAATCAAAATTTACGTCAGATTTATAACCCATGGGCAATTTTTATTAAGAAGGACATTTTATTTTAAGATTTGTTGTAAATCTTGCAATTAAAATTGAGTTGAGCTGATCCACGAAATTTATGATGACCTTTGAAGTGTAAATATATAATATTTTTATATTCAAAGTTATTCTTAGGTTCTGTCTAAATGCTAATGTATAATGTATGTGTTGTAGCTGTTTCAATTTTCGTTTTTATTTCTTTTGATTTTAGATTCAGAAGCATCGTATAGAAAATTAGGGAGCAGTAATCTGCTGGTATGTAATTATTATCACAAGAGCAAGGTAGGGACATAGGGTAGGTAACATGAATATTGGGAGAGTACACGTAAATGTAACGCCAAAATGCTGAACAAAAAATTGTAGGCGAAGATGTCGTGAATTCGAAGCACGTTTCTCTGAAAATGGGACCAGTGTCACTAAGAACATAATTATCGAACTTCAAGCGTGATAACTTTCCGTCTCCTTTTTTTTAAATTTAGGGTTGATAGTAAGAGCACCGGTTGTTTTTCTGCTACATCAGAGATGTCTCAGAACTGTTTCAATTGAATTGCAAAGGGTTTAAAACCAAAACCAATACTCACTTGTTCTCTGCGATACAAGCTTGTGCTTAGTACAGACGACACAGACAAGTTCCGATATTGTACATGATTTTGTTGACTACATTTTTATATCTTTATGAGGAATGCATATTGCGTCAGTGTGAGAATTAAATACAAATTAATTTTGTTGTATTGGACAATGCAACAAATTGTCTATCTATATCTTGTATATTGTTTTTAGTAGGGCATACATATTTATTATATTCAAAGCCATAGCATATTTTTTAATAATACAATTGATTTGAACTTCTTTCCTAATAAACAATTATATTTAGAATAAGGTTATACACTATAGACCCACCTTATACATATTCGCAATTGCAAGAAAGGCTTGCGGATCACTGATCGAAGCTTGGAGTGCCTCATTGAACGACTTGTATTCAGCAGATATGTGGATGGCTTGGCTCTCCATTGGATACATCAATCCACCGACAGTGTGCTCGGAGGGCCAGTGCAGGGTCAGAGAATGGAACACATAGCGGCGACTGTGGGCGGCTCCTCCGTATATAAGAGGTTGATGCGTTTTTGGCCATTTACCAAAGAGAATAACTGTAATGTAGCAATTTGTGATACTGATAACACTATTCACAGGTGATTATCTAATAGGGCACAAAATATACACTCAAGAAAAATGAATTTGAGCTTATAAATCCATATCATGTTAGGGAATAAGTATCATGCTTCTGGCTTTCATTATCATCATGACGAATCCCATATTGTTAAGACATTTCCGGATTTCATGTGCGAATCTCATTTTCAACCATGGTGATCACTTGCTAAGCGGTGAAGGAAAACATTGCGAGGAAACCTGCATGTCTGAGAGAACCCCTCGAAATATGTGTGAAGTCCGCCATTCCGCACTGGGCCAGCCTGGTGGACTATGGCCTTATCCCCCTCGCATTGAGGGTAGGCCCGTGCCCAACAGTGGGACATTCAAAGTAAGTATAATTTAAATAAACCAATATACTTTAAAATAAATCTAACCTCTCTTTCCATCGTTCACCAAAGTCAATGTGTGTGGCATAACATTATAGTTAGCAAAGCTTAGTTTGCGGGATCGTTTAGCCTTCACCAGCCCATCTACCGGCAGGTCGACTGGGGACTGGGAGCGTCCGCCGCATTCTGGGTACGTTGCGTACCATTTATTTTGTACTAATATTAAAATAATGTAAGACAACTAAAATTATAAAATAGTTTTATTTTATATTTACGCAAATACTATTCATTGAAATAAAACTAATCTTACAAGATCTCATGACACTGAGCACTTTCTGCTTAAATCGGACCGCAAGAAAAAAATAAATATGAGGGTACCCCGGTTCAAACTATGACACTAGGTCGTTAACCACCTCAGTCCTCCGGTGGCCATGGTTGCTGTAAAGCATAAACATAATATGAACGCGATACAATCCGTAAAATTAGTTTTAGTTCAAAATTACAAATATGTAGTTTACCTTTTTTAGTCAATAAAAAGTTAAGTAGGTACTTATTCAACGCTGATATATACTTACATGCGTAATCCCAATTTTCACACATTGGAGCTGTAATCAAATAAATACCAAATCAAAAACTTGTACTATTTGGCAGTTAATAAACATTAAAGAATAACTATTACGGGGATCCGTTGGAGAGGGCGCTTTATGATCAATATTGGATGATGAACCCTTTAAAATCGCCTGGAACAGAAGAATATGAATGATTAACAATATGAAAGAAAGATGTATGAAAAAATTTATGGTCCATAAGTGAACTCTATCTATGGAATTTAAACCTTCCCTTAAAAGTTATAAAAGATCCAATCAAACATTTATTTGTACTATATACTATTTAAGCAGAATTTATTTAAATGTAGTAATCTGTCCATAAGTAAATAGTATACCATTTGTAAATCTACACAAGTTTACCTACATATATCCTCTAAATAATTAACTTGTCTCCCTAACTTTAGTAAGCTCGAATGTTCTGGAACTTCAATCCGAAATACCTACACCACAATTGAAACTTGAACTAGCGTTTACACAAACTGGGATCCCTGCAATAGCAGCTCTAAGTTACTATAGGATGCTTTCAAAGTAGACGGTTGGTATAGGAATATTGCAGTCCGTTTACAATCGTATCGCGTTAGTTTTTCCACGAATAATTTGTACGCAAACACAAAACAAGTTAATTTAATACGTCAATCAAGGTAAAGTAATGGGGCAATGTTTTCTACCGCATTTAACCACAGTGTAGAGCATGCCCAACTGTATCGTCTTATAACTTACAATGTCCAGCAGCGACCTAGTCCTGTATTCTGTAGACACCTCCATTGGATCAGACACGTGGCTCGGGAAATGAAATACCCATACTGTTTTGGGCTGCGAAACGTTCCAAATTTTTGATTGAATGATCTTGAGTTAGTTCGTCTTTTAAAATTCTGAATAGTGTATAGTGACATTGCTACTTCTATTGCTAGTTCTCACAGTTAGTTAGTTTTATAACTCACTCGTCCATACTTGATCCTGTCCCTAGCTTCGTTATCAAGTTGCCTTTGGATATCATCAGCGTCATCGGAAAGCGTATTCACCCGGGGACTGGTTTGGTCTTGCGTTTTACCTGTAATCAGTAATTCTGTGAACATGCCTTTCATATGAGAACATACTATTAACAGTTACTTAAAATACAGTTATTAAGTAAACGCATAGCCTTCTGATCGTAAAACAATACCTACATTAATTTATGATGGGCTGCCAAGGCTCGCAAGCCTCAATAAACGTTTATATTTTATTACAAACCAGTGTTGTATAACACCATATTTATGTACGTAGCAATTTATTACCCTGTTATTGTTAAAGATGATATTTTTTTTTGTTTTTTACGTAGGTCAATTATTATTTTTGGGTCGGAAGTAGGTAATACACAAGTGATAATGATATCGTTCGCCGTTAAAACTTCAAAGTATTTTGAAATTTAAGTCAAATAAATACTCGTAAATCTAACTGTTCATTGATAAAACAAGGCGATACTTCGCGGAAATGTATTATTAAACAAATGGGGGAAGAGGAACCCACCACTGACCTTCGGCTTTTCATCTTTTCCATTTATAAATTATATGAAACATAATATAAAGCAATATATATTTTTACATAATTTCACATTATTACATAATATATTTATATATTTCTGACGTTACATAAATTCATAATTATATTATGCAGGTTTAGGTGCGTTCGGCGTTACAGTCAATTTGACTAAATTGAAATTGGCCGGATTAACCAGCTGCAGCCGGGGGCTATGAGTAAGTATTGGACCAAAGCACGATCTAAATGGCAAATAGATTCGTCGGACACAATTGCGTTCGAGTTGTGTGTTAGTCATCAGGGAAGATTATCGAGCTTCAGTGATTGGATTTAACGATGTATGCGATGTTATATTGGTATTAACATTTGATTAAACGAAAGCATACCATTTAGTAGATATCGTTTTATAATTCATTTATGACATAGATCTAGTATGCCATATTTAATTATGATAATGTAATTTAGACATTATTCTACTTATAATCATGGTTTACGATAGTTTGATACATTTTATCTATGCTCATATGTATATTCCTTATCTCTAAGTCAAAGTTAAATAATTTATTCAGTGTAGGCCTACTTACGAATATTTTCTACAATCAGATCAGAAAGCGACCTCAACTGAGAAGATCCGGCAAGGGACTCAGCGGGCTTGTCTATTTTTATAGTTTTTAAATCACCATGTATATAGTTCAAGTTTTATTTTCATTTTTAGCTCCACTGATTTTTTAGGGTATTTTTTTTTTCGTAATCAATCCATATATGTACGTACATATTACGTAAAGGTTGTCTCTGGTGGTGATCACTATTAGTGTTAAGGCCGTCTATTGTCACAATTTCATTGTGTATTTTGTTACCCTCTATATGTTCTATTTGCACTCTATGTCATGGAACAATAAAGTGCTAAGTACCTATCTATCTATTATTTAATTATTGTTGTGGGCAATAACATCGCTGGTACGTCATCCACTTGTTACTGTAAACCACCCATTCCACATATCTTATATGTATTTTCTAACTTTATATAAATACAAAATTCATAAACTCGCTTCATTATTATTAATTTGATTTTGATTCGAATATACATAATAGGTACCTGTATATCCGGAGGCTTGTATATGACTGAACAACAAACAACAAAGCATAAGTTTTCTGATGCTTTCGTTCAACATTTTACGAGATTCGTATCACGCAAGAGTAGGAGAAGCTCAATTTGGATGTATTTTGTTAATCAATATTTTTATATTCGTCGATCGTAAAAGCGAATTGACTAAATAAGCAAATACAGAGAAAAGAAATACAATTTAACGTTTTTTTTCATTAAATAAAACACGTCAAAATCTAAATATCAAAATATAAATGGCATGTATGTACGAAACTTTTTTTATTTTGCTTTTTTTATAGTTGCTATTGTGGCCAGTTCTTTCGCCCAGATTTCGAGATCGAATTAGCAATAATGATTCGTAGCAAAATATAAGATATTACCTGAAGATCAAGAAGCTTTGACTTCAATTAACGCCTTTTCTTTTGGATGTGATATTTTCAAATGCCGCAACATTTCTGTTTTAATTGAAATATTTTTCTAAAAACTTGCATGTTATACATGCAAGTATAACATGCAAGTTTTTACCACCAACTGAGGTCTCGAAGAGAGTAAAAATTCGAGCTAGTACGATGTAGGATAGACGCCATGATACCAAGAGCTAGCAGTAAAACTCTTTTAATGTACCATTTTTTTTATCTCATCGCCACTAAATCAAAAGTTTTCGGTGTCTAAAATAAATCAGACTTAAGCCCACATTAAGTTGGTTAAAAATGAAGGACATTTTACCAAGTTTGTTAACGATAGTGTAGAGATAAGAAGAAGAAAAAGCATAAATAGATTATAATAACTTCTTGGATGCTACCCATCCCGCAGTCTTTCCTTTTTACAATACGTTTTAAAGTATATTTAGTGTCCAAATAGGATATAGATTATTTATTAACATTTGGGCACACTCATCTAATGAGAGTTGCTCGTGTACGCCTACATACTTGTTGTGGGTATGCCTAAATTACTGTAATAACGAAAGCGCTAGGTACTTAAGTTGTTTCTACTTCGAGAGCTTGTATAATTATTTCTATACTCACTTATTAAGTGACTACCTATCTAATTTGTACGTTGAAATTAATTGGTTTGAAACCTTAACTATTTTCAACATACTCATAGTTTTTAACAAAACTAAAGTTTTTAGAATGGACGGTTTATTATAAAGCTATAAAGTCATAAATAAAACAATTGTCTTAGTTATTTAAAAATTTCAAACTGTAACTCATACATTGTAATAAAATATTCCAATCACCAAAAAAATATACATAATTATTAAGCAATAATAATACTAATCATCTAGGTTAAGTTGATCTTCATGTCTTAATATCGCGATCGTGAAATCTAAATTGATACATGCTCAAAATTAAATATTTTAATAAGACAACAAACAAATGTAGAAGACGACAAGAATAATCATACATTGCGAATTATGCTAAACTTGACAGAAATCAAATTCAATCCATCTATCCAAATCCAAACTGCTAAGTACCCCTGCACAAAGTTCTATAGTTGTAGCAACATGGTCATATGCATGCAGGTAAAACAAATTACGGATATTTAGCATCACCATTGGACTCAGATCTTGAGTTGTTGTTTTAGATTGATCTTTAAACGATGAAGCACTCACTATTTGGTTATTCTCTACATACTTCTCCATGATACGATCATATTCCATATCAAAATTATTTGCCAGCTGTTGAAGCAACAATTTTATAGTCCGATACTTTTGTTTTAAAAGTTCGTCCCCTTCGTACCATGGCTTCAAAAAATCGCTATGAGATTTTTTCAGTAGATCGTAGTACTTCATTCTGTCGTCATAGTCTTTCTCCATCATCTTTTCTCTCCATTTACCAATAGATAAGTCCCACGTCTCACGCGGTACCATTTGTGTATAAAACTCCTTCATTTTCACAACTTCAGTCTGATGATAATAGCACACTGGATTTTTCATAACGAAAAATTGTCCTTCCAAGAATAATTTCTTATACGGATAAAACTGTGGTTTTTTAGCAAACACTTTATCAAAGGCCTGATAAATAAAACCAGTAATCATGTTATAAACAGCTTTTCTATCGATTCTCGCTTTTAATATGTCAATTTTCTTTTTGATACGTTCTGCATTTGTACCAGAATCACCCAGCAAATGTATGATCAATTTATCTGATAAAGTATCAAAGAAACAAATATTCAGGAAGGTGAGTTCCCATGTTTCGCTAAATAAACCTGACTTATCGGAAACGAATGTGAAATAGATGTATTTGCTTTGACCTGGAGGCAAGACATCTTCGTTCTTATTAAAAAAAAACGCTTGCTCATAAATATCTTCTGGTATAAAAGGAATGGGTCGTTTTATTTTCTTCCAACAGTAACGCAGTGTAACAGTACCGAGATTTTGAAGAAAAAGTTTTGCTCTCCCAGCTCTAGTTGTAGAAACATTAAAGTAGTAGGTCCAGGTCGTACAGTTTTCGCACCAGCTTTCCACTTGCATTTTTTGCAAATGAGTAACAGTTTGACCAGGTATATCTTTATAAATTAGAGTGTTATTTATTCTGATAGCAAAAACGCCGGACAAAGGATCTTCAGCGGGAGTAGTCGGTTCCGTAATGATAATTGACGGAAGTGGTGGTAATTTTTTAGGTGGCGTTTTTGGTTTAGCACCTTTTACAACCAGTTCACTTGCCAAAGGCCTAAAAGAGAAAAAAAAACATTAAAAGAAGGTACATACTATACTACTTTCACAACATTAACTCAGATGAATCTATAAAGATACTAACCTAAAGGGGTCAATTTTCTTTATTTTCTCATCTAAATCAATTTCACGTTTAACTCTGTAGTTCTCATAATCAGCATCCAATTGGGGGCAAGGTTTTCGCTCTGGGATACCTTTCATACCCATTTCAGACACTTTAATATACTTTGGAACGCCAATATGTTCAACCACATCAGGGCAGCCCATTTCAGCAGGCGTTCTATGTATTTCATAAACTGGTCGGCAGTAACATCCCTGTTTCAATCTTGGTGCTTGCTCCCATAAAGTATCTCTAACTTTAGGTTTCTCTTCAATTTGTGCATGCTCTAATGCAGTCTTTCTTTCTTTGTCTTCTCTTAAATTCCATATTAAGTTCATGGTCAAATCTACAGGTGGCCTTTGCATCCTTTTCGCAAGTGTCGTTGTTTCATCATTCCTGATTTGTATCCATTTTTCCCATATTAACAATTCATTATCAGGCTCCGTCGGCAAGTAAAATTGTAGATTCGTCGTCTTGCCGTTATTTTGCATGTTTATTTTTAGCTTTAGTTATTAAAATAAAGGTGCAAGGTTCGGGTAAATCTTGTGATTTTTGTTTCTGTAGGTGCATGTATTTGAAAGGACAACGAAGAACCACATAAAACATTAAATGCACTGCTTTAGCTATCTGTACAATTGACCTTGGAGATCCTTTTCTTCTTATGTCAAGTGCGATGAAATAAAATGTATACGAATACGGCCTCTTTTTCTTCTTCTTTCTTTACGAAATGAAATGCGATGAAATAAAATGGATATGCAAATGGCCTCAACCACAACTTAGCGGGTATTTTGCTATGTCAAGTAATTAATATCAGTAACACGTAATAAAAAAAATAATGGATGTGACTTGAAGATATGAAAATAGCATATCTTCCTCGGAGATAGGCATTTTGCACATTCAACGGCCCTTTGACATTTTAAATAA
This sequence comes from Pheosia tremula, assembly GCA_905333125.1. Lineage (NCBI taxonomy): Eukaryota > Metazoa > Arthropoda > Insecta > Lepidoptera > Notodontidae > Pheosia > Pheosia tremula. The sequence continues at coordinate 2,171,379 of HG995405.1, read as the reverse complement.
AGTTGTTATGAAACCAGAGAGAAAATAATAGTACGAGAACTGCAATTATTTTCTCATGCACTTTCAAGTCAGAGCAAGAAAACTTGATTGAGATTTGCATAAACAATACGTCGACGTAAGGTTCTAAAAATTGATAATTATTTTACCTTGGAACCAAAATTTTATCAAAGAGATTTTAACTGTTTGACTTTGATCAAAAAAGGTAGACAACCTCGGTACTTATTTTTCTCTTTGATTTCTTTTCAAAAATATGTCATGACCGTATTATAGAGATCATTTTGTGGTATAATGTTTTTGTTACGCTAAATTTCTAGTTTTCTATTTCATGAGATAATGCAAATTGCAGTGCCAACACAAACAGGTGCAGCTGTAATCACTTACGTATTTATCTATTTTATTAACATGTTTTATAGGTAGATATATTTTAAAAAGTAATTACAACTCGGATACACTTGAACAATAAATCTATATGACATTTTTAGAAGAAGAAGAAGCACCAGCATCTAAAGAAGAAGTCAAGTTAATCCCGCCAGAAGGCACGAGAGAATGGATCCATTACTGGAGCGAGTTTGAGGGACACCTCCCAAGTCCTATAGATGTCTCCATCACTGGTTCCTACGAATACTGGTGCCCCCAACTGAAATGGTTCAACTTCGACGTCTATCCTCATAAAGTAAAGATTACTAATACTGGATTTACAGGTCAGGGATTATAAAAAAACTGAATTGATGAATTACAATTTCTTTAGTTACATTATTTGAGTTATGAGTTATCTAAAGGTTCGACTGACACATCTGTAACCCTAGCTAAAAGCCTGCTAAGCCGGCCGCTCAATCTCAAAACATACTCACAAATGGAGTGGTGAATTGTTATAATAGGTTATTGACCATTTCGCTTAAAGAAGAGACACGCATATGATTGGCAACTGCCGTTTGAATTATCTAAGGGTAAAGCGCGTAAAAGATACATTTATGGCTTGAAATATTATTATAACTAGACTCGTAGGCGTTTCTCGCAACTACATTATCCTTTATGGACACAATGGTCTTATAAATAAAGCTACTGGTTATTTCGGGAACAATCCAGTTCCAACAACGAAAGCAATAATACGCTTGTAGTTGAAATTAATCACTAGTTAACGTGAAACATCCAAAATTCTACCTGAAACTGTTTAAAAAGTCGTTAAGTTGCATTTTAAGAGATATATTTAAAATTAGGAATCGAACATTGTAGCAGCTTATAATTCCTGATTATCTGATGTTCTGATTTAACAGCTTTGTCAATGTTATGAGAAACCCTTGGACTGTGAGGGACAAAACAAAAGATTTACGCTCCACTGAATTACTTATACACGTTAAAGCATGTGTTCCACGTTCTCTCTAGTGTTCGGATGTGTGATAATATTATTATCCGTTAAAGCGAGTTTAGGAATTGAACGCAACAATGACCAACGACACAAAGGAATTACTGAGGCAAAAGATCCTTTAACGATTAGGTAATTTGTCTCATAATTATGACACCGATCTATATCACTTATTATTTATAGTTATCATTGGGTCTAGTTACAAGCCAGCTGATCTTATAAAATAAAACTATCAAATTTTCAGTGATACTTGGTGCAAAATGGAGGGCGGAACGACCATATTTAGAGGGTGGTCCGTTTTTGGAGAAACACGTGTTGTCTCAGGTCCACTTTCATTGGGGTGCGGATATGATGGCAGGCAGCGAACATACCGTAGACAAAAGGCGGTATCCCGGAGAAATGCAGGTTTGAAAACAAGCCTATCGTAGAATACATTAAGAACTCTCTAGTTCTCTGCGCGCCTCTGCGCAAGACCACACGATTTTTGCTTTAAAACTATGCGAGAATCTTGAGTTTTGATTTGGGCTCAGAAATGTAAGACGAAGATTGAAAACAAATTTAACTCCATTCAAATCTATAGAGAATATGTAAAGATTTGATAGTACCTAGTTCAACTTAACTATAGATATAGTACACTAAACATGAACATTCCTGAACATTATTGGGAAGCTAACAACCTATTTTTTTTATCTATATCGATGGTTCGTAGACAAGCATTTATTCTGATTTCCCCCGAGCACATTAGAGTTTTCCGGGATATGATAGGCTAGTTTATGGACCTGGAAACCGCTGCCTATATTTTATTGTAATCTAAGTATTTTATCCTATAGCGTAATAGACGTTGAAATATTATGAGAGCGGTTGGATATAATATTGCTATTCACTGGGTTTTTTTTTCTAAGTAAGACCGTGTACACATTCGGCGTTTTGAAGCGCACGCTTTAAAACACGCGTTCTAGAACCACGAAGTCCGAATAGGTGTATGTTATGGTTGCCAGGTGCTGCAAGATACACTAGGGGTTTCTGATCGCGTACTTTTGTGCAAAGTGGACACACAAGCAATCATCTCAACGTCCATTTCCGAACTGAGAGACTAGATTACTTTACTTTTCGGAACTGAGATACTAACGCCCGTTGCAGCGCGATGTAGTAAGCTACCAACCCAACGCCTAACACCCGGTGTAACCTAACTTTACTCTATGTGGGATAGATAAACTCTCCGTGGATAGATAGCTCTCAGTAGATACTTAGGATAGGTATAACTAAGTGGAAAACTTACCAGGCAATATACCTCCATAGTTCGAAAAATGATTTCTTGCTGTGCCCTACCTTAGGGTAGGGCAATGGAAGAAATGTCAGCAATCCTTGACTGCTCTATGGCTGTCTTAGATAGGTTCTACGACGTCTTTTAATGTTAACATAAATGTATTATTTCCTACCTTAATGTTTATTACTATTACATTTGTAACGATACGCTATGTTCTGTTTGTCTTAAATATAATAACGTTTCAATCAAGTAGGATAGCTACCTATCCTATTTGAATATGAGTATATATAATTAACAGACAAACAACGAAGAACTGGAGCGGAGCTTCCTCATGTTAATTAGACTTCAAAATATTATATTTACCTACCTATTACTTTGTGATAAATGTTTGAATAGGTGAGTATATGAAACAAACTGTAACTGTTATATTATGTGACCCAATTACCGTTTATATATATTTTACGATACGATTACGTCTACGTTATTATTTACGTAATGTTGTACTCATTGATTTTTGCGTGTTAGGTTTTCTTAATGATAACCGAAGGGACCATTTCGTTCTAATTGAAATAGAATTCGGTCTCCTCCAACAACATACGCACCGAAGCGGTGACGATGTTGCGACAGTGTCACATTGAAGACATGCAAGTCGACAAGTTTCTTTAATAACTTGGTGTATCCAGCTGCTGGGAAGAGTTCTTCACCATCTCTTCATGCGAAGAGGTCTTCTACATTCAGTCATCACGGTTTTCGATCTTTTGTACCACCCATCAGTGCCAGCCCAAGGCAAGTTTAAGGATCGAAATATAGCGCCCCGCTTGCTAACCTCAAATAATAACAGTTCTGCGTGCAACTTGTTAAACCTGTTATATTTTCCTTATTTTCTCTCAGTAGGTACTGAGGCGCCCCCTGGTACTTCGTGGCTGAAGCGGCCACTCCGTTAACCCCATACTAGGCCCAGCTCTACCACCCGTCTACATGAACGTCCAATTAAACACGCCACCGCGTACTGTGACGATATTCATGCTTCTGGACCCTTTTGGTGACCCACCCAGTTCTATTCGAATGCAGCTGTTTTCACACCTGGAGCAAAAGCACGGGATCCTGGACGGAATTCTGCGCTCCATTACCTTCCAATAAAACTTCGTTGCAACATCTGAGTCTCGATAAAACGGATTAAGTAATGCAAATAATGAAGATTGCGTAATATTATTGTGTTTTTAGGTGACATTCTTTCGTGCGGAGTACCTGAATCAACAGGAAGCTTTGAAACATTCCGATGGCGTCGTTATGGTTTGCTACATGATAAAGGTAATTATATATTTTCTAATTCTCTAATTTTATAAGACCCACTTAATCATTAGACATGGCATCACTGAGAACTAGCCACTGTATACGTAACTTTACTTCAAAAAGAATGACCCTTTCTATCTGCATGCAGAACGCATTAAAATAACTCACAGTTATGAAAATAAAAACAAAAACCGACTGCAAAAACCTTGGAGCACTAAGGGCTAAAAATACGTCTTTGGAGGCGGTGCCATTATTTTTATAATTTCTTAAATAGGTCACAGAACAACGGTTGGTATTAGTCGGTGGATGAGTAAACAAAAAAATATTTTACAGTATGGCGTAAATCCAGACTGTAGACTGGACTGGATTCTCGAAGGCTTCCCAAGAATACAAGAGTCAAAGACAACCACTCGAGTAGGCCCTTACCCCATGTCCCGGCTTCTGCCAATGTTCTACGAAGACTACTTCGTATACTGGGGCAATCTGAGCACTGTGAGGGGGGAAAACTATGCCATCAGATGGCTCGTGCCGAGGACCACGCTGTTTGCTTCTTTTGAACAGGTAAGAGAAAAGAGGATGTAAGATTATGATAAAGGAGGGCCGACTCCGGTAGTACCTATGTGTACACAACAACCAGAGTGAGGGAAGCAAGAGGAGCGGGGGCTTCGCGGCGCAAATCAGCTGTTTACGTGTGTTTCAATGGTTCTGTTCATTGTAGCTATTGTTTTCTTAACAGATGAAAGAATTCCGCAAACTATGGGACCCATGGGATGAGCCTAACTTAGGTAATAGTCGGCCGCTGCGAGAACGTGAAGATCGGCACGTTTTCTTTATAAATCGCCACTGGTGTCAGTATAACTCATTGTTGCCCATACCGAGGGTTCCAGAAGAATCAATATCAGTGCTATCGCAGGCTTATCAAGAGCATCTTTGGTTGTTACCTCCTCAGAATGCTTATATGCTGCCAGAACCAGAACCAGAAGAAAAACCAGAAGAACAATCCAAAACATAATTGCAAGATTTTTTGAATCTAAATCTCTTATAGAATAAAATTGAGACTTATAAATGATTAACCGTTGTTTTTCTTAGTGTATTTTAGACGAAAAACTTTCAGAGAACCAAAAGATTTGGTTTCAGAACAATAAACGTTGCGCTGCCAAAAACTAAACGGAGGGCTTAGATGGTACGTCAATGAATGTCAATGTCAACATCCAAAACAAAAAGATAACCTCAAAATTGACATTTTTCAAATCAGTTCGCGCAAAATGTTACGGAATTTTCTGCGTACCAGCCGCTGTCTGGCACGAAGGCGAATCAATATTCTCGCTCCTGCAGTACTGCACAAATGTTCGTCGTTTACCTTATCATGCGCCGACTTTGTTCCCGTGAGCCATCGTCTTTTGTCAACTCCGTCTGGTAATCCTCATAACGAAGTGGACCCGGCTGTGTTCGATGATATCTGTAACGAAACACTTGAATCTTTATGTGATTACTTTGAGGAAGTAGTGGAATCCACCTCGAATTTGAAGGGTGCTGATGTAACATACAGTGTAAGTATAGACTTCAAGGTCTACATTTTCTCAATAACTCTCGAGATTTTCTTATTTTTTATCAATATATTATCCCTCACCTTAAGTATCTATAAATGTTAACAAAAGGGATTGGTTTTAAGTATTATTTTAAAGCAATTTGAATTCCACTAATGCATTAAAATATACTTGGATGCTATTAAGCATTTATTTTTCTTAATATTCCTATTGTCAGTAAATGGTTGCAAGTATTTTTTTTTAGAACGAGACAGCCAGTAATATATGACCAAAAGAGGTTTCCTTACATTCTAAAACAGTGCTAAGGCCACTGATTTATAAAAAAATCTTGGATGCCATTAAGTTTATATTTTTTTTTATTTTCCTTTTTGTAGTAATTGGCTTCATGTAAATTTGTTCTCCACTTAATGGCCAGTTATGTCATTCTATTGGCACAAGTGTTACATAAAACCTCATGTATTAAATATTATAATACTTACTGGCATATAATAATTTATTGATAAAAGCTAATTGTTTTTTTTTTCAGGATGGTGTGCTCACAGTGGCTCTAGGTGCTAATTATGGAACTTATGTGATAAACAGGCAGACACCTAACAAACAAATCTGGCTTAGTTCACCAGTTTCTGGACCAAAACGTTATGATTTAGTTGTCAAAGACGGTGGATATTGGGTTTACAAACACGACGGAGTATCCTTGCATCGGCTTCTACAAAATGAAATATCAAAAATAGTTGAAAATGTGGATTTTAAAAAGTGTGCTCATAGTTTAATTTAAAGATTATTGGTATATTTTAATTTATATTAGTAAATAGGTGTTATTCTTTTTTGTTTGTTTTATTTTTAATCCAAAATGGAGGTAATTGAGGATGGAAATATTATGGATCGGATCCCTATATTATTGCAGAGGGATTTGGAGTACTATCAGGTATAGTTCTTTTTATATTAATAAGTATTTTACTGATTGACTAATAAGTATTTTACTGATTGACTGATTTTACTGATGATTAGATTGATACATAAGGATCTTGTTGTAAATAGGATCCTTACTATAAAACTAAAAAACAAGTGTAATTAGAATTGTATGTTGTTGTGTATATTGTATAAAACTAAGTTTTGTCTAAATTATGCTTGATTTACCAGAGTTAACTTCAAGACTAGACTAGTTAGTTAGTCCTATGACCAACTTTTTTTTTAATAGGTAGGTTAATCTATGACCTCTATCTTTTATAGAAGAATCAAACGGTATTATCTGAAACAATATGCCGGGGAGTGGTCGGTGGCCGGTTGGACTTCCCCCGAAATGCTTCTTTTGCTTCTGTCAAGATTGTTTTATGGTTGGAAGAAGAATTTTCTATCGCCTTTAAGTATGTACTTGCTATAGTTATAATCCATTTATTTAGGTTTTTTTAAACTGCTTTGAAATGCCATCATAAATGAATTGTATACTTAATAAAACCAGCCCATTTTAATGTCCCACTGCTGGGCACGGGCCTCTCCTCAAATACGAAGGGGATTAGGCCATAGTACACTCCGCTGGCCCAGTGCGGATTGGCGGACTTCACACATCTTTCGAGGGGTTCTCTCAGATATGCAGGTTTCCTCACGATGTTTTCCTTCACCGTTTAGCAGGTGATAATCGTGGTTGAAATTCAGATTTGCATATGAAATCCAGAAATCCCAGAGGTGCGAGCCGGGGGGTTTGAACCTGCGATCCTCGTTACCGAGGCAAGCGTTCTACCAAATTGGCTATCACTGCTTTGTAATTGTATTATTACTCCATGTTTTCTTTCGAAGGTTTTGAAAGTAGTTAAATACTTAGTTTAGTATTTGTTTTTTGTCAGTCGTCATGTTTAAACTTTCACGCTTTCAGGCAAGGCTCCGGCATGTTTGTGGAAACGGACCACGATGATAGAGCAGAGGGCGGTGTTGCTAAAACATCAGACCCTCAAAAGTTCGTTCAACTGGCTATTAAATCCAGTGATTCTCTGTTAGGTATGTTACTCTTATGTGCGATTCACACGTGACCGATCGAATCGGAGTGTAACAGAAAGCGTAATTACGGAAATATATATTTATTTAGCATAATGTAAAGTACAAATTTGTATGCAAGCATCTGGCTAAGCTGTCTTTTCGCTTGTGCGCTTGTTTTCTATGCAATATGAGCAAGGTAGGTTAGTGAAATTAGTGAAATATACATTTATTCAGTATATCTTAAAGTTCAAATTTGTATGCAAGCATCAGGCTCAGATGTGTTTTCTCTTGTGCGCTTGTTCCTTTGTTCCAATATTTCGTGTGATATCGTACTTAAAACTTGCATCTTAACGTAATTAACTCTAAGATCATATGACGGCCTAATTAGCTCAGTTGGTAGTGACCCTGCCTTCTGCGCCGAGGGTCCCGGGTTCGGATCCTGGTACGGACAAACTTTGTGTGATAAGCATGAATGCTAGTATCCGAGTTAATCCGAGTCATAGATGTCAATATCTACATAAGTATTATATACTGGGTTCGCCCCAGTCCATACACGCGAATTTCGTCTTTACGTACACGCGAATACGAACCTACACAAATCGGCTTGGTTTTTTTGTGCCTCTATATGTATGTTAGCGACAATCAGTCATGATTCCATCGTCTAAGTCAGCCTTTCCCAAAGTGGGCGATAACGCCTGCAGCGCCCACAAGGGGGCTTGTGGGCGATGCAGGCCTAAAATGCGGTAAGAGAGCCTGAAAAAACCCTTTCAAGCTCGGTCAACCAGACTACTCGGTACTCAAAGTAAGTAGAATGAAATCCAATAAATTTCAGAGCATCTCCACATGCTAGCCCAAGAGGCGCTGGACCACGCGGACCTGCCGGTGCTGACGGCCACCCTCGGAGCCGCGGCGCTGTTGAAGAACAGCTTGTACTGCTACCTGCAGCACGTCGACGACACCGGCAACGCGGAGAGACATTCATTATTACAGGTACTTTTAACTGGTACATATAACTGAGAACGCTATACAATCCTGAAACGCGCTATGAGAGTTAGCACGTAACATAAATACAAGATCCCGACAATAACCGCCGGGGCGTAGCGGCCGCCCCGCCAGCCACACCACCCGCCTGGATGGAAGATCTTCCCCTTTTCGCTAAAATACTAAAACACTTCAGTGTTTCATTCTGATTCATCGGTGGCGTAGTATAGGTCATTAGCACCCGGTGCGGATTTCAAATTGGCCACCCTCTTATTTTTGCTATTAATTATTTAAAAAAATGGGGCATGGTAACGAAATTTTTTTTAAGAGATTTTTTTTAAATATTTTTTTTTTCATTTCTTAATGCGCCACCTGTGAAATGCCGCCCCCGGCAAAGTGCCGCCCGGTGCGGACCGCAACCTCCCCCCCCCCCCCCCCCCAAAACGCCACTGCCCTGAATTGTAGTTCTGTCTAAATAAGAGCTGATCAAACAAATGGTGTCAAAATAACGTCCAATAACATCCTAAGAAACTTGTGGCCTTAAAAATGAACTGAACGAAGCCCAAATCCTCCATGAAATATGGCCACCCACCTCCACAGGCTTGCTACAAACGCTGTAACACAATGTCGGAAGCGGTTGGCGAGCGAGTCCTCGACCTACACAACCGAGTTTTATCTCTCTACATACTACAAGACTCGGGCGGTCGGCCGATAGATGGCACCGCTAAGACTGTTCACGAGACAGGCACGCCATCTGTCCAGGGGTGGTGGTTATATATGAATGGTAACTTTTAGTTTTAACTCCTGTATTCCTAGTGTTGAGTTTTGGCATTTCACAGCAACTCCCCTCGGGAACGTAGAGCTTTTTTTTTTGTAAAAAGAATGGATTTAAAAAAAAAAGACAAGCCCGCTGAGTTTCTCGCCGGATCTTCTCAGTTGAGGTCGCGTTCCGATCCGGTTGTAGAGTTAGAAAAAAAAAATGTAATGACAATTTGTTCGTGCCCCCGTAGGCCTATACGAAATAAACGATTTGAATTTGACTTTCACTGATATATGTGAAACATTCGATCACTAGTTCAGTATTTGAATCAGAATTCGTACTAGATGTGAATTGTAAATGAGTTGGTTCTTGCATGATCATCATTTGGACTTTTAATGGTATTGTTATTTTATTTTGAACCTTATTGCAGGTAGCAGGAAAGACTTGTGGGACACGGTACCACCAAGGATGGCACAAAGAATATTCGCAGGAATGCTCAACGAAACACTTACTATTTTGACAGTGAGATATTGTCAGGTAATCATTCTCAACTATGCCCTTTTACAAGGTTCAATATTGTTTCTGCTCATCTTGTAGTTATGTGAAAAAGAATGTCTGATTTAACTTTTGAAATATAAAAAAAAAATACTTTTTTTTTGATATTATTATATTTATTGAATTCGTATATTTACGCGAGTACTACATATTGTAATGAAACTAATTAAAATTTTAAAACCAATGGCACCATTGCAAGACCTCAAGACACTGTGAGCACTTTCTGCGTAGATCGGACCGCAAGCAACAACTAAATATGATGGTACCCCAGTTCAAACTTTGACACTAGTACGACAAACACTTCAGTCCTCCCGGAAACGTAAAACACATAATATAAACGCGAAAAATCCTTAAAATTACTTTTATTTCAACATTATTATGTTTGTTTCAGACTAACACAACGGAAACCACGACTCGTATTCTCCTAAACGATATACTGAACATTCTCCTCTGCGTCGCGCAACTGCTGCCATCTATATGCACAAGTGGCGCCGAGCTGGCGGGGCTCGACGTTAGACACCAAACTAGAGACGTCAGGGACTTGCATGCGAAGTGCAACGAACTGTTCAAATGCTTCGTTTACAGAGGGGCTGAGTTGCATTTTATACATCAGGTACAGATATTACAAACTAATTGTTACCCGCCGCTTGGTATTTAACAACAAAGTTTTTCTAAAATAAAAGTAGCCTATGTTACTCCTTGTTACATCAGCTATCTGCCAGTGAAAATCCCGTCAAAATCGGTCCAGCCATTTCAGAGATTAGCCGAAACAAACAGGCCGACAGACAGACGGACAGACAGACAAAAAAAATAAAAAAATGTTTTGGTATGTACCTGCTTGTGTTATTGGTACTCGGTATTTTTAATATGTTTTCTTCACGGTGGGTTCGGTCTTTAAGTAGATTAATTTCTAATAATCTGGAAGATCTAAATCAAGTATTAACATTTCTCATAAACATAAACTAGACCCCCCCCCCCCCCCCCCCCGCTCAGATATAGCCACTAAGCATGTGCTAACTCCATCTCTTTTTCTCTTACAGGCATTCAAAGACAAAGATCACACCGCCTTAACCAAGGACTGTCCGTACCCGTGGTTTACATTCGTCAATCCTAAACTTTTTGACAACTACACCGATACAATAGCCAAGTGTACACAGGATTTGTCTAATAAAACCGCTTTGGGCTTAGAACTCCTTGTGCTGTTGGCGCAACCACAGCCTTCGTGGGCTTTGGTTGTTAAGGTGACAAAATGTTTAGACCCCTTCTGTGCACAATCCCACTAATATTATAAATGTGAAAGTTGGATGGATGGATGTTTGTTACTTAATCACGCCAGAACGGCTGAACGGAACTGGATGAAATTTGGCATAGAGATATGCTACTTTTAATCCCGGTAAAATGTATTTTTTTTAATCGTGGGTAACATCGCGGGCCGCAGCTAGTATATTATATATATAGGATTTGTTTATTCGATTAAAAAGTACTAAGTACACTATTTTAGTCTTTTTGATTAGCAAAAAGACAAGCCCGTTGGATGAAAATGAATACTTGAGAACATGTACCGACATCTATATCTATAAGTATAAAATATAATAGACAAAATATAAAGGCTGTATCGATACTTATTTCCACTACGTTTTTTAAATACTATTCAAAATAGAGATACGACCCTACAGGGTCGTATCAGATTTATTATAATCTATATATCTTATGTTACGTCTAAGGTATTAATGATGCGAGACTGCCTCCTTGCCCGAATGCTATTGATCCGTGCGACTCGTCACATGTGCGTTGACAACTGTCGGTGGCCGGCCGATGGTCTGTGGTACAGTGTTGATGATAGACAGAACAAATGTTCCGGGTTTCTGTGTACTGCTGACGGCATGTGCCGGTTCAAGGGAGATGTTAATGGTATGTGCTGATACCGTGTTCCTCAATTTCTTATTGGATTTGGCCAATCACCTATATTTGCCCTAACTAACCTATATGGAGCCATCTGCCCTCTAAATCTCTATTCGGTGAATCTAAATGTAAATATAATAAGCATAAGAAAAATAAATCAGTAAAAACATGTAGGTACTACCCACAGATACAAACAAATAAGTCCATCAAGTTCATTGATGACATGATTAGCATAGATAATAGTGGCCCTACTTTATTTTAATTTAATAATTTACTCGACTCGTAAAGGTATTTTGTTGATAATCTGTTATACAAGTCGAATCTCCTAGAAGTATCTAGCTAGAGTAATGAAAGAGACAGCTACTTCTTCTACTACAGCTACTGCTTTTTCTCTAGCTGGAGTTGAATTCGCGCGCGCAGCAGGTGCTCTGACTTTTATCTTAGCAACGATTGGGAGTAAGGCTGAAATTAAGTCAACACTGTGCTATGCCCTTGAGATCTCTGGCAGAGATTGGGCTGCATGTTTGGATAAAAGACAGGTATTTTATCAAATGTAATCACATATGTTACAATGACGTAGTCCAGCCCTTTCTATGTCTTTGCTTTTGGTAGCTCTATGGAGAGGGTCACTCTTTCATCCCTCTAATATTTTTGGGGAGCTGGCTGTTTCGCAGGCCATTCCCCTGTCCTTGCTGCCCAGGCTGCTTGCGAGGATTGGTCCATCCATTTTCTATTGACAACCTTGTTTATATTTTTTTTACTTATCATTTATCCTTCAAAAGCATTACTATCACACTAATTGAATCATTCACTTTATCTGCACTGTTCTTTTTTAAAGTAGTAGGTCCTATAAATGGTAGGATGTATGCAAATCTGGTACTGACTTCGTAGATTAAACGATTCTGGGAAAGTTTTAACTGTCTTATATTTGTGATGTTTACAAAGAGCCGAAGCTCGAAGAACTAATGGTCAATGTGGCAGAATAGTTCTAGAATAACGACCATGACGCGGAAGACGTAGTACAGGTCCCTCACAAGATGGAGCGATGATATAACACGTGCTGTAAGAAACCAGGGTGGAAATGAATGGCGTACGACCGTGATTTGTGGTCGAAGTCATTTGGGGAGGCAAATAACCAGCAGTGGACGTCTTTTGGCTGATGGGCGGATACTTGCAAAAAGATAATGATTTATTTAGTACTTATTTTTAAACGTTCTTAGGTATGGTGCGATAGACGTCCGTCGTGGTTGGCTGGTATATTAGCGATCGTTGGTTCCTCACTGCAGTTCATACCGCCTATACTAGTGAACGCGATTCTAGGTGGGGCTTCCATGTATCAGGTAATAATATTTGTATGTCTCCTCGGATTATGACAAGCAATGATTTTTGATGAAAACGTTAAATACCCAAGTATTGTAGCTAAGCTACAATAACATTTATTCTTCATTAGATCCTTGACTCAAATAATTATGTCAATAATTCTCTTAGTTTTTTTTCTTTCTTTTTTCACAGACTATGTCTCTCTGTCTCTCATGCATATCACGGTCCCTAGACTGCATACCTCGCAGCTTTACCAACACTTGTACGATCATTGAAAACACCCTCCCATCCAATATAAACCCCGTCGGCGGTTCAGTCCTCTTACAAATGTTAATTACAATCGCTTATGAGGAGATACAAAAGTGGGCGAAGAAAGAGACCACTATAGAAAAAGCTGGTAAGTTGAAATAAACGCCATCTAGTTAGGGGGACTATAATTATAATAAGAATCTAGAATTATAATAGACTATAATAATGTAAGTATACTATGAATTAATCTCATATATTTTTTCGTGATAAACAGGAATCTCACCGGCTAATGGTCAACCACATAACATGGGCACAAAATCGTATAAACAAAAACCTAAGCAAGTAAGAATTGTCAATACCAGCAGTACAAGTAAGTTTGTTGTATTAAAATACTTTAAAAATATTGTTATATATTTTGTTTGTTTGCTATTCTAGATAACTAAAATTTTAAAGGACTGCCTCTGATAACGCTGCGCATATAGGTAATGACAACCCTATGACCCATCCACATGTAGTGGATGGCGTAGCTAACCATAAGAAACGACCCTGAACCAGTTTCCCAGTCTCCCCAACTGGATACGTGACTTCTTGATAATGACAGTTACAAGCTATTGGATTATATCGTTTACAATTGCCTTTGATGATAGATGCTAAAGAGCAGCCATGGAGTTTCTTACCTGTTCTTCTCCATAGGAACGGCATTCCGAACGAGTGGTAAAGTTGTAGCTTAGCATTTTGTAACTATACTGACGATTCATAAGTACTGTACTTAGTGGTTTACATGATTCAGGGCCCCAAGTCTGCTAACACAATCGGTTCATAATTGAACAGCAACCGCATAGTAACGGTCACTTTTGACAGATATTGTATGGAATGTCTGTTAAAAGTGACAGTTACTATGCGGTTGCTGTTCGATTATGACTCGATTGTGTTAGCAGACTTGGGGCCCAGATCTGATTTTGATTCTGAGGCGTTGGTGATTACAGTAACATCAAACTCTATAAGCTTTGATGGGAGTCATAGCACTCCATCCAGCATCGCGCTTGCCATCGCCGAGGCACTCTGTTCCATAGACGAGGACGATAAACATACGAACGAGATACAAGCGCTCATAGCACGCTCCCAGAGGAAAGTGGTACTGTCGAACCAGTTCGGCTTGGAGGACTTTCCGGAGTTCGCTGAACTGTTTGAAGATGTGAGTTTTCATATGGATTTTCTTATATTTACGCGAAAACTACACATTGAAATAAAAGTTTTTTTTTTTAATTTTATACCTATGACATGTGACAATAATGTTCGTAGGGCGATGTGCCCGGATCAAATGCGGAGCGAGCGAGTGACGCCGCGACTTTGACAAGTCAAATATTAATGACGTCACCGGGTAGGGATAGCCTTCGAGTAAGTAGAAATGGTCGTTGCTCCATGTTGCTTCATGTTCGCTACTAAACTTGACTCGGAGTTGAATGAGAATTGTATCATAATTATCCTTTTGCCCGATTTTAGTATGTACCTACTTAAGGTATTAAAAGTAAACGTGAGCTTAAGTTATTTGAATATTCCGGAAAACCCTTGCATATTCCGAAAAAATGTTCAAGATCCAAATCCCTCCAATACTTTTTCCGCTATGCGCAAACATAGAACAGATTTAAACGGACCAACATACATATTAAAAAATGACGACTCGGTTTCTAAAGACATCATTTTTTTTTCTAAAATAAAGTGCAAACACGACCAAATTACAGTCTTATTAATGTCTACAGATAGATCATTATAGCTTATCAATTTTTATATTGATTAAGATATAAACAAGGCAATTGTTATTGATACCCGTTTTTTTGGCAGGTTATTTATGAACACCTACAACTATATGCAGAATGGATATTCAAAGAGCTTGGAATTCAAGAATCTAAAGACTCCGATATTCCTATAAATAAAGCTCCATTGCTATATATTATGTTTCATATTGGCAGACAACCGTTTGATCAGGTAATTTCTCTGTAGTTTATACAGCCTTTTATAACTAATAGACTAGTCAAGCAACAAGTCGTGCAACATGCATGTAGGTATGTACTCTAAACTTAATTATTATGGAGCACTTCTGGCGGCTCATATTAGAACTACGGGGTCGAATACAAAAATAACATCTCGAAGTGTTGCATTTTGCAAATAGATGGCGTTATTTTAAATAAACTAGTTATAATATCACTAGACGTAATGTATAGAACGCAGTTCCCATATCCACTTCTAGCTCCAATTCTGATAACACAATTGACTCACAATTCTATGGTGATCGCTTCGTGATATCACTTAATAGATTTTCGATAGTTAGCTAGTATTACTTTTTAAAAATGTTCGATACTAATACTCTCAATGAGACAGTACCGATGTCATTGCCATTTTATTAAGAGCCAACTGTTGGAAGACTTAAGGCGCTGGTGTAAATATACCAATATTTTCTAGTTCCTCCGGTCTGAATGGCCGGTGCCATGGAGCAAGCTAGTCGCTACGGCCAAAGCGTGGTCTGGCACAGAGGGCGCGCGTGTTCATATCAACAGACGCACGGACATACGCACCGCCAAATGCCAGGGGAAAGGAAACAAGCAGCTGATGGAATTGAGCGCTTTCTTTAAATCTCCTAATGAAGGACTTTTGTAGGTATAATCGTCAGTGGTGTAGCTAGCCTAGGCCTAGGTTGGGCACTGCCCCCGGGCCTCGAAGTTCAAGGGGCCCCTCTGCGTCCGTAAACGACGTTCGAAAAAGTAATATTTGAGTAGTTTTGCACCTTAAAAGTATTTAGTTTAGTTTATGGCCACGCACTAAATTTAGATGGCACCAAATTAGATGCCGACGAAATAAGGGGATTATAGTTTGACGTTTCTAATTTTAGACGCAATTTGACGTAAAGTGTGTACAACAGAATAGAAAAATGACCACCTAAGCTAAGTTGAGTAACTAAACCAATTTTTGGAGCTGTCAAACTAAAATTAGTCTAACTTTGCTGTTAACAAAATATCGAACGCCGTTTGACAGAAGTAACCTATAATTTGGTCTAGTTTAGACTAGTTGGTGCCAAGCGAATTAGCACCAATATCATGACTGCCCCGGGGCCCTTCGATACTACTCTGCAGTTTAGTATGCTTTAGACGTAAAGGCGTTGGTGGGCCATTCGGTGCATTTCGGCGCGTCAAAAATATAAGAGTTACGCAATAGACGGAGAGGTGAATATAATTTAGGCACGCAGTGCTGTGCGAGCTGAATTGCTCTTTATTGCACCGTAGCTAGAGTCGCTATTTATTTAAATGTCTTCGCAGTGATGTTTCTTTGCTGTTAAGTATTCTATGATAAAATGGAATGATATTTTTTTTCTTAAATAGGTATTGGTGTGTATTGTGTGTGAAACTATCTGTACAAATTTTTTTTTTGAGTTTTATTGTTGAACGTCTTGAAGGGATCGCTGCCGTGATTTAAATATACGTATATTTATTCTTGGAAAAAAAAATATTTCCCTAGCTTTGAAAAATGTTTGCTATATATATGTAAGTACAATAGTATTTAAATAAATGTTAAGTCAACTTTCTACTAAAATTACTTTATAATTCTTTACAAGAGGCCTGTTTTATTTAACACGTAATTACAATACTCGCAAAATAAGGTTGCATCTATGAAGCCAGCCTTGTTTCCTCCTACATCACACTTCAAACCCCTCGTGAGGTCCACAATCATGTTCCTCTCGTACGAAGTTCACATAAGCAAACTTATTTTTCTGGCACTGTGCACCATTATCACGCCTGTAATCCCCGAGGGGTTGGGCAGAGGGGAGAAGGGTAAAGGGTAGGGGGGTGGAGGTAAAGAGACGGGCCTTGACCTAGTTTGTTATTTCACGTCGTCAGACTAATATGATAAATGTGAAAGTTTGGATGGATGGATGTTTGTTACTCAATCACGCCAGAACGGCTAAACGGAGCTGGATGAAATTTGGCACAGAGATAAACGCGGGTAACACCGCGGGGCGCAGCTAGTAAAACATAATCATCAAAAGACAGTAAGTATAAAAGAGTTAAATTGCGTAGGCATTGTAATTTGGATATCTGTATATGTTTTATATCCAAATTTACATTCCATTACCGAAAATCATTTCCCAGAATCCATTCAATCTGCCACAAGCATCAATGAATCGTAAAAAACTTTTCTCGAACTTGACACACGTCCCTAAAAAACTTGTACATACGGAATATTTTCCAATAAATATTCTTACAAGACATGAACTGCAGACTATTTTGCCTTCGACCCAAGGCCTTGGCGTTATAACAGACTGGATACATATTGTGTCGCTCTATCATTGCTTTGATACCTTTGAAGTCATTCTCGCTTGGCGATACTTAGCTCTAGAGGCACAGCTTGTTTCGGCCCTGTACATATATCATTCAAACGAAAAATGTCTTAGTGAGTGAAGAGTAAAGTAAAATATGTGTCTGAGTCGAATTATATGTCTGTTTTCTGGGAGAGGGAGATATGTCTCCTTCACATGATTGGGTCGTTTTTTTTATTACATTTTAGGCAAGTATTTGGTCTCGATCTCACCTGACGGTAAGTGACGATGAGATCTACGATGGAACATACTTGCCTAGAAGGTACTCTGTTCACTCTCAACTTTAAAACACCCAGATTATAGTCAACGGGGAACAAAGACACCGGTAGCGTGTTCGTGTTGTTTTTGTCGACTGTATTATGATTTTTATTCAAATTGGCAGGGTGAAATCGATGCATAATCGATAACTTCAATCGAGTATCCGGTCTGCTCAAACTTATGGGAGTTAAGTTTACTCCGGTGCGGGCGTCATAAGTTTTATAACGGAATTTATCGGGACTTGAAACTTTATAGACATTGACGTTTCTCCAGAGTTTAAACAGTATAGATAGTTACAAGTTAGGGGGCGAGTCGGGCGGCATCGGTATAAGTAATTTTATTACGATGGATATCTGATATATTAAACTGACTTGTTACACTTGACATATTATCTAGAAGTTATAAAGTGATGTAGAAGGTAAAAGTTTGTTTTGAGATTTCAGTTTGCATTTGTTTCGTTTGTGTCTTGCTGTCTTGAAGTTACGGGTTTCGTCTGTCTTACGCCAATTTAGATGCCAATACGGTGAATTTGCGAATAGAGTACGGAATACATTTTCGTATGAAAATAAATGGGAGACCATCTTGCTTGTGAAAGCAAGTTTTAAATCACCGTATTTTTTTAAAAGTGCGATGATTCAAGTCATTAATTTATAGTAATGACTTGAACATATATTTTAAATAGGTACCCATAAGTAATATATTACGAATTACCTACTTAACTGTGTAGCTATCAAAACATCCAACAATTAGGTACCTCCTATCATTACTAATCTACCCTCATCCATCCGAACCGCATTTCAACTATTCCTTAACTTAATCATAAACACCGATTCGAAGTGGTTTGTGCGGGTGCACGGTACATCGGGAGCCGATGCAAACAAACTTGACTATGGGATCGAACCCCAAATCTTTGGCGCGCAAACATTGTCGGCTCGTCGCTACACGCTTTGCTTTTCGGTGTATCCGACATGTTAGATGTAAATTGAGAACGACTGGCGGGCCAACTATGGAATTGAACTCATTGGATTATCACTTCTTCGTTGTTTATCGATCTCACACCCGGACTTACATGAAAGTTACGTCCGAAAAGGGACCTTATTCTGGCCAGGCGAGCTATTACATTCTAATGCCTGGCGTGGCCGGCTCCTGTGCTCTGTGGACGGCAGATTTGTTACGCTGTCATTTTATCAATGCTTCATTTCTGTGTTATTTGTATTCGTCTTATATAGGTAGTGAATATATGTCTTCTAACCAGTTATAGATCTCGCCATAACATCTATAAAGTATTGTAATAGAAATCTTGGATTTGAATAGCGATCGCAGTCATTTGTTTGTTCAGAGCTTGGCCTCGAAATAAATATATCCTGTCCCTACGTTTTCCTTATATCTGCTAGGTGTTAAGACTAGCTACTATCACACTTTCATTACAGTCATGTATCTAGGCGATACTACAATGGCCTCCCTTGCGACTGTAAGCCCATACTCGGGCGTTGAGCTAGTACCCCATTAAGTACTAGCTCAACGCCCCAGTATGGGCTTCTGGTGAAGCTGTATAGTTCTAAGTATCATCTCCGTAGGCTCTTTTAGTAATATGTCGAATTTAGTATGGAATATTATGGAAACACAAAATATTTGGATATGTTGAAATAAAACTAATTTTACGGATCTATCTAGTTTTATTTTATGTTTTTACGTTCCCGACGTTTCAGCTGCTTTACAGCAACCATGGTCACGGGAGGATTGAGGAGTTAAATGTCATAATTTGAACTGGGGAACCTTCATATTTAGTTGTTGCTTGCGGTCCGATCTACGCATAAAGTGCTCACAGTGTCTTGAGGTCTTGCAATGGTATGCTTGGTCTTGGATTTCATAATATTAATTACTGGATCCCAAGTCAGTGGTAGCACCCAGCCCCTTCCCTATTGAAATTAGGATGTTTATTTAATTTAAATAGCCTCACGTCTCCATTATTATCCTTGGTCGGAATCGGTGTTGTTTTGCGAGGAATGTGTAGTATTCACGTAAATATAAGGAATCATGTGGTTTATTTAAGTGAGTTTCTAGCGAGTGCGACTCTTAGTAGTGGTACAACGATCACCAAAGTTGTCCCGGGATTGTTTATTCAAAGCGCGCCACGAACGTGATACGATTGTTACGCGTTCCGGGACGATTCCAATCAAAATTTGATTTATTCCTTTTGTTCCAATACGGATTTTCGGCGGCGTCCGACTAATTCCGACGCTAATTTCAATGTGGGATCACGAATTCGGAATGTTATTGAAGAAAATAATTACCAGCTTTATGGATTTTGTCAATACCTACCTACCAACGTTTTATAGTTATGGGTGATGTACGTACATAAGAACATATAGGTATAGTACCCGACCGTAAATGCCAGAGGTATGAGTGACAGACAGGAGGCTATACTAAGTATATTTACTTACGGATAGTTACTAATTACAGATATTTTACTTTATTATCGGATTGTAGAATCGAACAGATTGATCTAAGAGTCAGGACCGGTTGGCTTCCGCTCTTCCAATACTGATTGGACCGATCGAATTCCATTACGATAAACATTTCACAGCACGACAGCTGCACCTATTATTAAAGCCCTAAGCTGGGCATCCGAAACACATAAACAATGACTTCCAATTTCCTTAGACCTCACAATCTTCGCGCTAAACTATTGACGAAGTTGTGGAGTGAGCATAAATTGTGTCTCTCGCCAATAGTTGGGGAACTAATGTCCGCTTTTGTGAGCTGCCTCGCCGTGGCTGCGGGGCGCAGTTGGCTTCGTGTTTACTAAGTAAATTGAGAACCGCTTGGTTCTTGCTGTTAAGTTCTCGAGTCTAATGGGCGCTCGTAATATACGATGCATTGTAATAAAGATATAGGAACTTATCTTGCAGAAGAGTTATGTGGCCAGGTTCCGTGGCGAACAACGTAAAAGAAATTATATAAGTCGCTGATCGTCCCATACGATCCACATCTCATGTCTCTACAAGAGATGTTACCATTCTAGGATCGGCGTAAACGGGCTTTGTTAAGCAATAGGATTACGTGAAGCTGGTGTTGCATAATCCATGCATTAACACAATGTAAGTCACGAGCGCTCCATTGCCTTTGTTAGCTGCTTATCCCATTAGATGATATTACCATTCCTTCTTACTCTGATAGCAGGGTGTTGAGAGAGGGTTCACGTAGACCCAGCCACTTCTAAACTTGCTTATAAATATAGCTTCATATTTACACACAGTTTAGTAAAAAAAAATCCAAGTCGTTCCATCTAGACCAGGGATTCCCAAAGTGAAAACTGATCTTGGGATCGACGAGGTCTAAAAATCGACCCCTATTAATTAAGAATACCTAGTTCTTATTGAAACTTTCAAGATACTGTGTAATTTGTGTTACGTGTACCAACTTGTTATAAGAATGACTAATATTCTAAGTATCATCATTTTAAGTAACTCAACAAGTCTATAAGTGTGCACAAGTTCGTACAAGATGAAATTATTATTTTGA
This sequence comes from Pheosia tremula, assembly GCA_905333125.1. Classification (NCBI taxonomy): domain Eukaryota; kingdom Metazoa; phylum Arthropoda; class Insecta; order Lepidoptera; family Notodontidae; genus Pheosia; species Pheosia tremula. The sequence continues at coordinate 2,150,019 of HG995405.1, read as the reverse complement.
ATCAATAGGAAAAACAATAGAGATAGGATTTTTAAAGTAATTTGTCTATGGGGGTCTGAGGTATAATTTCATTTTGGAAACGGGGTCTTTTACCCAAAATAGTTTGGGAATCCCTGATCTAGACTATTGAAACAAACGTCGCTTAGTCATTAACTTCCCGAACTAAAACTAGTAATATTACATCGATTTCAATCCGGATCGACTAATGAAACCGCTTTCAGATCAAGTCCGTCGCGCTTCTCGACCTGAATTAATAGAAAGGAACATTGTCTTCGAGGCATTGTTCAACCCTTCAATATCCAACCTTACAATGCGTACTCTGATAGGATTTCAGTGCTAATATTTACATTGGAGGTTTTTAGCTTTTTACTTTTAATAAGGTTTCTTGGAGATAGGTAGATAAGTCTTTATTGTACACTAGTAGGTATGGAGCATTATATAAAACATTATATTATAGGCGAAACAAAGAATCGAATAAGTCTAACCTATTGTAAGTTATCTTTAAAAGCGCGATTTGTAATATGAAGATTAAGAAATTTAAGGCAAATGCTTCTTAATAAAATTATATTCCTATTACTTACCAAGTAATTTGATTTGAACATTAGATCGCTGCCTTTGCATGTGAGTCAAGATTTAAATTTTGTATTAAATAGAGAAATGAAATCCATGCGTACTACATGGATTTCATTTCACTATTTAATCAAGTTCAATTATAAGGTATGTTACATATAACTTACTTGTTTTTAAGACCCTACAGCTAAACGAAAGGGTTTAATTAAAATAAATAGATCCACGACCGCTACTAAATGGTTTTGTAATCAAAATCTGAATGCTAAATGAGGAAAATCAGCATTGTTAATGTTCAGATTTAAGTTCGGTAACATTCAGTGCTAACCTAGTCAGGGCTGAGCCCTCAGAAGTGCAACAAAGTGCTTCCTAACTAAGCTTAGAGTTGTTATAAAGTGCTTTAGCTCCTCTAGACCTGCCAGTCGTTGTCATTAGTAGGGATAGGAGGACTCACTCGTACTGGCGAATTAATGTTGCTAATCTCGCAGATTCTTTAATATAACTAAGGTTTTAAATTCATAGCAATCAAGGTTTATTTTCGTTTGTAAGGTTAAAAAATTGTATAATGGTTCTAAGTAAGTAAGAAAATAATCCATTGTTGCTTCAAGCAGTTTCATCTACTTTGCTATTTTTATAAAGCAGTTTAAGTATCAAATCAGTTAAATATATTTACCTTTCGCATAACATTATAAGAACCGGGAAAACATTATTAAATGTAGATTGTAGATTAGACATCCTTAAACAACAAAAGGTTACCAATCACTGAAATATGTCAATACAAGCAACGTCAGAATACAAAAGCTAATATGAAATTACCCTTACAAGATTCAGGTACAAATATCAATATAGCGACAGAGTTACATAAAGTCATTGCAATCTGCAAGCGGACGATCCATATTGCACTCAAACAACAATGGCCGAACAAGTTTCACAATTTGCGGTGGAGTTGTAAGAAATCGATGGACACCACCCAACTATTGGTAGGAGACAGAATTTATTGGCGGCCGAAGTTGGACAATGGGTTAGTTATTCCGTGTCGATCTTGATTTCAGTGTTTCGAGCGGTCTAAAGGTTTTCAATTGCGGATTGCTTTACTCTGATGGCAATAATCTTGCTCATGTTTCAACATTATTTATACATTTTCGTCGCTACATTAGTAATAGATGAAGAACAAAAATGCCTTTATCGATATCGATACCTACTTACTTAATTTAAATTCTACGCTTACATAAAACCATTCGCATCTAAAATTTTCATATTTAAGTAATTCATATTTTGTTGTAACGGATTTAAATGTTATTTAAAATAACTACCACATGTTTCCCGTTCCAGCCACCACCAAAAATATTATCGTCTCACACTCGGGTGCTTTTAAATCCAATACATTACACAATATTTTTTTTAATTCAGCTGAACGAAACCTGGTACGAAACCTTTATATTATGATTTCTATTGGAAACACATTGCAATTCTTAAAACAGTATCGGTAATTCAGACACTTTTTGAACACTTCTATGGGTTTAAGAATCATGATCAGCCCAAGGGATTGACTTCGTTTTGTTCTCAATTCCTATTACCAATGTAACGCGATCTTTATTCCGCTTCTAAATAATGATTGCTCATCCGCAAACAAGTCTACGATTGCTGAGCATATTGAGACCACTGAATTACAGTTGCAAATGCATCTGTCGTCCTTGTTTCTAAACTGGTTCTTATTTTTGCCAAATCGTATGTAGGTAAAGAATCCTTGGCACCGCGACTAGATGTCAACTAAGTTGCAAAAATATACGTACGTATCCCGTATGCGGTGTAAGAAGTTTTGATTTATGGTAACATATAAAGCAAGTACAGTCTAACTTGTTTATGATTAACGATAATACCCGTGTTCCTTTCAGAATATCGTTCTTTAACTTGTTAAGTTGAGAGCAAGTATAAATAAATTTTGCATTTCGTAAGAATACACAGTGCCAAGTCTGTTAACATAATTGATTCGCAATGGAAGGACAGTGGAATTCTAATGACACCTTTGCTGTTTTAGTAGATACCTACTAAAACTGTGTAAAGTGACCTATTATATGATCACCATTCAATAATGAGTAGATTCATAGAATTGGCACCCAGCACCCAACATTTCTAATGTTCAACATAAATTTGCCTTTGATAATTTCTCCAAAATCTCATATAATTATTTATGTATTCAGCACAGATAAGTGACAAAAAAAATATTTTAGCTTCAAATATACAAATGTTTGTAATCTCTGGTTTCGAAGTCCCTTGAAGTGTTTTAGACCATAGTATCTACACCATCCTGGCTCTGTGTTGACGGAATTCTCGCGTCTTTGATGGAGATATCTCAGACATTCAGGTTTCTTTGCGATGTTTTCCTCCAGTGGTATACTTACTAATAGTGACAATGATGATTGAAGAGGAGATTGGTACATGAATTGTAATTTAGAACAAGGGCGTTTGGAAAAAGATAGTTTGTTTGTTAGGACAAGAAACCATATAAATATTGAGTTAAAATATAAATTTGCCAAGCATTTATGTATACTGCCTAGAAATAAGACTACGTTATACGCCACCCGCTCTTGTTATACTTATTCTAAAATAAGTAAGCAGGTTCACGCCAATTTGGGTAGGTAAGTGGCTTAAATTTTTTACAATCTGCATTCTAAGGCGCATAGGGGGATGCAATTGGTGCTATTGCCCCCCCTCTCCCTGACTCATGGCTGAAGTACTTTATATCTTTACTAAAATTTTAACATCACAAATAGCCCCTCCAAATGGGATCCCCCCCTTAACAAAATCCTGGATCCGCCCCTGGCTGCATCACGGACCTAGAAGGCATAAAAAGAGCATACTACCACATAAGTTTAATTCCTAGACAAACCAACGATGTTGCAGAAACTAATAACGGCTCTGTAACATAGGCTCTATATAAATTTGCTTCATATGAAGGTTATTTTCTTATATTGAACAAAATATACGAGATCCATATGAAGGTTTCACCTGTCTCATTTGTGTCACCCAAATTTAATATTGCAAGAAATATAGTTGCAATATTTGAGTCAATACACGCAATCAGTGTCTGTTGCTGGCGGCGCGCCAGCCTCCATGGAGCGGCGTCTATGAAGTTGGGAATTCATTGGCAAGGGTACAAATCACTGAACCTCGTTCGGAGATGTCTGATTGGTGAACGAAAGTGAGGTAATATCAGAGGTGATTTGGACTTTTTACGGAATCAAGTGGATAATATGTATTCGTCAACTTCCCGCCGTACCAAGTTTCTGAACGTTTCCTTAGGTTTTTTTTCTTTTATAGAAAGAAAAAAGTTAGTTACATCCGGTACACCATTACGGTACACCAAATTGTGAACAATACTAAAGGCCGGCATTCCGAACCAGCGAGCTAAAAATATTGTTGTTACTCCTTGTTATTATATAATATTACATTATCTCCAAGATGAAGTGTATTCCTCAGTAGGAATAATGGAGATAATGTATGTTTCATTATAAATAAATGAGTATTGATTATACGTTATACAAAAACATTCCAGGAGAAATATCTGGAAAGCTTGCCAAGGTCTTAGTATATCGGACGCGATTCTGAGACGTCTGATCCCTTTGTTACTATTGGCATTTGGCAGCAAGCAAAATACGACATTTTAAAAATAAGTTTAAGCTTGGGGGTATCTTTATTTTGTTGTTATAATATTATATAGCTCTTGGTCGAAACAACCAATAATAAAGCAGAATAATGTAATTTGTACGTTGGATGAATGGCTTACAGTACACATTTCTCGCACTAAGTGGGGTATCATAAAAGGTGCTATACTGCTATGGTGCTTATAAGTGACTTATAAAATTTAATCTCAACTCGCATCTGATGAGGAAGAAGGAAAACTAGTAACATACCCGGAATAGTTCTAATAGTCTGCGCTGCGTAGGTTGTATTTGCCCCAAATACAATTATTGTGCGTAGCTGTCAATTAGGAGTTCTTCAAGATCCTTTTAATAGAAATAAATTATGTCAATAAATTCCGAAAATGGAAAAAAAGCATACAATTTGAGATCAATCGAGCTTGAGTTCAATGTGTACTCTCTCCGTTTGCGAATCACAATGACTCGTTGGCAAATGAGCAATCATTGTAAACGGCCTCTTATTGGACAATATGTACTCCCACTCGAGGCGAAATCATGTAGAAAATACGCAGAAAAAAATAAAAAAATAAAATCGATTGATTACGGAAGCTGTTAAATTAAATTAAGGGTGGTGTTTTTGTGCTCTTGAAAAATACTGAGTTTTTTCTACTGAGCTATAAAACTGATTTTCACATTATTTTTCTGAACACGCAGACTGAACGCATTGTCTGATCACTATAGCTCCAAAATAATACAGAAAAAAATACTAACTACATGTTCACTTTGGATTAACAGAAATATAAATTTCGTTGATGGACTATTTTAAATGATTAACTTATTCCATTGACGTAATTCTGAGGAAATCTCAACTAGCTTCGTCTCAGAATACAAGAGAGTGTGACCAGTACCTGCCTACGTAGATCTGATTCACAAGACCAACTTTAGGTACATAGGCAGGTAGCAGCTGCTAAGATGTATCACCCTATATCACCATCAGGTGGATCTCTTATAAGATATGTTTAGGCGTATCGTGAGATACACTCGTTACGGACATGCATGAGACCACAGCTGAATATAACATAAGTGGAAAAAGCCTGCGCTCCGCTCCGTCATGTGAATTCAAGACGACGCAGCGCCCGCCCCGCATGGGAGTGGTTTTGAAACAAATTTAGTAACATCATCATTGTCAGTCAAGATGTACGAGGAACCATATAGTCTATATCATTATCAAGGTATATATGAAGGCTGGAACAGAGCTTTTTGAACGCATGAAAAAAATATATACATCTAATATAAATAAAATAAAGTCGTGTTGGTTACACCATTTATAACTAAAGAGCGGATGGTCCGATTTTTATGATCATTGATTTTTTGTGAATTTGTCTCCGCCCCGAATAGCAGAAGAACTATTCAACAAAAATAGGAAAAAAATCACAAAAAAAAAATAAGGATCTGAGGCGGTACAAAGTTCCCTGGGACAGCTAGTCTATACATATAAATAAAATTGGAGTGTCTGTTTGTAATATTAAAATAACCGCTTTTTACTAAGTGCATTTGGATGTATACACGTTACCTATACCGAATTTTGACGGGAATTTCACTGGCAGATAGCTGATGTAACAAGGAGTAACTTAGGCTACTTTTATTTTAGAAAAAAAAATTGGATCTCTCGAAAAAAAATTAAAACCAATGTTGCAGCGCTGCGCCTGCTTAAAGTTTGATAGCAACAATCTGCAATGCGTCCCGCGGGATCAGAACGCGAGCAGGCTGTTGCCAACGGTTGAGACGTTGTTAAATACCACGCGGACGAAGTCGCGGGCAACAGCTAGTTCTGAATAAAATCTATGGAAAGATTACCAAAGCCAATAGGATTACTCAACCGGATATCTTCTGTAAAGCTTCTAGAGTGTGTCGTACTTCAGGTTCAGTCTTCTCTTATCAGTACAAAAAATCTAAAAAAACGTGAACTCATATCTGTATGTAAAGAATATAACTCATCGTCTTAATTCACGCTGGAGTTTAACAAAGTGATTTAAAGAGTCGTTCTCCCAACCTTGTTTATTATATGCCCATTATAAGCTGACCAGGATAAAACTATTAAATATACCCACTATTTATTGTTCAACAATCACGATACTTGGCACCCAATGTTATAACAATTGATTATGATGGGATGAAATTTACAAATTCCAACATAAAGTGCTCCAAGCAAACAAAAGGCGAGATTAGACAGCGCGATGTTATACACGATTGCAATGTTCCACGAGGCACACAATGTCCCGCCGAGAGCCGCCAACGAAAACATTCCTTAATTAAATAACACCCGACAGGTGGATACTGGCACAACGAAATCTAATATACCAGATAGGAATTCCTTTGTTTTGTATCCACGAAAAAAGCTCCCAAGGCCGCGATCAAATTGTTCAACGAATCAAAAGCTTAAAGAATTTTTTCCTCGTTAATTTCCTTTAAAGTGTTTCACAATTAATTTTGTTTTGGACTTTCTTTGCATTTATTCTTGTTTGTTTACTCGAGCATAATTATGTTTTTTTGGGGCTTGAGCCATCGGAAATTCAGTGTTATTGTATGGTGGTAAAAGTTCAATTTTGATGATTTGGGCTCGATAATTAATACATTTATAGATACGATCGTAATAGTATAGATATATCAACTTCAGCTTCATGAACGTCATTTCACTGGCACTAATTAATGAACCGGGAAGTGGCAGTTGTACACTATGAAGATTTATAATATAGACTTGAAAGAAAGTCTTGATCCTTGAGGTATTTTTTGTTATCCTGTGCAGGGCTGGCCCTACCATAGGGCGGACGGAGCGGCCTCTCCAGGCGCCTAGTCCTAGGGGGCACTTCAGTGAGTTCAATTAGACGGAGACTTTAAGATGTTTGTCGAGATATTTCAATCTTTTTACAGTCTCTTATTCTATAGTATGTGGGCGCCATAATCGGATCTCGCTCCATACTACATATAGCATCGGGCCGACGCTGATCCTGTGATCTAGATTTACCATATAGTGTATCATGACTTGATGCTTAGGGAGGAGACTTCGTTCCACACTAGCGCATGCTAGACTAATACAGTTTATACTAAGATCAATAATAGTGACAGCAGCAATAGACTGACATGTTCTTTCTGAAGTATTTGTGTATCCTCGCGTATTTCACATACTTAATGAAAAATGTAGTGATAAGTTGAATTTTATTCACGTTAAAATACTTTGTTCGAATTACTTTATCTCGTAATGTAACTAATACACATTAAATCTGATTGTTACTTAATTAAAACAAATGTTTCCATATAAGTACAAAGATTTCAGATGTTCGGAACGTAATGTTGTAGTACATTATTGACTATCAACAGCATATTAAAAGCTTTTAAACTGCCCGATTAGCGCAGTTGGTAGTGACCTTACTTTCCGTTCTTAGGGTCCCGGGTGCGAATCGTGGTAGGGACAAACTTTGTGTGATGAGCACGAATGGTTGTACCCAAGTCATGGATGTTTAATATTTATATAATTAATATAAACTGGGTTTGCCCCAGTCTATTGTACGAAACTCATAGTACAAGCGTTGCTTCGTGTGGGACCGTATAGCTGGTGTGTTCATCTGGCGATATTATTCTACATAACCGGAAAAGCAGGCTTCGTCGTTATGAACATCAGCGGTCTTGTGGTAAGGGACAAAAAAACTTTGAGTGGTTTTTATACCCTATTTGCAACGCTCAATTAGACATAAAGAAAATGCTTATAAATTTAATGTCAAGGGGCAGCAAATCAAATACAGTAAAAGCAACAGCCTTTGGTAAACGTCGGTTTATTCGGCCGATAAATTAGACAATTTGCGGCCGCCACCGGCTGGCCTGGGCCCCGCTGACCGGCCCTCTAATTAATTACGCACACTGGGTCGCTTGGTCCAAGCGTTACGTATTACTTAATCAACTATCAACATGTTAACTGTTTGTATTGATTGGAGACTTTTGCTTGTTCACTTCGGTGAGTGTGTTTATAGGTCGGATTTGGAACGGCGCGCGTGTGTGAAATGGATGTAGGTAGGTATGTTTCAGGTGGGTAAATACGTATGTCAAATCTATTGCAAGCTCCATCTAGTGTACTCTCTATATTTCACAATGTATTCTGGTAACACTAGATGGCTCTTCCAATAACGAATAGCAATCCTTATGCTAATCGACTGCATTAACGTCTATGAATAGGCAGTATTTACCATTGAGAATTAGGAATGCTTCTGATAAAACATACTAATACTATAGAGATACTGGTACGCAAAACCACATCACGGTAGTTTTACTACAAAAATCACCATCCCAAAACCTACTACGCAGGAGGCGGCCGGCGGGTACGCAGTTATTCGTCTATCTTGAAGGAGGTAAGTACAGAGTGATGAATAGTGGTGGTCTGTGAATACCTGTGAATATACGTGAAGTTATAGGTAGTACTCACCTACCTAGGCTAAAGTTCTGTTGAAAGAAAAAAAATCTTTGAGTTTTTATTGCTATCCGCCTTATCTATGAACGTTAAAGTCAAATCCGTGTGCTCACTAACTCCTCATAAACAAAGTGAACTATATAAAATTATAAACAAAAGTTGCTTTTAAAGGCATTATTCATCCTCATAACTTGTAATGGATTCTTGGGATCGTACAAAAAACAAGATTAACTTCAAATCCCATTGAACTCTAGTCGAGTTTCCAATTTACCGTTCGGGGGAAGTGGGTCCCGAACTTGGCGCACCACATCTTTGGCAGTTTATCGATAAATTACGCAAACTTTCACTTAATCCAATCAGGATTTGTTTTTTTGACATTGAGAGTACAAAAAAGGACATCGTGCGAGCACCAAGCTTTTACGTGCAATCAATAAGAATATTAACTCTATTTTCTCATGATCTCTCCATCATCATCTTCCTCACTATAAGGTACCTTCCTATTATCTGAGGTCGGCAATAGTTCTCATGATAAAGTAGGTAGGTACTTCTAAGTTTACTCTAGGAAGAATATATGTATTGACAAAACATAGATAGCTCTAACGAATAGCGCAATTACCATCTGATATTACATACGTTCTACTTCTCCAACTCTTATTCACCAATGTTCAGTTTATGTCTCCTCCATAATCCAACCATTCACCATTCTTTATGATCTTGAGCCATTTGCACCCAAATCTCCCCTGAAAACATGACTAGGTCGTTTATCACTGGATGGGTTAATGGTGATCGAAAACATTGTGAGGAAGCTTGCATCCAAGAAAACTCACCGTGAGAAGCGTGCGTCAAGAGTGTGTCAAACGGCTGGCACTGATCTTAATGTCGCGTTGACTGGCAACAAATGCGGTCCGTAAGAATTAGTGTGCTGCTTCAATATGGATAGCGCGAAGCATGTGTGAGTGCAAAATCGGTGCACTTGTGTGAGCCTCAAGTTTCCCTTTTCCAAAATAATTAATTCAACACGTCATTTGTTACTAGAGTTGCAATCCAAGATAAAACTAACAATGTGCGTTATTCTAAACCACGAATCCACATTGGAAACAGCGAATGTGCTGGTAATAAATGATCATTCCCTTTGTGTTGCGTAATGGCCGCGTGAGCCAAGGACTAATGGAGCCGAAGAGTCGTGTGATTAACAGCTAATATATAACTAGGTCTGCCCGCGACTTCGTACATGTGAATTTAGCTTTTCAGCTATGACAGAACACCTCGATTTCTTCCAGGACATTTTTTTTGGACGTTGACTGTGCTAATGCTGTCGTCACGTCAAATTTCGATTAAATAGCCTTTATGGATTATAAGATAAAGTTTCTTGTTTATCCTGAAGAAATTTTTACCATGATGGACGAACGAACAGATTCTATGCATCTGTATCAAAAAAAAAAAAAACCTCATTCATGGTCAGACACGACATATGTCTTATTATATGTAAATATTTAATGGAAGAATAGAATATTAACACTGTAAGGTCAATACTATATAACCTTCTTATTATATTTTCTCATCAACCATTCCAATTTGATTCGTATACTAAATAGCTTAGGTCAGTGGATCATAAAATTCGCCAAGCCACCAGCCAAACAGTAGTTTTGTGCTGGTTCATCTCGTTTACATCCTCATTTCTCACGCCATTTGGCCGAAAACCATCTAAAAAAAATAAAATATCCCACAACTTCATTTCACGAACCCATGCATACAAACCGTGATTTCTTCCAACCGACTACCTCTGCACTAACAAAGGAAACTATAAAAAGAATCTATAACCCCATACTGGCGAAGGGTCTATTCAACCCCATTTCATAAGCCGTACAGTTTTAATGTGGGTTAAACCAGACGATATGGGAGCATCTACCATCTCTCGGAGAAAATTGAATTGGCTGCCCACTCCCGAAGGATTCAGGAATCGCTCTCTGTACGACTCACGTGACTTTCATGTGACACACGAGCTTAATGTTCAGAGAATAAGTATTTAACTTACAACATTAAAATATTTTATTTTATTTAGGGCCTATGCACCATATCCTATTAAACCCTATAAAGAACTTTTCTGACAAAATATATTAGAAGATGCAACAGTTGGGTTCTCATAACCGAAAAGTTAATCCTAACCTGATCTTGCACTAGTTATGTGAGTGCCATCTTTAGCTTAGTTAGAAGGTGAAAAGAATACTAGTAAAGAGTTTATCGCACATTTCTATAACGGCTTGTTATTGCGTCATTGAACTTAACAGTACATCGTTTGTATGGCCATCTCTCAAATAAGTTTTTGATATAGTTTATCAGCGCATTATGAAGCAGGATCTAATTTTTATGTCTGCTCGCTATTCCTCAGATCAGTAAATCCGCCGAACGATGAACATCCCATTGTATGACATGCTCACATCTATTACCTGCCAATGATCAGCTGAAGCACAATAGGTCTTTGACGCTCAATGGCTTAGATTTCAGTTACCCCCACCCACAGTTTCCATTACAGTCTCATCGGGCACAATGGCAACGAGTGGCTATTTAAAAAATGGCGTAGTACGACTTGCTAGACGGAAATTGGCAAAGGGGCTATGGCGACTAATCAAAGGACCTTTGGATGTCTGGCTCCTATTAAAGGGAATTGAGGACACTTTGGGTCTTATTTATGCGTGTTTAGGAGGCTTATTGACTAATCAAAATATCAATTATTATGCTCTATTTTTATTAAGAAGGGTATGAATATAGGAGGCACAGGGCCCCCAAAAGACCTTTCGGGGGACATTGCAATATGTGATAAAAAAATACAATAAGTGGCCAAAACACCTTTAACTATCTGGTCAAAGGTCACTTATTGTAAGCGAATATGCGCGGTTATTAATGTACTTACCTACCTACTAGTTGCGTGAACAAAGCGAGTGTCCTCATTCAAAAGTGGTACATTTTAAACCTCGTATATTTCACGCCTAACACATCGATATTAAAACAGATACCTTAGTATTGATTTTAATGTGTCAATATGCATTATTTTCTAAATTATTGAAACCAAGAAGTCTTAATGAAAGTTTAATTTAGTTGTTTAACAAGTATCGTTCAGTCAGACACTTCAGTTGGATTAAAGTGATAGTTATTATTTGTTTATGAAATCGATCGTTGATATGTGGGTTAGATGGACTGAATACATATGAACTATCGGTTTCTAGTTGCCATCAAACCAATAATAATTATCGAAATATCAGGTTCAATATTGAATATTGTAATATATGTCATTTGTTGGGGCCCCGTAGGTACCTACTCCACCTATTCTACCTATTCTCAAGAACCAAATCACAATGACCCATAAACTATCGGAATTCCATCTCAGTATGGGCGGTCAAGTAAATTGTTGGCTCCGGTTGGTGGCGTATAGCTGTAATTAATCGTTATTCCGTCGAGCGCGCCACGTGTGCGGGGTCGCCAATGTTCTTATTTATCGGCTCCAATTCCTGCCCATTAGCCCGACAGCCGGCTTATTAAGTCTGCCCACGACGCTGAGAAATGTATTGCATTTAAATCTAACCTATGTGTCACTTTCTTCGGATATGGGGAGAACAATTACAATGTTTTATTGTATTATTGGGTCTCGTGTTTTCTTTGGGGTTCTTCGGTTATATCAGAAAAATATTGTATTGATAAATATGACTGGTATGTGGTGTACTATATTTCTTATAGATACCTTATAATAAGAGATTATGTACCTACAAATTTAGTATATATAAATAATAATTTCAGCCCTTTTTTATGTCCCACTGCTGGGCACGGGCCTCCCCTCAATGCGAGGGGGGATTAGGCCATAGTCAACCACGCTGGCCCAGTGCGGGTTGGCAGACTTTACACATCTTTCGAGGGGTTCTCTCAGACATGCAGGTTTCCTCACGATGTTTTCCTTCACCGTTTAGCAAGTGATAATCTTGGTTGAAAATGAGATTCGCACGTGAAAAATCCCAGAGGTGCGAGCCGGGGTTTGAACCTGCAATCCTCGTTATCGAGGCAAGCGTTCTACCAACTTGGCTATCACTGCTTTTACAAATTTAATGTAAATTTTAATTACCAACATCGCAATTGCAACTATTGATACAGCGGAAATTGGTAAATATCTACATTAATGTAACATCAAACTATCAAAATGATGTGCAGAAGTTGGTTGGGCTTGCTCGTATCGTTAATTAGCAATTAGTATACATTAAAAGCGCTAAACTAGAGAAAATAATAATAACTCCAGTCGAACACGCCAACTATACGGCCCCACACTAAGCAATGCTTGTATTATGTACCGTACAATGGACTAGAGGTGAACCCAGTATCTCATACATATTAAAACCTTGGGTTATGATTTTCTTTTAAATTGACATATTGAAATTCTGACTTCACAAAATGATAAACAAACGCGACGAAGAAGCGCCCTTTCTGAATACTTTGAGAGTCTATTTTACAATGTGGACATGAGCCCAATTAACAGAAGTTTCGTAGCGTTTATCAGCACATTGTGACAGATCAATTGCACTTCATACAATTTGCTCAAAAATGTAAAAGATCTATTTTAAAAAAAGAGCAACCATGGAGTTTCTTGCCCGTTCTTCTCCATAGGAACGGCATTCCGAACGGGTTGTAACGCAGTAGCATAATGTTTTTGTAACTTTTGACGATTCATAAGTACTGTACAATAATGGTCTACGTGAATAAAAAATATTCTGATTCTGATTCTGATTCAACATATTTCATTTTATTTATATACTATAGGCAATTTGCCAGGTGTACCACCCATTAATTATGTTTCAAAAGCACCCAGCAGGTATTTAAGAAGATTGATTACAAACACATATGCTAGAGTTTGAAGTTACGAAGATAAATTAAAGCTATTAGCAACGGCGCAGGTTGTATAGGCTCTTACTTAAAGTGGAGGTCACCTCCAAAGGGTATGTAGTCCTATTAATTCTCTTGAGCTTATCAATCAATTACTTGTTATTTACGCCATAGGGTGAGCAACATAGGGGGTGGTTTTAATGTGACTTTCATTGAATTGGTGGCGTTAGAACCTACAAGCAATGTTGAATTATTGGATACTAGCTGTTGCCCGCGACTTCGTCCGCGTGGTATTTAACAAAGACAACCGTTGACAACAGCCTGCTCGCCCATTCTGAGCCCGCGGGACGCATTGCAGGTTGTTGCTATCAAACTTAATCAGGCGCTGCTCTGCAACATTGGTTTTAATTTTTTTTCGTGAAATCCTATGTTTTTTTTCTAAAATAAAAGTAGCCTAAGTTACTCCTTGTTACATAAGCTATCTGCCAGTGAAAGTCCCATCAAAATCGGTCCAGCCATTTCAGAGATTACCCGGAACAAAAAGACAGACAGACAGATAGACAGACAGACAGACCGACAGACAGACAGACAAAAAATTTAAAAAAGGTTGTTTTGGTATAGTTACCGATTATACATCCAAATGCACTTAGTAAAAAGCGGTTATTTGAATATTACAAACAGACACTCCAATTTTATTTATATGTATAGATATATGTCGTGGCGTCTACATATTCGGTATGTTTAAATACTTTTTGGAACACCTTTTCTAGTAAAGAAAGAAGAAAATAATAACTAATAGTACAACCTATTCGTTACTGGAAAAATATTAGCCCTTAAATGTTCCACTCCTAGGTACCTACAAGACATTCTTCAATGCGAGGGGGATTCAAGCCAGAGTCCATCACGCTGGCTCAGTGCTTGTTGGTGGACTTCACACATCTTCCTAGAACTGATAAGGCTCTCAGATATGCAGAGTTCCTTACGAAGCTTTCCTTCACCGTTTAGCAATTGATTAGGAAACATGATTGGAAATAAGATTCGAACACACGAACAAACCTTTTCATCCCAGCGGAGTGAGCTGGGATTTGATCCTGCAATCATTGTTACCAAGGTGAGCATTTAACCAACTAAGCTAAGACCGCTAGTATTTGCATTAGATATAGGAACATGATATCATTTAGATATCTCCATGCGCTTCGTCTTCGGTGTCTAAACAGATAGCCAAACTCAAGCCCTCAACCGCAAGGCAGCCCAGTAATTACTCGGCCCGGCTGCGGTTTGTCTTCAATCACACAGAAGCTAATTAGGCTAACATTTAGTTCCGAACTAATTGTCCTGTCGCTCGATAAAAACGTAACTGAATAGTTTTATGTTTGAATATTTAAATATGTTCTATACATAACATGCTTTTTAGGTGCATGGTTATTATATATGCCACGATTGTGCGGAATTGATCGCAAGCAAAACTAACCGATTTTTTATCTAATGTTTTTGCTCGGAATGGAATGAGCATTCGTGTAATAGCGAACAATAGAGCATACAGATTCGATTGCCAGATGAACACACCAACTATACGGTCCCACATCAAGCAACGTTTGTAGTATGGGTAACGTACAATGGACTGAGGGTGAACCCAGTATATAATACTTACATAGATATGACACATCCATGACTCGGATACAATCATTCATGGTCATTACATAAAGTTTGTCCCTACCAAGATTTGAACCCGGGACAATGGAAGACCCGCAAAAATGCACTAATCAGGTCATCAATATAAACTAGTACCCATATCCACAACACAAGATATATTCTCTTCAAAAATCAACACGCATCTTTTCTGCACCTATTAATTTTGCGCCGGATCCTCTCTGTGTATGCTGCAACTATATTCAACAGCAACGGCAGGGCGGACGATTTCTCATCGTCCCTGACTCCCACTTCGCTGCACAGGTCCGTCCTGCTCTTCTTGTTCTTTGGCATAGCTGCTTCTGACGACATCACGGAAGCGGTGTATAGATACCCGTTCCATTCCAAGTATTCTCGTACTAACTCGTTGACCAGAAGCACTTCTTCTGCAGGAGTCGGGATCGAGGCCTTGTCATTCACGTTGGCTTGACGGTCCTGAAGGATCTTTATTACTTGACTTCGGACCTGAGAAAGTACATACATTCAGAATCAGGATCAGAATATTTTTTATTCATGTAAACCATTAAGTACAGTACTTATGAATCGTTAAAAGTTACAAAATACTAAGCTGCAACTTTGCCACCCGTTCGGAATGCCGTTCATATGGAGAAGAACGGGCAAGAAACTCCATGGTTGCTCTTTTTAGAAAGTACGTTATTGAGCAGTACATTATGTTGACGAATTACCCTAATTACTCTTACCAATGTAGCTTAACACCCTCAGTTAAGAAACATAGTTGTAGCCCAGTATCTTGGTAGGCAGGTATATTAGTTTTGCTGTTAACGTCAGTTAAATGACTCACCAGTGGGACTAATTTCTAGTGGTGATATTGAGTCTAGGACTAATTATTTTATGTATAATATTGGTAAGTACTTATAAGCTCACCTCAGCGGTCAGTTTATTTAGTTTGCCATTTTTCTTTAAAATATCTTTTATGGCGATCAATAGATCCTTCTCTGATACCAGTTTGTTTTCATTCATTTTGCTGTGACGATCCAATATAAATTCTTTTCTTTCGATTTTTCTTCAATTATGACGTACCTTATGTCATTGTTGAGAACCATAGGTAATTATTATAACGACTTTAGGCTCTCTTACCAGCCAGTCTTATTTGTAAAATAAGTGTTAAGTTTTAAATGTGGAGTCGAGACTATGAGAAATAATATCGGGAACAGTTAGATGTAGAACATATATTTTAGACAAGACAAAAGTTACAAGAACGAACCATTTTGACACAAACAATATAAAACATGTTGCTAGGCAACCGCAACATTATCAGCAAAGAGTACTAAGATAAACTCCATACTCTTTACAATAAGTTTATTTCCAAACACTATAAATAAACACCATCATGCCATCGAAATCCCTGTATGTAGAGCAGAGGGGTATTGATTACGGCCTGATTAGCACAGTTGGTAGCGACCCTGCTTTCTGTGCCGAGGGTCCCGTGTTCGAATCCTGTTCGTTCGAATGTTTGTACCCAAGTCTTGGATGTTTAATATTTATATAAGTAATATATAAAGGTTCACCCCCGGTCCATTATAGGGTACCCATAATACAAGCGTTGCTTAGTGTGGGACCGTATAGTTGGTGATATTAATTTATTAATATATTATTATTTACATTTAGTTGTGGTATTCGGTCCAAATGTAATGAGGGGCTAGCCTATGTCATTATTATACATATTGAGAGAGCTTTCGTGCCTTAGTCCACATTGCCGGTGCAGTGTGGGTTGACGAACTTTACAAATCTTTGATTTTTTTACGATATTACAAATATTATGTTATTTTGTAAAGTGGACTAGACACTACACTCACTACACTTTAAAAAATAAAGAAATATTCAATTTTATTATTACAGTATTATGTAATATACCTCATATGAAAGCGATCTCTGTAATAACGCTTACTTCAAATTGAACACTGAAAAGATAATTTCCCAAAATTTATTCAACTTACACATCCTCACCGACTGTTGAGGTAGAAAAAATCCTTCGAAAATTAAACTTTCCGTTACAATTTAGGTTGCCTCGGAATAAAATTCAAATAAGCAAGCTCTGGGGAGGGTTTTAAGTGATTCAATTCCAGTAATAGAAGGTTAAATTGAGAGACGGTTTTTGAAGGTACACGGAACGAAGTCGCGTGTCACGGAAACGAATCCGGCTCTAACTGTCTATATTTTAATAATCAAATCGTTCCGTATAGTACTTTGGTTTTAAATAAACGAATTGCTGGAAATGGAAATGCGCTGTGATTTTTTGGTGATTTTATGATACCAAATATTTTTTTTCTTTATTCTGAATCATTGGTAAGGTAGATTAGTATAAATATGCTATTATGAATCTGCTATGTTTGCTTTCAGGGGGATACTACATCATCATATGACATTAAGACATCGATCTAGGATAATACATAATGGCCATAGTCCAAATGCATGAAACTATAGGAAAATATGATCATAGATAGATTCATATGTCTAACCTATACTAATATATAAATAGAACATCCTAGATATGAATGAAAGACGTAGGTCATAGATTTATTATAATGGAATATCCCCTTTATTGGTATGTCTTTAAATCTGTGTGAATAACCGCAGGTTCACTACCCGCAATAAACCACGGTTTTAACTGCTGCTGCTTTTAAAAAGAGAACTTTATAACTCAAAAATAATTTCTCTATCACTTAAACATTTATGATTTATAATATAAATGTTAACTGTAACTTTTTTCAAAATTGAATTCAACAGTCCAATAAGTTCGTAAGTCTTTGTTTACTGTATCCTATTAAGTGCAGATGCACTGAACATTCCGAAGCGCACACACTTTGCACTCAACATTAGTGCACCTCTAACAAATGTGAGCGCATTAAGTTGAACTAAAACTGTATCGTGGTGCGACGAATAAATAACAGTTGGGACACGGACTATATCTCAGGCTTCATACTCTTTACTGGATAGATTGCCAGATGATTTTTAACAGCGGAATACTAAAAAAACCCCATGATTTCTGTCGACGTTATTTTTATAAGTATGACAAATTATAATTAAGCAGCTCTCAATTTTTGTAGTATAGAGTAATAACATGGCTCCGAAGAAAATAACCTAAAAATAATATCTGCATCTTGCTTTATGATACACGATGAGTGACTGATCAGATCTATTTAGAAAACATACTTTGGTTACCTAATTACTGAAGACACTCATACCTTACATTAAGTCAGTCATATAACAACATTGACATAGATGATTATTTATATACAGTATTTTTATATGCTAAAGACGAAAGCGAGAGTACGTACAGTTATATTATAGATTCAAGAAAATATTACAAAGCAATGTCATCTTTATCGACCGTGATACACGTGCATATAGTTCATAATTATAATATCAAATTACTACCTAATTACTAGCTACTTAGGTCTATTTTCCAAGCCATCAATCACTCATGACAATAATAATTGGTGCTCCGGGTTAACAGGCGGCCGGTTGTCCGCGGAAACGCGGATGATGGATGGCTAAAGCTTGCATACACGATCCTTTCGCGACAGCCACAAGTAGCCAAGGACAAGCTGCTGGCCGCTGATCAAAGTAACCTACTGATTCCACCAGCACGACTATGCATAAGCATAGTCGTGCGTCGTTATATTGCTTTGGTTACAAAGCGATAATATAAACCGTTTCATTGACGTCTAACCATAAGTTATATAACAGAAAAATCTCCAATTCAAATCTAAATTTGACCAGTAGGCACATTTCAAAGTAGACACAGAGACGATAATTCTAAGAACACTGGTTTTGGATTAGTTTTTCTTTAAACATCTTCAGTGTTAAGATAAACTAGCAGGGCCGATTATCGCTAAATCTCGCTAATGCCAGCTATTCAACAAAATAAAGCGCTTTAAAATCGGCTCATTGGTTCTGACAAGCTAACAAAAATGTCGAACTTATAACTTTGCCTAACGTTAGACGCAAAAAAGAACTCAACATAATGGAAACTCAGAGTAAATAAACGCGCATACACTTTTCATTCCAACTCGAGCCACGACATCAATTTGAAATGTCCATTCGGCGTACTGTATTAAGAACGGAACGCGCCATGGGGCTGTCGATATAGCGCAAAGTAAGGAACGGTGTTTACTCCAACGCTCTCAATATGTCGAGGAAAGCAGTCCAGTTTCCTCATTGATCTACTAATGTCCTTATACTGTAGGAACAGAGATTTGTGACGTATATAAATAATATTGAAAGAAGTATGCTCTAAATAGGTTCTGGATAATTCAGCTGTCGTAGTCTTTGATACCGAATAAAAAATTAAATAAAACTTGTTTTACAGATTTTATCGCGTTTATTTTATATTTTACATTCCCGACTTTCTAATTCTAATTCGAATAAAAAATACTGATATAAAGAAAATCAATGTTAAAGACTTCCGACAGTTCATTTTTTAATACATTTCTTAACTTTCTTAATGAACTAAACTCCATTGAAAAGGCTTAAATATATGAAAGATGGGCCCAAAAATCTTTGTAAGAATTGAATTTTCTCGAAGTAGTCTAGTTTATTTACACTTATTAACTATCCTATAGTACAAATTAACATTTATTTACAATATAATATGTGCAACGCAACTATAAATTAAAAAAACTTATTTTAATTAAAATGTTTGAGTGTACCTTTACTCGGTCTATTTATTATTAACATTGTAAGTTATCAAACTAATATTAAGCGACCTCAAGCTTTATATGGCGTGTGTAAGTAACTGCGGTGCGGAAAAGTCGTGAATTCCGAATAAAACTTCAAAAGCACTGAACTTTTCATAAAGGCGCCTCATTTCGCGAGCTTTTTAACGCTTGAATATGAGAGATCGTCGGACGCTTTGAAAAAAAAAAGCTACATTTGTTACGAGAACTTTATGACTTCAAATGCTTTATAATTCAAGAGGGTTGAGGCGAAGAAGAGAAAGTACAAGGAATTAGATTTTCGGGGTGAGGTCGTTAAGTAAGTACAAGAGACATGCACCGCTATTTTATGAAAGTATTGTTTTTAATAGCAGCAATGTTGATTCATGATTAATGAGTATTTTTTAAATTTGAAAACCTGTATTGATTTCTTATATTTACGCGAATACTACACATTGAAATAAAATTCTTAAAATTAGTTTTATTTCATTGAAAACCTGTTTTAAACATGTAAAGTATGCAGCACTGTACATTTAACATAATTGAACAACCGTATTATTTTTGCAGGTTATATGATTTTTAAGAAATGTGATAGCCATTTTGTTAGAACGCTTGCCTCGATCATGAGGTTTGCAAGTCCAAACCCCGGCTCGCACTCCTAAGATTTATTGATTTCATGTGCCAATTTCATTTTCAACCATGATTCGCACTTGCTGAACGGTGAAGGAAAACATCGTGAGGAAACCTGCATGCATGCTGCAAGCATGTCTGAGAGAACCCCTCGAGAAATGTATGAAGTCCGCCAACCTGCAATGGGCCCGCGTGGTATACTGTAATCTCGCCCCCTCGAATTTTAGGAAGGCCTGCACCCAACAGTGGGACATTAAACAAGGTCTACGTGTTATTGTATGATTTTTAAATATTATAAGAGCTTAATGTTTATTATAATTGTGGATACTTGAAGTGTTTAATATAAAAAATATACCAATATAACCATACCTATGCAAGATAATGCTAAAACCATAACAACTTGAAACATATTATTCCAGCAAATAAACTATACGTTTTGATTTAGCTAATCCAATTATAATTGGTTCATAAATCGGCAATCGATTCCTCAATGTAAGTTGTGTACAGACAACCGAATATATCAAATCCAAATAAATTTCCCACGACACGATGTATAAAATTCAATACAGGTAGCCCAGAGACAATCTCAATATGTATTCCATACGACAACTTCGCAATACACGTTTTGCGATATTGCTGCCATACTGTATCGCATAACTTCAGTGCATAGATAACAAATATCGGACGAGACTAGATGCCACACAAAATACTGAATAATCATGTTGCATAGGAGAGCCGAAGAGCCGAGCTTAGCCGAAATCATCCGATCGTGGGTTTTCAAACTTGGAATGTGTGCCGAAGTAAAAGCGCAGTTTACCGCCGACCACCGTTCGACGCGGGTGTGTTTATTGATATAGCAGAATATCTCCGTTGACCGTTTGTTTGGTGCAAGTGAAATGATAAAGTGTGACTTGAGTTTTGTTGTGTCTGTAAAAATATGAGGGTTGTTCAGTTTGAAAGACCATAGGACTTGTCCGGTAAGTTGCTGAAAATTATTGTTTGTGTAACTTTTAATTTTTCCTCTTTTTAACTTTTTTAATAACAGGCGTGCTTATTTCAATAAGAACTCATCACATTTTATATATATTATATATTTTTTTATATAAATCTAAAAGTACCAGTAAGTTTGTTTGCTGGAAGACAAATTTATGAGCATCATAAATATAATTAAGCACTCTATTGTTGGATAAAATACTAAAATATTACCAAGAAGAAAATGAACAAGTAGGTACTTAAAAAATATGTTTCAAAATATAACAACCTATATCTGTGCATTTGTGCTTTACAAATTTAATTAATTAAGCGTTGTACGAAAACGGAAATCGCAAGGTGTATCTTGTAGCATTTTGCTACGCGCCTCGCTGCGGCGCGATACGACTACAGAGCTGCTACGCCTTGCTACGTTGCGCTACGAGTTAATTGTAGTTTAATTATTTCCAACCGTGTGTTGAGATTGTTAACGATGTGGGGTACATTAATGTTTGCGCTAGATATTGCAAGATTTGCATTGTGCAATGAATATGAATATATATATTATGTATACTGCCAGTATACATAATATATTTATTTTAGTACTTTCTTTCTTGATACGATTTTTGTATGGCTTACTTTTAAAGACTGTTATAAGCTATGCATACCAAGTTGAATCGAAATCCCTCTAGTCATTTTCCCGTGGTTAGCGAACAGATAAATGACTCCAAAAATAACAGATTCAGCCTCAGTATCGAAAATAATGTACCCTATGATTTTTTGTTCGTCCAAAATATTCAAATGATACGACAGTAGAGTACACACCATTTGTTGATTAAATTAAAATTTTATCATAGGAATACCTTTATAAGTCCTATGAGTTTCAAGATCTGATGAGTTCAGCGGAGCTCATGGTTGGGGATGAAGGTTGTAGTGTAGCTGGGGTAGCTGTGTATGTAGCTCTCGCTGGCTCGGCCAAAAGACATTTACAACGGCGTTAAGGATTCCAAATCGGTTTTATTGGGTACCCCTTTCTTTTTGCGGTTACGAACTTTTTTATGTTATATGGAATAGCTATTTTCTTTTAGTTTTATAGGTTCTTATTGTTCTTTATACGATGTTTGAATATAAAAACCCTTATAAAAAGCTATCGGGGCAACGATAGTGGTCGTTTCTTATACAGGTTGATACTGAAAGGGTACAAGCATTGAACATGCACTACTTTAGCGCAATTGTAGTCTTTGTGTGAATACGAAATTTAGATAAATAAATAATAAAAAAATGCTACCAAATAAATTGCAATTGCCTTTTTGCTGGGAATAAACTTTTATTTTACCCGACTGCGCAACAAGGAAGGCAAAGACCGACAACTCTCTGCTCTGCTCCTTCATAACACAACGTTCACCTGCCGGGATTCGAGCACGGGACACCTCTGTACAAAACGCAAAGTCACTACCAAGTGCCAACTGAGCTAAAGCTGAGAACTGTACTAAATTAGTTATATTTCAACCATAAACAATATCAACATGATTTATAAGTCAGTAATGAAACATAATCGCCACCTACAATTCCATTGTCATTACAACTTATCTTCAAATAAATCATACATAACAAATGGCTAGAACGTTCGGTTCACACACAAAAATAACTATCTGTTACCAAGTTGAGTCATTAAGGACTCCGCCGATTATACTCGGGCACTTATCGATAAGTATCCATTTTGTTAGAAGTTTTAATCGAATTTTGGCGGCAATACGATTGTAATTTGTCGTTTGGAGAAGATGGGAATTAGAGTGAATGCCTATTTATTCTTCATTATCGTGATGAAATATTGCTATTCTATAATAGAGCAATTTCGTAGGCTTTTTTATTTTTATCAAAATAAGTTTAGAGATTGGTGTTATCGGGTTTAAATAAATTATTGTTGAAATATTTTTCATCAGATATTACTTTTGAGTTTTAGTATTTTTGCTATGACTTAAAAAATACTGTTGTTAATAGGCACTATCGAAAAGATTTCTTTTTTCAAAATCAGAATCACAATCGGAATATTTTTTATTCATGTAAACCATTAAGTACAGTACTTTTGAATCGTCAAAAGTTACAAAATGCTAAGCTACTACTATACCACCCGTTCGGAATGCCATTCTTATCGAGAAGAACGGGCAAGAAACTCCATGGTTGCTCTTTTAAAAAAGATCTTTTACATTTTTGATCAGATTTTACATTTTTCATTCTACGAATAAAATTTTACAAGGAACTTTTATATTTACTCAATATTTTTGTAATTAAAATATGAATAATTAATGAAACAGCCAGTATTTACAGCTTTCAAAGCCATCTGCCACAATTACTTAAGAAGTTATCCAACAAGTTATTCTCATTTCTTTCCCTTTTTGGATATAAGAAGCTTATCCGAACATCGATTTGAAGTGAATGCCCATTACCTTTGTTAGATTTATTCCGTAAAATGTGTTTTCTAAAAGAAAAGTTGGAAAATATTGAGAAAAACCTGTGGGAAAATATGTGAGCGCAAAGTTTGCTAATAAAAAAGTAGAAAATTCCCTCTATCGTTATTTTTATACTTACAGTTTTTTCTTCTCAAAGTAACACCGATGTTGAAAACATTTTGAATGTAAATTATAATAATCATCTTGTAAATAAAGGATTTATTGTTAATAAGCATTCATTAAAGGTTAGTGTGCCGTCATTTCGATTTAAATATTTTTTTCGAAATTGGTCGTGATGTCGTATAATTTTAAGTAATATGAGCAACAGTTTGTCGTCAATCAGTCGAGCAACTTTTTGAATAACAATGTCACCAACTCTGTACTTAGCCATATAGACAATGCATTCAACTCTATAACTAGCTATAAAGCTAAATAAGCTTTGGTATTTTTAAATATAGAAATATTTAAAAATACCAAAGCTTATTATAAAAGCGATTATAAAAGCGAAATCGGATTGTTAGATAATCAAATTAAAATAAATGTTTGCGTCCCGCCCATCTCTATTCATAGTTATTTCAGTAGAATCATACACATAAATACCACTGAGTAGAATCATTTATTGCTATTTCTCATAAATGTGTATTAACTTAGAAGTGTGCTTACTAGCTTTGCCCGTGACTTGGTTCGCGTGGGATTCCGTCGTAAATACTATTTCATATCCCGCGATAAAAATATTCTTATGTCGTCAACATACGAGCCAATGTAACGCTCAAACTCTATAAAATAATAAAAATGTACTTATTTATCTGATCAACGAAATACAGCTTAACAATTTATCGAGCGACACCCATAACGAATAACGACCTCTCCAAACCCCGAATTGAATAGGAATAAAAATCGGCAGTAACGTTAACCCCTCGCGAATATAAAATTGACATATCTGGAAACAATCTAACACTTTTTGATCGATGTGAATCGATAAAAACTTTATTATTGAACGTCTAAAGCCAACCAATATTGTAACTATGAGACGACATTTTTTCCTTCTGAAACTCGGAGGACGGAAGTGTCGGAAGTTGTCACAGAGATGGCGGCGATCGGTAGCTACGACTTATAAGTCAACTTCGAGCTCGGTATGATCCACTAGATTAATTAAAGTCGTATCTACTGCATTAACTTTTTATAAGGTATTGGGTTTGTGTTCTTTATTTAATCTCAGACGAGGAATTAATATAGACGGTGTGTCGCGAATAAGATATTGAAGCGCAATAAACCAAGCCAATTTGCGTATAGTACACGCGAATTGCGTCAGAATCAGGATCAGAATTATTCTTACGTACACGAGTATTCACATGTACGACACAAATCAGCTTGATTTCTTGTGCACTAATACGCTGTATGTAATACTCCGTCAATATTATATTTTCGTCTAAGCTTTTAATACACTTAAAAGGTAGAGTAGGTTTTATATACGTAGATTTCTACAAACTATTATTAGATCAATCATAAAGTGGCAGTGGATGGTTTAACTAAAGACACAGTCTAAACATAGTATTATATGGGGATTAGGCTAAAAAGATTATATGTGATTATATGATTATATGAGATTATATGGGGATTAGGTTAGGAGATTCGCACATGAAATCCGGAAATCCCAAAGGTGCCAGCCGGGGTTTGAACCTGCGATCCTCGTTACCAAGGCAAGTGTTCTACCAACTTGGCTATCACTGCGTTAATTCCTTATGTTTTTAAAAACACCCAAAACATTATAAGTACCAGACAAACACACCGCGTGTAAGGTCTATAAAACTGTACATTATACCACTCTTTGTGTTTAATCTCTTACAAGGACAAGCTTACGATGTATTAAGTTTTAATATTTAATTGAACAGCGTGTTACCATACTTAGTAATAACGAAGTGCTGGTTGGTAATAATGCCACGTCGCTACAATTTTCAATGGAAATTTTAATTAAACTCACCTTAGAAAATGGTGGAAAACTGTTCAACCACCTATCTTAGGTAACCGATCCATCGCAAATGGGTGGATGGCAAAAACTAGGTAAGTATTTAGGATTTTTTTTACGATATACGAATACTTGCCGTATTTGATCTCGATCTCACCTGATGGTAAGTGACGATGAGATCTACGATGTAGCATACTTGCCTAGGAGGTACCTGATCACTCTCGACTTTAAAACATCCAGATTATAGTCAACGGGGAACAAAGACGCCGGTAGCGAGTTCCATTCTTTGGCAGTTCGCACGATGAAAGTGGAAGCAAACCGCTTAGTACGTACCGAAGGAATGTCCACAGTGTAGGGATAACACTTGTCCGTGCGTCTTGTCGACCGACGATAGAATGGGCATGGGGGAATTAACTCGTGTAATTCCGTCGCACACTCTCTGAAATGTATTCTGTAGAAGACTGATAGGCTGGAACCCTACGTCGGTGTTCCAGGCTGGCATAGACATCTGATGGGTCCATCGCATGGATACAGTCTGTTTAAACTATTGCTTAGGTTTTAGACTTGTATAACAATCATTTTCATTTCATTCCCAGCGGCGACATTTCTTTTATTCATAGTGTATATTGCTTTGCCTATAAATACTAATCCTATGTATCGGTCAGTGCACGCGTAGACGTACGGACAGGAAATTGATTCCTACTGCGTCCGTGGCGCGTTGTGAACCGATCGCTCTTTGGGGTTCCACTTCTTAGAGAGAAAGATAACAAAACCTTTGTTGTTTCAACTGAAATATATCCGAAGTAGTCAGAGAGGTTATCACGACCTGCCCGAAAATTATTCCCGAAGTTTCTTTTATCTCTTTGGAAAAGCAAATTTAAAACGTCTACCTCAATGATAGATTACATTTGCCAGAAAATTAACTTTTTTGTGGGTTCGCAAGACTCAAGTAAAGTTATTGCAGTGAGTTTTGTGTTATTTTGGAAGTTTTTGGATTGAATACAGATACTTTTAAATTCTTACAGTTATCTGATGGCGGCAGAAATATGTAGATTTAGGTGCAACTGCAGCTGTTGAGTTGATGAGTATAGTTGGTAGTGACTCTGCTGTGTCACTACTAAGTGAAGCTCATACATTCTACTACATACTCATGCAACAAAGGATCCTCGGCGGTTCAGGGCAGTGTCGTAGATCCTAGCCTCCTAGGTACGGATCCCGGTAGAGGAAAATTTTATGAAGCAAATAATGTTTGTACCCAAGTCAAGGACGTTTGATATGTATATAAGTATAAATATATTTGTCTAGTACCCAAGATACGGGGAATCCTATTTCAGGTCTAGATCAAAGTATGTAAAAATGTATTGGTTTCTTATATTTACGCGAATACTACACATTGAAAAAAACTAATTTTTCGAGCTTTATCGCGCACCATTGCAAGACCTCAAGACACTGTGAGCACCTTCTGCGTAGATCGGACCGCGAGCAACAACTAAATATCAGGGTACCCCAGTTCAAACTATGACACTAGGACGTTAACCACCTCAGTCCTCTCGTGACCATGGTTGCTGTAAACCAGCGGAAACGTCGGGAACGTAAAAACATTAAAAAAGAAAATATTTCAATTTGTAAAAATGTCTAGATATGGAAAAAAATACCCCATTTTCAGTTTTTTGCCATTATACACATAGCTTAAGTCAACGGTTGGATCAATACGGGTCCAGCTTGATACGTTAGTGGTCGCCACTCGATTTTTTCACAGGAAATTGAATTTCATCGCGTTCCGTTTCGTGTCTACGAGGCAATCTGTTTGCCTGATGCTATGAAAAGAGAATTCTAGTTCTACTTTGAATAGAGTAAGACCAATCTTTTATTAGGAAACTTTTTAATATTAAATAAATTATTTCAGCCCTTTTTTATGTCCCACTGCTGGGCACGGGCCTCCCCTCAATGCGAGGGGGGGATTAGGCCATAGTCCACCACGCTGGCCCAGTGCGGGTTGGCAGACTTCACACATCTTTTGAGGGGTTCTCTCAGACATGCAGGTTTCCTCACTATGTTTTCCTTCACCGTTTAGCAAGTGATCTTGGTTGAAAATGAGATTCGCACGTGAAAAATAAATCTATACTTCTATACTATCTATACTCTATACTATATACTTACTATATATATATTATATATAATATTATAAATGTGAAAGTTTGGATGGATGGATGGATGGATGGATGTTTGTTACTCTTTCACGCCCGAACGGCTGAACGGATCTGGATGAAATTTGGCACAGAGATAGATTATAGTCTGGAATAGCACATAGGCTACTTTTTATCCCGGTAAAATGTATGGTTCCCGTGGGATAGATGTTTTAATTTTTCATACTTTTTATCGCGGGTAACACCGCGCGCCGGGCGCAGCTAGTATTAAATAAATTGTACGTAAATAAGCTGTGTCGTTAATCCACAAAAACATTTCTAAGTTTTTAAATTTTACTCCGTTTATTGTGCCAATGGAATTAGGTGGCCATAGAAAACAATGCAAGCATAACAATTTATTCATAATGCGTATATATGCCAAGATAGGCTAGCATATATGTATGTAATTGTAAATAATATCACTTAAATTTTTTTACTGGAATTTGAGCCGAGCTTTTAGACGAGAAAAGGCTAAGTTGAGCCTTTAGGATTCCTTGGGATGACGTTAAAGTAACTCTATTATACCGTTAACTCTGCGCTTATTTCGCACGAAAGTATTTATTATTATGTGTCATCCGAACTTTGATATATCCATTTAAAAAAAAAATATGTTCCGAACTAAATGACAATTATGATTTTTTGTTCATAGAGTTATTTAAAGAGGTTTGACATTTCAAAATTCTAACTTTACTCAAAGAATACAAATACGCTATAAAACGCAGGTTCAAAAGTAAGTATTCCTTTTTTTAATCATTCTGTATAAACGTGTGTTGCAATGAAAACTGTTGCACTTACGGCGTTGAATCTAGGAAATTAAATTTACGCCGGGAAATACGTGCTGCGAAAGAAACCATTTAATAACTAGAAATGTAATTGTCCCGGTACAGCGTGCATGCGAAACAAACCTTATTATTTGTTACGTAAGTGTTGTTATACGTTGCGCGAACTCAGGTGTCTAGTACAACTTAAGGCTATTAGGAAGTATATACCTTAAGGTTTACCAAATTAACATTTCGACATTTGCATCGGCCTCTGCTCAATATAAAATACTAAATAATACAAAAAATGCCACTAAAGTACCTTATTTACAACATATATAAACACTCATTTTCTATCACCTATTCCAGATAGATAAAAAATAATCGCTTTACTAGGCAGTAGCGTAATAATATTTCATAGAAACAACGAAAAGATGCCATAAAAAGGAGAACAAAATAAAAAAAAGCCCTCGTGCAAAATTCATATTATTCATACGGGCCCAACAAATGTCAGCGGGAGACACGGCGATGATAATAACCGTATAATAAATAACACGGAACCCTAATCTGCGAGCAGCGGTTATGCCAGGATTTTGGGATAGTTCGTAGTTCCGTGCGCCAATTCACAAATCGGTTTATTTCCGCTGGTGTTTTTTTTTTTGGGTTTCTGATTTAGGGCAAGATAAATCCGACTAATTTAGTATAAACAATACGAGGAAATATTATTTATTTAATTATACACTACTTAACACTTCAATATCGTAATAAAACAATATAATGGCAAGTCGCAACCTCCCAATAGTAATAAGATAAAAGCTGATTATGGCAGGTGTCCGCAACCCTTCCAATAGTTCTATCCCATGTCCATCCAAACCTCAATCCATAATTCCAATTATTTGTCCATATTCCTGCAATAGTTCCTCTACTTGATGAGGTCAATTCGCTGTTTATGCTATCATTTTCCGCAGTTGATCCCAGTAGGTGGCTAATATAACATTATTTTTTTTAAAAGGGCCTCTACATGTTGGATCTGTCCCTGCGCAAGCCTTCCAAAGGTCGGGGTATAGCTCGTGTGGGGAGTGCTATAAATATAATATACATTAGATTTTGTATATATAACTGTATGACGAAAATAAGGTTACTGCATAGAAAACACCTGCCTAACCCACTTTGTATCTTTACATAAAACAGTGTTCCAATATCCCATATTCCCTTGAAAAAAATTTACGACCACGGGAAAGCAAAGATTACGTCAAAATGTTAACAGGAAAATATATAAAGAATTGTCGCCCGGTGCGATATCGGGCCCTTGCCCCACGAGGTGGGAGGCAAGTTACCGTGCCGCCTCTACATTTTTACTTTTCCCCAATTTAAAATAAACTAAAACTAGCATATTTGTTCGAAATGAAACTAATCTTACGGATTTTATCACGTTTATTTAATGTTTTTATGTTCCCGACGTTTCGGATGCCGTTTAAAATTTCATAACGCATTTAATAATAACCTATAACTCTTTCTTCCTCGCTATACACTCTATTCATTCTCATTTAATTAAAACCATAATAACTCATTAAGAAATTGCATTTGCAAAATCATAATGACTCCATTCGCGATCCAGTTAAACAAATTATTATGTCATGTCATTACCGTCGCCCTAAGCTGTCAATCTATTACGTTGTATCCTTCATCATTACCGGGTTTCATTTCCGTATGTCGCCGTATCCACGCGTCGCCGAGTATTGTGCGAAGGTTTATTAATAACGTCACCAAGCACGGTATAATAATAATATCTAATATATCGCCAGACGAACACACTAACTATACGGTCCCACACTAAGCAACGGTCGTATTACGGCTACCGTACAATGAACTGAGGGTGAACTCAGTATATAATACTTATGTAGATACTAAACATCCATGACTTGGGTAAAAACATTGGAGCTCATCACACAAAGTTTGTCCGTACCAGAATCCTAACCTGGGCTCCTCGGCGCAGGAAGCAGGGTTGCTACCATCTGCGCTAATCAGTTCGTCATACATATGAATAATGACTTCAAAATAACACACACTTGTTTGTGACAGTCATTTCCAAGCTCATCTACTCTAATACATTCCTATGTGAGTAAGCTACTACTAAACGAAAATACAATCATTATGTTATAAATAAAAACGATTCAAATACTGTATACTAGAAATCTATTATGGTATTAAAAGTTAATAATGTAAATAGCATTCTCTGTCTATTAATACATATTACAAAGTAGAAGACAAAATAATAACTTTATTGGTTTTCCTCAGTATTAAACGAAGGATTATCATTGGGTTCATCTATACATATAAATAAAATTGGAGTGTCTGTTTGTAATATTAAAATAACCGCTTTTTACTAAGTGCTTTTGGATGTATACACGTTACCTATACCGAAACAACATTTTTTACAATTTTTGTCTGTCTGTCTGTCTGTCTGTCTGTCTATCTGTCTGTCTGTCTGTCTGTTTGTTCCGGCTAATCTCTGAAATGGCTGGACCGATTTTGACGGGAATTTCACTGGCAGATAGCTGATGTAACAAGGAGTAACTTAGGCTACTTTTATTTTAGAAAAAAAATAGGATCTCACGAAAAAAAAATTAAAACCAATGTTGCAGCGCAGCGCCTGATTAAGTTTGATAGCAACAACCTGCAATGCGTCCCGCGGGCTCAGAATGGGCGAGCAGGCTGTTGTCAACGGTTGTCTTTGTTAAATACCACGCGGGCAACAGCTAGTATTTAACACACACAGTGTTCGAAATACCTGTTAAGTTAAAACTTAACAGGTATTTCGAACACTGTGTGTGTCATTACCATAAATCATTCACATTAAGTAAGTGATTCAAATATTTTTATATTACCTGTTACTTTATGAATGTAATAAAACATGTAAAAATATTCGTAGGTACTAAGAAAATGTATAAGATTTAATATACTTAACTCCGTACTTAGCATGTTAAGTACTTTAAGTCGTCTCTCAAAGTCGACGACATGAAAGAACTAGACAATATTCCATTATTTTCAATTCAATTGTTCTGAAAAATCTAAAATAATAGGCTGTTCTGAAACGCTTTCAAGAATAATGAGTCCAAAAAGTTGACATTATCTTTTATAAAAGATAAATTTACTGAACTTGCATTAGGTGAACCAGATTTGCTTCTCTTTAGTAGCTAAATAATACAGCCTCTCTTTAAAAAAAAATAAGCAATTAGAAATCGGGAGAGCTTTTTGGTCAAAATAAAACCGCTGTGTATTTAAATCTCGTAAGTCACTAATAATTTAGTGGTAGATACGCTAAAATAATTGTCTGTAATTATTCTACGGTAAATATACTTCTGATATATCATTTATATGCTTTTACTGTACACACCGCAGTATTATTGCTATCTTACCTTTGTAACAATATCGCATCGGCTTCCATTTAAACACCGATCCCCAAAATTAACAATAACGCTTCAAAACCAAAACCAGTACCATCCAATATCAGCGAGAGTCTCACATAAATTCGACCCTTTCTCCGTATTAACAAAATTCAATTTGTACAAGCAGCAACTCTGGCCGTAATAATGCTACATTAGTAAAAATAAGCGTGTCGGCTTGCTGTTATAATACCGGGAAATTGCTAAATTGCCACAGTGGCCCGTCGTCAAACAAAGGTTGCTCGATACAAAAAAGGAGAGATAAATAAAAGAGGTTGTGCTGTGACAAAGGCGGGCGCGGCGGCGACGCGTGAGCAATACGTAATACTCGTACCCTGTGGTGTCACTTATTCCAGTGTCGGTTAACGTGTTACACAAAGGCCTTATGCGTGTGAAGCTATTCGCGTTGTGGTAATTATGCGACATGGTTTCTGATTTCGGGTAAAATGAGGTAAAAATTGTGTTGTTTTGTTTTCAAGTGACGTCATTATTTTTATATTTTATTCTCCTTATTCGAATACGAATTGTGTGCCCAATAAGTTTACAATAAATATTGTAAGTAAGGTGTATTGATGTAACATGTATATCGACGGAGATTATTTTAAGTGTTGTAAACTTATTTTTTTTCTTTTCAGATAAAATATCGAAGTGGGTGATTACAGTGAAAATGCGAGTGACTTAAATGTGGAGAGGTCACAATGAAGACCTCCAATTTGGTGTTGACACTCATTTGTGTCATTTCACTCACTTGCACACACGCCAAAACGGGTGAGTCAGCAATCTGCTTTTATAAAAAACAGAACACTATCACGAAAATACAAAAGTGAATTTTCAGATAACAATATTTCACTTTGAAATAAAACTTAATCTACCGATTTTATCGCGTTTATTTTATGGTTGCTGTATAGTAGCCTAAACGTCGGGAACGTAAAACATAAAATAAACGCGATAAAATCTGTAAAATAAGTTTTATTTCAATGTGTGGTGTTCGCGTAAAAATTTTACTTGACACCTCTCAAGATATATCAACCGAATAACCGTTTAAACCGTTTAATTTTTTAACCGAACAACCGTTTAAATATAATAACAAAAAACTGCATCAAAGAATCAATTACGTTCTTACATAATTTTTTTTTTTATTACATTATAGGCAAGTATTTGATCTCGATCTCACCTGATGGTAAGTGACGATGAGATCTACGATGGAGCATACTTGCCTAGGTAGGAAGGCGGCAGTAGATCGAGATGCTACATTCACTAGGCACATGCAGCGCAACTGATCTGACCCGCCATCCATGAAATAATCTTAGAAACAATAGATTATCGCACGATAATTTCATAGTTTGTAGGTGTCTGCTAATTTCTTCTGTCATTATGATATGAAATACAATGGAATAAGTAACATGAGATATGGCCTCACCCATTAGTGGGCGTTATTGTTATTACATTTGTAATGGGATGTAATGTCAGTTGATTTATCAGTTCGACATTTGTAATGGGCCTTAAATCCTCTGTCAAATGTAATCAAAGCATCCGTCTGTAGTTGGAAATTTCTAATTACCAGCTATCGACTGATAGGCTAGAAAACAAAGCCTATAACAGCGTGACAAGCAATCAGCGCTAACAACTGCATTATCGGCTGACAAGGTCTAAATGAAAGGATTGTCAAATCCCAATCAAAACGGTTGGGTATAGATTGCCATCGATTTAATGTGGTGAGGGATAATTGGAGCCAATATTCGACGCGTGATTGTTGTAGTGGTCAGGCCGACACCATTTGATGTTCGAATCATTAGCATTGTTTATTTGGCATTAATTTAGACAGATTTTAATCATTTCAATGCATATCATTATTTTCTAATATTTTTTACATAAAATAGGTATATAATGTCCGCCTGACGGCCTGATTAGCGCAGTTGGTAATGACCCTGCTTTCTGCGCCGAGGGTCCCGGCTTCGAATCCTGGTATGGACAAGCTTTGTGTGATGAGCACGAATGTTTGTACCCGAGTCATGGATGGTTAATATGTATATAAGTATTATATACTGAGTTCGCCCCAGTCCACTGTACGGTACACATGACACAAGCGTTGCTTAATGTGGGACTGTTTAGTTGGTGTGTTCGTATGGCAAAAAAAAATACACTAAAATTTAAGTTAATAGGAAATAACAACATAAATGAAAATAGTATGACAACAAACCATGTACCAAAAACACCTGGTTCGGGTGGAATAGTGGCAAGAATGCTGACTGCATTTCCTCGCTGTATTATCAAGCAAATTTTTTGAGTGAGGAAAGATCCAGCCCTTCTGTGACCTGTGGAGGCAATCAACCTAGGTGATATTTTTGTGTCTAAATTCTTATCGAATAATTATCCAGTTTCAGATCTTTATCGGCTCAGGTTATAGGACTAGGTACATTGCGACTTATGTTCAAAAGAATATACCTATTGTGGTGACTTAGTCGACTCTCGTTTGTAACTCTATAAGTCTCTACGAACGTCACAATTTGGCGCCCAATCCGTAGAGCCGATTTGAAAATTGACATGCCAACTAGTAGGGATCCTATCGGCCCTACGGATTTGGTGCCAAATTATGCCGTTTGTAGAGGCTTTAAACAATAAGCATGATTAATAATTTATTACAAAGTGCTACAATACCATTGTCTACTCTACATTATCTACAGCGGACCACCCATCCTTCCACAACTACCACACGCCATGTAATCTTGGTTTGTATGTAAATCAAATGCAACCGAAGAGGATCCCGACCCGCAAGGATTTGTTAACTGAATAGTTAATCCTGTTCAAATATCCCATTACAAATTCGCTTGGGCCGTTCAGTGTGTGTAAATCAAGACGATTTGCTGGTTGCTGTAGGGACTTCACCATTTTGCGCTTAATGAAAATTATATTTAAAGATAAATCAATAATTTATTAAATGCCGATAAAAAAAATGTTTGTCAAGTAATACATGAATTGATTTGATAATTTGATTTGAACAATACCAAAACATGAGTTATCAAACGTTTTGCTGCCTATACGGCTGGCTTTATTCATTTCTCCAGACAATTTCTAGCTTCACCCAACATTTTATTTAAATCAATCAAACCGTTCACAGTTATAAGAATATTAAAAAAACTATATATTGTTCACATTCATCCAAATGTGTTATAGACTTCAAAGGACTTCAGATTTACACATCAAATAAGGCACTGTATTGAATTTACGTTGTAAAGAGCATGCGTATCATCAATTAATAAACATCTACACACGTGTCCCCAAAAGTCGGACAATAACTGTCCCAAATATTGTATAATACAAAAACAAAATACATAAGGTACCTACAATAGTTCCCGTCCAGTAATTACTCCGATAATTATCTGTGAATGTGATCACTAATGCTGACAATTAAAAGCTAATCCTGGTAATTATAGCTACGTATTGATTGAGATGTATTGTCATTATAAACGCTCAATAGATTGGCGCGTGGCTCAGTCTAACCTTGGATGGGTGACCGAATAAACATATTATGTACTGCTCCGTACTTCGGAGAACTCAAGATACGCTGACAGTTTGAATCTTCATTCATCTTTGGCAGTCGATATGCCAAAGCCTAAAACGGTGGATGTTCTTACTGTTGGGTGCTGGTCTATATAGTTGAGTCTCCGAGACCAGATGGCAATCGCTCCATCGATATATCTGTCTCATCTTGAATACAAAAATGGGAAAGAACTAGGACAAAGAAAGGAGAGTTCAAGGCAAGGGGATCATTATCGAATATCAAGAAATTATACGATATTCTGAATCCATCGTAGCGCCCCAACCGAAATAAGGCTTTTACTATGGGTGCTATTATATAATTCCCTAAATGCTCAAGTGTACTTGAGGTTCGCTCAACCCGTGAGCGCCATTAAGATAAGATGGGTACAATACAAGTGGAGTGACGGAGACCTCACTATTCAAACACCCAGATAATAGCCTAAAACTTTGTTTAGAATAGCCCTAGCGAGAAATGAGCCTCAAACTAGACGCGGCGGTCGTAATCTACATACCATTTCTATTGAACCTTACTGTGTCTATACCAATTTATTAGTAGGTCTATACATTGAAGATATTAAAGAAATTAAAAGGTGCACATGTGGGCTTTTTATAATTATTATCTACTAGCTGCGCCCGACGGTGTTACCCGCGATAAAAAGTATGAAAAATTTAAACATCTATCCCACGGGAACCATACATTTTACCGGGATAAAATGTAGCATATGTGCTATTCCAGATAATAATCTATCTCCTTGGTAACTTTCATCCACATCCGTTCAGCCGTTCTGGCGTGAAAGAGTAACAAACATCCATCATCCATCCATCCAAACTTCACATTTATAATATTAGTATAGATATGTCCTTTTGATCGAGTATCATGTAAAAACGATTGAATTAATTTAGATATGTGATAGATTCCTTATTACACTACCATACAAGCATAGCTTACCATACATAATAGCAGAGTTAGTACTTTTTTGACCAGCTACTCAAGTCTACCTAGCCGTTCTTACATTGTTCTCACATACCCATAACAATGTATTGCTCAAAAATGTAAAAGATCTATATTGTTTTACGCGAATACTACTCATTGAAATAATCGGAATCTCGTGTCTTGTGTTGTAGCTAAATTTTTTTTTTTTCTTTCTTTCTTTTTTTCTTTCAAATAAAACATTTTTTTCGGATGTAAATGATCTTTTAAAAACAGCAACCATGGAGTTTCTTGCCCGTTCTTCTCCATAGGAACGGCATTTCGAACGGGTGGTAAAGTTGTAGCTTAGCATTTTGAAACTATTTTTACGATTTATGAGTACTACTTCTTAATGGTTAACATGAATAAAAAATATAATGATTCTGATTCTAGCAATATTTACTCTGCAATAACATTTAACATCAAACCTTCTATACACTAAAATTATGTTTTTTATAGAATAAAAATAAAACAAACATCACTTCAACAGAAATTACATCAATGTTTTACGTTTCTTTCATAAAGTGTGTTTGCTGTAGCGTTTCAAATAACATAAATACACGGGTTGCCAAGGGGAACCTTCGAGGGTATGACTCGTACGAGGCGATAAA
Organism: Pheosia tremula; assembly: GCA_905333125.1. Taxonomy (NCBI): domain Eukaryota; kingdom Metazoa; phylum Arthropoda; class Insecta; order Lepidoptera; family Notodontidae; genus Pheosia; species Pheosia tremula. The sequence continues at coordinate 2,112,595 of HG995405.1, read as the reverse complement.
ATGCGAAGGCCAGTGAACAACATATTTTCACGCACTTCTTACGGGGGTTAAGTATAATAGTCTGGAAATATTTTCATAATGACGACAAAATTTCTTGGGTATGTCGACTCGATTGACCTTTAAATGGAGTGTGTTGGATACGTGTATATTTTTGTTAGTAGAATAATAATAATAATATCGCCTGACGAACACACCAACTATACGGTCCCGGTCCCGGTCCGAGTATATAATACGTATATATTAAATATCCATGATTCGGGTACATAAATTCGCGCTCATCACACAAAGCTTGTTCCTACCAGGATTCCAACTCGGGATCCTCGGCACAGAATATAATATAAAGTAGATAACACCTTTTGCTCTCGATTTAAAGAAATGGCCATGAAGTTAAGTCAATACATAATTATTGATGATCTGATTGGTGCAGTTGGTAAGTACTTACTATAAAGTTGCCACAGCTTACTGTTGTTACTGACAAACTTACCAAAGTTAAATGGTTAGAATAGCAATCGAACACGGCACCTCTCAGTTACGAGGACGGCTCTCTTTACCACAAGGCTTTATAATGAGCCCATCACACTGCTGGGCACTGGCCTCCCATCGTCGGCCCTGTGCGGGTTGGCGGGCTTCGCAAGATGAACGCTCAGTTTATGACTCATTACTTTGTTGACATTTAATTGCGGTAATGAAAAAAAAGGGTATTGAAATAAAACAAATTCAACCATCAATTTCCATGTCAAACTATGTGTGTTCAATAATTACAAAGAAAATAACTTAAATATTTACAAACTAATATAAATTAAAAAGAGTATAGAAAAGCTACAAAAAGTGAAAAAATGTGGCCCATGCGGTAGCGAGCCTAAGATGCTGGCCGCATTTCCTCGCTGAATAGCCCAAGCTACTCGCTGAGCGAGGATACTATGTATTATACTTATAACTAACCATATATCTATCTATGCCGATAGACGTCCACTGCTGGACGTAGGCCTCCCCCAACGACTTCCACACATCACGGTCCTCCGCCACTCGCATCCACCGGCTCCCTGCGACGCGTGTGATGTCATCAGTCCACCTTGTGGGGTGCCGTCGTACATTTCGTCTTCCGATTCGTGGTCGCCATTCTAGAACCTTTCTGCCCCAACGGCCATCGGTTCTGCGAGCTATGTGCCCTGCCCACTGCCACTTCAACTTGGAAATTCTTTGAGCCTACTAACCATAACATCTTATATCCAAAGCGCTTATAAAATAATTAAAATCAACCACTGTGACAAAAGTTCCACCCGCATCAAACATGGCGGTATAATTTCACGGCGGGATGAGCCATGGTGCCCGACCCGCACCGCGGTCACTGACCCTAATAATGTGAAACCGAACATTTAGTTATGATTTTTTTGGTTTGACTAACCCTATACGGATTTCGAGGGAAACTTATTGTATCAGCTTCAAAACTTTCAGTAAAATATTGTGGTTACCAAAGAGTTAAATGTGTACCTTTAATTATCTTAACGAGAAGGAATATAATATATTTATAATTGACCCTATCGTTCGGCAACAAATAAATAGCATGCTTATATTCCACATGTGGCAAGTTCGACTCCTAGATGAGGCGAGCAACTTTTTACAAATCTCTGCAAGCAGTATAACTAACTTTAAAAAATAAAAATAATGTCTCGAGGAAATTTTAATCGCGGGGCGCAGCTAGTAATAATATATATTGCCAGACAAACACACCAACTGTACGGTTCATTAAAGGTACCAAACCGAACAGTGGTTTAGGGGTGATGCCAGTATATCTATAATACTTATATAGATAATTAAACATCCATGACTCGGGCACAAACATTGGTGCTCGTCATACAATGTTTGCCCCTACCAGAGTTCGTACGCAGGACCCTCGGCACAGAAAGTATAGTCACTACCAACTGCGCTAATCGCGTGGTCGATTATTACCTTAGCCTAGCTAGCTAGCTTTCTAGCCAATGAAAGGTTGTATCATTTTTACCGACTTCAAAAACGAGGAGGTTGTAATCTCGTTTGCTTCAAATGTGTTACAGTACGTATCGTGTTCCACCTAATTGCGTAGACATTTAGCCTAGAAATTTTTGACGCTAAATGACTAGGCATTCAGCTTAAAAACGATTAATCTTGTATGATAACGACGTTAATGCTATCATTAATAGCTTTTTAGATCACTATTAACAGACAAAACGTTTGATAACAATGAGAAATAATTTTAGGAATACTTACTAATTATCAACATCCCTTGTTATAGCTAGGAGTGGTAAATTGAATTTGCTCTAAAACAGGCCAAAGATTCCTAGTCCTGATTTAGATTACATTATACACAACCCGGAATAGTCATAAAAAAATATTCAAAATGACATACAAAAGATATAACAGTGGTCCTCATACAAGGCCCGAGCCTGTGTCATGAGTTAACAATTAGTTTTAGTAAGAAGAGTCTGTGTGTGTGTGTATGTGTGTGTGTGTGTGTATGTATGTATGTGTGTGTTGGTGTGAGTATGTGTGTGTGCGTGTATGTGTGTGTGTATGTGTGTGTTTGTGTGTGTGTGTATGTGCGTATGTGAGTGAGAGAGAGTGTGTGTGAGAGAATGTGTGTGTGTTGGTGTGTGAGTGTAATTATTACATCCGTAAATACGTCTTAATACTACCGATGGATCTATTTTTTGGGTCTAGGCCCGCTACCCGTTCCCAGCGCTGTTTCTCTTGTAAGCCAGAATCCACAGCGGTGACTAACAAAGATGCCAAAATTTGACCCTCGACAAATGCGAGAGAATAGCTAATTGTGTTGGAACCCGCAACGAAATTAATCGCAAGGAAAATAGGAGTAGTTTGAAAGAAAATTATCTATATAATAGATCTAATGAACATCTTAAGCAAAGTTCCAATTTCCTTACCATTCAAGCGACGCCTCTGAACAAAGCGCTTTGTATGAGCACCTACAAAAACCGCGAGTATAACATAACAAAACACTTTAGCAGGTCTAGGATTATCTACTATAGGTTATTTTCACGAAAATCGTGCACCTAACTTGCTCGGTTTAGCGTTCAAAGTGGTAGCTATCTATAACTATGAACTAAGAGGAATAAATACGTTCCAATATACGTTATCTATAACACAAAACAAATGTTGTAATACCGTAACCATTTGAAAATACATTTCCCACGAACATAAAATAACGGACTAATAAATCCATGACACGAGTAAAGATTTGGTTCTTGATACACCTGTATTTATTTACCATTATAACTTCCAATTTAACTCAATATAAAGCGCCCTTTGGCCCATAATTTAGTACTTACATACCCAAAGATAAGATCTACAGATGTCAGCATAATAATGTTATAAAATATACCGGGGTTCAATTCCCGTAATACCACAGAGGTATTCCCCTTTTGTAAATTCATCATTACGATAATTTAATATGCTCAGCCCCTCGCCTTGGCGAAAGTAGGGCGGTACCGTCGCGCAAACAAGTGCGCGTTTACGATAATAACGTAAGTGGTTATAGGGAGGATGATGTGAAAGCTTTTTTTAAATTGTATATTTAGTTGGAATGGCTTACGGAACTAAATATTAGTAACTAGCTGTCCCGGCGAACTTCGTACCGCCCCAGAATCATATGTACGAGAAAATGAATTTATTCTATGAAAATTTTAAACCAATATATCCCACGGGAACCATACGTTTTACCGGGATAAAAAGTAGCCTATGTGTTTTTTGAGACTATAATCTATCTCTGTGCCAAATTTCATCCAGATCCGTTCAGCCGTTCTGGCGTGAAAGATTAACAAACATCCATCCATCCATGCATCTATCCATCGATCCAAACTTTCACATTTATAATATTAGTATAGATTAGTATAAATGTGTTAATGTCACAACAGTAAGAAATTAAGAACATTTTTTTTTTATTTGGTGCTTATGCACTTCGTAAAATATGCCACGCATAAAAAATTTTTTTTTATATTTATTAGTCTACTACTACTACTGTTTATAGACTACATTTTCCATAATAAGTAATTTGGGATTTTATAGCGCAGTCTTTCAGAAATTAATTACTTGCGTATTTATAAAAAAAAAACTCTCACGCGTTTACAAAGTTACGCGTAAATTCTTTCTAGTCCTGTAGTGTTGTAACTTACTCGTATGATATTCCTTTAAAACATCACTAGCTTATCGCTCTGTGGCATCGTGGAAACATTTCCCTCATTTCTTTCTTTCAACTTTCACTGACAAGATAAGCGGCCGGCAGCTTTAAGTTTTTCCTTAACTCACAAGATAGGAATGTTTTACTCTAGAAATTAAAACTCCAGAAACTTTTGCGTTACCTATCAATGTCTTATTTTTAATAACGGTTACTATTTTGAAATGAATTATTTAAAAAAAGAACAATATGTTTTCTTATTTTCCTAGACAATAAAAAAGAAGTTTCCATGTTTGTTATTTTGTAAAAATGAACCTTGATCTAATGTCAGTAAGTGCCAATGCTAAGAGCAAATGAATGACAAAAATTTGTAACTAAATTTGAATAAGTATATAATATTCTTTATCGGAGAGCGCATTGAATATACAGTCGGTGACAAAATAGGAGTGATAAAAACATTCCTTCGAGCGAATTTATTGTATAGGATTCGTCGAATAATTTATTCAAAGCGTTATATCGCGGCCTGTACATACACACGAGCGCGCGATGGAAGATAATTTAGGCGCGCTAATCACAGGCCGGCCGTTCTCTTTGTCGAGGGTAAGGCTTGATTGATGATCCGACTTCACCGATGTCGGGTTAATCTTCAAACACACTCCACCACAATATATTACCTATAATTTGTGTGCGTTGTAAGTTATTGGCAGCAATGTACTTTTTGGTAGAGTTTTGATATAAAGAACTGACTACTAAAAACATTTTCGCTTGAACGATGTAATGTTCAAGCGAAATTTCTTTTACCTTAACAAGTCTTAGCGCTTGGGAAAAGTATTGCCATTCGAAAATGACCCTAAAGTGTCCAGGCAATAACGCTTCCGATAGATCAGTCTTATCAACGTATCTAGGTCTGCACAACAATCCCAATTCTGATTTGGTTTAATGGTAATTACTATTATAAATGTTTACAACAGATAAAAAAAAAACACGGTGTTGTTCGTCGCTGTGTCGATAATATTATTGACAGCAAAACGCGACGCACAACGCGCTCCGCGCAACGAAACGAGCCCTTATGTCGATATATCACTAAATTAGTCCTTAGTGACATATCGATACATTATATTATAACGTGTACCTAACTAATATCTCGTCTGCCTCTCCCGCATTATGCCGATATTCTAATACGATAAATAAAATTGGTGTCACCCACCGTTGTAATTCCGTCGCAAAAATCCAATTCACTCCATAATAAAATAGGTACATTTTTCTTGACATACAAATTACTTTTACGCGCAATATCGGTAATGGCGTGCTGCGTCAAATTATGCCATCTGTCAAATCGTTACGATCTACCATTGGGGTAATCATTACGTTCGATGGTGGAAATGTTGTTCTATTTTTTACAGCGACTGTACATTGCCCGGGAAACATTTATATTTTTTTGTAATAATCACTTTCGTTGCGTAGGTAGGCTATATACCGATCAACTTTTAATTACTTAAGACACAGCAGTTATATCACGTTGTTTTTTTCAAATTAGGAATTGGAAAGTTGACAAAATACTGGAAGGTATTGTGTAGCCCTCAAACAAATTAACATTTAACTTTTCCATCAGTTTTATGATAATTGTCTACTATATACTTATAAATCGAATCCAGGGCCCCAAGTCTGCTAACACAATCGATTCATAATCGTACAGCAACCGCATAGTAACTGTCACTTTGCCCAGTATCCGTGCAATGTACACGAGATTCCAACTTGTGACAAATGAGTCGGTAAATATACTTAAAAATAATACAGTAACTTCTGCTTTAATTAGAAAAAAAATAAGCACATCACATACCTCAAAAGTTAGTCCTTATTCGCTGTGACATACATGTATCGTAAAAGTCACAAAATACTTGACAACGTAGATAGCAAATTCGTCACGCAATCAATTGGCCTACTCTACATTCGACTCCAACGCATCTGTCATATCTTATTACGCCTCAGAATCACGTATGCCTTATCTCTCATACGACACTGTCAACCAGACATTGTATTAGAGGGGAAAAGTATTTGGCGCGTGTATTTTTTTATTCAGCCTGTGGGTGCGATGGCCGTGGAATACTAATCTTGGTGGTACAATGAAAACATGCACAGAGTTTTAAGGTTTACAAGTGGTTGCGAGTGTACACACTTTTTGATACAAGTGTACTTACATGCATTTTCAATATAATGTTCTTATACCCATTCATGTTTTACTTTTTATTACTGACCAAGCAACACTGGAGTCAGTCTATGCCACGGGAACCATACATTCTACCGGAATAAAAAGTAGCCTATGTGCTATTCCAGTCTATAATCTATTTCTGTGCCAAATTTCATCCAGATCTGTTCAGCCGTTCTGGCGTGATTGAGTAACAAACATCCATCCAGACTTTCACATTTATAATATTAGTGGGATTAGTGGGATAGCTCTCAGGGATAACATAGCTTCTTATTAGTGAAAGAATTTTCACAATCAGATCAGTAAATCTCGAGATCACCCCCTACATCCATACACACAAGCCAATAAACTTTATCTCTTTATAATATTAGTAGAGAAATATAGGTTGTTCAAATAATACGATTTACATTACAGCCAGCTGTTACCGCCATTACTACAACACTCGCGAGTCATCCGCTCCCCATTCCGCGGAGGCGCCGACGCGTTATTGCCAATATTATTCTAAGCTCAATCCCGCAAAGCCCAATTTCCATGACACGACAGCAATTTGGTACATTCGCAGTTACAATGAAACGGCTTTGCACTAAGCACCGTGGCTTCGTGGTATCTTATAAAACGGGTTATCACGTGAAACTGCCGAGCGATAAATAAGAAAAAAAATTGAAATAAAACTAATCTTACGGATTTTATCGCGTTTATTATTCGTTTTTTAAGTTCCCAAAAATGTAATAAACGCGATAAAATTCGTAAGATTAGTTTTATTTCAATGTATAGTATTCGCCGTAAATATAACAAAAACTATATTTTAAATGCTTTTTTTTTAGATTTTAGTGTTGTACTATAAACATAATTTTATTATTAGTTCCAACTATGCACTATACATATTTTAATGGAATCGAAACCTGATCCTCTTGGTTACGAAAGCGTCTCCCTGGCTTTTGTAGCTCTAAATGTTAAAATGTACGCCCGTCCATACAACTTCGCAAAAGCAAGCAAAATTTATCAATTTCCTACCTACCATGCGTAGCAATATGAGTTATTCTGCCAATACTGTTTAAGTAAATTTACAGCTTCAATTTTTTTTCGCCAGACGAACACAGCCATTATACGGTCTTGTATTATGGGCACCGTACAACTGGGAATGAGGGCGAACACAGTATATAATACTTATGTGCATATTTTACATCCATGCCTTGGGTACAAACATTCGTGCTCCTTACGCAAAGTTTGTCCTTACCAGCATTCCAACCAATCATCCAACCATCGGCGCAAAAAACATGTTCACTACCGACTGCGCTAATAATGTCGTAAGGTCAGGTTTTTCTTCTTCGTCGTATCACTCTTTTGTCAGAGTGGTCGTGATTATCATGTGGAACTGTCACATGCAGATGTAACTTACCTCACGATGTCTCGGCATTTGTCTCTATTACTAGTTTTCATGTGCATTAATTTCAAGGTTTTAACTATCTATACTCATTTAACTGTAACCCGCTATCACAATAGCGATTGATGTTGGACTATAATAAGACGAGCCAGCTTATACTAGCTACAATAATATGATTTGCTCGAGTCTCAAGCTTGGCTCATAATAATTCGCTCACGCAACCATCCGTACAATGCAAGCTCTCACAATCAGCGGAAGCGGATCGCTTTGGAAAATTGTTATTGAATTCGGGGATTAGGTACTTAACTCCTCGAATAAGTACACCAACTTGTAGCCGAACAATTGTCGCCCAATGAATAAGCTCCAAACTTCTCGCCGCGGTTCGCTTTCATCAATCAAATGGAGTTATTATGTACGCACTACGTATACATTGCCGCGCGAGTACGAAACAGGTCGATCACGCAACTCACGCTCCCGGCTTTGTATTAAATCTTTATTCGCAATGACGAATGAGTTTTTTTCCTCTGAAATTATTTCCGATACGTTTCGCTAGATGAAGGAATTCGTTTAGTGATTATTTGATGATGGTAATGGGGGACGATTATTTCTTGATGTTATTATACTTATTGGTCTGAATAAGAGCTGGTATAGTACCGATAGAAAATCGTATAGTCGGGGATAAAAAAGTGTGTCCGGATATAGTACGAGTTACTAACTATTATGATCTAAGTGTGTTTTATTTTGGTTATAGCATGGAATTTACGTACACATCTCAAGCGAGAGCATTAATATACAAAAATCTTTACACTATAAGTACCATAAGAGGGAAACTTCTGAGGGGTCTTATAAAGCACAATTTTATTCAAAAGAATATTCTCTTGGTTGTAAGGGTTTTTGTTAGGAATAAAGCCAGTTGCACAGGGTTAGTAGTATAAAAACGGTATACAGGATAGGAATTCATTATACAGGCTGATACTGAATGGGTCCATGTTTTGAACCTGCACTTCAAAAGCGCATTTATAATTGTCAAGGCAGAGTTTCGATTTGAGTAACAAAATTTGTTCCTAATAAAATGTCACTTAGTATTGTGATTTATCCAAATTTTGACTTCACGTCATGGTTACAAATGCGCTATTAAAAGCACGGGATCAAGGCTTAGTACCCTTTCTGAATCATTCTGTACAATCAATAGCATAGTTAACATATGCTATCAACAATACCCAGACTTGGATAGATTCCCAAATTATATAGTCGCCTATAATTCTAATCAAATGAATATAATTAATTGTTTAAGATTACTAGCAGTGAAATAGCCTAGCTAGACCGGAAAATATTTCTTACGGAGAAGTCAAGGAAAACCCTAAAAAATATTTCTAAGGGAAGAGTGTCGGTAAACACTAAATTAAGATAGAATGAAAACCGACTATAATGAAATTGTTAATAAGGTTAATGTTTAAATGCACGGAAGCCAAAGCTAAGCTATGTCACTATCTGCACCAGTATGTACTCGGCTCAAACAAAAATATGTGCCTACTGAATTCGCGTCACGTTTCATTCGCTAGGGTTGTCGGATGTTTCGTGGGTTCTGAATTAGACCAATTAGTCTCGTCCCTCTTTCGGGAGTAATATTACACACTTAGTTATATGAGTACCACCGAATTATTTTATGTGTTACGTCCGGTGACCATTATTTACCCTACCAAGAATTTATTATGGCAAATTGAACTTTATAGAGCTATCTATTACTTCTACATTTTTAAATTCTATGTTGTCAGTTTTGTTTAATTCATCTTTGACATTTTGGAGTGTATAATTATGTGTGTAGTATAAAAAACAGACCATTGATTAATTTGGAAAAAATATTGTGCGTATAGCGCGCCAAGTTTCAACATGATACGCCAATTAGATGAGTGAGTGGAAATCGACGTAGCAGATTTTCATCCGTTACAAAATAAACGAGTAACAGTGAATTGATTGTAGCCTGAATATGAAAGACAGACATCTGTAATAACTGATCATCATCTGTAGTCACTAGATTTTCACGTTAAAGACCCTGTTACTGTACTAGAAATTGACATAATACGAGATGATAAAAATACATACACAATAATATTGGCAATGAGTTCCATTTTCAAAATTTGCACTTAGCTTTTTATTATATCGTTTACAAGTGGCCAGTTCTAAAAACTTTCAGAGTCGCCCTCGTGTAATAATGCTACATTATTATGTGAAGCATTCACTTCGGCAACAACATTCATTCTAATGTCGGAAATCTTCCCAAGGGCCATATCATTAATAATAGTCTTGATTTATCAACCAAAAGATTCTTGCAGGCATCCGCCATTATTTAAAGTCACAAGATATATTTCTTTGTAATGTATAGCCGTTACAAAAATTGGGTCAATGGAAAAATCTTTTTTATTGTTATGGTACGAGATTCCTAGTAGGTTACGCTTAATAGGAATAACAATGGCCAACAAGAACGAAAATGCTTTTATACTCCTTACCTGGAAAAGTAGAAAATGCAAAGTATCTGTTTGATATCTTTGTTCAAAGCATTGTCTATTATTGCAACACTTTTTATTTCTTGACATCGGAATATCTCCAGTTATAAAGAGTTGTGATTGTGGAAAATACAGGATTCAGGGTTCTATATTTATTGATTATACTTGGGAAAATCTGGCATTTTTTCAGAATCTATCAGAATAATCTCCTTATAAGCCACGCTACTTCTTCTTTCAGTGCCATCTCTATAGGACGTCGGCAGTCATCATAGCTATCTAGGTTTGACTTGAGATAGGGCTGGTTCTTCGCCCGAGACAGTCTCTAAGTCATTCTTGGACCTGAATCTCCATGCATTTGTATCATCTATGCTGAGGTTCGTGACCTCTGTGAAATTTTGACTTTACACTATCGCGCCAATGGCGTTCAATCTTCAGCGGTATGGATTGCTTCGTACACTGGTGGTGTTGACTATTTCGCCTGTCCATCGCATGGGGGCCGTTACTTGATCATCGTCCTTTCATTTGTCGATCTTCACATTTTTCTGGATAATTGGTTGCTAGGTAGTTAACTGTTGTGTTTTCGCATCATACACCTCAGGCATTGCATTTTCCTTATCTTAACTTTCATAATTTCAAGCATGTTCAAAACTTTTGTCCACTCACTCGGATAGGCGTTTCGTTTCCAACTTGATTCGCCACACACTTAGTTGCTAAAAGTAACCGTATTTCTCCATTAATCGCCTCCCTACAATTCAGATCCACCTGGGAATTTGTAGAAACATTTGTTCACCCACATTATTTGCTCGTGGGTGTATTAAAACGTAACGTGGCATTCGGCTGTTATCGGCGCGATGGCCTCGCTTGCGGGTAACGGCGCCCCCCGTAATCGACTTCGGATAGGGGTTCCAGTTCGATCTGTGCGGGATTTGTTTGTTATTACATGGTGAACGTCGGATTTGAGTGTTTTCAGTAGGCTTTTTACTGAGCATTCTAGATAAGAGATGCAAGGTTATTTTCATGTTTCTATTTCCGGTTTGTGTCTATGAGCTACACGTTCAATACGAGTCAAACTTGTGTAGTTTAATTTTCTAAGAAAGGTATCCTGTATCTGTATGTATAAGTACCTACATACCATTAGATTTCTATAATACAAGTTTTTTGTTCTTGTTTGCTAAGAAAATACAATGATCATTTTAATGGGTTATATTAACAGCTTTTCAATATCAGTTAATAATTGCATGCTTTTAAAATAAATAAATATATTTAGGGCCTGGATTGATTACTGCTATAGTAATGCTTTGAATCCATTACCAATGGTACAAGTTCATTACCTACCCGTGGTTACCTTATGAGTATCATGCGTCATGACAAATGTTAAACACACAGCATTTTCACCCGGTGCCTTGCTCCCGTCATTTCTTACGTCATTTATCGTCGTTACACTTTGACGTCACTCCGAATGACGTGTGCTACCATTACTGTGTAATGGAAAGTATTACTTGGAACATAAAATAACAAAAGCTCTCGTCACAAAATAAGTGTATCTTCTTAAGTAAATATCAGATTTAGAAATATCTATATAAGTAGGTAGGTACATAAGATTCCTTTTAGTATTGATTACCATAAGCTCGGACTAGGTAAAGGATTTTAAAAACGATATATACATAAAACAAAACAATACATATTAAACTAAGTCATGTGATGTTCGCCGGGACAGCTCATTACTAAAACGTATTATCATAGCCAAATGTTAGATATCTCTTCTTCCTATTTCAAATATTCTCAGAGGATTACAGCTGAATATTCAAAAAGTTACCACGAAATGGTTCTGTTTTTCATAGTACGGCCCTTATAAAAGGTTACAAAACCGAGTTGTACATTAAAACATAACAAATTAACGACACCCACAGTCGCAGGGGGCGCTAATAAATGAAGACAATTTAATCCTCTTGAAATACAAATCGCTTGTCTAATTTATTTCGCGAGTTGAATTCAGCGGGATTTGCCAACTTTCCTCTCGTGGGATGTGACGTGGATATAAAATGGAATGAGGTTTGATTTTTATAAGCGTAATTCTACCTTATTATGTTCTGTGGTAAGTTTTTTTTTTTCATGAATCTACAATTATTTCTCCTTGCGAATTTTACAATCGGGATGGTACCGTAAGTAAGGTTAGTTTGGAAACTTCCTTGGGGAAGTTTCTCATATTACAACAAGATAGTAAAAACTAGCGTCTAGAAGACTACACTTTAAAATAAAACTAATTTTACGAATTTTATCGCGTTTATTTTATGTTTTTTACGTTCCCGACGTCTCGGCTGCTTTACAGCTTGGTTTTGTATTTAATTATATTAATTACTGGATCCCAAGTCGGTGGTCTAGTAATTAAAATAATTAAATCCAGAACCAAGCGCACCATTGCAAGAACTCAAGACACTGTGAGCACTTTCTGCGTAGAGAGGACCGCTAACAACAACTAAATATGAGGGTACCTCAATTCTAACTATGACACTAAGACGTCTAACACCTTAGTCCTCCCGTGACCAGGATTGCTGTAAAGCAGCAGAATCGGGGAACAACCATTCGTAAAATTACTTTTATTTCATCCATCCATCAGCCGATAGACGTCCACTGCTGGACATAGGCCTCCCCCAATGATTTCCACACATCACGGTCCTCCGCCACTCGCATCTACCTTCACTTCACTTCACTTTTATTTCAACGTAATATAATTGCCATGAAAATATCCCCAAACTAATAAAGCCTTCCAGTGTCACTAACTCCGGCGGCAATGTTTGAATACGCAACATGTTCATCAGTTGACTCCGGGCGTCATTAATCAGGCGTTTTTGCCCGTCCCTCGGGCGCGATGCGGCTCGTGAGACGAGCACAGCCTCCCAGATATATTCCAACGAGTGTACAACACGGTTCTCTTTTGGGAAAACTCGTGAGAATCTTCCTTTTATATGTATGGTGGTTTAAAAAAATGCGCTTGCCTAGTTACGTAAATATCTTTTTTTTATTAGGTATTTATCGACGTTACAATCTATTAGATGTTAGTTCATGTAGACCGTTTATAACATTATCATAAACCTCAGTGGTTGTTGCATGTTATGTTAAATATTTTTTTCTTCAATGTATGGTCTTTAAATGTTAATTAAAAAAATATTGTGAGCGTTTGTGTTTTTAAGTAACAGATGGCGCACAAATCAAATAATATTGAGGTAGTTGTGATAGGTATATAATATCGATCACTTTTCTCCCTGGCCACTTTAGGAAATTTACTGCCTAGGGTAAGGCAGAGTTGTAGCAAACCGTTGCGCTAGTTAAGTATTGCCACGCAAAAATTACCTTTAAGGTTGGCAGCAATACCATTGCTAATAGCTATGTCTCCGTAGGCAGGCTACTGTAACTATCAGGGCTATTATTGTCTTATCCATCAATGACAGCAAAGTCGATAGGGGCATTAAACATATTGGAAAATATTTATATATGGTACCTGTTTTTTATATCGCCAACAAATATACCAATTGTATAGCCGCTTATATTTTTGTGTATTTAGATTCCGGTAACAGGAAAAGAAATCCGAAAATTTCTTCGCACGGGAATGTAATGAGCCGGGTGGATTAACTTCACACCAATAGACCCACGTGGTTATCGCTCGCCATTACAAGAACCTAACAGTACGTTTTCCATAAGACTAAGGCCCTTGAGATTATTGATGAGTAATGGAATCAATTTGGAATGTTCCCTGGGGCCTTCTTTCAGGCTTTGCCGTAATTCCAGCTCTCATTATCGCGGCGCACCACGCTAATCCGAGGCTCAGGTCGACTCGTGTTAAGTTCAAGGGCAACAATCGTAAGGTATACACAGGGCCCCATGTCTACTAATACAATCGATTCATAATCGAATAGCAACCGCATAGTACCTGCCACTTTTGACAAATATTGTATGGGATATCTGTTAAAAGTGACAGTTACTATGCGGTTGCTGTTCGATTATGAATCGATTGTGTTAGCCATCTTGGGGCCCAGGGTGTCAGTAAAACTTTTGTTTGATGATGATGATGTTATAATTTAGCAGAAGGCTTCGTAACATTCTTTATCAGCGCTTTAGGTCCGTCTCCTCAGCCGCGTACCGAGATGTATTTAATATAAAATATTATGTACTTACTTCGAGTCTGTTGATATGGAACGGTATCGGTGAAATTGGAAAGAAGTAATGTAGTAATGTTTCATCTAAAAGGTATTTTATTACTTTGAACTGAAAGGTTTGCTCTATACACTATGTGCCAGCACATTGTATTGTGCGACTTTAAATAAATAAGCAAACGTCACCGACAACTTTTTTGAAAATCTTTAAGGTAGCTTTTTAGATCCTGACGATATTCCGTACTTAACACAAAGCGATGACGTAAATGTTGTTAATATTTGCAAAAAAAATGTTTCAGAGAATGATGCCGCTCATAAACGTACAAACTAACATAAATAAAATTGACATTACCTAAACTTTATCATAAAGACGAGTATGGCAACACAAAATTTACCAAGTTCTCCAAGAACGGTATTTTTTTTGTTAGTAAACTATCCACCACTCTATTGACAGAATATTGGGAAAGTTATGTCAAAGGCTTGCAAATGCTTAAAGATTTCATTTACAAAACTGTACCTATAACTTGACAATGGCAAAATATGAGATGATACGATGGTGACGCCTTATGTATGAAGTTTTAAAGCAGTAGAAGATAAATGTATGTAATTGTCAACGCTATCAGATAACGTTGTGTATTTCATTGTTACAGGCTACTTCTGGCACATAACGGACTTCCACTATGACCCCCTCTACACATCACAGGGCGACAATAGAAGACGTAGGTATCTACCTATACGTATTATAATATTATGTCTATCTTAAGACTATTTTCATAATAAAATAGAAAGCAGTGATAGCCAACGAGGATCGCAGGTTAAAACCCCGGCTTGCACCTCCGGGATTTCTAGATTTCATGTGCTAATTTAATTTTCAAACACGATTATCACTTGCTAAATGATGAAGGATTGTAATCTATTTAAATTTAAATAGTTATTTTAGCATATAGCTATTTATAGTAGGTAGGTATATTAACAAGGCATATTCAGACACATGTATTAACTATATCTTATAATAATAGTTTTATTCATGACGCGTATACAATGTGGTGACGATATAGAGCCGTTACTTTTGAGCCAATAATGTTTGGTATACCATTTCCAAATAAAACTATAGAGGTAACATTTATACAACACATGTTGTGTTTATTTTAAAACTTTTCTAAATTGATGCCTCTATATCGTCACCATTCTGTGTAACCCGAAATTTCATGTCTCGTCACTTAAATTTGGGGATGTACAAAAATTAATACATCGATAAAAGCTTTTTTATTTCGTTAAGCGAATAAAATAACGTGTATACGAGTGAATGGAAATAAAGAGAGTTATTACTTTTTATCGTGACTCTCTCGACGTTTCAAGCTTATGATGCTCGATGCTCGTAACTACAAGTGTTAATAAAAAAACTTATACGTTTTTTATGGCGGTTCTTCATCTTTTCAATCATTTTGAATTATTCGAATGTACCAAGTGGATTCTGATATTAAAAAATATAAAGATCATTGCAAGTCTTCGATCTGTAAGAATTTGTTTGCGGTACATTTACCTTAGTCAGTGATAGCCAAGATGGAAAAATGTTCGCTTGGGCAACAAAGGTCGCAGGTCCTAACCCCAACTATCAGCTCTGGGATTTCTGGGATTCTTGTGCGAATTGAAGCTACACACCGTGCTTTCAAGGCGATCGTTATACCAACTTGGCTATAATTACTATTACATTTCACTAGACTGTCGAAGAGGGGACGAACGAGGCAGCTCCGGGCATCACAGAGCACTCGGGCAGTTCGGCGACTACTCTTGCGACAGCTCGTTCAAGCTGATCGAGTCTGCCGTGCGATATATGCGCACGCGCCACTCGGAGAACGTCGAATTTGTGCTATGGACCGGGTAAGTGTGATTTTTTAAACCTTAGAATCAGAATCAGAATATTTTTTATTCACGTAGACCATTATGTAAAGTACTTATGAATCGTCAAAAGTCTTCGTCGGAATGCCGTTCCTATGCAGAAGAACGGGCAAGAAACTCCATGGTTGCTCCTTTTTAAAATAGATCTTTTACATTTTTGAGCAAAACATTGTTATAGGTACGTGAGAACTTAAACAATAATATCCAATTCTATTGCACGTTGTCTAATTCCATCAAATAGTGATCACGATAGAAGAAATAGAGTAACTCCATTTAGTAACTTAAATTCCCGTTAACTTCTTCAACGATAACTCATAACGTACTACGGATTGAGCTCACTCCAATAGTTTAATGGCAAAGGTGTTGTAAAAGCTATAACCGATTTTCAACGCTACTTATAAGTAGAAGATTTTATAGCTATATTCTTATACACAATGGATATTAAAATTGTTTATGATATTCCAGTGACATAATATCGGCAAGTTACACGGGAAACGAGGACGATAAGTACCAGGCGATCAAAAACATAACGGATCTGTTGAGCAGAACTTTCAGCTCGCACTTCGTCTTCCCGGTGCTTGGCCACTCGGACCCAGCGCCGTCAGAGAGACTCACTAATCTGTGGAAGCATTGGTTACCCATGGATGCTGTGCAGACGTTTATATTAGGTATATATCATTTTTAGAGCGAACTTATAGCGTTTCTTAGTTTGTTTTTAATAGAGAGTCTAGAGTTTTAGACTATCATATACCACGGTCCTCTACCACTCGCATACCCGCCTACCTGCCATGCGTGTGAAGTCCACATTGTAGAGGTTCGTGTGTTCCGGCTCATCTCAAAGAGAAAGGCAAATCATTTATATCGTATAGGCCTACGGGGGGTACTGACAAATGAACGCGACCTTAAATGACGAGATCCAGAAAGATATTCAGGGGGTTTAATTTTTTAACAGAACTTTTTTTTATATCTCCATTATAGTTGCATAATGGTATCTCTATATCCTCGTTCTACAAACTAGTGTTTAAATTTTGAATACTTAACTAATAGTAATTTTTTTTTTCTTACCTTCGCTGGATTAACACACTTCGTTTGATATTTGTATAATTTCCAACATATCTTTTCAATTCGTTTTCTAATAACTAATATTGTGTAGCAAAAGTAAAGTGCCAATAAAATAATCTTTCATAAATGCCGTCCAAACTGAAACACAAAGAAACACAACTGAAATGAAGAAGCCCAATCTAACTAGAATAAGAACAAGACAAATAAACACAGCTACTAATGTGTAACAGCAAAAGAATCTTGGCACAATCGCACTAAACTTTCGGAAGGTACTCTAGGAACTTTTGTTTCTCGCAGGTGGTTACTACACGATAGAGCAGACTCAAAGCAAGCTGCGCATAGTCGCGTTGAACACCAACTTGTTCAGCGTACGAGAGCTCAACAACATACAAGCTCGTCGACAGTGGGAGTGGTTTGCGGCTGTGTTAGACAAGGCAACCACTAACAAAGAAATGGTGAGTTATTTTCTGATAATATATCTTCTTCTTTAATTGATAGAACTAGGCGATACTTGGCGGAAATCCATTGTTAAACAAATTGGGGGAAGAGGAACCCACCACTGACCCTTGGCTTGTCAACTTCTCCAATTCTAAACCAAACAAGTTTGATCGATATTTAAAGGGGCCAGCAACACCGAACTCTAAAATGCAATTCTCCGCGAAACGAGGCGAATCTAAAAAAGTATTCGACTGGTGTTTCGCCGCTTAACGAGACATCCTCAGGACTGCTGGGCTACGAATGAGCTCTATTTTCTTCTTCTTCTTTTAAGTCACTATTATTAGGTATAGGTGTCTCCTCTTACTTACCATTCGTTCCGGGCCCACCGTCTATTTCAACGTGTACCGACTACATTTTATGTTAATATTTCGGGGAATTTTAAAGTACAAGAAATTTACCACTACAATGGTGATTTTCTGTTTTGGAGAGTAAACGAATCTCTAACTAAAAAATCTCTTTTTTTACGTATTTCTGTTAGATTATAAAGTTAAGAATTCTCTTTATAGTTTTCCAGACTAATTACATAAATGATCTTATAGATTTGATGATTATTATTATTTATCATCATAGAGTGCTATGATAATATTTAGATCATTACTTATAGAAAGTTAATGTATAAAAATATTTAAGCTCGTTTCATTCTTATTTTTTTTTTGTAAAACGAACACCATTAGCGAGTATGTTTCCGCCATGCTTAGAACTGTCAGCCTATTAAAAAAACAAAACACTAATAAAAACATGTCCTACGCAAAACAAGGGCTCGTTCAAATGCATCCTCGTGCAGCAAATATTTTTCCAAAAGAATACCATTTTACGTACCTTTATGCATCGGAAGTTTCAAAAAAATCTATCAGCCATGTCTACTTTGGGGTGGAAGTTTTAAATATGCTAAAGCTCGCAGCTAAGATATTGGTTTTAGATATTCAGTCCCTGGTACGAAATTCTAGAGGCACTTGGATTAGGATCGCTGAATCAATCTCGCGCGAAAGCTGGTCTAGTGCCCAGGAGTATAAATCCCGAACTTTTACCTGAAGCAAAAACTTAACTGGAATTGTTCCTTTTGAATGAAGCGAATAGCGTTTTTATTTAACAAAAAATACCAAAACACTTTCTGCCTACGTTTAAAATTACAACAAACCTTTCTCGTATTCGCACGTTGTGTGCGAAAAATAGCAACACTGAAAATTCCGGGATTTTTTTTTGCAAACAATTCACGTTTTGGGACAAACCCACTATGGTTAGGGCTGCCAATTTACATTTTAAGCGGAACGCTATCGTTTGTCATTCGGAAAACAAAATTGTGAAACGAGATTATATTATTCCGGTGATATTTTAAAATTGCATTGAAATGTTTTTTTATTATGATTGAATATTGTGTTTTTCTTCATTCCAAATTAGTGCATCAAAATATCAATAAACAAAAAACTAAAAAAATACTTATTCATAGCACATTTAAAAATAAAATAAAAATAAAATTATATACACAAAAATGCCTCCACATCGTCGTCGATGCCAAAAGTGCCCAGCAGGCTGGCCGCGTTTCCGCGCTGAATAGCGAGGCTCACTCTTTGCGCGAAATAGAGGCCAGCCCGCCGGTCACGGGTAGCGGCGAAAAGTCGTGCGAAAATATATCATAAAAATATCAATTGGTTTATATGGATAAACATTTAATGTGCCCTTACTATTTCAAAGTATTGCTTGTATGGTACCAACAACGAGCTATTAAGATATTCGTATAGGGTACCAAGCCATCCTTGCCAGTCAGTTTAGATGACGGATATTGCTACTTCTGCTTAATAACAACAGTAGCATTTAGTAGTAGTATAATCCTGCTACTTAAATACATAAACAAGTTACTCTATACTCTATACTGCTAAGTACACTTATGAGGAGTCACAGACTTGTTTCAAAGTTCAGACGTAACGCAGTGAGAAGTCACTTTATCAATGCAGTTGTATGTTATTTAGTAAGAGGTCGAGGATAGACTTAGAAGTTTAGAAGATAGTTTTTTTATATGTGTGTGAGAGCGTGTATTAAAATGCTAGACCAGAAATTTTTAGGTCTTCAATTACAGCGTACGCCGGGTGTCTGAATATTCTAAAACGTCTGTGTAAGGAGTAAATTTTTTTTTTTTTACTTTGCATTTCCACTACCTCGTTACCCTCCTCCTCGTATTTCCATTGCCTGCCGGCCCTGTATTTAAACAAATAGTAGGTAGTTGTAGTTGCTAGTGCATTTGGGTCATAACTATGGGCCGGAACGGGAAGTCCGGCCGCGGCGTACCGCTCGGCGCGGCCTCTCTAATAAATAACAGATTAGAAACTCGTTAATCTGATCGCTCCTCTGAAATAGCGGAGCGGAAATATTTATTAAAAGCGCTTTACTCTTTGAAAGGTTGCTCTTCTAGCTTAGAATTTCATACAAGTAACAGAAATGGTCAAATATTTGAAGAGGTTAGCGAGTAGGTCATTTAGGACACGTTTTTAATGTATAAAATAAAGTGGCAATTTCGTTTGCTTTTTTTTTCAATCCAATAGTTCCAGTATTTTTTCCCTAGTTAGATTTATGAATTATTTCTGGAACGAATCTAAACTATTACTGTCCCATCTTATATAGTTACTAACCCTAATAAGTATTCCTAAAATATTACAATGCGTTATAAACCTTTTTTTATCTTATAAAAACTTCGTTGTAACATCGTAAAAGCTATAAAATAGAAGGCAAATCTTTTGCGCTTCGAATGACATTCCCCTAGAAGGCATAATAAGCATATTTTCAATGCACTCAAGACTTTACTTCACAGCAACAGAAAAATAACTCATAATGACATAATTTCATACTCAGTATTTTTCATCTACGAACTCCCAAAATGTATAGCTGCAATATTTATGATATATTGACTAAAATAATAATGGCATACAGAATAAAACAATATGGCACATATATTCACTGTTATTGCAACAGAAGCCCCTAAATGTACGTTCAGATTCGGCCGTATTTTAACGGGCACAATTATGAATGATTACAATAGAGGGTCGCCATTATTCACTAATGCAAATGTTACAACTGCGATATATGGTCACAGAGTAATAAAAGACAGTCATACAACTAAATTTTCTTAAATGTTCCTTTGGTTGCATATAAAATAAAGTCCAATTTGAAATTTCAGGATTTTTAATAACACATGTATTATAACCTCGAAATTTATGGATGTTTGTCGTAATTTGCAATTATATTGCAAAGCATTTTTATAAGGATAAGTTAATAGCTCGTGGTTTCTATAAATATTCTTTAAAAGTTGTCTACATAACTTCCTCATCCAACAGTATTAAACAGCATATAATTTAATTTAATTTAATTTAATTTATATATATTTTTATATTATATAATTTTATATATATTAAAGTTACGGAGTGTGTGTGTGTGGAGATATTCTCTGTGACACACTCTGTATTTTTTTTCAATTTTGAGTATCCGAAATTTTGCCAATCATATTAACTTCTTCCAAAAATAGTTAAATGTTAGTGCTTACTTGTTTCGCGAAGAATTGTATATTAATTGGGGTCCCAACACTTGTAACAGACTGTTTCTCGACTAACATCTTAGAGGAGTTCGGTGTTTCTGGCTTCTTTAATTATCGATCAACTTATTTGGTTTATAATTGGAAAAGTTGACAAGCCGAAGCTCAGTGGTGGGTTCCTCTTTCCCCATTTGCCACCTACTTATTTTTAAAACAGAAATTATATAATTACTAGCTGTCCCGGCGAACTTCGTACCGCCTCAGAATCCAATGTACGGGAAAATGAATTTATTGGTACTCTATGAAAAATTAAAACAAATCTATCCCACGGGAACCATACATATTACCGGGATAAAAAGTAGCCTATGTGCTATTCTAGACCATAATCTATGTCTGTGCCAAATTTCATCCAGATCCGTACAGCCGTTCTGGCGTGATTGAGTAACAAACATCCATCCATCCATCCAAACTTTCACATTTATAATATTAGTATAGATGCAATGAAAAAAATTGCGCAATTAAAACACAATCGTAATAAATTGGGCCTTATAAGTTACTGAAATAGACCAACGTTAGAAAACATTATATTCCACCGGAAATAATGTAATTTGATATGGTTAGACGGTACAATGAAAGGGAAGAAAGAGCCGACCTTATTTTGTATCGCAGGTACAGTCTACATCAATCTTTGTCATACCTATGATTATTGCGAAGCAAACCACAATAACAATTCTTTTTTTATAAAAGGAATAATGATTATTTTTTCATGTGAATACGACCTATCTACATAATGAAATTGATCTGATTTTCATTTGTTATTTTCTACGTTCCCAAAGGTTACGACTTTTGTGCCGCTATTGATGCCAAATTCGAATATGAAAATACATAACTGAACACACCCAAAGTATACCTATACAAGTATGTGTACTTATATAGAATCACGAATAAACCGGGGCTTTGAAAGCGAGGCGGGTAATTAGGTATACACCAGTCATTCGTTATCTCATGTAAAACGTTCAATAAAAAAAGAAAATCCACGAACAAAACGTTCATTATATAATACAATTTCCTTATCGCCCCCAATTGGCGTGACGTCATAAAAACAAAAGGCTTTATACAGAAATATAGCAATCTCGGCGCTCGCAGATGCGGGTGTTGCGAACACTGTCGCAAGTCGCACTGTATCGGGGAATTCAATTTATTCGTCCCCTTACTGTCAATACATTCGGAGCTGGGGATTTAAAGTCAATTCCTGTGTATAAATATATATTGACTTCTATTTGCTATGTATTTTCCCTGCTCACTTTAAGAATAGTGTCTGAAAAAATATTTCAAAAATATATCTGTCATCTGCGTAGGTATCGCAACAACATTGTGTGAGAAAATTTATTTCACAACTAGCTGTTGCCCGCGACTTCGTCCGCGTGGTATATAGCAAAGACTCAGCCGTTGGCAACAGCCTGCTCGCGTTCTGATCCCGCGGGACGCATTGCAGATTGTTGCTATCAAACTTTAATCAGGCGCAGCGCTGCAACATTGGTTTTAATTTTTTTTCGAGAGATCCAATTTTTTTTTCTGAAATAAAAGTAGCCTATGTTACTCCTTGTTACATCAGCTATCTGCCAGTGAAATTCCCGTCAAAATCGGTCCAGCCATTTCAGAGATTACCCGGAACAAACAGACAGATAAACAGACAGACAGACAGACAGACAGACGGACAGACAGACAGACAGACAGACAAAAATTGTAAAAAAAATTGTTTCGGTATAGGTAACGTGTATACATCCAAATGCACTTAGTAAAAAGCGGTTATTTTAATATTACAAACAGACACTCCAATTTTATTTATATGTATATATGTATATATATATATATATGTATATAGATATAGCAGTGATGTCCATGTCGGTAGAACGCTTGCCTCAGTAACGAGGATCACACTTTCAAACCCCGGCTCGCATCTCTGGGATATCCAAATTGCATGTACTGATCTAATTTTTAACCATGATTATCACTTGCAAACAGAGAAGGTGAACATCGTGAGAAAGCCTGCAAAGGTCTGATCATGGGGTTCTCATGAAAATACGTGTGAAGTCCGCAAACCCGCATAGAGCCAGGCTGGTAGACTAGGGCCTATTCTACTCACATTGAGGGGAGGCCTTTGCCCAATAGTAAGACACTAAAAATGGGCAAAATTTCTAAATTCCCATAATAACCACTGAATTGAAAGAAATATGATTTGTCAGAAAAAAATAAAATAATACATGCCGTCAAAACAAAGTTCCCATTTTCAGTCGCATTTTACTCTATGATTTACACGATGACAGAATCTAAATTAAAATCTGTAACAGTGAAAGTCGTGGACACACCACCATAGTTCACGTTCACAATGAAATGACCTTTCTGCTTTACGTATTGTAAAAGCCAAATTCGGAAATTTCGTAAATAAATTACGTATTGTAAAAGTCAAATTCGGGAATTTCATAAATGAGTATCTCCTAAGAGACAATTTTTCCCGATAATATTGAGCACTTTAGGGCTTTCTAGTTGAGTGTACGCAAACTGGTAGCGCTCCAGAAATTATCTTTATATTTTTATCTTCCTTTGATTTATAATAAAAATCTAAAAGAAAAATGTTTGTGTATAAATATTTTATGTAAAACCTTTCTGCGTAATCTTTCAACATTGCTGTCTTGAATACTGATGAGAGTTGTGAGCATCCGAAAGTGTATCTTATCGTTTTAGTATTTAGATTAAATTATTTAATATATCGCCTGTATTTGAAGAGATTCGAAGAGATATACTAATTGTTTCCTTAGTACGATCCATTTGGTTACTATGTACTTCGTCGGCTGGAACGTATAAAAACATAAAATAAACGCGAGAAAATCCTAAAAGTTTAAATATAGTACATCAATATACTATTTACTTAGTTTACTATCTATACTGATAGAGCGCTGGCCTTGGAAACGAAGATCACCGGTTCAAACCTCGGCTCGCACCCTTGGGATTTCTAGATTTCATATGCGAATCTAATTGTCAACTATGATTATCAATTGCTACACGTCTTTGAAAGCCTGGCTATCTGAAATGACGTGCGATGTCCGCCAGCCCGCAATGAGCCAGCTTGGTGGACTATGGCCTGAAACCCGCCGTATTATACGGAGGCCCATTCCCAGCCAAACGCCCATATAGGATGTTTTCAAGGAGAGATATTTTTTATATGAGTTTAGATAGATAGATAGATAAATAACACTTTATTGTTCCACCACATAAAATGAATACAAAACTACACAAACCTACTTAACTTATACAGAGAGTGTCACAATGGGCGGCCTTATAACTAATAGCGATCTCTACCAGGCAACCAAGGAGTTTAGTTATCTATCAGAAAAAAATGAAATTGATCAGAGAGTTAATAACACCGAGGGTCCATTCACACTCCACTGTATTCGCACCAGTGCGCAGCAGTGGGGCATTAGAAAAAACATGCCTACCCCTCGACCTCCTTCTTTTCGAAGTTGCTTACAAAGGGCTTATTACTATTATTTGTCCGCAGGTATATATAGTGGGGCACGCGGCTCCCGGCTCAGACACCCGATATCCCTACGACACGTCACCAGACGCAAACGCCAAATATTTGAACATGGTGCGACGGTACGCCAAAATCATCGCCGGACAGTTCTTCGGCCACTTACACATGGATACTTTCCGTGTTATTTATGATAACGGTAAGAGCAGCAGTGATAGCCAAGTTGGTAGAATGCTTGCCTCGGTAACGAGGATGGCACGTTCAAACCTATCTGGGATTTCCGGATTTTCATGTGCGAATCTCATTTTCAACCGTGATTATCACTTGCTAAACGGTGAAGGAAAACATCGAGGATACCTGCGTGTCTGAGAGAACTCCTCGAAAGACGTGTGAAGTCCGCCAACCCGCACTGGGCCAGCGTGGTGGACTATGGCCTAATCGCCCTCGCATTGAGGGGAGGCCTGTGCCCAACAGTAGGACATTAAAAGGGCTGGTATTATTATTATAAGAACAGCTTGTGTAATTAAATATGTGAGTGTTTGAAAGAAAGAGAACGTCATAAACTAGTTGGTAAAATGACCTGTAGATGTAACGTTAGACCTTGAATGGGTAACCAAAGTATTACATCTGATCTCCTCCTGTGCTTCAAAGGTCATATTTAGGTTTTGAATATAGAATATATGGCAGTCGTGACAGGCATCCAAAGCCTGAAAATGGCCAGAAATTTGACGATTTTAAAGACTTAGATAAAGAGTAGGTTAAATATGCGGTACTAGGTAGCATTGTAAACAATAACCTCCTCCGTTTTTTCGTCGGTTGAACAATCAAATGGCACATAGTAATTTTATTTATTCCATAAATAAAACTCAAATTAATGAACACATTCGTAATTTCCCAAATGTCCTGTTTCATACGTCGCACAATATCCAAAAATAATTGTCACACCGACTGACTGAAAATTAATTATTATATTTTTCGTTAACAACACGAGATTTCGCATCGTTAATTAAACACTGTCATCAGGGAATGAGACTATTGACACGCGACATATGATCGCAAATTAATACTGACATTTACTGGTGTTTGCTTATAAACAAACAACAATTAAGTTAATATTGTTTTATCTTTTTAGACATTATTGTTTGTTACATAATTATTTTTAAAATATGATGAGATGTATAACAAACAACGGTCACCAATCACGACTCGAATGGATAAAATTTGGCACAGAGACAGATTATAGTCTGAAATAGGACATAGGCTACTTTTTATCCCGGTAAAATGTATGGTTCCTGTGGGATGATTTTGTTTTAATATTTCATAGAGCAATGGATTGACATGATTTTTTACATAGGTAGTGGTAGTTTTAGGGGTCAGTATATGGCATAGGCTATTTACGAGTATATCCCGGAAAAATGCACGGTTCCTATGGCATAGACATACCTTTTAATCGCGGGTAACACCGCGGGGCGCAGCTAGTATTTAATATAGCAAGTCACTGCATGCTACGTACGTGTTAAGCTTTAATAATATTTTAATAATTCATTTAGTTCGTCCCGTCTCGTGGGCGTTGTTGGCGCCCTCAGTGAGTCCACACCTAGGCGGCGGCAAATCTTCTAATCCCGGTATCAGACTGTACAAGTTTGACACAAATACTGGCAAGGTGCGTAATTCCTTTGTAGTTAATTAGTGTTATAAATATACTTTGTACAACTTAATAACTTTGATTAGTGCACACACCATTTTTATTCAATCAACAATGGTATATTGCCGATTATTTTAAGAAATATGGTTGATAATTGATTTCTTATATTGACGCGAATACTACACATTGAAATAAAACTAATTTTAAGTATTTTATCGCGTTGTCGGGAACGTAAAATCAAAATCAAAATGCGATAAAATCCTCACAATTAGTTTTATTTCAATGGTTGATAGTTGTTAAAGATCTTTCTTACTTCTTATAAAATCTGTAACTCGTTGTTTATCTTAAACCTTGCTGTATGTATAATTCATAGTACAACTTGATTATAAACTCAAATTAAAATAAACAGACATACTTATCATCACATATATTAGTTAACGTTTAACAACGTCTAACTTAACGCAAGATAAAGTTTAACAAATTAGTATATTATATTATATATGGCTAAAGAAGTAAAGACCAGAGACAGGTGAACACACAACCGACCAATACAAATGAGACGCTATGCGTATATACTTAAGTACAATCATCCTTTTAACAGGTGTTAGACTACACCCAGTATTACTTGGACTTAGCCGGCGCGAACCGCAACGCCGCCGAATGGACTGCGGAGTACAACCTGACTCAGTACTACGGACTCCATGAGGTGTCTGCCATGTCGCTACACAATTTGGCCGATAAACTTCAATTAGGGACGCCCCAAGAAACCAGTATGTTTCATAAGTAAGTATTTTAAGTTCTAACTTGTCGATTGTTTGATTGGTTCCCAGTTGGTGGTGACCCTGCATTCTGATCGGGTAGAGTGCAGTCAACATAATTTTGTGACATTTTTGACAGCTCATTTGTGTTATAACAGTTGACATGAATGAAATATATTCTGTACCTCAAGCTCAATCATTTTTACGTACCGTTTCGGTAGCGTAACATCTTCCATCTCTCCCTCACCTCAGATTTCAACAAAAAAAATATTAGCACTATTAAAAAAACAATTCATCCATTCTGAAGTGATGCATTTAATTTTGATTTATACACAGACCCATGATGCGAGTTCAAAAATAAAATAGAAATATGTTTCTTACTCACTTTAGATACATTCGAGCGTACACCGTGAGACATGAAACGGACCTTTGCAACGACTACTCTTGCGCACACCAACACTACTGCGCTATCACGTCGCTAGAGCATCAGGCGTACCAACATTGCGTGGAGGCAGCAGCAAGCGCGCTAGCCGCGGCCGGCGGCGCCTCTTACATTCCCATCCCTGTCTTACATACTTTAATTATGTTGGTATTACATATTATGATTATATATTGAGCTTATTTCGAGAAAATACGTGACAGGTGTCGCTTGGCGACAGCTACCGGTCTATATTCATCTCGCTCTATCAATATTGTTGCCAATACTCTATGTTATTTGTGACTTTATGATTACTTTGTACTCATGAATTGTTATTGTTTTTATTTTAAACTATTGATTAATTATGTTTTCATTGAAACTTGTCAATGTTACTTTAAGTTACCATTATTATTATAAGCCCTCCAACTTAGCTAAAGCTAGTGTTGGGGGTATGCCTATGGGGGTATTAGTTTGAGGGCCAGAGCGGGAAACCGGAAACTCACTTACGAAGTCGGCCCTTTTAACCACTATTGACGTGTCACTATTTTAATTTAATTGTAAATATAGATGTGCTTCAAAAGTATATATAATAGGTAAAATATGTTTTTTTAATAAGCGAGCCAGTTAATTAAGATAGCTCAGACGGCATTTGTGATATTGCTTGATACAGATTTTGAAAGTTAAATAGGTCTAGATAAGTTTTGTTAAGTATAATAAAATGTAAAGAAAATACCAAAAATGCTTAAAGAAATTATAGATAATTCTAGCCGATTAAAATTGCGAAAATAAAATACGGATAAATGAAAATATTAATAAAATATTCTGAGATTTTTTGCAAAAATGTTTTATGTCTTTAAATTACAAACATAAGCTTTTTATTACTGAAAATTGATTTAGAAAAATATATAAACTTATTAATTACCAACTATTACTATACATTTTGGTTATGTACTCACTTAAATTTAGTGAAATATTTTCACTGTATATTTTTACTGTAATATTATGGTCATTTTCAACCATGATTATCACTTGCTACACTTGCTACAAGGAAAACATCGTGAGGAAACCTGCATATCTGAGAGAACGCCTCGAAAGACGTGTGAAGTCCGCCAACCCGCGCTGGGTCCGCATGGTAGGCTATTGCCTAATCCCCCTCGCATTGATGGGAGGCCCGTGTACAACAGTGGGCCCTTAAATAATGGGACTGGTATTATTTATGGTCTACTTTTAGTGTAAAAATGTAACTTAGTTGTAGAAGATTAAACAAAAATACTGTAGCGACTACTTCAACCGCACCACAAGCTACGCAGATGGCACTACAGACGCATTCAGAACAATAGACAAGTGACGTCACAATCCTGAATCGCGCTATCAGAGTTTTCGGTGCAAGTAACATATATACAAGATCCCGACAATAACCGTCGGGGCATAGCGGCCGCCCCGCCAGGCATACCACCCGCCTGGCTGGAAGATCTTCCCTTTTCCGCTAAATTGGTGACCCCTGACAATGAACAACATCCTTCTGTGAAGACTCAAGCACCCAAGTCATCACCACTCCATACCAAGACATCAACATCGACATCCAACAGCAAGCAGTCAGTCCCACAGCAAGCCAAGTCGTCACTCAGGACCATCACAGCCGACTCACCGCGCTCCTGGTTCTGCGACGCGCACAGCTCGGTCTCGACTCACTGCAGACCTTCGAGCTAGCTTCCTGGCCCTTGCACACAAGACGCTGCCACTCAAGATATCGACCTCCGGTCTTGGGGGGGAGTACTGTAGCGACTACTTCAACCGCACCACAAGCTACGCAGATAGCACTACAGACGCATTCAGAACAATAGACAAGTGACGTCACAATCCTGAATCGCGCTATCAGAGTTTTCGGTGCAAGTAACATATATACAAGATCCCGACAATAACCGTCGGGGCATAGCGGCCGCCCCGCCAGGCATACCACCCGCCTGGCTGGAAGATCTTCCCTTTTCCGCTAAAATACTTATTATTTTTATTATAATTATTTAATTCCATTCATTCCGTTGTATAGTACATACAAGTTTGCATAGTGCAAATATCTCAGTAGCATAGCTTGTAATTTAAGTAACAACATAGTTACCAACGTTTTAATCAGTGTTTTGAATATTATTTTTAACGTTGGTCAAACTTCCCGGGAAACCCAAAATCGACCCTATCATAAAGACCCCTCGACCCAACTCGTCCCTAACAGGTCAAGACTATAATAATAGTATTAATAGCCAGAATGTTATAACTATATCGCCGTGACCAGACCTATCGCGCATCCTCGCAAGACTGGCTCTGCATATTTGTAACCTGTGCGTCGCTGACAGCTCGTGCCTAAGCTTGCCTAACGAGGCTACGCGATTGATCTGGAGACGGCTAATTACATACATCTGTTAGCTAACATAGCACACAAAACTTCTATTGAAGAAAATGTGATTTTATTATAAGCTAGCCGTATAAATATAAAACTGGAATTGTCTGCAATACTCTTTAACTTAGAAATTGCAGTAAGTAATTGAACTTAGTATAAATAGGCGTAATTAAAATATTAAAACTGCTGTAAATAATTACAATTGTAATTTTAATTTTTAATCTGTAAATGAGGAACAACTAGGTGTAAGCTAAAATTGTAATGCTTGCTTATTTTGTTACTTACAGAGTTCAGATCTTCTCATGAAAATTATTTACTTACATAATTAAAAGAACTTTAAATTATTTTTATGAAAGAATATATTTTTAAATTAATGTTAATTTATCGTATGATTGGTGAAATGTTTTTGCATTTAAATCTCAACCTTGTTGCGAAGCTCATAGCAGCGTTTTAATCAAATTAATGTTCCCATATTTGTATCGATTGGATGTTTCAAATAATTTTTAATAAAGAATTGTAATCACATACTGCGTATCAATTTATCTAATTTGTGGGCTTATTAATGAGGGGGAATATATCGGTAATAAATTATCGACTTGCGGCATAATGTTGCCAAGCTTATAATGGAATCAGGATCCTAATATACCACGTTGTAGTACCTAAAGCGATATTATCTCGAATCCATCCATTCCCTTCACATAATGCTTATCTTCACCGAATGCTATATATATCTACGCTTTGTGAAATAGCGCGGACTTCGAAACGATGAGGCGGTATCAGCCAAAGCATGCATAAGTAGATTAATGAAGGCAAAAACGTTTGAAAAGATTAGAGACGAATACATCCCATTATTCATCATCTCGAAACATCTCGAACTCGAACACCGATCACGAATATTTGGCTCCATAAACCGGAATGATCGAAAAAAAAATACTGTGTACACAGTGATGACATATGGCTCTCAAACATGATCGTTTACTTTTGGCGTCATAATAAAGCTTAAGGTCGCTCAGCACGCAATAGAGAGAGATATGGAAGGGGGTTTGCTACGCGGTAGAATCAGAAATGAGGAAATCCGTAACGAAATAGAATTACCGTCATAACTCAAAGAATGTCAATGTTGAAGTGGCAGTGGGCGGCATATAGCTCGAGAACCGATGGCAGAAAGATACTAGAATGACTACCACGAGTCAAAAGGCGTAGTGTAGAACGAACCCTACAAGGTGGAATGATGGCATCACACGTGTCGCAAGATGCCGGGAGATGTGAGTTGAGGTGGACCGTAATGTGTGGAAGTCATTGAGTGATGCTTTTTACCAGAAGTGGGCTCCTTTCGGCTGATGGATGGATGGATTATGTTAGAATGCATATTGACTTGTATACTTTTCAAATTGCCGAGGCAACTATTTTATGCGCTGCGGTCTAGTAGTTCTCTATCTGAGAGAGCTAAGTGTACAAAATTATCAACAATTTATATAGGCATCAAGTCAACTGGAGTTACAAGTGTTTTTACTAGTATTTCATTTCGTGAAATTACACAAAGGTAGTTATTAAACCAATACCTTCAATATTCCCCAAAATGGTATGCAGGGGGGTACTAGCAGCTATACGTAACAATACAGTAGCATAGTAAGCTATAGTATGGAGCCAGTCTACTATAATTTAGCGGGTTCAAACTATGGCTATTAAAGTAAATAGGAACTTAACATCTGCCAAAAAATCTAAATGGCTCGTTTCATGTCATGAGAATCGAATACTTAACCACCTTATCGCTGGCACCCTCTAAACTAAACCGTTTGGGTGTAATAATCTCAGGCCTTATAAAAATGTACCAGGGCGCAAGAACAATAGAGGAGTTCTACAAACTTCGAACGTACAATAATATAATTTGAGTACGTACCGCGTGCCGGCTGATGCGAGAAACGTGACCTCGGTAAATCTGCGCGGCTTAGCCCACACCCCGAAGCACATTTGCGGTAACAATAATGTACGTATCGAACGTATGACGCGCCCGCCATCTTGCTTTTGGAGGCTGCTGTCATAATATCCCCTTTTTCGAGGTGTATTAAAGGAAAAATAATAGTAAACTGCTTTGGATATAACGCTGAATATCCTTAGGCTTTATATGTATCAGGAAATGAGAGATTTTTCAATTTTGAGATTATAAGCTTTTCTTCTTAGGATTAAAGTGTATAATGTATGCCTGTATGTATGTATGTATGTATGTATGTACCTACTTTAGTCCATATATTCGGAATCAGAATCAGAATATTTTTAGAGCCACCTGTACCTGCGTTTTCCCATACAAAATGACTTTCGCGATAACTTCTTAACGACTAAACATATTGAATCCAAATTTTGTACATACAATCTGATCAGATATATCAAGGTTTTAAATTAGTTTTTCTGTGAAAACGATCAACTCAAAAAAAGATAGAGCGAGTTGAAATAAACGCATTTTACACTCAAAATCGTGTCATTTTTGCTCAGTTCTTACACATGTTAGTATGCTTTCAATTGTAATGAAAATCAATTTCTGACTTTGCTTAAGTCCTATATTTTGCTAGGATAGAAATAAAATTTTAATATCTGCGGCACAAATATAATTATAGCGAAACTAAAGATTTATATTGAAAAATATCCAAATCCGCTGACCATTCCTGCACATTCTCTCTCGCACGCGGGGGCGCGGGGTATGGGGAGCGGTGTAGTCCCGCCCACTCCGCCAGTGCTCCTTGTTTTTATCAGTGCGACGACCGCTCGGCACGGTGTCTGACGTATGTTGCATATTTTGGTGTTTCTTTGGCGACTTTATTTTACGACTTGGACTGATAACGGATCAAAACATTGCTATATTCAAATCTCAAAGGAAGTGATGCCACCAGATATGGAAACAGAAACGAACCAATTGCAGCAAAAGAAATAGGGAGTTAGGAATTCAAATCATACCTTTTGGGTTATTTATTGTTAGTGAACTTCCGTATCTGGGTGCGAGTCCCGATGGACTTATTGGTCTAGATTCTATTATAGAAATAACGAGTCCATATTTAGCACCAAAAATGACACTAGAAGAAGCTATTACGCAAAAAAAAAACTTTTGGTATTAAAGACTAGCTGCGCCCCGCGGTGTTACCCGCGATTAAAAGTATGTCCTTTTCCTCTATGTCCTTTTCTGTAAATCATGTCGATCCTTTACTCTATGAAAAATTAAAACAAATCTATCTCACGGGAACCATACATTTTACCGGGATAAAAGTAACCTATGTGCTATTCCAGACTATAATCTATCTCTGTGCCAAATTTCATCCAGATCCGTTCAGCCGTTCTGGCGGGATGAAAATTATCGCCAAAAAATCTTAACTATTACTATCAAGTACAAGGGCAATTAAATATAAGAAAAATAAAGTGTTGCTTTTCTAACCGACTTCATAAAAGAGGAGGATCTCAATTCGGCTCTATTTTTTTTGTTTTTGTATATACTCCCAAAGGAATTGTTTATGAAAAAATTTAAAGAGACCAACAGTTCTGGGAATTAAATGTAGATAAATTAAAATAATTTTAGTTGTGTATCTTACTAAAAATTATAGACCCACCTTTACCAAGAAAGTTACAAATATGTGAAAGAATAATTTAATAACACTTTTTTTCTTTAGATTTAATTATGATATTTTTATTATATGGCCTATTCGGCCTGATTAGGGCCGTTTGTAGTGACCCGGCTTTCTGTACCGAGGGACCCGGGTTCGAATCCTGGTAGAGACAAACTTTTTGTGATGAGCACACATGTGTGTACCCAAGTCATGGATGTTTAATATCTATATAAGTAATATAAACTGGGTTCGCCCCCAGTCCATTGTGGTAACCATAATACAAGCGTTGCTTAGTGTGGGACCGTATAGTTAGTGTGTTCGTTTGGCGATATTTATATTATATTTATAAATATTTATATCACACTAATATTATAAATGTGAATGTTTTGATGGATGTATCGATGGATGGAAGGATGTTTGTAACTCAATCACGCCAGAACGGCTGAACGGATCTGGATGAAATTTGGCACAGAGATAGATTATAGTCTGGAATAGCACATATACTACTTTTTATTCCGGTAAAATGTATTGTTCCCGCGGGATATATTTGTTTTAGTTTATCATAGAGCAAAGGATTGACATGATTTTTTGTATAAGTAACGTTTTGCATAAGTACGTAAGGTAGTTTAGGGGCCAGAAAATGACATAGGCAAATTTTTATCCTGAAAAAATGCACGGTTCCTATGGAACAGCATATAGGAACCGTGCATTTGCAAAAGGACATAGAAGAAAAGGACATACTTTTTAATCGCGGGGAACACCGCGGGGCGCAGCTAGTTTATAATATCACTAGCTATTCGCTCCACGGTTTCAGTCGCGGTTTCATAGATTGTCCCATGGGAATGAGAAGTTTTCCTGCGGTAAAAAGTAGCCTATGTATTAATCTAGGTTGTCAGCTACCTCCATACCAAATTTTATCAAAATGGCTCAAGCGGTTTGAACGTGAAGAGGTAACAAACATACACACACTCACTCACAAAATTACGCCTTTATAATATTAGTGTGATTAATGGGATGTTGTGTATAACGTTTCTTTAGTTTACTGAAAGCTATATGTTATTATATTATAAGCAACTGACCAGTGAATAATAAAACAAATGTTTTAATTGAAAGTGTTTTTACATTAATAATGTATTATTACTACATAGAATTCCGTACGTAAACATACAACTATTATTATTTAGAGTATGTGAGCACTCAAAATAACAAATATGGAATTCATGTCCCGTGATGCGAAAAGACAATTGATATAACGAAACATAATGTTTAGAGCTTGACAATGAAATGCTTTCGGCTTTTGTTTACCGCATTATCAGTCGGGTGACCTCGAGTGACCGCCGCCGCGCCGCCTCCTTACAATAGTGCTATCACATTTTTTAGGGCTCTTTCTCTCTCTAGGTGAAATAGCAACAAAACGAAGCGGGCTAGGAGGCATCTCGCGGCGAGAAAACGCCGTGCGTACAGGGGGCCCGTAATTGTAGGCGGGACAAAAACTGGCCAGAAAACGGTGGTGGGTGTCATTAATTGTTTGTTCCGACTGCAATAGCCTATAACGTTAAAGTATTTATAAAAAAAAACATGGGCATAGTGATATCAAATTGTAGAGCTTGTTTTCATCATTTCAGTGAAGTGTCTTTGCAGTTGGGATTTAGTTTTTTTTTTATTTATATTTTACATTCCAATATCATACTCATCATTTTCGCTACGAGTATAAATGATAGAGTTTACGACACTAGCATCACGATACTAAACTAGAGCATATCATGTTTAGCATAAACAAGTGTGTACGTACATCTCTACATGCAAATTTATGTAAAGCGCAAAAGTCGATACGCGGTCTCTTGATAAAGCGGGTGCTAGCATCTTGCTCGAGGAAGTTATAGCTACATAGCGATCCGATAAAACCGAACTAATATTAATATCCAATCACATACAGCCAATAAGGTATTTTTTTTACTATTACCTTTTCAATTGTTTTATGTGGTACCAAGCTTTGCCAGGACAGAATCGGTTTTGTGTCCCTCAAATACCAGGGCCCCAAGTCTGCCAACACAATCGATTCATAATCGAACAGCAACCGCATAGTAACTGTCACTTTTGACAGATATTATATGGGATATCTGTCAAAAGTGACAGTTACTATGCGGTTGCTGGCCTGGCCCTGGCCAGTTGACTAACATACTTAACCTGTTTTCGTTTCACAAATACGTGTTAGTGGTGATAAGAATAATTCTTAACAGCATATGTTAATCATATCATCGCTCATGCTTTCCGATCCTACTATGCAAAGCGAATACTGAGATCAGACTATTTAATCGGATCGGTTGTAGTAACCATGCTTCAGGTATAGTCGGATCGGTTGTAGAAATATGCTTCGTGTCGTTATGTGTATATGTTATAGCACCTTTAAGCTGTACTACGCTTCTTATAAGACTGGAGCAGCTGACGAGATTTTAATTAACGCAGAGGCCCGCGATTCACAACCTTACGACAAGACTTGTATCGACCGATTCGGTAATTAATAAAACTTGCATTATGAAATGTACTATGTGAACACAGCGAGTGGTCGAATCGAACCATTCGGTTGCGTAGTCGTTTCGAATTTTCGATTCGGTCATTAAGAATGGTTCTGGAAGATCGTCGTCGAAACGAGAAAATTTCTAGTCGAATCGATTCGGATGCTTGTCGAAAAGATCTGAATCGAGCCGAAAGTGTAGGGACCTTTTGTTCGTATCGAAATGTTGTATAAACTTTGAATTTTCGTATACCTATCCTTAATGAGATTTATTCAGGTTTATACAAGCTTGTAATTGGTTAACTTTTTAATGTAGAACCTTATTAGGAATTTTATATGGCTTCGTACTGATCGAGTTTAGTCGGTATCGTCCAAAATTGCTCGGATACTTATTGGCCAAAACATCTCATAAAGATTAAGATAATTAAATCTCATAACTATTCTTGTATAGCCTAAATATCTTTACCGTAGATAGTGAGGGAACATAAACAATGACTTGTGGTTTAAGGTTCTTTTGCAAATTGTTTTGAATAAAAGTGAAAAAAAATGTAGCTTCCATGTATTCAATCCATTGAAAACAGTAGGTAAGTAGGTAATACGTATAAATAATTTTTAATTGTTTTTTTTTATTATGCGATTGTAAATAAATATTAGTTTCTATAAATTCAGGGGTAAGTTGTATTGATCGATATATATTCAGTATTCGCAACAATCTAATCAGTAAACCTTATAAAGATATCTCCTTAAATATACTTATTATTTTTGACGCGTTAATCCCAAATTGTGATTGATTTATATTCTAAATAGTAATTCCAGTCTCATAAAATATTCTATCAACGCACACCAGTTTCAAATAACAGAATATTCTAAATACATTGTTTATGTTATCAAATTACTTATTTCATACTCTATTCTGACAACACATTCCTAACAACACAGCACAATGATTGTGGTTCTTTTTCTGAAATTGATTAATATTGAATGTCGACGCAACTGGCGACCCAAGGGCTGGGTATTTCCTCGCCCAGCGAGTAGCTTTGGCTATTCAGCGAGGACATGCGGCGAGCATCTTGGGCACTTGGGTGCTCCGAAAACTCTCATAGCGCGTTTCAGGATTATATGGAGAATTGTCATTTGTTCTAAACGCGTCTGCAGTGTAGCTTGTGGAGAGGTTGAAAAGGTCGCTACCATACTCTAGACTCTGAACAAACAGATTACAAGTTACACATGTTTTATACTATATTATACCTAATGCGAATCATGAATAAACACTGACACATGGAAAAATCAAAAATACCCTTTCAGTGCAAAAGAACTTTATTACCTCCTCGCGTGATGCGAATATCGCAAACCAAACACACTAGACACTCAAAATATTTTCTTTAGAGAAAAATGTCGAGAAAGGTCAAATGGGTGTGCGGGTCCACCATCTCTTAAGCAAACAAGTTGGAAACATTCTCAGATCACAGAACAAACAAGCGATAAAGATCGTACGGGTTGGCCGTAGGCTGGTGTGGTCATTGCAAACACTACTAGACACTTAGTTGAGTTAAACGTTTTAACACCGTCGAAGGTCAATTGCAGATAATTTCGACCTATATTCAAATGATTACTTTTATTTTTTTAGTAGCCGTGTACCAACTGGCTGATTAGCCTCGAGTGGCCTCTGCCCACTTAGATAGTTGGCTCATGGTTTAGCTATAAGAATGCAATAAAGCAAAGCTTTATTCAATATGTAGCTTAATGTAGTAACAACAACTCTCTAAGGAATCGATTGATGGAATATTTGTGTTCAAACTAGTCTTCATAAGCGCCGCCTCCTGGGTGTAGTTCACCCAATTTATGCACATGGGCATGTCTGGTAAGTTGCGTGTAAGTTAGCCGACTCCAGTGTTACGACCAACGATCAGACTTGGGTTGAATGTAATTAGTACTGTAGATACTTTCGCGTCAAACTTTATAGATTTCAATGAAACCGCCAGCCTCCCATACAAGACATATAAGTACATTAATCATAGCCATACTAGGCACAGCTCTACCAGACACACTCAACCTTAATGCAAGGAGGATATGGGCCATAGTCCACCACGCTCGCCCAGAGCAGGTTAGCGAATTCCACACGTCATTAGAAAGACGTGCATCAGCAAGTACAGCAAGTAATAATCATTTCAAACTACCTTCAATATTTCGATTCAAAGTATACTACATGTGGACCCCCCACAATGTGGACCGATGATATCACACGCGCAGCAGGAAGCAAGTGGATGCGAGTGGCGGAGGACCATGATGTGTGGAAATCATTGGGGGAAGTCTATGTCCAGCAGTGGACGTCTTTCGGCTGATATATAGATAGATATACTACATGTAAGACCATAACGATTCGAGGTCACTCCGACGCGTGTTTTATTTAAATTCAACACGGCGGCGGCGTAATACAAAACGAATGGCCGGCGGCGCAATTAGCGGATGGCAGAGGAAAGGTTGACCGTGCTGAGTTTTCCGATTCCACTCGTAATTCCCATTAAGCTGTATTTGATGGCACGGTAACACCGAATTTTTGTGAGTTTTTTGGTGTCACTTTTTTAATTCAAATAGGAACCAGTGAAGTTTCGCACCTTCGTTTTTAACCTAAAAATATGTGCTATAACATTATTTTTGTATCATCTAATTAGTCTAGGCAAAGCACGAGACAGTTGCCTGGAAATAAGGTTTTTAGGATGTAATTTAGTTTAAAATATGCTTACTTATTTTCAGGATCATACTTTATGTCATTCAGTTACCAGCGTAAATTTAAATTAGACTACAAATGAGATGCAGAAAAACAAGTCCGCCATTAATCTTAATTAGGACCCGAAAATTTTAGAACGAATAAAAAAAACGCTCGCCACGAAATCGTCGGCAGTAAAATCGCATTTAAAACGCGACAAAGTGACGTAGAAAGCACCACCGACCTTTTTTCCACTTAAAAATAGAATAAATTCATGGTCACAAGCGTAGCCGAAGCAAGCAGGGCAATTCATCAATCTTTATTCGCTGAGACAGTCGACTCAAAAGAATGGTATTTTGCGCGTCGACTTTTTATTCATTATTTTCTATTCTTTTATTATAAAAACTGCGAGACAAAAAACGGCAATCGTTAAAACAAAAATCGAGTGCAAATCTGTGTTAATGTATCTTTTGTTCGGAATTAGGACTCCGGGACATATTATTATTGTATCGAAAGTACATTTAAAAAAATATATATATATTTATTTCCTTTTCAAGTATGTATAAAGAATTGCTTTAGTACATCTAAACTCTGAGAGCGATTATATAAGTGCGGTCATAACATGCAAATATTTTTGAAATTAGAATGTCATCCCTAAGTCCGCTCTACAATGTTCAGTTCACTATTATCATTCAGGCCGGTTCTATTAATACCGGCCTGAATGATAATAGTGTACGCCTATTTATTGGTACAGTACTGTATTGGTTACGTATTACCACTAGGTAGGTAGTTAGATTTCGAGAGCAAAAAACGTGACTTTAAAAGAAAAACGTTTATTTTCTTTATATTTCAGTACTTTAAATTAAAGTTAATTATTTTAATTACAACTATAAGTTCAGCCTACAGAGTTTGAAGTAAGACTAAATAACATTAAGACAATCCATATCGAATGTTCTAGAAAGGCGACCACGAATCGGAAAACGAAGTGTAGGACGGCCCCCTACAAGGTGGACCGATGATATCACACGCGTCGCAGGAAGCCGGTGGATGCGAGTGGCGGAGGACTGTGATGTGTGGAAGTCGTTGGGGGAGGCCTATGTCCAGCTGTGGACGTCTATCAGCTGATTGATAGATATATAGATAGATAGATATCTAATGTGCTAAGATAAAGTCGAGTAGTTTTCTTTGGAGCGTGGGTGTTTCCCACACTTGGATCACACCGAGGCGTGGGACGCTATGTCAGCGATTAATAGGTTCAAGGTATAATATAACTAGGTATCCACAGTTATACAATCACTGCGCGCATCAATTATGAATCTCGATATCGGTCTTTAAACTAGTCATCCTACTGAAGATAGTCTAACAGATTAAGGCTGTGTCCCCAGTCGGCAAACTTTCAGCGGCTGACTGAGAGAGCCGCAAATTTGTGGCGAACTGAAATTCGAGTTAGCTGCAAACTCAGATCAAATTGCGTGCATCGCAAGCAAACTGTTATGTGTTAGCCGCTTATTTAGGTCGACCGACCGACTGAATTTTCACTGTCAACTGTCCACATGACAGTTTGTGGCAAATGGACACACTACGCCCGGCGAACAAGCATATCGCCGCCGCCGACTGGAACCGGTTTTGCTGTGAGTCGGCAGCTCACTGAATCAATCGGCGCGCGCAACACAGCATACTGCGTAGAGTGAGCGCAAACTAGCAAACTGAGAACACTCCATTTCAAATTATTGGAAGGGCGTACTAAACCGATACGCCGCATACTCAGTCGGCCGCTAACAGTTTGCCTACTGGGGACACAGCCTAATTTAATACATAGGTAAATACCTTTATCCATTTGATAACATAACACTGCAATGACCGCTCACCCGCTGGCACGTTCACGATGGTGTAATCAATTGGAACATTAACACCAATTAATTGGTAATACAATTCAAAGCCCCATTGTTCCAATAGTTGGTTTATATCGGTATATAAACCATCAATCCTACATCGCAATACCACATGGGGGATTTATTACAAACAATAGTGAGTAAAGCTAATTCTATTATTATTACTTTGTGTAATAATTGTGATAATAAAATGGCAACATTAAATACAAGTTTGTACTACACCAGAGTATTTTAATCAACACTTTTACTGTGTCATATTAAATTGTAGTTGCATTACCACAAGTAAGTGAGCATAGAATGATTATTAAGGCTTTTTTATATAGTAGGTTAAAATCCCTTATCGTAAATACTGCAAAGACACTCCAATACTCTGACTACTTACATAGATCCTTAATTGTGTGGATAAAAACTTGAAAAGGAAATAGGATTGTTGAACATTTTTTATATTGCATAATTATACCCGATCGTAAATACTACATTGGCTTTAGAAAAAACATCGGCTATGTAGAGCGTTGTCTCTCTCATACCTCTAGCTGATAATCTCTTTCTAGAGCTGGATGAGACGTATTTATAGCCGGGTATTCTTTTCAAAATAAATGTTAAAATAACAAAAATACAGACGTCGAAGATTTTCGTAATGTTTATTAGATTGAAGACACGATTAGGATTTATGATAGTGAACAAGGATATTGTACTTAGCGTATGGGTTGGGGAAAATTTTATGTGATGAGCACGAATGTTTGTATCCGATTCATGGACGTTTATTATATCAATAAGTCATCAATTTATATACTGGCATCGCCCCACTCCATTGTTCGGTATTCATAATATAAGCGTTGCTTGGATTGGGACCGTACATTCGGTGTGTTCCTCTGCCAATATAATTATAAGATATAACAGCTAATTCTAATACAACTTCACTACCTAAGTAGGCACCTAGCCTACCATTTTTCATTCACGTCTCTTAGAAGGATTGGATTCGAAGCTTTGCCGACTGTACAATGGATTTTATTAGTCCAGTCCATAGTACCCACGTTTCTATATCACACACAGCGGTCCAAGTAAAATGGAGAGTAGACTCAAATCCAATTCCAAGCGAGTGCCAATTCGGTGTATTTAGACAAAACTTTCTACCACTTTGCTCCTCCGTTTCCCAAATCTACATCTGCGTTTGACATCGTGATTTATGATTCCACCTGTTTACATTTTTTCTACGTCCGACAAAGTTTCCTTTTGTTCTAAATTTTCTTTCTTCTTACCTTGTCAAAAGTTATGCAATTATTTTCGCAAGGGTTTATGAGGAGTGTAAAAAATGAAATGATAAATATACTTTTTTATAACGTCAGTGAAATTCAGTTTGTTTTTTGAAGAGTAAAATTTATCTATATCAAACGTCATATAGCTGCAAAATGCTAAACTCTGGTAGTACTATATGTCGTTTACCAAAGTTATAGAGCGTCTATAAATTTGGGGGTAAGTATATAATTGGTTTTATATAAGGCCTAAGTAGAGCCATGAGTAACGAGCTATATCGACGACCTTGTTGAAAGAGCGGGGAATATTTGAATTTGGAAGGCTCAAAAACATGATGAATGGTGGATTTGGAGAAAACCTACACAAGTGACTACATTAGGTGACTAGGGTTGACTAAGAGAGGAAATCTAAGTAAGTTAGTTTAAGTTAATAGGCATATTATGAGTAGCGCTTAAGCTATTCTCAAGGCAGCATCATTCACTACTTATGACTGCTCACAATATCTCCACCGCTTAAGAAACCATAAAGCAGAAATTCCTTAAAATGTCCACTGTCCACCAGCTCACGTAAGAGTGGAAACTTTTTTCGATTAGAAAACTTTGGCGGTTAAAGGGTGAGTCGGTGTACAGAATTAGTCCGACGGCCCTCGGTTAGCTGTCCAAACTTGGTGTCGGTGTTCGGTGTCGGTCTATCCAATTACGGACGAATCACTTTGCCTACTTGTGTTCTAGTTGTTATAGGGAGATCGAAAATCTTTTTATGTTTATATCGTTTGAAAAAATATCAATTCGTGATAATACGAATAGGATACACTACTAATAAAGGATGAAACCATTATATGGTAGGTGCCCATTTGTCTTATGTACTAAGTTATTTTTTACAAAAAAAAAGAAGGTGTGAAAAATGTATTTTTTAAGTGACAAAATGTTATCAATTAGCCCCGCTGCTTACTTGTGTGATAGTGTAGCGACACATTATAGTGTAGTTAGCAAAATAATGTATGTGCCTGCCTGGCCCATTACAGACGCCGGTCGTCACCCGCCATCTGCAATGTGCAGTCCAGATTGAATGGAGAAACTGCATTTGGACAGACCATGAAGACCATATAAACGTAAACCCTATAAAGCAGCTTATTTAGGATTTTTTCCTTTAACGTCAATAACTATGGATTGCGGCAAAATGGCGGAACTCGCAGTTTGGGAATTTTCCCATAGTGCCAAACACAGGCCTTTTTAATCGCCTGCTACTTGAACTTAATCTTTGACTCCATATATCTAGTTGATTTCATTAGCCCTACGCAAATCCCCACTCAAGCCTGTCATCATATATTTTATCAGGCGTGTACTCAAACGTAGCAGTAAGTTCGGTAACCCCAACATTAATCGTAATTAAGAAGTAGGTAACACAGAATAAAGCACTATTACCTACAACACAAGTACCAATATTCATAAAATATTGAGCACTTAAGCGAGATTAAAACAAAAACAAGCGTATAATATCTCTCAATTAGACACGCTACGCACAATTAAGACGTAAATTCATCACTGAATTTTAATTTTCGCGCGCATAATATCTTTTACGGGATAAAGAAAGTACCTGTCTTAAGGCAGAGAGGGTCGCATTTATTCGGTAATTCAACTGGATAAGGCCTTATTAAAGTAAAACAGGTCTGAAGGTATGTCTGTTTGTACAATTATTTATTTACTATTAGGTTATTTTGAACATACGAAATTATTTCTTAGAATGCCAACAAACTTATTTTTTAATTAAATTCAGTGGCTCTTTTGGCTGATTATACGGAGCGATTACTATCTGTCTTCGAAGATCCAACTAGACAAAAAAAAAGCAGGCTTTTTAATGCATGTAGAGATAGTTGACAAT
Organism: Pheosia tremula; assembly: GCA_905333125.1. Taxonomy (NCBI): domain Eukaryota; kingdom Metazoa; phylum Arthropoda; class Insecta; order Lepidoptera; family Notodontidae; genus Pheosia; species Pheosia tremula. The sequence continues at coordinate 2,068,619 of HG995405.1, read as the reverse complement.
GTTAACAATCGGCACCACGATATTGGAGTTGCAACCAGGACTGCCCCTTCGAAGCACAGTGGATGTCTTCTTCTCCTTTGGTAAAAGTCATGGCAAATCATTTAATCCGTATGAGGGCACATACAAATTTTCATCTATATATTTTTTTGACTCTACCCCGGTTCGGAACGCGACCTCAACTGAGAAGATCCGGGAAGAAACTCAGCGGGCTTGTCTTCTTTTAGATTTTTTTAAACTCTATCCTCTGGTATAATTTAGTCACCCAAGCAAAGTCGGCTAAGCTACGCGACGTTCTTTCAGATATTTTAAACCACTAGATTTTTACCAAATTTTTCAATAATAATGATTTATTTGTATAATGTTATTGCATATAGAAATTATCTATGTATAATCATAAGTAGATTGTTTAATACTAGGTGTCCCAACTGTGTGTTTTATAACAGTAAATCTACCCCATTAGTTAATTCGGTGTACCGCAAACAGCATTGGCACTTGACATAAGTTTTCCCCAACATTTACGCTTTAATTGGAAACCGCACAATTAGAACTATCACACGGCAAATTAAACAGACGGAGTCGCGGAGAATCGCTAGTTGCACGTAAATGCAGGATTAAATTGCTCGGGTCGCGACGTAGGAAAAATGTATGAGGAGACAAGGGTGAGGGGGGTGGTGGGAGGTCGCAATTAGTGGCAAGGGATAATTCCGGCCTCTCGTTTGAGTACTTATTTGTGATGGGCGGTTTCTGGGAAAAAATCGTAAACTGTGCTAAACAGGTTTATCTGTTTCTGAATACTTGGGGGCGTAAAATGGATTGTGGACATTTGGCGGTGATGGTATTTATTTGTTTATATGCATAATAATAAACCGCAGGGTAGCTTATGGTGAGCGGTTAGTGAGAAACGACACCACGGATCCGAGTGCCCCAAGGAGTCAGTCAGGGCCCCTTCCTCGGCGTGTCTTTGTCGGCCGAGTGGAAACCGACAGGGGCCCGCAGGACTCTCAGCTCTATCTTGAAAATGCTTAGGTTAGGTCACTTGTAGGTGCTGGTTGGTTACTTCGGTTAATTGGTTACGTCAACCGCTTAGTGGCCGGTGTAGTAATTGAACTCGGAAACTTTCGAATACGAGTGTTGACCTTCTAACCACTGGACTATAGATATTTTAAGTTTGAATTAAAAGGAAGTAATATAAACTTGTTTTTTTTTTGTATTATTTATTTCTTTATAGTTACAAATTCTAAATTAATTGCAAAACGAGACTCTAATGTTATTAGCATAAAGGTAATCACTATAACTCACATAAACCCTCCTACCTGCAGTTGTAGGTACCTTAATGGAGTCTCAACGAAATCTCAGTTCATATCTGTGAGCCTCGAATTACACCCGCTGTCCTCGTAAAGATATATTATCAGCCGAGTTTACACCGTTAATGCATTTGTTTTACTATAAGCCTGTGTGTGTATTGCTTAATAAACTCAGTAAACATTAATATTAGACTAAGAGAATTTTTGACGACCGTTGGCGTTTTATAAAGTAGGTATTGTTTATGAACTCAATACGGTTTTCTTTGATAAAATTAATTCTTATGTACATTGCAATACATAATGGTTGATGATAATACCTATATTTAATTAAATAATTAAGAATAGCACAACAAATTATGTTTCATAAGAAATGTAATTGGCATTGGAAATTAATTAAAAATGTCTATGAATTGGAGAGTTGGAATGTAATTCAATATTCTCTTGCCACAATAGAAGTCGAGCACACAGAAATCTATCGAGGTACAATTGCGCCTATACTTGTAAGGATATAATTTATGTACTGGGTAGTTATTTCCTAGGTCAGGTTCTTCAATTGAACTGTATTAAAAGATCGGTGTTCTTGTTCTCAGAGGGTCGTCGTTCGTTCGAAGCGAAGTGAGAAGTGACTTATTATCCATAAATACATTTCTTATATGTAATTACATAGGGTCACACTTAGTAGAGGTTCTACCCAGTGTAGGCTCGGCGTCCGCTGCACAGGGTCACAACTCGTAGGGTTTCTACCCAGTGTAGGTGTCCTGCAGGCTCGGCGACTGCAACAATTAGATACATCCAAGAAATTATTTGAATTTCACCTTCTCAATAAACATAAAGGGATCTCGACTAGCTAGCGACTGTAATCACATGTCGCTATCACCACAACCAACCTCAGAAGATCACCATGTTCGAGTTCGCTATCGAAATCCGGTGTAAGAGCCCATGAGCGCCGAACGGGTTGGCAGAGCGCCCAATGGAGCGCCGGTTACCCAAACATCATCCCTCTAAGATCCCAGCCGTATCACCGCCTCCGTTTTATGACTCGCTAGTACTTTGTTTGGCATTGCAGCGTTGATTGCAAAGCCTGATAGGCTGTTATTCTGAGAGATTGGCGCCGGCAGGAAGGCGAGAGCAAAGACAATTTGCATCGATAAAACTGTAAATGAAATAGTTAGACTAGACATTTAGTCGATGTCTGGAGTGGTTTTCCATGTACGTGGAGATAAGAACTTTATATTATTTTTTCTAGACCTATAAACAGGTGGCAAAGTTCTACTTTGCAAATTACGTCCTCATTAGGACCGAAAATTATTATTATTTTCAAATGCCGTCTTGAATAAAAATGTTCCAATACTAGTCCTTATTTGGAAATTATTTTCATAAATGTCATAAAAATAGATTTAATTAAAAAATAAATAAAGGAATTACACTTTCGATTGAGGAGCTCTGACCATTTCGTTGTTCGTGTTTCGTTATTGCTGTGTTCACGAAGAATTATAAATATTATTTCCATGTGTTTAGTTTTCCTTTTGTCTTTCTGCCTCAGAAACACTTTTGTTAATATTTCATTTCTTCTCCCAAATCCCTAAGCGTTCCTGCACACGATGCCGTCACCGCGCCGTCGCCGCGCCGACGCCGCACAATTACACCGCGTACGAACGTGCACGCCGCGAGATCGCACGTGACGCAACGTTCGTACGCGGCCGGTAATGGAATGAATCAAACAGAGGGAACGCGCGCGGTGGCGGCGCGGCGGCGGCGCGGTGGCGGGCTTCGCGCGACTCGTATCTACAGTGTAATTGTGCGGCGTCGGCGCGGCGACGGCGCGGTGACGGCATCGTGTGCAGGAGCCCTAAGTAATATGTAAGTACATTTGTTTGAAAAACGTTAGTGTCAGGTTTATTTTTTATTTGATGAAGTATTTGGTGTATGTTGTATTGTTTTGACATACGTTGAATGTTTATTTCACGATCGCGATACTAGTAGTAGGTAAATATGCAATGGCTATAAAAACTATCGTATAATTTTATTGCACTAGCATTTCTTGCCGCTCCACCCACGTAATCGTAGATTTTGCCATGCAACTCTATCCCCAATGGTCATAGTGTGATGATACATAAGTTATGACACTCAGTAATAGAGTTAATTTCTATCAGTGAAAGGATTTTCACAATCAGATCAGTATTTCTGGACAAATACACAAATTTATTTTTAGTGTCTAACAGATGAAAAATTGAATATACGAGAATTGCAAGTAAATTGGTCTAACAGATTAAATTAGTCTCAGCCAATAACTAGAAGTGTTAATGGTAATTAATTGATTATTTATATGATGGTTGAATATATTTTGAGAAAGGTAAAATGGCTTCCTAATCATTCATCAATTTAAAATGTTGTAAATACCTTCTCCAATTTAGTTTAACGCGAGGGGTGTAATCTCTTCGCTTCGCTATTATATCTATAAAAATCTATAAACTCTTAGGTGCCTGCTCAATAAATAAAACGGTACAAAACTCGTGCTGTACGCAAGTACAATTGCAAAATATATTCAAATAAAAATATTTACGTAAATAAAAGCGGCATTAGAAGGATTCGTCTAATAGAATAAATTTCCAGCATCTAGCCGCATGTTTTCCGCCTGTCCGTCTCGAGAGACTGGCGTATGAAAGTGTATTCCAAAGATAAAATATACTTGCAAAAAAAAGTGAACCAACATGCTTCGAGTCATGTAATTGATTATATTTCCCTTTAAATAACTATTGGAGAATAATAGCAGTGATAGCCAAGTTGGTACGCTTGCCTTGGCAACGAGCATCACAAGTTCAAAGCCCGGCTCGCACCTTTGGGATTTCTGGATTTCATGTGTGAATCTCATTTTCAACCACGATTATCACTTGCTAAACGGTGAAGGAAAACGTCGCGAGAAAAACTGCATGTGTGACAGAACCCCTCGAAAGAAGTGTGAAGTCCGCCAACTCGCACTTGGCCAGCGTGGTGGATTACTGCCTAATCCTCTTCCCATTTATGGAAGGCCCATGCCCAATAGTGGGACATTAAAACGGGCTGGTATTATTATATAATTTATCATTATTGTAAAATTAAATGTGCCTTTCTGGATCCGTACTCAAGGGATCCAAACGGAGCCCTATTGTTGTGCTAATGTTGTCTATCCATCCGTCCATCTGTCCATCTCTCGGAGGCTTGTATATAGAATGAGATCGGAGGCTTGGAATTTACACATAATATGTAAATGATTTACCGCAATACGACCAATACTAAAAATTGTGTGCCGATCTATATGTACCAATAGAAAGTTATGAGTGATGCAAGCAAACCTTTTATTTACAGCTGAAAGATGTTTTGCTTTTTTTTTTTTTTTTTTATTACATTATAGGCAAGTATTTGATCTCGATCTCACATGATGGTAAGTGACGATGAGATCTACGATGGAGCATACTTGCCTAGGTAGGAAGGCAGGCAGTAGATAGAGACGCTACATTCACTAGGCACATGCAGCGCAGCTGATCCGACCCGCCATCCATGAATGGCAACACCGAACACCATGCCGGAACACGGCTAGGCCGCTTGGCGACATGGCTTTGTTCAGTGGGTGGTGACTAGCCACGGCCGAAGCCTACCACCAGTAGAACGACACACACGAGTTAAACATTTGTGTGTGAACCGCAAAATTAAGTTGTTTTTTTAGGATTGTTTAAAAATGTTAACTTTTCGATTAACCTTTTCCAATGTATCTTGTAATAAACGCTATAATACGGAACCCTCAATGTTCAAGTCCCGCTTGTAATAAGTCAGTTTATTACAAATATATATTCTCATTAACCCTTAGTAGCCTGATTTACGAAAGTGATTTTTTTAATATTACTGTGTTTAATGTTACTGAGTTTAATAATAATGACATTTGATTTTTTTTTTTATTTCGTTGGAAAGAATATTATACAACAGTAAAATACGTACAGCCAACCTATAAAAAAAAACTAATAGTAATGTGAACATTCGGTTTAAAAGATTGGTATCAAAATTGAAACTCTAGGCTATTAAGGGTTAATCTGATAATTTTTATCATTTTGCGCGAATCTAAATAACGTCTACAAAGGCAGCAAAACGAAATCCTTCACCGTATTGTACCCCCGATAGACCCCCAGGGGTTTATTGATAAACCGTCGCCGGGACATTATGGCAGGCAATTTATAGGGAATATTTCTGTGCGGCAAATAGCGCCGGGCTGACGGGGGTGTGACACGGGATCGCCAAGTGGCAATTATAAGGCAACATCGGACTGTTTCGTCACACCTGCTTTGGGATGTTAAGAGAACTGTATATACAGGCTGAGTTTTTCAAGTGTAAATCATGTACTAAAAGGAATAATTATGAAGTGCTAAAATGAATCCCGAGACCGATTTTTATGAAAACTAAATCGTGTTCATTTGATTAGGTTAAAGATTAATTTATGTTTTTTTTTAATCTTGTGTTGCCGTAGGTCATTACTTGCTGCCGAGGCACCACAGTAGTATACTATGTGCGATCCTGTAGCGTCCCACTCCAAGGCGGTGAAGTCGGACCGCTGGGTTTTAGTGGGTAGTCTGGACGAGTCCAGGAGCCCCTCATAACCGTTCGGGTCCCCCCGGGCTCGAGCGGTATGCGTAAATGCATTTCCCAGCGATAACAAAAAAAGGTCATTACTTGCCAGAACTTAATCCTTGTTACCGACATTAAATGTGCTTATTTTTTTCAAAATCTATGGGTTCTATTCTTTGCTTTACTTCTTTCCTCTGACCATCTTTCGCTATTCCTTATAGTTTTGGATTTTGTCATCCACGCCCACATGAAAAATTCACCTGTATAATATATTTTGATAGAGTTTATTGATTTCAATAAGAAACTCGGATTCCCATTTAATTGTATTAACGTGATCCTTAGATCGCTTGGAAAGTATAATCTAACTTACAATCAACTAACATTTAGACGCAAATTCCATTGTCCAGAACAGTCAGTCATGAATTCACGGGTCATTTGTTTTAAAAAAGCACACTGTCACTGTCATTCTTATGTACAAAGTACACTATGTGAGCGGGACGGAACAGGCTTACGTCTGTGTAAATAAATTATACTGGCAATAACGCAAGGTGCTTTATTAGCTGCGGATCGAGTGACTGCAGTCTTGCGAGACTGGCTCGTGGACATGTCGGGGCGTGACAGCTTCAATCTGCCTGAACTAATAGTTCACGCGATGTTGATATAAACATTCGGCGTGATACTGAGATAAATATAAGATAATAATATGCTCGGCCGGTGAGTACACGACTATTCGCATTAATCTAGCTTTTAAACGGCAATGTTTATGACTATAATATTATCAATTTGATGTCATGAATCCGTGTAAATAAATATTAAGTGGTGACACCAATTTTTTTGTATTATTTTTAGATACCTATGCACCTAATTCCGTCTATTATTTTTTAGATACCTATTTATAGACGTATGGTTTTCCAAAAAATCATTCCGAATAATTTTATATTTGTCGAGTATATTTAAACAAAAATTTTCAACGACAAGTGTTCTATTATAACCATTAGCATAGTATCTCTTCCACTTAATAAAATAATACAACTTTCCATTACATTTACGCTAGCACGAATCAGCACACATTAAGGTATTTTTTTCATTCAAAACTGCCAGCTTATTGTCGGTGTAAAAGAAGACGTCTTTTACCTTTCGTCACGAAATTACATTTTCGCACATTTTTCTGACCCCGTTGAAAAACGAGCTTTATTATTTAAAATATAGGAACAGGGTGACGCATACAGTTCTCGGCCTTCCTACCTACTCATAATTTTTATTATGTATATAAGTAATTCTAAACTTTATTATTTTGTAGCAAATTTGAAAATAGAACGTCTAGAAATAAAAAAAAACACTATAGTTGGTAAAGTTATTTTTTTTTCATCTTTGAATGATAATAACACGTCGAAACGTCCAAATGAATATTTAAGAAAACTTAATGTGTTTTTTATTTAATTAAATTGTTATCGCTTGAAATTTGCAAAGTACCTACTTTTCACTAAGTATTTTTTTCGTGGTTAAAATAAAAGCAAAATTGTCTTTAAAATTTTTCATCTAAAAGTGTTTATGCTTTTAAAATGTAGGACCGAATATTGCATCTCCAACCCTGCACGTAATGGTGTACGCTCGTGTAGAAGAAGTCTTGACGCTTGTATTCTTCACTCTACACTTTATTAGATTTTTTCCAAGAATTTTTCATTATGATGTATGGTGTGTAACGGTGTAACGTTTTTAATAATATACTCAGCTTACTCAGGTGAATTTATTCGCTTTTGCTGCTGTTATATTTACAAGTTCAAAGATGTTCTTCAATATTTTTCCGTAGCATATTTTTTTATTAATTGTATCTTTTTTATTTGCAGATGATAGAAGTTCAATATGTACTGATCCATGAATAACTTTTTAAGCAAAGTAAGAAAGAAATAGATGCAGTGTTGCCATAAAATAAAATAATATTGATGTTGTTGCCAACACTTATAATGCAAGGGTTTCATCCTGAAGTTGGTGCAACTCGTCGATGCATGTGGCGCAAGTTTCAAGCCGGATATAGCACAGGAGATTGCGCGGGCTTGCTTTGAACGCCACTGGGGATTGTCACGGATATACCTTTATTTTAATGCCTTTTCAATTGATTATATACTAGCTGCACCCCGCGGTGTTACCCGCGATTAAAAAGTATGAAAAATTTAAACAAATCCATCCCACTGGAACCATATATTTTACCAGAATAAAAAGTATATGTGCTATGCCAGACTATAATCTATCTCTGTGCCAAATTTCATCCAGATCCGTTAAGCCGTTCTGGCGTGATTGAGTAACAAACATCCATCTATCCATCCATCTAAACCTTAAGCGAGAACTTGTCTTAAATAACAACACGATAATTATTGAAATAATTTATTTATTAGCTAATAATACTCGAAGCTTTAGATGTCACGATAACAATAAAGCAGAAATTTCATAGTTAAATAAAAAAAACATATTTGTAACCACAACCCTATTTACATAAAACACTATTCTCATAGACGTACGTAATTTTTAAACAGAAAATAAAAACAACCTCGATATTACTAGTGATATTTGTGAAGGCGAAAACATAGTAAACCTTGTTTATCCTCAACTTGTACCAATTTTTCTAAGCAAGTTTTACATACTTACATATTTTATCACACTAATTTATTGCGCATATTTCGTTATTGTTTCAATAGATTTTAACTTAAAATTTTACTCGAATAATCAGATCATTTCGGCGTTAACATATCCAAGCGCTCTTATTCTACTGAAGCCGCCATCTGGGGCCATCGTTACCCTGATGTGTGTGATGGTATCCGAGTCACAGTCGAACCAGTGCTCCTTGTGAGCTGATAGCTGTAGATAGAGTTAACAATTTCATTTATTTATTAAGCACTAGCTGCACCCCGCGGTGTTACCCGCGATAAGAAAGTTTGTCATTTTTACCGGGATAAAAAGTAGCCTATGTGCTACTTTATGCTATTATATTCTAGACTATAATCTATCTCTTTGCCAAATTTCATCCAGATCCGTTCAGCCGTACTGGCGTGATTGAGTAACAAACATCCATCCATCCAAACTTTCACATTTATAATATCAGTGTGAAGTGTGATGACACGTCTTCAAACCATTGACGCTTATTTCTGTGCCGAGAGGACCTTTGAGTGATGAGCACGAATGTGTGTACCCAAGTCATGGATGTTTAATATGTATATAAGTATTATACACTGAGTTCGCCCTCAGTCCATTGTACGGTACTTATAACACAGGCGTTGCTTAATATGGGACCGTATAGTTGGTGTATTCATCTTAATTTTAATCTTAATGATACACCAACTAAAGATAAATAATGGAAAAGATTCAGTACTTTTATATTAAACATGTTTTCACAATGTGTATGTTATTTAAGAATAAACTGTGATGTAGTAAAAAACATGCATCTTACTTTGTTTGGCTTCAAAATATCCACCCATTCTGAAATTGTCTCAGGACACCAATCAGCGCGTCCCAAACACGCCCCCTCAATCTTCACGGAGTCAGGATAATTGCCTTTAAAGTGGTTTGTGTCCACGCAGATTTGTTTAATCTTCCCGGGGAACCCTAATTTGAACACCGCCCATTCGCGACCTTTGACAAAAAGTAAATTGTTATGTCCCTTTTATTGTTGTTTTTCTAGAATAACGAGTTGACCTTTTCTTACACATTCTGTTAGTGAAAGACGACATTCTTTATCTATTATGAGCTCAACATGACTCTTTCATGTTCACTCTATAGTATGTTGTCTCTCTCTATATTTTTCATGTAATAATAACCTGATCATCAAACAATCCTAAACTAATCAGTGAAACTCAGGTAGAGAGTCACTTCCATGACTTTCTACAAGTATACTACGAGCATAATTTTAGTGAATGTCTATAGGGTACGGAAAACAAATTGAGGATGATTATGTTTCGAAAATATTATTCTTCTCCATCGTTACTCCTTACCTATAACTTTCAAGGTCCCATCATCATTGGCCTCAAGGACATCAGGTCTGTCCATTCTTCTCGCTGTTTCCCATCCATCAGACATGCATTCGGCTTGCGATGGTTTGATCACATTCTTAGGGTGGCCGTAGTGGGCATTTGAAAAACCTTCATAAAAAGAAATAAGACGAAAATATACATAACGGCAAAATAATCCTCATAATGCTCGAAACGTGTGCTGAAGTAGGAAATTTATTTTAGTCCTTGTAAAGGCTACTCAAACTGACTGACACACTGAAGAGTTAGAATTACTTAAACACTCATAAAGCTCTATATATAGATACGTTTTTATACTGATGACCTGTTCTCTAAAGTGCCCTCTATAAATAGGTTCAGTTTTTATACCGATGACCTGTTCTCTAAAGTGGCATCTATAAATTAAAATGGGAATGTTAATTCTTCTTCATCGTTATAGTTCACTGCAGCTACACCTTGACTTCGTCCATTATATTCTGCATTTAGTATAAGTCAAGAAAGATTATTTTACCTTGACACGAAGCGCCATTCAGCAATGATACCAAATCTACTAGTTGGTTTGTTGGTGGCGTTTCAGGCTTTGCTTCTCCGAACACCTTCAGTCTAGCTATACCGCCATCAGGGTATATGTTCACGCGTATGTGAGTCCACGCCTCATCGCAGACCACCTAGTGAAAAAGTTTTACTTAGTTCTATGTTCGCCTTTTAACATTTTAAAATTAACTTGGCAAGTTAGTTCTACTTTTTAATCAATAAAAGCATATGTTTCACCTTGAACCACTGCTTATGTTTTAATAATATGAATGAAATGAACATCTCGTTGTTTTTTTTCTCTACAACTAAGTAATTACTTTTTACACTCTATCGAATAAGACGTATCACTAAATATGTGCTTCTTAGCGTAGTCAGATTCATCTTATTTCCAGAGAACCCCATTTGAATTGAGTGTGATTTTGAAAAAGTTGCAATTTAAAAGCAATGCAATATTTATAGGGGATTTATATAAATTGGTATTTGGTTCAAAGGAGTCAATCATCGTCGTTCTGTTTATTGCATCGAGTCTGGATCTCGGTTCAATTCTCGCCTGGGCTTAATCGAAAGGACTGGCATCAAAGCTTCATAGAAAAAAAAAATACATCGTGAAGATTCCTCTGAAACGCGAGACTTTTCACGTTACTGAGCAAAAATAAATAGCAACAAGATATAACATTTTCTGAGATCCATTTGTTCGTCTCATTGCTCAACCTTTTGTTCTTAGGTGTTACTTTAAAAAAAAAATCGTTTTTTTTTTTCATCTAATCCGTATAAAATGTCTTGGTACTGAACTTTTATTTCTTCAAGTAGTTTCTTATATGGATCATAGACAATTGGTCATTTATCTGATGTAGTATAAGTATAAATTAAAATAGTACAATTACTAAATAAGATGCGTACTGACTAATTGCACAGCCTCGTGAGACTACGTTAGAGGCGGTGGAAGCACGTACTGACTAAGCGAGTAAAGGCATCGCGAGTTGATCAATAAGCGCTCAGGTATTTGATGTATCATTTGCTATAAGCTTTTTTCAAATAAACTTTTCAGTATGATAGCCAATATGTATTATCTAAAATTACCTTCTGAAAGTTGTGCCTCGACTCGTCGTAGCCCGGCCTCAGGGCAGTAACGGGCACTATCTCATCCCATTTGTCAGACTTAATGCCCCCGATCTGTTGCAAGTCGAATTTGCTGCATGCCGTGCCCATGCACGCCTCCCGTTTTGGAATCAATTCTTCTTCTGCAAACCGTAAGTATATTTAGAACTTGTGAGTATTGGGAATTAGTTTTGATCGTAGAGACTGGAGTATATACGAGTTTATAATATGCGAGATAAGTAGACATAGACCTTAGTATTGGTTTTTTAAATCGCCGTAATACGAAGAACACTTATTGCAAATTGTGATGTTTGTTTTTGATATTAAAAAGAGTATAGAAAAGTCACAAAATATTTACAAATAGTGTAAAAAATTTGGCCCATGCGGTAGCGGGCCCAAGATGCTGGCTGCACTTCCTCGCTGAATAGCTAAAACTACTCGCCGAGCGAGGAAGTGCCCAGCCTTTGGGTCGCCGGTAAAATTTTGACATTCATCTATTGCGGGAAGATGTCCACTCTCGGACTTTAAAGTCATTCAACGACTTAACCGATGTTATTAAAATCAGAATCCATGTGAGCCTAAAATATAAAAACGGAAATTTGCTTCGAAAGACTTTCCGATACAAGCGAAATGATATCTCGCTGGTATTCCGAAGATGATTGATTCGGTTATCCGAGTAAAAATACTCCTTCAGATACTTTTTTTCGGATGAAATAACGAGTGTCCGGCAAATAGCGCTGGCGGGTTGCCATATGACACGCCCCATTGGAGTAGAACTAAGTGCTCTAAGACTCTTCTTACTTCAATAGTTCTGTCAAATGAGGCATGCTTGGAGGTTCTGTGTATGGCTTAGATTTATGTGGGGCAATCAATTTGAGTGGCACGGCAGGTTTCGTTTAAGCAATATAGGAGATTGGGTTCAGCGATGTGGATTGGTGGAGGCATGGTCAAGTCATAAATTGAGAAAGCCGATGTTAATTGTTACTGTGGTGTGTGCATAATGACATAATATGTCATGGTTGGTACCTGTATGGGTAAGTTATATGGACTTCATCAAAAGTACCCCTAAAATTAAAAGCTGATTTTATAAATGTATGCAGTTGTTTCAGGAAACAAAAAGGCATTTTTTGTAAAAGCGCTGTCCCAATATAATATTGCTACTGTATTGAAATATTCGACTAATCCGACGACCTAATTAACGCAGGTAGACAGGTTGGTAGGGACTCTGCTATCTACGCTGTGGGTTCCTAGTTCGAATCTTAGTAGGGGCAATCTTTGTGTGATGAGCATGAATGTTTATACCCGAGATATGGATGTTTCATATCGTTATAAGTATTATATACTGAGTTCGCCCTCAGTCCATTGTACGGTACCCATAATACAAGCGTTGCTTAGTGTGAGACAGTATAGATGGTGTGTTCGTCTAGCGATATTATTAGTATTATTATTGTTTAGAGCATAAATATTAAACCTACCTTCATTTGTTAAACAGGCAGCCTGGATGGAGTACTTAGGTGCATAGTTACCCGTGAAGAATGCTGTGTCCACCAAGAAACCTGCGAATAAACATAATATAGGATATAGTCACTTAATAATAGGGTCTGTTAACCAGGCGTCCTTCTTCACTACTAAAATACACACATCACAAAAGTTTGAGATTACTTTTTTGTTCGATGTACACTTGGTGTTTTCGTCTAGCATTATTTTATTATTTGAATTTCATTAGCAAGTAATAAAGTTCAAATTGTGTGAAATAAATTATCTAAACATAAAAAAATACTGGAATACTTAAATATTCATGCCGTCACGTTACGGCATGAATATTTAAGTATTCCAGTATTTGTACATACAGGTACATACATTCGGTAGATATTTAATCAATAAGTAAAATGTACCTTTAATTACTCATTCATACTTAATAACCGTGTTACATCTGCATACCTGTTAATTTATATTAATTCCAATTGCAATTCTATTATGAATTTATTTATATGGCTTAATTGTAAATATGGACATTAATTAATTCAATGACATTAATGTCAAACCGATAATCGTGAATGTCATTGACATTCAATGAAGTAATCGCTTCTTATCTAGTAAGTACTTATTGTGTACTTATTCACCTTGTCTCATTGGATGTTAGGATAAGTACTTTATGAAAATGTAGGGTCAGTTAGTATATCTTACTTTCTTTATTGGGGATGTCTAAGGATTTTTTTTAATATTTTTAAAAATATGGCGTGATGAACTTAACTATTGTCATGGATCACATACCTCTAATCACACATTTCGTAGCAAGCTTGATGATACACCAATCATGTCCAGTTACCCTCTTCCTTCTCGTCTCCCAGCCATCCATCCATTTTCCAAATTCTGTATATTTGTCAGCCAGAAACACCGGCTCGGTATCTGATAGCATATCCTCACATGTTGCGAAGAAGTCGTCCGTTGCGAATAGAACTCTACCACCCGCCTGATAAGGTAGAAAGTAGTTAAATGAATATCACTAATAAACATTATTTACTTATTTTTTTGGCGTCAGCGTAATTTTATAAAAGTGGAAGAGTTTAGTGAGTAGCTAAATAGTTTTTCAACACTTTGAGATAAATATCATTTATAAAACGAAAGAACTAAAATGTTAATAGGTGATTATAAACAAACTAAAGATCTTTTGATTCCTAAAAATAACTAGGACGTATATAATTAGTGTATAAAAGCCCTTATATTCTAGATTAAAAGTCGACGTCCGTATAATTATAGCCTTCGGGCTATAATGTTGAAGCCCACAGGGCATATGTTTAACTCCAGGAGTGATGTAGAGCGACCCGTTTCAGAGGACCAAATGTGAACATAAATTCACAATGCATTAAAAAAAAACTCACCCCTATACTGGCGAACTCACTCAGTTGAGTAAAACTCGGCACGATAGTGTCAATCATGTTAACCCACTGAAACTAAGCAAGTGTTCTAACTTCAGCGCATGCGCATACTGATAACAAACGATCCAGTGCACCTTTTATATAACGCGACGGTAACAAGAGCGATATCTGAATTATATTGGTAACTATAAATACTGTTTTTTTTCTAAACTTGCGACCTACCCAGTAAGTTTTGTGAATGGCACAACGACCCTTACACGAGATCCAACACAAGGCTCGTGGAGTTTTAGGTACCGATCAAAGCCATCACTTCCTGGAAATTTCTAAATGTCCCCAGCCCAGCCCAGCGTGGTCTTGAACGTGCCATCATCCGTTGCAGTGAGTCAAAAGGCTCACGCTTAAAAGACTAAGCCAATATTTACATTATTAATATTAAAATAGAATGTTCATTTGAAAGTATTTGTTTACAGGTGTAGAGAGATGTGGAGTAAAATTGAGGACAAACCAGGACGGAGACTCAGATTATTCTAGACCATCTGGTTGATCTAGGAAAATCTGTCGTACCTATGTAAATAAACATATATACAAAATATGACACACATAATGGTTGTATTTACAAGCATTATGATTTAGCTCATTTCCACGGTCGACTTATTCCGAGACACATTATGAAGATAAGTGACTTTTTATATTAACGTGCTATGAGGGCTTTTTGCTTACGCATAAGTAGGAATCATTTCATAAGCGTGACTTAATGGATAGTTCTGTTTGATACTTAGTACCGTTAACTACGTAAGTAAAACCAATAGCGAATATAGCCTAGTGGTTAGGTTAGGTCAGGACCGCCTTTGTAACTGGGGAGTGGCAGGGTAGATTCTGGCCATAAAACACGCTTTAAGGAAACTAACAGGACAACGGACTTTACTCTCCGTGTACTTTAAGATAATTTTCGCTTGGCATATTCTTTCTCTGACACTGTACTTATGTCATTCAAACAATATTAGACAGGGGATAAAAGCCGTGATGGTCGTAAACAATAATTGTATAATGTAAAAAATTATTATAATTATAATTATTATATTATAATTATTATATATTTTATTTTTTTATTGAATCATATAAAAAAATAAAATTAAGCATAAATCTGACACGTGTGGAAAGAAAAAATATACACGGATTCAATAAGCGTGGCCTGATTAGCGCAGTTGGTAGTGATCCTGCTTCTTGCGCCGAGGGTCCCGGGTTCGAATCCTGCTAGGTACAAACTTTGTGTGATGTTTAATATCTATATAAGTATTATATACTGAGTTCGCCCTGAGTCCATTATACGGTATCCATAATACGAGCGTTGCTTAGTTGGTCTGGCGATATTATTATTAGGTAATAAAGATAAAAATAACATTAAACTTACAAAGTGTGAATGTATATCGCTACAGTTAAGTAAATATAAACATAAAAATCACTGTAAATATATACAAACAATAGTGTTATATTCGATAGAGTTTTTACCCAACGATGACATAAAAAGTCATCCGACCTTGATGCGGTACCGTAAAAACTTACAAATAGTATCATTTGTGTTCTATGAATAACTAACAATAGTTTAAGAATGAGTGTTCTACATAGGTATTTCACTAAGGTATTTAGGTTATTCTGATATAATTAAAAAAAAAACGTGCTGCATTTATTTTATCTTTAGCAGTTCACTCATGAATATGTGTAAGTACGACCTACTTAGAATAACTATTATAACGGTATTTTATTTTATAAAAAATACGAAATTATCAGTTTTGCTGTATTGTTTTTTGGGGTCGAGTCACCTTCGTCCGTAGGAGAATTAAATACCCTCGAGATACCCTACACGTGACCCTGGGTGGTGCCAACTAGGTGACAACTCTACTGGTGGTAGGCTTCGGCTGTGGTTAGTCACCACCCACTGAACAAAGCCATGTCGCCAAGCGGCCTAGCCGTGTTCCGGCACGATGTTCGGTGTTGCCATTCATGGATGGCGGGTCAGATCAGCTGCGCTGCATGTGCCTAGTGAATGTAGCGTCTCGATCTACTGCCACCTTCCTACCTAGGCAAGTATGCTCCATCGTAGATCTCATCGTCACTTACCATCAGGTGAGATCGAGATCAAATACTTGCCTATAATGTAATAAAAAATATCCAAAAAAAAATATTTTTTAGATTAAATAATGTGTGATATAAGTGGAATATTAACCATTATCTGTTCATAAACGTGCGCGAGTGTAGGTAATTGAGATAAAATTGTATAACTTGTCTTTTCAAGTTCTCTCAAGATGTCCGATTTTCAGTAAAGTACAGCTTTACTGATAGAGTTAGGGAATTAATTTCGTCATCTACATCATCATTATCAGCACGTGTATTACATATGATTTTATAACAATTCTGAAGAAATACTCGACACTGGCTTAAATGACACTATTTTGTAGCCGATTCCTAAAAAAAGAAGACAAAGAAGTATGTTCCAAGTTACGGTTTTATTTATATTTATTATGTTCATATTTTATTTTAGGTTTATATTTTTTAAATCTTGCTTAGATTTGTTGACAACAAATAGTTCTAGAAGAATAGTTCTGAATGAGTTTTCAGACCGTTACCTCAGTTAGTTACCTTAACCTGAACTCATGAAGTAGAGACGCGGTCAGGTCATAGTCAGATTCTTCTCCTCGCGCCCTTTGTATAGATTCTAAATAATTACAAAAAAAAACTGAACAAAGCCTGTGACTTTTAACGTAGGTAACCAACCTTTTTTACAAATTAAATAATGAGTCAAAGATAATTTTACGCGTTCATTTCCTGTTTATGTACAAACGTTTCTTTTTTATATTATAAATAACGAAACTTAACGTTTCGTTATAGATTTAATACTATTTAGGGCTATAATAGAATAGACGTACGTTTGTACATTAAAGAATAAAAATAAATCGCTAAAAATTTTGGTACTGTTATTATTTTTGGGATCGTGCCAAAACAACGGATTGATCCGTAATCATAGAAATATCCACCGCCGACTGTCTGCCGTCAGTTGTTTCTGTATCTGAGAATAACAGAGTAACACCGAACAGAGATACATCGCTGTCTTGGGCGGTTATATTGAGCTATAAGAAAATTATTAATTTTCTTAAAGCAAATCACAAAATAATTGTTAGAATTGAATTATAATGATTCTGAATCTCTGGTAAAGGAAACAAATTAGATCCCACACCTATTTAAATAAATATTTCCCGGCAAACACACCAACTATACGGTCCCTCACTAAGCAACGCTTGTGTTATGGGTACCGTACAATGGACTGAGGGCGAACTCAGTATATAATACTTATAATAAACATCCATAAGATAGGTAAAAATACTCGTGCTAATCACATAAAAGTTTGTCCCAACCAGGATTCGAACCCGGGACCCGCAAAACAGACAGCAGGGTCACAGCCCACTGAGCTGATCAGGGCATCATATATTTTTTGTCTATTTTGGTTTATGTATAATCTATGGTATTTATCCAGTATCTTGTTAACTAAAGACTATTAGTCTGGCAATTTGGAATAATGTCAATGCCATTCACATTGATGACGAACGTTTCACCTGCACGTCACAGATTAAACAAAATACTCCAACAATACGATCTCCAAATGAATAATCAATGATGAATGATGAAGCATCATCATTTATCATTGATTATTCATTAGCAACGTCCCCGTAGCAGCACGAGCGGCTGTATGCTTTAAATGTATACAAAGACATCAAATCGAATATGACATGATAAGCTGTTGATAATCTAGAATACTTCTTCATCGGCCTCCACTTCTTCGGACAATCCCACCGGAGTATATCCAACTACGTGGTTTATTCTAGGGCACAAGCGGGTGCGCAAGCACAACTATACTCTCTCTTCCCTCACTCTCATAGCCCGATGGGACAATCCAACACGATTGGAAAGAGATCAGGCGCAGACCGGAAATAATAATAATATAATAATTTGGGATAATATTATATCAGATTTGATAAGCCACAGATCCTTGCAAAAGAACAGTGATTCCAACCAATGATGATACGCGAGGCCATTGAAATAAAAAAACATCCTAATTTCAATAGGGCAGATGGCTGGGTGCTACCACTGACTTGGGATCCAGTAAGTCGGGGTCAAACCTGTAATACTCATTTTTATGGGGAGCGTAATGCCAACTTGGCTATCACTGCTATATTAACAAATACAGGACAAGTAAATCATTAGCTACTGTCTAACACGAACAAAGAACCTAATATCTACTCGTCGCAATACAAGGTGTACACTTTCTGAACGTTAACTTCAGAAAGTATACCCCCTATATCAGTCAAAACAGATAACGTCTAGAAACATGAGAAATATCGCGCTAATGTCCCTGCGGAGTGCGCAGGGGATACTGTCGTTCCTGCACATCTGAGCCCTCAGATCTTCTGCCTTTGTCTTGTTTCTATTTAAAAAAATATAATATATCCACAATTTTGTTTGTTTGTCATATTTTATGACCAGAGCTATAGTAAACGCTAGATTAATTTTACATTTACATTTTACATTTGAACTAATTTTACAAACAGGCTACAAAGTGCCATATTTAGGTGTTAACAGCGCCTTCAGTAGCGCGAAGACTCAGCTCGCGCCCACTATACATATTGTCATAAAATATGGTACCTCTGAAAACAAGTACTAATGCTTCGAGCGTCAATCACTTGTAGTCAAGTGTATTTCGGTTTCAAACCGTGCCATCGACCGGCCTCAAATATAAATATACTTTTTTGTCTCTGGTACTAAATTCTAATTAGCTTAATGCCCTAACAAGACACGATTTTGTTTATTATTACCAATTACAGTTAAAAGAATATACTTTTACAAAATCCGAATATAAGCTTTAAATATAACTGTAAGTATTTTTATTTTATGCTTGTAGCGTATTTTGAAATACCAGACAATGGATAGGGAAACGACGCGGACGTACCGTCCCACCGCGGCATTCGTCGAGAGCATTCATTCCATTACTCGGTGTCTTCGCTTTGATAAATTATACCACGCCTTAAACCAATTATAGTGCTTTGTGCACAGGAAAATAGTAGGAAAGGATAGCAACCTAACCTAACCTCACCTTGTAGGTGTTTTAGGGTGATGACATATTATTTACCGAAATAACAAATATTTTAATATTTAGTCATTCCATTACGTAGTGGCGAACTTCGCACAGCTATTGAAATACTGGTGATTACAGTTTATTCATACTCAAGCCTTAATAATATTGTTTACGTTCATAATGAGGTATTCAAAAAAAAGAATGAACTTTTTTTTAACGTTAATACAACAAAAAAACTCCAAATCGGTTCATAAATCGGAGATCTCAGGTAACAAACATAAAAAAAAACAAATTGAGAACCTCCTCCTTTTTGAAGTCGGTTAAAAAGTGTTGTTGAGCATATTTTCGACAGTCATTCGTTTCGATTGTCATTTGTTACGGGGCTCGCCCGCCCCTAGAAGTTAATTACCAACCACTTAATTGAATGACTTTTTAACCCTAATTCACTTCTTTTTCGAGCGATCGGCACTTTACCGACCATCAGGATATTTATTTTAATGGTGCTAATAACTCGAGTTCAATTGTCATTAGTGTGTAAAAAACTTTTATTAGGATCAAAATGACCGCCGGTAATTGAGGGGTTGAAAGCTTTCGAGCATGAAGTGATTACAGTTTTCTCTTTCGTCTACATTTAATTGTAAAATAATATCCCATTAATATTCTAAATGTGAAAGTTTGGATGGATGGATGTTTGATACTCAATCACGCCAGAATGGCTGAGCGGATCAGGATGAAATTTGACACAGAGATAGATTATAGTCTGGAATAATACATATATTTTTTATCCCGGTGAGATATATGGTTCCCGTGGGATAGATTTGTTTTAATTTTTCATACTTTTTTGCGGATTACACCGCGGGGCGCACCTAGTAGTTATATATAATGATTTTCAATACATCTCCTAATACATTTAAAATGTCATCTGAACAGAGACTCATCAAAATAGTGAATTTTTTTTTTCTTACCTCCAGTCAAAAAGTACTAATACTAAAAAAACAATTATGCTAGTATTTAAAATTTAATTTGTAATTCCACATCCACAATACTTTACGAGCAAACATTAACACGGCAACATAAAATGTGTAATTCAATAAATTGACCAATCCTCAGGGCGCATCTTTCGCAGTGAGCACTTGATGGCTGCATTTTATCGCCGCACAGAACAGTTAAACCATTTTCACGGTTCGTATCATCATTCCTATTAGAAGCGAGTTTACTGTGTATAAAACTTGAAAACAGGACTTATGCACACTTTTGCTACACGACCCATGAAGCTGGACGCACACATTTATAGCAACTGGACGATATCATTGGTCCAAAGAAAAATGTATCGATGTGTGTGTTACGTTATACGTTTAAATGTGTGCGTGGAACAGTGTCCATGTGTGATGCTAGTTATGCTCAGCATACACTGGGCTATCGTATTCTGTAACCAACGACTTGTCCCGTGTTACTCGTACTGACATTATGTCCGCCTAGTACATGCCTTTACGATATACTTAACGTTAACGCGAATAGTTGGCGTAAGCGTAATTCGATGTAAATGTTTGGGTGTGCGAAATTGTTTTACGACTTAGTTATGCCGCAATTTGAAAACTATTCTATTGCTGCCTCGCTTGAACATTAACATATATGCATCGTTAGAAAGAGATAGTAGTTTGACACGCAATAATTAAATGAAAGGGATGATAAACTATTGTTATAATATTCATAATATTTCACCTTTAAATAGCTACGAAGTGTATCGCTATTATAAAGGTTCGGTCGACCTCAAAAGATCTTCGCCAAGTGACATTTAGGCCATGAAAAATGGGTCAAATAGGCTATTAAGAAAGTGCCTATGTAAGTTTATCGCTATAGTTTCCTATCACTCTCAAATTATCTTTTAAATTGTATTGAATGTTTACTTCGGTTTATAAAGTCGTTATCTCGTAGAAAAATAAGTGCTTAATAATAATACTTTGAGCATTAAACCGAACAGGTGGGTAACATACCATTACAATTCTCAAAAAGGGCCTCTACGTGTTGGATCTATGTCTCCGCGCAAGTAGATAGATCCGGGTATATCCCGTGTGGAGAGCGAGATTATAATAACAGTCTTTTTAATGTCCCACTGTTGTTCACGGGCCTCCTATCATTTCGAGGGGGATTAGCTTAGCCATAGTCCTAGATTAGCCATAGTCCACCATACTGGCCCAGTGTGGGTTGACCGAGAACACAAGTCTCCCGACTAAGTACTTAACGCTAGTAGTAGAGTACCTAATAAATAAAAATAAATGTTAATTGAAGTTATCAAGCTGTATTGATTAAACAATTTTTATGTCTTCCAAGCACGATAACTGGTCGATGTGCGGTTATCTACATATAACTGAATGTTACATACAACTTCATATCCCTAGTAACGAATCGTATTATTCATAAAAAAAACAAATAATATTACTGTACTGATTATATTGAAATGACGGCTAATTGGATGAATTCAAAACGAAATTGCACACAATATTGCTAGGAAACTCGCGTATTTCCTAGCAATATTTCGATTAGCTTGTTTTTGTCGAGGCACTATAAATAAAACTATTGATGTAGGATTTGTCAATTTTGTAGTGAAGTCATACATACATCACGCCTGTAATTCCCTAAGGAGTAGGCAGGGGAACACTGCAGTGCACCTGAAATTTTCCAATGGAATTTGGTCCCAATGTAACAGGAGCGCGGCTAGTCCCATTATACCGGACAAGCTGCTCCTCAATATGTCCAGGATTTAGGATTAAGGTGGATTGTTGTGGTGAAATATTTGTTATTTAAAAAATACAAAAAATAGAATATAAATCCTTTGTCCGAGTTGTCTATGATTAAATACTAATATTAGCATTAGCGTATGTACCTATTACTCAGCTATTCTATAACGAATTGTAGTGTATTTTATAGCTAAAACGCAGCCAGAATTGGAACTTTGAAAGTTTAAAATCTATACATATAAATAAAATTGGAGTGTCTGTTTGTAATATTAAAATAACCGCTTTTTACTAAGTGCATTTGGATGTATACACGTTACCTATACCGAAACAACATTTTTTACAATTTTTGTCTGTCTGTCTGTCTGTCTGTCTGTCTGTCCGTCTGTCTGTCTGTCTGTCTGTCTGTCTGTTTGTTCCGGCTAATCTCTGTAATGGCTGGACCGATTTTGACGGAACTTTCACTGGCAGATAGCTGATGTAACAAGGAGTAACATAGGCTACTTTTATTTTAGAAAAAAAAAATGGATCTCTCGAAAAAAAATTAAAACCAATGTTGCAGCGCTGCGCCTGATTAAAGTTTGATAGCAACAATCTGCAATGCGTCCCGCGGGATCAGAACGCGAGCAGGCTGTTGCCAACGGCTGAGTCTTTGTTAAATACCACGCGGACGAAATCGCGGGCAACAGCTAGTATATAATAAAACTTCATAGTCAGCGTTGTAAAATATGAAATCGCTAAATCTTTCTGGAGGCCTTTATTGTCAAGACGTTAGGACTCGGCAAGTTACTGCTAAGAATTGGCTGAACCGAGTTTCCTTTGACATTCCATATTCAAATTTTGACCCATAACCAAGCATCGTACCTCTCAGAAGAACTTTTCAGCAACAAAGTAGTTAGACAGGGATAATAAATTAAGCTTTGTTTATGGGGTGTCATCTACACCATTTAACAAAGTTCATATGTGGAAGTGGAATAATATTACGACCGTTTGTATAATAAATGAGAATATAATCCGACAAAATCTAATTTGTTTGCTCCACAGTAAAAACGGAGCAAGATTTAAAAAAAAATCTTTATGCATCCTACTCACTCTTATCTAAATGTCTATGCAAATTATGATGAAGAAAAATGCGTAATTTTAATGTTGTGGCTAGAAATAAATAGTAATATGACTTATTTAAAGATTGATAAAGTAAGTATTAAATTGAATTGTATTTTTAGGAAAAGATAATTGTTAATTTCGAGGCAAATTTTAATTAAAATTTCTAATTGTAATTATAAATGAGGCGCTAATTTGAAGATGTGTTTAAAAATTTGCACCTAATTAATCATTATAATTGGAAATTTCAACTGGGTACAATTTGAGTAGTGACCAACCTAATAAAAATAGTTACAAGATATGGGTAAACTGGAATGAAATATTATTAAAATAGGTCAAACAAAAGAGGCGTGGTAACTTTTTAAACAGGCACGAGATAGCGTGTGCGAGTGTACCAACTTTCGTATGAATAACTTTGTTTTGCTGATGACACAAAGGCAAGGCTCGTCGGGCCACTGCTCCTGACAAACTAATTTTCCCATTTTGTTATGTACGTAGACATAGTAATCTATAGATGAGCCATTAAGAAGAAAATGCCTATATTGTTTTGTATTTAGCTTATAAAATTGTTGTATTCTTCAGGGTGCCTATTCTAGACCAGAATAGGCACCAAAGGCAGACGTAGAGTATCTTAGGCATCTTGGCTAAAGGATTAAGAGACTGGTTCTTGCGAGTACCAGATCTCAATTCCGGGCGGCCGTCACTCAAGGCCAGGTAGCTATGATGAACCTCAGTTCGATTTTAGATGGTATCTGAATAAGAAGATGAACTGATGTGGATATAATGGAGATTTGCGAGCAGGTGTCGAACAACAAGGGCAGCCTTTCTGATCTAGTGAGATTAAATATTATATACTTGATTGGCAGCGAGTGATTTTTAAGATTTAATAAAAAAAATTGCCAACGAGTGACTTGGTACTTGAAAAAAATTTGCCAGAGATAAGCGATGACAGAGAAGCATGGAGGATTATGGGTGAGACCTTTACCCAACATTGGGACGATATGAGTTGATAGAAATCAAAACTAAAAAAAATATGCCCAAGTATATGCCGTTTCCATAAACAAAAGCAACAGAATTTAAGTCTTCGATTCTGCCTATCTGAAACTGCACAATTCAAATAGGTCACATAAAGAGTAGCGAGCAATAATGGAGTGGATACTATATTAACAGGTATTGAACGATTCCTTTGTGATTTTCAAATTAACTTGCTATATTGTGTTCCCAGTTGTTCGACTCTATCGACGGTTTTAAGGCCACTAGAGATACATAGATAACGGGAGAGCGACCTAGATGGTTGTACAAAAACGTTAGCGTATAATGTCCCATTAATGGGCACAGGACTCTCCTTAATACAAGGGGATTGATATAGGCCGGTTGCAAGATGGCAAACTTTGCACTTATTTTGAAAACCGTAAAATTTTCTTAGTTTTATTATACTACTCGCTATCCGTAGTGCATAGAAGATTAAAAAATAATATTTTCCATGCAAATTTGGCCCCCCTTTTAGACCCTTGAGGGTTGTATTTTCAAAAATCCTTTTTAACGAGGACCTAGGGGCTCAGAGGAACCCGCGTACCAAATTGAAAATCTAGGTTTCATGTTTTCAGAGATTACGTAATGAGTGAGTGTGTCAGTCAGTCAGTCAGTTGATTTTGCTTTTATGGCTTCGTTGGCACCAGGGTCACGTGTAGGGTATCTCGAGGGTATTTAATTCTCCTACGGACGAAGGTGACTCGACAATTTCCAAGGCAAAACGATTAACGATTATGATGATTATATTTCCCTTTATTTTGATCTCTTTAACTGGCTATCTAATATTAAAATTCCATTCAAATAGATCTAAAAACTTTTTTTCTACTCCTATGAAGTTCTAATAAGTAGCCTATTGTAACACAAACCAATTCACAGAAATAGCCCAGTGTTATAATTGTATAGAAAATATGTCAGTATGTCTCTAGCAGTCTATTTAGTTGCAGATAAAGGTTGTTGTTAAGGCATGTTAGTCTGGCCCGGATTTCTAAGGGCTACAGAATAATACCCGGCCTCAAGCTGCCTTTCCCGGTCATCATTCCAACAACTACGACGAAAACATTTTTCACAAAACTTTACCGTATTAAATTATTTTAAGGCCAGTTTTACACAAAATCCTACTTAACCATCTGCGTTCATTCGCTCGAAGATTACGCAATGAAACGAGTATTTAAAAACTCGGTGGATACGAACAAAAATGCCGGCGGACTGTTGCAAATTCGAAAATAAAAGCCATTATCTCGACGAATGAAAGGGTTTATTCTGGGATGTTATGGGTGGCTCCTTTGTGTGCTTTTTGTATGGCTCCTGCGAATGATAGCACAAAACGAAACGAACCTAGATGCTTTTTTGTTTTGAAGTAGCTGTATATACGTGCGATAATGGAAGTGCAATAGGTTATTCGACTGTGTTTGAAAACCAATTGTTTATTAGTTTAATATGGCGCTAACAATATTGTTCTTTCATTGTAAATTCCAATATTTTCCATAAAAATCGATTATAAAGTTTAAATAAATAAAAATACTGCCAAAACGCGGCCTCCGGGCCATGTGACTCTTGTGAATAAATATGTCTGAAAACACATTAAAATTGCAAATATTACCAAACTTGTATTGACAACGTGACACTGATTGCGACGGTGTGACGTCACAACGCATCAACCGACAATCCAGAGCATTTTTGATCACGTGACCGAACCAAAAAAAACATTTTTGTATTTTATAGTTTTAAATAAAATAATCCATATTTTCGCAGAAAAATGAAGACTGGTAGTTATGTTTATGAGGTAACAAATATAAAAAAATACATGCGAATTGAGGACCTCCTCCTTTTTGAAGTCTGTGAAAAAAGGTAATATAATCTTTTAGGATGGCTACAATTTAAAGCATATTTTTCATACACCCTATTGGTTGTAACTTATTTATTTCTATAGAGAAATTGGGATCGTCAATTAGGTATTTATAATATTACCAAAGTATGTAGTTTCTCTCGTACGTAATCCATGAATTTAAAAAAATATAGACACACAATTAGTCCGAATATTGAATGAAAATAAACACCTAACTTTACGAGATTTTTGACCTGCACCCATTTTTTGACCTGCACTAACATGGCAAAATGGTTCTGAATTAGACATGGATCATATGTAAGTCATGCCTTTTTTTATTTGCATCAGTATCTAGTTATTCAATGAATACGAAGCATAATCAAATTATTATGCTTAGTATAATCTTTAAACCAGCTGTTTAAAAGTACAAAAGCGAAACACGGCGACCTGCATAAAAAAGAAAATGCGAAGTATAAGTAAGAATAAAACTTATCCAATATAAAATCGGAGTGGACAAAATGTGCAGAGTTAATTTTTTAAATCAACGAGTGGACGGCACGTAGTGCGACCGCAGTGCAGTTTTTAAATAGAGAATTCAGTGAATTTATTTCACTGACTTTGAAAAGTTCACTGCACTGTTTGCTTTGCAGCTGGGGTGGGAAAGTGTTGTGAGAAGCTCCTGTCTTGGAATAGTCGTACCTTATTCAATGATTATCTATATACTTTTAATACTTATTCAGGGTTCCTATGGTAATCCATTTTATATCGAAGTCGTGCCAAAGTCTAACATACAGAAAGATTTTTATGACTCTTTTTTAAACGTACAAACGTGACGTAGTTTGTATCTATACGTACAAGAATTCACACAACTCTGGATCAATAGCATCAATATCAATCATTGTATTTTTGAAATACTACCCCTGCCCTATCAAGTCCCGGCGTGTTTTGTTTAAATAAAATCCGGGCTACGTAGATATATAAAAAACCCGATCTTCGAGTTGCACTATTTCACCGCAAGCGAGAGTTATTGCCATAAAATCAATTTAAAAACAAATTTAATTCAACCTATATAGCTTAAATAAAATTCCCTATTATAAAACTTTTACCTTTGAAATTTAAAAAAAAATATGAAAAAATAAGTGTGTGTTAAACTTTAGTATGCCCACTTTTCTTGGTCACATGGTGAAATACTCAAAATGTATACTTCTATAGTCCCACTTTTTAAATTACCGAAGCTAGTTACACTCACACATTTTACCAAAGAACCTTCTATCTGTATATCTTGTCACCACGGACTTATTATAATATTCAGACAGCACGCGGCTTGACTACAGCTAAAACTCTAGTCTAGCATGTAAACATACGTACTCACGCACACACAAAAAAATCATGTCTAGAACTTTTTAGTTTATCTATTTACAAGGCAAAAAGAGTCGTATTTGGTAACATTTACAACTACAAATGCAATAAAAAATTGGCTTCAGTTTGCTAGTAGCAACTAAACAGGTCTGTGCTTGTTACATTCAATTCACACACACAATAGAAATTCGTTAGCAAGACCCCAGATTCACACATAAATATTTTCCGCTGCCAAGTTTGTGGGCCTTCTTGTCCGCGGTCATCCTCTCTGTTGTCAAGGGACCTATAACTCAGTTACGCCCCCCCAGGGCCCAATGTTCGGGACCTCTACACTGTGCCTACACTATATACCCCAAATTTATAAAAAGTCCATGTCATCTTACATCTTACTTATTATAAAGCACTTTTATTCTGAACAATGATTTTAAATGTCGCTGTAAATTAATAGTAATTGTTTTATATGCTTGGGCCTAGGGCATGTGTTGGTGGGAACTGAAGGAACCTTGGGAATGTGGAAAGATTGGTAAGTATTCATTTAATAGGTTTGTACATGTTTGCGCAACATAGCTGTCATATAAATTAAAAATAGAAATAATATATTTTATATACAATTTTTTATTTACTAGTAAGGTCATGAATTTATCACTTTAAGAGCAATGCATTTTCTTGATGCTTGTGAAAAAAATAATAAAGAATGAGCTCAAACTTGTGGGTACAAAGTCATTACTAAATAATGTAATACAACCAAGTACCTATTCGAACAATAACTCCGGTTTATTTTATTCAAACGAACTAAACAGCTTGTTTGTTGCATTAATAAACTGCATCGCTTTTATAGCACTCCTCAGTACACAATATAAAAAAAAACTCACATTAGAACAGAATAGAAACAAAGGGTTGCATAGTACAATGGTGATGCACATTTGACCAACTTTTAATATCAACGGTGCGGAATAAGAGCGGTATAAGAGCAACTCCAAGAGCTCATTTAGGCAAATTATGCACCTGCATTGTGCAAAGAAAAAAATAAAGCCCGCTCGAGTTATGTGGCGCTGGGAATGATACTTGGCATTTTTGTAGAGTCAAAGGTATGCAGTTGTATGCAGAGCCATATTGTTTCGCGATGTTTTGTTTCGTTGTTGTTGAGACGTTGTCTGTGGAAGATGGGAAGATATAAGATGCTGTTTTAAAGGTGCCTTAGAAATGTTAATGCCTGCAAATTATTAAAAAGCTTTTGTAAATACCAAGTGGACTTGCGCCAACTGGCATTATACATAACATTAAAGTAGGTAAGTATGCATCTTTTTGTACGTAAATCCTTGTTTTTTTTTTATCTCGTATCCTGACGATTTCTAGATTATAACTGTATAAGTTATTTATGCGCTGAAGCATTCATATATAGCTTAATAGATACTTTTAATAGCTAATTGTATATTTGCACTCATGAATTGTATATCCAGTCAAATGTCAAGATAGTCATTCTATAATACTTAATAGTGTCTCATATTTGCTTGTGTATATAAAACTAAAGTGAAGATGCCTCTCGGAATGTGATGGTTGCACTTCGGTGTATTCCCATTGCATCCCCTTATGGGAATATCCTCCACGTCATATTGTGAATTCAATTTAACACTCCGGGCGAGACGCTTACATTGTCCATTTACTTTTGTGACGCAAAGCTGGAGGGTATGAGAGGGTACTTGGTAAAGTCTAGGAACATTTAAAAAAAAAATTCATTATAATGAGTCCGCTGTATGTTTACATTAAGTTAATAATCTATACAAATAAATAAAATTGGAGTGTCTGTTTGTAATATTTAAATAACCGCTTTTTACTAAGTGCATTTGTATGTATACATGGTACATATTCCAAAACAACATTTTTTAAATGTTTTGTACGTCTGTCTGTCTGTTAGTTTCGATTAATCTCTCAAATGGCTGGACCGATTTTGACGGGACTTCCACTGGCAGATAGCTGATGTAGCAAAGAGTAACTTAGGCTACTTTTATTTTTGAAAAACTTTTTTTGTTTATACGATTTTTTTAATAACATTTAACTAATTTTATTAAATATTTATTAAGCCTGTTTATTGGTCTTTGCTTATATTAAGACACATATGTGAACTCCGCCTTAGCAAAAGATGGTAGTCTTTGCAAGTTTTGATGTTTTTTAACAAAGTTTCGGAGTAGTGGCGTCTCCTCAGTCCCAACTTTCCGAAATACGTTTGTTAATATTCATGAATGATTGTTGGAAACTTATATGTGCTGAAAGTTATCAAGACTTTCGGAAAGTCGTAAGGGTATTTGTATATCAGAAAAATGTATTAACATTCTCTTGTCAAAGTTGATATACTTTTTGACAGTGTGAAATAACTTTATGAATCCTCTTAAAAAAGTTATTTGAAATTTGAAAAAATAACAAAATATTATAAATAATATAACATATTATAAGTATAGAATATCGCTTACTTTTACTTTCCCGACATTGTTGTAAAGCAGCCGAAACGCCGGGAACTTAAAAAACGGAGAATAAACGCGATAAAATCCGTAAGAGTAGTTTTATTTCAAATTGATAAACACAATTGAAACCAGCAGCCATTACTATCAAACAAGACTTAAATTTTAAAGTAAACACATAAACCAACATTTACAATATTGAAAAGCTTATAGACACAAATAGGAGATAATTATTATTTCGCTATATGATTGAATACTTTATCTCTCGAGTTCATACGAGTGAGTTTGTACGATAATAGTTTAGTAATAGACTATAGCTAATAACTCATCGAGACGCAATCATTACGTCGGTGTTCCATGTATCGGTACACAGGTATCTACATAACCTATTATCCAGATATATTGGACGTTCTATTCCTATTAGTAGGCTATCGCAATATGGAATTGGCAGAGGTGATTAATCATTCTTGTGATCCGTAAGTCATGGCGTCTTTATCTAACCTAAGTGTCATGTTGTATTTATTTCACGAATAACATTTTCGACCATGATTATCACTAGCTAAACGGTGAAGAAAAACATCGTGACGAAACTAGCATGCCTCAGAGAACCCCTCGAAATACGAGTGAAGTTCGCCAACCCGCACTGGGCCATTGAAGAGGCCCCTGCCCCTAAGTGGGACATTAAAAAAGTAGCGAGTAATATATTATTATTAAGATTCAAGCTATAGTCCTATGCTGAACCTAGAGTGCCTTATCCGTTTTGTACACTAATATTTTTTTTTCACTCTCATTTTCACGAAATTAATGCTACCTAATGTATGAGAATATCATGGCTGGTTATTCTTAGCTCTTATTAAAAAAAAGTATAGTATGATAGAAGTTATCTAGCATTAGACAGGCATTACCAGTGATACAGAGTTCTATCGTCTCTCGAGAAACAAAACTGTATAAGAATGCCAAGATGACGGCTGTCTTACACTATAGAGAGGCAAATACAAAAGAGAAGATGAGCGTTTGACAACAGCCTTTACTTTGTCATTAGATTTGACATTGATGTGAGTGATGAGCACGAATACTTGTACCCCCGCCACGGATGTTTGATAACTATATAAGTACTACATACTGGGTTCGCCCTCAGCCCATTGTACGGTACTCATAATACAAGCGTTGCTTAGTGTAAAACCATATAGTTGGTGTGCTCAAAAACAAATAAATTTCTTCAAGATTGCCGCCAGCGCCGCTGTTGCATGGTAGGTTAGGTTACCCAAAAGGCTGGCAAAATTTCCTATCCAAAAATACAAAACGTTGCTTGAACGATTACTAATACTAGAGCTACCGTTCTTAAACGATTGCTTGGCTTAACATCATAGCACTACCATATATGTGCAATAGCTTCACCAAATCACAGTAATATGAGTGATATCATAATCCCAAAGAGCGCATATACGACGTCGTTATCAAAGGATAAAACGAGATGCAAGAGATAATAGCTTATACAGCCGCGCCGCGGATCAGCTTACTCGCTACTCCCTATACCCTGTGTGTGATTACGGCTGCCATATCCAAGTTGGGAATCGTAAAGATTACACTGTAAGCTTATGGGGTACGTTAAAGATGTAAAAGTAGGTGTACAACCCTCTGAATATTGAGATGAGTAATGTAAATACACAATGGTGTTCAAAAATAAACGTGTTACAAATAACGGATTTTTTTTAAAGCAAATACTCAATCAATCATTAATTTTGTAGCCGTGAACATAAACCAGATAATTCAGTTTTCAGCCCCTTCTGTTTTGGCTTTCTTTTAAATATTACTAAATAAAGAAAACTCAAACCCAGTAAGCAAACCCAGGTTTTCTTTTCTCTTCTCTAAGTTGATTCAATAACGAATCCATATTAAAAGTCATCTGACGATAAATCATCTGATTATAATACAATCGTTGTGTTGGTGGCTTCTATATTGAATAATGTTCTAGAATGAACTTCATTTAGGAACACAAATGGTTCTACTAGGTTTCAAGTACTTTTTCATTCAAAAAAACTAAATTCATAAAGATCAGCCTACCCATTCTTGAGTATAATAGTGTAACCTAACACTAATGTTTTATATATACCCATAGATAGAATATTATAACTGTTCCATAAAATAATACGTTATAATTTGCCATCCTTCATTCATATTTTCACAATAGCTGCTGCAACGAACAATGTTATTGGCTCTTAGTATACTCCGCAGTTGCTCCATCGAAATAATTAAAAATGTACGTGTTTTAATAAAAGAGTGTATCTTACGTTACGATTCTCTGAATCTCCCGTGTGCTCTTCCAATTACCGCTGGGCGAATACCAATTTTTAATATGGAGTTTGTATTTGGGAGATTGAATATTATGATACATTTTAATGTTTTGCCGTGCGCTCAGTGTGGGGTGTCGAATTTCTAATGATTTGATTTGTTTCTGTGGGCGTGTTATCTATATACAGAGTGTAAGGCGCATGGTAACGAAAACTTTGGGTAAAGGTTACACTGAATGCCTATAATAAATTTGTAGTAATCATTTTTGTAGAATGTCTTGGGTTACAAATTTTGTAATTTTGAGCGCGCAATGTAATGTAAATCACGCGATCACAACACAAAGATTCGCACGATACCCGATACGCGTGCGAGTGGCGAGTACGCTTGATCGTATCGAGTTTTAATTTAGATTGCAGTTGACGAGTCAATTATACATTATGTTTTTTTACTAGAAATCAAATTGAGTTAGACTTTTGTTATGATTTGAAGCTAAAACCAATTTAAAAATCTTCAAAAAATCGTATAATTAATGAAAACAACGATGGATAATTCCAACTCTAGGGGTCAAAGCAACATACACCCTGTATAACCTACTGATGAACCTGTTAAAATATTTTACAAAATCATTGTTATAACTTATATAGGTATAATACACGTCTACATCAGTCCTAATTCCCGCATAATTTGAGATAATCAAGAGGAGATATATTTAGACTGCAACTATAATTGATCAGATAACTGGACGTTTGCTATACAGATCTTACGATTGATAACACATTGGACCGTTAGTATCAAAGACAGATTGACCGCTGACGTGAACAACGGAAATGCATTAGTCTACCTACACCATCCAATGTAGGTGAATGACCTCACTAGCAAAGCGGCAGCAATCTACTGGAACTTGGACACCTCTTGGTCCACCAAATGTTAGGAATGCTGTTATAATATTGAAATGCAAATTACAAGTTTATTTGCACGTATCTAGTTTTTGGATTATGGGCAAGTCTGTCAGTCTAAAATGGTAGGCCCATAAAACGTTTTTCTCGTGTTACTTCAAGTCGCTCTTCGTCTTAAAATGCTAGACCATTTAATTATAGACAGCAATTCACCATCAAAAGGTCGAATTATAACGGATTTTATCGCGTTTATATTATGTTTTTTTTACGTTCCCGACGTTTTGGGAGCTTTACAGCAAACATGGTCACGGGAGAATTGAAGTGTTATGCCGAGTTCGTATTTTGCCGAAATAAATTAAAATAGTTGGAATAAGGTGTACTATCGGCTGTATTTTTTATTGTTTTATTTACTATCTCTGATGCCTCTAAATTGGACAGTAAGTTGTCTTACGTCATTTAATGATTAATGTTATGACACAAATGTACGTTCTCGGTACTCATGGTTAGGCCTGAAAATATATTATCATTGCGTATAAAGTTCCCATTCGAGGCATTTAATCCCGCGTCTTACGCAAATGCAGACGAAAGCAGGATTTATAAGGAGCGTACCAGATGTTTTGTACACTTGGCACAATTTACTTTTACTTGTACACTGAAAACGTACAAAGAAATTGCGGCTTTATACCGCGCGATTAAGGGCTCCATTTGGTGTGTACATATTTATCAATTAGTGTTGGAGCTTGTGTTGCCGTTGGTGCTCGTGTGATGCTTAATGGGTATGTGTATAGTGAAATTATCGCATCTCTCAGACATGCTTTGTCCTTAGGCATATATTCAATCTGATAAACCAAACCAGATAATATACCGGCGCCAACAGATTATAGATTCAGTTTAAGCCTGTTACTAAACAGCTATATAGGTATCTACCTACTATGTTTCACTTCATCAGCAACTATGACTCTCTCGCTGTTCGAATTTAAAATTTAAACACGTCTATCTACCATCTGTTTTCAACGCATTTTATGTTAGCTCGGTCAGTCACATTATAACACGACATGACGAAATATTGAAAAGGCTAGTAATTTTTAGTAGAACGAAAAAGATCTTGAGACCGGTCTCAAGCGCGATGAACTGACCTGCTTAGGGTACCTTCTTCTCAAAAATATTACAGTGTAATGTGACACGCTATAGAATGTCATCGTCGCTACGTGTAGAATCGTTGTCTGGACAATATCAAGAAGAAGTCTTTCTTACACAATCTACTTACATATAACATTGCATGCATGCTTATTCTCAAGGTCCAAAAATACAAGAGCACTAATTTGCTCTTAGCCCTTGTAAGGTGATATAAAGTGGCTGTTGTCTAAAACTAGCTTAAAGGCTTAGCCTGGGTAGTCACAGTTATAAAAAAATAAATTTCTTCATAAGTATCGTCCACTATTCTCAATAGAAAACCATATTGAAGTAAACATTGCTGTTCATAAATAATGCAATCACATAAACGCTGCATTATTAAAAACAAAAGTTTATTTACTTAACAAATTTTCCGTACCCTCTCAAAAATACGAGTATATCCTACACAAAGCTGAAATCCCACTGAATACACCGTCTCGTGCGCTGAAAGATGATTATATTATTCATAAAATGGCGACATTACCTTGTAGTACATTAGGGATGCCACCGTCAGAGACGAGCACTTAACAAAAAAAATTGATGTATCCATTTTTATTGTTTTATTTTATAAGATTATCGTTATATATTTTGCTAACTACAGCAACATCTTGCAACGGCCAGGAAGTTTTGAACTCTAGTAGATGACTAAAAAACCAAAAACTAAGCTTAATAATTCAATAATTTAATTTGTTTCTGAATTGTATTATTAATTATTATGTAGTAGTTACTAGTATTGAGTGCTCAGAAACATTATGGGTATATATTTTTCAATGCGAGTAATAATTATGATATCCATTGAAATTTGAGCATAGGCCTTACGTATTAAAAAAATATGTACCCTTAGCTAACCAATATTATGGTAGATTTTACGTCGAGGGATAAAATGTATCATTACTCACAGCTTGACTTTACACTAGGTATATACGCATACGAAATGAGTTAGGTTTAGTATGAACCAGCCATCTCCAACCTGTACTAATGGCACCCTTATATTGATAAATAATACCAGCCCTAGTTTTTGATGTCCCACTGCTGGGCACGGGATTCCCCTTAATGGGAGGGGGATTAGTCCATAGTCCACCACGCTGGCCCAGTGCGGGTTGGCGGACTTCACACATCTTTCAAGGGGTTCTCTCAGACATACAGGTTTCCTCACGATGTTTCCCTTCACCGCTTAGCTTAGCACATGAAATCTAGAAAACCCAGAGCAGCGAGCCGGGGGTTGAACCTGCGATCCTCGTTGCCGAAGCAAGCGTTCTACCAACTTGGCTATCACTGCTACAAGAATCGCACCCTTGCTGATATTTAATAGTTTTTAAATTTAGTGTGCCAGCCCTATTGTCCACGTGTATAGCAGGTGCGGCGGATGATGTGACGTCATACGCGCCACTCTGCGGTGCGTCCGCCACGTGGATTACCGCAATGCAAAGTGCGGTTGGCAATGCTCACATGACTTGTTTACGATTTTGTGCATTTGAAACCTGGGACTTCAATTACCCAAGTTATACACATAAGGCCCTAAGTACGAACTATATACATACTAATCTGAAAAGCAAAAAATAATCTAATCTAACTTTATCTGCCTACTCGAATTTATATATCTAATATGTAACGAATGTTAAGTCGGTGCCAAACAAACAACCTAGTCGAGTATTACTGGTCCACGCTTAAGACTATCATAAATTGCTTCATCAAGCCACTGAAATTAAATTATTCTTCGCTGGTTGTTTGTTTGGCATTCAATCTCACCAATAGGTATTATAAGTAATAGATTTAAAAAAAATGAATTCGATTACAACACAATTTTTATAGTGATCCCTATTACGGCGATAACTAAAAAACAATTGACGGGGACAATGAATTAGCCGTGTCTACACTGGCCGTATAGCATCATGATTCACGATGCTGACTTGGGGCACATGCCGCGCGAGGGCTGACAGCCAAACGACAGATGGCAGGGTTCAGGACAGAAAGCACGAGCATGTGCCCCGAGAATCGCTTAGTGAGCCTGTGCGGTCAGTCTAAACGAGGCTATCCTGTTCATTCACAAGTATCTCCTATAATACCATCCCATTTAATGTCCCACTGATAGGCACGGAACTCCCCTCAATACGAGGGGGATTAAGCCATAGTCCACTACGCTGCCCCAGCGCGGGTTGGCAGACTTCACTCGTCTTTCGAGGGGTTCTCTCAGACATGCAGGCGTCCTCGCTATGTGTTCCTTCACCGTTTAGCAAGTGATAATCATGGTTGAGATTTGCACATGGAAAAAATAAATCCCAGAGGTGCATGCCGGGGTTTGAACCTGCGATCCTCGTTACCGAGGTAAGCGTTACCAACTTGGCTATCACTTCTTTTTAAAGTATTTTCTATGCCACATCAAATGCGCGTGGCATTTGCAGTGTAAACTACAAATAACGTTCTCAAAGCTCACTGAAAAGTTCGACTACCCACTATAGTGTCTTTATTCTTCAATTCCCAACTCGACTTTTACGGACTTTATTTCGTACAAAACAGCTGACAATTCCTCCTCTCGCGTTACAGTTGGCACTGAGCTCGCGGACCGGCGAATGTACCCAAGTCACGTCTTAATGCCTCGAATCGACGCTGCAGTCATTCCGAATTTGTATCTACGGTGGACAGAACTCCACTGTCAGAGAGATCAGCGATTTGTCCAATAATTTATCAAGGTATAAGGTTATATATTTTATCACCAAACAAATACATCAACTAAGCAACGATTATTTTATGGGTGCCGTGCAATGGACTCTATATCAAAAGGTTAAGTTTGTTAGTTTGGATGGAGTATTCTAAACAATATTTCATTAATGGGAAGCTACATTTTTCTCATTAGCAGTGATAGCCAAGTAAGATAGATGTAAGGTAGAACGCTTGCCTCGGTAACGAGGATTGCAGGTTCAAACCCCGGCTCGCACCTCTTGAATTTTATGTGCGAATCTCATTTTTAACCATGATTATCACTTGCTAAACGGTGAAGGAGTTTTCCTCGTGAGAAAACCTGCATGTCTGAGAGAACCCCTCGAAAGATGTGTGACGTCCGCCAACCCGCACTGGGCCAGCGTGGTGGACCATGGCCTAATCCCCCCTCACATTGAGGGGAGGCCCATGCCCAGCAGTGGGACATCAAACCTAGGCTGGAATTATTATTATAATTACACTATTCCCGCGTGCATATAGGCTAAGCATCATCTAGATACAGCCGGCGGAGCCGCCGATAGCAGTTAGTTACTTATATAGACCTTAAACATCCATGACTAACAAACAATTGTGCTCAAAACACCAAGTTTTCTATGATACTCAAAGTATACTGAGATCGCCCGCAGTCCATTAAGTACTATAATACAAGCGTTGCTTAGTTTGGAGACCTACAATGGATGTGTTCGTTGAGCGTTATTCCTATAATCAAAGACCTTTGAAGCTAATCTCTTAAGTATAACGTGGACCTCAGTGGACCCCATAACAGGTGCCGCCGGAATACAATAATAAAAATTCAACATAGATTGCAGCGTCGACATGGAACCATTGCGACGTGATGTGAATAGCACGAGCGGTCGATGTGTTACGCAAACGGCAATGTGCTGCTTCGAACCATATAATAATGAATATGCACGTTTGTGAAATGTTTGATATGTCAATTGTGATTCGCCCAAAAAGCAGTGATGACCAAGTTGGTGGAATAATTGCCTGGGTAACAAGAGCCGTACGTTCAAACACCAGCTAGCACCACTGGGATTTCTGGATATCATGGCGAATCTAATTTTTAACCATGATTATCATTTCATAAAACAAGTGATAATCTTGCACAGCTTACCGTAAAGGATGACATCTGCGATCGCCCCCAGTCCATTATACGGTACTCATAATACAAGCGCATGCTTAGTCTGTGCTGTATAGTTTGTGTGTTCGTCTGCCGATATTATTATTTCCACGAAAATGCCATTATAAATTCACCTTTATTTTCAGCGCAAATGTTTTTTCTTCACCAATCCACTCGAAATCCCGATGTCCAGCTAAGTCAGCGATAGGATCGAGTGGGAGAAACGTGACCATCAGCGAAACGATTGCTCCTTTGTTGGCTAGCCGAAAACCGCAGTGGAAAATTTCCATTGTTTCCAGACGTGATCCGACTTAATGTCAATCAGGTGCGTAGCGACAATGTGTTTGTGGTTAGAAAACTTCTAAACGTTGAAATAAAACTAATTTATCGGATTTTGTCAAGTTTGTTTTGTATGTTTTTACGTTCCCGACGTTTCGGCTGCTTTACAGTAACCATGGTCACGGAACGATTGAGGCGTCCTAGTATCATAGTTTGAAAGGGGTACCCTCATATTTAGTTGTTTTGTGCAGGCTGAAATATGCAGAAAGTACTCACAGTGTCTTGAGGTCTTGCAATGGTGCGCTTGGCTATCGCTATTTGAGGGTACGTATTGTAGATATTTTGTATGGATAATTGAATAGCGCTTCTAGCGGACAGTATTTCAAACTTTTAATTCTCCATACAGAATGTCTAAATACGCAGACTATGAGGTAAACGGTTGACTTAAGAATAATCTCGCACTTGACGTGCCGGTATTGCGCATTGGATAACTATGGGTAGCTTTGTGACATTACAGAACACAAATGGTGTACTTTACTCACACGGAAATTGATCAATTTTGAATTTATTTAAAATCAGCCGGCAAATTTTATCTTGCCTCCGAATCAAATGCATGAGAAAATGAATTATCGTTATTATTCGCAAGTACTTTCACATTGCTAAATACTTCCGAGTATTCTAAAACCTAGTTTTCGACCCCGGTATTTTTACATACTAGTACCTTGAAGCCCTGGTATTGAATTTTACAAGTATATCTCATCCCTACCAACCCGTCAACTTAACACTTCGTCTGTATATTTCCATACGCGGTCGTACGCACAATTGCTCTCATTTGTATGTTCAATGAATTGACCCCCCCCCCCGCTCCACCCGAAACGCCTAACGACCGTTCGTTAACCTACTTTATGATTTATTCAATATAAAAATATTTATCCAATAAATAAAGGCGAACATTTCGGCCGGATTTTAGTTGACCTTGTGTGCGGCACACGGTCCGCCAATGGAATGATATGAAATTTAATATTAATATTTTTTAAAATACCTTTATGGTTTTTTTTCAATTCATTGCCTTACGCTCCTGCTACACCTGCTGCTAATGCCGTTGATTTAAGCTTACATCGACATCAAATGTGCGTATTTTATACCCATTAAACACAGGGGGAGGCCGGACTTCACAAACACATCTCTAGTGGAGCTTTTTTTATTTTATACGATGTATATCTTCTCGGTAAGATTTCCACTCAAGAACGATATTGTAGCAGTTAATCAGCCAAGTTTCCAAATCTCTATAAACAGAAGATTAACGATTATAATAATACTATAATGCTGCTAGCACAAGTGTTATTAATATCGCGTGTTATACCTTCGTGGAACGGCCGTAATAAAACAAAGTTAGTTTTAATAAAGCCTACTATTTACGTCGAATACCGTAAATACGGCTCATAAAATTATGTTAATTGATTGGCTAATGCCGTACGGAACGCTGTTATGGGTTTCTGGTTATTTTATTGCTAGGAGTTTAATGTATTAGAGCGTACTAAAGTGTCTTGCATTGCCAAGAGTTTCACTTAACAAATTTATAAGCTTTAAAACATGAGGATCAGAGACTATTATACCAAGCCATTTTGATACAGAATCTACTCCATAAATTTTAAACGCCTGCTTTGTTTATGTATCTAATTAAATATCCAAAATACCATAAACTTTTCCGGAATACTGACGTAAGAATTGATATTAAATAATATTTAATCAATGCCGGAGCGGCCTCCTACAGTAGGGTGTTAATTAATAAAGTTAGCGACCAAGTTTATTTGTTTGACCCATATTGTATTTTATTGTTTTTCTGCTGACACTGGCGGGTAAACTTCGGCGAGGGCTTTATTTTTTTTATTGTTTTGTTTTTTCTGGTTTATCTGTAGTGACTTGACTTTGGCTAGCTATGCCAGCGATAAACAGGAATATCTAACAAATATTATACAACTAGCTGCGCCCCGCGGTGTTATCTGCGATTAAAAAATATCTCCTTTTTACCGGGATAAAAAATAGCCTATGTGCTATTCCAGACTATAATCTATGTCTGTGTCAAAATTCATCCAAATCCGTTCAGCCGTTCTGGCGTGATTGAGTAACAAACACCCATCCATCCAAACTTTCACATTTATAATATTAGTTTGATTAAGTTAATTCATTATTAAAATTCAAATGAAAATTAGGCTGATTTCAAAATGCACTCAGCAAATCACCACCACCATTGGCCGGGAGGGTGAACAACGGGAGGGTAACATAAATAAACAACACAAGGGCAACTATTCGTTGCGTCTTTGTATCAAAGTTAGAGGAAGACTTACGTATCAAGTAACTCCTTCGGGTCAAGATTGGAAAGACAGAGGGAGTTAATTAAGGAATATAGGGATGGGACGCGTTGGAGATACATAATATCGATATTATTATGAAATTTATAACAGTGATCTGAGCAGAACTAACTCTATGACACAACATTTCTCGGTGATACCACAATATTAAAAAATACATTGCGTAGACAAAAAATGGGCAATCCTTGAAAATTTAGTTCATTTACAAGAAAAATAATATTATAAACATAGAAAAAGTTATTTAGACATGATTAAATAATTTAATCCTTAAATTTTTAAATGTCAATAACCTAGCAGTTAGAGGCAGCACGCAGGTAGCCGAGAGCGTCCAGGTTCGATCCCACCCTGGCCATTAAACTACTGACTTGAGCACACTGTTACCTTCCACTAAATCGATCCCACGATTATTAATCGGTTTATAATTTAATCCGTTTTTAAGAATCATCGATTTGATGCAGCCAGCCCAGCCCTATGGGAATGCTTTCCGGTTCTAACAAAAGG
The DNA here is from genome assembly GCA_905333125.1 of Pheosia tremula. Taxonomy (NCBI): domain Eukaryota; kingdom Metazoa; phylum Arthropoda; class Insecta; order Lepidoptera; family Notodontidae; genus Pheosia; species Pheosia tremula. The sequence goes on along the minus strand of HG995405.1, from coordinate 2,027,229 downwards.
TCCCAGCCACAGTTTATACTGTAAGAGGTTTGAGATTGCGTTTTTATTAAAAGTTAATTGAATCGAATGTTGGCGGGTGTCAGCTTTAATTTATTTCGGTACAAATAAGCGACGAGTGTTGCTAAACTGTGATTGGGTTTATTTTTGATGGCAATACTATTCGGTTTTTGTTGGGAGAAATCGTATTCTCGGAAGAAATATATTTAAGTTTATTGATAGATGATAGATATCTACTCCTGAGAAAAATATGCTATACATATATAGACGTATTCAGATTTATTAAACAGGTAACAATAATGTTATTTGACACTGGCAGCATAGCTCAATTTTGGCGCTGATATATTTAAATATTAGGCATAGATCAATGGCTGGTTTCAATTAAAAAAGACTAAACTATTCATAAAAGAATAAACAATTTGAAAATCGAACGTCACATTTCTGTGAAAGCATCATAAATACAGACACGCAGTGTGGCCATTCGAAAAAAAAACAAAGTAAAAGAATGGCCGCTAACCCTTCGGCCTTTCGGATTTCACATCACGTGCCCGGTTCGCAAGTTCAGCTTTTCCAAAATTTACAGGATTTAACGCGATCACAGAAGGTTTATCGTGATTTATTCTGATGAAATCTACACATAATGGCTTAAGAGCTGTTGTTTTCATAGTTTTGAGATTGGCACTAGGCAAGTGATGTGAGGACTTTATTACAAGACATTGAAATTGTCTTTCTTGATAGTGTATACCGTAGCGCCGTAGCTAAGACTACGAAGTTGCTACGTCGCTACGCCAATTTACCAATGTATAGTTCAATAATTAACAGACTAAAAAAAATCGACTATTCACAGTCGGGAGTACACAAAGCATAGCGAACCTGTCAACACTAACAATAGTGTATTGCCTACACATAATCTCAAATTTCATGTAATTAATTTCTACCAAGACTTAATTGGGATCGCGATAATTAAAGTAAACAACACGCACGACAAGTGAGATGTTGATTGATTGTGGTATCTTCAATCGTCAAATCGTATTATCGCACTTTACCAATAGTTTAGCCTGAGGCATTTACTAAGATATAATTAATAAGGTTCCATATAGACTTTAAGCCAGATTACAACACAAAGCGTCAATAGGCTAGAGCAGCCTTTACCAAAGTGGGCGATAACTCCCCCTTGTGGGCGCTGCAGACCAAAAGGGGGGCAGTAAGAGACCCAGAAAAAAAATGGGGGCGTTGTGTGTGAAGTTATAGTGGTGTTTAAGTAGGTGAAAAACTGGGGGCGCTAAAAAAATATTCATTCTTAAAGTGGGCAATAGACAAAATAAGTTTGGGCACCACTGCTAGAGGTTAGACGACATTCGATATTTATGTTTGAGGGCTCGATCTCTAACCTAATCACTAAGCTATCATACTCAAGCCCATTCATAGCATAGACTTTAGCTCAATTAGACAGGTTAAGAGAAATAATTGTTATGTATTGAAAGCTTTACTAGTAAGTTTATAGTAAATATGCTTTCTATATAGCCGTTTTAAAAATATTAAAAAAAACGAACAGGAATGTTACTTGATACTGGCAGCATAGCAAAATTTTGCCGCTAAAACATTCATAGCAGCTTTCAATAAAAAAAAAATCATAAAAGCATGTAACCTTAAATTAAATAATGACATCTGTATATGAATAAGCATTCCAATTTAGCGATCAATCTTGGGATATGCTCGCGACAACCACACCATATATTCTTAACATACAGTGAAAAGATAAACGAAAACAGATGGGACTATTTTACCCGGCGTGCAACCGCGCGTCATTTTGGCCGATACTTAAACGTAGAGTCAATTAAAAGTTGTGGATTACTAACATATTAGTGTGCATTGTAAGAAGATTGTATCCCCGTTTAATTTGTTTTTTAATCATAATTTAAATAATCAAAACACCGCAACCCTTTACCCGGAACCAAAATTAAATCCTATCTCTTTCACACATCAAAACCGCACACAATATATTAATCGCTGAGATTATTGATTGATTTACCTCGGACAATACACGGATTAACTAAGCAAAGTGTATTGTTAACTTCAAAAATCAAAATTGAACCGTACACCAGCCACAAAAGGTACAGTTTCCATGGACATAGGTTTAAATTGAAGTAATAAGGATGACAGCTGTGATAAACAGTACCAAAAGGACGGTACGGTTCAGACAATGACGGACAGTAGGCATTCGTTCGTTCGACGCAATGTGAAAGGAACAACTGACCTCAATGCAGACGGCTTTTGGATTCCGATATTCGTGAGAATGGATGAAGATTTTCGGCGATGGAATGCCTAAAGCATTCGAAGAGTACTAGATGGATTGCTGCCCCATGCCGAGCTTAATCAATTGGTATCTGCCTTAGGTGCGCGCTGAGTACATGATTCCAAATATACCTTCGTAGCATATAGCGTCTACGAGAATCCGTAGCAATGGCTACGAGTTCTATATGCAACGTTCGTAGATATTTTTGTGCTTCACGTAATAATATCAATTTGAAATGATATACTTGCCATTCACTGACATTTACAGAATACCTGAATAATCTTTAATACAAGAAGGCCAAGTTAATAGCAGTACACACTTTACTATCATCGTCATCATCTCAAATTAAACCGAATGTAAAATTAAACCGAATGTAAATAATGTTAAAATGGATATGCTTCATTAGACGACTCGGAGATCGCGTTAATAGTCTCAGTAATAGTGCTGAAATTGTAAATATTAATAGTCATACTAAAACACGTGCCCTACGGGAGCGAAGCGATGCGATGAGATATGAATAAACGAGATAAATTTCAAACCATGTATAGTTATTGTTTATGAAGACAAATTACATGATATTAGTGGCGACCTGATTAGCAAAGTTGGTAGTGGCCCTGCTTTCTATGCTGGAGGTCTCGGGTTCGAATCCCGGTAGGGGCAAACCTTTGTGTGATGAGAGCTAATGTTTATCTTTATAAGCAACTATTGTATATTGGGATTGCCTTGAGTTCATGGTGTAGTCCTCATAATACAAGCGTTCCTATGTTTGGGACTGTACCATTCGTATGATCGTCTCGCGATTTTTATTTATTCGGCGTAGTTTTAGGTGCCTGGTCAACTAAGAACAGCTGAATTACGCTTCGCATTTACATCGCTTTGCTATCGTAGGAGAATATCGAAAATAAATCTTGAGATAGAAATGTATACGTTAATAAACATTAATTTTGTGCGATAAAATTAATTTGTGCAAATCTGAGTTCTCAGAAACAGTGGTGTAATAGTTTTATGTACAGATTATAGCGAGCGAATGTTATTATAATTTGAGTACATTGTAGTAAAGGTAAGCTCAATTTAGTTTTGAATTAAATTATTTAAGTAGGTATCTAATATTATAACGCCTTCAGGGTAACAGACGCGGCTAAAATTTTTGTTTTTTATTTTATTTCTTTAATTTAATTGATAGAACTAGGCGATACTTGGCGGCAATCCATTGTTAAACATATGGGGGAAGAGGAACCTACCACTGACCTTCGGTTTTTCAACTGTTTCAACTTTTTGATTGATAATTAAAGAAGCCAGCAAGACCGATCTGCTCTAAGATGTTAGTCGATAAACTATCTATCACGAGTGACGGGACCCCAAATAAAATGCAATTCTCCGCGAAATGAAGCGAATCTAAAATAGTATTCTACACGTATTCTTGAATTTATTTCTTTGTGTGTTTCTTTAATTTGTCAGTAATCTTCTTACATAAATTACTTGTGTTTCAGTCGTACGATTATCAATATATTATGTGTGATGGCGATAAAACATTCCTTCGGTACGTACTAAGCGTTTTGCTTCTACTTTCATCGTGCAAACTGCCAAGGAATGGAACACGCTACCGGCGTCTTTGTTCCCCGTTGACTACAATCTGGATGTTTTTAAGTCGAGAGTGGACAGGTACCTTACCTAAGAATACTTATGCTTCATCGTAGATCTTATCGTCACTTACCATCAGGTGAGATCGAGATCAAATACTTGCCTATAATGTAATATAAACAAAAAGTATATTTCGTCGTAATATACGGTTCCAAGTGACATTGCCACAATATCACTTCAAATCATCGCATACATTTGTATAAAAAACGGAGTACACAGTCCACAAAGGCCAGTCATAATCCTCAGTAAATATTCAGGATAGAATAAAAAAAATCACGGTTCAGTAAGCAACAATAGATCTCGGAGATCCTTTGTGCTGTGCGCTCAATTCTAGGGACGCCAAGTTCTACTATAAATGATATTTACTCAGAGTTTATTTGAATAAGATTTTGTAGATTTTTTTGGGTGATCTATGCCTACTATATAACTGGCTGGTTGTACATTAACTATTATCATCTGGACCTAGACGTTTAGCGTCAAATATTAATTAATAGAAAAAGCGCCTAACAAAGTAGTATAAAACAATCTAGCGCTCACATTCTTTTTATTTTGATTTGACATTATGAAAAGCCTAAGTTCAGCGTATCAATAGTTAAAAGCACTTAAATCAATTATGGCTTGAAGCGCAGTTTAATCTTTAAAAGAATATCATTAAAATATCTTATAATGTATTTTTTTAATATCCAAGTACTAACAATGAAATACTAGCTCCATAAAACACTATAAAGGCTCATAATAATTCATATCTCGGTGTCACTGAAATGCAAGCCTGGGGGCATACTATGAACTTTTATTTTCGTGCAGGATACATAACAGCCTCGAAATTTTATATTTTTACTCGACACAAAGTTTTCGTAATAAAACTAATTTTGTTACCAAACGCTGACAGTCAAAATTATAATAACAGACTGAGACAAAGAACTATCTAGCAGGAAACTATGTCGTTAACATGACACATATGACAAGTTTTAGGTCAAAAAGTGAATTGCCTGGAAATACCAGTTCGCAATACGCCCCCTGAATATTTTTAATACGAGTCGGTATTGCATTCCCAGCACGTTATAAAACTATTATTGCCGTAGTTAATCGTTATACGACACTTTATTAGTGTCCATTATAAGGCTATTCACAGCCAAGGGCGATGCTCAGGGATTGGTTTAAAGTATCCAGTTAACTGTGCAAATAAAATATAATGATGACAATGTTTTTAATCCAAGTTTAATTTTAAGTTTTCAAGCTTTGTTCTCATCATAACCAATAAAACCTTGTAATCAATTCGATCTGAAAACGTGGCTCAGGAAATGGAGTTATAGATATATGAAAATAATTTTTATGTTATGGTTTGAGGTGTCTGATATCCGTGTGCTGACTTTGCGAGCGGTCTCACAAGGTTGAATCGACCACATCACTCAAGTGGCAGGCTTATGTTGACCTGAACTGACAGCAAGTCACGGCAAGGCGAGGCAGCACGAGCGTTTGTGTCGGGCGAGACACGCATTAACTGAGCCTCGTGAGACAGGTTTAGGATCATTTTTGAACAACACCAAAGGTTTAGATGGTGTCTCAATCTTTGCCACTACATACCATATATTCTTAATTTTGTAATTGCAATCATATCACGTCCACTTAACCCTGCAATTTGAATGTATTGCTAGAAATACTCAACGGTAGATCACAAATCAGGGTTTTATCGCGACGGTCCGGCGCAGGAAACTATGTATCATAAGTGGGCCATCGATCCAGCGCCGGCTGGGATTTACGGCCGCGGAATATGCTATCCCAGACGTAGTATCTCTGGATAGGACTATGAAGCGAATATAGGCTATTTTGGACAGGTTATGACCTAGCTGTTGGTGTGTAGAGTATCCTGTTTACCAGTGGCTAAGTGTTTTGTTGTGGTGAGTATGCTATCTGGCGTTTTATTACCTTTAGTGTCGGTGGCGGCTATTTTGTAGAGAATAATGTTTATTTAGTTAAAAAACATTTGGTGAAGATGAATAATAAGTAAGGAATACTTAGTCCAGAGTTTTAGATGCCTGGTCAGATGACCAGGCATCTAAAACTCTAGACTAAGTATTAAGCATACAGAATAAACATGGCATTGCATAGGTTGTGTAGATACATAACCTATGCAATGCCATGTTTATTCTGTATGCGGTTAGATATGTATGCGGATTTATTACAACCTGATCCATGTTGTTTTTTATCGCTTTATGTGCAGAATGTTCACCTCCTTGTGTTGGTAATTAAAGAAACTTCCTAAATTTCAATAAATATTGGTATGTACCTCTTTAGCGGAAATGAGACGATCTTCCAGCCAGGCGAGTGGTATACCAGGCGGCTGCTATGCCTCAACGATTTTGTCGGAATTTTGTATATATGTTACGTGCTCCGAAAACTCTCATAGCGCGTTTCAGGACTGTATGTAGAATTGTCAATTGTTCTGAATTTTTCTGCAATGCCATCTATGTAGCTTGTGGTGCAGTTGTAGTTGAATCTACACCTCTTTTGCTGGGAATTTTCGCAGTCAGTTGTATTTTACACATTATTAAACATTGCCTAAACCATCAAATAATGTTTAATACCACATTTCGTTTATTTAAGTCAAACATAAATATTTACAATGGTAACTAACAAACAAGCGTTATTAATACTCGTACAAATGTAAACAATATTGTAATTATTAATTTCATGTATTGCATATGAACAAAGAAAATAAAATGGTCGAACGAAACTCGATTGTAAATTTATAAAATGCGGTTGCGGTGATTTCCGAAACGCGAAAATTGTGTGTGTGCGTCGTTTTAAATATTCCCGAGAGCTATAAGTACAATAATTATACAGGATATAAGTGACTTCGTAACGAAAACTTATAACATGGATTCAATTCATGAGGAGTCGAGCCTGAAAAAAAAAAAAAAAAACGGAAAATTTCATCTCTAGAGATGAAATTTTCCGTTTTTTTTTTTAATTACATTATAGGCAAGTATTTGATCTCGATCTCACCTGATGGTAAGTGATGATGAGATCTACGATGGAGCATACTTGCCTAGGTAGGAAGGCGGCAGTAGATTGAGACGCTACATTCACTAGGCACATGCAGCGCCGATCTGACCCGCCATCCATGAATGGCAACACCGAACATCATGCCGGAACACGGCTAGGCCGCTTGGCAACATGGCTTTGTTCAGTGGGTGGTGACTAACCACGGCCGAAGCCTACCACCAGAAGAGTTGTCACCTAGTTGGCACCACCCAGGGGCACGTGTAGGGTATCTTGAGGGTATTTAATTATCCTACGGACGAAGGTGACTCGACCCCAAACCCCCAAACCCGTCGGTCTTTTAATGAATTATACATACATGTTTTCAATATTTTTTATTTGATTTTAGCATGAGAGTTTTATTCTTGTAAGTTCAAATCTATTGTTCAAGGTCGTTGCTGAAGTGTCTTCAATTAGTTACTTAACGCGGTAGGCATAACGCCTTAACTCAGATAGCAGAGATAAATAAAATTTAAACAATACTTAATTTTTTGTATAAGGTGTTAGTGAATAAACACAAGGCTGAAATTAAATTCTGAGAATAAAAATTTGGTTCCCTAAAACTATTTTTAAATAGTGGTCTACTTTATTACTTTCCCAAATTTTAATTTAAAAAGCACTTTTGTTCTAACTTTTGGTTTGACGGTCTGATTAGCACAGTTGATTTGACCCTGCTTTCTGGGCCGAGAGTCCCGAGTCGAATTATGGTAGGGGCAAAGTTTTTGTGATGAGAACGAATGTTTGAACCCAAGTCATGGATGTTTAATATCTATATAAGTAATATATACTGAGTTTACCCCCAATCCATTGTACGGTACGATTAGTATAAGCGTTGCTTAGTGTAGGTCCATATAGTTGGTGTATTCATCGGGCGATACTTAAATATTTGTTTATTTAAGTTAATTAGCCGAGGGTCAGTAGTGGGTCCCTCTTCCCCCATTTGTTTTTAAAAAAGAAATATTGATTAAAAAATATATATTATAACAAAACAACAACCAAACGAACCCCCACAGGTGTATTAAACAAGAATCCTAGTCCCGCCAGCTTTAGTTTAATACCGAAGTACACTCAACTTTCCCAGTTTATCTATCGGCAACGGCTTATCCGATTCTAAAAGTTTTAACGTCGCAAGCGTTTGTTCGACGGCCGGCTTATAGAGATACGGTGACGTCACGCAGATTTATGATACGTGATAATATGTTAAATAAATACGCGTATCGCAGCGGGGAGCGCGCGTATCTGAAAGTTGGGTAATAAAGGGCGGAAGGAAAATGGGATTGGAATTACGCTTTTCATTTGCTTACGTTATTGAAGGGCTCGCCGTGTGAGCGGAATATTTTACGGTACATATGTTAATGTAATGGTTTTGTGCCCGGTTCGGATGCGTGTTAGTTATAATGCAACACCTTAGACAACCTCACTGATTATAAGTATACGAAATTCATTCCCAGTCATGGATGGCGGGTCAGATCAGTTGCGCTGCATGTGCCTAGTGAATGTAGCGTAAAAAAAAAAAAAAAAAAAAAAAAACTGAATGTAGCGTCTCGATCTACTGCCGCCTTCCTACCTAGGCAAGTATGCTCCAACGTAGATCTCATCGTCACTTACCATCAGGTGAGATCGAGATTAAATACTTGCCTATAATGTAATAAAAAAAAAAAAAAACAGTCATTTTGTAGGAGTGGTATCATAAAGCATTTTATAAATAATTAAATATCGCCAGACGAGCACACCTACTATACGGTCCTACACTAAGCAACGCTTATACTTAAGGTACCGTACAATGGACTAAGGGCAAACCCAGTATATAATACTTATATAGTTACTAAACATCCATGACTTGGGCACGCACATTCGTGCTCATCACACAGTTTGTCCCTACCAGGATTCGAACCCGGGACCCTCGGCACAGGAAGCAGCGTCACTAACAACTGCCCTTATCAGGCCGTCATAACTATTTCAATTATAAACCAATCAAGTTGATCGATAATTAAAGAAACTAACAAAGCAAACTCCTCTAAGATGTCAGTCGAGAAACTGTCCGTCATGAGTGTCGGAGCTCTAATTTTTATGCGAATCTAAAAAAAGTATTCTATCAATTATATATTTTTATAAGTCCATATACTTTTTTTAAATAAGGTTTGTTGCTGTTGTTTTCGTTAGTGTTCGTTGCTGTCACTCTATAATTGGGTTAGCAAAAGTCTTCTCACATACAAAATATAGCCACGAGATATCGTATCCTATTTACCGATATGGACTCGAATGATTCGATTATTTGCACGACTCGTGACGCGTGGCGTACTCTATTGGATAATAGACATCTTATGCGTCCACATCGCTGGCATTGAGTGGGAGCAACGATATTTGAAACGATTTCCAACGGAATACATTCAAACCATATGTTCGACATTGCGGTACAAGTTGAACTTCGTTATGTTTTTGTTTTACTGTCGAGAAAGATACAGTTGAGTGATTTCATCAGGTAATCAGGTAAGATCGAGATCATGTGTTTGCCTACAATGTTATCAATATAAAGTGTCTCAGAAGTAAAGAAGTAACAATAATTATAGTAGGTCCCAGACTTATGTAAGTAGGTATAAGTGCCTAACTTAATATAATTAATAGAACCTTGTGACCAACTAGCACGTAACATGTCTATAAGGCTCATAGACAATATATGCGCATATTGATGTGAGGCACAACACTCTACATAATCAAAGGAGTAAAGGTTTCAGTTCACTATGGTTATTAACTTTTAATAAGATAACAAAAAATCTCAAATTACATAAGTATTTTGGTAGATTTAAACGTCCATCGATTTTAAACTTTCAAATATGTATGTTTTTCCAAATTAAATTGTATGGCTTTTGCAGTAACTAGTTAGTTTTTTTTTATTCTTGTCTATGTTGCGGTTTGGATGTTCGAGCATCACAGGAGATAGATAAGCTACATCTTCATCACGCTTGATTTCGTCCATTCACTATGTTGCCATTTCATAAAACATTTAACGTAAGATTTTTTTTTATTAGAATTTAATTGAATGTACACCTATTATTTAAATAAAAGTAAAACTATTTAAAGATATCAATTGCATGTAAGGTACCTTTTATTGAATTAAAAGTCAAAATATTTCAAATTGATTATATTATAAGAAATATTAGATTTACAAGTTTTGTTTCGAAATAGTTAATATGATGCCTAACTTTACCTTTGCCTAGCGACCTAAGCTAAATTAGAATCGCGCAAAATGGCTTCCGGAGTTAAGTAGCGACAGAGATGGTAATGTAATCTGGACACGTGATGCTTAGTGGTGGTCGTAAGACCCGAGATCTGAATATTGAATGTCATTCACGAAAGCAACCCAACAAGCTTGGGTACAATGAATACATAAGCTGAGGAACAACTGGACGTAGATTTCACTGAAGTGGTTGAGGGTACTGTCTGTCATCTACATAAGGTGTACTTAAAAAAGTGTACAATAATTTATAGGTAAGTGTATTATGTAAAAAATAAACGTATTTTTTTTTATAAAGCCAAACCATAAACATTTCAGCATGAAAGTGCACGCTCTAAGAAGTAACTTTTAAATTTGGAATTTAAATAATAAGCTTCTCGGAGTATGACATTTATATCTTACCGTTGGTCCTCTTAAAATATTTAATACTATTAAAACTCTCTCAGGATTGTATTGTTATTTAGGTTAGCGAGTTATATTTGCACAGCATACACAAAAAATTATATCAAAAACATTCAGCACAAAAAACAAGAACGAACGAAGAGGAAGAATGAAATAAATACATAAGAGCCAATCAAGGCGCTTTATTTCACAAGGACAGTAGGACAAAAGATAAATATATTAAAATTAGCCAATTGCATGTCGGGTCACGCGCAATGTGGGTTCATGTAGTAATTTCGATAACGAAAATATAGTACCTCAGTAAACCAATATTTTTTTTGTGTAAGTCAGTTTTATGAGGAAACATTCTGCCTACATCTTAAGGTCAATTTTGCAAGGCTATATACAGCTATAATGCGATAGCAGCCACACTATATTTTAACGAGATCCCTCTCAAATTATCTCACAAGAATAATCCTGTGTGATCCAGTGGAAATCCTATAACAATTTTTCATTTCGTTTATTTCTAACGGAGTTTATATCCGCAAAGCCGTAGCTCCGAGCTTAACTTTAAATACCATTTACTCATGTACCTACCGTCGCCAACCTTCGGATATAAATTTTGTAAGCCATGCGCTCTGCTTAATAACTGCAAGCAAAATGGTTTTATGGTTTACGTGAAGAAGATTGGCTGGTTATCGAGGGATTTGCTTTATTCTCTTAATATCTCTTACTTAACTTCCCTGGCGTAAATTAATATAAACGTATATTTTGGTGTTCATAGTTTAGTTAGTTCATATTTTCAACCGGTATGAATAGTTATTGGAGTAAATAAATCTCAGCAAATTTCTAGTCAACTGAACATAGCAAATTTACCAGAATCAGAACAGATCTACACTAACTTTAAGCTCCATCCAAACAAATTTAATAAAACCAGTTTCACAATAGCATAAGCTCGCAATCAAGCCGCCCCGGGCAACCGGTTTGGCTAAACTTAACACAACAGCCTGGCTCGAAACAAAGCCGAATTAACCTGGGCTTATCAGCCATTAACTCATTTGGCTACTGTCCAATTTTCCTATTACTTGTGTGCGATTCTGAAACGATAGTTTTCTTAGCAGTAAGAAACAGGGTATCTGCGCGATGTGTGTTAAAAGTCATTACAGTTTATTCTTTCTGTACAAAATGAAATGCGATGAAATAAAATGGATATGAAAATGGCCTCACCCACCACTTAGCGGGTATTTTGCCAATGTCAAATAATTAATAGCAATAAAACATTCAATAAATACACATTATAAATAAAGTAATGGATGCGACATGATGATATGAAAATGGCGGGTCCCGTTACAATTATATTAGTAATTCGAAATACTGGCTTATATGGTAGCTCAGCTCATTTTTCAGGGCATCAATGATTTTGTTCTATGTTGACGTGATCATTGGTACAGTTGGTGACAGTGACCTTGCTCTCTGTTCTGAGTGTTGAAGTGTGATGGATAGAGGTATTAACATTAATCAATGTTCATCACAACATATGTGATTGTCCTATACCACCCAAAATAGTAATTCATATGAGTTTCATAATTCTTAAAGGACGAAGTTGAAATCGTTGAGAGATCGAAAGAAATGTCAGATAATCTTACAACAATTTCAATTACTTTTGTCTCGTTAGAATATCTGATCTCAGTGGAACGTGGCGAAGGCCGCATCAAAAGCAATGCCACAAAATGAAAATAATAGTAGACTTGGGAGTTGAAAAATCAACAGCAAGCATTTTCAATTCCGAGGCGTAATGAAACGGTGTTCACAACTCGAACCAACTGTGTATTTTTAGAGTTCCGCGAGATCGTTGGTTAATCTCTATAATACAAGCTGTTGTCTTTTTAATGATTTCCCAGTTTTAAAAATATGTCACCCCGAATATCTAGCATACCTCAGGTATATCTGTATACCTATTTAATATTTTCCTGTTGATTCAAGTAGGTCTACTTTTAATATAATAAACACAATGTACTAGAAGTTCATTCAGCCGTTGTTAATGGACGAAACAATTCTATAAATTAGGGGTTAAACTTGTTTCCCTACAGAAAACTAACCACTGAAGACCTGACTAGCACTTGGCCGATATTTTTTAAATGTTTCGTTTCTTATTTTGTAGCTCTGTATAGTTGGAAGTCTGCGATTGCTGGCTATGTCAAATGTTTACACAAACATTTAAACGAATTTGGACTTTATTTGCTCTAACGGCCGCTTGATTTTATTCCATTGTTTCAGTTATTAAATATTGAAATGGAATTATAACAATTTTTATTACTGAGCGCAAACAAAAATAAAATCTTCGTCAGTTTTTGGTTATCTGTTTGGTGAATTATCAAGTACTTTACCACGCCTTGGAATAACAAACTTAATATACTTATTGGGTCTTAACTACGATTCACTAGGACCAAAGGGTCTATGGTATTATCATCCTCTTCTACTATCAATCAATGTGCTTAATTCATAATCGTCGAGGTTGGAAACTTGAGGTCGAATGAATATCCTCTTCAGACATTTAGCCGTTGTAAAAAAAACTGTGTAATATTATTTTTAAAGAGCTCTTAAATATTCTCAAGAACCGTAGTATAACCTCAAATAATAAATTCACAGTAATTGAAAGACTTAAATATTTGAATGGAGCATTAAAATAATGTATTTATTGTTCGCAATAATCTTGAGTCTACATCAGTATACAATAAACAGTTATGAAAAATCCTGAAGTATCCACGTCGATACGATGCTAAGAATGCTGGGTACAGCTCTGTTCTCATTATTTCTATTGTGTTGTATCTTAAGTATTTTAAGGGGAGGAACAACTTTAGTCAACAAGAATGGTTATTATATTTTGGACATTAAAATTGTGCAATTTTCCATGTGCCAACAAAAAAAAATTTTTTGGTATGTATATTCACCAACATAAACAATAAGTTATATGAATTTCTTGATAACTACTATATCTATATCTATATCTATGAATTTCTTGATAACTACTATAAAAACTTTCCCCTCCCTGTACCTGTACCTGTACCTGTATTTAATGCAAAATATTATGCGACATAGTTCAGTTTCTTTGATATTCATTATTAAAATGTAAGTACAATAAGAAATAAAATCTTTGTCTCCGTTATTTTCAAAGGAAATGCTTTGAACAATACTTGGGAGTTCTTGTGACAAAACTGGAAACTATAAATGATAAAAATGATAGTTTATTTAGATACTGAAACATGATATAAACAAAAGAGATTATTTTTCGTTTGAGATAGTTTATTATTATATAATAAACAAATATTCCGAAAGGGTGGTAAAGCAGTAGCATAATGTTTATGTAACTTGACGATTCATAAGTACTGTACAATAATGGTTTACATGAATAAAAAATATTCTGATTCTGATTCTGAAATAAATAAAAGTAATACATTTGTACAGTTTAGGATTTCAGATTGCCTTTTTATTTTAATGGAAAAATGCATCAGCCCTCACATTTCAGATGAGTTTGGGAGAGATAAAAGCATTCCTTGCATTAAGAATTCTTTGATCTCAACCAGTTGCCAATAAATAGCGAATAAAAGTTGAAAATTCCTCTTCTGATACTGGTCACGATGGCAGCCAATAGAAATTTAACCAATAGCTGAATTTTGTCGTATCATAATTACCTAACCAATCTCTCACAGTAAAAGGATACAATTTAAAACCAATTATGTAAATAGATACTCCAGTTTAAACAGTCGCGTTTAATCATTTATTTACACGAATAAAACCGGCTGTTTAAAGCGCGCTGCACTCCAAATGTGCTAATTATCGGTATTACTAGCGAGTTCCGGGAACCACTCTCATGAATAAAGTCAGACAAATTCATGTAAACGAATTCACTTTTACTAATAATTCTGTACATTACGTTTTTCACGTAAAATAATTGAAGTGGCTGAGCTAAAGAGCCGTCTGTTTTATACGAGTTTTATTTTTAACTCGAGACGGGATGAAGATTATGGAATAATTGAAGTGTGCTTTGTGGTTTTGTATTTTATTTTGGTGTCGAATTGAGGTACATTATATAAGTAGGTTATGTATTTTCTTGTAATTACTATGCAAATTTTTCTATAACCATATTTTCTAATCTCTCGTTCGAATGCAAGTTGGTGCAAGGTCTCTTCTTTAGAAATCTGTTTTATTCCTCACACCCATTTTATCACTATGTATTCCTTTCTTGTAAAGCAAGTGCATAAGCACACTCAGTACTTACTAATATAAACGGCAGCTATCGTCCAATAATATCACCAATTGATTGCTCCAATGAAACAAAAGACAGCCAATTTATTATAGAGTCATAAATATTCAATAAAATGAATATCTAAATTAATTAAAGTCAATTCAATACGAGTAAGTATCACCAATGTATTTACTAATTTGTAATGTCTGTTGTGACTATAAAAAAATTAAAACAAAAAGCCGAAAGCTGTTCACTTCTAGACTTCGGCCTCCTTCAATGAATTCGACATGCTCCGCCACCTACACCCACCGGCGTCCATCCACCACCCACATTCCTGCGACTTGTGTAATATAATCGGTCCACCTTAAGAGAGCCGACCCACACGATAACTTTTAGGTCTTGGTCCCATTCTAGAACCATTCTGGTCCGATGGCCATCCATTTTTAGAGCTTTGGGAAAACTATAAAACAGTTTACTTCTAGAGCGTCAAGTGCGAGATTGTTCGCGAGCTGACCGTATATTTGATAGTTTATTTAGAAGTTTCGTATTGAGAATTTAAAGTTTTCAATACCGCCTGCTAGAGGCGCTGTTCAATTCTTCATACAAAGTATCTAAAAACGTAGATGTATACGGTTAACTTACGAATAATCTCGCACTTGACGTCCAGTACTTAGTCATATCAACTGCGAACCTATAATTCAGCCGCCGGGAGATTGCATTCCTGACAGGTGGTGTTATATCGTATTTCGTTCAGGTAGTGATGATATTGTAGTATTTTTATCGTTTACATATACGCACCGCGGACACAACATTTAATTAAAGATTAAATTATCATGTCTAGTTGCAAGAAACTTTTTATGCGAGATAGAATTTTATTAATGTTTCGAACGCTTTCTCTCGGCGGCTGAACATTACCACTACTGGCGAGCAGGATTGTGTGAATTTAAAATAATTGCGTTTACATGAAGTTTAACTGACTTCTTGTATATAATGGGGTTATAAAAAGGTCGCGTACAACTTTTATTAAAGGAAAGCGAATAGCCAACGAAATGCCCTAAGCTGCCAATTAATGAAATTGTTTTGCTTGTTTGTTGTTACTTCTCAAAATCTTTTACCTCTTTGATTTTTTTTTAATTAATACGTTGTTTGTCGTTCAGTTACAATGGTTGTCCTATTAATCCGAGATTCTCAACGGTGTCTCTGTAATCAAAGAGGGTTCTAGAGAATTGATTACTATCTGCTTCGTTGTTTATGTATATTACTATTTAAAATCCGAAACGGTTACTTTTTTAATTTAAAACAAGTATGTTATAAATTATATTAATAATACTTACACACTCGAATTTGTTTCGTATAACCTCATGCATAGAACTTAATATACACCGAGGCTTGAATAAACCCATAGGATACTCAGTATCCAAATTTGATATAGGCACACGTTCCAATTGTATTATTCAAAATCTAACAAACATTCTATTCACGTTCCTAAACTGATTTCACAAACATGCCTATATAGAATGAAAATAATCTGAAAAAGGTATATTTTTTATAAAGGACTAACGAGATAACCTTTTCCGGCTCGGTGGGTGAGTACGTGAGCCGGTGAATCCGATATATTTTTTGCGGATACTCCCATCTCCAATTTGGTTGTAGCGTACACGGATTTTAATTAACAATCTATACTAATATTATAAATGTGAAAGTTTGGATGGATGGATGTTTGGTACTCTTTCACGCCTGATCTGGATGAAATTTGGCACAGAGATAGATTATAGTCTGGAATAGCACATAGGCTACTTTTTATCCCGGTAAAATGTATGGTTCCCGTGGGATAGATGTTTTAATTTTTCATACTTTTTATCGCGGGTAAAACCGCCGGACGCAGCTAGTAGGTCATATTTTGGTATATGTAACGTTGAGTTTGGTTAGATCTGTACTTGATGCGTCAGTTGTATGCCTTGTGTGATTTTCTGGCGATCCACTTAAGCGTGGTGAGGGCAAATTTCTGGGGTTTGTGGGTGTGTGTCTGCTTTTGGTTTTACATACCGGCGATTTATTGCCTTAACACCTTAATAATTAGTTTGGAATTTGTTTGTGCACACGAATATTATAATTTTCAATAATATCTCGTCTAGACGATCTCCACTCATCGATATATGCAATTTAATCTTCATATCTTCGTCAATTAGTGCATTTCGTTGAGAATTATAGCAAATAATTCCATAAGGAATGTCCTGATAATATTCAACGTATACTTGTTAAAATTAAAAAGAACAAATGCGATATGGAAAGAACACATGTAGAGTACCTTTCATGTTTTTTTCGTAATCAAATGTATGTAGACAAACTTCTATACATGATTTATGGAATAACATTCACGGTTTCAACTGTAATTTTCGATCTTTTTATTTATTATAAACTAGCTGTTACCCGCGACTTCGTCCGCGTGGTATTTAACAAAGACACAACCGTTGGCAACAGCCTGCTCGCGCGGTCTGAGCCCGTGGGACGCATTTCAGGTTGTTGCTATCAAACTTAATCGAGCGCAACGCTGCAACATTGGTTTTAATTTTTTTTCGTGAGATCCTATGTTTTTTTCTAAAATAATAGTAGCCTAAGTTACTCCTAGTTACATCAGCTATCTGCCAGTGAAAGTCCCGTCAAAATCGGTCCAGCCATTTCAGAGATTACCCGGAACAAACAGACAGACAGACAGACAAAAAAATTGTTTTGGTATAGGTACCGTGTATACATCCGAATGCACTAAGTAAAAAGCGGTTATTTTAATATTACAAACAGATACTCCAATTTTATTTATATGTATGTATAGATTATGTACAACAGGTATATACAAAGATATCTATCTACATGAAAAAACAAAAAAAATAATTGAAATATACTTATTAATAGGTATATTTTAATTATGTACATAAAAATGCTGTAATTTTCAGTAGGTACAAATGTAGCTGACGGCCAAATACATTCCGCAACCAATATAAATGGCACAAGTGGCAGATTACAATATCTTTGTGTAACAAATTACGTAAGTGGAACAGATTATATTGGGTTGGCAGACGCGCCTTCTCATTAGTAACCAGACGCTCAGGATATTATAACTGAGGCAGCAGTCATCAAAATATGGTGCCACGAACCGTTGCTAATATTTCAGAGCTCATAATGGTAAGAGAGATTTACGCTTGGAGTTAAAGAATATAAATTATTTTTGTACTACAATAATGTAATCTTAAATTATGTTTATTATACTTTGATGCGCCATTGTGTCCGTGATTTATATGGAAAATATTGTTTTAGTACATAATAATACCAGCCATTTTAATATCCCACTGTTGGGCACGGACCTCCCCTCAGTGCGAGGGGGATTAAGCCATAGATGTGCGAGCCGGGGTTTGAATCTGCGACCCTCGTTACCGAAGCAAGCGATGGCTATCCACTTGGCTATACTGCATATTTTTATACATAACGAGGAAATCTATTCTCCAAATAAATTATAGAAAATCCAACAACTCGGTAAACTAATTAAAATTCAGAGGAAATCCAGCATAATCCTCTTCACATACAAAAATGTGACCTAGTTTTAATTAAAATCTGTAGGTTTTACCGATTCGAAGTTAGGGGTGGCCGCAAAAAACATCGCATTCACCGGCTCACGAACTCAACCGTTAAGCCGGAAAGGGCTCGTTAGACCTTTGTAACAATATTTTACCTTTTTTAGTTTTTTTTCTTATGAAGGCGTTTATGGAATCTGTTTCAGAATGTTATTTGAGAATTCGCACGCATAGTTTCCAGGATCTGAAGATGAAGTTTTCAGCCGTTTGTTTTCAGCAGTTTGAAGTAAATTCTAGAAGTCACTAGTCCTCTCGTGACCATGGTTGCTGTAAAGCAGCCGAAACGTCGGGAATGTAAAAACATAAAATAAACGCGATAAAATCCGGTACATTACTTTGATTTCAAAAATGCAAAAGTAAATGAAGCCCGAATGATGTCATTGAGTCATTGTGTTGGTCGGTTCAAAGGCGCATTTTAGAAAATCGCCCTATAGGACTTTTGAATAAAGGCGATATTTAACCGTATGGTAAATTCAGTGGTATATGAGTTAGCTGGGAACATTTAACATCATAATTTATTTACCGGCGCTAAGTTGGCAGACCGCCAGATCTAGTAAAACGAATCCGGCGTTTCAGCGACTCTCGTGCGGTTTTCCAAATGAAAATGCTACGTAAACTTAAAAGTACTAGACGTCACATGGTTAAGTAATTATGGGCATACTGCCCATATTTACATTGTTAACATATAAGGTTGTTAGGTTATCCTTAAGATTAGTTTTATTTCAATATAAGGTTGTAATATAAAATGTTTAAATTTCAGTATCACATGGTTTTTTTTTGTTGGCTCAGGCACACATGAGACCGGCTCGAATGAATAAGAAACCCTACACGGATACATATATGTAATATATTTTTTTACACGGAGAAACTATATAAGTTGATTTAATTTTTTGTTCATGTCATGTCAAAACAGATCAAATATTTTAATGAAAACATTTTAAAATCCATTCGAAAACCATCAGTAACGACGCAATATTTCGAATTAATTATTACCTACCCAATGTAATGACAGTCGCTCCCCTGCACCAGAATTACCGTACAAATATTTACCAACATCTCCCGGTAATTTTCGCTAAATATGCAAATATCATGCAAAACGTCGTTCACAACTCGACGCGAATATTTCACGGGCGTCCGTCATCGCGACCCATTTGTAAAGCGACATCTGGTACGCCCATATCGCGCGATTGATAACCTCACCATTAATCCGGAGTAGCGATTTAAAACTACCCCCTCTAGTTCCAAGGCATTTTGGCAACGTTTTTCAGGGCTAAAAAAGGTTGTAGCTTATCTACAACCTTTTTTTAGCCCTGAAAAACGTTTTGATCCCCTAATTGATAGAAGTATAGATAGGCATTTTCCGTAAAAATGTGAGCTGTAATGCCATTGTATACTTCTATAAATTTGGGGGTTTTACTTGTTTTTTTTTGAGAAAACTCGCCAGCATTTACGTGATGGACTACTACCGCCATTTTTTAATACATTCGATCGCCAACAGTTTGACTACTTGGAGTATTTTGCTCATTGAGTTTGACGCGATGCGACAGTAGCAGTGCAGCCAAAAGTCTTAGCTTAGTATTTCATCAATAAGTAAGAAAGGGACAGTATGCTTTCTCAATAAATCCACAATTACAGCAGGAGTTCCATACCCAACATTATTCGAATTCGTAATCCCCATTCGAATCAATTTAAATCGACTTCCCAAAGACAAGACAAACGGATAAATTAAAAACGCCAGTAGTAAATTGCAACGTCAATCAGACGACGCTGACTCATTGGTTGCGCGATCAATCTTCATGAACCCGCCGAGTGTTTGAGAAAAATAAATAGCTTGTTACGTCACTCGGGGGTAGATAAAGCGCGCAACGGATGATGCGACAGGACTGCACACAAGTGTGGAGGTGCCGATGAGTGATTTAGTGACGTCAGTGATTTTTTAAACCCAGGCACGATACAGCGGGTCATTACACCCGCTTCTGAGTTAGTTTTTTTTTTGGTGTTAAGGTTCTAATTCGGGTGGAACATCAAGTGTAAGAAACATAGTTATTGTGAAAAGATACGATCGGCAGCTCAAGTATCAGATTCGATAAACTGATTCATATCGTACAAATGCCGGCTTATAGATCGATCGTTCCGGTTAATAGAAGGTCATTTAGTAAAACCGATGTACCAAGAAGGTACTAATATACAATAGACTGAGGGCGAACACAGTATGTAATACTTAAAAAGATATTAAACATCCATGGCACAAACATTCGTGCTCGTCACAGATAGTTTGTCCCTACCAGGATTCGAACCCAGGTCCCTCGGCACAGAAAGCAGGTCACTACCAACTAAGTTAATCAGGTCGTCGTCTTCAGAAATATTTGTTACTAGCTGCGCCCCGCGGTGTTACCCGCGATTAAAAAGTATGAAAAATTAAAACATCTATCCCACGGGAAACATACATTTTACCGGGATAAAAAGTAGCCTATGTGCTATTCCAGACCATAATCTATATCTGTGCCAAATTTCATCCAGATCCGTTCAGCCGTTCGGGCGTGAAAGAGTAACAAACATCCATCCATCTATCCATCCATCCAAACTTTCACATTTATAATATTAGTATAGATTTATATAATGTAAGATAGTATCGTACCCCCAACGCAACAAAAAGTTCTGTAAATATGTTTAGAGAACATTCAAACCGTGTCTTTAAAGATACAAATTATATGAATTCTATTCTCAGACAATCATACAAATAATCTTATCTCAACAATAAGTGGATGCACCGCAGTAAACATGTTTACGCCACAGCTTCCCAAGTAGATTGGTATTTTTCTCAGTCCACGAGAAGGTAGGCCTTAATAATGTTTCACGCAAATAGATTTTAAGAGAGTAATATCCTCTGTCCTAGTTTGTTGAACCCGAATAAGTCTGTAGCGACTACTTCAACCACACCACAAGCTACGCAGATGGCACTACAGACGCATTCAGAACAATAGACAAGTGACGTCACAATCCTGAATCGCGCTATCAGAGTTTTCGGTGCAAGTAACATATATACAAGATCCCGACAATAACCGTCGGGGCATAGCGGCCGCCCCGCCAGGCATACCACCCGCCTGGCTGGAAGATCTTCCCTTTTCCGCTAAATTGGTGACCCCTGACAATGAACAACATCCTTCTGTGAAGACTCAAGCACCATCGTCATCACCACTCCATATCAAGACATCAACATCGACATCCAACAGCAAGCAGTCAGTCCCACAGCAAGCCAAGCCGTCACTCAGGACCATCACAGCCGACTCACCGCGCTCCTGGTTCTGCGACGCGCACTGCTCGGTCTCGACTCACTGCAGACCTTCGAGCTAGCTTCCTGGCCCTTGCACACAAGACGCTGCCACTCAAAGATATCGACCTCCGGTCTTGGGGGGGAGTACTGTAGCGACTACTTCAACCACACCACAAGCTACGCAGATGGCACTACAGACGCATTCAGAACAATAGACAAGTGACGTCACAATCCTGAATCGCGCTATCAGAGTTTTCGGAGCAAGTAACATATATACAAGATCCCGACAATAACCGTCGGGGCATAGCGGCCGCCCCGCCAGGCATACCACCCGCCTGGCTGGAAGATCTTCCCTTTTCCGCTAAAAGTCAATAACAATCTAATTTTACCTAATAAAAAATAAAAGAGGGCAACCATAACCGTATCTATGAAATTGTTGTGCATAAAGAGACTATTATTATTCAGCCTTCTAACTACTTGTATACAAGTGTACCATTAAAATCGATACCCATTAGTTAAACACTTTCGAGACATAAGGACCAAAATCATATGACCTTTCACATCATAAAAGTGTCATTTGAAACTCAATTCTATTACTTAAATGATTACGTGGTAAATTTTATAACGATATAGTTGGAACATGGCGTGGATTACTGGTCGCTTGTCGGACAGCATTTCGTTATGCGACGGGATAGGTAAGTTACATTGTTTAGTGTTTAACAGCTAGTTTATCTTTTAATATTAGCATTATTAAAATACCCGTAAAGTATTGGTCAAGGTATAACAATATGCTATGTATTCTCTTTCGTGACGTCTAGGTTCCGTGATTGGCCCAATGAACTACATTAATTTTATTGAAGATGTCAATCAATGGCAGTACTGATCATGACGGAGTCTAGTCATTGTGTGTTGAGAATAATTGGAGTTGCATATTATTATACCATGGTGTAGGTAGGAATTTAAATTCATTAATATTCGAAGCATACAAACGATCTCGATGAAAATAAATTCTAAGCAATATCGTTTATTATGACTACCAGATATTTTCAAAGGTAATGAGAAAGTTCAATATTACACCTTTCTTTAATTGCTTTGATGAGACACTAGGAGCATAAATGGACCGTTATTTTCCACCTGAAATTAACAAAGGATCTATTAAATACAGATGTCATTAATAAAAAGCATTTTTCTGTTCAAAAGTGCTTTGTAATACCTTCGCAAATAGACGAAAATATTATAATAATATATGAAGAACTCAAGTTAAGGTACTTTTCAAAATATAAAATAATTTTTATTCGAATGTATTGAATTTATATCAGCAATCTAGTTACGAAGTCACAAAAAAGTTTAATGTAAAAATATAATACCCACTTACTGATGATGAAAAACTTTTAATTTGATTAAGTTTTTCAGTCTGAAATTGAAAAAGTACATCTACAACGGGCACTAAATAATACATGTTTTTACTTATTTAGTATCTTTTACAGTTTGCTTGGAATATATTTTTATTAATATTAAATTGGAATATATGATTTTCAATTGACACTCTCTCGTATGTTTTCGTACCTGTAGTTCAAGTGCGTGATTATTCTTAAGCTACCTGTATACTTTATAGTCTACCGTATTCAGACATTTTGTATGGAGATTTGAAAGTTTTAAATGCCGTCCGATAGAGGCGCTTTTAAATTCTCCATACAAAATGTCTAAATCACTTGACGTGCTGATCGCGTTAGGTTATTCTGGGGCGAAGTGGAATCATTGAAAGAGCCATATTTCCTTTTTTGAAAAGGCCCACAAATTTTGTTTACTCACTAAATGTTAAAACTAAGACAGGCCGTTGGATTTTCAGTGCACGTCGCGTGTCTGTCGACATTAAAAAAAGCTTGGTAATTAAACCTACAGAGCCGAGATCGTTTGGAAGTTACCCGCCAAATGAGCACGTTTCAACAATAGTTTATAATTAACAAGTAATTTTAAACTTTTTATGTTAGTTTTAACGTTGAAATTACGGTGTTTCATGAGATTTTCTGTTGATAAGATAACGTTGGATTATTTTAAAAAGTTTATTGCATAATTTACCGGGAATTAAAAAAAAGAAAAATAAGACGGTGCCAATAAAAAAAAAATGAGTACCATATTATTCTTTAGTATCTCGTTGAGACCTGCTCCTATGAAACATATCAGCTCCTACTTTCTGGAGGAAAGTTACTGCAGACATGTTTATTCCTGGTATTTTTGTGATGTTAGGCATTGGGAAAATTATGATCCAGTGAGTATAATAAATAACTAAAAATAACCGTTCATACTATAAAGTGAGCAACATTGTTTTAAATAACTAAATGCCACTTAATTGCCTCTATATTTATCAATATTTCAGTGGACGGCTTAATGCTATAAATAGGAAAAAAGCGTAATTATTCAGTGCGGAAAATAATTAATTCCAACCTCAACGGTCACAAGGAATGCTTGTTAAAAACTTTGCAATATATTACATCGGAAATACATAATTTCCGAGTTGACTTGAGCGAGTTATGACCTCATTGACTTGATTATGTGAAAATTTGTGCTTATGTAGGGTTGCAACCTTCTATACAAAATGTAAATTAAGAGTAGGTACAATATTTTATAGATATATACTGAACTTTGGTAATGGCATAATGCAACAAATGTTTTTGCTTACGCACGTATAAGTTATTATATCGTCTGT
This sequence comes from Pheosia tremula, assembly GCA_905333125.1. Taxonomy (NCBI): domain Eukaryota; kingdom Metazoa; phylum Arthropoda; class Insecta; order Lepidoptera; family Notodontidae; genus Pheosia; species Pheosia tremula. The sequence continues at coordinate 2,002,784 of HG995405.1, read as the reverse complement.
GTTTAATTTATAATTTTGCATGTAGGTAGATTGTAGAACATTCTGTCAGATGTACCCTTAAGTGATTTAATATTGAATGGTGCTGTCTCGTTCCCCCCCCCCTTTGATTTGAATATTTCTTCTTGTACTGACTACCGTGTGGCTCGGACCTACCAAGCTGAGCTCCGTGACCCAATTACCTAAAATTCCGTGAAGACTATATCTATTGGTGAAATTGTGATAAGTGAACCTGGTGAATTCTCCTGTGTTGTGTCGTGCCCAAAATCCTGCGGATCCAGCCTCCAGCCTGAAGACTGTGCTCACCCCATGTGCCGGTAAGGTCCCACACAAGACGCTGACATTTTCCCCACTTTATAGCGCCCCCCCCTGTTTTAGCCCAGCACCCCTAAAAACCTTGCGACTTTTCGCGACAGTCTGTAATATATTTATGGCATAAGTACTTCAAAAGATATTTTAAGTGTATATAAGGTTTAACACATTTATGTACAAAATATATGTGTTTAGTGTTTGATTTTTCTGTGAGAAGCAAGCCAGAACAGTTTCAACGCGCATTTTTTTAAATTTCGAATAATTTGGTTTTTTTTTCGAGGTTGACCTTTATAGCCTACCAACGGACACCTTAAATTATTTTAGACTATTATGGTTGAGCCTTGTATATTCTATAAAATTCCTCCCGATATGTTAGGTCCATAACAAAAGTAATATAAAAAACTTTTTTCCAACCATTCCGTTGTTCCCACAAGCCCGGTTAACGAAGGTTGACGCGACACCGATCAACTTTGTAACCATAATAAATTTAAACTTATCCCGTAACGATCGGGAGATTTTTTAATATATCCATCCCGGGATGAATAAATTATTGGATATTGAATGAAATTGCCAAAGTTTTGTGGAGGACTTTCATGTACTTAGTTCAGGATTTGCGTTAGTTATTACATACAACTTCTGCTAAGTATTATACAGTAAACAGATTGGTTTGGTAAATATAATAATTCAAATTAAAATTTTGCAGGTATCAGAATACACTCAGCAAATCCCCACCACCTTCGGCCGGCAGGGTGCCCAAAACGCTGGCAGCATTGCCACGTTGAATGGCAATGCTGATGTTTTGGCCAAAATATGTGTCAGCGTTCTGGTCACCAGATGTCTCCACCAGACGTTGTGAGAGCTCCCTGTAAAATAATTAATACATATATGTTTGCAAAACTACCATCTCCCAACAGTCTGCCAAAAAATGTTTCGTTGTCATTTTGGTCAATAGTTACCATTGACCTATTGCGCAATTAAGACATATTCATAGGTTAATAGTACCGACATACCTACTCACCATACGCATTTAAGTAACCCAGTATAATTTATCCGTCCAAGCTACATCATGAGTCTTTACCAGACAAATTGTTCGCCAAGTTCTATATAAAGGCTTATTAAGTCTACATATTAAACAGTGCAAGTTCGCTAGCTTCATGCAGATACAACTTGGTCCATAAATAAAGCTACGATTCAGAACTTCATCTTAGGGGCTTGTGTTTGCCTCGCTATTAATAGGAAGTACAATACAACAGAACCTTCTAAGTCTTACAAACTGAAATTAGAATTATAAAAAATGGAGTCATAGCGCTAAAGATTTTGTCCACAGAATATCACCTAGATTGATTTGACCTAGATTGATTGCCTGCACAGGTGACAGGAGGGCTGGCTCTTTCCTTGCTCAAAAAATAGCTTGATAATACAGGGAGGAAATGCAGCCAGCATTCTTGCCACCATTTTTTTTTTTTTTTATTACATTATAGGCAAGTATTTGTCCTCGATCTCACCTGATGGTAAGTGATGATGAGATCTACGATGGAGCATACTTGCCTAGGTAGGAAGGCGGCAGTAGATCGAGACGCTACATTCGCTAGGCACATGCAGCGCAACTGATCTGACCCGCCGTCCATGAATGGCAACACCGAACATCATGCCGGAACACGGCAAGGCCCCTTTGAGGACATGGCTTTGTTCAGTGGGTGGTGACTAACCACGGCCGAAGCCTACCACCATTCCATGCGGCCCAGGTCTTTTTGATACATAGTTTGTTTTCCTAATTACTTTAACTGTAATTACAGATATTTAAATTTAAAAGAAATATATCAAAATCTAATATCAGCACCAATTAACTGCAGGTACGTATTTATGCTTTGTGAGGTGCGAATTAAATTATATTTAGTTATTACAACATTTTAAATTATCCATTTACTCTGGCGCCGCCATAGAATTCAGTAGGTACCTCATAATTATAGCAGCCTCGCGAACGATGTCAGTGCCCGGCTATTTGTGAATATAATATCATTAAGTAATTATACCCACGGAATAATTACGAAAGGATAATCTCGTTTCGGGCGCCGACTCTGAAAACTTTTCCGTTGCTTTTACACTAACTAAGCGTTTGCAATTACGCCTATGACATTTATATGAGATTCACGTACGAGTTTATTGAGTACGAAACGTTCATTATAATTGAATAGTAATTGCTTAATTAAAATAATAATACTATGTTAACTGTGTGCTATACATATTTGTTTTACGATTATACAACGTGACTACTAGTCGCATTTGCAATATTTGCACTTACACTTGATGCACTTGTACTAGTCGCACTTACACAATTCGCACTTGCTCTAGTCACACTTCTAATTTCACACACCACTCCTTGGTAACTAGAAGGATAACTGCAACTGACACAGCATTATAATTAAAATCGTATTTTTTATATTCCCGGTCTTACTTACCCTTATTATTAATACAAAGTTAATATAGGCATCTTGCTTGTACAAGAGATCTAATAATACCTATTTTGAACAACACTGTAGCTCTTTATTAAGGGTTTGCGCGCACCGACGTCGTAGTGATGATGAAGGGACAAATTTAAAATAAACTTGATTTCTTACGTTTATCATATCAGAGTGATATTTTATTGTTATGCCAATTGCAACCTTATAGCAAAGTGGGTAAACTTCACTATCAATTCTTATCGGATCAATCGCTTTGCCACCACTCTGTCGGTGTGCGCTTACCTTAAGTCTACGTCAAACTTAAATAGAGCAAGCCCCACTGGCTTTTATCAACATCAGTTATACCGGGCGCAGGCAAAACGACAAAGTACTAAGAAAATTGGTTTTGAAGTAAGTTCTTAACGAGAATTCCTGTTTTGGACGTCGATTTTACATTAAATATATTTTCATTTAGCTTCAATTTGAATATTAACGTTTTTTTGCTTTTACCCTAAAAGCAAGTAAGTAGATGATGGCATTTATATGCGTTTACTGCATAATTGTCTATAAAAAATGATTTTAACTGACAGATTTTAACTGACAATTCGTGCTATTACGATTGTACAATTATAAAATAATTGTGACAAGCTAATTGTTGCTAAATGTTGACGGGGGATTTTTTTTAAAATTTACATTGCAGTTTTGGTTTACATCAAAACTGCAATGTAAATTAAAACTCGATACGCCCGAGCGCGCTCGTCATTCGCACGAGTCCGGTACCGCGCTGAGCGTTGTGCTGTGATCGCGTGGTTACCGACACATGGCGTGCTATAAACTTACACTATTTGTAAACGATGACATTTCATTGAAATAAAACTATTTTTATGGATTTTATCGCGTTTATTTTTCGTTTTTACGTTCCCGACGTTTCCTTATCCTTCAAAAATAGTTTTATTTCAATGTGTAATATTCGCGTAAATATAAGAAATCAGTAGATGACATTTCACATATATTTCACATAATATACTTTTACTGAAACTTTTCGTTACCATGCCAGTTACACCCTGTATACAAAACTTTCCACAATATCCTCATAAGAGGTAGAAACTATGCACGTTTGACCACCACCTACCTCCACATAGCGGCTGTTTGTCTTTACGTCGGAAGTTTGCTTCGATATTTGATGGCTCAAACTTCGGAACTATGCTCCAACAAACCAACAATAACATTGCTGTGAATGTGAAGAAAACAAACGAATAAATTGATAGCTTTATATCATACCTTTAAAAATAAAAAATCAATCGTACTTCGATATCGAATTAATGTATTTTTCTCGAGAAAAAATATATTATTTAGTCATTCAAGCTTTTACAGCTATCTTATTAAATGTTTTTAATAAGATGCTAGCTTACTAACATTCTATAGAATACAAATATTAAAAATATAATACAGAGTACTACTATACTTGAGCTATGTATTTGTATTTTGTGATCAAACATGTTATCAATAATTAAAACACGCCGCGAACAATATTGAATATATGATTGTGAAACTTCTGTAGCATACGTTGTGATGACATGAACTTCAGTGAATTTACAACTTTAAATGATGTTCCATGTAAAAATCAATAAATATTTACAACAATAATAATAATTCCAGGCCTTTTTTAATGTCCCACTGCCTCCCCTCAATGCGAGGGTGATTAGGCCATAATCCACCACGCTGGCCCAGTGCGGGTTGGCGGACTTTCGATGTTCTCTCAGACATGCAGGTTTCCTCACGATGTTTTCCTTCACCGTTTAGCAAGTGACAATCATGGTTGAAAAATGAGATTCGCACAAATATTTTCAACAATGTAAATATTAAAAATATATACAACTCCATACAATAAAGCTGCGGCTATGATATAATAGGAAGCCTGCAAACACTCCGCGAACTAAAACCATAATAACAAGCGAGGGTTCCAACTCGAAAACCCCGAAGTATCGAGTTACTCCATTTCCCGAATCGTGTCGAATTTCAATAAAGTTAGGGATTGGGGACATTAAATTGAAACAGTATCTTTGTCTTTATGAAAGTCGATAAGGAGTATATAAATAAAAATGGTGTAGTTAATAAAATAAAAAATATTAATTTACTCAGAGACCACAATCGCTAGTCTACATAATCAAGGAGAAGAGAGAGCAACATCGGTGTTGCCACTTTTTAAACTAAATTATACAACTCTGGTTTTTTATTATTAAATTATTCAATCTATACTTCTATACTATACTTAAAATGTATGGTTCCCGTGGGATAGATTTGTTTAAATTTTTCATAGCGCAAAGGATCGATATATTTTTTTTGCGCGGGTAACACCGCAGGGCGCAGCTAGTATTATTATATATATAGTTATTTAAGCATTTAAATATTGTTAATTATTCTTATTTAAGTATTATGTTTATTCATTTATATTTAGCATTACTATTTATTTATTTAAGTTTAATATTAAAAGTAGTTTTTATGTTCTATGTATTGTCGCCAAGCGGCCTAGCCGTGTTCCGGCATGATGTTCGGTGTTGCCATTCATGGATGGCGGGTCAGATCAGCTGCGCTGCATGTGCCTAGTGAATGTAGCGTCTCGATCTACTGCCGCCTTCCTACCTAGGGAAGTATGCTCCATCGTAGATCTCATCGTCACTTACCATCAGGTGAGATCGAGATCAAATACTTGCCTATAATGTAATAAAAAAAATATATATTATTTAGGGCATTGGTAAACATTTACATGATTGCATTGTGATTAGACTATTCATGCATTCATCACTCGTCGATCCTACTGTGATAAATACCTACATGTGCTGTACCCCGGCGGTCGGGACCGCAACGCGCTTGTAAGAGATAGAGTTACGCGATAAAAAGAGAAGCGCGTGGTAACGTAGTTTTTAAAACGCTTAAAATGCAGCGGTGTGCGAGCTCATGTGCACTTTATTGCTTTGTAGCAAGAGTCATGTTTCATTTAAATATTTTTGCGGGGTGATATATCTGTTCGTAAGAACTATTGGTCAATCTGTGGTCTAGTGCAAACTAGTGAATGTTGTAAAATTGACATTGTTTTAAAAATTGGGGAATGAGCATCCATCAAATGTTCCGAACACATAACTCTCGGCTTATAAAGAGTACTGTCTGTTACACCTCTCGACCGTTTATCATAGGAGCTGGCATTAAAAGCTATATCTATCTTTTAAATGTACAATAAAGAAGAAAAGTGATTCCTGCTATTTTATTTGTCTATAAAAAAAGAATTTGTATTTTTTTACATAAACCTAAGTTGAACACACAAATTTAACATGAAACAAACGTCTGGCTCCGGTATACACTTGGAATTAATTCGGTAAAGTAAAAGCACCAGAACGATATTTAGCTCTGAATTACCACTCTGTATAATTAGTTAGGGTACGGGGGTACGTTCACAACGGGACGCAGGCCAATTTATACTGTATCCATTGAATTTATTATCCACTTGTACGTTTAATAATTTAAAGACAAAATTATATTGCTCGCGAACCATTTGTCTTAATGATGGAGGGATTTGTGTATATTGCTTACAAAGCGATTTTCACGAGGTTTGCGGCACCGATGTATAGAATATTGCTTTCTTGAAGTGAAATATATGAATTGAGATAAATATATTCTTGACAGATACTTTTTTTTTACGCTTCGATGCTATACATGAAAAAGTGTTCAATGTAAAAATTATGTCCTGGGCCCCAAGTCTGCTAACACAATCGATTCATAATCGAACAGCAACCGCATAGTAACTGTCACTTTTGACAGATATTGCATGGGATATCTGTGAAAAGTGACAGTTATTATTGATTGTGTTAGCAGACTTGGGGCCCGGTTCTCAGAAATCATCGTTCTTTTTATCCGAACCTTATTTTTTTCGATAAACTAATGGTATTTGACGCATCATGGTTGTAGAAAGAAGACTACAAGCCGGAGCACGTACCCTCAATCTTATAGACAGTTATTATGGATTACCAAGTATTTTTTCCACTGAAATGTTCGTTATAATGCCATACATTTCTAAAAGCTATCACTGGCTTCACTATGGAACTTACACAGTATATCAATTTCAATTAATTTTTAAACCAATTAACAGCAGCGATCACCTCTATTAAAAAAAAACGTTGTCTACTTAATTAAAATATTAATTAGTTTAGGCCACTCATTTGTATTATTTGTACTTGACTTACTGTACCAGTACCTAAAAACTCGTACAAATATTAATTTACGCATCGAAGGGCGTTCAGCCCTGTTTTGTCATGTCAGTTGATATGCAAACGAATAATGACAGGTTCTAAAATTACCCGCTCGCCCAAACCTAGCGGACAAGTGGAAAATGTGTCAGATTTTATCGATACGCTCGTAAACATCCGAGTGTCACTCGATGTTGACGTTTATCGATACTTGTACCGACATACCGATAACTGCCACAGAGCACCGGCCGGAACATTATAACGGTACAAAAATGTACAATGAATAAACTGTACTAAACCAAAGAAAACGAAACGGGACATTAATAAGGTAAAAACGGATGATGAATATACCACTTGGACTTAAGAAAGGAAAATCCATCATGCTGTACTTGCTTCAAGGGTAAAAAAAAATAACTAGAAAATAATATTCGACAACCTGATTAGCGGACGGTAGTGACTTTACGTTCTGTCCCGGGTTTGAATTCTGGTAGGGACAAACTTTGTGTGATATGCACAAATGTTTATACCCCTGTCATGGAAGTTTAATATCTATATAAGTAATATATACTGGGTTCGCCCCCAGTCCATTGTAGGGTACCCATAATACAAGCGTTGCTTAGTGTGGGACCGTACAGTTGGTGTGTGCGTCTAGCTATATTAATTTAAATAAATAAGGACTTTTTGGCGGGAAACTGAACAGTGAAGTTGTCAATTTCATTTCATTTTCCAAAGAAAAAATATTTTTTGTAAATAATGTGTAATGTTAGAAGATATACAACAGGGTATGTTCATTTGCGGGCACGAGTGAAGGAAATTCAAAAATAGATTTGACTTTTCAATTTCTCCCAAGATGCCCGGTAAAATTTCAGTAAAGTATCATTAGGTAGGTTAATTTCATCATTATCAACGTCATCAATGTCATCATTATCATTAAGGGTACTTTTAATTTTATAACAATTATCAAGATACAACAAGATATAAATAAATAATAACACCAGCAGTATAATAATTTAATTACAAAGACATTGTAACCCTTTATTCTAAGTTCACTTACACCTCTAAAATGTTTAAAATATCCATAATGACATTGTCGCCCGTTTTGGAGATAATTAAGCGCGATAAATGGATAAGAGAATTGCATCACAAGGGTTTTATACTTAAAGAGAATTAAGTACGAAACGATAAATGTGATGTCTTAAGCAAATGTCTGAAGCATTATGTAATTGGAAGCTTTTGGGTATCATGTTGCCAGATAATTATTCTGTTTAGTATGTATTCTTAAGTAGTAAGTAATGTGGCGATTTTTTTTATAAAATGGAAATGCTATGTCTAGCACAAATTTCTACTTCATATTAGAGAAATATTATTATTGATAACTATATAGCTTTGAGGAATATTATGTTTCCTGATTACATCTAGACAGAGGTTAACTTAATCCTCTGTACAGATAAATCTTGACTGATACAAAAGTTCCTAATTTCGCATACCTTAACAAAATGTTCAATCACCTTTTCAGTCTAAATAAGTCAATTGATCAAACATTCAAAAGTAAATGTAAAACATTTGAAAATGTTTCAGGCGCCTGACTTTCAAGCGACGAAAAATAATATGTCAATAAACAACCATATTTCTCTCGCTTATGAAATTCAGAAATGATGTATTCACGAATTTGAATACGTAATTCCCGAGTTCGCTAACTAATTTTTTTTTATCTGTTTCATTTTTATATGCTTCTCGATGACGTACAATGTGAATCGGAAAGGGTGTACTGAGCCTTGAACCTCCGCTTCTTTAGCGCACTTTTAAGCATAATTTTAATTGTTTTATACACTTTCAGAATCACTCTGTAAACATTTTATGACATACCTATATTTTTGTTGAATGCCAAAAATATACTAGTAGGGGCGATCTACACATTAATTTAATAATGGTTTCACATATCCCTCATATCCCCTTAGCTAGCTTCCTACAACGCGTAGGATGTTGTCAAGCCATCATAGGGGGGGGGGGGGGGGGGCTATACCTTCCATATCGTGGTACCTTTCATCTCCATGGACATCGATTCTCGGAGCTATGTGCCACGTCCAGATAGGCGAGCGATTATGACCTACCTAATCGATTTATCTACAATCTACAAACTACATTTACACGACAAACCAAGCTTAATAAAGCAAGTTTTTTTTTTTTAATTCCAGATTAGTGTACCCAACTAGTTTTATTTTTAATAAGACAAAGCAATTCATTATAATATAATCTACTGTATTTGCAACGCGCGTCTGTCGGTGTCGGAGTGCCGGCGATAGTGGTACCTACGAGACGCTGCATCAGATAACAGGTCGACGACCGCGTTATGGCAAGTCTTTATGATATTGGAGGGAATCTGAGTTATGAAGGACTTTATAGTGAATAGCGTCACAGTCGGGTATTGCACAACACAAACGTTGCATCAGCTGTGTTTGATAAAACAACGAAATGAGTGTTCACATGTTGTGACAAATAATATCATCAGTGCCCGTCTAGTTACTACAATTCTTAAATTTCAGTTTTATGGCTACAATCCTTAGCCTCTTTCTATAAACCACCTCATTTAATATTCCATATACGACCAGCCAAGTCAGAATGAATAATACGGGCATATATTGAAATAGTTGGATCCAATTTGAATTAATTTCTTTAGATACTACAATGAGTTCTGTACTTACTTACTGTTTTCTTTATAGTGGAGGATATTTATAGAGATAAATCCAAAGATTAAGTTTACTTACTTCTAGGTAAAGATATTTGAAATAACAAGACAAGTAAAGATCTTTAAATTTTGTAAATAACTAACTAGCGTCCATTGGGCGTAGAGTATGCAGTTGCGTAATGTTTAATATCCTTATAAATAATTGGATGTGCGAGTACATAGAGCAATGGATGAGTAAAATACACTACAATGTAAGTTGTATGATATAACATTGTGTCAAATAATAATCAAAAGTAACAGGTCGCAATACAAAGTTTTTGTAATAAAACCTCGTCTGTTTTCACCAAATGAGTGGTGTAAAAAAGTCCCACGATAGATGATAACACAGCGGCGCAAATAATGGACTATAACAAGCTTCTGACGTTAGTCATAGTACCAACCCAAGCACTAAAAAGTAGGATCATTACTTCTTGTTTTAATTAGTGGCCTAATGCTTTCAGGGGGTACCTACCTATTTTTAGGCACAGGCAAAATGTTGGTACTCACGTACCGTGACGTAATTAAACCAAGGGCTTAATAAACGGCCTGCTTCTATGTGGGTATGTCTTCATCATAAGCTGAAAATTAATGTAACGGTATAAGGAGTGACAATTTATGGTTGTTTAAAACATACATAAGAATAAATAATAATATTTAAATAACGATATTATAATAATACTTGAATAAATTAATAACAGAATCCATAGGGCTATATTAAGTAATTGTGGTCTCTGAATAAAATAATTATTAAGTTATATTATCCTTAAAAAAACACAGGTCAGGTTTTAAAAAAATAACACGACTTGTCGTATAACAGTACTAAACGTATATATAGTCAAAAAGTGGTAAAATGTATCTAACATAATGAACCCTAAATGAACCCTTTAACTATTGGTGTTACACCTTATATTTTAACTAAAGTATTCCCATATTAGTTCAAGATATATCCCAAGTAAATAAGGTTCGCTAGACAATTCCACAATAAAGTTGCACGAGCCAAGTTCTGAGTTACTCTCATTATGCACGCGGTGCATTGTGCAAGCAACAGGCACATTTCGTGTTCCTTGAGAGTGTAGCGACGCTAACAATCCCCGGCTATGAACACAAAACTTGGAATCGTCAGCACTCTGCGCTATGCTTAAAACAATAACTGTTCCGTTTCTTAATATTGTTATGAGCTTAGCATTTTAAGAATCTGAAGCCATTGGAGCTCGCCGTTTTCGCAGGTTCAAGACGCGATTCGCAACATTTATTTCTGGATCTAATTTTTAACCATGATTATCGCTTGTTCAACGTTGAATGATAAAATTTTGAGGAAACCTGCATGTCTTTCTGAGAGAATTTATATCAGATCTTGGAAGTCCGCGCGTGGTGGACTATGGCCCTCAATCCAGTCATAGTCCCTCTTGCACTATGGGGAGGCAGGTACCCAACCGTGGGACTTTAAGAGAGGTGAGTATTATTAAGATTTATTTCTATAGCATACACAGGTTCACGATAATGACTCAAGACTTAGCTTAGGGGTTAGCTTTACGGGATGATAGTCCAGCAGTGGACAACAAAGGGCTTATGAAGATCACAATAAGATCCTTATGTAAAAGATGCTGTTACACATATAATTTTTGACACTATTAAACAATCAGGTTATAGTTTGGTTCTAACACTGGTTCAAAACGTTCGTTTAACTGAGAATAGCAGGTGAATAGTTGCTATTCTCAGTTAAACGTTCGTCAGTTCAATGGTTAATCTATTCAATGAAATGTGGTAAACATTTCCAGGAACATCAATGCAACAACCAGGCAACATCAATCAAAACACTTTGCAGGATCCGAAAGTCATGCCAGGGCCCAATGTCGGCATTGATTGCGATCTCTCGTCAACTGTAAAATACAATCAATCACTAATTGGGGGAAGGACAATGATTACAATGGTTTATCACCAAACGTCATCCCAGTTATCTTTTGAACGAAGGCCTCATTCGGCCTCTGGGATCGCCACTCGACTCTATCTTCTGTGAAAACACTCATTTCAATGTCCAAATTGCACACATGGCCGAACAAAGGGCTCCAACGCAAAAGACACGTCCGCTCGTGCGGCCAGCTTTTAGTTCACAATGCGTGGAAATTGGCGAGTTCGGCCAGAATTTGGGTGTAACTCAGCCACAAAGGGCGTCCGAAACTATCGGTGAATTCGTAATGTTCTAATATCGAAATTTTAAATTTAAATTCCGAACTGTTGTAGTTGCCAGTTGTGAATATTTTTGCGACTATTAACTATTTTGGTGTTTGTTGAATAATACTTTTAATTATAAAAAAATTACTTCCATACAGTGTTTTTTTTATTTTCTTCAACCGCCAACCTTAGTTATTTTTTTTTTACACAACATATAAGTACAACTTAAAGTGCCTAGGTATACTAAAAATAAATGAAAACAGAAAACAGTAGGTAATTACTCATTCATACTTTGAAAGTGTAAAGAATTTGGCTTATGTACCCAAGATGCTGGTCGCATTTCCTCGCTGAATAGCCAAAACTACTTTCTGAACTAGGAAATACACGACGCTACGATTGTTGGTAGTTTTGATCAACGATTTTCATAAATTATTAGACAAATATTATGGAATCAATTTCTCGAGATAAATATAATTATGGGCCTGTTAATTCTACTTCTGCATAACAAGTCGAATTTAGTTAGGCACACAAATTACATGAGAGCGAATAAAATGACCAACCCCTAACCCCCAAATTTATAGACGTTTTATAACTTTACGAAACGTCTTTAAATTCGGGGTTTGTCAGTTCTTCTTCTATATTGAGTGAGAAAGGTACTAGCTAAAATATTGTTTTTAAGTTTTGAATCAACTTCAATAGCTCAATTCAAGGTGCCCAATAATACAGAACAACATTCAAAACATTCCATAACACTTAAGAACCTAACAACAGCCTTAAAACGTGCCAAGTTGTAGAACACATGCATTTCACACGGAGAAACCCCTCCCGTAATTTTTAACCCGCGTATTTGGAACGATGCCTGAAACATTATTAATGTTAATAACTCCCCTTGCTGTACCGCTCTGAATTGGACGTATTATACAAACTCTGTGCAAACCAAGCCAACTTACATAACGTCATCGGATCTTCAGTATAATATTTTAAATATCTGCTGCATTCAGTTTTTTTTTGTAAGCGCAAATATGATATCACGCAGTGATTTCATAAGGAAGATTCCGTTTGAGGGGGGGATAATTACATTTTACGTATCTTTCGGAAAATTGATCACAATTATGTACTTCAGTCGTGAGTGGGGGGGGGGGGGGGGTTACACACATTGCATTTTCATTTATGAAATCTGTGGTACAGGTCGACCGGAATACGATAACGCTAACTTTACACTACGTTAAAAGATAATACTTGATTAAGCCGGTGTTGAGTCTTAAAGGCTCAATTTTGCTCTTCTGTTCCACGCTTAGTCTGTACTCAGCATCGAGCGTCGTGCAACAATTGGACATATTCCAACTGCAGCCTGTATTTAACGCGATAGACTGAAATAAAGTAGGTTCTCCTACTTAATAAGCGCTTGGCAGATATTGTTTGGTGAGTTTCGGCAATTAGCTGATGTTGCCAAAATCTTAGATGTTACGGGTAACACGCCGCGGGGCTTAGAGTTTCATACGACTAACGAAGTTTACAAACTTTTAGGACCTATTGTTATAGGCTATTTACAATGGTATTACAAAGAACTTCGAGATTGTTAATGGATATCAAAATTCTATGGATTTTGGGATAGTGTGGAAGATGGTTAATTGACATCTATATGAAGGTAGGTACATTCCCAGTTTGAAGTATATATATATTGGTTATTGCTTCACGAGCATCAAATTCTATGGAATTACTGGCGTCATATTTATTTATTTATCACCATGGTTTTTTTTATTTATGCGAATACTACTTTTAAATATAAGTAATTTTAAGAATTTTATGGCGTTTATTTTATGTTTCTTACGTTCACGAAGTTTTGTAACGGAACGTAAAAAACATAAAATTAACGCAAGAAAACCTTTAAAAATAGTTTTATTCCATTCCAAAAACTTATAGCACCTATTATCAAAATGCATTTAAAGCTATAGTTGACGCCTCGTTTAGCTAAGAGCACGTCCAGATAAAGCGTTTTTCACGCGAGTTACTTGCGCCCAGCAGCTCAAGTACAATCTTTTTACCCGCTATTTCGGTAATGTCATCTTCCATCACTCTCTATGGACGGATTCAGGATTTTGTTAAAGAGGGAGGGAAATGATTCTTTAAAAAAATATTTAAATAGGCCCCAATAAAGTACATAGTCGTGAAGCATGATCTTTTTGACGAGGGTAGCGTTTCAGTAACGTAAGCATATTCCGTCTCGCTCACACCACGGACTTCATAAGAAAGAATGACAGTGACAGCAAGCTTTATCAATGAAGACACGACAGCATTAGGAGTTTTTTTTATACGCGCGATTACATGTAGATCTAGAAACCAACGACTGCTCACTATTTACGCGCGAGTATAGTCGCGCGTAAATATATGTGTAGGCTACTAGGACACATTATCGCGTGACTCGAGTCGCGCGTGAATCGCGTCGTCTGGACATCCTCTAACGCTAATATCGTGAATACAAACCATTAATTTGAAACATTTGTCAAATTAACACGACAGCGGACAGTTCCATTCGTTTAGCAAATAGTCAGAACGGGTTGCACAATGTTTTAACCAACAATCTGCAATAAATCAGCGGCAAATTATCTATTGTTGATATTATATTGCTGACACATATTGTATACTATGTATGAACAATGAATTCTATTTCAATAATGTATATAGAATATCAAAATGATAAGACATTCAGACTATTGTTGTTTTTTCTTTACCACGTCTATCATGCAATATAGATTTGTACACCGTGATTCAGAAAGGATATACTACTCTCAATTAAAACAATATTGTGATACATTTTCGATTTTGGTGGTTTTTTTTTTTTTTTTATTAATGTTTCTCTTATGAAATATTTGATTCTGCACTGTTTTTCATGCTGTAAGTACTATACGCAGATATAATTGAAGTTTCTCTTTTTTTTATAAACTCGAGCAACGATGCACAGGGTCTCAAAATAAATATATAAAAGCAGTTTCTATATTTCGTACCGCATTCGCATCTGACAGTGTGCGAGCACCCTAACCCGTTATAACAAAATTAGCTAGCTTTTGTTTCAAATAGATTCTGTCTTTCAAGAAAATTGGCTTTGTTGTGCGAAACAAAAGCATTGTAAATGCTTAATTACATTCGAGACCATTTTCATTATAATTCGAGCGGCCCTTGTTAGGCCCGCTGGTTGGGTCAAGGGCAATGGACTCGGGTTTGATACCAGGGCTTATGTATAAAATTGATTATTTTTTTAAATTACTAACAATATGGTATCAAGTCGGTCGGCAGGGGAAAGTTTTGGGCTGGGAACAGGCTCAGGTTTGTGAGCTATAAATCGTATCGTATTTTTTTTATATGTATAGATTGTAAAGATATTTTTAAATTCCTTTTTCTACGACGGTACCATAGAAAAGTCATTTATTTATTTATTTTTATGGAAAACCAACAGCTACATACAAAATATTAAACACAAGTTTGGTGACAGGAAGCCAATTAAAGGTTTTCACGTATAGTAACAGAAAATAATCTTAAACAAACACGTAATAGCACACAAGTCACACTTTAAACAGTTGTGATATCATTTATAAAAGTTCGTAATAATTACCTATTGAAAAAAAATAGATTTAGCTGCTTTCTTGCTTGATTACTATTAGTGACATAGGGGTCAAATGAGAATTCCTTACACAATTTATTAAAGTCATTGCTTGCTCGCACCATATATGAACTTTGCCTGTAATTTCTAGATGAGAATGGGATGGAAATCGGTGCATTGTCTATCTATTATATATCTACTCGATCTATTTGGGACATTAAGGGGGAAGCTCAGGGTCAGGGCGCGAAATTCAAAATGTCAATGGTTTTTATTTTTTTACGAAAAATTTGGACATTTTTACGATGTAATTTAGTGTTTTGCGATATTAACATTCTGCATTGGATGTCTCGATGTATTAAGTTTGCTTTAAAGAGTACCTGATCCGATACAATACCATAAGGTTTGTAAAAACCGTTACTTTTACTAACATCATGGTGTTGTATCGCTTTAGGTATTTTTTTAACCAAACTTAATACATCGAGACATCCAATGCAGAATGTTAATATCGCAAAACACTAAATTACATCGTAAAGATGTCCAAATTTTTCGTAAAAAAATAAAAACCATTGACATTTTGAATTTCGCGCCCTGACCCTGAGCTTCCACCTTAAAATAAAGTTTTTAAAGAATGTAATACAGCATATTATGTATGTATTAATTATATAGATACTTGTAACATTCGTAACAGCACGTAATTGTTCGAAGTCGGAAGTCAAGCCTTAGTATCGGATCACATGGATTATTCACCTCACGATTTTCATCTGTTCGGTAAGCTGTAAAGGCGGTGTGGCCAACAAATAAATTTAATTTCGACTAACATTTTAAAACTTAAACGATAAACGTATTTATTATTTATTTCACTTTTGATATTGATGACTGTGGCGGCATTTTTAGACGTGTGTTGTTTTTTGTTTTTAAACTTGAGTATAGAATGATAGATGTCAATAAGTATATCTGTAAAGCATCAAATATGGATGCCCACTACTAACCAGACCTTTAATTACACACACAGTATAAAAAAAACTTAACACAATAACAAAATATATAGTGTAACAATAACAGTGTAAAATATTCTAAGAGGTCCACACCACACCACATTTCCAAAAATAAAATTAAAATTATTTGAAATTTAAAAAACAACACTTCATTCTAAGTGCGCGTTGAAATGATACTGGCTTGCTTTCTCAGATAAAAATCAAACACTGTGTTACATGTAACTTAACTCGTTAACCCCTAAAATATTTTACACTAGTGTTACACAAACCAAGTGAGTTATAATATTAATCACACGTAAAAGGAGATTGGAAATAAAAACTCTGTTTCCAACTGTTTCCAAATCTACCAGATACGATGCGTTGGCAATCCCAAACGGATGTGCAATAATGCATTCAAATCGCTCAAACGTACACGTATCTGTCAAAGGAAACTGTCTTTACGAGATTAATATGAGAATCCCCCTTCGTGCTCATAGCTTTGACCCGGGGAACCTTTGTGATTGAAATTTCCTGGATATGAGAATTTTAAAATAAATAAATATCTGCTCAATCACAGTTCAATAGGTGCTGATTTCTATTTTAATTCTTTCCTATACGTTCCTCACTGGCTTGTGACTCGAAGACGTATAAAATTATACATGAAAGTTATTAATACAATTAAATCCAACACCCAGCGCACCATTGCAAGACCTCAATAAGCTGTGAGCACTTTCTGCGTAGATGGGACCGCAAGCAACAACTAAATATGAGGGTACCCCGGCTCAAACCATGACACTAGGACGTCAACCACCTCAGCCCTCCCGAGACCAAGTTTTCTGTAAAGCGGCCGAAACGTCAAGAACGTAAACACATAAAACAAACGCGATAAAATCCGAAAAAATAGTTTTATTGTTATGTGTAGTATTACCGTAAATATAAGAAATCAATATTCTGTACTTACATCAATATATATTGGTAGGACTGATGTTATTGCAACGGTTCAAACAATAAAGGACCAAATAAAATGTGATATCAGTATTAGATAGGCAAAATGAACTTTATGTACGTTACGTAACATAACAGCAATAAAAGCACTAATAACAATAAGAGATAGGAAAAATATCCGCTCGGTTTTGGAAACGATCCAAACGGCACGTCGAACCAGTTGCAATATGTTACGCTATTCAAACCGCGGATGTATGTTTACATTGAGCTTTGACTCACATATGGCCAGATAGTCATACAGATAGCCAGATAAACACAGCCATAGAACAGATCTAGCAATATTTATTATACATCTCCAGACAAAATAGCTTGCAATGGAGGAAGGAACTAATTATTCTATTAACTAATTTTTTGTCGATTTAATTCTTTGCGGGTTTCATCACAATTAGCTTACCTCAGTTCAAACCTCGGTTTCGTCATTGGATACTACTGTAAATCCTGCCCCATAGGAGAAACAGCTGTGAAATCTGTGGTGGCCTAAAGCCTGGTAAAGGCCTGGTAAAGCACTTAAAAAGACTATAGACCATTTTGATTTGCAGACAGTTCGATGCGATAGACTTAAACAATAGACAAGCGAATAGGGCAATACAACTTCACTAAGTAATAAAAAGGAATTAAAAAAGATACCTACATTTTTGGACACAATCCAAAGGTACACCATGTCAGTAGCGCCATGTCGGTATCCAATGTTTCGATGTTTGTTTACATCGAGCTTTTGAATCGACATCGTTGACACCCTACGTTTAGGGGTGTGCAAATATACCGATACAAAATGGAACTGGATATGCGTATGCGTATCGGTATTAGCTTTCGTTATTAATATATATAAATAAGTAATTTGTATATGTGGGAACCATGTAGCCATTAACTGTAATTTTATACTTAGTACTTTTTGTTTTCTTGACCTGCTTGCTGCTAAAGTCTGATTAGCCGTTCCTACATTGTTCTCACATACCTATAAAAACGTATTGCTCAACAATGAAAAAGATCTTTTTTTAAAAAAGAGCAACCATGCAGTTTCTTGCCCGTTCTTCTTCATAGGAACGGGTGGTAAAGTAGTAGCATAATATTTTGTAACTTTTGACGATTCATATAAATAAAAAATATTCTGATTCTGATTTTGATTCTATTCCAAAATTCAGAGAAGTTACACTTAATGTGAGTACTCTAATATGAGTGAGAAAGAGAAAATGTGTGTAAGCAGAGAGCAAGTACATTCGGTATTTCGTATTCGTGGTGCATAACAACAAACAAACGTTCGAGCTACTAAGCTGAAAAGTGCAAACATGTTAATGTACAGTCGAAGTCACAAGTATAAACTTTGCTTTGTGTATGTTTACTACAACTCCGGCATAATGGAACTGCGATGAATATAATGCCAATAACTTTGTTACCGATGGAGTACATATGTGTTTTTTTCGCCGGGAAGTTGTACAGTGAAGTTGTCAATTTTGATTTATTTCCATTTTTTTTATAAATTATGCGTAATATTAGTAGGCACACAAGCAGTGATAGCCAAGTTGGTAGAACGCTTGCCTCGGTAACGAGGATTGCAGGTTCAAACCCCGGCTCGCACCTCTGGGATTTTTCATGTGCGAATCTAATTTTCAACCATGATTATCACTTGCTAAACGGTGAAGGAAAACATCGTGAGGAAACCTGCATGTCTGAGAGAACCCCTCGAAAGATATGTGCAGTCCGCCAATCCGCACTGGGCCAGCGTGGTGGACTATGGCCTCATCCCCCTCGCATTGAGGGGAGGCCCGTGCCCAGCAGTGGGAAATTAAAAAAAAGAGCTGGAATTATTATATTAATATTAGTAGGATATAATAACCATTGTGTGTTGATATATGTGCACGAAGTGAAGGAAATTAAAATGAAATAATATAACTTGACTTTTCAAGTTCACTCAAGATGTCCGGTAAATTTTCAGTAAAGTATCCACAGCTTTATTGATAGAGGTATGGAATTCATTTCATCATTGGCTCTATTTTGTAGCTGTTATTAACCGTTATTTTGTAGCCGTTGCAAACCTCAAAAAACTTACGCGATTCTCCATCAATACTCGTATGGTTACTGCGACCAGCGAGGTGTACTATGGTCTTAGATCTCCTCATATTGAGAAGAAATGTGTCCTGTATAATGTCAAAAGGCTTACCCCTAATGCATTGGGACGTAGGACCAAATACTATCCAGGAAATGTAGTTGCATTGCAGTGCACCTCTGCCTACCCCTACGGGAATAACAAGCGTGATGTATCTGTTAGTGTATGGTTACTGTTACATATCATATAGTTACTCTATAAAGCACTCAATATTCAATAGAATGCAGTCTATTCATTATCTGAGCGGACATGCAGCTAACTTCACGGTGACTAGGTAACTACCAGTTCGTCATGCATGAATGTAGGTGCAAATGGAAAAACTTTTTCACTCGATATTTTCAAATGTAAGGGATGGGATACTCTGATGGAGCTACCTGCTGCAATGAAAATTGCATACAACTTACAAGACCAAATGCAAGTACTGTTTGAATTGGTAGGACCCTTAATAGCCTAGAGTTTCAAATTTGATACCAATCTTTTAAACCGAATGTTCACATTACTATTAGTTTTTTTTATAGATTGGCTGTACGTATTTTACTGTTGTATAATATTCTTTCCAACGAAATTAAAAAAAATCAAATGTCATTATTATTAAACACGGTAACATTAAACACAGTAATCTATACTAATATTATAAATGTGAAAGTTTGGATGGATGGATAGATAGATGGATGGATGTTTGTTACTCTTTCACGCCCGAACGGCTGAACGGATCTGGATGAAATTTGGCACAGAGATAGATTATAGTCTGGAATAGCACATCGGCTACTTTTTATCCGGGTAAAATGTATAGTTCCCGTGGGATAGATTTGTTTAAATTTTTCATAGCGCAAAGGATCGACATGATTTTTTGCGCGGGTAACACCGCAGGGCGCAGCTAGTATTAAAAATAAATCACTTTCGTAAATCAGGCTATTAAGGGTTAATCAGTAAGTTCATTATTTATTTTGTTGAGTGTTTGTGGACACAACATCTTCTTCGTCGTTTCCTCACTGATGAGGATCGTGACTACATATGATTTGTCTCCATGGATATTTCTACATATAGTTTTCTTGGGAAATTGGTGCAGTGGTTTCCGCTTGCCTTATGTTTTCACCACCACCAGATCTTTTAGGGGCTTTTTAGGTCACTGATACCACCATAGCTCGGTCGCCAGAGCCCCTTCTGTCGTGTAGCAGGGAGCACCACGGTGGCCTAGACCACCACCGCCAGATATTCTGACGAACGCCTAGCGCGTGCAGGGAGGGTTGGCTTGGGTCGAATAGATGTTTGGCTCTGTTCTCCCCTTACTCCCTCAACATAACATAATGACATTGTTATGACATAACATAATGACATAACATTATGATTATTAAACATTTATGCGGTGGACTGTACCTCTACTCAAATTGAATCTAACTAATGCAATATACATACATGGCAGCGGACTGCATAAACATTGCTTAAGCAGATACAGGAGACGCGTATTGCATCTATCAGAGTAAGTGCTTAATGTGTAATTGCTGCTCACGCATAATTTATTATTTAAACATCTATGTATATATAAAACAAAGTCGTGTTAGTTACACATTTTTTTAACTAAGGAATGGTTGGGCGAATTTGTTTCCTCTCCGATTAGCAGAATAACTATAAACATAAAAAACACAAAAAGATGATACAATTTCTCATAAGTACATTTGATTCTGAGGTGATATACAATATAAATTATACAATTTTGAAATATTATATTCTATATTTAAAATTAAATATTCACAATTTAAGTAAATAAGAAAACATAAAAATATTATGAAAATAATAAGTAATTTATTTGAAATTCGATTCCAATGAAACCTTTTTTCACAGTGTGTATTAGATAGACGGAGACATGACGAACATGTTTGTCTCCGTCTATGCTTTTAAAAAATCTACCTTATCTTATTTAGTTTACCTGCCAAGACAGAGTCAAGGGAAGTGGCCGAGCCATAGAATATAAACTATCTAGATAGGTAGCCACATCGGATTCTCGTATAAAGTGAGCAATCTATACAGAATCGACGTGTACCAGCTATACGTAAGCACCGGCACATTGTACCGAGGAGCGGACCAGACGTCAAGTCTCGAATTTGCATTCCAAATTCAGCAATTGAGTGCGCCGCCCCGCGACCGACCGCCGGCGCCGAGTTACACCGTGCTGTAATCAGATCACTCTGGTTAGTTAGTTAGTTAACTGTTTAGTTTCACTGTCTTGTAATATAGTTTATATAGTCGTCCATTCAGTATGGGGTATACCTTACTTGTGTGCAAAACTTCCTAATAAACATTAAAAAAAAATATTTTGGTAAATTTGTTTTCGTTATTTTATAAAAAGAAATACCTACTTGCATTAAAAAAAAACCGCAGAAATGTTATATTATGCTACCTAAATGACTTGGCACCTAAATGACGAAATTCAATCAATAAACTCGTTCTGATCAGGTCATAACATTAGATTTAATTACCTCCATTCGAACCGAACTAATCCACATCCAGATACGAAACGGTGTCACAAAAACCCCTGACTACAACACGGACTATAAATTTATATTCCTTACAATAGTTACGGGGATTGCACCTGGGAGCCGTCTTAGCGCCATCTTAGTCTAAACTTGGACCTAAGATAAATCCTACCGAAGTTTACCACCTCGGGCGAAAACGACAAATTGAGTTATCAGCTTATAGGAATACCCGAGATCATTTTTATTCCGTCGCGATATAAAAATATAGGTAGTAATCCAGACTTTAATTGCAAGAAGCTGAGTGGTCAATGTATTTAGTATCAAATTTAAAATTAGAAAACGCAGTCCAGCGTCAAGACTTCACCAGCGAGAAGCTGATTGGTCAATGTATATAATTCCGAATTCCAAATTTGAAAACGAATTTCAGCTAGCAGAAAGCTGATGTTGAAATGAATATTTAAAAATTAGTTTAATATTATACTTCATTGATGTTTAACGACACATTAAAACTTATACAACCGGCAAGGTTCCGATGTAATGTATTGAGAATTTGCGTTTACAATGCAAATGGCATGGTATGTTTAGCTTCAACATTTTATTAGCGACATTAGTTCATATTTTTTTTATTAATCTGAATACGATGACGATGATTATTTCAGACCAAAGATCAAAACTATTATTGCCCCATAAGAAACATTACAAAAAAGTATTCTACAGCTGTAACAATAAAGCGATAAGGGTCAGTTTGCCGAACAAGTCGAAAGTTTGCCGAACTTAATTTCCCTTCGGCTAACTTCGTGGAATCTCGGCTGTAAATCTCATCAATTTGTTGGGTATGACTGTCGGCCGATCGGGCCCGCCGGGAGTGTGGCCAGCCCTTTCTTATTGAATTACGTTTGAATTTCGAACCCTTCGGTTGGCAAGAGATTTTTTTTCGTACGTGACCTCCTACCGTGGCAGAGGTAATGTATTTATGACCCTTTATTTACGTAGTCTGACGCCTTGAGCTTTTATTTTTTCGATATCGCGAGAAACATACTAATATTTTTTTTTGGTTATTCGCGGAGATTTTTCAATTGCTCTCTGTTGCCTATGTAATTTGAGCTGAGTTTGTATACCATACTATTGTTTGCAATAAATGTAAATAACCGTATTTATATCAATTTCAGAAGTTACTCCGCCGCACCATCCTCTCCACCTCAACCCTGAAAAAAATGTTTGCTTATCATTAATAAAAAAAAAAATACTAATAATTACACAATTATTGTGACTTGCAAACTATGTGTTACTAGTAAGAAGGCTTGGAATTGCTATTTGCAAATCAGTTTTGTAAATAATAAGCATAAGGTTTGGTTAATTTTAACTTAATTTAAGCTATCCTAAAAGTTCGTTTAATTAGCTTTTTCAGTGAACCCTACAAATCTGAGTTGTTCCAAGATCAAGTCGCGTTCATTTGCACGCAAGTCTTTTTAAAACTTATGAAGATTTTTTTTTTGAGTACTAGCTGATGCGCCGGGACGTAAGCTTCTTAACCATGTATCCGTTTTATTTATTAAAAAATATCCTATGTACAAGTACGACTGTTTACAGTTTTGTGATAGGTACCTATAGATTAGGCCGAAGTTATGAGAACAAACAACATTGAATTTATAAAATATCCTCATTACGATCTATATTTCAATAGCGAACTTTTAAAAGATAATGACTATGGGACAATTATGTGTTGTGTTGGTATTATAACTTAAGAAAAAAAAACAAATACAATGCACTGACTTATTATAAAACATTTTTCCATTACTTACAACATTTACGTGAGTACTTTAATTTGTTTATCTGTACCTATAACAAAGCCAAATTCAAGCCTCGCAGGAACAAATCCATCATCCTCGTCCAATTAACAGAATCCATAGAAACACTCCATAAACTGTGGTCCATTTGAATTTCGAATGACTTTGAACTGGCTAAAATATTGTAAGAAAATTAACCAAGTAAACATTTAAGGCAGGGCTTTTGTTTACACAGATAATTGCTAACGATAATGCGACATGAAAGGCGAAAATTGAAATAAATTAGCCAAGTATTCGACGGGTCCATCAAAAACCGTTCCTGTAACTTTATATTGTGTTTCTGTGGAGCCGAGTTTAAGGGTTCGCATTTAAATTACGATGAAAGGGGAAACTTTAGTGCGCGAATTATTCTAACAAGCGCTTGCTCTGATTTATTTGTTCACTTTTTTTTCAAATGGTGTGTGAAAACATGAAAAACATAGCTAATAGTAGCTGTAAACACAATAGACTTGGCTGACCTACCATGAAGTCAGATAACTACTGTTATATAATTTTCCATTATCATTCTCATTCAACTAATGAAATATTCCAAATTGTCTCTGTCAATTACATAATAACAAGTGCGTCTATCTATCCGTCTTATCGTCGCATGAATAGGATAACGAAGACTTCAAAACAATGTTAATGTAAATCTGTATTTAAAACAAAACATTGCGAGGGAATGTGCAGTGAATAAACTAACCTAACATTATACTGTTATATTCAAATAATTATAGAACTTAGATTAGTTTGCTTGAATAGTGAATCAGTTGGATTACTTTGCCTGCCACCTATTCGGGTATGGGCACAACGAGTAGCTATTCTTTTGATAATATATTAATCACATCACTAGACTATAGGATATAGCTATACTCAATAATGTGATTAGTCAGGTACATCATGGACTAATTCACCTTTTAACTGCTAAGATACAGATTGAATTAAAACTAATTTTACAGATTTCATCGCGTGTATATTATGTTTTTACGTTAATCAAAACCAAGCGCACTATTGCAATACCTCAAGTAACCGTCACAACGTTCCGCGTAGATCTCACTGCAAACAACAACTAAATATGAGGGTACCCGAGTTCAAACTATGACACTAGGACGTTAAACACCTCAGCCCTCCAGTGACCATGGTTGTTGTAAAACAGCTGATACGTCGGGAATATAAAAACATAAAATAAACGCGATAAAATCTGTAAAATTAGTTTTATTTCAATGTGTAGTATTCGCTTTAATATAAGAAATCAATACGCATTATTTGTTTAGTATTCTTTAACATAGCTGTGGTAAACGATGTTGGTGTCATACATTGTTCTCACATACCTATAACAATGTATTGCTCAAAAATGTAAAAGATCTATTTTAAAAAAAAGAGCAACCATGGAGTTTCTTGCCCGTTCTTCTCCATAGGAACGGCATTCCGAACGGGTGGTAAAGCAGTAGCATAATATTTTTGTAACTTGACGATTCATAAGTACTGTACAATAATGGTCTATGTGAATAAAAAATATTCTGATTCTGATTCTGTCATAATTTATAAATTTACAACCCAATGTGCATGTTACAATATGTATTGTAT
Source organism: Pheosia tremula (assembly GCA_905333125.1). Classification (NCBI taxonomy): domain Eukaryota; kingdom Metazoa; phylum Arthropoda; class Insecta; order Lepidoptera; family Notodontidae; genus Pheosia; species Pheosia tremula. Next base: position 1,977,328 of record HG995405.1, on the reverse strand, counting down.
CATTGTTTGTTTAAAAAATAAAAATAAATTAAGAATACCATAGTTGCTTTGTATGGAGCAGTGCAGTTGGTGTGTATGGGGATATTAATTTAGATTAATAGTTCCAGCCCTTTTTTAATGTCCCACTACTGGGCACGGGCTTCCCCTTAATGCGAGGGGGGAATTGGCCATGGTCCACCACGCTGGCCCAATGCGGGTTGGCGGACTTCACACATCTTTCGAGGAGTTCTCTCAGACATGCAGGTTTCCTCACGATGTTTTCCTTCAACGTTTAGCAAGTGATAATCATGGTTGAAAATGAGATTCGTACATGAAAAATCCCAGAGGTGCGAGCCGGGGTTTGAACCTGCAATCCTCGTTACCGAGGCAAGCGTTCTACCAACTTGACTATCACTGCTTGCTGCTACTATCTTTGCTTAATTTAGATTGTGAGATTTTTTTTTTATATTTTGACCTAATCTTGGAGTTGATCTACTGCATCATGTTCCCCCCAGTAATGTCACTGTAAAAGAGGAGGAATTCATTCCGGCCGGTATCGACGCTGTCCCAGCGCGGAGATATCTCATTTATTTCGCTTATCATTGCCCCGGCAATGGGCATCGTCAACACGGCCGCCATTTCTTTGGATGGGGCCCCGAGATTCGCGGGGACCTCTGTAACTCTACCTTCATTGGTATTCTTACTAAATGCTTCAGATTTCATGATGTGTACATATGCACTGGTTTCCACACGATGTTTCTTCACCACACAACATGAGATTTTCTTATAAAATTTGGAAAATAGAATGGTATTTTTTTAGAAAAAAGTACTCATATACACCATCGATCAGGGATGCCCAACAAAGTGCTATAAAAAGAAACAGGTAGATAATATTGAATCATATTTTTTCGTTTAACTGTATCCCTTATTATCTAGCAAAAACCCCGAAATTGTTTGCTGGATTTTTTACAGAATTATATTTTGAGATTGTTGACAGAAGTGTCATCTTCATCTATCTATATATATATAAATCTCGTGTCACAATGTTTGTCCTCAATGGACTCCTAAACCACTTAACCGATTATAATAAAATTCGCACACCATGTGCAGTTCGATCCAACTTGAGAGATAGGATAGTTTAAATCTCAAATTATAGTCGCAATTTTAATTTATTGCTAATTATTTGTCTGTTATTATTTGACAGTCACAATTATCTGTTAACTCCAAATGATTCTAACAGATGTCGATACCTTTCGACTGGGTTGAGTAAGTAATCAATAGATGGCGCTGCTATGGTAAATCTACTATTTACTACTATCTACGATTTTTTTACAAATACCATCTGTGTGAAAAAGCATAGTGGACTCCGTGACTGATGTTCTCTTATTGTTCCTCTTAGATTGTTTACTATAATGTAGTATAACAAAAACTTTAGCCACAGCAACGCGTGGCCGGGTCAGCTAGTGTTAATAAAGATTACACTTTCAAATGCTTTATTTTTATTAATTATCGCTCGTTTAATATCTTCACACCGAGTCTTCGCTTCCCGTCTCTCGGCCTGGAGATGGCGAGATGCAATGAAAAATAAAAGGTGCACAATTCAAAATGAACATAGAGTCGCTGCGGTGACACCCTGTCATTTGTTCTTGTATAATTCGAACTTGTTAGAAGCGATGTTTATTTCAAAAGTGACTCTACTGACGCAAAACAAGGTTCCCTTGTCTCTATACAAAATGATCATAGAGTCGCTGCGGTGACACGGTATCATTTATTCTTGTGTAATTCGAAATTGTTAGGAACGATGTTTCTTTTAAAAGTGACTCTACTGACGCAAAACAAGGTTCCCTTGTCTTTATACAAAATGATCATAGAGTCCCGCGGTGACACGCTGTCATATATTCTTGTGTAATTCGAACTTGTTAGAAGCGATGTTTGTTTCAAAAGTGACTCTACCACCACTCTACCGACGCAAACAATGTGAATTGTCAGGTTCTCTTGTCTCTATGAGATAGCCTTATAAGATTTTTGAGCCTGTCCGCCTAAACGTGCCTCTGTTCATCCGCCTCAGTCTGCCATAGCTTTGAACAGATGTATGAAAGTTAATACGCGTCGCAGGAAGCCGGGGGCTGCGAGTGGCGGAGGACCGTGATGTGTGGAACTCGTTGGAGGAAGCCTATGTCCAGCAGTGGACGTCTATCGGCTGATAGATTAGATAAAAGTTAATCCCACTAATATTATAAATGTGAAAGTTTGGATGGATGGATGGATGTTTGTTACTCAATCACGCCAGAACGGTTCAACGGATCTGGATGAAATTTGGCATAGAGATAGATTATAGTCTGGAATAGCACATAGGCTACTAATTTTTATCCCGGTAAAATGTACACTTTTTAATCGCGGGTAACATCGCGTGGCGCAGCTAGTATGTAAATAATTGGACATGGATTTCAAAGACTAACCCCCCATTTTATAGACGTTTCATAACTTTATCAAACGTCATATAGTACTGCGCAAAGAAAACCTCTTGTGCGCAGTATTCTATGACATTTGATAGAGTTATAAAACGTCTATAAATTTGGGGGTAAAATGATAACCGACATTAATTTTGAAGTGTACTTCCTATATATTACGACGGCCTGATTAGCGCAGTTGGTGATCCTGCTTTCTGTGCCAAGGATCCCGCGTTCGAATCCTGGTAAGGACAAGCTTTGTGTTATGAGCACGAATGTTTGTACCCGAGTCATGGATGTTTAATATCTATATAAGTAATATATACTGGCTTCGCCCCAGTCCATTGTACGGTAATTATAATACAACCGTTGCTTAGTGTGAGACCGTACAGTTGGTGTGTTTGTCTGGCGATATTTTATAGTAATATATATATATATATATATATATATATATATATATATATATATATATATATTACTCTCCATTGCATTTCAAAGTATATGAGAAAACAATACACGGCGGTTGTTTTATTTGGTTAAGTCTGAAACGCGTTCCACATGCTCAAGTCTGCTTCACTTTGAGGGGGCCTGTGCCCAGTATAATGACATTTGGCTCATGCTTTGGGACCTTTTTGGAAATGTGGGTGTTGCACTTCAGTGTACTTCAGCTAACCCATTTGGGGAATACAGGCGTAATAATGGTTTTTGTTTTTTATCTATACATATAAATAAAATTGGAGTGTCTGTTTGTAATATTAAAATAACCGCTTTTTACTAAGTGCATTTGGATGTATACACGTTACCTATACCGAAACAATTTTTTTTACAATTTTTGTCTGTCTGTCCGTCTGTCTGTCTGTCTGTCTGTCTGTCTGTCTGTCTGTCTGTCTGTCTGTCTGTCTGTCTGTCTGTTTGTTCCGGGTAATCTCTGAAATGGCTGGACCAATTTTGACGGGAATTTTACTGGCAGATAGCTGATGTAACAAGGAGTAACATAGGCTACTTTTATTTTAGAAAAAACTTTTATTTTAGAAAATTGGATCTCTCGAAAAAAAATTAAAACCAATGTTGCAGCGCTGCGCCTGATTAAAGTTTGATAGCAACAATCTGCAATGCGTCCCGCGGGATCAGAACGTGAGCAGGCTGTTGCCAACGGCTGAGTCTTTGTTAAATACCACGCGGACGAAGTCGCGGGCAACAGCTAGTTCCAAAATAAATCTACAGCTCATAAAAGTATGATAACTAACCGATTATTTTTAGTAATTATAGCCAATAATTGTTTGTAATTGCAAAAACAAAACATTCAGGTACTTTTACGTCAGGCAGGTGTGTGTGTCAATGTAGTATATAACATCTTAATATAAACTCATCCATTCTATAGTTTACTGGTGGTAGGCTTCGGCCGTGGCTAGTCACCACCCACTGAACAAAGCCATGTCGCCAAGCGGCCTAGCCGTGTTCCGGCATGATGTTCGGTGCTGCCATTCATGGATGGCGGGTCAGATCAGTTGCGCTGCATGTGCCTAGTGAATGTAGCGTCTCTATCTACTGCCGCCTTCCTACCTCAGCAAGTATGCTCCATCGTAGATCTCATCGTCACTTACCATCAGGTGAAATCGAGATCAAATACTTGCCTATAATGTAATAAAAAAAAAAAAGTTGAAGTTATTTAGAAGTATGTTTTAAAAAAAAAGTAGTTGCTATAAAGTATAATAAAATCACTACAAATACGAACTCCCATTAATACTACTTAGATATGATAGATGTACAAACCACACATTTCTCAGTGTTCAAAGAACAAAAGCTAGGGCACATCTTCACTAAACAAAAAATATTACTATTTCGACTTTGAGAACTATCATAAATTATCAGCGTAAATTGAATTTTCAAAGTGATTTATTCATAGTAATAATATAAAACAGTGAAGATGCCAAGCTTTCTATAAAGATTTTCTGAATGTCACCTGAAATTAGATTGGTGTTTAAAATTGTTTTGTTTATTTTTAGTTGAAAGACTTGGGTCTTCAATCTATCTCTGACATTACCTTTTAGTACCTATCACAGATATTAATACAAACTTTTATTTAATTACCGCAAACAATTTATCTTGTCAGCTTTTTGGATGAAACTCTAGACCTTAGCTGAAATGTATTATTAGTTAAGTACTAAAATGTACAATACATTAAAATTAAACAGGTATCAGAATGCCCAAAACGCTGGCAACACTGCCACGTTAAATGGCAACGCTGATGTGTTAGCCAAAACAAGTGCCAGCGTTCGGGTCACTAGACGTCTCCACCAGACGTTTTGAAAGCTCATTGAAAATCCAATGGGCACCCGGTCCCCATGGACCCAATGTCTCCACCCTGAACGCCTCAAATATGAACTCTGCTCCGAGGGAACCATATATGCAGCGTTTGAGGCATCCCGCATAGAAAGCAGCCTCGGCAACCCCAGCGGGAGTCTCCGGAAGATGAGACGTTGCAAGAGTATCAACACAAGTTGCATCCCATACTAGTTGCCGCCCCATCCTCAAACAAGGGTCATGCCGTCAGGTTTCTTGAACTGCCTCGTTTTTTCCTCATACGACATGACACGCAACCAACACAAAAGAACATACCTATAGAGGAGACAATGACGCCATTTTCGTATGAAATACAAAGTGAGATTAGCTAAGCCAAAATCGCTACAATACCTATCCTAACTACATACTGAAATCTGTTTACGTGCGACACATAATCCGTATTCTACATACATTGCACGTACTATTGCTTAAGCACGCCGAATTTATGCAACAATCGACGTAATGTACAATATTGAGATCACTTTCACGTACTCATTTTATTACCTTTTAACATAACTTCTGCGGTTTTCATGGTTAGAAGATGTAAACTAAGGTAGCTATGTTAATGGTGAAAATGCATGTAGGTACTCTTAAGAAAAAGGGAATTGAACTTTGTTAGCGCTAAAAATATCTCGTAATAAGGCATGGAATTGATATCACAAAGACAGAAAATGATTTAGTGCCTTGCTTTCATTAAATATATAAACAAAATGAATAAATATTGCCGGACGAACACACCAACTATACGGTCTCACACTAAGCAACGCTTGTAACGCCGAAAGGGTAGATAGAAGTGCCCATTGGTAAGGAAATATAAAGTTGATGGTTTATTATATATTTCAAGTATTGCTACTTTTATTTATTTTTTCCGTTGTGTTGAAAGTAAGATATGTGTTTGTTTTCAGACTTGACAAAAACAGATTTTTGTTAAACTACGGATCGGAGAGCCGATCCGATGTTTACAAAAAAAATAATGTACCGACTGATTGACTTTTGCAATCTTACACATTCTCCTCTTGTTGTCGCTTCACTCCCACCATCTTGCCTCTAACTCTTTCACCTGTGACAACTAGTGATTGGTCAATACAACTGCATTACTTATTTTACATTTGCCAATAGTGTTCTTTCTTTCGTGTCATTAGTTCTTTACCATGAATACGACTCAATAGATTACACAACCTTTTTAAAGTGATCGTATTCAGGTCCTCCCTTACGAAGACGGTCGGGCGAGTGGATAACCAGCTAGTACTGCTTTAACTGGAAGGGGTTACCAAAATCACACTGCATTATGCCGACCTGAGTGGTCTGTGTACTCACTGATCATGACATGTTTTGCTCCTTCCTCTGGGGAAATAGCAATCCCTTTATTCAAGAGAAGGGTACTCTTTCAATGTCCAACATGCCCGAATGTCACACTCATGGGTACATGTCTCACATTTCCAACACCAATGTGTTCCGTCTTGAACAATGATTTTCCACGAAATTTCGGCAATGGTACTCGGTACTATATCAGTTTATCAGTAGCCGCCACTATCGTATCAATTAAATTAATCGGATTTGTAGTCACTCAACGAGATTTCCACTCGATCAATTTCTAAAAATCAACGCTCGTGTTGTCACGTACGATTGAACGTAATCGCTTATCCGGGGATCGTATCGCCATAATATAATTACAATAACGGTGAGATAGCTCGAGTTCTCTTATTGTAATAGTTGTGGTCAAAATGATTAAAAAAGATAAAGTGTCAAGTAGCTGGCAAAGAAGCCTTGACTTGCAACAAGCGAGGTCGGTGAGAATCTATAGTGCGTAGGGATATCGCGAACGAGTATGTTCTTGTGAATTGATTTTCTATTGACACTTAAATTGAGAATGATACTGATTTTCAATGAGTGTCAATTGAAAATCAGTATGCTTTTATGAGGATAACTTACTTTTAGTTTTTTATCATGTTATCAATTAGGTAGTTTGATTGGATTTATGAATAGGCTGATAGATAAATAATGTCTAATAAAATGTAACTACATGAAAATGAACAAAGTCCGTACAGATAAAATATCAGTAAAATTCATAAAATTGGTAGGCGTAATAAATATTCTGCGTAATATAGCTATTAAGCGATCGTATGATCAAAAAATTACAATAATAACATTTTTAAAATTGAAGGGTTGTAAGTCTAAAGGTTCTAAGTGCAATGTCTACGGCGACAAGCTTCTTGTAATTTGTTAAGAGAAATCCAAAAAACACGACCAGGTAACTGGATCTTATAGCGACATGACATTTCTTCTCCAAATTTGTCTAAAAATACCACCTTTAATTCCACCACCAGCGCAAAAGTAACAAGAAGAAATCACCACAGGTCCGATTTGTTGCCGCCAAAGTAACAAATGGCCCGAAATTGGTCCAATAAAGTAAGGCTCTTGGTCTCCAAATGGCTATTAGTCGTTGACCGCGCGGTCGCCGGGCAATGCCCATTCAACCGCATTAATTATTTCAATGTACAGCCGTGGTCGGCCCTTTGTTGTTGTTAATAATTCCGTCCAGTTGATACGTTTCTTAAGGGATTTTGGGTAACGTAAATTTTTCAGGGCCGTCTAACGTGCAGTAAACGCCTGGGCGCAAAGTGTAAGGGTTTATTGGATTCAGAAATGGTTTTCTTGCTCTGACTCTTGAAAGGGCTCGAGATCTGAGAAGAGATATGGATTGTTTTAATACACGAGTAATTAATGCTGAAAAGCTTGTAGCAGAATAATTTGTAGTATCTACACATACAGTTCATAAATGTTAAGAGAATTCCAAGTAATCACAAATCGAATCTTAACTAAGAACTTCATTATAGACTAGAGAGTCTCAAAGCTCTATACATATTTTATAAACGAAGTACAAAATATTTAAGGTAAAACACACAAGGAAAGACCGCCCATAGTATCAGTGCGGACTCAATTAACGGATCCTCGTAAGGGCTGGCGCAGGATTGCGGACGAAGGAACAAAGCCAGTAATTAAGGAACATCAAGTGAGGCGCCGCGGGCCAACTCCGAAATGTATCCACGCCCTATAATAACAATAATGTGAAAACATTGTTACAGTGTACCGCGCTAAGCCGGCAGAAGATGAGCTGGTATAAGTACCAACGATACTGGTGTATGTACATGACATGACATTATCTGAGGTTGTAAAAATAATGGGGGAGGAAGCGGTAAGTCGATGGTACAAAGACCCAATGTACCTAATAAGGGAGGATATTGCCATCTTCTGAACAAGAGAGATTGTAAAAATAATGACAGTGGAAGCGGTAAGTTAATGGTAGAAAGGCCCAATGCACCTAATAAGAGGGATCTATTCCCATCTTCTCAACAAGGTTTAAGGCTATGGACTGATGGTATTTTAAGAACCGAGAATCATACCGTAAGTATAATAAATAACTTATTTTTATCCAATCGATAGGTTTCTTCGCTTATTGACGAGCTGATTAGCGCTGTTGATAGTGACCCTGCTTTCTGTGCCGAGGTTCCCGGGTTCGAATCCTGGTAGGGATAATCTCTGAGTGATGAGCACGAATGTTAGCACCCGAGTCATGGAATAGAACTAAGTCGTATTAGTTACACCATTTATAACTCAATAACGGATGGGCCGATTTTTATGTATTTTAAATTTGTCTAAGCTCTGAATAGCAGAATAACAATTCAAACATGGAAAAACATACATTTGATTGTAAGGCTTTGCCGGGACAGCTAGTACCTATATAAGTATTATATTCTGAGTTCGCCCCCGGTCCATTGTACGGTACTCATAATACAAGCGTTGCTTAGTATGGGACCATAAAGGTATGTTCATCTGGCGATATTATCATTATTATAATTTACTGATTAAATGGCATTTATAGGTACACACAATTTAACACTTAAATGTATGTACCTATATATTTTTTAGGCATAGCATACAAAAATATAGGTAAAATTCCAATGAAATAATATAATTACCCTTTACACTATGACGTCAGTCGGCAGTCCTTATTAAACCTTCACTACTCGACTTATAACAATGAGAGATGACATCCAACAAATATCGAGTCGGTCCTAGAATGGTACTTCTCGATACTTATCTGCTAATGAACTTGCGGGACGGATCGACATTGCGAGTATCTTTTATTGTTCCCATGATTTTCAGTTCAGACATTTGAACTTAATAGTGGTGTTAGGGAAAAGCATCGATACATTTGCTTTGGAATATTTTTTTGTTTTTTTTTTGTTAATGTTCTTCAGTTATTTAGATACGTTGTATGACCTGTTATGTTGAATCGATATCCTCGTCTTGAAAAATTAATATTACTAGTAAATATCATTGAAACTTCAATTTCTCCTTTCAATCTCAGGGGCTTTCTAGTATCAAATACTGATTCATAGCTCCCAGCGGCATCTTTTAGCTATACTGATAAATGTTTCGATTATATAATTGGGATGAAAACTCGTACTAAGAGTACCTACAGCATATACAAACTTTCTTATAGTTAATATTTACAAACTATCAACCACTCTGAAAATAATGATTTGTCGATAATTCAACTATATCGTTGTACACATCACTACTTACAAACAGGGTTCGAAGTTCAAAGAGTGGATACTAGCAGACAATGATAAGAAAATAATGATGTATCATGTTCCTTTAAAAAGATGTCCTGTCGAAACATCTCGGATTAATTAAGGGGGAAAATGTATAAGCGTCCACCATCGAATTGATTCGTTACTAACGAGAACTATTAAATAAGAAAATATATTTTTGCTGCAATTAAATGTTTTCGTGTTATGCACATAACCTATTAGCATACTTATTATTACAGCGATGTGTGTTTAAAATCCGTTTTTTTTTAAATATTTTGTGTTTAAATAAAACATAAACTCCATCAAATATATTTAATAAACACATTGTAGCTGTTATTTTTATATAAAAACTATTTCGTAAATAAAAGTAACAAAAACAATAGAACTTACAATGTTAAATGTATAGTCATAGCATTGCACAGTGCGCTGTCTTCAATTTAAAAGCTTAGGTACATCGCACACTGGACGAAGGTACCTAGTTTTAAACAAGCTAAGTTTTAATTGAGCGCATCGCGGTGTAGCGGCAAACTCAAATGTGCATCGTTAGATTAGAGGGCTTAGATAGCTTAGTATTACAGTGACCGATGCAGAACCTGAAGCAGCTTAGACTTCAGTAACTAATGACGAAATAATGCTGTAAAGAGGTAATTGATTATTTATTACAGTCAGATATACAATAATTACAGAGAAATTAACTTAAATATTTAGACACAAATATAAATTAAAAAGAATATAGAAAAGCTACTTAATTTTTACAAAAAGTGTAAACAATTTGGCCCATGCGTTAGCGTGCCCAATATGCTGGCCGCATTTCCTCGCTGAATAGCCAAATCTACTCGCTGAGCAAGGAAATACCCAGCCCTTGGGTCGCCGGTTATTGATTATTATGTTTAATCTAGAAATCATGTAATAGAAATATGAAATAATATTTTAGTGGGTGAATGTACTTATCAAACCGAACAAGTTTTCCTAAGGGACATAACTGGTTCAAAATTCAAAAATGAATAGTTGATTCGCCTATTTGCAGCAATCCTACGTGGTTGAACGGGCGTTCGTTTTTTATTAATGTTCCGGCCTATGAACCTAAAGGAAACTTGTACGGTTTTATGAGTACTTTCATCGACTAAAATATTATATCACAATTTTGTCTGACTCACTCATCATTGCCAACATCCTATATTTTTTGTATGACCTACAAATCGGCATCCCTTTAAGCTTTAGTTGTGTTTGAGTATTCAACCATCAAATAATACCTACTAGTGAGTACCAAATGATTCGCCTCAAATAAAAAACCTTATGTTTGTTAGAAAATTCAAAACTAGCTGTAAGATATTTAAATGATATTTATATATTATCTGTACGTGTTACAATTAGACGAATAAGTATTATGATTTGTACTTAACATATATTCTGAGAAGATAAGTGAAACCAATTTAATTTTACGAACTAATTAGATGCCCTACGTATTAACGAAACGCCTAAGCTTATCAGATAGATAAGCTAATTAAGTTATTTATTCCCCCAAGGTACCGCAGATTAAGTTAGTTTAAAACTCTCTTCTGGGCAACTTTAAACTACGGAAATTGCTAGCGTGCAGCTTTAACACGCTATTTGAGAAACTACTCTTTAGCTGAAGATTTTACTTTTTTTAACTTATTCAATTTTAAGATTGACTTCGCTTGAAGTTATGTTAGGTGAATTGCATTTTAAATGTAGGTATTATTAATTATTTGACAATTATAATTCGTATTTTCGTAATTTAAAAGCCGTAACGTACGTACGTAATACTTGAAAAATGTTTCTTCATACAAACTTAGATGCGTTAGGCATCGATTTTTTTTTTAAATCTCTTTATATATGTTTCTTTATTCTGTGGTTATGGGATTGATATATTTCACGGAAGATATTCCCAAATTTAAAATCTCAGTGTACTTCGATTTTGGCTGTGCGTTGTCCGTCAGTCAGTGTTAAGAATTTTATAAAAAATAATCTTTACCAAGATTATAGGAGCATACTTGAAAAGTAAATCTTCCAAAGATAGCTTTAGGGCTTCGGGCCTAAAATAATGTATTAATTAAAGGGGTAGTATTGAATTAATTATTGTTTGCCGAGGTGAGGGCACGGCGGAAGCGTCGAAAGAGCTGCGGCCAAGATTTATGCCTGTACTGCCAGCGCAGGGAGGCTGGTGCGTGGTACAAGTGATGAAATTGAAGCAACATTCATATTACCTACTGCTACTAACTACTGCTATTATATAATAATTTCAAAAAACATAGCAGGCATAATATAGTATTTTATAGCATACTAGCTGCGCCCGGCGGTGTTACCCGCGATGAAAAGTATGAAAAATTAAAACATCTATCCCACGGGAACCATACATTTTACCGGGGTAAAAAGTAGCCTATGTGCTATTCCAGACTATAATCTATCTCTGTGCCAAATTTCATCCAGATCCGTTCAGCCGTTCGGGCGTGAAAGAGTAACAAACATCCATCCATCCATCCATCCAAACTTTCACATTTATAATATTAGTATAGATGGTGTCTATCAATTTAAACAAATAAATTTTAAAAACTACAAAATAATATATTACATGTAATATTTGGAAACAACATTCCACTAGCGTGTCATTTGTAAATACTAAGAGCGCTTGCACAACTCGAAAAAAAATCGGGATACATCAGCTTTTCACTTGCACTATCACCCGTAACGTGAAACCAGTTACATTAATTAAAACAATACCTACCGCGCACACGTGCTTGCTTCCTGACGGACCGCAAACAGTGTGTGACAGCCTAATAAACAAACGAACTTAGATAAAAAAAACAATGAAGTCATCCCACCCAATATACTCGTAGCATTATCAAATGTCTAAAGCCTAATATCGGTTTATAGCGTTTGGATTTGCGGGTTGCCATGCACTAATGCTGTGTGCAGAATGTGGAAGCCGGTGACCCATTTAGTAATAATGGGTGGAACTTAGACCGCTTACACACCGGTGGGTCGATTCAGTACGTCATGTGCGAGATTATTCGTAAGCTAACCGTATACTTTATAGTCTAACGTATTTAAACATTTTGTATGGAGAATTGAAAGCTTTAAATACCGTCCGCTAGAGGCGTCTAAGTACGGTAGACTATAAAGTATACAGTTAGCTCGCACTTGACGTGCAGAACGTTTCAACAAGTATTCGAATTGATTCGATTAGAAATTTTCCCGTTTCGACGACGATCTTTCGGAGTCATTCTTCATAACCGAATCGAGGATTCGATATGATTCCGCAGCCTTTTTCGACCACTCGCTGTGATAACATAGTACATTTCATAATGCAAGTTTTAATTTAATAACCGAATCAGTCGATACAAGATTTGTCGTAAGGTTGTGAATTGGAGGGCAGGTCCGATCTGTTGGTAGATGGCGGTAGGATAGAGAAAGGTAGTGAAATCCGTATTTTCTTACAATTGGAATCGAACCCTGTGCGTAAGCGGTCTAAGTGTAACTTAAGTTTGGTAAAGATTACAAGCAAAGTTATGTTACCACATTACTTAGTTAAGCCCCACCAACTTAGCTTGATGCTTGTGCGAGGATTAGGCTGAAACCTAGAATGAACGTCCAGTCGTGGGATTTACATTAACCCCATTTTACTCACAGTTAGAGAATATTCGATGTAATTCTAAATAATTAAGATTTAAATTTATTTACTTAAGTACTAATATTTTACCGAAAGATAAATTTCTGTAAAGCGCTTCAGCATGAGTAACATCGCATGCATACACAGCCGCAAACCACATGAGACCGTGTCAACCTCACATAGTCTCGAGTTCTCATGACTTTACCATAGACTCGAAGATGCCTTTTAACATTATTTCCACATTCTGATGTATATTATTTACAAAGAGACACCGGCCTGACAAGTATGAGTAGGAGCATTTATCAAAAAAAAATCCCATGCATACACACCTTTCAACTTTTTTTTACTAAACTGCATTTAAAAATATTTGTAAAATAATTCTAAATCTGACCTTTTAGGTCAGATATGAGAGAAAAGGTTTTTGGTAGACTCTTAAACGTCTAACTCTAATTAAGAGATATCAAAGAGTAATAACTTTTTGATACATAAGAGAGCGCGGAATCCGTTAAAATTTAGTTCATATAATTTTGCATATAATGTGCGCCCACCTTAAAGAGCGAATCACAAGTCCATTAGGCTATGATTGCAATATAATCCACAGCTGTGATTATCACATCGGTGTATTGGCACAAACACGACGAATAATCGGCAAACTACTGTGGAAATTTACAGTTATTTTACGACCATGGGTGGCCCGACTCGTATCTCTACAATCGTTTGTGGAAAACTTTAGGCTTTCAATTATGTTTAATCAATGATTATAATGTATTATAAGTGTTATTAATAAATAAATGTCCCCCAGTCGAACTCACACTGGCGCCGTCTCGCCTGAGCGCTATCTTCTGGAATTGATTGCGCCCGAGCCACGCCCGTGACAAGATGGGCCCGAGCCAGACTTGTGACAGTATTGGTATTGTGACAGGATTGGTATTTAATGGGCCCGAGCCAGACTTGTGACAGTATTGGTATTGTGACAGTATTGGTATTTAATGGGCCCGAACCACGCCCGCGACAGGATGGGCCCGAGCCAGACTTGTGACAGTATTGGTATTGTGACAGTATTGGTATTTAATGGGCCCGAGCCACGCCCACGACAGGATGGGCCCGAGCCAGACTTGTGACAGTATTGGTATTTAATGGGCCCGAACCACGCCCGCGACAGGATGGGCCCGTGCCAGACTTGTGACAGTATTGGCCCGAGCCAGGATTACTATGTTGTGTGCCTTATCTAGCACTAAACAACACTATACAACATGTATTTAATAGATCCATCGTTGAACACTCCGTGTGGGGTGGATTTCTACATAATTGTCCAAAAAAATATATTCTTTCTAAATAATTTCAGATCATTAATAAAATAAAAAACAAAGTACAATTGGGTTTTTTTTTCAATTCCATTAGAAATAATATTTAACAATGCGACAATTCAGATTAATATCGAGCGATGTCACAACGATTTAGTAATCACTCGTCTAAAATAACAAAAGCCGTAAATATTCTATAAGCGCTAAAAACATTTAAAAAGCAAAACAATAACGCTTTAAGTAGAAAGAAGCGTTATGAGCGATACAAACGAGCAATTTTTACGATAATCCCACGACAAAAGACGGCCCATTGAACGCCGAGGATCAACACGGAGTGAAAAAAAAACTGAGTACGTATTGGATATAAATAAATAAGGGCCCGCAGGTATTTATTTAAATTATAATGCAGGCACACCTAAATTTTTTAAAAACACACCGAGACAAAGAGTATAACATTGTACGTACTAATATCATTGATAGCACCCTGTTATTATATCTAGCATTGAGTTAGTGTCGCTTAATATCTTGGTAGTGGTCTTGCAAATATGCAATAAACAAGAGCAAGTATCTTGCTATTAAACCCTGCAAGACTAGTGGAAGCCTTTCGTACTAATGGATGAATATTTTGATAAACATGATAAACATATTTTAGCTAAACAATGACGTGTGTCAATCTGATGGAACTTTATAAAGGTCGCGTTCCGATCCGGTTGTAGACTTAAGAAAAAAAAAATGTAATGACAATTTGTAAGTGCCCCCGTAGGCCTATACGAAATAAATGATTTGACTTTGACTTTGACTTTGAAAGTGGTTTTTATACCACGGAACCCTAAAGACAAAGTCATTGAAAAAATGAAGACAACAAAAGTAGCCCCTCATTATGCAAATGAAAACATCTCTTATCCATCCCCATTAGTCGTTTGCAAGAAGAATTATTTGTAATTTGCAAACAGAACATTCTCCAATTTGTCTATTCTACTAGTTTGTAATTTTTTCTTTACTAATGGCCGGGTATATTTTTGCATTAAAGTCGCCCGTTTCTAGGGTCGTCTGAGAAATGGCGAGCAATTTTATAAGTTTTAAAACAAAAACAGCGAGGGCTACAATCTGCAAGGAATGTTTGTTGGCGAGTTTCGCGGTAAGGTATTTTTTTGTTTTAGATGGTCAGAAATTTTATAGAGATATATTGAATAATCTATAAATAGGATATTTTTGTGGATTGTGGGGATATAGGATATTACGTGCGATTGAACACGAGTGAAAAGAATAGTTACATTATCTATACATATAAATAAAATTGGAGTGTCTGTTTGTAATATTAAAATAACCGCTTTTTACTAAGTGCATTTGGATGTATACAGGTTATCTACACCGAAACAACAGTTTTTAAATTTTTTGTCTGTCTGTCTGTCTGTCTGTCTGTCTGTCCGTCTGTCTGTCTGTCTGTCTGTCTGTCTGTCTGTCTGTCTGTTTGTTCCGGGTAATCTCTGAAATGGCTGGACCGATTTTGACGGAACTTTCACTGGCAGATAGCTGATATAACAAGGAGTAACTTAGGCTACTTTTATTTTAGATAAAAAAATAGGATCTCACGAATAAAAATTAATACCAATATTGCAGCGCAGCGCCTGATTAAGTTTGATAGCAACCTGCAATGCGTCCCGCGGGCTCAGAATGGGCGAGCAGGCTGTTGTCAACGGTTGTCTTTGTTAAATACCACGCGGACGAAGTCGCGGGCAACAGCTAGTTTTATATAAGCTTATCGATTCTCATTTAAATTTATATTTTCATTGTAAATAAGTTTAATTTCAACATTAAATAAAAATATGTAGTTCTAAGGATTAAATCTTACACATATTATTTACAGTTCATGCATACATACATAGTTTACAATAGAACTCCTAACAAACATAATTTTGACACAATTTGTAAGTGCCCCCGTAGGCCTATACGAAATAAATGATTTGACTTTGACTTTGACTTTAACCATAAATGGTGGTGGTCACATGAAGATTTGTCTTCTAAAGTTTTTGGTTCGATACAAATCTATATATATATATAAAACAAAGTCATCTTAGATACACCATTTAACTCAAGAACGAATGGGCCCATATTTACGACCATTGATTTTTTTCTCATTCCCGAATAGCAGAATAACTATTGAACATACAAAAAAATCACAATAGAAATAATCACGAAGATAATCGAATAAAGGCGGTACGAAGTTTGCCGGGACAGCCGGCAAGAAATATTTTTCGTGCATCGCAAGATGATGATCAACCCGTGGGATACATAGCTTATGGAACTATAACATCGTTGCAAACAGTTGATAAAAAAACCTAATTAAGCCATTCTGAACATAATAGCACCAACACATCCGAAAGGGATTTGCCAACCGATAAGATAGTCAGGTAATAATTATTGATTCATTGCAACGTTTGTATATTTTTTTTGTTATCTCCAATAATTATATCTTTCGACAAAGCATCGGATGATTTGTATACGATGGTTTTAGGAGGAGCAATATCTTATATATAAAATTCTTGTATCACAATGTCAGTTACCATAAGTATTCTCCGAAACGGCTTGACCGATTTTTATGAAATTTTATATGCATATTCAGTAGGTCTGAGAATCGGCTTCTATGTATTTTTCATACCTCTAAGTGATAAGGGTTGTCCACCTCTAACATTTTTTTTTTTTTTTTTTTTATAATGTGGCATTAAAAAATACATACAACCCAACATTTTCACCCTTCTATCACCAACCCCTATTTTTTGTAGCATAAATTGTCTCGAATAGCGGGATAACTATTAAATGAACATGGGAAAAAAACCACAAAAAAATATCCATTTACCGTACATTTGTTTTATACATATCAGACGCCTACGACTTAAGTACAAACATTTGTGCTCATCACACAAAGTTTGTCCCTAGCGGGATTTGAATCGGGCACCATCAGTACAGAAAGCAGTGTCCGTACCAACTGTACTATTTCGTCGTTCAGTCAAATCTACCAATGAATATCCTTATTCATTGTAATAATAATGTAATCACGGATATATTGTGTAAAACGATTCAACAACTTTTTTCCTTAATTCCGCATATTGAATTATTATAAAGTTAGAATTTAAAACATTGAGTCGTGTGGTTACCGCTGACGTAGAAGAAAATACGATCAAATCTTTAGTCACAATTTTACAATAAAAAATATAAATATACAGGGTGCGCATGGTAACAAAAATGTTGGGTAAAGTTAATATAATAATAGAATCCATTTATATCGAAAGCCATCGGTTTTAATAATAATATTTTTTTATGGTAATTTTGAGCCCGCTACGTATCGTAAATCACGCTATCATAACACAATGCTCAGCGCAATACCCGACTCGGGCGAGCGTGCCTAGTTTTAATTTACATTGCGGTTTTTGGTTGTTTTTTTTTTATTTAAAATTACTTTGAGATAGTCTTCTATTATAATATCACGCTACAATAAATTTAAAATAATTGAAATAATGCGTATTATTCATGAAAACGTCGAAGGAAAATTCCAACTCAGGGGGGGGGGGGGGGGTTCTAGAATCATGATTTGAATCCAAGGTATCATGTTCTCGTTACCACGCTACTTGCACCCTGTATACCGGATCACAGATATTCACCAGAGAGTGTAAATAGATTGCACTCATATCGGGCGATATAATAAAAAAAAAGAACTGAACCCTATTGATTGTGCTAAACGTGTTTATAGCCTACGTCATATTATCATAATTTCGTGCGATATCGCTATCGAGATAAGCGAACAATTATTATGGTCACATTTTAGCCACTGCTTACACCACGTTCAGGTCTCGCCGTGTGCGCATACACGCCGAGTGGCATGGTGTGACGATCGCGCGTGTGTTCGCAACTTGTGAAGACAACATATTAAAGTTTCCGAACATGACCACAGGGGACTACGCAATGGATAAGGCGAGTATATTTATTTTCATCTAAATTGTGATAACTTTCATAACAACAGTTTTTTGATTTATTTAGCTGTGTACTATAACATAACAAAAAACTCTCGCACCTCGAATTTAAATATAATTTGTTTTCTAGATTTGTTATAAAACTATGTTTGATAACCATTATATATTAATCTAAACAACCTCTTCGTTATGTTTTTCCAAATCAAAAAGCACTAAAGTATATTACCCATTATTAAATTTATAATTCTATAATTAATTCAAACACACTTCTTTTATCTGAAGTTAATTACTTTTTTATCTCACCTACTTATTTTTTAAAGTTATCGATCAAAAATTTATATTATTTATCTTCATTTAAAAATTTCATTATCGCACCTATCTGTTTCTTAAAAATTTAATCTGTTAATTTTTTAACTTACCATGCCGTATATTTGTAAAAAATATAGTATAATATACTCACTAAAATAATCTTTGATTCAATCTAATCCGATCAATATGTTTTCTGATAACATGTTTCTAAGTGTTGAAACTTCGATAAAACGTTACATTACACACTTTTCATTGCTTTCTAATCAGTCGTATCGTGGGACTGGCGTCCTTGTAACATATTCGATTATTATTATATTTACACACTATAAATGTATGCTTAGAAATTTATATTTTACCGAAAGAAATACTATTACAAATGTTTGAACCAAAGGATACGGCAGGTGTACTATTCACCGAATACATTGTAATATTTTCCTATATGAGCTACGATGAGCTAAATAACGATGTTCTAGGTTTATCTAAACGTATACCTACTGTCAGATTTAAAAGTATGAATGAGTTACTAATAGTACTGGATACTCGAATGTACTAGATTCCGGTGTCTAAAACGTCGTCAACAATACCGATCAAGTCAGCGGTGTATTTGATGTTGTCAAAACTCCTACCAAGCATAAACGCGCGGAAAGTGTCACATCTATTGCATTGTTTAATTCTTTGCCTACACAACTACAATTAGGCTTGTCACTTCATTAAGATGTCAATTAGTGACGATAATTAGCATCTAAAATCAAATCAACATTTTCGGCCTGATAGGTATAATCAGTGTAAACGAAATTACAAATAAAATGTTTAAATACATTTTATTTTAAGGGAAAATATAGCAGTTGAATTGCAAACCGAAATAGTATCGAACATTTGTTTAAACAATAATTTATTATTAATGGGTAACGTGACTTATACTAGTGACCAGTCGACACCTTTCAACTGTTTTCAACAATTCCCTTAAGATAAACATTTCATCACACAAGTAAATCGCAAATACTCCGACCAAATTCCCAATTAATTGCTCAATCGACTCGACGATTAGATTCAACAACGATGTAACTTCTGATACATCGTTAATAGCAAAAGCAATCATGAGATAAAATACCAATTTATAGATAATGGATATTTTATCTATAATAATAGTTCACTGATTTGGGAAACTACATCTTTTATGCCCTTACGTAGTCAATTTGAAATGATAATATGTCAATAAAGTACTTATGTACTGCTCTGCCTACCCTTTCAGGTAATACAAGTGCAATTATATATTGATGTATGCTAGCAAGCCCGGATCAACAGTACGGGTAGGTAGCTAGAGAATTGAGTGCATATTATCATAATTAATTACTTATGTAAAGTAGATACCGGATAAAATCTCTTGAGGTTTAATAATTATGCACATTGAAATAATAATTTTTTTACGGATTTTATCGCGTTTATTTAATGTTTTCTTACGTTCCCGACGTTTCGGCTGCTTTACAGCAACCATGGTCACGGGAGGACTAAGGTGTTGGACGTCCTAGTGTCATAGTAACTCACATGTTCTCAGCGATACAAGTTTGTGCTTAGTGCAGGGTACACAGACAAGTTCCAATATTGTACATATTTTTTTAAATACATTTCATTGAAATAAAATTAGTTTATTTCAATTTTGTAGAATTCGCGTTAATATAAGACATCAATTATGCACATTAGTATTAAAAAAACCTTTCAGTCTAATTACTTGGTACTCGATTGAGCTAACATACATACTTTTACATTTATATATGTAGTATAGAAAAGAAAAGCTACAAAATGTGTAAAAAATGTTGCCCTGCGCTACATTTATATATGTATAGCAAGAAAAATGTTGCCCTG
The DNA here is from genome assembly GCA_905333125.1 of Pheosia tremula. Classification (NCBI taxonomy): domain Eukaryota; kingdom Metazoa; phylum Arthropoda; class Insecta; order Lepidoptera; family Notodontidae; genus Pheosia; species Pheosia tremula. The sequence continues at coordinate 1,956,883 of HG995405.1, read as the reverse complement.
CGCTACATTTATATATGTATAGCAAAAAATATGCTTTTACATTTATATATGTAGTATAGAAAAGAAAAGCTACAATGAAAAGAAAAGCTACAAAATGTGTAAAAAATGTTGCCCATACGGTAGCGTGCCCAAGATGCTGGCCGCATTTCCTCGCTGAATAGCCAAAGCTACTCGCTGAGCGAGGAAATACCCAGCCCTTGGGTCGCCGGTTGTGTCGACCAATCTTCTACAAAGATTTTCTATAAAATTAATTATACAATTTATATGTAGCTGTTGGGACGCACACGTCATATAAAATATCGTAATAGGTAGATAAAGGGAAATTACACTATTCAAACGTTTTACAATTCAATTCTTACGTGTATGGGCTGATATAATATACAATAATGCTGATCGATTGAATCTTAATCGATAAATAACAATAAAAATCAGTCACTGTTTACCGATATCTCGCCGTGATAATACACGTGCTATTGTGTCATAGAACGTTTCGACCAATTATACCTACACATAACAATAATTTTAAAGCCGTGACAGTACGTGGGTACCTAAGTAAGTGGGAGGTAAGTGGGTACCTCCCGGCTCGTACCTCTGGAATTTCTAGATTGCATGTGCGGATCTCATTTTCCATCATGATTATCATTTGTTAAACGGTGAAGGAAAATTTCGTGCGAAAATCTGCATGTCTCAATTCTCGAAAGACGATAAAAAATAATTCTAAAACGCCTTGTTTTCACTAGTATTCTCGTATATAAACAGTAATAGCCATGTTGGTAAAACGCTTGCCTCAGTAACGAGAGCTGCAGATCAAACCCCGACTTGCACCTCGGGAATTTCTGCATTTCATTTGAGAATCTCATTTCCAACCATGACCCACTTGCTCGTGCCTCGGAGAGCACATAGAGCCTGCAGTCCTGCGCTTGATCTACCTCTGGTCGAGGCGGATTGCCGTCCCATCGAACTAAGAGAGTGAGTGTTGCACAGTTTCCTGCGCACACACTTGTGCACTATAATAATGCCTTCTGCGCATTTGACTAGTCTTGCTTCAATCTAAGCGCGCAAGCTGCATTCTCTCCATCGTTCTATATCACACGCCCAAGTAGTTCATTTATCTTGTATTAGTATAATCTCCGCAGTTACCTGCCAAACACAATCCAGCCGGGTGCACGGAACACAACGCGGATCTAAGTCATAACGACCGAACTTCATCTGCACAGCGAATAGTGACACTGTGCCAAATGGCGCCCATTCTACTCTTAGAATCTGTTCTCAAACTATCAATAGTAGCCAGCCAATATGGCTGAGAGGAAACTAGAGCAGACCATTGCCATACGCTAATAAGAAAGTAATTTAAATGATTTTACTGAATACACAAAATAAATGAGAGGGTCGGTGTTACATCGCATGGGAAGGTTAAAAGGTCGCTTAGGGTTGAGCCAACCGAAAAGAGCCCTATTAACCGCAGCCACAGAGATCAATATTACGAGAAATATGGTTCTTTTGACGTAGTAACTAGTATTTAAGCGCGATGGAACATAGTTTATATCAGATATTAGTCCTCAGTACAAATCTCATCAGCTCTCACATACACGTTCTTCAGAATATTAAAGGTGCATAGTTTTGTTTGTATGGAAGCTGAAATCAAGGCGGAGTTTTCCTTTAAACTTGGTTTGGTGTTAATGCTAAAGACCTTTCGTAGTTGGAACATTTTTCACGGTAGAGTCGTCGCGTTGCTAGGAATTACTGAAGGAGAGCTGTAGGTGTTTACTTGTATATCTATATCATTCATATAACAATAATATATCTGCTATTTAGTCCATAAAATACACTAGTATTAGTGATTCGCATTAGTTTTAGTGAATTCGAATTGACATCGAAAATCTCTCAATGCTTAGGATAGAAAGCGATATAGTTTGAACCACAGATATATGGTTTGAACAAACATACGAGATAGACTTGAACATGATAAATTATTCGAATAAACCTTGCAAGCTGTTTACAACAACTGAGATGCCAGTAAAACAATACAATGTCCCATTAAGAAATAAAACAAATTCGATTATTGCCAAAAGTTGGAGCAATAAATAAACATAGACGACTCCATACTTTTCCGTGTTCTAAGTAATAAACATAAAGTGTGTGGGTAAGAAGTTGGCCGGTGGTTTCCCGCGAATAATGCCAACTCCTGCATAATATTATTCTAACAGCGGGAAAGCGTATCGAACGAAACCTCGCGGCGACTCCATTCAAGCACTCGTCACAATTCCAGTCGAATTTACATTTAAATGAGAACGATTATACCCTTGTTTGAAGGGATTAAGTTTCAGAACACTTCCCGATTTTCGCGTCCGCACCAACTTTGCTTAATTACTTTATTGGCGATTACTAAACTAAGACGCCAGTTTTGGAATACATTTACCGGGAGTTTACAACAAAAGCAGTTTGAGATTGGCATTATTGGATTACCGATTGAACAGGTTGGAAGTTGCTCCGCGGGTCAATAAGGGATACATTCGCGTGACATCGTGACGGTTTTCAAATTACTTGCACTGTTATTTTATTCTGTAGCGACCTCATCAAATATGTACAAGAAATATACCTGTATATCACTACGGCGCTGACGATACTCCATACAATCCTGAATCGCGCTATGAAAGTTTTCGGTAAACGTAACATATATACAAGACCCCGACAATAACTATTGGGGCATGTCAACCAGCCCTGCAAGGCATACCAACCGCCTGGCTGGAAGATCACCCCTTTTCCACTAAAAGTTATTTTTATGTCACATTGGTAGGCACTAGCATTCCTTCAATGTAAGTTCAATTAAATCAGTGGTCCATGCCAGATGCTTTGTAATTTCGTGTCCGTCTGTCTGTTTCGGCTAATCTCTGAAATGGCTGGACGGATTTTGACGGGACTTTCACTGGCAGATAGCTGATGTAATAAGGAGTAACTAAGGCTACTTTTATTTTAGAAACACTTTTTTTGTTAATTACCACGCGGCTAACAGCTAGTTTTAAATAAAATACAACCGGAAAAAAATCGGGATGAATTATAAATAAGTAAATAACTTTTATTCGTAATAACAACATCTAACAACAAGATGTTTTACACGCATTTAATTGATCTATCCTCACAGTTTCCTATTGTTACAGCCGGAGACAAATGGGAAAGTATCAGTGTCCAGGACATCGTCAGACGTCACCCCGGATAGGGCGAAATGGGGCCGACCTCTTGAGTTCATACTGGCTTGCCTTGGATACGCTGTGGGCTTGGGAAACGTATGGAGATTCCCGTATCTGGCGTATAGAAATGGTGGAGGTAAGTGAACCTTATAATTAAGCAGGTAAATTTGTATCCCGACTTAATTCATTTAGTTTGGGTAAGTCGACTTTATGAATATTCACTTAATTTGGGCGCATAAATAATATGTATCGATCTATTCTTATCGAGGTCTACACTTTGATTGAGCGTATTAAAAGATAAATAGTGCAAGTTAATTTACTCAACATGCTCATAATGGCCCACAAACACTATCAATCCTGGATATTCATTTGATACTAGCTGACCCGACAGACGTTGTACCGTCCACATTGCCATGAAAAAAATATTTTTCAGTTGTAAAGATTTTATATAAATTTAAAATAAATAAATATCGCCAGACGAACACACCAACTATACGGCCCCACACTAAGCAATACTTGTATTATGGGTACCGTACAATAGACTGAGGGCGAAGTCAGTACATTATACTCATATAGATATTAAACATCCATGACTCGGGTACAAACATTCATGTTAATCACACAAAGTGTGTCCCTGCCAGTATTCGATCCCGGGACCCGCAGCACAGAAAGCAGGGTCACTACCCACGGAGCTAATAATGCCACTATTAACTTTCAAGTTGGAACTTGAACAATACCTAACGCTTGTGTATCTTACATTTCCCATTAGCGATTTCTCCCACGTTGCTTAACCTATGTTTAGATTAACTTAACATTTATTACACGAACTCTCGATAATCTTGAATGCAGAATGCAATCTGCATACGAATGTGGGTCTTCTTTCTTTAGAAGCTATTACTCTGTGATTCGTTTACGCTGCTCTGAGGACACAGCAAGTGAAGTGTAAAACGAGAGTTATATTTACAATTCCTATTTCTATTCTAGCACTTGCTTGATCAATCTGATAAAATCTTTAGCCAAGAAACTATTATATAATTTAAAACGGACGGGTGTTATAAGAGGGTTCGAATTGCAGCGTCGATGACATACTGGTACTCTTGTTAAAAAGTCATGTGTTCTATTTTTATGTATTAGATTTATGTATAGCCAATAGTACATAATTATCCGATGACTTTGCAGTATACTCGTTACTCGATTTATCATCATCAGCTATCTAACTGACCAGATAGACCGCATGCGGCTTTTTTATCTTCTATAACCCAAATTAAAAGACAGTTGTAATGGATTATAACGATCTTTTCAGAGGAATCATTGTGTTATAATGGCTTTATAATACATTATAACTCTCTATAAACTTGAGGTTAAAGCGCAATCCACTGACTGACTGAGTAACTCATCACAAAATCTCCATGAGAGGGACTTGAAATTTGGCACGCGGGTTTCTTTGGCCCCTAGGTGTTCGCTAAGAAAGGATTTTAGAACATATGACCCCTAAGGGCGGAAAAGGCACTCATCATTTGTTTGGAAAATGTTATGTTCTAATTTTCTTCGTGGATGGAGACACGGGCAACAGCTACTTAGAATATGAAAACAATGTCCCCATCTTGTGACACATGACAGATAATAATAAGCTAAAAAATAATGATGATAGTATTGAATTTCCTATAGCATCACATAATATTTTATGTTATAAATAGCATGACATAACTCAAGGTAAATTGATTACTATGACAGGGATTTACCACTCTATTGGGCAAATAAGGATAACACTATATCAAAATAAAAAACCGAAAAATTGTTATATATATTTTTTTTTGCTCAATAGTCAGGAAAATGATAATTACTTACATCAAATATGTTTTTGCTACGACTTACCTCTTTCTTATACAGTTGCAGTAGCATTGATAACTAATTGAAAGGTTCATATACGACTGCTTTTCGTTAGCGATACGGATAGTAAATCTGCCTTCTTGTCACTTAAACAATAAAAATTGCTCACAATAAATCATAATTGTCATTTTTTTGGGATTTTTTTTTTATAAATTGATATCAAAATTCTGACTTGACATCATGATTAATAATGGACTGTAAAAACGCATGGTAATACTTAGTATACTCTCTCTGAATCACCTTGTACGATGCATGGAGTATAGGTTATATGCAGCGTTTAGATTACAACTTGTATTCTGCTGAAACATTTTCCTGCAATTGTTTATTATGACTTTGAAACTTATTTGTATGTAATATACTATTTTGTTTCAGGTGCTTTCCTCATACCTTTCTTCCTAATGTTAATCTTCATTGGCTTTCCATTGTTCTACATCGAATTGTACATCGGGCAGTTCACAGGCATCGGTCCTTTGGGGGCCTTCAGCGCTATCTCGCCGTTCTTCAGCGGCTTAGGGTACTGCACCCTGGTCGTTATCAGTATCATATCAATATACTATATGATTATCGTCGCTTGGACATTGTTTTACACGATCGTCTCTATAGCTGGCCAACTGGATTGGGGATCCTGTGATAATATTTACAATACTCAATGTGAGTATATCATTATTAATAATAATGTAATATAATATCGCCAGACTAACACACCGACTATACGGTCCCACACTAAGCAACGCTTGTATTATGGGCACCGTACAATGGACTGAGGGCGAACCCAGTATATAATACTTATATAGATATTAAACATCCATGACTCGGTTACAAACATTCGTGCTCATCCCACAAAGTTTGTGTACCAGGATTCGAACCCAGACCCTCAGCACAGAAAGCAGAGTCACGACTAAATGCGCCAATCCAGCCGTCAAAAATAACAGCATTGCATTAATGGGAAATTCTAATGAAACATTTAGTACGATCAAGACCATTATTCCTCGAGAACTATTAATCACACTAATATTATAAATGTGAAAGTTTGGATAGATGGATGTTTGTTACTCAATCACGCCAGAACGGCTGAACGGATCTGGATGAAATTTGGCACAGAGATAGATTATAGTCTAGAATAGCACATAGGCTACTTTTTATCCCGGTAAAAAGACATACTTTTTAATCGCGGGTAACACCGCGGGGCGCAGCTAGTTAAATATAAGGATTATTAATTTCAAAGTATTTTCAGATTGTTATAGTGGATCGTACGACCGTGACTGTCGTGTGAACAACACTGGCGCGGCCACTGACCTCACTTACTTCAACCAAACGTGCACCAGCATCGGGGAAATCTGTGAAATGTTCGGCTTACAACCTGTGGACGGGTCTAAATGTCGCAATGGTACGCTGGAAGTGCCTTGGTATAGCAACGTCAAGAGGGTCTTGGCTTCTGAAGAGTATTATAAGTGAGTTTTGTATGTTCTTTCTTTTGTTAGTGTTTGGGGTATCCAGGCTCTGATGTTGGAGCTGGAAAATAGCCACAGAAACACAAAAATATCGTAACTAAATTACTTTATAGTAGACCCAAATGTCAAAAGCTAGCAAGCCTAAGCGCTTAAAAAAGAAAGTGTTTTTTTTTATTTGCCAATATCATTCAAAGCACGATTCAGTGCTCGACGATGGCTTGGACAGCTCACTGCACCAGGTGCAGTTGTGGAGTTCGATAGACATTCAAGCAAATTTAAAATTTATTTTTATTTGCCCTAATTTGGGTATCGCACTGTCTATTGTACCGTACCAATAATATAAGCTTTTCTTAGATTAGGATCATACAGCTTATTTATTTGTGAAAATGGGACCATTAAGCATATCCTTTAAAAAAAAAACCTTTTTTCCAATTCGGTTCATAAATGACAGAGATCTGACGTACGACCGAATTGAGAACCTTCTCCTTTTTGAAGTCGGTTCATAATTGCGTTGAGATAGACTTCTATGATGTTAAAAATACTGAACAAAATGCGTATAATAATTCATGAAAAGATCGACGAAAAATTCCAACTTTGGGAGTCCAGATTCATGAGTTGAATCCATGTTATCAGTTTTCGTTACGAGGCCACTTAGACCCTGTATTTAAATTTGCTTGTACATCACCAAATTCCTTTATATTTGTTGTATGTTGACTCGCATCATCGACTGTAACCTTTCCACAATCAGCCAGTCCCCGCTGTTTATTGGATGATAAATTTACGAGTATTCGCTAATAATCTTATAATGCGATAAGATCGCGAAGCGTGACGGAATGGCTAATGATTTTATTTTATTTATATATATTGTTTGCTACTGTTTGACGATAATAAGTACATCGATTGATACGGTTGGTTGCTGCATTTCGTTGATGAAATAATGGTGATGACGTTTAATTATGAATTAATTAATAACGTAGCTTTTCTATTCTCTTTTAATTTATATTTGTGTTGTAAATTAATGTTATTTGCTTTATATCCTTATTTACTTTTTAATCGAAGCTGTGTCGTTACAGTGAACGCGTACTAGGCCGAGGCGACTCGACATGGGAGAACTGGGGCACGATACAGTGGCATCTGGTGGGCTGCCTGGCTCTATCCTGGCTTATCGCTTTCTTCTGTGTTATAAAGGTACATATCACACTATGTATATGTCACAAATCCTGGGATTAATAGTACACTACTAATGTAAACTTCTTTGCATTTTTTTTAAGTATTTTCGGGTTTTAAAAACACGAATTCCTCAAAGGAAGTTGTCGAGTATTTAAAACGGCACTACAATACAATTCATTTAAATAAATAATTTGCGGAATTGACAGTTCCTAATAGAGGCTTAAGCTACATTTGAGGATTAGGAACAATGAGTACAGAATCAGAATATTTTTATTCCTTTAAACCATTTAGTACAGTACTTATGAATCGTCAAAATAGTTACAAAATTCTAAGCTTTATCACCCGTTCGAAATGCCGTTCCTATGGAGAATAATGGGCAAGAAACCTTTGAGCAGTACATTATTATGAGTATGTGAGAACAATGTAGAAACGGCTAGGCAGACTTTAGCAGCTGGTCAAAAAAGTACTTACTATATATATAATTTCAAGTTAATGGCTACATGGTTCTCACATTTACGAATTACTTTTTAAATTTAAAATAAGAAGGTAGAGGAGAAAACTGAGTACTTTAAGACATTCTCATAGGTCAATATTTTTTCGGTAGTTCAACCAAAAATGAACCTTCTGTAGGGCAGAGAATAAAGTGCCTAATAGTACGGCATGTTATTTACAATAACATATTTGTTCTAGGGTGTCCAATCAGCAGGAAAGGTGGTGTACTTCACGGCTCTCTTCCCGTACGTGATGCTGACCGCTCTTCTCATTCGTGGTGTGACCCTAGAGGGCGCCGTGGACGGGATTCTCTTCTACCTAACGCCCGATTGGGAGACATTATTAGAAGCAAGAGTTTGGGGTGATGCGGCTTCTCAGGTACTTTATATAATAGCGTAAAATATTTTAACAGGTCCATTGTTAAGCTATATAAGTCACATTCCCGAAGAAAATTATCATTTTATTTTAAATTTAAAAATAACACATTGTACTAAGTGAGCGGTGAAAGGGTACTAGCTCGCTTTTCAGGGAAAAATTAAACACTGTTAACACATATATCTATACATATAAATAAAATTGGAGTGTCTGTTTGTAATATTAAAATAACCGCTTTTTACTAAATGCATTTGGATGTATACACGGTACCTATACCAAAACAACCTTTTTTACATTTTTTGTCTGTCTGTCTGTTTGTTCCGGTTAATCTCTGAAATGGCTGGACCGATTTTGACGGGAATCACTGGCAGATAGCAGATGTAACAAGGAGTAACTTAGGCTACTTTTATTTTAGAAAAAAAAATAGGATCTCTCGAAAAAAAATTAAAACCAATGTTGCAGCGCTGCCCTGATTAAAGTTTGATAGCAACAATCTGCAATGCGCCCCGCAGGATCAGAACGCGCGAGCAGGCTGTTGCCAACGGCTGAGTCTTTGTTAAATACCACGCGGACGAAGTCGCGGGTAACAGCTAGTGTTATATATAAACGTGATCGTTATGATCTTTTTGTAAGCCCTTTAAAATATTTTACGCCATTTTTACACCTTGTATACGTAGCAATTTATATACCAGACTTTTGAAAGCATTTCCTCCCTGACATATCTTCTTACTTGAGGTCGCGTTTCATTCCGAAGGAAATATAAAGTCAATTGCAGTTACTAATTACCTCTGTAGGCTTTATGAGATACATTATTTGACTTCACATTGGATAATATTCGCAATACTTAGCAACAAATTGGTCAAATAATGGTTGTTATAATGTTTTCTAGCGTAAAGCATTCTCAGACTTTAAGCGTGTATAATTAATAAGTAAATGTTCAAGTTATAATAATGTGTTAGTATTATATTTTCGTTAGAATTTCAGAAAATATTAATTACGCTTAAAAGGCATATTTTATCCCAAAATATTTTATACATGTTTTCATTTTGGCGCCTAAGTATAAACATTTTTAATTAGTGATTCTGATTAAAACTAAAATTCCCAGCCTTTGAGACATCAAAGAGCCGCGATAAATTGAAAAGACCGACACTAAAATGTTCATCGGTGAAACTTATTTACTCTACGCTTATTTAAATTTCACCTTACATCGTAGACTTTGACTAAAATTGAAATAGAATACTTATCCGATAAAAGCTTTATAGGCTGCAATTAACATTTCACGAGTTTCGCAACAAACATCAATCTATTGAAGAAATCGGAGTTGGTACGTGGCGAACAATTTTGTCAGTAATGGGACCCATTATGGGCTGAATAAGTAAGCACGGGGCCTAATTATCTGGAAAGTTGGAGCGGAGGCAATATATTTTTTTATCGGCCACAGACTTTGGAACAGTTAATAAAAACTTTTCAGACGATACATCTTATTTTTGTTTGCGTATCGATATTGACGATGAAATCCGTTCAGCATTTTATAGTTGCGAAAAAAAATACCATACTGCAGTATAAATTGTTGGTGACTTAACGTCCAATATTATATTTTTTTGACGCAAAAACAACAAGGACAACGCGGAATACCAAATTTCAATTATGCACTCACGTGAAAAACAATAGTTGAAAAATAACCAAACGTAAATTAGGACTATGTTGAATGCGTGTGATGTTGAGCGAAAACTTTTAGCAAACTTTTAATTACACCTATGTCAATGGAAATAAATCAGAATAACTGCATCTTCTTTTCGAATAAGTTTACCAAGCCATAACTACACTTCTTATGCAGCATTTTAGTCTATATCCGTGTCTCGTACGTCCTATCCCTTATTTAAACTTATTTTAATATCAATTTATTTAAACAATATGTACACCGCAAATACAAATTAAAAAGAGAATAGCAAAGCTTACCTACTTAATTTTTACAAAAAGTGTAAAAAATTTGGCCCATGCGGTAGCTTACCCAAGATGCTGGCCGCATTACTTCGCTGAATAGCCAAAGCTACTCCCTCAGCTAGGAAATGCCCGGCCCTTGGGTCGCCGCTTGCGTCGACCAATCTTTTTGATCTATTTTTATAAAATCTATGGCGCAATCTATATCAATTTGTATTATTTTAGTCAACTTCTCCATTGATGTCATCTTCATCAGATATTCTACTCGTTCGGTGTCGCGTGCGGCTCTCTCGTCACGTTGGCTTCGTACAACAAGTTCAACAACAACTGTCACTTCGATGCGGTGTTCGTCAGTATAGCGAACTTCCTCACCTCCATTTATGCTGGTTTCGCCGTCTTCTCCGTGCTCGGGTTCCAAGCACAGCAGATGCAAGTCACTATTGATGGTGAGTTTAAGATTATAAGATTATTTCAGCTTCGTTTCCCACTTGGGTAAAGGACGAAGTCCATTTGGTAAACTTTTTTGTAATTCTTCAGGTTGAAAGCAATAAAAGTGATTGCAACATTATTTTATTTCAACTATTTGTAAATGGGCACATTTGTGTGTTACGTTACTTCTGGTTACGTATTCTAAAGTATTTAGGTTCATTTTAATTTGCTTTTATGTGTCAATCACTGTTGATCGCGGCAAAATGGCGGAATTTGTAGCGTGGTAAATTTTTTTCTCAGTTTAAAAAACGATCAATATAAGTGTAGTCATTAAAATACAAGTATTTTTTTTGATGCCACTTGGTACGGGCGTCCAAAATGCACTCGGAGTTATTTTCTAGAAAATTATTGTTTTCGTAATTAACCTCCTAGTCTGGATTTTGCTGGGATCGCCCACAGTCCATTGTATGGAACCTTTTTTGTTATTTATAACATTTCACATAAGCTTTTGTTTTGAAATCTTCAAAAACGGAACTCATAAAATATTTGTAGCTCAAGTTGATTAATCGTAGTGGATTGTTGCATTGCCAGTGGCAACACAAACACGCCTCGAGCTGGCAAACAACTGCCCGTATCGGAGTTAGTTAATATTGCACCGGCTTGTATAAATACATTTTTAAATTGAACCACTCATACACTGGTTCAATTGTAAGCACACTACAAAAGAATATCGTTCTTCACAATTCCATAAGTACCTATACGAAAATAGATAGGTGCTTATTTTTTTTTATGGCGTTTAATCAACGGAAATCGTAAACAGTATTGTAAACATAGATATTATGATTGTGATTAAAGAAATTCCATTTGTCAGAGATTCGAGGGAATCACCTTTTAAATATGTTCCTACTTTAACATTTGCGGGGATTTTTTGCTACATTAGTATGTTTATTATAATAATAACATACATACAAGCGTTGCTTGGTTTTAAACCGTATAAATGATTTATTCGTCTATCGATATTATTATTAGTCATTTAAAATAACATAATCTGTACTACCTACTCGTTCAGGTCTTGGAAAATTTAGGATTTTGTCGTTGCATGGACCTCATACTATTTGCAAATAAAAAGTAATTGAAATGAAAGCCATAGTCGTAGCCAGGTATTCATTTCAAGGGGATCGAGCTCTAGACTAGAGCAGGAATTCATTTCGGGGTTGTCGAGCTCTGGACCTGAGACTACAAGTAGTAATGTAGCGACTACTTCAACCGCACCACAAGCTACGCAGATGGCACTACAGACGCATTCAGAACAATAGACAAGTGACGTCACAATCCTGAATCGCGCTATCAGAGTTTTCGGAGCAAGTAGCGTATATACAAGATCCCGACAATAACCTTGGGGGCATAGCGGCCGCCCCGCCAGGCATACCACCCGCCTGGCTGGAAGATCTTCCCTTTTCCGCTAAATTGGTGACCCCTGACAATGAACAACATCCTTCTGTGAAGACTCAAGCATCCAAAGTCATCACCACTCCATACCAAGACATCAACATCGACGTCCAACAGCAAGCAGCCCGTCCCACAGCAAGCCAAGCCGTCACTCAGGACCATCACAGCCGACTCACCGCGCTCCTGGTTCTGCGACGCGCACAGCTCGGTCTCGACTCACTGCAGACCTTCGAGCTAGCTTCCTGGCCCTTGCACGCAAGACGCTGCCACTCAAAGATATCGACCTCCGGTCTTGGGGGGGAGTACTGTAGCGACTACTTCAACCGCACCACAAGCTACGCAGATGGCACTACAGACGCATTCAGAACAATAGACAAGTGACGTCACAATCCTGAATCGCGCTATCAGAGTTTTCGGAGCAAGTAGCATATATACAAGATCCCGACAATAACCGTGGGGGCATAGCGGCCGCCCCGCCAGGCATACCACCCGCCTGGCTGGAAGATCTTCCCTTTTCCGCTAAAGTAACAACAAATTGAATAAAAGTGACAAAGATATCATAATAAGCACCTCTGTATAAAACGTGGGTTGTTTAAAGCATTCCAGGGGGGTTTGAACCCTCTCCCCGTCTGCCTATGGACTTGATCTTAACTACATTTTATAGTTATTAAGTTACTAGTCCGATACCCTATTCAAACACTCAATCCTTTGGTGATTATATGCTATGTTACAAATGCACGCGTTTGGTTGTATTCAGCCTATAGGATAATGGATTGATTAAATTCTAAAGATTGTATTCTATTGCGTTGAGGTGAGCCGCCGTGGAAATGCCGTTTTGTTGTTCGATACGATTGATTCACTTGGTTGGCCTTTTCTTTGGCAGCGCCGAATTCAAGTTAGTCTGTAGACAAAATAGAAGACACTCATAACAATCTTTTGCGATTTAAGTGTAATCTCTATTATGACAATTTGACAGGGTGAATGTATCGTTCTATCGTAGGAATCGCAATGATCAAATTTCATATGAAATGTTAAAGCTGCCGAAAATATTTAAATTTTGTACCATAAAGTGTAAACGACTCACAAATATATTTGTTTTTTTTTTTTTTTTTTTTTATTACATTATAGGCAAGTATTTGATCTCGATCTCACCTGATGGTAAGTGATAATGAGATCTTATACCACTTACTATTCGTTACATTGTATATTTAAAAGCACATGTAAATAAGATACGTGTTTGTTTGCATGCTATCTAACAGCATCCATTTGTTTGCAACGACTGTCAAAACGTTTTAGCAATATTTTATACGCGCGCGAATTTTTTCCATATTCGTCCTTGTGCCAAAACTGAAATGTTTTGTTATAAATCACTCTTATATCTATGAATTACTTTCGGTATGACGATAAAGTGTATTATTGCTAAACGTGACACTAAAACATACACTAAGCAGCACTTATCAGACGATAACGTGGAATATTGACAATGCTCTCAATATCCCAATAATTAATACTTGTACATCATGTTATTTTGTTTTGTTGGTAGATAATCATGTTCAGACATTATTAAAAACAGCAACTATGGAGTTTCTTGCCAGTTCTTCTCCATAGGAACGGCATTCCGAACGGGTGGTAAAGTTTTAGCTTAGCATTTTGTAACTATTTAGACTATTCATAAGTACTTTGCTTAATGGTTTCCACGAATAATACATATTCTGATTCTGTATTACGTGAGATTGACGTTATCTTTATTGGAAATCGATAGACGATCCAATGTCAAGGTTACACCCATTTATATGGTAGTACCGAATGATTTGAGTATATAATACCTCCAATTGTTTACTATGATGCTCTGTTATATCAAAGGTACTGCAGCATTTACTGCACACCTAAATATAATAATATGGCAATGTTGATGATGGATCCTAAGTACTATGTTAGGTGAAAACATGACTCCATAAAAAAATCTTGATGGAAACAGAATACAAAGTCATCTCCAAACCGTACAAAAAACCGCTTCGTATTAAAATAATACTTTATAATTAGATCATGAAACGATGCATAATAACTGAACTAAATGTAAAACAAATGATGTGTTTTGAAAATTGTGTAAACTATCTATATTTTCTCTGTAATAAAAGGCATTACTTAAACGTCCGTGCTTTGAACCCATCCTCTCTGCTGCTGACACAGTCCCCGGTCTGTCTCTCTGAGACGAGTGAGAGATGCTTACCCCAAGCACCAAGTGCGTGAGCGAGATAGAAAGTTAGTCGAGGTGAGATAGTATAGGCCCTTAATTTAAGCCTTATTTCTCCAACAGTTGTCGCTTCGCAAGGTCCTGGCTTAGCCTTCGTGGCATACCCAGAGGCTCTCCTCCAAATGCCAATCCCTCAGCTATGGTGTATCCTGTTCTTCGTGATGCTTTTCATCCTTGGGCTCGGCAGCCAGTTCGCTGGTATTGAGGCAATAAACACAGCTATTGTAGACCGATGGCCACGACTGAGGAAGAACTACTGGCGGGTTAGTTTGAAGACTATATTTTTATGAAACTCACACGGGTATATTCAAGTTCGGGATAAGTTAACAAATACAGTTCGTCCATTCATCAGCCGAAAAACTTCCACTGCTGGACATAGGCCTCCCCCAATGACTTTCATATACAACGGTCCTCCGCTATTTGCATCCACCGGCTTCCTGCAATGCATATGATATCATCAATCCACCTCATAAGGGCCGTCCTACACTACATCCTTCAGCTCGTTGTCGCCATTCCAGAACCTTTCCCCCCCATGGCCATTTTTCGAGCTAAAAAACTTATGATTTTATGGAATTAAAAAGAAAACGATTTAACATATTATTACACACATTAAGCGTTAATAATATGTCGTAGTGATTTGAAGGGTTACCCTTGAAACCGAGAGGATCAGGGTTGGATCCCCACTATTAAGCTAGCCAGACTTGAGTATATTCTCCTAGAACAAGACTCAGCTTAGGTGAGGTCGTTTTCGCCTATTAATGTGTGTATCTTAAATCATTAGTAGTTACTAAACCGCACTGGGCCAGCGTGTGGGTCTATGGCCTCTATCTATCTCATATTGAAGAGAACCGTGCTCAGTATATTGGCGATAGGGTCACCCCCTATTACATTGGGACCAAATACGCTTGGTGAAATGTGGGTGCACTGCAAAAAATTTCAAAGTTGAAGTAGCAGTAGGCGGGGCACAAGAACCGAAGGCCGTTGGGGCAGAAAGGTTTTAAAATGGCGACCACGAACCGGAAGACGTAGTGCAGGACGGTCACCCACAAGGTGGACCGATGATATCACACGCATAGCAGGAAGCCGGTGGATGCGAGTGGCGGAGGACCGTGATGTGTGGAAATCATTGGGGGAGGCCTATGTCCAGCTGTGGACGTCTTTCGGCTGATAGTAGTAGTAGTAGGCTGCACTGCAGTAGACCTCTGATTACTCCTTCTTATTTCCTTTATTTTACTAATACCGAGACTTTAATGAAAGCTAACATAGCTTAGTTCGCTAATAAGTCTGTATGAAAAATGAAACGCCCGTACATTTGCTGAATAAACATTTGTTTCAGGTGACTGCGTTCACGTGTTCCACGTGTTTCGTTCTGGGACTGCCGATGTGCTTCAGTGGCGGTGTTTACTTGTTTACCCTGCTCGATTGGAACACGGCCTCCTGGGCAATCCTGCTAATTGGCATGGCCGAGGTAAATATATAAAATAATAGGTATATTCCAATAGCTCACAGCTTCATAGTGTCCTTGTTGTACACAACATAGTGAGTTAATAAATACATGTTACGCCTTATCTTAAAAATGAGTATTTGTAGAGCAAATATACGGTATTAAAGCTTTTCATTCAAAGCGCTTCAGAACCTCGTAAAGTTGTTATATAAAGTCCATTACTAAGAAACACTTACATAAGAATTATGTTTACATTTGACTGACACCGCTTCCAAATTATAAAAACTATATGTAGCTTTTTAGTACTCCAATTTTTTTTTTATTTGTGTTTATAAATATTAATGTTTGTATTATTCCTATCCAGTGTTGCGCTGTTTCCTGGAGCTATGGCATTAACCGCGCGATGAATGACTTGGCCAGCATGGACATGAAGCTGAACAAAGTGCTGAGGTTCTACTGGAAGGCTGTATGGACTGTCATCGTACCTATCGCTAGTGTTGTAAGTATTTATCAAACATTCTCATGATAGAAAATGTTCAGATACGAATGAATCCTCCATTACTCTATTTCTATAAATTAAAATTGATTTTACCGATTGGAATCATCTCTATTTAATCTTACCTAAGTCTGTTATTTTCTTTTACTCATAGTTTGGTAACGAAATTTCTACTCGTACCTGTGTTGAATGAATATTTTCATTTCATTTCATTTTAAATGAATATTTTTTAAGTACAATCTCATATTATTTTTTGAAATATGAAATGTTCATTATAACTATAAATCTATTGAAATTATTATAAGGAGAGTGAATGAAATTCTCTTATCAATCGAGTTACATAACTCACTCGAATATTTTTTTAATTACATAATTGATTCTGTAAGTATGTGTATCTTATTAGAAAATATTATTACGTTATTAACAAAGGCGACTCAGATTTTGTTATTGTAAATCCGTTTATTATTATTCATACAATTTCATACAATTGTTTGTGTGACGATTTCCTTGACTTATTCAATTTATAAGTAATGTTTTATTCGCATGTTACTGGTGATAAAAGTATTATCAACTTAATCATCATATACTAATCCAAAGTTGTCTTTTTTAATCCACTGTGTGTCATAGTTATTATTACTTTCTTGATAAGGTTCTCTATATATCTATACTTCTTATAAAAAAACATATCATCATTTCAACGAGTACTTCTTTTTAGTCATATTTATCATTTTTATTTACTACCTTAGATAAGTAAGTACTTAATTGAATTCTAAATTAATTCGTGACTCTTATTGATTACTTAATTAGACTCTGTATCTTTAGCGAAATATGTGCGATTTTATAAAAAAAGTTGTCGGAAATTAAAAATAACTTGTCATTTTTATTAATAAGTAGGTACCCGTAAATATAAAAAAAAATATTTTATACAATACATGAAATAAGGAAAAAAACATCTACAATACACAACGACACTATCGATCGATATTGAGTTCCGGTTACTACGTGTGCAACTGATAATTTTAATCACATCTTATAACATAATTAATCTCAACGATTTTATATTATACCAACGTTTTTGGGTATGAAATCAGAAATGGTGGCAATTTATCGTTACCTATTTTATAACGCAATAATAAAACTAAAATAAGTCTAAACTAATTTATGACTCTACAATCTAGACGTCAACATTTTAATTTTGATTATTCTCAAAAGTTATGAATGTGTGTGAAACCCGTGTTTGCCCGCGGCTCTGCCTGCGCAATTATTGAATGGCTCTGCAGCTTAAACTGAAATGTTATAGCTAGATGTTATGCCTTTTATTTCTTACCAAACCTTATCTATTTAATAAGTAAAAACCCGGTTCAAATTGGTTAGTTAGCTTTTCTGTGGTACTCGAACAAACACACACTTTGGCAAGAATTCTAAAAGCACTTGTTTTGGATACAGTCCAAACAGTCTTTTGCACAATTTTATTTTAAATATCTTGAAAGTGCCGTGCTTTGAGTGCGGGTTTATTTTTAAACTTACCGTTTACTTTATAGTCTACAGATTTTTCATTTCGTACGGCAAATTGAATAGCGCCTCTAGTGGTAGGTATTTAAAACATTCAAATCTCCACACTAACAGTCAATACGTAGACTCTGAAGTATACGGTTTGGTTACAAATAAACTTGCTTGAGGTGTTATCCCATCCCAGGTAAAGTTTTTCAGTATATAGATATACTAGCTGCGCCCCGCGGTGTTACCCGCAATTAAAAAGTATGTCCTTTTTACCGGGATAAAAAGCCTATGTGCTATGCCAGACTATAATCTATCTCTGTGGCAAATTTCATCCAGATCCGTTCAGCCGTTCTGACGTGATTGAGTAACAAACATCCGTCCATCTAAACTTTCACATTTATAATGTTAGTGTGATTTATGTACTTTTGTCTCTTTCCAGGGAATCCTAGTGTTCATATTTATTGAATGGACGCCGCCCACGTACGAAGACTACGTGTTCCCGTTGTTCGCTGACTTGCTCGGGTGGGCAGTTGGGCTGTCGACGCTGATGTTCTTCCCAGTTGGTGTGATTTGGGCGTACTACCATGGTTATGTAAGTACTTTCAATTTTTTTTTTCAAACACTTTAAAAGTATAATACTTTAATCCGATTTAGATCGAAAATGGAACGTCATGCAACCCCCTTCAAATCCGATTTAGAATGGAACGTCTCTGCATTCCAAAAATCCAAATTAATACATTTTTGTCATTATCGAAACAAAAATAATGATTTAAAAAAAAGGTTGACAGAAAAACTAGGACCACCGAAAAATTATTCAATAATCTATTTCCTTACAGAGAGGCAAAGAGTTGTTCACACCGACGCAAGCATGGAGACCAGCCAAGAAGACCCTTGACGCGCCCCGATCAGACTCCATAGTGACCATGGGGCCCACGCAAGACGGCGAGCATGGACCGTACGACAATATAGGCTACGTAATGTAGCATATTACATTTTTATATGACGTTTACCCACCGATTGCTGCAAGCGTCAGATCCATTAAGGAGCGAAAGTCGTGACGATAATTTTATCGTCATTCGACTGTCGCCCAAGTAGGCACGGCTGTAGAAAGTCACAGCCGTAGCAAGTCGTAGCAACGTAGTCCAATTTTGGTCACATTTTCATCTATGAATTCAGAAAAAAGGCAAAAGCGACTCTGTGTTACTAAGCTTATGACCGAATTCGCTAGAACCAAGACAATGTTCCTAATAGGTCATCACGATTAGGGGCATGATCGTTGCACGGCAGATAAACCTATTTGGGACTTAGTGTATAGGTATAAAAAGATGACCACACGATGGAAAATCATGACAAATTGCACAACAGTTAAATCCACGTAAGTTCTAATTAATTATACTGTCACGATAATCTGTCGTCCCGATTTAATTTCCTAAATCGGATCGTTAAGTGTAATGGATTTTATTTCTGGAATCGCATTTATATTTATATAATTTTCAGTAATAGCATATTTGTGGGTAAACAATGTAATGAACAAAAATCTAGTCAAGATATTTTTTTTAAGAATGGCTAACTATATGTAGTAAGCTTCACATTTCCATGTTGTCCGTTATAGAGGAGTTTGTTTGTGATAGTTCTAATGTTATTTTTTGTAACATTTTATGTTAAAATAAAAATGTATTTTTGTTATGTAGAGCATAGTTATGTGATAACGAAAAAAAATCAAGCTGTCACCTTCACTGAACATTTATACACAATTGCATCACATTTATTTCATTTTACATGAACTCTATCATAATTCAGATAACTTATCATCAAGAATAATATGTGCACACACACAAAGGTATGTCTTGATAAACTATCTAATAATTACATTTAATTTAAATCCACAAATTTATTGATCTGTAGCGACTACTTCAACCGCATCACAAGCTACGCAGATGGCACTACAAGACGCATTCAGAACAATAGACAAGTGACGTCACAATCCTGAATCGCGCTATCAGAGTTTTCGGTGCAAGTAACATATATACAAGATCCCGACAATAACCGTCGGGGCATAGCGGCCGCCCCGCCAGGCATACCACCCGCCTGGCTGGAAGATCTTCCCTTTTCCGCTAAAGATCGTCTTAATAATTTTGTAGTCTTCCTTTCTGAATGGTTTGAACAAGCATTCTATTATGTTTGCTAAATATTTAAGAAATAGATTATATTGATTTTAATCTCATAAATTAAGTCATGAGAGTACTAACATTCCTGATAGAATTGAAGCCTTGATAATAGCCTAGAATGAGGGCATCGACATATTGTGCGTCTATCATCTTTATAGCTATCCTTGTTAACAAAACGCGTTGCCATAGCAACCCTGAAGTTTTGTTGTTTTTTGCCACTGTGCTTGATGGTGTGACTTATTTATTTAGATAACTAGATTAAGTATGGGTTATTTCTTATAGTAGTTCCATGATTTAAATACTGCTTCCAGTAACCTTGAACGAGACTTTTTTGGCATTATTTTCCAAGAAAATGTGTGTATTTGATAAATAATGTGTGTAATATTAGTGAAATATTATTGATTGTGTGTTCATAAACGTGCACGAGTGAAGAAAATTTAAATAATATAGTAGACCTTGACTTTTAAAGTTCTCCCAAGATGTCCGGTAATTTTTCAGTAAAGCATCCACAGCTTTACTGATAGGGGTAAGGGATTCATTTCATTACCATCAGGAATACTTATAACAATTATCAACACTGGCACCAATGGCACTATTTTGAATCCAATTGCCAACCTAAAAAAAAAGAACCTTGAACGAAACCTTGTTGGTCGATGAAGGACAGTGACCTTTTCAACTTGACATAATCATTTTAGTTGTCTACTCACTTACTACTAACAGCTACTTAAGTTAACTATCCATTTACAGTTAACCTCGATAAGTGCTATTTAAGTATTAATGTTTACATTTAAGCTTATTTTATTTATTGTCTTTTCCTAAGGAAAAGTTGATCTGTAAAATTATTCTTAGAAAATAAATACTAGAGCCATTTATTATACCTATGTATGTACATCAAGTTGTTAATTAATTGTGTTGCGAAACATGAAATAATTTCTAATAGATGTAAATAATTTTAAAATAGTAGTAAGTAATAGAGAATATATTATAAAAAACTATTTCATTTATTTTCTACAACAAAAAATTAGACGATCACACCTGTAATCCCTGAAGGGGTAGGGAGAGGTGCAGCGTAGTGCACCCACATTTCGCCAATGATATTTTGGTTCCAATGTAAGGGTCGAGCCTATTGCCTTAATACCATGGAACTTTCCATCTCTATATGAGGAGGATTTAGGCCTTAGTCCACCACCCCAGCCCGATAATCATGATTGAAAATGAGATTCGCACGTAAAAATTCAGAAATCTCTTAGGCGTGATCCGGGGTTGAACTTGCACGCCTTTCCAAGAAGAGCGTTTCACCAACTGTGCTACCATTGCTTATTTTCTGGTATAACTTGAATATTATTTATCATATACCCCGATGCTCTGCAACTACCTATTATTTTATATATATTTAAACATTTATACAAGTGTCAGAATGTTGTTAATTTATGTTATAATACGTTTCTCGGAGCTGAATAGTGAAGCTTAGTGAACGACATATACTGAACCTAATTTCTTCACTCGAATACTTTCAAACATCAAGTCTACGACGCTAAAAATCCTTTCACAAACTTCAAAGAGAACAATCCGTTTGTTCTGCTCTTATCTAACTATAAAGTAAACGTCAAACCCGTATGAACTGATCAAAGACTATCGATACACAACACGGAAAATCACTCTCACATAACTCTGAGAAGACAAAGTTTTATAAAGTGTAAATAAAGAAAACCGGGGCAAGCACACTAACTCTCGAAGTAGCTACAGACGAACGCACTCAGGAAAGAGTTGGAAGCGGGGGCGATTTACTTTATCGGTCGCTTGCAACTAAACATAAGTATAGAACCTCGTTAACGACCTAGCGCTATTATTCAATATTAATACTGCATAACATGGCAAGTTACTGCTGAGCTATAAGCGATATTGATCTCTATTTTAGAATAGAATCAGTTTTTTTAGAGAGGCTTGCATATTTATATATTACTGCGCCATAATCCATTAATTATTATTCATACGAAAACCACAAAATCTGTAAAAAAAAATTTATTAATACTTACGAATTGCAACAAAATCTGTTTTAAGATTTATGATAAAGTTTTAGGTAATCTGTGGGTGTATCTACGAATGAGTTGTCTCGCTTTTAACCTGAGCCGCACCATCGCGCCTCCTAGGTCGCTCTACTCCAATAAGTCTGTCCCGAACAAACGTACGGCTGAACGTGCTACGGTAAAACCTACTTTACGATTGCAATAAGTGCACTCGAACTGCCGACCTCGTGACCGTGCCAAGAGTTCAAATTGTCTTGCATAATTAATAACATTAGAACCAGCAACTGTTTTTATAAAAAAACGTTTAAGCCAAGTGTTTTCTGATCATGCATAACACACCCATATACTTAATTGATTTTATATATATAAATAAAAGCGTGTGAAGTTATCTAAGTCTTGTTTACTTATGTATAAAATAAAAATCGTAAAGAAATAAAATTAAAGTCCCAAAACAAATTTTTAAATGGCCTCACTCACAATCGTCTTGCAAAGTCGCAAAAAATATACGACCACACAAATCCACAAACCCGACGACAAGCCAGATAGCATCTAAAACTAATTAATTTTTAAAACTCTTAGCGACAGAATTAATTCAAACTCATTCTGAACACAATCTTCGCTAAATTCGCGATTTGAATCAACCTCCTAATCCCACTTGGATTGAACAAAATTAATGTGGATTTAATCATAACAGAGGCTCTTAAAGTATCCAGTGGACTTGCTTTTATCAAAATGTTATTATCACTCGTCTAATCCTCGGTTGAATTTAATAACTGGTTGAAACTTGATGACGTCTCAGCCAAAGTCCCGACTTGTTTTAAATATCGTTCTGATAGCTTTTAGATTTTTAATTAAAGCAGCTGTTGTAACAAAAAATATCGAGTTTCCCCTTGAACTGAGTGCGCAAAGGTTATGTTACTTATGGACGTAGTTTCAAGCATTACTTGAATACTTATTACTATCGTAAAATTATTTGTATACTTATTAGCTATTAAAAAAATAAACTTAAACGACACAACCTATTCTGGCTAATTACTGCTATATACAAAATTGCCCTCATTCGTTGGTCAAGACGTCTCGTCTCCCAATTTTTTCGTTCAGTAATTAGTAGCATGTTATCAATTCAACATTAAAACTAAAATTCCCACAACTTAATTTTAATCAACGGAAGCATTTATTTCAGTCCAAATCTAAATCTAGAATCATTCATGTCCATCAGTCTGAATAAAAACCAAATAAATCCGATGTACCAAATTGAAATTTTCATTTTCAATTCGGTAGCTGGAAAATATAAAATTCAAACCTGGGCTTTTAATCATCATTTATTGGTACAAATAGTGACAAAAAAGTCAGAAAAGCTACATTTGTATTTGAGCTATATATCCTAGACAAACAACTATATTTGAGAATATAAATAGAGTAATGCCTACCATAGGCATGGCATCGTCAATACAAATAGCATCCTTACTATCATGTATGTCTACTTCACCAACAAAAGTGACATCTCAAGAACTAAAACACTTCTTAAGAAATGCGAAACAATGTTACATTATGCTTATAATATTAGGCGTACAAATTAAAAAGGACCTTTTCCACCTGACAAAACAACTGCGCTAAGTTTGTTCTTAACAAATTGGCGTTAATATCTGTAACTACCTCCGCGCCCCGGTGCAACCTTTGCATTTTTGCCACGCTGTTTTGCCTATAATTCATTTTATCTACTAACATTTTTGTACGTCACTGTATTATATTTTCATCACCAATTTCAATTTTGACTAGCAATTCCTAGTAATCATTGTACTCATACAATATATTGGTCTACATAAAAATAGATCAATTCGGACTTTTAAACAATTTTAGAGATTGATCTCGCATCTTATAATTGCTTTAAGACACAGAAAACTTTTTTGATGATTTTGTTCTCGGAATATTAAGAAATTGGGGCAATTTTTTTCAACAACTTTATTTTTTACTTTCAGCGGAATTAACTTTTTTAATGTTAATTCTGGAAATTTCAAGGTAGGCAAATCCGTGCACACAGGCATGTTTGGATCGCGAGCCGGTGCGGAGGAAGTTTCCGCCAGCAAGCAGGTGCGAGATGCTGAATCTCGCAGACGTAGGCGTTAACTTGTTACACAACTTCCACTCGAAATTGTTCAGCTTTTTTGTTTTCGCTCCGAACAAAATGCGGAAGGCAAATTTAAAATTCTTTTATTTATTGACTCGGTTTATATAGGACTTGGAAAATTATGAACGGAAGTGAACTTGTTAGAGTTACAGAGACATTTTGATGTTGACGATAATTTGTTTTGTTTTTTCTTCGAATTAGCTCTTGTAATTCACTGCATTATGGTCGGTATAAACGAATAAAGTAGGTGATCTTTCATTCATGCCAGTAACCGTACCTATATGTACTTCTTGATATACATTTTTTTTAATTATAGTTTATCCCCAGATATCTTAAAATACTAAAATTTATATCTTCATCAACCAAATCACTGGCACTGTTTTGTTTGCCAAAAAGGGCATTCAATCTAAAACGACCAACGTAAACCGTAGACAAAGAATATAAAAACTCAACAAATAATGTCAGCGGGAAAGAATTCCAAACTATTCCGGTAAACAGCAAAACACCATTACATAAACTAAGTTCTATTATCACTTCCATCAGTTATCATACTTTACACAAAAGCTAATAAAGCGAGCGAGCGAGTAGAATCATAAAAACTAACCAGTAAATTCCAACTGATGTCTACAATGTTAAGAAGTTTCATCGTCGGAATAAATCATTTCTTTATTGAGAAGGTTTTACAGCTTCACTTAGTTTCTGTTGGCAGTTCGCAGTAAACATTATTAGATTAGTTCCAACTTGAATCACTTTGACTATCTTTTTTCTTACATTTCCATATATTTTCAATTTAAGAAATGGAGGTTTCATTGTTTTTTGAAGTTTTTAACTTGTTATATTATTTCGTTAATGTTTTTGTGTAGTGTTGGACGTATTACAATGTTCAGAAGTTTTGACGCAAACAATTTCGTAATTACAAATTGTTCTCATTATCATTTGTTGATATACCAATGTGTAGTAGGTAAACATGTTTGCATAACATGTATCTACTTTGTTGTGTTGCTTTAACTGTTCTGATTAATGTGGAATCATTTTATATAATTTAATGCCTCAATGTATACTTAGCTACAACTTTTATTTTAAAAATAATAGTTAATACCGAAATTAATTACCATCATTTTTAAATAGAGTACCACATTTTCAGATGCAAATTTTCAACAAAATAAAATTTAAAAAGATAGATCCATTTTCACGGGGCGTCGGAGACTCTACAAATGGTACCCCTGGGTGCTATAAATCGGTCAGCACCTTGTTTTATTTAATTACCACGGCCGCAGATAAGCGGGTGAATATTTATTTGGTTGGTTTAAAAGTTGAATATAAAATAAAGGATTTGCAGAACTCATTTGCAAAAAAAAGCTTAAGCTAAGGAGATAGCAAATTGTTTATTTTTAATTTTCTTTGATAAAAAAAATTTAAATTCACGAATTAAAAATAGCAAGTATTCTCATAAAAACTTAGATTAACTATTACTTAATTGAAAGTTTTAAAAGGCGTATTAATAGCTTAATTTGTAGCTTAACTTTAGATAAACGAATTGCCTTAGAAACGCTTATTTGCTTACAAATTAATTCACTCTCTACATTTAAATTTTTTTTTTTTTTTTTTTGTGAAATTTTTTATTTTTTTTATTTTTTTTTTTCGATATAATTATTTATTTAAATATAAATGATATTAAAACAAACTAGGTATCAAAAAGGCCTTGTCCGCGTGGAATGGTGGCAAGAATGCTGGCTGCATTTCCTCGCTGTATGATCAAACTAATTTTCTGAGCGAGGAAAGAGCCAGCCCTCCTGTCACCTGTGGAGGCAATTAATTTTGGAGATATTTTATTAATAATTATAAACATATTTTATAACACCGATTCATTACGCTGTCTGATGACTCTACTCAAACTCTACCAAAATAACATAAGTGTACTCACAACATAATGGCTTAAGTCGTAGTTATCATGCATTATCGTAAAATTAAGCTATCCTTGGATAGTTCGGCATTTTGATTTTGAATGTGTCCGGCGGTTCGATTAATTTAATTATACAAGATGGACCGAAAAATAATGTTATATTACTAAACTTATGTTGGAACACAAACTAGAAGAATGGCAATATAAAATTGCGGGGATGTTAATGAGGTTAGGAAATTGATTTTGATTCTAATGCTCGCCAGCAATAAAGATCATTTTCATGGCTTCATAACAAAACTGATACCATGGAATCAACTCATAATTCTGGAACCCCAGACCTGTAATTTTCCGCCGATCTTTTCAAGAATTATACGCATTTTTAAATTGATTTTAACATGAAATCATAATTGAAGAACTGGTATCCGGTATCCCGTGAAGCAAATTTGTTGTGATCGCGTTGTTAAAAATACATATCGCGCTCAAAAATTATAACAATTGTAACCATTGACTTTCGGCACAAATGCTTTCTAAAATGTTTGTATAGGCATTAAGAGCAACCTATACTGAAAGTTTTCGTTACCATACAGCCTGAATAGTACCGGGAGAAGCTGGATTATTCCCTCGATGTGTTGAACATCTAATCCAGCGACTCGTTCACGGGAGACAAGTTCAAGAGCAATAAAAAGCAACCTTCAGTTCGCGTCTCGCAATCGTGCCGGTTGATTGATTACACAAACGACTGACTCGCGACTAAGCTTTTATCATTTTCTTTTGACCTACACCGTTTGATGTCAGTTGATATTTTATGTTTAATAGATAATACATATATTTTTTTCAATTATCGTCACGTTTCGTATGCCGCTTGGCAGAATCGTGTTGAGCCTGACTCAATGGCAAAGGCCATTAGGAAAAAAATATATACCGCTGTCATGCTTTAAGTTCCTATCTTTGTGTAATATGTATTTTGAAATTTGTAAATAAAAAAAATGTTTTTTTTCTTTTCTACACAGTCGGTCTACTATAATACATATAATTGAGGTTTATAGATGTAAAAGAATTAATAATATTAGTCCTTTTTTTATAATGTCCCACTGTTGCACACGGCCCAACTTCCCTCCCTTCAATGCGACGGAGATTAGGTTACAGTCCATGGCGGACTTCGCACTTTTTCCGAGGTCTTTTCTCAGTCATGCAAGTTTCCTCACGATGCTTTCCTTCACCGTTTAGCAAGTGATAATAATACATATATAATAATATTGCCAGACGTACGCACTTCTAATTATACTAGATAATAGAAATCCATGAATCGGGTACTAACAATCATGCCCATTGTAACGCCCCCCCCACAAAAATAATGAATGATGACTCTACCTATTCTATTAAAACCTAACCTAACCTAACCTGTTAAACTATTCATTCTTTAACCTAACTAAACTTAGTACTAAAGTAACGACCTAACTTATATCTATACCTACTTAAATATAATCAGACTTAGTTGCGATCTGGGTTTAATATTGGCCAAGTGATTCGTCTAGTGATAATGAAACCCATACGTTGTGAGACCGTTGAAAAGTAACCTAAATTCTTTTAGTGAAAGATTGGTATACCTATGAATTTACGCAACTTAGAACTATCTGCAGCTAAATATTAAATCTAAAAAAATTATATTCATTAACATCACCAGTTAATATTATTCAATTGATAATACATGTATTTAGCTAGTTTGATAAATTTATGATAGAAAGTTATCTTAGGCGTATTTTCAATTAAAGAAGTAGTAAATAGTAAAAGAATAGCGGTAACAAATATAAAAAGAATAATCAAAGAATAGTATAAAAAATAGCGGTAAGAAAAACAATAAGATTAGTATAAAAAAATAGCGGTAAGAAAAACAAGCTCCTCGCCCCGCCTGTTTTAGTAGAAGGCGACATTCCAGACGATCCTTCTCCCTCCGCTAAGTCAATATAGAATTATATTGAATACATATATTGACCATAACTTTATATTACATCATAAGTAAAAACAATTATCTGATTATAACCAAAGCAGATAAACATTGCAACATTCAGGCAGCTTCCCGGCTGTTACATTAATGTTCAAACTCCAGCATCCCGGCTGATTTGGTTTTAATAATTCAAACATTCTAAATCTTTAACAATCCAAACATTTGGACAGTTCGAGACTATCAGGAATCCTCCAGCTTCCAAGTCTAGTACCATTACCAAGTACTTTATTATCCAGATAAAATTAGGTTTCATGTCACATTTTGTATCTCTTACTTCACTTGAGAAGAGAATACTAATAGGGACTCCCGCCCAATTCAACCATATCTTAAAATACCAAAGACTAGTATGCAAAACTGATAAGTCCAGCTAGTGACTGCTAGATAGCAACTCTATCATCTACTGTTTAGTGATTGCTATCAGGGTCTACCGCCCCATAGTGTAGCCAAATCTACCAGATACACTCACTATGTCAACTCATTTACGATATAATTTATAAGTATAGACTTTCCACCAGATTCAATCCATCCAGAATCCCAATACTGAACCAAACGTCAGATTATTAAGTTATTAAATTATAATCAAATTCAAAACAGATACATTTAAATAAAGTAGGTAAGTATATCAAACTTTAACCTTGATTTACTATTATCACACAAATGAATCT
Source organism: Pheosia tremula (assembly GCA_905333125.1). NCBI lineage: Eukaryota > Metazoa > Arthropoda > Insecta > Lepidoptera > Notodontidae > Pheosia > Pheosia tremula. The sequence goes on along the minus strand of HG995405.1, from coordinate 1,927,908 downwards.
ACCACTCGCTCGGAAACCTAGTCCAATGGAGAAGAGCGAGCGAGAAACTCCATGGATTAGCAAAAGGGTCCCTACCTACCTGCCTAATTGTTAATCCTACTATCCTATCACCTATCAATTTACTTAAACATTTGTCCCTATAGCCAACAGACCAACCGCACCTATTACCAATCGACCTACCCGCATCTAAAATAATAAAAGTATATGAAGTTTCCTAAGAAATTCCTAGTTTCCCAACACGTATTAATTTTATCTAAATCTGTATCCCTATTGCCTAACATGTCCATACAGCCAACAGACAAACCGCACCTACTCCCAATCGCAAGTATCGACCTACCCGCATCTAAAATAATAAAAGTATATGAAGTTCCTAAGAAATTCCTAGTTTCCCAACACGTATTAATTTATCTAAATCTATATCCCTATTACCTAACAAACAAACCGTACCAACCGTCTAATCAATAAACCGTACCTACCGCCAGTCAACCGTATCAACCTACCCGCCTATAATAATAAATGTAATTATATGAAATATCCTATGGAAATATACCTAGCCAAGAGTCCTACACTACCTACCACTTCTAAATGTGTATTCAGCAAAACTAGAGATAAAACTCACATTTACATTTAAACATGTATGTATTCTAATCATGGTGCTATGATAGAATACCTAACTAAAGCTTTTACGGGAAGGCTGGTTAGACCTGGTTGGAGCTAGAACCCCTAACGTTCCCTACTACCAGACCGTCGCAAAGTGACCCGCAGGTCGGGGAGGGAAGCGACAATCTGGAGGCCCAGGGTTATTGATTGGGTAATATTTACATATATATAAGATAGATCGAACGGGAGCGTTTTAACTGGAGATAAGCGGAAGCAATTGCATGGCGCGCACGTGACGCCCCGCCCTCTATCAGCTAAAAAACCCACGAACGAGGAACTTGATCGACTCCTTGGCAAGGACATAATCGACCGCTGGTGCGTTCCAGGTACCCAGCCCTAACAAATGAGACTGTGAATGCTATCCAGAGGCGTACCCCTACATAACACCCTCTTGGGAACCTTCACCCAAGACTGGAAAGGCGAAACACAAGCGATACACTCCCCAAAACTCTTTGAAATTCATTTAAAATTACAACATAAACCCCCTTTATTCACTGCACTAAAGAACAACCCAAATTACAATACAAATACCCTATTCAATTAATAATTAAAGACAATATTTCAAACAGGAAAAGAATATAGACAATTCAAACACCAAGAAAATATAAATGCAAAACCCAATTAAAATTACTTACAAATTATTATACCAATGCTCGCTTGTGTTGCCTGGGACCGAAATCGTAAAAAGTTAGACCGACCTCCAAATGAATCGTGCAACGCCTTTTATAGTAGTTCTCAAACACCTTATTTCTACCCTCAACCACTAATATTTCTAGGGATGTCCCGATGTCGATACTATTTACGTAAAACTGCCGGACTTTTCGCAATTCATCGAAAATATTAGCGATCCTAATAATGATTTTAAATACATAATAATGAACAAACAATTACTCCTTAATCAATTCATTTACTTTCCAAAATATCAAAACCAGATTTTATAAAGTATTCGAATTATTCTATTGTTATTAGATAAATTCCCGTAAATATAACTGTGTCAAAAATGCTATGAGAATTCTACTCGATAACTTAATGATTTACCTAACATTTGGCTTAGTCACTAACTATCCTATTGAATATGTGAATTCCGTTAATACATTCATCATGCCGACCGATCGACTTAGCCCCAACACTACTTGTATATTGTGATTTCTACTACCCTCAACTCCATAAGATTCAAGCGTTTAAAGTCACGTACGCATCGGTGTCGTTAACGCTATCAATAATATCTATGCTCGATACTTATTGTAGTAGTATGGCATTTCACACCATCAGTATTTTGATGGAAAATAAGCTAGTTTTGTACGGATTGGGAAAGATTACACTATTTGTAGTATCTACGCTTAGTTAACAATGAGATATTCTAGAATATCAATATTTCTATAGAAAAGTATGAATGTTCCCTACATATCGGAACGTATCAAGATATCAATATAATCTATATTTAGTTCACAACGATGGGATGAAGCGACTCACACTATCAATAATTCCAATGAAAATATTCTAACCTAAACATTGGATGAAAGACGAATTTAATTCCATTTGCTTTAAGTTAATCTAACAAACAGATTAATACAACTAAAGACTGACTTCCGAGCCATTATTGAAGAGGCCTATGCCCTAATCATAATGAGCATCAATAGTTCCAATTAGATGAGGAGTTTAACAATCCATTGAAATCTCTAAATAAATAGATATATAAAATTATATTTGTGAACGTGGCAGAGCGCACCCAATGCGTTCTGTTACAATCAACCCCCAAAATTTATGAAAGTGTCTCGGTTTTTAAACTGAAATAAATTTTTCATGAATCCGCATATTTTCACAAATATATAACTTCAATAAAACAACCCCTAAATCTCAACCTAGTGCATATTCTAATTTCTCAATATTTGACTCCGGAAAATTGAGGTTGTGCACGAGTGTATGTGTGTGAGTACCTACTCATGAAAAGTGTTTTTAACCGAATTGGAAATAATTATCATACGAACCAGAGTCGTGAGTTTTCTGATGCAACAAAACATGAAGAAACATGGCTTCTCGCAGGCCAGTCCAAACTATGCAAGGAAACCAGTTTTCCAGGCTGGTCAATCCTAATGATATAATGTAAGCCTTTCAAGACGAAACAGTTCCCATATCGTTCGCCAAGAACCCGAATACATTATCCTATCACAACTCAGACTACCCCATGTGCTAACAAGCAATATGCCCGCATGGCTGCTACATCCCACCCAGACCTAAATCCATAATAACAACCATTCACAACTCGGAGCATGTAGAGTGTTCCACGAAGATTCATTGTTTGCTGCCGGTATAGTACGGACCAATTATGAGATCAGCTAATACTGATGAATGTCTTCTGACCTAACCTAACACAACTCCCCCATAAAAAGTCCCTGATCGTGTAATGAATTTCCGAATTCAAACACCGACAAACCGTTTCACGCCAAGATACTGTCGAATCGTTTAGGCCCCATCAAAATATTCAACATACGTCATACCACCTAAATAGCCATACGTCACACCCTAACTCATTGCTTAACGTTCATAGCTCCAACTTTTACAGCGATTCGCACCACCTAAACAATCCTACAACATTCTTATTGGCATGAAACACGAATTATTCGTAAATCTAATCTAATTTCCAACCCCCAGATTGAATGTAACAAAACCTTACTTTTGGGAATATAATAACGCACCGCACGCTTTTACAAACAAATAAACCAAGTACATAAGAAAGTAATACTATTATTAGTTAGATTGTAATTAATAAGTCTCTTTAGAATAATTATTATCGCTAAAGTCATTGACTCCAATAATCAAAACTACTAAACTCCTATATTTAGAAAACATAAGTCAAAGGCAAAACCTATGAAGTTCTACAGTGTAAAATAATAGTCTTATGAATAAAAGTACCGCGTTCCTGTCTCCGAAACGAAATGCACTCCTAAATACCTATAGTATCGGCAAATTAATTTAAGTCGCATTCTTCCTAATATAATACACCTCAAAATTTTAAATAAACCCTAATATTTACGATTATCGATAACTAACTACGGCTAAAACTTCAAAGATACGGCAGCGACCAATTAGAATATCCACCAAAAATCTCTGGATTTAAATTATAATTACGATATTCAGACTTTAAATCAAATATTTTCTAAAATTACTCAATAGTACATAAGCGTACATAAGCGAGGTACTTTGTATTAAGCGCAGTACCTCCTTATTTGTTAGATCTAAAATGAATAGTAGTAATAGCAACCCTATTATAAATGGCAAACGTCCGAATTGAAAATATAGAAACACAAAAGATAGCTTCTGTTGGAATTAAAACGCTTCATAAAGCCCAATCTATCAATCCAGAAATAAAATTAACAAAATTAATATTTTATGACTCAACATTAATTATACCTATCCAAACCATAAATTTGATGTTCAAATATATAGGCACAAAATGTTCCTAAATTGAAACACTATATGAATACACAAGTAAACATTTCTTTAGGAATCGAACCCTCATCCTTTAAATCTACCTATTCTAGCAATACACTATATTAAAATATCGTATAACGTTTCAAAACTAAATAAATTTGGTATCATATTCTCCACACGTTTCGCCATCTACCGTCGATAAGTAAAACCAAAATTATATTTCGATAAACGATCTCTAATTCAGCCTTCTGACGTGACAGATGTCACTATGCGTTCATTTAAAATCCTTATAGTTACGCTAGCAATCACTAGATGTCGTAAAAAGTAATTTTGTACCGCTAATAATTAACAAAATACCTGAACATTGGTTTTAACCACTTTTTCCTAAATAACGAATTAATGATTTTGCTATCTTTTCGTTAATAAAAACGCAAGATTCATCGAGAAAATAATTTCGACGTATAGAGAAGTTGTACCATAAAACCTAGATGGCGCTATCTAAAAAAATCGTATTTTTTTTTATATCTCCTAAATGATCATAATGCTAAAACCACATTTTCCTATAACCTTATTTTTTTTTTAAATAAATCTTCACGCTTAACCTTTTAACCTATTAAGTATTATAGATACATTATGCGCATTATGCGAAATAGCAAAGGCTTCGATAGTCTATTATAGTCATCTATCTTCGATCTACCTACCTACATGTATATCTATTACATCTAAACCACGCAATTCTAAACTATCCTAGTCATATTATTATGACTGGTTATCAGCGAACGAATGAACGAGGGTACAGTAGTATTCCAACAGTCTTAGCGTGAATATATTGTATGGATTTGACAACTGCCGCCAAACAAAGTTTCTTCAAATCTAACCATATATTTTATAGAATAGTACCTAGTAAAAAGACTAGTGGTCAATTTTGAGGAAAGTAGCACAATTTTACCACATTAAGTGCATAGAGATCGATACGAATTAAGACTCCTCAATAGGTGGCGCTACTAGTAACCTGGTATTGCTTTCTAACGGACCAAAGAAGGTTCTGAATATAATTTCGTCTTTGTAATTATGCAAATCCAGAGTTTTTATTTATAAAAAACTGGCTCAAGCTCACTATGTTCTCAACTAGTTATATTAATGCTAATCTGTATGGTAAATAAGAATTCCCAACGCAATCTTAACGTCACCGCAAAAACGACTCCGTCCTAGTCACTCCTACCCTCGAATGCTATAAGGCGAGTGGAACAAACTAGACCCACACTACCGAAACGCCACACAAAAGACAAATTCTCGTACCTAAATTCTGATTTTTACGCAAAGTGGTGCGTAGGTATACGACTAACGATACTCTATTCTCATTTTAAAACATCCTATCGTAGAGTGAAACTTTATTAAAACAACCCCCCCGATTTCTATACGTTACGAGCCAGTCAAGCAATTACAACCCCCAAATACCTAGACGTTATGACCCTCTGCCGAAATTACAATCTATTTTAATCTCGTTCAGAAATTTTATTATTTTTTTTCTATGCCCAATGACTCATCACTAATCCCTACATTATCAAATGTAACAAAATTAAGCGTGGCCTTGCTATTAAGTTAACCAATGTAAGATACGATTCAGATAATAATTTTCTTAGCATACCGCACAACTCTTAACTATTATTATTTTGTACTAGCTCAATGGTAAATTGACTTTTTAACGAACGAAACGAGATGAAATAAAATTAATATGACTACCCTCGCATATTAAATAATACTGATGTCCGCGCTCTCATTACGGCTAATGATCTCGCTAAAAATCTATACGAAAAATAGATTTATTTACAAATGCAGAAGAATGACTATAAAATCAATCGTTCGATATTAATAATTTAACAAAAATAATTCGTTTTGGTATTCTATATTTGAAACTTATTTTGTGACCGAATACAAAGATAGTAAATAACTAATAATTCACCCTACTCTGATTATCACGATGTACAAAATGGATTTAAATAAAATCTATCTAGTCATATTCTTTAATGAAAAGTTATGTCATTATGCTCTTAGATTTCAATGATTAACGAGTATAGCATATATAACTTAAATTGCCATAACTATTTCGTGGTTTCTTTCAGCATAACTAACAGAAAATAAATTAATTGTGAACCAATGCAACCCCCTATTTGCTAGACGTTAGCTACCTCACGTAATATTAACTTACTATAATACGTCAAAACTATAATATATTTTTCCTATAATAGATGGCGTTCGAAAATTTGATCTCTACGATAAAATCTGACAAGAATCACGACTGTTTATAACATTTTACGAAAATCCTATAGACACTACAGACTTTGTATACCTTTTATATAGAACAATGTATAACGCTAAACATAATTTTATAAGTATGAAATTATAATAGACTGTGATAAAACTCATTACTAAGACTAAAATTAATTCAATCAATATAAAATAGGTAGGTATGTAAATTGTGAGAACTTAGTTAAAGCCTATTATACCTAAATCCATTTATCCTAACAGAGTAAATACCAATCTTCACTTATCCATTTCACAAGCAACAAATTGTGACTATAAAAAGTCACTTTCCAGATCAAAACAAGTCTCAAAATTCCATGTTAAATATACGCGGATGTAAATATTATAATGATTATGAATTTAATCAAAACTAAAACACTACAGGAAACTAACTATTACAAATATTTTAAAAAGGAAAATGATTATGAAGGTAGCTATGTTAAGATACCCACTAGCTCAGATCCTAGTCCACGGAATTCTAAATTGTAACTCAAGATTGAGGTTCAAATCCTGGTCCACGGCACACTAAATTGTAACGCCCCCCCCACAAAAATAATGAATGATGACTCTACCTATTCTATTAAAACCTAACCTAACCTAACCTGTTAAACTATTCATTCTTTAACCTAACTAAACTTAGTACTAAAGTAACGACCTAACTTATATCTATACCTACTTAAATATAATCAGACTTAGTTGCGATCTGGGTTTAATATTGGCCAAGTGATTCGTCTAGTGATAATGAAACCCATACGTTGTGAGACCGTTGAAAAGTAACCTAAATTCTTTTAGTGAAAGATTGGTATACCTATGAATTTACGCAACTTAGAACTATCTGCAGCTAAATATTAAATCTAAAAAAATTATATTCATTAACATCACCAGTTAATATTATTCAATTGATAATACATGTATTTAGCTAGTTTGATAAATTTATGATAGAAAGTTATCTTAGGCGTATTTTCAATTAAAGAAGTAGTAAATAGTAAAAGAATAGCGGTAACAAATATAAAAAGAATAATCAAAGAATAGTATAAAAAATAGCGGTAAGAAAAACAATAAGATTAGTATAAAAAAATAGCGGTAAGAAAAACAAGCTCCTCGCCCCGCCTGTTTTAGTAGAAGGCGACATTCCAGACGATCCTTCTCCCTCCGCTAAGTCAATATAGAATTATATTGAATACATATATTGACCATAACTTTATATTACATCATAAGTAAAAACAATTATCTGATTATAACCAAAGCAGATAAACATTGCAACATTCAGGCAGCTTCCCGGCTGTTACATTAATGTTCAAACTCCAGCATCCCGGCTGATTTGGTTTTAATAATTCAAACATTCTAAATCTTTAACAATCCAAACATTTGGACAGTTCGAGACTATCAGGAATCCTCCAGCTTCCAAGTCTAGTACCATTACCAAGTACTTTATTATCCAGATAAAATTAGGTTTCATGTCACATTTTGTATCTCTTACTTCACTTGAGAAGAGAATACTAATAGGGACTCCCGCCCAATTCAACCATATCTTAAAATACCAAAGACTAGTATGCAAAACTGATAAGTCCAGCTAGTGACTGCTAGATAGCAACTCTATCATCTACTGTTTAGTGATTGCTATCAGGGTCTACCGCCCCATAGTGTAGCCAAATCTACCAGATACACTCACTATGTCAACTCATTTACGATATAATTTATAAGTATAGACTTTCCACCAGATTCAATCCATCCAGAATCCCAATACTGAACCAAACGTCAGATTATTAAGTTATTAAATTATAATCAAATTCAAAACAGATACATTTAAATAAAGTAGGTAAGTATATCAAACTTTAACCTTGATTTACTATTATCACACAAATGAATCTACCACTCGCTCGGAAACCTAGTCCAATGGAGAAGAGCGAGCGAGAAACTCCATGGATTAGCAAAAGGGTCCCTACCTACCTGCCTAATTGTTAATCCTACTATCCTATCACCTATCAATTTACTTAAACATTTGTCCCTATAGCCAACAGACCAACCGCACCTATTACCAATCGACCTACCCGCATCTAAAATAATAAAAGTATATGAAGTTTCCTAAGAAATTCCTAGTTTCCCAACACGTATTAATTTTATCTAAATCTGTATCCCTATTGCCTAACATGTCCATACAGCCAACAGACAAACCGCACCTACTCCCAATCGCAAGTATCGACCTACCCGCATCTAAAATAATAAAAGTATATGAAGTTCCTAAGAAATTCCTAGTTTCCCAACACGTATTAATTTATCTAAATCTATATCCCTATTACCTAACAAACAAACCGTACCAACCGTCTAATCAATAAACCGTACCTACCGCCAGTCAACCGTATCAACCTACCCGCCTATAATAATAAATGTAATTATATGAAATATCCTATGGAAATATACCTAGCCAAGAGTCCTACACTACCTACCACTTCTAAATGTGTATTCAGCAAAACTAGAGATAAAACTCACATTTACATTTAAACATGTATGTATTCTAATCATGGTGCTATGATAGAATACCTAACTAAAGCTTTTACGGGAAGGCTGGTTAGACCTGGTTGGAGCTAGAACCCCTAACGTTCCCTACTACCAGACCGTCGCAAAGTGACCCGCAGGTCGGGGAGGGAAGCGACAATCTGGAGGCCCAGGGTTATTGATTGGGTAATATTTACATATATATAAGATAGATCGAACGGGAGCGTTTTAACTGGAGATAAGCGGAAGCAATTGCATGGCGCGCACGTGACGCCCCGCCCTCTATCAGCTAAAAAACCCACGAACGAGGAACTTGATCGACTCCTTGGCAAGGACATAATCGACCGCTGGTGCGTTCCAGGTACCCAGCCCTAACAAATGAGACTGTGAATGCTATCCAGAGGCGTACCCCTACATAACACCCTCTTGGGAACCTTCACCCAAGACTGGAAAGGCGAAACACAAGCGATACACTCCCCAAAACTCTTTGAAATTCATTTAAAATTACAACATAAACCCCCTTTATTCACTGCACTAAAGAACAACCCAAATTACAATACAAATACCCTATTCAATTAATAATTAAAGACAATATTTCAAACAGGAAAAGAATATAGACAATTCAAACACCAAGAAAATATAAATGCAAAACCCAATTAAAATTACTTACAAATTATTATACCAATGCTCGCTTGTGTTGCCTGGGACCGAAATCGTAAAAAGTTAGACCGACCTCCAAATGAATCGTGCAACGCCTTTTATAGTAGTTCTCAAACACCTTATTTCTACCCTCAACCACTAATATTTCTAGGGATGTCCCGATGTCGATACTATTTACGTAAAACTGCCGGACTTTTCGCAATTCATCGAAAATATTAGCGATCCTAATAATGATTTTAAATACATAATAATGAACAAACAATTACTCCTTAATCAATTCATTTACTTTCCAAAATATCAAAACCAGATTTTATAAAGTATTCGAATTATTCTATTGTTATTAGATAAATTCCCGTAAATATAACTGTGTCAAAAATGCTATGAGAATTCTACTCGATAACTTAATGATTTACCTAACATTTGGCTTAGTCACTAACTATCCTATTGAATATGTGAATTCCGTTAATACATTCATCATGCCGACCGATCGACTTAGCCCCAACACTACTTGTATATTGTGATTTCTACTACCCTCAACTCCATAAGATTCAAGCGTTTAAAGTCACGTACGCATCGGTGTCGTTAACGCTATCAATAATATCTATGCTCGATACTTATTGTAGTAGTATGGCATTTCACACCATCAGTATTTTGATGGAAAATAAGCTAGTTTTGTACGGATTGGGAAAGATTACACTATTTGTAGTATCTACGCTTAGTTAACAATGAGATATTCTAGAATATCAATATTTCTATAGAAAAGTATGAATGTTCCCTACATATCGGAACGTATCAAGATATCAATATAATCTATATTTAGTTCACAACGATGGGATGAAGCGACTCACACTATCAATAATTCCAATGAAAATATTCTAACCTAAACATTGGATGAAAGACGAATTTAATTCCATTTGCTTTAAGTTAATCTAACAAACAGATTAATACAACTAAAGACTGACTTCCGAGCCATTATTGAAGAGGCCTATGCCCTAATCATAATGAGCATCAATAGTTCCAATTAGATGAGGAGTTTAACAATCCATTGAAATCTCTAAATAAATAGATATATAAAATTATATTTGTGAACGTGGCAGAGCGCACCCAATGCGTTCTGTTACACCATCACCATTTTTTTTACCAGGATTCAAACCCGGGACCCTCAGCACAGAACTCAGGTTCACTACCCACTGCGCTAATGAGGTAATCATAATAGTGTAATATAGATTACAAGCATTGCATTTATCTTAAGTTAATTAAAGAATTCAATCAACGGCTTATGATAACCAAATGGACTAAAATGAAAAGCCACATGGAATGAATGCCTTCGCAGCGCGGCAAGTTAAATGAGTCTAGAAGGCTGACTCTATCTGAAATCTCATTGCTACTGTTCGAGCTAAGAGTCTAGAAGAATGGAGATGGAATCAATTCTTATTTTTTTTATTAAATTATATATTATATAATATAATAATAATTAATTAAATTCATAAAATATAATATAATAATTAATAAAATTCATAAAATTCACAGTAAGATCACGTAGGGATCAATAGATTTTGATGACGATATTCTGGGGTACAAAGCAAATGACGTCATAACAATGTAAAAGTGTTGAAAATTACTGGTCGAATTTTGATATAACTTGTTGTGGGGATAGCCCGGATCATGATATATGATTTTTTGTGGGAAGTTAATTGGTTCCTGTGGGATAGCCCCAATTCTTTGACGTAGCGTAAGCATACGTTACGTCCGACACTTGTCTGTTCGTCCGAGTGTAAACACTGCTGTGACACCGAGTTGCAGATTTCGTGCAGTGTTTTTTTTATTTTTTTTATTACATTATAGGCAAGTATTTGATCTCGATCTCACCTGATGGTAAGTGACGATGAGATCTACGATGGAGCATACTTGTCTAGGTAGGAAGGCGGCAGTAGATAAGAGACGCTACATTCACGCAACTGATCTGACCCGCCATCCATGAATGGCAACACCGAACATCATGCCGGAACACGGCTAGGCCGCTTGGCGACATGGCTTTGTTCAGTGGGTGGTGACTAGCCACGGCCGAAGCCTACCACCAGTAAAGTGTCTGTCGACATTAGTGTCAAGTGTGAGTGTCGCCGTGTATAATTAACATAAGATTATTGTGCGCGTCACCTGCGTTACTCACACTAATTTTTTTTTAATAAGCTACACAGAGACGTCTGCTAGACAGTGACAGCATGCCTTCTCGATGATAATACGATCACATTATACAGGGCCCCAAGTCTGCTATTGCTATATTGTATGGGATATCTGACAAAAGTGACAGGTACTATGCGGTTGCTGTTCGATTATGAATCGATAGTGTTAGCAGACTTGGGGCCCAGGACACCTTACATGTCTCTTACGTAATTCATTCCCACAAACATTCAGTATATACTTAACCGAAAAGTTGACTAAATTAATTCATCTCGATATGTCACCTCCATTCTACATTCGCTCTGCATTTCTCCCAATACCCTTTGGGATCTGAAGGCTTTAAAGTTTAATTAAAGATGCAACCCTACGGAAAGAAAGTTTGGTTTAATTCACTTTTAGTTTTTACTGGCACTATTTTGTAATAATACTAATTCGTTTGTATTTTTAATTAGATAGAACAAATTAAAGAGATGTTAGAACTAACGAACAACTTTAGTCTCTTAAGTTACTTTAACTTAAAACTACATTTGCGACTACAGACCAAATCAGGTTTAAAATAACTTTACTTCTGAAAGAAATACTTACATTGATATAAAACTAGTCTTACGGATTTAATCGCGTTTATTTTTACGATCCCAACGTTTCGGCTGCTTTACAGCAAATTATCGGTCGGTTGACATCTTAGTGTCAAAGTTTGCACTGGAATACAAGAATATTGAAATACTAGAGATATACGTACTTCAAAAGAAAAAAACCCAAAATAAATACAAACAAACAAAAACCATTTAAATAAAATCAGTGGACAATTGAATATATAGACTCATTAATGCATCCCTTGCAATATCGGTCTCGCAAATCACACTGAGTAAGCGTACCTAGATGAAACTGGCCAAAATTAAATCACAACGACATATATGACGTATAAATGTGACAATATTATAGAGATAACCGCATACAGTGCTTCACATAATTAAGCGCCTTGTCACATAAGAGCGCTCGTAACTTGTAAGTTAGAGGAGTCATCCGAGGCTCTCATTTATCAGATGAGAGGTCACCCCGGGGTTAATGTTGAGTGACAAGCGACCCGCTCACGCGTCACGGCCCTCAGTGTGTGCGAGTTACGTGTTTATTAAGGACTGGAGTCGGAGTTTTCATATTTTACGATGTTTTATTAAGAGTCCGCCTGTGCTCTTGTTGATGAAGTTCATTGATCTAGATCTCTATATATATGTGGTAAGAGTTGGATTATTGGTCTCATTAAAGTGTGAAAACATAGTAAAAATAATCTTCACTAACAAAAAAACAAAGCGTCAATAGTAATGGAACGAGGGGCCGCCTTGTAACTGAGAGGTTCAGGATTCAATCACCAATTCGTCTACGTGAGCTCGCTCTTAACAAAGCTCTGGCTTAGTTGGAGGGGCTTAGCAGACTATTAGTAATAGGTGTTCTAGTAGAAATTTATCACATATTCCTAGAAGACAAAAAAGAGGGTTATGAAAAAAATATATTCATTTAGGTGGCAGTCATTCGACCCTGAAAAAGAAATAGCGCAAGAAACACAAGAACGACTCGAACAACGAACGCTAAAAGGAAATGATAACGGAGGTCTCGGGAATCCAACATGGCGGCACATTAATCACAGCCAAGGGATGACGCAGCCAGTCTCAAAGATTGACGGACAACAAGCATTAATTTGATAATGTTTTATTGTTGGAATGCATTAATTAGATTCCACTCACAAATGTTTCCAAATTAATCTGGAATGATTTGACAAGACAGATTTCGAGGAGTATTGGTTTTAGTAAGAGCGTAGAGTAAAGTTTAATTTTAATTCCATTTGACTTGAGATAACCGCGTGAGTCTTCCAAGTAGGTCGCGATTAGAATATTAATTATTATTTTTTATTTATTTTTTGCTTCGATCCTCCAAGTTTGTTTATTATCCAGATAATTCCTTGTTTATACCATTTCTTTAAAAAAAAACGAGGACGTTTTAAAACTCGTTCACAAGCCGCAATTTTCAGTATTATACATCTTGCCATACTTACACACCCACTTTATACTACCAAATAAGGCAACGCATGTAGTATTGGGACACTCGGTACTAAGGGCAATTCAAGTAATCCAGACCAGAGTGCATAACAAAAAGATAATTGCCGATATTTGCTCATGCAGGACTCGAACTTGCAACCACCTGACGCAGTGACCCGAGCGGCCTACACTCTAACCGCTACGCCAAACGACCGTCAACAATGTAAATAAAATCTCATAATAATTCAAAATTGTCAAACATACACATTTAGCATACATAGTACACACACACCGATGTAAGCCAACCAAAATCAACATAATGAAGCCATAAACCATTGGCAACCCAAAACACACGGTCGCATCAACCATTGACGATAACTTTGATTTATCGCGTCCGTTTCTAGTAAAGGATTTAATCAAAAAAGTACCGGCATCTGTCAGAGCTATTAAAACGGTAAAAGCTTTAATATCAAAGCACATTACGCTGAGGTTATTGCAATACGCTGCGAGACACACGGACGCATAACGACGCGAGCTGGCTCATTAAAAAATAAATTTATACAGAATTTTTTTTTTTTAATTATGGAAACGCAAGTGTTATCATCGTATAATCTCATGGGAGCCTACGCGATATATCTTCTGGCTTGCGGTTACCATTCTACGACCAATTAGCCCCAAAAGCCATCAGATTTTCGAGTGCCGCTGCCACTTTAACTTTGAATCAGAATCAGAATATTTTTTATTCATGTAAACTATCAAGTACAGTACCTATGAGTCGTCAAAATGTAACTAAATTCTAAGCTACTACATTAGCACCCGTTTAGAATGCCTTTCCTATGGAGAAGAACGGGGAAGGAACTACATGGTTGCTCTTTTCAAAAAGATATTTTACATTTTAGAGCAATACATTGGTATAGGTATGTGAGAACAATGTAGGAACGACTAGGCAGACTTTAGCAGCTGGTCAAAAATAAATTATAGTTATTCATATTTTGCAAAGGGTTTCACAGGGCTAAGCAGTAAGCCATAGTATGGTAAGTTATATTTTATTAACGCATATTAAAACTTCATTCAAAGAATGGGTTCGTCAAAGTTATGAACCCTGTGTGCCCAACATCACGCACGGACCATCAAACGCGACGTGAAAACTGACCGATTAAACACCGCTTATGCCCCATTGATACTTTGGACCAACCGATTCTCGTCTCTAATCGCTTGTGATAAGAACCACCGCATTTATCAATACTAAAAACCTAAGGGTGGGTAATAAACGCGCTGCGGATAGAAAATATTGCCGGAAAAAAATATTGCGTGCCGTCGAAATTATTGCGTTGTCACGAGGTTTTATGTGTTCTTTTTTTATTTTGTGCCCTAATGTTTATAAAAATGTTTGGATTTTGAATACATTGATGTGATGAGATAGTTTAAGAGCAGGGAAGGGGGTCAGTGCCATACGACTAGTTTACCTAAATACATTTTTTTTTTTTTATTACATTATAGGCATGTATTTGATCTCGATCTCACCTGGTGGTAAGTGACGATGAGATCTACGATGGAGCATACTTGCCTAGGTAGGAAGGCGGCAGTAGATCGAGACGCTACATTCACTAGGCACATGCAGCGCAGCTGATCTGACCCGCCATCCATGAAAACATATCTCGTGTGTGTCGTGTTATTGCTGGATTTTTTTTATAATCTTGGGGATGTTATTTTTGATACGTGAGGCAAAGCCCTTGGGCCTTAGTTACAAATAATCCCATTAGCTGCTTGACTTGCTTGGTCAAGTGGTGGTGGTGGTATTGCTAGTAACAAAAATATATTTAAAAGCTTGACATCACACACAAATGTTATAGGCAAGTTCACATGCAGACCTGAGAGCTGGACACTAACTTACAATAAACTCATAATTAAATGGCGATGATATCCCAATAGTCATTTTCAGAACCAGCAATTACGATGCGAATGTCATTTCATTGCGAGTCATTGCGTTAGCGAACTTGTCCTGAAGGCGATAGGTGTCATTAAAGATTACTTAATTATTAATGCTTATGTGCGCTCGCATAATTGTTATTTCAGCCGGCAAGTTTCCCGCTGAATCATCACAATCAATCAAGTCACAGTGCGTGGGGCTGGTGGGGTGGCCACGAATTCGAATCCACGAAAGTAATTGTGTACGTTGCACTTTTACTATCTAGCTAGATAATAGGTAGAATATTGCGGGCCTGTATGGCGTTTAGTTGTTTAGTTAGGTGTAACTTTAGCTTATGCAGACATGATTCATACGTGATATTTTGAACTATCCTAAAAATATGGCTATTTTCTTAATTACTCAGTATTGTCATGTGTTGTGTTATTTTACGTAAACGGTACCTCCATTTACGTAAAATAAACGCAATTATATGAACTGCGTACTCACTTAATGATAGCATCAAGTCTGTTTAAAGACTTCCCTGACGTGCATACTTTCATTTGTTAAATAAGGACTTGGTTCTAAGACTGTCCTAATTCTGGTTTGATATTTAGGGTCAGTACTCAAGTCGCGTGCCGACCTTGCCTTCAATGTGTAGGTACCTCCGATGCTTCCCGATATAACCCCGTCACGGCATAGCACTTTTTGAGATACATTGAACTTCAAAGGAGTATCTAAGAACTGTTAAAAAAAGTAAGTATAACTTATATCAGTAGAACCGCTTATACGTACACTTATGTTACCAAAGCGTGTTCATAGTGTATGTCATGCGGTAACTTTATTTCTGATATTTGTCTCGTTCTGACAAGTGTTGCATTCACACACGTGCCTCAACTATTGCCCCAACAAATATACAAAGAAGTCATCATTGACCGGTAACTTACTTGAACAATATTCAAAATGCGGAATCTCGCTATTCTGAAGGTCTCAAAGCGATTCAAGACGAAAGAAAGGTATGCAATGGAATCGATTCAGTTCCTCCTTTTTATTCTCTTCCTTCAGTGGTCTTACTTATAGTTCCCATAAGGAGGATGGGTAGAATCGGGAGTTGGCTAGAACGTACAATACGTTTAAGATCGAATAATTATATACACGACACATCTACAAAAAGTCTAACTCACATCTATCAACAACAAAATTGTTAAGCCGTGCTCATCTTTATGGTCAAATGACATTCCTCAATATTTTTCTCCTACTTCTATCCTTAGAAATCAATACATAACACCCAATGATAAATCAGCGATCAACAAGATTACGCTATTCACTAAACATTGTAAGAGAATATAATATCTAAACATCATTATTAACCCCGGCCTGTATTGGTCCAGGATCATCCTCTCAACGGGCATTAAGAGATAAAGGCTGCCACAATTTGGCTCGTCGTTGTAATCCGACAGTGACGACTCTATTGCGCTAAGGGTAGGTACAACAAGAGGTAAGAACTCACGAGACAATTTGTGACGCACATTCTCGCGACTTTAAGTCACATTTAAATAAGGGACTAGGTGTAACCCGCGACTTCGTCCGCGTGGTATTTAACAAAGACACAACAGCCTGCTCGCGCGTTCCGAGCCCGCGGGACGTATTCCAGGCTGTTGCTATCAAAATTAATCAGGCGCAGCGCTGCAACATTGGTTTAAATTTTTTTTCGGGAGATCCTATTTTTGTCTAAAATAAAAGTAGCCTAAGTTACTCCTTGTTACATCAGCTATCTACCAGTGAAAGTCCCGTCAAAATCGGTTCAGCCATTTCAGAGATTAGCCGGAACAAACAGACAGTCAGACAAAAAATATAAAAAATGTTGTTTTTGTATACGTACCGTGTATACATCCAAATGCACTTAGTAAAAAGCGGTTATTTTAATATTACAAACAGACACTCCAATTTTATTTATTTGTATAGATGTACAAGGAGAGAACTCTACAGGATTCGACAATGTAAGATTCTTACGAGCGTTAGATCAGTTTAGTTGAGCTCTCAATTGTGTACACTAGCCTTAACTCAGCGTCGAATATCGAACGATAAATAACCAGTTATTGTGTTTGAGACTTATAAATTAATGTTTTTCGTCCTCCTGTGGGCACGGTATGTAATATATTACGTTCAAACGATTGTGCACTTGCAACTAAATCGTTATTGTTTGGGGCATGATCGATGGGGGCAGTATATCGATTGGGGCACTATCGATTGGAGCATTCTTTTGTTGTTTGTTGAGTATTTTATTCTGAATATCTGTAACCATTCATTAAGGGATGTTTAGGTAATTGTGAATAAATAAAAAAAAACTATTCCCAGATTTTATAGTTCATATTTTTTTAACGGGAGCACTGGTAATTGTTGATATGGGCAAAGAAGACCAGGATTGAATGTGGTAAAAGAGATATAATTGGATGTAAAAATATATGGAGTGTAAAAATACAATGTCTAAAAAGAGGTGTCAAGAAAGTTGACAGATGCAACTTTCTTCTCTTTTATACTAAAACCTCTTTTGCTTTTGGCATGTAGTTTACATACTCCAACAATTGTGAATAAATTAAAAAAAAAATCCAGAATTTATAGATAAATGTTTATAATTTTTAAACGGGAGTACTTTGAATATTAAATATTAAATTTATGGCGACTTGCAACTTATTGAAATTAAATAAATGTACAGTCATATTGATCTATTATATTTACACCAATACTACACATTGAAATAAAACTAATTTTACAGATTTTATCGCGCGAATATTAATATTTTACGTTCCCTAGAACGCTTCAGTTCTCCCGTGACAATGGTTGCTGCACAAACAGCCGAAACGTCGGGAATGTAAAAACATAATATACCCGCGATAAAAATCTGTAAAAAATAATTTTATTTCCAAATTTCCAGTCGTTTGACCACAGTAATTTGGGCTTTCGTACGATTCTGAATCTTCTGCTCTGCTCTGACGGTTAATTGTGTATTAAAATGCTCCACCAAATTGCGTCCAGGCATAGCTCACGCGTACGAACGTAGACCAGATGTTAATGGCAAAATAAAAACATCCACCATATGAATTTTCCGCATTTATCCTCGCTTGAAAAGTTCGCCGGAACCCACCAAAATAAACGTACGAGGTCCACGGAGCCAAACAAATTATAATTTAATTAAAAATGTTAATGCAATTAGCCGCGAAACTGCAGTGTTGCTAGGTTTGTATATGTTTTTAATGGTTTATTTTTGTGTTGGGTAAAATGTATTTGTAAGAAGTATCTACTTTACTCCATTATTATTATTTATACGCTGCTATCTATTATAATCAGTGATAGCAAATTTGGTAGAACGCTTGCCTCGGTAACGAGGATCGCAGGTTCAAACCCCGGCTCACACCTTTCATGGGCAAATCTCATTTTTTCAACCACGATTATCACTTGCTAACCGATAAAAGAAAACATCGTGAGGAAACCTGCATGTCTGAGAGAACCCCTCGAAAGATGTGTGAAGTCCGCCAACCCGCACTGGGCCAGCGTGGTGGACTATGGCCTAATCCCCCTCGCATTCAGGGGAGGCCCGGGCCCAGCAGTGGGACATTAAAAAGGGCTGGTATTATATTATTTTTTATATATCTATTATATTTGCACAAAACAGTAATCCGTCAATTAATGTTGACTAAATAAACCCAAAATTATTATAAGCCGCTCCTGAAACCAATTCAAAAAAAAAAACAAAAACAAAACAACTGAATTTAAATTGTGATAAAGAACGAAATAAATATGAATGGCTCACAAGAAATGTGACACTGAAAAAGTTGATTCGGCAAATTTCTGACGAGCCAATTTGTTGTAGCAGCTAACTGGATACGTACCAACGCTGTACGTTGGATTTATTGCGTTCGCGTTAAAACAAGGTGCTTGTAGAGATGGGATTTTGAGATTTAAAAGTGATGAATTATTTTGAGTTCTAGGCGAATTTGGATTGCATCCTTCTTTTCGAGCTCACATGCAAGCTAGAGTACTATCGGTTTTAAAAAGTATCTTTAATAATAAATATCGCCAGATGAACGCACCAAATATACGGTTTTACACTAAGCAACGCTTGTATCATCGGTACCGTACAAAGGAATAGGGGCGAACCCAGTATATAATACTTATATCGATATTAAACATCCATGACTCAGGTACAAATATTCGTACTCATCCCATAAAGTTTGATCCTACAAAGATTCAAACTCGGGGCCCACAGCGCAGAAGGCAGGGTTACCAACTGAGCTAATAATCGCAATATTTTTAATTTTAAATAGAGCCATAAAGCCGCAAAATACATAAGGCTTGGTCTGGTCTGGTCCATAATGCAATTGAGTCATTATTTAAATAGAAACCATTTAAGAGGGACTTTAACAAGGCAACGATTAAGTTGAAATTGTAAAGATTTAAGTTAAGAAAATTATTCTTAAAAGTTATAAAAAGGTATACCTAAAAGTCTTAGCTCTCGCATCACTAGCTGAAGGCCTGTTTTGCCTCCATCTTGTTCGCGATATATTATTTACAAAGGAAAAAAAGGCCATGTCGGCAACATTAGAATGTCTTGTGTTTTCCAAATACCTATTTTGTGTTCAGCCATTATTAAAGCCTAATATCAGAATGATCTGGTATATCGGACAGATAATTATATAATGAAATGAGATAGAACTTTATACCAATATATATAACATCAACGGTAAACAATTATAAACGAAAATTATTCAGTTTAAACAAAGTAAGTACTTTGGAAGCGACAGCTAAGTACACAACCAAATCTCGTTCACATGAGTGGCAAATCCATTTTGTTTTATCATCTAATCACTAAGCTAGGTTGTATCGTATCACTTCATTGACATATTCAGTACTTAATATCCGCCCACATTATTTACAAGCCAGCAGTGTTTATTGCCGTTTTTTGTGTAGAGGTCGCGTTCCAATCCGGTTGTAGATTTAAGAAAACAAATTAAAACAATAGTTTGTAAGTGGCCTGCTATAACAAATAGATTATTTGACTTTGTCTTTGACATTCGTTAAACACTTTGATTATTTTAATTTCCCACGTAATTTGTAACATTAAATATCCATTTTCATGCGATTCCTCTATTTTTATTTCACCTTACCAGTCTAAAGGTTCACAAAGGTTAATCGAGCCGGGTAATGGGTGAAAATCGAAGTTCCATGTTTGAAATTATATCGGTACGTCTGACGGCGTTGTTTGCTTTGTAGCCGGCCTGTAATTATTTTAAATCAATAACAATTTAGTGTAGGCAGCACGCGAACATTGCGTGATCCTGTCGCCTGGCACCCTAGCCTGAGGATCCTGTTGAAGCGAAAATATATTATTATATAGCGACTGATATTGTAAATATTGGAACTTTTTAAAAGTTAGCACCATATGTTTACAACACTGCTCTAATGTATGAAGGTACTAGCTGGGCACCGCGGTGTGACTCGCGAATCGCGATTTAAAACCGCATTTTACCAGGATAAAAAGTAACCTATGTGCTATTCCAGACTATAATCTATCCCTGTGCCAAATTTCATCCAGATCCGTTCAGCCGTTCTGGCGTGATTGAGTAAAAAACATCCATCCAAACTTTCACATTTATAATATTGGTGGTTTATAATATTAGTGTGATACTGAGATTAAATCATTTTCAGAGCTATTAATCAGCTGCTATTCTATGTTAAACAGCACCCATAAGTATATATGTGGGCTGATTCTAATTCACTCGGAATAATTCCGTGGCGAAAAGTTTACTTGTGACTTAAAAACCTTTTTTATAAATCCATATATAGCTATTCTTATTGTCGGTTTGACTCATCACGTCAATCTGATAGCATTGCAATGTCTTTTAGTTATTACTCGAAACGGCATTTGACGTCACACGGAAACTTTCCGAGTTAATTAGAATCACCCCCTGATCTGAGTGGACTGAAAGTCAAACACAGAAAGAGTTCGGAAAAAAGTTTGCAAATAAAAAATATATAAGCAACATTTCGTAATTGGGGAAAACATAATCAACTATATTTTTTTATATTGCTTTACTTTTACAGTTTCTAATATCGAGCTTTTTCAATTTGAGTATCCAAAGGCTTTCGAGTTGATCGGCTCTTCGACATTCAAACATGTCGAAGTCATGTCGAAGTCTGTCTCCACACATCGTTTACAGACTTTGCGAACTAAAACGTATCTCATTTGTTATCACGACAGGCTTAAACGCTTCTGCTTAAGTTATCTCGAACGCAATATAACTAGTTGTTTCGACTTAATTAAGTGTGAAATGGTTTTGTAGTTTGAGATTACAGTGATTAAAATGTTCTTTGAAGAATTACTTTGATTTTGGCGCCGTCACGCCCGTAGGTGGTTTTGGCATTTATATTTTGATGTTGAATTTTACTCAAATACAATCTAAAGGATACCTTATAATACTATACGAGACGTATTAGAAATTACAAAATATAATGGCAATGTATGCCATAATAGATGACTATTCTGTAACAAGTTATTTTGACACATCGTTTGGCCCTACCAGGATTCGACCCCGGGACCGTCGGTATAGAAAGCAGGGTAGAATGCCGCCTTATGAGATCTTGCCGTAATCGTAATCTTCGGTAAATTCATTACAACTTTTAAAACACACACTTCTCAAGAACTTCAACTACAGAATGGATAATGACACAAATTGTTTTGTTGACATTGACACACACAGAATGTAGAGTTGACATACACACACCTACTCTGATCTGCTTAACGTTAAATGTTTTGTTTATATAATTTAAATGCGTTATTGGCTTTAATTACTAATAATCGGTTAGTTATCGTATTGTGGTGTATATGTGGATTTTTTGTTTGGAATAAATTGAAAATAAATGTAGTAGTATATATACCTCTCTACCTCTTTACTATTACTACTTACTCTTACTATAAGTATTTACTATTACTCTATCCTATCTCTATGGTTCGCAGATCTCCCTCGCTAGCACTATGGAACAGGCATTGCACATCAAACTGCTATGCGCTTTAACTTAAAGGACAACGGTAATTGTTGAGTAAACCCGATACCGTATAATTTACCATAAACACCAACCAGTTACAGCATTCCGCAGAGTACACTAACTAGAATGGCACCAATGTGGAACGCACCGACACTATTCCACTTGGCGCACCAAGCGTTTTTATATAGAAAGAGATAGCGGTATATAATAGAAAAGTAGTAAATTTCACTCTAATTGTTGAATTTATTTATCAATATTTTTGTCAGATAACACGTGTCGCTCCCATAGCTTACATAATTTCATAGTTGAAGTGGTAGCGGGCGAGTCACATAGCAAGAAAATGCAGAGTAGGATGCCCCGCCACAAGGTGGATAGATGGATGATATATGACGCCTAGCAGCCTAGTTTTGGTGCGATACAAATTGGTGCGTATCTAATGGAAGCCATCCAAGAAATGCTTCAAATAATAGACAGGAACATTCGTTGTATATTGATTTCAAAGACTCTCAATCAAAAGTGTAAATGTTTGGTAGCGTCCTTGAATATTAATTTGGCATTAATAATTTGAGCTATATTTCTGTAACTAATTTAGTTCGAATACCTTGGATTTTAGTTATCGCAATTCTAGTAATATTTTCCTAGATCGCTTTTTTTCTTCAGTTGCCTTCATCAAAATAGGATGGCATTTTACTAATGAACTATTTTATTTACTGTGATTTATTTTATTTATTATATATAAGATAAAATATTAAAACAATTATTATTATTGCAACAGGGTGGTCTGATGTTAGTGGCGAGTCTATTTTAAGGTTAAGTACTTGATCAATCATAATGAGTCTTACACGTGAGACGTTATTGTATGCTAAGTTATCTCCTTAGTGTACCTTTTAATGCGAAAAAACAGACTTAAAAACAAAATTGTCTAAGTGAAAAAAAAATACAATCGAATGTAGAACCTCCTGGTTTTACTGAAGTCGGCTGATTACTTGTGTGCATCAAAATACTTAATAGTTACGAAAATGAAAACTCTCTAGCGCAACCTAATTACTTACTAATTATTACTTCGATATTTTGGAAAACCCATCTTTCGTATTGTCCTATAAATATTTCGGACTGTTTGCATTTTTTTTAATTAACAAAGATTACAAATCAATATGAGCATTGCCGCCTCATAGCGGATAGGCATTTATTCATTGAATTTATGCCATTACTTATTTTTCTTTAAGTTTATAGAAAAAAAAATGCCTATTCAAAACGTATGTACGTAGGTAAGTATTACAGGTTAGCTGCAGGCTTGCGTGTCCTCACCGCGCCGCTTCGTGTAGATGCTTATCACAAAATGGGATGTATGTATAGCTTGCCAGCAGCTAAAGTCTGCCTAGCGGTTCCTATATTGTTCTCACATACCTATAACAATGTACTGCTCAAAACTGTAACGGATCTTTTTAAAAAGAGCAACCATGGAGTTTCTTGCGCGTTCTTCTCCATACGAACGGCATTCCGAACGGGTGGTAAAGTTGTAGCTTAGCATTTGTAACCTTTTTTGACGATTCATAAGTACTGTAACTTAATGGTTTACATGAATAAAAAAAATATTCTGACTTATTCGCTTGTTCTGATAAAGGCAAAAATACAGTTTGAACAATTTAGAATCGCTTAATCAAATCCTAACTTGTTATCGTTTCCTAGATCTGGCACGCGATGGTCTGGCAATTTAAAAACGTGTTTTTTAACCTTGAATCTCATAGATAAGACATACAGGTCAAATATATTTACTCACATATCCCGTTATCTCAGATTCAGTTCACAAATCCAGTTTATAAACATAACGACCGAAGCCATCCCGCAGTTTAGCGTCCCTACCTTCAGTTTTACTCAACTAACTCAAAGCATTACCAAAATCAGTCAGCCTGTAAAAAAGCCTGGCCTGTCTAACAGCCGTATAACCACAAGGCTATAAAACCTACGCGTTTACCTTCTTTTGCGTTCCTTATCAACAGGAGCTTTTACACCTGAGATCACCGAAATGTCATATCGTCACCGCAGGATTTGCACCGAGGCCTTTTAAACTAGAATTTGTTTTTACACCCCAGCGTCGACATGTGTCTCTGCAATGCGTAAATTAAATTAAGCAAAAGAAAATGTACGTACAGATAAGCGTTTAACTCGGCTATTGCTTTTTTGTGTTAACCAAAATCGGTCTTTATGTCGTCATTGAATTTTCACAGGACAAAGACCAGTATAAACGTACACAGGTAAAGGATTTTGGAAAAAAAAAATAGCATAACTTGACTTTTCAAGTTCCCACAAGATGTCCGATAAATTTTCAGTAAATTATCCACAGCTTAACTGATAAGGATGTGGGATTCATTTTGTCATCGTCATCATTGTTACCCTATTTAAATGTTAAACCACGCTAAAGATGGTTTACTTGACACTGGCAAAACGGCTACTATTTTGTGCCCGATTGCCAACCTAAAAAAAAGAAGGAAGACATCACTATTCTTTATTCAAAAGTAAAACCGTAAAAAAAAGTATACTCAATACCTGTTCGTACCAGAATAAACCGCTCACACTATGAGCAACACAAGAATATGTTTTCCATATCAATACGCTACTAAGGTTCGTATTCACAACATTTTGTGGGTAACTCCTAACAAAGGGAATCCTCCCAATCCATTGGTACGAAGAGGTACCGTTTGCGAGATAACGTTACTCATTTCATACAAATACGGCTAGGTAGTGTGTACCCCGTTATCCCGAATTAATTTCGTGAAACACGAGATAGAAATTATGATCTAAGCAAGAGAAATATGGATTACTTAACACATATGTAATTTTGAGGTTTTATTAATTAAGGGAAAAATACAGGAATGTATTTTAATGTCAGTCCATTGTAAATAAATTAAAGCAATAACTTTAAATAGATTAAGACCACGCGGAATTAGTCAAAGTAGTAAGTTGCAATCTCTTTGACACCTTATAGTCATTACTATACCGTTCAAGAGCAACGTGACGACAGATAGCCAGCGGATTGGGAATGCGATTTTACTCTTTGGTCATTCAAAAATGTAATCTACCCTATCAAAAATACAATCTATAATCGCACTCCCGTCACGACCTCGCTGTTTTAACTTTAGTCAAAGACGCGACGTCCACCAGTACGCTTTCATTCTTATTCTCATACTAGCTGTTGCCCGCGACTTCGTCCGCGTGGTATTTAACAAAGACAACCGTTGACAACAGCCTGCCCGTCCATTCTGAGCCCGCGGGAAGCATTGCAGGTGTTGCTATCAAACTTAATCAGGCGCTGCGCTGCAACATTGGTTTTAATTTTTTTTTCGTGAGATCCTATTTTTTTTTCTAACATAAAAGTAGCCTAAGTTACTCCTTGTTACATCAGCTATCTGCCAGTGAAAGTCCCGTCAAAATCGGTCCAGCCATTACAGAGATTAGCCGGAACAAACAGACAGACAGACAGACAGACAGACAGACAGACAGACGGACAGACAGGCAGACAGACAGACAGACAGACGGACAGACAGACAAAAATTTTAAAAAATGTTGTTTCGGTATAGGTAACGTGTATACATCCAAATGCACTTAGTAAAAAGCGGTTATTTTAATATTACAAACAGACACTCCAATTTTATTTATATGTATAGATTACAACTACTTACAGCCCGTCGCCGTCCCGTCCCGCTTGTTGTTTACTGATAACGATATGAGCCACAACTTACATGTTACTGTTAGATGTACATATAGTATGGTCGGTTCAAGTTAGCCTGGTTTTCAAGTCCCGTTAGAAACTTGGAGTTCATTGGTGCAGCGAGTTGGAATTCAGGACAAACAAACAAATTAGCGGACGGCACCTGGTATTTGTTGGAACTAGTGACACGTTATATGTGGCTCCACTTTGTAAGGTGGAATGTTAGCGCAAGTGTATGATTTAACAAACTTTTGTATACTTTAGCTTCCAATACTGGGTAATAATGATTAAGGAATGTTAAATTAAAATTGTACAGTAGTGTAATGCTATCAAATTCCCTAAATTGACTGATTGGACCAGGGGTAATCTTGATCTCAAACACCTGATTTCCAAAATTTTCCGCGCCGGGAATCGAATCAATAGTCACCCAGGGTGGTGATACACTCACATTCCTAGACTAGTAAATTTAAGTATAAACCAGTTACTGTAGGTATAGCTTTCAGTAGCGGAGGAGATTTTTTTCATGTAAAAGAGAAGCGAATAGTATATTAAATACCTGTGATGTCACTTTATTATTTGGAAATAATATACACTTAACCATTTTTCAATGGGGAAGCCGGTAAAAATTGGGTTGTATGATGTTTTCGCCATTTTAATTTTTAAACAGAGTGTCACAAAGGTCACGTAATGATTACAAATGTAATAAAACGCGCAGGTGCAAGATTGTACACCCTTTCTAAATCACCTGTATATTGAAGGAACACAAAACCAACTATAACTTTGGCTTGAACGAGTCTCCTTTGCCTTTCAATACCTTTAATATGGAATTGCTACGTTCACACTATCCCCTAAGGTCAGTTTTAACGGTACCTAATGTATATCGATGGCCGTCTCCCGCGGCGGTTCCGCAGATTGGAAAGAAATTGGCTCGCACACCGCCACTGTAGTGGCGCCCCCTCGCCCGAGGGAATACTTTATTTAATTACCCCTCTATGATACTCGAGTTTCATATCGGTAAGAGCATTTCTAATTTCTTGGCAACATTGAGTCTTGTGGTATTTTCATGTTGAGAACTTGTATAAAATAACATTAATCGAAAATATGTTGTTTGAGTCCAACATATCTTGGATGAGACCCTCGTTTCAGTTCGCTCACTCATTGTGTCATACGTGAATTTTGGAAAATACACCAACATTTTGCAAGCACGATTTAGTAAATGGACATATAAAAGCCGGTGATATTTGTAAGGTTCAAAAATTAGATTTCGCAATGGAAACTTGGCTAAACAAAAACAATTTCATCAACACCATAGCAGACGGTAAAAATATTATCTTGTGTAAAAATAAAGTGTTAACACTTTTATTACATTAGTTACAGCGAATTACATCTTCAACAAGAAGGAACATTCTCGCACTGGACCAAGAGAAAGGTCTTTGAAATATTAAAACGTAATTTGTGTACCTTACACACACACAGACGTTTTGTACTCGTGTCGGTATTGCGGTGTATTGGTGTGCGAGCCTCAAGTTTAATTTAGCCACGGGAGGTAGACATACACCAAATTTGCAATACCTACTGTCATATTGTTGGTAACTTTTGGCGGGCTTGTGAGCTAATAACTTTATTATCGTGCATTAAATATTTGATTTGAAAATGCGAAAGTTAGACGTAAGTACGTATTTACATACCATTACCCCGATGTGTGCTCACTTAGGTTTATAGATATATTTGGCAGGTGTTTGTTTTCTAAAGTCGCTTGCTACGACGCCAGTTATGTTTACCGTCTACAGTATGACCCAGAAAGGGTTTATTTACTACCATTTGAACTTGCGTTTCTTAAGCGCATTTGTGATCATTATGTGAAGGCGCAATTTCCATATGCCATTTTTTTTTATTACGTTATAGGCAAGTATTTGATCTCGTTCTCACTTGATGGTAAGTGATGATGAGATCTACGATGGAGCATACTTGCCTAAGTAGGTAGGCGGCAGTAGATCGAGACGCTACATTCACTAGGCACATGCAGATCAGCTGATCTGACCCGCCATCCATGAATGGCAACACCGAACATCATGCCGGAACACGGCTAGGCCGCTTGGCGACATGGCTTTGTTCAGTGGGTGGTGACTAACCACGGCCGACTCCTACCACCAGTAGAATTGTCACCTAGTTGGCACCACCCAGGGTCACGTGTAGGGTATCTCGAGGGTATTTAATTCTCCTACGGACGATGGTGACTCGTCCCCAAAACCATTTAAAAAATGCTGAGTAAATATCACGATCATTATCCAAAAGTTCTCTTATATTTGCACGAGATGTTATTGAAGAAACTAATGAATGATCGTACCTATTTATTTATAGACTAGGTAACATAAACAGTTACTAATTAACGATCCATTAGCACTGCATAACGTGAGGTTTGCGGCGCCAGCAACTCATTCCGATGGGAAACTCGTGTGGTAATTAACGTACAACTAATAGACATTCAGGTACCTATTCTATGCAACGTGAGCAGTTATTGATCATTTTATAGTGTTGCCTTCTAGGGTGTTGCATAATAAGTCCTACTATCTATATGTTTATCAGCCGAAATACTTATTACTGCTGGACATAGGCCTCCATACATCTCGCACTCGCACTCGCATCCACCGGCTTCCCGCTACGCGTGTGATATCATCGGTCCACCTTGTGGGCTGTCCCACACTACGTCTTCCGTTTCGTAGGCGCCATTCTTAAACCATTCTGCCCCAACAGCCATCGGTTCTACGAGCTATGTGCCCCACCCCATGCCACTTCAACTTCGAAATTCTTTGAGCTATCTCGGTTAATTAAGTTCGTCGACGGATCTCCTTTTTTCTGATTCTCTCACGAAGCGAAAGCCCGAGCATAGCTCTCTCCATTGCGCGCTAAGCGACCTTGAGCTTTCTTATGAGGCCAATTGTAAGCGACCACGTCTCAGTACCATATGTTATGAAGTCCTACTAAGGCTCACCATTATGGAATGTCAAGCATAAAAAATATGTACCATTATATTGTCTCAAACAGTATATTTATAGGGTTCCGTAATTGATGCAAACCTTGTACGCCCGGTCTATCGGTCATAGGCTTCTAGATTTTAAATAAACGGAGAACTTGACATTCACACATAATGTTTTGTGAAACGCTATTGAATAAATTTATTTGAACAAAGTTGTGCAGCAGAGAGCACCGCGACTGATAACACTCGGCGACGATGCGATAAATTGTGTACGTTGCTATGCATTTAAATTAATGTTTATAGTATGTAAAGGCAGAATTAGTCAAGGTATCTAAAATTTATTACGGCAAGCAGAAATTCACCTTGTGACTAATTATGACCACCTGATTAGCGCAGTTGGTAGTGACCCTGCTTTCTGTGCCGAGGGTCCCGGGTTCGAATCCTGGTAGGGAACTATCTTTGTGTGATGAGCATGAATGTGTGTACCAGAGTCATGGATGTTTAACATCTATATAAGTATTATATACTAAGTCCACCCTCAGTCCATTATACGGTACACATAATAAAAACGTTGCTGATGGTGGGACCGTATAGTTGGTGTGTTCGTCTGGCGATATTTATTTATTATATTTAATTTTGTAACAAATATCGATAGATTGATAAATAATCCTCCGAGGTGTATTTATGAACGGTTACTATATTTTGCTATTCTCACACAAGAAAAAGTTATTTTTACTGTTAGTTGGGGTGTTAAAGAAATAACAACATTAGTAACCAATGACATTCAACATGTTATAGGCATTAATAGTGCAACCTTTATCCAAAGTTTTCGCTACCATTACACTTACACTCTGTACATACCGTATAATATATTTGTTACACATGCTTGGTGTCAAGTCGAAGCACGTCAGACAGAATTTATTAAAATTAAATCGTAAAACTACAGCACGTGAACGTTTAATAGTCCAAATAAAAAGTCGGAATTACGAAATGAAATGCGTATCCGTGATTAACTTCGGGGGCCGTTAAGCGGCATTCTGCATTATGTTGTCGCATCAGTATTATTTTTGCTTTAAAAAAAAATACGTATCAGAATCAGTCGCGGAGCCATTTAAAGGATTTACTGCTATTGTCACCTGTTTAATGCGAAAACGGTGAGTCCATCAACGTGAAGGGTGAACCGTGTTGTTTATGAGGTTTTTTATTGTAAAAGGGTTTGTTTCCAGCGTCATCCAAAAAGGTTATAAACTTTTAGCCCGTAATATTTCGGGCAGTTTTTTTTTTCAAAAATCTACTACCTTATGGTTTTTTTTTATATATGTACACTAGCATAGAGTCCGCGCGTTTTAGCACATTTGAAATAATTATTTAAAGTCACAATTTCGATGATAATTTAAAAAAATACAGGTCTGATTTTTTGTCAGCATTTCTTGTTTAAATATTGGAAATTCTAAAGAAACACAATAAAAAATAATTGGTAGGTACTTTAATCATTTATGTATAGTCCGCGCATAAAAAACAATAATTCGTAGTCTGACACATTATTTCTGTCCGCCGATGATAAAGCGTATAAAAGCGAACCTCGGGGTCTCTTATCAAAACAATTTACAGGAATAAATGGACAATTGTTGTAAGTTACAGCCGCTGTCCATAGTACCGCCCGATAATGTATTCCGCGCACAGTTCATGCCAACAAATATATGATACCAATATCATATATTTCTCTTAACACAAATAATGTAATAAAAATAAAATAGAAGAGGCTGAGTCGAAGGCATTCGCGTCTAGTCCCTGAATTATTTATCACCGTAATTCCTTTTGAAATATCAGTTTTGCTGCTCTGTCGCTTTATCTTTCTTTTAGTTTTTTTTTGTGAGGAAAATCCTGAGCGATAACCGTGTGGCTTTTGTTCGCTAAAAACAACTAGTCACGACGTCACCACACAAGTCTAAAATGTAACTTTCCTACGTAGAAGAAAAATCTAAGCCAAAATATTATAATATTGCCAGACGAACTCACCAACTATATGGTCCCATACAAAGCCACGCTCTTTTGGGTCTTACTTACGACTGAGGGCGAACTGATTATATAATACATAATAGTTAATATAGATCTTAAACATTAATGACTCGGGTACAAAAGTTCGTCCCTACCAGAATTGGAACCCGGGACCCTCGGCACAGAAAGCAGGATCACTACCAACTGCACTAATCTGGCCGTCAAATTATTCATTAAATTACTTTATTTGCCCAGAAGCTGCTCATAGCATAGTGCAAGATAAAAAAAATATGTTGAAGCGTAACTTTTGATATTGTTTCCACATTTTTTTAAAATAGGGCTGCTGTCAAAACGACCCTATACGATGACACTATAAATGAATGTATAATATAGAGTTAACTCTTAATTATACACCAGTATACAGACATTATAAAGAGACAAAACTATTAAAGAAGAGTTACACATTGGGCGTCTTATTACAAGTGCTGTTTCTATAAACAACCTGCAAACAACAATACATAGAGTACTGAACTATTATAATTTGAAACGAAACTAACTCAAAATATCAGACCACGATTTCATTCACAAGGAATCCTCTACTTAATACTTATTTAGTGAATAATATGTAGAGACCTTCTACTAAATACTGCAATGTTACACTACCCCATTAGCTAAATAAGCCAAGTCGTACGGTCACTGGCAGATCCATTGAATTACTTAGCTTATTTTCTTGCTAAATTGAAAATGTTGGGGTAAGCTTGCAATCTTCAGACGAAACTAGTCAGATGGGTACCTAGTCTTTGAGGTTATTTCTAATATTGTTCTCTTTTTTATAACGGTAAGGTTATGAAATGAGGAAATCCCTCTATAGGTATAAATTAGAAAATAAACAGGGAGGAATGTAGAAACATTTAAGAAAATATTTTCCAAATCGGTTCATAAATGAAGGAGATAAGAGGTAACAGACACAAAAAAAATACAACCGAATTGAGAACCTCCTCCTTTTTGAAGTCGGTTAAAAATTAGGTAGTACTTCGCAGTACGAATTGTGAATATATCATTATAAAAAAAACTATTATGATAATATGTTTAAATAGACAAGAGAAAAATATATTCTAATTTCTATAGATAAAAGAAAAGCAACAAGAATGTATGCACTCACTTAAATGGATTCTACAATACAAATGATTCGGTAATCATTTTTAAAAGGTCAATGCCATTAATAAATATTGGAAGTACAACAAAGGTGCAATGCCTTAGAGCGGAAGTTGCGATAAACTATTAACTTTTGTTTCGACCCGGCAGGACCACGGCGCTTTATCATTTCGATTGGAGCCTACAAATTCAGTGTGCGAACAATAAATCTGTTCAAACTAGTGTCACCATGTTACTGAATTTCATTAAAAATCCTTCACACAATCTAGGACCTACCTAAATGAATATATAAGTCTCATTTTAGTATAAATTACAGCCGATTCGTTATTGTTTGAATACGTTCATGTGCTGACTTTTACGACTTGCTAATTAAACAATAACCTATGCTCTGATTGTTGGCTACTGCATACAGCTATGATAATAAAATAGAATCGTTAAAGTGGGCAATGGTTTGCAATTTCAAAACGAATGCACATTTGAAACAGCAATATAAAAAAAATATGATTTCAGATCACATTGGGACCAAAGTACCACCTTCAGCGAATTGTGGGCGCACGGCTATGTACCTCTGTCTAGTCTTTCAGGGAATACAGCCTTTTCTTCATTAGTATTTTTGCAGTTATTCACTTCAACCGTTTTCACGTTCAACCATAATAATTGAGATTTTTGTAATCTGTATATAACTAGCTGTCCAGGCGAAATTAGAACCGCTTGAGAATCAAATGTATGAGAAAATGTATTACCATTACTATATTTTGTTTGAAAATTTGTCCCATGTTTTAATAGTTATTCTGTTACTCAGGACGGAGACAAATAAAAACAATCAAAGATCATAAAAATCGGCCCACCCTTTCTTGAGAAATAAATGGTGTAACTCACACGATTTTGTTTTATATGTATATATATATTACGTCGCTATTTAACTTAAAGTTATTTCCAAGTCATCGTGCAACAAAAGCTACGAGTAGTTAACAACACCGTGTTACCCCTCGTTAAATAGACCGTGTTTTGAGTCGCTTTCATCAACATTAATATAAGTAATTTATTATTTAACTGCCCTGTTTTATATATCATGGACGGTAAGCGTTTATAAATATTAACATAAGTAATTAGCATTTATTAAATAAATATAAATATCGCCAAACCGACACACCAAGTATGCGGTCCCACAATAAGCAACGCTTGTATCATCGGTACCGTACAATGGACTGAGGCGAACTAAGTTTGTAATACTTATAGAGATGTTAAACATCCATGACTCGGGTACAAACATTCGTGCTCATCACACAAAGATTCGACCAGGATTATATCAACTGTACTAATCAGGTCTTCGTAAATTCGTTATATAAAATATTAGGATGAGAGGTACTACATAGATGCCTATCTAAATTAAAAGAGTGACCACTGAGTTCCTTGCCGACTCATCTCAGCGGAGCCAACGTTCCGAACCGGTGGTAACTTTCTACTATTCATAAGGGCCTACAAGAAATAAAAAAATATATATGACGAAATTTTTGTTAAATACCCATACACTATCAGTATTTCACAAAGCCGTTGGATAACCTACTAATCATGCGATACCATGGTCCAGCAACCAGTTAAATGATGAAAGCTAATATTCTTGAAATATTGTCACCCTATTCACGTCAACACTAAGAATTCTTCCGCTCGACCACCCGTTCCGAACGACGAAGCGTTCCCTTATTTATCTGGTACCTTTCATTCTCATGGACACAATACTGAGAGAATACTATTCATATAGCTTTTTTTATGCCCACAGTACTTCAATCCTGTCTACAATCCATATTTGTCATTGTGTAAATAGTGTTCTATAATAACATTATATTAAGTCTGTGGACAAATATTACAATAGCCTTATACGATTTACAGAAACTCTTGCAAGTATAGCCGAATTGGCAACAACATGCAACTCGGTTGATAGTTTCATATCGGAAACCACATTGTAAAGGTTTATTGCAAATGAGTGTCTCGACACTGACGCCATTCAGGTAACCGATTATAAAAGTCCCTCCCAAAATGGCGAAGCAATTACTGGATTTGATAAACTAGTTTTTATTCCAGCTGTCCCGGTTGTGAAGATGCGATCGTCTTTTAGAAATTAGCTACCTAGTTAAACTTTATAAAATTTGTTGCCAATAAAATGACTTTTTTTTTTTTTATTACATTATAGGCAAGTATTTGATCTCGACCTCACCTGATGGTAAGTGACGATGAGATCTACGATGGAGCATACTTGCCTAGGTAGGAAGGCGGCAGTAGATCGAGACGCTACATTCACTAGGCATATGCCACGCAGCTGATCTGACCCGCCATCCATGAATGGCAACACCGAACATCATGCCGGAACACGGCTAGGCCGCTTGGCGACATGGATTTGTTCAGTGGGTGGTGACTAGCCACGGCCGAAGCCTACCACCAGTAAACATTTGTGATTTTATTTTTTAAATTAACATAGCCCTCAGAATGTTGACTACTCATAATGATAATAAATGCGCTACAGACACACAGAGTTCATGGTTAGTCTACCCTTTCTGTTTCACCATGTTTAGGTAATTTTACCTATTGTTACTGCAAATCTACATTGTTTATTTTTATCATGAAAGCAGATTATATTTGACTGGACTATCTCGACAAAGTTTTATTGATGAGACACACAGTCTTGATCAATAATTTAAATCGAATAAAAATCCGGAACACATTTGAAATCCGAACACAAGCTAAGAAAATTGAATTCTTTCTAAAACAAAGTCATTCCACGCGCGTAATTAAATGGATATTCCCACGGGAAATCGACGGTACATACCGTGGTCAAGAATGGACACAGATTCTCACGTAGGTTCCGTCTGCTAATATTGGCCCTATTATTTTTTTCTGCCGAGGAAATTGATTTTCGTGAGCGGAAAATGAAATAAGCAATATAATTCTTGTATTGAGCCTGTATATAGATCATTGTCAATGTTTTTACCTTTTATTCTGATTTAGTCAAAATGGTAGATAAAATTGGTCTTTATGTTCAACAAATAGACAATATTGAAATAAAAAAGAAAAGTATTCGCGTAAATATAAGAAATCAATAAATAGACAATATATTGACGTGGGCTTAAAATATATTTAATTTTAATTATGTATTTTGAAGCGTAAAATATGCTCATTCGAATTTGCGGTTACATACCTAAACATAACCAGATAAATAATTTTGAACGATTATTTAACCGTACTGTTAATAGGCTCACAAAATCACTGGTCTGATTACTGCGCAAATATGAAAGCTATTTCAGCGTTAAATTGGTCTGGTACTGTAATTTACACATTTCGAAATATGTATGTACGTAGTAGAGATAGTTACAGTATTATTAATGTATTTATTTATACAGCCTGAATGGCGGTCTTCGCGCGCCATCGCGATTTGACCGACCAATGTACACTGCCCGTTCCTTGCTTTGGCTCTTTTGTAATGTTTGTGTTTTACTGCTGCACCAGAAAGAGTTATCTATCTATATATTTTTACTGGTGGTAGGCTTCGGCCGTGGCTAGTCACCACCCACTGAACAAAGCCATGTCGCCAAGCGGCCTAGCCGTGTTCCGGCATGATGTTCGGTGTTGCCATTCATGAATTTCAAAATTCATGGTCAGATCAGCTGCGCTGCGTGTGCCTAGTGAATTTAGCGTCTCTATCTACTACCGCCTTCCTACCTAGGCAAGTATGCTCCATCGTAGATCTCATCGTCACTTACCATCAGGTGAGGTCGAGATCAAATACTTGCCTATAATGTAATAAAAAAAAAAAAAAAAAAATATTGAAAATTACTGGGGTACCGCAGAACGGCACCAAAATAAAATTGGATGGATTACCAAAAACCTATCACAATGTATGAGTAACGCAGCCAGCGCGCGAAATGAAATTCAATTAATTTATTAATAGATTCGAATTCCAATTTTGGGTTCATGTATTTCACTGTTTTGAAATTATTATCGGGGCACATTAAGTGTTTTAACGGAAAAAAAAAGTTTTTTTAAATGATGACACCTCAGAGAGATTCCTACATTATTCATCTGTGACATTAATCGTCTGTGTTGGCTAGCTAGCTAGCCAGTTGTAGTTGCCATAGACACATTACACCGTACCCAGCATATCTGAAGTGCACAGCAAACATTATACAAGTTCTCACAGGAATTCTTCAAATTAAAAAAGACGAGCCATTTTTCCAGGAAAACACAACTGTATAGCAGAACAATAACAGAAAATAGTTTTGTAAAGCATTCGCAAAACGCGAGAACGTAATTAAGGAACTTGTTTAACTGGAAAGTCTCAAGTTAAATATATTTTAATTGTGCAATGCCGCGATGCTTTCATCTGTTGTCGAAATATTTCTGCGAGCAGTAAATTTAGGGCGAAATTTTGCAATATTAACTTTAGCTTTGAATAATACATAATTCCATACGAGACTACTAAGTACATAATACTTTCAATCATAAGTACAATAATACAATAGTATAGTCGTCATTACCGTCGAATCCAACTCGGATGGGCAGCGTTCGGGAAACTGCATGATATCTTCTCGTCCAAATTACCTCAGTGTCTGAAGACAAAGGTTTACAACCAATGTGTGCTGCCAGTGATGACATATGGTGCCGAGACGTGGTCGCTGACTATGGGCCGCATAAGAAGGCTCAAGGTCGCTCAACGCGCAATGGAGAGAGCTATGCTCGGGGTTTCGCTACGCGATAGAATCAGAAATGAAGAGATCCGTAGACGAACTGGAGTAACCGACATAGCTCAAAGAATTGCCAAGTTGAAGTGGCAGTGGGCAGGGCACATAGCTCGCAGAACCGATGGCCGTTGGGGCAGGAAGGTTCTAGAATGGCGACCACGAATCGGAAGACGAAGTGTAGGACGGCCCCCCACAAGGTGGACTGATGACATCACACGCGTCGCAGGAAGCCGGTGGATGCGAGTGGCGGAGGACCGTGATGTGTGGAAGTCGTTGGGGGAGGCCTATGTCCTGCAGTGGACGTGCATATCGGCTGATAGATAGATAGATAGATAGTGTATAATTATTTTTACATTTCTTATTATAAAAAAATATTTAAATAAAACTAATTTTACGGATTCTATCGCGTTTATTTTTTATTTTTTACGTTCCCGACGTTTCGGCTGCTTTACAGCAACCATGGTCACGGGAGGACTGAGGTGGTTGACGTCCTGGTGTCATAGTTTGAAACGGGGTACCCTCATATTTGATTGTTGAGTTTTATTTAAATGTGTAGTTTTCGCGTAAATATAATAAATCAATATAAAAAAATATGTTTAAAAAGTTTAAAACAATATTAAATTTGAAAACCAAATAAAATAAAGTAAGTCTGGGTACTATGTTATAGCGGTCCCTGACGCATTTATTTTACATTTTCCAAACATAATTTTTTCGGGGTCAGGTTTTTTATTATTTAATTTATTAAATGAAACACATCACCCGTTAGGGGTGGGCTTTTCATTTTGCAAGCTAGAATGAAAATAAATATACATTTATAAGATAGATACTTAATGAAATTGAATAAAGTATTCATCTGAGTACTTTATCTCCGTTCCATTTAGATGTAACCACACATGAGCGTAGGTACATCTCAATGCAAATCAGCTCACATACAGAGACCTATTTTTCCTCATTTACATATTATGTACGCTCACGCAAGGATCACTGTGTATCCCGCAATTATGCGAAGGAACTTATTGGCATTGCGCACCGACTCTACCTAACGAATTTCGTTTATACCGATGGCTGCGCCGTAAATGTCTCATATTATACAACTACTGCAATATTCAACTTCGCTGCCAACACTAAAATACATTTACTTGATGGCCACAAACATTGGCCAGAGCAAAGCTATTGGCACACATACCAAAATATCAACCCAATTCATTTAACATACAACATATCGTCAAACCAGAGCCGGAATAAATAATGTAGAGATCTGATTAATATAAAAATATACTTAACTTCAAACTTGGTTATCCCACTCTTAATGAAATTATTTGTCTATTAAAAAAGCCGTAATCTTTTGTATTTTTTTGAAATTATTTGTCCTTTAAAAAGCCGTAATCTATTCTAAAACAAAAAAAAATCGAGTTTAAACTAGGACCTATTTAGGGCTTATTTCTTTCGCGGGCAGCGGGCCTCAGCCGGCGCCGGGCCCATAGGCAGTTGTCTACATTAACCCATATGAATAATCTGGTACTGCGTCCATGTTAATATCTCAGTCCAGCGGTGACGGATGACGCGTTTATGAGCATTCCTCTGAGACGGGTCCTTGCCTGGACACGCTCTGATTTATCGTGTGATCGCGTCACAAATCTTGTCGCAAGACACTACGGCTTATGGGGTGCGTTGAACTCATTGCGCACGTAAGTTACGAGTTGGCTGTGGAGTTTATATCAAATCATACGGTATGTTTGTATCTGTTTATTGTATTTGTCATATTGCGGTACTAGCTGCGCCCGTGGTATTACCCGCGATTAAAAAGTATGTCCTTTTCCTCTATGTCCTTTTCTAAAAACATGGCGATCCTTTGCTCTATGAAAAATTAAAACGAATCTATACCACGGGAACCATACATTTTACCGGGATAAAAAGTAGCTTATGTGCTATTCCAGACTATAATCTATCTCTGTGCCAAATTTCATCCAGATCCGGTCTGACGTGATTGAGTAACAAACATCTATCCATCCAAACTTTAACATTTATAATTTTAGTGGGATATGTCGGTTGTACGAGTATAATTAGTAATAATAAGGATTTTAGACAATTAATATTGACGACTAAACAAGATGGCTTCAAAATCCTTTATTACAGCTGTAGGAACAGTTTGCGAGTACAATATAACGTCCAATTAACTCCTAAACAAAGAGTTTCGCAGCGTACTGAGCGTAGCATCGGATTGCACAAAAGACGGGTCAACAGTTTATTTATAAGTTTTCGTAATAAGGAACGATTTTGTAGGTGTTTAACGTAGAGGATAGTGAATTTATTTTTTGTTTCAGATTTCTATCTGTATGGTTTAGTGATGCTTGTATGTGTGGCTTATAATTTACTTCAAGATTGATTCCTGGATTTGGTTCTCTATAAGTCAAGTGCGAGATTATTCGTAAGCTTACCGTATACTTTATAGTCTACCGTATTTAGACATTCTGTATGCA
Organism: Pheosia tremula; assembly: GCA_905333125.1. Taxonomy (NCBI): domain Eukaryota; kingdom Metazoa; phylum Arthropoda; class Insecta; order Lepidoptera; family Notodontidae; genus Pheosia; species Pheosia tremula. The sequence continues at coordinate 1,888,143 of HG995405.1, read as the reverse complement.
GAATTGAAAGTGTTAATTACCGTCCGCTAGAGGCGCTTTTCAATTCTCCATACAAAATGTCTAAATACGGTAGACTATAAAGGATACGGTTGGCTCGCACTTGAGAAACTTCGCACTGAACAGATTTTTCCAGTTGCAGTTGAAACGGAAATGAGCCATTTCTAGTTTCAACATTGAACGGATCATAAACAAGGTACCTACTTATTTGTACTTACGGTTGGTACTACGTATCTGTTATAAGTAACTATACTTAAATTAAATCATGGATAGCGGGTCAGATCAGTTGCGCTGCATGTGCCTAGTGAATGTAGCGTCTCGATCTACTGCCGCCTTCCTACCTAGGCAAGTATGCTCCATCGTAGATCTCATCGTCACTTACCATCAGGTGAGATCGAGATCAAATACTTGCCTATAATGTAGTAAAAAAAAATAATTAGGAATTCACTTTTGTAAGACGCACTCTCTTGTTTTATGATAATAAGCTGCTGTACCTTCGTCGCATAGTTTCCCTGAAATTCCCCGCCATTTGGAGTGTTGGTATCGCGCCGTGAAACCTTGATGTTTATGCATATTACACTGGAAGGACTCGAGGGATCGACGGGTGAAGAGGGACTGACGTAGGGAACTTGGCTGAATACCCCTATATATATAGTCTTCTACTTTAATACTATATATCCATGTATATAAGGTTTAATAATTACAGTGTAAAATATTTCAAGTGGTCCATAGGTCTATAAAGGTCACATTCCAAAAAAAGAATTAAAAAAAAAACACTACATATTAAATCCGCGACTTAACGGTACTGTCTCGCTTTCTCACCAAAAAAATAAATACTGTATAAACATATCGCACCCTCAGAACGATATGGGCTCAACTCAAAAATATTTTTTTTGGGAAATCGCAATTAAAAATAATTCCAACTGAACGTGGAGGTGATGCGTGCGATATATATTTTATACATAGGCGTCTTTGTTAACCCCTTAAAATATTTTACACTATTCTTGTTAAACCTTTCAAAAGTAAATAACGGTTTATTGATTTTTCGAATCGCTCTGAATAGCAGAATAATTATTAAGACTAGTATAGTTGCTTGGGACACTGATTTTTTATTAGTACCTTGGCAAATAATAACACTTACCTAAAGTAGTTTTTGCCTTCTTAGGTCGCTTCGTTCTTATCTCAATTTGGTTCTGATAGGGTCTTCTGACGATTCAGCTTTTATATTTTTATGAGAGCCTCATCTCTTTTAAGTGCTTTCAACAAACAAAACTATTATGTCGTTCGGTTTCCAATAAGTTATACGAAATGAAAATTTTACGTCTTCAAACATTACCATATCCTAAGAAAACATGAAAGCAATAACTTCACGTGGAACCATTTCTATTCGACCGATACGAAGCTTAGTCGGTGCGCAAACAAGGTCCACTGTATTTGGAAGGAGATATGAGTTACCCTATGGCAATCATAATGTTATCAATTGGACTTAAATCGCTAGATACCTAAATGAAACAATCGCATACGATTGACTCAAACTAAGGCAAACTATGTCGACCTCTTGAAAACCTCGCTACATGGCGCTGCATACGACATCCAGAACAAATGACGATACTCCATACAATCCTGTATCGCGCAATAAGAGTTTTCGGAGCACGTAATATATATTTTATATACGAGTCCTCGAAAACTGAAAGATCTTCCTTTTTCCGTTAAAGTACCTTTTTTTTTTATTTAACGTGGGTAAATGCGTTACGCATCCCCTCCCGCCCGGGGGACGAGAGGGGTATGTGTGACTCCCCGGCAGAGTGCCGGTATACCCACGGTCCGCCTTCACCACCTTTGAGTGGGGCGCCACAGGATCGCACTTGGCATACTACTGTGGCGCCCCGGCGGCCGGCCCGGGTTAGTCCCCAGGCCGCAGACATTAGAAGGGGTGCCTATTGGCAATAGGCACCCTCCGTCGAGGGACTTTGCATGGGCAGGTGGTCCACCGACCCCCTGCCCAAGTCCCCATCGACGTCCCTCTCCGTTAAAGTACCTGCCTTTCAATAGCCAGCTGGCGATCTAGTAACACCCACAACATGGACAAATTATGAAAAGCATATTTCCGAAATTTGCCCCAACGGAGTATCAAACGATACGGTGAGAGAAGCTAGCTGGACTACAAAAAGCAATTAGAACTAACCTAATTCTACGTAAATTTGGTCCTTATAATTTATTCAAAATATAAGCTTATATTCTCAACTGTATTTACCTACTACATTATAATTCCAGTAATAACTAAGCATTGTACTAAATTTGTACAATTTCTGGGTCTCGTATATAATTATTGCGTTGCAAGTAGGCATTTGGAATAGACAATTTTATCTTTTTATATTTTTTATAAGTACCCCGACATTTATATGATATAAGTGTTTACAGTTAAAGTTAAAGTAAATAGGAAAGCAAAAACAATTGTACAAAAACAAACTATGAATCAAAAAGACCTTGTCCGCGTGGAATGGTGGCAAGAATGCTGGCTGCATTTCCTCGCTGTATTATCAAGCTAATTTTTTGAGCGAGGAAAGATCCAGCCCCTCCTTTCACATGGGAAGATAATCAATCCAGGTGGTACTCTGTGGATAAACTGTTTAACACTATGACTATACCAAATATATATCATTACATTCAAAAATATGGAAGGCTACGTGAAGTTTCAGCAATTAACTTTGGAAACGGAATGTTCCTCACTTATAAAATTATATGATAATCCTCGTGATACGTCTGGGGGCAGCCAAGCGCTAACGAAGCTAGCTAAGCTCTCACTTTTTTATATACAAAATTAACTTGAGACATCGTCTTAGGTCTTCTTAAAGTTTTTTACTACTGGAATCTGGATATTCAGCAAAAAACATTGGCTCTAAATACTTATTATGTCTTTTTCATGATAATTTCATTTTCTTCAAGTTCCAATTTGCTCTAATTTCAGTCAATCAAAATCTTTGTTTCATTATTCATATCTGGCTTTATTATAGCGATATTATAAATTTGATTAATTCACAGATACTTAAATTGAATAAAAATTATCAAAGCTCACGAGATTGTACAAAGGTTCGCTAATTTTCAAATTACCTAATAATTATTCAGCAATGTATTGGCTGGGTTGGACATTTTTTTTTATTAGCATATTTGGATGTCGCCGTTACTTTTGTTTTCCTGATACATTTTCAATATATTTTCTGGAAAGCTATCGCTCCATCCATAGCGCACACTATGTACATTATCTTAGTTGATTAATGTTATGAACTCCCAGAATACAAAAACTTTACCAATATACATAAAAATGAATGTTGTATTTTGGTAACGCATCATTAGAGTATGGCTGGACCATTTGGTCTAATTCTTTTCAAATGTTTGTTATAGTTCAAATCCGGTTTGCAGGGAAAGATTGAAAAAATTGTCCAGAAAATTTGTCAATTCAGTGACAAAACTAAAAGAGGTGGTTTTTATCTTTCCTTTTTTTGGCAATTTTTGCTAGTGTTGAGTAATTCATGATAATTATTATTCAATTATATGTACCCCTGATGATAATGATAATGATAATGTTGATAACGATGATGTTGATGTAATGAATCCCTATTAGTAAACCTGTGGATACCTTTAATAAAAAAATACTGGACATCTTGGGAGATCTTTAAAAGTCATGTTATTGTATTTTATTTCAATTTCCTTCACTCGTGCACGTTTATGAACACACAATGGTTAATATCCCACAAACATTACACATTATTAACCAATGACAATTTTTTTTTTTAAATTAATTGACAACTTCACAGCTTAACTTCCCGCCACAAAGTCAAAGTGGTAGTTTTAGAGAACAGTTCTGCAAGAACAGCCAGTCATAAAAATAAATTTTCATTATACAAAAAATACTGGCCATGAAAATATACTGAATTCTTTTGCAACACCATAGACAGGTGGCTGTGTTTATTTGAAATCGTCCACATCATTCCAATTTCAAAATATTTGCGCGCATATACTCCTATCCAACGAGTGGAGGACAGACTTAACCGTTTAATGCCGTATGGACAAAACAATTTATATTCTAATGGACATGTGCGATGAATAATGCAACATGTTACAAATACGCCGGCTAAACGAGCTTTTTTGTTATTCCACTTTCCTAATCAACGTTGTGAGATGAAATTTTGGTGGATATCTGACGAAATTCTCTCGTAAAAAGTACGTATAGTGGGTAGTGTCTCTTTGGTAAGTAAATCAAATGTGCAATTGCTTAGTAAGTTATATATTTTGTCCGCCTTTGACATAATTATGTTAAGTATACATAAAGTACGGTCAGCATAAATACGGCTTACAATATCATTAAAAAAAAACAAAATATAAGAGGTAGGTAGTAATAAATATAATTAAATCCAAAACCAAGCGCACCATTGCATGACCTCAAGACACTGTGAGCACTTTCTGCATAGATCAGACCGCAAACAACAACTAAATAATATTAGGGGACCCCAGTTCAAACTATAATACTAGGTAGGTATAAGAATAACGCAATCTAAGTAGCGTTGATCTATGTGAAATAGCAATTTATAAACTGCTAGCAAACAAAAAGTAGATTTAAGGGGACACCCGGGTTTGAACCGGGGACCTCTCGATCTGCAGTCGAATGCTCTACCACTGAGCTATATCCCCACGTGACTTCACCTTCTAAATTGAGGATCTTATCTTATCAAATTATTCTATTCCATATTCGTCACGTCAAAATCAATTAAAAACGATTGGCTTTCGACATTATTGCGAAATTAATTTGTACTTTACGTTTTCCTCATTAGGAGTCATTGTGCAAGCATCTTTAGATTATCGACAATTTTGTAAACGTAACTATTGTGTTCTAGAATATTCGAAATAAAATCTCAGAATAATATACTGACTTCTTGTGGTAACTAAACGCACTACATCACTAAATCTTTAGGCCACGATATAGTCTGTTACAAAAAAGGGCATTGTTTTGCAGCGTTTTAAATATATTCTAATAATTTAATTTCAGTGTTTTTATTTAAAAAGGGACCTTAAATTATTCCTAACTAGCTGTTGCCCGCGACTTCGTCCGCGTGGTATTTAACAAAGACTCAACCGTTGGCAACAGCCAGCTCGCACGTTCTGATCCCGCGGGACGCATTGCAGATTGTTGCTATCAAACTTAATCAGGCGCAGCGCTGCAACATTGGTTTTAATTTTTTTTCGAGAGATCCTATTTTGTTTTCTAAAATAAAAGCAGCCTAAGTTACTCCTTGTTACATCAGCTATCTGTCAGTGAAAGTCCCGTCAAAATCGGTCCAGCCATTTCAGAGATTAGCCGGAACAAACAGACAGACAGACAGACAAAAATTGTAAAAAATGTTGTTTCGGTATAGGTAACGTGTATACATACAAATGCACTTAGTAAAAAGCGGTTATTTTAATATTACAAACAGACACTCCAATTTTATTTATATGTATAGATAGTGCATTAGGTTACCACACTAACTGGACGATGCCCCCCCCGCCCCCGCCCCCCCAACCTCTATCCCAGATCCCCGCCTGTCAGTAACTACACATTTACATCACAGCATCATAATTTAATAATTCACGATACATAAACATCGGCTACAAAGCAACACTCGCTAACAGCTCCAAAAAGGGCCAAAAAAGGTGCCGGGCTACCTTCAAAAACTCATTAAACAACCCACCGCTATAATATAAAGATATCTGATTATACATTTATACGAAGCGCCATACAGCGCCACCTACATTGTCACGTCCGTAATCGCTTTCACAAAATTATGGTACCCACACCTAAATTATTTACGACGCGAAGAAAATGAGGAAGGGAATTAACTCTTTGTTTAAAACACGCGCGCTAACAAAGCTTAGATTATTAAATATACAGCGACCGTGATAACGAGAATGTGTTTCTGTGAATTGTAATACAAGGGAAGACTTAATAATTAGTTTTTCTTAAAGGTCTTAAACGATTATGAATAATTGAATCGGATGAGAAGTCAGTTCTGGGCTAAGAATAATTTATTGGAATGTGATTTATTTGGTGCTTTTGGCTAATGTGGTGATCGACATTTTCAAATTGGTGACTTGTTTTGAATATACTAATAACTGTCATTTTGTATTATATTAATTGCCGACTGGAGTATTTTTTTTGTAAGTAATGCAAATAAATTGTAATAGAAGCGATAACACCAAGTCATACCTACTTCAAATGGCCGTCATCGTTTGAGGGATAATTTTTCTGATCCCGATGCCTAGGAATTATTAGAATTACTAACTAAAACATCTCTACATCTAACTATAATCCACAACTGAGATCCTCCAAATGGTTTTTCAATTAAACCGACCCAAAAATACGGCCAACTCCCACTAAAGAACATAAAGAAGGCTTACCGCCAAGAACTAACAATGCAATTAAACTCGCAAATCCCTCAACCAATCAGCGGGTAGGAATCACGTTAAATAACTTATTGGTGAACTGAAAGCTGGGCGAGTCGAGTAGTGGATCGACACAGCAATGCCATTCTAAACTTTATTAATCCCAGCTTTGAGGTCCATAATCAGTGAATCGCTGGATATCTTAGCCAATAAATGCAGATCAATGGTGAGATAGCGTACAATGGAATTCGGCATTATATTTGAATGCGTCGATAATATTGTGGGCTGGCAATCCAATTGTAGTCACCTTTTCAACCTTGCTATAACTACACAGACGGCGTTTCTCGCGTAAACTTACTAGCAACTACGTACAATATTATGAGCAACTATACAGCAAATCTGGCGGTTATATAGACACTGTATTGTTTTTTTTTTAGTTTACGTGAAAAAAACTCATGGTTACGTGAAAAAAACTCATGGTATAGAACGCACGATGATCCGCCGTCTGTCTGAATACTTATAGCTTTTTTTTAGAGTAATATATTTGTAAGAACCATATCTATATAGATAGCTGGCCTCGGTAACGACGATCGCAGTTTCAAACCCCGGCTCGCACCTCTAGGATTTTTGGATTTCATGTGCGAATCTCATTTTTAACCACGATTATCACTTGCTAAACGGTGAAGGAAAACATCGCGATGAAACCTGCATGTCTGAGAGAACCCCTCGGAAGATGTGTGAAGTCCACCAACCCGCACTGGGCCAGCGTGGTGGACTAGGCCCGTGCCCAGCAGTGGGACATTAAAAAGGGCTGGTATTATTATTATATCTAGATCCTACACATACTGAAAGCCATTGTAATTGAAATAAAACGAATTTTACGGATTTTATCGCGTTTATTTTATATTTTTTACGTTCCCGACGTTTCGGCTGCTTTACAGCAACCATGGTCACGGGAGGACTGAGATAGTTGACGTTCTGGTGTCATTGTTAGAAACGTCGGGAACGTAAAAAATATAAAATAAACGCGATAAAATCCGTAAAATTAGTTATATTTCAATGTGTAGTATTCACATAAATACAAGAAGAAGAAATCAATAAGCCATTGTAATACCGAACTTGGCATTTTACATAAGCAGCATTCTCTATGGACAAAATTGTTGTCTCACCTCCGTACTTCTTGTTATATATTAACACCAATATTTGCTCGCACAGTCAAATTAACAGGTTCGGTTTACACAAAATCCTATACAAATATCACTAGAGGAACTGTGTAATTAGATTTCTAGCTGTGTTGCAGACACACGAGCGTTTCTTGTCTTATAGAAGTTCTATAGAAATATCATACTACTAGCTGCGCCCCGCGGTGTTACCCGTGATTAAAAAGTATGTCCTTTTACCGGGATAAAAAGTAGCCTTTGTGCTATCCCAGACAATAATCCATCCCTGTGCCAAATTTCATCCAGATCCGTTCAGGCGTGATTGGGTAACAAACATCTAGATTATAGTCTGGAATAGCACATAGGCTACTTTTTATTCCGGTAAATTTTACACTTTTAATCGTGTGTAACACCGCGAGGCGCAGATAGTAATTATAAATATATAATTATAAGTTGGTAGAACGCTTGCCTCGATAACAAGGATCGCAGGTTCAAAACCCTGCTCGCACCTTTGAGTATTCTGGATTTCATGTTTTTTACGTTTCCGACGTTTCGGCTGCTTTACAGCAACCATGGTCACGGGCGGACTGAGGTTCGACGTCTTAGTGTCATAGTTTGACGGGGGTACCCTCATATTTAGTTGTTGTTCACGGTCCGATCTACGCAGAAAGTGCTCACAGTGTCTTTAGGTCTTGATAAAATCTGCAAAAAAAAATATATTTCAATGTGTAGTAAAAATAAGAAATAATTATTTATTAGTAGTAACCTATACATCGCCAAAATCTTGCGCAAGCATCACAGTAACTAATTAAATTTGTAGATGTATCGCATCAGTGACAAACAGCTTCCAGCGAGCTTGGAGCCGCTCGGGACACGGCCTTATGGGGGAACATTAATGTTATGGGGTTTAACTTGACAGCTTGATACTGTAATGTGATGTGTGAGATATTAAAGTCTCGTGTATGCTTTGTATATAAGGTCATTCCCTTCCCGCGATTTTGGAGGCGGTTGGAAGGATTCAGTTATTTAAATTCTGATCAAACTTTAAATGTACCTTGTTTTTGGTGAACGACGTTCAGCTGGTATGGGGAACTGAAGATAAGTAATGTATGTAAAGTATGAGTTTATTCGTAAGCTAACAATATACTATTAAGTTTTCGATTTTGTCGACTTTGTATGGAGATTTCAATGTTTTGGATTCGGTCCGCTAGAGGTGCGATACGAAATATTTCGCACGCGAAATATAAAATCCAATATATCGACATAATCTTGTAACTTCCTACAGGTTTCAATTTGTCGATTATATGCGTTCGACTAACCAGTAACAACGAAACTTGCTTCTTCATTCTTCGACAATTTAGGTTCCGAATTGAAAGAAGCTAGAGATAAAACCGTTTTATTTGAAGGGAAAAAAACTAAGAAGTACGTAAATTTATCGCTTAGCGTTCGACAATGGAGCGCGAGGTGCTGAGAGCGATTTGTCTGCGCACAATGAGAGCTCGCTGATAGCAGAGTCACTCCCATTTATCCTAATAACGAAGCTGTGTCCAACCCAGTGAAATCTTAAAAAAAAGGCTCCTAGAGACTCTCTCGGCTATAAAGTCGGCAATTGTCTATTATTTGTTATTGAATGTAGCGTGTAATCTTATTATCTATCTCTCAATAACATTAAGTATAAGATATATTGCAAATACCTGCATTTTTTTTCTAATCTGTCAAAATACATGCAGCTGTTACGAGAATGCAGAAACAATAATATTAGCTTAAGTCCTTTCATATTTCAATTGAACCTCACCCTTGACTCAAACAATGCTGCACCATGAAACTTGGACGATTCGGGTGAGCACTGTCACCCTAGCTCGCACCAAGGCATGTGTGTGTCTGAGGTATGCTTGCGAAACTGACGTACCATATTTAAGGTAATTATGTAGATACTAAGGTAGGTGCGTATAATAACAATTCACCTTATTTGAATTGCGTCTCGTTTTGGACGATGAACGCTACAAAAATTCCATCTTTACTATGTTATTAGACGTAGGGATGCTTGAACAGTATTTACAGATTTACAGATAGACCAAGTCAATCTCTATGAACACATCAATTCCATGTTAATTTTCATTGTAGCGGCATCTATCGAAGGCAGTGTAAATGTTTTCCAGTGGTAATAGAACTTCCAGTTTTCCGTGGTCGCTATAATTATAAGAGCAAATTGTAGTAATTAGTATATACTAATAACGTGCCTTACTTGCCCCTATTACATTGTTACCTAATACTACTGCCGAAATATGGATGAAAAACGCACCTACCAGTTGTTGGTCCTCGCTGCGCGCGCAGTCGCAGGCTACATCTACATTCATTTATTTTATAACGGCGCGGTTACATCTGATGCAAATATACGCCCTAACTATGGCATTAAAATACCACGTTAGACGCTTGGCTACATGAATGTAGTTATTCTCTTATAGCTTAATGCCTAGCGTCATTAGTAATGACGTCAGTGAATTAATGTGTTCAACTGTTGGACACATATGCTCAGTGACATTATTAAGGTACAAATTAGTGTAACGCCATTAATGATGACGTAAGACATTGGCATTAAAATGAACACAAACTTTAACCCAGACGTGACCGCACCATAAGACGCCCATTAGACACTAGGTTCTGCTGTTACTTTTATTTTCACTACTTTGACAGTCGGATAACCATAATCGTATCTGATAGCAGACCGCGCAATGTATCGTAAACCGCACGATCACAACCCAACGTTTCGTGCGATACCCGAATTGTGCGAGTGACGAGCGCGATCGAGCGTAACGAGTTTTAACATACATTCCAGTGTTACATCTTAATTAGTTATTATATTGTTTTTATTAAAAATCACATTGAGAGAGACTGCTTTTATGATTTCAAGCAAAAATCAATTAAAAAGTACCTAAAAATGCGTATAATTCATGAAAAGCTCGACGGATAATTCCAACTCTGCGGAGTCCAGAATCATGAGTTGAATCTATGGTACCAGTTTTCGTTACGCAGACACCTACACCCTGTATATTGAATTAGTATCTCACTGAACTTATTAGTTTCAGGTTTAGCAACTTTACATAATTCCAGCCCTTTTTTATGTCCCACTGCTGGGCGTGGTCCTCCCCTCAATGCGAGGGGGATTAGGCTATAGTCCACCACACTGGCCCGGTACGGGTTGGCTGACTTCACACATCTTCGGGGGGTTCTCTCAGATATGCAGGTTTCCTCACAATGTTTTCCTTCACCGTTTAGCAAGTGATAATCATGGATGAAAATGAGATTCGCACATGAAATGCCAGAGGTGCGAGCCGGGGTTGGAACCTGCAATCCTAGTTACCGAGGCAAGTGTTCTACCAACCTGGCTATCACTGCTATACTGTTTTGCCGTTTTACGTTTTGTTTATTTATGTCCAAATGTTTTTTTTTTATTATCCTACTTGAAGACACGCGTGACATAAGTCCGATACACACGAGTGCCGTTCTGAAACTTTTCAGGCGACGGGATTTGTGGGGATTTCGCGTGTATCCGTTTTTCACGGTTGCCGCCCACATCGCGATAAACCGTCCAAGGTAATGCTTTAATATTTATCTCTCGCGCACAGAATAGGTGTCTCGAGCGGCGATGTTGTGGGCCGACCGAGCCGGCACGCGATAACGGCGAAGATCTTTTTGTGAAATGAGAAAAGCTCGCAAAATGGTGATATATAAAATACATTAAGGTATATATTTCGTTGAGAATTGTATTAACACGTTAGTATATTTTCTACATATTTTATAACTAGCTGCGCCCCGCGGTGCTACCAGCGATTAAAAAGTATGACCTTTTCCACTATGCAAAAAATTATGTCGATCCTTTGCTCTATGAAAAATTAAATGAAATCTCTGCCACGGGAACCAAACATTTACCGGGGAAAAAAGTAGCTTATGTACTATTCCAGACTATGATCTATCTCTGTGCCAAATTTCATCCAGATCCGTTGAGCCGTTCTGGCGTAATTGCGTAACAAACATCCATCCATCCAAACTTTCACATTTATAATATTAGTTGGATTATTTTTATGTTTGTCAAGGTACAGGGCTCTGGAGAGCTCGTTGTGCTTCGGCAATAGACTGGCTTAATATATAAGGTTTAACAATAATAGTATAAAATATTTATTGGTTCCATCGTAGACTATAAAGGTTACATACACGTTTTTTTTTAATAACACTGCATGTCGAGTCCGCGTTAAAACGATACTGTCTTGCATTTTCACAGAAAAATCAAACACTGCTATCGCCTTCTTGAGCTGAGCCAATTAAATATTTTACACAATTTTTGTAACACCTTGTATATCTCTATGGCTTAAGAGAACTTCATGATAGTAATGAGTAAGTAATTATGATTAAAAATGTTTAGTTATATTATGTAGGATATCCTTCAGCTTGTAGTAATAAATTGTTAGTTCTAAACATCTTAAAGCTAGACACAGAACAGCTAAAAATTCTACAAAACGCAAGTCACACTACAACATTAAATAGCTGATTTACTCCCAACATTTAATACTCAACTTTATACTTTAATGGCGTAAGAGTTTTAAACGTATTCAAATATTAATTTACCAGTAAAGCAGAATGTTTTACAAAACACACTGATGTGAAATGTACAAAAATATCCGATCACTCGATCGGTACTGGCCGCTGTCAAAACTCATACTAAGGTTACACAGGCTACAGTGTACCCCCAATGTTTACACTACATTTTAACGGATAATGTATTTACGCACGCCGCTCTATCGATCTCTTTGATACACAACCTTCGGCTTTTAACAAATTACTCTTTAAACGCGCCGGATAAAAGCCGACTTTCGCTGGCAATTTCGCGTTATAACGTTATAACGGCCAAATTACAAAAGGTTTATGCTTACTGGAAAAGCAATTAATTTGATTTTCTTCATGTTCACAGAAATTGGAGCTAATAGGGACTCGTTTGGATGTTAACATGTTTTGTTTTAAGGTCTCTGTACATGCGCATTAACGGTTTATTAAATTTGGCCTTTGTATTATATACACACATTTAAGTTTACATGTATTATGTTACCTGCGTCTGGGGAAAGTATGTTCCATAGACTATCAGCCGATAGACGTCCACTGCTGGACATAGGCCTCCCCCAACGACTTCCACACATCACGGTCCTCCGCCACTCGCATCCACCGGCTTCCTGCGACGCGTGTGATATCATCAGTCCACCTTGTGGGGCCCCTCATCCCCCACTTCGTCTTCCGATTCGTGGTCGCCATTCTAGAACCTTTCTGCCCCAACGGCCATCGGTTCTGCGAGCTATGTGCCTTGCCCACTGCCACTTCAACTTGGAAATTCTTTGAGCTATGTCGGTTACTCCAGTTCGTCTACGGATCTCTTCATTTCTGATTCTATCGCGTAGCGAAAGCCCGAGCATAGCTCTCTCCATTGCGCGTTGAGCGACCTTGAGCCTTCTTATGCGCCCCGTAGTTAGTTCCATAGACATTTATTGTAATACAAAGTTGATGGTAAACAATTGGGGAAGAGGAACCCACCACTGACCCTCGGCTTGTCAACTTCTCCAATTATAAACCAAACAAGTTTGATCGATAATTAAAGAAGCCAGCAACACCGAACTCCTCTAAGATATTAGTCGAGAAACTATGTATCACGAGTGTAGGGACCCCAAATAAAATGCAATTCTCCGCGAAATCCGAAAATTGCATTTTATTCGATGAATGGATTTCCACCAATTATCGCCTGGTTCTATCAATTATAAAGTTGGTGGTATGTTCGTACACATTAAGTTCATTTTCACGTGGCAAAGCTTAGATCCGGCGCTGCGGCTTGCTATAAACCGTTCAAACGAAGCAATTCCTAAGTAACGGAGATAAGTCCCCAAATATGTTGCGAAATATAAACGAAACTGCTTATAAAACTAAATTCGATTCTAATACTTACCACTAACACTCAGATTCAAACAATACGATAGTAGTTCGAAGCATGTTAGACGCAGACTTCGTAAGCCGGGATTCCGTATTCACGTCGATGTTTCCTTTAAGGCTCACATATGCTCTACAATTTTATCTAGTAACTGAAAGTCTAGGCGCCACCGATATTATGCTCGAAGGAAACTGAAAGTGACGTGTTTTTCAAATTTCGATCTTATTCATATTAGACAAAAAGATTGATTTGAATTCTGTATCAGATTCACCTGACAGTCGATACGGCATATTTTTTGATTATAGTGATTCTTTAGGTAACAACAGAGTTACTGAATATCAACTACTTCTATCTATTTGATATAGTAACTTGGCACTAATCACACCTAGGAAATACAGTGGAAGGAATTTAGGAATATTAACCCATTTAAATTACCAGTCGTGTACCTAACTTTTTTTGCTTTAATACTTTTTAAAAGGCATAGTTATAACAAACTATGGGTCAATGTTAATGCAACGCAAATGTCACAATACAATACTATACATCTGTGTGCAGATTTAGCCGATTTTATGTGCATTACCAATGAATACATATCATTAGAATAAAAAGGATTTACTATTCTGTATTAGATACACGGCTAGAAAGGAACTAAACGTGCAATAATAAAATAATAATAGCATAAGGGTAAGTTGAAACATGCAATTATGTAGAGATTTAGTAGAGTGTAATACGACATGGGGAACGTCAGATACTTTAATGAACTCAATGGACAAACTCAGTCCTACCGTGTAGACTAGCGAGGCCGGGGCCCGCGCTCGATCATAAAAAAACCAGACCATCAAAAGATAAATATCTCATATTATTTAAAGGAACGGTAACGACCACTTTCTTGAATAAAATATTTAATAATTCAAATGTTCCTAAAATAATCTGAATGTTACGAGAAGCTTAATTTTTCATGTTATAGCCAATGTTTTAAAATTCCAGCTCTAAATAAAGATGAATATACAAATTACAGAAATATACGTAAATCAGAGCTCGAAATCTGACCCAAAAAACTGCCTCCATAACTGAACTAGCTCCATACAAATCTCGCAAATAAAGTATGTATTATTCAATTCCCTTCCGTGAGTTTATGACGTTCGCACATTCACCCTTGTCGCGGCTACTTACCCTCGCTGACTTTTGTGGATATGACAATCTGAGTCTTTGTGCACCTCTCTTTGTATGTTCGTTCATATTTGATTTGATGGTGGAGTGGTTTTACGTAGATCAAGGGCCATAGACAGACGGGCATATTTGGCAGCTCCCCCCCCCCCCCCCCCCCGGGGGAAGTCGGGAGAAGAACCACCGTGGGGTTTCAGGCGATAGAAGTCCCACATTACAGAAATATATTTTAAATAATATTTTAACGACGCCTGATTAACCTGATCTGAAATATGTTAATCATGTTCTTCATTGGTAACACAAATTTTCTGATTATAAAAAAAAAACATTCTATAAGGCTTCCTCTTTTCTATTTTTGCCCTCTTGATTTGTAGCAGACATTTGTACATAATCATCTTCAATGTAACATTGAAGATAATTATGTAGTTAAGTCACAAATATTAGTTTTCTGGGAGATTTCACAAATAAAAAACCGTTTTATTTCACCCACGTCCTTCCTGGAAAAAGTCAATATTATATAACCATAGGCGAAAATGAGTAAACCACGAGTATTAAATCAGATGGAGATTATTTACCAAACATATTTCATAACAATTATGGACATCAATAAACGAACTGAAACTAAAGGCTATTTAGAAATCATTTTTTTTTTTTAAATGTCTTTTAGTTGAATCATATGATGCCGTTTGTAGATAGCTAATCACTTAAAAATAACCAAATTGAGCTATTCGCACGTATCGGTTACATTAGTGAGCACAATTCGCTTACACAAATCCAAGCAATATTCCTATAGCCTAAAAGGCAAGTAGCCATTTACCAAGCCTATACGATCGCTCATCCATTCTCACCCCCAAACTAAAATAATCATTTGAACTTTGTAATACACACGTGAAATATTCGTAGCCGAGTTAATGTTATAAATGCATTAAGTTCTCGTATTTCCCAAGGGCCGCGCGGATGGCGGCAAAGCGAATTTAACTTGAACAGTACCTGGCTAGTAACACTCGTTGTAACTTGTGTTAATAGAAAAAAAAACTTGAGCACGAGCTTCTGGCGCGTCTAGTGTGTTCCTCTCTAAGTCATTAGTCACACAGAATACACACAGACATGGTTTTCATTTATATACTGTGGTAATTTTTTTTTATAAAATATTTTATCGCACCAATCACGTTGATGTATAAAAAGGATAACATGTTATTTGTTTGTTATATGCCAGTATTGTAATATGCTTGCTTCGTGCACCTAGAACGTGATTCGATTTTTAAATTTGTATAAGTATTTAAGTAATTTGATTTTTCTTTTAATTTGTTATTACCTACATATGGACTTGTTATTTTTTTCAACTATTGTTATAACTGTGATATACATTGTAAATTTGTTGAGAGCTTTTTTTTTAAATTAACTTATTGAAATTCTGTCTGAACATAATGATTACAAATATGCTAAAGAAGTGCAGGTTCAAAGCTTAGTCTACCCTTTCTAAATCACCCGGTATAGAGCGTAGTCAATTGTTATTCCAAGAACGCAAGCCTTTTACTGGCTTATATGCTGGCTGATAAAAACTAAACTCAGTTGCAGCTTACAACAGTTAGCGGATAAAAAATCTCATTCCGATGGCACCGTGGAAGAATACTAATTATTGTACTTTTAGTTGGTAATAACTACTTAGTAAGCTCGTAGGTAAGTTGTTGCTAATAGCTAGGAAGTCACTAGTAGCATAGGGAGGAATAAAAGAAGAATACCGAATTGGACAAGTTCTCCTGTAAGCCAGGATCCACAGCAGTGACCAAGCTATATTTGTTACTGCATCCAGTATACTTTTATAGATACCAGTTAGATATTAAAAACCAAACCAAATGCAGTGATAGCCAAACATGGTAGAACGGTTACCTCGGTAACGAGGATGGCAGGTTCAAACCCCGGCTCGCACCGCTGGGATTTCTGGATTTCATGTGCGGTGAAGCAAAACATCGCGAGGAAACCAGCATGTCTGAGAGAACACCTCGAAAGACGTGTGAAGTCCGCCAACCCGCATTGGGCCAGCGTGGCGGACTATGGCCTAATCCCCCTTGCATTGAGGGGAGGCCCATGCCCAACAGTGGGACATTAAAAGAGTATTATTATTAAAAACTACGTACCCTGCACAATTGCACTGTGAGGGTGACATTAAAATCCGGAACGTCCTCAATGTCCGTGTGTCCCGATGTCAACATAAATGTCGGCACACTCGCGCCACTCAAGTCGGAAGCCCCGACATTACTTCAACCCACTCCAAACTTATGCAACTCGACACTTGACACCTCGGCCGACACAACGCACAATTAACGTGGCGTAAGATGTTAACTCTATTTTCTTTTTCTTAATAAGAATGGGTAAGATAAGTTAATGTTTAGAAGGTAAAGTTGTGGACTTACGTAGGTTTAAAGTAATAATATGGTGTATTTTTGTTTAGCAACATGCGATACTTATTTAAATTAAGTTTTCACTAATCGATATGGTTAGACTTTAATAATATGGTTAAAATATTCATGTACTTACCACTGGTACCTACTTAAACTGCAGACTAACATTATTGGTTTAGAATCAGAATATGTTTTATTAATGTACACTATTAATTATAGTAAGTAAGTAATAATGCATCGTCAAAATAGTTACTAAATGATAAGCTACAACTTTACCACCCGTTCTTAATGCCGTTCCTATTCGCCCGTTGGATATTTGCGATATCTATAAAAGTTAATCATTTCGTTAAATACTTTTGTAGAACTCTTTCAATAAAAGTCACATCAAATAAAATAAGCAAACGTATTGAATTAGGCATGCGCAACGCCGCCCTCTTTGCTCATTTTATTTGATGCGACCTGAACACAATAATCATACAACAGACAACTCTGTGTTACAAGTTGATACAAAATGCTATCACAGTTATGGTAATAAAGTAGTAAATACCGCAATCGTTAAGTTTTACAATCGTCGCTGAGTGTGCGACACGTTACAACGCCAAAACGATCCGTTTACGAGCGTCTGTTCCCCCACACGACCGACCGCAGCCACGGCTCCGATGGAAATGGCATCGTTCTTTTATAAAACCAAGCATGTGCATTTACTTGTAGTAAAGGAATCAAATCATAGAACAATAAAAACAAGACGCGTCAAGCCCTGATTGTGCACATAACTAAAACTGGTCTGAGCACCTATATCCTGCCGCAATGAGATCACAGGTTTCAGATAATTCATGTTCCTTTCTATATTTCCTCTCTTGTTTTTATTTTTCTTTTTTAAAGGGACTCTGATATCATGTAGTAATCATTTGTAATAATCATCCATAAACAATTTCCGTCATCGCTAAAGGGAATCCAAGTCTAGGTAGAGCTAAATTTTGTCTAAGTCATTAAGATAAATGACATGTTCTAAATACATATAAATATTACTACAAAAGTACAAAAATTCGACTATAAATATAGTATCAGTAACGGTACCTAAAGCTATTACGGTATCGAATAACAATGGCGCCGCGACACAAGCTCACGACCACGTAACGACTCGGCAACGATCTGTTTACATCCCCGTTAACGAACACGTGTCGTAAAACGTGTCTGCTATAGATTTGTCTATGCTTCCGTGTTAGGGAAGCATGAATACAATGTGGATAATGGACATAATCACATGATAAAATTAACTTAACTAACTCTCGCCTTTTATAAAGCCCACTTTAATCGTACTTGAATAAAAGCTACCTACTTTAATAAAAGCTACCCACTTTAATAAAAGCTACCTACTTGAATAAAAGTTTCCAAATTTCTTACGCAAGATTTGGTGACGTCTCATTGGTGGATACATTTTGGATATTTTCTAAAGACCTAACAACTAATTTTGCCTTGATATGTAGAACCAGGAAAATAGGATGGGGCTTTAATCACAAAATAGGAAGGGTTTATAACTACGCGCGTATTATCTAGCTTGGCTTGCAATTATTAAGGTTAGAAAGGCAAAACATCATGCATGTGCGCGCGCGCCTATGCCTATGCGTGTTTTGGCCCCATAATCAATCCAAATAGGGATTCACAAAAGATCTAGACCATCGTTACCAGAGCGTTGCTGACAAACTATAGCTTACCTAATATCTTCTTCCACTTGGCCGTCTGACCTGCACACGGGAGGATCTCATGAAGGGCACTGATAGACCCATAAGGGTGACTCAATATGGGGCAGTAAAAAATCTGGAGTATAGAGGAGTATTTAACACGTCGACTCAAACATATAACAAGAATATTATTAAGATGTACAATGGCGCTGTTTGTACAATTATCTTGGCTTATCTTAATTAACATTGCATTGGTTTACTTTCTTTTACATTACCCATAATAAAATAAACCGCGGAATTTCAAAACATAGAACGCAATAATTATATACCTTCATGTTTTGTTTAGTACTTCAAAAGGCATATCCTTCCCCTGGCAATTCTTCCTCACTCCAAATCGTCTCGTGGTTTGCGATTGCGATCCGTGAAGCAGTTTTTACGTCGTCTTTTACGAGTGTCGATGCCATGTGATCATCGAGTCAGTCGCGGGCCGCTACCGCGCGCTCCATAAACGTCGGTGATCACAGTTTTATTAGATCACCGAACGATGCACTGGTCGGTCGTTTCGAGTTCCAATGTACCGACTGCCACTGCTATTACGCTATGGTTGTTGAAATTACCGTTATGATCGAATAAAATATAATTTCGTTATCGATATTGGTCGTTCGAATTTTTTTTTTTTTTTATTTATTACAATATAGGCTAGTATTTGATCT
This sequence comes from Pheosia tremula, assembly GCA_905333125.1. Taxonomy (NCBI): domain Eukaryota; kingdom Metazoa; phylum Arthropoda; class Insecta; order Lepidoptera; family Notodontidae; genus Pheosia; species Pheosia tremula. The sequence goes on along the minus strand of HG995405.1, from coordinate 1,868,640 downwards.
CGATCTCACCTGATGGTAGGTGATGATGAGATCTACGATGGAGCATACTTGCCTAGGTAGGATTTTTATGTAAAAATTAGCTGTGACCACAACTTTGGGCGCGTAGACTGTAATTATTATTATTTTTTTACTACTCCGGGGAATACTCGATTATTTTGGAATACAAATATTGCTAGATATTGGGGTTACTAATAGCACACACATTCTTAAAAAAAAACATTTCAAGCTGCTAGTGCTGTCACCCTTCTGTTAACGATGCAATCGAACAAAAATACAGAATTCAAACATAACTATGCACTATCTCGGCTACAAGAAAAACTTGTCTCGTCAACATCACAGATCGGGGGTGTTCTAACAGTCAAGATAACAAGATCAACAACATCTTAATCCTCCGATAACATTATATTAGGATTGCCAATAAGGGTTAACTGGGCGGACGGTTAACGGTTGTTTATCCGATAGTTAGTGCGGCCGTCGTTGAGTCTTTACGAGTGCCCCTATCCAATCACGGCGAAGTCGTATGAACTGTGTCATGTTGATTGCGGAAAAATAAATGTATTTAGAGGAGTATAACTGAGTATAAGTTATAGTAGAATAACTACTATAAGTTTTAGAAACACAATAGGTAGGTAATTGTGTGGAACCCTAGTTTTTATTTGTTTAATTGGTTACAGACTTCGCAGATAACGCAATTATGATAAATCCTGGATCACTAGTATTTTAAACGATGTTTGGACGATGTGGCGCGTCTGACATCCGCACTATTTTGATTTGTAAATTAAGGAAGACCATAAAAAAATATCTCTCCATCTAGATATTTCAATAAAATGGAACACCGTAAATATTAATAGTATTACTACCAATATCCCAAAATATGGGACGCGATCCGACTGAGGATTGGATTGGGGAAATGAAATTATTATTACCTACACACGTCTGAACCGACCACTTCAACCACGCCACAAGATACCAAGAGGGCGCTGCAGACGCATTCAGAACATTAGACAATTCTCAACACAATACGTAACATATATACAACACCCGACAATATCCGTCGGGCCATAGCGACCGCCTGGCTGGAAGATCTTCCCTTTTCCGCTAAACGTCAGCACCTGAATAGTATAATTAAAATTGTTACCAGCCAATTAAATAGCTGTTACATATATGATATTATGAAGCATAATATATCGTTATAATAACGAGCAATACCATTGAGCAATAAAATAACGACACACATAACCGTTATCGATATTTATGTAACAACTTGTAACGGAGTTACAGAGACGTTGTGTCTTATCAGTAAACTATAAAGACTACTTATATAACTTGAAACACCAATAACTAATTGCGTAACAGCCCTAGCAATCCGAGAGATATCTCGACATGACAATCCGACCAGCTCAGTTAATCTAACCCTGCTTTCTGTACCGAGGGTCCTGAGTTTAGATCTTGGTAGTTGCAAATGTTTGTACCTGAGTCATGGATGTATTATATCTATATAGGTAATTATTTAGTCGGTTCGACCCCAGTCTTGTACGTTACTGACAATATAAGCGTTGCTTCGTTTAGGACTGTACAGTTGGTGTATTCGTCTTTATCATCGTTTCTTTCTAAGTATATATGCTTTTTTAAAGTCGACAATAGTAGGCCTACTACGATTATTCTAAGTAGTATTTAGTAATTGAAATATTTGCATCTCAGCTGTATTTGATTCAAAGTTGTTTCGTAAATAGCTTTGCAATAAATTCATTCATTCTTCGAGTGAACAAGCTCCAAAAAGGTCCCGCAGTGAATAGCGGCAATAGCCAAATAACGATACCTAGTTCAAAAACATGCCAGCGACATCTATCGCTAACTTACAAACTAAACATAAATAATAATTTTGACGTCTTAACATCGAGTATTTTAAATGCGTCTCGTCTAATTTCAGGCCTAGTAAGTGGGTCTCTTAGTACATGGGCCCGTGATTTCGGCAAAGTGTTCGAATTATATTAAAACACACTTGCTTTTGTGTTAAAACGTTTTCAAAATCAGGAACAGAGCGTATATCGCTAAATTCAATTAAGAGCCTAGTTTTGGGTCAAGTGTAGAGATTTTTTCTTTTTTATTTATATGTAATAAATATTCCATCCACTTCCACTAGGAACTTAGCAACTAATATTATAAATATGAAAGTTTGGATGGATGGATGTTTGTTATTCAATCACGCCACGGATCTGGATGAAATTTGGCACAGAGATTGATTATAGTCTGGAATAGCACATTGGCTACTTTTTACCCCGGTAAAATGTACACTTTTTCATTGCGGGTAGCACCGCGGGGCGCCGCTAGTTGGTTGTAAATCTAAATTAATAAATAAGGAGCGCGATAACTATGCTGTCGCTTTGGGAAGGTGTGAATTTTAAAACCATTTTCGGACTGTGTATGTAAATCTGATATACGATAATGATTAATACTTGTCGTACGTTGAAGTTAAACACAGTGCAGAAACCTACGCGTCTTTCGAAAACCGTGGGAAGTTCTCCAGCCCACACTAAGCCCCTTTAATTTGAAATGATTATCGTTTTTAATAATCGCTTTTCACTCATCGCTTGCCCCATGGCGGCGCAACTCGCGTGCCCTACAGACATAAATCGAACCCCGCTAAATCAGGCCTGGTGTATTCTCACGGGGATCCAGCCCCTTTAAAATTTACTCAAGTAACAATAAGACATTTATATAATTCAACTTTACTATTAATATGGGCACATACTTTTAACCTTTAAATTTCCAATAAACCTTAAAGAATATTAAGCTTGAAACTTGAATAAATATTGATACTTCTTTGCAAGTAATACAGTTAATTTAAAAGTGCTCTATAATGTTATTGTTATGATATTGAATCAACTTATAACCCCCGTCTTTTAAAGGTTTCATATCTTTATCAAACATCACTGCGCCCAAGAGTTTTGCTTTGCGCAGTTAGACCAGGGTAAATAATTTTTGAAACCAAAAAAAATTATAGAAGGAAGAAACCCGTTAAAAAAGGACGAGAATATAACAAAAAATAAAGGAAAAATAATTTACGGGCGATCTGAGGTCGGTAAGTGGATGGGGGTGAGTTTTTAAGGGTAAAAATCGGTGTATCTCGATTTCCGGCAAAACTACAAGTCCTATGGAAAAAAAATCAATGACAAAGTTGTAGGTAATAAAGAGACCTACAACTTTTGTATTTACACTTTTTTCACATAACCTCAATTTTTTTAATTTTCAAACCTATCGACACTGGTCTAAGTACTATATTATATATAACATCTATAAATTGGCGGGCTAGTGCACTACGGATCTATTTTAATAATAACAATCAACTCATAGACTTCCTTACTCTTTATAAATAATATAAATTGGAGGGCCAGAATCACAAACCAATCAGCCTTTCATTCAAAACCATACATAATCTATCTTTATTATTAAAGTTTCAATACAGTTACATCGAAAACGCATTGATGCAGTTAAACTATAAGTAAATTCAGAGAGTTTTTGTAAAAAGCTCTAAATAAAACAAAATTTTCAAGATTAGAACATAAATAGCACATTGGCTTTCATTTTTTTAAGCTTTAAAATAGTTTTTTTCGAAACAACATTAATTAAAAAACAAACATGACAAAAACAACTCGTGGCTACCATAAACCACTGCCTGCAACAAAATAGTCCAAATAAAATCTACAACTTTTAAATGTACGGAATCAACACTTCACTTCAGCGTTATGAACAAACTTTTGAAACTTTTACACCAAATGTGAATATCGTCATCAACATGGGGTTCGCACGATACAAGCTGTGAATAATTCAGTATATTAAATTGTGTATAAAAATTTCACGCATAATTTGAGGCGGCTGAACAGAACCTTAAGCACAATCCTTTATATGTACCGGCCGACGTTTTGGTAACGTAACATTTTCCATCCCTCTCGCACCACGGATTTCATAAATAAGTTTGACAGTGACATTATGTCCTCTCTATGACGTTACGATTACTACTGGCTCTTGCTTGTATCGCCGCGCCGCGCCCACGCATATATAATTTGTTTTCGCGCGTGATAGCGCGTCGAAACATAGCCAATGACACTGAGGGATACTGTAGCTTTGAATCGGATCAGTAGTTCTCGAGATTGCACCCTAGATCTTAACTATAGCTTTACTTATTATCTGAGAAAAAATTACAGGTTTTACAGTGGGAAATAGGGTAGGTCTTGCAGGAATGTTTTTAGTAATTACAAGACTACTTTCAGCCTTAATTGTAGTCTCCGCTTTCATTTTATTCAATGCTTTAACCAGCTAAATGAAATGAAAAAAAAACGCGGTCGAATAAGACAAATGACATACCTCCAACTTGGTACACATTGTACAAAAACACTTCCAGATACGTACAACGTTAGATTTAGCTCGTCATCAAAATCCCTTAAAAGCTTTACAGGCTTATGCATCCGACAACTGATAAAGACCGTAAATAATATACGGGGAAATAATTCAACGTGCGTGCGCAATTTCCCGCGGGAAAATACGCCGATTAACGGTTATTTGTAACATTGTCAGGAGGTTTTTACGTCGGCGGCGAGTTGCGCGTAAATCATTGTTTGCGCCTATTATAACAACATTATTTCGTGTTAGTGTTGAATGTACAGAGATGAATTCCAAATGACCAGACGCGGGGCCCTCATTAAATGAAGCCTGATTTAGGTGAGTCTAGGCTTATATAGTTTGCCATGGCCCAATTTTATTTTCTCAGTATCACAATATTTTTTATTTAAGGAAACCATTTAGTTCCATAGTTCTGAATCGTCAAAAACGTTACAAAATGCTAAGCTACAACTTTACCACCTATTCGGAATGCCGGTCCTATGGAGATGAACATTACAAGTCAATGGCTACATGATTCCAACAATTACAAATTAATTTTGTAAATTAAAATAAGAAGGAAGAGGAGAAAAAATCTAAATCATGATTGAGACCATATATTTATTTGCAAAGCAATTTTCTATAATGTCTAAATTCCCGAGATGACTCAGAGGCCCTACATGACCCTGGGGCCCACGAGGTCAACGGCTGTCCTGCTATCCAAAACCGGCGCTGTATTTTATCGCACACCGGCGGCGATGGGAGGTTTATTTTTCTATTTACTCCCGCAATATATTAGCAATGGAGCCACTGCGAACGGTTTTCTTCATATAATATTATTCAATAAAATTTCCTGAATAAATTTTACATTGTGAATAATAATAACTCTCAGCTCTGTCGTGCCTTAGTTGGTGGTCCAGAGAGGAGTCTTTAGAGACATATGCTCCAGGAGTGGAAGAGTTAAAGGGCATAACGCCACGAGTAACACACACACAGCACACCTCTCTATATCCCTGAGCTGTTCACGCCAGTGTTGCCCCCTTATCGTCTTATATGACGGCCTTTTTAGGGGGTCATATAAGACGATAATATGACCAATCGATTTTTGGGGTCGAGTCACCTTCGTCCGTAGGAGAATTAAGTACCCTCGAGATACCCTACACGTGACCCCGGGTGGTGCCAAGCAGGTGACAACTCTACTGGTGGTAGGCTTCGGCCGTGGCTAGTCACCACCCGCTGAACAAAGCCATGTCGCCAAGCGGCCTAGCCGTGTTCCGGCATGATGTGCGGTGTTGCCATTCATGGATGGCGGGTCAGATCAGTTGCGCTGCATGTGCCTAGTGAATGTAGCGTCTCTATCTACTGCCGCCTTCCTACCTAGGCAAGTATGCTCCATCGTAGATCTCATCGTCACTTACCATCAGGTGAGATCGAGATCAAATACTTGCCTATAATGTAATAAAAAAAAAAAAAAAAAAAAGTCCACCTAAAAAGCGGCGAGTCGCCACCTGCCACTAGTTATTAGACAAAAGCTAATTATGGCAGGTATTTGCAACCCTTCCAATAGGACCATGATGTTTAATATCTATGTAAGTATTATAAGCTGAATTCGCCCCTAGTTCATTGTACGGTGCCCATAATTCAAGCGTTGCTTAGTGTGGGACCTTATAGTTGGTGTGTTCGTCTGGCGATATTTATTTATTACTTATTATATAAATAAAACTTCATACCTATTTAGAACTCTTAGCAAAAATCTAAAAACTACCAAACGGTCTGCTCTATACTAGGTGCTCATATTGAGAAAGTGATTTGACTGTAACTACCCAATTCTATGGGTCTTAGCAGGGTTTGTGTACCAATGTCCAGACGATGTAATATCCGGCTCAGACGCGCTTGCACCATAGATGCTCGATGATGTATAGACACGCATCTTACATGTGTTACGAAAATACTAGAGGGAATATTATTCCGGAGGTATGTGTTATAGCGTCACTTAATTTGGGACCTTTAATATTGGCGTGTGTGCTTACAATTACTTTCTTAAACTTTAAAGAAAATGATACACTTATTTTTTTTTTATCACGTGGGATTAATCACTGAACCGGTAGATACGGGATTAAAGGGACTGTGCGCTACGCAGTGGGCGCAGGCATTGGGTGCTTAGCATCGGGCGCGGAGCGTTGGGTGCTAGGCGTTGGGCGTTGGGTACTAGGCGCTGGGCATTGGGTGCTAGGCGCTGGGCGGTGGGTTCGGGACGTCATTTGTATTAAGAGGACCATCCAAGACGTTGGATGAATGAACATGGCCGCGGATTTTCTATTTTTACTGTCGCATATTTTGCTTTACAGCAACCATGGTCACGGGACGACTGAAGTGGTTGACGTCCTAGTGCCATAGTTTGAACTGGGGTACCCTCATATTTAGTTGTTACTTGCGGTCCGATCTACGCAGAAAGTGATCAAAGTGTCTTGAGGTCTTGCAATGGAGCACAGATTGCAGACTTCGTGTAGCGCCGGTGTTTCACATCAGCGATGTGTTCTTTTCCCCGGATTTTTATTGATCTTTTAGTTTGCCTTATGTAAGAGAGAGAGAGCGATAAAATTTGAAAATAATGTTTGCTTCAATGTGTAGTATTCGCGTCAATATTAGAAATCAAAACATTATTATAATTAAAATACCTACAGTAAATTTTAATTATCTTTGATTGAGATTTTTTCTATTGTCACCCTCCACTTCGAACGCTGATGTCGCAAATCAAATGGGAAATTGGTAAAAAGATCTTTATAATAAGCGCGCATCAGCTTTTCCGAGATCGACTCAATTCGAGTGATAAATTAATTTTGACGTTACAACAGTGATCGTCACAGCTTGCGTTGCATAATATCGATGTTTATAATTAACTTCATATTAGTATAAAACGGCATATTAAAAAAAACATTGACACTAATGGGATGTCTTCTCGTCGTGGTCACTTACGATGGGGCTCATAAGAAACTCAAGGTCGCCCGGCACGCAATGGAGTGAGCTATGCTTGAGGTTGCGCTACGCGATAGAATCGGAAACAATCAGAAAAAGTATTCAGTTTTCTAACAATCTAAGGACAGAGAATTAATTAAAAGTATAGCAATGAATTGTATATAATGGATAATTTTCACCGTATATATATATATAATTTACTTCGTAAGTCACTTATTTTATCATAACATTAAGTAATTTCCATTGAAGACAATAAATCAAAACAACTTATTTAATTATAAAATCATTCCAAAATTGGGAGCTCGGTTATCCCTTACTCTCCAGGCACGTTAGAAAGGGATGGAAAGTAAGCCGGACTACATTTTCAAGTGTGTTTGTTAGCCGGCGGATGTTTAGCCCGGGTGTTTTGTTTAGGCCCGATCTGGCCCGGACCGGATATTACAAGTCGCTCCAACGCCTCGCGATTTTGTTGGCAATTTTGTGTTTCAATTATGTATATGCATGACATTGTTTTGTTTCGTATGAGTAGAACAATGACGTCGTAAACATTTCTATATGACGAAACACGTGTTGAATACTTTTATAGATTCGCTTAGTGTCGCGGAGAATTGCATTTTATTTGAGGTCCCGTCACTCGTGATATATAGTTTCTCGATTAACATCTTAGAGGAGTTCGGGTGTTGTTGGCTTCTTTTATTATCGATCAAACTTGTTTGGTTTATAATCCAAGAAGTTGACAAGCCGAGGGTCAGTGGTGGGTCCTCTTTCCCCATAGGTTAACAATGGATTTCCGCCAAGTATCGCCTAGTTCTATCAATTATATTTCTATATGACTGAAAAGTAATCTAATGAATGTTAATGAAAACTGATACCCAGGATTCAACTCATGATTCTAACCTCCCCTGAGTTAGATTTTTCCGGTGATCTTTTCATGAATTATACGCCTTTGTTACAGTATTTTTAAATTTATTTTATCATGACATTATAATAGAAATCAATCTCAGCGTGTTTTTTAACAAAAAAAAAAACAATTGCAAATGTAGACGTAAAACTGCAATGTAAACTTGCGACAATCGAGTCGGGTATCGTGTGGAGCATTGTGTTGTGAGTGCGTGTTTACGATACATTGCGCGCTAAAAAAATACAACATTTGTAATACATGACTTGCGGCAAAAATATTTCTATAATTTTATTATATCTAGTGTATCCTTTACCCAAAGATTTCGTTACGATTCCCCTTACACTCTTTATATATCTCCGTTAATGCAAGTTTGTATTCAAATTATAAATATGGGTAAGATCGTCGGATATTAAATGACATTTTGGGACTAAAATGGACAGACATTATAATAAGCTTCAAATGAAAACTACTTAATAACTACTCACGCCATGTCATGTATCAACAATATATGGACAAACTATTAGCCATCAGTAATAAATAAATTGGGTCTGCCAAATCGTTTATTTTTTCAAACATGTGTTACACTCGCCTTAACCAGTATAACTAGCAACCTAATCTAGCCAACATTACAACCATACAACGTCGCTTCAACCAAATTACGCCGTCAACCTTCCTAAATAAATATTAGCGCGCAATATCATACAAATGTTGACATTCAATATCCGACACAGTCCCAAGCGCCGCGCGCGAAACAAAAACCAACATATTTCCCATCCGCCGCCATAAAAAAATGAGTGACATAAAAACAAAAACCTTTTACCCCACTAATATAGGTAGCGTTTCATAGAAATCTCAAAGGACTGAGACAGACAAGGCTGTAAGCCGAAAAAGTGATAGAGGGCTGTCCCCAAATGGAATCCATTAATCTAAGCCCACGGACGCGGCTGTCAACGTTGGCGACAAGCTATCTGCCTCGTCCAGTTTCCTGGAATCTGGTTTTTACGCTTTTCCGTTCGCGAAAATATATTGCGGGGAATCGCATAAACTCTAGGATAAAGCTGGATATTCTGTCGAAAAAAGTCCATAGAAAAAAACTTTCGGAACAAAATATCCAGGGTTTTATTTTCGCTACTAATTGATCACGGCGGCGATTCCATCCATATTCTGGTATATAGTTATTTGTAGGTACTAGTACTTTCTTCAAAGACTGTACTTCTCCATGTATTTTTGCACCGATGACACAATTAACATATTTGACAATCCACTGTATCCCCAATCCTTAACAGTAAGTACCTCTGTAAACTAAATAAATACAATATAAGAAACAGTGATGTATATATGTCGTTAAAGATAAATCATGTAACTCATAAAAAAAACACTTTGTAGCTTAATATATCGAATATTCCTATATACGAAATATTAAGCTACAAAGCGGTCCCCAAAAACATATTTTTTTGAGTTACAAAAAAAAATATTTTTGGGGACCGCGGCTACATACCCTTTCTGAAACATCCTGTAGAAAATAAGAATAAAAAATACGCTTAACAACATGCCTGGAGTTTTGTTGGAGGTGGCATAACTATAAGGGTTGCTTTGACTGCGGAGCCCTAAAAAGGGTTCTCCACTTCATTCTAGCAGATTAAAGTTTATGAAATAACAGCCGTTATTCTTGGGAACCATTAATTTACCCTAAATATAATGTACCTCGAATATTGAAGAAGCTATTAAGCTCTTAGGGTTAACCCTCCAAATTAAGTTGGCTCTACATTTTCAAAGCTGAAGAAACCACAGGGGGCTCCTTACAAAGTCGGTTAATAGATGTTTGAACCCAAAAACGATAAAGAGGTCTCATTTGCATACGAAGTGCGTTGAGTTTAATTACTGGCCCCTTGGCCCCAGACATACTTATAAATATCTTTGTTACTGCGAGACTGAGCCTGTGGGTAACATTACAGACATTGTCTCTTTCAGTCCTCAGAAATAAGATAGAGATATATTATAGAGTGGAACAGAATGTGGATCTAATGTGATATTACTCATTGCCCTGCACCAAAAACGCGGTTGGTCAACTTTATAATTTACCTTTTTCTATAGTATAGTAAATTTCGGGGTAAGTGGTTACCCTAAAGAACACTTCACTGTAGTAAATATAAGACTCTACTTGCCTCCCAACTTAGCTAATTATTTTCACTGCACTTTAACTTGATTCATTCACCGCTCTACTAATTAGTGTCTTGTTTATATTGTTACTATACATTTTATTTGTTTCCTTGTTCTACATCATAATATATCCGAATCGAGAAAAACCATATAGGTTATCCAATAAGGTTAAGTAATCCAAGAAACAGAACATTTTCGACAGCTTAAAACACAATTTTAGTCTGTGACCCGACCTAAATAGGATAGTTGTAGCGACAATCTATACATCTATACATCTATACATATAAATAAAATTGGAGTGTCTGTTTGTAATATTAAAATAATCGCTTTTTACTAAGTGCATTTGGATGTATACACGTTACCTATACCGAAACAACATTTTTTACAATTTTTGTCTGTCTGTCTGTCTGTTTGTTCCGGCTAATCTCTGAAATGGCTGGACCGATTTTGACGGGACTTTCACTGGCAGATAGCTGATGTAACAAGGAGTAACTTAGGCTTCTTTTATTTCCCGCCCGCGTTCCGCGGGCTCAGAATGGGCGAGCAGGCTGTTGTCAACGGTTGTCTTTGTTAAATACCACGCGGACGAAGTCGCGGGCAACAGCTAGTACTAAATATATGGAAACGACAACCTTTATACGATACGGGATGACAACCAATACGATACGGGGCAACACCAGTTTGGATACGGGCAGACAACCAGCACGATATGACGCCCGTGTAAAACAATACTTATGCGAATGAAGGAAGTAATACACGAGCCTTTTATAGGTATATATACAAGGATATTTACATAAAAAACAAACAACAAAAGATACTTATAGATAGGAAAAATAATGAAAATAATAAAAAACCTTGGTATAAATTATAGCCAGTTATTATATTGGCCCTTTGATTTACAATGCTTATAATATAAGAAAAAACTATGTAACTTACTGAGCAGTCTCACTCACAAGAGTCACTCAACTTCGCTCTCAGAGTTAAGACAAGTTTATTAATGCGGGCCTCAGAACTTCGACGTTTACCAAAGCTCTACTTATCTCGATAGCAATAATAAAACTATAAAGATGTACTAAGGCGTCGCGTAGTCCTTTTGTCTGCAAAATATATGGCCCCCAAGGATAATTGCGCCGCCCCGTGCAGTGCGACTCTACTTCCAAATTGCTAATTATTTCTCTACATTATACGTTTGAACTTAATTTATTCGTATACTAGGTCTGCTCGCGACTTCCTTACATAAGTTTTGTGGTCTTCATTATTTCATGAGAAGTAACCTTGTTTAAAAAAGTTATGCAGTAACAGCGTGATTGAGAATGTGTATACTACGAACATTTGAACCTGCGCTCCTTTAGCTTATTCGTAAATATTTTGTGAAGTCAGACTTTTGATTATGTCAACTTGTTTTTTTTCTCTACAAAATTATAAGTAAGTGTTTTTTTATTGACATATCGAAATTCTGGCTTTACACAAATATTAGAAATGAGCTAATCAAGGCGCAGGTTTGAAAGGTAATATACGCTTTTTGAAACACACTGTATACATCTTTTACAGATTATTTAGACAGGCCTTGGTAGAGACGAACAAAAAATTAAAAAGGTAGTTAAAATGTTTCTCGAACACATCATGCGCCAATTTATCGGTTGTCTGCATTCTCTTTGAATACAACGCAAATGTTGCAAAGTGAAACAATGATGTAGGAGTTATTTTATAGATAAAATATTCAAAGATACTGAGTTATAAAACTGTTATGATGTAAGCTCCCATTATTTTATTCTCGAAGTTCCACTTCGTGCTTGAAATGCATGTATTCTGAGCAATAATTGAACGCGATAGAATGTAGTATCAGTAATAAATTGAAATATCTCGCTTAGTTTGGTAAGGTTTTAAATTCTCAGTATCTGCGGAATAGTACGACTTTGGAATAATTTATGCCGTGTTCTTTCTCTCTGCTTTCACATTTCATAAATCTAGAAATTTATTACTGGTTATTTTTATACATTTTTGATACTCGTTTTTAATTTATTTTACTAGGAATCCATAACAAGTTGTAGCACATAGTGGAGCAAGCTATGGGCAAATAGCAATAATTTAGCCATATTTTTACCCCCTAGGTACAGCTATTTGCCCCATATTTTTACGAAAAATTAATACGGAAACGAAAAACACTTCCAACGACACCCTTGCGTGTTAAATCTACTGTAACGTTCCGTAATAAAAATCGAATGGTGATAAAACATACTTTATTGCATAAATATTTTTTTATTTAAATATTAACTTTTGCTCGCGGTTCCACCCGCGCAATCGTCGATTAGGCACCGCAACTCGTCCCAATCATCGTTACGATATGGACTATATCTTTCGAATTTGACCATAGACCATAGACGATGTCATCATCGGTCCGCCTTGTGCGAGCCGTCCTACACTACGTCTTCAGACTCCTGGTCGCCATTCTAGGATATTTCTGCCCCAACTGCCATCGGCTCTTCGAGCTATATGCTCCGCCCACTGCCTCTATAAGTTTGCAATTCTTTGTTATTATAGTTCGTGTACTGATTTCCTCGTTTCTGATACTCATAGCACGCATAGCTCGCTCCATTGCACGTTGAGTGACCTTGAACTTTCTTATGATAGCGATAGTATGGGACCACGTCTCAGTGGCATGTGTCATCACCGGCAGCATACACTGGTTGAAAACCTTTGTCTTCAGAAACTGAGGTTAATTGTACAAGAAATTACCTCAGTGTCTGAAGACAGAACAGAACATTTAAAAAAAGAATAAAAGAATGTGTAAAACGTTGTACCTAGTAGTATTTCTGTGATGCTCAAGCAAACAGACATTTTTTTGGCAAGGTGAATCAAAAGAAATACTATGCTTAATTTGTTTACATTGCTCTGTATGGATACCACATTGTACTTCCTGTCATAAAGTCGTTGTAAGGACATATGCGGCGGGCAGCCTGTAACTCCTGGCTCCGTTCACTCGACATATTTACGTGGTTCAAACACGCAACCCCCACATATACGACTTGAACGGGACGCTTGTTGTTGGAGAAATTTATATTTACATTTTAATGGTTGCGCCCCGCGGTGTTACCCGCTATTAAAAAGTATGTCCTTTTTACCGGGATAAAAAGTAGCCTATGTGCTATACCAGACTATACTCTATCTCTGTGCCAAATTTCATCCAGATCCGTTCAGCCATTCTGTCGTGATTGAGTAACAAACATCCACCCATCCAAACATACATCTATACAAATAAATAAAATTGGAGTGTCTGTTTGTAATATTAAAATAACCGCTTTTTACTAAATGCATTTTGATGTATACACGGTACCTATACCAAAACAATTTTTATTTAAATGTTTGTCTGTCTGTCTGTTTGGCTGGAATCTCTGAAATGGCTGCACCGATTTTGACGGGACTTTCACTGGAAGATAGCTGATGTAACAAGGAGTAATTTTTATTTCAGAAAAGAAACAGGATCTCACGAAAAAACAATGTTGCAGCGCTGCGTCTGATTAAGTTTAATAACAACAACCTGGAATGCTTCCCGCGGGCTCAGAACGCGCGAGCTGGCTGTTGCCAACAGTTGTGTCTTTGTTAAATACCACGCGGACGAAGTCGCGGGTAACAGCTAGTTTATAATATTAGTGTGAAAACAACAGAGGCTCGCTCCTTGCATTAGGACATGGGGCTACATTGGCTGGGACGGAAACCGGCCAAAATGTTGGTGCTCTGTAGTGCTTCTCAGATTACACCTTCGAATACAGTGTCTACAGACTATTTATAGTGGTAATTATTTTAAAACTATAAATTAACTTTTCAGGAAAGCTAGTTTTGGCTACACTTGCGTAACTAATTTAATTCCTTCGCCTAATTTAACAAAATGCCTTTCAAACATAACCCTACGTAGCTCACGGCAACGAAATGCATTTTAAACGATATGCAAGTTTAGGTTAATTAATTAAGCAACTGGAATGGCCAGTGTGTTTGCCAGTGCCCACTAAACACTTGTTGAGCCAAAGTAATTGGCCCACTTTGACCGCTCTAGCGCATAATATAGGTATACTTGCCTTTTGATATTCTACTGTTTTTAAGAACGGCAATTCGCGCTCTTTACTTAGGAACGGAAATGTATGCATCATTTGCACTCTTAATTAAATAGTGCACATTAAAACATTGCTCCATCTTTATTTCTAGCTTCTGTGGCAACTCTATCAAACATTAGCTTAGAGCCCACAGTGATCATGTAGCTTCCTATTAGTAAAATACATTTTTAATCGGAACAGCAGTTCCATAGATTATGCCCTACATCTAAACATACAATGTCACACACTTTACCTTTTACAACTGGTCTAACCTTGAAGATAACCCAAGGGCGACTAGGGGCGACTGACCTCTACGCTCCTAAGATACAACTAGTTACGTCACGAAAGGTAGATGTCAACTGTTCTATGTTTAATCGGCAAGCCAATTCGCAATCAGCCAAAAATCGGCCTATTACTAAATTAATGAAAGGCTAGCCCTTTATAAACATTTTCGTCGTTTTCTTCTGTAAATTGTAATACCATCGTCGTCGTCTGGACGTCTGGGCCGCAGCGGCACTCACTTGCCGGCCGGTCGCGCGCCGGGACGGACCTACGCTACTGAATTCTGTATATTGATAATATACTGACATGCATATTACGAACCGGTGTTTTATTAATGTGCCAAAGTGAACGGTACACGTACCATAGTGGATCCAAAGACGTAACAACCATTGTAAATTGATCATAACTTATTAAAATTTGGGGTATGAAGAAAAACACTTATATCCAGACTATCTATCTAGCTTTGTGTCTTAGGGTGGATTGGACCATACACGGCTAAATTTAACAATACAACCAAATCAATAGAGAATCAGTAGAGACTATATACTTTATAGTTCACGTATTTAGACATATTGTATAGAAAATTGAACAGCGCCTCTAGCGGACATTATTTAAAACATTCAATTCTCCATTGAAATAAAAGTCAATTCAAGGATCTTATCGCGTACAATTTTTTTTTATATCACCTTACAATTATTGTTATTTCAATACGTAGTATTCGCGTAAATATTTATATGAAATCAACATTTCAATTCTCCATACAATGTGGCTAAGTACGATGACTGTGAGTGTGACGGGCAAATAGAATCAGTAAAGATTTTCAGGTTGATAAATTTAACCCACATATGGTGCAGCCTTAGTCCAGCTAAGTAAAATACATAAATAGTACAAAAGCTTTATGATCTAGAATAAATTCTTAAAGAACACGGCATGCTCACTTTTCAGTGACTGAGCATTGTCTACACAAGCGCCCGCACGCGTGAGCGCACAGCAAACTCAAATAAACACGTAAATAAATACATTTTTAATATTCACTGAGTTCTATGAATTCACCGTCTGCTCGCTATCTGGGCGCTTCGCATCACCGGTGACCCGTTATCGTGTGAAGGTAACGTTCAAATATATTTGACGTAAAAATGTATATACACCTCAATGTAACATAGCCTATATCACTCAAAGATGATGCACCTTTTTATCTGTGAAAGAATTCTCTGAATCGGGTCAGTAGTTCCGGAGATTACCCCTTACATTAAAACTCACAAACTCTTCCTCTTTTAAATATACAGGTGATTCTGAATTGGTAAACTAACCTTTGAACCTGCACTTCTTTAGCGCATTTCTGATTATTATTTGACGTCAGAATTTGATAATAATAATGATATCGCCAGATGAACACAGCTATACGGTCCCACAAAGCATCGTTTGTATTACGCACAGATCACGAGAGATATGCCGTGCGGTTCAAAATGTATGGGAACTCGCTGCCTCCGCTTTGTTCCCCACCACTCTCTAAAACCAACCAATACGAAGTCTCTTCGGTGCGTGCTGCGTCGCCGCCGTATACAGCGGCCGTACCACGCGACGCACCAGTTTATTCAAAGTATCGTTAGACGATCTATACATTGCCTCGTACATTCACTCAGTAGCGAACATAGGTGGTACTTAAAGAGCCATGTATTTTGTACAAAAATAAAAAAGTCGTTGTGCTACATGAAAACTAAAATAACATAATAAAGGCATTAAATATTTTTTGATTTGTTGTTTTTAATGATTTTAAAGACGAATAAATAAAATACTTAATTCTGGCTGGTGAAATGAGATTCCATCTTTCGCGTAGTTCACTTTGCTGCTAGTATTTTTGCATACAAACACGGAACAACCCGGCATTTTGAAAAAAAACTAGAGCACCGGCACCGACGTGCAGTTGCAGTGGACTGACGGCGAAAATTGTAGGTTAGCCAAATGTACGCTAACTTTGTGCGCAAGCCCACCGCTTTCATAACATATCTCCTCTAATATATCTGTGGTATTACGGGTACCGTACATTGGACTGGGGCGAACCCGCTATATACTACTTATAAAGAAAGAACATTCGTGCTCATCACACAAATTTCGATACGTAAATTTTTAACGTTTTATTTTTATTGTAATTCTGACTTCGCATATTGATTTATTTACATGTGATTAACTTACTCCTTCTAAATTCATTAAAAATAATATCGTATTGATCGGTTCCTAACCGAACAGAGCATAAAATAATTAAATTAACATTACAAGAGTTATAGCTAAATGAATAAAGAAAATAACAAAAGACGCTAATGAAAAGATATAATACTATACGTTGGTACGTAACACAAACTAATTAGCGCGGGCGGGTGTCAGGGTGGGCTGCAAAGAATTGGATTACATCTGATATTCATCCCCGCAGCCGGGCTAACAAACTGCATCGCCATTAGCATGCTAGCTGACTGTTCTAAATGAAATGAGGGATACATTTAACATTCGCCCTTTTTATTAGTATACTTTTAATAATTTATTTCAGAAATTTAAAGTTAATTATGACAACTTATGAATTGCACGGCGTGGTTTACAATGTGCTGATTGACTATATCCATAACTTGTTTGACACACGATCTATATATATTCTATGAAATATGTTGTAGATAAGATTTATTTGCACACTGTTAAACAACAGCAGTAAATATCATTCATCATTTGCATATACATTATACTGGTTAGAAATAAGTATATAATCAGCCATAACTAAATTTGTTTGCCACATTTTTCTCCAATCAGTAGTGGCAAGGCTAACCTAAACAAAAAAAATACAATGCATCCCACTCACTCTAATGCATGTTTATTTTCATGTATCTCGCTCATGCATCTGTCATAACAACAAAAGCATATCTATCCTGAACAAGTAGTTTTCGTCCACAGAGAATGGCGCTTATATTTTGAACAACCCTTTGGGTTTGCGTATTTAGGCACGTGCGCGACTAGCGTATGTGAAACGGTAGTTTAACTGCGCAAACTGTGTTGCCCAAGTACTAACAAAAACTCGAGCGTATGGGATGTCATCTCAAATAACTCGTTTAATTGGGCAAAAGCTTAAAAAAACATGAGGTAAAAAAATATTCATAACCAAATTAACTTTTTGAAAGACTCCTAATCCAAACTATTTTGTTTTTTCGTACAGTTAGGGGCTCCAGGAACCATTATTATTTTAAACATAGTTGCGAAAATATTTTTTATGGCATCTCCAGCCTGTACGAACACAAAACCAACGATACCAACATAACAGCGGGAAAACAATCGTTCATTCAGCGCAGTAATGACGCGCGTTATTCCCAACACGCAAGAAACAGCTCTAACGGAAAATACATTTCAATTCTTTATTGAATTCCTGCTTTCCGCTCCCATAACTAAACTCTCTTGGGTATTAGCTGGCTACTCGTAGCGTAGCTACCCCGTAGCGTTCGTAGTGTCTGTAGCACTACGTAGCTTAGCGTAGGCGAAAGCCATTTGCACGTAAGTATATTGTACCTCATTCTTCTCTTCTTCTTTTTAGTTGGCATTTGGCTACAAAATAGTAATTTTTGCCAGTGTCGCGTATTAAGATTATAAGTTCCCCTGATGGCAATGATGATGTCAATGAGGCTGATGATGATGAATTGAATCCCCTACCTCCGTAAAGCTGTGTATACTACTTTAAAATATACATATTGTTACGATGCGTATAAAAGAGGTATCGATAACTCGAGAAATAGTCATCGAAGCTTCTAGAAACAAAAACGCATTGTTGGGTCCAAGGTCCCCTATCGATCTGTGAAGAAAGATCTAGAATCGTCAACAACGTTGCAACCGGCTTCCGGAATATACCTCATATTATTTTTATTAAAATTATTATTAGTAAACAAAAGGCGAGGACAATGCAATTCCTGGAACTACGAGTTCTCGGAATAATACCGATTAGACGAATACAGCTACGTACACTAGAACATTCTAGCGCCTCCTTATTACCGTGTACATAAGGTTCATTTTCCTTATGGAACATTTCTGTTTAGTGGGTTCTTATCGACACCTTTCTGGAAAGATCCACCCTCGCTATTTTCGGATTATAAATAGTGTGCAGGACCAGCGACGAGACAGTTTCTATTTGAAAGCGATTGTGAACACATCTCTCGGAAGCGAACTAAGAAGACTATACCGGCGACTCTAGCGAATACTCTGGACAACTGTGTTTCTAAGTGATTTGGTGAATTGTGATTTGAGTGTTTACTAGTTAGTGTACTGGTGTGTACTATAATTGCCTACTGTGTGGAGAGCGATTAAAGTAATTTTCACGTAATCGGCATTTGATTACCCCCGCACGTAACAATTGGTGTCAGAAGCGGAATGCCGTTACTACCGCGTGAAGACGAAGGGCGTACCCCACGAACCAGACGGCAAGTGGAAATGGATGCTGCACGTCAACGGAACCGTGAAGAAGAGCATCGGGATGATGTTGATATTTCGGCGGGAACAGCGACAGCATCAGGGGTTAGTTCACCAGACATGAACATATCAGCACTGCTGGCTTCTATGCAGGAAATGATGCAGGCCAATCAGAAAATGCTCCAAGCTAACCAAGAAGCCAGTCGGCAGGAGTTTAGAGAAATGATGCAGGCCAATCAGAAAATGCTCCAGGCTAACCAAGAAGCCAGTCGGCAGGAGCTTAAAGAAATGATGCAGACTAACCAAGACGCTACGCAGCGTGAAATTAAGGAAGTGGTGCAGGCCAGCCAGGAAGCTGTCCTAGGAAAAATCAGCGTAGGTATCACAGCTCTCGGAGAAGAAGTGAATACCTTAAGGGACCGCGTACAAGTACTTGACAAGGAAGTTACCATGAAGACAGGGAACCTCGAGGACCGCGTGCAAGAACTAAATAAGGAGGTCATAAAATTAAAAACACATGGGACTATTACAGTGGCCTCACCATCGTCTTCGAAACTTGACCTACCACGCTTTGATGGAACTTCGTCGTGGTCAGCGTTCAAGTACCAGTTTGAGGTACTTGCAAGTGGTAATGGCTGGAGCAAAGAGCAATCTTTTATGGCTCTGACACTTGCTCTACGTGGGGATGCTTTATCAATCCTCGAAAACCTGCCGCTTGAAAGAAGGACGCTGGAGACACTAATGGAAGCGTTAGACACGCGCTATAGTGATAAGCACCTGGAACATGTCTACCGAGTGCAACTCCGTGAGCGATCACAGAAGGCTGGTGAAAGCCTCCAGCAGTGGGCCCAGGAAATTGAAAGGCTGGTTCGTCGAGCTTACTCATCGGCACCAGAAGTTATCGAAGTGACCCTGCTGCAGGCATTTGTCGATGGCATAAGAAACTCAGAAGTTCGAGGCGCTGTGAAATTGGGGCATCACCAGTCATTGAAAAACGCACTTGCTCATGCTCTTGAGGTGGAAGCTGTGCAACAAGACACGAGGCTACATAAAGTTAGAGCGATGATACCAGAAGAGAAAAAGTCTCGGTTTGTCCCCACGTGCTATGAGTGTGGAGAAAAAGGGCACATTCGGCTCGAATGCCCTAAGAAAAAGAGAAGGGTCACGGACTCCGAGACCCAGGTCGTTCAAGATACGCCGTTAAACTAAAGGTCGCCAGGGCCGCGGGGCGGGCGCTGGCTGGTCATCATAAAGCCCCTACAGTAACCATAACTCAAGTTTTTAATGGGAATAGTCTGATCCTCGAGGGCACCGTGGATAGTAAATCTTGTAGTTTAACAGTGGACACTGGAGCTTCGCGTACCATTGTAAGACCAGAGCTATTGAGACGCACCATAATGTGGAATAGACGATCTCCAAAATGTCATCTGCAGACAGCCACCGGCCAGCCAGTATCCGTCCTCGGCGAAACAGACGTAAAGATTAGAATTGGTGACCGAGTGTATCTACAGGCAGTGCTGATTGCTAATATTACCGACGATTGCATTTTGGGACTGGATTTCTTGAAGAATCAGCAGTGTGTTTTGGATGTTGCTAAAGGAGTGTTAAGGTTTCCTGACCAAGAAGTTTGTTTGCAAGGATCACGCCCGTGCAATATTTATTGCCTGAAGGACACTACACTGGCGCCGAAATCAGAAAACTTGGTGATAGTGAAATTTCCTCGTAATATTAAACAAAGAAGATGCCTCATTGTTGAAGACACTGGAAATTACCCACATTTAATTACAGCTAGGACCTTACTAATGTCGAACGGAATTGCTAAGGTGAGAATCCTTAACCTTGGTAATGAAGAAGTTCACCTGAAGAAGAATAGTGTGGTTGGAAGATGTGAGGAAGTAAAGTACCTGAGACGATTGAATAGTGATACGGTTAAACAGAATGGTACCGACGTGAAGGAGGATCACATCCAGCAACTACTGGAATCTTCTAAGGAGAATTTATCGGCAACAGAACTGCAGCAAGCCAAAGATCTCTTGCTGAAATTCAATGACATCTTCGCTACTGGAAATGACTGTGGAAGAACAGGGCTCGTAAAACATCGGATCGACACAGGCGACGCCAGGCCTATAAAACAAAGACCACGACGCATACCATGGGCAAGAGAAAAAGAAGTAACAGATATGATTAAGGATATGGCTGATAACAGAATAATTGAACCTTCTACGAGTCCGTGGTCATCACCCGTGGTGCTGGTGAAGAAGAAGGATGGCAGTACAAGGTTTTGTGTGGATTACCGAATGTTGAATAACGTCACAAAGAAAGACAGCTACCCCTTACCTCGGATTGACGACACACTGGACATGCTCAGTGGTATGAAATGGTTCTCAACAATCGACTTAAAAAGTGGCTATTGGCAGGTAGAATTAAACCCAGAAGACAAAGAGAAGACAGCCTTCAGCACTGGAATTGGAAACGGATTGTGGCAGTTTAATGTTATGCCTTTTGGGTTATGTAATGCTCCAGCCACATTTGAGCGCCTTATGGAAAGAGTGATGGTGGGTTTACTCGGAGACGTATGCCTGGTCTACCTTGATGACGTAATCGTTATGGGTCGTAGCTTCAAGGAGAACCTGAAGAATCTAGAACGAGTGTTCACCCGGATCCGTGAGGCTAATCTAAAACTTAGTCCAAAGAAGTGCGCTTTATTTAAAAAGGAAGTCAGTTACCTTGGACACGTCATATCAACGGAAGGAGTCCAAACCGACTCTGAGAAGATAAAAGCTGTCCAAGAATGGCCTGTTCCAAGAAATAAAACAGAAGTGCGCGCCTTTCTGGGATTATGCGCATATTACAGACGATTCATTAAGAACTTCTCGGACATTGCAAAACCGTTGCATCGACTCACAGAAGAGAAACGCGATTTTATCTGGGACCTGACTTGTGAGGAAGCCTTCAGTGAGCTCAAGCAACGGTTATGTGAAGGCCCTATTTTGGGGTACCCAAATAGAGATGGAAGATTTATCGTGGATACAGACGCCAGTAACACAGGAATAGGTGGTGTTTTATCTCAGATACAGGGAGATCGTCAAGTTGTCATAGCATATTTCAGTAAGTCACTTTCCAAACCAGAAAGAAATTACTGTGTTACTCGCCGTGAACTACTTGCTGTGGTGAAGACTTTACAACATTTTCAGAAGTATCTTATAGGAAGGGAGTTTACTATAAGAACAGACCATGCTGCTTTAAAATGGTTGTTACAATTTAAGAACCCAGAAGGTCAAGTAGCTAGATGGCTCGAGCAATTACAGGAATTTAACTTTGAAATAGAACACCGAAGTGGAAAAGGACATAGCAACGCCGATGCTTTGTCACGAAGACCGTGTGCCGAAGACTGCAAGCATTGTCAGAAGAATGAAGTACGGGAAGAGGTTAAAGTCATTAGGACATACGGACTTGATGACGAGTGGACTGGAGTCAGCATGAAGAAGGCCCAAGAAGAGGACGATGACCTTCGACCTATACTGGACTGGAAACGTCTTGGGAACAAACCCCAATGGAGTGATGTGTCTGCTCATAGTTCGACCACCAAAAGCTATTGGGCTCAGTGGGACAGCTTGACTCTGGAAGACAGTGTACTATGTAGAAAATGGGAATCCAACGATGGAAAGGAAGTAACCATGCAAGTCGTAGTACCTAGGAGTAAGGTGGCCCCTCTTCTGCGGCACATTCACGATGGTGTTTCTGGTGGACATCTTGGAGTCAAGAAGACCTTAGTTAAAGTAAGACAGCGTTTCTACTGGGTCGGTTGTCGGGAAGATGTCGAGGATTGGTGCCGTAAGTGCACTGCTTGTGCTTCAGTGAAAGGCCCACAGACAAGAAGCAGGGGAAAGTTAAAGACGTACAACGTTGGAGCGCCATGGGAGCGCATCGCTATTGATGTTGCTGGACCTTTTCCTATGACAGATGATGGGAACAAGTACATCATAGTAGTGCAAGATTACTTCACTAAGTGGCCCGAAGTCTTTGCGACACCGAATCAAGAAGCTATAACTGTGGCGAAGAAACTGGTCCAGGAAGTGGTCTGTCGATATGGCGTACCCATGGAACTTCACTCAGACCAAGGGCGGAATTTTGAGTCTGCCTTATTTCAGGAAATGTGCAAACTGTTGGGAATCAATAAGACCCGTACGACTCCAGCGCATCCGCAGTCAGACGGAATGGTCGAGAGGTTCAACCAAACCTTAGAGAACTACTTGGCTAAAGTCGTGGACGATCATCAGAGAGATTGGGACCAATACATTCCGCTGTTTCTGATGTCCTATCGATCTGCGGTGCATGATAGTACGGGACATACTCCGGCCAAGGTAAATTTCGGTCGAGAAATAAGGCTCCCAGTCGATGCGATAACAGGCACGCCACCCGATAGTCCTAAGCCTGTTACGGACTATGTGCATGAACTTCAAAACCAGCTGGATGAAGTACACAGAAGAGTACGGGAGAATAATCTTAAAACTAGTACAAGGATGAAGACCCGGTACGATCGGAATTCGAACACCAACGGGTTGGAGGAAGGAACACTAGTGTGGCTTCATAATCCGCTCCGCAAAAAGGGAAAGTCTCCGAAACTTCAAGCTCGCTGGGAAGGACCGTACACCGTCATTACAAGGATCAATGATGTTACCTTCCGCATCAAGAAGGGACTTAGAGGAAAACCAAAGGTAGTCCATGTGGACCGGTTAGCGCGATATCATGGCTCGAATAATGCTCGGGACGAGCATGACTAAGAGGGGGGTAATGTTACGATGCGTATAAAAGAGGTATCGATAACTCGAGAAATAGTCATCGAAGCTTCTAGAAACAAAAACGCATTGTTGGGTCCAAGGTCCCCTATCGATCTGTGAAGAAAGATCTAGAATCGTCAACAACGTTGCAACCGGCTTCCGGAATATACCTCATATTATTTTTATTAAAATTATTATTAGTAAACAAAAGGCGAGGACAATGCAATTCCTGGAACTACGAGTTCTCGGAATAATACCGATTAGACGAATACAGCTACGTACACTAGAACATTCTAGCGCCTCCTTATTACCGTGTACATAAGGTTCATTTTCCTTATGGAACATTTCTGTTTAGTGGGTTCTTATCGACACCTTTCTGGAAAGATCCACCCTCGCTATTTTCGGATTATAAATAGTGTGCAGGACCAGCGACGAGACAGTTTCTATTTGAAAGCGATTGTGAACACATCTCTCGGAAGCGAACTAAGAAGACTATACCGGCGACTCTAGCGAATACTCTGGACAACTGTGTTTCTAAGTGATTTGGTGAATTGTGATTTGAGTGTTTACTAGTTAGTGTACTGGTGTGTACTATAATTGCCTACTGTGTGGAGAGCGATTAAAGTAATTTTCACGTAATCGGCATTTGATTACCCCCGCACGTAACAATATATTAACACATCATGGTTATTATCTAGCTAATATTACACAATATATATAAAAGATACACCTAAACTAAACAAATTAATTAGATACACGTCCTTTGAAAAAAATAAAAAAAAATACAACTTCACCGTTCAACTTCCCACCAGAAAGCCTAACTCATTCTCATTAATTAAATCTCAGGTAAGAGCGAGACAGAAGACGCTTGCGTTAATGTTATTGTGCTTGAGGCATAGATCTCGAATCTCTAAGGAAAAATACTTTTTTGATCGACTGTTCAAACTTTCCCAGGCATTTCCCAGGCGGGAAGGTGCATTCCCACTGACTTAATCCTCTTTTCATGTGCAATCGCTTCCGAGTTAAAATACTTTTTTTTTCTTTTTGTCGTCGTCGTCGTAAGCTAAGACACGCAGGAGATTAACTTCGTAAAAGGAGAAGAAGAACGGTAAAGTAATTTTTTAAAAGCAAACTAACAAAAACCGCCGCCTACTGTCGATGGCGTAATTTTTTTGGACTATTGGATGTTGCTTTATTGGCATTCTGTTATATAGGAATTTGAAATGAAGGCTCGTAGTCACCCTGAGAGCCGCATAGACAAATAGAATGCAAACGCACTTCATAAAACAAAGACTTACATTAAAACAATATTTTTATACAACATCTTAGTTGTTATGCCAGTGTCAACTATAAGGTTAAATTGAAACCGATAGCCAACCTGAAAAAAAAAGTAAGGAAAGTACAGTATCACCCTTGGCATTATCGTCTACGTCACGAAGCCGCGAGCGGACCAACCTCACTTGAGCTGCGCGTTGCCCAATTTGTTCGCACGGCAAATACACGAGTTTTCACTGATTGCGAATGTTTGACCACCGGCGCGGTACTGTTAGCAAAAAAATACTCTCGAACTATAATTATTTCCAAATTTTTGGTGATAACATTTTAACCACAGAAAATTCTTCATGTCGCACAAATATAGCCCAAATAAATAGCGCTTCTGAAAAATCACCGTATTGAGCTTTGATTGCTCGTCGTCTAATTCATTGCGTTTTCACACACTAGCGCTTCAAATTTACTCTTAGATCAAGCAGTAATGGGTAACTATATATACGATAACTGCTAAGTTTAAGTGTTTTTACGTCGCAAATACAGAGTGCTAATGTGAAGTCAATTTAAATTGTAATGTCATTACTTTACTATCCCGCACATTCATATCTCAAGATTACTCTCTTGTAGTGGTATGTATATATTATATTACGTTCAATGAAAACTCTCATAGTGCGATTCAGGATTGTATGAAAAATCGTCATTTGCTTTTGAGCATCGTATTCAGCGCCATCTCTGTATAGGTGTAGAAAAACATTTCCTGTAGCGAAATTTAAGAGGTCGCTATATCCCTTTTGCTGTCCGTACATACTAACGAACCGATTGCCCAACGACATATGTGCGAGGATTCATTAATGCACGGCAAAATGTGAATCAGTCTGTCTGTACGATCGTAATACTTCAAACAATTCCTGTTTTTATTCACCCCCGCTCGAACGGAACGCGATCGGTTATCGAATAACCTAAACAGTATACTAATACATAAAGTTTGAAAGGCATATTGATATCTTATATTTACGCGAATACTACACATTGAAATAAAACTATTTTTTCGGATTTTATCGCCTGTCCTCCCGTGACCGTGGTTGCTTTAAAGCAGTCGACACGTCTGGAACGTAAAAACAAGAAATAAACGCGATAAAATCCGCAAAAAAATATTTTATTTCAATGTTTTAAAGGCATTTCAAATTATAATAATAAAATAATTTATTTTGTCACATTCATGACCTCAATTGTTTTATAGCGTTTTAGTGGTGAATCGCTAAATTATTATGTAGGATATTACATAAAGCTTAGTTTCAATGTGTCGCCTCTCAAATTGATCAAAGTAGTAGTACCTAAGATAGTTATATATAAGGTTAAGGTAAGAATAATATTGATCAAGCGATACCCTAGAAGCTTAGTGTACGTAAACCTTTATCTACTAGTCATGAAATTTATTTACACATTAAATTAAACTGTTGTATAATTGAGATGGAATTATCCTATTGAGTTATATTACCAAAGATGTAATTAATTAAACAGGTATCAGAATTAATTCAGCAAATCCCTACCACCACCGGCCAGCAGGTGCCCAAAACGCTGGCAGCATTGCCACGTTGAATGGCAATGCTGATATGTTGGCCAAAATAAGTGGCAGCGTTCTGGTCACCAGATGTCTCCACCAGACGTTTTGAAAGCTCTTTAAATTAATAATTTCGATGGGCACCATTGTATAATTAGTATGAACTATAAGTAAAGTCGGCCAAGAAATTCCCTCATCACTTCAGGATCCAATATCATTTGCACGTCGTAATTGTATCCGAACATTAGTTAATAGTTATTGGAATATTTTCTAAACTCCTACTCACAGTTCAGACCACAATTCCATGTGGTAAAAGATGAAATGGCACGGCGCCATCACGCAATGCATTCAAACAAATGAATGTAGCTACTGCCCATCGTTCATTTAACACGTTGACTGCGTTAGGAGGTCTAAAAGAACTCTAACGTGACTTTCAGCTGGTGCGGCGCCGAAAATCGTGTTCTCCACCTCTGTGCGGGAGGTCGTAACTTCTTTATTTCTATGTGTTTGACAGAGACAAATATACATACCTACTTCCCGCTGCGAGTTTGATTCAATAATGTAATAAAAAAAATAGGAGATGGATGAGGTCTCTAACGCACTGAGTTGTAATAATATACATCTGTTGCGTGAAGAGATCTTTCGGACCTCCTAAAACACAGGCGTCATAGACGCAAGGAGCGGAGCGCGGGCGGCGCGGGCGCCGTTAGCTCGCGCTCAGTGTTGTTCAAATGTCGATAATGTGTACCTGCGCACTCCATGTAAAAAAAATACGCTCTTATATTTTGTCAGCGTGGTAGCAAAAAAAGTCGTTGCACAGGCTGTCACAGTAAATTACGGCTTACATTTAGTAGCACAGATGCATCCAAAACAGCCAAACGAATAAATATGTGTATGTGTGTGTGTGTGTGTATGTACAACTATGTGTGCAATGCGATCAAAAAATGTGTTTACCATGCTTCAATGAGGAACATTTTTCTTAAATATATTTTAGGTCACTATGTTTATTGAAATAAAACTAATTTTATGGATTATCATAATTCATCATTCACGGAAGGACAGTCACCATGGTCAGTCCTCCCGTGACCATGGTTGCTGTAAAACAGCCGAAACGACGGGAACGTAAAAAACAAATAATAAACACGATAAAATCCATAAGATTAGTTTTATTTCAATGTGTAGTATTCGCGTAAATATAAGAAATCAATATTACTATGTTTAAATGATTACTTCATAAAAAGTTTAGCTATCGATACCTGGGGTTTTATTTTAATCCCATTACTAGTCACAACCCAAACGGATCTATCTTTAGTTGCGATGCGAGATTCAATGGATACCTAATTTTTTTTTCGTTATATCTCATAACCCACTTTTCATATCCCCATGCGTAGCAAACTTGAGATAGAACAGTTAATTCTCTATTATTTACAGAAAGAACATAGATTGTATCTTATTTTTTGATAAAGATATGAGTTTTTTTAAAATACCTTATTTTAGGAGATGGATTAGGTCTCATACGCACTACAGTGAAGCTCGGTTATGAGGTCGAATAGGTCTCTACCGCACTGGCTGAAAGTCCTCTGAAAATGGCACCGCACTCAACGTGTTAAATAATCATCAGTGCAACTGTAACCAACTGAATGGTATTTTTTTTCATTCGCGTTGGTGAATGTTTTTAAATATTCATTGGATGAGGGATCGACTGCGGCCGCCTGTTACAGTTAATTTGTAAGTATAATTAATGGGGTGTGAAGATTGCTAGGGTTTTTTTGAGCTATGACAATGGTTAATGGTTTAATGGATGACCGGGAAAATTGAATCAGTGGGTATGGATTGCAAGAATAGTCGACTAAAGCTTGGGTCGCTGGCACAAACAACAAATTAGTATGAAAATTAACTATGTATCAAAAAGACCTTGAACTAAATTTACTAGCCGTATTATCAAGCATTTTTTTCGAGCGAGGAGTAAGTCCTCCTATCACCGTTGGAGGCAATCAACTTAGGATCAACATTAGGTACTATAAATGCTAGTACATAAGTGAAACAACAAGCCGCGTACGATCAACTCGGCCGCCAATAGTCTGCTAAGCCAATTAATGCACTTGCAGTCGTCGCTAACGAACATGCCGCAATCCGCATTACCGCATCGCGATTTCCATGAATGTAACAGTCTAACATTCCTGATTACTGGCTGCCGTTATGTGACACATCCTTCACACGCAATCGGGGTGCGTTATTGAACGCGCGAAAGCTGGCACGCGCAATCACGGTTAAATCATTCGCGCGTGCTTAAGGTTTGTCTTTGTTTTTTAAAGATAGAGGGCCTGTGCATAAGCTAGCTATTCACGAGCGATCTATATGAGAGCCCAGCTCAGATTGAAAACCACTCTACGTATAACATTTTGTATATTTTTTTGGTGCAAAATAAATGTAGTTCTTATATTACGTTCAGAGCTTAAGCACTTAAATATATGACGGAACAATAATTACTTCACTAGTCGATATGATGTCAGCCTAAATTATACCTACAATCTATCAACAACAAGAGTTAAAGTTTTTATAAATTAGCACTCAAATTTCTAAACAATCTCGTTAAAATCAAAGTTAAACATAATACCGGTCAAACGGGTCCCAACCATTTGTTTATCTACCTTAAAATGTCATTAAACTCTAAACTTTCCGCGGTACGAACAAACGCGCCGCGAGCTGAACCCGAAGGGCTCCACAGTATAAATCTCCAGAATGATAGCGACAATACAATGTTTACGTGCTGCGAAGCGGAAAATTTACAGCGAAATGTAATTACTGTAATCTTTTGAAAAGTACCGGGGAATTGGTGTGATATCCTTTCTGGTAACTTTTGGGTGAAGGTGAGGCTCCGGGGGTGCAGACGAGCCACACCAGTTGCCAACAGTGTTGAGTTTATGTTGACATAGTTATGTACATAATTTTCTTAAAGCCCAACAATGGCTTACATCCTTTTTAACTAGCACGTAGAAGTAAGAACGAAAGTAAATTAATACCGCCAGAATACACCACTGTTTGTCCCAAGCCAAGCAACGCTTGTATTATGCGTACTCTCCGATGATCCTAGTAACACCCAGCCTTTGGCTAGATCAGAATCAAATTGGCAGCCACCTGATACACTTAGTCAAGAAGCCTATTCATAGACAAATAGAAATAGCTACATATTTTAGGATGAGATGGCGAATCACTCATTGAGTGGTATTTGAAGTTTGTATAACTACTGAGATAGTTTTGATTCGTTACAAATATCAATTACTAGCTGTTTCCCACGTAGAAAATTACAACAAATCATTTTCCATTAAAAATGTTGACCCTCCCTTTTAGTCCCTTAGTAAGTGAGTCAGACAATTAGTGAATTTCGCGTTTATATATATATAGACTAGCTGACCCGGCCACGCGTTGCTGTGGCTAACACCAAAAATTTTAAAGTGGAAATAATTGAATTATACGGTATTTCGTTCACTACAAAATAAATTTAATTAATTTTATAGCGTCAACAACACGTGGTAATTACGCTGTTAAAATGTAGCTTATATGACACGTTCGTAGATTTACCATAGCAGCGCCATCTATTGATTACTTACTCAACCCAGTCGAAAGGTATCGACATCTGTTAGAATCATTTGGAGTTAACAGATAATTGTGACTGTCAAATAATAACAGACAAATAATTAGCAATAAATTAAAATCGCGACTATAATTTGAGATTTAAACTATCCTATCTCTCAAGTTGGATCGAACTGCACATGGTGTGCGAATTTTATTATAATCGGTTAAGTGGTTTAGGAGTCCATTGAGGACAAACATTGTGACACGAGATTTATTATATATATAGATTATGCAAGCCGTTGCAAGTCTCCCGTCTGCACAACCATTGGGTGCGGATTATGACGTAACAGCCGGCTTAATGCCGTCGAATGGCGCAAAAGTTTGACAAATCCGGAATCCTGTTCACCCTTTGTTATACCTGGGGTGTTAACGGCGAATAAATTCAAATTATTATGTTGATTTTCAACACGTACACTTACCGTCGGGCACAAGTTAATGGACTGCAAATTAACTGTTTATAGTCATGAGAATGTTTGCCTTACCCTTTTAACCGGCTGGTGTTGCAATCCACGTGTTGGGATTTTTAGACAAATATGGAAAGACGTTCTCAACTTATTCAGCTGTAAAACGTGCACTTCATGATTCTCGTATCCATCGGCTTCCTGCAACATCTTCCTTTTACTTTGTGACTTTAGTGCATAGCTGCTGACCGCGGCTGCGTCCCCGGTATTGCGATGCAAACATAGGCTGAAGCCAGCCTCATTCATAGCCCAGCGGTCCTGAGGATGCTTCGTTTAGAGGCGAAACACGTGTCGAATACTTTTTTAGATTCGCTTAGTGTCGCGGAGAATTGCATTTTATTTGAGGTCCCGTCTCTCGTGATATATAGTTTCTCGATTAACATCTTAGAGGAGTTCGGTGTTGCTAGATTCTTTTATTATCGATCAACTTGTTTGGTTTATAATCGAAGAAGTTGACAAGCCGAGGGTCAGTAGTGGGTCCTCTTTCCCCATAGATTAACAATGGATTTCCGCTAAGTATCGCCTAGTTCTATCAATTATAGCTTGAATCACTCAGGGATAGAGTAGCTTCCTAGTGGTGACAAATTTTGAAGAATCCCCCTAAATCCAAACTCATAAACTAACGAACATTACCACTTTATAATCTATAAATATAAAACAAAGCCGTGATAGTTACACCATTTAGAACTCAAGAACGGGTGGCTCCAATTTTATTATCTTTGATTTTTGTGAATTTGTCTTCGCCCCGAATAGTAGAATCACTTTCCAAACATGGAATAAAAACACTTACACATACATTTGATTCTGAGAGGTAGTACGAAGTTTGCTGGGACAGCTAGTTAGGTATAGATTTGTAAAGGTATTAATAGATATTCAACGTTTTGATGCAGGAATGCTGAAAGTATCCGATGTAACATTCTCCTACACAGTTTTAAAGTGGTCATAAATTAATTCACTCCTTTCAAAGATAACATTCATAGCAATCCATTACAGATTAGTGTCCGAGGTACTACTTAATTAAAACAAGGAATCGCCATTAAGAGCATACCTTTCCATATCGTGTAAACCACTTGCAAATTTATTCAGGACACTCATTCCGCACTCATCAAATAATATCGTGGTAACATTTTCATTTGGAAGGCTATCTTTAATTTTAAGCTCTGCATCATGACGATAGAACTTAAATTTCTCTGTGGAGTCCAGGAAATATTTCAATTTAAGTATTATTCTAGCAATTTGCATTGCTGCGGCCCTTGTTTTGAGTCTGCCGGAGTGAGTACCGCGCACCGTGGATTTAGAATAACCACGTATTTTGCATTAGTCCACAGTGTCGCGTTGCATTTAGAAAGCTAAATAAACTTCTACTCGGCTTAGTGGTGTTATTTATAAAGCCAGGGCTCAGGTTACATTGTTACAAGCACCCGGACCTGAATAATTTATGGCGGACACTTAAATTGTTTTTGCGAAATTAATTTTGTTGATGGAGTAGGTCATTTGGAATTTAGCCGCCCTTAGGGGTGATTCTTGATAAAGGTACGTTTCGGGATTTTGTTTATCGCTGGATGATTTAAAGATGTAATGGCCGCTGTTAAAAGTATTTTATTTTTGGAGTCCAGTAGGTACATAAAATATGATCCCGTGGCGCCCCACAAAAGGCAGAGAGGGCGGCGCTGGGTTTTAGTGGGTAGTCTGGACTTCTTCCAGGAGCCCCACATAACCGTCCTTGCTCCCCAGGCTTGGGCGGTATGCGTAAATGCATTTCCCAGCGGAAACAAAAAAAAAGGTACATAAAATATGAGTTGGATCAAAATTTTGGAAATACTGTCAAATATTTACGATAGTTCACGTCAAATAAACCTAATGATATCAACTTAGATGGGATTAATTGTTTTCATATTATCAGGATGTCAGTGCACATTCTCTATATCCTATAAAATATAGTCTATTTTATCTGTAAGCGCTTTCGTATCTTGCTCCCTTTTTCACGGTCTGTTGCCTGCTTCCGTTATTACATAATCCTCCATTTCGCTTAGAAGGGTAGCGCATTTACAATCTATACTAATATTATAAATGTGAAAGTTTGGATGGATGGATGGATGGATGGATGTTTGTTCCTCTTTCACGCCCGAACGGCTGAACGGATCTAAATGAAATTTGGCACAGAGTTAGATTATAGTCTGGAATAGCACATAGGCTACTTTTTATCCCGGTAAAATGTATGGTTCCCGTGGGATAGATGTTTTAATTTTTCATACTTTTTATCGCGGGTAACACCGCCGGGCGCAGCTAGTAAACTATATTCTTCTCGCGGCTCCGCCCGTATATCCATAGAATCTCCTCTATAGGTTGACACCCCAATAGTAATAAAGTGATGAAACATCAGGTACAAACAAACAAAACGTATATTACACCGATAGTGTATCAGTGAAAGAATTTCAAAATCGGATCTATAGATTCAGAGATTAACCTCTACAACCATACAAATTTACAACTTTATAATGTAATTTTAAGGTACTTATGTACGAAGCCATTAAATACTCTTTACTTATAGTAACCTTTTGTGAGTAATTTTTCTCAGGATAAATTCGCTTGTTCTTTAAAAATTAAAAGTGTTCTTAACACATTCTTGATAACATTTTCTGCAAGACTCGTGATTTTTCGAAGCAATTTGACATAGTCAGGATTATTGAGGGACTGCCACAAAACTGTTCGTCTATCCTCTCTCAGGTGTCCTTAATAACCACTAGTAACTACAACACAAATAAAACAAAATAAATCGTTAAGATAAAGTTAAATAGTCAGTCCCTGCTATCGCTAGAACATCCATCGTACAAAAGCCCTAACTGAAGATAATTTTATCAAAATATCCAGCACAAAGGTGCGCTCGTCTCTTACATTTGTAGAGTTTGTGAAATAAATTTCCGAGCGAACAAAGAAAATAGCGACACTAAATAATTTATACGCCCGTTGAACTACAATTATTTGTGCTGGCTATTAATTGTTACTCAGGGGATGTTGTTTCCATGAATAATCTTTTCAGTCACAGCTGAGGTGATGAAAGTGGAGGATGCAATAAAAAATACGCAGTATTGATGTCCTGCATCTTCATAAGAATATTCTTTTTATAAAAAAAATATTTATACCAGCAAGTTTTGAGGGGACGAGAAAAAAATTTCAAAAGTAAACTCTGAGGCCTGGAATATCTAATCCCTTCCAATTTAGAGACAACTTGTACAGCTTACAGGTCTTAAGAAATAATCTTTACGCATCTCTATGAATAGATAAAGATTAAAAACAATAACAAATTCTAAAAACAAAACCTATTTGGCGGCACACGGAGGAAGTCGCAAGTTGGAAGTACCAAATTCCCGAGAGCTGAAGTGAAATGAATAAGGGGCAGTTGTGCGGCGCGGCGGAGCTTGCAATTTCACGGTGACACACACCGAGCGACGGGTTATAGCGTGATGGGATATTTTTTTTTAATATACGAGGCAATCATGGTGAGGCTCTTGTTGGACGATACTCAACTCGATATTGTCGAGATTGAGTATAGAGTCTGTAACTGAAACAAATCAATTCAAATGAACACTACGTCAATCACATAAAAAAAGAAACGACCTGATTAGTGCAGTTTGTAGTGACCCTGATTTCTGTTCCGGGTTCGAATTCTGGTAGGGACAAGCTTTGTGTGATGAGAATCTATATTTGTACCTGAGTCATAGATGTTTAATATCTATATAAGCATTCTATACTTAGTTCGCCCTGAGTCCATTTTACGGTACCCATAATATAAGCATTACTTAGTGTGTGACCGTATAGTGTGTGTTCGTCTGGCGATATTATTTTATTATTAAAAAAAAAACGATTAACCACATAACAGACAAAAGATCACGCGGTATTTATATTAAATCTATTAGTGTATGAGCAATCTCTCGATATTTTTGTTACACTTATTATAATATTATCCAAATAAAATATCCATGAGTATTTAACTTTATATAGTAACTTCTATCAATATTTTCCGCCTCCAAATAAATTGGCGAAACGTTATCACGTCATTAAACTATTAAAAGATCAGAAAAGGAGACAGAAGTCTTCGTCATCTGATTAATAGTACACAGAATGCTAAAATCGAAACCCTTTGCCGTAGTCAGGTAAAAAGCTTGAGTGATTCGATTCATATAAGCAACGTTTTACTTAAACCATCTACCCACTAAAATGTACTTGTCGTGGGGTATGTGAAAGCCTTTGTTTAAGAAGCAAATACTTTCACGTCCCGTTTACCTTTACACCCACCATACTACTCACCCTCTACCATGCTCTACAAATCCCCAACGAGTCCTACAAAGCCTCTACAAACATATTTTCAGCCCCATTCTTATTGTATGTACGTTTCTAACGGTCTCGCCGCGATGTTTTTGTGGAATCGTAATCCGTCTTCATTACTCGCTCTATTTTGTCAGCGCAAGGATCCTTGAAGCCCGCCGACTCCTCCGCGGCGCCCAATTGCCGTCTAATTGAATTGTTTCCGAACGAAAGGTTCGTATTGTTGTTTCGTGTTTTGTACTCCCGTTTCGAGTTGATCTCGTGAAAAATATTTTTAAGGGGCTCAAGATGAAAGATGGATTGATGAGGTTTTTGAGATTTTCGAAGTGTTGGACGATGACTTGGATTCATAAAGTTGGTGAATCTTTTTACTGTGGGATAAGTAGTTACTTATTTTTCTAGTACGATTAATATGCAACCCCTGTTTTATCCGTCAATTCAATAATAAAATTTCGCCAGACGAACACACCGACTGTACGGTCCCAAACTAAGCAACGCTTGTATTATGGGTGCCGGACAATGGAGTGGGGGCGAACCAAGTATATAATACTTTTATAGATATTAAATATCCATGACTCGGGTAGAAATATTCTTGTTCATCACACAAAGTTTGTCCCCTAGCAAAATACCAACCCGGGACCGTCGGCGCAGAAGGCAGGGTCACTATCAATTGAGCTAATCAGGTCATCCTATATCCTTATAATAAGATCTTCGTAGACATAGTTTGCTAATGAGGTCAAAGGAAAACCTTTGCAATAAGAAAACAATCCCATAATCACTCTTCCGTCCAAGACCAAACGTTGGCATACTTTTAATCAATTAATCTTCAATGAATGGACTGGGGTATTGTGTTTAGTGGAAGGAAAAACCATTCGTTCAAATTAATTCCTTTGGTATTACCTTTGTGTTCCATTCGACGAAGCTCTCGATCATCGACAGACTTTTATCGCCTCATCTGTTTCAAACTGCCAATTCTGTTAGTGAAGTTTTGATTATGCCTATCTATTGAAATTTTAATTTGGGCAGACTTGAACTTCTTTTTCGTCCACGATGTATAAACATAGGCATATTGGCACGGCTAGTCACATGGAATTATTGTGCTATTTAGTCTGAGCATGGAATACTTACTTGGTGGCTCGCAGAATTAGCAACGAAAGTGACGGTCATTGGCCACTTTCTTTTTGAACCAAATTCAAAAAAAAGGAAGAGCTTCTCAATTCGAATGTTTCTTTTTAATTGCAAATAAGAAAGAATGAACTTCGCGTCGTCTTTCTTAATTTATGATAATGCTTATATTGAGCACGTATGAATATATTTTTAAATTTCTAATAATATTGTTTCATAAAATTGTTGATCTTTATAAACTATAGATGTCCCTCTTAAAATACGTTGTTTAAAATATGATAATGTGTAAAAAATAATAGTATATTATTGTTATACATTAGTAGGCGCAGACTCATAAATTATATTTCAGATTTTGTAACAGAAATAGTGAAGTTGTGCCGGTCGCAAGTTGCTATGTCAGCCTTTGAGAGGTGCTCCGCGTTGAACGGCTCCGACACGGTTCCGACGTGCGATTGACACTCTGTTGTGACTAGACTGTGTTGCCATTTCATTTGTTAAAAGATACCATGGAAATAAATTGTACAGTTACCATGGGATAGTCGATATGTTTTAACTGACTTGGAATGGGAGTAAGATACCTTCAATCAATTCGCTGGATGGGTTTGAGTAAATAGAGCTTGAACTCAAGGATATTTCGAATACCCTTAATCAGGGCAATAGTAGTAATAAGCTAGGTACTTAAGTACCAAAATAAGTACTGAACATTAACTTTAACGATAGTTGACTCGGTCGAGAGTTTAAAAGAGCTAATTATTAGTGTAAAAAATACAAACATAAATAACGGCTTCTTGGCGGGAAATTATATATTATTTTAAGTGAGTTTCTTTGATAAATAATGTGCAATATTAGTGGGATAACCATTGTGTATTGATAAATGTGCACGAGTGAAGGAAATTATAATGCAATATTATAGCTTGACTTTTCAAGTTTATCCAAGATGTCCGGTATATTTTTAGTAAAGTATCAAGTACAGCTGAATTGTATGCGATTCATTTCAGCATCATCATCGTCATTAACATTATCATGATCATCAGGGGTCCATATAATTTTATAACAATTATCAAGAAATACTCGACACTGGGTAAATGACTATATTTTGTAGCCGATTGCTAATCTTAAAACTTAAAACTACCATTAATAATTTCCGATTACTCTGGCAACATTAACATATTGCGCTACTTGGAACGTTGGACTAGCCGGATATTGGAAACGCTGCACACTCTTTGCATAGGAACCTACTGCATGGCTACAATGGTAGCATTTCAGCTTGACGCTACATCGATAGAGGTGTCTTTGATGCCTATTTTTAACCACAAACATAAAATTTGCCTCTCTGTTTGTCTATGTATCGAAGTATTTTATGTCTATGTCATCGTAGCTTTTTTCATTTGTAGGCTCGTTTAATGGGAATACCTAAAGATCTTAGACATGTTTAATAGAAATCGGTACAGCAGTTACTTAATTAGTCTATATCACACACTGTAAAGCTATGTAAGAATCTCTCCATAGTTAGCAAGAGATAATGTCATATACAAATGATCGTGCGATTGACTAGAAACATGAACGATCCTGTTTAAAAAATGTATTCAAGTGGATTAATAAAAAAACTATATTAAAAAAGTAACAATAAAAAGTTAAAATAGGGACGCATTCCTGGTGGTAGCACCGCTGGTAACACCGGATTTGTCCAAGAGGAAACAATATTCCTCTTGGTACCACCACGGTAGATATTGATGTACGGCTATTCAATCTATCGACAAACTCGATGTTTTTAGTTTCGAAGTAAGTTCTAGGATATCATAACATAGAAAGAGATATTATTGTAGTAAACCAAAGAAATAACAATTAACAACACTAAATAAATTAAATTGAAAAAAAACCGGGACTGTGTTACGTCAGGTAGGTAATAAAAATACTCACCTTAGCACTGTCTATAGTTACGATAAAATTTGGGATATTGGATGTCTAACAAAAAAAAAATGTTATGAGACTTGGTATATGTAATTGTGTAATACAATCCCCGGTCCTATCAGAATGTTATATGGCCGTGAATGAACACGCGCAATGTATTCAGCTATCGAATATGAATGCGGCAAACGGCGGTCCCACGCGACGGGTAACAGCCAATTAATATTTAGCTTGGAGCTTCGCGTCAATCTTGTATCGCTACACTACATGTTGAATTTCTCAATTAGGTAAGCATGTACATAACATAAGAGCTTTAACAGGCAGCTGTGTTAAGCGTTCTGCGTTCCAGATTCTATGTAAGGGTTTCATAGCGCTAGAGCAACTAGAAGGCCGTCGGCAACTCAATATTTGTTTTCAAATTGACTTGAACCTACTTATCGAATTTGTGACTTCGAAGATAATATATAATACCGACCAAGGATGATACACGAGGCCATTGAAATTAAAAGACATTGTGAGCACTTTCTGCGTAGATCGGATCGCAAGTAAGACACTAGGACGTTAACCACCTAAGTCCTCCCGTGACCATGGTTGCTGTAAAGCACCCGAAACGTCGGGAACGTAAAAAAATAAAAAAAATCGCGATCAAAAAAAAAAAATCAAGATAATATACCCTTTAAATGGTAGTCTACACTTAATTATGATAAAATGATCGCTAATCTGTGTAGCACTGTGTTCATAGTCCATGTTGCCAGCGCATTAACATTACTTTTGCCGCAATAAGCCGAGATTTCGCGGCGGATAACATATCGCGTAAGCGCAACCACGAGCCGCGCCTCGTTCGTGCGCCACGATAGCCGATGCTGTTATAAGTGTCCGAAGAAACGAATGCCGGTTGTAGCTGTTGGTACTTAGGTAGGTTGTTCCTGTAAGTACCTACTGAAATAAGTGTAACCTAGCCACATATTTTTTTGGTACTAACGTACCACAGATATGCAGACAGACAAACATGCTTTTTGAATATGCTGTATCCACTTCTATTTTCCGAAAAATATTGATACTTTTACAAAATAATGTGTAATGTATTGGTGGTCCATGAACCATTGTACCTATATTCATAAATGTGTGCAAGTGAAGGAAATTCAAATGAAATAGTATAGGTATATAAGTAACTTCACTTTTCAAGGTCATCTAAGATGTCCGGTAAATTTTCAGTGAAGTGTGTGCAGCGTTACTGATAGGGGTTTCATTTTATCATCGACATTGTCATCAAGGGCACTCATGATTATATTACAATTATATACTCGACACTGGCAAAAATGGCTTTTTTCTTTAACCGATTGCCAACCTAATAAATAGGCAGACTTATCTACGAATTTAAAAACGAACAGATTATTAATAAAATTACTTGTGAACCATTTCAGGACCGCTAACTGTCTCTATAAGTCTACGAATAATTATTCGTAGCCATAAGTAGATACCCAAGACATCATTATTAGTCGGTAGGTATGTGGGTACTTCACATTGTATAAAGTTCTAACAGCTAGGCGAAGAATTTATAAAAATAGTACTCTGATATAATAAAAACTTTTGTTAAGTACTAAAAGAATATAGAATAAGCTTTTAATTCTATGTAAGCAGGTAAGTAAATCACTAAATCGAGTAATCAATAGTTCAAGCATATGCATAAAATCCATAACGAACTTAGTCTACCCACAAAAATAAGGTGCAAAGTGAAAAAGAACGGATATTATATATTGATCGAGCGATATTTAAGCGAATGGGAATGGCCCGAGCAGCGGGGGGCGAAACAAACTCCCTCCCAAAATCAATCCATCAAATCCAATAAAAAAATCTAGAGCAAGTTATTAATGTTATTATTACGTTATAGATAGCTGGCGGCACTGCGATTTGTGGCTTTTTATAGTTCCATTGACAATACGCATAAACTTTTATTTTATTTTCGCCGCTTTGTCTATATTCTTTTATGTGTTTGTTTGGCAAATTATAGTACGTAATCATTTTACACAAGCTATACTTACGCATGTAAGACAGTTTTTTTGTTGGTGACATCGGCATATTGTATTAAATTTATCGAATTATAAGCTCGCTGAGCTGAATGCGAGTTTTTCAAATTAAAAAATATATTTGATTTCTTATATTTACGCGAATACTACACATTAAAAATAAAACTAATTTTAAGAATTTTATCGCGGTTTATTTTTGATTTTACGTTCCCGACTCAGTCCTCCCGTGACCATGGTTGCTGTAAAGCAGCCGAAACGTCGGGAACGTAAAATCAAAAATAAACCGCGATAAAAATCTTAAAATTAGTTTTATTTCAATAAAAAAAATGTATTTAAAAAAATATTTTAACGCTTTCACCGCAGCGATTGTGATCGTTTAATTAAATATCTACCATCAATATTTTAAATATTGCTTCATGAGCAAGAAGTCATCAGCCATCATAGCTAAAATGATTATGTACCTACATAGGATAGGAGTATTTTTTTTATTTAATAAATTATATACAATAGTTACTTATATACATGGAAAAATAAAAAACTAAAAAAATACTTATTAATAGCACATTTAAAAATAAAATAAAAATAAAATTATATACACAAAAATGCCTCCACATCGTCGTCGATGCCAAAAGTGCCCAGCAGGCTGGCCGCGTTTCCGCGCTGAATAGCGAGGCTCACTCTTTGCGCGAAATAGAGGCCAGCCCGCCGGTCACGGGTAGCGGCGAAAAGTCGTGCAGGATAGGAGTGATAGGAAGCAACTCTTATGTTTTCAAAAAGACAATCCTTCGCAAAATAAAATGTTAGTAGGCATGCGAAAACTAATAAAGCAAATTTGTCATAGCATTGACTATGACATATGACTAGGTACTATAGTGCTATAAGCTCGTCGCCCTACACGTCTTGTGGTGGATTATTATGTCTAATTTCGTCAAAAAACACTATGTATAATATCATCTAATCTATTAAAACCATTGCGTGATTCACTTCTATTTTTTAAACATCATCGTTTTTGATCCCTGATATTTTCTAGTTTTTTCGTACGTTTTTCGTAAGGTTTTTTTAACTTACTTACTTCGTCCTTTACGAAATGAAATCGTTTAGAAACGCTTTTTATCTGCACGTCAAGTGCGCGAAATTGAATGTCAAATGTGTCAATCAAACAAACCGAAAACGTCAGTTTGTGGGTTTTGGTTTGTTTTCACTTCACAGCTGATTTCAGGTTTTATTTGGTGAAAGAAAAACAATATCAGTTACCTATTTGAACCTACATTACAGTTACCTGCGCTCGCAACATCAGTCTATCTATTCAGTTTACATTCAATGAACTCCTGTAGTACAGCGGTGAAACCTATGAATATTATTTTGCGACGTAAGTAATGACCACGTAAGTAACAGCGTAGAGGTTATTTTAGTAGGTTTAGAGAAATTAAAACACTTGTGTGTGTAAAATATTGGTTTTCTGCATTTTTATCAGGTGTTTATCGTATACAAAGAAACATGTCTACAATGTCTGGTGTAATAGAAAGAACAATAAGAAATAAGCTGCAATCGACATTAGACGCGAAACACTTGGAGGTGATTAATGAATCTTACATGCACAACGTTCCCAAAGGTGCAGAGACGCATTTCAAAGTCGTTGTAGTGTCAGACAAGTTTGAAGGATTGCCACTTATTAAGGTAAAACACTTGCTAGAGACTAACATATTCAGGGGTGCTGGCTTGTAGTTAACCTAGCTGGCTGGAGTTATTAAAAAAATAACTATTTTTTAAAAATGCACACTGATCAGTTAATATCTTTTGGTGGTATATAATGGTGAAAACCACATCAAAATATGACTCATAGACCTCAAACTATTAGCAAATAGGCAATATGACAGCAAGATATCGCATTTTATAAATATACAGTTATAGAAAAAAACATGATGGGTTCTTTTACCCATGCTTACATGCTCATAAGAAAACACCAACCTGTGTTGCAACATAGCAGCTAAGGTAGAAGAGGCATTGTTCAAAACAGATTATTGATCAATTTTGCATATTGGTCATGGGTGTCCGAGTACCCATGGAACTCAACTCCGCTATATAATTCTCTGATACAATTTGGTTGAGTAGTTCTGTATTGAGACGTATATGTCAGTCTTCCTATGGTGAGCCCAGATATCACATACTTTTTGATAATATACTCTAGAACAAAATCCTAATTTGTAGAGGCAACTGTTTTATACTTACATATAAATGAAAGTTTGCTTGTACTATTTCAGAGGCATCGTTTAGTAAATGATACACTTAAAGAAGAGCTACAGACAGGTGTCCATGCATTATCCATTGTTGCTAAGACCTCAAACCAATGGGAGGACAGTGATAAAGTCGTGGAGAGCAGTCCCAATTGCAGGGGAGGGTTTGGCAAATAATTTTAGTATGTGTGTACTGTGAGTTATATTTAAGTTTTAGAGAATTATTAAAACAAGTTCCTTAATCATTCTTTTCAGTTACCTTGTGTGTACCTATGTGCATGTCTTGTGCTAATGGTCGATTGGTTTACAGGACAGTGTGAAAATAAATAATTAGCAAGTCCTTGTGTAAACAGCTTGGTGAGTTTGAAAGTAGACAATATTTCCAAGTTGATGCCTGCTACTTTGCTACTTTTTACAGTCTACTGTCATCATACAAACCAGGCATTAGTTAGGGATAGCAAATTTGTATTTTTAAGATTCATATGACAATATCAACTTGAGAGAATAATAAAAATACATAATAAGACAACCAGTGTAAATTAAATATTAAAAGATTTTTATTCTTATACAATAAATTCACAATATGAATACATATATAATTTACAGCATAATTATAATATTCAGTAACAGATCACGTCATAATTATCATTATAAGGGTAGATATAATGTTGCAGCCAGATTGTACAGTTTTAAAGAACTGGGGCATTTTGTAAGCTGGCACCTCTCAGTTACGATGCTGGCCTCACTAGTCTCTACACTATTGTGGTACTGTTCATACAGAAATCCACTTTGCCATAAGTTACACTCAATGTTGCCACTACTTCCAGACACTTCACGCTTGACACCGCCGAACGGTGTTAGTTGTATCAGAGGTTGAAGTTGTCTAATCGTAATTTGCCCTCATTTTCGGTCAGGTACAGCAAATCGGCCATTGTCTGTTCACATATCGCTTCTTCAGCTTTCTCGGACATCTGTAATCAAGATATTGCAGACTTACGTTATTATTGGTAAAAAATAATTGTAGTTTTCGATGGAGACTTAAATCGCCAATTTTATATGTCTCGGGACTCGCCTCGAGTCACGGGAAAACTAGACGCGTTGTAATAACTACAGGATAATTTTTATCACGGCAAATGGAAGGGTACCTTCGTGATAGTGAAATCTAAATCATAACTGGCACTGGCCTAATTATGTATGTGAACACATTAAAAAGAATATTGGTACAATAGGCTATTTGGACATCTTAGAAACCCAAAACAAATGATATTTAGAATGTTGTTTGTATAAAAAAACGACACAACCAATTTAAACAGGGTTTTTACAATTCAATAGTCTGAGGTTAGACTCCAAAGAGGATAGGTTACTTCTATGGGATCTATGGTCATTGGGGGTCGAGGTCTAAAGCA
Source organism: Pheosia tremula (assembly GCA_905333125.1). Classification (NCBI taxonomy): domain Eukaryota; kingdom Metazoa; phylum Arthropoda; class Insecta; order Lepidoptera; family Notodontidae; genus Pheosia; species Pheosia tremula. The sequence continues at coordinate 1,824,688 of HG995405.1, read as the reverse complement.
AAATCAATTGTTATTGGTTTAGATAATTATGTCATATTAAATCTAATGTAAAGATGATGTACCCTGCGACTGTCATCGACGAATGAATCGAATGTCGTTGAACGATTGCTACAATTAAAATAATTTTCCCCCTAAATATGATAATAGTACCTATGACATAGATCCAGGGCATCCCATATATATGATGATTTAATTTAGACTTGATTTTATGATCAGTCTTCAATAGTTTTATGGATTTTATCTATGATCATGGATCTATGACTTAGATATTGATAGTATATTATATCTCATAGTAACATAACTCACCGGTCTATACTTATACTCGTTCGACGGTGGATACTTAAAGTTTGGTCCGAAGTTGACGCTAACGGTGACATTCTTATGCAGTGACACGGTCGGGTAGTAGCAACCCTCGTAAACGTCTACGAACGCCTGCCCCTGACACTCGCCGTTCTTGAAGTAGTAGATCTTGCTGCCTGGCAGCACCTTGAGATTGTTCAGAGATTCTTGAATGTTGTCCTTGTCTTCGTAGTAGAGGTGGCTCTTGAATTTGACTAGTGGCTGAAAGGAAAAATGTATATTATGAATAGGTAAATCCAACATTGTCACAGCAATTTATCTCGTTGTAATAAGTTCAATATACGAGCCCAACTGATAGAGGTGTGTGGAAAACCATGTTGTAAACTCATTTTACGTTCCTACCTGTACATCGCAGTGCAAGCGAAGTAAAACGGGAAAACATGAATTACTTTTGCGTGTAGAAAACAGGGACAGCGATAGTGCTTGTGTGTTGAGTCTACCAGTGAGGCGAGGCCCTAATTCGGAAAATGGCATATACAATTATAATCTTTTATTCATACCATTACAGTATCCCAAAACATGACACAAATTACCTCAACTGCATGTTCAAAATACCACTCTTGTAGATAATGGGCGAAAAAGATCATGGTTTCTATTGTAATGGTTTTGGGTTGATGGCCTTGGAACCTAGCCATTTCGAGCCTATTAGTTTTATACAGTGTTGCCAGCATACAATAATGATCGTAGATGTACAATCATTTTGTCCTAAGTGAATCCACTTGCACTTGTCTGGTAACACTGATGTAGTGTTGATTTACAACCTACCCTATCTTTTTTTATATAATGTGTTTTTAGTCCCACAGACATTTTTCCTTGCCTTTTTTAGTTTAATTTAATTGTTTTTACATTTTCGTTACATATTTTAGTTACAATTTTTGCGGTATCCGTAGAGCTTACATAACCTACCCTATCTTTATAGGTGTTAGGTGTGTACTTGGTGGTCGCACTCTCCGGCAGCACGATGAGGAAGCCGAGCGTGTCGCCCTCACCGTAGCCGCTGCTGTAGTGCTTCCCGCGGGACTCGTGGAACCTGCACACAAATATTAATATGTCATAACATCATTTCTAGATATCATGCGCGAATCTCATGTTCAACACTCGCTAAACGGTGAAGGAAATCATCGTGAGGAAACGTGCATGTCTGAGAGAACCTCACTGTGCTGGCGTGGCCTGAATCCTCTACGTAGGTTTCCTAACAATGTTTTCTTTTACCAGTAAGTGATAATCATGGTTGAAAATCAGATTCGCACATGAATTCCAAAAATCCCAGAGATGCGAACCGGGTTTTGGACCTGCGACTCTCGTTACTCAGGCGTGTGTTACCAACTGGGCTGACTGAGGATTCCGAAGAATCCGTTTTACCACTGCTTTTATGTATGTGTGCGAAAGCGTTCCCGTGCTCGGAGGACTGGGGTGTGGGCCCCGGACGTCCCGTGACGATGACGTTTGGAGATCCCGGAGCCCCTCCAACAGTCGAATCAGCCACCGGGGGGGTTTTAGTGGGTAAGAATCTCACATAACGCGGCCTTCTCCCACACAAAGGCCGGGTATCTATCGAAGATTTCCCCCCGTCAAAAAATATATAAAAGGTTGAAGGTACCTGGTGCCCTTGCGGCTGCGCCACGAGTAGCCGAACTTGTCGTATCCGAGCGGCGCCTGCAGGTTGGCGTAGCGCCGGCCCCAGCCCAGCCGCGCCGCCGCGCCCTCCGGCATCTCCTCCACGCTCGCCTCCCAGTACCAGCCGCCCACCGACACGCCTGCACCCGCACCCGCACCGATATATAACTCAGAGTCGTTCATTTCGTATAGGCCTACGGGGGCACTTAAACATTGTCATTACAAGTTTGCCCACGGGGGCACTTACACATTGTCATTACAAGTTTGCCCACGGGGGCACTTACACATTGGCATTACAAGTTTGCCCACGGGGGCACTTACACATTGGCATTACAAGTTTGCCCACGGGGGCACTTACACATTGGCATTACAAGTTTGCCCACGGGGGCACTTACACATTGTCATTACAAGTTTGCCCACGGGTGCACTTACACATTGTCATTACAAGTTTGCCCACGGGGGCACTTACACATTGGCATTACAAGTTTTTTTCTTAACTCTACAACCGGTTCGGAACGCGACCTCAACTGAGAACATCCGGCGAGAAACTCAGCGGGCTTGTCTTATGTCACATCCATTATTTTATTTATAATGTGTATTTATTGAATGTTTTATTGCTATTAATTACTTGTCATTGGCAAAATATTCGCTATGTTGTGGGTGAGGCCATTTGCATGTCCATTTTATTTCATCGCATCTCATTTCGTAAAGAAGAGGAAGAAGATCACCAAACTGAAACTGATATTTACCGTGCGTAGCCCGGACCATGCAGTATCCCTTCTCCCCGGTGACCGCGAGCCGGTCTTCGGATATCTTGAGCTGCGGCGCCCTGTCGTGCAGCGCTAACAGCACGATCCCCGGACACAGCGATCGATATAACCACCCCGGGATCGGCTTGCCGCTCCATTCGTTACTCTCGTCGAACTCCTGGACAAAATTTATGTGTGAAGCCCCAGCCTTATTGCCTAGGGACCGTGCCGAATTCGGAGGCGCGTTTACACATATACTACTAGCTAGTGGAGACGAGCCAGACGGCAAAAAATAGCTTGGAGAACTGCGCACGTCCTTATTTGTGTCGGCACCGATTCAATTCTACAATCAGACAGTGTCACTTGACCTTATTTAGACATTGTTGAGTTGAACGGTTGACGGTGTAGCGCGTCTCTGATTTTTTTATTGTCATTCGTTATTTAGAGTATTTCAGCACCATTGATGATTTGGATGATAACATAAAATCCTCGGAACTTGACCCTATCGCTAAAGCAGTGGACACTATTTTGAAAAAATACTAGACATTTAAAAAAAAAACTTGAAAAATGTCTAGTGTCACCATTTGATTTATAATTCCATTGCTTACGCACGTATATAAACCCGTAATACTTAGCTAATATTCCACCATAATGATTTATTTTTCTATTGAAAATAAATCCCAATTCACTACTACCTACTCCTACCTTCCTTACTACATTACCTACCACAAGCCCTGTCCAACGGAATAGTTAGAATGAATATGGCAATCATTATATTTATCTATTTATAAAAAATGTCGGACGTCAATGTCACATTACGCGCAAAGATATTGCATTGCGTTGAAACGGAGCATAGCAAATTCTATGCACCGTTTAAACTCACTGTCAACTGTGTTAAACTTACCTGTCTAAACGGGGCATGAGAGTCCGGCTCGGCTAATATGTACCGGTACCCGTCTTTGTTGAAAGGGTGTTCGGTGGGGTAGCCGTGTGACGGCAGCTTGAGCGCGCCCAGGTCGGCGGTGCGGCCCTTCTTGCCGACCGGCGCGCCCGCCTCGGCCGCGCCGCCCACCGCCGGCCTGCGCTTGCCCTGCCTGCCTTTGACGTTGCCCGCCAGTGGTACTAGTAAAGGGGGGGACGAATCCATTATTTCTTTATACCCGGATTTGCAACCTATTCCTCTGTTGGCCGGTCGGATTGACTACGGCCTAATCACCCTCGAATTAAAGGGGAGGCCCGTGCACAGTTAACTACCTTTCATTAATATTTCACATTGCTTTGAGCAAGTACGTAAATTAAAAAACACCAATAAAGGTTATTTAATTTTTGTATTTATTTGCATCCATCGTCGAGCACATTGGCACATTCAAATCGATATTGTATAGTCCTCCTTAGCCACTGTTGAAAGGAAAACTACAAATTGTTGTAAATAAATAAATATTGCCAAGCCCAAAGCCGTGAACAAAACATTATCGTCATTAAATAGCTAAAGCAATAAACAAAAACACATCTTATGATACTCATTCTCATCATTCTATGACATTCATTTCTAATTTTTTCTTCAGGCCACGCGTTCGATGCATGGAGTGGCCTTGAACGATAACGAGTGTCCACCATCAATTAAATAGGCAAGAAATTCTCATCTTAGCCATTAAAGGATAGGTATTAACAAAACCGCCATATTAGATATATACCTACTACATTCACGAACTGGATTCGATACAGTTAATACTCCTTTCGCTAAATAAAATTGGATCAGTAACGAAAAGGAATGCAAGCTATAGAACCTGGGTGTACACCTTCAATCGATCACATCCAATAGCTAATTCTACAATGAGACGGTAAGTATTGATATAATATGCTTTCGTTGCACCGACCGTATAGACCAAGCGAAGTGTCGCTATGCGAAATTTTGCGCCATTAGCAAAGAATTAACCGATCGTAAAGTGCACATTGGATTGGCCTAACCGAAGAAATAAGGGCATTTGATTGAAGCAACGTCCAAGTAATGGGGCCGACTGGCGTCCAAGCGATGTGTCGTAGAAATACAAGCGTTGTTATAAACTCTAGGTTATTGATTAGTGCGTGTGACGTCGCCGTAACCTTCATGCCTAGCGGTTCATTACGTACAGTATACAGAAAAAAAAGTAGGAGACGTTAAGTAATTTGTTTTCTGAATGTCTAACAAAATTGTTTCAACAAAAATTTGGTCATTTCGAAATGCGTAGTGGCCCTTCAAAGCCAATGAAACGGTCACCAAATTGTAATTCATACAAGACCTATATACTTGGTAAGTGCCCCGAGTGCATATGTATTTTGAAATAGTGTGATATTCTATTCGAACTTGGTAAAAACCACAATGGTCTAATAAAAGTGAGAATTGGCAATGTCGCAGTATACATTGCGATGACGACACTGCGCTTTATTTCAGTCTCATAACAACTTCCATACATAGCGCGACATGGTTTAGTTAGATAAATGCGATGCACACGGTGAACATAACCGATCTTTAGTATCAGTACTAAAGTTACAATTAAACTATATGGCGCTTAAAGATCTTGCAGTGGATTGCAGAGAAAAAACATCGACTCACGCGATAACGCGATAACTTATACCGTATCTTCAAAAACTACAAATGAACAAGCAAGCGATAGTAACTATAAGTGCGACGGTACCGGTAAACGTTGGCTCGCTTACACCATACCGATAATATTTTACATCGTATAGGAAATAATGATTTATAATATATTGTAAACCTTCATTGTCACTAGACCAAGTTATATAACAAGTTAAATCGTATAACTTACTGTCCATGTCGTCAACACTGATATCAGAAATGACTGACAAACTGTACGTTTAATTTAGTGCAAGTGTTGATAAGGATATCGAAACGAACGCCACCGATTAAATTGGTGACAAACGACATTACTATGTGAGACTCACCGAACGTAAACAACACAACCGAACCGAGTCCGTACAGGAATAAATATAGCTTCCATAAAGTATTACTATACCGAGATAAAAACAAATACAATACATACCGATGGGTAAAGTAGGTACCGATCAACATTTGTTCAAGGCGAATTATGATTCTGATAACAGATAGCCGTACAAACTAATTATATATGCACACAACGCGATACCGTGTGCTAACTGTCAATTTGTTAAATATGTTACATGAAAAAAAAAACTTAAACTCACCAGCCATAAAGTTCAAGGTGATTATGATGTGAACTATTTAAATCTAAAATCAATAGAGAAATCGCGAGGCAAACACGACGCTCCTGTGTGTACTTATCGACGAATATACGGACAGGCTATCGTACAATAGTGTTTTAATGTCGCGGACGTGCGCGGGGCGAAGTTAGTGTTTACATACACGAATGCACAAAGAACAATGACATTATTCAATGTCTTTGTGATCCAGTCTATGATATTATGTATGCGCTACTTTACGAGTGTGTTTTAAGAGCTCTAGTGGTTCTGGCTTCGGGCCAAGTCGTCGTCAGTTATGGTGTTATTTGAAAGATTTTTATGTTTATGTTATTTTTAAAGGTCTGTCGTTCGGAGGCAATTCTTTTGCGAGTATCACGAGCCGTTTGGAAATACAAATTAAATGGTTTTTGAGCGGACGCAGAATTGATTGTAGTAGTTTTGGTTGGACTGTGATTGCGACAGGATGTTATAATTTTATTGACTGCACACTACATTGCGCCATCGTTTAATCAGAGCAGACTCGCAATGGAATGCCCATGGCGTTGTCTGCTAATCGACAGTATTCCCATCGTAAAACTTTCAAAAGTTAATTCTAGACAGTATTCCCATAGCAAAACTGTCAATTACGACGCGATTGCCATTCAATTATAAGGCTATTTTATATTTCAGACTTGGGACTGACTCGTGCTGATTCAATTATGTATTTTTCGTTTATTGGCCATTCTATTTGTATGACATTGGGCTAAAACCGATGTGTACTCTTAGACGTAGAAATTATACAGACAGAGCGTCGCGAACAACGTAATTTCGGCATATTTCGTACTGTCGTACACGCGAATTTGCATGTACCCCACAAATCGGCTTGCTTTTTTGTGCCATGGTATGTTGTTCGCGACACTTCGTCTGTATCATTACTTCGTCTGTGTGTACCCAAAAATAAGGCAAACACTAATACCATAAATATGTAATTACCTGTTAACCATGTTGTTACTTTTGGTGTTCAGAAAAAATGAGAATTTAGTAAATACACATTTTTGGAGAATCATAACTGGCTTATTTCTATGAATGCTTATTTTGTTTTTCTTATGTTCTTCCAACTAAACCCAGTATATTATACTTATATAGATATTAAACATCCATGACTCGGGTACAAACATTCATGTTCACCACACAAAGCTTGTCCCTACCAAAATCAGATTGAATACTTGTCAATATTATATTGTTATTTTTTATTTAAAACTTTAGTTAGTCATAATACATAGACAAGCGAAATAGGAATAAACAGTTATTAAAAACCAAGCTATTTGAATAATCTTTAGTTTTTTCACTAGGTATAGAAATTATATGACCCGCACTTACTTGTAGCAATGCCCATATCGGTGACTTTCAACTGGCCCTGCTTGATCATAGCCTCATAATTGGGCTTGATGGCTGTTAGCTCCATGTTGTACAGCCCAAACATTGGTCCGTGGGTGGCGTCCTCTTCGTATGTGAACAACACTTGTATGTCTTTGATGAGCGCCCGCTGCACTGTGGCGTACCAGGACTGGGTCACTCTTAAAAAAGAATTTAAATAAGATCACCAATGATAAAATCTCAATGCATGAATTTGATATTATCATGAATCTTACATTTAAAATGTTTTCACATAATAATCTTGACTAATGACCATTTTTTTTCTGTAGAGATGACAAAATTGTATATTTTTTTCCATTTCTTATGACTGGCCACAAATAAAAAAGATTGGTTATAAAGAACTGGCCAGTATTATCCAAATACACAAAACTATTTTTTACAATCAAGTACTTAAATTATTTTTAACTTCTTGATGGGAAATTGTTTTAATTTCAATTAAATCATATAAACATCTAATTCTAATTAATTTCTTAATTAATTTAATTCTATTAATAATAACAAAGCTATTACATTTCTTACCTAAACTTATAGTTCAGAAGAGAAACAACATGATGTACATATTTATCAACTTAAGTACAGGGCCCTAAGTCTGATAACAAAACTAAGTCAAAATTTAATAGCAATGGCATTGTGATAGCAATAGTTACCTCCGAGGCATTGTGGTCATTGCTTCCCAGTACTGATCAATGTATGGTATGATCTCCCGATCCTTACTAAACAAAGCTTTACTGTTGCCATCCTTCACACTTTCTTGTCTCAAGTTTGCAATGGCTGTCAGACACATTTGTGGAAAAGCTGCAAAATGAAATAAGTAATGACTCGCTCACACAAGGTCACTATGTAAGTAAGCCGGTGTCAACATGGAAATCTATTTGGTGGGTTTATACTTTGATGGGTGAGTTATGGCTCAGTATGCTGTGGCCAGTGGGTAAAGCACATATTTTAAGTTATCATATTAGGTACTTACGGGCTTGATTCTTCTTAAAAGTTTCCAATCCAGTTGATGAGCAATTCTTGCATATAAAAAGATAGTTTGTCATAAATGGCACCAATTTACCTAATTGATAGCCAATGCATGATTCGTGAAACCATCTATTGCACGACGCACATAATAATTCGGCTATGTTCAAATTACGATCTTTGCCGCTAAAAAAAGAACAGGTTATTGAAACTCTTTTCTAAATACGAATAAAAAAGAAAAATATTTTGAAGGAAATGTGCTTACCAGTAACAAGTTCCCTGAGAATCACTTGCCGATTTATTATGTTTACTTTTATCTGCATTGTCCCCCGGCTTTTGAGATTCCGATTGAATGTTGTGACCATTGTTAGAGGCAACATCTGTGTCCACAGATTTCTTCATTGATTCTGTTGATGCCCCAGACATTTCGATATTTATATAAATTTACCGCAAATATGGTTAAAATTCACTCATAATAAGTTGGTCTTGCGAACAATTAAGTTAAAATCAAGATTAACTTGCCGCTCTGCAGGAATAGGAAAAAGAGCAAAACATAAGTAAGAAAGCGACCCGAAGCAACCAAATTATTTTTTATTGGTGTTCGTTCGTTCTTCGTTCATACTCGTTCTTACCATAGAGTACTATTGTTTTTTTTTACTTTGATTCAAGAACAAAATGTCAAAAGCTAGGCAATTACGTGTTGGGTCATTCATAGAGTAGGGCTCTGTAGCTACGCCAAGAACAAAAATATACAGTAATATCCATACAAATAAATAAAATTGAAATGTCTGTTTGAAATATTAAAATAACAGTTTTTTACTAAGTGCATATGGATGTATACACGATACCTATACCAAAACAATTTTTTTTACAATTTTAGTCTGTCAGTCGGTCTATCTGTCTGTATGTTTGTTCCGGCTAATCTCTGAAATGGCTGGACCGATGTTGAAGGGACTTTCACTGGCAGATAGCTGATGTAACAAGGAGTAACTTAGGATACTTTTATTTTAGAAAAAAAAAATACCTCACGAAAAAAAATTAAAACCAATGTTGCAGCGCTGCGCCTGATTAAGTTTGATAGCAACAACCTGCAATGCGTCCGGCGGGCTCAGAACACGCGAGCAGGCTGTTGCCAACGGTTGTGTCTTAGTTAAATACCACGCGAATGAAGTCGCGGGTAACAGCTAGTCATTAGATAAAATTGTTTCCATGATTGATTTCTATGACTAGTGATATATTTGACTATACGCTGTCGTGATTTTTTAAAATATATTATCATTTGTCAAATAAGAAAATTACCCAAAAAAAATTGTTTGGTGCGTTACGTCATAAACTTGAGCTATTTTAATGTTGTAACCCACTTTTGAAAAACTCATAATATAACAACCGTATAAACTCTTGTTATGAAACCTGTTTTGTAACACAAACCTTTTTTCACATAAGTTTTTTTATTGAATTCAAATTATATGTTTGATATTCGAAAATATGTTCTAATGATGTCTTTTGGTTTTTCTTTGTAATATGTATATATATTTCAATAAATAACGTGATTATGAACTAAAACACTTCTTAATATATTCATTAGTATTGATAAGAGTGGTTTTTTCAATAGGTTATGGTGTAATATAATAAAAACCTCACATATGTGATTTCTTGTCAAAATATACTAATGTGAAAAAGTGATACATATTTCTAGTTATTTATTTTGATCAACAAATATAATTTGTTGAGCATGGAAAACGTTAGTTCCTCCAATATGAACGTAAGTAGTTCACAAAATATTATGATTGAGAAACTACGTGGAGTATCCAACTATCAAAATTGGAAATTTCAAATTAAACTTTTATTGATTGATCATGGTTTGTGGGATACAATTATTGATTCGACACAAGCAACGAAAGACTCTATAAGAGATCAGAGAGCTTATGCAAAAATATGCTTGAATATCCAGCCTATTTGTTACCCACATGTCAAAAGATCTAAGACCGCAGCAGAGGCATGGAGCAATTTGAAAGCAGCCTATGAAAATGCTGGTATCAGTCGTCGTTTAAGTCTAAAGAGAAAATTATCTCAAATTAAATATGTTGACCATGATTCTATGGATCATTACTTAGGAAATATAATTTCCATTACTCAAGAATTGGCCGATATAGGATGTTTGATCGAGGATGATGAATTAGCTGAATTAATGCTTATCGGTTTGCCAATTGAATTTGATTCTTTAATTATGGCAATGGAAGCCACAAATACGAAACTTACTTCTGACTTTGTAAAATGTCAATTAATACAAAGTGAATTAAAGAGAGAAGCTACTGTATCTAATTTGGAACAATCCGAGAAGATTCTTGTGGCCACAGACAAATTTATACCAACATGTCACAATTGTCAACAAAAAGGGCATATTAAACCAAGATGTCCCAAATTAAAAAAGAATTTTAAGAAGATTCCTAATAAAAGCATGACGCAAGATACTTCTTCTAATACTAAGAAGGGAAGTAATGTTATTTTGAACCTTTTTTCCAATGAAACTGCATTAGTTAATAATGTTTGTAAAAATAATAGTTGGATATTAGATTCAGGTTGTTCTAGTCATATGACTAATCGAAAGGATTGGATGAATAATTTTTCTTCCAATAATAAATCTGAAATTACTACTGCCAATAATGATAAAATATATAGCGAAGGCGTAGGTAATATCAATATGAAATTTAATAATAATGCTGAAAGAGTTATTACTGATGCTTTGTATGTACCAAAAGTAGCAGCTAATCTTTTGTCTGTTAGTAAAATTGCAGCAAAAGGCTATGTTTTATTATTTGATATTAATAAATGTTATATTTACAGGAAGGATAATGTCAATGTAACTGGTTCCTGTGATATGACGGCTACTAATGTGGATGGTATTTACAATCTTGATCAGAAACGGGAATGTTATGTATGTACTGATAGCCAAGAGCCTAATATTCGCACTGAAGGTAAAGCTTTTGTATTCAATGTTAATTCTTTGGAGCTATGGCATCGTCGATTAGGGCATTTAAGTTTGGCAGGTATGTTAACTCTTCGTGATTCGTTAGCGAATGGCATTAAATTTACCAATGGAGTTTTGCCTCATTGTATTCCTTGTTTTGAGGGAAAGCAAAAGAGCAAATCCTTTCCTCGTGGTCAAGCACATAGGAGCGTGACTAAACTTGATTTAATACATACAGATATTTATGGACCAATGTCAGTCAACAGTTGGAGTGGTTGTCGATATTTTATATCTTTTACGGATGATTATTCGCGCAAATCGTTTATATATTTTCTTAAACGCAAAGATCAAATAACGGTTTTGAATACGTTTATCGAATTTAAAAAATTAGTAGAAAATCAAACTGATCTTAAAATAAAGCGTGTTAGAAGCGATAATGGCACGGAATTTTGCAACAAAAGTTTTATGAATCATTTTAAACAATGTGGCATTATTCATGAAACGACGGTTCCGTATACACCACAACAAAATGGCGTTGCTGAACGTTTAAACAGAACTTTAATGGAAAAAGCTAGATCAATGTTGCGAGATGCTGATTTGGATAAAAAATATTGGGCCGAAGCGGTAAATACTGCTTGTTATTTGAAGAACCGTAGCCCAACTGCAGCTTTAAAAGATGTTACTTCTGAAGAATTGTGGACTGGATCTAAAGTGGATCTTAGTCATCTTCGCGTTTTTGGTAGCACAGCTTATGCACTTACTCCACAACAACAACGCACAAAGCTTGATCCTAAATCAAAACCTTACATTATGTTGGGATATTGTGATCATACCAAAGGTTACCGACTTGGTGATCCTGATGATGGCACAAAAATAATTAAAGCACGTTCTGTTGAATTTATTGAAACTGTTAGAGGTATAACCTACAAGACAGCAAATACTGATGAAAATTTTAATAATCTGATGAATACTGTATATCATCCCAATACTTCTCCTGGTCATACTAATGAGTTTGACAGTGATGAGTTTGCCACACCAGATGTTTCATCTACTGACATTAATGTTCAAGATCTTATTGAAGATGAATCTCAAGTTCATGAAACCGTTTCATCCGATGAACCAAATGAAGATTTGTTGAATGATATTCCAGAAAACTCACAAACTGTGGAGCAAAATGTGTCCGATGAAGGTACTAGACCAAGACGTGACCGGCATCCTCCTGTTTGGTTCAAAGATTTTGAAGTAAACTATTTTTCTGAACAAGCATTAATGGGACATAATGAACCTAGAACATATAATGAAGCAATGAAAAGTGATAATGCTAAGGATTGGTTAGAAGCTATGCAAGATGAATATAACTCCCTTATGTCACATGGTGTCTGGGAACTTGTGGATAGACCAAAGACTGGCAATGTTATAAAATCTAAATGGGTTTTCAAAGAAAAAGTAGATCCAAGTGGGAAATTTGAAAAGTTTAAGGCTCGTCTCGTTGCAAAAGGTTTTACACAACGATATGGTGTTGACTATGAAGAAACTTTTGCACCTGTTGTGAGACATAGTACTCTACGACTACTATTTGCGATAGGGGTTGAAAATGATATGGACATTGAACATATTGATGTCAATACAGCATTTCTCAATGGAGATTTACATGAGAAAATTTATATGGAACAACCCATCGGTTTTCAAATTGAGGGGCAGAAAAAGGTATGCATGCTCAAAAAGAGTCTATATGGGCTCAAACAAGCCAGTAGAGCTTGGAATGAGAAAGTTCACAAAGTTTTGGTCAATAATGGCTATATTCAATTAAAAAGTGAAAAATGTGTATTTTATAAAGATAAAGTAATAATAGCACTATATGTTGATGATTTCTTTATATTTAGTTCCAATGAACAACAGAAGAAATTACTTTATAGATTGCTTAGTTCCAACTTTAATATTAAATTGCTTGGACCTGTTACACAAGCATTAGGAATGAAAGTAGAAAGGAACAAAAAGCAAGGAACATTGAAGCTTACACAGTCTGAATATGTGAAAAAACTTTTAATAAAGTTTGGCATGGATGATTGTCATAAAATAGCAACTCCAATGGAAGTCAACTATAATCCATCAAAAGCTGAGAAGATTGATCTAAGGTTTCCTTATCAGGAACTTATCGGCAGCTTAATGTATCTCGCTGTATGTACTCGGCCGGATATTGCATTTGTATGCAGCAAGCTCAGTCAATATAACACTTGTTATAATGAAACACATTGGATTGCTGCTAAACGCGTATTACGGTATTTGTCGGGTACAACTGACTACGGACTCAATTTTAGGCGCGGTAGCAACAAAATTGAAATTTCATCCGACGCAGATTGGGCGGGGGATACAAACGATCGGAAATCTTATTCGGGTTTCGTAAGTAGGTTTGGACTTAACCTAATAAATTGGCATAGTCACAAACAAATTAATGTAGCTTGTTCCAGTACAGAGGCTGAATATTATGCTCTTGGAACATCAGTGAAGGAGGCGAAATTTTTACATAATTTTATGAATGAATTAAAATCTTTTGATCTGCCACATGAGCCTATTGTTATTAATAATGACAATAAAAGCACTATTAAAATGGTAGAAAACCAATGCTATCGTAGAACCAAGCACATTGATGTTCAACACCATTTTATAAAGGAATGTGTTGACCGAAAGCTAGTTGAGATTATTTATAAGCCTTCAGCTGAATTGGAAGCTGACCTTTTTACTAAATCTTTACCAAAGGTCAAGCATAATTTGTTTGTTAAGAGTTTATGTTTAGTTTGAAGTTATTATTTTATTACTTTATGAATTAAGTTGTTTTGTTGTACTCTTGCAATTACCTTAACTTATAGTAATTACCAGAGTAAGGGGCAGTGTTATGAAACCTGTTTTGTAACACAAACCTTTTTTCACATAAGTTTTTTTATTGAATTCAAATTATATGTTTGATATTCGAAAATATGTTCTAATGATGTCTTTTGGTTTTTCTTTGTAATATGTATATATATTTCAATAAATAACGTGATTATGAACTAAAACACTTCTTAATATATTCATTAGTATTGATAAGAGTGGTTTTTTCAATAACTCTGATATTAAAAATTACTTATTTATATAAATTCAGAGCAGTTAACTACGGAACCCTAAAAGCCGTATATAGTCTATGAATGATGTTGCTTGGTTACCAAACACAACAAAGTTTTGTTTTCGTTCAAAGTTATAAATTTGGTTATCTTAACGGTTCTAGTATTTATAATAATGGATTCTATAACGAGCACGGAGGATTTATGTGTGGAAATGAAAACGTCTCAAGAGAATATACTGTTGGATATCATAAAAGAGGTGTGCAGCGACGGTAGCAAGTTGTCGGATAAACTGAAGGAGAAGGTGAATAGAATCATAGCCGACTGCAACCTGGCGCATTACTCGAGCCTGCACAAACTGAGCACCGCTGATGAGAGCACTTCTACTGTGTTGGGTAATATTTTATACTGCAATTTAGCAAAACTTGCTCCATGACTTATTGTACTATTATTTTATATTATGCACCTTGTGGTGATTGCATTCTTAGTACCAACTAGTAACTACCAGGTTCCCAGGTCAGCTAACACAATCGATCGACTCATTATTGAATTGCTTAGAAAATCATTGATGAATATTTTTTTTGGTCTTGGCCTGATTTCCACATACTCCCTCCACTGTATCTCTTGTAAGCCCGAATCCACAGCAGTGACTAACGAAGAAGTCGAGTCATACAAAATCTGTCAATGGACTATGTCATTATTGTTCTATTATGAGATAATTGTGTAAGCCGACTTGGAGTTAGTTACTGGCTAGGATACTGGTAGACTAGATAGCTACCAGAATTTGGTTAAGCTTAATATTCTCTGTAACACAAAGGAGATATCATGTATAGTGATACAAACTTGACAACCTGATTAGAGCAGTTGGTAGTGACCCTGCTTTCTGTGCCAAGGGTCCCAGGATCATATCCTGGTACGGAAAAACGTTCAGTGCTGAGCCTTACTTAATGTTTGTACCTGGGTCATGGAGTCCATTGTACAGTACTCATAATATAGATGGTGTTTGTCTGGTGATTATAAAATAAAAATCTGGACCTTTTTGGTATTAAGTAAATTAATATGTTATTTCTATATTTTAAGGTTTCATGAATCAGACTGCTCGAGAGTTGCTATTTGATGAACAAGCTGAACTAAACCAGGCACTACTCACAAAAATACAGACTAAACTACCAACATTTATTAATGAATTGGAAAATCTTAAGCAGACTGCAGTCAACGGTAAGAAATCCAATAAGGATCAGAAGAAAGAACTACAAGAGAGCTTGGATGATAAGTTGAATACTCTGGAGGAACAGGAAAGTGAGAAGGTAGAGTTGATGATGGAGTGGCTCAACCACAGGCTTGGTGAAGTGACCAAGTTCAGTGATGACTCCAGTGAACTGTTGACTTTGAAGTCAAAAATTTTGGATTTGAAATCAAAGTAAGTATATAAAAGTTGTTAACTAATTAGACCCCATTAGTCTGGACTTCTACTGTCTTCTTCATATATGTATGTAATGAACTGAAAAATATAATAACCAGAATTACCACTGCACTATGTATGGACTGAAAACAAGATTTGTTAGCATTGTATACAATATCCTAAAATCTAACCACCATTGCACACCGGTATCTCCTGTTAAAGAAGACAGGGTGCGTGTAATGTATCCACATTTTGGTGATGGTATTTGGTCCCAATGTAATTGTGGGTTATACCACACCTCAAAGTGAGGGAGATTAAGGGTATACTCCTCCTCATTAACCCTGTGCAGGTTGGTGAACTTCTCACGTTTTTTTGCAATCGCTTATCCATCTAACTCAGGGGTTCCCAAACTTATTTTGTCTACTGCCCCCTCTAGGCATGCAGCGCCCACAAGGAGGCGTTATCACCCACTTTGGGAAAGGCTGATCTAACTCTGCATTTCTTTTCTCTCCAGGATACTACATCTACAGATCTTACAGAACATTTTCACAGAGACCAATCAGTCCATAAAGGCGTACAGCGAGATACATAAGGACTTGAAGGACAGTCTCAAAGAGACTGAACACAGGATTAAAAATTTTAGAGAAATTATTGACAGTGATGTATAGCATTAATATGTTTTTGTTTTTATTTATTGAATGGAAACTTTTTAGATGAAAAGTTTGTTATTAATATTGAATTATGATATGCATTGTTAGAAGTGCCTTACGTGTTTATTGTATTGATAGTAAGTACTGTATAGGTACTAAGAGGGACTTTATTGACCAGGCACCTGAAGGTCATTTTTGCATGGCTATACTTAGCTGTAGCACTACAGTTAACTTAGACTCTGTGTTTTCTATAACAGGCTGAGATGCTCCCGATGACAGTACCTAAACAAAATACTATCTGCAAATGTGAAATATAATATTGCATTTAGTTTCTTTTTTTTTGTCTGTCTGTACCACACAGGTGCATTATAATTGTTGGTGTTAATTCAATGTGATATTGCGGTATATGTTATTAATATATTTTGTATTAAAAAGAATCGACCGTAGGGTCACAAGCAGGGAAAGCATTGGGAAAATAAATAAAAGAGTAGGGTAGGGCATGAACTTCTAATGTAATCGTAGCGACATCGAGAAAACATGCCGTTACTGTCATACTTATTTATGAAATATATGTTGTGAGAGGGATGGAAGACGTGACGTAACCGAAACTGCGCCTAAAATATATTGCGCTTGAGGTACGGAAAACGTGTATCCGTTCAGATAGTTTTGTAATAAAACCATAGGTACCCACCTATTTTAAAATATCTACCTATAGTTTTATTCCCTTTTTTGATTCTCTTAGGTAAAATTCATATAATGTATACCTAAACTAACGTCCAAGTAGATAAAATAGCTTATTTCGTTACTGGTGTAGGTAAGTAAATAGGTAGTAATTTTTTTCTCAGACAATGACATTGAAAGATAATTCATTGTAAGTATACTTAGTTAAAAAATGTTTAGTTTTTCACATAATAAATAAGACGTTAGTTTTTTTGTGTTCCCATGATAAAAATTCCGCAATAAAGAGTCGATTTGAATTATTCATAAGCATTGTTATCACAGAGGTAGGGAAGTATGTAGATAAATACAAAAAAAATCGAATTGTGAAATTTTGATGTTTTGAAATCAGGCACATAGCTGCAAAGCATATTATTTGTATTTCATAGCAATTGGCCTGATGGTCGGAGGTGTTCTTTTATATAATAAATTCGCCAGACAAACGCAACAACTATACTAAGCAATGCTTATAGTATGGGTAGGTACTACCATACATACACAGACTAGGGCCCCAAGTCTGCTAACACAATCGATTCATAATCGAACAGCAACCGCATAGTAACTGTCACTTTTGACAGATATTTTATGGGATATCTGTCAAAAGTGACAGTTACTGTGCGGTTGCTATTCGATTATGAATCGATTGTGTTAGCAGACTTGGGGCCCAGCACGTCAACTGCGTGATTATTAGTAAGATTAGTAGTATTCTTTATAGCTTACGTATTTAGAAATTGTGTGTCGAGATTTGAACTGCGTCTCTAGCGGACTGTATTTAAATACTTCAAAATAGCTTAAATCCGTTAACTATAAAGTACGGTTAGCTTATGAATAATCTAGCATTTGAAGGACAGAATAAATTTTGTAAAATTAATTTCCGATTTTTGTCCAAGCGGGAATCGAACCAACGACCGCCGGGGGTTGTGAACCAAGCGGCCTATGCTTAGCTCACATTTTAAATGTGGGTAGCTACCTATATAAATAGGTACCCTATCTAAACAGCAGTTTAACCTGTTCGTAGACACAGGGTAAAACATTAATAAAATGGCTACCTACCCACAAACTTGAATATAAATTTTATCATCGACTTACGTCACTAGGCAAATTATTATAATAAATAGCACAATTATCTTCACAATTAAATGTAATATCCAGTGATTCACCATAAACAGTGACATTGAGTTGAGTTGAGATTAGAATTGGTCTTAATTTAGTTTAGTCGTTGTTGGGACGCCGCGAGCAATAGACGTGTCGTTCAATATATCCCCACATGACGTGTGCGTGCTGTCGTAAATAATGGAAGTAATATTGAAGTTATTTAGGTAAGTACAACATTATTTATATTACGCTCCAATATGTTGGTAAACATCAGGAAACGTGTTGACAGTCAATTGATTGTGTTAGCACATGTGTCGATGAGATACGAGTTGTTTTTACATATTTAACTGCGCAAGATGTGAGATAACTGCACTATTTAATTGGTCGATTACACTAATGACATTTGTCATTAGGAAGCCACTGTTCTTGCTGCGTTAAGCTTAGCTTCTACTAGATACATAATTGCAGATAATTTTGCACTTTTTGATTAGCAAGGAATTGGTTTGTTGACATTTTCAATATAACTCTTATCGCTTGTAGATAATTATAATAAAGGTTTGTCCTTATTTTTATATAAACAATGATTTTCCGTATGCCTAATCAATCACGGGCTCGTGGTTATTGTCTCCATTTCAGGTTTGGGATTTTATATCATTTTCTCCCCTTAGTCTCCGATTTAATGCCGATTTTTAGCAAGGTGTGTTAGACACAAATCGGTTTTATCCCTTTTGATCAACTTTTGATTTATGGGACTATCATTCCACTTTGTTGACCATAAATAAAATGGACTTAATCCTGTTAAGATAGTCCCTCTAAGTCCTCTCATAGTACGGACTTTATTTGGGCATCAAGCCATGTCATAGATCCATTAGTGGTTTTTTCATAAATAGAAATTCACAAGTCGTTCAGCTGAGTGAATGCAATTAAGTAAATAATTGTCAGTGTTTCCAAATAACTGTTACGAAATATCTTCATCATAATCATGAAGATATATGGACTGCCTAGATAGTGTTTACGATTGAACAGATAAAGAAAAGCCTGATTAGTATGTATGCAATTTTTTATTAAAAGCTTGTTGGGTGTTCGTGGTATTTGATCGAAATCCAGTGATTCCTAAAGTTAGGTCGTTTCAAGTCAAAGTTCGTAGGATTTTCAGCGGTACCAAATTGCTGCGCTCGTGCATATAGTTTTATACATGAACCTAAAATCCCGAAGAACTATGAAAAAAATATGGTTTTAAATAAAAAAAAATGGAATCCCTCGTGAAAAGGCAGCACGTTATAAACTCAGTAAAACAAAAAGTGGAAAACTATAAGTCGATAGGTATTTAATTTAAAATTCGATATACACCAAAATGGGGCCAATTTTCGAGGTAACAAAGTGGCCACGATAGCGCACCATGCAGCGCACCAGCAACCCATGTGTCTCTTATTCCTTGTCATATAAGGGTAAGGTACCCTGTATGAATGGAATATGTCTATCTGCATATGTATGCAGATAGATGGACGGTCAAATGCCCACAGCGATTGTGTGATGATGGTTCAGGAAACACGTTCCTTTAAAAAGTATCTAGGTACCAGTTCTTGTGAAAAAAAACCCACAGTGTAGTAGAAATAATATATGTAAATTACATCTCGTTATTTTTGTTGTCGCGTAGTTAATGTATAAGAAAGTAAATTAATAAATATGTTTACCCGTAATGACAATGAAAAACATTGTAATAAGTAAGTAGGTAGATATTATATGTACCGACGCGTGGAAATAATTTCATATAAATAGTACCTAGTAAGTAGGTAGGTAGATTAAACAGAGTTGAAATAATTATTTTCATATACCTACTAATAATTGATGTGAACTTATAATATAAAGGGCATAGTCCACCAGCCCGTGTAATTGGCATCGCCAGCAATATTAAAAGCCTAAATCATCCACTCGAGATCTTTAGGTAGGTATTTGTGTAATTACGAAAGCTCGTTTGGTCTTGGCGGTCACCTTCTTCATCATTCTATACAGTACCAGAAGGTCGTGCATTAAAAAAATAATGCGAGAGATGTAGAGATGGCCCAGAATGCTCTGAATTCGGTGGACCGTATGAGCCCTTCCTCTAAGAACTTTCTGCTGGAGAAACACAATTAACTTTTTCGGCCACATCATACTGTCCTCTAAGCACGATCTTGAGCGGCACATAAGAATGGGTTAAATGCATGGCATATGCACCAGAGGGATGGCACTAAAATTATGTGACGGATGCGATTAAGAATCCATTCTCTCTGATTCCAAAATAGACGATCCTCAGAATGAGGGAACGAGGAAGAAAATAATGAGAATACATTATTCATCCATCAGTCGAAGACGCTCACTGGTGGATATAGACTCCCCAAATGACTCCCACACATCCCTTCAAAGCACAACATTTACGAAATGCTCATAGCACCTGACAGATATTTACTTATCATATCGAAGTTCATCTACAAGGTGTGTTCTTTCGTAGCAATGACAGATAAATAAACATACATTCTTATCGGATTTATGCTGGCTGCAACCAAGCAACTATACTAGTTATTTTCATATATATTAATCACTGTCCTAGGAATGGTAACGGGTAAGATATTAGAAATTAGAAGATGTTTAATTAATAATTACTTTGGATCCATATTTCACATCTAAGACAATGTTCACACCTACACTATAGGACAAAAAAATCCTGAACACTACAATAATGTTGGAATTTATTATAATTACTATGAATTCCTACCTAAGTACCATTCGTTCAAAGTTCATCGATGCTTGTAATGTTATGCCTTTGGTCATAATAATAATAATCTATACATACATAAGTACATATAAATAAAATTGGAGTGTCTGTTTGTAATATTAAAATAACCGCTTTTTACTAAATGCATTTGGATGTATACACGGCACCTATACCAAAATAACCTTTTTTAAAATTGTTGTCTGTCTGTCTGTTTGTTCCGGGTAATCTCTGAAATGACGGGACCGATTTTGACGGGAATTTCACTGGCAGATAGCTGATGTAACAAGGAGTAACTTAGGCTACTTTTATTTTAGAAAAAAAAATAGGATCTCTCGAAAAAAAATGTAACCAATGATGCAGCGCTGCGCCTGATTAAGTTTGATTGCAACAATCTGCAATGCGTCCCGCGGGATCAGAACGCGCGAGCAGGCTGTTGCCAACGGTTGAGTCTTTGTCAAATACCACGTGGACGAAGTCGCGGGTAACAGATAGTACTTGAATAAAAATATATTTCTGATTCTGATACGTAGGTGTATCTTGGAACATTTTGCATCAGTTTAAAAATGGTCATATCTACACTTCCTTTATCATAAAGCCACCTATGGATATCAATATACATACATGAACTACTAATCCAGTTAAAATAATGCCCACTCGATTAGATAGTCCACGAAGTAACGATGTCGTAAGACATTTCGAAATGCCAAGGGAAACATAACCATACCAAAAATAACTCACAAAAATGCAAAATGTAAGACACATACCAAAATGTTACCGATTAAACCGATTCCCAATTTTTACGATGTTACTATATTGCCGTCAGGGAGGTTCGTAAATACTTGTAGCAATGAATGTTAATCTTTTCCTTTAAGTGTTATATTACCCCATATCAAACGACACTGACTTCATCTTTGTATGTGTTTTGGACTGGTGCGTTCACTCAATATTATGCTCTATTGCTATATCGACTAAGAGGCTTATAATCTGCTAGCTGCGCCCTGCGGCCCGCAGGGCGCAGCGACCCGCGATTAAAATGTATGTAGATACCTAAGTAATTTTCAGATCCATGAACTTCCACTGCCTATGCAAAAATCATGTCGGTCCTTTGCTATATGAAAAATTAAAACAAATCTATCCCACGAGAACTATACAATTTACCGGGATAAAAAGTAGCCTATGTGCTATTTCCAGACTATAATCTATCTATGTGCCAAATTTCATCCAGATCCGTTGAGCCGTTCTGGCGTGATTGAGTAACAAACATCCATCCATCGAAACTTTCACATTTATAATATTAGTAGGATTTGTGATAAACAATGTTTGTGTTTCCAGCAAAGCTTCCGACCTGCTGGGCATACGATGGGCCCCCATAGACATTCCAACTACTCGGCGGCTCCAGACCCTAGTCGCCAGCATCTGGATATTCATCATAATTTTCGGCGAATTTCTGTCGGCGTACTTCTACATCCAGTTCGTGTACTCCCGCTTTTGGTGGCTCGCGATCATGTATGGAGTCTGGATTCTTTATGATGCTGATACTCCAAGACAGGGTGGGCGGTCGTGAGTAGATCTTTTATTTTGTATTGTATCTGAAGGTCCGCAAAAACCAAAAAAGGATTCTTGATGCATTCCCTTGTACCATTTGATTTTTCCTATTCCCACTGTTATTAATCACGGAAATTTTGCAAGGGCAGGTAAGGCGTTCTAAGCAACTAAACTACCTGAGACCCCTTTGTCGATCCTGACAAAGCACATTTTCAATTTACCTATTTATTCCTTTTTCAGGAAAGATTGGGTTAGAAGATCGATATTGTGGAAATATTACAGCGATTATTTTCCAATCTCGCTGGTCAAGACATCCGAACTCGATCGGTCTCGGAACTACATCTTCGCCTGCTTCCCCCACGGGATATTACCCTTAGGAGCGTTTGGAGCCCTGTGTACCCACGCATTGAACTTTCCGAAAGTCTTTCCTGGAATGTCCGTTACTATGATTACCCTTGGAGGGCACTTCTTCGTCCCTTTCTTTAGGGAGTTGGCGCTATCAATAGGCATGTGTTCATCGGCGTCGGAAAGTTTATTACATTTGTTGGATACAAAGAGAAATAAGGGAAATTGTGTGGTGTTGAGTGTGGGGGGAGCCGCAGAAGCGTTGGAGGCTCATCCGAAGGAGTATAAGGTTATACTGAGCAGGAGAAAGGGATTTATACGGATTGCTATGAAGACTGGGTAAGATTTACATTGGTTTTATCAATAGCCACGTACTGGCCTAGTGCACAGCCACGAGTATCGAACGAGGTGAATAGCAACCTCGCGAGTCACGGAATTCTGTGAAAGCTACGAATGATAGTGTACTATCACTATCACTGGTAGCTTTGCAGAATTCCGATGGCATTATTCTTCGCACAGATGACTTTTTTTTAAGACAGTTATACAAAATTCACGCCTGATATATCAAGCGTGATGTTATGTTTGTATAGTTACATATTAAACCTGTGATTAGCTCAGTTGGTGGTGACTTTGCTTATATTACCACGGGTAGAATCCCGGTGGGGGCAAACTTATGTGATGAGCAAGCTTGTTAGCACCCGAGCCATGGACATTAAGTATATTTATTCCTAAGTAATTATATACCTACTTACTGGGTTCGTCCCCTGTCCATTGTGCGGTAGGTATCCATAATACAAGCGTTCCTTAGTTTGGGACCGCATAATTTGTTAGTACATGAGATATTATATCTTTATTGTCACACGTTATAATGACCCAATCAATTAGTTAATCTTCGGTACCAACGTTACGTTACAACAATGTGTGTCTGTAGCAATAGTTAAACATCTTCAGGTCTCCTCTAGTCCCCGTGTTCACATTTGGCGAGACGGACCTGTACCGAAACCCCAACGTCTCGGACACGAGTCTGATGCGTCGCTTCCAGGAAACGGTGCGCAAGTGGACGGGGATATCGCCCATACTGCCGGTCGGGAGAGGCATGTTCCAATATTCCTATGGGGTACTCCCTATGAGGATACCTGTTACCACAGTTGGTAAGTGATAACATATCTAGATTTCTAAATCTTCTAGGTAGAAATCTCCATGATGTAAGATATGATCTGAATTGATTCCTGGAAACTGGAGTTATAAAAAATACATATAGCTGGAAGTGTTGTCTCACTTCTTGGCAAAGCTCTGTCTCATTTACAAATCAGATGAGGCCGAGTGTAGAAGGTATCACTTCACTTATGGAATTTCTAGGTATTTTCATCTCTTTATAATGCCTTGATTGAACACTCTAATATCTCATGGAGCTTGTGAAAAAAATATGAAATACACTACAAATAGGAGTGAATTACGGTTTTTGAAATCATAATTTACAACGTAAATTATTAAAAGTACACATAATATAGGAGTGAGGGATGTTACATATGTGTTAGCACACAATCTTGACATAACTGTATCGACATCCTTCTATTGTTTCTGTCATTATTTCGACTATGCCTGGTGGCTCCTTGAAGAGTGAAACTAGTGCAAAAATCACCAATGGTCTTCCAAAATGTTTCAACAGATATAATTACTTGCATTCCAGTTGGCAAACCAATGGAAGTGCAAAGGAACTTCGACCCAACAGACGAGGAGGTTAACGCCGTACATGCGGAGTTCACGCAACGGCTGATAGATCTCTTCGAGTCGGAGAAAAAGAATTATTTGAAGTACCATGAAGACGCACATCTGGTCATTACTTAAGTATATAATCTACCTTTATTGAGGCCTGTTGAAGATTATGCTGGTCCTTGAGAAGTTAAGTTAAGTTGGAGCAGTTTTATGTATATTTTTATATTTCGAAGTCGAAGTATTTGGAAGTCCTGAGGTTTTTGGGAAGGTAAGGTCTATGAAAGAAAAAGTGTTTAGCTCACACAAGAGTTCTAGATTATAGAGTTTGGATTAAAATACCTACCAATGTTTAAAATAATCTACTTTTAAACTATTTAAAGGAGATAATAACTTTTTTTGCATCTCACGATTTTAATTCTAATTAGATTCTTGTGTATTATTTTGAAATGTTTACGTCAAATGGGAATATGAATTTAATTACACTATAGCTTGTAGATCAATAAATTATAATTCAATTATTATCAGACTGATTGATATTGTAGAATTAATGATATTGTTAAGTTTGTTACAATAAGATGGTTGAATAAATAGATTTTTGGAATTTCAGTAGTCATTTGTTGTTATTGAGATTAGTCGTTTTTGATGATCAATTTCTGTAGAAGTGAGACAAACCTGACTATTATATTTCTAGCTACTACTAGTAAGTGCCTACTGTCTGACCGAAATTCATACCTCCAACTTCTACTATTATTTCCATGGGTTTTAAAAAGAAAATCAAAAAGTAATTTTACTATTTTTATTTATTTTATATATTTACATTTTATATACAACGTTATCATTAACGAATGCGCATGTCTTCGCGCTGCGACTCATTTGAGCATATTTATAATATTTGACTATGTTCGCCTTCGACTTAATCTATGATATTCGCACATAAAATGGCTGGCTTGAGAAATAAGTGATCATCATAAAATCATCCAGTTATAAACGTTACATAGGCACCTACATTAATAACTTCGAAGTTGAAGTGTTTGTATACTACTTTTTGATGTGTAATCTTACGTAAACTGCCATTTTACGTGCGGCCGTAGGCAGTCCCCGTATTGGACCACACGTCCCTTATCGTTTCATTAATGAAAGGTATCATTATAATTATGCACAATAATATACAGTACGAGCGGGAATGATACACAGTATTTCGGGCATGTTACTACGTTACATATTTACTACAATATGGATAAAGCCTCGAATTGAATACCATAGATACCAACTGTCTTAGTAAAAGCGAATTTAGAAAAAAAACTGTAGTATCGTAGTATCATGCAGGCGTCAGTCCAGCTCCCGCCCATTGGACAGTCACTCGAAAAATATGAGCTCTAAAACAAAATCACTAATAAAAATATGACGGTAATTTACGAGACAGCTAATCAATTAATATATTACCAGCAAACGATGATCAGGATGAATAGACAAGTGGTCTCGTCATTTTTAACGTTCGCACGGTGACGTATAGAATGACTGAGACGTTGTCAAATGCTATTCTAACTTCACGAGACCTTTATGATGGTGATATAAAAACTGTCTATGTAGTCAGAAAGTACATTAGCGATTGTAATATTGTTCGAGAGCTCAAAAAACTCAAACACAAAACTTAAAGAAAGCTCAACGAAACCTAAAAGACTATAAAGAGGAAATAATCGATGTAATGAATAAACACATGGATTGGATAATGAAGAACTCACATTAAAGTCCCAATAAAAGTATGAACAAAACTGATTTTGAAATTTTAAATTCACCTAACTAATAACAAAATGTTACAACAGCTGAAAAAGATGCTGATGTCATATAATAGGGGAAACAGTAAAAGTAGGACAATGAATACAAAAAAAAATTGTTATCAATCCAGTGTTTTTCGTTTATCCACTAAAATCGCTATAAAAGTTGATCCCAAGAACGTGTTACGTCTAATAATGATCCTAAGTCCACGTTTTGAAGATATCGGTGGATCGTGAAGGACTAAATGATCAATGTCGATTCCAGTGAAGCCTTTAGGCTGATAAGTCACAATATTTATGAGTCTTTGGATGTCTCACGCTTGTTTAGGGTGTAATGTGGGTGCCGGTGGCGCCGGCTTGAAACACTGCAGTAGGAACGCGGTGTACATTATGAACGCTATTGAAAGCGCTATTAGTGCGTACATAAAGATGTTCAGTTCTGGTTGTCGGAATCTGTTCTTTCGAAGCCATTCTAACACTTCCTCTTCAGACATTAGATCACCTGAAAAGATTTTGGTGTTGGAAATCAGAATGTTTT
Source organism: Pheosia tremula (assembly GCA_905333125.1). NCBI lineage: Eukaryota > Metazoa > Arthropoda > Insecta > Lepidoptera > Notodontidae > Pheosia > Pheosia tremula. The sequence goes on along the minus strand of HG995405.1, from coordinate 1,797,766 downwards.
TATCTAGCGCAGGTATTTGGTGATTAAACTATACGTACCTCGATATATACTTGGGAATCTCTTCCTAAAGTACACAATAGCTGGCAGTTTTGTGACGCCCCATTTCCGTGCGTATCGCGGATCTTCCATTTTCACGAATGTGATATCCAAATTGTCAGTTTCGCTGTCAATGTTTTCTAATTTGTCCAACACCGCCCGACTCTCTGTTGACTTTTCATCTGAAATAGTGGCATCAGTAAGTTTATGAACACCTCGTGTAGCTTAATATTTTAATATCTTGGAGATCGGAAGATGTTATATTAGACCGTCTCAGATGATTTGTATATTATAAAAAAGACATAAGTCATATGTGTAGCCTCAAAAATTTCCTCACTGATGTGATGACATTACATTATATCTAAACACTTTAATCGTATCATACGATACGAGATCATCCAAATAACTAATTGTCAAACTTACAGAAATAAACGGCTAAGAATTCATTCTCTTCCAGTAGCTTATCCAACATTTTTCGGTTAACTTCTTCGATTTCATTTTTAATCTCAAAAACGTCCTGAGAAGTTAGCCATTGCAAAATCCTATCCACTTGGTGTAGATCTCCATCGTACAGCATCGGCACTTGCTTGCGGAAGTAAACTAATGATGGGATATTCACAATGTTGTACGTTGCTGCTGCCTCGGCACTAGCGATCTTAACGAAATCGATGCCATATTGATCGACTTCTCCATCGATTTGTTCTAAAGATTCGAGAATTTCTTCACATTCTGGACAATCCTCATCGTCATCTGGATAAAAAGACATAGGTGCTATAGATTTTTTGAGAGTGAATTCTCGTCTTTGAAGTGTTATGGGATCCTTTATCACTTGCATTATACAATATGTATTGGTTATTTTGCGATAAATAATTTATTTTAAATCCGTTGACAGACCAAATATCATGACAACTAGGCAACTCGACATAGAAGTAGATGTGGTTTTTATCCATAATCAGGAATACTTACAGAAAAAGACAACAAGCAAATGAGATTCATAAAGTAATCTCTCCAGCATTCTGTCATTAACAGATTCGATTTCATCAGCAAGTTCTCTGTTGTCGTCATCGATAAGCCATTCTAGAATAGATTCTTCATTTTGTAAATCACCTTCGAATAAAAGTGGATTACCGTTCCTGAAATCACAATTTACAATGTGAATAATTGCATCTGTATTTTTTGTTCCTCTTCAATATATCTTGCTTTATAATTCCCTCCTTACCTGAAATAAACCATCGCCGGGAATGTCTTAATTGAATATCGTTTAGCTAGTTGTGGGTCTTGAATCTTTACCATATGTATACCGTAGACGTCACATTCGTCGTCTATACTTTCTAGTCCTTCAAGAATATGGTCGCAAATATGGCAGTTCAGTTTATCTGAAATCAAAAATAAATGAATTTTAAATACGTTTAGCAGCATATAAACTTACTTACATGAAAATACAATTTATTGGGCTTACTTACAGAAATACACCGCCAGATATTGTGTATCTTCAACCATATTTTCCAACATCACTCTAGTTATAAGTTCTATACGATCTTCTGTTTTTTGTGTAATTAACCATTGCAGTACTTCCTCTTCCTCAGCTAACGATCCCTCGTATACATTTGGCACATTGTGCTCAAAATATACTAGTACAGGAAAATCTGTTACTCCATAAGATTCCGCTATTGAGTAATCTTGGGTCTTCACGAATTTGATGCCGTGTCTATCACAGTCATCATCAATATTTTCTAACTCTTCCAATATACCAGCACATTGTTCGCAGTCGGTACCATCTGCAACATTCAAATCTGTTGCCACTTAAAGTGTAATAACATTTTGTGGGTAAATATAAGTGGATGGAAAATTGTTCAGGCGTTGCGTGAGCGCCATTTGGATACTACAGACACAAAATCACAACTAACTTCATTCAATTATTCAATTACATTTGGAAAGTCACAATTCAGTATGTGGGTAGGTACTCGTAACATTTCAGAGACGTAATACAATCGGATGTGGAACAGACAGGGACTAAACTAAATGAACCACAACATAGACCTGAGATCAGATAACCATAAGTGCCTAATAAATATGCGAGTGAGCATGCTGCATGCAACAAAAGAAGTGACTATTAAACAGATATAGGATAATAAGAAGAGTTTGCATATGGGAAAAAGCAAGTGTCGCCAATGGTAATGATTCATATCTCTAATGGGGTAGGAGTACCCTCTCGGTCCTGTCCCTCATCGTCCTCGTGCTCTCTATCATTCTTTTTCGTTGACCTTTTCATCGTTTTTGGATTGCACTTAATTTCACACAACGTTTTGTTCCCTAATAAAAAGCAATACAGTTAATATACTTACACAACTATATCTATTTATTTTACCAATTGTTTAGTGATATATATATATGTCATCATTAGTCTTTCTTCGTAATCTCTTCGTCGGGCTAATTATTAATAATTGTAAACAGCGGCAGAATATAAAATTAGTTGTGTCATGTGTGTATAGAATAGAAGTGTATGTGTTTGTCATATCAAGCAACTTACAGAAATAAACCGCAAGAGAATTGGACTCTCCTATCAAGTCTAATAAGTCCTGGCCTTCGAGAGCTTCGATGACGTCACCCGCTGGATTTTTCTGTGTGAGTAACCAACTCAGCAATTGTTGTTCATCATATAAATCCCCTGAAATTACCGTTCTATAATTAATATTGCTGTATTATCTGGTTAATCAGACTCCTCTATACGGTGGAAATAGAGATTAATTTGATCAATTGATTCATTACATTTAAACCTCATGTATAAGTATTACTGTTTTCAAACACTGTATATTGATATCGTCTTTATGTAACGTACCGCCCCCCCCCCCCCCCATAAGGTGGACCAATGATATCACACGCGTCGCAGGAAGCCGGTGGATGCGAGTGGTGGAGGAACGTGATGTGTGGAAATCATTGGGGGAGGCCTATTTCCAGCAGTGGACGTCTATCGGCTGATAGATTAGATCAGTAACTTACCGGCATAAATAACCGGATCTTTAGAGCCCATCTTGAAGAACAATACGGCTGGTAGCGCAAACACTCCCAACTCTTTGGACATTTGTTTATCATCGATCTTCACAAAGTTGATGCCAGCTGCGTCGGCGTCGTCATCAATGTGCTCAATTTCGGCTAGCACTTTTGGACACTGTTTGCAGTCATTACTGTCTAAAACATGTGTGATGTGCAATACAATTTGGATTTGTAATATTAATCAATGAAATACTTAATGTTACTATATTCAAATGATTTCATGCATCAGACCCAATTAATTGAGTGCATTTTATAGGAAAACTCACAAAAGAAAACTGCTACATAGTCCGACGTCTGCCTAATCTTTTGAAACATTTTTCGATTCACTTTCTCAATATGATCTGTTAGTTCCATGTTTTCGGGATTCGTCAACCAGTCCAATATTTCTTCCTCATCATCTATATCACCATCGTAATTGATGTACTTGGTTTTTCTAAAGTAAGTTATGCCAGGAGGATTTCTAAAGCCATATTTCTTGGCCATGAGCCGGTCGCTACATTTCACAATTTTAATTTCATATTCAGCTGCTTCATCGTCTATGAGCTCGACGTGTCTGAGTATTCTCGGACTTTCTGGATCATCGTCTTTATCTAAAATTCAAACAAAACCGAATTTAAAACTTCTTACAAGAATTGTAAGGTTTATATTTTGCAATATTTATTTATTATACTTACAGAAAACAACAGCCAAAAATTCTTTAGACTCTATATATCTGAACAATTCATCTCTGTCTATCTCTTCTATACTTTCATCTTCTTTCTGTTTGACCATCCAATCCAACACCTCCGATTCGTCCAATAGATCGCCTAAAATTGTAGCACATTTTACTTTATGCTAATATGCCTATTTATATTAAAAAGTTTTAAAGAAACCACATCCATTTCACTACGTTTTGAAAACTCACCAGTAAGTCCAATATTGGCATGCGCGGATACAACTATCTACGGCAATACCATGCTGACATCATTCGAGTGTAAAATGAGTAATGAAAGTTTTATTAGAAAAATGTATTTATTTTTTAACAAAAAGGTTGTTCCAGCGCCGACTCAACAATTCAACGTAACAATTATAATAAATTAAACATTCATGCGAATTTTCGGCCAAACAATACAACTTACATGACATATCGACTACTTAAATTTATAGTCACACAACGCCAGCACTGTTCGACCTAAGAGCTTTAGACGACTCTAACGATAACAAATTAATCTTCAATGGAAACAAAACTTTACAATATTCGTTACGTTACCAAAAACCTACGCACAAGTAGAATTTTATCAAGTGACGAGAATCGTCCGTCGCGGGCTGATCCCTATCAGATAATTAATAGATTTATTGCACTGATATCCGGCACTGCTCTTATTTAAATTAGATCATTATTGAGTAGTTAATCTTGGTAAAAACATTAATTATAATTTGTAATTCTATAATGATGTAAACTTAGTATTTTATCAAATGTAGCATAACGAAATAATGAGATACCATGAAGCCTAGAAAACTAAAATGAACATGAAATCCTTACAACAAATTATAAGTCTTTCAAGATGACACGGCAAAATACAATTAAAAATGCCTTATGTTGTTACTGTAACGTCTCGTTTCACATTTAATTTCTAAATATTGGAATCAATTTACAATGAATATAACGATTTGTACACCTGCTTACGATGTCACGAGACATCCCAATATTTAGTTCTCATATGATCTTGTTTTTATATCGTAAAGCACATTTTGCAGATGTATAGGGGCTGTATTCGCAACGTCAATGATTTCGCAGGCTAGTCCGATTACGACATTTGAACGCGGCGGGCGTGCGAGTACAGACCATGTGCAACATGTTACAACATTCAACCCTGTTATGTGCTAGCAAGGATCAAGGGACACGAGGTATTAAAAGCTAGCAATGTTAATATGCCATGACAGATAGATGCAACGTTAGATCATAGATACTATTACATGAAACAGAGGTGAAATTAAAATCTGAAGGACTATTAAACGATAACATTCGTGTCCACCTGATGCCTAGCGTGCACTTCGCGACTTGCGATGATATCTCTGTGATATCAACGCAAGGGATATCTCTAACGTAAATTACTTTTTACCACCACCAAATATTATCACCCTCGAATAAACCTTTCTTTCCCTTGGACGGTTTGTCCGGCTTGGCGAGCGCTTTGTTTTTGCCCTTGGTTGGCTTCTCTGGCATCGGCCTCTCCTTCTCTATCTTCTTGGACGGCACCTTGGTCGGCGTGGCTTTGGCCACCTTCGTTGGACTCTGAACTTTAGTGGGACAGCACTGGTAGGGTTCGTAAGTCATTTTTGGAACGGCCGGTTTCGCGCCCAGTCCAATGTAGAAACAGCGATCGCCTGCAGTCAGTAAAAATGTCTTTTAACACCCGAATAAAGGGTGACAAAAAATAGCGACTGTTAACTGCGTTAATGCCGCGCACGTTTAAAATTTACGCGCCGACAATCAAGCGCTATAATTCTAATGGTAATGTTAGTAAGTATAAGAGTCGAAAAAACATTTATTCGTAAGCGTTCGCAAATGACTGCAGGCGATAGCTAGTGTGTCGGGGGTCCATGCGGATCCCATGCGTGCCGTCGACCATGCAGAGGTGATGCGGGCGGTAAGTCGTGCGGGGCACTGGGGACGAACGCGGGGCCAACGCTACTTGGAGCTCACTACTTATTGTCAGTTACCTGTAAACATTCGTTTTATTCTACCGAATATACTATTGTCTTCATCGTTATCGTCCGCTCGGTTGCGACGCGTGACTTTACCTACTTTTGATTTAGCCCCTTTTTTTTCTTTATCGTCATTTTCGTCATCGTCATCATCATCGTCTTCGTCATCATCGTCCTCGTCATCATCATCATCATCATCATCATCTTCGTCCTCATCGTCATCATCATCATTATTGTCGTCGTCAGAGTCATTGTCATAGTCATTGTCAATTTTATCAGATTGTTTATATTTATTACCGGGATAACGAATTTTTAATTTGCCGACTTGTTTCCAAATAGCCTCTTGTTTATTTTTAATTTTGAGTTGATTTTTAATCGTGACGAGTTTCACGTTATCCTGTGTGTCTTCGTCGTCGTCATCTTCATCATGATCATCGTCATTGTCGTCATAATTATCATTATCTTCGTCGTCATTGTCATATGCCTGTTTAGAGCTTACTATGCCATCACGGCGTTTCATATTCACGTTTCTTGGAAATCTTATTTTCAATGTTCCCACAGTCTTCCATTCTGCAGCTTTAAAATTCTTAGGGGCAACTTTCTTTACTGCATCTACTTCACCTCTCGCGGACCCTGATGATTTTTTATCACCATCTGCATTGGCCTTCGACTTAATATTAGCTTTATTATATCGGTGGCTATCTTCACCTGCAGGCATTAGTAACTGTCATGCAAAATGACACAGCTCAAACATCCAGCATTTAAGTCTTAAAGTAGTTACAGTTTGTTTTTATAAAGATATCGAGAATGATGTCATGCACGGAATAATTATTACGGAATTCAACATTTTTTATAACTATAAAAATAATTTGGTCATAAATAGACATTACATTAAAAACGTTTATTATATGGATGTGGATTCTTACTTTTTTGATCTACAAGCCACTGCAGAACCTTATTTTCGTTCTTTAAATCACCTATAAACAGGACACAGTCGTTAAACTTTTCAATTTCTGTAATGCTTATCTACATTATTTCAATGTTCTTTGGCGTTTCCTTCAAAGATTACATCAAACAATGCAGAATAAACGTTATAGATTCAAACATTAACATTTTATCAAATATTTAAAACTTGTTTATAAATGAAAGCAGTCACTTACCATCGTACATAATTGGAACACCTGTTTCGTAGTAAACCAGCGCTGGGAAGCTGAATATTCCGATATCTGATGCTAGTTTGGAGTCTTTGGACTTAACGAATTGAATCCCGTGCTTGTCTGTATCGTCATCGATCGTTTCCAGCTCCTTAAGGATGTCGTCACAGGTGTCACAGTCTTCGCTGACTGAAAAAAATATTTATGAAATATGTATTTTATATAATATTACTTTTTTCGAATCTTAAATAAGTGGACTATCTTTGACATCTTAACTTTTGAATTCATTACTATTTTAGTATTTTTGCAACGTATTCATTGGTCAAAACGTTACTTACGTAACTTGTCATAAAAATACTTACAGAAGAACACAGCCAAATGTTCAACATCGTTTATAAGATCTTTCAGTGTCTTCCTATCAACGTTTTCAATGACATCTGGCTGTGAAACGTGCAGTTCCAAAACCCACTTCAGAATAGCCTCTTCGTGCATTAAATCTCCTTCATAGATCGTCCTAAACTTGTGTCTGTAGAATGCAAGTGCAGGTAACGCAGACAAATCATACTCTTTGTCAATACCAGCATCAGATGTTTTTACGAAATCAATATCTTTCTCCTCACACTCGTCGTCGATATTCTCGAGTTCACTCAATATTTTCTGTGATTTCTTATCGCCTTCTTTATCTATAATGTTGAGTTGATTAAGAATTAGATAGGTAATTTTCTGTTTTGAAATAAATAGAAAAACTTCAAAGTGGTTTAGCGGCTAGTAAGTTTGTTACAGAATATTTAGTTAATTTATCCGTTATATTAACAAATATGAACATTAAGTCTGCTGATCTATTTAATTTTAATTCACCTAACAGTTAAAAGAAGTGAACCTGAATTTGAGTATATCATAAAATACCCATTAATCATTAGATAAGCTTCTAAAATAGTGTCGGTATTAATATAAAATAAAAGAAACTAAATATTTACAGAAGAACACGACGACATGATCGTTTTCTTCTAAGATCTTTTCCAGCATTTTAGAGTTAACTTCTTCGATCTTGCCAGGAATCTCCAAAGTATCCTCGTCCGTCAGCCATGCCAATACTTCGTCTTCATCTTCAATGTCGCCTACAAATAAAAAAAACATATCATAGATCCCCAGTTCTTCTTGTATCCTTCAACCTATTTATTTTATAGATAAGATGGCAAAACTTAACAGACCTTTGTAAACCAGCGGGTCCTTATTCCTGAAGAACACTAGTGTCGGGAAGGTCTTGATTCCGTATTTTTTAGCGAGCAATGTATCCTCAGTGGTAACAAAGATAATGCCCGTTTCGTCTAGTTCATCATCAATGTTCTCCAGTTCTTCCAAGATATTGTCGCATTCCTCGCCTTCTTCGCAGTTGCCACCTGTAGTGCATTTATGGAATTAAATTCTCAAATAGGATAAACACACAATATAATAATTAAATTAGGTACATATTATTTTAATTAATAGTTGATTTTAATTGTTGTGGTAAACTTCTATTTAATATATAAAACAAAGTCGTATTATTTATACCATTTATAACTCAAGAACGGGGGGGACGATTTTTATGAACATAGATTTTCTGAAATTGTCTCCGCCCCGAAGAGCAGAATATCTATGAAAACATGGAAATAAATCAATAAAGATAATTCATTTTCTCTTATATTTGATTCTAAGGTGGTACGAAATTCACCGGGACCTTACTTTAATTACAGATATAATCTTAGTATCACATTCACAAGGTTCATTATACAAAATATTATTTACTTAGTACACAATAATTTAAACAAATAAATTTCTATATTGTACGACCACATCGAAAGCGAAGAATATCTAATTTAACTTTCTCCTTTTAATACCTTACTTTATGCAACATTGTTAAGCCTCATGAATTTACAACTTTGATAGTTACTTCAGTGGTTGATATCTTAAAGATATACTATACATTTATTAAGTAAATACTTACTGAAATACACCACCACATATTCGTGTTCCTCAATAAGATCAGTAAGGATTTCATCAGTGACTTCCTCGATAGTCGCGCTGTTCTTTTGTTCAATAAGCCACTCGAGTACTTCATCTTCATTCATCAGGTCTCCTTCATATATAGCAGGGATGTTCTCTTCAAAGTACACGAGTGTTGGGAGATGGTCGATACCATATTCTTTAGCTTCTGCATCGTTATCCATTCGTACTATAACGATACCTTCCTTTTCTAATTCGTCGTCAATGTTTTCGAGCTCATTTAAAATTCTGATGTCTTGTTTGTCGTCTTTATCATCTGAAGAAGTTAGTGTATATTTTTTAATTCAGATATGTCGTTTCAACTTGCCTTTTTATTTGCATATTTTGCTAGATTTCAAACTTTCATTAACAATGTGTAATGTGCACTATGTGCATTACAAAGTGATTTTGTTCTAAAAATGCTATACAATGCCATTATAAACTAATATAATGTATAATAAATTTGAGTTAGTGTATACTATAAATATAGTTTTTTATATCGTATTGTTTTAAGAAAACGTTATGTTTCTAATCTAATAATTAAACTTACAGAAAATCACAGCTAAGTAAGGTATGCTGTCAATAAGCTTGTCCATCATTTCATCAGTAACTTCAGGGATCTCGCTGTGGCGTTTCTGGTGAAGCAGCCATCCAAGCAGTTCTTCCTCTTTCATCAGGTCACCTTCATAAACGTGGGGGATGCCTTTCTCGAAGAACACCATCGTAGGAATAGTCTCAATACCATACTCTTTAGCCTCCTTATCATCGTCAATCTTCACAAAAGCGATATCATTCTGATCACACTCATCGTCGATATTCTCCAACTCAGCCAAGATCTTCTGGCTCTTTTTCTGGTCCTTGTCGTCTGAAATTGATTCGAAGGACTGTATTTCATTTATATGTCAGTTCATGATAGTTCTCTACTGAATTATGAAATTCCCTATTTTTAGATCACTAGCAATTTAAAAACCTGGCATTGTTTCAAGCAACACAGCCAATGTTAAGGCCGTGCGTGCGGATATTTTAAAAATACTTACAGAACAGTACAGCGACGTATTGCATTTTGTCGATTATTAGATCAAGCATTTCATCGGTGATGTCTTCGATCTCGTCGCTCTCGGTTTGATGTTTCAGCCAGGCCAGAACTTTCTCTTCTTCTTCTAGGTTGCCTTCGTAGTATGTCGGAATACCCTTTTCAAAGTACAATAGTGTGGGCACCTTTTCAATACCGTATTCAAGGGCTTCTTCATCGTTATCAATTTTCACAAACGCAATGCCGAGTTGATCACATTCGTCATCGATATTTTCCAGTTCGTTCAATACTTTCTGTGATCTGCGGTCGTTATTATCGTCTGAAAAAACCCAGTTAAGAGTAAATGACCTTGATATTGATAAGAACTCGAGGAATTATTCAAACTATGTCAAGAGAAATACTCACAAAACAACACGGCGACAGTCTTGCCATCTTTGATTAGACGGTCCAACATTTCATCAGTAACATCTTCGATTTCATCCTTTTCTAACTGGTCTACGAGCCATTCTAGCATTTCCTCCTCGTTCTCGAGGTCGCCTGAAAAAACAAAAATAGCGGCCAGACGTCATTACAAAGCTAGTATAAACAGATTCTCAATATGTGAAAAGAATAAACTAATCTTGATTTTATGTGGTGCAAAATTATCTTACCGTCGTAAACATTGGGGATCTGCTTTTCGAAGTAGACTATGGATGGTACGTTGTCGATACCGAACTCTCTCGCCGCTTTTTGGTCGTCGATTTTAACGAACTGTATGCCATGGCGGTCGCAATCATCGTCTATCTTTTCTAGCTCGGCCAGTACTGTCATCGATTCTTCATCGCCGTGGTCGTCTGCAAACATACTTATTTCGTTAATCGTTTCAAGTCATGACATACTTTTCAGGTCAAATAGTAAACGAAAGGTGAAAATAAGAAATACAAAGGAGTTGACAATGACCTCTGTCCTCAAAGGAGATATACTCACAGAACAGTACGACAAGATTATCCACATTCCCGATCAAGGTGTTCAACGTTTTAGCTGTGACATCTTCGATGATATCTTCTTCATCCCCGGTGGACTTGTTCGCGATCAGCCACTCTAGTACATCCTCCTCTTTGCTCAATTCACCTGAAATTCCGACCAAAATTCTTGATATTTATACCAACATTTCTTTTAAAACAATATTAAGATTAACAAAATCGCAAATTGAATATAAATTTAACATGGCAATCGTAGCCGTAGTATTTTTAAACTGTGCAGATGTAAATCTTTTAATCGCTTAAAGTCTTCAGACAGTTACTGCCTACGGGAAATTTACTAGTAAGTACTTTAAATATTTAATTTAACAAATTTTCCCAACATCGCTTGATACAATTCCAAACGCACACAAAAGTGAAAGGTGAACAAAGTTTATGGATTAAAAAATACTCCTATGTATGTCGCGGTGCAATTTCGGTAACCACATAAATGAGTCACGAACCTTCATAGATAATAGGTATTTGATGCCTGTAGTACACCAGTCTTGGCAAGCCTCCAAGACTGTACTCCTCGGCTAATTCCTCGTCGTGGATCTTCACGAAACCGATCCCAAGCTGGTCAGCCTCGTCGTCGATGTTCTCCAACTCTTGGAGAGCTTTAGCACATTTCTTACACTCGGGCTTATCTGTAACATGTTGCACCAGTTACTGATGACGTGTCTCGCCCAAATCATACCTCTTAAGTCATGCCTCGTAGAACGTGAAGCAGTGCAGTTAAGTGCTTGTAGGTATGCCTTCATGATTTCACTTTGCATGTTAAAAAAAATGTGTGCAAGTAAAGCTTGTGTCGTGCAGAGTAAGATCCGTGTCGTTGTGCCTTCTAGATAATGATATTTAAAAAGTGTCTGAGTACTCCTAATCTAGAAAATAGGGCTATTTCTAGTGTGCAGAACTATAGGTATAGAAAAATATCGTGATAATAATATTTAAATCTAATCATTGTGCTTTGGGTTCGTGTAAAATCTTATCACAAACAAGGTGTACACACCAAAAAATCAATTATAATAAACGCTGCAAAATGTAGATATCTGCTGAATTTCAAAAATATGTATGACAAGTGACTAGTGTAAACATCGTTCATTGGACGACGAGCCGTGGACTCTGCGCTCTTCCATCACATATTTGGGTCAAGGTCATCGAACGATCATTTTCTTGGAGAGCTCCTAAACGTAATTCATTATGTTTTGGCACTACCATCTCATGATATAACAATAGCTATATTTGATTTTAATAGTATTTTCGCCGTCGTTTAGGGGTGAGAATGTGCGGCTGACGCTGTAGTCGTGACACGTCGGTCCGTCAATCCGAGCTTGCTGGCGGGACGCAAATAGCACGGCCGAAATAGCTCGCCTCACGGCCCGATAATGCAAACGCGTTTTTGATTCTAGCTTCCCTTTAGACCAGACATGCGAACGTCCATCCAGACGAAAGTAAGATTTCCAGTTAGGCGGAAGATTATTGCGATAGATTTCAAATATAAGTCGGCCACATACACAATAAAATCGATCGATGGCAAAGCGTATTCGACAGAGTTAGATAATAAGAATAGATGTTCCCGTTTGATATTAAGATCGAAAACGTTCAGTGAGTCACGTTTTTATATTGCAGCTGAGCTAAATATTTTATTTTCTGTAGGTAGGTAATATTAGCTAATATGCCACGGTAATTTTCCTTTGTTGCTAATAATTTAGCACAGTAAGCTAAAAGCTCGTTTGATACATAAAGTACACAAATGCTACTCTAGAAAGCGCAAGAGTTACAGCCAAGTTGACATGCCGCCGGCTGAGAATCTTACTTACTGTTTGACGGGCCGCAACTTTTGTGATCAGGACCTACGTCAAAAATACAATCAAAACACACTGCACAATATACAGACGCGTTCAAGGCTTCGCTTACAATTATGATGATAACGCTTGAGTGGGAGATTTACTACGCTAAGTCTACGCCCAAAGAAATTACAGTACGACTTGAGATGACGTTTGTTAGTTGAAAGAGATGAGTCGAATTTACCACAGTTGCTAATATACGATGAACAAAACCCAGAATGTGGCGGCTAATACTTACAGAAGAGGACGGCTACATAGTCAGTTTCATCGATGATTTTCGATAAGATCTTTTGGTTCACTTCTTCTATCCGGTCAGGGAGGTCCATTGCTTCTAAACTCGTCAAGAAATCCAGGACGCTCTCCTCGTCCATGAGATCTCCTAAAATTGTAAACGTTTGACGATAATAATTATAATGATTGAATGTACCATTGAAATAATAGTATGATTTTATTCAAGTGTTTGTTTCTGGTTTGTTATTGATTTAACATTTCAAGTCGTTGCACGAGGACAAAAATATTTCGCAAACAAAGGAGATTAAATCACACAAATTAAAAAATATTCGTTGTACGGTATCTTGGGAATAATTTATGGAAGTAATTTAATTACCCTTGAATTACAATGTTTATAATTAGTGGAAGAACAATAAAATAACGTCATTGAATCTTCTCAAGTGAATGTCTTGAGTGAGTGTCATGTGAGTCTGTTCTGGCAAGTAATTTTGGTGCAGTTGTTGTTGGTATTTTTTACCAACAAACATAAGAAATAGCCACACCAATTTAATTTTTATTTTAATTTTAGAAGATAATCGTCATTCAGACTCATTGCTGCGCAAGCTGTGACCTCAAAGCAAATTAGACCTAGCATATAAAATGGTCTACATGCTGAGAAGACCTGATATTAAACCTAACTACGATATGATCGATCTTCAAATTCATTAAGTGGCAAATGGTAAATACTTCATAGATATTTGAATTTGTAAGGACACGGGGATAATGCTGAACGCATTAACTGTTTTCTATGACCACGAGTCACGTGACCGATTACTTGATATGTGATATCTTCTGACGCATTAACTTCATCATGATCATTCGTTACCAAGAACTTGTGCTGCTGCGCAAAAACTTTACAGTCTACTATAGCTATAATATACAAGTTAAAAGTGTAGTAAAGTAAATGTAAGTGGTTTGACCTTCGTATATGATCGGTTCCTTCTCACGGAAGTACGTGAGGGCGGGGAATTTCGTGATGCCATATTGCTTAGCGAGCCGCTTGTCGTTGATCTTGACGAAGTCCACCCCGAACGTGTCGGTGTCGTCATCGATCTTCTCTAGTTCTTCTAATACCTTGTCACACGTCACGCAGCTTCTTGCATCTGTTAAACAAATATACCTTCTTATGACAATCACACTATCACACTTCACACTAATATTATAAATGTGAAAGTTTAGACGGATGGATGTTTGTTATTCAATCACGCCAGAACGGCTGAACAGATCTAGATGAAATTTGGCACAGAGATAGATTATAGTCTGGAATAGCACAAAGGTAAAAAGAACATACTTTTTAATCGCGGGTAACACCGCGGGGCGCAGCTAGTGTATGTATATAGTAAGTAGAACGCGCGCCTTGAAAAAGGTTTGCAAGTTCAAACACCGGCTTGCATCTCTGGGATTTTTGGATTTTTATGTGCGATCCTCATTTTCAATAACGATTATTATTTGCTGCACGGGATGGCAAACGATGTGAGAAAACCTGCGCGACTGTCGAACGTCGTGTGAAGTTCACCGAAGCAGCAAATGAGTCAGTGTAGTGAAGTACGGACAAAATCTGTATCAATCTAAGGAGGTGCATGCCCGGTATAATGGCAATAGACTCGTCCCCTGTTGCATTGCAAATACTATCGGCAAAATGTGGTTGCACTACAGTGTACCTCTGTGTCCATATTCTGGCGTGATGGTGCGTGTGTTATTACGTATAGTATAATAAAATATATTAAGAGTAGTTTTAGATATATTATAGAAATTATTTAATTTATTATCTTTGCAACCAACAATAATGCAGCCGCGGCATCTTTTATATTGCTATTTTATATTATTAACTCGTTGTTGCTATTGTTATATAGCTATCGAGTCTAGAGCTGTCGTTTTGATCTACTATACATATTCTACCTACTTTTCTACTGTATATATCTACTATAATTATACTATCTCCATTTGGTAAATTCATGAATAATTCAGTTTCTTATCCCCTAGTGGCATTGTGGTCGAAGAGTGCCAACGACATCATAATAAATCGCGTGCGTGACCTAGGACAAATTTAATACCTAAATAATCATCTCATAAAGCTAATAATATTATGTACCTACTTCACGAAAGAAGAATAAGAGTTATACATGCAATGGTTGAAATAATCTATACTCTATACTAATATTATAAATGTGAAAGTTTGAATTGATGGATGGATGGATGGATGGATGGATGAATGTTTGTTACTCTTTCAGGCCAGAACGGCTGAACGGATCTGGATGAAATTTGGCACAGATATAGATTATAGTCTGGAATAGCACATAGGCTACTTTTTATCCCGGTAAAATGGGTTCCCGTGGGATAGACATACTTTTTAATTGCGGGTAACACCGCGGGGCGCAGCTAGTACAGGTACAAATTTTACGTAAATAAATAATAATATCTAAATGAGATACAGCAAAATGCATAAATTTAAATGGAGTATTGAAGCTTACGATGTTGGCTGAATAATTCACACAACGTAAACATCGTCATAGATAACTATCATAATTACTAAGTTCATAAAATTTTACGGTGCGCATTACATATTCATTACAACTCTGCCATTACTTCTAAGTAGCTACGTTTAAGTCCATTGTACGGCACAATATACAAGCGTTGCTTAAGTTATTTGACACAAAGAAGATTTTCACTCTAATCAGAATAGTCTGACATTCACGTAGGTAACAGTAAGATCGTGTTTGCGATCATTCCGCTCGTGTGAAGTAAGAACAATTAACCTTAGTGCATGAAAATAAAGTCGTAAATACATCGTATGAGGAGTCGCGACAGCCCGGTTTATATTTACGACTTAGTATCTACTGCGCGGCCGCAGCACGGTGGAACTCGTGGCCAACGTTGCTTTTAATTTAATAGCTTTCGGCCAGTTTATGTAACCTCAAGAGCACGCTCATTTTACTGGCGCTACTGAAACGCTCCAAGCAAATTTCTTAACCATAGTCGATGATTGATTAGCGCATAAAAATTGGGTACTTATTATTTTAAATTCGATCGAAACTATTTATACCTAGTATTTATACTAGTTAGTTATTAAAAAAAAATCAGTTTACTTATCATAGCAATTATTTTATTTAGTTGCCATGTTTGATATTTATCTATTGTAAACGATTTTCAATTATTTAGTAGACGGTTTTGTTTTCAAAACGTTACAGCAAAATACTTATTTGTGTATGATAACGAACTGTACAATCGCTTAGGAGGTATTCATATCACTTCTTGCTTTGAATTGCAAGCAATGACAGTAATAAAATCTTGTTCAGCAAGAAAGCAACCTGCTCATGTAAGAAGGTATAAACTTCATGGAGACTTACTTATTACAAATTAACAAAAAATAGGGTTCTTCATAAAACGCGTAAGGTATAATTTCCTTACCTAAAAGATATATATATAAATAAACTAGCAAACCTGGCGAACTCCGTTTCGCCACCAGATGAATGAATTTTCTTTGCTATAAACCTCACGGAGCCCGAGACCTTTCCAACGAATGTAAAACCTTGGAAATCGGTTCGTGCGTTCTGGAGTTATAGCGTCAGGAAGGAAAACCCGACTTATTTTTATATAGTAGATTAACAACTGCAGTACAATTCTGCCACCACAATCTCATATCTCCCACGGGAATCCGCAAGTGAATTTGTATTTCGATACAAATTTTGTATTTCACCCGCGGATTCACGCGTGAGATATGAGATTGTCGTTTCAGAATACGACTGCAGAGCCGCAACACAGACACAACTGCATGAGAATGCATGAGATGCAACATATTACCACCACACATGACGCCTGCACTTCGTATGCCATACGAAAGTATATTTAGACAGTAATAAAGTTTAAATTTACTGGTGGTAGGCTTCGGCCGTGGCTAGTCACCACCCACTGAACAAAGCCATGTCGCCAAGCGTCCTAGCCGTGTTCCGGCATGATGTTCGGTGCTGCCATTCATGGATGGCGGGTCAGATCAGTTGCGCTGCATGTGCCTAGTGAATGTAGCGTCTCGATCTACTGCCGCCTTCCTACCTAGGCAAGTATGCTCCATCGTAGATCTCATCGTCACTTACCATCAGGTGAGGTCGAGATCAAATACTTGCCTATAATGTAATAAAAAAAAAAAAAAATTAACAGTAAAACAATTTACAGCTTTCAAACATTCTGAGCAACCAGACATTTGAATGAGTTGATGTTACTCCGGTGTTAGTGATATGTTTTGTGCTAATATGGGTTCATTAATTAGTAGGAAGATAGGGTTGCGATGAAGTAAATCGAATCAGCTTTATTAGTTACAATCTAATAACGTTGTCTATAATACTTTTAATTTATTGCTTAATATTTTTTTTGAACTTAACGATTTTTATATTAGCAGTGCTATTCTGTAACGCCAATTTCATATCTCACGCGTGAGTCCGAAAGTGAGTTGTAAAAAAATTACCCGAAATTTTACGCGTGAGATATTAGATTGTCATTTGATATCATTTCTCAAGCTTGATTCCGATGATCAAATGTAAAATTTGTATTTAAATTTTACAATTCACTTCTGTACTCACGCGTGAGATTTGAGATTGATGTTACAGAATAGTACTCCAGGTCCGTACTATTTAATTGCATTTATAATTTTTGTAGTTATCTGTGATTCTTATAGATTTAAAGGTAGAAGTAGGTACATACACTTTAAAGTCAGTAGATTAAGATTAAGCATAACACTAGAAATTACTTGAATGGGGCACCTATGAAAATATTACACCGTTTATATCCAATTGTTATTTTTCATGCTTTATTTATAATACTGTTAGATTAATAGCTCTAAATACATAAACTAATTAATCCGTCTCCCTTGTTAGCTATAATGAACGTAAAAGGGTTATAACACTGATGATGTGTTTATAATTAAAAAATATATTGATAAGATCGATTGGAACTTTTAATTATAAAAATAATAATTAAGCTAATAAATGTACATATGTAAAAAGTAGTTGCAAAAACATATTTATCATAATGACTGCGAATGTTTTAAATACCTATCTAATTAAAATTAAGTAGCTATAGATATAAAGTACCGGCCACGGTATAAAATTGTATTTTTGTATGGGAACTACTGATCCAATGCTGCAAACTCTTTCACTGATGGAAAGTAACACTATCCGTGTGTGGCAAAGGCTATGTTTTATCACGTTATGCCTATTGAGAGACTGAGACTGAGCTAAAATAGGTACTTAACCACTTCGTATTAAAATGCCAGCATTCTTAGTTACCGAGGTATCCAATTTTATTCGGTGACCCGGATTAATTGCTCCCGACTGCAGATCTATCTGTGAACCGAGGCATACCTCCTAAACTATAGCTTCGAAGTATACGGCTTACGAATAGATGCGCACTCTCGCCACTTATAGATATACAAAAAAATACAACTGAATAGAGAACCTGCTTCTTTTTTTGAAATCGGTTAAAAAGTTGTACTTGATACCACCACACCGCACACCGCACATAAATGTATAAATAAGTACCTAGTAGCAACGCCAGATATTTTAAGATTCAAATTATTGTGTTAATTCTCCAGCTTTTTGTATATATACTCGGCCGAGCGACTGCGCAACGTTTGTAAGTAAATAATTTGTCACCGCTTGAAATATTTAATTCTGTTATCACCGAGATGTATCAAGCACACGCATCTTGTTTAGGTATCTACCAGTTTTATCATATACTAGCTACTGCCCGCGGTACGTTGATAAAACATAGCCTATAACATAGCGCTCAAGCATAAAGTAGGCACCTACCATCCTAATCAGCTAAGAATTTTCAGACTCGGATCAGTAGATCCGGTGATTAGCGCAGGGATGGATCAGAATCAGATTTTTTATTCATATAAACCAATAAGTACAGTACTTATGAATCATCAAAAAAGTGATGACCGATTGAGGGCAATAACTTAAAAAAAGGTTTACCAACAATTATTGTGGTTATATATAATTATGCAGTTGTAAGTAAAGGTGGTATTGTAACTAAATGCACAATTACGTAACGTATAGGTAAACACCCAAAACAATCTAAAAACAGAATAAAATAAAAAATATTTGCTAGAAACTTATATATAACAAATACTTGGCACGTCATCTTCATTCATTAGCACGTTTTCAGACATTTATGCGAATAAACTACTAATATTACAAAAGTTCGAGTGCAATGAAAGCTTTTTTACTAGTTTTTATTTGTGTGACGTAAGCACCCGACTCAGTTCGTATGTTTTCAGTTATTTTCGGTGTCTCCTGATTCACATGCGTAAGAAATTCTCAACATCGTTGTCACTTGGGCAAATAGAGATACCGGATTTAATTTTAGATTTGAATAATGCCCTGTTTGACTGTCCAATAATAATACCAGCCCTTTTTAATGTCCCACTTTTGGGCACGGGCCTCCTCTAGGCAGGGGGATTTGGCCACAGTCTATCACGCTGGCCTAGTGCGGGTTGGCAGAATTCACACATCTTTCGAGGGGTTTTCTCAGACATGCAGGTTTCCTCACGATGTTTTCCTTCACCGTTTAACAAGTGATAATCGTGGTTGGAAATGAGACTTCCCAACCTGACTGCCATTCCCTTACACCCCCGTATACGGGCCTGCACTTCAGCTTAGTTTGTTTTGACTCCACGTATTGTTTAATGGACCACCACTATTTGGATATCAGTCATTTGTTTATATGAATGAAAAGGCAATAAATTTAGAATCAATCTCAGAAAACAATTCGTTATGCTTAGGCATAACGCGGAAGTCCCTAACGCTGGCTACATGAGATTTGATATTTTGCAGTATATGATGTTAATGAATAGGCAAAAAGTTTATAATAAGCCATCGTAGAAAACAATTAGCTACGCCTGAACGCTGAAATCCCCAATGCCAGCAGCGTAAAACTTGACATTTGGCAGTACTGACACAAAGTTGATAGGTATAGACATGGAATGAGGAAATATGTCTATGAACCAGAATGAGATGTTTATATTTTAACGTTGGAATACGAAGTGATACGAGCTGTAGATACAGAACTCCAACTTCAGGGTGAAGTTAAATCATTGTCCATCTTAGATATTGGAAAAACATTGTATATTTTGGTGTATTTACGAATACCTAGTTGCTATTGCTGCTATCCAAGATACCGTTAACAACAATTAAGAAAATAGTTTGCGTTTGCATGGAAACGTAATCCAAATATTATTGGGTTTAATTAAATAACTACTATTGTAGTATCTATAAGTAGGTAAAATATCGAATAATTATATTAATTTGGAATGTAAACAAGACTACAAGGGCCTGTCTTATAATAGAAGTACTGATAAACCATATCCATAACTTCACAGAGGACAGAGGATGTAAATTCTGTCTAATAAGCCTTTGATAGGAATTATCAGCACATTATGAAACAGGCACTAAGTTCAAAGAACTAAAGGACCACAGTAAGATAATACTATTTGTACATAACTAATAGCAGATGCAGAGTGTTTACCAAATTGCATAACCCTTTTCTACAATGTAACGTGTCACAAAGTAAACAGCAGTGTTGACTACTCACATAACCAACGTGTATCTCGCTCACGAATTGTCGCAATTTTCATTAATCCAGGAATTAATGCTAGCATTCTTGATTTTGGAAGTATTCCAATGAAACAGCGGTAGGAGTGAGCGTTTTCGTAATTATGTCTTTTCTCCAACACTTACTAGGCAACCGGGCCTATTTTTGTAACACAAAAAACTTTTTCATGAATGCCATCATTCTATCAAGGGGCCGCGACGCAACGACAGCATTAAACTTTTATTTTGATGGTGGAAATTTCAAACTGTGTCACAGCATTTATAAGAATTTGTGCCAATTGTTGCTATAGTTGTATTTTTATATTGTCACCAGGATTAAGTACATTCAGGTCGGCAGCCCACTAAGCATATATATTCTTTTATAGGTAGTGTTAAAGCAAATTTTATAACTTACAGAAGTTATGGAATCACGGCTAGCTCCGATTAACATAACTTTGATAGATTTTCTTAATGATTGAATGTTTTTAGAGTTTAATTTCTTGTTCATGTTTGTTTTGTTTATGTTTTTGTTTATAAAGGAAGACATATATATGTTTGTAGGTTTTAATACCAAAGTTTTCTGAAAAAAAACTACTTATATTAAGATGTTTTTAATGAAACGTTCCTAGAACACGTGATGCGTTAGCTAGAAGCAATCTAGTATCTAGCGTCAGCCACGCTAGTCTTGTAGCTTTGCGAGGTTGGCCAATGATTTATCGTACATTATGACTATAGACTAACCGATGCATCCCTCGAATAAGTGAGAGATGTACAGGCATAGCAACGACCATACCGACGTCAAGGTAATTGATGCACCTAATTATATAGATGACGAATTAGCAGTGGCGCAAAATTCGTCCCCGTGTCGCACATTCACACGCACACACGCACAGCTTGGACTAATGAGAAGCATCAGGTATTACCTAGATGAGTAGGTATGTGAATAATGTGACGCATCAACTAGCGGATCAAAACGACAGATGTTACGACAAAAGAAAATAGTTGGGATGCCGATAGCACATATTGAAGTCTATTTCAGCGGCACAGCAGCGCACGCAGTTTTAACTGAGCGAGAGCGTAGGCGCCCCGCGACCTTGGCGGAGCCAGCATCGGTGGAACGGTGGAAAACGAGACTCGGTACCATTTTAGGCCGCGCCGACGAGCGCGGCGGTCGGTGGCCGGGTCGAGTTTTATCGTTCCCGGCGCTCGATTGCATAACGGAGCGCACCGCACCGCTCGCTTCGAAAATATCATGCGCACGGACGACAACTGCGGCCCGCTGAGGCGTTCTCCCTCTCGGCCCGTCTGAAGATCGTCAACTCAACGATAACCCATTTGGACGGGCGCCGTCGCGCACGTTTCGCCACGGCGGCGGCGCCCCCGCGCTGGCCGCCGGCCAGCCTCCGAAGCTCGCAAAATAAACCGGAGACGCCGGTGGTCGGTCGGCGGCTTGCACCCACTTACACCAGTACACAGCGACGAAGTCCTTGTCGTCCAGCACTCGCTCCAACTGTTTGGCGGTGACCTCCTCGATCTGGGGCTCTGGTTTGTGCGGCGCGGGGGACTTGCGCGCGGTCGCGGCGGCGGCGAGCAGCAGCACTGCCGCCAGAGCCTTCAGCCACCGAGCCATGGCATGCGCGGACTGACCGCGGCCCGCCCGCCGTGCGCGCGCGCCGCCCGCCCCCGCGCGCCGCGCATGCGCCGCCCGCCCTGCCTTTCTGTCACACGGACACCGTAGGCACGAGAGGAGAACATCGTTCGTTACATTCGCTCGTCTCGGCCGCGATGGGTGCGTGCCCTCCGCCCAGTGCCAGCGGCTGACCTCGCTGTAGCGATGCTGATGCTTCGGTTTTGTTTACATCGCAACGCATTGCCTTCGCTGACGGGCAACTTGGCTCGCCATTTGATTTCATAGTTTGATTTTGTTTTGTTTGTTTGATACCCATGGATACACATATATCTGTTGTATAGGTAAATAACTCGAACTTGAACTATTTAGTTTTGTTATCAGTAGGGGTAATCGTGGATTGTAACATAATACCCATCTACCGTATAATAATAAGTAGATATATATCTGCGGATGAACATGCGTATGGTCTACCGTTCCAATACCTTTGGATATCGTAGGTCCCTTACAACGGACTGGGGGTCATACCAGTTAGTAGGTACATTGACAAACCAACCCATAGGCTTGGCCAGAGTGCGGTAGCTGCCCCCTCCTGGTTGATGAAATCAAGTGAACAATATAAGACCGATTACTACTGATATCAAGAAAATATGTGAACCTCTATACTGTCTATAGTATCTTTCCAAATAAGAGCGGTGACTTCAGGGAAAGAGCGACTTTCTATTGGTGTCAGGACTTTTTGACGAAGAAAAGACAATAGTTCAATTCGAGTTTCCTTGCCCTAACCCAAAGGAAATCCTGGCATGGCCCATGTTCCTACCTATTTAGGTATTACGCGTAGGTTCCGACACTTGGCTTTTTAATAAATAGAAAATCATTGATCAACATCATTATAGGTTGATTATCTCTCGACTCGTAAGTTATCGAACTTAAAAACTGTGCGAACTTTTCAAGTTTGAATGCAAGGCCCCATCTGAAACTAAAGGGAATATCTAAAAATGCTTTAGGGACTCGAAATACCGATTTTGATTAAAAATCCATAATTGGCATTTTTTTTTTAATAATTTCCCGAGCCAAGAATTGAACCAGTTGATTTTGAAAAGAAAGAGATAAGTATAAGACATGGGCGAACTAAAGAAAATTTATCGTCGTGCAACTAAAACGTCTATGTTTCATAAACACGATGAAATAAAGTCGTGTTAGTTACACCATTTATAACTCAAGAACGGGTGGGCTGATTATTATGATCTTCGATTATTAGAATTCTTCTCCACCCCGATTAGCAGAATAACTATTATAACATAGGAAAAAAAAATATTTTCTCATACAACGGATGCGCTACGAAGTTTGCCGGGACCGCTAGTTAATTAGTAAGTCTATGTCGGTGCCTACCTATATTCATAGACAAATAAGATCCTATATTCTCAAACTCATAACATTAATAATTCTATGCTTTGCAAAAATTTACTACTTAGGAGGAACTGAAAGGCCACGGTACGCCATTCACGTCTTGATACCTATACGGAATGATTACCTATAGGTAAAACTACACTCATAATAGTGCGATAAACTAATCAACTTTAGGTATAGCAAGCGAACACATAATAGTCTACTAAAAAATCGTAAGGAAACTTATTTTTAACTACTGCAACTAGTGAGGAACTGGTCCAGTTAAAAAAAAACATACGCGACAAATCTCCTGCTTTTTGATGTCGGTTAGAGAAAGAGTCAAAATATTAATACCAAACGCACTGTTAACATTTATTCAATAGAACGACATCTAGTGAAACATTTTAGAAGCAATTTCTTTCGGTAGCTTTTGCTCAGATTTCAGAACGAAATAACTATATGTCAGCATGACAGTTAAGCACATTAGTGATGCGTTTCGTTCGGCACTATCGATATCGCTACATAAATATTGATAAAAATATTTCATTGTCACCAAACCGATTTATCTTTTTCAATTAAATGTATTGGTTGCAAATAAATAAATGAAGTAATTAAATCGTACTTATAGTTTACTCAATACTTTTTTTCCAATACCACTCATTCTCCTCTATCTGCGATTCTCACTGGCCAATTGCAGAATACTTGCGTAACGTTGTAAGATTTTTTTTTATTTGAGTAAATACTTTATTATGTAATAATTCAGTTCAGTGCCCTTCAAATTTGTTGAACAAAATTACGGCTCTGGGCAAAATTACTTGATTTATATAATTAGTTTGGCCAAATTATTTACTGGGCACTATAAATCTTTTGTTTTTTATTTCGTCGTCTTCTTTTTTTCAAAAATATATTTTTTTGTTATTCCTACCAATATCAATCAATAGCAATATAAAATTAAATTAATAAAAATACACTATCAAAAATAGCCAACCTCATATAACCATTTTATCGACTATTTGAAAAAAAAACGTCAAGCCCTACGTTGTTCTTACCCACCAATGAACAGCCAGCGTTGAAAAGTAAACGTAAAACGTCATCAAAGCACGTCCGTCATCACTTCACTTGTCACGTGGTGGGAGCGCTCCGTGTAGAGCAGATTTTTGAACGGAAAAATATCGTAATTTTTTTTTGTATCCTTGTTGCAGCGTTGCCAGAAGGTTACTTAGGTAACCTTTTAGGTGATTTTTGACTCCTTCAGGTTACTTCTAGGTTACACGACACAAAAGGTTACATTTAGGTGATTTTTTGGAATTTGCTTGCGGAATGATTTTTTAATTCCCTCCAGTGGCTTGTAATATTATGTATTCTGTACATACTACATACTGTAATAATAATAAGTACATACTAACGAATAACTACACTAGTAGAAATTCCACGAAAGCGAGGAGATCGGTATACCTACCTACTTTGCAGACTAATAACGAAAGGCTTAACTGAAATAAATTTGACTTAGTTGGTTTGGGTTCCCACAATAACACCGGCTAACCACAGTAAGTAGGTATGTTCATGTGTGTGTGTGTGTGTGTGTGTGTGTGTGTGTGTGCTGTATGTGTGTGTGTGTGTGTGTGTAAAATTACAGATGTGCAGAAGTAGATTTTGTAAATATTAAAATACAACTTTATTTAAGTTATGGAAGAAACTTTTACATTACCCATAATTCTGTAAGTTTTTTTTTTTTTTTGCTTTTGGTCATCTAAAATGTAAAAGGTTACTTTTCCTACAAAAAGGTTACTTTTTGTACATTTTAGGTTACTTTTGCCAAGACCTCGCTGGCAACACTGCCTTGTTGCTTACTTTGCTTCGTCGCGCTGTTAAGAAATTCTCGCGACGAGGTCGGTTGTCTGCAAAATAATATAAAAGCAACGGTGAATGTGTGGTGTTCGTGTGAAATATACAATGGATATTAATTGCTAAGTTCCTATACTGTGTTAAGTGTTGCTAAGTTGGTCCTAGAAAAGTTTTGGTAAGTCCGCTCAACTCGTTTTCAATTTTTCTTACCTGCTTCACCTGGTGCATTGTTTGATATCGCCATAATCTTATCATAGATTTATTGCTTATGAATAATTTTTGTTATATTCAGTCACGAAACCAACAGAATCTTGTTGGAATGTGGGTAGAAATTGATTATTCATGGTTACAAACAAGTTATTTTTGGCAAGTATGTAATATTTTTGTAATACTGATCTGAGTACAAGTTATGTCAATATGTCATGCATAACTACAGCCTTCACAGATACATGTTTAGTTAAGCTTTAAATTAGGTGATCTTTAAATTTAATATTTAGATAATATGTTTTAATGTTACCTACTTAAATGTAATAATGATGTATGGATAGTGGGTATAAAAGGATAGCTGGGTCTCAAAATCTCCTAATTATGAAAACAGACTAACAGTACCTTGCTGAAAATATTAAACCCACCTTGGAAAGAGACTATTTGTAAAAAACATGGCTGTTAATTAAAAAAATAAGCCTGCTGAGTTTCTTGCCGAATCTTATTAGTTGAGGTTGCATTCCGAGCCAGTTGTAGAGTTAAGAAAAAAAAATAATTGTAAGTGCCCCCATAGACCTATACGAAATAAATGATTTGACTTACACTATGGGCTAGCATTATTAACAATAGCAATGATGCTTGGTTTTAACCAAAGTTTGAAGAGAAAATATTTCATTGTAGGTATGATATCCAGACAAAGATGTTAACCAACATTTCTCAGTCAATCATAACCCAAAAAAAAAGCAATGAATGAACATAGAGGAATTCAATTTGAGATTCACCAAAACATAGAGGGTCATTGGCCATGTACTATTCCATAAAACAATTTTGTGTATGTGTGTTTTTAGTTTGCGTTTCGGTCTTGCCATAGTATGAGTTAGATAGGTGGTATAGGAATATAGATATTATGTACTATAGGTACATGTTCGACTCATCTTCCTCAGGAATTATTAGAACAAATTTTGTATAGACACAAGCACTCTCCAATGCCCATTCTAAATGCTCTAAGCCTACCAAGTATCATTAGGAACTATTTATTATTATAATAATAATAAATAATAATTTCAGCCCTTTTTTTTAATGTTCCACTTTTAGGCACGGTCCTCCCCTCAGGGGGATTAGGCCATAATCCACCACGCTGGCCCAGTGCAGGTTGGCGGACTCCTATAACTATTTTTTTATATATATCATTCATAGCAAAAGAAGCATGCTTCTTTATCAGTTGAAATATATTACCCTGAGATATAATCAATGATATTATCATTTTATCACCATGATAGTAGCCTTTGTTTGGAACAAACAACCGCACTGGCCATTGTGTTCCCACTGACAATAAAGCACAATAAAAATTGGTACATCTGTGCTACAAACAAGGCTGCGCTTTGTAATAATACTGTTTGACACCACACATGTACAACAATTTATGTGGAAAATTTGTGTGCCTATTCCAATATTTGCCAGATGTGCTTTTATAAAGGTTGCAGACATAAAAGATATTGGAAAGTTCAATCACTCTCAAAAATATTTACTTAGTAATTTTAGTTCAGTACAGCAGGAGCTTTAGGCCGTCCTGGCTTTGTAATCCAGACCCAGTTGACCTGCCACAATTCCGAAAAAAATAATTGCAGTCACGATTAAGGGCGGCTACTTAAATGTCAGCAGCACTATCTAAGCGCAGGGTGAACGGCAAAATCTAGGAGGTTCTCTTCCCACTTGCCTTTCACTCAATGTGTTCCTCAAAACATACGTCGCTTGAAGCCTTTAATATCGCGCTAACATTATCAAAAAGGAGAAAGCTACTTCCAGCTACTACAACCTACAAAAGAAGAAAGAGGATATTGAGTGAAGAAATCTATACTAATATTATAAATGTGAAAGTTTGGATGGATGGATACATGGATAGATGGATAGATGAATGGATGTTTGTTACTCTTTCACACCCGAACGGCTGAACGGATCTGGATGAAATTTGACACAGAGATAGATTATAGTCTGGAATAGCACATAGGCAAATTGTTATCCCGGTAAAATGTATGGTTCCCGTGGGATAGATGTTTTCATTTTTCATACTTTTTATCGCGGGTAACCGCCGGGCGCAGCTAGTGGT
Organism: Pheosia tremula; assembly: GCA_905333125.1. Taxonomy (NCBI): domain Eukaryota; kingdom Metazoa; phylum Arthropoda; class Insecta; order Lepidoptera; family Notodontidae; genus Pheosia; species Pheosia tremula. The sequence goes on along the minus strand of HG995405.1, from coordinate 1,769,906 downwards.
TAATAAAAGAAACGAAACAAAGTGTGCTACATGCCATGCAGGAATTGGAAAAAGCGGATATAAAACTGTTTGCGGATGGCTATAGCATATTTCGAAGAGATCCTATGTATAAAACAATAACCTGAAATTATATTTCCCCTATCATACCATCCACGCGGATTGTGGCTGGGCAGGGGGAGACAGGAATGTTCGGAACCCTTGCCACGCCGCCTGGGTCCTATTGAAATAATCTAAGGCTTTCGCCACCTCATATTCCAGGAATGCCCCTGCTGCAGCTAAATCGCTAGAACTTGTACGAGAATCAAGTACTTTTCAATTTGGGGATTCTTAACATAAATAATTAATTAAGTCAATAGTCGTATCGTTTTCATGAATAGGTAACATTTGAGTTATACTATCAGTTACTAATACCTACACTTATCAACCGATAAGTTTTACCAATGAAGTAATATTCCAGAGACTTCTACGTGCCACTATCTCTGATTAACATAGTCCTCGTTGAAATGATTAATAGTGACCTAATCGCAATGCTTACTCATTAAGTCATTAGTATTCTCGAAACTAGAAACCATGGCGGATATAAAGATTTCTTCAACTTCGACATATACTTAAGAAGATAAAAGTTATGGGATATTCTAGGCGTTAGTCCGTCATCTACCTATGTGTTTTGCATGTATTTTATACTATTATAGTACTGTTTCAACACCAACGTTACCAACATCAATAAACATCTAATAGTCACATGCCGCCAACATAATTATAAATAATTTATATTGCAAGATAATACATCGGCGTGATAAAACCCAATATAGGTACGTTCGTAGAACGAGCGATAATCGCTATCAAACGTATCGTCAACCTGATATTGTAAGGACGCTTATCACAAGGAGTTCAGTGACTACGTGTCTGCACACTTGTCAACATCCAAAATGGGCGATTACCGCGCTGGCAAAGCTGGAATCAACGCTGAGGCCCAGGCGAGAATCCATAGCAAGTACAACGATGAGATCGCCCAAGAAACACTCGAATGGATCAGGAAACTAACCGGTGAGCCAAAAAATACTGCTGGCGATGCCGAAAACCTGTACGAGGTCTTAAAAGATGGCACCCTCCTTTGCAAATTAGTCAACAGCCTCCAGGAAGGGTCAGTGAAGAAGATCAACCAGTCGACGATGGCGTTCAAGTGTATGGAGAACATTAACGCCTTCCTGGATGCCGTCAAGAAATTGGGCGTGCCGCCGCAGGAAACATTCCAGACTATCGACTTGTGGGAGAAGCAGAACCTATATTCCGTTGTGGTGTGCCTGCAGTCTCTAGGAAGGAAGGCAGGTAACTTCGGCAAACCGTCGATCGGGCCGAAAGAGGCTGACAAGAACGTCCGTGACTTCAGCGATGAGCAGCTGAGGGCGGGACAGAACGTCATCTCGCTGCAGTACGGCACCAACAAGGGCCAGCAGTCGGGCATCTCCTTCGGCAACAGACGTCAAATGTGATCTAATTGTGTTGTTTGTTTTTTAATTTATAATATTAAAATGTAATAAATAATTTTGTATTTTTTCCATGTTCGCCTTTTTTTCGATTTAACAAGGTGTGCCTTGGATCTTCGTATCGGCCACTAGGTTTGAAGACTTACGTGTGTGTAATTCTAGATTAGATAACACAATCTTTTTGCATAACAGTAATGCATCTATAGGTAGTAGGTAACTGAATATCGGACTACGTTCTAATCGCTATTGAGAAAACAGTTTTCCGAATGTTTCGACCTTGTTTATCGAGCCCGCTTATTAAGCCTTGTACAGTGAAACTTATATTCTCTGTCACACTAAACAGGCCTTACATCAAAAAAGCCTTATTACTGCATTCACCACACAGTGCATCTTATATTTTACCATAAAGTGGGCAAGTTACATGTAACACATACAAATATAAAGTATCTTAAAGCTATCAATGCATCCCAGACAACTTGGTTCGCTGTCTGCATTAATTAGTTTCACGTTAGGCAATTAAAACAATCAATTGAGTAAATCTATTGAATGTATAAGGATTGTTTGAATTATCTATCCTGAATATATCTTTTCGGCTACGATAACCTATTCCAGACACTCAAACAATTTACAATATTCACTATCACGCTTTCAAATCTTATCTGATTTCGTGCTAATTTAGCCAATTATCGATAAGGACACTCCTTGAGATAAAATACTTCCACTGAAAATTTGTAATAACTGATTCAGAATAGTACAATATCATTATCGTCAAGTACCTATATTAATACGGACAACTCAACTATAATAAGTATCTAAGTCTACATCGTTCATTATCTTGTATTAATATGACTCATTACAGCTGTTAAGCAACTCTTAAGTTTAAATTGCGTTTGTTATTCGCCGGTTAGACATACAAAAATCTACCGTGTTAATATTGAAGATATATGCTGTCGTGTGTCTGTACCATAGCTTTTCGGAAATATCCAGGGCATAGCACCGATCCCTGGCTGGTACCGTGCCGCTCGCTTACGTCATCAATATTGATTTAACTCGTACAACCGCAGTCGTTTCTAAGAAAAAGGAACGCATAATACCTTCAATCTCCATGCACGCGATACGGCGAGTGGTTTGCCCAATCGAAAGCTGTTCTACTCCAATTGTATAGAACAATACAAATATTGAGGATATACGACATAGAGAGCATCTATCTATCAGCCGATAGACGTCCACTGCTGGACATAGGCCTCCCCCAATGATTTCCACACATCCCGGTCCTCCGCTACTCGCATCCACCGGCTTCCTGCAACGCGTGTGATATCATCGGTCCACTATGTGGAGGGCCGTGCTACACTACGTCTTCCCGTTCGTGGTCGCCATTCTAGAACCTTTCTGCCCCACCGGCCATCGGTCAGTAGAGAGCATACTTAATTTTAAATCAGATTCATGCGTCTCATCCATATACATGACAGATGACAGGTGCATGTCCCCGAGCCACACTCGAGAGGCTGCGCGGTCGGTCTGGATATAGCTAAATCAAATACACTTGTCCCGACAAGTCCAATAACGGAGGCTTTTGTCAGCAACGAAAAATGCCGTATTTCAATATAAAATTATATTGAGTCATCCTGCTATGACAAACGTTCGACGGCGGTACGTTTGAAATGACGATATAAACTAATCGATGCATAAAACCATTAAATTGTTTAGAAGATAAAACAAATAGCCAACTATAATTATAGGTGTAAATAAAAGCCTCATTACCTCGATTGGGTTAGCGTGTCTTAGATAATAATCTTTGTAATGCATCAAAGAAATAGTTTGTAGACTAACCCCAGAATTTAGAGATGTTTAAAAATGTATAAAACGTCTATAAATTCAGAGGTAAGCTCATGATATAAGAGCTTAGTTTTGCAAGTCTTCCCTTGTGCTATTATAATGACTTGCCGTATGTTGCCTCAATCATTATAATACCCATAGTCATGTTCGTATTGTAAAGCAATTCATGGTACTTTTGCAAGATTTATACAAATTTACTTTCGCTATCTTATATAGTCGTATCTTTATCGACCATCGATATATCAACTCTCTCTAATGCTTAAAATTAAAAAGCCAAACTACATTGGCATCATGTCATTATTAATTCCATTGTCGTGCATGACGTCAAAGTCATTAGCACAACTAAAAACGCACTATGAACCGTCACGGCTATGCCAGCACCCCACAAACGGAAGGCATGGTCACGGACTATAGCCGATGGTAACACGGATATCCCACCCCTGGTGAAGGGCTATCGTCTACACACTCTTAAACAGTACATAGGAAAGAGATAGTCGAGCATGCACGTTATTATTATTGCACATGTGGCCATTGGTGGACCCTCAAATAAACGAATTAAAATTAGCGAAAGTATTATTCTCTTTTTCGTAATTTATGGGTGTTTGCGGAATTTTGTTGTAGCAAAGTTTGCTTCATATTGTATACTCTGTGCCACAATTAGTTAAAAATCTGTGTCCTGTGTGCCTATTACGAAATCCTAATGCTATTATAATTTCATTGAAAAATCTGTACTGTGTATAAATTGTTGTAACTGGTTTTAATGGATGCACACAAAACAGCATTCAATGCGTAAAATATTAGTTCTAAGTAAAAATTGTTTGCTCACGATAAACTTTCCATTTTATATACTAGCACACGTAATAAAGGTTAACAACGACTTATCAGCAGAGAAAGCCTTTGAAGACACCTCGTAAACATTTCAAACGATGCTGTTGCCACTTCAGTACGATGATTTAGCAACATGAATACACAAATCATTGATTAGAAATTACTTTATGATTTAGAAAGCATATGCTGTGGAATTATCAATCGCTATATTTGTGCGGTTATTGTGCAACTTCTCCAAACGATTTTCTGTCTCCATTCCCGCGTTATACGATATCGATCGTTCTTGCAAGGCTTCTGGGCCCCAAGTCTGCTAACACAATCGAGTTATAATCGAACAGCAACCGCATAGTAACTGTCACTTTTGACAGATATTGATAGAACTAGGCGATATTGTATGAAATATCAAAAGTAACAGTTACTATGCGGTTGCCGTACGATTATGAATCGATTGTGTAAGCAGACTTGGGGCCCTGGACGTTACGCTATGGTGCCCCAGCTTGTCTTTGCCTTCTTGCCCAGAGGCGAGTTTACCGTTACAGTGTCGGCCCGGTCGGTCCAAGAGATAATCTGGCACTAACGGGATGATATCCGTTCGATGCCATACGCCTTCACGACTAATGACATCGACTTTAACTACATCGGTTTAGCTTTTATTTAGTTACATTGAATATATACAACGTGATTCAGAAAGGGTATATCGACATTTGAACGTGCGTGTCTTGAGCGCTTTTGTTAACGCTATTTGAGCTCGCAATTTTCGATGTAAAATTATATTTTGAGTTTTTTTTTTATTGACATATGGAAATTTGACTTCACGTAATGATAGCAAATGCGCTAAAAAGCGCAAATTCAAATTGTAGTATACTCTTTCTGAATCACGTTGTATTTATTGGTATTGCATACAATTGCACTAATCGTCACTGTTTCTATTACCTGTCTCAATACATCAAATCTTAGAAAGTAGTCTATGTTAGGCGTGGAAAATTGTCTAATTTATTTTGTGTATGTTTTCTTTTTCTAGACTGTTATTTTATAACTGGCAACAATGTATTTTTTTTTGTAGATCAAACTTTTATAGTTTCCTATTTTTTTTAAATCATCATAGCGTGAAGAACAGCTGAGATTTGGCGTGATGCGAGTAATTTAATATTAGTTACGTCACAAACAAATGGAATAGACACTGTACCACTTCCACATGATATACGTTTAGCGATTTTGATCCTAATATACAACGGATAATATGACCTCGAGAGTTGGTACATCTATCTACATAAATAGTATAGTTTTGACCTAGTTTTCTATATTTGTTTATTGGATTACTTACTACCATGTTAAGTGGTTAGTATTTGTCCTTCAGGCGTCCATTCGTCAATTTATTTTTATATGTACTAAAATTTGGTACTTACTTAATATGAATCCATAAGAAATTTCGATCATATATATCTTAATTACATGATCATATAAATATGATGTGCCATTTCTTCGATATAGATATTAGATATGCAATAATGTTATATCCCCCTCTTGCAAAATGCCTCAAACGCCGCAAATATGGTTCCCTCGGTACAGGGTACATATTTGAGGCGTTCAGGGTAAAGACATTGGGTCCGTGGGGACCGGCTGCCCATCAGATTTACAGGAAGCTTTGGAAACGTCTGGTGATCAGAACGCTGGCACATATTTTGGCCAACACATCAGCATGGCCATTCAACGTGGCAATGTTGCCAGCGTTTTGGGCACCCCGCCGGCAAATGGTGGTGGGGATTTGCTGAGTGCATTCTGATACCTGCTTATTTTTTTTTTAATTTATTATGTCTTATTTATATACCTATATCCCCGATAATATAAGGAACCAAATTTAAAGTCCAACTTCTTTGTTTCCCTATGCGTGTTATTCAGTTATTTAGATATCTAAGCACGAATATTCATTTGAACTGGTTTTCTAAATTCTCACTAGGTTAGCACTGACATAACTTTTCTTCCAATTTCCTCGATTGCCTAATAGCGAGTCACGTAACCGTGAAATATTTGTTTTACTTATTGAATCCACTCTAAGTTGAAATCCTCATGCTTTATGGAATCTAATCTCTCTAGAAAATGTTACTATAACCTATGAGAGCGTTGCAACGACGAAGCTATTGTGTGGTTACAACACGACAGGTTAATTTATCTTGTGCGTCGGTTTTTCCTTTTCAATTTATACAACGCTTGTCAGTTTCAGGGGGAGTCGGGTACCAATTGATATGGCCATGCGCGCGCCCCGAACGATGATTTATTCGTTAACCTACAACATCGATGCGGTTTGACCTCATTGATGGTGACAATTGCCACTTGCCTATCATGACTTATCCCAGGATGCTATTGTATTGATATATCTTGCATATCTAATTTATATACCGTTTATTTATGTTTGTTCATCATGGTCCATATATTATAATTGCATTCCATCAGTATTGCTATGTTCGCTATTAATGATTTATATGCTCTGTCGAAGTCTCGTTTCGGGCTAGTCTAACTGGAAACACTAATAGCCGGTCCACACATCACCGACTTTATTAGCGCAGCATGTCTGCACTAACCTTAAGTCGGCGGAAATGAGCCTTGTGGAAGTTAAGATTGAAGTCTGCAACACACGTCCGAATTGTTCCGTGCAAAAATTCTGCGCAGCACAAGTCGTCATTGCCATGTGGAATTGTGGACTTAGCTAAACTCTGTCCCGATAGACTGGTTGTGATATGTATCGGATAAGCATATCTCGTTTAGTCGTGCGTTATGTAATGTATTTTTACATTTACTTACAGTAACAGGTGAAATAACTGTTTTTAAAGTAAGTGTTATGGTAACTACATGAGTGTCAACTGTAATAACATTTAAATGTAATGTTGGAGGAGTGAAGGGATCTCGTGTGCTATCATTATCTATCGTATACACCATATGCCACACTAAATTTCTCTCTCTCTCTCTCTTTTAATTTATTAGACAAAATCTCACATTATTTCTCGTCACAGTCAGGCAAGCTAGACCTGCAGATAAATATCAAACAATGTCTGATTTGCAAGTTCGCTGCTGCTCCATGGTGTTCCATGATTAATGGGACCTACTTTCCCTTATTCATCCAAGTAAATTAGACTTCCTGCAATGGATTTCGCCAATCCAATGCCATACCGAGCATTTCACAATCGCAGAAATTAAAATTCTCCAAACGTTCTACGCTATTTACATTTCATTTGACTAAAATGTCTCGGTCGGCTACATGGACATCGCATCTGCTATCAAGGGTACCGTTTAAATTGCATTTTCAATCGTCCACATTAAACGCGACCGTTCTAAAAGTAACCGCTACCGCTCCACATCGATTGCAATATACATATTATTACGTTCACCGAACATTATATTTACCGGTTGCGTTCGTACAGTAGGTCCCACTGTGACCGACATAATCTTTAAAACCTGTTTTGTTTTGCGTTACCATACTTGGCTTCGCTGGCAGAACCTTGGCATTGAGGGAATACTATGACTAATACGCACATTTTTCACATTTGATGGGTTACTTCAAAAATGATGGAGATGTCGAAACTTGCGTGCTGATAATAGTAGAAGCCTTAAACTCGTTCCGAGTTATAGCACGTTCTTGTGTGTAGGTACATTGCGTTTCTCGGGGTTGCCGGTTTAAGTTTGTCTTCATTTAAATAAAAATTGAGTGACGTTTTATTTGAGTCAATAATTGTTGCATTGTAATTTCCAGACACTATTTGTTTCTCGATTCGCGCAGACACTACATTTATGAATCTTTGCAATGACGTATCATTACGTAAAATTTTATCAAAAGGTGTTTTTGTTAGTTTTATCTATTTGTGTCTTCGACCAAATTCATACCTGCTATTTTGTGATCTATTGCTTTTTTGTACTAATACGAGTAGCTATTTAAAATCGAATGATTAACATGTTTCGTATGTAGGCGATTCCGGTTCCTTTCTGGGTGCTTATTCTAAGTCAGGTGTTCAATCATGTATCTACTCTGACACCTACATAATACAACGTTACCTATGAGTTATTTACAATTTGTGTACAACGACTTTAAACCAAGCAGACCGATTTATCTACCAACTGGCATGATTTTCACTGTTCCATCGCGTTCGTGCAGAGTTATTCGGTAACAGTCTTCCTCATTTTAAACTTTTCTGGTTATTATATCATCAGCCGTCTCGTTCATTACTTGAAAAATTGTTGTTATAGTCGACTTTTGTGTCGTACAGACCAGACTAATATCTGAAAACTCATATCTTTGAGAATTTTCATTGTGTCTAAACCTTGGTTGAGATAAGATAAAAGTCTCGCTCATTGTAGTCAGTTTCGTTCATTTATCACTTGAAATTACTTTGTATATAATTTTAGAAGTAATTCAAATTTGATCATGTGCTCAATAGAAAAATAGAAGTCAAGATCGTTTGTCTATGAAGCGACTAAGTATTGTGTGTTATTGTACCAAGGTAATATGGGAGAGATATATTACGGGATTAGAAATGAATAGATAAGGTACATTATGATATTTGTAACAGGACTAGCTAAAATAAGATTAAGGATGAACATAGGGGAATGTATTTTTCCCATGCTGAAGAACCTTCGCTTGCGCCATTATTAACCCTATTTGAACGTATGCATGCATTGATTGGTAAATTGTATCAAAGGTCACAGGGCTTGTCAGTTTACTCAGCCGTAATTCAGACACCAATTTTCATTATAAAATAAGTGCGCGAATCGCCACCCGACCCCGGAGGTCGACTAATGGCAATTTAGCTCAGCACCGTGGTGACTCACAGCGGCAACCAGTCGTGACTGTTTCCACATAAATACCGCCATTATGAACGCGATTGCTACTCCATTTAGTTTTGTTTTTGACTTTCGAGTACTTTTCAACATTAACTTCGTCTAACGTTTTGTCCCTTTCGTGTGATACGATTCTTTATCTTTCGTTTCTTTCTCGTTATTAGTATTATTCGCATTGTTTACTAACAATACTGTTTCTACACTTTGCCAAAGCAATGTGATTTCGCAAAAAGCACCGTCCGTCTCTAAGAGCGTTAACATTTGTTTTACAATGTATTTTGTACACATGTTTGCTGATGAAACATCTGTCTACACATAAAGAAGTTTATTATGGAGTACTTGGAATTAATTACAAGTTTTACAATTGCCATTGATATTACCTTCATTTTTAACTTGTTTTCTCCATTAATTATTGGCATTGAATCTGCATATTGTTTTAGAAAAAAGGTAGTGTTTTGATAAGTATTCTTCATATTAGACTGATTTAGTTGTTTTCTTTGTCCTCCGCATGCTGAAAGATTAATTTACTCCTGCCAATCGATCACACGTTACACTTTTTTGTGCGATAGGTAAACCTATTTTAAGCTATCCTACTTAACCATCGAGCTAGGGTCTAAGCTTAAGACGCACATATAATGCTCCAGAACTTAACAGGTGTGATAAAGTTTTATTTTAAATTGTCAAGAAATGTTGTTATCAGAATAAAAAAGAATCAATAAAAACCTTGACTCCAAGGTTTTTCACCTGAATAAAATATTATATGCCATGAAAGAAGGCATAAAAACCCTGCCCGACCCCCATGTTCCATTTTATCCCAGAATAGTTGGGTGTATTGCATCATTAATGGCAGTTGACACAGGAAAGTAGAAAGGTGCGGTTCCTGCGTATCAATTTGCTGAAAATGGCACAGTCCGTGGCGGCCAGGTCACCACCACTGTCCCAAAATACCATGTCCATGAACTTTGGGGTGTACATCGAAATATGTGATCTAAACATAGATTTTAAGGCTGCAAATAGAAAAGCAAGGGTTTCCCTAATGCCTCGCAAGGTTGGCATTGTTATGAGAACAGTGTAAAATGCGAAAGTTCATTGACATGATTGATGTTGCCCTGTTAGTTTTATTATACGACAAAAGCGTTAAGGTGCATTGGTCTGACTTTGTGATATGAAGATAAGCGATTTTGCCTATCCGCATTATAATCCAGTGATTTGGCTATGCTTATCATTTTGGAGATCTTGTTCTCAATGCCTGAGTTCTTCCTTCCTTTCTGTTTATTATACAGCGTGGTTTAGAAAGGGTATATGACATGTCGAAATTCTGTCTTACATAATGTTTACAAACACGATTAAGAAGCGCTGCTTCAAAGAGTAGTATGTACCCTTAATGAATCACGTTGTATGGGCTTAATTGATACAAATAACCATTTATATTGAAGTTTTAATGTCTTATTCATTGTTGACTACTTACAGCTTCAAGGTTAAACACTATCTGTCGAAATAATCAATTCAATTCATGGGAACGAACAAAACAAACCACAACGTTTGATATTGCGCTAAAGAACGCATTCAAGTTATTATTTAGAGAACAATGTGCAATTCACATCGGTTTACGACTGCACTACAGAATGTTGAGTGAATTCTGACATTATTGTTGTACGGAGTTAAAGCGGCCGAGGAACAAGTATGAACAATCGTAACGGTGGTATTGTTTGTGAGAGAAATGCAACATGCAGATACATTGCTTATCTGCGGACTAAGAACAACACCATTCAAGACGCAAGTCAACCTAGACTTTATCACCTGAGAATAATGAACAAAACCGATTGTTTTATAATTTATTAAATTCTCGTACACATTTGCTCGTGTTATAATATTACCTTGCCCTGTTTCAAAAACCGTCCATTAGTATAGCCGTATTGTGCGAACAGTCAGATACAAAATCAAAGACTGTTAGATTCGGCCTTAGGCCTCAGTATCGAAAATAATGTGCATACAACTCGTTTTTCAAGAATATTCAATTCACAAACACGAGTTGCAGCCGTATTTTTTTTTACAGATAGATTGGTAGTGGATCTGTTATAACAGATGCCCATGTCATTAAACTTAATCGGATAGTTGAATCCCGAGTATGCGAGAGCTTATTTATTTCAAGCACACTGTTAATACAACAGAAGCGTTTGTTTGAAGCAATACTTAGTTGTCAGTCAACCAATACTATCTAGTTCACACGATCAAATTCATTCCTTAGGTCATACAGACATCTTACCTACGATTGTAATATACTTAATTATCTTTGTATCGATTGCACTAGTCGTTTAAATATACCGCGGCCACTGATATTGCTTTGATAGTTATTTTAGATTTGATAAGATTAAATCTCACTTGAAATCGGGCCTTCTGAATTAATTGGTGCAACGCTTCTGATTGGACGGACGTTGTTACTTCCTTGCCTTTGTATTTCTAATCTACACGTTCCTCAAATTTATTAATTATCGATATGTGAAGCGAAGTTCATATTTTTATTATATGTGGATTCTTTGAGCCGAATTGTAAGTAATTATGCTCTACATTCGTATCTTATATGCATAGATCATTTTATTGACCAATATTTAGCGTTTTCCTATTTTTATGAATTTCTGTCTGAGCCATCTCTCTTGTCGCACTTGGTTTAGAAACCCTAGAAGTTTTCAGAATATTGTCGTCGGACAAATGTTTTTCTAGCAGAACTTGACATTGCTTAGGTAAAGGCACGCATTCATGTAATTGTTTATTAGTTTCCTCTCGCTGAGCTGCACAATCTCCATCCGTTTATTTAAGCTAGTTCTGTATTGTGTGTACTCGTGCTTGTATTCATACGCTTTTCTCTAAATGGGCACAATGCCTTTCTATGCCTTGATTGGTACAGTCATCAGTACTTTGAAGAATTATTTCACGATTCGTTTTGAGTTCCTTAAATATTAAAGATGCATTTTGTTTGAAAGCGTATGTACCCCAAATTTATATAAGATTAAATTAATTTACTCCAATGTATGCTTGTTACAAGAAAGGTGCTTTGCGATGCCATGTAAATGGGCGTAAACTTTTGACAAATTGGGGGTTATTTAACAGTTTTGTACATCTATTATAGTCTATTGCGAAACATTCTTATTGTATTTAATCGACTGATATAATAAAAATGGGTAACTCATATAGTCGTATAAGTTAATAATGTCTTTACCATCATGTTAGAGTATCATTCCTTCAGTACTTATTACAATACTCATTACAAATAAGTATTATATTAATTTTGAGCTTTGCAATCATCCGTTAAACCGTATCTTGTATAAAGTTTTTGGTAGCCTACTTTTGCGCAAACAACTTCTGTTTTGACATAAAACGCCACGATACGTGACAATAGTTCACCGATTATTTATTTCGCCATTTTTGATAATCTCGCATTGTTTTATCTGACTTTCACCGATTATCAGGTTGGCCGTTCGCTACTGACCGCTGTTTGACCCGTATTGTTTACCACCTACTGCTATTTCAATAAAGTTGTGATTTGCTTGTTTCGGATTCCCGAGCTTAACGCGTTTATAAAAGACGTTTTTCTGTACCTTTTTCCCCTTTGTTTAATTCTATTGTAACGAAAACAAACAGAGCACTACAAACATTCTAAGACTACGAAGTACAAGTTGGAAGTAGGTCGTAAGATTTCATTTCACAGTCCGTTGCTCCAGTTCTGTCGCATCAATGGCAATTGACCGAGCCCAAAGAATACCTACAACTTACTTTTATCCGTTAACTTTTTCGGCTGAGTTAATCTCAAAAATTACCCAACCGTCTTTTATAATTCCTTCACCACTGGAGACCCTATTTCACGCCACGTCAAAACAACATGTTCGTGTCTAAGAAATATTTCTGAAATACTCAGACACGCAATTTGAATACTGATGATTGATGTACTCACATAATCGTCTTTACCTGTCCCTAGTTTAAATAATTTAACAGTTTTAATGTTACCTGAATGTGTAGAACTTTTTTGATCGCCACTGATTCTTCTACCAGCAATAAACTATTCAACATTCATTTCATCGTATTCTTCGCGATGGTTGTGGACCAATATTCGAATATCGATTATGATTACGAATTATCCCCTATCGGACGTCACCACGGGCTCCCCATAAATTTGGGGCGTGCTCACGTGGCCTATTTTACTATAGGCACCAGACTTAGGGCTTTTTAGCGTGTTAAAGCAACGACTTTAAAACTATTACAGACACCTCGCCCCCATTCTTCTGCTCTGTTTCACTTTCAGTGAAAAGTATAAAATGTAAATATTTGTCAGACGGCAACATTTTTTTTGCTTCCGGCCGCTCGCCCACCGTAACGGCAGAGCGGACATGACCATTGTTACTATGTTTTTTTATAATAAACTTAATTACGTAATACATGTGAAAGTGTTATAGTGCGCTGCTCTGTCACGAAAGTGAGTTAATGGTATACTCTTGTAATTAAAGCAGTTATGCTCATACAACTTGTTTGAATGCAGTTATGTTGTGGTGTTTAACGTTTATCCTTCTCATTCGGTATTCTTAGCGTGTGTTGATATTTATTTATTGTAATAACGTTATGAGATTGTGAATGTGATGTGAATTCGAAATTGTATGTAGATTATCTTTGAGTATTAGTATTGTATTGTCTCATTCCATCTATCTGTTCATCTGCCGGAATTCGTCTGCTCTACTTAGGCCTCCTCCATAGACTTTGACACATCACGGTCATCTGCCACGTTTAATTAATTAAGTCTCCAATAGGTCTCATAGTCTTATAAGCCTTGTTACCCAAACCCCCTTTCATTTGTTATAGTAAACAATGACGATCGACAAGCAGCTGGTGTGGGTGCGGGACCCCACTGAGGGGTTCATATTGGCGCACCTGCACGAGCTGATGGGCGAGGAGGCTGACGTGTTCCCCGTAGACAACAAGCACCCGAAGAGGATTTGCAGTTTCGAAGACATATTCCCCGCTGGCGATCCCGCTAAAGATGTTGAAGATAACTGTACGTATCTATTCTAAACACTCTACTAGCTATAGGGAACTGGCAGCCCATCAATTTCGATTCAAAGGGGTAGCAATTAAAGCTAAGACACAAGTGGTTACCCTTACGATCACAAAATGACGAACATAAAAAGTGGCCGCCAGAGAGATTCTTAAAGGATTAATCTACAAATTGTAAAAATAGACCCTAATGGTGCGTCTATGTCCGTCTGTCCGTATGTTTGTTAACTGGCAGTGGTTAGTTCTTGCGCCCGGACACAAGATATGACACAACCAATATAACAACATAGGATTTTTAGTATGTAGAATTATATACGATAACATAGCAACATATGACATGAGAGTCAACGTTTTAACAAAGATTAACCACGTAATGATGCCTCATCATATACAGCTATCGAGAATCGAAAACTAATTGACGTAGGTAATCGAGCCTGCCGTGTCGTGATTATTATACAAATCGACAAGAATCGATCCCGTCCTAGCCCTTTAATCACTTCAAACCTCTTTCGAGCAGGGTTCATTCATAAATAATGATGCCTATAAGTAACCACTGGATGCCACTTTGCGATTCCTTGCGACGTAAGTGAGCAAGGGATGTAAGTTATGCGGCGAGGTCTTGTTTTAGTGTCTTGACTTTGACTAAAACTTTGTTTGCTTTTCCACTATACTCCCACCATCTAAATCTACCATCTAAGTACCCATACTACATGGGTACTAAAACAACTTATTACCTACACTGTAGGGCGCAGCATATTAGTAGAGAGAGGGGAAAATACGTGTTTAAAATATAAAGGGTAATCATTACACGAACTGATTTTCATTTCAGGTGAACTAATGTTCCTGAACGAAGCGACACTTCTGAACAACATTCTGACGCGCTACAAGACAAACAAAATCTACGTAAGTAAGCAACACAACAGCCGATGAGTCACGTCAATGTCGCCTGAAGTTTGTTTTCACCTTGGAAATATACCTACTATACTTAACAGCTGTAGAGAATTATGTACGAGTATTGATTAGAATAGTTTTCCTCGTTTTGTTGTGAATGGATGACATTTACGCCCGCTCCGATGATGGGCTAATGCAGCAATGATGACGACGTTCAAGGTCAAGGTTAAATGGCTCATAGAGAAATCCTGATTTACAATGTCATTACAAAGCACTTTTTGGGTAAAAAATGTGCCAGTGTAAATATGGATTATAATTTCCTATAAAGGACAAGGTCCTATACCTGGTACCAATATCCTCTGCATCAACATTAAATAATATTGTTATTTCTTTCTTTTTATTTAGTCGTAATCCTAAAGCAATAAAGTATATTTTGATTAGCTTTTCTATCGTTCTGGCCAAAAATAACTTTTTTAAATAACTGCGTAACCCAGATAAAAAAAAAACGCAAGATTGATTTGTTTACAATTTGATTTGTGGGTCCATAGTTCCGTGGGCATTGTGCTTTAGAGGTTAGATTTGAAGCTATTTACTTGTCCTTTTGACTGTGTCGTCACATTTAAAGAAAAAGTGAACGGAGTACCACAAGGCTCGATCTTGATTGAACACTAAACACATGTAAATAATTTATAAAAGTTGAAGTCAAGTAAAGATACTGGCTGATAATACACTGTGAGTCATAGGTTCTACTAAAGCGAATACCTGATAGGTATTACTGCGTAGGCGTCACCGTATGCGTCAAAAAAATCTTCACACCGATGTAAACAGATTTTAATAAAAAAACAGTATATAATACTTATATAGATATTTAACATCCATGACTCGATTACAAACATTCATGCTCATTGAAATAAAACTAATTTTACGGATTTTTTCGCGTTTATTTTATATTTTTTACGTTTTCATTCATGCTCATCACACAAAGCTTGTCCCTACAAGTCTTCGAGTTCGAATCCGGTACCTTCGGCTCAGAAAGCAGGCTCACTACCAACTGCGCTAGTCAGTTCGTTAAGTAAACGATGATGAACTTTCTTGATGATGGGCTCTCTCATGAGACCCATAGTAAGCGACCATGCCTTAGTGCCATATGGGCAATTTCAATCAATCAATCAATCAGCCGATAGACGTCCACTGCTGGACATAGGCCTCCCCCAACGACTTCCACACAACACGGTCCTCCGCCACTCGCATCCACCGGCTTCCTGCGACGCGTGTGATGTCATCAGTCCACCTTGTGGGGGGCCGTCCTACACTTCGTCTTCCGATTCGTGGCCGCCATTCTAGAACCTTTCTGCCCCAACGGCCATCGGTTCTGCGAGCTATGTGCCCTGCCCACTGCCACTTCAACTTGGAAATTCTTTGAGCTATGTCGGTTACTCCAGTTCGTCTACGGATCTCTTCATTTCTGATTCTATCGCGTAGCGAAACCCCGAGCATAGCTCTCTCCATTGCGCGTTGAGCGACCTTGAGCCTTCTTATGCGGCCCATAGTCAGCGACCACGTCTCGGCACCATATGTCATCACTGGCAGCACACATTGGTTGTAAACCTTTGTCTTCAGACACTGAGGTAATTTGGACGAGAAGATATCATGCAATTTCCCGAACGCTGCCCATCCGAGGGCCATCCCATGGGCAATTTAAGGCACACTAAAATGTGATGTTTTATTTACAGACATATGTAGCGAACATTTTATTGGCTGTGAACCCCTACGAGGATATAGCGGACATGTACTCAGCCAGTACCATCAAGAAGTACCAGGGCAAGTCTTTGGGCGAGCTGCCACCGCACGTGTTCGCTCTAGGTGTGTGAAATCGCAATACTAACTACATTTTATACAACGTGTTAATGAAACTACGCAAAACCGCAGACAACCCGACTGATTTTATTTATAAGAAATTTATTTCCCTAGTCGTCACTTATTTTTATGCATTATTGTAGAATGTAAGTACCTACATTGATAAAAAGTTTAATCAATTGACAAAATCATCACAGAGCATTATTCCGAAAATGGGCGATTTTTTTTTTATATTTACTTTAAAAAATATGTATCCTATTTGAAAATAGTGCAGTGATTATTGATTCTAAACGAACGTGTTTAAGGTTTTGCGTTAACGCATACACATTTTGTAAAAACGATCCTTGCTTTGGAGTTGTTCTGTTGTAAATAATGTTATTTTTTATACACTCTGCACCTAGGTACTCTCCCCCCGTGCTTTTGTAAACCGGGAACCATATCTGTATGCGGGTACACTTAGTTTCATAGTCATGAGGGACAATACATGCAAACATTTCCGGGATATTTAACAGATAAAAGTTACTTACTAATATTTACAGAATATCTTACAGTTAGGTAACCAGTGGACAACTTAACTTAATATAACTAAGTGGCATATGTATGCACGAAATCCGCTGATGATTTTATTTAATTATTTAACATAGATATAAAAAACAAACTTACAAACGACTATCTGTTTCAGCCGACAAAGCTTTTCGCGACATGAAATCCCTCAAGCAGTCCCAGTCTATCATAGTGTCCGGGGAGTCTGGGGCGGGCAAGACTGAGTCCACCAAGTACATACTGAAGTACCTGTGTGACCTGTGGGCGAAGGGCGCCGGCCCTGTGGAACAAAAGATTCTGGATGGTAAGACAAAAGCTTACAACATGTTATGACGTAAGAATTATTATTTATGTTTAGTTTGTAAGTCAGCAATAGATGTCGCTGACATGTTTTTGAACGCGGTATTGTTAGGTAGCGGTTGGTAGCGGGATGCATCGACTCCTCGTCACTGATGACAACGTTAATTATTAATTAGATTGCGTAGCAGACACATTTTGTAACTTTGAAAAATCCTAACTGCATTATATTAAATGGCACCGATTAATACATGTCGTAATATTGACTATGACATCTGCAAAAACTGGTTCTATACTTGACATACATGCATGAATTAAATGTATATTATGTTAATCTTTCGTTGACCTCGTGAAATTATTTCATTAATGCTGTGCTTATATGTGTATTCTTATATTTTAAAGAAATTAAGTTTCTGCTGCCTAAGCTAAAGCATGCCATATCTCTATCTAAAGTGAAAAAAAAAATATTGTCATCAACGCACGTATGATCATCACGCCACGTTTGCTCGTCAAACAACATGTGCTCATTACACCATGCATACTCATCGAACCGCATATGGTCATCACACCACGTATGCTCGTCAAACAACACATGCTCATCACACCATGTATGTTCATCAAACCACATATGGTCATCATAACATGTGTGCTCATCAAACCGCGTATGCTCATCAAACAACATGTATACTCATCAAACCACGAATTTCCCACAGCAAACCCGATCCTAGAAGCATTCGGTAACGCGAAAACTACCCGCAACAACAACAGTTCCCGCTTCGGCAAATTCATGGAGGTCCACTTCAACAGCCAGTACCATGTGGTGGGCGGTCATATCTCCCATTACCTACTTGAGAAGTCGAGGATTTGCACGCAGAGCGCGGAGGAGAGGAACTACCACGTGTTCTATCTGCTGTGCGCGGGCGCACCTCAGGAGTTGAGAACTGCGCTGAAGATTACCAAGCCGGATGATTATTTGGTGAGTTTGTGGCTATTACTTTTGTTATACTTTCCTTTGTATTTACACACCGATTTGTACCGCAATAAACATGACATCCCGGGAAATGAGAGGGTTCTCCAAAGATAATAAAACAACTAAACTTCTCGTGTGCGAATTAGGGGACACTACTAGTAGTACGTCTACAATAATTAATCCGGATCTACTGATCCGATTCTGAAAATTATTTCACTAATAGGTAGATACACTATCTCTGAGCGCTATAGACTATGTTACGTTGAGATTTAACGGGCGCAGCCGCTGACAGAAGCTAGTAGATAATAACTGTTACTGTTTTAATGTTTGGCCTCAGTATCTGAAGAACGGATGCACCCAGTACTTCACACACCCGGAGTCTGAGAAGAAAATTAGCGCGAATTGCAAGAGCCAGCAGCAAACTGCTAAGGGCGGACTCCGAGATCCAATACTTGATGATGTAGAAGACTTTCAAAGGCTTCATCAGGTAAGTGAGATATTATATTAACGGATTGCAGCAACTATGATCATGCGTCTTCAAACATATGTAATAAGTAAATAAGTCAAATCATTATTTTGTATAGACTTGTTTTTATTCTCCTAAATCCACAACTGGACCTTGCGCCTGAAATCATTTTTATTAGCCAACAAGTCATATCATTATTCTGTATAGACTTGTAATATTTTTTAAATCCACAACTGGACCTTGCACCTGAAACCATTTTTATTAGCGTACAAGTCTAATCATTATTCTGTATAGACCTGTTTTTATTTCTCATTTATCGACAACTGGACCTTGCGCCTGAAACCATTTTTATTAGCCAACAAGTCATATCTTTATTCTGTATAGACTTGTTATATTTTTTAAATCCACAACTGGACCTTGCGCCTGAAACCATTTTTACTAGCGTACAAGTCTAATCATAATTTTGTATAGACTTATTTTTTTCTTGAACCCACAACTGAGAAAGCCCGACTATAGGCTCGGCGGAATTTTCTTTTACACAGTATTTTATAAATCGTCAGTTTATGATATTATGATAACACTTTCGTAGCTATAGTGTTGCCGTTCTAAAGCCAACTCCCCAGGTCGTTAGATCGTCGTCGTAGTCGTCAAAGATGGCAGACATCGAAAAAATATACGCATTCACCCTTTAAAATAATAAATATGTTACACTAAGCTAAAAAGACCAACTAATTTATGCTAGACTTAGAACTGCGCGATTAGGACTCCAAAATAATTAAAAAAATAAAACTGTTCAGCAACTTTTATTATTGTCGTGTTGGAAATTGCTGGCTAATTTCGATGCGAACGAAAAAGAGTCGATGTTCGCATTTGTATTTTTTTTATTAATGTTGGAATTTTCGATCAAAATTTTCGATCAATCAAAATCGAATCAAGCGGGAGACAAATATTTTACTTTTATTGTAATACGCAAATACAGGGTGTATATAAGTGGCATGGTAACAAAAACTTTGGGTAACGGTTACACTTACTTAATGGCCATAATAACATGATCAAATCACCAATGTCGAAAGTCGTTACAGATATCGCAATTTATGAACGTGCATTGTTCCGTAAACACCGCGATTGATCCAACTCAGGGCGATTCCCGACGCATGCACAGGGCCCCAAGTCTGCTAATACAATCGATTCATAATTGAACAGCAACCGAATAGTAACTGTCACTTTTGCCAGATATCCTATACAATATCTGTCAAAAGTGACAGTTACTATGCGGTTGCTGTTCGATTATGAATCGATTGTGTTAGCAGACTTGTGGCCCAGATATCAAACGTATCAAGTTTTAATTTATATTGCAGTTTTAGGTATAAATGAGTAATTATTGTTTATTTTATTTAATATTACATCGATATAGACGTCTATTATGATTGCATGATAACATCAATTTAAATAAATACTGTAAAAATGCGTACATTATTACGGAAAATTCCTAATCTGGTGGGTCCAAAAGTATCAGTTTTCATATTGATTTCTTATATTTACGCGAATACTACACAATGAAATTAAACAATTTTTCCGAATTTTATCGCGTTTATTTTATGATTTTACGTCCCCGACGTATCGGTTGCTTTACAGCAACCATGGTCACGGAAGGACTGTCCCTCCCGTGACTTCAATCCGCGTGATTTCAACGTATCAGTTTTCGTCACAAAACCAAGTACACCGTGTATAATGTGTAGTGGTATTAATTCCTCGTAGGCACTGTCCCGCGTGGGTCTGTCGGAGGAAGAGAAGCGGTCGGTGTACTCGGTGGTGGCGGCCGTGCTGCACCTGGGCAACGTGGAGTTCGAGGAGGAGGGTGGTGCGCGCGGCGGCTGCGGGGTGCGCGCCGCCAGCGAGCCCGCGCTGGCCGCCGCCGCGCGCCTGCTGGGGGTGGACGCGGCCGAGCTGCGCATGGCGCTCGTGTCGCGCCTCATGCAGAGCTCGCGGGGCGGGGTCAAGGGGACCGCCATCATGTGAGTACCCTATAGTGTACTAGTTAGAGCCCGCGCTGGCCGCCGCCGCGCGCCTGCTGGGGGTGGACGCGGCCGAGCTGCGCATGGCGCTCGTGTCGCGCCTCATGCAGAGCTCGCGGGGCGGGGTCAAGGGGACCGCCATCATGTGAGTACCCTATAGTGTACTAGTTAGAGCCCGCGCTGGCCGCCGCCGCGCGCCTGCTGGGGGTGGACGCGGCCGAGCTGCGCATGGCGCTCGTGTCGCGCCTCATGCAGAGCTCGCGGGGCGGGGTCAAGGGGACCGCCATCATGTGAGTACCCTATAGTGTACTAGTTAGAGCCCGCGCTGGCCGCCGCCGCGCGCCTGCTGGGGGTGGACGCGGCCGAGCTGCGCATGGCGCTCGTGTCGCGCCTCATGCAGAGCTCGCGGGGCGGGGTCAAGGGGACCGCCATCATGTGAGTACCCTATAGTGTACTAGTTAGAGCCCGCGCTGGCCGCCGCCGCGCGCCTGCTGGGGGTGGACGCGGCCGAGCTGCGCATGGCGCTCGTGTCGCGCCTCATGCAGAGCTCGCGGGGCGGGGTCAAGGGGACCGCCATCATGTGAGTACCCTATAGTGTACTAGTTAGAGCCCGCGCTGGCCGCCGCCGCGCGCCTGCTGGGGGTGGACGCGGCCGAGCTGCGCATGGCGCTCGTGTCGCGCCTCATGCAGAGCTCGCGGGGCGGGGTCAAGGGGACCGCCATCATGTGAGTACCCTATAGTGTACTAGTTAGAGCCCGCGCTGGCCGCCGCCGCGCGCCTGCTGGGGGTGGACGCGGCCGAGCTGCGCATGGCGCTCGTGTCGCGCCTCATGCAGAGCTCGCGGGGCGGGGTCAAGGGGACCGCCATCATGTGAGTACCCTATAGTGTACTAGTTAGAGCCCGCGCTGGCCGCCGCCGCGCGCCTGCTGGGGATGGACGCATTTGATACAAACTTTGGCTGCATCATTCGATTTTTTTTAAATAATTTCCATAATCACTCAGTTGATTTTGATTAATTAACAACATACTGTATTTTTGCACCATCGGATAATGATGCTAATAAGGTTCAAACTTCTGGGATGTAATGACTTTCAGCAAACTTAAGGAAAGTATTACACCTTGAGTATTCTCCATTTTATCTAGCACGTAAATGCTCTATGCTAAATAAGAGAAAAACAAATAAAATCCACCACCAAATTAAGCGTGAGACGATAATGATTTATATTTAAAGAGTTGTAATTACGTTAATGATTTCAAAATCATATTCACAAACAAAGCAATTAGTAAATTATAATGATTTTTACAGGGTGCCTTTGAAGACGTACGAAGCGAACAACGCTCGCGACGCGCTCGCCAAAGCGGTGTACAGCCGGCTATTTGACTACATAGTGCACAGAATCAACGCGAGCATCCCGTTCCAAGCGTCTTCGTATTACATCGGAGTATTGGATATCGCAGGTTTCGGTGAGTAACTTCTTCCGACCTCAAATGGTCCCTCAAGGGACTTGCTAGAGGGGCAATGCAGGATACCCACATTTCGCCCATGGTATAATTCCAGCCTTGTTTAATGACCCACTGCTGGGCACGGGCCTCTCCTCAATGCGAGGGGGATTAGGCCATAGTCCACCACGCTGGCCCAGTGCGGGTTGGCGGACTTCACACATCTTTCGAGGGGTTCTCTCAGACATGCAGGTTTCCTCGCGATGTTTTCCTTCACCGTTTAGCAAGTGATGATCATGGTTGAAAATTAGATTCGCACTTGAAATTCCAGAGGTGCGAGACGGGGTTTGAACCTGCAATCCTCGTTACCGAGGCAAGCGTTCTACCAACTTGGCTATCACTGCTATTCGCCCATGGTATTTGGTCCCAATAGGTGCGAGCCTTTTGCCATTACACTGGGTTCGCTTCCCCTCAATATGAGGGACATTTAGGCCATAGTCTAACATGCTGGCCCAATGCGGATTACACGGCTTTTAACAAATGTACAGGTTTCCTTCATTTAGATTCGCATATGAAAATCCAAGAAGTGCGAGCAGGGGTTTGAACCTGCATACCATGTTTCCAAAACAAGCGTTCTACCAACATCAACAACTATAATTAAAAAACACTTGCCTGGATAATTCCAGCATTTTTTTTTCAATTTACAGACAAATCCCAGTCACAGTATAATAAAAGTTTTGTAATTATGTCCCCAGAGTACTTCCAAATGAACAGCTTCGAGCAGTTCTGCATTAACTACTGCAACGAGAAGCTGCAGCAGTTCTTCAACGAGCGCATCCTCAAGAACGAACAGGAGCTGTACAAGCGGGAGGGACTTAACGTGCCCGAGATAAGATTCGTCGACAACCAGGACTGCATAGGTGAGGATTTTTAACTCTACGGATCAGGATGAAATTTGTCACAGAGATAGATTATAGTCTGGAATAGCACATAGGCTAGCTTTTTCTCCCGGTAAAATGTATGGTTCCCTTGGGATAGATTTGTTTTAATTTTTCACAGAGCAAAGGATCGACATGATTTTTTAAATAGTGGTAGTTTAGGGGTCAGAAAATTACATAGGGACATACTTTTTAATCGCGGGTAACACCGCGGGGCGCAGCTAGTTGATTATAAAAATCATTGAAACACACTCATTACCTATAGTTATTTGTTACAACATCCTGGTACAAATCTTTGAAATTATTTTAGTTTATAAAGTTATTTTAATTTGCAAAAATTTTGTCCAACCAACCCGGGTGTGGACTCTCACGAATCACGATACAAGTCAGGCTTAGTGTGGCGGTCCTAATTTTAGCATTAGTCGCATGACTATTTTTTGTTGTACGCAATAAAAAATTTTTTTTTTTAAATATAACATGTTTTTTTAACTAAATTATAACTTTTTAATCACGACTCGATGGAGTGAGAATAGAAAAATTCTTTTTTTTGTATTAATCTTTCAGTTGAAGCGCATCACTTGAGACGGGTGGGACCGATTTGGCGTTTTTATTATTAAATGTTCCTAATAGTGCGAATAAAGTTTAACGAAAATTTTTACAATTTATCTGAATAATTTGGGACACAGAACACCGTCTGTTGGGTCATCTAGTCCCCTAATAATTGGTGACGCAGGGGTGATGAAAAGGTGTGAGGCGGCATCAGTATAACTGTACAACATTCACAGATTTGATCGAGAGCAAGAACCATGGGATCTTCCATCTCCTGGACGAGGAATCCAAACTGCCGAAACCAGAGTTCGGACACTTCACACATTCCGTGCACAAACAGTTGGCTGTGAACAATAATAGGTAAGCTTCGTACGTATATATACGCTTAGAGAATATATAAAATAGATGGGGGGTCGCCAACAACATATTAAAGCGCAAACACAAAGCTGATTTACATAGTAGTACACGCGAATTACGTACATATTGTTGTACACATTCGTCTCAGTTTCCTTGAACCGTGGTGTCGTGAAATAATGAATTAATTAATTTGCGATACTCAGACGAACAAGATATTATGTTCTCTATCTGTTTTATTTCTTCGTCTCAGTAGTTACGTTAACATAAATTTTGCGTGGGTAAGTATGTATCTAAGGTACGCCCAACATTTTAATAATAATATCGCCAAACGTACGGATCCTCGGTACAGAAAAAAAATCAATTTCATGTTTCGCTGATGAACATTTTCTTTTTTTTTGCGATTCGCCTACCCGACTGCGTTAGGAGGAGGGTAATGTGTTTTTGTTCAGTGTAACTAAGTTGTGTGTGATTGCAGGCTGCAAGTGCCGCGCACGTCGCGACTGAAGGCGCACCGCACATTGCGCGACGACGAAGGATTCCTGCTCAGACATTTCGCCGGAGCGGTGTGCTATAACACGGTAATTGTACAGCGTGATTCAGAAAGGGTATACTACCTTTGATCGTGCGCTTCTTTTGCGCGTTTTAGTCATTATGAGTAGCCAGAATTTCAAAAAGTTTTTTTTTTCAACGAAATTACAATTACAGTCTACTTTTTTTAAATTGACTTTATAGTTATCCTGATTTCTCGTAATAATTGCGTTATAGAAAAGTATAATATACAGTAGTAACATGTCTAAAAGCACAGGAACCACGGCTTTAGTCACACTTTAAGGGGCCGGGAGGGGGTCGACGAAGTGTGACATTGTGTGACAAGGGGCGGGGAGGGGTCCCAAATTTTGTGACATCACATTTTTTCAAAATATAATATTTTATATCTAAGTATTACAACGAGTGATTTTATTGAAAAATAATTTAAATGGAAATAAAAAACAATTTCGGAAAACTGCTTTTAATTTCATAAATTACTAAATTTAAAATTGCAAAATATGTGACATCACACTAGGTAGGTGACTCACAAATGTGACCGGCTGTGACAAGGACGGGGGTGGGGTCAAAAAATCATGAAATTCGTGTGACGTAATTTATGGATGGCCCTTTACGTGCTCTCCAAGGCAGTACAGATACTATAGAAGGTGCTAAATATATCCAATTCATTATATTAATTGTGTTCACAGAATCAATTCATTGAAAAGAACAACGACGCTCTCCACGCGTCCTTAGAGTTCCTAGTACAAGAGTCGAACAGTCGCCTCGTACAGCAGCTGTTTGAAACCACCGACAATAACAACGCTAAAGGCAAACTCAACTTTATATCCGTCGGCGCTAAGTTCCAAAGTCAACTGTCGCAGCTTATGGACAAGTTGAAGGAGAATGTGAGTACTCTTAGATCCATAGTGCATACAAATATATGCTATTTTTTTAATGGCTTAGAAACCTGCCACGCGAGCGTATTTTGTCATTATAAACAGCCGTGAATTACAAGACATATAGGTATACTAGATGCGCCTCGCGGTGTTACCCGCGATTAAAATATATGTCCTTTTTACCGGGATAAAAAGTTGCCTATGTGCTATTCCAGACTATAGTCTATCTCTGTGCCAAATTTCATCCAGATACGTTCAGCCGTTCTGGCGTGATTGAGTAACAAACATCCATCCAATCTTTCACATTTATAATATTAGTGTGAAGTGTGATTACTTCCCAGAACTTGATCCTTATTAGTGACATCGGATGGTGAAATAATACAGTATGTTGTTTTTTATTTTTTTTCAAAATCATCACTTTCTATTCCTGGGAAGGGAATTTATTTTTCAAAAATTGAATGATACAGTTTTAGTTTTTATGTAAATTGGTCGCGAGAGTAATTCAAGCATTTTTCGATATTTCCTATAGTTTCTGATTTGGCCATTTACGCACACTTGAAAAATTCTACCTGTATACATTTATATTTTTCTTTCAAACTATTAAGTTTGTTCAGCAAATACGCGGCTCGTCATTGGATTGTCTTGATGCATATTCGTAGTATATAATAATATACTAGAAAGCCATAATATTACAGATTTTTCTGAACAGTGATTTAAGAATTAGAGTGGATGGGGTTCTTTAAAAAAAAACATAAACAGGGACTGAGCTTTAGAAATGTAAAGTACATTTCTAATGTCTCCGGGACTTTTCGAACGTCTAACCCCGGCAACATAGTAATAGATCCTCAACCTCAGAAGTAACAGTAGTTTGAGTGTGTTGGAGCCAAGTCCCATTATAGGGACTGGCATTTAGTTATACTACTTGATAAATACAAACAAACCTTGTGTGATGTTCACGAGGTTTAATACTCGAGTGATATCTATATTAGTATTACCACGATACAAGCGTTACATAGTTCTGCCCCCTGATTACGTAACTTGCAACAGCCTAGCGATAGCAGTAATCGCGCAATATTTTCTATTAAATTACTAATTCGTACTACGTACCACTGCGACGTTATACAAATCTGCCATTCGAAAGCGATTATTGTTGTCGCTTCTCTTTCGCTAAGCTTTTTATTACCTTATAGGCAAGTATTTGATCTCGATCTCATCTGATGGTAAGTGACGATGAGATCTACGACGTAGCATACTTGCCTAGAAGGTACCTGTTCACTCTCGACTTGAAAACACCCAGATTATAGTCAACGGGGAACAAAAACGCTTGAAACGATACGTAATCTGGGGGGCGGGTCCGGCCAGCTGACGTTTGTCTGTACAGTAGTGTTGGGGAGTCTTCAACTTGATGTAAGGTGTACCGGTGACGATGAGGCGATTAATAAAATTTTGTTTTAAAATAATGAATTGCGTTTAATTAACTTGTTTTTAAGGATACAAGCTTGCACACAGAATATATAAGTAAGAGAGAAAAATAAAGTGTTCATGTCATTGTCCATAGAGCGGTGGTCTCGTTGGCACTATCAATGTTCGTGCAAACTTTCAATTATGTGGCCTTAACAAGTGTTGTTCGGTAGGGCACGAACTTCGTGCGCTGCATCAAGCCGAACTCGCGCATGGCGGGGCGCGCGACGGAGGGCGCGCTGGTGCTGACGCAGCTGGAGTGCAGCGGCACCGCGGCGGTGCTGCAGCTGATGGAGCACGGCTACCCGTCGCGCGCGCCCTTCCGCGCGCTGCACGACATGTACCGCGCCTGCCTGCCGCCCCGCCTGCGCGCGCTGCCGCCGCAGACCTTCTGCGAGGTATGCCTGCCCG
This sequence comes from Pheosia tremula, assembly GCA_905333125.1. Taxonomy (NCBI): domain Eukaryota; kingdom Metazoa; phylum Arthropoda; class Insecta; order Lepidoptera; family Notodontidae; genus Pheosia; species Pheosia tremula. Next base: position 1,742,269 of record HG995405.1, on the reverse strand, counting down.
ACTCACAGTTCTTTTTTCCCAACTCGGGATTTTGGCACTTTTTGAATGAAACCGCGGGATTCTTTACTTCGTTCGTAAAAAAAAAACGTATACAATCACAAGTTTTCAAATGTTTATCCTGTTATTTGAATTAAAAAACGTTTACGCGACAATAGATAGCAAAAATAGCCGTAGAAAATGTATTTCAATAAAAATATAATACATATTTTAAATCAGATTTACCCTATCGTTAAATAGTTAGGTCTTATTCGTCTTCGGCATAAAAAAAACCAGTCATTTAATTTCAGACATCTAATTTTGATTTAAAAATCGGGACGTCTGGCAACGCTGCTCACATGTCTACTCTCACAGACACACGACTACACTACATGACACTGCATCACATGCTTCTAGCCGTTCTTGTATGCAGAAGCGGCGTAAGGCGTGTGCGGCGTGGGCCACGCCTCGAATTTACGTTACTTTTTTCGGTTCTTTCTTTTGTTCTTGTTCTTCTATTGGAACCATTGCTGAGTTATATTGATCATAAAACTATAAATTCCGGCAGCTACTAAGTATCGGGCATCATTAACTTACTACTTCGGTCTGCATATGCCTTAAAAAAGTGTGAAGGCTTGCTCCGCTCTCGTCCGAAACACAAAATTTTAGTTTTTTTTATTTTTCCCGAAAAAACGTGGTTTTTGATCTTGCGACTTTATTCTGTGTGGGGGGGGGGGGTGCGTTATTTAAAATGCATTTATCTATTCTATCTTTTAGCTTTACAAAAAAGTTCTCTTTGTAAAATTTGTCGTCTTGCGTCACGAGAGGACCTCGCAAGTGTTTTCTCTCCACATCAAAATTAGGTCTTGCCCCGCCCCTGGTTGTATATGTAGATGAGACTACGAAATTACTACTGCGAAGTCCCTCCTAAGAGATTGCGCTGACACCCTTGTACGAATTTAAAAAACGATTCAGCCTTAAAAAGTCCATTACAACATCCCAAAAAACCTATTATTGTTAGATTATTGTCCCAAAATCTACGCCGCTTTACGCCTGATTGATAATTGTTGGCCAAAATATGCGAGTACCTATTCAGCCAACCCATTTTTCATTCTACCATAAGCCGTCGTTACGGGCATTCTGAACCCTGAACAACTGGCAACTGGTATAAGAGTCCCAAAGCCTACCGACCTTTTCTTCCAGGCAATAGTCCACAGTTTCGGTCTGTCGGACAAAGACTACAAGTTCGGCGTGACCCGCGTGTTCTTCCGGCCCGGCAAGTACTCCGAGTTCGACACCATGATGAAGTCCGACCCTGAGAACCTCAAGTCCATTGTGGACGCCGTGCTGTCCTGGCTCGTCAAGTCCAGGTGGAGGAAGTCTATATTCGCTGGCCTGTCTATCATTAAATGTAAGTCGCTCATACATACCTTACTTACGTAAACATCGTGAGGAAACCTGCATATCTGAGAGAACTATGTGTGAAGTTCGCTGGGTCAGCGTGGTGGACTCTGGCCTAATCCCCCTCGAATTGAGGGGAGGCTCGTGCCCAGCAGTGGGACATAAAAAAGGGCTGGTATTATTATTATTATTATACATACTAAGTATATTACGACGACCCGATTAGCATAGTTGGTAGTAGCCCCGCTTTCTGTACTGAGAGTACCGAGAGTGTCCCGAGTTCGAACCCCAGTAGGGGCAAACTGGTCAATGAGCACGATCGGTTCTACCTGGGTCATAGACGTGTAATATCTTTCGACGCTAGTTCATACGTGCTTTGCCTAGTTTGGGACCGTACATTTGGCGTGTTTGTCAGGCTATAACTATTTATATATACAAAATGCCAATTTTTTATAATTATATGATGAGTCATTTGTTTTCGACTACGTTGAATGTTGCTTATAGTATCTATCTATATAAACAAAACATTAATTCTGTTCGTTGGTAAGCGCAGCACTTGAGCACGGCTAGACCGATTTGGCATTTGTTTTAATGTTAGTTATTAATAGTCCGAATAGGGTTCCTAAAGATAGAAAAATAGGAAAATTCAAAAGGAGAACGTCTGTCGAGTGAGCCAGTAATAAACAAAGAATAATTCAATGTCTATATTTTATTCTAGACAGTGTACAAAATGAAACAAACACGGTAATAGCCAAGTAATACTAACACAGCGCTACAACCTGCGCTGTTAATAGTTTAAAATAAAAAGCTAAAATAAAAGTCCACTTATTTCAGTGAAGAACAAAATTTTGTATCGGCGCGAGTGCCTAGTGCTACTGCAGAAGACGGTCCGCGGCCACCTGGCGCGGCGCCGCCACCGCCCGCGCATCCTCGGGCTCGCCAAGATCCGCGCCATGACCCACAGCCTGCAGCAGATGGAGGCCGTGGCCGCGCGGCTCAACAACCACAAAGACAACGCTCTAAGAAACATCGAGAACTTAAGAAACTCCATTAAGAACGCGTGCAATGATATTAAGGTAACATATAACTATACTAACTTAACCTAACCTCACCATAACCTCTAGTTATATAAAAAAGTTTAAGATGGAAGCTCAGGTCAGGGCGCGAAATTCAAAATTTCAATGTTTTTACGAAAAATTTGGACATCTTTACGATGTAATTTAGTTTTTTGCGATATTAGCATTCTGCATTGGATGTCTCGATGTATTAAATTTGCTTAAAAAATATCTAATCCGATACAATACCATAAGGTTCGTAAAAACCACTCTTTATGGTGTTGTATCGCTTTAGGATTTTTTTTAAGCAAATTTAATACATCAAGACATCCAATGCAGAATGCTAATATCGCAAAAAACTAAATTACATCGTAAAGATGTCCAAATTTTTCGTAAAAAAATTTAAACCATTGAAATTTTGAATTTCGCGCCCTGACCTGAGCTTCCACCTTAAAGGAATATCAAACAGGCCGCCATAGATAGAGAAGCGCGAGTAAGTATATAATAATCGACATGTCTTGTCGACATTACACATGCTGATTCTGTCTGAGTCTGCCACAAAAACATGTTACCTATACTTTTCGTTTGGCGTATCATATCTTGGCTCGCGTCCGTTTTACAAATTTATCATTTAATTATTTATTAATTCTAATAACATTTTTTCATTTTTCAAATGGATGTCCACAAATAAATCTAATCATTCATGTGGGAGATATAAATAAGTATGGGTATCCGAATGCAAAGCATGTGAATGTGTGAAAGGGAAAGAATGTGAATGAGAGAGGGGTGCAAAAGACAACGATTGTACGAGGAGGATGGGTTGTTACAATGAATAGTAGATTAAAAAGAACAGACAGCTTTTGTCCCTGCCCGCTGACGCCTTAGATTCATGGAAATAATTTTAAAATTAAACGGTATGTTAATGTATCTGTCGTTACTTTTGAAAACGTCGTAACCATGCATCTCGTTTTGTTGAGTCAGCGCAAAACTTATCGCGCAGTTAGGTAGCGACCGAAGGCAGCGACAAACGTTACTGGTGGTCACAACCAGAACTGAGTAGTTAGCGTTGTAGAATAATCAGATTGACAAATGATTACATGGTTTGTTTGGAGTTCCGAGATACAGACCGTTCGTAGATTTTTGATCTCACTGGCAATATGTTTCAAAAGTAAAGCTTATATGGAATTACATTATTTTTATTAGTGTGCCCACAACAAGCTAAAGAGAGGGTCCTATGGAATCGTAAAGGGGAGGCGCCCAGCAGAGGAACGTAAAATAGGCTATACAAAAATCGTTGTTCGGAAAGCCCTTAGTATACCATTCTGACTAAAAACTCAATAAATCGCACCCCATGCTGCTGATCTAAATTTACTGCCTTTTGTTGGTACGTTCTCTATTTTACAATCACAGATTCACAATAAAGGTTATTCATTTTTAAACTATAACACAAATAAGTACAATATGCATATGCAAGTGCAAAATTAATCAAAATAAACACTTGGGAGTTTTCAAATCACACTTACATGTAAATATAATAAGCGGTAAAGTATACTTAATTATTGGCAGCCTCCTCGCCGTTGGCAATAGTCACACTCTCTCCGTGCAAGACACGATCGCGTATCCCCTTGACATCGACTTCGACGTTCTGCACGCATTCCAGAATACCCAACAGTAACCTCGTCGCTTCATGATTCGCAGCAAACTTTAAAAGATCACACGTGTTTTGTTCTGTGAGAATCTCTTTTAACCGGTGCACACACCTCTGTTCTAAGATCGGCATCATGTAATATAATGAGAGTAGCAATAGCTGCTCTACGTCTTCATCAGGTAGAACGTGCAAATACATATAGTTTTTCAAGTGTTGTAGTGTCTTTGTCGAAGTTCCCGACACGTCTACGCGACCCTCAGTGGTCTCCCGCCAAGCTCCTCCGAGCATTTTTCTTAATACCGGACTGGAGGCAGCGAGCACATGTTTATGAAAGTGTACGGAACCGTCCACGCCTTGAAGTTCAAAGTCTAACAGTTCTGTATCTTCGTAAAGGGGCGAGAAACAGCTAGGGCCGAATACCACGTTCACTTGGACTTTTACATCAAATTCGAAATCTGTATATCCATTATGCTCAGCCATTTGATGCCACCTGCCGTCATCGCTGGTATAACACTTGTTGCTTATAAGCAATCTCTTGCTTGTGTAATCAATAGTATAAATCAGATTGTCATCTGGGTGACTTTTGACGAATTTTATGAATATTAAGTTTTTATAGCTTTGCTGACCTAATAGGACAATCCTATATCCAATTATCACTTTCATTTGGAACACAGTAGAACCGCAGAACACATACTCTGGACTGTATAGTTCCTCGTATTTCATATCATTTGAATAAGTGACTTTCAACCACACTTCTAATGTGTTTCCCTTTTGTACCAGGTCTCTTGCTTTCATTCTATAAAAAAGTGAAATGTGATGTCGATTAAATAGGAAAAGAAACTTCAATCTCCCCTACAAATTCATAGAAAGTTTTCAACCATTAAAAGGATTTTTCAGAAGAAAATTTCTTTGTAAAGCCATAGTAAATAGATGGAAACTGTCTATAAATTAAGGTACATTTAAATTTATGACTTTTGGTGTTCAAAAGTCACTGCAACAACATACGATGGTTGGACGAGCAACATACATTTTTGATTTGCTTCCAGACAAATGAGAAGATAACGCGTGCACAAATCGACCAACTGTCCACAAAGTTGACCAAAGATGTGGAGACACAAATGGCGGCGCTACAGAAGGCCATGCTGGACCAGAAGAACAGGTACTTGCCACACTTACTTGTTGTGAATATTCCTCATAATGGTTACGAAAATAACCTTACTTACATAAATTGTTTTGTTTATTAACTAACTAGCTGCGCCCCGCGGTGTTAACCGCGATTAAAAAGTTAAAAAATTAAAAACAAAAACAGTTAAAACAAACATGGTTCCTGTATGTTATCCCATAGAAACCGTGCATTTTTTCGGGATAAAAATTAGCCTACGTCATTTTCTGACCCCTAAACTACCACTACCTATGCAAAAAAACATGTCGATCCTTTGCTCTATGAAAAATTAAAACAAATCTATCCCACGGGAACCATACATTTAACCGGGATAAAAAGTAGCCTATGTGCTAGTCCAGACTATAATCTACTTATATCTGTGCCAAATTTCATACAGATCCGTACAGCCGTTCTGGCGTGATTGAGTAACAAACAACCATCCATCCATACAAACTTTCACATTTATAATATTAGTGGGATGGCGACCCGAGTTGCAAAGTTGGCAGTGACTGCTTTTTGTATCTAGGTGCCCATAATACAATCGTTACTTAGTTTGGGACCGTTATTATATATTTTATTGTTTGACATCAGTAAGATACTATTTTGTTCTATTCACAGAACTACGCACAACAATGAAATAGAAAGGAATAGACTATGTATCTCCTATCCCCTTAGCCAGTTTTTTTTTATTGTATGCGGCGATAATATTTTCGATATATTTATATATTCCACTTGATTTTGACAAAATTATTATCTGTGCAGTGCTCCCGTTCGTTAACAGCATCAATACTTTTATTATAGTTGCGTTCTACTGGTTCGTCTTCCGTGTTTATTAGTATACAAAAATAAATACATTCACTCATCTTCCAGAGAAGAACAAGAGAGGCTGCGTAAGATCGAGGCCGAAATGCGCGCCGCGGAGGAGACTAAACGCCTTGAAATGGAGAGGCTCAAACAAGAGGAAGAGCACAGGCGACTGTGAGTATATTATATAATTTTAAATAACCCTCGTTGTCTTAAAAATCGGAATCAGAATACTTTTTCTTCACGAAAAACCATTAGGGAACTTATGAGTCGTCAAAAATTATCCTAAAGCCTTTAAGAATAGTACAACTTGGGACCCTACAAATAGGCACGTCATGGCAAGTCGGGCTGATTTGTTGGTGGTTAGGTTGTCCCGACTCAAAAGTCCACATATCGACCGTTTAGATTGTCGCGTGAAGAGCGCTACTCGACCGATCTCGCGCCGATTGTGTTGGATTGGGTCGGCGGTGTGACGCAAAGGCTATGTGTGTGGAGAGAAAGAACAATCTCGAACCTACAGATTGCAGCCAAGTTGTGCCATTTGTAGTGGCTTTAAGATTCTACCCGCTGGCGGTGATGTTTAATGATCTAGATATCGATATGTAAGCCAAGGTTTAGACCCATCAGACTTAGCTATTAACATTAACTGATAAGTGTGGAATCGCGATAGATAAACAAAATAAAACCTTGTTTCTCACACGTTTTTGGTCTCAGAGTCCCGGAATCGTTAAGATATTTTAAGTTGATTTTTGATTAATGGTAAATTCTTGATAGTGGTTTTCCCAAGTATTTGGTTCGGGGCTTCAATATAAACGCGCAAGCACTGTCTTCAACGCTGTTTATTACACGCGAAAGTAATTAACGCTGTCTTTTTAAATCGGTCGCGTCGCGATTCAAAAGTACGGTCTATATATCAGAATCAGAATATTTTTTATTCGTGTAAACCATTAAGTACAGAACTTATGAATCGTCTAAAGTTACAAAATGCTGTGCTACTACTTTAACGCCCATTCGGAATACCATTCCTATGGAGAAGAACGGGCAAGAAACTCCATTGTTGCTCTTTTTAAAAAGATATTTCACATCTTTCTACAGTACATTGTTATAGGTATATGAGAACAATATAGGTACGGTTAAGCAGACTTTAGCAGCTGGTAAAAAAAGTATTACATAAGATAGAGAATAGAGAACGGTGAAGGAAAACATCGTGAGGAAACCTGCATATCTTAGAGAACCCCTCGAAAGATGTGTGAAGTCCACCAACCCGCACTGGGCCAGCGTGGTGGACTATGGCCTGGAATTATATATATATTATAGAGAATAGAAAAGTGTAATGATTGGAATGTGGCAGTAAAGCGGAGATGGAGGCGCGTCGCAAGGAGGAGGAGCTGCAGCAGGAGCAGGGCCAGCGAGCCGCGCTGCAGCTGCAGCACGAGCTCGACCTCGCCGCGCGCGCCGACCGCGATAGCCGCGAGAGGTAGCGCCACGCACTACCCACCCGTCTAGTACTACCCACCCGTCTTGTACTACCCAACCGACTTGTACTACCTACCCGACTTGTACTACACACCCGACTTTGAACTACTCACCTGACATGTACTACCCATCGGACTTGTACTACCTATCCGACTTTGAACTACTCACCTGACATGCACTACCCACCCGACTTGTACTACCCATCCGACTTTGAACTGCTCACCTGACATGTACTACCCGTCGGACTTGAACTACCTACCCGACTTGCAATACCCATATTCGTGACTCAGAAACCTCTTTTTTTATAAAAGGGCCCATAGACTACAAATAGCAGAGAAACACGTTGCGACTTCATACTGGAGGTCGAAATTGAACAAGCGGTTTAAGATTACTCCAGCTTGATTGATTGATATTTTAAATCCGTTTTTGGGTACTAGACTCTGGTTAGTGTATCCGGGTCTTCAACTTAAGAGTGAGATGTTGTACTAAAATTGTAAACTTTGCAGGCTAGAACAAGAAAGAATAGATCACGAGATGGCCGTGAGACTGGCGAAGGAAACGAACGGTCACGTTGAAGGGTCGCCCCCACAATTACGCAGGTATATTTTTATTCAAACTTAAATGTGATGTTATACGAATAAGAAGACTACAACATAAGCCACTTTGTTTTTTGGTCGCAAAATTTATAAAAAATACAAAATTATTATTTTTCTTTATATTAATTATAAAGAAAAATAATAATAATAATTTATATTATTTCGTTGGGGGGGGGGGGGGGCTATGTCCAGCAGTAGACGTGTATATCCGCTGATAGATAGATATTAATTATAAACTCCAAAGTATACTGATTGAGCGATCGATTTTCATCAACGCTTTAAAATACGTAAAGGTCAGTTTTAACTAATCACGTGCCCACTGTCACTGTACAATATGACATCGTTTGCGCACATTCTGGTTTTCAAAATCTCTTCCTGTACATAGCTTATACTGCGAGGTACTTGAGCCACTAGCCAAACACATTATCTGTATACGTATTATAATAATAATGTCTTATAATAATAATTATTCCTCCGACTGCTGAGTTTAATTCGCTGTTTATGCTATCATTTTCAGCAATTGACCCCAGCAGGTGGCTAACATAACATTAAAATTCTCAAAAAGGGCCTCTACGTGTTGGACCCATGTCCCCACGTAAGCCTTCCAAAAATCCGGGTATAGCCCGTGTAAAGAGAGAGACAAAATAATGTAACTTGGTTGTGTTAGTACATTAACCACCGAATTTATACACGTTTTACAACTTTATCAAACGTCATATGGTACGGCGCAATGCAAAACTCTTGTGCGCAGTACTATATGACGTTTGATTAAGTTATAAAACGCTATAAATTCGAGGGTAATTATTATGACACATTAAATGCCGTAGGGGACATGATTTTCGATAATAAATCCGAATCACCTATTTTTGGATTTTTTCTGCCTGTCAGTCTGTCTATTCCTTTTGTTCACTTCACGATCACGAGAAACTACTGGACAGATTTGGATAAAACATGGCATGGTGATAGGTCATAACCCGACTCATGATGTAGGATTATTTTCTCCCGGGATAAGGATGAGTTCCCGGGCGATATCTAAAAAAGTGCATCTCAAATTCACTAAGCGTTGTATGTTGATAATTTAGTTAATCATTTCTGTTGCGGATAATGGAGAGGTCACCGGGATAACCCAAAATCTATATTTTTTTTACTGAAACTCGGCTTGGGAATGGTTTACATATAGTGTCAATGCATATGATCTATATTGTAACCCTGGAATTGCAAGAGTTTCAGGTATAGAAACTTAAGTCCATGTGTACGAAATTGCTGGCACTGCTATTATAATGATAGATTCAAATGAGTCAATTGAAAAAGAATTGTAAAAGAAAGAGAATCATCAAATATATATAATGTGTAACAAAAATAGTGTAAAATGTTATAACAGATGAATCGGCAAGTTTTTTTGGATCATGTTGATGTATAAAATTATTTTATAAATTAATGTTTGTTTGGAGTGTCGTTTTTTAAATATCTAATTATTTGTTTTATTGGTTAGGGTTATGTTATCTTTATAACCTACTGTTGGCCCTGTTAAAATATTTTACACTATTATTGTTATCTTATATTATATGGATACTATTAACAAAACAACGGTAACAAATACGTCTAGAGCATGACCAATGGCTGGTGGCCACATTAAGTTAGCGTATAAGTAATATTATGATATGTTCGCACAGTTTCCCTACAATGGAGTCAATGAATGGAGAGAATAAATTGAACAGGTACTGAGTGAGATAGACTAACGTTTTCTCTTTCGCACGCTCCGATATTGGCCCTCTTTCAATTTTACTAACTTTAATTTAAAAAAATCGTTTATCTAACTGTTACTGCTTCTATCTTACGGACTATTTTTCAATGTTATAAAATGTCTGGTATATATTTTTTTTATGTTTTTGGAACATGTTTTTTTTTTAATTGAAAGGGGACCACTGCTACTGACACTCACTAACTCTGCTAATTCAGGCTATCCGCTTACTTCTCTCCACTGTTACGCACGTACCCTAACCTACCAACTATAGTAACTAATTATACGTAGAATTAATTTAATTAATGTAGTTCATAACTTATATGTGTTTTAGAAAATTCGAGAGGCGCACATATTTGGTTTAATAGTGGGTAACCCAAAGAAAAGGGAATTTGTCGTTCAAAATTTTTACTAACATTAATAGTTATGTATTTTTTTTCAAAAGATTCAGACCATAATAATGTATAAGCATGAAGTGATGGTAATTTTGTACTATATACTAAGTTGGTGTGTATTTTAACACTTCAATATATTTCCTTACTCCATTGAACATTTCCTATGATGATAACAGATCGGAACGCGTCAGAATGCAGCAAGCTATGCAGGGCAAGCAGAAGTACGACCTATCTAAATGGAAATATTCGGAGCTGCGCGACACGATCAATACGTCATGTGATATTGAATTGTTAGAGGTGAGTGAAGGAGCATTATCATAATTTTGTTTTAACCACCCGGGTCCCATATATCTATACATACAAATAAATAAAATTGGATTGTCTGTCTGTAATATTAAAATAATCGCTTTTTACTAAGTGCATTTCGTTGTATACACGGTACCTATACCAAAACCGCATTTTTTACAATTTTTGTCTGTCTGTCTGTCGGTCTGTCTGTCTGTCTGTCTATCTGTTTGTTTCGGGTAATCTCTGAAATGGCTGGACCGATTTTGACGGGACTTTCACTGGCAGATAGCTGATGTAACAAGGAGTAACTTAGGCTACTTTTATTTTAGAAAAAAACATAGGATCTCACGAAAAAAATTAAAACCAACGTTGCAGCGCTGCGCCTGATTAAGTTTGATAGCAACAAGCGGGCTCAGAACGCGCGAGCAGGCTGTTGCCAACGGTTGTCTTTGTTAAATACCACGCGGACGAAGTCGCGGGTAACAGCTAGTACATAATAAATATCAGTATATTACGGCCCGTAGACTCAGTCCAGTTACAGACTGGAAGCTGAGCCCTAAGCAGAATTGGGAAAAGACGATGAACATGAAAGTGTATATACATATCGGGCCAAGACTGCGTACGCGCCGTCCCCTCGAAAGTAATACAATAAATTACTGCATGATGACCTACTCTGTGATATATTTAATTAATATGATATTTAATCATATTACTTAAATCTATTATTTCATTATGAATTCGCGGGCTACACAACGAAAGGACACGAGTTCAGAGGTCCTCCGTTATAAGAAATTTAATAATCATATTATAGCCATATTTTGTAAAAAAAAAAATATTGGAATATTTGATGTATGCATTTTTTTTAATCTTTATTTTATATAGAACTAGCTGCGCCCCGCGCTGTTGCCCGCGATTAAAAAGTATGAAAAATTAAATCAAATCTATCCCACGGGAACCATACATTTTACCAGGATAATGCCTATGTGCTATTCCAGACTATAATCTATCTCTGTGCCAAATTTCATACAGATCCGTTTAGCCGTTCTGGCGTGATTGAGTAACAAACATCCATCCAAACTTTCACATTTGTAATATTAGTATAGATAACATTGTATGATACAGGCGTGTCGTCACGAGTTCCACCGGCGGCTGAAGGTGTACCACGCGTGGAAGGCAAAGAATGCGCGCAAGACCACCATGGGCGACCAGGAGAGAGCGCCGCAGTCCATCATGGATGCAGGTATATAAAAAACCAGAACATCAAGTGACTTTTTATCTACTTAATTTCTGTTTTTTTTTATTGTTTAGTCCTTGGCCCCACGCTCAGTCCCAACCGGAATATTATTTTCGATATAGACGCTGATTCTACTATTTTTAGATTTGTTGTCTGACTAAATGCACATATCGGAAAAATACTGAACGGATTTTGATCAAACATGGCATGATGATACGATATATTTTTTATCCTGGGAAATGTATAGGTTCTTGCAGGATAGCCCAAAAAGTATATCTCAAAATGCACAATGAAACTTGGCACGATAATCTAAGCTTACAACATCTATGATACATTTTTTCCCGAGAAATTGAATGGTTCTATCAGAATTATACCTACCGCCATTTCTATTAATATTCTGTCTATTATGGTATTTACTATCTACTTACGTAAGGTATGCAACTGTTTTGTATTTTTTTGATTAAATAAATAAATAAATAAAATTCGCGGGCACGGCTATTTATTTATAAGCTTGGAATTCAAATGCAAGATAATTAACCCATTTTGAACACTAAACTCTAATGCTGAGTTCGGTCCCACAGCGAAAACCCCTCGGCTGCCGCAGAAGGGCGAGGTACTGGGCGCGCGGCACCGCTACTTCCGCATCCCGTTCGTGCGGCCGGCGGCGGGCGACGCGGCCGACCGGCGCGGCTGGTGGTACGCGCACTTCGACGGCCAGTACGTGGCGCGCCAGATGGAACTGCATCCCGACAAGACGCCTGTCTTGCTACAAGCCGGTGCGTACCCACCCTTATCTAAAGCTCGACACACAGACGCGACCCGTAGTGTTACAACTGAAGGACCATATCATGGATGGCGGGTCAGATCAGTTGCGCTGCATGTGCCTAGTGAATGTAGCGTCTCTATCTACTGCCGCCTTCCTACCTAGGCAAGTATGCTCCATCGTAGATCTCATCGTCACTTACCATCTGGTGAGGTCGAGATCAAATACTTGCCTATAATGTAATAAAAAAAAAAAAAAAGGACCCCACCTAAAATGTTTTTTTATTTTTTTTATTACATTATAGGCAAGTATTTGATCTCGATCTCACCTGATGGTAAGTGACGATGAGATCTACGATGGAGCATACTTGCCTAGAAGGTACCTGTTCACTCTCGACTTGAAAACACCCAGATTGAAGTGGACGGGGAACAAAGACGCCGGTAGCGTGTTCCATTCCTTGGCAGTTCGCACGATGAAAGTAGAAGCAAATCGCTTAGTACGTACCGAAGGAATGTCCACAGCTATGCTATCTATACCATGATTTAGCGGAATCTTTGAACAATTACAGCCACCAGAAAAATTGCAAGACCCTCAAGTTACAGGACTTAGTTTCGTGGCCCAGTTGCATGACCGTGGCGCTGATTATAATTTAGTGTTACTATAGTACCCATACTGGTAGTTTATAGGTATGTCATTAGTTAGTATGGATAGATTAGAAAGTGGTTTAGTATAAATATAATGTAGGGTACATTCTACTTTATTCCTAAGTAATGTGGTTGTGGTTCCTACATTGTTCTCACATACTCATAACAATGTACTACACAAAAATGTATAAGAATTAAAAGAGCAACCATGGAGTTGCTTGCCGTTCTTCTCCATAGGAACAGCATTCTGAACAGGTGGTAGTCACTGCATTTTGTGAAATGTTTGCTGGACATAAGTTGGTTTACATTAATAAAATATATTCTGATTCTCTAACAGTCCAACCCATTTCTATGGCTACCTAGCAGAATACACGATTTACAGATAGGTACAATGTGATGTGTTTTATTTAATTACAACCTAATACTAAGCCGACTTGTGTGAGTAGTACACGCGAATTCTGGTGTATACACAAGTACTTATTTTATTTTTTTTATACATTTATAGGCAAGTATTTGATCTCGATCTCACCTGATGGTAAGTGACGATGAGATCTACGATGGAACATACTTGCCTAGGTAGGAAGGCGGCAGTAGATAGAGACGCTACATTCACTAGGCACATGCAGCGCAACTGATCTGACCCGCCATCCATGAATGGCAGCACCGAACATCATGCCTGAACACGGCTAGGCCGCTTGGCGACATGGCTTTGTTCAGTGGGTGGTGACTAACCACGGCTGAAGCCTACCACCAGTAAAGCGTGTGTCGCGTGTACTACACAAAGCAGCTGGTCAACTTCTGTTTAATTCTGATTATTGACTAACTCTAGGGCTAATGACTATGGGGTTTGTTCATGTAAGATCAACAAAATGCAAAGGTGCCGCAAGTGGGCGCGAGAGTGGCGTAATATGACCGTCCAGCGTTAATATCAACAAACTGTTTATAATTAGGGTATCAAAGGCACCGGGCAACTGGATGACTGTGGCGATATAACTAGCTTGTTTTTTGTGTTTCAATAGCAATAGGTAGGTATGTTGTTCGCGACACTCCATTTATTCCTCGTCCTCCACTTCAATTTAAGAATTAAGTCGATTCAAAATTTGAAGTTCTTCTTTGCAGACATTTAAAATTTAAACGGCCCCACCCACCCATCGGTAGGCATTTTGCTAAAAGTAAAGTCAAGTGGATTTTTTATCGCGTCTATTTTATGTTCCCACGCTTCCGACGTTTCGGCTGGTTTACAGCAACCATGGTCACGGGAGTTTTATATCAATGTGTAGTATTCGCGTAAATATAAGAAATCAATATGTTAACATTATAAATTACAAATATGTTTGGATTCGCTACCAACTAAGTCTATGTATACTTACATATTGACTGACATCGTTCTGATCCACGTTGAAAATACACACACAAAACTAAGTACAAACACACGGTAAACCAGTCAGTTTAACGAAAACTCCAATACAAATTAGTTCTCTCGTAATAAATAGCTTCCAATCTAACATCCACTTGTTACCATGAAGAGAGTGTTGCCAGATGTGTTTTCTATTTCTACCCTAATTTGAAATTATTTTTCTCTAAAATGATACAATTTGCTTGGGTTTTACCCAAAGGCAAAAAGTTATCAATATCGGTTAATTAACCTAATGGATGATTCGATTTTATTGCTTTTTTTGCCTTTTTCTTATTTTTTCCTTGAAATATTGTTCTAATTTCCAAACTGAAACAGCAGAATAACCTAACAAACAAAATCAGTGAACGAATCAAAAGAATGAATAATAGAATATGTTCATTTTATGTAGAATGTAACGACCAAGTGAACTGTTTTAAACGGTTGCGTTTGTTCAATGCACTCAAATACATAAATGCAAATGTATTCAGTTGCGGCCTACGGTTATACTCTGAAATAAAAAAAACTCCATGATTTTGATTTCTCCAAATTTTTCTCCAAAATTTCTCCAAGAGCCAAATTTTTACCCAGAAATTGCGAAAAAAATACCCAATCTGGGAACACTGCATGAAGTGTATCCATAATTCTATCTGTCAAAAAACCCCCGAGCATAGAGTATTATGGCCGTAGAAAAGAAAATACAGAGCACGTTCGCGCCAGTGTAGATATGCTACAAGTGAACTTTTTAGCGCGGGAAATATAAATAGTGACCATAATATGTATTTAAATGATACCCTCTTAAAATAGGGATGTTAACAGTATGAAGACTTGAAATTAAATTGTATAACGGTCTGATTTTAAATAAATAAATCGTTTATTTAGTAGTCCGAAATTCTCAAGCTAGTTTTTCAGTTCAGTCAATCAGTTCGTTTATACGTTACTCAATTTTTATAATAGTCTAGTCTAGGGGAAAACTGATTTTGGGGGTCGACGAGGTCTAAAAATCGAACCCTATTAAATAACACAAGCTTTTATTTGAAACTTTCAAGTTACCGTATAAGATGTGTTACGTGTACCAACTTGTTATAAGAATGACTAATATTTTATTAGGAAGTATTATTTTGTACTTTTAAAAAATTCAACAAGTCGATAAGCGTGCACAAGATCGTACAAGATGAAATTATTATTTTGTATCAATAGGAAAAAACTAGAGATATGATTTTTAAAGTAATTTGGCTACGGGGGTCCGAGTTCATTTCGAGGTCCGAGTTCATTGGGTCTCCTGCCCAAAATAGTATGGAAATCCCTGATCTAGACAATATTTGTTTTTTTTTTAGGTGTCGATGACATGCAAATGTGCGAGCTGAGCCTAGAAGAGACGGGGCTGACCCGAAAGAGAGGCGCGGAAATACTTGAGCATGAGTTTGAGCGCGAGTGGGCCAAGCATGGAGGCTCGCCCTACGTGCCGCCAGATCTGCGCAAACGTTAACTTTGTATACTAGTAAGAGCTTATTGTTAGTGTGTTTTACACAAAATTAGACATTGTTATTAGTAATACTTACAATTTATTTTTTATTTCAGATCAAAGGACATTCCACCACCCTGGACATAGAAAATCTAGATGTTATAGAATATGCAAAGTATTCCACGAAATATAGGAATTAAATATTAAGTGCTTTTAACGTGCCTTCAGTTTCCTAGGTATATTTCAGTGCAATAAATCTAAAGGCCACATTTTAAAACTTCAGATGATAATAATACCTACCTATTGTTTGTAGGTTATAATGAATTCTGAAACATGTACCTATTATGGATTTATTCAATTATTTTATTATATTCAGAAAACATACAGTGAAAAAAGTATCTGTACACCTACTTAGTTAAAGACCGTACTTAGACTAAATAATCGTTGTTTTAAATATGGATTTATTTTAAACCTGCATTCAATTCAGGTACCTACTTAATTAAAATCGAGATTTTGTTTTAATTATAAATGGTATAGGTGGTGTACCTATATTGAAATCTTTGGAAAATGTATTTCGATAGTATCAAAAAACTATTACTTGAAACGTTTTACGAGATGCGTAGGTAGGTGTAGGTATATTTTATTTGAACATAATCGATAACTAAAGTGAATGAGGAGACGATTATAGACCGTAGAAAAAGAACATAGTAATATATTTGCAAGCTAATGTAAACAAACCATTATTATTTGATTCGACTTAGGTATTTATAGCAGATAATTATATTACATTGTGCCCGAGCCGAAGGCGAGGCTAGATATATACGTCGAGGATAGAATGGAGTATTTTATAAACGTGTTATACACTCTGCTTTTCACTCGGATTGAGAGGAAATGAAACTATGCTAAAAATGTTGAGTGAAATTTGAAAGAAAATATGCCTTAGCCACACATATCTAGATCTAATAGACCAATAAAAATAATCTATGACATCTGTGCTTAACCACTGTCTTTTTTTGAAATCTTTTTCTACACGAAATATTAGGCTGTTTCTGACCTATACAGAACATGAAAGGCAAATAATTTAAAGTAAATGTACTAAAAGAACACAGTTTTTTTCATATATTTTTATTGTGTGTTGGCTTCATGTAGTTAATGACTTTATTTATTCAAAATCGGGATATTTCTTTTTTAAATCATTCATTCCACTGATATGTCATTTGGAAATTCCGACTACGTTAAGATTTATTTTGTGCAAAAAAATAGGTCATTCCTGACAAATCAAGACTGGCCAACGGGCCAAATGGCAATTTTCAAAAGTTGCCATTACAATGCAATTCTATGTACTAATGCTCGATTTAAACGAAGGCAGTAGTCAATTAACAAGTAGACAGCTTGGAAATGTATAGAAATTTGTTCCGGACCCATCCAGAGCCGAGGACGCTTACTAATTGTGTACAATTTTCCTATAACCGAGTTTTGGGTAAAATTTTGTATCCTATATTATTTATTAGCAGATATTTTTAGGAATGTTATAACTTTTCGCGAACGTCTTGTAATATTGGTAGAAATTTGGTTATAATAATATTATGTACAAGATTTTCAAGTACAATAGAATCAGATTATGAAAGTGCCTTATTAATATGCCGTTATTACATGACCACTACATCATTGTATATGCTTTACCAAATAAAAGGAAAAAGATTCCATTTAATGTTTTATTTTCACAAAAAGTACATATGAGTAATAGTCAAGATAGTCGAACATTCACCTTGAAAACGAAGACGAGTTGAAAACGACTCACTATAACTCGCAGGAACACTAGTTTTAGAAATAACTGACGCCATGACTTAATTTTCCCGCCAAAAACTCATTTAGCGCATTGGTTGGTCTACGAGCACTGACGTCCATAATACAGCGATGTATACATAGAGGTCAGTGTCTACAAGAAAATAGGAATGCATAGATAATGAATCGTTGAATGAACTATCTCAATCTTTGTTTAGTCTATGACTCAATCTGTGGTCGGTCGTGTTTTCCCTCTTGCTCTTTGGTATACCTAATTTGTGGTGTTATCGTTCTTATTTTTTTTTCTCTTTTCTTGATTTCTTTGTACGGGCGCAAGCTTCCCTTATGTTACGGCCACATCTGGGTTAACGTCAAGTGTGTTAATACCCATATATACCTAAATTAAGGCCATCAAACGTTACCACGTTAAACCCTTGGCGAAATTCATGTAGTTTGCTTTAAAAGTGTTAAACGTCATTAGTAATTATGATAGTAAACGAACGTGTTAAACTGTTGTGGTAAGATTGTGGCCATGGCATTAAAATTCTTCACTGATTGCTTACGGTTTTTTCATCCTAATAATAAAGAATTATAATGCTATTTTCGTGTAGAAAACTGCACGGTTAAGAGTGAAAATAGTTTTTCCCGTAATATTTTGGTGCCTGGAGTTATTATTCTATCTCAAGGATGGATGGACGCTATCTTTTGTTGTTATTATTGTCAATTGCGGCTTTGTGTACACAATCTAAGTCGTTAGCATACGATGGTAAGTTATAAGACGTAAATTTAGTCAATAAATATGTGTATCCACAGGTGGACTACAAAGTCAGTCTAAGTTCATGATTTCTCAATTTTATTTGCATTAAAAAAATATTGTATACAACATAACCTCAAATAACAAAAAGAACTTCACAATCGGTATAATTTTAGTGCAATATTCTACTATAACTGATAATAATGTCTAAAGTCCCACTGTTGGGTCCGGCCCTCCAATACAAAATTAAAATAATCCATATAATACTACAACTTAATTTATTTTAATTTGCCCCTTCATTGGGGAACAATGGATTGAGTTTTGCTGGATTCTGGTATATTAATGATATTTTTTTCAGTACACTGGCTGGGTGGTCCCACTACAATTGAAAGAGACTTACCATCTGCAAAACAATCTGTAGACATTTACTGTTACACAGGAACACCTAAGAATTTGTTTGCCTTGTGGCAAACTGTTAAAGTAAGTATATTCTTTGTTTTTTTTTTCTTCATTGATCTAGTATGTATTCTGCTACATACCACCCTGACTACAGATTACTGGTGTAATCTAATAAAACTGATAATACTTTGTGAGACTAATCTTTAATATGTACTCACATTTCAGTTTCACATAAAAATAAAAAACGATGAATTCCGTCAATACGTAGGCTCAAGTCCAGAAGATGTGTACAATGAGTACACAGAAGACAGCTACGGCTGGTCCGTAGTCAATCCGTTCCAGAAGAAAGCACAGAAGTCCCTGTCGGTCAGCCTTTTTACACCCACATGTATAGCAATTAATACTAAGGAAAGGCACAGTATAGATTTGCAGGTTTTGAGTGAGTATTTATGTTCTAATTATAATTAAATGTTAAGTTGTCATGGTCCCCAGAGAAACTGGATTGTTGACCGCACATGTCATAATCTTAATCTATTTTTTTATTACTTACACTGTATCTGTGGCACATGGTGTGGTTGCCTGTCATTAGAATTACAATTACCTAATATCACTCATATTTTTATTTTTATTGATTATATCACATGTAACATTGTTAACTCTGTTGGCAATCATAAATAAATAAATGTCATAGTTGATAGAACTAGGCGATACTTGGCAGAATACTATTGTTAATGAAATGGAGGAAGAGGAACCCACCACTGAGCTTCGGCTTGTCAACTTTCCAATTATAAACCCAAAGTCGATTGATAATTAAAGAAGCCAACAACACCAAACTCCTCTAAGATGTTAGTCAAGAAACTGTGTGTCACGAGTGTCGGGAACCCAATTAATATGCAATTATCCGCGGAACGATGCGACTCTAAAAAAGTATTCGACAAGTGTTTCGCCTCTTAACGGGGCATTCGTTCTTCGTTAGTATATGGGTCCTGTCTTGCTCCCAGGAGTGGACATATGGCGCGTGCTACTGATGTTTCTGGGCGCCGCGCTCATCTTCACATCCAGACAACTGAGCGGGAACCCTGTGTTCTTCTATCTCTGCGGGGTTTTGGTCGGCGTCTCGGCATCTTTCATGGTTCTGGTGTACTACATTAGCAAATTGTTGCCTAAGGTAAAGTTTTACATATGTAAATATACCCAAGCTAGCTAGCAAGCTTATGGACCTAGGTGCAAATTAAAATAAACTTTAATGCTTTAGGAATTTGTTAATTATTGTCGTCCTGATAAGCGCAGTTGGTAGTGACCATACTTTCTGTGCCGCAGGTCCTAGGTTCGAATCCTGGTAGGGACAACTTTGTGTGATGAGCGTGAATGTTTGTACCCGAGTGGTGTTTGGATGTTTTTCATTGTATCGGACCCATAATACAAGCATTGCTTAGTGTGGGACCGTATAGTTGGTGTGTTCGTCTGGCGATAGTATTATATTATTTTATTAATTTCAGAAAACCTTAACCTACGGCATATTAGTGGGCGGTTGGACAGTCGGCGTGTACCTATTCCAGCAGATATGGGAGAACATACAGAGCATTTTGCTCTCGTACCGAACGTACATGTTCTGGTACACGCTGGTGGCCAGCTTCGTCAGCTTCCTAGTGTGCTACAGAATAGGGCCGCCCAAGAACCAGAGGAGCAAGAATATGGTCATGTGGACTTTGCAGGTGAGATTTTATACAAATGGCTCACTATGAACTATTAATGTGACTCAAATTGGGGTCTCAATTTGATCTACATCGCAAACTTATTTTTTTTTTTTTTATTACATTATAGGCAAGTATTTGATCTCGATCTCACCTGATGGTAAGTGACGATGAGATCTACGATGGAGCATACTCGCCTAGGTAGGAAGGCGGCAGTAGATCGAGACGCTACATTCACTAGGCACATGCAGCGCAACTGATCTGACCCGCCATCCATGAATGGCAACACCGAACATCATGCCGGAACACGGCTAGGCCGCTTGGCGACATGGCTTTGTTCAGTGGATGGTGACTAGCCACGGCCGAAGCCTACCACCAGTAAATTCGAACAAGATTGCGATTTAGATCAAATAATAATAGTTTAGCGGAAAAGGGAAGATCTTCCAGCCAGGCAGGTGGTATGGCTGGCGGGGCGGCCGCTATGCCCCGACGGTTATTGTTTGGATCTTGTATATATGTTACTTGCTCCGAAAACTTATAGCGCGATTCAAGTTTGCGATGAGCATTGTCCATTGTTCCGAATGCGTCTGACGTGCCATCTGTGTAGCTTGAGGTGCGGTTGAAGTGGTTGCTGCAATATAATAATTTTAGAATTCTCAAAAATTCTCTATACGAGTACTGAACTGAGCCTATCGTCGTTTTTGTGAATGTTGTGTGTTATGTGTGCAGTGTGTCGGCGTGCTGATGGTGTTCTTCAGCAGCGAGTACCAGGAGGCGGCGGCCGCGGCCGTCACCGGCGCGCTCGGCGCCAGGTACTTCCCGCAGTCGCTGCTTAACAGGATACGCGGATACTGGTACGGTGTTGTGTAGTAGTAGTATATAGTGTAGTGATGCTTCAGCGAACGGCAACAATCTGGGGCTACATTTCATCTTTTGTTACACGATTTTTTAGTGTCGATTCTATGAAGCACTCTCCAAGTCTATGTTGCACTAAAATTTACATTATATAAAACAAAATCTTGTTAGTGACACCATTTATAACTCGAGAACGGGTGGGCCGATTTTTATGTTCTTTGATTATGTGCATTTGTCTCCACCACGAATAGCAGAATAACTAATAGAACATGCGAGAAATCCCTAATAAAATGATTATAAAGATAATTAATTTTGTCATTACAACTGGTTGTAGAGTTAAGAAAAAAAATTTCATTGCGGGCTTAGGCATTTACAAAAACGATTTATCGTTCATTTTAAATAATTTCACCTGTGGCCGACTGTTTCTCATTCTCATTATTTGAAATATTATTTGTTATCAAATGACATTCGGACATAAAGTCTATAAGTCTATAAATGCTAAAGGTACTCGCCACGGTTTGAATCTACACTCCTTGTACCAAGGTGAGCGATCCACTACTAATAAAAATTAAATTTATAAAAAAAACACGTTATTTGCAATTCTGTCAGGCGGCGTAAGTTTCCGCCGAAGCAACATCTGTTGACCAGCGAGGAGTACTACGAGGAAGGCGCGAGGGAAACCAAGATGGCGCTTGAGAACCTGAGGAAGTACTGTTCCAGCCCGGACTGCGCGCAGTGGAAGATCATGCTCAAACTCAACGACTCGAAACGGTGAGTGTATGCTTACAACCTATGGCTATAATATCTGTGTTTAATTAACCAAATCTATACTAATATTGTAATGTGAAAGTTTGGATAGATGGATGGATGAATGTTTGTTACTCTTTCACGCCAGAACGGCTGAACGGATCTAGATGAAATTTGGCACAGACATAGGTTATAGTGCGGAATAGCACATAGTCTACTTTTCCATCCCGGTAAAATGTTTGGTTCCCGTGGTATAGATTTGTTTTAATTTTGCATAGAGCAAAGGATCGACATGATTTGCATCGGTAGTGGTAGTTTATGGGTCAGAAAATGATAGAGGCTAATGTTTATCCCGCAAAAATGCACGGTTCCTATGGGATAGCATACAGGAACCGTGCTTTTTAAACTTAACTTTTTAATCGCGGGTAACACCGCGCGGCGCAGCTAGTATATTATATATATAAAAAAATATATTATATATTTTATCAACCACTCACTAATGACTAAATTTTTTTGCGAAGATTGGGTGAACCGTACCTACCACTTCAGGATCAAAAGGAGTATTATTGTGTTGCAATTCAAATCCTAATAATTTCGTTCTTTGTTGTTCAAAGTAATGGAATGTCTCCCGTCAGGTTCGCCAGCTTCGTGGAGGGCAACTCGCACCTGAGCGACGACGAGGTGTTGGACTACGAGTCGTACGCGTTCTCGATGGAGCGCACCAGGAAACGCGACCCGGTCGCCAGCTCCACCAGGAACATGGAGATATCCGACGACGACGATGATGAAGATGATGACACAGACTATGACGATGATTAGCTGTGAAGTGATAGTGTGTGTATCGGTGGTGTAGGTGTTTAAAGTCGCTGGATTTTAAATGAAAATACAGAGCAAGTCTGGTCTCAACGGCGTCCAAGGCCGAAGGAGTGTATTCATATTCAGTGTTGCACTACAAAATCTACTATAAAATGATTATTTGTTGGGTTGCCAACAGTGATAGTGATGACAATTTTGTGTGAGTGTGTAAGTGTGACTAGTTTTTTTTATTGTATTGCACTGTTGTTCCATTAGTCGGATCCAGACCAACTACGCATTCTAGCCAGGTTAACTGGAACACCCACTTTAATGTGGCTAACAGCGAGGCAGGCTGGGCTAACAGCGCAGCGGAGATGCAGTGTGACCATTCGCCTCGGCGTGCGCTGTTGCCTGTCAATTATCTCTGCTGTTGTCCTGTGCGTGGACTGTACCCGAACCAGCCTCGCAAGAATGCGCGGTCGGTCTGGCTACGACCATTCATGTATTCAAACTAGAGACGTCAATAAGATTGTAAGGAAATCTTTGGGTAAATTTTCGCAATTTCGGTTCTGCCGTAATAAGACATAAAGACTGAATACCGATTTTCTAGTCACAAGAAAGGCGAACCGTGCAATTGCGATGTTATAAAAATTAATTAGAACTCAATTATCGAATCCTCAACTTAAGGAACAATTCTCTCGGAACTATAAGACCCCCTTACGGTTTTGTATAGGCTACCAATATGGATTTTTTTAAACATTATCCGGTTTATGGCTGTTTAAAGGAATCTTTTATTGGTTCCTCGGAAAAATACCCAAATTGAGCTCCACCATTAATAGCGAACTAGTGATTGGTATAAACAAATTAAACTCAAATTTAGCGTTTTAGGGGCTTGTAATTGTTTATTTGTATAGACTGTTCCTTATTTGAAATCGAGTGGATTTAAAAACATAACTTGATCCTAAAGCTTGAGACAGATTACTGCCATGTATGGGCTTTTTCCTTTGACACATATTTTCGCCTGGGCCTCCTATATAGGCCTTTTTAACAAACAGCTTTGATAATGACATATATTTTTTCTGGAGACTGTTAATTACTTTCATCTTCGTCAAGCTGATTACGTGTCATATCACGTAACTATTTGCATAAGGACTGATAAAGTTTGTGTAATAATTTAGTAAATAATTAAACAATATATCGTTAGTAAATAATTTATTATGTATAATTATTTTCTTTATAATGAATACAATCACAACATACATGTTTAATATTAGCACCGTAATTATTTTTGTAAAGCCATAATTTAATATTACATTATATAAACTTATCTACTGAATAAGTGCACTTACTAGATCTATGCTTGTGAGAAAGTTGCATATTTTTTTATACATAAATGGTTGGCTATACTGTTCTACATAATTTACGTTTTTGTGACATTTCAATTTGTTATTTAACAATAATGTACTTTAGGTGTGTGTATTATAGTATATTTTCGAGTGATTTTCTGTTCTGTAAATAAAGATCTCCTTGATTATTAATACAGATTTAATTTTTTTGTAACAATTATAAATACAAAAAAAGATTATCTGAACACCGACTCTGCATTTAATCAGTCTATAGTAACTTCCTTATACAGCTTATTCATGAAATATGTAACTATTATCATAATAATTTGGCTTCATATAATATAAATGAGATAGTCCATACAACATGCACTTGTAGTCACATTTCTTGCATACACTTCAAGTTAATTTCTCATCTCATGTCCATTCTATTCTGTAAATATGCTGATCTTACTCTAACATGTTATTATATCGTTAAAACACCATTATAGCGCTCTATTATCAAATACAAGCATATTAAAGTGTATTTAGTAATATTATAGCTCATTAATTGTACATGTTAGGGGTTAGGCGGCGCGGCTCGCTTTCTTGCTCTTGTCTAACGTCTGAGGCGGCGGCGGGGGCTTCGCGGACATGTGACGGCTGTACAAACTACAAAAAAATATAAAATAGGATCATCCACTAAAAAGCCTGGTCGAATATTACATATATACAAGTGGAATTGAGAACCTCCAAAAAAAAATCTGATTCTGAAGGCAAGTAATATACAAAAAAAAATATACTCCATAGACAACAGTAAGTAAAAAATACTTACACTTTGTAAGTCTCCGAGCGCAAGTAGTCCAGCACATGTGATGGTCCCAACTTGAGCTGGTCTTCGATCGGCGGCACCCAGAAGTTGCCTTCTAGTCTCAACACTGCTTTATTGCTAGCAAGGTCCAGGGATCCTGGGTATAATAGAACGTAAATTAACAGCGTGTAGAATCAAAGTCCTTTGGTATTTTGTCTATACATACATACAGAAAGTAATGACATAGTTTTTGCTCGAAACAACCACGGCTTATGGTACAAAGTTGGTATCGTAATATTTCAATGAGGGTGTTTGGGTTTTTTTTGATTGGGATTTATGAGGACTTTATTTATCCATGATGACCAGAATCTGATGATGAGGTCGCAGGGTGGTCATTGGAGGGAGGGAATCAAATAGACCCACCGAGTTTGGATCGTTAGATCATTCTTGAAGAACACTTTGCTCACCACATAGTTAGTGCCAGGGTAATAATTTTTAATGATATTTATTATGTTTTACTTTTTACGCGGACGAAATCTGTTCGCACATCACGGGAAACTGCTGAACAGATTTTGATAAGACTTATTGGCATGGTGATAGCTTATAACCCGGGCTATCAGGGTAGTCTTTTATGCAGGGAAAGTAAAAAAAACCCACTCGTAAGATATCACGGGTAGGTACTGCTATAAGTTAACTCACCGATTTCAGGCGGCAACACTACGAGCCGGTTCCCCTGCAGGTGCAGCTCCCGGAGTCGCGCCAGCTGGCCCAGCTCGCGCGGTACTTCTATCAGATCGTTCTCGCGCATAGACAACTGGCCATAGACAAAAGTAATGTAATGTGTCCTATCATTTTGTGTTCGACATTCATTTATAAACCTTAAATTTGATCTGTAATGAAGGGTTTAGATGTATACGCATAGCGTGGGTAGACAGATGTATGATTTTGTCATACAAAACCTGTGTCAACGTTGCTATTCGATTAAGAGTCGATTTTGTTAGCATACCCTGGTTGACTGGTATATATATTATATATATACACTACACACCACATTTCAAACATATCGTCGTTACTATTATGATAAAATTAGGTTATATAAACATTTATTTTAAATTAAGGAAGTGTTTATTAAGTCAACTGTGTATTTTGTAATAAACAATAAGTATTTCAGGATATATGACCTAATAACTTCATAATGGTATAGGAATTCAGCAGTATTTTCCTTATACCATGTATATATAGTATAGTTTTGCTATAATGTAAGGTAGGTATGAGGAAAAATAAATAGCTTATTGAGCATACTTACAATTTGTAAATTTTTCAGGTTGCCTATTTCAGCGGGCAAATATTCGAAGTCATTGTCACCCAAATATAACGCACGGAGACTGTCTAAAATCATTAATAATATTGTCATGATATTTATACATATATTATTACCAGCAGCATCATTCATTGATTGAAGAATCAGTCTTATTGTTATTATATAACCTGCTTACATAATATAATGAAAATAAATAAAGGTTATAGGCTAGTTGTTAAAAGTGCCCAAATGATGGGTCACATACATAACACATCTGACTTCGTCTGTAATGTGGAGGTGACATGCTAGGCTGGCAGTGCCGATTATCATTCAAAATCATTAAAGGCTGATGAATTTCAAATGGCAGATGGCTGAAAAAACCATTTTATCCCTGCCATACATTTTGGAAGAATTCAGGTGTCAAGTTAAATTATATATATACACACCCATAATAAAGAAGTTCCCCGGTAATGTTTTCTCATTCAGATTATTATATGTCAGGTCCAATATTTCCAGTACAGGGAATGACCCGAACCCTCTTGGCAATCCATACAGTCTGTTGAGAGATACATTCAGTATCCGGAGCTTTGGCAGTGAGGACAGGCTGACCGGCAAGTCCTGGACGTGGTTGTTTGCAAGGTTCAATATCTCCAAGTTCGTGAGGTTGGCGAGGGCGGCAGGCACCACTTGGATTTTGTTGTGGCTTAGTGACAATCGGGTGATGTTTGTGAGGTTGACTGGAAATAATAAATAAAAGATATTTACAATGGAAATAGGTCCTAAGCATTGAAATAAAACAAATTTTACAGATTTTATCGCATTCATTTTGTGTTTTTATGTTCCAGACGTTTTGGCTGCTTTACAGCAACCATGCTCATGGGAGGACTGAGGTGGTTGACATCCTGGTGTCATAGTTTGAGACGGGGGGGATGTTAGTACTTACCTCTGGGAATGGGTTACCTAGTTTTGTTTTTAGCCAAGTTGATGACTTAAGCAAGGTTGTTATTATGGGAGCAAAATTTTGTTTATAAATCCAATCATAGAGATGATGGAATTGATGATGTCATGTATAAAATAAACCCAACCCAGTTTTAATGTTTACGAGTATAGGCTCTATGTAATTTTCATATGAAACTATACAAAATTTAGCCTTATTCAGATATTAAAATAGGTTTAGAAGTTCTATATTTTGGGAACAGTGTATGAAGTGATTTTAAGTTAAGATTGTTTATGTTGTATGTTTATTTACACATGTAATTTCATCTATAAAGTACCTGGATACGATCATAATTTGTAATAATATTGAACAAATTAAATGTGCAGGTGCAGACATAATGCTATCTATAGAATATTACTACATATCAAACAGGTTATACTCCACCCATAAAAGGTTAAACGGGTTAGCGATGAACTCACACAATCCTGGTATCTCGTCGAGGCTAGACAGCCCTTTATCCACCAAATCGATTTCAGGATTGTTGATTTCCTTGGCTTCTTCGATAACTTTTTTAGCTTTCGACATC
Source organism: Pheosia tremula (assembly GCA_905333125.1). Lineage (NCBI taxonomy): Eukaryota > Metazoa > Arthropoda > Insecta > Lepidoptera > Notodontidae > Pheosia > Pheosia tremula. The sequence continues at coordinate 1,714,243 of HG995405.1, read as the reverse complement.
CTTGCTGTGTTTGGAATACAGGAAACTGGAGGTTGATGACTCATAATCAAAAACAGCTGCTTGCAGTTGACAGTTGCAATTGCGTTCCATATATAATACATAAAGTATATTTAAAGCATTTTTGAGCAAGGCCGAGCACGCAATACGGCCAAGTTTTAAACTCACGGTCAAAGGAGCTGCCTACAGCCAACATTGTTATTGTGAGAAGTGATTCAAACAGATAACGATCAAGATTTAAATATACTTTTTGTAGGTACAACTTACGGTGTTATCAATTATGGTCACTGTTTTTGGCCGAAGGGTTTGCCTTTTACACTTTTTATGCCGTGCACGGGCATTTAGTTTTGGTCTGAAGTTATTTCCCACATACATAATGTTAGAAAACATAGACTTTTTATATTCTTGTCGATGTATTTGTATGTGTACTAATAAATAATCATTACTGGTAACACTGGCTGATGGCGGGGCGATCACGACACGAGATGGCGCGAGGGTAATAAGCGGACCGAGGAGAGGCGATGTGGGACCGTGACCGCCCCGGCAGCGGCAGTGAATATCGTGCCCTAGTTGAGGAAACACATCATCCTCTCATCATATAAATAAAAGTTATTAAATTGTTTAGATTGTTTTACAAATTGTGTTAAATTCGGTTAGTGATTGTTATCATTCTAACTGTGTGGAAAAAGTGATTAAAAGTTTTACAAGGAGACTACGAGTTTTATTGGTGGTGTTTTACATCTCAGAAGTGGGATTGGTAAGTGCAAATATTTTCGCTTATTTGACCCTTGCCCAATGTCGTTGTCTGCACTGTACGTAGATTACATGCAATTATGAAATGCTGTCCATTGTGTAATGGATGACGTATAAAATATTATGTTAGATTTTGTTACGGCCTACCCCCAAGTAATTTTATTTTTTTCGATTTTATTGCCACGTGCACCTTATTCTTTTTACATCTCTTATTACGGTTTATTGGTTGATGCAAGAGCTTGATTGTATTCATTTCTCTTTCCTCGTCTGTGTTTGAGTGCCTACATATTAAAGGTAATTATGTAGATGAACTTATACCTACAAAACTGGTATAAAATACACCGAACCATTTACAAACTGTGATAGTTAGTGTTGGTGTATTTAGATTATTTTTTGTTTCTGTTTTACTGCAAATCGTGTAATAATATAACAGCACGGCGGTCAACTCGGTAGACGAACAGATTTGTCGCTGGTACATTTGCAGGGTATCCAATGGACGAACAAAGCTCCACCAACAAAGCTGGTTGTCGGCGTGGCCAGACAATCGGACAACTGTGCAGTCCAGTGAACCGACGCTCGCACAGTCGGGCGGATCGACGCTCGCGCAGCCGGGCGGACCGGCGCTCGCGCAGCCGGGCAGACCGACGCTCGCGCAGCCGGGCGGACCGACGCTCGCGCAGCCGGGCCGACCGACGCTCGCGCAGCCGGGCCGGCCGACGCTCGCGCAGTCGGGCCGGCCGACGCTCGCGCAGCCGAGCGGGCCGACGCTCGCGCAGCCGGGCGGGCCGACGCTCGCGCAGCCGGGCGGGCCGACGCTTGCGCAGCCGGGCGGGCCGACGCTCGCGCAGCCGGGCGGGCCGACGCTCGCGCAGCCGGGCGGACCGACGCTCGCGCAGCCGGGCGGACCGACGCTCGCGCAGCCGGGCGGACCGACGCTCGCGCAGCCGGGCGGACCGACGCTCGCGCAGCCGGGTGGAGCGACGCTCGCGCAGCCGGGCGGACCGACGCTCGCGCAGCCAAGCAGACCAGCCCTCGCGTAGTGGAGTTGATCAACGCGCAAGCAGCCGGGCGGATCGACCTACGAGCAGCAGGTTGGAACAGCCAGCGAGCATCCGGGCAGACGAGTTAGCGCACGACGGAAGGGACGGACGGTCACGCAGTCTACTACAGAACCAGGACGTATCCACACCACAGATTCCGGGTGAGGCTAACCAAACTAATCGTTCTAGCCAAAATGTCACGGTAGCTCAGCTATTGCAAGCGTTAAGTACTATGAGTAACAACAGTGGTGACCGACTATCTAATCACAATACCATTCCTGAATTCGACCCCGCTCGCAAAGAGCAGACCATCAGTATGTGGCTACACAAGGTGAATGAGTGCGCTGTCATTTATAACTGGACGGACAAACAGACCACACATTTTGCACTCCCGAAATTAAAAGGTCTAGCTCAGAAATGGTACGAAGGTCTTGCTTCGGTACTCTACTCATGGCAGGAATGGCAGGATAAGTTGTCATCAGCTTTCCCCAGCGACGACAACTACGGACAGTTACTCACAACGATGCTCGTGAAGCGTGCCAAGTTTCAAGATTCTTTAGAGGAGTATTTTTACGACAAAATAATATTACTAAACCGTTGCGGCATAAAAGGAAAGAAAGCGGTAGACTGCGTCGTATTTGGTATCGATGATAGGAGTGTTAGGCTAGGCGCAGAAGCGGCGAGCTTTGATACACCTGAGCGATTACTTCCTTATTTAAAAAGTGTTAGGACCGGCTACGTTGATAGAAGTATAGACAGAACTTCAGGAGGACGTAAACCCCGACCTACTGATTTGAAAACAGATAGAGGAGCAATGCAAAATAGAGATCGCGTACTAATATGATTCAATTGTTCGCAAGAGGGCCACTATAAGTCTCAATGCCCCAAACCAATAGTAAAATGTGACAAGTGTCAACGTTTTGGCCATACCGCTGATAAGTGCAATTCAAATAAGCAAATCAACATCGATCATCCTAAATCAGTCATGTGTGTGACGGGGTCGTCTGCTGATTCGAAATACCATAAGGCTGTGACTATTAATGGCATATTAAAGATGGGGTTTATAGACTTTGGTAGTAACCCGACTTTAATTAGGGAACGCGATGCAAACGAGGTGGCTACAGACTGGTCCACTGATAAAGAACTACCCTCGTTTAAGGGTTTCGGGAACGCAGTTGTTCAGACGGTGGGTAGGTTTGTTGCTAATCTTCAAATTGATTCAGCCATAGCCGATGTTGAAATTTTTGTTGTTCCTGACAACTTTCTTTCTCAGCCATTGTTGGTTGGCCGTACCTTTACTGAATTGCCACATGTGGTAGTGCAGAAGGATAGCCTTGAATTGCGTATTCACTCAACTAACGATTTAACCAAACATGAGAATGTGCTTAAGGTAGATGCCCCCGGCACACCCCGACTTATCCATTCTTCCGACGTAGGTACGGATGAATTTCTAGGTAATCAAAATGCTAAAACTCTGATTGAATTACTGAATAAATACCGATGTTGCTTTGCATTTAACTTAAGTGAGTTGGGTAAAACTAGTTTGACAGAAATGTCTATTAATTTAAAAGATGATATTCCAGTCGTATACAGGCCCTATAGATTACCACATTGTGAAAGAGTAACCGTGCGTGATATGGTAGAAGAACTAATTGACTGTAACATCGCTCGACCCTCGACTTCGCCTTACGCGAGTCCGATAGTCTTGGTCAAAAAGAAATCTGGAGACTTACGACTATGTGTAGACTACAGGGCACTGAATAGAAAGACTCGTAGGGAGAACTACCCTCTCCCGCGGATCGATGACCAGTTAGACGATTTAGCAGGTTATAGTTTCTATACAACTTTAGATCTAGCTGCGGGCTACTATCAAATAAATATTAGGGACACTGATAGGTATAAAACCGCATTCGTAACGCCGGACGGGCAGTTTGAATTTAATAGAATGCCCTTTGGGCTCGTCAACGCACCGTCTACCTTCATGCGAATGATAAATTTAGCACTAAATGACGCTCGGGGCGTTGCATCTGCATATATGGATGACATTATTATCCCATCGCACTCCGTTGAGGAAGGGCTGGTGAAACTAGAGAAAATATTGGATGTTTTACGCAAGGCTGGACTAACACTGAAACTTTCTAAGTGTTGCTTTTTCAAAAGGACTGTTGACTATTTAGGGTTCGAACTTAGCCAAGATGGGCTAAAGCCAGGTAGTCTTAAAATACAGGCTGTTAGAGATTTCCCGGAGCCAAAGAATCAACATACGGTTAGACAGTTCATTGGGTTGTGTAGTTTCTTCCGGCGATTCGTGAAGGATTTTTCGATCATCGCAAAACCACTGACTAGACTCCTTAAAAAGATAGATAATACTCCCTCAACCTCAGCACATGTACCACCATCTCAATCATCTAACCAATTGTCCGAAATCTGTCATATATCAGTAAGTATTGAGGCTGTTGTGGCTTTACTTGGAAAATTAGACACGACCAAATCAGCTGGCCCAGACAATATATCGTCTAAATTTCTTAAACATTGTGCGTCAAGTATAGCTCTACCTATCACACTCTTATTTAGGAAATCCTTATCAACAGGCGTAGTACCCCAAATCTGGAAATCGGCATATATCACGCCAGTTCACAAAAAAGGAGTTAAGACCGAAGTCACCAATTACAGACCAATATCTAAACTTTGCATTATAACTAAAATGCTTGAAAGATTGGTCTATAGTCAGGTATACTCTGCTGTTGCTAATTCCTTCAGTCCCTTTCAACACGGATTCTTGAGAGGTCGGTCAACTGTGACGAATCTAACCCTTATAAATGATTACATTACCAGCGCTATGGATGCCGGCAAGCAGGTGGATGTCGTTTACACGGACTATAGCAAGGCATTCGACCGAATAGAACATAATACTCTGTTGTTTAAGCTAGAACATCATATGGGTATACGTGGAGACTTGCTTAGGTGGGTTTCATCCTATATACACAATAGGACGCAAGCTGTAGTGGTAAACAACTACATTTCTAGTTGGGTTCCCATACCCAGTGGAGTGCCTCAAGGCTCTTTGCTCGGGCCTTTGCTTTTTGTGGCCTATGTGAGTGACATCGACTCATGCTTTGAAAATTCCAATCTCCTTTGCTTCGCTGACGATATGAAAATCTATACCGTCATATCGTCACCCGATGATATGACTGCCCTTCAGCACGACCTGAGTCGCTTAGAGGATTACTGCAGCGCTAACAAACTCGACCTTAATCCTTCTAAATGTACTGTTATCTCCTATACTCGTAAGGTTAACTTTCTACCAACTACATACACCCTGCAGGGTCAAACTCTTCCTAGAAGTTATGTCGTCCGTGACCTGGGCGTACATCATGATTCCAAACTACTATTCGACGTCCACATCGACAACATTGTCAATAGAGCCTCTAAAGCTCTTGGATTTATCATGCGCATGTCCAAGTGTTTTAACGAAGTTAAGACCATGAAAATATTATATTGTACATTTGTCAGAAGCCACCTAGAATACGCTTCACAGATCTGGAACCCCTGCTATAATAAATACATAGACCGAATTGAGGGTATACAAAAGCGATTTATTAGATACCTATGCTATCGACAAAAAATCCCATATCACTCATCTAAATATAATGATCTTTGTAAGAACTTTCACCTTTTACCCCTGGTAAATCGACGTGAAATTGCTGACTTCCTATTCTTCTTAAAAATACTATCAAACGACGTTGATTCCCCCGAGCTTCTAAGTAAATTCCTTTTTAATGTTCCTCAAAAATCTATCAGATTGAACCCACCCATACGCATTCCTCACGCTACAACAAATTATAGGCAGAACTCATACACTGTGCGAGCAAGCAGATATGTTAATAGGATATGCAAACAGCACAATCTGGATATATTCACTTGCAGTATTAATTCAGCGAAGCGGTGTCTAAGCCTTGATTTTTTCCAGTAGGACTTAACCGCAGTTTTGTTGTTATTTTACTTTCTTATTATTTTTCAGAAGTTACTTACCGTACGTTACCGTAGTTCAGTGCCATTAAGATTATCTTTCAATGTTTAATGTAAGTTCACACGTCAACTAGTTACCCTATATCTATACGTGGAGACCTGTAATTGGCTCTCAGATGCTGTACCCGTATCTATTATTGTTACTTTTAGCTGTTGGTCTTCCATCAAATAAATAAATAAAATAAATAAATAAATAAATTAAAAAGGACACAGAATGGATTTGGGGTGTTGATCAAACTAAGGCATTTAACGCATTAAAACAAGAACTTGTACGGAAACCTACATTAGCTTTGTACGACCATAAAGCTGAGACGGAATTGCATACTGATGCATGTAAGATCGGTATAGCGGGAATATTAATGCAACGAGATAAAAGTAATACACTTAGGCCAGTAGCATATTATAGCCGACAAACCACCGTCGACGAACAGCATATGACCGCTTATGAACTTGAGACTTTAGCAGTAATCGCGTCACTACAGCGGTTCAGAGTTTACTTGATAGGTCTCAGTTTTAAGATTTATACAGACTGTAATTCGTTACGTGCTACGTTCGTTAAACGCGATCTAATACCTCGGGTGGCTAGGTGGTGGATTGCTATGCAAGAATTCGATTTTACGGTTGAATACCGGCCAGGAAAGGCCATGGCTTATGTTGACGCCTTGAGTAGGAATCCTGTTCCAGAAAACCCCATCCCGGAACAGTATTTCGATGTCCTGGCTATAGGCGAGGCAGACTGGCTGAGTACGGTACAAAGCGCCGATTCGGAAACACAACGTAAGATCTCCATCCTGCAAGACCCCGAATCAGTCGCTATCACGGATATTGTCAAGAACTTTACAGTCAAAAATAATAAGCTCTATAGGCTCACCGATCAAGGTGAACGTTGGGTAGTTCCTAAAGGAGTACGGTGGCAAATACTCAAACAGTGTCATGACGATATAGGCCACTTTGCGTTTGAAAAGACTCTAGCTAAGGTAAAGGAAACATACTGGTTTGCAAAAATGAGGCGGTTTATCAAAAAGTATGTTAATTCATGCCTTGAGTGTGCGTACACTAAATCGACGAGGACAAAACCACCATTGCACCCTATACCTAAGATAGATAGCCCGTTTGCAACCCTTCACATTGACCACGTAGGTCCCTTTGTCAAAAGTTCGAAACATAATACTCACATTTTGGTAATCATCGACGCTTACACGAAGTTTATAATTCTAAGGCCGGTACGCAGTACAAAAGCGTCGATAGTTGTCGACAAATTGAGAGAATATTTTAGCATTTTTGGTACGCCTAAAAGGATAATCTCTGACAGAGGCTCATGTTTTACGAGCGGTATTTTTAAGGAATTTATGACCGATGCTGGCGTTAAACATATCCTCAATGCGGTGGCAACACCGCGTGCTAACGGGCAGGTCGAAAGGTACAACCGCACTCTGTTAGATGCTCTTACGGCAAAGTGTTCAGGTCTTGACGAGAAGAAATGGGATACTCAAGTACCCGGTGTTCAATGGGGACTTAACAATACTCTGAATAAGGGTATAGGGCGAACGCCTGCTGAGGCCTTGTTTGGTACTACCTTAACGGGACACTCTGAGGGTAAGGTAAAGTCTTGTCTAGATAGTACTCACGACGGCCAGGATAAAACTGTCGACCAGATAAGGGATGAAATTAATAACTATATACAAGTATACCAAGACAAGCAAGAAAAATCATACAACAAAAAGGCCACAAAGACTATTCAATATAATGTAGGAGACTTAGTCAGTGTAGAAAGGGAGATTCAGGCCACAGGTCAGAGTAAGAAATTAATACCCAAATACCAAGGTCCATATCGCATTACTACCGCTTTAGGGAATGATAGATATGAGATTGAGGATACACCACTTACACGCAAAGGTAATCGAAAATATACGGGTGTTATTGCTGTAGATAAAATGAAACCGTGGATGAACTTTGTACGTTCGGATGTAGACTCCTCTTCTGATGAAGCAGATGGTGATGCTTTGTGAGTAACTGTCAAGTACCTACGTAAACCCATAGTATCTATTGTTACTACAAGTCATTATGTAGTGCGACGAGTATCTTATTAATCGGCTTAATTTTAGCGCTGGAACAGATCGACTTACCGTGATTGTGTAACTTGTGTTAATTCTGTTATTAAGGTACACTGAACCGAAAGGACCTGATTCTATAAATTGTAATAACTATTACTGGTAGTCAGTGCAGAAGCGGCCTGATACCGTGATTATGTAACTTGAGTTTAATTATGTTATTAAGGTATTCAGAGCCGAAGTGGCCTGGTACTTAGAATTATAATGACAGTACATTGTGAAATTGGGTTGGTTTATGTCATTGTCGGTGTTCAGTGCAGAAACGGCCTAATACTGAGCAATGTTATTGATATTTGATTTCGGTATTCAGTGCAGAAGCGGCCTGTTACCGTGTTTGTGAAGGGTTGGTATTCCGTGCTAAAGCTGCCTAATACTATACCTTGTTCTGGTGTTGATGTCGGTATTCAGTGCAGAAGCGGCCTGATACCGTACACAGGTATGGTGTGCTCTGTATTATATTTTAAATTCTTCTATGACTATTGTATCTATTAGTAAACTTAATCTACATATTGATATGTACTTATTAGTTTGTACCTAGTAAAATTTAAAATACACGAGGACGTGTATTGGGTCGGATGGCCGAATGTTAGAAAACATAGACTTTTTATATTCTTGTCGATGTATTTGTATGTGTACTAATAAATAATCATTACTGGTAACACTGGCTGATGGCGGGGCGATCACGACACGAGATGGCGCGAGGGTAATAAGCGGACCGAGGAGAGGCGATGTGGGACCGTGACCGCCCCGGCAGCGGCAGTGAATATCGTGCCCTAGTTGAGGAAACACCTCATCCTCTCATCATATAAATAAAAGTTATTAAATTGTTTAGATTGTTTTACAAATTGTGTTAAATTCGGTTAGTGATTGTTATCATTCTAACTGTGTGGAAAAAGTGATTAAAAGTTTTACAAGGAGACTACGAGTTTTATTGGTGGTGTTTTACAATAATAATATTATGTAAAGTGGTAAAATCCTTATGGATACCAGCAAGCCCCGGGGAGGCAAGCGGATTGTGTGTGACTCTTACCAATTCAAAGCTCATGGTGGTCCGTACTCCGTAGCTTCCATTGGCGGGATAAATAAACATCAACGACTTCGTTTTTTTTTTCTTTAAAGAAATCAGCGACATTAAAATTAACTGTCACTTGAAAACAATCTGTTTGCCATGGATACTGCATTGGATACTCCGATACTCCCAAAGAGGGTACTCCCGTAGGCGCAAGATAAATTCCATTTCGCGCCGTAGGCAAAGACCAATGACAAGCAGCTTGAAGCGAGATCCACTACTTCCTATCCGATCCTAATTATTGAATGAAATCGGATAATGTGTGGGATACTATTCCCAATTTAGCGCATCCTTTGCCCAACACATTATTTAATTTCATCCACTTATAATTTATTAGGATAGGATCGGAAGGTGTGTAGCCTGTCAAAGACTAACAGAAACAAGCGAAGAAGCTAAATGTCAGATCAGGATTTTGTTCTCTTATTGCTATTGGTCAGTGGTTGGTTAGTTCTCTTTTTTCGTTGTTGTGATAGATAGCTGTGTAAAGTTGAGAAAATAACGCTACGTGTTTGTTACGCATTTTCTATCCCTACGATAGATAACAACATATATCTCGTGTATGGTATTTGAATTATCGCTATCTGTGTGTAATACGATTAAGTATTAGCGAGCAAAGGAACTCAAGTGCAGAAATCTGATAACATTAATTTGATTTGTTGTTAGCTTTTATTCGACTTTGTGCGCTGGTAAGTAACTTGATAAGAAACAGATTTATTGTTGGAACTATATAATAATGCTTTTCTTTGTTATAAGCTGGTAGGTAGGGCTCATTATTCATTTACATATTCAATATTTTGCGATTTTGCCGGATTTTACCTCAGACGAAGAAATAATTACTTCTTCAAAGAATTGTACATACAATTTTCTAAAAATGATTAAGGTAACATATATTTTTTAACGTCTCAGATGTCTGCTATAGCATTAAAAATGCATTTTGTGACTGATCTGAGGATTTAATTTGCAAGGTCAGTGCCATTTCAAGGTCATTTTTAACTATACTAGATAACTGATATAGCAAGTAATGTTTTATTGTAATAACCACTATTATCTAAGCATAAAGGTACTTAATTATTATTGTGTTTATTTGACTCAGCATTTCCATTGTATCAATAACATTACATCACGAGAGGACCATGTATTGAACAAAAACTCAAATAAATAATAGCAGTATCAGAATATTGTTTATTCTTGTGAGCCATTATACTAGTATCGCAGAACCAGACAAACCACAGTATGAGTCTTCAAAAATCGCAAAAATTGTGTTAAGACAGGTTTTAACTGTCAAATTGATAGTGCAAGTGGATAAAATAGAAAGGAATGAAATTCCTAGTATACCTATGAAATTAACTTCAGTACTTACATTTGTTCCAATTTAGTGATCAATATGAGAAGGATGTTCAAACAAGCAGTTTACTTAATCAAGTTTAGATTGTTAGATAATTCTCTATTGTACAAGTATTACACAGACATTATAAACAAAATAAAAACAAAGAACAAACAGCTGTAGGTAATGGGCAGTCATATCACAAGCTGCAATCTCTTCTAGATATACTTCGGATGGAGAGGACTTTAGTGACATGTTTAGTTTGTGTATTAGCAGAATTGGTTATAATATTTCATTGTGTTAACACCCACAAGAGACGCTATCTAGTACTAAGGCACTATTTGTTAAAATAATAGGTTTGTTAATATTTTTAGCAATGGCTGAGAGACCGCAGCCACTGAAGGCCATCAACCGACTATTGGAAGGCAAGGAGCCATGGCAGATTGTAACCATGACAGCCTCCTCTGTCCTCGCTGTAGTGTGGATGCACAGTCTTTACAATGCTAAAGAGAGTGAGTAATTTTCAATCAATATACATAACAATTGAAAGCTTGTCCAAATAAGACTTTTAGAAACTTCGTGTCGAATACAACAGGTTGTGGCTGGTGGAGGAGTTATAGCTTTTTAATTATTCTCAGGTGTACCAACGCGACTTCGCAAGGAATTCTTCCGTTGGCTTCGTCAAGTGCCGATAGTGCGTCGCAAGATCGAGGAAAAGATGCTGGAAATCAACAAGGACTTTATGAGAGACGTCACAAAGAGACTCGCCAGTGTCACGGTGAGACGGGAGCTACCAGACGTTGGCCTCAGCCCAGAGCAGGTCATTGAGGAAGTCAGAGATCATGTTAATTTGGGTGAGTCATGTAAATCTCTTAAATAGCAGAACAGATGTCTGAACCATGAGCCAGCTCTATTGTTGCTTTACATTTCTATAACCTAAGTTAAACTCTACTACCAGATTCACACAATTTTTAGTGCCCCTGCTTTTTGTACCGAGGGTCACAGGTGTGAATCTTGGTTGGTGCTTTGCATTTGTAACGTTTGACCCTAGTTTAATGTATATAGTAAGTAATTATAATCTGGGATTGCACCCAGTTTATTGTACGGTACCCAAAATACAAGCATTGCTTAATGTGAGTTCTTACAGTTAGGGAGCGTTTAAGTATTACGTAACGAATTTGGGGGGTAGGGGATCTTCTGAAACGTTACGATGCGTTACAGGGGCGGGGGGGGGGGGGGGGGGGGGGGGAATCAAAAATCTCCAAAAATTGCGTTAGTTAAAAAAAATAAAAATAACTAGTTTTTCTTCAGAAATGTGACCTTTATAGCCCACCGATGGACCTCTTGTCCATGTTTTGGCCTAAAATATTGTTCACTATTATCGCTACACGTGATATAAAGGTTGTCCCCCACCCAGGCGCGTTCGACTGGCAGCACGGCAGCGTGTCGGGCGCCGTGTACCACGTGAGCCAGGAGATCAGCAAGGTGGCGTGCGACGCGTACGCGCTCACCGCGTACACCAACCCGCTGCACGCCGACGTGTTCCCCGGGATCAACAAGATGGAGGCGGAGGTCGTGCGCATGGCCGTCAACCTGTTCCATGGCGACGAGGACTGCTGCGGCACGGTGGGTACCATGCAGCGCTATATCGGAGTTAGTAGATTACTAGAATAGGTGCAGCGACCGCTACTTCAAACCCTGGATATAACTAACATGTTTACCGCGCCGATACACAGATGGCGCTGTAAACGACGTTCAGAACAAATGACAGTTCGCTATACAATCCTGAAACGCGCTATGAGTATTTTCGGAACACGTAACATATATTTAATTAGTGGGCGCTATACTAGGGTTAGGGTCTCCTTTCTTTCATTCCATCCAGAGGCTATGTAGATACTGATAGTACTTGGGAAAACATTTACTCGACATTGGAATTAAACTAATTTAACGGATTTTATCGCGTCTATTTGTTATGATTTTACGTTCCCGAGTCCTCCCGTGACGATGGTTGCTGTAAAGCAACCGACACGTCAGGAACGTAAAAACATAAAAAAATAACGTGATAAAATCCGTTAAATTGCGATATTCGCGTATATATAAGAAATCAATATTTACTCGACATATTTTAAGACTGAGTTCACGGCACCGATTTGTAATACACTTGTTGTATATTGTACTTGACCTTGTAAACAAATTATAATTATCTTCGTTGATTACGAAGTTGTAATGATAATGTTCTTTAATACTCTCACAGTTACATACACGCTAATTACTTCAAGGCGCATGTTCTCGGCACCAATGTTTAGGTACAGATGGTTCTTTAGATAACTATCTCGCTCGCGCACGTGAATTTTATAGCATGCGTAGTAACAGTGGTAAGGGACAATGCACATGTTCCTTGTCCAATAGAAAAAAAGGTAATGGGTGTGTATCTACAGTTTTTTAATGTCCCACTGTCGGGGAAGGGGGTCCCTTCAATGCGAGGGGGACTAGGCCATAGTCCACCACGCTGGCCTAGTTCGCGTTGGCGGTCTTCATACGTATTTCAAGAGTGTTTGGTGTTTTATCTAATACAAGCCTGGTGGGTCGGAATTCGTCGTTGTTTTTAGATCAATACCTATATCTATACATATAAATAAAATTGGAGTGTCTGTTTGTAATATTAAAATAACAGCTTTTTACTAAGTGCATTTGGATGTATACACGTTACCTATACCGAAACAATTTCTTTTTAAATTTTTGTCTGTCTGTCTGTCTGTCCGTCTGTCTGTCTGTCTGTCTGTCTGTCCGTCTGTCTGTCTGTCTGTCTGTCTGTTTGTTCCGGCTAATCTCTGAAATGGCTGGACCGATTTTGACGGGACTTTCACTGGCAGATAGCTGATGTAACAAGGAGTAACTTAGGCTACTTTTATTTTAGAAAAAAAAATAGGATCTCACGAAAAAAATAATAATACCAATGTTGCAGCGCAGCGCCTGATTAGGTTTGATAGCAACCTGCAATGCGTCCCGCGGGCTCAGAATGGGCGAGCAGGCTGTTGTCAACGGTTGTCTTTGTTAAATACCACGCGGACGAAGTCGCGGGCAACAGCTAGTATATAATATAATATCCTTTTTTTTAAATTTGGTATCACCATAGGTATTTTGCCAGTGGCAAGTAATATAAATTATTTCAGTTTTCGAGCATATGCACAGGCCCAGAGGTTAGGTCCAAGTAAAATACCCCCCATCCCTCGATCAGTATAGTGATGGATACTTTACTGAAATATTTTTTATGGATGTTTTGTGAGAAACTGAAAAGCCAAGCTTCGTCACTCTGTTTCAATTACCTACACTCGTGCACTTTAACGAATCCATAATGGTTAATATTCCACCTATATCTACGTATATAACTCGCGGGAACACTAGTTTTAGAAATTAAATCATATCTGACGCCATGACTAAGTATCCCACCAAAAAGTCTACTTAAATACTTCGTTACCAGTTAACTTTTTTATTCACACGAGTTTTAAAATTCAAATAAATAGTGACAGACAAAGCAACCACAGACAAAAACCTTTTTTTTTATTGAAGTGATTTTTTGACTTTTAGTTAGTAATACTGAACAAAGAGGTTCTCTTAGCATAGCAATATAGGACATTCCGATCGGGTGGTAAAATTGAAGCTTAGCATTTTGTGCACTGTAATTAATGGTTTATTATAATTAAAATATTCCGATTGTGACATTAATATAAATATACTATTACAGGTAACAACAGGCGGCACAGAGTCAATAATAATGGCGTGCAAAGCGTTCCGCGATCTCGCTTACTCCAAGGGTATATCCAACCCTCAGATCATCGTGCCGTCCACAGTCCACAGTGCGTTCGATAAGGCCGCCCAGTACTTGGGCCTGTCGGTAAAGACCATACCGGTCGATCCTGACACGTTGACGGTTGACGTGCAGAAGGTTAAGAAGGCCATCAGCGGACGGACTTGTTTGGTGAGTTATTGGATTTAGTATTTTATTGTAATAAAAATATTTTAATATTCAATGTCAAAGTCAAAGTAAAATCGTTTATTTCGTATAGGCCTACGGGGGCACTTACAAATTGTCATTAAATACATTTTTTTTCTAACTCTACAACCGGATCGGAACGCGACCTCAACTGAGAAGATCCGGCAAGAAACTCCGCGGGCTAGTCTTTTTTTTTTAAACCATTATTTTTACAAAAAAATAAAAAAGTAAGCTCCAGTGTGTTGCCATGCGAGGCGCACACACGCTACACTTTAACATTATAAATATTGATATTTGAGCGATCAGTCCCAGGCTGCTTTATATCATGATGACACCGAGGTTTCACAGCTAGTCTATTTTTAATTTGTATGTCAGATCGTGGGGTCCGCCCCGAACTACCCGTACGGCACGATGGACGACATCATAGCGCTGTCGGACGTCGCGGCGGAGTGCGACGTGCCGCTGCACGTGGACGCGTGCCTGGGCGGGTTCGTGGCCGCCTTCATGCCCGCCGCCGGACATCCGGTGCCGGTGTTCGACTTCCGGCTGCCCGGCGTCGCTAGCATCTCTGCTGACACACACAAGGTACGGCGTGATGATATTCTACAGGCTGTAGCAAAGATATGATGACGTGATTAGGACAGTTGGTAGTGCCCCTGCTTTCTGTGCCGAGGGTCCCGGGTTGGAATCCTGGTAGGGATAATCTGTGGACGCACAAATGTTTGTATTAATGTCAAGGATGTTTAATATCTATATAAGTATTATATACTGGGATCGCCCTCAGACCATTGTACGGTACCCATAATACAAGCGTTGCTTAGTGTGGGACAGTATAGCTGGTGTGTTCGTCTGGTGTTATTATTATATTGGGGGATTAATCCCCAAAATGTGATATCACATTTTTGTACTCATAGAAAAACTTTCCCCAGGGGACATAGTTTGAAATATTAAAAAGAAAAAAGTTTTCATTGCATATTTTCGTCAATCTTACCATGTTAATCGTGGTGCTATTATATCCCCCCCCCCCCACTGACTCACGACTAAAAAGTACTCTAATTTGACCAATATATTCAAATATACGTATAATTAATACTAACCTTGCGCACCCCTCCCCCACCGCTCCTAAATGAGATCCTGTAACCGCGCCTGATAGCATTCGTTACTCTATGCACACTGAATAATGTATTTGGTTGGTTTCTAGTTACTACTTTTTGTTTTTTTGACCCGCTGATATTCTGATTCTGATTCTGTATGCATACTGAATAATATATTTGGTTGGTTTCTAGTTAGTACTTTTTGTTTTTTTGACCCGCTGATATTCTGATTCTGATTCTGTATGCATACTGAATAATATATTTGGTTGGTTTCTAGTTAGTACTTTTTGTTTTTTTGACCCGCTGATATTCTGATTCTGATTCTGATTCTGTATGCACACTGAATAATATATTTGGTTGGTTTCTAGTTAGTACTTTTTGTTTTTTTGACCCGCTGATATTCTGATTCTGATTCTGTATGCATACTGAATAATATATTTGGTTGGTTTCTAGTTAGTACTTTTTGTTTTTTTGACCCGCTGATATTCTGATTCTGATTCTGTATGCACACTGAATACTGTATTTGGTTGGTTTCTAGTTAGTACTTTTTGTTCTTTTGACCCGCTGATATTCTGATTCTGTATGCATACTGAATACTGTATTTGGTTGGTTTCTAGTTAGTACTTTTAGTTTTTTTGACCTGCTGATATTCTGATTCTGATTCCAGTACGGGTTCGCGCCTAAGGGCACGTCGGTAGTGATGTACCGGAAGCCGGAGTACCGCCACCACCAGTACACCGTCACCACGGAGTGGCCGGGAGGTGTTTACGGCTCGCCCACCGTCAACGGTATGTTCACACGCCATCATTATAA
Source organism: Pheosia tremula (assembly GCA_905333125.1). Classification (NCBI taxonomy): domain Eukaryota; kingdom Metazoa; phylum Arthropoda; class Insecta; order Lepidoptera; family Notodontidae; genus Pheosia; species Pheosia tremula. The sequence continues at coordinate 1,698,019 of HG995405.1, read as the reverse complement.
AAGAACCCACGTTATCTGTTCAATATGCACTATGTACAGATATTATACCGACTTTTTGAATAAGAAAAAAAAAACCGCGCGATACCAGACTCGTGCGAGCGTATCGAGTTTTAATTTACGTTGCAGTTTTGGAACTAAATTTGTAATTTTATTTATTTACTAGCTGCGCCCGGCGGTGTTACCCGCGATAAAAAGTATGAAAAAATAAAACATCTATCCCACGGGAACCATACATTTTACCGGGATAAAAAGTAGCCTATGTGCTATTCCAGACTATAATCTATCTCTGTGCCAAATTTCATCCAGATCCGTTCAGCCGTTCGGGCGTGAAAGAGTAACAAACATCCATCCATCTATCCATCCATCCAAACTTTCACATTTATAATATTAGTATAGATTATAATATTAGTATAGATTTAAAATCTCGCTGCATTTTTAATTTTTTTATTACATTATAGGCAAGTATTTGATCTCGATCTCACCTGATGGTATGTGACGATGAGATCTACGATGGAGCATACTTGCCGACACCTGTTCACTCTCGACTTGAATACACCCAGATTGAAGTCAACGGGGAACAAATATACTCCTATTATGATTTTATGCTAAATAATACTTTAAAAAAATGCGCATATACGTGGAAAGATCGCCGAAAAATTCCAGCTTTACGGGGTCCAGAATATTGAGCTGACTTTGTGGTATCAGTTTTCGTTACGAAGCTACTTACAACCTGTATAGATATCACACATCCATAACTCGGACACAAACATTCGTGCTTATCACATAAAGTTTGTCCCTAGCAGAATTAGATCTCGGGCCCCTCGGCACAGACAGCACTGTTAGCAAGTACTCTAAGGGGTCCGTCCCAGTGGCGTAGCATAAGTCATTAGCACCCGGTGCGGATTTCAAATTTGCCGCCCTCTTATTGTTGCCATTCATTATAAAAAAATTGGGGCATGGTAACGACAAAAAAAATGACGGAACTAACACTGAAAGATTTTTTGTTTTTTTTTTTCTAACCGCCGCCACCTGTGAAATGCCGCCACCGGCAAAGTGCCGCACGGTGCGGATCGCGCCCTCCGCCCCCCTCATGCTACGCCACTGGTCCGTCCACAATTTTGTTAGGAAAAAAACATAATTTCGTCTTTTTGCAGGCAGCAGAGCGGGCGGCCTGATAGCGGCGTGCTGGGCGACCATGATGTTCGTCGGCAAGTCGCGGTACGTCGCGATGACAGACGAGATCATCACCACCGCCAGATACATCGAGAAAGAGTGAGTTGTAATCTTCTTCTCTTTCTACTTTAAATGTTAGAAGAGACAAGAGGCTCCTAGTTCACGCAAAAAGCTTTTAAACTTTGCATAATTTTATTCTATACCAACATGGCATAAGAGACGTCAAATATTTTGAAATGAATAATATCAAACTTTTATATTAAAGACAAGTTAGACTTTGGGGGTAGTCGAAGTGAAAGTTTATCAATTTTGTTTGATTTTGTGAAAAATGTTTTTTCTTTCAAATATAATGTCTAATTTTGGTGGAATATTAACCATTACGATTATGTGTTCATAAACGTGCACGCGTTTAGGAAAATATAATTAAATAGTAAAAAATGACTCTTCAGGTTCTCCCAAAAAGTTCGGTTATTTGTCAGTAAGGTCCTAAACTTTACTAATAGGGTTACGAGGAGTTTATTTGGTCTAGTCCACGGATTAGGCATGCATAGAATCTCCCATATTTGATATTAAAAATAAACATTCCCCTATACGTTGGCAAAATACGTACCCAAAGGTGGGTGAGGCCATATTCTAAAAAAAAACTCAATTTACGCGTATTAAAGATATTATTGTTTAATATTTTCTTTAATTTTCAGATTACGAACTATCCAAGGTTTGTTCATATTCGGTAAGCCGGCCACCACAGTGGTGGCTTTCGGATCCAAGCAGTTTGATATCTTCAAAATGGCCGACTTGCTACACAAGAAAGGATGGAGTTTGAACGCGCTGCAATTCCCGTCCGGGTGAGTTGTTATTGTTTTGTTTAGAGAATACGTCATCTATAAGTTGATAGAAGAAAGTAGTATAGAACACACAAAGTATTTCTTACAGATTTCTTTTAAAAAATGCTCTGTAATGTCATTGTAAATTGTTGAAACCTATAAATCTAGTCGCGAGTCTTGAGTGAGCCTTGCCTAGATGCAAGTATTTTAAACTTTTTAAAGTAATAAACAACAAAAAAAAATCTGCCATTTGAAATCATAAAATATTTTGTAAGCCGTCATACTGATTAATTAACAGTATTCTATGTGGAAACTTCATCAGATTTTTGATTTATCTATATCTTTTTTATTCCATGCTTTCTATACCTAGGGCTTGGTTCACAAAGAACTGATTAACCCTATCCACAACATATTTGAAAGTTGGCCAATACAAATTCTATGATTAAAGTTGCGGATAGCATCAGAATCAAAATCAGAATATTTTTTATTCACGTAGACCATTAAGTACAGTACTTATGAATCGTCAAAAGTTACAAAATACTATGCTACTACTTTACCACCCGTTCGGAATGTCGTTCCTATGGAAAAGAACGGGCAAGAAACTCCATGGTTGCTCTTTTTTTTTAAATCTTTTACATTTTTGAGCAAAACTTTGTTATAGGTATGTGAGAACAATGTAGGGTATAATAGGGCCTTAATGGACAAATGTTGGACATTCTTATTCCGATGTAAAGCATAATGTTGCAGTTGTTTTACTTTTCGCTGAGTCGTAAAGGTCAGATAAAGATGGCGTCTGCTAACACGTTGGCTGCAAGGCTAATTTTTGTATACTCTCATTGATTGCGTAACCAGGTCAATTTGGCCTGGAGGTGAAGTTTTCTCTCGTGCGAACCAGGCTCTTAATAGCTGGTAATAACACATCATGTGCTAAAATCGTAATTAAGGGTTGAAACATATAACTGTCACTTTTCATCTTGAATTATTTTCTAAGATATAACAGCCGCACATGGTGGAATAACACGATTTTAGCTAACAAATTCGTAATAAGGTGGTACGATGTTATAATCTCGTGGTCCTGTATCCAGCATCCACATCTGCGTGACGCACGCGCACACGCAGGCGGGCGTGGCGGAGCGCTTCGTGGCCGACGTGCGCGACACTGCCCACACTTGCCTGAAGGACTCGAGCGGGCCCGTGCAGGGGAAGGTAACACTCACTAACATTATATACACAGTGTACTATACAATTACCGTGTAGCGACCACTTCAACCGCACCACAAGCTACGCAGATGGCGCTGCAGACGCATTCAGAACAATAGACAATTGACGTCACAATCCTGAATTGCGCTATAAGAGTTTTCGGAGCAAGTAACATATATACAAGATCCCGACAATAACCGTCGGGCCGGCCATATCACCTAGAAGATCTTCCCTTTTCCGCTAAAATTGAATTGCCCAATACATGTTCATTTTCCAATGTAAAATCTAGTTCACGTTAGGTCATCAACCGCGCCGCGTGTACTCACTACATCAGAATTATATAATTATCAATCAATTTATCATTAATATTACTACTTATTTCCCAATAAACCTTTGGAGTCATCAATTTCGTATCATTATCATCAGCAACAAAAGAGTGTCCCGTATATACAGCATGACTCAGAAAGGGTATAATAACCGTTGGACCTGTGTTTCTTTAGTTCATTTTTTTTTGTGCGCAATATATCACAATTTTAATTTTATATTTTTGTAAAATCACCATTTTCCAAATTCGGACATTACCTAACGATTACAGATACCCTAAAAAGCATAGGTTCATAGTTTAGTATATTTTTTTGGTCGCGAACGAAAACCAGTACAGTGCTACAGGTATGTGACGTCATAGTTATAAGCCGAAGCGTGCGACGGAGAAAGAGCGTGACACCACTCTCTCCCCACTATTTCTCTTACCACACATTTTTGTCCAGTACAAATATTCGTGCTCATCACTCAGACTGTGCCACAATCGGGATCGAGTCCGGTATCCCGGGCACAGGAAGCAGGGCCACTATCAACTGTACCAATCGGGTCTTCGATAGTCAAACATTCTGTATACCATACTGTTCATTATTTTTCAGATGGCGATATACGGCGTGGCGCAAGAAATATCGGATAGAAGTCTTGTGTCAGACATCACAAAACACTTCATAGATTCCATGTACTACTTGCCGAGACCCGAGGACGAATAAACCAAACATCCTGTATGTAATTTTGATAAATTAATTTGATATAACTGTGATTCGCGTTGAAAATTGACCTTTAATTATTGTTTATTAAAGCTCAAATTGTTGTCTTACATTGAACGTTTTCGGCGTAAATACACATCACAAGTTGTAATAATGATATTGGTGGCCATGGCATGCCATTTATAACTTTATACGTAAGTTAGTAAGTGTTGTCATAATTATGATAAATAATGTTTTAGTTAAGTTTATACACGTTACTCTAGTCTTCCCCTCAATGTTGTGAAATAGTACTGAAATAAACTAAATTTCTATTAAAAAAATGCAATTGACGCCCAAAAGTGTATGAGTTAAGTGACACTTTATTTAATCTTGCAATAAGTACAGTATATTATAACATAGCAAGTGTCATAAGAGTTGTATAGAAATAGCTTTTTTTTTGTTGTACAAATGGGTTGGGAATCTAAATATAATGGACTAATCCAATCTAAATTATATGATAATAATATTATCAAGATCCTTAAGTTCGTAAGCTTGACAAGTAATGTATGGTTACCCATACATATTTCAATCATCTCGAGAGTGCTAATGGCGTCGTTCACACCGTAAATCCTGAATATTATACTGGTATCACGATCAAATAAGCTCGTTATTCTTGCGATAAAAAAATACTGACGTGATATCGATCTGACACTTGAATACTGATAATGTGAATGTCGCCGTTGTTTTGTTTCACCAACATTGCAGAGAAGCAACAGAGAGGCAAGACATATTTATTTTGTATTAAAATGCCAAATATTCTTGGTTTGACATTTGCTCACAGAAGTGCGTTCTGCATTGTGCGTTCTTTACAACTTATGGGTTTCATAGCGTTCAGCTATGACTTCACGCAGGCAGAAGAGCGTTCAGAGGTTTGCGTACTATGTTCCGCGTTCTTTGTAATGTATGTATTTCGTAGCGTTTATGCGAACAGCAAGCGGTCAACAACACATACAATTTGAAGAACGCCGAATACAGAAAGCTCTTGAGTACAGAGAGATCTTCGCTGGATCCCATAGTTTCTTTAGCAATGAGCGTTATGCTCTCCGGGAAGTGGTATACTGGGCTGCGCTTGCGCTTACCGTTGTCTAAACATGCTTGCATTTCGTATGTTCTGCAAAATCACAAATTGTAAAGTCAATGTGATAAATAAAATGGATGTATTTATTAATATAGGTGATGTATTTGTAATAGTTAAGTTATTGTAATGGAAATCGGTTGTATATTATTGTTTTATTTTTATTAAACGACGTTGTATATTTGAATTATTTCGTTGTTTTTTTTTAATATATTATTGAGGTTGAATGGATGCCAAATAAGTCAAATATCGAATAAGAATGAAGCATGTTTTTTTTATGAAATGTTCTAATAATGGCCCAAGGTACTCAACAAATTATAAAAAATCGTTTATTTACTTAAATATGAGACCGTTTTACATTAGATGGTTATTTTTTTTGGCCTTGTAGAAAATCTTTATTGTGTCATGCCACTAAAAATATTCATAGATCGAAAAGAAAAATAATTGTCTCTGTGTAGCCTACGTCAAATTTCTGTCAAAATACAACAGAAGATCAACAGAAGACTATAAAAATGATCAAAATTAAACGTTTGTGATATTTAAAATGCTATGCATAGCATTCATTCTGTCCAATCTGTTCGCGCTCGCATCCACCAGCTCCGTCAACTATTGCGGCTCAAGGATGTGCGGGAACACGAATGAACATACATTTTGCCAGTTTCGTGTATGTACTTACAAATTACTAGCCGTGCCCCGCCTTTGAAAAGTATGTCTGGGATAGACATACTTTTCAAATAGGAACCGCGCATTTTACCGGGATAAAAAGTAGGCTATGTGCTATTCCAGAATATAATCTATCTCGGTGCCAAATTTGATCCACATCTGTTCAGCCGTTCTGGCGTGTTTGAGAAACAAACATCCATCCATCCATCCATCCATCCCAACTTTCACATTTATAATATTGGTGGGTTAGTGGGATTAGTGGCATTTTCAGTGTTGGAAAATTGCACCCACCCATTCATTGTTCAGGAGTTCTACTATAAGCAGACTGTCCTGAATCCTGATTGCAGCGTCAGGTCATCAGATCAGATAAATAAAAAATATAATCCTATCCGTAATAATATAATATAATATAATCCTAACCGCTTTTACAGGGAAAGCGGCAAATTAGGCTTCGCCACGGGTGGCATTAATTGAACTGAGTACATAACATTTATGGCTTTTAGAACGGCCCCAGTCCCACATGTATGGGCTACATGAAAGCCCACCTGACACTGGAGGAGAAAGCCCGAGTGATGGCGAGGCTCAACCGGCGACGGAATGAGGCCGCTGCCGGACGTTTACGAGGGTTGCCCACAGCTGGGAACATGCTGAAGCTGGTAGGTATAACTATGTTGAGATGAGAACCTCATTGGCACAATTGGTGGTGACCCTGTTTTCTATCCCGGGGTTCCCAGGTAGGGGCAAACATTGTGTGATGAGCACGAATGTTTGTACCCTTGTACCGAGTCATGGATGTTTAATAAGTATTTATCTATACACTGGAATCGCTCCCAGTCAATTGTACGCTACCCATAGTATAAAGCTTTGCTTAGTTTGGGACCGTACGGTTGGTGTGTTCGTCTGGCGATATTATTATGTCCCTTTTCCAATTCCATTTCCTTTAGCTGTGTCCAGGCGTAAGATAAAACCTCACGTTGCCTCCCTCGCAAGCAGTGCCATCTGTCATTTGCCTGAAACCTGCTGCACTGTCGGCTTGAACAAGGTCATATTTGCTACTGGACAAAATAATTCATCAATAAACCTCTATCCCTATGTAGGTTTTGCGATTTCTTTATTATAGGTAAGAGAATTGATAGCCACCGTTAGATCGCTTGCCTTGGAAGCATGGGTCGAGGTTCTAGAAGAACTAGAAATCCCAGAGGTTTTACTCCAGTTCACATCATTGGGATTTCTAGATTTCATGTGCGAATCTCATTTTTAAACTATGATTATCATAATGTAAAAAAATATCACATGCTAACCTGCTGCATCACATCACATCACATGCTGATGAAGGAAAACATTGTGACCTTTACTCTGAGTGAACCCAGTTGACGATAGACGTGCGAAGTCTACCAATCCGCACAGAGCCAGGATGATCGACGATACATAGCCAACAGCTCCTTGTGCCTAGTGGTGGGACATTAAAAAGTTTATATAAACAAAAACTGTGGGTACCTACACCCTTTAAATCAATTTCATAGCGATGGGTGGAGGAGCTGGCGCGCGAAGCCCAACTGTGGGCTGACCAATGTCATCCGCCGCGAGTGCCTGAGGAACACGACGCGTGCCGGGACTTGTGTAATTGAATTGTATTGTTAATCTTGCGTTAGTCACACACTTGTTGAATGGAGAGTTGTCTAGTAAAGTAGGTAAATACACTACATTATCTGGACTCCAACATTAATAATAAAATTTGGTTTTATTGTACCCCCAAACTGCCGCGATCGTGAACCGCTAAAATCGCTCTCTTGGCGTCCCCCGTCTACCAACGTAACGGAAAAACTCCCGCGTTCGGAAACGCGAACGCCACAAACTCTTTTATGCTTTTTATAAAAACTAATCGGTCTAAGGGCATTATTTCAGATTCGATCCCAGTAGGCCAGTGCGTGGCCTCTGTGGTCGGCGAAGCGCCCGGCCTCCGCGTCGAGTCCATGATCGACATGTGGTACATGCAGAGCATACTGTATAAAGGGAACGTTACTTATTACATGCCGTATGTATTCTATATTTTATACTCATAATGCAATAGATTCGCATATCTGTATATCGTCGTATCTGAGAGCAATTGCTCCTAGTAACGTCAGTCAAAAAGTACCTTTTATCTACTTTTATGGTATAGTTTGCTGTACGATATTGAACCTTAAATGGGTCCCAAATTATAGGCCACGACTCAACAAAACGAAATGACAATTCGACACATATCGTAATTCTGACTTCACATAATGATTACAAATCCGTTTAAGAAGCGCAGGTTCGGAGGTTAGTATACCCTTTCAGAACCACTCTGTATATACATGATCCTACGCACTTAGTATTAGGGTATTGATTAGATTATTTGTTACTAATAGTAAAACTGGACGGATTTTTATTAAATTTGGCATAGTAACAGCTTATAGCCTGCGACAGTTGAGAATACTTTAATGCCATTGGTACTCAACAAAGTAAAGTCCACGGCCCATGCGAACGAAATCGCAGGCGCAGCTAATTTTAATATAAATACCTAGGCAACCTAATTGGTTTTCAGCCCAGCACAAAATGGCAGTTTTTACGGTGATTTCGGGCAGATAATGTGGTCGCGGAGCTATATGGTTGGCTGCGGACGGAGTCGGTTCATGGTAAGTCATTTCTGGAGGGATCGTCTTTATCATGTCTGTTTACGAGCCGCGCCAGCATCGCAGGTACCGAGTCTTGACATGCCCATTCAACATAAAAAGATAACGTATCCAATTTTGCTTTCCTTGAAAAAAATCATGACTTAATAATGTGTACTATTTTTGGTTCGTTAACTTTTGTGTGATCACAAATTTGCACCAATGAAGTCAATTAAATACTTAGTACAATTAGACTTTTCATCTTCTCAAAATGCCCGGTAAATTTGCAGTATAATATCCACAGCTTTATTGTTAGAGGTACGGGATTCATTTCATCATCAACATCTTAGTTATATCATAAATCAGATATACTTATAGGTACATAAAACAACGATCAAGAAAGTTTACTCATTACTGGCAACATAGGCTTTATCTTGTAGGCGATTGCAAACCTGAAAATAGAAGAAGAGAAGAAATGTTAGTCTTCATAACACCTTCAATTGTACAGGCACCATGGCACGGCCGCCTCCGCAGCGTGGAGAGATTAGTGTGCAACCTGGCACCCCGAGGGCCCGTGCCGACGCGGCCGCTGTGGATGCCTGCGGAGCCCACCACCAATTGCCCGCCACGAGCTGTCCCCGATGAAGGATTCCATGCGCTTTGCAATTTTCGTAAGATACTTTGTCTCATAAGTCCCATTTGATATAGATTAAACAGGAAATACATACTCAAATTCAACTCAAATCGGAGAGATTCCTGATTGTAACGCGTCATAAAAAATACGTTGCTAACAGTAAGTGGAAATAAAGTAATTATTTGAGCAGCGTCGACATTAAGATCTGTAACTGATGATGTAAGGCAAAAGAGATCACATATAAATATCCAATGATAAAGTGATTGGTGCCATGTTATGTTTCGCAAATATTTCAGAACACAACGTAGAAGAAATCAATTTTATAGGGACATCAATGACACTTGAAGAACATATTCTCCTTAACACTGTATTGGATATAGAGAACAATCCGTCCATAGACCATATTGGAAGTCTAGACGAAATATACTTAACGCAAATGGCAATAGCTACAATGAAGAACACTATGACCACACAAGCTTACCACAATTCCGTGCAAAGAAGAGACCTTTTGGAAATAATGGAATTGGCAGAAGCTAATAGTCTTACAAATAATGTTATAACAGTAATAGGATTAAATTCTTCAATGAAGATAGATAATACAATTAACCCAGCGAGAGCGTTTAAGAAGAAGCTAAGCGTAGTCGGAAGACCGAAATCTTATAACTTAGACGATTTAAATAGCTATGAAAAAGACGAACGTAAGTTGATTCCTTCAAGAGCACAATACAATGTACTACAGTTAATAAAATTATAACGCATCGTATATTTGCAGATCATGGCACGTCGAATGAGGATCTGACAAAGAGAGAAAAGGACTTTTATTCCGAATACGAGTTCTTTCAAGCCGAAGAAAATACAACGGAAAATGTAGAGCCTGTAAATATAACAGCTGTCGTTACTGAGTTTGTCATATTGAATGGTGTGTAAGATCATTTTGTCATAACTATGAATTAGAAAATCTATTATTTAGACTTGACTCTGAAGGTCACTGGCATGAGGAACATACATATCTTAAATCTCAAAGTCTCATCAGTGAAAAGTCTCATAGATTACAGCTTAGAGCGACATTATTTTATGTGCTCAAGAATTTGGGCAAGAAGGTTTTAATAGAAATATCTCTCAGTAGATCGGGAATTGATGCTTTACCCTCTCATATTAAGTATCATTTAATGCGTATAAATGATTACAGAAAATGTGAACGACATCCTAAAAGAAGTTACTACGCCCGATGAAATGCAAGCGATCAATTTCAACACAAGTACATTGGATACTACTGAAAATAACAATGAAATCCTGAATGTTACACAATACGTTGAAAATGTAGCTTTACAACCTTTAGTTGATAATAGTGTGGACGATTATCTTTCTGATCGTAAGTGAAATGTTGAACAAAAAACAAATCTGTGATTGTGTTAGTTTTAGTTGCTTATAATTGTTATTTCTGTTTTTATATTTTCGTGATTAACAGTTAACTATTATTATTATGCTATTGTTTTGATAGTGTGCATTTTTATAATAATTAATTATGTGTACATAAAATATAAATCGAAGCTAATTATTTATGCATTTTTTTTCTGCAGCCGAAACAGTCCGCCAACTACAAGACGCTTTGGACCGTATGGAAAACGCCTTGGGAACACAGCAAAATACTGAAAGACAAGGAAAGGTCAGTATCCGATCCAACAAAAGATATCCAATCCGACTAGATTTTAAAGACAGCTATGCCAACATTTATCGGGATATGAACACTTTGTTAGGGACGAGACGGTTCACAGAATCAATCTGCTGCTGATGCTGGCTGGCTGAGCTTAGATAAAATCTGAGATAATTAGTTTTTGTGGCAATGTCTACTATGAATTAAGAAACAGAGAAAAATAACTCAACTTAACCTACTTGTTGGTTTCCCTGGTGGCTTAGCGTTTTAACCAGTTTTTAGAATCTATCCGATCTTTGTGTATGTGTCTATTCCCTTCGAGCTTTTCCTCCATATCTTTTTGGTGATGGGGTCGGCTTATAGTCTACTTGGATTTGACTGATTGCCGATATTTACACAGAGCGATTGCCATCTTCTCTCCGAGACCTAATTTGTGAGAAAAATAGTAACTATACCATTTAGCAAGTTATAATCGTGGTTGAAAATGAGATTCACACATGAACTCCAGAAATCCCAAAGGTGCGAGCCTGTGTTTGAAACTGTGACAATTGTTGCCGGGGCAAGCATTCTACCAACTTGGCCGTCACTGCTTTTGCACTAGTGTCTACTATCGCCAAATAATAAAGTAGTGGCTGCCATATCTTGAAAGGGTAGGCGATAGGAATCCGGTTGTATAGTCTTCGCTTCTGATGTACGCTATCATAAACTATCAACATCCATTACGCAGGTTCGACGAGATATACGAAAATTGCCGCCTCAAGTGAACAAAAATCCAAATGCAATAAATTACGAAGAAATAGAACGAAATAGGAGTCTCGCTAGAGGTCCCATGATCAACATGGTGTTGAAATACATGCCCTATTTAAAACAGTATGAAGGTGGAATTTTAGGTAAAAGCACCGGCGGCGTTGATCGTTTATCGCCCTCATTTATTTTAGTTATATTGTTATGTTTATAATTGTTTAGATGTTATTGTTATTTGTAACTGTATACGTTTTGTTATGTTAATAAAGTTGTCATCTGTTTTATCGTGTTTAATTGTTGCTGTTTTTATTGTGGAGTTGGTACTTTTAGGAGATATTTAGGTATGTATGTTAATAGGGCTTACTTTCACTTGAAGTTCTGACTAACTTTTCTATGTAACGTGTAATGGTTTAAAGCAGGGATTCCCAAACTATTTTGGGCAAGCGACCCCTTTTCCAAAATGAACTGATACCTCAGACAAATTACTTTAAACAACCTATCTCTAGTTTTTCCTATTGAAAACTTGTGTAGCTTATCGACTTGTGAGTTTTTTAAAAGTAACTACACTAAAGATACTTCCTACTCAAATATTTGTCATTCTTATAACAAGCTGGTACACGTAACTCAACTTATACATAATCTTGAAAGTTTCAAATAAGAACTTGTAGGGGTAGATTTTTAGACTTTGTCGACCCCCAACATCAGTTTTCGTTTATGTCGACCCCTGGGACCGTTATCACTGGTTTAAAGCATACTAGTAATAAAATAATGGTCAGCAAGAGTACCTAATGTAAAAATTGGAACAATCGACTCATAACTTTAATGTATTCATTGTAAGTCTAGGTCAGAGGACCATTCCACGGAATATACCCACTCCACTCACTGAGTATTTCGGTTACAGTAAAAATTGGATTTGGGACGTGAATAAAATGGTAATGAGCGAGGTCGCGGTCCACGTACGAACGTGTCTTGGATTATGTAGAATTGGATATGGAGATATCCTACGAAAATACGTAGATACATAAGATTAAATTTAATTCTTAAAATAAATAACTAGTGAATTTCATTTTATTATCGACTAGATGACGCATAAGCCGTTGTCCTGTAATTTTTACCGGACAACTTTTTAAATATTTTTGTCTCTAAAACATTATTCGGATTATTACCAACATTTAAAATGTTTGCCAAATTGGTCCAGCCATTCTAAAGTGATGCTCTTACTAACGAACAAAATTTATTTTTTATTTATATATATTCTATCTTCAGGCAAATAAAATACTAACTACTTTATTTACTCGAAAATCCATTATATTTTTTAAACAACAAATTAAGTAGGTACTCTATTAAAAAATCTTATAAATATAGGTTACCTATTCCAGTTTGTGGCGCTTCCAAGTCTTCGGTCATCGGCCGTAGCCCGTAGCCCGTCGATAGTCAGTCTTGTTATGGTCAGTCGCCGCGAGCGGTAGCGCCGTAGCCGCGTAGACCCGCTACGAAATTAATCGTAGTGTTGTAGCTACGCAGTGCTGCCTTAATTTTGTGTTTTTTTTGTGGTAATTATAGATGCGTTCATAAAAATAAATTAAAAAACAGATTTTTTACCGAATCAATTTATTTTATAATTATGATTAAGAAATGTAAAGAATGCTGAATTATTTTATACGAGCAATTGATTTACATCCACCGGTAAATAATTGAGCGAATTTCGACTCTCTCGTTATTCGGATACGATCGAATAATGACGAACGACACCAAGCCGGGTGCTGTTCCGCGGGAGTCCACAGCCCGAGGGTCATGGCCCGGAAGGTCTGATGACGTCAAGTTTGAGTTCGGTTTTGGAATGCCACTTGGCTCTATGAGCGCCCACCCTGTATTTCATTCAGCTTGGGATATGGCTTGGTAAGTAAGACCATGTAAAACCTCTTGTAACTTAGGAAATAACACTATTTGACCTACTAATAAACGCGTAAAAGTATTATTTTATGAGATGCATTGCATTTAAAATTCGCAGTTCCAAAACAAAATAGAAATGGAAAAATTACACCACTCCTTAAAATATTTTACACAATTTCTGTAACACCTAACATCTGGCTTCAGTATAGCACTAGCCCTAGGATAGAGGTGTCATAGAATCTGAATGAACCCTAGGGACCCTGAACACTAGGGAGATGGGCCCTATGGGTCTGGTGATATTATTATTATTATATGTAACGAATAAATTACTTACTTTACTTTTTCTTTGTCCGTACGCCCTTCACTATAATTACTGCGAAGCAGTGCTGACCTGCTTCGCAAGCGTGGCTAGATTCTTTCGCCGATAAAGAAACCAGCAATCAGCCTTAGAACTGTAATTAAAATATAACTCGTATAACTGGCTGATAATTTTATATTAAAATATAATAAACAAACTCTCGCTCTATATTATGTCGTTGGCGAAATGTAGGTTTGTTGCAGTTGTGCAGCTCTGTCTATACCTTCGTAGATAAGAGGCGTAATGGCGTAGATAACTGTATGATCTCTAACGAATTAGCGGGATCGAACAATGACACCCGGACGTCAACCACCTCAGTCCTCCCGTGACCATGGTTGCTGTAAAGCAGCCGAAACGTCGGGACCGTAAAAACATAAAAATAAACGCGGTAAAATCCTTAAAATCAGTTTTATTTCAATAAATATGTAGAGTTACATTTTACTCCTAAAAATATTAAGCAACTGCCTAATGTTTAATTATATTTTACTTCATAAAACTGGAATATAAATGTGTGTTATTTTCGTCTCAAGGTGAAAGTCGTAAGAGCCGAATTTTCTTTTATTAATTCACACTTGGCGTGATAGGTGGACGGGAAAGGTCGTACTCTAATCGAAGGCAGTGTTGCCAACACTACCAGATAAGCGCAGTTGGTATAAGTGACTCTGCTTTATGTGCCCAGGGTCCCGGGTTCGAATCCTGGTAGGGACAAACTTTGTGTGATGAGCATGACTATTTGCACTCGAGTCAGATGTTCAACATCTATATAAATTTTATATACTGAGTTCGCCCTCAGTCCATTGTACGATAACCATAAAACAAGCGTATAAACTATCGGTCAAACTCATACTACCCCAATGGGAGTTGCCGCGGGGTAAAAATAACTGAAGCTATGGATACAAAAACTATTCTCGTAGTAGAGTCGCCACCTTAAAAACTGTCGTGTACTCACTTTTATGACTAACACTGGTGTTATTACTTATGCAGTTCGCCTAATGTCTAGACTGATAGAGTTATGGCTTCAGACAGGCTACCCAACGAGGGATAGCTTATGGTGTTTTTAATTAATTAGTTGATGTCATAGCAGAGATAGCCAAGTTGGTAGAACGCTTGCCTCGGTAACAAGGATCGCAGGTTCCAACCCTGGCTTGCACCTCTGGGATTTCATGTGCGAATCTCATTTTCAACCACGATTATCACTTGCTAAACGGTGAAGTAAAACATCGTCAGGAAACCTACATGTGTGAGAGAACCTATCGAGAGATGTGTGAAGTCCGCCAACCCGCAATGGGCCAGTGTGGTGGATTATGGCCTATTCCCTCTCGCATTGAGGGGAGGCCCTTGGCCAGCAGTGGGACATCTATACATATAAATAAAATTGGAGTGTCTGTTTGTAATATTAAAATAACCGCTTTTTACTAAGTGCATTTGGATGTATACACGGTACCTATACCGAAACAACATTTTTTACAATTTTTGTCTGTCTGTTTGTTCCGGGTAATCTCTGAAATGGCTTTACCGATTTTGACGGGAATTTCACTGGCAGATAGCTGATGTAACAAGGAGTAACTTAAGCTACTTTTATATTAGAAAAAAAAAATAGGATCTCTCGAAAAAATTAAAACCAATGTTGCAGCGCAGCGCCTGGTTAAGTTTGATAGCAACAACCTGCAATGCGTCCCGCGGGCTCAGAACGCGCGAGCCTGCTGTTGTCAACGGTTGTCTTTGTTAAATACCACGCGGAAGAAGTCGCGGGCAACAGTTAGTTTAAAATAAAAACGGCTGGTATCATACATACATTCACGCTTTTATAAAATTGAATAGAATTGACCACTTTTAGTCATACTTACTACCAACTTATAATATTTTTATTTGCCCTTACTACGCCAAACAAATATTCTTTTTTTGGATCTTACACACGTCCATTTATCACAATTGAAACGTACTTCAAACGTACACCAACCAAGAGTATTACGGCTTCTTCATCATTTATTTCAATTCTACAACTCCGTCATATTACTCTGGAACTTCATAGTAATATGGCCCCTATAGCTTCGACTCTACCGTCAAAATTGGCTGCTGTATTTATGAAGGTTGACGCGACTTGTAAGTACGTCGTTGCAATAATATCAATTGTTGTGTAGGCGTCGTTCCTTAAGATCCTGTGCAATTATTGTTTATTATCCAATTGCTCTTGACACACGTTAAGTGATATGTCTTATGGTAGGTACTTATAATCAAATTCGCAGGAATAACCCGTAGGGAGGAAAACAAAACATTGGTCACTCTTGCCACAAAAAGATAAGCGCGAGTTAATGCGTATATAAAATTTCTTAGGTCCTACTAAAATCATGATAGGTCACTATTTAGATGTTTTAAAGTGATGATACATGGTTTCAGGAAAATCAGTGCGAATATGAATCTTAACCACATAAAGGTAAGTGTGAAGCTTGCCATGTCCTTTTAAAAATAGTTGTTTAAACTTACTTAGATAAACAAATGGGGATAAGGAATCCACCACTGACCCTTGGCTCATCAACTTTTCCAATAATAAACCAAAAAAGTTGAGCGATAATTAAAGAAACCGGCAACATCGAACTACTCTAAGATGTTAGTAAGAAAGCACTTAGATACTTCTTACTTAGATAGATATAGTTAATAAGCTAAGCTGAAGCATGACTTTCATTAAATAAAAAAATGGCTAGTGTTTAGTGTGTGTGTTAGTGTGGCCCTAGCACTCCTTTAAGGTTAAAGTCTAGCCTGAAAAATCTGTAGTAGTTACTATGAGGTAATTATAACTAGCACTATTGTTAAATGCAGTAAGAAAAACTAATACACCAACACATTTTGCATGGTTAGTCATGTGAATGGTCTCAATTTGTATGTAGTACCTACTCAAATATTTACAACGAAACTTTCATCAATAACTACCCTACATTCAATTATGTCTTTTTATCGATTGTATTACACATATGAATGAAAGGTCGACGACCCGACGTGTGACGTCTAGTCATTGAACTTTGACCCTGTCTCCTACTGGGCTAACAGTTCATAGCAAGATGCATTTTTATAGCTTTTTAATCTTAAATCATAGATAGAATAGGTCATAGAAATCGTTCAATCATTCGGAAGCTATTTTATCTTTTTTCAGCAATAATCGTCATCCATTTTATGCAGGCCTAATCCTAGTAGACTAGGCCTAATGACCCCTCCCCCCTAAAACAAACACTAAAGTGGAGGATACGTTACCAACTAATATTTTAACGAACGTCTTCTTGGGAGAACTTGAAAGATCAATTGTTATCACGTTTATAAACTCATATTGGTTAATCTAACGGTGAAGGAAAACATCGCGAGGAAACCTGCATGTCTGAGAGAATCCCTCAAAAGACGTGCGAAGTCCGCTAACCCACACTGGGCCATGGTGGTGGACTATGGCCTAACCCCGTCACATTGAGGCGAGGCCCGTGCCCAACAGTGGGACATTAAAAAGGCTGGTATTATTATATGATGGTTAATATTCCACCGAAATTAGACGACGTTATAAACAAAACCAAAGGGTGAGATCCAGTCGTTGAACTTTGCTACATATTTCATATACATATAGCACTTAGATAGCACCCGTCAAGTTTACCCTCGATCGGTCCGAGTAGGTCATGTGTAGGTGTACAGCAAGCTCGATTAACCGGCAAAGTTGCAAAGTAACTTTGAGCGAAGTATTTAGCTGACTTCTTGCACATTCTGTTTTTTGCTGTTGCACTCGATGGTTTCAGGAATCCTTGCCAGCCTAGCGGTATTCCATTGTTTCAATAAATCGTGAAAAAACCTTGCCAAGTAATGATACCAACTGGAGAGAGTGTAAAGGAAGTAACAAACATATTTTAAAAGGTGTTAAGTGGTAAAGGGAAGATCTTCCAGCCAGGCGGGTGGTATGCCTGGCGGGGCGGCCGCTATGCCCCGACGGTTATTGTCGGGATCTTGTATATATGTTACTTGCACCGAAAACTCTGATAGCGCGATTCAGGATTGTGACGTCACTTGTCTATTGTTCTGAGTGCCATCTGCGTAGCTTGTGATGCGGTTGAAGTAGTCGCTACAGGTGTAATAACTATAATTATGGGAAATTCTTAGACGGGAATCGAACTCATAATCACCCAGTGCAGTGAAGCGAGCATTCGTAGAAATCTGCGCAGAGGGTCTGCTGGAATGATCGTTGGGACAAACTTCGTGTGATGAGCACGAATGTTTGTATCCGAGTCATGGATGTTTAATATCTATCTCGCTCCCAGTCCATTGTATGGTACCAATAATTCAAGCGTTGCTAGAGTAAGTCCGTATAGTTGGTCTGTTCGTCCGGCGAAAAAGAATGTTTTACGAAATTAAAAAAAAATAGGCATATGATTCATGAAATATTGCCTCACCTACAAATTAGTGGCTATTTTGCAAAAACAAATTCAATAAATACCTTTGTCAAATGTCTTTGTAAAATACACAGTATAAAATTTGTGGAACCAAACTATAATTTGTTAAATTATAGTTCAGGCTCCGGTCAGTATAACATAAAAAAGATTAACGAGGTCAATCAAAACTAGATCAGTCAAGGACCTTCGAAAACTACATTAACTTTACAGTTCAAAAAACACCACTGTCAACAACAGAAACGTTTATTCCTACGGCATAAAGATTATATTCGACAAACTGAACACAATTTTGACCGCAAAGCGAACTTTGGTGGTGTACGCATAGAACCTTATATTGTCTTTACACCGTTGCCATGACAACGGTCCCATAACAAAGCTGTCAAACAGCACGATTTTCCAACACAACGGTAACAAACAGAAAGCTATGACATATTATACATACACATCTGAACAAATTATGTTTTCGTGAGTCCAGTGACGTCAAATTCAATGGTTCTCTGAACAGTCTCACATATGTTCTTGGCAGCTTGCAAGCTTCTGAGGCGAAAGATGGATTTCGGATTCGGTGATTCCTTGTATCCAAACGTTGGTGGCTTAAGACAGTACTTCCAACATGATCCATTCTTCGGGTACGTAGGGAATCGGCTTGGGCGCTAGAATTGTGTAGAATTCTGTAGAGCCTGGTTTACATTGACATTAGTTGAGTAGCGAGCTTAGTTTAAAAAATGGCGTGCTTATTGCTGTAAGTTGTGTCCAAACGTACTGTAGGCAAGATAAACTTCAAGTATCAGTTCAAACTACAAGTTGACACAAACAAGTCATAACGTGTTAACTTATGTAATGCACTAAACTTAATTAATTTAACTGCGGGGGTGAGGGAGACGCGCGGGCGGGGTGCACTTGCACTTATCTCGGCGAAAAAATAAAAAAGTGTTTTAATTTTTTCTACTTAATCGTCAAATTACTATTTAACTGGCAAATTTTTCACCATACGGTGATAAGGGCTTCGCTCGCCAGTTTTGCAAGCTAACTCTCAACTTAACTAATAAAAATGTAAATCACTCTTTAGTAGGTCAAAACTAATTAACTCCACATTGCAGTATGTAGTCAGTAGTTTCCAATTATGAGACCTTTCGATAAAGATCTACCCTTAAAATAATTGAACCGTAGCAATTTATATTTATAGAGCTTTTTAAAAAGAAAAATTGCTGATTAAATTTATAGTTCTAGTTTCAATTCAGCTCTTAACATACGTTTGACAATAAATATGTGGTAGCATAGGTGGTGGATACAGTTTACGTATATTTACAATGACCTTAGGAAGCACATTTCTTCCGAAAAATAGGTACTTGTAAATTGATTTTAACATTTATACATTTGGATATTAGTTCAATCTTACAGCTTACTCGTAAATACTTCAAACGGTCATAAACCTTGAAATTAGGTCAAACGTTGGGTATTAACAAAGTTAAATCAGTTTAAATTAATCTATTCAAAGTCGTAATAATTGTCAGCAATATTCTCGTTTGTTACGAGGGTTGTCTAGATTTATCTTAACTGCCCCACTGCATACCCGTCTAAACGTTTTTAGTCTAGATTGTCTAACATTTTAAATATCTGTAGTATTATTCTCATTGTAACTATAAGTACTTATAAATCATTATCTTTATCATCATAAGCCTATCGTTCATCTTGACCATCTCTATTGTGTCCTAATCCCAACCAGAGCTCTCTCGCTATTCTTTCAATATTGTTGACCCTTCTTATTTTATCATCCTGCTGTTATATACTAAGATAAAGCACTTATGTGAGAAGCTTTAAACTAGTATTTGGTTTTCTACTTCAACTCCAATTAGCACTAAGTATTAAAGTTAAAATGATTGTTCCTTTCAGTCCATCGTCAGGCCTCCACCAAATGGCGAGAATGATGGACCGAATGATGGTCGAGAGTCTGCCATTCGGGTTTGCGAGGATGACGGCTCGCCACCGCGGAGACAACAGGGGCGAGCATGAGCCTCCGCGAGACGGGCTGAGGACCGAGCGAAGCGAAGCGAGGCGGGAGCGAGCGAGGAATCCGCCGCCCAGCACACACGCCGCTAATGGTACGCGGCATCCGCCTACGCAAGGTGATGATGCTTTTTTTTAAAAGTTATTTTATTATTGGGCAGCCTGTGGACCGCTTCTTGTGCTTCATAAATCTCATTGCTGGCACGATACTGTAACTAATATGATGTTGAGTTAACACACAAAGCTGAGCTAATGTTCAACAGCTTTAAATAATGTCAAAACTCTTTTAAATAAATTAAGATTTCTTTAATCAATGGGCTTAAGCAATGGGAAACTACTAAACTATTCTCCCATAAATATAGCTGATGAAATCTTAATCAGCTGCACCGACAAGGGTCTAACCCTTAAATTAGAAGAAGAAGATTTGTTTGTCAAGGAATTGTAATTAAGTATATGAGTCAGTTAGCAACGACGTGAATCTAAACACTATCTGACCTCTTTTTATATCGATTGCAGTGTGTATTGTAGAACCACGTCAGAATCTGCATACAATTACCTATTGAAAAAGATGATATATTAAATACACCCATATTTATAGGATCTACTGAATACATGTTTTATTTCCTTTTTGCACCTAAAAAGTCGGCCATCTATCGATATTTATGACTTTATCCTCAATCTTTAACAGTGGTAAAGCCAACACCAGCGACCAAATTCCAAGAGCAGCCAATGGACCAAACAAAACCAACGGATCCAACTACAGAGAAATGGGTCGGCACACTCCGGCGCAGAGATCCAGACTTACTACCCACGCTACCCTCCATAGCACCACGAAAGACCTCATCGACCACCTCAACTTTAAGCAGCGGCAAAAAGACGAAATCGGTCGAACGAGTTCCAAAATCCAGAGGTAGACAATTGGCTCCAATCAAGCCTAGTTTACGAAAAGAAATTCCTGGTGAAGGAGTCGATATAACGTTGATCGAGAGAAACGAAAAGGTATTCGATGCGACGGGATACGAGATACATCTAGTGGAGACATTGGAAAGGGACATTCTACAGAGAAATCCCGATGTTCGTTGGAAGGATGTCATTGGATTGGACGATGCGAAGTCAGTGTTGCAAGAGGCGATGGTATTGCCGCTCGTGATGCCTGACTATTTCAAGGTGAGCTGTTTGATATTATTAAAGTTTGAAACGGTAACGTAAAGCAAAGCTCTAAATTAAGGAGTGGAATTATGCAGGTATATGTAAACCAAAGTTCGAAACTAAGCAGTGGAATTATTCAGGTACGTTTTTATGTAATCACAGTTGAGGAGGTTCTTCTCAAGCACCGTCATCTAGAATTGAGATCATTTCGAAACGTGATCATGATCGTGGCTCAACAAAACATATTAAAAACTTAAGACGTCCTAATTGAGATCGTACGAGTAAAATACAACACAGGCTTCCTGTCAGTTGAGTAATGAATAGATCAGTAGAATTAGGAGAATAATAATGAAAGGTAGGGACATCATAGGATGAAATCGGAACAAACTTAAAATTTGATCTATACTTTTTGTCTATATTGTCTTCTAAGACTGTGGTAAAAGTTAGTGTTCTCAAAAAAACATCATTACTCGTAACCAGGACATTTTGAGAAGTTTCGTTAGAGTGGAAAATTACCCCCAACCTTGGTCTAGCCTAGTTTAAATTGGGCATTTGCGTGCGCGATATTATCGCCACTCTATTTTGCTCTATATACTCTATATTGTTAACCCTATCAAAGGATACTTAATGCTTTTTTATTTATATAGTAACACACATATTTAGCTAAAATTGTTTATAAGGTATAACAAAAATAGTCTTAAATATTTTTACCGATGAATCAGTAAGTTATATGGATCACGTCGATGTATAAAATAACTGGGTAAATGATGTTTTTTAACAAGGCCCAGTAGATTGAAGCCATGCGCTCAGTACAGGGTGTTATTTTTTGAATGTCTAATAATTTAATTTATTTCTTATGGAATGTTATCTTTATAAGCTACTGTTAGCCATGTTCAGATATTAATCAATTTATAGATAACACTGATAAATAAATTTATTTTTCAGGGTATTCGGAGGCCGTGGAAGGGCGTGCTCCTGACAGGTCCACCGGGCACTGGGAAGACTCTGCTAGCGAGAGCCGTTGCCACGGAGTGCCGCACGACATTCTTCAACGTTTCCTCAGCCACCCTCACCTCGAAGTATAGAGGGGACTCCGAGAAACTCGTTCGATTGCTTTTCGATATGGTTAGAGTATTTATCATGCCAGCTGACTTTCTGGGTACCGCGACAGAGATAGGTGTCCAACACGGGTGAGACAGAAAGACATGACCACAATGTGTGACCTCTGAGACGAAATTATTTAAATTTGTGCTAACGTTGGTAGTTGTGCTGGTCCAGGACTATTTAAACTTTATAAAATAAACACTATTCTTATTGATAAAATCAATGAAATATCGTTATTTGTACAGAGTGCAATTTAGAATGTCGCCTTTTAAAAGGCGCGTATGTATCCCCTATTTTAGTTTTTTGGTTCAATATTGTGCCTATTTCGTAGTACTAGATTATCACTAGCCAATGATCAAAGACACTGTGTATTCACCTCTGTTTACCTACTTGTGTTATGTCATTATAGGCGGCCTTCTACGCACCGAGTACGATATTCCTTGATGAAGTTGACTCGTTGTGCGCGGTCCGCGGCGCCGACTCGGAGCACGAAGCGTCCAGAAGATTCAAGGCCGAGCTGCTCATACAAATGGATGGCCTCGCTGCTGCCTTGTAAGGGTCTTACAGAAGTCTCAGAACATTCACCGCTTGACATATACCATCCCCTAAAGTGTTTACCGTTCTTTTGCTTTCCACATCTTCCTTGTAAGGTCATCGTTCTTCCTCAGAATGGATCAGCCGACACATTTTTTTCTGACTCGTGACCACTACGTGGACTATTCCAGAATATTTTTGTCCCAACGGCTCATTTCGATATCCCAAATACATTTAATCGTCGTCATTTCCCAAGAGTCCACTTTAACATCCCAATTCCACTTCAATGTATCAATTCCGTTTCCACGCTCCACCTATGTAAACATCCAACTAAGTAAAACCAACCTAGCCTTCACCTATTGTCATGGGACTACCCCTAGCAAAAGCTTTGGCTTAATTGGAAAGACTAAGTGACAACTTAGTAACGTGCTCATCGGGGCCTTCTTTACCGTATTGGTGGCCCAGGGCTCTTCAGGATAATGGGCCCGTCGTGGGTATTTACACAGGTAAGCGTCCAGGACCCCACGATGATAGGAGGTCGTGGCCAATGGAAAATTGGCTCTAGAGTAGTCAATGGAAAAGTGGGGCCGTTGCTATTCACACATTACCTATTGGTAATAAAAAAAACATCGAGCTATTGCGGTTATTTATATTCGTCTACGGATCACCTAATTTCTGCTTCAATTTTGTTATCTACCGCTTTGTTACGTGTAATAATAACTAGAATATTAACACTTGCAGCCATCAAGATAAGATCATAATGGTATTGGCTGCGACGAACCATCCCTGGGACATCGATGAGGCGTTCAGACGAAGATTCGAAAAGAGGATATACATTGGCCTTCCTGATGGTAAAGTTATTTAAAGTAAAGAATTCCTCCATGTGGTTGCGGTAATGTAACACTATACTGTCTTAGTACCTGTCTTAGTCTTTTGATGTCGTTAAATTATATCCTAAGGACTAGATATTTGCAGCTCACTGATACGTATGATGATGGTGCATCTGTATCTAGGTGAAAATGTATGTTCCAAAGTGCTGCTAAGTTCTAAGGTTAAGCTGCTTAAGACATATCATCAGATGGACACACCACTTGTACCGTCGATAACAAAGTAACGTGTATTACATTGAAGATTCGATACTTCCGTATTTCCTGGTGCATATCATCTTTTCAGAGTCTACGAGAGTGAAACTTTTGAATCTGTGTCTTCGAGAAGTGGTGCTAGCGGAGAAGGTGGAGTTGAACCAAGTAGCCGTCAAGTTGGATGGCTATAGCGGGTCGGATATTAGTAATATTTGCAGGTGAGACTTGGCATACTATTCTCAAGTACTTAAAACTCTGCACGCAAGACATCTGATGTTAGGGATCCGCACTTTCTGCGAGGTACAATGTTTGTGGGTAAATCGTGGCCACAACAAGGGACATGTGGGGAGAGATATGGGAGGTTAAATAATAGGATTAAAAGAAACACTAAGTTCCTTGGTCTATTTCGAATCGTAGATAATGTACTATTTAAAACATCCACAGAGATGCAGCAATGATGACGATGCGTCGCAAGATCGTCGGCAAGAGTCCAGATCAAATCCGCAAACTGAAACGTTCGGAGCTCGAAGCGCCGATCTCGAACGACGATCTGACTGCAGCTATTGATAAGACCAAGCGCACAGTGACCGAGGCAGATGTTGATCGATATACAAACTGGATGCATAAGCACGGGTGTTCCTAGCGACGACCTAAAGCGCTAAGAGCGCTGCTACGGAGACTGCGGAACGCTTGAAGGGCATTTTCATTCAGTTAAGGATCCCGATTTGATTGGTCAGGCTGATGTCAGCATAACAGAGTTGGACAACTAGCCTAGATATTGTCAAATTGTGATACGTAAAAATGAGAGTTTAAATTGATCTTTTGGTAATAATAATCAGGTATATAGGTTTATTGATTTTACATTAAGTGCCGGAAATCTTCATAGGGAATGAAAAAGGTCGAATCCTTTTGAACCTTGCCGGGCTACTGGTTTTGAATGGGAAAAGTGAATAAAATGCAGTGATTAAACTTATCAAGGTTTAATTGGTCTTGACAATCAGTCTGATTATCTCAATAACATGAAACGATGGTGTGGATGTAACTTCAAGATTACCAAGGTGAACTTATAAATTATAATGTGAAAAGACATTGGATGTTTAGTTCGGTGGTTTAAATAACACCGGAGAGTTTTCTGATTAGACAAATCATGTTTGTGGCTATAGATTATTTGAATCTGGGTATAGCCTGACTTTATCCCAACTCCTCGCTCAATGCGAAAGCGATTTTACTTGTGAGGAGTTAAAGTCTACTTTTAAGTAGGTCTTATCTTATAGCTTCGCTAGTTTTGGTACACTGATCTCGTAATGTGAATAATGAAAAGCTCGTCTCTTTCTTCTCGTCTCTGTCAGCGCTTTAGTTAAGTCTGGGTTTTTGTAAACGGATAATTTTTATTTCAGTTTAAGTGACAATTTGATTGTGACTAGGTTATTTTTTATAATGATTATATATAAATATTCAAATTATACTCTGTTTTAGAATGTTAAGATATGATCCATTCCTTTACTGAATTATTAATACCAACATAATATAATTTTATAATACAACATAAGTTGTTTTGTGTTGTAGGTATAAACCTAAACTAATTTTAATTATTTCAATGAAATTAGCAATGAATAACACATTTTAAATTGCTATGTTTCTATCGGAATCGACTAAGTATTATTTAAAATTCGAATGTTTTGATAAAATATTCTTTTTGCGTATTATATGCGTTTATGTTTTGATAAATTTTATCGATAAATTATGGACAATGATATTCGAATTTTGTTTTTATTATATAAGTAAGAGGGCAATAAAATAACATTGGTTCGTTATAATTTGTTTATTGAGGAATGGCGTAAAATTAGTGTTGTTTACAATATATTGTCTGTCTGTCTTGAATAAATTCCGTGTAATGCGTAGCTGTACTGTGCCGTTGGTATAATAATGTAGATAAAGATTTGAATAAAGCTCTTATACGAAGTTTCTTACTGCAGACTTTAATTTCGCAATTGTGATATGTTTTCCAATATGTATATTAAGGCCACGAATTGGTCCATTTATGTTAGTAAAATCTAGGTACAAAGATGTTTTTCTTTTTTTTTAGTTAATGATTGCAACGGAAATCTAATAATTGTGATAATTATGGTGGCATTTAAATATAGTCTGTTGGAAGCGTTTTAATAATAACTTGTTCGGCTGAAGGGAACGTTTGCAACCGTGAATTTAAAACTATTTTGTTTTTTTTTGGTAAAAAGGCCAATCCGTCTTAATGATTATAGTAGCCCAGTACTCTTAAACGCTCCTCCCCTGTGTTACAATCAAGCTAATGATTTTATAAAAAAATAAATAGAGATGATGTGACTTGGGGCGGGGGTGGGTCACTAGCAATTGATTACCTATGTTCTAATCGAACTATTCAACATTTAGTCGATATATTAGCCAGCACATCTCTATTGTAAATTTCGAAGATGATATTATATTTTTTACAATTAAATAATAATAATAATAACAAGCTGGAACATTCCTTAAAATTATTCATAGTGAATACTTAATATTTTGAAGGCACTAGTATATAATATTTACACGATTTATTAACGATTGCTTAAAAACATGCGATATAATAAAACAAAAATATATTTGGCTTAAAATAAAACTGTGGCACTTAACAAGGCTGTGTGGCAAAGAAAAACAAAACCAATGACATAATTTGATTTTAACTTCCAAGGATAATAATGAAAATCCATTCTATTCATTCATCATTCCTTGGTTTGTTACATTTTGCTATTATTTATGCCATAGTAAAACAATTAAAGTATGATAACTTCAATGCAGGCTTGCCGATTTTGTTGGTCTCTTAGCGACACATGTGCGCTCGTTCTATTGGTACAGAGTAGAGTAAAAATTTTTAATATGTGTCCGAACGCAACAATACTATACCTCCCTGCGTCCCATGTTATCCTGGTGCTGTGTATAAAAAAATGTGTAAAATATTTGAACTGATGAATCAATATGTTATATGGATCACGTTGGTGTATAAAATAATTGTGTAAATGAAGTTTTTTTTTAATACGGCGAACCAGTAGCGTTTTGCCGTGCGGTTAATTCTGGGTGTATTTATTTTTAATGTCTAATGATTTGATTGATCTCTGTGGAAACGTTATTTTTATAACGCAGTGTTGGCCCTTATATAATATTTTACACTATCATTGTATCACTTTATTTACTGTCGTGGCTTATGCTGTGTGCATTGGTTGGTACCTTTGCAGTTTGTGTTAGGAGCAAATTGCACATCATTTACCAATGTCATAGATCTAGGACATCCTATTTATATGGACACATGAAACCAAACAAACATATGATTTATTATTGTTGACTCAGTACTATCTGTTGGATGATGTTATGACATTCGGATGCATAGAATTGGTAATGATAGCGGACTGAAGTTATCTTACTTGTCTTGTTTTACTATACAGTTTGCCTTTGGTGACCACGTTGCCTCTTAGGCCTCTGCCTCGAATTTAGCGGGCAGCGGGGCGTGGCGGCGGCGGCGGCGCGGGAGCGGCGGGATCTTATGCGTAAAATCAAATGGACCGGTTCTCGAAAACAGCGGCGTGGCAGCGGCGCGGGGCGGCCAACGAGCTCCGCTCCCGCGCCGCCGCCGCCGCCGCCGCCGCCCCGCTGCCCGCAAATTCGAGGCTGAGGCCTTAAAGAGGTCATTATTATTGCACACATCTAAAAAGTGCTTAAATAGGTACATTAAAGTCAACAAAAATAATGTTTACTTATAATCTATGTATAATTAAATATTGTGACTCACATCGTGAACACTTCGAAGTCACGATCACACTCCTCAGATTGTAATAACAATAATTTTTTTTTGTCTTTTGTTCGAACAAATTTGTACTAAAAAGGCTCCCTCCAAATCTCATAGCGATGAGGACCCGTATTCATAGTGCGACAAATGTTCCAATTGATATTGTTGAAAATGGTAACATGTTTTAAAATAGCTTCGGGCATCCTTTCAAAATATATTGTCTTTTATTAATCATCATTTGTAAATTCATTTTATCTAATTACGATTAAAAGAAAACTAGCAACAAATTCAGACAAATCTAAAAATTCTTCTAGTAGAGACTAATTATTATTTTGTACGTAAATATCGACCCGAACCGGTGGTATTTAAATTTGGATATCGAACAACGCTGACGTCAGAGGTGTCGCTAGACGTAACGTATTTTGGGAAACATTATAAACAAATACGAAATATTAACTACTGATAGGCTCCAAAGGGCTAGTACCCAGGGCCGTAAACCAAAATAAAAAAGAACGAAATATTATTCCAGAACCAAAACAGAGCCTAATAATAACTCTATAAGGTACTGCAGAGCGGAGCCTGGAGAAAAGGTCCTTTATTCATAAATGTATTTCATCTACAGATAAAACATAATCCCTAGATTCACCCAGCATTTTTAATTCACTAGAGATTGTCAGTCAATTATGTTTGCAAACCTATTAAGCCCTATGGCATCAAATATAAGATTTAATTCGCCTTGAATATACCTCCAGTGCTAGCATAACGTCAACGTCATTTCATTCCAAACTTGAAACATCCAATCCAATTCAGAATATTCAGTTAGGCTATTCTGATTGGGTCTCTGGTCACTCGGGCGGGCCGCCATTGGTCTCGGTGTCCACAACTTTAGTATCATCATCGTTCTCCAGGATCGCTGTGAAGGAGAACGGGGCGAAAGCGTACCCTTGACCCTCGTAGAACTTACTCATGAACTCCACCCTGGGAATTAAAAAGATGATTATAAAGTATATAGGCAGCTTATTTTGATCATGTTTATCGATCAGCAGATAACAGAACCTGTCGATAGAGGACGCCATTCTCATATCATCATGTCACATCCATTATTTAATTTATAATGTGTATTTATTGAATGTTTTATTGCTATTAATTATTTGACATTGGCAAAATACCCGCTATGTTGTGGGTGAGGCTATTTGCATATCCATTTTCTTCTTTTTCTTCTTTCTTTACAAAATGAAATGCGATGAAATAAAATGGATAAGCAACATTTTGTTTCATCGCATTTCATTTTGTCAAAAAAGAAGGTCAAGGAGGTCAAGAATCAGCAGGGTAAACAGGAACTTCAAATGTCATCGAGCAAACATGCTATCACTGTCATACTTATTTATTAAATTTGTGGTGTGAGTGAGATGGAAGACGCTACGTTAACGAAATGCTACTTAAAAAGATTTGGATGGATGCATTTGGTTTTGCAATTAATGTATCTATCCATACCAGTGTTGTATTGGAGCCCAGACCAGAACCCAGGATGGGAGTGGGATTACAACAATATGTCAACCCTTACCAGTGCAATCGCAGCGTATGCAGGAAGGCCGAAAGCCCCTCCATCAGCACGAGGATAGCGAGCGTGAAGAACGCCCACACGGCGAATATCAAGTACATCTTGATCGGGTCCATGACCCATGACCGGTTCGCTGGGTCCGCCATGCCCATCTTCAGCACACGCTGCCACAGCACCGCTGATAGCTCTGCAAACACGTTTACATAGTATTTTAAAATTAGAGTCTGGCAAAAGCTGGACCAACGAATTGAGAAGAAAGAGAAAAAGGATCAGCTTTATGTGCTTAATAAAAAAAAATGGTGCCTATATCTTAGGTATTGTAATATTAAGGTGGTCAATATCAATCAGTGCTTCAAATATTTGCAGCTTATTTACGTTCTAAACCCTTTCAGTAATGGCCTCGATGTTTAACTGCCAAAACAAGATTATAATGGGAAAATTTGAAAACTATTTTTCCTGACATTTTATTGTCATTATACCGGATACTCTCGCATTCAATTGAATTATACTTTAGTCTTCTACGTCGGCCCAATGCGGACTGGCAATCTTTAACGTAAAATCTCTATTGAAAATGAGATTTATACAATAAACCTGAAAATCCCAGGAGTACGAGCGGCCGTTTGAACCTGCATATCATGTTACTAAAATGTTTTATTGTATAACAAACATATTACTAGTACTCCTGATAGCCAACTTCTGCTTCTGCAAGAGTGTGTTCACGTCAAAAGTTTAATCGCCAGGAACTCTGGAACCTTTTTGGTTAAGGTGGAAGCTCAGGTTCAGAGCGCGAAATTCAAAATATCAATGGTTTTTATTTTTTTACGAAACATTTGGACATCTTTACGATGTAATTTAGTGTTTTGCGATATTAATATTCTGCATTGGATGTCTCGATGTATTAAGTTTGCTTAAAAAAGTACCTAATCCGATACAATACCATAAGGTTTGTAAAAACCGCTACTTTTACTAACTTTATGGTGTTGTATCGGTTTAGGTATTTTTTTAAGCAAACTTAATACATCGAGACATCCAATACAGAATATTAATATCGCAAAACACTAAATTACATCGTAAAGATGTCCAAATGTTTCGTAAAAAAATAAAAACCATTGACATTTTGAATTTCGCGCCCTGACCCTGAGCTTCCACCTTAAGAGAGCGGCTTAACCACAGGGCATAGACACTTTAATTTTGTTTTTGGTATGTGTTTAAAATACTTACGGGCGTGAGCCAAAGACAGGGCCCACAGCCGAAGATACGACGCCGTGTGAGAGACGGCTCCGAGGACGTACTCTATGGTGTGTATGGCTTGCGTTATCATCATTTCTCCTATGCCGCCATCATGGGCTTCTTGTTCTGACACCTCGCCGCTTTCAACCCCTTGCTGGTATTGCTGTAATGTGACAAGAACGATTGATCATCTTTTCCTTGCAATTATTTTTAACAGTATTTTCGGGTTCCTTTTAATTAAAAAGAAGAGGTGTTAAGTAATACCATTTTTGATCTGACTAACGCAGATGGTAGTGAACCTGCTTTCTGTGCCGAGGGTCCCAGGTTTGAATCCTGGTAGGGACAAGCATGTTGTGTTGTGTATCCATGTCATGGATGTTAAATATCTATATAAGTATTTCATCCTGCGTTCGCCCTCATTCCATCATACGGTGCCCATAATACAAGCGTTGCGTAGTGTGGGACCGTATAGTTGGTGAATGTCTAGCGATATTATTTTAATATTATCGTAAAAAGACGCAAGGTGTCCATAAATTTAGGAGTAAATATACAAGTATCTCCGCTCTCAATATCCAGCTATGATTAACTTTAACTTTACTCATAAAATTTATAAATACCCGCGCATTTTGCAAAATGATTATTATACATTCAAGTTATCTGTTTTTACCTTTCGTTTCCTTTCCGTCAGTATTTTATACACCGGTTTTCCGAACAGCATGACAGGTATGCAAAGGAATCCTATCGCCAGAAAGGTTTTCTGCAGCTCGTCTTGCCCGTCGTACATGAGAGCACTGCACGGAGGCTTGTCTTCATTCTTCTTTAGCAGCATCATGTTGATGAACATTATCAGCACAGAGGGGGCGCAGGATGTGCCTAGCGCTGGATCTGCAATAGACACAATGATTGGATAGGATTTTTTTTCTGTCAATTCAACGTTATTGAAGATTTGCTGATTTTTTTTAAGTTGCTATTGTAGTGCTTGTGGAGATTTTGTTTGTAGGGGGTTAAGCCACAGTGTGTAGATAGTATGTACACCAAATGAAATCGGATAAGTGTTAATTATATGAGAACACTCTCCAATGCGATGGAGATTTCGGTCAAAGTCTCCCACAGTAGCCCAGCGCGTGTTGGCTATATTGTAGGTCCATCAAAAATCGTACAGCTTTCCTCAAGATTGTTCCCGTTCAACAAGTGGCAATGACAATAAAAAAATAGATTAGTCTATGACGTTCTTAAAATATCATTTCCAGCTCAATAGTTCTAGATAATTACTTATATAGGTCAATTCACCTGTAGCGATAGCAGAGTACATGGTCCACTTCATAAACATCAATATGCACAGGTACCAAAACAGTAGCAACAGGAATAGAATTTGCGGTATGAACTGCAGTAATATCATTTCCGACCGTTTGAAGAAGCTGTTGAACAATATCACCATTAATTAGATCGTCAACATAACTAAATATGGGAATTTCACTACGATATCTAGTTTCTAGGAATACAGTAATTACTTGAAGTTTACCACACTCATTGTTACACCGAACGCCATATGTATCACGCCGAATATTATCGACAGTTTCATCTTGAACGAGTTTAGGAATATAATGTTGTTGGCAGCAAACTGAAACCAAAAGCAGGAACAACAATAAGCACAGTATAGCTACAAAGATTTACAAATGACGACACACCTATAAATTTGTTCATTATACTTGTAAAATTATAATGAACAAATTTATAGGTCATACAAACATATCGTTTCAGTTGGATCGTGATTGTAAGGTAGCTAGCTAGATAGCTTTTTAGTTTTTCTCCTCTATACATAATTGCTGATATCCCTTGAACAAAGATAAACGAAATAATTGGTGATATAATACTTACTTGCCACGCTGGATCCAATCCAAATGGATACGGAGTTTGAGTGTAAGCTACTTTGGGATCCAAATCGAACATTTGCCGTTTCATCAATGTTTTATCATCGTACACATTAGTCCAACTACTTCCAAACACGTTCAATGACTTCGAAAACATATCGTTGTAAATCAAACCAGTGTATATAGAGAAAATTCCCATCAGCAATATAATGTAACGCCCGCCGAAGAATATGTTCCATATTTCGTTGTCAGTTTTCATTTGGGAAAATTTCTTCTCAAATATGACGAGTATCACCGCGAATATAGTCATAATTAATCCATGGCCAACGTCTCCGAACATGACGGCGAATAGAAACGGGAATGTAATGATCGTGTACAGTGCTGGAACAATTAAAAGTGTCATTAGCGATGACCTAATTTTTAAATTGAGCTACGCAGAATTGGGAAATCAGCTAAGGATGTTTATTTGGTAGATAGTTATACAAAGACAAACCAAAATTGTTGTTTGAACAAATTAGTAATCTGTTATTAGAAATAACTAGTAACCAGTGAAAAGTTACATAGTCCTATAACATCTCCAGACGAACCCTTTCCACTACCGAAATTGGAACCTAGCACCCTTGGTGCAGTAAGCAGCTTCACAACTAACTTTGCCAATCAGGTAAATGAAATTGGGAATTTAACATTTTGATAGCAACTATGTTTGATTATTTGAGAAAGAACGTTTCAAGGAGCTCGTAAATAATTTGGCATAACAATGATTACCTGGATTCACTTCTCTGTAACTGGCGATTCCATAGGAATCAATTAGGTTCTGGAAGCCCCTGGTGAACTTGTTGGTTCTATTGAAGGTCGGCGGTATCTCTCTGGTGGGCACGTAGTGGAGTATCGATGGGATAGGACTGCCACTTGCTTTCTTTAATTAAGATAATTTCATACATTAAAAAGTATAAGTAACATTTGAATCAGTTGCCATAAGATACTCTTAACAGGGCTGGGAGCACTTTTGCAACTAATTTCCACAATGCAGCAAGTATTTTGTATTCGCATGCATTAAAATGATCTTTCACTTTAGAAGGGTGGTTAAACAAGTCAAGATTAGTTATATGTGATAGCTGTATGAAGATTAAGTCGTATCATACACTAAGGGATAGTCAGACTCTACCATCAGCTTGGAACGTTGGTTCCACTAAGAAAGGTTTGTAAGATATCGGAATTCGTAAAAGATACCCATTGATGTTGCTGAATGATTACGGAAGAGATACACACCACTCCCTCATCAAGGGCCTTCTGCACGATGTGCAAATCCTTTCTCGGCACCCAGCACTCTGCTATCAGGCACTTCTTCACGATGTCCATACTGAACATGTTTAGGGTGTGATAGATCGCTTTCTCCTTCCTCACCGCCACCATCCACGTGCTAATATCCCGCGCTATATTGGTTAGCACCAGACGTCTATGCTGTTCCGTCTGATCTAGCACCTGAAACATTTGAGAAACCATTTTATGGGTTCGCTTGAGGAAAATGTTTAACATTCCTAGCTATGATTTATAAGCAGACTCGATTTATTATCACGGGTATAGTGGCTTGTTTAGGTTTTTTTTACGTTAAACAAATGTACAAAAATCCGTATATTAATTAGTATTCATTATTATCATCATCAATAACAAATTATCACTGCCCTTTGCTACCATAGGCGTGTTCTAAGTTGATTGATTGTCTTTCTAGCCTCATTTCAGACCAATATATTTTGGTTGCAATATCCTTCTCTTGACACCTGAACAACAACATAGGACATTATAATAATATTATCTTCGAACACATACCATTTCCAAATCCTTGATCCTACTCCCAACTCCTGCAAGCATGTCTAGTTGGTCTTTGTATGTGGCTGGGCATGGATATAGCGTGGCCTTGAAACCGTGGCACACCTTCTTCACTCGAAGCTTTATTTGTTCACCGTGGAAGAACACAACAAACACTGTCTTCTGGAGCTCGTGACCCTGTAAAATGAAGCCAATTCAAATGATATAAATATCTATTATGTGTAAACATTAATATAGCTGAGTTAAACACAGCCTTTACATGATTTATTTTTCTGCTTCCCTAATGGCCTTTTCTATTGAGTCAGGCTCAACGCGAATTTGCCAATGTAGACGTTTTTACATGACTTAATCCTTGAATATTTTGTGCCTTACTCGGTTTTGTCACCTATCAAAAAGTTATATCAGCAATTACAATCACAGTTTAAGGTCAACAATCATGAACAAGTTTAAATGGTTTCAGGTTAAGAACCCCACAGTTTCTAGTACAGTGACATTTGCTTGATTATTCGTAAAACATACGATAGCTATAAAACAATTGTTAACGTCTACAAAAATCAATATAAAACACGAGGTGCAATGACCGGTCGCCACTCGTAGCTGCCCGTATTACTAAATGTACCAGCCCTTGTAGCTTGTTAGCTATACGACTTATATGCGTTTTGATTACCCCGGAATTGTAAAAAGCTCTGAATGATAGATAATTGCAGTGTTGTCAGTATACTTATCCGTATTTCTATGCAAGATAAAAAGATTTCATCGCAAACTATAGCTTGACACTTGTCACCCATACTAATGTATGTTTAAATACAGGCTTCAATAAATAATAGTAGGCCCAGCGAAGTATAACATGCTTGTGAAAAGGTATTTGGTGTACTAGTTGCTATGTGCGTGTTTGGTCCCTCCCATAAGGCCTCAGCCTCGAATTTAGCGGGCAGCGGGGCGGTGGTGGTGGCCGCGCGGGAGTGGAGCTCGTTGGCCGCCCCGCGCCGCTGCCACGCCGCTGTTTTCGAGATCCGGTCCATTTGATTTTACGCATAAGATCCTGCCGCTCCCGTGCCACCGCCCGCCGCCGCCCCGCTGCCCGCTAAATTCGAGGCTGAGGCCTAACATGCTTCAGAGTGACATTATACAGCTTAGATTTGGCTCCCCCATATGAAATACATATACGTTTAGCGTCAAGTAGTCATATGATCGATATAGCGACAATGCCTTGAGTAGCCAGTTATAAGCCTGTTATGACACTAAGAATACCTAACAAGATATGTTACGCATATGAACATATAGAATAGATATTCTTGACATGCTATATTAGAGATTTATAAAGCTTTAGGCTGCAAAAGCACGATACGGGGGTAGCATTACCATAATTTACTAAAAGATTTCAAATGATGTACTTATTAATATGAAGTGCAATGTTTTTTTTCCGTGATTTTAATATTAAACATATATAATTCTTTAACCATTAAGAATAACAACTTCAAACGATTGATAACTTTCTACCGAATCGAATTTAGTAAACCGATTCGTACAATAATGTTCTAGCATTGTGAATGCCCAGCTAGAAATAGTGCGACAATAGATAAACTACGTCATAATATTTTATGAGAATCCATTGGAACATTCAATGATAAAACAGAAGGTAGTAATCTAATAATAGTAATATCGCCAGACGAACGCACTAACTGTACGGTCCCACACTAAGCATATATTATAACGTATAATGGACTGGAGGCGAACCCTGTATATAATACGTATAAAGATATTAAACATCCATGACTCGGATTCTAACATTCGTGCTCGTCATACGAAGTTTGTCCCTATCAGGATACGAACTCGGGACCCTCGGCGCAGAGACACTACCAACTAAGCGAATCCGTTATCTTTGACGATGTAGTGGTCGTGTTTATTTTTGAAGATAAGACAGATTTGATATTTCATCTATATTTACAAAACATAAGAAGTCAAATTTTACCCAGTGAATAAATTTTGTGATCGCAATTATTGTCTTTGGTATAGACCAAACATGTTTGTTTAATATAAAGGCCGTTTCACATCACATTTTTTAAACGCGCTGACGACGCGTCTATCACGTTCGCGCGTCGACCGCGGGTTTTTCATTCCACATAGCAGATTGTTTGCTCCGAAACGCGTGCATATTACGTTAGTATCGTTGCAAACGCGCGTCGCCGGCGCGTTTAAAAAATGTGGTGTGCAAATGCCCTAAGACACAGAATTATGTTTACAGACTTATCAATTTCAAATTAAGAACTAGACTAGACACTAAGAGAAATTTAAAATGTGGCTAATTAAATAAAGTGTAAAGAAATAAGCAATAATAAAAATTTGCTTGGTACCGTACCGTGATGGGGTCTTTCAGGGGCTCATCAATCTGCGCTTGCTTGAAAAAAATATTTCCATGGGATATTCTCCAGAGCATCTTCTCGAAGGACGCCACCCTCGCCGTGGCCACCACTCCGGATATAAACCCTAGGTGCCCCAGTACCGCATCATTGTTATATATCTGGACCGACGCTGATATCTTTCTTTGCGCGCTGTGATCTTGGAAGAATGTCTGCATCTTTTCTATTAGAATCTTTAACTCTATGAGAGATAGGTAGTCAGTTTTCAAATTGCGAGCATTGCGTGTGATCTCTTGGATTTCGGATTCGATGTAGTCGATCCTTTCCTGCAACATAGAGTGGGTTTAAAATTGGCATCTTGCTAATCCATTGCTAGCTATGGGCCTCCTGTGGGTATATCAAACACATTATATTTTACCCGCTGTTACCCGCGACTTCGTCCGCGTGGTACTGTGCGTGGTACCGCGTGGTACCGCGTGGTTACATCAGCTATCTGGTAATGAAAGTCCCGTCAAAATCGATCCAGCCGTTTGAGAGATTAGCCGAAACAAACAGACTGACAGACAGACAAATATTTTAAAAAATGTTGTTTTGGTATATGTATCATGTATACATCCAAGTGCACTTAGTACAAAGCGGTCATTTGAATATTACAAACAGACACTCCAATTTTATTTATAAGTGCATTTGGATGTATACACGGTACATATACTGAAACAATTTTTTTTACAATTTTTGTCTGTCTGTCTGTTTGTTCCGGCTAATCTCTGAAATGGCTGGACCGATTTTGACGGGCAGCCAGAAAATATATATGTAAACAGTGTTTGATTATTATCTATGAAAACCAGCCTGTACCGTTTCGCCGCGCATTTAGTACGCAGAGTTATTTTTTAAATCTCAATTAATTTGATAATTATTTTCCGGGATGTGTGTGGACCTGTTGAAATATTTTATACTATTATTGTTATCCACCTTATATATGTCTCCAATTTTATCAAAATCTGTGATCAAAGTAACAGCTTGAGCACTGTTCCTCCTGTCCTTGTGTTCAATTTCTCCATTGTATCTTACACAATATAACTCACGAAAATTACAGTCTATTATTGTACATTATACATTCAATGAATTAATTGAGTTGGCTCATTCATCGTTGTTCGTTCTGTATCAGGTTGGTATTGCTGAGTTTATAATTGTGAACAAAGGGCATGTTATAATATTGTTGTATGAGTTGTTATACTTTGATAAGACCGGTAATAACTGAAACTGTATTGATGGTGGCTGTCACGCCTGGCGTGGACGGGGACTGTTTTCATATGAATCATAATTACTATTTTTTTTAAATTTTAATTAAAACAAAAGTTACCGAATTGTATCTGTGTATGCCTCAAACCAATAATTTAGGTTAGACTAGGTTTACATGGTTTACCCACGTAAGCATGTATGTTTGTATGATTTTCAAATTTATTTTATTTAACCATTCGGTTTATTACCGGTTTTTTCTTAGTGAAAGCGACGCGTCCAATTGGTATTAATTATATCTATTCTTATGAGTACTTTGTCTTACATTGATAAACATACGTATTTTAAAATAAAAATAAAATTTCGGTTTATTTTTTAGTTTTAAGTTCACATGACCATGTCACCATGGTTGCTGTAAACCAGCCGAAACATCGGGAACGTAAAAACATAAAATAAACGCGATAATATCTAAAAAAAAAAAAATATTTCAATACGTAGCATTCGCGTAAATATAAGAAATCAATATCTATTTTGTTTGTTTTTTAATTACCTCTAATATGTTAATCTCCCTCGGTGTGAAACTGCACTGAGGCTTCGGTGGAGGA
Organism: Pheosia tremula; assembly: GCA_905333125.1. Lineage (NCBI taxonomy): Eukaryota > Metazoa > Arthropoda > Insecta > Lepidoptera > Notodontidae > Pheosia > Pheosia tremula. The sequence goes on along the minus strand of HG995405.1, from coordinate 1,659,321 downwards.
GGCGGCTCTGGCAGCTCTCCGGCCACCCATCGTAGTTTGCGTTCCATCTCACTGCATCTTCTCACTTCACTCACGTACCGACGTTGGAAGTCGTTCACGTGGGGATTTAACTGTAGAAGACAAAGATGTATCATAATCAGAAGACTCATTGTAGAATCGAGGATACAGTACCGAGCGGAAAGCATTTAAAATTACATACTATTAAATAATATATTGTGAGAAACGCATAATCTCAATTTTCTTGTAATATTTATTCAGCTCTTCAACGATAGTACACGTATCTTCAAGCAAAGCAATCGATTCAACTCAGTTATTTAATATGTCAATAAATTTTATCTATGAATCCAAGTCAATATGTATTTAGTATGCTTAAGGAATTTATAAGTACATCAGTCAATCAATGATTGGTGTACCAGAGTATATATCGTTACAGTTATTGAATTATTTAAATGCTAAATCCTCATAAAGAGGTCATGATCAAGGTATGGCAAGACATGCCGCGGTGTTACCCGCGACTAAAAAGTATCTCCTTTTTCTCTATGTCCTTTTTCCGGGATAAAAATGAGCCTATGTCATTTTCTGACCCCTAAACTACCTGTATCTATGCAAAAAATCATGTCGATCCTTTGCTCTATAAAAAATTTAAACCAATCTATCCCACGGGAACCATAGATACATAGCCTATGTGCTATTCCAGATTATAATCTATATCTGTACCAAATTTCATCCAGATCCGTTCAGCCGTTCTGGCGTGATTGAGTAACAAATATCCATCAATCCATCCATCCAAACTTCCACATTTATAATATTAGCGGGATAGTCGAAGATGTGATCGATCACATTATTATTTTGTGAATGTTATTACAAGCCGCACCTCCGCAGCTCCGTCGAAATGGCAAGGGCTCGGCCGTAAATACTGATCGTAAACGGTGCCATGTTATGGTGTTAACACCCTCCTTCTGTGTTACGATTTCGTCTTATTTTTATCTGTTAGTGAAACGGTTGATGTAATACGGGCGGGTGAGTAATTCCGTTGGTATTTGATAGCTTTCATTATGTGCGATGTTTGCGTAGTTCAAGTCTATACATTGATGTGTACTGTAGTAATGTACTGTACTACTTCTCAAACTGACTCTCAATGGAATTGTTGTTCTTGTTATAGCTAAGTTGGTAGAACGCTTGCTTCGGCAACGAGGATCGCAGGGTCAAGCCAGGGCAAGGAAGGTTTACTGGGTCGGATCAGTTGCGCTGCATGTGCCTAGTGAATGTAGCGTCTCGATCTACTGCCGCCTTCCTACCTAGGCAAGTATGCTCCATCGTAGATCTCATCATCACTTACCATCAGGTGAGATAGAGATCAAATACTTGCCTATAATTAAATAAAAAATAAAAAAAAGCCCCGGCTCGCACCTCTGCGATTTCCGAATTTCATGTGCGAATCTCATTTTCAACCATTATTTGACCTATATTACCACTTACGTCTATTGTTGTTGAACCTCTGTTTAAGTGCTACCTCTAGTGTACTCTACATTTAATCTCATTTTTTAAAATTATTATTATTACTTACATTGTATCTGTGGTACGTGATGTGGTTGCCTGTCATTAGAGTTACAATTACCTAATATCACTCATATTTTTATTTACTATATCACATGTAACATTGTAAACTCTGTTGGCAATCATAAATAAATAAATTATCACTTGATAAACGGTGAAGGAAACCTGCATAACTTAGAGAACCACTCAAAAGTCATGTGAAGTCTGCTAACGCGCACGGGGTAAGCGTGGTGGACGGCCTAATCTCCCTTGCATTGATGGAAGGTCCGTGCCCAACAGTGGGACATTGAAAGGGCTGGTATTATTATATTTGATTATAATTATATACCTCATAATATCAATTAATTTATCATTTATAAAGTTCAACACACTGCAGCTTACGAGATAACTTTTTTTTGGTAAAAATAATGGATTTAAAAAAAAAGACAAGCCCGCCGAGTTTCTCGCCGGATCTTCTCAGTTAAGGTCGCGTTCCGATCCGGTTGTAGAGTTAAGAAAAAAAAAACGTAATGACAATTTGTAAGTGCCCCCGTAGTTCTATACGTAATAAACGATTTGACTTTGACTATGACTAATTCCAGGTTCAAAAATGCTTGGAACATTCGTAAAATTTCATTGGCACCTATCTCCAAGATATATTAATAAAGGCCTCATTAGTCAGTCGCTATCATGACTAGGTTATTAGGTCAGCATTTCATACTAACAACCGTTGACTTAGTACTCGCACACGATTCACAAGTAAAGGTGTGTATAACTTAGGGAGAGTCAGACTGAAGCATCAGGTTTTAAAGTCGTAGCTTTTGTGACATTGTGACGATTTGTAAGTACTCTACATAATGGTTTTCAATATTCCGATTCCGGTTAAGTTTTACAAAGTCCAGTCGCTAACAACATGTTGTCTTTAGGAATGTTTCAGTGCTGGCTGGACCTACATTCATTAAAGAACTTACATGTAGCAGTAAAAGAAAAAACATTTCAACACTGTTACAATTAGCTCCTTTGTTAGGTTAGTCAGTTCAAGTCAAGCTAGCGCAGATTCGAAGCGCATAAAACGTCATATAATTCACAATTACAGCGAAGTTGCACGTATACGCTTGTTTTCTCTTGAATTCGCGCGCATTTTCATGATTTTACGTTTTGTAATGATAGTACATTACGTTACTTGCCAGTTATTTCGTATTTCGTAAAATGCGCGCGAATTTTTATCTCAGTCGAAATATGTGCATTACTTTGTGGAGATAAGGGTGGTTTACTGTGTTATCTTTAAAGAAAATGAGCGACACAGGTAAGATTTAACAGAGATGTCTTATGTTGAGCTCGATATGAGACGTGTCGAAAGGAGTTTGGCTTAGCATCAGCTGGTGGGGACAGGATTCTTCTCAAGCGCAGATTTTCAGCCAAAGCGGACTCCTAGCAGTGGACGGAATACACCAAACTGAATGCGCAAATAGTACGCAACTCCTTAACAGATTGAGACGATGCTATCTTGCACATTTACTATGTAAAGCCCCCAAATCTGTTCCCTTAAGGGAGCAAAATAGTTGCTGACGTAAAAGGCGAAACAAGGTCATGGCGTTTCTGCCTTGAAAGGTCAAGGATGCTTACTAAAAGTATTAACGTGGAATGGAATGGCTTGTATTTGACAATATATTAGTTACGATACGGTCTGGCCTTAAGTGCGTTCAATGACCTTCTTGGATTTTTAAAATAAATGCTTATACGAGTATTTAGTTATTATAGGTACTCTAGAAAAACCTAGATAAAGGATATACTTTTTATTCGTGGGTAACACCGCAGGGCGCAGCTAGTTCTTTTATATTTAACAAATTTACGTTGCAATTCATTTTTCTCTTTCTCTAGGCTATGTGGTGAGATTAACTTGGTCGCCTGTAGCTCGCCTGAAGTGATAATTTGCATTGTAAATTTCACACTGGTCACTGCTTTTATTCGTAAACTCTAATGCCTGAATTACACGTAACGAGTAAAATGGCGAGACAGTGCTCTCGGTCGAGTGCTAACAAGGCTTATACCTTACGAGCACTCGGCAATGAGCACTTTTTGACCATTTTACTAGCTACATGTAAACCAGGCATTATGTTCTTATTCACATACCTTTAATCGCTTCATTAAATGAGCACAACGCGTGATGTCACAGCGGCTGAAGCCATTGCCATATCAATTAAAAACAATAATCCTTATTACGAGCAAGTGTTATGAATGTCCTCATGTAATGAGGCACAGTGACCAATCATTAATCATTTTGGTTATGTAAATATATGCCTGGACAATAAGACAGTAACTTGGTCGTGAACAGACGCTGAATATACAGCGTGAAGCGACCTCTTAAACCTCGCCACAAGCTACACAGATGGCGCTGCAGACGCATTCAGAACAATTGATAATTCTCCATACAATCCTGAAACCCGCTATGAGAGTTTTCGGAGCACGTAACATATATACAAGATGCAGACAATAACTGTTGGTGCATAGCGGCCGCCCCGACAGGCATACCACTTTACCACTCAAAAAAATGTTGTAATCGTCATTGTCTACTTCGTTCAATAGATACATCATACAAACTTGTATCAAGGGAACTCTTGGCAAAATACATCACATCAAATTTATCAGTTTACCCTTGCATCCACTTGAATACTTGAAGCGTCAATTCACGCCATTGTTCCGCAATGTAATACCGATAACTGAATGTAATAGTATTCTTAACCAAATTTCGGTCGCGGCGGCTAATCTAAACGGAGACTAGACATCTGCGCAGGAGATTGTATAGTGCACAAGCGCACGCGCACTCTTTTCCCACAGTCTTGATTTTTTCATTGTTTCTCATTGTTTTTTTTTTTATTTTTTTTTATTACATTACTAGCTGTTGCCCGCGACTTCGTCCGCGTGGTATTTAACAAAGACAACCGTTGACAAAGCCTGCTTGCCCATTCTGAGCCCGCGGGACGCATTGCAGGTTGTTGCTATCAAACTTAATCAGGCGCTACGCTGCAACATTGGTTTTAATTTCTTTTCGTGAGATCCTATTTTATTTTTCTTAAATAAAAGTAGCCTAAGTTACTCCTTGTTATATCAGCTATCTGCCAGTGAAAGTCCCGTCAAAATCGGTCCAGTCATTTCAGAGATTAGCCGGAACAAACAGACAGACAGACAGACAGACAAAAATTGTAAAAAAAATTGTTTCGGTATAGGTAACGTGTATACATCCAAATGCACTTAGTAAAAAGCGGTTATTTTAATATTACAAAGAGACACTCCAATTTTATTTATATGTATAGATAGGCAAGTATTTGATCTCGATCTCACCTGATGGTAAAAGACGATGAGATCTACCTGTTCACGATCGACTTGAAAACACCCAGATTGTAGTCAACGGGGAACAAAGACGCCATTCTATCATCCATTCCTTGGCATCATTCCATTCCTTGGCAGTTCGCACGATTGCCCGATGGGACGACGACCCGACACGACAGGAGAGAGATCGGGCGTAGGACCGATGGGGTCGCGTGTTCTCCAAACCCCGAGTGAGTGATAATCATGGTGAAAAATGAGAGTCGCACATGAAATCTAGAAATCGCAGAGGTGCGAGCCGGGGTTTGAACCTGCGACGCTAGTTACCGAGGCGAGCCTTCTCCTAACTTGGCTATAGTTGTTGCAATACATGTAACACACCTAGTTTAATACATTTTAAAAGGTTAAGGAGCGGTTCCTACCAACCATGTACGAGTATAAAAATCTTAGGTAGGTACTTAGAGATTTTTTTTCTACTTCATTTGTGATCAACATTCCAAGTTTCCTTATGTAATTTTGTTTTTGCGGCAACATACAAAATATTAATATTCGTAAAATAATGTTAGCTTAAGGAGGCTACCAATCCCATAAGACATGGGGTTTGCCGGAGTCAATATTGAAGGTTGTTTACCCTAAATGTAATAGCTCCGTGGTAAAAGCCAGGTATGTTATGCTAAATTCTCCATTCACAACTGGCTTAGTGGATGGGGATAAAAATACCTAAACATATATATTTTTTTATACATTATAGGCAAGTATTTGATCTCGATCTCACCTGATGGTAAGTGACGATGAGATCTACGATGGAGCATACTTGCCTAGGTAGGAAGGCGGCAGTAGATCGAGACGCTACATTCACTAGGCACATGCAGCGCAGCTGATCTGACCCGCCATCCATGAATGGCAACACCGAACATCATGCCGGAACACGGCTAGGCCGCTTGGCGACATGGCTTTGTTCAGTGGGTGGTGACTAACCACGGCCGAAGCCTACCAGTAGAGTTAATTAATATATAATATCTACCACTAAATGATTCTTTGTTCCCCGTCAAATCTATTCCTTCCACGAATTTGAATATAACACGAGCCTCGCCGGGTGCAATCGATAGCAAGCCCGGTCACGAAGCCCACGGACACTCCCACCGCGCATAACGGTCGGCACGCAAAATCTGGGGAGACCGCCCTGTAGGTCCGTCACGAAGAAATTAAGTCAAGTCACGCTTGTTTGTTTCAGTTATACGGCTTATTTAATTTATGTCTAAAATTATGAAAATATAGCGACCTCGTCAACCGCACCACAAGCTACACAGATGGCGCTGCAGACGCATTCAGAACAATCGACAACTCTTCATACAATCCTGAAATGCTATGAGAGTTTTCGAAGCACGTAAAATATACAATATTTTTTCTATTAGGGCGTTATCCAGAACTCCGTACCCATAGAATACTATACACACCTCATACACTGATAAGACAATGATATTTTTTTAAAGAACACCTTGATAAGATTTGGACATGAAATTCAAAAATCCAACGGGGTTTAAACTTCCACTTCCACCAAAACAAGAATTTTTTAACCTGACTGTGCTCGATTTCCATAAGTTCTCTACAGAAGCCAAGAGAAACCTATCAACAAAGATTGTACAGCAGTTTACACGGGGCCCTTAGAATAAGTTTGATTTATTTTACTAATCGAATAACTACCATACACATACACATATGGAATCGACTTTTTACTTTCCTGGTACAAAATATAAATTTTCTGTATTGAAATTCGTTTAGTAGTAACTGGAGGGAGATGACGTGACAGAAGCAGTCTCTACTCTATGGTGCCTACATTATAATTGTAGGACAGTGTGTTCTGACCCAAAAAATCAGGCATGCGTGATTAAATGTTCCATTAAATGATTTGATGTCATTGCAACATGAAAGCTTTGTAAGAAATGGTTCTTTGGAGAATATTTTAATTGTTTTAAGGTGTCCATTGGTATTGGTTGTTGGTTATAAGGTTCACGTTCCCGAAAAAAATAATCATATTATATACTCATAATACAAGCGTATAGTTGGTGTGTTCATCTGACGATATTATTATTATATTACTTTAAATATTGTACAATATTTATGTTACAACCTGTTTAAATTCAAAACCATCGAATATATTACATACTTATCACCACATGACGAGACAAAGAATAAATCAAAGATTATCAAACAATTCATTATTTGTCAGTTTGTTTTCTAAATAGGCCGAGCCACTCAATAAGACTTGAAGAGGGTTTATCATGTTTGAAGTAAATATGATAGCGATGGCTAATGGGTTAAAGATAGTGCTATACTTCTCAACTCCAAATCAATTACATTATACCCATGATCTATATTATAACAATATACAAGGTCTCTATAATGATCGCACATAACGTTGAGTTAATGATTTTTCGTCGACACAACCGGCCCAAGAGCCGGGCATTTCCTCGCTCAGAGAGTAGCTTTGGCTATTCCGCGAGGAATTGCGGCCAGCATCTTGGGTACGCTACCGCACGGGCCAAATCTTTTATGCTTTTTAAAATAAAGGTAGAATCATTTTCTATTCCCATTTTAACTTATATTCGATGGTACATACTGTCTTAATCATTAACAGTTATACAATGCTATATAAAATATAAAATTATAAAATAAATACATGTTTAAAGTTTTTCAGTCTATTTATTTCGGCAATTTCAATGGTTATTTATAAAACAGTCGTAATTGGACACAGAATGCTATCAACTGCTTGTAATTATCATGTTTTAAAACAAATAATATATGTTCCAAAACAATTAACTGACTATAATGACTTGTTTTCGATCATATTTAAACTTCTATTGATAAATCATTAGAGTATGTATTTTATATTGTACCAATGGATTATAACATTTATAGAAAGGTCATAATGTTTAAAATATACGTATATCCCTTCAAGTGTCACGAAGATACTACATAATAAGATAGAAATAATTATTAATATTGAATGTCCACAAGTCGAAAGAGCAACTAAATATGGGAATAGTTTGAGCTCCTTAAGAGGGAGCATTCCAGTTAAAGCACTGATTTGAATATCACCAATAGTATTCCACTAAGACCATTCGACGGGTGCACTGGGAATAAAAATAAAAATATTGTATTCTATTCCAATTAGCGCACCCACGGTGATAGTGCACTGTTTGTGCACCCATTTCCTTGTAGCTATTTTTTCCTAACAAAAACATACGTGTTGTACCCGCCTGTACAGAATTAGTCTCCTTAAATATTTAACGTAGCTGATAATGTAAACAGTTTAAGTATTCTTAGAATCACGAAATGTTGCCGGCGCGTATCGAACGCGTACGATGATTATGAAGTAAGTAAATTATAATTAATCACGAACCCAAATAGGGTTATGGAGTTGAGCTCGGCTCATGCTCATATCATCGGCCCCCCACAAGGTGGACCAATGATATCACACGCGTCGCAGGAAGCCGGTGGATGCGAGTGGCGGAGGACCGCGATGTGTGGAAGTCATTGGGGGAGGCCTATGTCCAGCAGTGGACGTCTTTCAACTGATAGAATAGAATAGAAATATGAAGATAGTGAGTATTATTAGAGGCAAGTAATACACGGCCATTAGAATGACGTATTGGCGTGCCATGGATTGTTAGGAAACAGCCAGTACAAGGTAGTAAAAATATTTGTATACCGGGGACATTGTTGCCGGGACACCGGTATCGTCATGTTTGCTGGGCTAGACAGCATTAGCAGTAGAGTACCTTACCAACCCAATAGTACCTTAGAGGTAAAAGTGACTCACATCTCTAAACTGAGCGATCCCAGCTTCGCCCAGCTCGTACATCGACACATAAGCTGCTTCGGGCTGCACGAATATCTGGCAGAGCACCATTTCCTCGCTGCGGAACATTGACCCCATGGTGACAGGTTTTCTACTGTAAAAGGAGAACATTGTTATTTATACGCCGTTAAGAATAAGGTAAAGACCAAAAATAGTGTACGTTTTAAGTGTAAGGTGTTTTAAAAATTGTGCAAAATATTTTAAGAAGGTCTTCACTGATCACGTTTTGAATAAAATAAATGTGTAAACAGTATTTCGGGTTCTTTTTTTAAATTATTTGTATGTAAAAGCGAATCATAACGATTCATATTTTTTTTTAAATAGGAAGCGAACATTCCGGTTCATAGTGCACTAAGTACGATTTTTTTTAATTAAATTATTTTTGAGGAATATAATCTTTATAATCTACACCAACCTCAAATATTTTGTAAACACGATTAATGTTCATGTGTATTCCTTTCATAAAACGGGGATATGGTTTGACGTTATCGTTAAGGTGAATGGAATGGAAATGACTTATCGTTAGACCAGTTCTTTTTAGTTCATTCACCAGCACCAGTTCATTCTACGCATCGTTAAAGGAAATGCTGAACTATCGTTAATTTGTTGGTAGCCTTGGAAGCTTTTGTGGTAACTATTTCTAGGTCAGCGATAGGAATTGTTGGAGTGCCCCGAGTTAAATATAACAAGTGATAGGCTATGGTTTTTGCATCATACTAGCCATGTGTAAAAAAATTTATCATTATAAAACTTTGATATCCATATATGATTGAATTCGTTCACCATTTATTTTCAAAAAAAGAACGGGACCAATTCACCAAGTAGACCTCCTTGATAAATCCAACACGATTACATAAAAACAGTCCACTATCAACCGTTTCCATAACAAATTGCGATATATAGCAGTGATAGCCAAGTTGGTAGAACGCTTGCCTCGGTAACGAGGATCACAAGTTCAAACCCCGGCTCGCACCTCTGAGATTTCTGGATTTCATGTGCGAATCTCATTTTCAACCATGATTATCACTTGTAAACGGTGAAGGAAAACATCGTGAGGAAACCTGCATGTCTTGAGAGAACCGCTCGAAAGATATGTGAAGTCCGCCAACCTGCACCATGGCCTAATCCCGCCCTCGCATTGACGAGAGGCCCGTGCCCAGCAGTGGGACATTAAAAAGCGCTGGTATTATTATTAAACAAATTACGGAACATCTAACACCATCACGCTCTCACACGAAGAGCTCATTAAATGAACAGTTACTAGCGCAATAAATTTTATTGTTAGAGTCTAGCTTTGTAAGACTAGACTGCGGCCCACGCGCTTGCATGCCAGCGACCGCCTCAGACATAAATGAGCATTAGTACGAGCGTCGCTGCGGCCTTGCCGCTTTATTATTGTAACAGCAAAGTCCAATGTACTCGGGGGAATAAAGTCTGCATCTTTATTTTTCTTTCAATCTTATCGCCGCTTCGTCTATTCGTTGCTAGGTGTGACATATTGTGAAGAAGTTATTGGTCCGATGGAACCCGAACGATAGACTCATTATGCCTTCGCGGGTGTCGTCGAGTCAACAACACTTTTTTTACTATATTGTGGTATATTGGTCTTTTCCCGATGGAACCCGAACGATAGACTCCTTATATCTACCTTCGAGGGTCTCGTTGAGTCAACAACACTATCATGACTCAAGGACCTTCAGTGCGAGCCTTCTTTAGGCGTAACGTGTACTGCATAGTTTACGTATTTGTAATTTTGAATGACAGGCAAATTGAACAGCGCCTCTTGCGGACGGTATCTAAGACTATCAGTTCTTCATACAAAGTGGACATATACGCAGACTTTAAAGTATACCGGTAGCTTGCGCATAAATTCATTCTCGAACTACAGTGTACGTACACAGCTTATTTATAGTAGTAGCAATAATGAGGCACTTGAAGTCAACCTCGAAATCTTCCTTGCTGTAGTTTTGAACGCTGCGAAGTAGTTATTTGGGCATATTTGCACACAAAAATAGATCGATCGCCCTCCAATCTAAATATAATCTTGCTATGATGCGTTACGCAATTTTATTCACTATTACAATAGCATAGTAACTAATACCACTCGAGATGAAAAACTGCTTATAGTGGCCTAAACCTACTTGCATAGCTTTCATAATTACTATTTCAAATGTTTTAAATATATACCAATTGTATTAATATCTAATATTTACGCGAATACTACACATTAAAATAAAACTAATTTAAAGGATTTTATCTAATAATTAAGTAATTTAAAGCATCGCACCCGGCATTATATCAGAATTGATCAAACACAGATCCTCACAAAAGAACACCGATTCCGACCAAAGATGATACATTTGAATTGATGATCAGATTGAATATAAAAACATTCTAATTTCAATAGGGAAGATGGCTGCGTACTACCACCGACTTGGGATCCAGTATTAATATAATTAAAACCAAAACCAAGCGCACCATTGCAAGACCTCAAGACACTGTGAGCACTTTCTGCATAGATCGCACCGCATACAACAACTAAATATGAGGGTACCCCGTTTCAAACTATGACACTAGGTCAAAAACCTCAGTCCTCCCGTGACCATGGTTACTGTAAAACAGCCGAATCTTCGGGAACGTAAAAACATTAAAATGAACGTGTTAAAATCCGTTAAATTAGTTATTTCGATATAACAATTGTACAATAGAAACTATCATCCGACAATTATCAATATTTCTTCATACTCGTCTTCATTTGCTGATAAAGTAACTACAGTAGATAAGAAACGGAACTGATGAGTGTCGGACATTATATTTAAGAATATATTCATCTACAGAGCATGTACCCGTAAAATTTTGAAGGACTAGTCCAACAGCACCTAATATGACTTTTTTTCAAACAACAAAGCAGACAGACAGACAGACAGACAGACGGACAGACAGACAGACGGACAGACAGACAGACAAAAATTTTAAAAAATGTTGTTTCGGTATAGGTACCGTGTATACATCCAAATGCACTTAGTAAAAAGCGGTTATTTTAATATTACAAACAGACATTCCAATTTTATTTATATGTATAGATGTGTTACTTGAATTCGTACCTACCGCACTAAATACTTAATTGACACTGGCAAAATATCCACTAATTTGTGGCAGAGGCTATTTTTCATCTAATAACATTTTATCGCATTTCATAAAGAAAGAAAGAGAATGGCCACTAAGATGAGGAATACTAATAATTTTATTTAAAAACTAGCTGTTGCCCGCGACTTCGTCCGCGTGGTATTTAACAACGTCTCAACCGTTGGCAACAGCCTGCTCGCGTTCTGATCCCGCGGGACGCATTGCAGATTGTTGCTATCAAACTTTAAGCAGGCGCGGCGCTGCAACATTGGTTTTAATTTTTTTTCGAGAGATCCATTTTTTTTTTCTAAAATAAAAGTAGCCTAAGTTACTCCTTGTTACATCAGCTATCTGCCAGTGAAATTCCCGTCAAAATCGGTCCAGCCATTTCAGAGATTACCCGGAACAAACAGACAGACAGACAGACAGACAGACAGACAGACAGACAGACGGACAGACAGTCAGACGGACAGACAGACAGACAAAAATTGTAAAAAATGTTGTTTCGGTATAGGTAACGTGTATACATCCAAATGCACTTAGTAAAAAGCGGTTATTTTAATATTACAAACAGACACTCCAATTTTATTTATATGTATAGATTATTATTGTATGTACGATTTATTGAACTGAAGTGTCAGTCGTTTGCGTTTATAAACCCCATTTATTATTATGATATTCTGTACGATTAGTTTAGCTGGCCTGTATTATGCCGATTGAGTTTATAAACGGTTTGGACGGTTACATGACCACCTATTCAAATTAGTCGGATTATCATTACTTTAATAAACAACTGAAAAGGTTAACGATACGCGCGGAAGTGTGATCAAATTTATTTGATGCTTTTTACAAATCGTTTACGAATACTTTGGGTAAAGAATACACTTTATGCCTATATGGAAATAATTATGATTTATGTCCAAAGTCATGGGTTTACATATGTTGTGATTTATGAGCGCGCAATGTATTGTAATGGATTTTTGGAAAAACAATTCCTATGGGGATTCAAGATTCTATCAAGAAACTTTTCTACGTATAGCTTATAATACTGACTGAGTTTTGGGCATCTTTGTCTGTCTGTCTGTTCTCCCCTCACGGCAATTTTACCGGACAGATTTCAATGAAACTCGGCATGGTGATAGTTTATAGCCCGAGCCATGATATACGATACGAGGTATTCCAGAAAATGAATGAGATCCCGCGGGATAGCCACAACTCGAAATCGAAAAAATTCATTAAGCGGATTTTAATGTTACTTCACATAGTGACAGCTCACAAACTGGGTAATACCTAAGGCCCGAGGCATTACAATATTTATAAGAAACCGATTACTTTTTATCCCGGGAAATGAGAGTTCCTCGCGTGGGCTATAATCTGGGTGTTTTCAAGTCGAGAGAGAACAGGTACCTTCTAGGCAAGTATGCTACATCGTAGATCTCATCGTCACTTACCATCAGGTGAGATCGAGATCAAATACTTGCCTATATCGTAATAAAAAACAAAAAAAAAGTGGGAAAAAAAAACCACGCGTACAAAGTCGGTTGGTACTGCTAGTATTGAATATAATTGTGTAATCATTACAATTCTATCTTCGTTCACGTTCATACTAAAGAACAATAAAATAATGTAATTCCTATCGCAATTGTAAGATATGAATGTATGCAATGAAAATGGAATTGTTGCATATCCGTATGATAGGCCAGCGGTGATAGCCCACATTGGAAACGAGAGTCGCAGGATCAAACCCCGGCTCTTACCCCAGGAATTTGCAGAAAACATGTGCGAATCTTATACCATGATTCACTTGACGGTGAAGAAGAAAACCTGCATGTCTAAGGGTATGTAGCTAGTGATCGATACGTGCTTAGTTCACCAACCCTAACTGGACTAGCATGGCCTGAATCCTATGGCCTAAATCCCATCACAAGGCGGAAAGGGGCTATAGTGGGCTGAACAGAGGAACATTAATAGGCCTTAGGTATTATTATTGAGGTATGTAGGTAGGTGAGAACCCTATATAAGGTGTAACAAAAATTGTGTAAAACATATTAACAGGGCTAACAGATCCATATAAATTACTGATTCTTCGGTTAAAATATAGTTTCTTTATTATTTAAGTAAACCGGCCACAGTTTCCAAAATGTTTATTGACAGTTGTTTATTTATACAAATAAAAAGTAAAAGTTACATTTCGTAGTCACAATATTTCTGATGGAGTAGATCTACTGACTAGAGAGTGAAGATCAATTAAAAATAATGTCCAATTAAGTAGTATTAAATTGTTGTTAAAATAAACGGTAGTTTTATTTTTTAAGCGACCGCATATTTTTCTTTATTCGATTAAAAAGTTGAGGATGCGATTCCTTTTTTGAAAATTTAAGAATAGTGATGTTTATTTTTATCTGGGGATATTTGAAATGACCTACGTAAGTATCCGCAAACGCATCGATGTTACAAGATTTTATCGACAGATGTCGGTGTTGTGGTAGGTTCATAATTCACGAAACACCTCGCGACAGTTTTAAATTGTTGACACCGGCGGACGCCCCCGGATGAGTGAATTAGCTCAGCCCCAGTTCCCAGGCAGACTTGCAGCGAGACGTTAGGCATTGTATTTTTACACTTGGCCTCCATCCAAATAGTACTCTCGGTTATCAAAAAATCCAAATTCCCATTGATACCGCGCGCATACCGTTATGGTGTGTTATTTTCGTTCATGTTATTTCTGTTATTTGGCAGCGATATTGATTACGGGTTTTGTAACCGAGTTTTGGTTGAAAGGTCATCGCGATTAACGTTATTGATAACAATTAATTAAAATGATTCGTGTATTTTTTTTTTAATATCTCACCTTCGTTTGTTTTTGAACTGTAATGTTTAGCACTGTTTACACTGTTGGTTGTGTCACGTTAATGTTTGGTTTGGTTTGGTAATGTTGGGGATGCGTGTTGGCGTGCTCGGTCGCGGCCGCGTGTGGGGCAGGCGAGCGGCGCGCTCGCTAGTGTCGCGACTACTGCGGCGTTTGATTGTGTACGTCCGCTTCTAGGGATGTTTCATGCTATATCCGCTAATGGAATATTTGAGTTAGTACATGCATTACATCGTAACTGAGTCCCTTGAATGGTTGGTCGGAGTAATTATTGAACATATTTTTATTCAGACATTTTCCTTTATATTCTCAGTTTCGCACGACACTAACCGTTTAACCCACACGTGAAGAGATTACAATGTTTTTTTTCAATTGCGCCAAATTAAAAGAGAACCAATTATATAATGGTTGCTGAAAAATCGGATTATACGAAATCCGCAGTAGCCAGAAGGTACTTGGGATCCCATTTCTGCATACATGCAGCTCCTATAAAATGGTCCATTCGGCACCTTTTACGATATTCTGTAAGACTGTCGTATATCATAAGTCTAGGAGTGGTCTAATCCTACCCAAGAGAATTTGTCAGCGTAAGTGTATTATTAATTGCATTATCATTTGAATGAGTTTGAAAATGCAACAACATTCCGGGATAGTTAAATGTTATGTTAACAAAATATGTGTAAAATATGTTTTGGGGTCGAGTCACCTTCGTCCGTAGGAGAATTAAATACCCTCGAGATACCCTACACGTGACCCTGGGTGGTGCCAACTAGGTGACAACTCTACTGGTGGTAGGCTTCGGCCGTGGTTAGTCACCACCCACTGAACAAAGCCATGTCGCCAAGCGGCCTAGCCGTGTTCCGGCATGATGTTCGGTGTTGCCATTCATGGATGGCGGGTCAGATCAGCTGCGCTGCATGTGCCTAGTGCATGTAGCGTCTCGATCTACTGCCGCCTTCCTACCTAGGCAAGTATGCTCCATCGTATATCTCATCGTCACTTACCATCAAGTGAGACCGAGATCAAATACTTGCCTATAATGTAATAAAAAAAAAAATAAGATACTCGCTAAACAGATATACATGAATATCGACTACTTATTTGAATATCCGAATCCAGCGTGGCGCATCACTCGCATCCCTAGTTAGCGCACATCCGCAGCCGGCCGCCACCGCGTGCCGCCAATTCAACTAACATAAAATAGAGTGTCCGGTGATCTCATGTAACTCATTACTAGACGCACAGATGGCCTGCCACGATACATTTGTTGCGAATAATAATACCATTTTCAATTTATTTTCACGCTTTTTTTTGTTATATACCATACGGTATAAGGGGTAGTGGGGGTAGTGGGGATGGCGGTCTGATGCATTTATACGGCGGGCGTGCGGTGTTTTGTCACTCATTCCGCGTCGAGTGACCAGATCCTCGAGTGACCAGACAGACACACCTAACACCGACTTCGCGGGCGAGGTCGACGAAACACATCTTCTGCCCATAGGTGCCTTTTCGCACCCAGCAGTCGTCAGTCGTCAACCCCCACACTGGCAACAGTCCAAGCCGAGGTCGTGCCTCCGGAGGCGCCCTTGATCTAGTTGCCCCCCTACCCTTCTGACTGGAGCGCCTTTAGCGCTCGCCCTCTCGTCCGGTGAAGCTGGGTCATCAGCGACCACAGCATTTATCATTTCGAAAAAAAAAAAATCTTCGCTCATTCTTAGCCCAGCCGTCCTGGGGATGCCTCGTTTAGTGGCGAAACACGTGTTGAATACTTTTTTAGTTTCGCAGAGAATTGCATATTATTTGGTGTCCCGACACTCGTGACAGACAGTTCCTCGACTAACATCTTAGAAGAGTTCGGTGTTGCTGGCTTCTTTAATTATCGATAAATTTGTTTGGTGTATAATTGGAAAAGTTGACAAGCCAAGCGTCAGTGGATTTGAACAATGGATTTCCGCCAAGTATCGCCTAGTTCTATCAATTGTATAATGGGTAGGTTGTTCAGGAAGGAAATGCTGCTAGGGGTTCAAGCCCGCAATTTTATCTGAGTATGATGATAGATAGACTATAATTACTACTTTGCAGGTTCAATCATAGGCACAATTTTTAGAATTTCATTTTCGAATCTTATTTTGTGACGAATCTTCGATTCAGTTACTTATCGATAAGTTCTGAATCGACCCGTTGAGCTGCAGCCAACAATAGGCTATCTGACTGTGTATCAAACACTATCTTAAATTGTTCATTTGTTTAATTATGATGCTAAGAATATAGTTCTTTCATTATAAATTCCATTGTTTTCCATAAAATTCGATGATAAAGTTGAAATAAATAAAAATACCGCCAAGAAGCGGCTTCCGGCCACGTGACCCTGTGAAAAAAACATGGCTGAAAACACATTAAAATTCAATTGTCACTCCATTGCCGCTTAAGAAACTTAAATACTAAAACTAGTCAAAAGTGGCAATACTATGCCATTCTCATTATATTTCCACTTGTCAGATTCCCATACTAAAACTGGTTAAAAGTGACAATTTCTATACCATTGTCATTATATTGCGAGTCCATTGCGTTAGCTGTCTTAAGGCCCAGGTAAATTGAGTCTATATAGTAAGCGGGCATCGGCCACAACTTTTCAACCCTGCGCAACTTTTTGGTTTGTTCCGAATAACACCCGTGAATGCGCTTCTTCTTCTTCTTTTAGGTTGGCAATCAGCTACAAAATAGTGCCATTTTGCCAGTGTCGAGTAATTCTTGATAATCGTTATTGAATTATATGTTCCCCTGATGATAATGTTGATGATGATGATGAAATGAATCCCCTACCCCTATCAGTAAAGCTGTTGTAGCGACCACTTCAACCGCACCACAAGCTACGCAGATGGCACTGCAGACGCATTCAGAACAATAGACAATTGACGTCACAATCCTGAATCGCGCTATAAGAGTTTTCGGAGCAAGTAACATATATACAAGATCCCGACAATAACCGTCGGGGCATAGCGGTCGCCCCGCCAGGCATCCGCCTGGCCGGAAGATCTTCCCTTTTCCGCTAAACTGTGGATACTTTACTGAAAATTTACCGGACATCTTGGGAGAACTTTAAAAGTCAAATTATACTTTTAGTTTATGAACATACAATGGTTAATATTCCACTAATATACACATTATTTTATCAAAGTAACTCATTTTTTGGAAAATAAAACAAAATTAATAACTTCACGGTTCAACTTCCCACCATATAATATTTTGATTCATATAAGTATTGCTCCAGTAAGATTTTTTTTTAACTTATAGGTAGTTTTAATTATTGTCAATGCTCTCAAATTTATGTATCAATGGTGATGATTGAGCACAAATCATGAAATATACTAGAAACAGATAATCAAGCCGTTCGTTGCGACAAAAATAAAAATCGCATTACGAAACCGCAGGATCCACGATTATCAGTCGCGTCGGGAATAAACCAACTACGTCACACTACGTCGTACAACGTGACCAATGCAACTTGACCCATGTTATTATAACACTATTCTCCTCATAGTTATCTTTAAACATTGTGGTGTGTGGTGATGGAGGTCAGGTTAGACTGGTGACGTATTAGTACGAAAGTAGGCCGGGTCACGGGTGCCCACTGTTGAGTATAATTAATTTAACCGCCCTGTAGTACTTATAGTAGTTCTTTAATATAATAATGCAGCCTAGCCCAGGTTACCACCATTTATAGTGTGGCGATTTGTAGACTTTGTAGGGTGTGGACCTATACATTACCATACGAGTCGTTGTAGGCGTTTCATCATTAAACCCCTGATAATCGGGGTCGAGTCACCTTCGTCCGTAGGAGAATTAAATAACCTCGAGATACCCTACACGTGACCCTGGGTGGTGCCAACTAGGTGACAACTCTACTGGTGGTAGGCTTCGGCCGTGGTTAGTCACCACCCACTGAACAAAGCCATGTCGCCAAGCGGCCTAGCCGTGTTCCGGCATGATGTTCGGTGTTGCCATTCATGGATGGCGGGTCAGATCAGCTGCGCTGCATGTGCCTAGTGCATGTAGCGTCTCGGTCTACTGCCGCCTTCCTACCTAGGCAAGTATGCTCCATCGTAGATCTCATCATCACTTACCATCAGGTGAGATCGAGATCAAATACTTGCCTATAATGTAATAAAAAAAAATCATAAGACTTGGTAGAATTTGATTATAAGTATAACAAATCATTTATAGAACAATGCCCAAGGAGCCTTTGGGTTTCTCATTGACTGCACCTATCCTGTTAACTGGCAGGGTTTTTGTATGATTTAAAAAAATAAAATAAAAAAAAGCTTCTATCTATTATGCCAGAGCTATGACTTCCGCGATTTTGCCGCAAACGAAATTTATAGACACAAAAGCAAATTTAAGAATACGACTCTAACGTAACATAGGAATAGAGTAAATTTATCAACTTTTTTAAATGTTAGTCCACGTTCTTTTTGCGAATGGATGAAAAAAATAGGAAAAAATAACTGCTCAAAATAATTTGACCTTAATACATAAGAAAAATGGATGGACTCTATAGGCTTTCTTTGATTGATTGAACTTTTAAAAACTAATTACTACACAAATCTACGTTTGCGGAAAGCTACTGTTGACTCCTTTGTGACAACTTTGCATGTTGGCCTTTATGTAAATAGGAAACACTAAGCAGGTTTCCTAGTTTAAATAAATCTGAGCTAGGCAGTTTTAATTCAATTAGTTTGTAACTGCTCTAGTGTTGCCTGTTCACATACCATTGATGTTCCTGAGAATGTCTACTGACCAGGACTGACCTAAATTTTAAAAAATATATTTCAAAAAGTTTACTAATCGCTTTCTTGGTGGCTTGTCTCAGTAGAACCAGAACCAGAACCAGACTTTTTTTATTCACGTAGACCATTAAATAAAGTACTAATAAATCATCAAAATAACATTGTTATAATTATTTGAGAACGATGTAGTAATGGCTAGGGAGACTTTTGCAGCTGGTCAAAAAAAGGCAGGTAATAATATATATTACCAGCCTTTTTAAATGTCTCACTGTTGGGCACGGGCCTCCCCTCAATGCGAGGGGGATTATGCCATAGTCCACCACGCTGGCCCAGTGCGGGTTGGCGGACAACCGAACCAGCATCTAACCAAGCATCGAGTGTGTAGTATGCCTTCTGTTAAAGCGTACATAACCAACGTTCCGAGCCGTCGTTAAATTGTGACTGTACATAAGTCCTCTTTTGGCCTGCACGAATAAAATACACATCAAACGACTAAGCTTTTCATATATGGGTATCTCTAGTATCAATATTAGACTCAACAATCAATACCTAAAACTATTTACCTACCATTTATAGATGAATAGGCCGATTTTAAAGTACCCTATTGCTAGTTTGATTGTATTGCTGATAACGATAACGAATAGTTCGTTCTGCCTTTGTTATTGCAAACTAGCGATTGTTTTTATTTTATGGTGATACCATGTGCTTAAAAAAAACTTCATACCAACTTTGATCACCCATTTGAGCCGGTCAAATTTCCAAAAATCCCTCCTTCGTGCACCCATAGGGTACTCAAGGAATATATTTATTAAATCTCTAGGACCTCCTTCCAATTGAATGCGTTCCAAATATAAATCAAATTTCGATCGCCTCAATCATTGCTTATAAGTTGGCATAATACTATATTTTTTATTAAAATGTGTGTCCGTGGTGCATATACCTATGTAAATGATAAAAATACTACAATATCATCATCGTACGAAAGAAATACGATAAGGCAGGAACGCATTCACTTGGTGGCTGAACTGTAGTCGGTCAGTCGGTGCAACAAATTTTAACACTCGTTATTCTACCGCCATCTAGTAACAGAAATAAGAAACTATAAGAATTTGTAGTGAGTACAACAACTTTAAAAATTGTAATATGAATACGTTACATATTCACATTAATGCTACTATGCACAAATAGATGGCGTTGGTAGTATCGTTGGTTTGGTAGCGGTTTGCTTTATTTACTCTAACTTTGACAAATAAATTGAAAATTGAATTTAATGAAACTAGTAATGTGTCCAGCACATAAGTATTTCCTAATCCCGTTAGCCCCACTAACTAAACTAAAGATTGTGCTAGGTGTGGTCTCACGGCAATAGTTTGTAACTAGGGTGGGGTTCGAACCCGGAACCTCTCAGTTACGAGAGTGGCCGCTCTAACCACCCACTATTCGGGGTATTTATAATAACACAATATTATATTATCCAGATATAATAAAACCTAGTAATAGATCTCTTTATGTATTAAATCTCTTTAGAAGCTGTATTTTTACGATCCAAAAAGAAAAAGCAAACCTTTTATTTTCCTTATCGTAAAGAATACAAGGTAACAATAATTAACGTTTGCCTAAAAGAGTGTAACTAAATAATGTATACTTTGTAACAGCATAATTCGCAAAGCTTTTAAATGGATACAGTAAAAGCGGTTCCGCGGGAAACGGGGCAATTTGCGGGGACGAGGAACTGACGGTTGATTTCATTACGAGTAGGAATACCGCATGATTGGAGTTTCCCGAGACATCATTTTAAGTGGGACTCCTTTTTATGAAAAAATATAATACCTAGGTACTACTGGCATGCACACAATTAGCAATTTATTATTTTTTAATTTTGAATTAAGAACTGTAAAATATGATTGAAAACTTTATTTTGGCTATTGATTTTATTATGTTGTGAATTAAAAAAAAATATTAGGTGTTATAATTTTATTATTAACATTTATTTATGACCGACAGAGCTTGACTGATGTAAAAATGTAGTTGATTTTTTTGGAGTCAAAATACATTTTAGATATGAATAAGTATACTTAGAAGTTGGTTAACTAATTCTGAACCACTTGTTAGTAAATTTGTTTTATAACAAAAATAGTTAAACATTTAAATTGTAATGTTATTATAGTTTTAACCAAGGTTTACTTGTAACTTCTTATGAAACCTAATCAATAGGTTAAGTACATAATAAACACAATAACAATGCGATAACATAGGAAAATGTGTGAAGTAATATCAATTGCTATGAATTATTTCACATAGAACAATAGACTTCTGTTGGATACCGATCGCGTCATCGCATCTTATGATAAGTTAGTAATACTTTTCGAACGATTACCGACCTTAACATTTAAAGAATATCAGTGCATCTTATAGTATCTGGTTTTTTTAATGTCTTCTAATTTTATTAATTTATTTTGCATTGATATATTTATAATACCTATTCCAACCAATCTTGTTATTTAAAGAGCCGTTGTTTAAAACAGCAAAATGCTGTTCATAGTACAAGCAGATTCAGAATTACAAACAGCAGCTTTTAGTGTCCTCCAGCAAGAAAAGAGCGAGAGAGATGATGACGATTATCAAAAATATTCTTCGATTGATTAATCCTTGACAGTGGTACTCAAGGGCCTTATCTTGGTCTTGCGAAATTGCAAATTCAAGACCAACACCTAATAATATTAAAACCAAGACTGACTCTGCGAGACCCTCGCGTCTTGCAGTTACGCAAAATTTTCGTTATTTATAAATTTTAATTAATCCATAATAACAATATATTGTCGTCTATAATTAAATATTCTCAATCTTAAATAAAAGACTTCTTGCGATAATACAAGACCTAGATACAGGGCGACACTAATCCTGGAGGTTTTATTTGTCGAATAGGTAGTAATAGAATTGATAGAACTAGGCGATACTTGGCGGAAATCCATTACTAAACTAATGGGGGAAGAGGAACCCACCACTGACCCTCCAATAGTAATAGGACAGTCCCAAAATTCTCGCACAACCTGGTGACCGTACATTAAGGGCAATCTGCCCCTATCCCATCCCGCTGGTATTCTGGGCGGGACGCAGCCCGCAGTATCTCTCCGAGCTCCGCCGGAGACAGACCTCTTTGCTGTGTGACCCTTGCGTTCCCGCCTCACGACACCATGTTCTCGTCGGCCAATTAAACAGAGACAATGGAGTACACGTCACAGATAGGTAAAGGATACGTTATTAATTGTGCATCTATCTAGTCGGAGGCTGGTTGTGTGGTGTGTGGGCTTGTTAGCGGATGGATTTCGGTGAGTGTTCGCGATCAAATGGAAAAGATGCGTGGGGATGTGTGGGGGTGTTTGTATCTGTATTATTGGTTTGCATTGTTTTGTTCTGTGTTTCATGACCGATCTATAGATAATACATATAGAATTATTGAAAAAGAGTATTCTAAGCCTGAAACCTTGGCTTCTTGACCATATTCGTAATCCGTATTTGAAGTCAGAATTTTAATCAGAAATTATTTTATACCGACGAATAAAGACGGCATAATATATGTCAAAATAGTCATTACAAATGCGATTAAAGAAGCTCTGGTTCCAGGAATAGTATACTCTTTCTGAATCATCCTTTTTAAGTAGGTTTCATTAGGTATTTCAGTTTTTTTTAATACGTTAATAAGTCATTAAGGGCCTGTTTTCTATGGGTATACTATTAACATTGCTCTATCTAAAATGTCGTTTTTTTTTCTCGTGATGGGAATGATTATGGAAATCCGCTCTAACTGATTCATCAGAAGATGGAATAGACAATTTTCACAATTAATAAATAAACAAGATACATAGAAAATAAATACTTCTCATAAATAAATATTGTTAAGAAAATGTATGCAAAATATAAAATAACTGCCGCAGTGTTACACGCGATTACAAAGTATGACATTTTTACCGGGATAAACAGTAGCCTATGTGCTATTCCAGACTATAATCTATATCTGTGCCAAATTTCATACAAATCCGTTCAGCCGTTCTGGCGCGATTGAGTAACAAACATCCATCCATCCAAACTTTCACATTTATAATATTAGTGTGATTAGTGTGATTTGTAAACCATGAAAATTGGATGTTGTACGACCAGCCTAATTTTCAAATAAGCTCTGTCCTCCACGCGTTTGTCTGTGAACACCTCATTGCGGCCATAAAAACTTGACGTTTGTTTATGTTACCGCGGACGCACGGGCCTTCACACTTTAATATGTTTTCCACACACTATCAGTTTATTGACTATCATTCATGATTTACGCCCCTTGTATGTGCGTAGGTTTGGTACTTTCATTATAAAAACTTGGTTGTCGATAATGCTCTGAAAACAAATGTTATTTGACTTGATTCATTTAAGTATTTATTTACTAGCTGCGCCCGGCGGTGTTACCCGCGATAAAAAGTATGAAAAATTAAAACATCTATCCCACGGGAACCATACATTTTACCGGGATAAAAAGTAGCGTATGTGCTATTCCAGACTATAATCTATCTCTGTGCCAAATTTCATCCAGATCCGTTCAGCCGTTGGGGCGTGAAAGAGTAACAAACATCCATCCATCTATCCATCCATCCAAACTTTCACATTTATAATATTAGTATAGATTGGCAGCATTATCTTAACTTCACAGAAAAAATAAATAATAGTCTTCTTCTTCTAATTTAAGGGTTAGACCCTTGTCGGTGTAACTGATGAAGCTCTTTCCATTGTGTCTATCTAGAGCAGCTTCTTTCACCTCCTTATACGACATGACACCGATCCTTAGCCTATTATTATAATTGGTTCTAAAACCGATGTCACTGGATTACATTGTAACTTATTGTTTGTCTCTTGGTAACCTATAAGCGGGCGTATACCTATCTCTTTAAAGCACTACGAGCCAAAAATCGCCAACAATTGTATGTAGTCTTTAGTCAGTCCAAAAGCAACACCCGGTTTACTAGCAAGCTTATTCCATTACCTTCTTATTCCGTACAACTAAGCGATAATTTTACCATTGCGTCACACAAGCTGTGTATGTAGTCTTTAGTCAGTCCAAAAGCAACACCCGGTTTACTAGCAAGCTCATTCCAGTAACTTCTTATTCCGTACAACTAAGCGATAATTTTACCATTGCATCACACAAGCTGTGTATGTAGTCTTTAGTCAGTCCAAAAGCAACACCCGGTTTACTAGCAAGCTCATTCCAGTAACTTCTTATTCCGTACAACTAAGCGATAATTTTACCATTGCATCACACAAGCTGTGTGTGTAGACTTTAGTCAGTCCAAAAGCAACACCCGGTTTACTAGCAAGCTCATTCCAGCAACTTCTTATTCCGTACAACTAAGCGATAATTTTACCATTGCATCACACAAGCTGTGTGTGTAGACTTTAGTCAGTCCAAAAGCAACACCCGGTTTACTAGCAAGCTCATTCCAGCAACTTCTTATTCCGTACAACTAAGCGATAATTGTGCCATTGCGTCACACAAGCTGTGTGTGTAGACTTTAGTCAGTCCAAAAGCAACACCCGGTTTACTAGCAAGCTCATTCCAGCAACTTCTTATTCCGTACAACTAAGCGATAATTGTGCCATTGCGTCACACAAGCTGTGTATGTAGTCTTTAGTCAGTCCAAAAGCAACACCCGGTTTACTAGCAAGCTCATTCCAGTAACTTCTTATTCCGTACAACTAAGCGATAATTGTGCCATTGCGTCACACAAGCTGTCACATAAAGCAACGTTTCAATTGAGTGTTTTAGACAAATGCAAGCCCGTCCCGAACCCTTTGTGAGCATCACGTATGTCGAGGGGATCGGCGTAACAATAGCCAACTCGTAGAAGGCCCTGGGGGAAGTATTACCCTCATTGTGATAACCCTAGGAGTTTATTGCCGTTATTTTTTGGGTTTATCTTATCGTCGATATTTTGGTGATGGGATTAAGGATTGCGTGACGTCATTAGGTTAGGGGTTTTCGGGTTTCGTAAACTCTTTGAAAGGGATTCCCAAAGCGGTCGGACGAAAACTGATTTTGGGGTTCGACGAGGTTTAAAAATCGACGCCTATTAATTAAGATACTGTACAAATTGTGTTACGTGTACCAACTTTGACTAATATTTTATTAGGAAGTATGATTGTTGTACTTTTAAAAACTCAACAAGTCGATAGGCGTGCACAATTCGAACAAGATGAAATTATTATTTTGTATCAATAGGAACAAAAACTAGACATAGGATTTTTAAAGTAATTTGGCTATGGGGGTCTGAGGTATCAATTACTTCATTTTAGATCAGGGGTCTCTTGCCCAAATTAGTTTGGGAATCCCTGCTCTACTTGGAATCATTATTCTCCATCCGTTTAGGCCGTACAAATTTAAAAAGTTTCCTATTACTCTTAATACTCTTCCTTAGATCAATTTGTTTTTTTAATTTCTGTTCGTTATTTTCCTATTTATGTACAGCATTATGTATATATACAGCAGCATCATTAAATCTCGAACGTCTAATTAATGCAGTGGTATTCAACCTTTTTGTCATAGGGGCCACAAACACGGGTTAGCCGTGAAGTAGAAAGCGGGCCGCAAAAAAAAAATGGTAAAGATTTCTTAGGATTTCGCTATTATTACAAATTGAATTAAAAAACTTTAAACGGATTCATCGCGGCGCGGTAGTGTTATGTCCTACCTATTACCTTAATTTTTTTCTTATGGGCGCGAAATTTAAAACGGTTTAAAATAAAGTAACACCAGATGGGCTTACCACAAAAGCCCAGCAGCCGCAGGTTGAGTAAAACTGGTCTCTAGGTGATTCAATTTCACGGCAAACATGATTTTCAATAGCTTGTGAGCCATTACGTAGTGTACGTAGGGCCGTCCAGTCGCAGATATAGGCTCAAGTACGTCTCTACTGCAAATCTAAGAGCAAGGATACCGACTCATATAAATGAAGTGTATTTATTGTTCTTAAAATAAGTTTTAAAAGTGCGTTTTGAAGAATTGGGATGTGTTTTTATCGGTAGACTTTGAATGTGAGTATGTTGAATATTTAAACTAACTATTTGCTGTCAGTTATTACACTTCGAAGTTACCAGTTAGTTAAGTTTTCTGTTTATATTTTTGTCGTTTAAAAAAGCATTCCAATTTCAACTATAGGCACTTGATACATAGGCAAGCGAATTTATGTGAAATTATTTTTCTGATAACTAAAAAAATATATTCAGTTTTCTTTCCGATTTATTGTCCACATCAGAACACGGCAGGGCTCTCACCAAGTAAAACTTATTTACCATGCAATGTTAGCGTCTTTAAATAAACCAATCAGACTACGTTATTATTATCGTATTCCATCCCACTCGCACCACAGATTCCATAAATCAGAATGACAGTGACAACATGTTTTCTTCAAGACGATACGATTAAGTATGTGACGTTAGGAGTATATTACAATATTTTTATGAAATTCCTGACTTCACATTATGATTACAAATGGAAAAGGAAGCGCAGGTTTCAGGGATAGACCCTTTCTACATATCTTTGTGTATCTGATTATAAACAAAAAAAAAATCTCAGCATAATGTGATCCCATAGTGTAGTGTATCTACACTACACAAACACAAAGTAGATACATACCTACTTTGTACAAATCCAAATCTCTACGAAACGGAAACTTCAAACGTTTGATTACCAAATAAATCAATCATTTGAATAGATTCCATTTTATTGCAGACCAGATGTTATTCGGTTATTTTATGTTACCGTGCTCGGATAATGTAGGAGCTGTGACGCATTTTGTGTAAAACCGTTCGCCCTATTTTTTTACCCTATTAAAAGCAAATAAGTAATAATAATAAACGCGAAAATGTATTATTGGCAGTGTGGAAATCGATTGCCGTTCGTTACACCGAATCAATTTCGGGAAGACCACTAGGCTGATTACGTATCTTAACGTTAGCAAAGCGAGGGCAAATTACCGTAAAATATTTGCTGTCAAATTGCTAATTCGTATCGTGTTGCGCTGCGACATACCTAGTTGTATTTCAAATTTGCGATTTGACAGCAATTCATTATGCAGTTTTTCCTGTCGCTAGGTAATGTTTGTTGTAATAACGCCCGCCTGACTTTGACTCTAGCGGGGCAAACATTAAGTTTTTCCACTGACTCTATGAATTAAATACCCATTTGTAATGTGTTAGATTGACTATCTGCCAATATTTGCACATATAGTGTTCAAATATCGTATAAAGATACACTAGAAACGTGCTCTTATTTACTCTTAAAGTCATACATTTACATACAAATCTATAAGGTCATTTGGTAGAGGTTTGCACCGGATCTATCGCGGAGCGAAATTTGCGATTCAATGAGATCGTCTGGGCCGCAAGTAATTGAAACTACGGGTGGCACAAGCTTCTATATACTAGATAAAGATAGTCCATCCGCTTGCTCTCGCGATGAATGGCTTTGTATGCCAAGTCTTTAGTTTAAACTCCTAATGACTACCAACATTAATAGATACTTAACTAAAAAAATATTAAATTAAAATTAACTAAATCAATAACGCCAGATAACACACTAATCGTAAGTCCTAAGTCCCAAACAAAGGAGTAACAAAAATGTTGTTAAATATTTTTACAGCTTAATGAGTAGGTAAGTAACTCTTATAAGTTATTGGTACCGTACAATGGACTTGAAACAATCTCGGTATATAATCCCACTAATATTATAAATGTGAAAGTTTGGATGGATGTATGGATGTTTGTTACTCAATCACGCCAGAACGGCTGAACAGATCTGGATGAAATTTGGCACAGAGATAGATTATTGTCTGGAATAGTACATAGGAATAGCGCACTATTTTTTATCCCGGTAAAATGTATAGTTCCCGTGGGATAAATGACATACCTTTTAATAGCGGCTAACACCGCGGGGCGCGGCTAGTACTTACATAAATATCAAGCACCCATCATTTGGGTAAGTACAAACATTTGTGCTCATCATATAAAGTGTGCTCCTACGAGGATTCGAGCCCAGGACCCTCGGCACAGAAAGCAGGGTCACTACCAACTGACCTAATAAGGCCGTCAAATAATATGCATTTTAACTACAATTTTTTTTTTACAAACGAAATGAGAAAATGTATACGGCCATGTTTAATCTGTTGTGCTGAGGTGAAGGATGACGGGTAAGCTTGTGCCAAAGGCTCGTTCATCATGGTATTGGAGCGAATTATTTATTTATGACTAGCTGTTGCCCGCGACTTCGTCCGCGTGGTATTTAACAAAGACTCAGCCGTTGGCAACAGCCTACATGCGTTCTGATCCCGCGGGACGCATTGCAGATTGTTGCTATCAAACTTTAACCAGGCGCAGCGCTGCAACATTGGTTTTAATTTTTTTTCGAGAGATCCAATTTTTTTTTTCTAAAATAAAAGTAGCCTATGTTACTCCTTGTTACATCAGCTATCTGCCAGTGAAATTCCCGTCAAAATCGGTCCAGCCATTTCAGAGATTACCCGGAACAAACAGACAGACAGACAGACAGACAGACAGACAGACAGACAGACAGACAGACAGCCAGACAGACAGACAGACAGACAAAAATTGTAAAAAATGTTGTTTCGGTATAGGTAACGTGTATACATCCAAATGCACTTAGTAAAAAGCGGTTATTTTAATATTACAAACAGACACTCCAATTTTATTTATATTTATAGAAGACATATTCCTAATTTAACTAGAATATAATATGAGAGCTACTTTTAAGTAAGGAAATGGTTCTTAGGATATTTTTATTTAGCCGTAATAAATAAGTATGTATACGTAATATAAGTACTATACATTTATGTCGTAATTCAGTAAGGGTCTACCATTTCAAACATCGATTCTTTAGTGCATTTTTCATCAATATGAGAAGTTACAATTTGGACAAATCATATTGATAGCAGTGATAGCCAAGTTGGTAGAACGCTTGTCTCGGTAACGAGGATTGCAGGTTCAAACCCCGGCTCGCACCTCTGGGATTTTTCATGTGCGAATCATGATTTTCAACCATGATTATCACTTGCTAAACGGTGAAGGAAAACATCGTGAGGAAACCTGCATGTCTGAGAGAACCCCTCGAAAGATGTGTGAAGTCCGCCAATTCGCACTGGGCCAGCCTGGTGGACTATGGCCTAATCCCCCTTGCATTGAGGGGAGGCCCGTGCCCAGCAGTGGGACATTAAAGGGCTGGAATTATTATTATAATTATATATTGATTTCTTATATTTACGCGAATACTACTCATTGTAATAAAATTAATTTTACGGATTTTATCGCGTTTATTTTATGTGTTTTTACATAAAATAAACGCGATACATCAATGACGCGCAACAAATCAATAAAAAATGCTCCCAGCAAATTGACAGTTCAGAATGTATTAAGAGAAAAACCAATTATCGACTTATTGAAGTTGTTGAAATACTTATAGAACTTATTGAAGACTGACTTATAGAACTTATTGAAGTTGAAGTAGAAGCGCAGGTTCAAGTAGTGTTCGCTTTCCGAATCCCGTTGTAGAATTTATAAACCGATTTGACTTTTTTTTATTTTTTTTTATTACATTATAGGCAAGTATTTGATCTCGATCTCACCTGATGGTAAGTGACGATGAGATCTACGATGGAGCATACTTGCCTAGGTAGGAAGGCGGCAGTAGATAGAGACGCTACATTCACTAGGCACATGCAGCGCAGCTGATCTGACCCGCCATCCATGAATGGCAACACCGAACATCATGCCGGAACACGGCTAGGCCGCTTGGCGACATGGCTTTGTTCAGTGGGTGGTGACTAACCACGGCCGAAGCCTACCACCAGTAGAGTTGTCACCCAGGGTCACGTGTAGGGTATCTCGAGGGTATTTAATTCTCCTACGGACGAAGGTGACTCGACCCCAAATCTCCCTTCTGCCTACGGCCTTGTACCCAAGTACCAGTTGTTTAAGGAAAATAAATCCCGTCAGTGTACAATGTATTCACGTTCTAACATTATTTATATGGCATACACTCGGTCAGATCAAATACCCGACATATGAACTAACTTATTACATAATTGTTTTCTTTTCTCACATGGCTATGCCTGCGGTGATGATAGATTTGTTATAATATTTATCGACTAACATGACACATGTGGGTACCTATCTTGAAAATGGCAAAAATAATTGAAATGTAGTCAAGAACAACCATAGTATTGGACCATAGAGTCGGTGTTGTTCCAGTAAAAAATCTTAAAAGATTTTTTGCGTAAGAAATGTCCGTGGTTCAAATAAGTTGTTTTCTATATTTCTTCTCAGAAGGACAAAAAATTATCTACTCTCCTTATTCGGGGCTTTACTATCTTACTACTCACAAAGCTACAACCAAGCTCTATCTGAAAATTTTACAACACTCCATCTTGTACACAAAAAAGCACTTTGCTCGTCAAGCCCCGGCTTTCAAGGAACCTCGGGAAGCTCGAAGGCTGTGTTTACAACAAAACGGGTACTCATTTAGATTTCATGAAGAGTGCCACTGCGTGCTTAGAATGAGGCTAAGTGATCCTTTTCACCTGAAAAAACGTGGAATGAATTGACAACCTTATTGTCGCGTTGGTAAAGTATAAAGTAGATGTTGCTATATAAATTAAGGCATACATTTGAATCTATTATAAAGGTACATAAGAGCCTTATATAATGTATGTGAACCTGAATCTATAGCAGCGTGGATTCAAAAGTAAAAGAATAGGACGAAAACATTTTCGACAATTTTTGCTCTATATTTTGCATATCCTGGCCTCAGACCAAGAAAAAAAAACTTTAAAGCGAAACAAACCTTGCCGATTTGTCGTAGGGTATAAGAAAGTTAAAACATATCTAAATGTCTAAATACGTGAACTATAAAGTATACGGCTAGCTTACGAGTAATCTCATACTTGACGACTTGGTTCCTATATCTACTATCAGTACACTAACTATGCAAAAACTCTTACAAGTGATAACCAAAACAAAGTTAGAACTTAAGCAAGTAGAAGTTAAGTTTGTATTGTCGGTAACGACTGCTATGTTAAAAAAAAGATAGTCGGAACAGCCAGCCTAATTGAAATTGAAGCATTAGATGTTACATATAATCCAAATTATATTCTCTGTCTCCACTAGCAGAGAGACAAAAAAACAAAGCACCATTATTTTGATCTATTGCGCCAACTTAACCCAAAATGTACATTATTTTAACCAATAAACAAAACCCTTTGGCAAAACCAAAGGGGCCCAAAAAAAAATCCAACTTATATAAACCCAAACGCCGTCAAAAACTTTAATTGCCATAAATATTGTCTCAGTTGAAATGCCGCCGAGCTGAATGAGTTGAACAAAGGTTCGTTTAAACTTTGACCCAATTGGGCAAATGGGTTGAATCTGTTTGTTGGATCATAGCTGTATTAAGTTGCATCTATGCAACGCGCGTCGGTAATCGCTTTGCCGATGGTATAAAATAGACGCGGAGAGCGATATTACGAGTAATATATCTATCTATCTCACATCTATCAGCCGATAGACGTCCACTGCTGGACATAGGCCTCCACCAACGACTTTCACACATCACGGTCCTGCGCCACTCGCATCCACCGGCTTCCTGCGACGCGTGTGATATCATCGGTCCACCTTGTGGGGGGGGGGCGTCCTACACTACGACTTCCGATTCGTGGTCGCCATTCTAGAACTTTTCTGCCCCAACGGCCATCGGTTCTGCGTGCTATGTGCCCTAGTTCTAATAAAGCTAGGCATTATTAATCTAGCTATGATATTGCTATTTACTATCCATGCATAAGTATTGAATATTCAAATATATTGGGACACTAAATAGGGAAAGTTAAAAAATAATCCATTCTTCGTTTGTTCTAATAGTAGGCACTTAACACTTTCATAATTTTTGTATGTTAATTAATTTGACTGACTGTTACAGTTTAGGTTATAAGTGCGTGACTTTTGGCACGATACATTTTAATAAGATTAAGGTCGTTAATGGCTACTAAGTTTGAAGAGAAGATTCATTGTTTATGTGAGATATAATTATGAACTTTTATGGTATGACCAGCCAAAATATTGCTTTCTGACTGGAGTGTTAGTAATAATATATGATACACTCCAAAATGAAATGTTTTATATTATTATTATACTTTATAAACCATTTAGTACAGTACTTATGAATCATCAAAAAAGTTACAAAATGCTAAGCTACATCTTTACCACCCTTTCAAAATACGGTTCCTATTGAGGAGAATGGTAAAAAAACTCCATGGTTGCTCTTTTTAACATGATGTTTCACATTTTTGAGCTGTACATTGTTATAGGTATGTAAGAACAATGGAGGAACGGCTAGGCAGACTTTAGCAGCTGGTAAAAAAAAAAGTATATGTTTACATTTATATAAGTATATGAGTACAGTGTATTAGAGGCATTGAAATCGCTGCAACTCATATCATGTAACGCAACTATTTCATACTGATTACTTGTACAGATTTCAATCAAAGCCAGTGATTGTGTGCGTCCAGTGAAATGGGGGCGCGGGGCGACTGAAGCAACTTTTTAATTTTATGAGCTGCTGGTATTAATCCCCAGTGATCATAGAAGTATGAATGAATAGATAGTTGATAAAGATTTTATGACCGGAGTTTTATTAGCATCATTCATAATATTACCACTTCATTCAGACACTATGTAAATAGGGGTTCTATTTTTAATAATGAGGATTTTATTGAATACAACATTTTGTAATATTTCAAGAAGTGGACATATTTTTTATTAAAATTCAAGAAAATAAATTAAGAGAAATTGACTAGTCGTTTATTTCTGGTAATAACTTTAAGGTTATTAAATTATTTAAGTAGAAGTACCTAGTTCTTGAGCATCCAAGTAGTAACTCAGCGTTATAAATTTCAAGCTCCTTAAATTTTACAAACAATACATTTTTACACAATGTTGCACATTTATTACAATACTTGTACTACGAACACAGTACTGTAGTATTTACAAATTGTTTGCGACTTATCACAAAGGAGGGTCCTTTGTGGTTTTCGCGATACAATAACTGTCACCGAGCGGATCCAATCTCAGGGTTAGGTATCTACGTTTGCTCACAACTCAAGTGAGTCGAGATCCACAACAAATAAAACAAATGAGTGTTGTGATGAGTTTGTAAAACTTTGGATTGCTTTCGGCTCATAGAAGTTTCTTTCCAGCACCGTTTTTGCCTACACATGTTTTGCGAAATATATGTTGTTTTCCTTATTGTCGAGCACGAGGTAAGAGTTCTCGGATCTATTCCTTATAAGAGTTTATGAAATGGATTAATTGTATTTTTGCAACGTGTACAACCATTTTTTAACAGCAATGACTGTTAACTACGTCTATTGCGTCAGACCTATAAGTCTGCAGGTCAAATAAAAACTCGCGTTCAAGCAACTGGGCTTAGCTTCCTGAGAAAGCTCTCTGCTAAGCCCTTATAGGCATTGGTCATTAACGTATCGAATAAAATAGCGATTAGTACGGAAACAACATGTAATTTGATCTTTCCATTTTTTTCCAGGTCGCGTCAACGGAGATGTGATGACCCAAGCCCACGAGCCCCTTAACATAATGGACAGCACTCCAGCTGACTACTCCACTAAAACCAAGAGAGGCATCTTCTTATCGAAGAGCCTCGCCAGCATTATCTTTGTCATCGTAGTCCTAGCCCTCGTCACAGCCTCATTATTAGTATATAACTACGCAGCATGCCCCAGAACTGACCAATTAGCGAACGTCACAAAATACGAACTCTGTCATTGTGACCAATCAAAACTTCTAGTTCTACCTTTAACTACAGAAAGCAGTAGAAGCGTTATACCCCTGCCAACGACGACGACTCCTGCAGCAGAAGCATTAGATTTAAGATTACCGACACACATTAAACCTGAAAAATATTATATTAAAATAACACCGTACATTTTCGAAGGAAATTTCACGTTTGATGGTGAAGTTAGTATAATTATAACAGTGGTAAATGAAACGAGAGAACTAGTTTTTCACGGCGTCGAGTTAGCGCTGCATGATATCAAAATATATGAAAAGGAGGAAGAGTATTTGGTGTATATTTTGAAAAGAGTTGATGATCCGCAACGAAATTTTCATATCCTCACATTGGGCTTGACTTTGGAAATTGGGAAGCAATACATTGTGAACATTTCTTACACCGGCGTATTGAACGACAATCTACACGGCTTCTATAGAAGCTCCTATGA
The DNA here is from genome assembly GCA_905333125.1 of Pheosia tremula. Classification (NCBI taxonomy): domain Eukaryota; kingdom Metazoa; phylum Arthropoda; class Insecta; order Lepidoptera; family Notodontidae; genus Pheosia; species Pheosia tremula. Next base: position 1,624,479 of record HG995405.1, on the reverse strand, counting down.
TGAAAAAGGCGTGAAAAAGTAAGTTCTTTGAATTCAAAAGTATTCTCTTCTCCCCTTAATCGAATCAAGTTTAAATTTAGTTGCTCATTGTAAAGGATAAATTCATATCTAGAGTTTACTAGACCGTTAAATCATGTTTATATCAATCAATGGATTATTAACTCATATAATTATATTAATTTTTATTAAACCAAATCACTCTATTTTCACCGTAATCTTAAGCAATGACAACATGATCGCTCCTCATTAATTCCTAAGTCATTGGCGTGGAAATGACGTGGTTATTTGTTATTAATTTTGCCTACATCTTCGGGGAATATTCATGATTATACTTCTCATATAGATTCACTGTTTGAGTGTGGGAGGTCACGCGATGCGCCTCGTGGGATATCCGTCGTTCTACTCCAAGAGTTGATCTCTGCTATGGCATACAAATGACCAATTAACAGCAATAAAAATATTATTCAAGCGCGTATTGTTAAACATATTATATAGACAGGCTGATGCGAAGTAATCGCTTTCCTTGTTTTTAATATATCGTTAGGATTAAACTCACGTGTCGTAGATGCGTTTGATGTATATTACTTACTGAGTAGTGCTTAAATTGAAGTCAATCAAACAAGCACGTGAATGGATATACAACATACAGGAAAAAATCCTAAAAAAAATGCCTTTAGTGAAAATGACAGAACACCATGATGAATGGAGGAAAAACATATTGCGCCAACCCTACATAATAGGAAAAGTATGGAAGATGATAAATAGTTTTTTTTATTTCACGGCCTTACGAACATTGTATGAGGTTATAATAATATTTATTGCGTTTCTTTAATGTAGCTTTAGTAAAAATATTGGGCAGTTGTTCACGGTTTACGTAATATGCGCGGCCATTGTTTGACACTCACTTTTCAAGTCGAAAGTGAACAGGTACCTTCTCGGCAAGTATGCTCCATCGTAGATCTCATCGTCACTTACCATCAGGTGAGATCGAGATCAAATACTTGCCTATAATGTAATAAAAAAAAAACTCTATATAATCAATACCACAATGTATTTAGATCTTAAATACGAGTAGCAACAGACATCAAATTATAACAAACCTTTGCAGAAGTGTCGTATGTCTGCGTTATAAGTTTTCGTAATCAGAACTAATAGTGGTATTTTATTTAGTATCCTGTTTCCTGTGAAAAAGAACTTACTCATGATGGTATATGAAATTCGCAGATGGATAGCAGTAACCCAGTTCCAGGCGATGGACGCCCGCCGAGCGTTCCCGTGCTGGGATGAGCCTGCGCTTAAAGCTCGGTTCACCATCAGCATAGCGCGGCCTGTGAACATGACATCCCTGTCTAATATGAACATCGTAAAGCAGGAAACACAGTACGGTTTAAATTTATTTTTTAATATTTAGAATTTGACGCTAGTCGCGACTAAGTGCGTGAGGTATTAGCTAATAGCAATAGAAGCATATCTGCCTAACTAATTTGTAGGTAATAATAATTCTAGAGATTACATGTTGATAGATGACTTATGTCGGTGGTATTTGACTGTAAGTTATGATATATGTACTGGGTTTATAGATACAGATGTGTACATTGACATAAATCAGAAGCTACAGTGTAATGTTAATGCTTATGAAAATATAAATTTAAAAGAGAATAGAAAAACTTACTACAACTTTGCTCATGCTAAATGATAAAAAAAAACTTTGTGTATAAAATAATGCAACAAATAGCTCAAACGAAAGGCGGCATAATCTATATATATATAAATCTCGTGTCACAATGTTTGTCCTCAATGGACTCCTAAACCACTTAACCGATTATAATAAAATTCGCACACCATGTGCAGTTCGATCCAACTTGAGAGATAGGATAGTTTAAATCTCAAATTATAGTCGCAATTTTAATTTATTGCTAATTATTTGTCTGTTATTATTTGACAGTCACAATTATCTGTTAACTCCAAATGATTCTAACAGATGTCGATACCTTTCGACTGGGTCGAGTAAGTAATCAATAGATGGCGCTGCTATGGTAAATCTACGAACGTGTCATATAAGCTACATTTTAACAGCATAATTACCACGTGTTGTTGACGCTATAAAATTAATTAAATTTATTTTGTAGTGAACGAAATACCGTATAATTCAATTATTTCCACTTTTTAAATTTTTGGTGTTAGCCACAGCAACGCGTGGCCGGGTCAGCTAGTAGTATAATAATTCTCAAATGGCTTCAAGATATTTACGTCAAAGATGTGATGTGGTCTTGCCGTGAACTTTTAAATGATTATTCTAAAGTAAAGCGATGATTAAATGTGTAACTAATTCTTGCAGTGCCACCTTAAAAGACTACATCTGGGATCACTACGCAGAATCACTGCCAATGTCGACGTACCTCGTAGCTTTCACGGTGACGGATTTTCAAAATATGACCCACAACAATTTCTCAGTGTGGGCCAGAAGAGAAGCGCTGCCCTCAGCAGCATTCGCTCTTGAGATTGGACCGAAGATACTAAAGTATCTGGAAGAATATTACAAGATAAAGTTTCCGTTACCAAAGATCGATATGATTGCGTTACCTGATTTTAAAAATGGGGCTATGGAGAATTGGGGACTACTTACTTTTAGGTAAGTTTATGATTCAAATGTATTAATGTACATAGCCACATACCGGCTTAGTACCATATATAGTACTTATCGAATATATATTTTGAAATTTCATATACAATGAAATTGACGCCTTTATCTTTGTTTGCCACTGTACATTCTAAAGAATCGCTATCATTGTTTCCCACTAAACACACTAAAAAGAAGTCTCTCTTAATACATGCGGTGTTAGCTTGTTAGTTAAATATTCACCAAATAGCTCGCAAGAACAGCTGTTAAGAGGAGTTGTTATTCTGTTATTCTTTCTCTTTCTAATGTTGAATATATGTGTATAGAAAATAACAGTAATAAATTAGCCGTTATCTCTTTTAACGGCAATGAAACGAAACCCCAAATACAGTAAATAACCGTTGACAGTGGTGAAATGATTCTTTTGTTAGGGTGAATGTGTTGATGGAACGATGAATCTGCTCGGTACGACACTTCGTTATCAAGGGGTCAAGGTATCATCTATCATCCCTTCAATGTAGGGTGAACTGGACCGTATTTGGATGGGGCATGTGCATTGTACCATGATATTCTTGGGAAAATGTTGGAAAAGGTCTGCTTGTGTTGAAAATATTCACATTTTAGTGTGTTTACGAGTCTGGAATACGGGATTTGGTTTAAGAATAAATGTACCTAATTTATTGTAATTTTAGCTCACACAAAGGTTTGCTACAACATGTATGTTTATTAAATTAATTTTATCGCCCTTATCTATTTTATTCTAGTTGCAATATTGAATATCATAGATGATATGAGGGTAGAAAGTATGTTTACAATCTCAAAAATTAAATGATACAATTTCTAGTTAGATGTAGTACACATTAAGTCGGGCCTGGTGATAAATTACTTTGATTCCAGAAATACCTGAAATTTGTTTTAATCAACTTCCATTCCGTTTACAGAGAAATAGCGATGCTCTACGAAGAAGGGGTCTCGGCTAGCACTGACAGGGTCCACGTGGCGACTGTTGTAGCTCATGAGATAGCTCACCAGTGGTTCGGCAACCTCGTCACACCGTCATGGTGGAGGGACCTGTGGCTCAACGAGGGCTTCGCTACTTATGTAGAATACGTTGCTGTTAATGCTGTAAGAACTTTTTTGGAGTAGTGTCTAGGTCTTTGGAAAAATTACTGATAAAATGCTCGGGTGCAGAAAAGTTAAAATGGTTATTTGGTGATTTGATACCGGTGTCTTATTTGACTTCATTAAACCTCTGGTTTGGCGTGTATACCATAAGTCACAGTAGATTGCTAGAGGTTGCACAAAGCACATGACTAAAGAAAATGTTTACACGACTTTTAGAGTTTCACAAATCATTCTGAGTACATTACATTTGGATCGTGAATATATCCAATACTTTAAATGAAGCAAAGAAAGGTTTATTATGATTTATTCAACAGGTGGAGAAATCATGGAATATAACAGAGATCTGCATCCTTGACCAAGTACACAACGTGTTCCAACTCGACGCGTTGAACTCATCGCATCAACTGTCCGTTGATGTGACCGCTTCAGAGGAAACAGATGCTATATTTGATAAAATTTCGTATGGCAAAGGTATGGATATACTTAGTACGTTGAATATTAACAGAAGCATTAGTTAGATACAGTTGTATATTTTTCATGACATATTTTGTATTTGCTATTCGCGTCTTTTTTTCATTCTATAAGAATCATTAGTTTATTATCAGTCTTATTTAATATTTAAAAGCCGTGTGAAGTCCAGTAACCTGCACTAGGTTGGGCCAGATTGGTAGACTTTGACCGAAATCCCTTTGCATTAAGATGAGAGAACCCGGTATGTGGTAATAAGCTCACCCCCTAAGGAATGGGACCCGATACCATCTACGAAATATGGATGCACTGCAACGTACCTGTGCCTTCCCCTTCGGGTATTACGGGAGAGACATTTATTGTTATTAAAATTTTAAGGTGAAAGTAAAGTATCGTCTCCTCGCAAGCCCCGTCGTTTTCAAGGACTGTAGGTATCCCAAACTCCTTAATTTTAAGAAGAAGAAGAATATTTATTACAACCAGACCGTCTGCAAAATACTTTCTTTCAGGTTCCGCACTCCTGCGTATGTTGAACCATATACTCACAGACGATATTTTCAACGCTGGGGTGACCAATTATCTGAACGCTAAAATGTACGGGAACGCTGAACAAAGAGACTTGTGGAGTGCCCTTACAGCTGCGGCTAGAATGTCTGGGGACTTCGACGCGGATGTGGCAGTAGTCATGGACTCCTGGACTTTACAAACTGGTTTCCCAGTACTAACTGTGACAAGAAACTATCAAAATGAAACTATAACTTTTAATCAGGTATTTTTATCTATTACATTTCAACATTTTGTACTTTGTACGGGAAATTAACGCCATCTGTTATTTATTAGGTTAAAGCAGTTTTTGATGACGGTCGCTAGATGTCGTTACGTTAAATGATTTTTCGATGCAGCGGTCTGGCACGTGTTTTATTTTGGTGCAATAAGCTCGTGCCAATTTTGATTACTTCTTATCATAAACGGATATCGTACTGATAAGACTTAATACCCACTAAATAGATCTCAGACGTAATAATCGAAGGCTTACTTTCATTTGAGTCATTTAGATTTATCTATGATTTAATTTATTAGTCGTTACGCTATCTCTATATCGTTAATGCCCTTTCGATTTTAGGCGGTATAGTCTAGAAAATGTTTTCTCAAGGCCATTATCGGCATAGTTAGATGATTTCGCACAAATAATTGGATAGGTCGTTACCTTATTAATTTATTTAAAATTACGTAATGATATGATATTGGAAAAATTTTACACAATGATTAACATGTGTGGACTGGCTTAATACTAGACCTTTTTTTATTTCAAGTTGACTGTATGATATGTCTTAAAGATTAAAGAAGTTTACAGCTATATTCAATGATAGAATTTGTTCATCGAATTAAGTACATAAACAGAATTTTATCCAAATCTTCCCAGTTGGCCTAATGATAAATCTAGCAGTCAGATATGCTGTTATTGATTGAGATCCCTCTTACAGGAACGTTTTGTCTTAATCAACGACACATTTACGAGCCAAAAGTCTCCCATTTGGTGGATCCCGGTTTCCTACACGACGGCTTCTGCCAAAGACTTTGCGTCAACAATACCTAAGCTATGGTTGAAGGGAGAGAAGACTTTAACTGTGAGCAACATCACCGTGAAAAGAGATGACTGGTTCATCGCGAACATACAACAGACTGGTAAGTGTTAACTTGTCTGTGGAAACCTATGGGGAAAGAGGACCCACCACTGACCCTCGGCTTGTCAACTTGTTTGATTATAAGCCGTTGATTGGACCGCTGGGCTACAAATGAGCTCATTCGTAGCCAGTAGCATTATAATCGAAACATTTGTCAAGCTGAGGGTCAGTGGTGGGTCCTCTTTCCCCATAGGTTAAAAATGGATTTCCGCCAAGTATCGCCTAGTTCTATCAATTTTTGTCTGTGGAAGCATCACATGCTTTAAATAAAGTGAAATTCTGTAATGTTCAATTCTTACAACTAGAATTATGAGCCATTTTGTTTTGTGTTAAGAGCAGACGTATATGGTCATCTACATCTACTGATCAAGCTTAATGTTCAGAGTGTACTTCCATACTCTTATCTGCAAAGTAATTTACACTATTCAGAATTTGAACGCCCTGGATTACTCCCATGAATGGGACTATAAGAGGATCTAAGGAGGATACATTCTACATTATTATTGGTCTACTGTCTAGTAGACACAATTACGTCTATACTGTATATTATTATTTTTTTTGTATTAAGAGCAGATAAGAGCAGCATACTGTATTTGTATACTTCTCAGGTTTCTACCGCGTCAACTACGACCAAACGAACTGGCAGCTTCTAATCAATATCCTCAAGGACCCGCTCCGGTTTCAAGAGATCCATATCATCAATAGAGCGCAAATGGTGGACGATGCCATGAACCTGGCGTTGACGGGCCATCTGGATTACAGGACAGCGTTGGACGTGACCAGCTATTTATCTCACGAGAGGAGCTATGTGCCATGGAAGGCTGGGCTCTCCGCTCTTGGTTATATTGACACGATGCTGTCGAAGGGAGCTCATTACTTAGAGTATGGGGTGAGTATAATAATTGTCGATTTATTTTGTCGTAATATTTATAGAAGTGTTGCACGGTGACGACAATTTTTTTAGTAAATTGTTGGAAATTTTGGTAGCATAAAAAATGTTGGTATATGGCTGTTTTCTGACTATTCTTGATTATATTCAACCGCTAGAGGGCATTAGTTGTTGCATTATAAATAAATTATTGTAAAGTAGGTAAATGACGAAGATTAATGTTTACATTAAATCGATAATAGATGGCGATAGCTGTACCAAAGGATAAAATTAATAGTCTGGATCTATCTATGTCTAACCTATACTATTTTAAAGCTGTGCATTGAAGCTAATAAGAAAATGTCTATCTGAATCGAAAACAAGTGCTCTTAGAATTCTTCTAACTCTAATGCAAATAGTGACCAGATCAGGTTGCTGGACCTCTAGTTTACTATGGCAATTGACTCGCAATAGCATCGTAATTTGCTCGCAATAGTATTGTTATTAGCTCTTTTAGTACGGAATATCTGTCAATAATGTTGGCTACCATGCCACTGTTATTTTGTTTTGAGTCTTGTGTGTAAGCAAACTTAGATGTAACTCTTTACAAGGCGGTTAAACATTATAAACGGATCAAGATTTGGATTGGAGTTTCCAAAATGTAATACCCGTAGAAGCCATGAATTACTTACGAAAATTTGCAGGTATTACAGGATAAAACCTACATGTTTGTCTATAAATTAATGCCAAAAGGTAATCGGATATCAAAAGCTTAATGTTCAAAGTGTGCCTAAATTATTTTATAATATCTCTCAAATACCTACGCATGCAATGAAAGTCAACCAATAATAATTTATCTGATACAATATAAATTGTTATCTAGGATTTATATATATCTAATTGCCTGCAGTACATAGTAACGATGTATGTGGTTTTAGTGGAAATGTTTTCTTAGTCATAACAAGAGTACCTATCTGGTCGATTATATTATAAGTGTAGAGTACGTATACTAGGCAGTATAACTTCCTACGTACCTACCTACTTACCTACCTACCTACGTATACTAGGCAGTATAAGTACCTACAGTTATAATATAATGACAAATAGCATGACATTAGATACTAAATTAGGGCTGAGCGTCAAAGTGTGTACACTTTCGCGACATCGTTTAGGGTTAAGTGTCTTTTGGCATTAGTATTCTATGTCAATATTGTAGTCTAAAGGTACTGAGTATTCTGTGTCAGTATTTTTGTGTAAAAGTACTTAGGGTAAGGCTTTATTGAGCTGTGAATTTGAAGTTATTCGTTTATCAAAATGTCAAGTCTCGTAACATACTACGTATACTCATTATAGTAGTTTACGTCCATAATTAAGTATTACTATCAGCAGTATAATATCAGATGCCTTCAATAGATACAGACATTCCATATTTGAAAAACTGATTGGCTTAGTATCTAATTAATTATTATTAAAAGAAAAATCGACTTTGCCCGTGCACCGTGCCCCGCACGGACATTATCTTTAAGCGAAATAATTACAAGACTCGCGGATAGATGTCACTATTAGTCTCATTTTAGAATGTATACCTAAGTTATTTTAGAATGATATGCCTGGCTGTATTGGAACTATTAGAATACCGTTCATATCATATACGGCATAATTCAGAAAGGGTACATACTAAGAATTTAATCTGAACATCTTTAGCGCATTTGTATTCATCATGTGAAGTCAGAAATTCAATAATATTTACATTAAAACAAAAATAAAATTTGCTCACAATAAATCACAATTGTCACTTTTGGAACATTAAAAAAAAAAAATACATGTCGAAATTCTGTCTTCACACAATCATTACATATGCGCTAAAAGCGCTGGTTCAACGCTTAGTATATCCTCTCTGAATCACGTTGTACACCACCGCTTCTAGAACCTATATGATCCGTTTTGAGATAGTGCTATAGATAATCTATGATTCTAGATCTCTGTCACCTTACATATGGAATTTTAATTTACTTTATTATCTCTTCAGCGATACGTCCTCCGCCTCCTAGATGAAGCTGTGAAGGAAATTGGCTGGCAGGTGTTGCCCAACGAGAGTGTGATCACGTCACAATACCGCGTGGATCTCCTCGCGTCGGCGTGCCACTTCGAGCATCCTGATTGCTTGGAGAACGCTGTGAGGATGTACACGAACTGGATGCTGGCGCCTAATCCAGATGCCAATAATGAGTAAGGAAGCACGAAAAATATATTTTTTGATAGCTTACTGAACTCACAAGGTGAAGTTAGAATTTGGCTATCTCGAATAAAAAAATGTATTTGGCTATCTCAAATAAAAAATGTTAGCCAACATTACAATTGTTAGTTTCATGAGACCATTTTTTTTTAAATTAGACCTCTCGAAACTCTGTCGTCACATAGTGTTTATAACAGCGCTAAATAAACATAAGTTCCAGGCAGAGTATACCTTGAAGATCAATAAAAACAGTGAAAGCCGGCCTCTACCTGCAGGCCAAGGGCAAGTTAACTGCACAAGTCCACCGTATTTAGACATTTTGTATCGAGAATTGAAAAGCGCTTCTAGCGGACGGTATTTAAAACTATCTAAATACGGTAGACTATAAAGTATACAGTTAGCTTACGAATAATCTCGCACTGGACCTAATGACTTCACGTCTTTAAATAAACTTAGCTATTTATCTAAACACAAAGATTAGTCCTAAACACCATCTATGTCTATGACAGCATCCAAGTGGACGTCCGCGGTATAGTTTACTGTATGGGCGTGCGGGCGGGCGGTGCGCGGGAGTGGAGCTTCGCGTGGGACAGGTTCAGGGTCGCCACCGCCCCTTCTGAACGGCACCGGCTGCTGTCTGTACTCGGCTGTACCAGATCACCATCACTGTTGCACAGGTAATAATTATAAAAAACTAGCAGACCCGACAGACGATATTGTGACCCTTGTTGTATTGTTGTCTGATTCCTCGGATAACTTTTAAATTTTTCCAATCCGTGAAAGCCTTATAACCTTATTCAGACTATTTGGTCTAGCCGTTCACAAGTGATGTAATTACTAACGATCTGCATGGTTTTTTTTTTGTATAGAAATGTGTTAAAAGTTAAGTATGAAATAATATAGAGAGTATTGTAGTGGAAAGGCGTCTAGGCGGGTTTTTAAATACGTACGGTTGACATAGTAGAGTTGTCAAATATGCATTACTTTTTTTAATTTTGTATGGGTTTTTATCAATATTTCAACCTATGTTCCTCGAGTAAACTTGTTCGGATTTATGACTACATTCATCCTCTAAAATATAATTTCATATTTTTGTTACAGCCTGTATAATATGTTACATGCGATAAGACTTTAAGGCTTTGAAACTGCGAAAGCTCGCATGCGCAATTGTAGTTATTTTATCCGGTTTTCGAACCGTTCATCCTATGATCTATGATGATGATTTTTTTTTCAATGTCTAAGCCGAATATAGAAGAAGACAATCTTTGAGTCTTCAAATTCTGGGATTTTAACGTGTTGCATGCGCAGGTATTTGGAGATGTCACTGCGCAACGACAGCGGCATTCGGAAGCAGGACGTAGTGAGAGTGTTCTCCGCAGTCGCTGGCACCGCCATTGGACAGCCAATCGCATTCAACTTCATCAGAGCCAATTGGCAGCGGTTGAGATCCTTGTAAGTAATTACAACGTTTAGAGGGTATTTCCTTAAAGCCACGTATTGACCGACCTGGCAACCTCGCGAATACACGTTCGCGAACTTTAATATGGCACCCATTCCCTAGATATGTTCTATAGAATAACGTTGAAGGCTCCATATCTTTACCCCTAGTAACTGACTGACATGCTTCAATCTTAAAATCGATTTAAAAGGTACTGAAAAATGCAAAAAAATCACGAAAAGAGCGACGAGAAATTCCAACTCTGGGGGTTTTAGAATAATGAGTTGAATAAATGGTATTGGTTTTCGTGCCGAAGCCGCTAATAATAAATACTAATAAATAAGTTAATAATCGGATGAATCTTTATACAGGTATAAAGGTTCATCCAATTATTAGTCGTTACAAAGCAGTTTTCTACTAAAAGATTTCTTCGATTCAGAATTTTTAATCTATATTGATTACAACAAAGTATTACAAAATGATCACGATCAGGTGGTTTTAATTACCGAGTGGCAGTCTCGCAAAATATATTTATAGAATGTTCATAGTTGAACTATAAATATTTTAATAAATTTCTTTCATTCACAGTGTCGGCTCCCTGTCGACTCTCAACCTGATAGTGAAGGTAGTCACGAGACGACTAAACCAAGCTCACGAGTACGATGAGGTAATTATAATTCTTTCAACAGCCCGGGTACAACTTTTTTTTTGTTGATGAAAAAAAAGCCCAAGAGGAGCGCCTAAGGTCGGTAAATATATAAATGAGACATCCGATCTCTGTAAGTCATATACTTACGATTTATAATCCCGTTTTAATGTGTTCATTAAATGTAGTCCAGTTCAACAGTAAATAACTGGCATTATTAAGTAGGAGTTTTGTGGAATTAAAAGGTGACTCAAATGATGATCTTATGTTTATTTTTTTTTATAGCTGAAAAGGTTCGTCACTGAATCGTGCGGCGACCTAGGACGACCAGTGCAGCAGGTCCTGGAGACCATATCAGCCAACGTGCAATGGAGGGATAGGAACTATCAAACTATAGTTGACTGGCTTCTGACTGCAGAGAAAGCCAGCACGTAAACAACTAATTAGTTAGCTTAGTGTATAAAATATTCAATGTACCGCAGTATGGAATAATTAAGTTATTCTATTTTAAACCTTAGGTATACGAAAGTTAGAAGTAAAAAGGGCTCGATTGAGGACAGTTTTGCTTGACAACTATTTGTTTTATGTGAACATTGTAGTGCTGCTGGTATTTAAAACGAAGTCACTATTAACTAAATTATAATGGAGTCCACACACCAACGTCGCCGACCCGCCGACACAGCCGCTCTCTTGGCCTTGCTTCCTTGTCGGTGGGTTAGTCGGTGACTTCGTCATTGTCGGTGACACGAAATCGGCAACTTGTTTTAGCAGTCTTTTTGAATATCGACGGGCAACTGAGCACGTACGCAAGAATAGTAGTCGCCGACATGTCGCTGTGTATCGTCGGGAGGCACGCATGGGCGCTATTCACCGACATGATCTCTGAAATAATGCGACCGACACCAACCCTGTCGGCGGCGCCGGCGACTTTGATGAGTAGACTCCTTTAAGTATTCAATTTGTACCTACTCTAAAATAGCTTAGTGAACTTTATGTATTACCTGCTAAAATTGATAAATTTTATGATCTGACATTATTGTAAGCATAAAATACTTACGTCATCGCAATATAGTTTTTTTTTTATGTTTTCGCAAAAACCAGTATTCTATTGCGTAAATATAACTTAGCAAATTAAATGTATGTAAATACCTAACTTTGTACTATTATGTAACTTATAATAATTTTCTTGAATTAAAGTTTATAAAATATGTGGTTTATAGAGGTTTGTTGTTTTATTGCTTATTTTTTAATGTAATATTGTTCTTATTTACTATAAATTATGTAAAATAGTTATTTACAAAAAAATAATATCTACATGAAAATACAAAAACGAAAATTAACAAAGTAAGTAAAATAACGACGTTAATATAATAAATAGTTATATCGTCCGACAAACTCACCAACTGTAACGGCCTTAAACTAAGAAAGGCTTGTCATTATTATGCTAAAATAACATTTATTAGTTAGCCCCGAGAGTGGAAATCTAGTTATTAATAACATGAAATTAATTTGCATCGGGCAGTTGTCTCATTGCCATCGAAATGGCTGCCAACGTGCGTATCATTATCTCGTTGGGTTTTTTTCTTAAATATGAGTTACCGAGGAGAGTAATATGGTATCTAACTATTTCTACTTGAACGTATATTTTTAAAACAAGTGAAATCTAAGTACTTCGGCTTTCAAATTGCAAGAAATATTACTCCCCGGCCGTAATAAGAATACCTACTTAACTTTTGTAACGGATTGGGACTTGTCCAATTTCCATCTGTTTTGTCTCATTCCATCTTATATACAATGTAAGAGATACTGGATGTGGCACAATCTGTAAGCCACGTTTTGTTTTGTCGCAGTCGGATGCACTTCGAGAACGAGGTGAGACGTAAAGTGGATAATAATAATAATAATATACCATGAACCCATAATATTATAGACTATTGTATAAATAACTTTCACGATCACATTGTGGCCGAAGACTTTTCAGGCCAGTTTCCTTTTGTCCTTATATTAAAGGTATGTCATTATTTTAACCGATATTACATTCAGCAGTTTATGTTGAATAGTATTCAAGTGATCACTATGAGAAAAATATTTGAAGAAATGTGAAATTTTATGAATTAATCAATGCCTTTGAAGTCTGCTAGTACCTCCTTCTCGTGTATTTTAACTGCTTAGATTTGTGGTCTCTGTGAAGTGTTCTCGACTGTACAATATCACGCTATCACATCCCATTTCACTTTGATGTTTGGTCCAAACTGCGCATGGGCACCGCACCTTCAGTCTCCTTGCCTGTACCACCAATATGGCCAATGAACTCAAAAATTATTCAAACATATTTCGTGTCTGGTGATGTAGTTTTAACAGACTTCAAAAAGGAAGAGGTTCTCAATTCGGATATATTGTTTTTTTTATATTTGTTACCTCTGATCTCCGTCATTTATGAACCGATTTGGAAAATTACTTTCTTATATGAAAGTATATGCTTACAGATTTTTTTCAAAAGTATGTTCAGATGATGGTATCTGTCAGGAGTTGGCAGGACTGCTCAAATGTTATAGGTATACCTATAGCGATTTTGGATTTTTTTTCACAAACGAACAGCTTACTGTACAGTCTGCGTATTCGCCGTTTTGTATGGAAATTTGAGCGATGGCTCTAGCGGATCGAAAGTATATCTAAAATACTGAATTTTCCATACAAAATGGACGAATAAATACACTTTGATATATATGAATGGCTTATGAAGAGTCTCGCACTCAATTTACAGTTGACTAGTAGTTATGGGATTTATAATTCTCGTTAAATGATCATGGTCAGTCATACTGAATGCTATTTGCAGTGCTAGTATTCTCAGAACTATATTAATAGGTCGGTCAAAGTCAATTCGATTGTTTTGTATGAGCCTACAGGGACACTTACTAAAATAGTAATTATTACTAACGTTACTAACTGTACTACAAGAACCTAGTGTGGGATAGTCTTTGTAACAGTATTTTTGAAGTCACCAAATTATCTAGAACTTCTTTTTTAGTTCTATTGTTTTATTTGGAGCGAACCAGAAATAACGTTCAAAATGTAAGTCTTACCTTTCATACCCGCTACGTTTTAATAATAATATCGCCAGACAAACACGCCAACTATATGGTCCCACACTAAGAAACGCACGAATGTATTCTAGGTACCGTACAATGGTCTGGGTGCGTACTTAGCATATAATACTTCATATAGATATTAAACATCCATGACTTGGGTACAAAGATTCGTGCTCATCACACAAAGTTTGTCCCTTCTGGGATTTAAACCCGGGATCCTCAGCGCAGAAGAAACTCACAACCAACTGAGCTTAGCAATATTGATTAAGGATAGATGTAGGTGTAGCGACCACTTCAACCGCACAACAAGCTACGCAGATGGCACTGCAGATGCATTCAGAACAATATACAATTGACGTCACAATCCTGAATCGCTATAAGAGTTTTCGGAGCAAGTAACATATATATAAGATCCCGACAATAACCGTTGGGGCGTAGCGACCGGCCCGCCAGGCATACCACCCGCCTGGCTGGAAGATCTTCCCTTTTCCGCTAAACCGGTATAAGCTTTGTGGTGAGTACGTTTAGTTGGCAAAAATCTGTAAACGCCAAGGAGTATATGTTAATTGAGAATACATCACGATTCAAATTCGCCAAGCAAGCTTTAGTCTAAAGAGTTGAAACAAATAAGGTTCTTCAGGTAGAAATTAACAGACACACTTGGATCAGCATTATACATTTATAGCCAAACGAAAGCACAAGCCGGATTCGTTCCGTTGTATTTAATCATCCTGCAGAAGTGTTATCGCGATAACTCGCCCAAATAGCCGATGACTATATGATATTTCAGATAATGAAATCGATATTATATCGCTTATGATTAAGTGCTAATGGTGTATATTTCAATAATTTGATTATTTTAATCCAGTCGGGGGTTTTCTGTCGGCATTGGAAGTGCTGTCGCTGTCGGGCCAAGGTAAGAATCATGTCAGAATATATCCAAAGAATGTACAGAGAAATTTAGGGAAAGTGCTGTGCAAAAATGGAATAGGAATAATGTTGTACCCATAACTGTTCCCTGTGGTACTCCTTACAAATGAATGATGGCTACTGAAAATTTTAAGTTATCAAATCTTAATCTGTATTTCTTAGAAAGATTGCCAAATGTAGACAGAAAGTTGCCAGTTACTTACTTTATGACCAGGTAGTTTGTAATAAAGAATAGGGTTTTGTTGACCAAACATTAAAATTAAGTTATTTGGACCCTCATAGTCGAAATCTAGAGTTCTTGTAATTCTGATTTGTTTGTTGGAGTATCGAATCGTCTCTTGTTTCATTGCTTTGATATAAAGAACTGAAGTGGATTATGGTGAGTGCCCCAATTCATTACTATGAAGCCAAGTTGCAATAGTTCTTTTTTTAAGGGTTAATTTTCTATAACTAATAGTGCGAGTAAAATTTACGATAATTGTATCATAAATTCTATTAAAGCATTATCATATAACAATATCACCAGACGAACACACCAACTATACGGTCCCACACTAATTAACGCATGTATTATGGATACCGTACAATGGGCTGGGGGCGAACCCAGTATATATTACGTATATAGATATTAAATGTCCATGACTTGGGTATAAACATTCGTGCTCATAACATAAAGTTTGTCCCTAACAGGATTTGAAACCCAGGCTACCAACTGCGCTAATCAGGCTGTCGGTCGGTCGATATTAGAGCCGTATTCACTATTGACTCATAGTCATATAAACTATTGAGTTATTGCTTCAATATTTTCCCTAATCCGGTACTGTATCGTGATATAGATATGTTACCTGCCTATAAATTCTGTCTCAAGATTACATCGTCATTGTGGCGGACCTAATGATTCATTTTCTTTATCTCAAGGTCTTACAATAAAAAAAATACGTTTATGTAATTAATAACATTTATCTACAAATAATAAGAATTGACAACGTGAACTGTTGATACGACAATGGTTTGATTAAATAAAATCAACTTTTGGCTGATTAGTAAGCCAAAAATGGTTTGTACATTTTTTTTCTCAAAATTGTCTGCACAAAAATCTCACATAAAACTTAGTCTTACCAGCCTTTGGTCCTAAAAGTAGGCTATATTAACATTCGATTAAACTTTGCTTTTAGATGGCGACTAAACTCATAGTCTCAGCACTGCTGTGCGCTTGCGCACTAGCGTTCCCCCAGGAGCCTCATCCCATCACAAAGAATACCATTTTCGGCGAAGAGCGTCTCGACGGCGAAATTTTTGAAAATCTTGAACAACAGGAAATTCTCGACCAGGCGACGCGCAATGTCACCCTGTCGTCTTACAGACTTCCCACGACTACTAGGCCTCAACACTACAATGTGCTATGGGCCATCAACATCGACCAACTAAACTTGGCAGGAACAGTGGGAATCCAAATCTATGCCACACAAGCAGGTGTTAACGAAATCGTCATCCAGGCCGATGATATGACCATCTCCTCGTTAAATCTATTTCAAGGCACTACTGCCATCCCAGTGACATACACCCTGGAAAGAGACTACCAATTCTTGATAGTTAGACTGGCCAGTGGCAGTCTGAATTATAATGCTGCTAGTCCAGTAATTTATTCTTTGGAGATCAGCTTCGAAGCAGAGTTGCGTGATGATATGTACGGCATTTACAAGACCTGGTTCCGAAACAACCCCAACGATTCAATCAGGTAAATAAGGAGCTTTTTTATATGTATACATATAAATAAAATTGGAGTGTCTGTTTGTAATATTAAAATAACCGCTTTTTACTAAGTGCATTTGGATGTATACACGTTACCCATACCGAAACAACATTTTTTTTAATTTTTGTCTGTCTGTCTGTCCGTCTGTCCGTCTGTCTGTCTGTCTGTCTGTTTGTCCCGGCTAATCTCTGAAATGGCTGGACCGATGTTGACGGGAATTTCACTGGCAGATAGCTGATGTAACAAGGAGTAACTTAGGCTACTTTTATTTTAGAAAAAAAAAATGGATCTCTCGAATAAAAAAAAAACAATGTTGCAGCGCTGCGCCTGATTAAGTTTGATAGCAACAATCTGCAATGCGTCCCGCGGGATCAGAACGCGAGCAGGCTGTTGCCAACGGTTGAGTCTTTGTTAAATACCACGCGGACGAAGTCGCGGGTAACAGCTAGTCGATAATAAAACTCATCGAATAGTAAAACTTCTTATAGGTGTGTGTGATTACTAGAACAACAAATTTATACATAGTACTTTTTTTTGACCTGCTGCTAAGGTCTGATTAGCCGTTCTCACATTGTTTTCACATACCTATAACAATGTATTGCTCAAAAATTTAAAAGATCTTTTTTAAAAGGAGCAACCATGGAGTTTCCTGCTCGTTTTTCTCCATAGGAACGGCATTCCGAACGGGTGGTAAAGTAGTAGCATAATATTTTGTATCTTTTGACGATTCATAAGTACTGTACATAATGGTCTACGTGAATAAAAAATATTCTGATTCTGATTCTTATCTGACGGCAAGGAATATTAGTGGAGAATGACACGAGTGACATATTTCAGCTGGATGGCGTCTACACAGTTCCAGGCTACTGCTGCTCGTTATGCTTTCCCTTGCTACGACGAACCTAGTTTCAAAGCCACATTTGACATCGTCATCAGACGCCCAGTTACCCACAGGAGTTGGTCTTGCACCAGGATCCAAGAAACCAGGAATACTACTTTCACGTAAGCTGAATACTTATTAAGACTCGTTACTTATTAAATTAAATTTGATAAGTCTGTTGGATTCTAAATAATTCACCTCTGGTCTAAGGATTCTTTCGTTTGAGGGCTAAGTTGTTATTTTTTATTTATTCATAACTAATATCGTATCACGACTTCGCTCTGTCTTTTTTCCAGTGGCTACCAAGAAGATGTTTACTACAGAACTCCGATTATGTCCACCTACCTTTTGGCTCTTATCGTTGCTGAGTACGATTCCATTGAACTTAATCAAAACGGTCTCCTTATGTATGAGGTTATCGCGCGACCATCTGCTATAAGCGCTGGCCAGGGACAATACGCTTTTGAAGCAGGACAGGAACTCCTGGCTGAGATGAGCAACCACACAGCTATCGACTTCTACTCGCAACATCCTTACCTCAAGATGACTCAGGCTGCGATCCCCGATTTCTCTGCTGGTGCTATGGAAAACTGGGGTCTGCTTACTTACAGGTAAGGGCTAAGTTGCTGTTGTTTCTTAATACAAATTTCCAGACAAATTGTTATAATTATAATAGTAGAAAGAGAATATAATTACTTATATGTGTTTTTCACATTATCCACCCTATGCATGTTACTGAGCAGTTATGTCTACGCTATTTCTCTATCATGGCAATAGGTTTTCAATCTTGTTTTGTTTTTCACAGGGAAGCTTACCTGTTGTATGATTCTGAACATACAAACAGTTACTTTAAGCAACTGATTGCCTACATTCTCTCCCATGAGATCGCTCACATGTGGTTCGGTAACCTCGTCACCTGTGACTGGTGGGACGTTCTTTGGCTGAACGAAGGTTTCGCTAGATACTATCAGTACTTCCTCACTTACTGGGTAAGAAGTTGACTATTTTTTAACAGGATTTCTTTATTAAGTTCTAATAATTATCCTGATTAGGTACTAAGAGAGTCACTTGGTTTTAGGTCGAAGATATGGGCCTCAACGACCGCTTCGTCACCGAACAAATTCACACCTCATTGCTCAGTGATGCTGCTAACAATCCACACCCGCTGTCCTTCCACCCTGGTGTTGGCAGCCCTGCATCCGTCAGCGCTATGTTCTCAACTATTTCCTACAACAAGGGCGCCGCCGTAATCAGGATGACTGAGCATCTCTTAGGCTTTGATATCCACAGACAAGGTCTGAGGAACTACTTGGTTGATAGGTAATTTTTTTTTACTTCATCCATGTCTGTAACAAAGTTGTTTTTTCTAATACTATTTCATCTAATGATTCGATCGAGTTTAAAGACTCTCTATGCTACACGGCTGGATTTAATACAGCACAATATTTTAATAGCAGTACACTTCAATCACAATTTAATGTGGTTAAACATAATTAAAAACTATATTATGGTGATAAAATATTGTCATCCATGTTAGTATCCTGTATGAAAACCTAAGCATGTTTCTAGGGCCTACGACATTGCTCAGCCTATCCACCTATTCCAATCTCTTCAAAACGCTGGTATCGCCAGTGGAGCCTTAACCGCCTATGGATCTGACTTCTCTCTCATCGAATACTACCAAAGCTGGACTGAGCAGGCTGGACACCCTGTTCTTAACGTCCAAGTCAACCATCAGACTGGTGAAATGACTATCTATCAGGTACTTATCATTAAATAAATCTTCAAAACACATTTATTACTGATGTCATAACAAAGTGGGTTTTCATTATCCGTTCGATCTATTACATCTACTATTCGTTGTGACCATGTTTTGTAAATTATTCGCCTTCTAACTTTTATACACAATTTTTTTTTCCAGCGTCGTTTCAACATCAACAGCGGCTACTCGGCCATCAACACCAACTACATCGTTCCCATCACGTTTGCCACCGCTAGCAACCCTGACTTCGCGGACACTAAGCCTACTCACATCGTCTCTAAAGCCGTCACCGTCATCAACCGTGGTACCACCGGTGATGAATGGGTGATCTTCAACAAACAGCAAACTGGTAAATTTGGATGAACTACAAAAATATAACGCTCTTATCTCTAAATACTCTTGGGGTCGAGTCACCTTCGTCCGTAGGAGAATTAAATACCCTCGAGACACCCTACACGTGACCCCGGGTGGTGCCAACTAGGTGACAACTCTACTGGTGGTAGGCTTCGGCCGTGGTTAGTCACCACCCACTGAACAAAGCCATGTCGCCAAGCGGCCTAGCCGTGTTCCGGCATAATGTTTGGTGTTGCCATTCATGGATGGCGGGTCAGATCAGTTGCGCTGCATGTGCGTAGTGAATGTAGCGTTTCGATCTACTGCCGCCTTCCTACCTAGGCAAGTATGCTCCATCGTAGATCTCATCATCACTTACCATCAGGTGAGATCGAGATCAAATACTTGCCTATAATGTAATAAAAAAAGAATACATTCTTTTCTCTTTTAACAAAAAAAATAAAATGTCATCAGGTTTCTACCGTGTGAACTATGATGATTATACATGGGACCTTATCACCATTGCCCTGAGAGGCAACCAGAGAACTCTGATCCACGAATACAACAGGGCTCAGGTACTTTACATATTAAATTAATCATATTAATCGCCGAAGAAGAACAAATCCAATATAACAATGTTTCGTCTTTTAGATCGTCAACGACGTCTTCCAATTCGCCCGCTCCGGCCTTATGAGCTACGAGCGCGCCTTGAACATCCTCTCCTTCCTTGAAAATGAAACCGAATACACCCCATGGGTCGCCGCCATGACAGGCTTCACCTGGTTGAGGAACCGTCTTGCAGGCACCGCCCAGTTGACGACCCTTAACGTACGTATACTCTTACAAATGTTTATTTTCTGCAATATTTCTTGTAGAATTCAAAGGCTAGTTTTTGTATTTTCCCAATTGCATTCTATAAGTGACTTGGTTTGAAATATTCTTGACACTAAGGTTCAAAATACTTTTAAATATTTAAATTTAACCGCACATCGTTACTAAAGTCACCAAAATAATTATATAGTTTCTTTATTATAGTTGTTTATGTTAATTGATATTATAATTTTAACATCATCCAACAGGCTTTGATCGCGCGCTGGGCCACCAATGTGATGACCGGCCTCACTTATTACCCGGTCACTGGAGAATCATTCATGCGCTCATACTTGCGCTACCAGATTGCGCCAATCATGTGCATCATCAACGTGGCGGCATGCCGTACTGCGGCCACTGCCCAGTTCAATGCTTTGATCAACAACGGCGTTGAGTAAGCGTTTTTAAGGTTCCATTTTGTAAAGAAAGCTTAGCTTAAAAACCTGTCATCTGATTTTGAATCATTGAAAACAAACTTTGTATAATTTTACAGCTTCTTGTCTACGTAGAACATTTAATTGAATTTATCCAATATTTTTCTATATGTGGCATTATTTTAATTATGTTTACTCTTAACTGTTACCCCTAAATTCACAGAAGTACTAACAACGTTTTAACTTTCTATAATATCATGAGTAAAATTCATATTCATTTTCTTTTATTGCAATAGTATAGATCCAATTTCCTTTTATAAAAAAAATAACTATAACCTGCGTTCATCTTGTCCAGGGTGCCAGTCGATAGCCGTAACTGGGTATACTGCAATGGTCTCCGCGATGGTACCGAGGCGAACTTCAACTTCATGTGGAACAGATTCCAGCAGCACAACGTCTACACCGAGAAGATTCAGCTCCTCATGGTTCTTGGATGCACGCCTCACGCTAACTCTCTCAACACGTAAGTAAGGTTACCACAGGTAGATAGTCTTCTCAAACGGATCAAAGTGCAACAGTGAGCAGATCTGCCAGTTTTAAATCTTGATAATCAAATTTGCAAGTACGTTATATTGAATCTTTGTGCCTAATGTCTTTGACTTCATTACTATTCCTAATATTTCAAAAGCTTGCACCGTTAATTAATTATCGTCATTTTCTTTAGTTTCTTGAACGCGATTGTTCAAGAAAACAACATCATCCGTCCTCAGGACTACACCACCGCCTTCAACTCGGCCGCCACTGGTAACGAGGGCAACACACAAATTGTGTTCACTTTCATTCAGAACAATTTGAACACAACGATTAATGCGTAAGTATAAAATAATTGTATTTTTTTTTAATTCGAACCTTATACAATG
This sequence comes from Pheosia tremula, assembly GCA_905333125.1. Taxonomy (NCBI): domain Eukaryota; kingdom Metazoa; phylum Arthropoda; class Insecta; order Lepidoptera; family Notodontidae; genus Pheosia; species Pheosia tremula. The sequence continues at coordinate 1,602,482 of HG995405.1, read as the reverse complement.
TGATTTTAAAATACATATCTCGTTTTAGGTTCGGTAATGCCGCTACACCTCTGTCCTACGTTTCATCCAGATTGAGGACTGAAGCCGAAATCACTGCTGTAAGAATAAATAATATTCCATTACACTCTCAAAACAATACTTACAGACTATCCTAGTTAATAAAACGGGATCAAATCTTTAATTTTCATCAATTCGATATTAGCAGATGCATTTATTACATTAAATCGTTTACACGTGGCCCTATTTATATAGACGACCTGATTAGCGCAGTTGGTAGTGACCCAGCTTTCTGTGCCACGAGTCCCAGGTTCGAATCCTGGTAGGGAATCTTTGGGTGATAAGCACAAATGTTTGTACCCAAGTCAGTCCAAGTCCTCAGTCCAATGTGCGGTACCCATAATACAAGCGTTGCTTAGTGTGGGATCGTATAGTAGGTGTATTCGTCTGGTGATATTTACATATCTTTAAAAAACTCTATTTTGTTTGACAGTTCCAAACATGGGCTACAGCGAGCCAAGCGTCTTTGGGTGCTTCCTTCCAAGCTGTTTACAATGGTGCTGAGAACAGTCGCGAGAGTATTCAATTCGCGAGCCAGATCCAATCCGATATGAACAATTACTTCGTGAACGGTGACACTACATACCAGTCCACCACCGCGGCCCCTACGACAACTACTACAGTCGTCACCACCGCCCAGCCTGCTCTTGTGGAGCCAAGCACTCCATCCCTACCAGCTGTTGGCTCAGCTGCAACTAACGCAGTCTCATTCATCACGCTGGCTGTTGCTTTTGTTGCAAAATATGTATTATAAATGTAGTTGTCTATGGTGTCTGGATCTTAATTATCATAGACACCCGATATGTTTTAGAGTGAACGACAATAATGTGTTTTTATTGTCATTGAAGCATCAGATTAGTTCATAACATCATCTCTGTACTTATCATCATCTGATGTTAGTTTAAGTGCTCTGTAAGTTTATTTATAGCTTGATTTTCGATCAAATTATAAATAGGCTGTTTGTAAATTATTAAAAAAAATGTTGTACATAAATATTTTTTGTTTCATTCTAACTGATAATCTGCCTATTAGCCCACGTGCTGCATGATAAATATATTTTTGAAGTGATAATTTCTAGCCTAATTACTGATCATTATCCAAGACGTTAAATCTATTAGAATAATTAATAATACAGATAACGGAATTTATTGTGGGTGTTAAAAACATTTATTTGAATATTTTTTATAGTATAGTAAAGGGATATTGGATTCAAACGACGTGCTCATTTTAATAGTTCACGGTATACGATTAACTGCCGTGTTATCTCATAAGATAACTTGAAAGTCATACTGAGTTACTTATATTTATTTTTCTATTGACAATATGACTTGATAATTTATATACATTATGAATTCTGAAATTTACACGTGACAAGTGTAGGGAATTCAAAGTTTTTAATACTGTCCGCTAGAGGCGCTGTTCATTTTGCCATAAAATGTGTCTAAATACGGTTACTTTACGAATAATCTCGCACTTGACGTACAGGAAGACACATAGCTCTCTTTTGACTTTTAACCTTCACCGGAAATAGGTACTTATATAGAAGTCAATCAAATTTATAGAAGCTTTCAATCAAACTTATAGCATGTATACTTTATAATAATGTATAGCTTCAATATCATTCCTTGTTTTCAAATAGGCAAGAACTGTTCGAATATTTGATTCACAGCGATTTTTCTTGCTCGGCGACTGGATTTATTTTGGTAATAAAAGCGAATGCTTCATATAATTATGCTGAAATATAAGTCAATGGTTCTTATTATTTGAGAGAATAGGATGTCTACGATGAATTAGTACGAGGTACTGTGGTTGATTTTAACATAGACTTGTTGGAATTATCAGACAACACACGGCGTACGCTAAAAGTGAAGTCTAAAAAACTCTGGTCTAGCATGTCGTTTAAATAAGTATGTGGATTTGAATTGGACTATGAAGAGGATTAGGCATACTTAACAATATATAAGACCTCTCTCCACAAGGGCTATACACGGATCTTTGGAAGGCTTGCGCGGGGACATGGGTCCAACACGTAGAGGCCCTTTTTGAGAATTTTAATGTTATGTTAGGCACCTGCTGGAGTCAATAGCTGAATGATAGCATAAACAGCGAATTGACCTCAGCAGGCGGAGGAACTATTGCAGGAATATGCAAAGATAATTAGGACTATGAATTGAGGATTGGATGGACATGGGATGGGATTATTAGAAGGGTTGCGGATACCTGCCATAATCAGCTTTTATCTATATATTAGACTATTATTATGTTTAATAGATGATAAAAATGTACTGCCTTAAGGTATAAATAAACTTATAGTTGCTATATTGAATAGCTACATTTATTGCATCTTCAAATAACACCGCCAACGGTAAAACAGGACTTTTTTATCCTTCAAATTACATTCCTGATTGGTAGTCATTTATACAAACAGCGCCCGCTATCATTGATAATATTTATCTATTATAAATAATATTTTAATTTGGATAAGATAAATAATTATCGGATAAGTTCACAGCGATTATTTTAAGGAAATCCATTGGGTTTGTAATCTTCCTATTATTCCTGTTAAGACCAACCACCGCGATGGTATGTAGATTATTTATTTTTATTTTATTTTTAAATATTATTCCCACAAGGCTTACATGATTAAGCAGTGGAGAAGTTTATACAATTTTATCAAGTGTATCTTAAGGTCTTCCGTAATCTTTTCATAGTACCTACTTCCGTAAGAACTTAATAAGCTAACTAGGGGCTCTCTGCGCTGGAAGCGTACCAATAGACCTAATATTTATACAAATAAGTGAAATTGGAGTGTCTGTTTGTAATATTAAAATAACCGCTTTTTACTAGGTGCATTTGGATGTATAAACGCTACATATACCAAAACAATATTTTTTATAATTTTTGTCTGTCTGTCTGTTTGTTTGTTTGGGCTAATCTCTGAAATGGCTGGACCGATTTTGACGGGACTTTCACTGGAATATAGCTGACGTAACAAGGAGTAACTTAGCTTACGTTTATTTTAGAAAAACTTTTTTGTTAAATTCCACGCGGATGAAGTTGCGGGTAACAGCTAGTTATCAATGAAATAAATGCTTACAATGAAACTCACTATTCTACGATGTTAGCGAAACCAACATCGGCAAAAAACTACGTCTTACGTATTCAATACGTTTTAAGTAGTGTCAATAAGTAAGAATCGTACTTTTATCGATTTCGATTAAACGACCTTTTATCTTTATAAATAATCGTTTTGACTTACTTGGCTGAAGCTTTAATTATTATTATGGCACGTAGCTATATGATAATCTGAGCAGACAATTAAACTAGTAGGGATGAAAAGAAGATTTCTAAAATTTCTGGGTACGTGAAATTGATGATGTAAATTAAAAAGTTTCGGAATCTTAAACGAATCTACATAGTTGTGTAAAATTTTCTTTTAGGGGAACTGGTTCTACCTCATTCTGGGGGTAGTCCTTATCCAAGGCAACCTCGCCTTCAGCCCGATAGAAGTGCCGGACGAAGAATGGAGTGAATACACTCGCCAGATGAGGGACCCCGCCTACCGTCTCCCCACTACCGTTCGACCGAGGCACTACGAAGTCACCCTTACCCCCTATTTTAACACTACCCTCAACCCCTTCACTTTTGACGGTGAAGTGACAATTGCTGTCTCACCATTTGAGGCTAATGTCAGCGAAATAGTTCTTCATTGCAATGACTTGACGATCAATTCTGTGAGAGTCACGCTCAGCACAGGTACCACGAACCTGGCTGCAGCAAACCAGGTGTTCCAATGCGAAATGCCTTACAGCTTTTTGAGGATAGCTCTTACGGAAGCGTTAACGATGAACCAGGAGTACGTTATAAGGAGCACGTTTACAGGCAATCTGCAGACGAATATGAGAGGGTTTTACAGGAGTTGGTACGATGACAGCACTGGAAGAAGGTGATTTAAATAATTTTAGTTTTTTTTTCTATTCTAGTAGACATACTTTCCTTTAGTAAACTTTTTTATATGTATGTTACCGGTAACCGAACTATATGATGCTAGGTAAGAATAGTATCATATTCAGTATCTTTCCGTGGATACCGTAAAAAGGACGGATCTATAAGAAATGCATGTGTGGGAAAGGGACCTTTGACGAATCCTGTCTCTAATAACAAAATTCACTCGGTCGATGTTTAAAGCTTGATACAGACTTTGACTGTTAAAACATTTTGGACACCTTTAAGGAGATTACAAACGGTGAACCTGGAAATGGTCGCTCAACAATTTGTACAGTCAAGATAGAAAGAAATTATATCTGAAATATGTTGCATAATATTTTAGATGGATGGCTACCACCCAGTTCCAGCCTGGTCATGCCCGCCAAGCGTTCCCCTGCTATGATGAGCCTGGCTTTAAGGCCACCTTCGATATTACCATAAACAGAGAGAGCGACTTCAGTCCCACCTTATCGAACATGCCGATAAGAACGACTGTTCCGTAAGTACAAGTTGTTATCTCACATATCCATATTAATGTAATGCTCAAAAATTTAAAAAAAAAATTAAAAAAAAAACAACCATGGAGTTTCTTACCCGTTATTCTGCATAGGAACGGCATTCTGAACGGGTGGTAAAGTTATAGCTTAGCATTTTGTAACGATTCATAAGACCTGTACTTAATGGTTTACATGATTAAAAAATATTCTAATTCTGATTACATAATATAACAGATTGTTTATCAGGGTGACTTCATTAGTTTGACATTGAAATGCTATAATTTCATAGCGGAAACTTATTTTGTTACGTTTAGTTATATTGAAGACTGTTTGGATATTATTACTTGCATCAGAATGGAGATGTTCTTAGACAGTGAGAAGATTTGAAGGCAGAAATGGCGCAGTGTGTTAGAATAAAACCTCGTGGACACATAGTATTCGGTAACGTTGTTCTGTAAAACACCATCATACACAAAACGCATACAAAAATAATATAAAATCCTAATGTTGAAGTCGGCATTGCCAGCAGAACCCATATTCCTTTATATCAAGGTTTATAACTCTCCATTGTATTATTCTCAGATTGGCCAACGGAAGGATTGCCGAAAGCTTCTATACAACTCCAGTGACCTCAACGTACTTGTTGGCCTTCATTGTCTCCCACTACGAAGTGGTGGCGCAGAACAATGATGTAGAGAGACCTTTCTATATCTACGCACGAGACAACATTGGCAACCACGGGGACTGGTCCCTCGACATCGGAGAACGACTCCTAGTCGCCATGGAGAATTACACCCAGATTCCTTACTATAGTATGGCAGCGAATATGAACATGAAGCAGGCCGCTATTCCCGATTTCTCTGCTGGTGCTATGGAGAACTGGGGACTTTTGACTTATAGGTAATTATCAGGGGGAATGGACTGAAAGAATCGTAGTTTACTTTTGGATTTCAACTTATAGATACAGTAGCTGATTCCGTTGTTTCGAACTTTGAAGTGGCGTGCTGCCATTCAATCAGCTTTTTATTTTCAGAGAAGCTCTCATCTTGTATGACTCATTGAACTCAAACCATTTCTACAAGCAGCGTGTTGCAAACATCGTGTCGCACGAGATCGCCCACATGTGGTTCGGTAACCTCGTCACTTGCGCTTGGTGGGACAACCTGTGGCTCAATGAAGGCTTCGCTAGATTCTACCAATACTATTTGACGGGATCGGTACGTACAATCACAGCCAAACTCATTCAAAAAATTTATTGTCTGTCTAGTGTTGGTCGCACCTTGAATGGCTGACTTAATTATACCATCTAACCTTACACTTATCCTTCGCGCTTAGGAGGGAACATTAAGCTGGCGATCCCGTTGTCTTTATAGTTCTAGCTTTCACAGTTGTTACAGGTAGGCAGAAGCCTGAAAATTCTGCTAAATGGTGTAAGACCATTTGTCAGATTTGTTTAGGTTATTAGTACTCCCACTAGCTGAGTCTCAAAGAGCCTTAATCAGCCTAATCAGGGTAGACTGCAAGCAATGGGGTTTCATTACAAAAATAGAAATACAAAAAGGATAAAAAGCAGAAAATCTAGCTAATTAACCAAATGTATCGATTCAGGTGGAACCAGAACTTGGCTACGCTACTCGTTTCATCGTAGAACAGCTCCATGTCTCGATGCTGTCCGACTCCATCGACTCCGCACATGCCCTCACTGACCTGAACGTGAACGACCCTACCACCGTCAGCGCACATTTCTCCACCATCACTTACGCTAAGGGTGCTTCTATCCTTAGGATGACTCAGTACTTGCTCGGTGAAGATACCTATCTGAAGGGTTTAAGACTTTACTTACAAAACAGGTAAGGATATGGGTTTAGTACCGTTTTATTTAATTAATAGGTAGGGAACTATTTAATAAGCTGATTGGCTAGTTTTTGAAGCTTAAAATAGTCTGAGAGGACCAAAGTACTTATATAAAAGTGAAAAACATTAAAAAGCATTTGCAGTTTTTTGGATGACGGAAAAGAAATTGAAATGGATCATGTAATACCATGAACCATCTTATTGGTACAAGTGTTCAGTGTTAGGGGTATAACTTGTTATGTAATTTCGTTTTGCCATTTAATCTAATTTTGGTGAAAACTAGACATTTCAGTTGTGCTGACCATGGTTTGAACTATTTACCACCAGGGCCTACGACGTTGCCGAGCCCGAGGATTTGTTCAGCGCTTTGGATGCGGCGGCCGCCGAAGACAACGCACTTTCTGCCTACAATGGTATCACTATCGACCAGTACTTCAAGACCTGGTCAGAACAGGCTGGACATCCTCTGCTGTCGGTCTCCGTAGATCATAGCACTGGACGCATGATTGTTACACAGGTGAAGACAGAGAACCACCACAGCAATTTCTTCCTCACTAAATTTGTTATGATAGATTGCCAGAGTAATATATATGTTCTTTATTCAAAACATGCACGGTAGATTGAATTGATATAGTATAACAAACTCTATAATTATGGATATTTAAGAAAGATTAACAATTAATATTATTTTCAATATTATATCGTTTTCAGACTCGCTTCGAACGCAACTCTGGCGTGTCTCAGAACCCAACTCTATATCTGCTCCCCATCACCTGGACGAGAGGGTCAGCACCCGACTTTGTGAACCTTAAGCCATCGCAAGTTCTCAGCGCACAGTCCACTACCATCGACAGAGGCAGCACTGGATGGGAATGGGTCATTTTCAACAAGCAGCAATCTGGTTAGCTCTGGTTTTTGTTAATTTCATTGAAAAAATCTTAGGCTACGATAAAATTAAAACATATCTACCTACTTCTTATCCGCTTGAGCTACGAACCCTACTAGGGTAACGTTTAGGAATAGTTAAATGCTAGGATATTATTAAGAGCTAGGGCATTGTTACTAGCTGGGGTATTGTTAAAAGCTAGGATATTGTTACTAGCTGGGGTATTGTTAAAAACTAGGACATTGTTTAAAGCTAGGGTATTGTTGAGAGCTAGGGCATTGTTACGAGCTAGGCTATTATTAAAAGCTAAGCGAATTGTTAAGTATATTAATGGACTTAATTTTAAGAAATCACCTTGCAATCCCGAGGGAATGCTATCTGCCATGCAACTGATGGAAGTGTACTTTTCAGGTTTCTACCGAGTGAACTACGACAGCAACACATGGGTGCTAATCACCCGTGCTCTCAGGTCCAACGACAGACTGGTCATACACGAGTACAATCGTGCGCAGGTTTGTGATGATTCACTTTCTTAGAAACAAAATAGTCTCAAAATTACTTATCAGAACCATTATTATGTATACTACTCTCACTGTCAAAATATTTGTTATCGTTTCCATACCTAAAACAGGTTACTTGAATTTCGTACCACGTGGGTCTTATATGCATTTAAAAATGTTGTCTATTTAGACCTCTTAATAAACCAAATGTTGTAAGTACTACATCACAATATTCTTGTATTTACAGATCGTAGACGATGTGTTTGTTATGGCAAGAGCCGGTGTTCTGTCATACAGCAGAGCGTTCAACATTCTCTCGTTCTTGGAGTTCGAAGACCAGTATGCACCTTGGATAGCCGCCATTACCGGGTTCAACTTTGCCATCAGGAGGCTGGCACATAACACTGACAACCGAGAGAAATTGAACGTAAGTAATCAAGGAAAAAAAAAGTCACTCGAAATTAGCCATAATAAACATCAGCCCACACTTGCATTCAGAACTCTAATACGACTCACTACTGAACCCGTTTTCATTTAAGTTGATCTTCGGGAATGAACTAAGCTTGTTACTCAGTGTGCATAAGAACTATTTTGTTTTAGCAACTCATCATCAGCAAGAGCGTAGCGATAGCCAACCGGCTCGGTTACAACGAAGTCGCAAACGAGTCGTACATGGACGGTCTCCTGCGCATGTACGTCATGCAATTCCTGTGCAATGTTGGCCATCAGCAGTGCATCGATGCCGGTGTACAGAGCTTCCAGAACTGGAGGAATGGTGGATTGTAAGTTACAAAAAATAAGTAAATTTAAATACTTATTTCAAGTTCTTTTTTTAAAAACGGCGACCATGAGATTGAAAAATCCTTTTGTAATGGGGGTTCCATAAAGTTCATTGCCCCTTTATTTTGCATAAGAATGGTATTCCAAAAAAGTGATACAATCGTAGCATAACCTTTTGTGACATTTTTGACAATTTAAAAGTAGGTACCTAAGGAATATACAGATTCTGATTCGTCTTCCGGGCGCGCGATGGCGTTGGTTAATACCGAAATGGATAATTTCAGCATTCCAGCTAACATGCGCCCATGGGTATACTGCGCTGGTCTCCGCCACGGCACAGCTGCTGACTTCACCTACTTCTGGAACCGCTACCTCGCAGAAGACTTGGCCAACGAGCAAGTTGTGATGCTTCAAGCGGCTGGCTGCACAAGTGACCAGAACAGCTTGAACTCCTTCCTTAACGCTATTGTGGCTGGTGACGATACCATCAGGGCTCAGGACCATAGCACGGCTATCAGCTCAGCTATCACCAGCAATGAATATAACACTATGCGGGCCTTTGAATGGCTGAGGAACAATGTAGCTCAGACTACTTCTAGGTAAGTTAAATCTAACATAATTACCTCAGGATTAATGTAATAGGACGCCATAAAACTCGGTCAATAATTAATATTTACCCTTTTTTACAGTTTGGGCAGTATTTCAACAATATTAAGCACCATCACAAGTCGTCTTCTAAACGAGGCTCAAATCACTGAGGTCAGTATAAGAACTTTAAATTCCTGCATATTTTTAATCAGGCTTTTATTTTATTAAAACTAGCCAGTATATTGTTTAATCTTGATATTGTTTGTTCTTATAGAGTGTGTACCTTTTTACAGGTGTCTGCTTGGCTCGAAGCAAACAGGGAAGTTATTGGCACAGCATCCTACAACACTGGTATCTCGGGCATTGCGACTGCCAGATCCAACATGCAGTGGTACGACCAGAGAGTGTCTGAGTTCGAACGCTACTACGAGACTGGTTACGTTGAAGAGAACCTCGATGTAGATGTGGATGTAGAAATTGAGACTGAACCAGAAGTTCCTGCAGAACCTGTGCCTGATTCAGCTAATGTGGCCGTTTTCAGCACTGTCGCAATGATCGTGACTCTTGCAGTCAATTTGTTCTAAAGTTTGTAAGAGATCAAACTATTTATATTATTTAATAAACATATTTTTGAGCATTCTTTTTTATTATATTATTTTAGTGCATTGACGCCATAAAAAAACAAATAAGACTCGGTGCACACTGGCGAAATAGCATTAAATGGGATCCTTTGACTTCCATAGCACAAAATATTAAAAAAATTAAAATTAGATTCCACGAAAAATATTTAACATCAATGTCTGGTCGATGTTCGTTTTCAAGTCCGTCATAAAAAAATACTATTAATCATAATAATTAACCTAACATTTGAAGTAACCACATTACTCTCACGACGCTTACAGGCGCACAGTCCTTCCCATACATACTTGGAAATTCAAAAGGAAGGAAGGAAGGAAGTGTGGGTGTGTATATACACACACACACACACACACAAACACACTTAAACATGTAAATCTAGACTGTATAGAGAGAGATCGCTTATATTGGATTGTGTTGTATTCCGACATTTATTTCTATGTTTTATTTTAACAAATTGTATACTTTAGCAAGACAAATTATCCTATTACACTGGCGGCAAATATGCTGCGGTTTGTGAGGAGGCACCCCAAACGGCGCCGACGCGGCATTCCAAAGCATGCCTTCAATAGTTCAACTAACTTCAATGGCATAATATGATGTAATATCTATTATGATTCGGCACCTAAAATTGCCTCATCGGGCCATCCCACCAGTGTGCGCCAGCCTTATTTGAAAAATGGGCAGGTACTTATTAAGTTACGTACATTATCATTAATGACCACAAATGATCTGAAGAATGATATAAGCTTTATTTAGTCCGGTTTGAATTTGGCCAGTCTGAAAGATTTACTCATGAATAAGATAAAAAAATAGCTAAGTTAGCCGAACGCTCGTTATGAAAACAAGGGATCCAGGTTTAAACCACGGCACGCAGCAACAATGATTATCACTTGATGTCCGTACGGTGAAGGTAAGCATAGCATGAAAAACTTACACGTCTGTCCGTCTTGAACCTCGCCAAATTCGTCAGAGTGATGGCCTGAAACCTAATTGAGGGGAGTGTGTCTCTTATATTGGTGCTAATCTCACTCCTATTACACTGGGATCAATGGGATCCCACTAGCGCAGTGTGAGTGCACTGGACTGCAGGTCACTTACCTCTTTGAGGGTAACAGCAGTTCCTCCTCTTTTTTGCAAAGGAAGCAAGAACGTCATCCTTACTTCTTCAAATGACTTCACCCACCAAACCGTATGCTGCCAATGAAAAATATCTGTAGATTGTAGCAAAAAACATAATTCGTAGACGAATTCCAATGTAAATAAAAAGTAAAACACTATAAATTCATAAAAATGCTTTGCAGCAAAAATCAAGATCCTCAGATCCCATACGAAGGGAATCGTGTTCTATTGGACAGTGTTACCACAAAAGTACTCAGTGGTGTTACTAATCAGATTGTCAATATTGATATTGAACATTGAACTTGCAAGTGGATTGACAATCATTGTAACTACATGGTTTGGCAGAATCACGTTGAGCCTGACTCTTTGGAAAAAACTATTAGGGAAAAATAAACAACATACTCGCTGAACTTTGTTTGTAACTGATTTTTATTTATTTTATAAACAAAATACAGTAACGTTTAATTTTAATGGTTCATAGCTATTTTGTGTCATAATTTAATAATTAATAATGAACCTAATGTCGCAACGATAAAGTATTATCTTGCGATTGTTAAGATAAATGCTGATTTCAGCCACGCGCATGATAAAAAGTTTTCATCGAAATTATTAACACATAAAGATAAGGAAATAATTAATGATAAATATATAATATTCTAAGTATGTCTATCTAGTCGGTCGTTCGGTACCGTCGGCGCCACTATGGGTAAGTCCTTAATATTTTGGCCATTTAACTCAGGAGTGGTATAAAAAAATATTTTAGAAGCTTTAATCAGTAAGATAGCGATAATTAACAATGATTTTATTAAAAACACCAGTAACCAAGATGCATCTAAGTCACCCAACCTACAAACGGCTAAAGGTTGTGAAATTAAAACGAAGAAAATGTTTGATAGGACTCAAAAGAATCTACTACAGTAGTAAATTATCTCAAACGAATTGCACTTATTTTCAAAAGGCTACTAGTTTTTGGGTATTCATATATCCGTGAGACGTAATCTTTTCTGCAATAAAGTATTCACTTTCAACGTTTCCATCATTCAAGGTTACATATTGAGATCGATCTTAGATTTAAAAAGCCTACAAGTTTTGATATCATCATCTAAAACGCCGGTTATAATAAGTTAGGGCTGATTTTCATCGCCCATAACTGCGGACTAGAACATGTATTTTGAGTAAAGGCACTATAATGATTTTTTTTATTACGATCTACTTCTACACTGTTATTAACACTAACTTCTGTATGATCTTCTTCAACTTAAATATATGCTAGTGCAGTCATTCTAATATCAACTTTATCAGTAACTACTACTTCTGTATTTTCATTATCACTTAGCATGATCATCATCACAACTTCTTTTTTTTCAAACTCTCAGGTACCACGATGCTATTTCCCGCCGTGTTGGTCCTCCTGGCTGGCTCTATCGCGGCTGTCCCTCTGGAGGACTTTAGATCGAACCTCGAGTTCCTAGAGTATAACACCAACTTGGCTGAGCCGGCGTACCGTATCCTCGATACAGTGTACCCTCACGAGGTCTTCGTTGATCTTGATGTGTATCTTGATGAAGCCAGATTCGATGGGTTGGTGCAAATGAATGTTGAAGTAAGTATTATTGCGTACCAATAAATATCTGATTCTTCTCTTATTGTCTGTTAAATTATACAACTTTTTTGAATTCGGTAGATTTACTTGGTGAACCACCGACATGATGATAGTATTACCTAAAAATCTTGGCGTTTAACAAAATTATAGAATATTTTTATAGGAAGTTATAATGGATTATAAAGCATGCGTTATAATCCATTTTAACTGTCTATAAATTTGGGGGTTAGTTTATAACGTTGATTGGTTTACTTATTGCATAATTATTTTTCATAACCTAGTAAAAAAATATAATTATCTACTTTGAACTACTTACATCATAATCTGAGCCTCTTTATCGAATTTTAGGTACGATACTTCGATAATGTGGTGTGCAATATTATAAATTTTCGATCGTAACTAATGATAATGCTATCGCGGCGGCTGACATAGACATAATTATTCGTGACTAAACCATTTTTTTATTAGGTTAAAATGGTGCCCTTATCTATATCCGTGTGCTTGACGTCTCTTCGCCTTCGCTGCTTCGATTTATAGTCGAAAATTCATCGCGCCTACATATAGAGCGTGATGAATTCAAATATATTTTTCATGGCGCTACAGTTAGTAATGTAGAGCAACATTACTTTACATCCAAATAATTATGACGACTTAACTCGCTCTAGAGAAGTCTTTTCGCGAATTCGTTAGCTCCTGAAGTTTAAAACTTGAATGCAATACGAATGTTGCAGCAGAAATATTAAAGGAAAGCTTTAATGCATTCATGAACTATTCTTTACAGGTGAGAGAGGCCAACCTCACTCAAATCGTGTTCCACCAGAAGGTCGTCTCCATCTCTGGAGTCAACGTACTCACTTCGACCAACAATGCCGTCCCACTCCAGTTCCCAAATCCCTTCACTACTGATGACTACTACGAGCTGCTTCTTATCCACCTCGCTGAACCCATCCCTACAGGCAACTACACCATCACTGTTAGATTTGTTGGGCAGATCAACACTAACCCCGTCGACAGAGGGTTTTACAGAGGCTACTACTACTTGAATAACATTTTAAGGTGAGATTATAACTTTAAAAGTGTGTGATCTAAATTCACATGTGTTAGGTTTGATTGTAATAGCGGACGAGACGATTGCCATAATAATTCTTATGATAATCCAAACTTACTTTGTGTAATACCTTTCTCATATAAGTTATGAACAATATATGTATACGGATAATAAGAAATTTATGAAGTTAATAGATATGCCATATTCAATAAAAGATGGTCGAAATAACAAGGCTACGGATACCCGATAGTTATGGATGATTTATGCAATGTATATTAATCAAACGGTTTTGTAGGTTGTACGCCACTACCCAGTTCCAGCCCTACCATGCCAGGAAAGCGTTCCCGTGCTTTGACGAGCCTCAGTTCAAATCAAGATACACCATTTCCATCACCAGGGCTAGCACACTTGGCCCTTCTTTTTCCAACATGGACATTAGCGAAACTCAAGTGTAAGTGTATGAATACTATCAACACCCTCATGATCGAAATAAGATACTAGTTAATACTTTGCGGTAACCAATCTAGCAATTTATGGACTTCTTTATTCTTCTTATGTTATACTGTGTATATGTTGTTGTATATGTGTTGTATTGTTAGGTATGTGGAGTATCTCTATCCTGTTCATTAAATGTATCCTCTACGCGATCCAGAATTTTTTACTAATTGTAATTTACTATGTCACAGGCTCTCCAACAATCGTGTGCGTGAGACGTTCTATCCCACTCCGATCATCTCTGTCTACCTGGTCGCCTTCCACGTCAGTGACTTTGTCGCCACTGGACTCACCAGCACCGCCGGCAGGCCTTTCCAAATCATCTCTCGTCAAGGTGTCTTGGATCAGCACGAGTACGCCGCCGATATCGGCCTTAAGATCACCAATGAGTTAGATGACTACCTTGGTTATCAATACCATGAGATGGGTCAAGGTATCTTGATGAAGAACGACCATATCGCTCTTCCTGACTTCCCATCTGGTGCTATGGAAAACTGGGGAATGGTTAACTATAGGTAAGCGGTAATTTTATTAAATTGACGTGTAATATGAATGGAAATAGGAGTGTTTGTTTAATTATCTTCGTGTTTTAGGGAGGCCTACCTTCTGTATGACCCGAGCAACACGAATATTCTCAACAAGATTTTCATCGCAACTATCATGGCTCATGAACTTGGCCACAAGTGGTTCGGCAACTTGGTCACTTGCTTCTGGTGGAGCAACCTGTGGCTCAACGAGTCTTTTGCCAGCTACTTCGAATACTTTGCTGCACATTGGGTAAATTTGTTTACTTTGTAAACGTCATAAAATTGTTACACTTAGCACTTAAAACGAATCTTCAAAGTTGTTTTTCTTACCAACTTTGAAGTATTTATTTATACTAGGATTTTTTCATATTGATTGATTTGTCTTAAATTTAATGTGAATTTCAAACGGAAACCTCAATGACTCTTTTTCTCTCACTCGCTACAGGCTGACCCTGCTCTGGAGCTAGATGAGCAGTTCGTCGTTGACTACGTCCACAGTGCACTTACAGCAGATGCTGCTGGTGGCGCTACTCCAATGAACTGGACTGCCGTTGAAGATAACGACTCTATTACTGCCCACTTCAGTACCACCAGCTATGCTAAAGGCGCTTCAGTTCTTAGAATGATGGAACACTTCGTTGGAGCTAGAACCTTCAGAAATGCTTTGAGATATTACTTGAGAGATAAGTAAGTTTGTAACCATAAAGATACTGATAAAATCTTAGTAATGAGAAGTTTTGAGGATGTAATAATTTAATATTATGACTTAATTTCCAGCGCTTACGAAATTGGTACACCTGAAAATATGTACGACGCCTTCAGAAGGGCTGTCTCTGAAGATTTTACTTTCTCCCGTGACTATCCCAATATCGAGGTTGGCGCAGTTTTCGACAGCTGGGTCCAGAACCCTGGCTCTCCCGTCCTGAACGTTGACGTCAATATGGATACCGGAGTCATTACTGTTACTCAGGTCAGTACACAATAAAATTCAACATTATCAAAATATTGAAATCAACTAATTTTAAGAATTTTATCGCGGTTTATTTTTGATTTTACGTTCCCGATTATCAAAATAGCTGTTCAAACTACTATTATTATTAGACTAGATTATAGATAATAATGACCACGTGGAAGGTCGCCCATGCGATGGACCGACCAGATTAAGTCTGCCATTGATGGCCCCTTGCATAAATACACCAGGATGGCATCCAATAGGGAGAGATGGCGAGACTTCGTGAGGCAAGCAACACCAGTCCCAAAACCAAAACATGACGACCACGACCGCTCTGACAAGAGCGTCACTACTTAGAAGATAGATAATAATAAATATACGACACCCAATTATTGCCTATGTTGGTTGGAACGCTCGATTAAGAAACAAGAATCGCAGATATTAACCCCGCTTTGTAACTCGGGATTAACGTATTTCATATGGAATTTTCAATTTTAACTATGATTATCACTTGTTAAACAGCGAAGGAATCCTTCATGTCTGAAGTACTTGAATAGTTCTCGAATACATTCATCTACTACGCTGGCCTGGTGAAGTTCAACCACCTGCACTATTATTGTATCTATTGGAAGCCAATAAATATGGATAGATATTCAAACAAAAATAATTTGCATAATGAGACGGCCGTTGCATCACAAACAATCCATCTATTACTTATTCTATTTTCAGCAACGTTACGTACTCACCGGTGACACTCCCGACCAACTGTGGCAGCTGCCTCTTACCTGGACCCACCAAGGTGCCCTGGTCTTTAACAGCACTAAACCGAGCCAGGTCCTGACAACAAGGTCTACCACAATTCAAGGCCCAACTGGCCACAACTGGGTCATCTTTAACGTCGCTCAGTCCGGTAAGTGATTGTAGATTATACATTTTTAAGACGGTGATGAAATTTTAAAATACCTTGGGTTAATTATAATATGTGCTATTAGATTTGAAATAAATTGGTAACGGAAACTATTGTACATTTGACAGGTTTGTATCGTGTCAACTACGATGAGCACAACTGGGAGATGCTTGGTGCTTACCTCCGTGGAAATAACAGGCAGAACATCCACAAACTGAACCGAGCTCAGGTATGTTGAAAATACTTGAAACTGTACTTTATATTGGTGGTACAACGGCACATATTGCATCAGCAACTTTTTCTTTATCAAACTAAGTAGGTGTATCTGTTACTTTTAGATCGTCAACGACATTCTCTTCTTTATTCGCTCCGGAGACATCAATAGGACTCTCGGTTTGCAAGTGCTGGATTTCTTGAGGAGTGAAACTGACTACTACGTGTGGAATGGCGCTCTTACACAAATCGACTGGATCCTGAGGCGTCTTGAGCATTTGCCTAGTGCACACACCTTATTCTCGGTGCGTAATATTTACTTGTCTTGTGTACACAACATTTTACGATCAATTACCTACCTAGCTTATTGATGATCGATCTTAAAGAATCTAGTGAATCTATACATATAAATAAAATTGGAGTGTCTGTTTGTAATATTAAAATAACCGCTTTTTACTAAGTGCATTTGGATGTATACACGTTACCTATACCGAAACAACATTTTTTACAATTTTTGTCTGTCTGTCTGTCTGTCTGTCTGTCTGTCTGTCTGTTTGTTCCGGCTAATCTCTGAAATGGCTAGACCGATTTTGACGGGACTTTCACTGGCAGATAGCTGATGTAACAAGGAGTAACTTAGGCTACTTTTATTTTAGAAAAAAAAATAGGATCTCACGAAAAAAAATTAAAACCAATGTTGCAGCGCAGCGCCTGATTAAGTTTGATAGCAAAACCCTTCAATGCGTCCCGCGGGCTCAGAATGGGCGAGCAGGCTGTTGTCAACGGTTGTCTTTGTTAAATACCACGCGGACGAAGTCGCGGGCAACAGCTAGTTATTAAATAAAACTTGAAATAAATTAACTATACATTTTTACAGGACTACATTCTGGAGCTCATGGAGACGGTGATCAGCCACCTTGGCTATGAGGAGCGTGCCACTGACTCCACCTCCACAATCCTCAACAGGATGCAGATCATGAACTACGCCTGCAACCGTGGCCACGCTGGCTGCATCAGCGACAGTTTGAACAAATGGAGAGCTTACAGAGCCAATGACACCAACTTGTGAGTCTTTTTTTTTTTTTTTCTAAAATAAAAGTAGCCTAAGTTACTCCTTGTTACATCAGCTATCTGCCAGTGAAATTCCCATCAAAATCGGTCCAGCCATTTCAGAGATTACCCGGAACAAACAGACAGACAGACAGACAGACAGACAGACAGACAGACAGACGGACAGACAGACAGACAGACGGACAGACAGACAGACAGACAAAAATTGTAAAAAATGTTGTTTCGGTATAGGTAACGTGTATACATCCAAATGCACTTAGTAAAAAGCGGTTATTTTAATATTACAAACAGACACTCCAATTTTATTTATATGTATAGATTGTAATACCTGAAAGGAGCTGACGGATCGTAATGGAATTACATCTAAAGTGCCCTAAAACAGCCGGGAGTACAGAAAGAGAAGAGATGCTAATTTCATAATACCTAAGTGATTCTATTGTTGTTTATTCAGTTTTAACCATTTCCCTTTGCAGAGTACCTGTCAACCTTCGCCGCTACGTGTACTGCACCGGTATCCGTCAGGGTAACGCCAGCGACTATGAGTTCCTGTTCCAGAAGTACAACACCTCCGAGAACACCGCTGACATGGTCGTCATACTGCGTACCCTCGCCTGCACTAGGGACGAAGCTTCTTTGGTGCAGTAAGTCGTCTGTTAATCCTTCTTCCTTGTATGAATTCCTATATTTCAGGTTCACGTTAAGTCCTTAAACAAGAATGTTGTTTTTTCTTAATTTCTAAAACAATTACGAATGGTCACAATCTAGAAGGGTTTTCTTACTAAGGAAGTAATTTTTTTTTCATACTTGTTTAAGTTTTCAAAATCACAGATCATATTATCAACGGTAACATGTATTATTTTAATCAAATTGTTATTAGTTACGTTAAATTGAAATTGTTGTGCTTGAAAGTAATTAAAGTTTAACCTTTCTCCTTGTTTATTAATAGCTACCTGCAACAGTCGATGCACAACGATAGGATCCGTATCCATGACCGCACCAACGCCTGGTCCTACGCTCTGCAGGGCAACCCTGAAAACTTGCCTATAGTACTCAACTTCTTGTACAACAACTTCGCTGGAATTAGGGATACGTAAGTTTGTTATATCATCTGTTAAATTATATTAAAATCTTTTAGAAGCTTTTTATTTATTAACAAGTTTTTGTTTTACAGTTACGGAGGCCCAGCTCGTCTCAACATCGCTATTAATGCTATCCCTGCATTTTTGACGAACTTCGAAACCATTACTCAGGTATTTATTAACAGAAGAACAATTTTTGAACTACATAAACATTTTCCAAACCAAATTATTGATATGGATTTGAATTTGGAGATCTGGATTCCATGAAAAATTCACTTCTACAATACGATACTAAAAGCAAATATTATTTTACCATTTAAGTCTTAAGTATTTGATCAGAACTTCATTAAACACTATATGAAATAATTATGACGCTTCGTGAAGTGTGTAAGTTAGCTAACACAACCTTTGGCTAAAGGATTTATTTAAACATCCCAAATCGATGGTAGATTCTAACTAATCCATTTTATTACCTATTTGTTTTCTCCTTTTTTAAAATAGTAACAGGTTTACTTATTATCTTTGTTCTCCACAGTTCCAAACCTGGGTGTACCAGAACCAAGTGGCCCTTGGAGCCTCATTCGCCAATGGCGTATCCGCCGTCAACGCGGCCATGAACAACCTCAACTGGGGCAACGCTGCCGCCACTGAGATCTTCGACTTCCTCCTTCCCACCAGCTCTTCCACCACCTTCACTGCTTCCATCATCACCGTGGTCGCGGCTATGCTGGTGCAACTCTTCCGTTAATTTATTTCCTAGTTTAAAAACTTCCCTTGTACAATAATTAATGTTAAGTGCAAAATGTTCTTGACAATCTTTTTTCAGATATTTTGTAAGTATTTGATTTTAATAAAAATATTTTTGTAAATAAGTGAGTGAGTTTTATTTTTTGTTTGTTTAAGTAAAGACAGGCTGCTGATAATATTTCTGAAAGGCTGGTAAATATAGTGGCCAGGGAAGCTCGAATAATTTGTAAGAGGGGAGGAATTACCCGATAAGAATGGACACAGTTAGATTGAGAATGATAATGACGTAGAAACAATCATCTAGTAATAGTTGAGTAAACCAAAAAGAAAACCTATATCTATTGACCCTGAAACCTATATCAGGTTCAAGGCTAGTGTAAGAAGCACCATATCAGATGGTGGTAAACCAGCTGATATTTGAAGTTAAATTCGATTTTATATCCCGGAATTGCCTTCAAAATTCGTGAATAATGATTAG
Organism: Pheosia tremula; assembly: GCA_905333125.1. Lineage (NCBI taxonomy): Eukaryota > Metazoa > Arthropoda > Insecta > Lepidoptera > Notodontidae > Pheosia > Pheosia tremula. Next base: position 1,582,455 of record HG995405.1, on the reverse strand, counting down.
TACCTGTTTGATAATGTATCAGATACTCTATTATCGTCTAAAAGTAATTAATATACTGAAGTAAAGATATGATAAACGATTGAAATCTAATGTTTGATATAGTAAATATATTGAATATTCTAATGAGTAATGAGTTTTATATTGGAAGTATCTCAAAATCGATACGAGTAGATAATAATAAAGCTTAGTACACATTACAACACACACAGCTAGTACTAAATTTATAAGGCTAAATACATAGGTATCACTTAGGATCTTATAATAACTGCGTTCATTAAATAAAAAAATAAGTGCATTATTATAATACATAATATGTTTAAAAAATCAGTTTCGTAAAATAACGACTTCAATTCTGTGTTTGGTATTACTAAACAAATGGGGGGAGAGGAACCCACAACTGAACCTCGGCTTGTCAACTTTTTGATCGGTAATTAAAGAAGCCAGCAACACCGAACTCCTCTAAGAAGTAAGTCGAGAAACTGTCTATCACGAGTGTCGGGACCCCTACCAATATGAAATTCGCCGCGAAACGGAGCGAATCTAAAAAAGTATTCGACAAGTGTTTCGCCTCTAAACGAGGCATCCACAGAATGGTGATTTTTGTATTACTGAAAAAAATTATGATAGAATTTATATAAATATCCATATTGTTATGTACAAAAAAAATATTACATTAATACTTACTTACTTCAAATAATTTAATACGTAATGTTTATATATGTTATTTATCACTAGCAATAAAATGATTATTTGATATTGACAAGCGCGATTAATACTTTTATCAGGTAATTATATTAAAAATTTTAATGGTAGGTACGATCAAAGTTTTCACCTAACTTGCTCATTTTATCACGATCGGCATTGTTTAAAGGACATTTTTGTTATCAGGTACGTACACTCTTTATATTTTTTGCCACCAATATTTGTATCCTTTCATATTGTATGTTTTTAAGTACATAAATTATAACTGATATCTGCCACAGCTCATATTTTAATCACTTTGTACTACAATTTAAAAACCTCCACGGTCCACATTAATAAATCGATACCCATTAAAAACGGTGAGTTTTTAATTGCTCAAATCATACTTGCATCCTATTTTACCTTACGAGTATTTCTGGTGCATAGCCGTAACATACAATAGTTATATTTACTTATCGATTTCCAATAATAAACAAACCATCGTATCCCAATATCCTGGAAGGTCCAATAGCTATTTCCAACTTTGATTACTTTTTTCCACAGAAATGTCCAAAATTCTCTTCTTCGCCTCGAGCTGCATGCTCTTGGCGCTCGCCAGGTCTGATCACCCCGTGTCCTGGTACAGGGATTTTGAAGAAACGATCCTCAACACAGAGCTCTCAGCTTCAAGGAGTTCAGAGCAAGTTTATCGACTACCCCAGAACGTGGTGCCGATAGACTACGATATTTATATCGACTTATACTTCGCTGAGAGAGAAGATAGACCGTTCAGCTATGATGGAAGAGAGAGTATTATTATTCAGGTAAGTAAGAAGAATGGAATAATTTCATTGCGCAAAGTTAAGTTGTATCATCTACGCAACTTAGGACTTTCCCAACTTTTTGAGTCACCCTTATTTCCATTTTCGTATTCTTAAAAGTAAATCAATTTCCCACTTCAAATTTAAGTAGGCTCATTTAGGCAGCCATTATAATGGCAAAATTGTATTCCTTGGTTACTAAAATTGGCAATCTAGAACATTGATTCCAATGATACTTGATTTGCAATAAGTCCTTTGAGTATCATATATTCACGTAAGCACATTTTTTAACTGACCAGACCAATTATTTATATTCTAAAAAAGTGTTTGTTCATTATCATAATGAGAAAGTATTCAATGCTTTAAGAAATATTTCTTGAACCGTACTAACACATTTTGATGACCTGATTCGCAGTAGATACCCTGCTCTCTGTGTGGATGTACGAAGGTCCGGATTCGGACCATCGTACATCCACAAGTCCTTACCAAAAGTTTTACTGGTGGTAGGCTTCGGCCGTGGCTAGTCACCATCTTCGGCCGTGGCTGGTGGCTAGTCACCCACTGAACAAAGCCATGTCGCCAAGCGGCCTAGCCGTGTTCCGGTATGATGTTCGGTGTTGCCATTCATGGATGGCGGTGAATGTAGCGTCTCGATCTACTGCCGCCTTCCTACCTAGGCAAGTATGCTCCATCGTAGATCTCATCGTCACTTACCATCAGGTGAGATCGAGATCAAATACTTGCCTATAACGTAATAAAAAAAAAAACCTTGCCAACTATGTGTGATGAGCACGACTATTTGTAACATAGTCATGGATGTTAATGTATATATAAGTAATATATATTGGGTTCGCCCCCAGTCCATTGTACGGTACCCATAATACAAGCCTTAGTGTGGGACTGTACAGGTGTGTTCGTCTGGCGATATATATTAACATAAACCGTTACTTTTAGGCTGTTGAAGAGAATGTCACGCAAATAGTTCTTCACGCTAATGTGAACAGAATCAACACTGTTTCATTGCTGAAAGAGGATGACACTCCAGTTAATTTAAACGCGTTTACACCCTTCGAGACGGAGCCCTTATATCATTTCCTGAAGATCAATCTAATAGAAACGTTAACTGTTGGCGTCAATTATACTTTGTATATTGAATATACGAGCACCATGAACGATGGTCCAATGAAGAGAGGCATTTGGAAGGGCTGGTATATTGATGATGACGGCAATGAAAGGTGAGACATATTTGTGATCATTCTTACATCTGATTTTAAGATTTCTGATGATGAAACTTATCACAGCTAAAACAATTTTCGGGAAGAACTGCTTTCGTCACAAAATTGTTGCGTGATGTTACAGCGTATGGTACATCAGCAGGTGCTTAGGGCCCCTAAGCATGATTTGTGAACATAATTAAACACGATAACTTTATCGTGTTTTTAAACATTTTAAAGCAGTGTGTGTAAATGTATAGAAAACTTGATCGGTATTTAAATATTTTTAAACTCATAGCAAGAGCGTAGAAGTTCAGTCTTACTATGACCAGATCGTGAGTAGATAGAACTCCATGTATGTCAGCTACTCTACGTACGCATTAAAATATTTTTTTATAATATTCATCTATATTTATCTATATTTATCTGTTTGTTTACTATAATATATATCGTGCGGCTGGTCAGTGGACTTTTGGAATTCCTATTCATCTGAAATCTGAAATTTATTTACAGGATTTACGCCACCACCCACTTCCAACCTTACAACGCGAGGCAAGCGTTCCCCTGTTGGGACGAGCCCCTCTTCAAAGCTGTGTTCCGACTTCACCTATCAAGACCTAGCAGCTATTCGGGCACTTTCTCTAACACTGGCAGTGAAATTGTCAGGTTGTAAGTTATTTAAAATAGAAGGTACAAATAAATTAAAACCAGACACTTTCTTGACGGACTGTACCTACAATGGGTTTTGTAGTTCGTAAATATTGTGTAGTGACCGGAACAGAATAACTTCACATAAAGAGATACACGAATAATTAGGTGTTATTTATACAAGACATGAGATTCTCTCGTACCGATTTATACTTACGACTTTCTTAAAATAAGTGCTCACGTGTAAATAAGAAATGCCCTGTATTTTCATATTTACTTCAGAGTTTTTTATGCAGTAAAAATCACTAAATGGCATTTTCAAGGGTTTGGATCTTGGACATAATATAACACTGGCCCAGCGTCCCAATTTCTCGTTCTACCTTAATTTATTTCTATGCGGTGCATCTAATGAAAGCATTTATCTATTTTAGCGAGGCAGATAACCGGATAATGGAAACCTTTCACGCCACTCCTCGAATGTCCTCTTACTTGGTGACATTTCTTGTCAGTGAGACATTCCAAGTGATCGCCGAAGATTCATCCTTCGACCCACCTATCAGGATTATTGGCAGATCCAACACTTACGGTCTCGCCAACCACGCTTTGAATTTAACCGTCAGAATGACCCAGTTCTTCGATGAGTATTTCGGTATACCCTATTCGAGTTTGCATCCTAAATTGTTGAATGACCACATTTCATCTCCTGATTGGGCTTCAGCTGGTACTGAGAATTGGGGTATGGTCAGTTACAGGTATGTTTTTTTTTGATATCCTACACGTATTTATGTTCACGAAGTATTGTCTCCGGAAGGTTGCTCACAGATACTCATCAGTAGTATGTTTAATGTATGCGACAAAACATAACACTTCCGCAGATTTAATCTTTTCTAGCCGCTCCTCAAAGTTGTTGTTTGATTTTTCCACACAATTCATGGTATTATATTTTTAGCCTCTTGTTTCAAAAAACATTCAAAAGATTTCTCATAATGTTTTAACTAATCAATTCACATAGTTTTCTTCTGTACTTGACTCAGAATGGCTATTTTTTAGCACTAAGAAACTATTCAAGATACGATTAACTATTTCGTCATTAATATCATCATCCTCTTTCCAGAGAACTATACTTGATTCTGGATCCAAACGAAACCATCATGTCTGTTGAACATTATGCGGCGACACTCGTATCGCACGAGCTCGCTCACAAATGGTTCGGCAACTTGATCACTTGCTATTGGTGGAGTAATACTTGGATCAATGAAGGTTACGCCAGCTACTTTGGTTACATAGGTGCTAATGAGGTGAGAATTATTGCCATATTTATTAAAACTTTTGACTATTTCATCAAGTACTTCCAGTAAAAAATTGTTGTGCTATTTCTCAAGTTTTATTAAATCTAACTTGCGATGGTTAGCTGTTTAATATAAAACACTAATTTTAACTTCATGCATAATATTTGAAGAAATATTTTTTTGGTGTCAGATACTTTTGTGGTTATTACCATACGATAGTTGTATTTTCTTATCAGATTAACAATTACCTTTTATTATTTCACCATGATGTTATGTTGATAATTAGTATATCTGTTAAGGAATCTCTTTCGACTTGCCCATTCTTACATGTATTTGATTTACTGAAATTATAATATTATTTTCAGATGTTCCCTCAGTACGAATTACATGACCATGTTAATTCCCGCTACCTCCAAACATCCCTCGCGTTCGACTCTGGCACCGGCACCGTGCCTCTTAACCATGACGTCAATACACCACTCCAGGTGACTGGCCACTTCGGCACCATCAGCTACTCCAAAGCCGCAGCGTTCCTGAGAATGACAGTCAACATCATTACACCGGAGACTTTCAGAAAATCTTGTAGATACTTCTTATTGAACAAGTGAGTTTCTTTGAGATGTCGTATTTATCTTGGGCGTTTCAATTAAAGTGTCATCAAATGTTAGTTGCGTTTATGATAAAAAGTAGCATTCATTAGCAAGTATCAAATAGTAAGTTATATAGGGCTATGAATTTATCGTATCGCGTTTTAATAGCTTAATAAACAATTATGTATCACTTGATATACTTTTCATTATTTCTCTCATGTTATCAGTAATACCTTCTTTCCAGTGCCTACGAGCCTACTGATCAATACGATCTACTCGAAGCATTTAAAGAGGCTATCGTAGAAGACGGTTCTTTAGCTAATTACACCAACTTTAACTTCGACGAATATTACCGTATCTGGGTGAATGAACCCGGGTATCCTCTGTTGACTGTTGACATTGATCACTCCACAGGAGTGATGTCGTTGAAACAGGTAAAGTTGGAATCATAATATTTGTGACCTACTTACTATTAATAGTATTTAAAAAAAATACAAAGTGCATTTTAAAAGCACAAAAACAACGATGTTGTTAAAATTGTGTGACAATATATTTTTCGTTTTGTATCCAAACAGCTTGTAAATTATTGCAGGAGCGGTTCTTCCTAAGCGCTTCAGCGTCACCCACAGACCAGATTTATCCTATACCAATTACGTACTCAACGAAGAGTAACCCTGATTTTAGCAACTTGCGGCCTGTGTATATGATGAGCACGGAAACTGATAGTTTGCGCAAAAACGCAGAAGAAGAGTGGGTTATATTTAATAATTTGCAACAAGGTATTATAAACTGAATATTTTATATTAAATATTATCGTCGTTAGCTAGTTCACACGAAACGAGAGGTGACATACTTTTTCTTTGATTTTCAGCTCATTACAGAGTCAACTACGATGACACAACGTGGGAATTAATCACAGAAGCTTTGATCAACGATCCAGAATCGATCCATTACTTGAACAGAGCTCAAGTAAGCCACATTCATAAAGTTTCTGTACACTTCGTTGTAACCTAACTAAAAGTGAAATTGGTTATTAACAAAAGTTTGTATATAGAGGCCTTTTCTGCCTTTAGAATTAAGATCATAATGATATTCATGTAGTATATATTATCTATTGTTGGGGAGCAAATGAGGCCTTACTTGGGATCGATCAGCCTCCTCGGGGCGTGTGGTCTTAGTTGTTGCGTCAGGGCGGCGTGCCGGCCTGGATGGTACACGAAGCTCGGCGTGGCACGCGGGATACAAGGGGATAATTCCATAGGACACTAGTCTATTTGTTTTCACCACACAATGGTCTTCACACGCGTCGTAAGCCCGGATTTAAAAGGAGCCACGTAATGGCGTCCGTATGATGCACTTGCGGTGCCGGGAAGACGAGGACGGGGGTGCGCGTAACACACGTCCGGTCGCTGAGGTGGAATGCGGAAGACTAGTTTGCATCTAATTAGGTCGCGCCCTCGTGACAGTGGAGGGCGCCTCATACGCAGATTTGAATCGACCAATCTGGAATCGCGATCTTTCCCCAAGGTTGCAAGCCTGATTTCGCTCTTACCAACACTCATAAAATAATGTTTGTCTATGTGTAGTCACGTTCAAAAACTCAATCAAAACAAATCAAAAAACAACAAAAGAAATTACAATCGAGTTAAATAGAAAACAAAATACTGTTTCGGTACGAAACATCTATAGTTGTGGTACTACACTAATCCAATTATTGAACGGAAGGATAGGACTCTTTTTCATAATTGCTATTATTGACTAATTAATTAACGTCAACATACCTATGTTCTAGATCGTCGACGATGTCTTCGCGTTCATGAGATCCGAAAGAATGTCTTACAGCTACGGCTTCAATATTCTTAGGTTTATGCGCTACGAGACCAACTTCCACGTTTGGGATCCAGCTATCACTGGTTACACGTGGCTGAGGAATAGACTCCGCCATATGCCTGCCAGACAGGCGGAGTTTGATGTAAGCACCATATTAATAAAGTTATTTGGACTATGTATTATCGGCATTGACCTTTTAATCGGAGACAAGTTCTGTCAGTACAATTTTGAGATCATTTTCGCATGGCAATACTTGTTTTTGTTATTACGCCTTGCAAGTCACCTATTCATAAATTGTCTTCAGTAGCATTACGTGGTACTATTGCTGCTGTATTTAACTACACCTAATTTGGCATTCATTCATTTGGGATACCAAATGAGTTGAGTTGAGTTTAGTTTTACTGTACACTTGTGGTAAAACAAAAATGTTCTCAGAATTTTAATTTTGCTTCTAGAGTTTTGTGCTTAGCTACATGGAGCACGCCATCCAAATCTTAGGCTTCGAAGCTAGTCCCACGGAGACCCCCACGACCAGTATGGTGCGGCAGAACCTCCTGCAGTTTGCTTGCACTCTTGGGCATAGACAATGCATTCAAGAGTCTTGGGACAGATTTGTTGCGTTGCGAGATTTTAACGTTCCGTAAGATATTCTATAGTTTTATAATACACAATGTATAATATTAATAATTCAAAAAACAATTGGTCCAACGTAAATTTCACTTGTTTTTACTATGCTAGGTCTGACATTTAATGTTAAGCATTTATTATTATGGGTACTATTGACGTTTATATTTTTTCCGTTACTCTCATACTAGTTGGAATAAGATAACAACAGTTGTTCTTATTGATAAAAAATCTGTTATTTAGAAAAGCTGTTATTTTATTCTCAGTGTAGTAAGCTACTTCCATGGTGATTTCAGGATCAATTCCCGAGTCCGTCGCAACGTGTACATGACAGCCATGAGGGAGGGTGACCAAAATGACTTCCAGTTCTTGGTAAACCGCTTACGTTCCTCCAACTACGCTAATGACCAGCTTGAGATGTTGAGAGGATTGGGAGCTTCAAGAAATCCTGAATTGTTGACTAGGTGAGCTGTTCCGACTTGTGTTGATAATCTTCGATTGTATGGAGCGTTGTATTAAGCGCTATCTATATTCAGTGTAGTAATGAAATTTAGTTCTTGTAGCGAAGTTATAAAAATTGTATTGAAATAAAAGTAATTTTAAGGATTTTATCGCGTATATTTTATGTTTTTTACGCTACCGATGTTTCCGCTGCTTTTCAGCAACCATGTTCACAGAAGGACAGAGGTGTTAGACGTCCTAGAGTCATAGTTTGAACATGGGTACCCTGATTTTTAGTTGTTGTTTGCGGTCCGGAGAAAATGCTCAGTGTCTTGATGTATTGCAATGGTACGCTTAAAACATAAAATATACGCGATAAAATCCTTAAAATTACTTTTATTTCAATGTGTAGTGTTCGCGTAAATATAACAAATCAATAAAAAATATACTGATGGAGTGACAGCTGCAGCATATACGTTACATTTTTGTAGCTTTTCACTATACAAGTATTACAAGTAAATACTTAACTTCAATCAAATTTGTATGGCACAATGAACAAATGAGAAATATTTAATGGATCACAACCACTCTTAGCCAAATATCTATTCACGTGTCTCGTTTACGTAGCATTGATAATACGGATGCCCCTTCTTCTTTCCTCCTTCCAAACTGGTGCTGTTATTTATGTCTCTCATTCCAGGTACTTGGAGTTGACTCTAACAAGAGATGTAAGAGCTCACGATAAAGCGAACGCTTTTAACTATGCATTGCTCGGAAACAATGACAATGCATACACCGTCCTACAATTCGTGAAGAACAATGTAGACGCTATCAGAGAAGAGTTAGTGTTCCTTTTATACAATTCTATGCAACTTAATTTAAATATAAATTCTATTTGTTGTATGTTACGCTGTAAATTTGTAAAAACATGTTGGTGTGCCTATAGTTTTATTAACTTAAGAGGTTCCTCATAATTCACCAATTTCACCAATCCATGGATTAGCAAATCCGTATTCACAGCCTCCACTTGGTAGGGAGTTTCTTTTAATTCTGCTTTTGTTTCTTCGTTCAGATACATTGAAGACGCACCACCTAGACCAGTGCATACGGCGTTGTCCAACCTGGCTTCATATCTCAATGAAGTGGAATTGGTTGAAGTATGTATACCTTTGACTTTTTTGAGACATTGAATACAATTTGAGTTATCCAGTAACTTAGGCACATATATTTATCAAGCCTGCAATAAGCATCCATGTTACTTGCACAAAAGAAAAGTTACTTGGACACGCGTGCCTCTCGGATATGTATATCACGTTGAGAGATAAAAGCACGTGAATAAGATGGTATGTGTGTCACTACCTTGACAGTGCCTAACTCTAGGAATCCTTTGTAGTCCTTAAAAGGAATTACTTCCATTGTCATTTAAATAAGGCTTTGTTCAGTAAAAAGCAGTGATAGTCAAGTTGGTAGAACGTTTGCCTCGGTAACGAGGATTGCAGGTTCAAATCCTGGCTCGCACCTCTGGGATTTTTCATGTGCGAATCTCATTTTCAATCATGATTATCACTCGCTAAACGGTGAAGGAAAACGTCGTGAGGAAACCTGCATGTCTGAGAGCACTCTCGAAAGATGTGTGAAGTCCGCCAATCCACACTGGGCCAGCGTGGTGGACTATGGCCTAATCCCACTCGCATTGAGGGGAGGCCCGTGCCCAGCAGTGAGACATAAAAAAAAGGGCTGGAATTATTATTATGCTTTGTTCACAGTACGAAGATTGGCTCCGTACCACACAGATCAACACACAACAATTCAATACAGCTATATCGGCTATATCTTCAGCTCGCTCTAACATCGCTTGGGGTACCGCAAATGCCGATATCATTTTGTCTGCAGCCAGAGACAGTGCTTCTATAGTTGTGACGTCACTCACGACGTTGATCGCTATGACCCTATTGTCTATGTTTGTTTGATTATGTCCTAATATAATGTGATATTGTTATGTTTTTAAAATATACACTTTATTTTTTTCGTAAGCATTTTTTTCGATCCTAGTTAGATATTATTATAATTATAGATAATGTTTAACTCGGGTTACATTCTTTATGTTCCTTATAGTAGTTCTTTTCAAAATACTTATGTAAGCACGTAAATCAGAATAATTCATGTAAGGTGGTAATTTCTATATGCTGCGTTATAAGAAGATTAGCAACATGGCTAATATAATGTTTGAAACATTAATGACGAAATAATGTTCATCAATATGCAAATTTTAAAGGATTTAAAAAAATATGCCTAATTATACTGATCTCGACCGAATAACATTATATTGTTTGTTAAAACAAACATTAAAGTAATTAGTATATCGTCACACGAAACACGTAACTTCTCGTATTGTGGGTGGATCCATCCCTTTCAGGAATGACGTAATGGTAGATGTACATCGTCAAAAAAACATACTAATCGTCGTAGTCACACAAAGCAATGATTTAAGACCAGAACTATTTTACTGGACTTGGCCGATCCCAGAGATGATACGTAACGGCAAGACTAATGCCTCAGCCTCGAATTTAGCGGGCAGCGGGGCGGCGGCCGGTGGCGGCGCGGGAGCGGCAGGATCTTATGCGTAAAATCAAATGGACCGTTCTCGAAAACAGCGGCGTGGCAGCGGAGCGGGGCGGCCAACGAGCTCTGCTCCCACGCCGCCGCCGCCCCGCTGCCCGCTAAATTCGAGGCTGAGGCCTAAGGCATATTACTATGAAAAAAATGCCAAAATTTGCCTCTCGCAAGAAACAACTGACAACCACCTGCTTCAGTTTGCCAACTATGCTGACTCAACTCCCACTATTAAACAAAATTAAGAAAAACAACGCAGAATAATGTACAATACGACAAGATAATAATTAAAGAATTCCGTAATCGAAAGTAAAGTAAAAAAAATATTCCAGAAACTAACCTTAATATGCAACTTTATCTTTCGTTATCACAGGACCTAATTTATCTAGATAATGATTGCCTTATCTCACCGCTAGTTGATTGGTATAATCCAGATAAACTTTATTATCCGTAATTTAATTATAATTTGGAAATTTGTATTGATACATTCATTTCGCATGGCGTAAGTGTTAGAAAACCAGGTATGTGTTTTTTATGAGTAAAACTTCGCTTATATTTTTTAAATGGTCTCTTTGGCATATATGCCTGCAAACCTGTAATACGGTAGTTAAGAAAAGGCTCTTTAAAATCTCTGTCTCTCTTTAAAAACTCTTTAAAATTAGGAAAGAACTAGTATACTACCTATCGTCTAACTTCGTCAGTTGCATTTTATCAAGTAGTCTCTGTAGCCGCACAAAATTTATTTTAATATGTAGTTTCATATTCTTTTAATTGATTTTTATCATTTCAAACACTTAATAGTGTAAATCATAGTAATAATTTAATTAAAGTTGTAGCTGCATCACGAAGCATATTTCATCATTGTTTATCTTCAGCTAATGTCAGCGTGATTAGCGCAGTGGTAGTAACTTTGCTTTCTGCGCCGAGGGTCCCGGGTTGGAATCCTGGTAGGGACACAAGCTCATCACACAATGAGCACAAATGTTTGTACGTGAGTCATGGATATTTAATATGTATATAAATATTATATACTGAGTTCGCCCTCAGTCCATTGTACGGTACCTATAACACAAGCGTTGCTTAAAGTGGGACCGTATAGTTGGTGTGTTCGTATGGCGATATTTATTATTTTATTTATTTATTAATGTATATTTTTCAGCGCCATGCATTTCAAATTACTCCTGGCGCTGGTCGCGCTCGCCAGTGCAGACTTCCCATTGGATGTCCCCGACGATCCAGTCTTCCGTAATGACGTCGACCCCACGATCTATCGTCTCCCTGAAGATCTAGATCCTATTCACTTTGACGTAGAGATCACTCCCTACTTTGAGGTCGAAGGAACTAACGAGGCTTTTACATTTGATGGAAATGTCAGTCTTACTGTTAGGGTAAGTCATTTGAAGAGGGTGGTAAATAAACCCCCGAATTTATAGACGTTTTATAACTTTATCGGACGTCATATAGTACTGCGCAAAGCAAAACTCTTGTGCGCAGTACTATATGACGTTTATTAAAGTAATTAAACTTTGAGGAAACGAACTTATTTTTAAGACATATAAGCTAAATCATGAGAGCTCTTTTGAATTCAGGTGTAATCAACTTGATAAAATAACTATACGAGTATTGTCTATTGTATTCGTACTCAGTTATGGGTGTTATCTAATAGATGGAAATCTCAAAGATAATGGAGCGGCATTTTTTTAAACTAGACGCCTTGCATTCCTTCGCAACTAATAACATATCTTTCAATTACCTTTTTATGTTTCCAAAATACTATACTCGTATGTTCTTACAATATTAATAAGCCCATTTTTATTTGCATCCTACTTTCGTGTTATTATATGTAGCTACTTATTAAAAAATACCTTATGTATGCATACCTTGAAATATTTATCATTCATGGATTCAATAATTCACACACAGACTCACGAAAGCCGTATTATCTATTAATTATATGCATTGATGTAAATTTTACGTTGGCAATGTTCTTTTAAGCGTTATTTAATTACTTTTTTTTTCAAAGTATTATATCAAAGGTAATTCTGATATTTGTTTGTTTGCAGGCTGTAAGAGAAAATATAACATCTCTCGTCATTCAAGAGAACGTTAGAGAGATCGTATCTGTAACCCTGACAGATGAAGCTAACATCCCTATTCAACTGAACCCTTTCCGTCCCTTTGAACGCATCAGAGCGTATCATTTCCTCCAAGTGAACTTGGCTGATGGAGTTACTCTTGTAAATGGAGATGTATATAGACTAACTATAGTATATATTGGTAATATCAATGAGACTCCTCTGTCCAGAGGTGTATTCAGAGGAAATTATAGAGGCAACGATGGAAGACTACGGTAAGTTTAAGTTTATAATGTTAGTGGATTAGTGCAGTTGACAGAGACCCTGCTTTCTGTGACGATTGTGTGATGAGCACGAATGTTTGTACCCAAGTCATTGATGTTTAAAATCTGTATAAGTAATATATATTGGATTCACCCCCAGTCCATTGTACGGTACTCATAACACAAGCGATGCTTAGTGTGGTACCGTATAGTTGGTGTATTCGTCTGGCGATATTTATTTACTTAGAATGTTGAATGGTTTGAGAACTGAGATGACTGATGCTGATGATTTATGTTTAAAGTTTTAATAAAATATAACACTTAGAATTTTTAACACAAAAAAATATATATGTCAGTTGAAGTATAATTCATGTTATTTCTACAGTTGGTACGCAGCCACTCACTTGCAACCGACCAACTCGAGACAAGCATTCCCCTGTTTCGACGAGCCCGGCTTCAAGTCTACCTTCAACATCACCGTGAACAGGCCGGCTCACTTCACGGAGACTTTCTCCAACATGCAAATTGCACAAACTATACCGTGAGTAACATTCATAGAAAGGAATTTCAAGGCTACCAACAAAGGCATCAGCCTCCTTGAAGAAGGACAATTGGGCTGTTTGAATCATCTCCCTTAGATGACACTGCTCACAATAATGAAACTTACACATAAAAAAATCATCATCCACTTCCTGACGATGTTTTTGTTTGAGAAAATGAGGTTATTAACGAGGAGGCGAGAATCTAAATAGTGTAACACAGTAAGAAAGTTAACCATTTGTTTTTCAGTATGGGTGATCGTGTAAAAGAAATCTTCTATAGAACACCAAGGATGTCTGCGTACTTAGTGACTCTTCATATAAGCGAAGATTTTACAGTGATCGCTGACAACAATGATGAAGCGAGGTCTTACAGAATCCTCGCGAGGCCCAACGCCCAGGGTCAAGGTGAATACGCATTAGAAGTTGGACCACCTCTAACAAGCTGGTTGGAGGAATACTTAGGCATTGAATACTATACTATGGAGGAAAATATTAAAAACGATCAGATCGCTTCACCATATTGGGCATCAGGAGCTACTGAGAACTGGGGATTGGTTACATACAGGTATGTTTTGGCACAAATAGGTAAGCCCATGTGGGGACCTTTTTCTCTAAATTCCTGTAGCAATTTCAATTTTGAGGCAGTTCCTCTCTTAACCATTGTATTCCTTTGTTCAGAGAAGTTCGTTTGCTATATGAAGAGGGAGAGACCAATGCGCTTGACAAAATGTACATCGGAACTATCACTGCCCACGAGTTAGCCCACAAGTGGTTCGGTAACCTGATCACGGCGAGATGGTGGGACAACGTTTGGATTAACGAGGGATTCGCCAGTTACTTTGAATATTTCGCTATGGATGGTGTAAGTGATAAAAGTCTTCCCTCGCCGACTACGAGGTGTACCTGGACGGGCTGGCGAGCTGCATTCGCAGGTGCCTACCCCGTCCGCTCATCGTTCTGGGGGATTTCAACGCCCACGCCAGAGCGTGGGGCGGCCCTAGGGACGATGCGAAGGGAGAGACGTTGCTAGAATGGGCGGCTGTGCTAGACCTCCGGCTTGTAAACCGGGGGTCCGTTAGCACATGTGTGCGGTGGCAGGGGGAGTCGATCGTGGATCTTACATGGGCGACTCCCTCTGCCATGGCCAGGTTGTCGGGATGGCGGGTCGCGGAGGAGGTGGTCACTCTGTCTGACCACCGCCACATCGAATTCGGTGTGGCCATCCGCCGCCCCGACAACTCCAGCCGCCGGGAAGGCAGCCCCCCGCGACGTTGGGCTCTCAAGCGGCTAGATCGAGACATTCTCGAAGCCGCCGCCAGCGTCGCGGCATGGCCGGAAATCGCCGAAGAGATCCGATCCGATCCGGAAAGGTTGGCAATCTGGTTCCGGGGCACGATGACGGCACTGTGTGATGCCGCTATGCCCCGGGCCGGAAACCCCAAGCGCGGGCAGGTGTACTGGTGGTCTGAGGAGGTCACGCGATTGCGCGAGGCGTGTCTGCGGTCCCGACGCCAGTACACCAGAGCCCGGAGAAGAAGGCGAGCCTCAGCCGAAGAGACAGCCAGAGCGTACGCGGCGTACCGGGTGGCCACTATGGCGCTCCAGTTCGCCATCACGGACGCCAGGTCTCGGTCCTGGAGCGAGCTCCTGGAGGGATTGGGCAGAGATCCGTGGGGGCGTCCCTACAAGGTGGTGCTTGGAAAGCTCCGCCCCTGGATGCCCCCGGTGACGGAAACCCTGGAGCCGGAGCTGCTGGCGAGGGTGATTCAAACGCTCTTCCCGGCAGCGACGGCCAGTCCCTCAATCCCCCCGACACCTTCGGACTATACCGATGAGTTGGGGGTGACCGAGCTGGAGCTGGACCGAGCCGTTGGCCGCTTACGCGCCAAGAACACCGCGCCAGGACCCGACGGTATACCGGGTCGGGCATTGGTGTTGGCTCTGGCTGCCCTGGGGGACAGGCTGAGGCAGCTGTTTGACAGTTGCCTCCGTACTGCCACGTTCCCCACGGCCTGGAAGGAGGCTAAGTTAGTCCTCTTGAAGAAGGAAGGCAGGACGGCGGACTCCCCCTCTGCATACCGTCCCATATGTCTGCTGGACGACACCGGCAAGCTCTTTGAGCGGATCATTGCCGGTCGTGTCAGCGGACATTTGTCGCGTGTCGGCCCCGACCTGGCGGATAGCCAGTATGGCTTCCGGCAGGGGCGTTCGACAGTGGACGCGATCATTCGCGTCCGCTCCCTGTCGGAGCGGGCTGTGTCCCGGGGTGGCGTGGCGTTGGCGATCAGTTTGGATATCGTCAACGCCTTCAATTCCCTACCCTGGGACGCAATCGGGGGGGCACTGGCCCATCATCATGTGCCCCCCTACCTGCAAGCCATCATAGTCGGGGGCTACTTGCGCGACAGGTTCATAACGTACCTGGGACATGACGGTGCAGTGCACCGGAGGGAGGTCAATTGCGGTGTTCCGCAGGGGTCCGTGTTGGGACCCCTCTTATGGAACATCGCGTACGACGCTGTCCTGCGTGTCGAACTCCCCGCTGGCGTAAATGTCGTCTGTTATGCTGATGACACGTTGGTTATTGCCAGTGGGGACACCTTCGAGAGGACCAAGAGGCTCGCCGAGCTTGGGGTGGCAATGGTCGTTGCCAGGATCCGCGAGTTGGGCCTGCACATAGCGTCTCACAAGACCGAGGCGCTATGGTTCCACGGACTGCCGAGGAGCAGGGAACCGCCCGACTCGTGGATACGCGTGGGTGACTCGCCGGTAAGGGTGGGGCGGTACATGAAGTACCTGGGCCTCACCCTGGATAGTCGATGGGGTTTCGAGGAGCACTTCGGGCGCCTGGTCCCCCGGGTCGAGAGGGTAGTGGGTGCTCTGCACAGACTGCTGCCCAACCTCGGGGGACCGATCGAGGAAGTCCGCCGCCTCTATGCGGGGGTCGTGCGATCCGTGGTGGTATACGGGGCCCCAGTCTGGGCCCCCAGGCTGCGTATTCGCCGCTGCAGGACCAAAATCTATTCCCTGCAGCGGAGGATGGCCATCCGGGTCGCACGAGGATACCGCACGGTATCCTTTGAGGCGGCGACAATCCTGGCGCGCTTCCCGCCCTTGGACATTCTGGCGGATATGGACGCGAGGGTCTATGACCGGTACCGCGATTTCCGCCGGAGGGGTGAGGAGGCGCCAGCGCTCGAAGGCATACGCCGGCAGGAGCAGAGACGCGCGTTCGACGAGTGGCGCGCGCGGCTCTCGGAGGAGCGATACGCGCACAAACGCGTCGTCAGCGCCATCCTGCCGGTCCTCGAAGCTTGGGTGAGGAGGAAGACTGGGCGAGTCACCTTTAGGCTTGCGCAGATACTCACTGGACACGGCTGTTTCAGTGATTATCTGTGCAAGATAGGACGCGAGGCAACGACCAATTGCCACCACTGTGGAGGGGACCTGGATTCCGCCCAGCACACGCTGGAGGCGTGTCCCGCGCGGGGAATCCTGGTCCAACGGATCGGATCGGATCTCTCCCTCGACAGCGTAGTGTCGGCTATGCTGTCCGGGGAAGCGGCGTGGGGGGCTATGACTGCCTTCTGTGAGACTGTTATGTCCCAGAAGGAGTCAGCCGAGCGGGATCGCGAGAGAGCCGATCCCGCTCGCCGCCGACGAAGACGCCGAGTCGCGCTTCGTCGAGGCCCCCCGGCCCTGATGCCCAGGGCCTCAAATAACGGGCTACCCTCGGGGTCGAGGACGACTGGGGTGTGGGCCCCGGACGTCCGGTGACGATAACGACTCCTGAGGAGGACGGCTGCGGGCGTGGCTCCCCGCCGCCGTGCGCAGCGAGGGCGCAGGGGGAGCAAACATCTGCTCCCCGAGACGGGCCCCCATAAGGGGGCGAGGCACAAGAGGGGCACCGGTGCGTTCCGTTTGGAGATCCCGGAGCCCCTCCAACATGTGTCGAAGGCGGCCACCGGGGGGGTTTTAGTGGGTAAGAATCCCACATAACCCGGCCCTCTCCCACACAGAGGCCGGGTATCTATCGAAGATTTCCCCCCCGTCAACAAAAAAAAAAAAAAAAAAAAAAAAAAAAGTGATAAAAGTCTGTAAAAAGTTATTATTCGTTTTTTAAAAGATGTACATAAGAATCTTTGTTGTCACACACTCTTAACATCATTTTCTTTCACATAACATCCTAGATTTGTTAACTGCGTTAGTGTGAAGATCTTATGTTTACCAAACTGTTGCAGGCTAGCATTGTGTATCATAGTCGACTTGATGGTCTTACAGTGTATCAATAAAGGCACTAGGGTTACAACAAATTTGCATTATTCAGGTGGACCGATCATTGGAGTTAGAAGACCAATTCAATATCATGTACGTTCAAAGCGCTCTGTCAACTGACTCCTCCGCTGCCACCAGAGCTCTCCAGCACACAGTGAACAGCCCAGCTGAAGTCACTGGACATTTCAGTGGTATCAGCTACTCGAAAGGAGCATCGCTACTGCTCATGTTGAAGCATTTTCTTACGGAAGACACGTTCAAAAAAGCTTTGAACTACTTTTTGGTGGACAGGTTAGTGCAGTTTCAGACCAAGTTTTTTGATAGCAAGCACAAAATCTATTATTCATCCCTGCTTATTTTTCAGGTCCTACGAACACGCCTACCCATCAGACCTGTACCGAGCTTTCGCTCAAGCTGTATCTGAAGATGGTGTACCATCACCCACTTTCGACATCTATTCCTTCATGCAGTACTGGGTGGATGAGCCTGGATACCCTGTGCTTAACGTTGATGTTAATATGGCTACAGGCCTTATTACACTCAGTCAGGTACGTGTAAATTTAAGTGGTGGAAATTAATAAGATGTAACTAATAAGTGTCTGTCTCAAAAAACTATAAATCTTTGCGATATGACAGCTGGAAGTTTAGAATGTGCTTGATTGTTTTGTTACAGTATCTATATATATCGTATACATACTTATAAATATTTTTAATCTGCAGCCACAATCGGCTTTATTTACACCAACACATTATTGATAGTTTGTATCTTCAACCAGGAACGCTTCTTCATCAGTGCCTCTGCTGCACAGACTGATCAGGTGTGGCCTATTCCCTTAACTTACACCACGGGCAGCAATCCTGACTGGGATAATTTACTACCAGCTCACGTAATGACAGCCAAGACTGACACCATCCAGAAGGCAGCTGGTCACGAGTGGGTCATCTTCAATGTACAGCAGAAAGGTGAGATTAAGGAAGAGATAATGCGTGTCTAGAAAGAAGGTTAGCTTTTGCCAGAGAATTGTTCAGGGTTATTTCACACTTATGGCCTAAACGCCAAGATCAGGCTATCAGGGTAGAAGGTCTTGAATGGCAATGGCATGAGCTGAGAAAGTAGCATGACAGCCCTCCACAAGGGAGGTTGATGATATCCCACGTGTCATGCGGAGTCGGTGGATGTGAGCTGCCGGGGTCTGTGATGTTAGAAAGTCATCAAAAGAGGCCAGCAGTACTAGACGTCTTGAGGATCTATTAATTAAAATTGTATCTTTAAGGTATTTACCGCGTGAACTACGACACTCACAACTGGGAGATGTTGGCAAGCGCGCTTAAGGAAAACTATGCCAGCATTCACCACTTGAACAGGGCTCAGGTATGTAGCTATCGTAACCACCTCTATTACAGTCTCCTCGATAGATATGACAGAATTGTGTTGAGTGATTAGATAAAAGTATCCGATTTCATTTATGTACTAAACAATTAACTTATAACAAAGTGATACTGGTGGTAGGCTTCGGCCGTGGCTAGTCACCACCCACTGAACAAAGCCATGTCGCCAAGCGGCCTAGCCGTGTTCCGGCATGATGTTCGGTGTTGCCATTCATGGATGGCGGGTCAGATCAACTGCGCTGCATGTGCCTAGTGAATGTAGCGTCTCGATCTACTGCCGCCTTCCTACCTAGGCAAGTATGCTCCATCGTAGATCTCATCATCACTTACCATCAGGTGAGATCGAGATCAAATACTTGCCTATAATGTAATAAAAAAAAAAAAGATGAATTGTAGGTAATCAAATTGCATTAATATTTATATTTTAGCTGAAAAGGGAAGATTTTCCAGCCAGGCGGGTGGTACGCCTGGCGGGGCGGCCGCTATGCCCCGACGGTTATTGTCGGGATCTTGTATAATATGTTACTTGCTCCGAAAACTCTTATAGCGCGATTCAGGATTGTGGCGTCAATTGTCTATTGTTCTGAATGCGTCTGCAGCGCCATCTTTGTAGCTTGTGGTGCGGTTGAAGTGGTCGCTACAGTATCAATGCCACCTAGATTAAAATATAAACTAATTTTAGTATTCTGTATGCCTATTTTTTTTCTAGATTGTAGATGACGTATTTGCCCTGATGCGATCAGAGCGTATGACGTATGAGCTCGGCTTCCAAGTTTTGGACTTCCTGAAGCAGGACACTAGCTACTACGTGTGGTACCCGGCCATTACTGGCTTCAGCTGGCTGAGGAACCGTTTCTTGCACCTCCCCGATGTTCTGGCCAGATATGACGTAAGTAACACCACTCTTACGCCGTTTATATATATATATAATACAACCACATGTTTTTTTGAAGATACTAGCAATATATATGTCTAACTAAGATAGTTAAAGAAATCATTATATTAAATCCCTAGGGATATAGTTATGTTACAGCAAGATATTATGCTCTTGAAAAAGAAAGGCAGAAAATATATCTTACATATCTCCATTTGATTTATTTATTTACGTACTAGCTTCTGCCCGCGGCTTCGCCCGTGATAACATTGCAACAAGCTCAAAAATGCCTATAGCACTCAAGAATAATGTAGTTTCTCGCATTCAAAGATTTTTAGGTTCAGACCAGTAATTCCGGAGATTACCCTCTAACAAAATAAAAGACCTTTACCTCTTTATAAAATTGGTAAAGAACAAATGAAAAAAAGAATACAACAATCATTTCAACCCCTTCTACGCAAAAATGTCATACTAGAAATGTCCAATGGAATCATAAGGCAGTCCCTTTAGCCCCACCAGCTAAGCTAAAACTTTTGCTTAGAATGAGCTCACGCCAATAGTTAATTGCCAACATGAGGATGAAATCGAGGAATGTAATGATGATTTTATCATAGGTCTATGTCATAAATATCTGCATATAATATTCTCTTTATAGTGAAACCTCAAACCTAATGTGTTGTTTAATAATCATTATTTTTGTACAGGAAGTTCTCTATGAGTTCTTAGACGCTGTGATCACTGACCTAGGCTACGATGTTGGCTCCAACGAGCCCCTCACCAGAACCCTGAACAGGTTCTTCGTTCTCACCTTCGCTTGCAACATTGGCCACCAGGGCTGCATGACCGATGCTATTCAGAAGTTCACTAACATGAGAAATAATGGAGTCAGGTGAGGCGCATACTGAGATTTGATTGTTTGTCGTAATGCATCACTGCTTTTTACTCAAGCCCTTCAAATATGCTTTATTATTAAGCAGTAATGGATCATACATGATCGTGTAACTACGGATAATAGTGGGCTTACAACGCGTTTGTATAAGCGCTAATGGGATATCCATTAATTTGTAAATATTTAGGTTAGGTACACATACTTTGACTTCCAAATTTAGATATGTTTTCATTGATTTACAACGGTATTACAAAACACTTTTTGTCGTTAAATCGTTTGTAAAAGCTCGAAATTTTATGCTCGAATATCTATAAAAAATTAGCAGACAATAACGGTGACCTACTACTATTATTGATACGGGCCCGACCAATTTCCTCACCAATTTATTTACCAAGCTGCTACTCCACGTGATTAGAATTAGGTTATCACAGCGATTTACACATAGTTATAGACGGTAGTCACGCAACATCCATCTCATAGAGATATGTGAAATATGGATTACTTAAGATTGCTTTTATATTTGTTGTTATACGTCATGCAAATCATCATCGCCATCTACCTGACCGCCTCTTTCATTGAGGATCTATTTACTAGTAAAAAACGAGCAGTATGAATTGCTTGAGAGCATTTGTTGAACAGTGTTTTTGAGGCACCAATGAGAATAAAAGATCCCGATCCCATTATTGTCGGGATCTTGTATATATGTTACGTGCTCCGAAAACACTCATAGCGCGTTTCAGGATTGTATGAAGAATTGTCAATTGTTCTGAATGCGTCTGGAGCGCTATGTGTGTAGCTTGTGTCGAGGTTGCTACACGCTCATGCTAGTAAACAGCTGGATGGATGACTAGTAGTGGCGCTTACAACAAACGCTTTCATTCTCGCTCCTGAGGGCACGTTCAGCTTAGAGCTATATCATTCAGCCTTCGGCCGTCAAGAAAACTCTGACATAGTGGTTGGTTACTACTTCATATAAACCAGCCTTTCCCAAAGTGGGCGATACTGGGGGGCAGCGCCCCCTTGTGGGCGTTGCAGGCTTAAAGCGGGGTGGTAAGACACCCAGAAAAAAAGGAGGTGTTATGGACAGGCTCACAGTAATTAATTTAATTTGAAATTATAGTGGTTTTTAAGTAGATGAAAAAATATGATCGCTAAAAATAGTTCATTCTCAAAGTGGGCAGTAGACAAAATAAGTTTGGGAACCCCTGATACGAACAAACGATTTTTGTTGCAGTGTGAACCCTAACCTCAGGCGCCACGTGTTCTGTACTGGCCTCCGCCAAGGCGGGTACGATGAGTGGCGCTGGCTCTATGAGCGCCGCGTCAACTCCAACAACCAGGGCGATCAGGTCGCTATGCTTCGGTCACTGGGCTGCACCACCGATGACGTTGCTAGACAAGAGTAAGTGGAACTGATCTTTTTGTAATAGAGAGGCTAGTAGTACTAGTAGCTATGTATTTTTTCCGATGAGTAATAGAGATGGATAGTTTTCTCTCATCCTATCGATAATATTTAATTAATCCGAAAATCTGTGCAGTGCGTCGAGCTTAATAATAATAATAATGCTAGCATAACAGCTTTACCTAGAATGTAAATAGGCGCGTTGTGATTAAATATATCCTGAGACTGTTTACACGGTTGACTTAAAATGGAATGTCAATGGCATAATTGAGCGTTTATTTTAAGACATTTTATTCTGTACTTACTTTGTACGTCTGCTTTTAAACCTAACACCTAAATTGTACATCCATACTCAGAACTGTACAAAGTTA
This sequence comes from Pheosia tremula, assembly GCA_905333125.1. NCBI lineage: Eukaryota > Metazoa > Arthropoda > Insecta > Lepidoptera > Notodontidae > Pheosia > Pheosia tremula. Next base: position 1,559,624 of record HG995405.1, on the reverse strand, counting down.
TATGAGTAATCGTGGATTTTCTTGAACCTTCTTCTCCATAGGAATACCAATTTTAAATATGGCGGTAAATCTCATCTTAACATTTTGTAATAATTTTGACGTATCATAAATACTGGAATGGTTAACATGAATAAAAGAATCTGATTATGATCGTCAAGTGCCTAAGCATAATGTCTTAGCAATTTAATTAATAGCAAACGCCTACAAAATTGTTAATAGCAATATTTTTTTTTTCAACCTCAATATTTTATTTTATTCAGATTCCTGCACATGATCTTGAGTGATGAAGTGATGGCTCAAGACAGAGTGAACGCATTCACATTCTTCTTTATGGGTGACCGTTACAACGCCAGAGTGGCCCTACAGTTCCTGAAGGAGAGGATTGATGATATCAGAACCGGGTAAGTAGTAAAGAAAACTCGCTTTTAGTACATACCTAAGGCAGTCGGCCATAAGGTTCTCAAATCTGAGAACAAGCTTAAAAATATAATTTCAAGAGCGCCCTCAAGTTGAGGTCGATTTATTAACGAACCAATTGATATTTTTTTGATCATTTTAATCTATAATGTATCTACTCACCGAATCAAACTAAAATAGTAATATCTTATTAAATAAATAAATATCGCCACACGAACACCAACTATACGGTCCCACATCAAGCAACGCTTGTTTTATGGGTACGATACAATGGACTGTGGGTGAATCCAGTATGTAATACTTATATAGATATTAAACATCCATGACTTAGGTACAAACGTTCGTGCTCGTCGCACAAAGTTTGTCCCTACCAGGATTCGATCCCGGGACGTTAATCAATATGGCATTACTGATGTATTCAATTATTATTTTCAGCGTTGTCCTCCAGACATGGTTCAACAACGTCATTTCCAATCTCGCTGCGTATTTGGACGAGGAAGGTCTACAAGATGTGAGTAAACTAAATACTTAGGTATAGTCGGCCACCAAATTCCTTTATCACCTTAAGATTAAATATCATTTGCACATCATAGTACTGCAAGGTCTATTTTCATCATTTGTTATTACCTAATCTGAATGTATAACATGCGAAATCTCGGTTTAAATGACATTTTCATTAAGTAGTTGTTATAATAAAAAACAATCTTACGGATTTTATCGTGTTTATTTTATGTTAATACGTTCCCGACGTTTCCCCTTAAACAACATCCAAGTCCTCCCGTGACCATGGTTGCTATAAAGGCAGCCGAATCGTTGGGAACGTAAAAACATAAAATAAACGCGATAAAATCCGCAAGATTAGTTTTATTTCAATGTTTAGTATTCGCGTAAATTATTATAATAATTGTTAAACCACTTTTAAGGTCGACTTTACTTACATAAAAAATAAAAACACCTCAACAGGCACGTAAAAGTTTCATCATAATGTAACACCTATCTTTAGATTTTTCAAATGAACAAAGATCATCACTTGGTCATAAAAATAATACCATCAGCATTTTTACTACATTACTTAGATAAATTACATCATACAACAATTACTTATTTAATTATCTAGTTAAATGATGTCGGTAGGTAATCTTGTTAGCGTTTGTAGACGCGCTTGTATAACTTTGTAGCTGCTAAAAGCATTAGAATGATTCGTTAGTTCAATATCAGACTTCATAATATGATATACTTCTATAAACTCATTTGCTATGGCCTTAGAAGACCTTTATTCTAATACTAGCTGTTGCCCGCGACTTCGTCCGCGTGGTATTTAACAAAGACAACCGTTGACAACAGCCTGCTCGCGTTCTGATCCCGCGGGACGCATTGCAGATTGTTGCTATCAAACTTTAATCAGGCGCGGCGCTGCAACATTGGTTTTAATTTTTTTTCGAGAGATCCAAATTTTTTTTTCTAAAATAAAAGTAGCCTATGTTACTCCTTGTTACATCAGCTATCTGCCAGTGAAATTCCCGTCAAAATCGGTCCAGCCATTTCAGAGATTACCCGGAACAAACAGACAGACAGACAGACAGACAGACAGACAGACAGACGGACAGACAGACAGACAGACAGACAGACAGACAAAAATTGTAAAAAATGTTGTTTCGGTATAGGTAACGTGTATACATCCAAATGCACTTAATAAAAAGCGGTTATTTTAATATTACAAACAGACACTCCAATTTTATTTATATGTATAGATTATTGTAACACTAGCTATGCCCCGCAGTTTTACCCGCGATTAAAAAGTATGTCCTTTTGCAAATGCACGGTTCCTGTATGCTATCCCGTAGAAACCGTGCTTTTTTCTGAGATAAAAATTAGCCTATGTGATTTTGTGACCCCTAAACTACCACTACCTATGCCAAAAATCATGTCGATCCTTTGCTCTATGAAAAATTAAAACAAATCTATCCCACGGGAGCCATACATTTTACCAGGATAAAAAGTAACGTAGGTGCTATTCCAGACTATAATCTATCTCTGTGCCAAATTTTATCGAGATTCGTTCAGCCGTTCTGGCGTGATTCAGTAACAAACATCCATCCATCCAAATTTTCACATTTATAATATTAGTGGGATTTAAGTCTCAAGGTTCATATATCAACGAAATTGCAGATGGAAGATTGGCTTCGTGCGAACCAGAATAGCATCCCAGAATACTCGCTCGGAATCAGCTCGATTGCCTCGTCTAGAACCAGCATCCAATGGGGCACCGACAGAGCCCAGATGATTATGGCAGCAGCCACCGGATCAGCTGCCTTATTCCTGCCAACTGCTATCATGCTGCTGCCTACTTTGATAGCGATGCTTCTGAAATGATCATTGTAGACAATAAATGATTGTATTGAAATAAAAGTATTTTTAAGGATTTTATCGCGTTTATTTTTTGTTTTTACGTTCCCGACGTTTCGGCTGCTTTACAGCAACTATAAAAAAATAGTTTTATTTCAATGTGTAGTATTCGCGTAAATATAAGAAACTAATAAATGATTGTAATTTCATTTGTAGCTTTTTGGTTTCTTTAGATAGTACTCGTAAGGTAACGGCGACCATGCCACCCGTCCATGGTATGGTTGTCATAAGTAATAATATAATGCGCGGTATTATTATTTGAAAAACAAAACACATATTGAATTCTAACTTATGATTGAATACACAATTTTTTTTCTGAATCTAAATCACAAAATAATACTTATTGATTTCTTATATTTACGCGAATACTACACATTGAAATAAAACTATTTTTTAAGGATTTTATCGCGTTTATTTTTCGTTTTTACGTTCCCGACGTTTCGGCTGCTTTACAGCAACCATGGTCACGGGAGGACTGAGGTGGTTGACGTCCTGGTGTCATAGTTTGAGACGGGCTACCCTCATATTTAGTTGTTACTTGCGGTCTGATCTAGGTAGAAAGAGCTCAACGGAACGTAAAAACGAAAAATAAACGCGATAAAATCCTTAAAAATAGTTTTATTTCAAAGCACAAAATAAACTTTACCTAAAATATCTTCTAGCTTCTTTATTTATTTATCAATCAAAAAGAGATTTACAGGTATTCTTTACATTGCGGTTATTATGTACCTCAAAAAATTCAATTATTGCGAAATTACAATGAACCTTAACCCATTTTCCTTTGCTTTTGAACGGCTTCACTGATACGCAATCGGAATTTTCACAGTTCATACACCGATATCTTTGTAATCTTATTGTCAAGATGCTCTTGTCGCGATGAATATGATTATGTATCTAGGTATCTGTCTGTCAATATTGTTTGTATGAAATTGTATGGAGCAGAACAAGAAAATGTGTATGATAATATTTATAGTTTTATACTTCCTTCAAGATCCTCACGACTAATTACGAACGATGGATGGATGTGTATGAATGATCTCACACAAACACACAAAGTTATTGCCGCCAAATTTGTAAATTAATTTACAATAGTATTTTGCAGCATCTTCCAAAATCGAAGAGAAAAAATTGAAGTAAATACGTTGTAATCCATACAAAGCCGCCTAATATGCATTTAATAGATTAAATTATATTTAATATTTATATTAAATATATTATTATATATAGAATTTGGATGGAGTAGCTACGCAACTGTCACTAAGGCAGGTAAGGCCCTACAGGGGTCTGCGTTTCAGACATGGGATACAAAGCCGTTATTTCTGTACGTAGGTTTTCCCATCCAGAAAAGAAAAATCTCTCAGAAAAACTTCAAAAGGCAGTATTGTATACTTCTGAATCAGCCGATTCCTATTGCGAATATGCTAAGGAAAAAAATAGATTGTTACGTAATACAAAATTTTTTTTTAGCGAATTACAATTAGTTGAATTAGTATGTGGTAGAAGTGCATCTTTTAATAGCTGTGTTACATCTACCTCCGAGCTAATTACTGTGTTCAATTCAAACGTGAAAATTAAAAAAACGACTCTGAGCGCCGAGCGGCAGGGATTCTAAGGAATAATTCCTCCTGGTTCTAGCTATCCGTAACGTCCTAGGATAGAAACTCGACCAAATGACATAAAATGTTATACATGTGGTAAATTGGGACATACTAAGGCACAATGTAATATAAGGGATTATAAATGTGAAAGTTTGGATGGATGGATGGATGGATGGATGTTTGTTCCTCTTTCACGCCCGAACGGCTGAACGGATCTGGATGAAATTTGGCACAGAGATAGATTACAGTCTGGAATAACACATAGGCTACTATTTATCCCGGTAAAATGTATGGTTCCCGTGGGATAGATGTTTTAATTTTTCATACTTTTTATCGCGGGTAACACCGCCGGGCGCATCTAGTGTAATATAAGGGACGGCCAGACAAACGTACTTACAAGCAAACAAACCAGATAAAAAAGAACAGCAAACTGATGGGCTTGTTAAAAGATTTTACACATATTGCAAAAAGCCTGGATGCTGTTTGTAGATGCAAACTTAAATCTAACAATAGATATAACACTTCTACGGCTGAAAAAGAGGTTAATTAGGAAATCCAATTTAATGTTGACAGATGTATCTATAAACAATGTCACCCTAAATGCACTTATTGACACTGCAGCATTGTGTAAATGATGAATTGTTGTACTATAAATTTAACTCAATCCTTATTAGAACCAAGTCATATAAACTTAGCTATAAGTGTTACTTCGAGGACAAAGTACTGTCAGTATGGCCGTAATAGATTATAATACACGTTTATTATAATTTTTATTGGTAGTTATTAATAAATATATATTAACAATGTTGTTTTAAAACACTTCTTATTTTAAATACGAATATCATTTAATTGAAATGCTAGTATTAATACCCCCTCCTTAGGCGATTCTCGGCATTCTATAGTCAGCCGCATTACATAGACGGTCCCGAAGACTCAATAAGTTAAGTTACCTAATAATATTAATACATATATTGGTGCTAATTCGCTTGGCACCAACTAGTCTAAACTAGACCAAATTATAGTTTACTCCTGTCAAACGGCGTTCGCTATTCTGTTAACAGCAGATTAGACTAATTTTAGTTTGACAGCTCCTAAAATTGGTTTAGTTACTCAACTTAGCTTAGGTGGTCATTTTTCTATTCTGTTGTACACACTTTACGTCAAATTGCGTCTAAAATTAGAAACGTCAAACTATAATCCGCCTTATTTAATCGGCATCTAATTTGGTGCCATCGTCTGACAAATTTTGTGTTCGTCAACGGTTAATAATGTTACATAAATCTGTATAGAAAATAACAAAGTGAGTATGTTCTGAAATGTATAATATTGTGCTTGGGTTGATTATTCTTGGGTGAATTGCATATTAATTAGGGTCTCCACACTCATGATAGACTGACTCTCGACTGACTTCTTAGAGGAGTTTAGTTTTGTTGGCTTCCTTAACTATCGATGAACATTAGTGGTGGGTTCCTCTTCCTTGATCTGTTTAACAATGGATGTCCACTAAGCATCGCCTATTTTTATCAATTATATCTTAACTTATAGAACTAACAGCTTTCTAGACCTGTGGCATTGCTTACTCGATAAAGTAATACTCAAAACAGAAGTATCACCAGAGTAGGAGTGCGGTATTATCACTTGCTGATAACACAACACTTAAGATGAACCTTATCAGTCAGAGAAACACTCAAATATAACAGTTTAGTTGCAGTATCAACTATTGCTTAGACGACAGACGCTGCAGGTTAGTCTATAATTTAGCCTTTATTAATTTACTGTATAACTTTATTAATTTAGTGTAACCAAATTTTACTGTCTCATTATATAATAATGAGGACAGACTTTCCCGAAATTACTCCTGATTTAGACATGCACTTTCAAAATCAGAATATTGTTTATTCATGTAAACCATTAAGACCATTACGACTTATGAATCGTCAAAAAAGTTACAAAATGCTAAGCTATAACTTTTCCACACGTTCGTAATGCCGTTCCTATGGAGAAGAACGAGCAAGAAACTCCATGGTTGCTCTTATTAAAAAGATCATTAAAATTGTTGAGCAGTGCATTGTTAAGGGTATGTGGGAACTATATCAATGTACTGCTCAAATTATAGCAGGCTTTATATGATAGCAGACTACGTTATTTAACTATTAAAAAACATCACTCATATGAATGATCTCTCTAGTTGATTATTTTGACTTCGAAAAATGTTCACGTGCGCGCAAAATTTAACCTAAATGAACAATATGATTAGATTAGTAGATTAGATTACGGTTTCACCATTGATTATATTCTGCATCTCAAACCCTATATTTAAAATTTCTTTATAAATACCCTTTCCTTTGTCCATTAAGTGTACCATTATAAACACCCTATAACAGTTGTGTGTTAAGTGCGTACATATTGTAATATCAGTGTCTTAATGTCTGTGGTTAAGTGTGAATGAGGCTGTTTCGCAATGTAATAAACCCTATCCACTACATATTTTTCAGGATGTGTGTACAATAAGTCGTAGATAGGGTTTATATCAGCCTATTGGGATTCACTCAGCAAACTGAACCTCGATACGAGTATTCCCAAAGAAGTTTAGAATGATTTTATTTCTATTCTATTCTATCAGCCCAAAGACGTCCACTGCTGGACATAGGCCTCCCAAATTATTTCCACACGGTTTATTTACAAGACAATGCCTTTACAATAGTTTTATTTACAAGAAGACACAATACTCCAAAGAAATGGCATGAGTAGACATGCCTTGTGTTCGTGTTACAGGAGTAGCAGTGGTGAGAGTGTGTGGCGGGCCTAGTCCCAAAAAAAAAATGCCTTGTGTTCGGTTTGAAAGTCTCGGAGAATAATTTGGTCTTACCATAAGTATATTTTTTGTTACAGAAATGCGTCGCCTATTTACATTAGCGTTATTATGTTATCTATCAACGAATGTACACAGCGATACAAGCTATAGACTGAATACACCACTAAAGCCATCAGCATACTGGATCACTATTACACCATATTTTGACACAGGAGATGATAAGCGGTTCACTTTTGATGGTGATGTTACCATCAGATTTACTACTGACGCACTCACAAATCAGATCAAGTTACATTCTCAAGATCTGAGTTTCACTGCTGGTAATGTTACCGTCAGTCGATCAGATGGTACTTTGATTACTGTATCCAGTTTGGAGTTCCAAGAGAAATTTACATTTGTGGACATCAATTTGACAACGGCTTTAGAAGTAAATGTAGAATATAATGTACGGATTGTTTATAGAGGACCGATTAGAGAGGACTTAAATGGTTTCTACAGGAATTACTATTTGGAGAATGGTGTTAAAAAGTGAGTATCTACCTATTATATTTACGCTAGCACTACACATTGGAATTAAACTAAGTTTACAGATTTTATCGCGTATATATTTTGTATTGATAGTCCCGACGTTTTGGTTGCTTTACACAAAATAAATCCTCATAAAGGATCCTGCGAGGCACTGCCAAATTTAGGCATTTTAAGTACTTTTACGGTTTTTTCATCCAGAGTTTGCTTTGATAGATTGACAAACGTAAAAATATGAAATACACGCGATAAAATCTGTTAAATTAGTTTTATTTCAATGAGTACCACCTACCTAATTATATCTTTGTTAGTACAATTTAATTGGGTAAATGTTATATCATCGTTACAACTAGTGCTGTTTGTATTTATATTTTTAAGCACAGACAGTAATATGTTTATAATCAATTTGAAAATCTTTAAGCAATCATTACTTAGCTCTATCGTTTATTAGAAAACGTGAATAAGGGAGTGTTTACTATGAGCACTTCATATAATAATTAAAAAAGGGTATTTCCAATGATCAAGCACTTGGCTTTGTAATCTCTCAAGTGTGGGTGTTCAGTAATAGGTATATTGTTGTTAACCCTAACTGTTTGCTGTTACACTCTTTTTGTCTCAAATCCTTGAATTGAACTCTTGCAAGCAAAAGTCGTCTCTAAGGTGACGAACCTTTTCTTTCCACTGTCCACGAACCTTTTATAATTTTTATTATAGGTATTTCATGCAAAGTATACGCTCACTGATAATAGATACCTTAAAGATGTTATCAGCAATAAACGAGTAGGTAGTGGGATGATATTTTGTTGTTCATTCTGAAGTACCGAATGATGGTAATATAATATGGTATTGTTTTAAAGAATATTTATTCTGTAAAACAATTCCTGTTGCTTGCGTCTTTACGCATATAGATGAAAAGTATACTCATTCTTGAAAATACTTCTAGCTTCAATTATGAAAAAGCGAACAATTCAAGACTCCAATTATTCATAATGCTTGTTCGACATCATTATGTAAATTCATTTCCTTATCTAGAAATTAAGTATTTTTAGTATATTATTTAGAAAGAATTGAAAAATAATACACTCTTTCTAAGCAAAGCATCCTGGGGATGTTTCAGAATTACAAAGCCTGACCTCACACGCACTTTTATCATTATCACTTACATTTGACAGAATTTACAGCAATCTTTAGTACAATTGTATATTTTACTAAAATGGAATATATATCGGAATACCATATATAGTATAACCAAAAGGATGACCTTAATTCCAGATGGCTGGGCGCAACGCAAATGGAGCCGACACACGCGAGGAAAGCGTTCCCTTGCTTTGACGAACCAGAGTTGAAAGCAACCTTTACGCTAAACATTGATCGCCCACAGAACTATAAGTCCTCTTTGACAAACACATATATGGAGAGCTCGTATGTACTGTGAGTATGATGAAGCTGGTTATTAAAACGCGAATATAATATTATTCCAAAATAACTTATGCATGAATTTACAGATCGCTACTCCCGGCGAATTTGCAATCAAATTTTTTTTTCTTAAATTTCAGACCAAACGGCTACGTCAGGGAATCTTTTTACCCATCACCGAGGATGTCAACATACCTTGTTGCATTCTTGGTGTCTGAATTTGAACCTGCACGAATCCAGGAAGGAACTCGAGAGTTCGGAATCTACACCAGACCTGACGCTAAGAACCAAAGTGATTACGCGTATGAGATAGGGCTCAAAATCGTTGATGCTTTAGGATCATATTTTGGCATTGACTACTACTCTACAAATATCAATTTAAGATTGGACCATGTTGCGCTGCCAGATTTCAGAGCAGGTGCTATGGAAAATTGGGGATTGATTAAATACAGGTATATTGATAGTGTAGGTTACACATTATTTCATCAAAACTGACTATGGCAAAGAAATATGACACGTGCTGTATATAGCAAAATACTAGTAAGACTAATTCTCAACTCAGAGTTGGTACTATAAAAATCTGTTGAGAAGAAGTCTAATACGAATCCCCATGTTCGACAGCTGCATTTGATAAAATTAAACTAATAACTCTGAAACTAAACGTAATACCTACTATTTTACCAGCTTAAGCTGTAGCTAAAGAAATTAAAATTTAAACTAATCTGTGATCTTATTATTTTAAGAGAGGCTCTCTTGCTATACGTGCCAGATGTTTCAACACCTTACTACAAGTACCGAGTTGCACAGATAGTAGCCCACGAGACCACACACATGTGGTTTGGCAATCTCGTCACCTGCCACTGGTGGAGTAACACTTGGCTTAATGAAGGCTTCGCTAATTATTTCCAGGATTACATCACTGCTATGGTAAATGTTTTCAACACTATAATAATCATTGATAATACTAATATTGACTTGATCTCTATTTAAATTGATATTTTTAATACTTTTGCCCTTAGGTGCAAGTTTTTTTTAATATTAAATGTTCTTTTATAGATTGAGCCCGAATTGGGCTCAGCTGATATGTTAGTAACTGGATCAGTGTATGCAGCGTACAATGCTGATGAAGGGCCCATTTCACCAGCAATCACAAATGATAACGTGAACACACCAGCAGAAATCAGCGGTCATTTTGGCGAGATCACTTATAAAAAAGCTGGATCAGTGATCAGGATGATCCATCATTTGATTGGAGACGACGCGTTTAGATTTGGATTAAATGCTTATTTAGTAAATAAGTAAGTTGATCGAGTTTACCATAAAATTACCCGTAAATGATCACATCGCATTATGGTAGTAAATTTAGGAATAAGAATAGTTCATTATCAAGTAACATCGACAAACAGAAAGTATTGGTGAGATCCAAACTAGACAATGTCTGAATCTTGAATCTCGGTACATTAATTAAGAATTTAATGAATAATGTAACTATAACAAGTACTATAGTTACATTTTGGACCACTTCATGTATGCGTACTTTCTTTATAATGAATCAGTGTTAATGATGATGATGATGTCATTGACATTGACACATCATTCACGAGTTGTTCTTTTGAAAAATTCTAACATAGTTATTAATTTATAGTTTTATTACTCTTAATACAGCTCCTTTAGTTCTGGCTACCCCGATCGTTTATATTCGGCCCTGAACAATGGCGTTACCAACTTCAACAACACACTGTCGGCGTACCCTGGCATCAGTGTTACTGACGTCATGAGCTCTTGGATTGCACAGGCTGGTCACCCAGTACTACTCGTGAATGTTAATTATGAGACTGATATTGTCACTTTGACTCAGGTAAGATGCGTTTGATAAAACAATTATCACACATGAGATATTATGCAGTAGGGTAACATTAGCCCACCACTTAACAATTAAAGCAAAAGCATATTTCACCTCACTTCAGTTATGCTAATCTTGAGAGTTTTATCAGAACTAAAAACAAATTCAACCTCTATTGCTTGTCAACCTCCACTGAAAGTACCTATATTTCGGCCGCCGAGAGAATGCTTCCCAACAGGTCGTGCTTTATCGTTTTTTTTTTGTACGCTGATGATATTGTAGTATCTTATGGTATACATATATTCACCACGGATACAACATTTTATAAGAAAATATATATAATTTTGTCAACTTACAAGAAAAGATTTAGGCAATCGAAATTTTATTAAAATTTAAACGCAATATCTCTACGGCCGAACTATAATTATCTTAAGGTTAGCATTAAAACATTTTTTTAAATGCATGGTTTGTATTTCTAGAAACGCTTCTACAGAAACTCCTCGCACTCGTCGGATGAACTATACAAGATTCCCATAACATATACCACAGAAAAGTCTCTGGATTTTACGAACACAAAACCGGTGTTCATTATGGAGAACAAGACACATGAGTTCAGAGTTGCTGACATAAGTGCAGACCACAGCTGGGTCATCTTCAACGTCCAAGAGACTGGTATTTATTTGACCAGAAAAAAAAAACATTCGGACTTGAATGTGTCATAACAATGTTTTTAAATATATTTTTTCTTTTAGGGTTTTACAGAGTTAATTATGACGAGCATTCATGGCAAATGATAGCTTCGGCGTTAAAAGGGAATGCTACACAGAAAATTCACCATTTGAATCGTGCTAAGGTGTTTATATATTTGTTTGATTGGAGAGCAAGTCTGAGCTGATATTATATTTGTCACTGAAGCTATCTTTTTAAATTACAGATTGTTAATGATTTATTTGCTTTCCTGTATGCTGATGAAGTTTCTTTCTCTCGGCTGTATGACGTTTTGGAGTTCCTTTCCGTGGAGACAGACTACTCTGTATGGTATGCCACCTTGCGAGGTTTGAAGAATTTGTATAATAGTTACCTCGGCGATGAAGCCTTGTCTGATATTCAAGTAAGTGGTCGTTTTTAAGGATCTATGTTATTTAGTAGGTTCTGCCAAAAGCATTAGTTTAGTTACTTAAGTTTCTACGATAGTTAAGCTTAGATTATATATTAAGCGTTGTTTACATAACTCTTAAATGAAGGTAACAAATATACTATGCTCATAAAACCACCTAATCCCTTATTTCAAACTTTTTCATTCATTAGATGAAAAAGTTGTTATATCTATTGAGCAAATTACTTCTAGTGCTTACAAATGCGTGTGAATTTTCTACCAAATCGTTAGCATATAACATATGGGATGTTAATGATTCTGCAAATTCTAGGAATATGCGCTTCGATTGCTTGAAAACGCAATCAAAAATGTGGGTTACGAAGTGAAAGCGACAGACGATTTCGAGACCCTAAGAAACCGTATGCAACTCTTGGAATTCGCCTGCAAATTGGAACACGAAGGATGCGTACAAAATGCCGTGGCTTTGTACCAAGCTTTGAGAATTAACGGAACGGAGTGAGTTTACTTATTTCCTTATTATTCTATACTTACGATTAAGGCCGTAGCCAGGGATTCACTCACGGGGGGGGGGGGGGGGCGAGCTCTGAACAGAGAGATTAGTAAGTACCTTTTTGTAAAATGGTGAGTTGAGCCCTCAAGCCTCCCTGTCTACGGTCGTCCTTACGATCCTCTTTATGCAAATATACCTAATGACCCTTGTGTCCAAAGCATCCTTAGAATAATTTTATCTTCTTTTTCGGTTTATTATTGCATTAATTTTCCTGTTCAGATAATATAACTACCAAAACAATATAATTGGGTATAGAGAAAGGTTAAAAAAAAATTAAGAAAAAAATCCCCATCAATATATAGTTTTGTTAATCAAACGGCTTATACTCGTAGAGCTATTCCTTATAGGAACATGATGTTACAATATCATAATTTATGGGCCGTAAAAATGTATTGTTAGTTGTGTTTCGTAAGTGTTTATAGGTCAATGGTTTACTTTTTAGCCGCAACTAACTCCTATCGATGGAAAAGTTGTAAATCAACGAACATATTTGGTTTTTATAACATTGATAGAAATATGAACAAAAGCCGCCCCAATCTAGAAAGGTTTATGCCAGATGCCAAAAAAAACATTGTTATCTATCACAGTAACTGTAAGCACGTGATAATGACATATGAGTTAGGGCTTAGTGTAGTTTAACATACAACTGCAGTCTATTTTCTAATACACTTCTCCCTTAACAGGATATCACCAAGCTTAAGACCTGTAGCGTACTGCAATGGATTGCGTTACGGCAATGGAGACGATTACGAGTATCTGTGGGATCGCATGATGACAACCAATGTAGCTAATGAGGCCGGAATCATTGCGGACGCTTTAGGATGTACCTCGAATGAAGAAAAGCTGAAGAGGTGAGTCAGTTATATGTGTAAGCAGAATTTCAAGTCAAAGTCAAATCATTTATTTCGTACAGGCCTACGGGGGCACTTAAAAATTTTCATTACATTTTTTCCTTAACTCTACAACCGGATCGGAACGCGACCTCAACTGAGAAGATCCGGCAAGAAACTCAGCGGGCTTGTCTTTTTTTTTATCCATTATTTTTACAAAAAAAAAGTAAGCTCCAGTGTGTTGGCATGCGAGGCGCACACACGCTACACTTTAACATTATAAATATTGATATTTGAGCGATCAGTCCCAGGCTGCTTATATATATATTAGTGAAAGCTATTACTACACATCCAGACATTCATGTCAATTTCTAATAGGCTAGACCAGGGGTCGGCCACCTGTTGAGTCGGAAGTGTCAAAATTACAATTTACATAATTTCAAATTTTTTAAAGAGCTCAATTTTTTTTTCTTGCGATCATTAAAATAGTACTTGCATAAACAAACGTTTGTGATGAAAAAAAACTAATGTGCTTATTCATAAGAAAAATATCTATTTATTCATATATAAGTTGTGTTTTTTCACAACATATTAGATTAGATAATATATACAGGGAGTCCAAAAAGTGGCCAAATAGAAGAGAAGCGAGGCTGTGGAAATAGAAATGGTGCCAATCGTTAATCGATTCAGAACAATTTTTCAATGTTTTTTTTATAAAATAAATAATATTTGCGTATGGAACTAAAGAGCCGCATCTTCACATCCAAAGAGCCGCAGGTTGCCGACCCCTGGGCTAGACATATAGGTTACTAAAAAACAATTCTTTATCCAAACTTTGACCCTTTATTTGACCCACATAAGACACAAATTTCCAACAATCCCTCTTTTAAGCACCTCTAGAGTCCATAAGTAATATATCTTCTAAATTTGAAAACCCTGACTAGCATAGGCTATGCATTGTGTGACAGTAAGCGTAAAGAAATTTACCAAATAGACTAGACATATACCCGATCGTGCCCAACTTACACAAACTTGGTACAAGTTTGTGTAAGCGCATTTCATTCATTTAACCGCCTTAAGGTTCAATTATTTAAAAATGCCTCCTTAGTGCACCGCAAGGGTAGTCAGGGAGTATACCATCGAAATTTGAAATCTTTAGGAATACCAGCGTTGTCTGTCAGTGTTAAGATTTTTATTACATAGATGATCCATTCAATTTTTTTTACATTAGGATTATAATATAATAATAATGCCAGCCCTTCTTTAATGTCCCATTGCTGGGCACGGGCCTCCCCTCAATGCGAGGGGGGATTAGGCCATGGTCCACCACGCTGGCCCTCGAAAGTCTTTCGAGGGGTTCTCTCAGACATGCAGGTTTCCTCACGATGTTTTCCTTCACCGCTTAGCAAGTGATAATCATGGTTGAAAATGAGATTCGCACATGAAAAATCCCAGAGGTGCGAGCCGGGGTTTGAACCTGCAATCCTCATTACCGAGGCAAGCGTTCTAACAACTTGGCTATCACTGCTTCATTAAGATTAGCAGTGGTATAACTCTTACTCAGAACCGTACACATGTATGTTTAAAAAATATTGCTAGAACATCCTCTCTTCTCTGCTATCCTCGTTCTCTTTCCGATCAGATTTTTCAGCAACTATGATCTGAAAGGCTAAGATATCCATGTTTCAGTTACCTGTTGTCAATGTTGGTGGAGAACAGTGCAATCCGGACCCAGGATCTGGAGGTGCCACTAAACAGCGTACTGGCGAACTACAGTCATCTCCCCGTCGTCATGGATAGCTTGCGGGCGAATTACACCCTGTGGGCCACCATGTGAGTTGAACATGATTTTTAACTAAGTATGTGTAGCGACCACTTAACCCGCACCACAAGCTACACAGATGGCACTGCAGATGCATTCAGAACAATAGAAAATTCTCTTCACAATCCTGAATCATGCTATAAGAGTTTTCGGAGCAAGTAACATATATACAAGATCCCGACAATAACCGTTGGGGCATTGCGGCCGCTCTGCCAGGCATACCACCTGGCTGGAAGATTTTCCCTTTTCCGATAAATATGAATGGACAGTAAACTGAGACTTGACGGACTTAACAAAGGACTCAAAATGCTGAAACTTTAATAACGTTATAATTTATGTATTTTCCGTACCCACGGAGCGAATACAAAGTGTCTGTCAATGAAAAAACCACTCGAAATGGTCAGGGCGCGCGTATCAAACAGCTAAACGTATATAGGCCACAAACTTGCCACAATAATTGAATATTGAACCGTTACATACGTGACAAAATACAAGACTGGGTATTGAAAATAGATAAATATTTTTTTTTATTATTATAAATTTATTTGTAATAATCATCTAAATATTTACAACGGGAATAAATAATTAAAAATTAATAAAACATTAACCTATGTTTTCAGATACCCATCAATGGATGCGGTCTTGAACACTGTTGCGAATGCACTTCAGACTGAAAATGATTTTAATGAGGTGAGTTTATTAGAAGTAGATTATACATTGCGCCACCATTTTAATTACGAACAATTAGAGCACACCTCATCCCCATCATCATACATCATCATGATAGTCTTCTTAAGCATAAATTAAAACCTTTAAGCACTTAACATTTTATATTTTGGGGTCGAGTCACCTTCGTCCGTGGAGAATTAAATACCCTCGAGATACCCTACACGTGACCCTGGGTGGTGCCAACTAGGTGACAACTCTACTCGTGGTAGGCTTCGGCCGTGGTTAGTCACCACCCACTGAACAAAGCCATGTCGCCAAGCGGCCTAGCCGTGTTCCGGCATGATGTTCGGTGTTGCCATTCATGGATGGCGGGTCAGATCAGTTGCGCTGCATGTGCCTAGTGAATGTAGCGTCTCGATCTACTGCCGCCTTCCTACCTAGGCAAGTATGCTCCATCGTAGATCTCATCTTCTCTTACCATCAGGTGAGATCGAGATCAAATACTTGCCTATAATGTATATAAAAAAAATGTGCATAAATAGCGCTTAAATATTTAACTACTGATAAAAGAGCACGATAAAATTTCAGGACACTGAGTCTCTTTTTCATAAAACAAAACATTGTTATAGCTACTTATAATATAATAGATATCTTTAGTTTATGCTAGTCCTCGTCTAATATTCTAAAAGCACGACCGTAAAGACAAAAGCCAATCAAACTACTTACTTGTCTTCCTGTGTTTTAAGAGCAATTTCCAACATGGCTTATAAAGCAAACAAAAGAATATAAGGGCGACAGCCCACGTAGAGGAAAGAGATAGCAGAACTATTGTTCAGAGCAAAAATATTTATATTCTACAATACTATAAATAATCTCCTATCCACAAGGTAGCGCAACAATAATTAAAAAGGTATTTAACTATTAATAACTTTTGTACAAATGTTAAATTAATTCAGAAGTACTAGTGAATGTATAATATATTCTATAATATTTTTTAACATATACAAGACAATTTAAAAGATATTCGGTAATTATTAAACTTTGGTAAAAGCAGTTTTGTGGAGAGGATTGGGTCGTGCTCTTTCTCTGTCGCACACACGCTGACAAATGGAAGTGACGTCACATGCCTATAGCGCTCTCGGTTTTGGAAACTTTAAACGAACGCATCTATTATTATTATGTTTAAAGTGCATGCATACATACATAGCCTATGTGCTATTCCAGACTATAATCTATCTCTGTGCCAAATTTCATCCAGATCCGTTCAGCCGTTCGGGCGTGAAAGAGTAACAAACATCTATCCATCTATCCATCCATCCATCCATCCATCCATCCATCCAAACTTTCACATTTATAATATTAGTATAGATTTGAATTGGATTTCAATTTACGCAAATTGTACTAGTAACACCTAGTACAATGCATAATGTACTAATGGTTTTCGGTGCGCATGCACACGTACAATGCGAGAGTAATACAATTTATAGACATAATTATAGTTTATGTTTGGTGTAGCCCCCCTATCCTTTCATTGCTTCAACCCCTAATTGCGCTCTACTGACCCAAATGACTTGTTGACACTAGAAATCAAACACTTTGCTGACACCGTGTACACTTCATTACAAGTGTCGCGACACTGTTTGGCGTTTCGAGGGAAAGGAAATTGCTAATGGGGATCATTCTAAATTGGCAAACTAGATTTTCTATGTAAAAAAAATATTTGGTGCCGTGGTGACCCTAATTCAGCATACTGTAGGAAAAACCAGAGAGTTTGCGTATGGCCAGTGATTGCTCACTTTAAGTAAATTCTATTTAACATACTATATAAGTCTACCAGGTCTCGTAATCTTAACTAAAACTCGGTGAAGCTGCAAAGGCCGCATCGGCAAGCAGCGTACTAATCCTTCAAATATCTATCGTAATCTTAACAATTTTGTTAAGGACTACCGCATAATTCATTAGAATTATTGAAAACTACTTCCTACACACCTTCTACTTCCCTATCCTTAGTTCAATCTTATTACGTGAGGAAGTTGATATGTCAGGACCTTTCAACTCGTGGGATATCTTACCCAGTGACAAATTGAAAAAGATGACTTTCAAAATGTACCAATCCTTCGAACAACAAAATGCCATTCCCGAAAAAGCCAATAAAAGATTACCAATACGAACGGATTCCCATTATGTGTTCGCTCCTAATATAAACCCATTAGATGTTGAATATGCCGACCCAAATACTACATCACTCGCGCGGGCTCGCGGGTGAAAGTCGGACTATTCATCCAGTTGCATTTGGCAGCGAGCCAGAATATAATGCGACCCTACATAAGATTACAGTCCACTTATACTTAATGCGTTAAAACGTTCTCTATTCTAAACACTCCAATTTTTATTATTTAAAATTTTATTAAGTAATAATAATATCTTCAAATAAGTAATAAGCCTCTACGTGTTGGACCCATGACCCCGCGCAAGCCTTCCAAAGATCCGACGAACGCACCAACTATACGGTCGCACACTAAGCAACACTTGTATTATGGGTACCGTACAATGAACTGATGGCGAACTCAGTATATAATACTTTATATAGGTACCTGTATATAAAAAATCCATGACTCGGATTCAAGCATTTATGCTGATCACACAAAGCTTGTCCCTACCAGGATTTGAACCTGGGACCCTCAGCGCAGAAAGCAGGGTCACTACCCACTGAACCAATCAGGTCGTCCGTAGATACATGGTTTTGGTCATGACAGATTGCCTAATGACAACAGGCACGAATTCATAATATAATTTTTTCGAATGGTAAATCCTAGCGGAGCAACCGCGAGTTCTTCGACCTTACCAGCGAATTGAGTGTCTGGATCAAGGGTTCCTTTTTAGATATTCCAGAGTGCTGTAAACACTTGCAAGAAGCCCTGAGTACTTTCATGTAATTTTACTTCATCTGCTTTTAAGCGTTTCAAAATAATTTCCGAGTCTGTTTCAAATAGTGCAAATGAATCCTATCCAATTTCCGAGTCTGTTTCAAATAGTGCAAATGAATCCTATCCAATTTCCGAGTCTGTTTCAAATAGTGCAAATGAATCCTATCCAATTTCCGAGTCTGTTTCAAATAGTGCAAATGAATCCTATCCAATTTCCGAGTCTGTTTCAAATAGTGCAAATGAATCGTATCCACGATTAATTTGTCGAATGATCCATACACCTTTTTATGACGGCCTGATTAGCTCAGTGGGTAGTGACCATGCTTTCTGCGCCGAGGATACCGGGTTCGAATCCTGGTAGGGGGTACAAAATTTGTGTGATGAACACGAATCTTCGTGCCTGAGTCATGGATGTTTAGTATCTATATAAGTATTATATACTGAGTTCGCATTCAGTCCATTGTACGTTACCCATAATACAAGCATTGCTTAGTGTGCGACCGTATAGTTGGTGTGTTCATGTGGCGATATTTATTTATTTATTTTTACAAATTCTATCAAATAAGATGTGGATTGAATTTGTCAGCACACTGTGAAAACCTGTAATAATGTACTGCTCAAAAATGTAAGGGATCCTTTTAAAAAGAGCATCCATAGAGTTTCTTGCCTCGTCTTATCCATTGGAACGGCAATTCGAACGGCTGGTAAAGTTGTTGCTTAGCATTTGGTAACCTTTTTGACGATTCATTAGTACTATACTTAATGATTTACATGAACAAAAAATATTCTGATTCTGATTATTTAATTTTTGTACCTACAATATTTAATTATAATATAATGAGTAATAAGACCGTTACCAACTTTATAATGTTACATTTTGTATCATTCATTTGTTTTTATTAGTTTTATTGTCGGTAAAGTGTTTCGTCCTTGCCAATTAGCATCATACAAACTGATAAATAAATTAACAGATCCACGCACGGTAATTAACGAAATCATGTAATTAGGATCATTAAAAGCAACGTTTCTTCCGCATAAAAGTAACTTACGTTGTTACAACTAAATATGAGGGCACACCCGACAAACTATGACACTAGGACGTCAACCACCTCAGTCCTCCCGTGACCATGGTTGATGTAAAGCAGCCGAAACGTCGGAAACGTAAAAACAAAAAATAAACGCGAGAAAATCCTTAAAAAATAGTTTTATTTCAATGTGTAGTAATCGCGTAATATATAAGAAATCAATATCTTGAAGAAGATGTTCATAAGGAGAGCGGAGAAACTATTAAAATCGGATTTAAAAAAAAATATTACTACTAGTACTAGTTTTAGTCTTTTGGTCAGCACGGCAAAAGATACTCTAAAATTTCAATTAATTAAATATTTTTTTGTGTGCACATATTTGTAGTTTGAAGCATGGCTGGCTTCGTGCGACGAATGCAGCGAGCAAGCGAAGGTGACTGCAGGAAATACGATGAAACTGGTCAGAGCCTCCAGGTCCTGGGCTGAAACTCACAAGGCAGATATTCTGAAGAATCTTAGGAATACTTCTTGGAAAGCAATGCCATCAATTATGATGAATCTGGCTGGTTTATTTTTTTTCTTCTCGACATGTTAACGATTTTAAACTATGGTTAGTTCCTATCTTTTCTCCTTGTCTATATTTATTTATTTATATTTTTGGATTATTTGGGTAGTTGCAGAGTATTTTTTTTATTACAGTTCATTTTTTATATTTACCTTTAATAATTGTTTATAGGTTTGGTTTTAAGGGGTAACGTGATTTTAGTTATTGAACAAATTACCTAGATGTATAATTGAAATTATATAAGTAGTTTACATAATTGTAAGAACAAAAAGAAGAGATTCATCTCCACTATTGATGTATAAAAACGATTTCTTATTTGTTTTGTAAGAATGTAACCATTTATGATACAATATTTTAGATGTAAATATTCTTAGTGCCAACTACATTTGTTTAAATTAAAAATACAATTTATTAAAAAAACATAAAATGCGTACTTATTTTTAAAAAATAAGCATTCTTCCCCCGATAAAAATACCAGAATGACAGCAGACGAAAATATTTATTTATTCCATTTTCAAATTGAAATATAATGTTTTCCACAAAAGGCCCGGCTTCACTGAACGAGGTCTGTTGAAGAGTCCATTATGATTGAATTGTAGCATATTATCTGGAATAAGTATCAGTTACCTATCGTCTTTATTTATGTTCAATCAAGTAACAATTTGTCGTGGGCAGTAATCTTCAATGCGGTTGCTAAGTGCGGCAACCCACGCGTCACTACTAGTTCTTGTAAACACCGTTACAAATGCATTGTTACCGGTATCATGTGGGATTGATGTGATCAGGCCAGTTATGAGGATCTAAGGGAATAGACAGGGTTAGACAATCTGTAGTCATACACTTAAATGTTGGCGACCAATTCATTATAATAAGGCCGATATTTCCTAAGCTAAAATGCAATGGTGTGCACAATGTTAAAGATAATAATGCACAAATATAATCCAATGAGAACTGACCCATGACATTACATTTAAAGCCCCTTCAAATGTATCCCAACTCTTTAATCGGGGGAAGGAGGGGAGATCAAATATGCCTGGTTGGTATGTCTGGCGCCAAGTTTCGATCTATGGAGCTACACTACAATCATTTACGTTCGCGACGCGTTCAGACGCCTACGGGCGGGCAGTGACTGGCGGGAAAATCGAATTACGAATTAAATTTGTGAAAAAAAAATTGCAATAACAGCATCGGCTGCCTGTACCATTGATAGTGCCTTAACTTTTTTTTAAATACAAAATGGCGTTCAGAAATTTTTATTTTTATTTTTTGTGGCTGTTTACACTGGCGAAATCAAATATTTTGGTGGACGAAGAATGTTTGAACTACACAGTGTACCCATTGAAATATGAACTAAATATGTTTCCGTATGTCCACGCTGACAGTTCTTCTTACCTTTGTGAAATGACTATAACTATAATAGCGCATGCTCCGCACGTTCAGTTGATTGAATTAGAAGCGAAAGATTTGGAAATAGAAGGCGCTATAAAAGTACTTCACGGAGATCGCAATATTATTAACGGAGCCAGGCCTTTCGAATACAATAATCTAACAGGAAAATTGATAATATTCTTGAACGAGCCCTTAATGGTGTATGCGTCTAGAGACGATAGAATTTATCATGTGAAAATTACGTTTAGAAAGAACGTGAAGGAAAATAGCAATGGAGTGTTTTTGGTGAAGTATTATGATGAACAGAGCCAAGATATTAAGTAAGTATTCAATATTTAATTTTTAATAATAATATCGCCAGACAAACAACAACTATACGGTCCCATACTAAGAAACGCTTGTATTATGGGTACCGTACAATGGGCTGATGGCGAACTCAGTATATAATACTTATATGGATATTAAACATCCATGACTCGGGCACAAACATTCGTGCTCATCACACAAAACTTGTCCCTACCTGGAACGAACCTGAGACCCTCCACGCAAAGTTTAGGGTCACTTCCAACTAAGCTTATCAGGTCGTTATAAAGATTATAACGTAGGTATGATTAATACAAGAGAAATTGTTTTTTTTTTCACTATAATTTTTATCTGGGAAATGACACAGACTTATGAAATAACCATTAGCTATTCCAAAATTACAGAAGATTCAAACAATTTACATTGTAATTAGACATTCTTTTTTCATAAACTAAAACTAGTTTTAATAACATTGCAAATTAACGAAACTTCCTATAAATATGGGGGCTAAGGCACTTAGCAACAGATATGACCTTTAAACGATTTCCAGCTGTAACGGCTTGTTAAACATGCAAATTATTATAACACAATTAGCGCAGATACGATGGTATTTATCATAGTGCTCCTATTCTGAAATCCGCATGCCTATGTACTTATAATATATGCTATACGTTAATAAGCTTTGTTTTGGATAAATGCCTAGCAATATTCTTTCAGCCTATTCCGTAGCTGCAAATACGAGTATCTAAAACGCTCTTTACAAAAAATAACACTTAAACGACGCTCCTCTTTTGTTAAAATAACATGATCACAAAAACGTTGTCACCGGCTTACTATAAATTATCACCAGATACATATCTTAAATATTGCCCTAGACTGACTACCGCTTGTATTACAACAACCAGACACAAATGATAAAAGTAATAACTGATAATGATTTTTTTTTTATTTGAAACTAAATACCTATTTATTACTTAACTAGCTGTTGCCCGCGACTTCGTCCGCGTGGTATTTAACAAAGACAACCGTTGCCTGCTCGCCCATTCTGAGCCCGCGGGACGCATTGCAGGTTGTTGCTATCAAACTTAATCAGGCGCTGCGCTGCAACATTGGTTTTAATTTTTTTTCGTGAAATCCTATTTTTTTTCTAAAATAAAAGTAGCCTAAGTTACTCCTTGTTACATCAGCTATCTGCCAGTGAAAGTCCCGTCAAAATCAGTCCAGCCATTTCAGAGATTAGCCGGAACAAACAGACAGACAGACGGACAGACAGACAGACAAAAATTGTAAAAAATTTTGTTTCGGTATAGGTAACGTGTATACATCCAAAGGCACTTAGTAAAAAGCGGTTATTTTAATATTACAAACAGACACTCCAATTTTATTTATATGGTATAGATTTGGAGCTCTGCATGGCATGCTTAGCTGTTTCAACATACTCATAGCAATGTACTACACAACACAAAAATTTATGAGATACTTGTAAAAAGAGATACTATGCGGTTTCTTGCTAATTCTCCTTCATAGGCACGGCATTCCAATCGGATGGTGAAGTTTTAGCATAGGATGTTGTGATATTTTTTGACGATTTTAAGTACTGGTTTGCGTGAATAAAAGTATTCGGATTCTGATGAAAAACACTACTCGCATCTGTTTCTATCAAAATGTGTGTCACTCGGTCTCAATGGCCAATAATAAAAGTGATCTATAACATAAACAATATGACATAATGTTTATTATTAAATCCTTATAATGGAGCATGTTCTTGAAACCGCTCAACACCTAAGGTCAGGCGCATCCAATCTGTCTCGTTAGATAACGCTGAACAATTATTTAATTGACTCGGTACAATTTATTTATCTACTACAGCCATGTGCGCGATCGCAACATATACATAATATGTTTTTTTCATACAAACTTTGACCCCTTAGGGATCGAATTCCAAAAATCCTTCCTTATTACACCTCTAGACTACATACGGAATATACCCTCCAAATATCAAAAAGGTCTAGATTCACCGGTTTAGGCACAGCTGGCGGCGCAGGTGAGTTTTTCTGTCAGTCAGTCAGTCAGTGAATTTTAAGAATTTTAGTATACAGGGTGTAAGAGACTTCGTAACAAAAACTGATACCATCGATTCAACTCATAATTTTGGATCCCCTAGAATTGGAATTTTTTATCAATATTTTCAAGAATTATTTTCAATTTTTAATATTTTTTATTGATTTTAGCATGAAATCATAATAAAAGTCTATTTCAACGTGATACAGTCCAAAAAAAATCATTATAACTTATTTAGACGCAAAACTGCAATACAAGGCTATTTGGAAGTAGTGTTCGATTTTTAAATATTTGTCTGTTTCTTCAAGCAAAATTGAAAACCAACTGGTCTAATTCCCTCAGAGTTATTAGCATTGGATAGTCTA
Organism: Pheosia tremula; assembly: GCA_905333125.1. Taxonomy (NCBI): domain Eukaryota; kingdom Metazoa; phylum Arthropoda; class Insecta; order Lepidoptera; family Notodontidae; genus Pheosia; species Pheosia tremula. The sequence continues at coordinate 1,534,981 of HG995405.1, read as the reverse complement.
TGGTTGGACATATATAAAATACAGTAGTATCATCAAACTATTAATACTAGCTTCTTTATTATGTCATTCTTAATGCAAAGTACTAGTTTTTACTTCAACACAGGTTTAATAGTAAGGCCATGCACCATATAAGTGGCGGTCGACCTTCTCCCACGTGCAGTATATAAGTAACTTGATCGATATGGTCAAAAACCATAAATATTTAGCCTTTATTGCATACGTAGACGTACTTAGATACTAGGTACCTACGGTCTGATGCAACTTCATAAATATTTTGTATTTACGTAAGTTTTTCTCAGGATTAACCTGGTAACTTTAAACCACTTGGGCGCAACCATGTCTAGTTGAGGAGTTTATTAGGTACTGCGGTGTGATTTTGAAACGTTCGAAATTGGAATCGGATTCGAAAAGATAGTGTGCGTTTACGAAGCTATTTATATAATGGTAGGAAATAGTAGAAACAATATTGATCGTGAAATCTAAACTATTACACCGGTGTGAAGTTGGCGGCCAAAAGTTGGCGGCGCATTATTACCCGACTAAATTAAAATGCTCACAAAAATTAATGAAAAATCTGTACAGAATGGCATGTAACGCGGAAAATAATGAAAACTAGGAAATTTTCAGTACATATTCTGTGGAAATAAAAAAAAATCAATAAATTTTCGTTATTTTTCCAATAAAGTAAGACCATTGTGTTTATCACATTTTGACTTAGATAACACCCAAGGACGGCATGGGAGTACATGTTTGATAGCTCAAAAGGTAGATCTAGATACAGGCATCCCGCCACCAAAAGCCTAGAGTGGTACTCCGCTCGGTTTAGGTTTTATGAGTCCAGACATCACTGGCGGCCGAAATTTTTTCGGCAGATTTTGACTTAGATAACATCCAAGGACGGCATGGGAGTACATGTTTGATAGCTTAAAAGGTAGATCTAGATACAGGCATCCCGCCACATAAAGCCTAGAGTGGTACTCCACTTGGTTTAGATTTTATGAGTCCAAATATAACTGACGGACGTATTTTTTGGCAGATTTTGACTTAGATAACACCCAAGGACGGCATGGGAGTACATGTTTGATAGCTCAAAAGGTAGGTCTAGATACAGGCATCCCGCCACCAAAAGCCTAGAGTGGTACTGCGCTCGGTTTAGGTTTTATGAGTCCAGACATCACTGGCGGCCGAAATTTTTTCGGCAGATTTTGACTTAGATAACATCCAAGGACGGCATGGGAGTACATGTTTGATAGCTTAAAAGGTAGATCTAGATACAGGCATCCCGCCACATAAAGCCTAGAGTGGTAATCCACTTGGTTTAGATTTTATGAGTCCAGATATAACTGACGGACGTATTTTTTGGCAGATTTTGACTTAGATAACACCCAAGGACGGCATGGGAGTACATGTTTGATAGCTCAAAAGGTAGGTCTAGATACAGGCATCCCGCCACCAAAAGCCTAGAGTGGTACTGCGCTCGGTTTAGGTTTTATGAGTCCAGACATAACTGGCGGCCGAAATTTTTTCGGCAGATTTTGACTTAGATAACACCCAAGGACGGCATGGGAGTACATGTTTGATAGCTCAAAAGGTAGATCTAGATACAGGCATCCCGCCACCAAAAGCCTAGAGTGGTACTCCGCTCGGTTTAGGTTTTATGAGTCCAGATATAACTGACGGACGTATTTTTTGGCAGATTTTGACTTAGATAACACCCAAGGATGGCATGGGAGTACATGTTTGATAGCTCAAAAGGTAGATCTAGATACAGGCATCCCGCCACCAAAAGCCTAGAGTGGTACTCCGCTCGGTTTAGGTTTTATGAGTCCAGATATAACTGACGGACGTATTTTTTGGCAGATTTTGACTTAGATAACACCCAAGGATGGCATGGGAGTACATGTTTCATAGCTCAAAAGGTAGGTCTAGATACAGGCATCCCGCCACATAAAGCCTAGAGTTGTACTCTACTCCGTTTAGGTTTTATGAGTCCAGACATAACTGGCGGGCAAATTTTTTTCGGCAGATTTTGACCACTCTAGGCTTTATGTGGCGGCATGCCTGTATCTAGATCTACCTTTTAAGCTATCAAACATGTACTCCTATGCCGTCCTTGGATGTTATCTAAGTCAAAATCTGCCGAAAAAATTTCGGCCGCCAGTGATGTCTGGACTCATAAAACCTAAACCGAGCGCAGTACCACTCTAGGCTTTTGGTGGCGGGATGCCTGTATCTAGACCTACCTTTTGAGCTATCAAACATGTACTCCCATGCCGTCCTTGGGTGTTATCTATGTCAAAATCTGCCAAAAATACGTCCGTCGGTTATATCTGGACTCATAAAATCTAAACCAAGTGGAGTACCACTCTAGGCTTTATGTGGCGGGATGCCTGTATCTAGATCTACCTTTTAAGCTATCAAACATGTACTCCCATGCCGTCCTTGGTCGTTATCTAAGTCAAAATCTGCCAAAAAGTTCGGCCGCCAGTTATGTCTGGACTCATAAAATCTAAACCAAGCGGAGTATCACTCTGGGCTTTGTGTGGCGGGATGCCTGTATCTAGACCTACCTTTTGAGCTATCAAACATGTACTCCCATGCCGTCCTTGGGTGTTATCTAAGTCAAAATCTGCCAAAAAATACGTCCGTCAGTTATATTTGGACTCATAAAATATAAACCAAGTGGAGTACCACTCTAGGCTTTATGTGGCGGGATGCCTGTATCTAGATCTACCTTTTAAGCTATCAAACATGTACTCCCATGCCGTCCTTGGATGTTATCTAAGTCAAAATCTGCCGAAAAAATTTCGGCCGCCAGTTATGTCTGGACTCATAAAACCTAAACCGAGCGGAGTACCACTCTAGGCTTTATGTGGCGGCATGCCTGTATCTAGATCTACCTTTTAAGCTATCAAACATGTACTCCTATGCCGTCCTTGGATGTTATCTAAGTCAAAATCTGCCGAAAAAATTTCGGCCGCCAGTGATGTCTGGACTCATAAAACCTAAACCGAGCGCAGTACCACTCTAGGCTTTTGGTGGCGGGATGCCTGTATCTAGACCTACCTTTTGAGCTATCAAACATGTACTCCCATGCCGTCCTTGGGTGTTATCTATGTCAAAATCTGCCAAAAATACGTCCGTCGGTTATATCTGGACTCATAAAATCTAAACCAAGTGGAGTACCACTCTAGGCTTTATGTGGCGGGATGCCTGTATCTAGATCTACCTTTTAAGCTATCAAACATGTACTCCCATGCAGTCCTTGGTCGTTATCTAAGTCAAAATCTGCCAAAAAGTTCGGCCGCCAGTTATGTCTGGACTCATAAAATCTAAACCAAGCGGAGTATCACTCTGGGCTTTGTGTGGCGGGATGCCTGTATCTAGACCTACCTTTTGAGCTATCAAACATGTACTCCCATGCCGTCCTTGGGTGTTATCTAAGTCAAAATGTGATAAACACAATGGTCTTACTTTATTGGAAAAATAACGAAAATTTATTGATTTTTTTTTATTTCCACATAGAATATGTACTGAAAATTTCCTAGTTTTCATTATTTTCCGCGTTACATGCCATTCTGTACAGATTTTTCATGAATTTTTGTGAGCATTTTAATTTAGTCGGGTAATAATGCGCCGCCAACTTTTGGCCGCCAACTTCACACCGGTAACTATTACGGTTTCTTGTGATAAAGTGTACTGAACTTTGTAAACAGACAAATACAGTGAAAAAAAAGTTTGTTTCATCTATGTGTGAGGTTTGTTTATTGTTGTTGGGGAGAAAATTACAAAGTTACTAAAATGAACGGTGATTACATACCTATTTAATTTGTTTAAGTCCCTATAAAGTTTGAGAGTGTACTTTGTCTATGTCGTGTTAATGATGCGAATGAAAGAATTTGTGAATGTACAATGAACAAATTGTATTAATCTAAATATATAGGTAGGTACCTTAATACATTTAGCTCCACTGGGATTGCGCGGTATTTATTGGTAAACCCAAGAACATATATTTTTTAACAGTTCACTAATTAAATTACCTAATATACATTTACAAAAGGCTCTAACAAAGCGACATTAATTAATTGTCACTAATAAAGCACGTCTTCTTCCTGCAGCGATACGTACCTACGTAAAGATATAGCTATGTAATTAGCAAAATAAATAGTCTACCCATCGTCTCGGGTCGTTAGTCATAGCAAATGGGACACACTATGTTGCTGGCCGTAACCAGATATATGGCGTTTGAAAAAATGTCTAATTTTGGACCTCTCTTTTTAATACAATTAAAATAATTGAAATATTTTTTAAAGGCCAGTGCGATCACAATTAGTTTTTAGCACTATTGTTTATTTTTAACTTGTTTTTTTTTAATTTAGATAACACTACTAGAATATAGGTAGGTAGCATACGATAACAATAAAAAGTAATTGACATAACAAAAAATTAAAATTATGAAAAAAACCTATAAAATGATAACGACGCGTGGAGTTATTGCACCAATGAACATTGGTCATGAAAAGAAAAACAAAGACGTTTAAAAGTGATCAAGGAATATCAGAATGAGAATCAGAATCATTTTAATTCATGTAAACCATTAAGTACAGTACTTATGAATCGTCAAAATAGTTACAAAATGCTAAGCTAAAACTTGACCACCCGTTCGGAATGCCGTTCCTATGGAGAATAACGGGCAAGAAACTCCATGGTTGATCTTTTTAAAAATAGCTTTTACATTTTTGAGCAAATTGCACATTGTTATGGGTATATCAGAACAATGTAGTACTAACTCTAATTATATCATAGAATATTATCAAGTATTTAGGCGGTTTTATTGCTTATTATTGTATTTTTAAGACAATCATTCACATAAATCTCGATCTAGGTAGTTCCACTATTGTCAAATTCAATACACGGTTGGCAACATTCCCAACATGGACTTCCGGACGCGGTGACCTTGGTACATTGTAGGTAGCAAGTTAGACGAAGCGGATGCACATTACATACCTACTTGTTAACCATTTTATAAGATTACCGGTTAAAATGTCTTGAGTACCGCTTTGAGAAAAGCGAGACAGAAGAGTTTTAACATTCACATAAACATTGAGATGAAACTAATCTTACAGGTTTAATCGCGTTTATTGTATATTTTTACGTTCCCGACGTTTCGGCTGTTTTACAGCAACCATACAATAAACGCGATAAAATCCATAAGATTGTTTTAATTTCAATGTGCAGTATTCGGGTAAATATAAGCAATCAATATTTACGTATACAATACAAACATATAGCCAAGTGTTTTAATGTTTATGTACCTTTTATATATATTTTTTAATATATTATTATTCTGTTTACTTTCAGATATTTATTTACAACGCGTTTATCACCGAACAAGGCTAAGTACTTCTTCCCGTGCTTCAGCAACCCGCGGTTCGAAGCGGGCTTCAAGTTTAAGGTGTTCATTCTGCAACGAGACAGTGGGGTTCAGTACACAAATACAAGTCTTGTTATCGCTGAAGAGCAGAAGATTGATAAGTAAGTAAAATACATAGTACCTGATATTGTTTCATGGTAGATATGGCCCGGGGTGGCAGGCTGCCAGAGGCGGCGGCACAGCTTTACGAACCTTTCATATTCATTATCTATCCTTCATTAATATATGGGGCGGCAAACCACATCCGTTCTATTCCAAAACAGGTTCTAAATATAGTACTGGGATAGTACTAGGTTTAAAGCATGAACTAAAGAAAACCTTATTATAAAAAGAAGTTTATCACCAAACCATGGATTATCTTTGGTACTAAAGTAAAACCGCTGAGACCCCGCTGGACCATCAAATCTTATAATACTGGATAGAGTATGTCTATGACAATTTGAATCTTATGGAATAGATGAAAGCCATACTGAATTAAATCAGAGCTATCTAGCAGCCGTTCTACAATAATACTTGGGAAAAAGATGTAAAGATATCTATTATTGCCAGATCTAGGAATCGGACGTGGCTTATCCTTGATTTAATTAATTATAACGAAGACCGACTTTCATTTTATTCCGATATTTTGGAATGATATTTCATTTGCTCGGTGACATATTTTTCTTCACTCAAGGATGATCAGTTGCCAGACCTCACCCATGAGTGCTCATAAATAATTTCTAATATGATACCAATCGAAACCGCTACTAAGGCTTACATTGGGACAGTGGTCTACGTAAGACTGATCTCTGAATTACTTAATCAATGTCGACCTGATAAGTGCAGTTGGTAGTGACACTGCTTTATGTGCCGAGGGTCCCAGGTTCGAATCCTGGTATGGAGAAACTCTGTGTGTTAAGCACGAAAGTTTGTACCCATGTCATGGATGTTTAATATTTATATAAGTAACTAGCTGTTGCCCGCGACTTCGTCCGCGTGGTATTTAACAAAGACAACCGTTGACAACAGCCTGCTCGCCCATTCTCAGCCCACGTGACGCATTGCAGGTTGTTACTATCAAACTTAATCAGGCGCTGCGCTGCAACATTGGTTTTAATTTTTTTTCGTGAGATCCTATTTTTTTTTCTGAAATAAAAGTAGCCTAAGTTACTCCTTGTTACATCAGCTATCTGCCAGTGAAAGTCCCGTCAAAATCGGTCCAGCCATTTCAGAGATTAGCCGGAACAAACAGACAGACAGACAGACAGACAGACAGACAGACAGACAGACAGACGGACAGACGGACAGACAGACAGACAGACAGACAAAAATTGTAAAAAGTGTTGTTTCGGTATAGGTAACGTGTATACATCCAAATGCACTTAGTAAAAAGCGGTTATTTTTATATTACAAACAGACACTCCAATTTTATTTATATGTATAGATATATACTGGGCTCAGTCCATTGTACGGTACCCATAATACAAGCGTTGCTTAGTGTGGGACCGTATAGTTGATGTGTTTGTCTAGCGATATTTATTTATTATTTATTAATTCTATAGATCAGCCTCAGGCGTATAGAAATCAAAGTTTAAATATGGTTCTTTTAATAAAATAAACCTACTATTTTCCAATCCTGTGATCTTAATGGGGTACTTGACAAATGTCCATCAACCAGTTCATTCGATTGATCTAGCCATACTCTCTCCTCATCGCCATCTTGGGTACCTAATGGGAATTAGAGATTACTTATTTTCAACTTTCCACTGTTTTTATTGCATTTCTTAACTTAATAAAATATAAAGAGTTGGTTTAAGTGTTAGCGGGACACAGTTATTTACGAATGTTCTTTATAATTATGCCATTGAGTAGAGCTAAATAAGTATTAGATACTTTAGAACAGCCTTTCCCAAAGTGGGCGATAACGCCCCCTTGTGGGCGCTGTAGGCCTAAAGGGGGGTGGAAGAGAGACCCAGAAAAAAATGGGGGTGTTGTGAGGCTTATAATAATTAATTTAATTTGAAGTTATAGTGGTTTTTAAGTAGGTGAAAAAGTAGGGGCGCTAAAAAATAATTCAAGACTAAATAAGTTTGGGAACCCCTGCTTAAGAATAACACAAGAAAACATAAGAACAGCGGATGACTTAATGCGGTTTTGCATAAGAAACTTAATTATTGTGAAGATTTATGAATGTTAAGTAATTAATGTTTCATACATAGGTACTTGATTATGTCATACTTATGAAACATATAATACAATACCCAGTAATACTAGCTCATACACAAAACAATTGCGGTTTGAATGAGGTGGCCAGTAGGTAGTCACATACATATAGAGTAACGTGCATTATCATAGCGCTACATTACCTCCTAAAGATAGACCTTGAAGTATGAAAGATGTTGAAAGAGTGTGATGAATTCTAACCGTGATGAAGTCTAACAGACACCTCGAACTCCTGAAAACAAAAACGAAGCTACAGAAATATAATGCAATACCTCAAACATGCAATGCGGAAGATTACTCTAAACATAAAACATTATCGCTAACAAACGAACCGTACCTTATCTTTGACGTCGAACCATGTACGGGACGGTTCCATGTGTGGTCATTGGGAACGGTGTCAATTATTGTGGTCCACGTCGTGACCGGTGGTTACGTACGCGCTGCTAATGGGAAAATGAATTTTGACGTGCACACATGATGAACGCACCAGGTGGAAAGCTAAAACTGGTTGCTAGATGTTATAGTAGATACCTAGCAGCGACTCCAAAAGCTAAAATTAGATACCTAAATAGCAACTTTGTTATTTCTAAAAGTTCCTATTACTGGAAAGTTATACTAAAAATTTGTAGAGATAATCAAAAGACTACAGAAAGTTTAACGTGATTATCGGCATTGTTTTTTTTTTTCAATAAATTACTTAGATTTTAATCTTTAATAAGATTCATAATATTCACAAAATTATATTGCGTTCCTTCAATGGATTACATCATTATATGACAAGTGTACCTAACTAATCGAATCACGCACGCAAAGGATCTATTGTTTTAGCATCATGTATTAATATTATATGGATTTTGAACGATGGCTTAATAATTCATATTAATGATATGAGCGTAATAGAAATAGCTACAGCATACAAGGTTGTATATACAATACCAGAAGCTTTTGTTTGCATACATATTTTTTTGTGCTATGAATATAACATGATGAAGAATTTTTGTATCGGTATCTTTGAAGGGAAAAGCAATCAAAATAATTGAAATTAGGTCAAATATTTAAGTAATATCAACTTTAAAGCTAATAAAAATAAGTATTAAATCTCCGCCACAAATAGAAATAACGAAAAACTATTTTCCCTCTTTTTCAGCATCAGGAATGATTACGTCATCGTCGACTATATGCCGTCACCACAAGTAAGGCTGAACCAAGTCGGATTTCATTATTCAAGATTTGTGAGCAATCAGGCGACATCTAAAAATACGAACGATACTTTAGTTGTCTGGGCACCTATAGGTGAACTGAAGGATCTAGATTTCATACTATTCTATGGTATAAGAATCATAGATCTGATACATGAGTATGAGAAGATCAATACTCCCCTGGTACAGGGTCCTATTAATCTAGTAGCTGTGCCAACGAAATTGAATGGTTACGAAATTGGAAGTTGGAATCTACTAACTAATGGGTAAGTGATTAATTGTGGAAAATTAAGATTTGAATTTTCTTCTTATCTAGAAATAAAATCTGAAAACAGGTAAATCAAAAAAATGTACTTACGTACAGAAATAACATTTTTAGAAATAATATATTTTGTCTGGATGCTGATTCAGCGGATTTTGTCCTACATAATGAAACCAATTGCATATATTTTTGTTGAGTATTGAGAATATAAGATGAGAAAAAAAAACCATAGCAAAAAGAAACGTACCTTGGTGGGTGTCCTTAGATAACCGTGTGACCAATCTCTAGTAAATATTTACGAAATGAGTACGATGTTTTTCGCAGTATACGTGCATCCCAAATTTGCTACGCACGCAAAACTTGACCCAGTTAGTATAGTCAGGAATAGCGTGAATATTTATGCGCCAAATTCATGGTCGAATGATGAATAATATAAACATTCGAAGAATTGGTCAGCTGTTATAACATACGTGTCGCAAGATATAAATCACAATGAAGATTCAAAAATATATGAAAATATGAAAAAGATACTGCTACGTATTAATGTGTTCATATATAAATATTTAAAAATGACACAAAGTAGACCTGTGCCTGTTATAAAATTACAGTTTTGAAAATATCAGCGCCGCATGAATGTATGCTAGATTATTTATTGTAAGCTCTTGACATTGAGTCACCTATAAATGACAAATAAAATTCACTTCTAAATATACATAGTTAAGAGGTAATTACTAAACCTGTTAGGACATTTGTGGATTTTTTTTACCTTTGTGGAAACAAAGCAGCAAAGATTTGATTATTATTTTTCAGCGCCTATAGGCTACAGAACATCAAAGAATTTACGAGCATCAAACAGATAGAAACGATGACATTCGAGCTGGCTCAGCAGTTGAGTCGCATCTGGCTCGGCAACCCTGGCAAGGTGAAAAGGTTGAGGTGGAGAGAAGAATGGTTCAAAGAAGGCATGGCTACTTACTTGGCTTATTACTTTTTGACTCAGGTAAGTTCTATAATTTATCTTATGTAATAACAAATTGTCAATACAAGGCTGTATTTTTATGAACTGCTTGCACTTATAAGATGTTAGTATTATCGTTAGTTCTGTAATGGAAATGAAAACATGCGAAAATTTAAAATAAGTACCAAAGATCGGTGAAGAAGGAGTCCTTGTATCTAGTTGCGTATTATTGCGACCCATCTTGATATTACCAAACTATGTTTAGGAAACAAAAATAATCCTCAAAAGTATAACTTAAATTTTTTCCAGTACAATGATGGGACGCCATCGTCATACAGACTACCAATAGGACCATACGGTCTTCGGATGAAGCACAAAGCGATGTCAGTGGACTGGCACAGAAGTACTCCCGCATTAGAAACCTTTAACACAACATTAGCCATTGAAATACCATCGAGATACAAGGAACTGGTGACGATGAAGACCGGAGCAATACTTTGGATGCTGGAGAACTGGGTGGAGTCAGACAAGTTTCATGAGGCGCTGGTGAACTATATCAACTCAATGTTTGTTGAATCAATATCTATTACACACGCAATGATATCTGATACTATCATAATAAATGTATAAGCAATCTTTGATGGTAACAAAAATAGTGTTGGTTATAACAATAAACACATAAACCATTTATATGTCATCTTTTACAAATTACTTTTTCCAATTTTACAAGAGTTTCAACTGTTCTGAGTTATAGTTGAAGATAATGATGTTATTATTTATCATCGACTTTCAGGAGAGGTGAATTTGTGTCACTGCAAAACTTCACGAAGACGTTAGATCACGACACGGTACACTGTTTGCATCAGTTCTTCAACGGGTCTACCGCATCCAGGATACTTAAGTCGTGGTTCCGACGATCTGGGTACCCCGTTATCAATGTGAACGTATTAAGAGATCGGAATCCCAATGCTATTCAATTGAAACAGGTTTGTTGGTTCTTTTATGGAATAAAAAACAAATAACCAAAGAGTCAACAGTCTGATAATGGTCTCAACTATGGTAGATGCAGTCTGTTTTGTGGTAGTAGGTACTCGGATGGAATCAGTAATTATTGAATATTTAAATTATCCAAACTTAAAGCGATCCAATGTAGACGGCTTTTACTTCTATTACAAACTTCATGTTGCTTTATTTCTAAATACTTAATTTCAACTTTTCCTCGCTTCAGAGACAATTCAGTTTCATCAACGAACATCGCGAAGATACTGACTACATGATCCCAATATCGTTCATCGTCCAGCACAATCAGAACTGCTTTAACTGCTACCGTCCGCGGTTCACCATCGGAGCACAGACGTATACCTTCGAAGAGAACTTGAACAATGGCTGGATTATCCTCAATAGGAATGGTTCAGGTAGGTTCACCAGTATGAATGGTACTAAGATCAGATTATAATTTTATGACACCAATGCTACGAAAAATTTTACTGCTATTTTTGTTCCTTCATCATTACCTTAATAAATAATATTATAGTCTGAATTCTTTGAACCAGTGGTTTTTTATAGGGAATTTACACTGTCATAAAACTGTGTCATAGATTTAGGACGTCCTATACTTAATTTCATTTTAAGATTCATAGGTGTAGTGTACAGCGTGATTCAGAATGGGGAGGTACACTACTATTTGAACCTGCGCTTCTTTCATCAATTGCGTCATTTTTTAAAATTCTACGTAATATCGAATTTCTGAATTCACATGATGACTACAAATGCCTTTAAAAAGCGCAGGTTTTAAGGTCAGTATACCCTTTCTGAAAAACGCTGTATAGTATAACACATTTTGTAAGTAAGTTTTAATACATATGATCCCAAATCTAGGTCATATATACAATGACATAGATATAGTATTATACTTTCCAATAAAATGAGAAAAGTACTTCAAAGAAATATAATTCATATTTTGAAAGAATCATCCTCAATTACTCATAGAACTAATAATAAGTTCTGGGTGAACTTGGTACAATTTTGCGAAGTCCTTGGCCGTTAGCAATGATTCTATTTCTGTGCGATGCCCACGCGCTAAACGTATGTTTACAGCTTGGTGAGCGATATTATTCACATCTTGTAACGCAACATTAGTGCATTTGCAATTCTGTTAATAAATGAATATGCAACTAAGTACATCATATTGTTACCGCGAATGTGGGAACCATATAGACATGAACTTGAAATCGTATAATCTTATACAGAATGAATCAGAATGGATATTCTAAGCCTAACTTGCTCTTCTGTAACACACTTATCATTATATCAATACAGATTTCCGAAAGGGAAATAAAAAAAAATTTTTTTTTATTTTTTTATTACATTATAGGCAAGTATTTGATCTCGATCTCACCTGATGGTAAGTGACGATGAGATCTACGATGGAGCATACTTGCCTAAGTAGGAAGGCGGCAGTAGATCGAGACGCTACATTCACTAGGCACATGCAGCGCAACTGATCTGACCCGCCATCCATGTTCACAAAATGTTCACAAAATATCACAATTATAAATTTGTTGGGTGTGACATTTTTTTTTTTATAAAGACCTCACGTAGGTGTGACATCACATGAAGATTACAAATGCTCTGAAGAAGCGTAGGGTCAATGTTTAGTATACGCTTTGGAATGTCCCTGTATATGTGCAGAAACCCACATACCCGCAAGCCCCAGAGAAGCAAGCAGGTGGTGTCGAAATCTCGCATGCTTACGTAACAGACTTGGTTTGAGCGTTATTGGTCAAAGAGTATTATAAGTAGTTTGTCATATCCCTATACCTATACCCCCGTATAGGTATAGGGAGTATGGTAAACTGTGGGACTATAGATTGTTAGATGTTGTTACAGACAAAAACAGCGTTTACAGTAAAATAACTACTATCAACATCACTAAGCAGTACTTTTTATACTAGTTCTTTTACTTTAGGAAACTTTAAGTAACCGCTCCCACAAAATCCATCGATTTTAAGAGATTATTGATTAAAGTTGGCCAGGCCGTAATGACCACATATTATAGTATGTTCATACCAAAATGGGCGATAGTGATCCGAGACATTTAATGTAATACTAGCTGACCCGGCCACGCGTTGCTGTGGCTAAAGTTTTTGTTATATTACATTATAGTAAACAATCTAAGAGGAACAATAAGAGAACATCAGTCACGGAGTCCACTATGCTTTTTCACACAGATGGTATTTGTAAAAAAATATGGTGATCTCCTTATTTGACTTTCTACTACTATAACCCTTTAGTACAATGAAATTATTTCCGAATAAAGACGAAAATGTTGATGTTGGTATACAAATTCACTGGAACCTCAATCTGTTGTTTACGAAGATCTTTTGAACGAGTGGCAATGCAGTTGGGATACAACAACTAAGGGCCGCCACCTCCACCAGTTCTTTCCTTGCGTTCGTGATCGTTTGGAGAAGACGTGGATGGAGGTGGATCACTGTATGGCACAATTTTTAACTGGCCATGGTAACTTTAAGAGCAAATTATTCTATTTTAAATTAGTACCCTCGCCTCTGTGTCAATGTTCAACGCCGTATAACGAAAACGAGCAATCTGCACATCACATCCTCTGGGAGTGCAATCTCTGGCAAAACGAACGGAACATTATGCTTAATAGTTTGCAAGTAACTTCTGGAGTTGTATACTACACAGACCTTGTGGAAACCAGGGATAACTTCCGTGCGTTCAAGCGTTTTTGCCATACCTACTACTGGAATCAAGTTTAATCAGCTCACAAGTTTAGGACCAATTAGTATTTAAACTCTCCGTGGTGCCTTACACCTGGAATTAGTCCAGCTGTAATAGTCTTACTTCGGTGGACATTTGTCTACCAGATCTTTTTGTCTCCCGCTTTGCAATGGAGGGAAGTGGATAATTTTCTTCCAACTCCTCCTATTTATCTTTCGATTAATTTCGTGCGGGTTCCAAGACAATTAACTTTATCCCGGGACTCGCCGAGGGTCAAACCTCGGTGTCTTCATTGGACACCACTGTAGATCCTGGCTTACAGGAGTAGCAGTGGTGGGAGTGTGTGGCGGGCCTAGTCCCAAAAAAAAATACAAATTCACTGGATTGAGATTTGAAGGGGAAGTACGTTGAACACAATTATGACATATATGACACGTTCGTAGATTTACCATAGCAGCGCGATTGATTACTTACTCAACCCAGTCGAAAGGTATTGACATCTGTTAGAATCATTTGGAGTTAACAGATAATTGTGACTGTCAAATAATAACAGACAAATAATTAGCTGAATTATACGGTATTTCGTTCACTACAAAATAAATTTAATTAATTTTATAGCGTCAACAACATGTGGTAATTATGCTGTTAAAATGTAGCTTATATGACACGTTCGTAGATTTACCATAGCAGCGCCATCTATTGATTACTTACTCAACCCAGTCGAAAGGTATCGACATCTGTTAGAATCATTTGGAGTTAACAGATAATTGTGACTGTCAAATAATAACAGACAAATAATTAGCAATAAATTAAAATTGCGACTTTAATTTGAGATTTAAACTATCCTATCTCTCAAGTTGGATCGAACTGCACATGGTGTGCGAATTTTATTATAATCGGTTAAGTGGTTTAGGAGTCCATTGAGGACAAACATTGTGACACGAGATTTATATATATATAGATGAATGTTGTTTTCTCATGTAATTACAGGATACTATCGCGTGAACTATGACGCGGAGACATGGAGACTCATTGCTAAGACTTTGAAGGAGAATTATTTGTCTATAGACGAACTAAATAGAGCACAGGTAAAATTACGTACTTATTTTTTTTTCTTTTTTAATTTGGCATCACCATAGGTATTTTGCCAGTGTCAAGTAATGTAAATTATTTCTGTTTTTTAATATATGCACAAGCCCAAAGGCTAGGCCCAAGTAAAATACCCCCCATCCCTCAATCAGTAAAGTGATGGATACATTACCGAAAGATTTTTCATGGATTTTTTGTGAGAAACTGAAAAGCCATGTTTCGTCACTCTGTTTCAACTACCTACACTTGTGCACTTTACCGAACCCATAATGGTTAATATTCCACTTATATCACTCACTATAACTCGCAGGAACACTAGTTTTAGAAATTAAAACATAACTGACTCCATGACTTTTCATTTTCCCGCCAAACCCTCAAAATTACGTACTTATCCATGCTCAATCAGTATACTTACTTTAAAGAAAAAAAAATCAAGCCCAATTGTAGTCTATGGACTCAAATAGCATAGGAATTCAATTCAAAATGTCGGTGTTAAACCATAGACTAAAATAATGAAACGATAGGAGTCATGATCACGAATTTCTCTCATCTACCTAGCTTTTTTAAATTTTATATTGGGTTCGATATCCAGTCTGCCCTTGTCTTTCTGATAGCACTATTTCAAATTGTAATCAACATTAAGTCTACACCGAATAGTTATAATAGCCGGATGCGAGTGGCGGAGAACCGTGATATGTGGAAATCATTGGGGGAGGCCTATGTCCAGCAGTGGACGTCTTTCGGCTGATAGATAGATAGATACATACAATAATTATAAATGCGCCAAAGAAGCTCAGATTCAAATATATCGTTAGTGTATAATTTCTGGGCCACATTGTATAATAATAAACATTTTCATTGTCAGATAGTAAACGATGTCTTGGCTCTATACGTGGCCGGAGACCTACAGTTACCGATAGCAATGGAAGTTCTGGACTATTTGGACTTGGAGCGAAGTCCCACCGTATGGGAGGCGGTGAAATCTGGCTTCGAATTGTTCACTATCGAAAGAGCAGCTTGCAATATGACCAGACACTTATATTGGGAGTGGGAGGTAAGGTTATACAGCAATGATAACTTGAGCTCCCTTCGTTCCAAAACTTAATTATTGCACCTACTTAAAAATCACTGTAACTTCAATTTAAATTAATTATCGGAAGCCTCTACACAACGCCTCTATTTGTTTCTGGGTATTTTACCCCCCTTTAGGCCTGCAGCGCCCACAAGGGGGCGTTATCGCCCACTTTGGGAAACGCCAATTTATAATATTAATAGACCTCCTGACCGAATTTCTGTCCCCGCGGACATTTATGCGGAATATATTATAGTGTACAAGTGTGTGCGCAAGTGGAGTGGTGCACTCTCTCTCCCCTCACTCTCATAGTCCGACGGGTCGGCAATCTGATACGATCGGAGAGAGTTCAGGTTCAAGACAGACTTTATGTGATCTGCAGTGCCTGCGTTCCTGCGTACTTCTTTGTATTCTGTATTTCGTCCGGAGAAGCTGCAAACGTCATCTGCGACCAAAAGCATTTATCAATTTCATTTCATTCATTTTCATTTCATTTTCTCATTTTCCTTTTCAATTACTGCGTTTGTATGAGCCGATTTTATCATTTCATATTTCGTGTTTTTTTCAGGCTTTCATGAACAAAAAGATAGCTCCGATTTACACAAAGCTTGTGACAGACAGACGCGAAGATCTCATAACGCGGTCATTCCGGAGTAACATCGTGGATTTCGCATGTTTGTTGAACAACGAGCATTCCCAGAGCTATGTGCGGAGGATGTACATAGAAGATAAAAGGGGAAAACATAAGTATGTTTACTGCAGGGTCTGTTTGACAATGTGCTTATACATGGTGATTCAGAAAGAGTATACTAAGCCTGGAACCTGGGCCCCAAGTCTGCTAACACAATCGATTCTTAATCGAACAGCAACCGCATAGTAACTGTCACTTTTGACAGATATCCCATACAATATCTGTCAAATGTGACAGTTACTATGCGGTTGCTGTTTCATAATGAATCGATTGTGTTGGCAGACTTGGAGCCCTATGCTTCTTTAGGCCATTATGTGAAGCCAGAATTTCGGTACCCCAGTTCATACTATGACGTTCAAACTATGACTCAGTCCTCCCGTGACCATGGTTGCTGTAAAACAGCCAAAGCGTCGGGAACGTAAAAACATAAAATAAACGCGATAAAATCTGAAAAAAATAAGTTTTATTTTAATGTGTAGTATTCGCGTATATATAAGAAATCAATTCGCGAAGCTACTTGGTTGATCTGAACATAGCTATAACTATTAGTAACAAACAAATGAGTATTTTTTTGATAAAAACACAATGTTATCCATTGCAGCCTGTTCCCCGATTGCCGAATGTCGTATTTCTATGTACTCGCCAACGAGACGTTCAGTAATACTTACAGTAGAAAATTGAACGCTATTGAAGAAGATGACAAACAATTAGCTGACCATAAAATGTAAGCATCCTACTTAGCTACTTAAATAAAATAAATATAGCCATTGCACGATACCAAACTAAGCAACGTTTGTTTTATGGTTACCGTACATGGACGGCCAACCCGCACTGGGCCAACGTGGTGGAGTATGGCCTAGTTCCCCTCGCATTGAGGGGAGTCCCCTCACAACAGTGGGACATTAAAAAGGGCTGGTATTTTTTTTAATAACATGGACGGGGGTGATCCCAGTATATGATATGTTTATAGATATTAAACATCCATGACTCGGGTACAAACATGCGTGCTCATCACACAAAGTTTGTGCCTACCTGGATTCGAGCCTGGGACCCTCAGCACTGAATGCAGGGCACCACAAACTAGATCAGGTCGTCAGTAGAACATAAAAAAGGCTATAATGAAAAAAACAAACACTATTACGCCCGCAACACCCCGAAAGGGTAGATAGAAGTGCCCATTGGTCAGGAAATATAAAGTCGATGGTTTATAAAATATTTCAAGTATTGCTACTTATATTTTTTTACTGTTGTGTTGAAAGTAAGTTATGTGTTTGTTTTCAGACTTGACAAAAACAGATTTTTAATGAAACTACGGATCGGAGAGCCGAGGCCTATGCCTATAATCATGTCTACTACGGAAGCGGTGAGCAATTTCATAATTAATATAAATATCGCGAGACGAACACACCAACTATACGGTCCCACACAAAGCACCGCTTGTATTATGGGTACCGTACACGGACTGGGGGCGAACCCAATATATATCACTTATATAAATATTAAACATCCAAGACTTGGATACATACATTCGTGCTCATCACACAAAGCTTGTCCCTACCAGTATTCGAACCCGGGACCCTCGGCACAGAAAGCAGTCACTACTCACTGCGCTAATCAGGCCGCAATGACTACCAGGACGTTAAGTGCGATAATATTCGTAAGCTAACCGCATACTTTATAGTCGACGTTTATATTTATACATTGTACATGGAGAATTAAACAGCGCCTCTAGCGGGCGGGATTTGAAACTTTCACACTTCACTATTATCGTTACAAATCAATATTTATAATGCCAACACACTGGAGCTTATTTTTTTATTTATTTTGTAAAAATAATGGATTTAAAAAAAAAAAGACAAGCTGGCCGAGTTTCTCGCCGGATCTTCTCAGTTGAGATCGCGTTCCGATCCGGTTGTAGAGTTAAGAAAAAAAATGTAATGACAATTTGTAAGTGCCCCGTAGGCCTATAAGAAATAAATGATTTGACTTTACACCTTATATATATAAACCTATGGGGAAAGAGGACCCACCACTGACCCTCGGCTTGTCAACTTCTTCGATTATAAACCAAACAAGTTTGATCGATAATAAAAGAAGCCAACAACACCCGAACTTCTCTAAGATGTTAATCGAGAAACTATCTATCACGAGTGACGGGACCTCAAATAAAATGCAATTCTCCGCGACACTAAGCCTTATATATAATTATTAGTAAATAATTAAAATTTAACTTTTTACAGCCAATTGTCACAGTTACTGAAAAGCTGCAAACAGCGCAAGCAGAGTCTTCAATGAATACCTTTTCCTCACTAATTTTAACGATTTTAATATTAATTAATATCACAATTTAAAGCACTCATACGCAGACACAACTGGTTAAATTTTTTTTATGCACACCATTAGGCCTGATCTACACAGTTTATCGGTCTTATAGCCGCGGCTTAAGAATTGTTTTTCCAACTGTACCAAAGTAGGTACAGTTATATGATTATGAGCTTGCTTTTTTCTTTTATTGTTAAGATTATTGTTGAACCAAAATAATAATAAAAATGGATAATTTTAAATGAAGGAAATATCGTAAGACTGAAATTGCTCTCCGCCTCACAGTGACGTGTGAATTTTAACAATATATATTATTTAAAACCGCAAAAAAAAATATATATATATATATATATATTAATCAAAATATAATTATTTTATAAATGCATAATGTCTTAAATCAATCTTTAATAACTTTAGATATGAATACTGGGATCTATTTAAATATTAATTGCAATTAAAAAGTAGCTAAAATAATATTTTTCGATCTTTACATTCCTTCGCCTTATTTTTATTTTGTTTTTTGACATGTTTTATAGGTATGAAGAATATTGTAATTACCTATATTATTATCATATATTTATAAAACAACGTATTTCTAGTCATCTTGTGTAACAATCTCAGTAAAATAAAAAAAAAATTACTCTTAACTAATTTATTAAATTTTTGTTGTATATTATTTTGCAATATGTAGGTAGATACATATACTTACTTCTTAATGTTTAATAAACATATGAATGTGCCTTAATTATATGAAACTATTATTAAATAAACTAAATATTAAGTCAACTAATTCGAATAATAAATGATTTTATATGTTGAATATGTAGTTTTATTTAGTATACGTAGTAAAAAATAATTATGTGCTAGAACTAAATTTGAGGCAAGAGGACGCGTTTGCCCCAGATTTAGTATAAAATTAAAAATAATTTAAGGAAATACAAATTTTAGTACCTACGTAATTATGAGTGAAAATGCAGTAAAAAACCCTTATTACTACTAAACTAGAGTTAAATACACTTATGTAGTATATTTAATCCTAGTTATAATACCTACAAATTATTATTCAATACCCAAATTATTTTCTTATAAAGAACACTTAAAAAATACCTACAATAACTTAAAAAATATATTTCACTTTGTGCAATTCCTAAAGATACTTAAATACTTTTACGATACATTCAATAATTAATCGTATTATTATTATTGATTAAATAATAATTATTTTAGTAAATACCTAACTCAAGTTAACTATATATTATTACTACAAAACTTTGATTAATATATTAATGTACTGTTAAGTGCGAGATTACTCGTAAGCCAACCGTATAATTTATAGTCTACCTCCCAAATTTATAGACAGTAATAATGGTTAAAATAGCAACGAACTTTTCAGAGGAAAAATGGCTTTATAATTCATTATAACTTTCTATAAATTTGTAGGTACGTATTTAGACACCTTGTATGGAGAATTAAACAGCGCCTCTAGCGGACGGTATTTAAAATATTCACTTCTCCATACATAATGTCTAAATACGTAGGATATAAAGTATACGGTTAGGTTACAAATAATCTCTCACTTGACGCATTGAACTAATTCTAACCACTTCGTGCAATTTCATATATCTAAATAACTTATACGAATAATCTATGTTGAAAAAGACATCAACATTCTCATTACATTACATGTAGTAAGATGTGATAATTAACTTTAGCTGCCATCCGAATAAAAAGGATAAGTAAATGAATAGAAAAACCTATGTTATTATAATCTTTGATATTTTAAAGAAGCAGTGATAGCCAAGTTGGTAGAACGATTGCCTCGGTAACGAGGAACGCAAGTTCAAACTCTGGCTCAGACCCCTGGGATTTATGGATTTCATGTGCGAATCTCATTTTCAACCATGATTATCACTTGCTAAACGACGTAGGAAAATATTGTGAAGAAACCTGCACGTCTGAGAGAAGCCCTCGAAAGAAGTGTCGAGTCCGCCAACGCGCACTGGGCCAGCTTGGTGGAATATGGTCTAATCCCCCTCGCATTGAGGGGAGGCCCGTGCCAAATAGGGGGGCATTAAAATGATGGTAATATGATTGATCTGTTTTTTTTTGTCACGTCTGTCTTGCTAAATCGATTTTATAAGGACGCATTTATAAAATCCATTGTTCACGCAAACAAACTCACTGTGTTACAGTACATTCGGATATACGCTTATAAAACTCCAACATATTATCAATTAAGATAATATTGAGTTTCTTTTGAAGTACGAGTATACGCATTCAGTACATTTATATACTAAAAGTATTATTCATAAATTAAAATTAGTATACTACTAAAAATTAACTGACATTACTCATCTATGATAATTATTAAATAGTTAATTAATTAATTATACAAAATAAATTATAAATAATTATTGTAAAGTTCAAAAAATATTTTAACATTAATGTTACCCATACTCTACTATTATTACCTTCTAAAAATCCAATGATTACATAAATTATGGATATAAAACTTTAACATAGAGGTAAGTAGGTTGATTATTAATTTAACCTTTTTAATTCTAATAATAATAACCTATTATTATCTAATAGCAACTGTGTGCCCAAAATAAGTTTTTAAAGATCGTGACTCTACTTTAAGCACTCCCCTTTTATATCTATTCCTATATGATGACCTAAACCCATTAACTTCCCACAGTACGGCCCACAATTTTTAAATTGCTAGCTCTTGAAACAGTGATAGCCAAGTTGGTAGAACGCTTGCCTCGGTAACGAGGATCGCAGGTTCAAACCCCCCGGCTCGCACCTCTGGAATTTCTGGATTTCATGTGCGAATCTAATTTTCAACCACGATTATCACTTGCTAAACGGTGAAGGAATACATCGTGAGGAAACCTGCATATCTGAGAGAACCCCTCGAAAGATGTGTGAAGTCCGCCAACCCGCACTGGGCCAGCGTGGTGGACTATGGCCTAATCCCCCTCGAATTGAGGGGAGGCCCGTGCCCAGCAGTGGGACATTAGAAAGGGCTGGTATTATTATAGCTCTTGAAAGAGGGTCCGCACACATACCTATAACAATGTATTGCTCAAAAATGTAAAAGATATTTTTTAAACAATAGCAACCATGGAGTTTCTCGCCCGTTCTTCTCCATAGGAACGGCATTCCGAATGGTAAAAGTGGTAAAGCAGTAGCATAATATTTTTGTAACTTTTGACGATTCATAAGTACATAATGGTCTACGTGAATAAAGAATATTCTGATTCTGATTTTGATTCACACTGATATAGTAATCAAGAACTGTCAGAGCGATCAAAGTAGAGTATCGACCTTCAAAAAGCTATAACTAATGATTTAAAAACGTCACCATCAATGACACACATAAGGCAAACATTGACAACATTATAGTAGACGCGTCGTTCTCATCGATCCACTCGTACACGTAGTCCATGTGTGCTGCGTTCCACTGCATGTTCTCGGTGACATGCGCAAGCGCTCGCTCCGCCGTCATCTGGGAATCATCGAGGTTGTTGTTCTGGGCGTTCACCCAGATGTTGAACTGTGGGGTGGAATGGTAGAATTAGATGATGGTACCCAAATGTGACGAGGTTACTTTGAATCCCTAATGTTGCCGCGATCATTTAATGAATGAGTGTGACTACGTTGCTTCAAAAACGAATTCGGTTGTTCCAATATTCAGAGATACTTAATTCATACCTACTTTAAGTTCGCAAAATTCGTAATTCATGATTCACAAAGAGACAAGCGCTGAGCTATGACAATAACATCATAAATGTCTATTGCTTTGTAAAGCGCCTGTCAAATATAAATAACAAGGTGGCGGCTTGGCGTGTACCGAATTCATACAATCAGGCATGTGCTGGGTCTTCACTCACATTATTTGATGAGAGCTATACTATTAATTGGATACAAAACATGAAACATGTAGGATTTTTTTTTATTCCTAAAGTGATTGCAAGAATTGTTTCACTGTAGGTAGTATCACACACTACAATGTAGTAAAATTCTATCATCAATTTATGTGTGTTTGTGTGATTTGAATCACATATTTCATTGAAATAAATATCCAAAATAAATGGTATACTTACATCTAATGACAAACCATCGTCCGCCATATTTTCAGCCAGCATGAATATCAATTCTTCCAGTTTCTCCGGACCACCGTACCTGAGTAGCATGTTATAAAGATTGAGCAGATATACGAATCTAACCTCTATTTTACATATTATTGGACAAAGTATTTTCAAGCTAAGTAGTTGTTGATAATCCATACATCACCCGAAAGACTTCCATTGATACACATAGGCTTCCGATGACTTCCAAAAATCACAGCTCTACGCCATTCACACTGGCTTGCGGCGCATATAATATCCTCCTCCGGGCCCGACTTACTAAGTGTTCCTACTCTACTCCGTACTTACATGTCTCTAACTTCCGAAGCTCGCCTCGAGATGAAGTTGACAGCGACTCTAGCATTCTCGAAGCTGCTCTCAGCCACTGCTGCGAAGATCTTCACGCGCTCTTCCACGCCATACGGACTGTTTACTGCGATCGTTTCTGCCAGAAGACTGTTACCAACGAAATTCACTATTAAAAACCTATCTAAGTGAAACATAGATAGACTATAACTTGGTCGTATTTGGACATTGAATATTTTTGAAAATGTTTTGTTAGAGGACATTATTTTCATATAAGAGATTGTGTCATGTTTTCTAGGCCGAGTAAAAGAAAACACGCATTTAGGTGAGTATGCTGGAGAAGAATCTAAAGAAAAAACAAAAGAATACAAAATTGGAAGATACTTTAGTAGACAAAAGATTGAAGACATTTTATCATAGGTATAATAAGACACACAGATGAAAACATAAATTAGAAGGCAATAAAGGAAAAGGAAGAACAATGAGAAGTTGATTTCAACAGCTAAAAGACAAAGAGCCAAGAGCTAGGGGACATAAAGGGAAGGACTAACTCTACCGACAAAAGTAAATCTTAATCCAACGCGGGAGAGACAGTCAAATACTCACGTTCCAATAAAGTTTTCGTCCTGCGAGCAAGTCAATGACTCCAGTATGACCACGCGTTCGTATTGGCTCGGCTCTATATCAAGTCTTGCGTACAGCGCTGATATCACTTGGTCGTCGCCTTCTCTCACCATAGTGCAGTACACTGCTGGTCTGATCTCGTGGGGAATGTTGGGGTTCCTAAAATACATCATTAGAACTCAAAATTGATGTTGACTCCCAGTTTACTCTTAGTTTAGGCCACTTAATTGAATTACTGAGTGAAATTTGATTGCGCTACAATTTTGGTAATGTCTTTAGTAGGCACAACTAAGCTGAATTGTTTGTGCTGGGAGCAGACTTACAAATATCATAAGAGAAACCATTAATGGTGTGATTTGAAATTGCAATAGTGGCAGTAAGACCCCTTGGACTGATAATATTGGTTCTTTCAAGCAATCATTGAAAGTTATATAAAAACGATTTTACTTACACTGTAGGCTCATTGCTATTAGGATCATAGAACCAGTCCACCGCAGCAGCGATACAAGGCTGGTAGTTGGCTCTACACGCGTGGTCCATTACCAATCCTCGTGTTAGTGTGTCCATTGCAGGCTCAGTAAGAGAAGTATCTGGGTTGAAGCCTAGCTCGTTTTCAACGGAAGAGATTGTTCTTCGGACCATACGCTAAAATATAATGCATAATATTGAATATATTCATTTCAAAGATGATTGTCGAATAAAGTAATATAAAATTATAATAATATCGCCAGACGAACACATCAACTATACGGTCCCACACTAAGCAACACTTATATTATGGCTACCGTACAATGGACTGAAGGCAAACTCAGTATATAATACTTATATGGATATTAAACATTCATGACTTGGGTGCAAAAATTCGTGATCATCGCACAATGTTTGTCCCTACCAGGACTCTCTTCCATAAATGCTAATGAATCCTGTATTCATATTACTTCATTAACATCATTACCATTTGCGCATTATGACGGATCCCCCACTGATCCATGGGTGAAACAAGCAGGACTCATTCTAGTAAATTATTTTCTGTCGTAAGCCACTGATCCCTATCTTCAGTTCCATGCATCTACCTTAATGCTATTTTGCGTATTATATTTGTATTGCATCTAATTGAGCTATGATATTTTTTTCTAAAATTAACAAGCTTACCAAATAAATATCAGGATCCAGGTCCTCATCTTCGGTGACTAGCGCCACAAGACGTTTTCTTATGAAATCCATGTTCCTGACAAAGGCCTTCCACACTGCGTATTCAGTCTCATGTTCCATTGATAAAACAACTCTGAACGCAATATCGTAGTCCAGTCTACCTGCTCTAGCTAAGTTGAGAGCATCGTCTACAAGCTGTAAAATATCCCAAGGAGAATGTAGCTTGCTTTATTTTTGTCTGAGATCTATTACAGAAGCTAATTTATTAAAGTAATTAGTATTTCGATGGTGTGTTCCATTCCGCTTAATCTTTACAGATTTCATAAATAATAATGATAGTGAAAGAATTATACATTATTGATGGGTCTGGTGCTACAGGTTTACTGACAAATAAATAAATTCGATTCAATTCAATTGATCCTCAGCACTATAGAGGTACTAAAATTAAAAATTATATTTGTTGTACTCACTGTAGCACGGTTCAACGGATGTATTTCTTGTCTTCGGTCAGGGTCTTCAAGTGCTTCAATTAATCTCTCCCAAAGCTCTCCGTCATAATCAACACGATAGTAACCTGATTGCGGATAAATATTGTCATTAATTTTACTGGTAACTTAAGTAATAATCGAGATTACGAGTTTAGTGACGTAAAGAGTAAAAAAATAAATCATTGGTAGTATCGAGAGAATTCCAAAATCCATAGTTGAAAAACATAACGAAATATAAATAACCTTGTCCTTGTATATTGAAGAGCACCCAGTCTTCTTCATCCAACGCCATGTTGAGTGTGGTGGTGGCTTCCATCATCATGATCGGACGGATGTTGTTATCACTGAAGTCAGGATTCACACTAGTGGTGTACGTTATTGGCACTAAATAATTGACATGCGCTTGTCCCGAGAAACCGAAACGCTCCTAAAAAGAACACTGCATATTATACATTCTACATTCAAAAAAGTACAAAGTCCTAAGGAATCCAGTCTATATCCTAAAGTTTTACGATATTTTGACGACCAAGTTTATAGTTCTTGTACAGACTAAGCAAAATATAGGTAGACCAAAATTTTCAAGCCAAAAGACAATATACCGATTTGCGGAGAACGCAAAATTTAAAAAAAACATGTACCTAATTCGATTGATTTCAATTTAAACTCGTCGCCTTCAAACTGAATGCAATAGGTACCATTTGGATGTCAACATATTGCTCTAGATTGCGTTTTGAGACACGAATATGCCTTTGTTGGGAATTTATTTTATAGCCCAGTCTTAAGCAAGAACACCCTTGAATCTTTACTATCCTTAATTTGTATGATACGCACATAAAGTTTTTAGTACTCTGACAATATTAGAACTTGGGATATAATATTTGTATTGGGCTCTGCAACCTATTAAACATAATTGGTTATGTTTACCTGCGTGATCAGTACTCCTCCTTGTCTCAGTCCAATATGGACCAGAGGGTACCCATTATTCCATATCCATGGTTCCAGAAATTCATCTATATCGTCCACCATTCCATCGCCATTCCCTAACCAGTCGCTGTTCAGAGCATCCACGAAGGTCAAGGAGTTCACTGTTTGGAGAGCCCTGATGGCAGTGAAATGAAGCATAGGTGTTTAAAATCCCTAACGATTGAGGTGACGAATAAAATATTTGCATTTTACATGAATATTGCACTATCAATTTAAAATATCTGCCAAAATCGAAATTCACTATTAAAGCAAAAGACATATTTACATAATATCTTAGTTTCCACGAACTGAACAAAAACGTGTGACAAATAAGGTGATTTAGATTATTTAATAACGGGATTTTTTTAGGAGATCTAGTAGGTACTCCGAGCATTTCTCACCTTCCGGCCAGGAGAGCTCTGGCAGCAGACTGTATGAAATCTTGATTTGCATCACCGAGCACAATCCTCCACATCCTCATAAGTGCTGGTGCTTTATACTTCAGAAGACCAAAAACATGCCCCAATATTTCGTCTTCATCGAAAATATCATCACCTGGCTCCAAGACTTGGGCGCTAGAGTATGCGTCACGAAGGAGACTCTCTTGTATCACGTCTGTTACGAATAGAGTGTTTACGTCTAGCAGCGTAACGTCTGTGGTTACGTCTTGTTGAAACTAAAAGAAAGTTATTGTATAATTAGGATTTATTAACCATTTATTATTAGTATTGGCTATACCTCCTCCTTCACTATATAGCCCTGATATGGGCTCTTTGAAGCTATTTTTTGTTTTTGTTTTGGAGCTATAATCGTAATATTGGTACACTACACTAGAGCAGCCTCAGGAACACCTTCCTCATCCGAGATTCAGTCTAAACGCATATCTTCAGTTCTTACACAAGGCTGGGTGTATTTTCTATTATTCAGTTTTTTGAGATTCTCTGGGTATGGTTAGACTATCTGTACATCAAGTGCTATTTTATTCGTAAGCTTACTATAGTTTACATATTTTGATACATTGTATGGCAAATGACTATGGAGTATACGGTTAGCTTACGAATAATCTCGCACTTGATGTACAGAGGCAATACGTGATAGCATAAATTACCATTCTGAGCATCTCATATCCAGCGTATGTGGCCAGCCCCGACACGACCCACTCGTACCGCCAGTTCTCCGGGAAGATTACGTAGCCAAACCATTGCTTGGCCATCGACTCGGCTATCTTGACCAACGACGTCTTCCGCTGTTTAACTGAGTGAGTAGTTTCCATGAAGATATAAGGCTCCCTGAAGAAGAGGCATAACTATAGCAAAAATTTATAATTTTGTGGTCGAGTCACCTTCGTCCGTAGGAGAATTAAGTACCCTTGAGATACGCTGCACGTGACCCTGGGTGGTGCCAACCAGGTGACAACTCTACTGGTGGTAGGCTTCGGCCGTGGCTAGTCACCACCCACTGAACAAAGCCATGTCGCCAAGCGGCCTAGCCGTGTTCCGGCATGATGTTCGGTGTTGCCATTCATGGATGGCGGGTCAGATCAGTTGCGCTGCATGTGTCTAGTGAATGTAGCGTCTCTTATCTACTGCCGCCTTCCTACCTAGGCAAGTATGCTCCATCGTAGATCTCATCGTCACTTACCATCAGGTGAGATCGAGATCAAATACTTGCCTATAATGTTATAAAAAAAAAAATACCAAATCCTGATTTTTCAAAACGGCAATATTATTATGGAAGAAATAATGGTCAGGAATGATCAATTCATTGAGGATATTTCCTTAAATTTATGATCTTAATATTAAAATTAAACCAACCTGCCATAAATAATTTGTTTAGTCCCTTCTGGGAAGTAACATAGATAATCCCATGACTTGGATGGCATAGAGTTACGTCGTGTTCGGGTATATAGTTATTAGCACGCAGTGATTAATAAGGCCCATGACGGTGTAGCTCATGGAACGACCAGGAAACTCTATATATACGACATAATACGGATCTTCTTTGCATAGTGATTAAATACCAAAATGACAACATACCAAATACAAACAGTCGAAAGTGAATGCCAGTCTCTTGACACATCAGGCAACGCCATTATATTCATCCTGCCATCTTGGTTCACCATGATCTCAAAGTACGGCTTATTAGTCCATTCGTTGAGGTTATTAAAGAAGAAGTTGATAGCCACTGAAGCTTGAGCATCCTGATTCGTGACCCCTGGACGGCCGTACAGAAGAACGTTGGACGTAGGAATGTTGATGGTGATAAAGTTGTGAGCTATTAAGCCCCAGAGGTGGGGTGGTCCTTGTAACGCACGAAATTGATTTCTGAAATAGACAATTGAGATAAGAATACAATAGCTCCTTTGGCTCGACCTAATGGAGAATACTGCCTTGCTCTTATGGTACGGCTACATCTGGGTTAAGGTAAGTGTTAATAGTAATGCCAATATAATTAAGGAGTTAAAAATTACCACGTTAAGCGCTTTTAGGAATAGATGATATTGTCCATTCAGAAAATGACGCTACGCTATAAATATATTGGGCATAGAGCACAGTGACACAGGCACTAGATGTGATTTGGTTACATGAGGTTTTCCAGTGCTAAGGACAAAATAAGTTTTTCGTGACACAAGCATCACGGACACTGGCAGAATAACTACTAACAAAGAAGAAGATGAAGAAGTTTTTCGAAAAAATTCTGTCATCATAATTATGTCGAAAACAAAAATAGTTTTAATAGCTATTAAAGTCTTATTATAATATTTAGATAACATTGTATCGGTTTTATTTTTCATAATACGTTACATCCGGGATGACAATGTTTCTTAATATCAAATACTTGTGAATGTCAAGATAGTATCACACAATTTAGAGTTTATCTACGTATAATACGCACGAAATAAAACATTTGGCTTGGAATTTCCCAATAACTTTGACGTGCGAGATGATAGAACCTGCCTTTTTTTATGGGACTAGGCCCGCAACACACTCCCACCACTGCTACTCCTGTAAGCCAGGATCTACAGTGGTGTCCAATGAAGACACCGAGGTTTGACCCTCGGCGAGTCCCGGGATAAAGTTAATTGTCTTGGAACCCGCACGAAATTAATCGAAAGATAAAAATAGGAGGAGTTGGGAGAAAATTATCCAATTCCCTCCATTGCAAAGCGGGAGACAAATACAATCTGGTAGATAAATGTCCATAGAAACAAGACTTTTGCAGCTGGACTAATTCCAGGTGTAAGGCACCACCTGCAGAAGAACCTGCCTTTGACGATAAGCTTAGTCCGGTGCTTTGAATGTAAGCCGCTTGGCTCACTGCACTTGTTTAATTGCCGTCTTGGCTAATACTTACTGGCTGCCATCTTCCAACATAGAATTCGCGATCACATTAGTGTACCCGTCATTGTTGAGGGTGAAGCCTATTATTGATACCTCCGTCGGCTCGTCCACGCAAGGGAAGACACGCCTAGCGTAGGTGGGATGTAGATTCATCGCCAAATAAGTGCTAGAACAATCAAATGAGATTTTAATGGACACGTAACATTATAAATGATAGCTTCTGCTCACGTACCTCGATGAAACATACCCTATAGCATTTAGGGATAATGTAGTTTTCTATTAAGAAATTTTCTCTTAATGAAAGAGTTGTTAGGTTTAAATCAGATTTATCTCCTTATAATATTAGCGTAGATATAAACCTGGATCATGTTCTGTTAGATATCATCTACAGGCCTCCCTTTCTCAAAAGTAGTAGAAAGGCCCCTCGAAATATTATGATGTAGGTAAATCACTAGGAAAATTTATTCAAAAAGTGACATCACTTCTAACATCTAGTAAGCTGCAATCAACCTTGGACATAATAGTGCAAGGTTGCTTATCGTCCTGCACGGAATCCATGGATCACTTGGTCCCAACACAACAATGTGGGCTGTTGCATGCCCTCTGGGTCTGACTCCACAAGGTTTTGGTTGATTTGCATCACAATGATATTCTTACTCTTATTATAATTCTAGTTCACAATCTGGTTATTTGAAGTGACGCTTTCTGCATAGTTAAAATGAACTTCACTGTCGAGACCATTTAGTTAAGCTGATCACAATCAAATTTATAGAAAGAGTGCATCTACTAATGAAATCATATTACGAGAAATATTTGTTCAGCCATCAGACCACAGACTTCCATTGCTAGTATAGGCCTATTCAAATGACTTGCACAAAACAGAAAATTATAATATTAAAATAGTCCAAGATTTTGGTGGGTAAGCTGTTAAAATCTGCCTCGAATATACAAAGGCTTTACTACCGCCAGAGGCGATAAAATATTTAGTGAAATGGTTTGACTACTTGGCTTATAAAACAATACAATGTTGCCCTAGAATTAACGAGTCGATTAATTGCCGACGTTGGATATTGAGATTTTAATGAGCAATTCATAAGTAAATATCTTTCGGAACCAATGAATCGAAGATTTGATACCTCTATCCGAATGGTTCAATTTGAGTACTGGTTGCGTTTATAGAGTACAATTTATAAAGCCAGCTACCACTAATAAGTGAATTGGGCGATTCAAGACTTGTCGTAAGGTTTAGAATCGGGTGGCTATTGCATTGGTTAATTGAGCATTAAACGTGGTCTTGATATTTTAAACAAAATGTTTTGTAATTACACTACTACTAGAACACTCAACAACTTCACCCTTTATATCTGTCACAAGTTGTTTAATCATTCTTGTTTTAAAAAGTATCATTACTAGCTGCCGATCCAATTAGCTCGGTTGGTATTGACCCTGCTGTCTATGCCGAAGGTTCCCAGGTTTGAATCCTGGTAGGGACAAACTTTGTGTGATGAGCACGAATATTTGTACCCGAGATGTTTAATATCTGTATAGAGATTATATACTTGATTCGCCCCCAATTCGTGTTCAGAACCTAAAATACGATCGTTGCTTAGTATGGGATCGTGCAGTTAGTGTGTTCGTCTAGCGATATTATTATTACATTATATTGAAATCTGAATAGTAGTGTACTTAGCATCTTTATGGGAGTAATTTCTTCATGAAAAATTATTATCAAATGTTTTTTGTAATACAAACTTCTATAACTCTCATATCTTTGAGCCACGCATTCCTAACTTTGACTGGCGTTATCTCGAAGTGTTCTAGAGCAGATAACATTTAGAGAGTCGCTGTATCTTGTCGTGAAATGCTTACGTACGCAGTCACATAGTACGAACACTTATCGATGAGATTCAGTGGGACTTATCAAGAATCTAAAACTATGTCACATATTGAACATTTATGTAACTAAACTATTATTGTTACTATGTGTCTGTCGCCTATTTGTATGATTGCTGGATTAGGCTACCTTCAAAGTCCTCCAATTTTTATTTATAATTAAATAAAATAACGATTATTTATTTATATCTACCTTATTAGAGATACCTAATTACAATCTCTGCCTATTTCAATTAGTACAATTATATACTAGAAACAGGCTTGTTCACAAATAAGTTGGGACAAAATAATAAGATTCTTGCCGGGAAAATCAATGCAAGATTTATTTGAAAATATTATATTTTCGACTCATCCTTTTCATTATAAAGTTACTACATAAGTAGTAGGCAAAATAGACTTTCCAGGCTTCGCTCTCGTAAAATAAAATTGCACTGTGATTGATTCACAATCATAGACAAGACAAACATATTAAAAAAAATATTAACCAAACTTGCTTACAACATTTTGAAGCCATAAAAAACATGTCAATTTGCGTAGTATACATCCATACGTATTTTTTTTTCTTAACCGTATATCTTATGAACGCAAATTATCAAAGATAACATGAATACAATTCTATTAAGGCCAGTTCCAAATTATCTTTCCATATTTCTGCAATAGTTCCTCCACCTGCTGAGGTCTGTTCGCTGTTTATACTATAATTTTCAGCAGTTGACCCCAGCAGGTGGCTAACATAACATTAAAATTCTCAAAAAGGGCCTTTACGTGTAGGACCCATGTCCCCGCGCAAGCCGTCCAAAGATCCGGGTACAGCCCGTGTGAAGAGACATAATAATATCGCCAGACGAAATCACCAACTATGTCAAAGGGTATATATACCACCAGAACCTTTGCTTCTTTATGCCAACTATGATTTTTTAATTACCTCGAAATTCTGGCTTCTTATAATTATTACAAATGCGCAAAAGAAGCGCAAATCATGCAGAATAAGAAAAGATGCGGTATTATTGTCCAGCTGATGTGTCTAGTCAAAATATTAATCAATTGTACTTACTTTCCATCATAATGGCCCACATACAATCCTCTGCCGTAAACTTGCAAGGAGCCACTGTATTCTATAACAAACGTGTACAGCGTCGACGTTAAGCCAGTGTCAATCTCAAGAATACCGTCATCGACATCGAAATCTGTATTAAAGAACGAACTGCCTCCAAGTAGAGAGAACACTACAGAATTGACTTGCACATCATCACCAACATGAAAAAGTATAGGGTCCTCTCTAGTCGATTGATCAGTTATCGATACTTGAGCGACTGATCTTCCAGTAAACGTCCCTGCCTCTACATTAGGATCTAATTCCACAGAGTATGACGTCACAACCATTCCCGGTCTTATTACGTTCCTCATATTAACTGCCGTAACGTTGACAACTTCATTGGTAAGCGCTATTTCTTCAGTCGTATTAAGCACTATACTGGGCACAGTTAAAATCGTTTCTTGAGAAATATCTACAGTCTTAATTGTAATAGGTTTACTTGACACCGACACTATTGCTAATACAAGCACACACATGGTAAAAGCACCCATATTTCCAGCCACTAAAGTCCAGTTTTGAGGCGGTAATCGGTCATCGGTGCAACGCTAATGCGTCTTCGTGTACGTGGAACGACCAACTGATTCGGACATCTCGCCAAAATACAATAAATCGATTCTTACGTTTCAATAAACCTATGAAACTAGGAGATAAGATTGGTACAGTGCGATGCAATATTCGGTGTACACCTTTCTGTCGATTCAATTTATCTTGTTGCCTTGTCTTGTCTGCTTATGTTGCTTGTCCCTACCAGGATTCAAACCCGGGACCCTCGGCGCAGAAAGCAGGGTCACTACCAACTGCGCTAATTAGGTCGTCAATACCTTTTGCATTTAAAAGTTATGTGTAATTGATTAATAACAAAACTGGCTGATACTAAATATTGATGTATGAAGATCGTACTTATTCATATAAACTGGTACTATACGTTACATGTGTATACTCGTATGACTTGACACTTATTGTCAAGGATAAATAAACCTTATGTAGTGGATGGGCCAATTCTCAAAAGAATACTTAAATAATGACCACTTGAGAATGCCAAAAAACTTTCGTATTTCGCCAAACATAGTGTGCCAGAAATCGCTCCCCAAGTGTAATAAGTATAAATTGATCACTGTCACTATGACTGCACACCTTCATAATCTCGATATATGTGTATCTGTGTTGATTATCCGTGTGTAACCACACCTTAACTGACAGGCCATTGATGCTGGAGAGAGCCGTTATCATCTGGGAAATCGGTTTTACCACTAGATATGTGATAAGAAAAATATAGATTGAAATTTTTCGTTGGTGATATTTTAGTTTTTTGTTTCCATTTTTATTCTGTATTGTACCTTTGTTTAAACAGGACTTGGTCGTTTTTTTTTTTGGGAACCAATAGATACAGGTATTCTTTATATAAGTATCTAGTATTCACAATTATACTAACACTGTTGAATCACAATTAAAAGTCGATGACACTAACTTTTTTTTTAATATGGGACAACTGTCAAGAACAATTACAAGGCTATAGCTATTTTACTCCGAATCAATTGTGTCCGCAGACTTGGTTTATTTTGAGAAAGTGTAGTTTTATTTGTTTGTCATAGGTCCCTATTAATTAAGTACATATTATTTGGGAATGAAATACTAATAAACTCCAAAAAATTTCATGGGGAAAACATAATTTAAAAAATAACTTTTTTTTTTTATATTTTTTATGCAAATAAATAAGTTAATAATTTTATACAAAAATATATTAAGTAGATATCTCGTTTCATTTGCTTAATTTAATTACACTTAAGAACAGTATCAATATAATTAGCAACAGCTTTAAAATATATCATCTTAATTAGTACAATATAATATTTGATCGGCACTTCAAGAGTCTTATAAAATCTCTGTATAAATAAATAGAATAGTGTTCAGTCACTTCTAAACCGAGGCAGACCCACACTGACGCTATACATTTTAATAAATTATCGATATTAATAATTGAAAACACCTATCAACACAGACAATAATATAAGCAAGCTGGCAGTTAGGGCGGTAGCTCCACTGCCATCAATGTTCTCTCTGAGCCAGGCCTCTACCACAGCTGCGTTCTCGTTGCTCCACGTGATGGAAGCAGCGATGTTCTCCCTGATGAAGCCGATAGAGCCGAGCTCTCCAGCGGTGAAGATTGATTCGTGGCGGTTGTAGAATTCGTCGATCTGTGAAAATAATGGCATTAGCAATGGCATAATATTTTATCAATCCTAAGCTATAGTGTCTTCAGAAATTGTTCATTTTAAATTGTTAGATAAGAACTTCTGTGTGTATCTCTTTTTCTATGTATGTGTATGTTTGTGTGTATCTGAGTGAGTGAGTGAGTGAGAGAGTGTGGGTGTGTGTGTATGTGTATAATGTAGAAAATTAAAGTTTTTATACTTTTGTTGAATGTTCTTGAGAAGTAAGTCTCCTGGCCAAAGCGTTGAGGATATTAGTGGTTCCCGTCAGGCCTTGGACTCTGTGGAAATGGAAAATAAGTGATATTAACTGCCCCTTATTATAAATATAATTGATAACACTAGGCGATACTTGGGGGTAATCCGTTGTTAAACAAATGGGGGAAGTGAGACTCATCACTGACCCTCGTCTTGGCAAATTTTCTAATTATAAACCAAACAAGTTTATCGATAATTAAACAAGGCAACAACACCGAACTCCTCTAAGATGTCATGAGTGTAGCAACCCCAATTAATTTGCAACTCTACGCGAAATGAAGCGAATCTAAAAAAGTATTCGATAAGAGTTTCGCCTCTAAACAAGGAATTTTTTTTCTATGTTTCAGTTTTAATATTTTACCTCGGTTGTATGAGTGCGAAGTTCTCGACGACGAAATCGAGAGCCGCGTTGGTGTTGTCCGGGCCAGAGTTGATGACGGAGACGATAATACTGTGCCTGTCCTGCTCCCTCACGGGGGAACTGTCGCTGACGACCTGGTTCAAGTAGCTGCAAGAGAAATTAGACTTTACAAAAGTCGTACATAAGTAAATAGTTTATGGAAAAATGTTGTTCATTTCCAATGGCATTAAACGGCACTTTGATCTAAAAACAATGCTTTGTATGGCCATTGGGAATTGATAACATTTTCTATAAATTGTGTAAGTCTATGCTACTCATGCTCTGTTTACACGAGGATAGTATGCAAGTAACCAGAAGCAAGTCTTATCGTGTAAACAGCTCAGCATGTACGAAGTGACAGTGTCCTGAATAGATTTTCATAAGTTAGTTAGTTTGTTTATTCACTACTCACTGGCGTTCTGAGCTAGTGTAAATCGTACATTTTATTTTGACGTTCGCTGCTTGAAAGTGGAAATTAATATTTGATTTTTAAACTGCATTGTTTATAGTACTTTCACAAATTACTTACAAAGTACGAAGCTCCGGGTTGGACGTGCATCCCAGTGCGTTTAACAAGATCGATTGCTCACTGGAGTCTGTGCTAGTGAGATACTGATTCCAGAGGAAGTTGAAGTTGTCGGCATCACCGCCACGGAGTCCAGAACAGTAGACCAGGGTTTGGATATCAGGGTTCAGACGTTGGGCTGTTAATGGGAAATTAGTTGAGTTGTTAGTGATCCACAATTCGTAAGCATGGTTTACCTATATTAGATAATAGCAATAGATATCTATTACATTGGTTGGATGAAGACCGACTGCGCATGCCTGGCTCGGGTATAAAGCCGGGCGCAGTCTGACAGTAATATAATATAACTGTCAAACTGAGCCTGGTCCAAACCAAACCAACATTGGCAGAATCGTATTGGGCCGAGTTTCAATAGAAAAAGGCCAAAAGAAAAAAAAAACAAACCAACCAAACCATAATTTCCTGGTTGTTATGGCAGCCATTGGGAACGAAATAAGAGTGAAGGTAATGACTATGAATCATATCTTCTTACTAGGGTTATTTCTGAAGGCCTCAAGGAGCTCTTGAGCTCTGCTGATGCAGTGCTCGTTGCCGTGGCGGCAGTTGATATCCAGAATGATGTTCCTGTGGTATGCAGTTACGTGTTC
Organism: Pheosia tremula; assembly: GCA_905333125.1. NCBI lineage: Eukaryota > Metazoa > Arthropoda > Insecta > Lepidoptera > Notodontidae > Pheosia > Pheosia tremula. Next base: position 1,497,971 of record HG995405.1, on the reverse strand, counting down.
TTCCGTGGCTGTAGCTTCGAAGCCCAGTTCTTGGTACAAAGGAGCTGTTAGTTCTCTTAAGTATACCTATAACAAAAAACCCTTTTGTGTTATGGTGGAACATGACGAAAGCTACTACTGGAATCAAGTCCAGCATAATTTGTTTCGTATTATATTGAGGTATCGGTTCCTCACGTAAATCTTGGAAAAGCTTCAAAAGTCAAGCTGAACTACTTCATTTTAATCTACTACACACGCCATCGCCAATTCTTGCCTATATGGGTCTTAATATAAATATTTGTTCAGCTTACCTACTCTTGGCTAGTGAATGAGTCTGACCTGGTAAAGGTTGAACACTGAAGAGGCGCTAAGCACAGTGTCAAGGTAGGTGTAGGCAGGGTTGACGGCAGCCCAGGGAACGTAATCCTTCTCTTGCACCAGATAGCGCGAGATGCTGAACGCGTAGTCGTAGTTCTGGAGACAGATTAAACATTTATATAGACCTTGACGATAAAATAATTGAGTAGATAAACAGAAGACAATCTATAATGCCATGCGGCGGTACTAATGTGCTTTTCGGAATTAGTACATGATATGTAGCAAGGTCACTTAGTCATTTGTTACACACCATCATACTTGCAATCCGCAAAGGGGTAGGTAAAGGTGCTCTGCTGTGCAGGCATAATTTGCCGATGGTATTTGGCCCCAATTTAATTAGTGGCCTATTGCCATTATACCGTTCACATGCCTCCTTAATTGGAGAAGGATTTAGGCCATAGTTCATTAAGCTGACCCAGTGCGGTTTGGTGGACTTCACACGACTTTTCGATAGGCGTACAGCTTTTCTCACGATGTTTGCCTTGACCATACAGTAGATACATGGTGATCATTATTGAATATGAGATTTGCACATGAAAATCCGAGAATTTCAGAAATGCGTGCCGGGATTTGAACACAGCTTCACCCAAACCTTGATGCCACGGTAAGCGTACTTCCACCTTGGCCATCACTGCTTCACAGTTATTGGGTGCTTTTCACAAAAGACGCACAATATAATAGGAGATCTATAATATTATCCCATTGATTCCAGAACGACCATATTCCTACGATACATATTTGAAATGCTCCAAGCTCGTGAATATTGAATATCTCGGTAAATCTTGATAGTTTGCAGCTACTGGGAATATTGTACGTCGTACGTAGCTACCAGTCAACCGAATGCAGCGTGAATATTCGATTATGATCTATACGACCAGAATAGTCGAACGTTCGTCGTAAGGCAACGTAATTCAGAGATCGGAGAGTGTGATAACCACATATATTAATATCTTAATAAATATAAACATTAACGAAAAAATACAGGATTTGAATTAATTAGTAATTGTGAGAAGACCACGAAGTCATATAAAATTTTAGTGGTAATTCAATATGACCCCGATTGGTTCGAATGCCCAATATATGGGGCACACTTTGTGTGATGAGGACGAATGTTTATACACTAGTCATGAATGATTAAAATTCACATAAGTTATTATACAGGGTTTAAGTGGCTTCGTGACGAAAATTGATACCATGAATTCAATTCCTGATTCCGGACCCCCGGAATTGGAAATTTCCATCGATTTTTTTGTTATTTACACATTTCTTTGTATTTTAAATTGATTTTAGCATTAAACCGGCATAGAAGTGTATCTCAACGTGATTTTGAAAAATAAAAAAAAAATACATAATAATTAATGTAGACCTAAAACTGCAATGTTAATTGAAACCAGATGCGCTCAAGCGCGCTCGCGTGGCGTGTTGTGTTGTGATCACGTATTTACGATACATTGCCCGCTCAAAATATACAAATAGGTTGTCCATGATTTTTTATTAAAATTATTTCTATAATGTTTTCGTTACCATGCTCTTTACAACCTGTATACTGGGATCACCCCCAGTCCACTACAGTACCCATACATAATGTTGCTAAGTTTGGGACCGAACAGTTGTTTTTTTTTATTTATTTTTATTATACATTATAGGCAAGTATTTGATCTCGATCTCACCTGATGGTAAGTGACGATGAGATCTACGATGGTGCATATTTTCCTAGAAGGTACCTGTTCACTCTCGACTTGAAAACACCCAGATTGTAGTCAACTGGGAACAAAGACGTGCCGGTAGCGTGTTCCATTCCTTGGCAGTTCGCACGATGAAAGTAGAAGCAAATCGCTTAGTACGAACTGAAGGAATGTCAACAGTGTACGAATGACACTTGTCCGTGCGTCTTGTCGACCGACGATAGAATGGATTGGTGTGTCAGTCTATCGATAATATTAAATTATACCAAATAACCCCCGTTACAAAGTGCAACTCATATTCCGAACAGAACTCTAAAATTTTCAAGCTTAATGACGTCACGACTTACAATTCATTCACAAAATGCAGCTCGCAAGCCAGTGCACATTCAAATCTCTTTACCATTCGCCAGTCAGCACTTTCTTTTGCAAGCCGCAATCTTGTTTTGTTCCAACCCAATTATTATGGACGCGAATTGAAATACCTTTTATTCAGTGCATTGTGAAAAGGAATAATACTTTTATAGTTATTCATATAGGTTATCATCATAGTTCAGTATGCAACTATGCTTTTGTATGTTGAGATTTAGAAACATTATGCTAAAAACATTCAACTTTCACAAAAAATCAAGCTTTAATTTGTTAATAGATATTTTTCTTGGAGATATATTTCGGAACTAGTCTACTGATCCTTCAAAAAGACCTGGAATTTGTATATAAATAACACGTTCCAAGGTATTGGACTTAAATTGGAGATACAGACAAACAAAACACAAGAACAAAGAACAACTTCACCCAAACGAATTGAGATAACATGACATATGATATGAGAAATATAGAGTTTTGTAAACACCTTCAAAAAAGCATACATATACCAACATAGATAGATAAGTATAGATATGTAGGCTAATGGTATAATTTACTAACTTCTATATGTAACAGCAACTATTTTATAGTTTCCAATTAAAACCCACAGGACACTATAGAGCGTAAAGCTAACTAATCCATCTGCATAATTTTAAAATTTTGGGTCTTATAATGCCCATGCTAACCCAAACATTACATATACATTTCAAAGAAAGAGGAACGCAGATCTAAACTTAAAAGGCTGCACGCTCTCCTGTGTATTTAGGCTCTACATTAAAAAGCTGGCAATTTTTTTATAATATTTATCTTACCAAGCGACCATTTCTGGCCAAGTTGAAGGAGTCGTCGAGGATCTGCGCGCGGTTGAGGTGGTGGATAGTTAGGTGTGAGGTACCGAGCACTGTGGCCAGGGCCGCCCAATTCGCCTCATCGTAGTTCACACGGTAATAACCTGGACAAGATTCAACCGTTATGTCTAGACGTTAGGCACTAAAATAATGAACTAAAATCAGGTAAACTTAAAAATTCTGTGAAAATTATAAACACTTATGACTTTTAATACTGGTGTAAAACAATATTTTGTGCATAGTCTTTGTCAACTATAAAGGTCCTGAAGGATCTTTCGCGGCCGAAGACAAAAGGTCTACGAAGGCAGTGAATAGTTTAGTCAAGACGTTGAAGAAGAGCGGGGCTCTTGGAGAGCTAGAGAAAGCCAATTTGAACCTAAATAACCACGCAAAATGTGTCACAATACCTAGGTCAGCTAATTCATTGATTTTGTATCTTAAGAGATGAGATTAAGTGTTGAGTGATTGCAAAAACTACATTGGGCTAATAATACTAGCTGTCCCGGCGAACTTCGTATCGCCTCAGAATCAAATGTATGACAAAATGAATTTATTGGTACTCTATGAAAAATTAAAACAAATCTATCCCACGGGTACCATACATATAACCGGGATAAAAAGTAGCCTATGTGCTATTCCAGACTACAATCTATGTCTGTGCCAAATTTCATCCAGATCCGATCAGCCGTTCTGGCGTGATTGAGTAACAAACATCCATCCATCCATCCATCTATCCATCCATCCATAATTTCACATTTATAATATTAGTGGGATGGAATATATTATCAAAAAGCTTTTGTAATTCTTTATCAAATTTTCAAGATGATGTCATTACCTGTCTGTTGTTTGTTGACAATGTACCACTGAGCCTGCGCCAGTCCGGGGATGTCAATGGAGACAGCCGGGAAGGTCGGGGGCACCCATCCCTGAGGGCTGGTGTCGGAGAAGTCAGGGTTGGTGGACAGCACGAAGTTCACAGGCACGTGCCAACGGTCGGTGGAAACCAAAGACCTGTCAGTCAAGAAGCGTTCCTGAGGAAGATAAAGAGTTTTGTCTTACTATAATATAATAATGTCCCACTGTTGGGCACGGGCCTCCCTTTAATGCGGGAGGGATATGTCCACAATCCACCACGCTGGCTTAATGCGGGCTGTGGGACGTCTAACGTCTTTGGAGCGTCCTCTCATACATTCAGCCTTCCTTACGATATTTTCCTTTACCTTTTGTTTTACTATTCGGATTCATTTCGAAATTCTATATTCATTCTTTGTCGTAATCATGCCCAAAGTCTTGGTCTTGGAGATCAAGACCACCAAGACGCAAGAGCCAGGCGCCACATCCCAGGGGCGCTTCAGTGTCATCAGACAGACTTAAGATATAGCGATCTTCAAATAAGTTCCATGCGCACGCACACCTGATATATAGTAGCTGCAAGCATGGAAAGTGTCATAATCGGATCTCGCTCCATCCTAAAACTGGCCTGGCCCGGCACTCCTAACACTAAGACTTTGGGCAACTCTAGTTTGTCGTACGTTTACATAGTGTATCTCTCATTTAACAGAGTCTTTGATGACAATATAAGAATAAGCCAGGCGTCTGTGGACCTCTCATAATAACACTGCACATGTTACCATACATTACAACCGTATTCGCTAGGTATTAGAGTACAATTTCCTACTTAATAAACTATAATACTCAGCGCTGCGAACGAGCCCTCACTAGATAGATACTAATGAAGTTTCAAATCACTTCACTGCCATGCCTATACAACGTTAAATACACGCTTATTAAAAAAGCAAGCTTGAGAATTAGTATCGATGTACCATTCCATGTTGTAAATTTTTGTCAGAAAAGCAATTTACATTGTCTGCGCATAATAAGCTCAGATGAAACAAAGCCTCGCATAATCAGCTTAAGACGAATCCACTCCAGCCTCTATCCACCTCCGAAATGAAGCAGTGAAATATTGACTACCTGGCGCTATGTATTCCTAGTACATTATATATTATGTAAGGCTTTATAAAGATTACTTGGTTTAGAATAAGTACCAGGTTGTCGTGTCTTTATTTTCTTTTAAAATGTCCTCATCCACCTATAGGTAGGCATTTTGCCAACGTCGAGTGGAATGTTTTTTTTTTATATTAAACATGGGATTCTATGCAGACCTAATAAACCTCCCCTAACTCTATCAGTAAAGTTGAGGATACTTTACTGAAAAATTGCCGGACTTCTTGGGAGAACTAGTAGTAGTCGTAGTGCACTTACAAATTATCGTCTTGATTGTCATCTGCTGCTGTAATTACTACTTCAAATACTTTTACCATTACTTTTTTCTGATGATTTAATCGCCCCAAGGTCGTAAAAAATATTTAGAGCATCTATTTATATTTACTGCACTGTGTACTGTACATTTCTCTGACTTGTTAGATACAAAACGTTTAAAAGACTAAAAGTTATAATTACAATTGTAGACCCAAAATATTGAGTCTAGAATATTACAACACCTTTGTAAAGTAAGCACAGCATGTATTAACTAAACAACGATAAAAACCGTTAGGTAGTCAGTGTCTATAAATTCAACTATAAAAGTATAACCTACAAACAAGCCAAATGGATTATCAATCTCACCTGGCTAATAGTTACAGACTGGGCGGTAGCTGAGCTCCTGGTAACAGATAGAACTGGAAAACCACCCTGGTTGACCCAGCGCTGCATTATAGTGTTGATGGTGTAGGGGATTGAATGGCCGGACTCATCAAGACCTTGCTGCAATGCTGCGTATAGCTCCAAGGGGGAAGCTACCCCACGGGAGCTGTAACAGATAATGTAATTAAGTATTTACATCATAGATAGCTTATTTGGTTAGATAAAGAAGATTGATTGATTATAACAGTAATAGCCGAGTTGGTAGTATGCTCTGTAAGAATGTAGAAAGAAGGTGGAAATCTAATTTTCAATAATAATTATCACTTGCGGTATAGTAAGGGCAAACATCGGCGGGAAACCTGCACTTTTGTAAAATCCCGTGTCAAGTTCATCAACCCACACTAGGCCAAGGAGCTGGATTATGGACTAAATCCTATATATATATATATTCATATTGAGGGGAAGTGTGTCCGTTAAAATGGCAATAGGCTCGCCTTCTGTCACATTAGGAGCGACTACCATGTCCGGGGCGCCACAGTAGTATGCCATGTGCGATCCTGTGGGGCCCCACTCAAAGGCGGTGAAGGCGGACCGTGGGGTTTTAGCCGGTAAGAGTCCGGCATCCTCGGCATTATCGGCACCGCCACGGGGGTGACGGTGTGGTATCCATGAGGATTTCACCACGTTAAAAAAAAAATAAAGGAGCGACTACCATCGATGAAATGTGGTTTGACCGTAGCGCAACCTTGCTTACTCTTTCTGGGATTACAAACGTGATAGGAGTAGTGTATTCTTATTTTAATCGATTGGTGATTGTTTTTCGTCGATTTAAATGTACTCACTTATTTTTGATATAGATGGCCAGTGCATCTCTGAATACTGTCGGTGTCATGATGTGTTGCAACATACGGATCACGGAACCAGCTAAAACAAAAATGATGATGATGATTAGAAAACCCCAAACTAATGCCCTGTTTAGTCAATATAATTATGTCGTTAAAACCAATTCCTGACAGAAAACGTTGAATCAAAATAAATGCACACCAATTAATTTGGCGATATTTTTAGGTATATTATCTTGAACTTAACAGTGCCTTGAAATCCGAAAAAATAGTTTTATTTCAATGTGTAGTATTCGCGTAAATATAAGAAATCAATATGTTAACAGTGCCTTTCTAGGTTATTACCTTTACAAGTAGCGTTTAAGAGTCAATTAGGACCATAATAACGTAAAAATATATTCAACACCCACCCATCCAACTCCATACCACGTCATTTCTAGATAAATAATACTGAACCAAAAAGTATTGTAGTATTACAAAAGTTAAATCATATATCTTTCAGCGTCCCGCGGATATAGAATTCCCGCCAGATAAGCGGCCTATCAAACAATTTCTCAATTTCGATAAAAAGAACGCGTGTTTTAGGGACGGGCGCAAATCATATTGGAGCTCTGCACATTTAGGTACCTAAAGATTTTAGTAGAAAATACAACTTTGTTCATATGAAGCTGACCTTACGAAATGTAATAAATACCTTGTAGATATATTTAAGTCCCTAAAATAAAAATAGCTTTTTGTAGAACTGATATAAGTATGTTATATAACTTATAAATATTAGTCCGAATCGTCGTTTTCTCCATCTTGCTTCCCCCTAGTGCAGGGAGGCGGGGAGACTGGTTCGGGATGTATTTCCTCATTCCAGTGGATGTCTATGTCGATGGTCAGCAGAGTGTCATTATGTGACCTGGAGTTCATCATCAACGGGCTCTGTGGTCTCGACGGTGATCAGTTCGCAAATATTAGTCCCAAAACCAGACGTGGCCCTAAAACGCTAACGGGGCTTCCATCCTCAAAGTTGATGAATGATACTTATCATTCGCAACGCGGAAAGCAAGTCCTAAAGGAGCGTCCTACGCGGAGGTCTTTGGGGACTATAGCGGTCTACTAGGTGCTAGTTTCAACACGTAAATAAGTCCTTACATTTCTGATAAGCAACAGCATTGAAGGTTCCAATAATCTGTGACGGTGTGTAGACGGGGTGGGTCATTGGGTTCACGCTTAGCACTGCGTCGGATTGGAGCACGTTCTGCATGTTGATCACGAATTGATCCATCATACGCCATTCGGGCAACACCTGCAAATTAAAAAAACAACATAAACTAGCTGATGTCAACAGATGTCACCACTAAAGTCGACCAAAGAGATGGAATGGCGAAATAAAGTATACACCTTAGTGGGAAAAATATTTGCAAAAGAACCTTTTTTTATCAGCAATATCTAAGGAATAAGTGACGACCTAACCTGACCTGATTAGCGCAGTTGGTAGTGACCCTGCTTTCTATGTCCAGGGTTCCGAGGGTGCCGAGTCGAGCTTAAAATCTATATAAGTATTATATACTGGGTTCGCCCCTAGTCCATGGCACGGCACCCATAATACAAGCGTTGATGTCGGACTCCATAGTTGGTGTGATCGTCTCGCGATATTATAATTGATATTGTGTCTTTGATGAGTATTTGTACTTACCAAATCAGTACCGAAGCTCTCAAAGAAGTTGGCGAATCCTTCGTTCAGCCAAGTGTAGGTCCAAGAGAGAGGACCCACTTCGTTACCGTACCACATGTGCACGTTCTCGTGACAGATGATCCTGGCCACATTCTGTTTGGTCGCTGTAGTGGTCACACCATCTTGGACAAGGAGAGCGACCTCTCTGTTGGAGAGAAAAAACAATAAGTACGAGATAATGGACTCATTTTTTTCTATTTGTCTTAAATGATGACTTGGTTTCTTTTGGTGTTATACCTTGATAGCCATGCTGTGTAGGATATAAAGATACTAAACATTAAAAAGCTTGTGATTTCAAAATAGGTTACCTCTTAATTTTTAAGTGCTTACCTATTGGCTAATGGCTGTCGAACTTTTTTAAGTGTGTAAAGAAATAAATACGCATAAAATTGCACAATGTTCCATGGTATATTGTATTTATAACTTTAGTTGTAAAAGTTCGAAGTTTATGAAATATTAAGTCATTCATTCAACACCTCTGACATCTTATCTTGATAGCAGCATCCCGAACCCAATAGAGATAGTATTACTAATAGCGACGCTCACTGCGGGATAATTTAAAGAGAGCTCGCTACTTTCTACCCGTTACGAGCACTTTCATATAATATTTTTCGAATGTTATGATATTAATAAAACGTATAAATGCGATCCTCAGTTCTTGCGGCCTCATTAGTGGAAAAGTCGGCTCTACCATTAAGGCATTAAAGTTAGGTTTTGGATAGTAACTCCAGGTTACTGTCGAGTGTATAATACTTATTTCAAAAATAGTTTGATTTCTCTTCTTTCCACAGTTTGCAGGCGCAGTAATTTATATTTATAACTAAGTCAACAAATCTGCGGGAACTCCGAAGACTTTCGATCGTGATAGTTTAAAAGTAACATTTGTCTTAAATATTCTTAATATACATTTTTACAAGCTTCGACATACGATAAGATGCCAGCCAATACTAGTATTTGTTGCATATCTAAATATATTAAACAAAGTCGTGTTAGTTACACCATTTATAACTCAAGAACAGGTAGCTTGATGTTTATGGCCCCGAATAATAACAGAATAACAATTAAAACATTGGAAAAATCACTGACAAAAAAAAATCTTCTCAGTCATTTGATTCTGAGACGGTACGACGTTCCCCGGGACAGCTAGTAATAAAATATTTCCAACGCCGTTGCGCTAGTACATAGTAAAAGGATTTTTATTGCTCTTATTTTACTTTGAACGATTTTTAACTATATTATATTTAGATAAGGTTGAAATCAATTGTTTGGGAAGCTCAGAAATCTTACAAGACGAGATTAACAATAAATGAACAATAAATAAGCAATAACACGGCCTCTTAATATCTGCTATTAATCTGAGATCTTCCGCTTCACTGTTTCGAATAATTAATGTAGAGATACTCTATCTATTATTAAGGTGTAAGTACCTCGGACAGATACTTAACGGTTGGGTATAAATGTTAAGGTATTAGCTTTGATGGGGGTAACAGATAGCTCCCTGTAGACGCGTCATAATCCCTCAATATATATTGTTTGCATTGTAAAATCATATGTTTATAGGAATTAGAGCAGGCATACAACACTCGTCGATCGTACCGCGAAGCGTGCTGTACCCCGGGGGTCGATGCCGCAACGCGCTTGCAAAAGATAGAGTTACGCGATAAAAGAGTAGCGCATAGTTACGCCAAAGTCGAATAAAATTCAGTGGTGGGCGAGCTGAAGTGCACATTATTGCGTTGTAGCAAGGTCGCTATTTATTTATTTATCATTGCGGAATGAAATACCTGTTTGTAACAAGTATTAGTTAATCTGTGGCTAGACTGCCGGGCCACTAAATTACTGTGTTGTACGCTGTAAGCCCCGCAACAGAAGTTAGGTAGAGACCCAGTCACTCAATTATATCTGAAGTGAATAGTCAGCTCTAAAGTAGTGACGGGTGAATAGGTACTTAAATTTAACTCATTTCATTGTTCCTTCGGGAACCCCAGCCGCGAAACATCCTACACACCCTATTCCTTCGTAGTGCAACACGGTAGAGATTTACTCACGATTTAGCGTGCTTACTATAATCTATATATACAGGATGTGGTAACGATCATTTTTGGATATAGGTTTAACTCTATGTAAAATTATAGAAATCATTTATGTCGAAGCCAAGGGTTAAAGCTACACCAACCTGTAAATAACCAGGCCCCAGTTCTCCATAGCACCAGCAGCAAAGTCCGGGACCGCCGCTTTATCAATCTTCGGGAACAGGTAAGGGAAGTCTGTGTAGTTCTCCAGAGCGACCATGTTCCTCTGTCCGAAGTCCAGGGCGAACGCTGCCGTGTTCTGGGTGCCTGGCCGGGAGTACACTCGGAAGGGGATGTGGTAGATCTGATCGGCGGCGTTGTTTTCTATGTAGTCGAAGCTTGAGACGAGGTACGCGATGAGATATGATGACATAACTAATGTATCTTCGAACTCGTGTTTTAAGAAGCCGGGGACGTCTTCCCTATAAAAAAAAAATATTTTTACACAATAATAGGTGTGGGATGTCACCGTGGGCCATCATGGCCAATCAATTAGGTAGAGTACTTACTTCAGAGTCACGTTCCTTTCAGGCATGTTGCTCCTGACTACGGGGTAAGCAGCGGGCGCGTAGATGGTGGTTCTGAAGATAGCTTTCAGGGACGGTTCATCGTAGCACGGGAATGCGCGGCGTGCGAAGGTGGGTTGCAATTGTGACGTCACAATATTGCTACGAGAAATAGAACAAAGACTTAATAGAAAGTAGAACAATTGCTACGAGAAATACAATTCTATAAGACTTTATAGAACGTAGAACAATTGTCTAGGATAGTTTTTGTCCCGGGAAATGTATAAAGGATTTGGGATGGTAAAAAAATGATTCACTAGGCGATTTTTACTGAAGCTTGCCGTGGTTATATTGGTCATGATACCATAAACCCGGGTTTAGGAATACGAAAAAAAAAATATCCCCGGGAATTGAAAAGGGTAATAAAAGTACAATTGATTTAAGTACTTTTATTACCCTTTTCTATTACGCAATTGAACTAAGAAAAGTCATTCTAGTAGAAAATTACATCTCAGCAGAGCATTTAAGTTACCTCTGTGCCGAATCAGAATACTTTTTATTATTCACATAGACCATTAAGTACAGTACTTATGAATCGTCAAAAGTTAGAAAATACTATGCTACTACTTTACCACCCGTTTGGAATGCCGTTCCTATGGAGAAGAACGGGCAAAAAACTCCATAGATTCTCTTTTTTTTTTAAAGATCTTTTACATACTATTGAATGAGTACCATCCTGAAATATACTTACACTCTAGCATTATTATATTCATAAGTCGATACATAAACACCAAACATGTTCTCAGCGTATCGCGACAGGTAATCAATATGAATCGTATGGGGCTGAAGAATCGTCAGCGGCGTATTCAGATTGATTCTCAAGAAATGTGTGTCGTCCGTGGCCTGCGTATAGTTGGCAAACAAGTCAACGGTCGGCTCCCTTTCACTGAACACTTGTATTCTGAACATCTCCATCTCCATAGCCTGCAGAACGATCTCACTGGTGGCTACGTAAGGTAGTATTCTGATGGATACGCTGCCGTTAAAACTCTCTGTATAGTCTGGGTTTATAAAGAGTCTGACGTCATAAAATGTGGGTATAGTGTCTCTGGGTAGTACGTATCTTGCAGCATAGTCATCATCTCTGTTGATTGCAACGGATTCAGACGGCATCAATGGGACGGCGATAGCCGCACCCAAGACGGAGAGTAGTGCCAGCAAATACATATCTGGGAAACAATAGAATATGATCATTACTTAAATATAATAATATCAGCCCTTTTTAATGTTCGACTGCTGGGCACGGGCCTCCCCTCAATGCGAGGGGGACTAGACTATAGTCCAGCACGCTGGCACACGGGTTGGCGGACTTCACACGTCGTTCGAGCGGTTCTCTCAGATATGCTGGTTTCCTCACGATGTTTTCTTTCACCGTTTAGCAAGTGATAATCGTGGTTGAAAATGAGATTCGCACATGAAATCCAGAAATCCCAGATCCCAGAGGTGCGAGCCGGGGTTTGAACCTGCGATCCTCGTTATCGAGGCAAGCGTTCTACCAACTTGGCTATCACTGCTATTACTTAAATGTTCTGAATAAATATTGACAGACGAACGTTCTAACTTTATGATCCCAAAACAGACAAAGTTTAGTATACTTTGGAAATTCAATCCCTAACGGGGTCAAATTATGGCTCAAAGTTTGTATCATGTTTCTGTTTCCAAGCTATACGATCGGACACAAGAATATTATTATATTGATAGCCCCCAAATTTATAGACGTTTTATAACTTTATCAAACGTCATATAGTATTGCGCACAAGAGTGTTGCTTTGCGCAATACTATATGGTATTTGATAAAGTTATATAACGTCTATAAATTTGGGGGTTAATCTATTATTCGTTGTAAGTTACGTTACACGAGGCGAAATATAGTAAATAAATAAATTTCGCCGTACGAACACACCAACTATACGGTCCCACTTTAAGCTTAACGCTTGTGTTATGGGTACCGTACAATCGACAGAGGGCGAACTCAGTATATAATACTTATATACATATTAAACATCCATGACTCGGGTACAAACATTGGTGCTCATCACACAAAGCTTGTGTCCCTACCAGGATTCGAACCCGGGACCCTCGGCGCAGAAAGCAGAGTCACTACCACTGCGCTAATCAGGCCGTCAGTAAAAAACATACTTTTGGTATGGCGTGTGTGACGTCATTACCTTGTTCATTCAAACGTATACACATGATATTGTCCAGTGACCTAGTTGATAATACCCAAATTAATTAAACCAATACGTCCGTGAAATGGATTAAAATGATTCTTAAAACCAGTCAACGTTTTAAATAAAAGTCCAGAACTTATATTTTATTTACCTTGACTGACTAAGATTAGATATTCTATAATTAGCTCATAAAAAACTTCGCAGGTACGAAAGTGGATATTAGAATACTTAAATAATTTATGTTTTTTGTTTAATGTTGATTCAGTCTGTTTGAGTTTTTAAAAGTAGAACACTGATATTATGATACAAATTTTAAGTGTAATATATCAAGTAGCATAACTCATTATCAAATAATACAAACCGGTTCAGCAATTCTCACAAATTAACAAACAAATGCACATACATTCAAACTCATTTCCAACACATCTACCATAAATGTGCATTATGACCGAGCATGCGCTAAGTGGAATAGAATAAAAAAATACATTTTTATTATTATTCTTAGCGCACCCGTCGAGTGCTCTAAGAGGAATACTATTGGTGATATTCAAATCGATGCTCTAACTGGAATCCCCGTATTATAGAGGTCCATCCTATGTAGTATTTAGTTTGATATCAATGTTATAAAACGTATGAAAATAATAAAATAATTCAACAACATCTTGGCATCGATAAAATCAATCTACAATCGAATATTTCTTTCGTCAGACATTCTAAAGCGATAACGGCGCCATATCGTGTGGCTGATTCGATAACGCGTATAATCTTAAATCGATAAGATTACAATTTAATCCACTTGACATAAACTGGAGTTACCCAACATTCGATTTTTTCAGCAAATAACATGTATTCACTAATGGACCTATTTTTATTGATATTGGAGTATCTTTTATATTTAATAAATAAGTAACGCCAAACGAATTCATACACAAATCAATGGTCCATAGGGGAGAGCGGGGAGGGTTCTAACAAAAATTGTATTTTGGTTTATATTTCCAAACACAATACTCTTACACATTTTTTACCGACGCATATAACCTACTTTACCGACACATAAAATCGCTTATAATCCACCCTGGATTAGAGGCGATTTCAGGAACTGGATAGAGCTGGATTGACGAATAAAATGTCTATAACTGCTTTTTTTAAATTTCGCTAGACTAACACCCCGTCTATACAATCCTACACTAAGTAAAGCTAGCATTATGGGTACCATACAATGGACTAGGGCGAACTCAGTATATAGTACTAATACAGATGTTAAACATCCATGACTCGGGTGCAAACATTCGTGCTCATCACACAGAGATTGTTCTCTACCAGTATTCGAGCCTGGGACCCTCGTCACAGAAAGTAGGGTCACTACCAACTGCGTCTCCGCCTTCGCCAGACGCGTGAGACCTTGAGATGAATGGAGACGAATTGTCAAAAATGAAATATGAATATATTCTTATAATAATAACCACGAGTTCTCTGTCAACACTATCAAGACCAAATTAGGGTCCGTTTCATAATGTTCTAATAAACCCTATGCACGACTTATTAGACAGATAGTTATCAACATATTTATTTATTTATTTAGAGTTGCCAACAGAGTTTACAATGTACATGTTATATAGTAAAAAAAAAAAAAAATCTGAAACTAGGCTTATGAAGAAAAAAAATCCGATTTAGTCGTACGATAAGGCACGTGCCGGGCTGATAGCACCGCCGTAGGTCTCTACGATTAATTGATTGATCGTTATCTGGCTAGCTTCAATTTCGTTACGTCATCATCGTTAGATCATTGAGCCCATAGGTATAAGGGAACGATGTTCAAGTGTTTTTTAGGTTTTATACACTAATCTAGATTTGATTCCCATTAGACCTTCATGGTAGAGTAAGGCCGGCCTCTCATTGCCGGGAACCTTGTGCCCAGTAGTGGGACGTAAAAATAATAGTAAGTAATAGTAAAAATACTTGATCTAAGCTATGCCGTTGTGTCAGGATTTATCTGTACCTTAGCGTAAAAATGGACTGAACAATAATTACGAGGGTTCCGTACCGGATTTGGTAACCAAAAATGTTAAATTAAATCAAAATATTATTGTAGTTACTACAAAAACTAAACGCTGGGAATCAATAAAAATCAGTCCTATCTCCTATTGTGATAATAAAAAAATATTTTGAGAAATTACTTAATTGCAAAGACGCTGGGTTAAAAATTCTCACCTATGTATTCACTCGTGCACTACTTAAAAACAACTAGATAAATAATAATCACATTGTATATAAAACGTGACAATGTTTATCGGTGTACTTAAATAATCAATAATTAAAATGTTGCCTATCTGTCACGATTAACTAAACCTTTATTCCGTTTACAAGACGCTGCGTTTGGCGATGCTTGCCGCATTTTTGTATATAAATAAAAAAGAAAATATTATTTGGCACCCTCCAGTTTGGGAGCAGCCCAAAAGTTATTATATTTTTTAAATATAACTTGATAATAATGTTGATATATAATAAATTAAAAATAAATTAAGATTAAAATTAAATTCTTATATTTAAGCGAATACTACATATAGAGATAAAACCCTTAAAATTAGTTTAGGATAATATAAAATAATCACGTGTGACAGACGGACATAGTTGCACCAGAGGCGTTCCGTTTCTACCATTTTGGTACGAAATCCTAAAACTACAAATTGCTGGTTTAATTATTTTAATCTAGCTACAATCTATAATTCAACACGTATTTCCAACCCCATAGGGTTGAATTCACAAATCCCTTCATAGAGTCAGCGCATAGCGCTCACCGACGGATTCGAATTCGATACTAATTGACATTCATTTCTGTTCAATCGTTACCGAATTATTCGCTTCCCGTCAATGTGCGTCAAACCTTAGTGACCACAATATTACTCCCGCTTTTTAAATGGATTACTAACTGAAAGAGTAACAAACATCCATCCATCTATCCATCCATCCAAACTTTCACATTTATAATATTAGTATAGAAGTATAGATTAGGTACTCAATAGGCAACTATAACAGAAGATCTGAATCCATTCGCCCAGGCTGAAGAGTCCAATCTGAGCTTATAAGCTTCCTTATAAAGTAATCAAAAATAAATAAAACCATGAAGAAGTGATAAACGGACATATGTAAAATATTTTTTTATCGTAATATGATTGATGACAGATAATCAGGATTACAATATACCTTATCAAAAGCTATCTTGATTACAATTAATCCTTTTTTTTATTTAATGTACTACCTACGTAATGTGGGCACGAGACTTTTTGTAATCCCACTAATGTTATAAATGTGAAATTTGGATGGATGTTTGTTACTCAATCACGCCAGAACGGCTGAACGGATCTGGATGAAATTTGGCGCAGATATAGATTATAGTCTATCTTTTTATTCTGATAAAATGGATGGTTCCCGTGGTAAAGATTTGTTTTAATTTTTCATAGAGCAAAGGATCGACATGATTTTTAGCATACGTAGTGGTTGATTAGTGGTCAGAAAATGACATATTTTTTATCCCGGAAAGATGCACGGTTTCGTGCATTTACAAAAGGAAATAGAGGAAAAGGAGATACTTTTAAATCGCGGGTAACACCGCGGGGCGCAGCTAGTTTAACATAATACGGTAATGGATTTTAACAGTGCCGGTGCTGGTTGGAGATGCTTGCCCGTTCATCTCTATAGGAACGGCACTCCGAATGGCCAGTAGATATTTATCTTCTCATAATTTTGTGATAATTATGACGATTTATGAATACTTAAATATTTTGAAATAAAACTAACTTAACTGAGTTTATCGCGCCTATTTTATGTGTCTACGTTCCCGTCCGTTGAATTAGTTTTATTTCAATGTGTAGTATTCACATACATAGTATGTACGCGTATCTACGTACAAGTATAGATAAAATACTTAAATATTTAATAAAAGGTAACTTAAATAAGCCTAACCAAAGGCTTGCACTTTGTTTTATAATAGTTATAAGCTACACTTGACCATAACTAAGGTGATGAGGCTATATTTTTTTTAAAGAAGCTTCGTAAATACCTTTCTGATTCTGATTCTAACAGCCGCATACTAAAACGCTACTCAAATATTTTAGTCCCACTCAACTATTCATCATTAACATCGTAGGTTGGTTTAGTTTATTTTTGTAAACTTTTTAGTATGCGGCTGTTAGAATCAGAATCAGAAAGGTATTTACGAATCTTCTTTAAAAAAAAAAGTTTATTTCTGTAAATTATAAAAAAAGATTTTATCGAGTGAATCCATTATATTAGTAATGGGTTCACTGTAACCTATCACCTCAATAAAACAACAATGATTAAATTCCTATAAAATTATAAAAAAATTGTGCTTGAAATATAGTAATCCTGAAGGCTCCAGGGGTTGTGTGACCGGCAAGCTGGAACAATTTGATTATCGGTAGCCGCTGGTGCGTACCCGTATTTACAGTATGACATCCGTGAAAGATTTATTTTCATTTCGTAAGACCGGGCATTAAAAAAAATCACCCGTTTTTTTTAAATGCCCATATTTTCCATAAGCTATAACGAGTTCCGTGCTACAATTTCTTAAAATTTATAATTTTAAAGTAAATAAAAGTCATTTCAGTCTCTTTTTTATTTTCATGAATAAATACACTAATTATAAGTCTGAATGTGCCATATCCGAAAACCAGAGTTGCCTGTTGCGTCGTAGCGGCGTAGCATCGTAGCACCGCTACGCCTCGTAGCCAGTTATCCGACGCGTCTCAGCCTTTCCGCTCGCGTATCGCTCCGTCGCTCAACTAACCTACTTTATAATCGTCAGTTTCACCTGTGTTATTATTTTTGAATAAACTGCAATTCCGAATTCAAATGGATAGAGTTTTTTTGTGATTATTATTAGTGGCCAGTTTTTGAATTATGAATGTTTTTGGAAGCTTTTCTACTGGTCGGTAAGTTTTATCATTACAATTTGAAAATCGAATATCATAATTAAAAATATGTTATTACAAAATTAATTCCAATATCATTATTGAGAAATTGAAAACTACCATAACAGTACATTTCTTTTCTTTTTGTTTTACCAAAGTAATCGAAAATAAGATTTAATGCCCATTTGAAGTACATAGCTTAACCAACTTTTAGTTAAAGCCTCGTAAGATTCCCGTGTGAGACGTAATAATAATTCGTAACTCAACCAAATTAATAAATAAATAAATTTGTTATTGATTTTTGGGAGATATTTGTAACGCAAACGTGAAATTTACGCTATACCGGCAAACATCGTAACGCCTCAGAATCAAATTTAGTGTTAGTTTAGAAAAAAAAATTAGTGAATATTTCCCTGTGTTTTACTTAGTTATTTTGCTATTCAGGTTGGAGGAAAATCCAAAAAATCATAAATGATAAAATACGGCTCAACCATTCTTGAGTTATAAAAGGTGTAACTAACACGACTTTATTGTATGTATATAGATTACATTACTTAGGTACTAATTCAAGAAAAAGCAATGATTGGCTGGTTTGAATATTCTTTTTATTAAAAAAAAGCAGCCAATATTTAAACCAGCAAAAAACAAATCACAAACTGTATTGCATTCCGAAAAAAATAACTCACAGCCATTCTGTAAAGTGAATGCAGGAGAACTTCATGAAAGGAAATTGAATCTTCGCGTCTTTGTTTCCGAAGCACTGACCACTAATGTATACCTTATATTATACGTCATAACGAAGTGTCCTTTATTTATATTCAAATGGATTATAGCATAAGAAAATGAACAAT
Source organism: Pheosia tremula (assembly GCA_905333125.1). NCBI lineage: Eukaryota > Metazoa > Arthropoda > Insecta > Lepidoptera > Notodontidae > Pheosia > Pheosia tremula. The sequence goes on along the minus strand of HG995405.1, from coordinate 1,478,916 downwards.
AAGCTGTCACAGCGAACTTTGTACCGTCTCAGAATCAAATGTATGAGAAAATGAATTGTCTTTAATACTATTTTGAGTGTTAATTTTCCATGTTTTAATAGTTTTTCTACTATTTGGGGCGGAGACAAATTCCAAAAAAACAGCGATCGTAAAAATCGGCCCAGCTGTTTTTGAGTTATAAACGGTGTAACCAACACGACTTGTTATATATATACATACCGATATATCAAACAAATTATAACATATATTGAATTGTTATACATTGTTTTCGTTCGCCTTCGGTTCTTTTTGCCCCCAGTCCATTGTACGGTACCCATAATACAAGCGTTGCTTAGTGAGGGACCGTATAGTTGGTGTATACGTCTGGCGATATTTATATATTTAGATATTAAACATCCATGACTCTGGTATAAACATTCGTACTCATCACACAAAGTTGATCTCTACTAGGATCCGAACGAAGAGCAGGGTCACTACCAAAGTTGGTTAGATCTTATAATATTTAGATATTATAAGACCGCCTGTCTCCTCTTTTAATAACCCTATATTAGTATAAGGAATTTATGTGTTTTGTACAAATATTAATATTTATAGTGTTAAAGTGTAGCGTGTGTGCGCCTCACATGGCAACACACTGGAGCTTACTTTTTTTATAGTTTAAAAAAAAAGTCAAGCCCGCTGAGTTTCTTGCCGGATCTTCTCAGTTGAGGTCGCGTTCCGATCCGGTTGTAGAGTTAAGAAAAAAAAATGTAATGACAAAATGTAAGTGCCCCCGTAGGCCTATACGAAATAAACGATTTGACTTTGTTGTACGGCTAAGCTGTACACTACTGGTTTCCATATAGCTAGCTTATAAAAACATAAAGTCTCCATATTTGTAGTACAAGTCTCTCGGGAGGTTCAAGCAAGCAGGTCGCTTCCACGACATGAGCCATCCACGCCGCTACGAGAGCCAATAAACGCTTTTATCGACAACGTATGAACCGCTTCAATAGCTCCCGGATAACATTTTAAATCGAAAATTGGAATTTATTAAGAGTTAAGTGTACGGCGAATACTTAAACGCTACTGAAATATTTGAGTCGAACTTACTGGTTTGAGACATTGCTATCAAAAAAGGTGAAAAATAAAAAACTAAAAAAAATATATAGACTCATTGATGAATCCTTTTGTCAATATTTTTAACATTTGTGAAGACCATACTTGTATTAACATTGACATTGTCTCGACAAATTTTGCACCAAAAAATAACTCCATATCTATATAGGTTGACATTACTAAGATTTAAATAAATTTGGTTATTATTTATCTAACCCAGATATTCCCAATGTGGCCGGTTTCCCAGGTCGACATAAACGATAACTGATTTTGGGGGTCGACGAGGTCTAAAAATTGACCCCAATGAATAAACACAAGTTCTTATTTGAAACTTTACTTTGCCATTTTAAAGGTTTTTTTTTCAAAAATAATTAAATTAAATTTACGTAATTTGTATTAATAATTATTAATTACACTTAATATTTACTAAATTTTATGTCTAATTATTTTGTTGAATTTGATGAGAAAATTATGTCAAGTTTCTTCACTTAGCAATTTTTCTTAATTGATAAATATTTTGTATCAATTGGAAATAAACTAGAGATAGGATTTTTTAAGTAATTAGGCTATGAGGGGCTGAGGTGTCCGTTCATTTTGGAAGAGGGGTCATGTGCCCAAAAAGTTTGGGAATCTGGTCTAACCAATAATATATTTTAAGAACTCTACATAATCAATATTTTATATTACACGTCTTATCAAACTAATTCCCACACGATAAACCGACGACCATTAAACTCGAATTAGCGTCGTTTTAAAAGGTACGTATTAATTAACCTTAATAGCTTGGCTGTGGCCGCAGCCTCATGCACGTGCATTGTGGGAAACTGTTTAAATTTTCAACGAATTTCCCACTAAAATGCGGTTTGAATTTTATTTTTGATAGCTTTTATTATGACCTAAATTCCGCATGAAATAAGAATATCACTAAATTGTGATATATTTTTATAATTAGGATATATATATATTCTTGACATTCTGAGGGTAATACATTTTAAGGTCGAGGAAATTAATAAGTATCTCCTGGCCTAATTAATACGAGGGAAAGAGAAAAAACAGTGTCTCACACTTTTTCTCGTCACAGCCGGGTGTAGTTTTTCTGTAGTGCGGATTCAGTCTCTAGAGAAATTATTTCCTCTGTGATTATTTATTTTGAAAATAATAATCGAACCCGATAAATAAATCAATAAAATCTCTATATATACTATACTTGATATCAAATAAGTCCCCAACTTCATATCGGCTCTACGATAGTTCAGAACCGGGTCCGATATCCGAGCGTGTCCCTCATTTCATCTTGATTATCTCACGTCAGCAGGAAGTGGCCGGCCAATTAGGTCAAACTATACACTATACTCGCTATAGGAGTTTTCGAAATTCCTATATACATACATAACACTAGTTTCGTTGCGTTTCCTCATTAATTTATTTGATGCATTGCCCAGAATGACCCAATTTGCATTGCACTTAAGGTCTTTAGGTATCTAGCAAGAAGAAAAAAAAATTACATTCTTAAATGATTGACTGTAATGTTATTTATTTAAAATGTAAAACCGCTATATAAGTATTTCAATTCGATAAACACAACGGTCTTTCCATGAACCACTAATGCTACTCAAATCGGGACCTCAATTGATCTATATCGCAAATTTGTACCAACGGCAAGTGTCTAGAGTTGGGTTTTTTTGACGATAACATCGATAAACAGTCAATAATTTACCTATATAAACAGTAATAACCAAATTGGTAGAGCGTTTTCCTCGGTAACGAGGATCGCAGGTTCAAACCCCAGCCTTGCCTCTGGGATTTTCATATGCGAATCTCATTTTTAATCATGATTTTCACATGCTTAACGGTGAAGAAAAACATCGCGAGGAAACCTGCATGTCTGAGAGAACCCCTCGAAAGACGTGTGAATGTCGCCAACCCGCACTGGGCCAGCGCGGTGGACTATGGCCTTATCCCCCTAATATTGAGGGGAACACTGGGCCCAACAGTGGGCTATTAAAAGGGCTGGGATTATTATATTATAATTAGACTATAAAGTACTAAGATATCATACTAAAATATACTACGTAGTTCTAGGCATCGTTTTTCCTTATAATTTTTTTTAATATATTCCCCAAAGCGCACCATTTTTTATCCAACCAATAGCCTTTAAGTGTCCAAAGATAAGAGATAGAATAAAATATCGATAAAACAGTCAACAAATTGACTGAAAATTACGTAATAGGACGTCATACTGAAAAGTACTAGACAATTCTGAAGTATATATTTTTATGAACAGTGGTACTCTAGTTACCTAGAAACTGTTGGTGCGTTAAATGGAATAGTTTTGGTCTGATTTATTTCGAGTTCCGTGTACCCAGTGACGTGGGTATGACGTTGGTCACACATGGGTACAAGGGTACAATAGGTTTAGTCGAGAGTCATGGGTAACTAAGCCAGTTTGACAGACACATGCTGTAATGACAGCAATGTAACGTCAATGTAATGTAATGTTGCTTTGAAAAGTCTGCAGTTTTAGACAATTCTATTGTTTATCGTTCATTGAGTATATTTAGTTTTAAGCGTAGATTTAATGTCCAGCTTTTATCCACAAACGTGTTACAATTAATGTCGCCAGAAAAAAATTAACAGCTTTACAGCAAAGACTAAGCAACGCTTGTATTACATGTACCGTACAATGGACGGTGGGCGATCCCAGCATATAATTACTTATATAGATTGAAATAAAACTATTATTTTCAGATTTTATCGCCTTTATTTTATGTTTTTACGTTCCCGACGTTGCGGCTGCTTTACAGCAACCATGCTCACGGGTTAATTAGTTTTATTTCAATGTGTAGTATTCGCGTAAATATAAAATATCAATATGTACTTATATAGATATTAAACTTCCATGACTCGGGTACAAAAAATCGTTCCCATAATTGACACTACGGGGTTTGAACCCGGAGCCCTCGGTGCCGAGACAGAGCAACTACCAACTGTGCTGTTTGGGTGGTCAGAACTCGTGATTAATTATTAGGAAAGCATCAAGTGCATATGGTTGTATTTCGAATGATACCAGTTTGGCATCGAACTGGGTCCAATATCCGTGCCCCGCTGCGCATCGCATCTTGATTACTCTCCTCCCGGTCCTCGGGATGTGACCGTCAATCATACGCCGTCAGATGAAATGTTTGCTTGGCAATCTGTCTGGTTCTGTTACATTTAATAATATCAACTAAGAGTAGTATACTATCTTGACTACTCCTACTATACGGTCCCACACTAAGCAATGCGTTTATTATGGGTACCGTACTATAAACTAAGGGCGAACTCAGTATATAATATTTATATAGAATCATAAAGTATTTGTAAAAGTGTCGCCTGGAGGGCCATACATGAAATAGTGAGACACAATATAGATTTACTGCCCACCTATCCGTTGTGCGGTTCACACTATCAATGTTATAGTGTATTGATAGATATTTGTGTGGAACAAGATTTATTATTTAACTGAAAAATAAAATTAATATTTTACTTAATAGTGTTCGTATTATTAGCACACGGGCTATACCCAAATGTTTGGAAGGCTTGCGCGGGCACATGGGACTAACACGTAGAGGCCCCTTTGGAGTATTTTAATGTTATGTTAGCCACCTGCTGGGGTCAACTGATGAAAATTATAGCATAAACAGCGAATTGACCTCGGCAGGCGTAGGAACTATTGCAGGAAAATGGAAAGATAATTGGGACTATGGATTGAGGCTTGCACGGGATTATTGGAAGAGTTGCGGACACCTGCCATAATCAGCTTTCATCTAATTACTATTGGCAGGTGATTACTCGCCGTTCTTTAGGTGGGCCCCCTAAAAAGGCCGTGTTCGTATTACTTTTTAGATAACTAAGTCGGTAATTTAGAAATATGACCAAATTAAAACTGGATTGATCTCGTTCAAAATTGAATATAAGGTAGATAGATTTAGATTAGTTGATCAGTTCTTTTCAGCAGCTCTATGAAACTCCACGTACCTAAATAAAGATATAATCTACGTCAGACAACAAATATAGGTCGCTGCATCTCCCGTAAGTGGCACGTAGGCAGTAACTAGGCAACTTATTCCACTACGGTCGACTTCACGCGTTGAGTAGTCTTAACATATAGGTACTAATTGAGGGTAATTTCAGGAAAAGCAACAAAATTGTAATGCCAATATTTGGAACATAGGATAAAAAAAAATTAAGAAAATAATCTAATAAAACAAAAAACGATTTATTCCTAAGCTAGAAATAAAAAATGAGTTGTCAATTATTTGGCTCGTTGTTGGACCCCTTCTATATGTGACTATCGTACTGTAGTCCAAGAAGGGATATAAGAGCCATTTTTGTCCGTGCAATACAAACTAAAATCGAATCAACTGAACTGTAAAATCTTCTAAATGTTTACGAGTATAACTTCGTATTTAATGTACAACCCGAGCCGTATCTGTTCTGAATCCAAAATGGTATTATATTCTCATGAGCTGTTTAAAATTTTTATGCGCCCGAAGCAAGAGCCAGGGCTTAAGGTCGTCGCTAAGAAATACGGTTATTGGTTTTCAATAAAACGGTAACATTATACGGTTTTATACTTTACATTTCTAAGCTTCATGTAACGAAGATGTTTCAAAACGAGTATTGTGTTTTGAGATTATATAATTTATTATGCATAGGCATTCTTAAAGAGGATATTTAAAAAATAAAAATATCATGACAGATTACAATGAAGCAAGACACATTAAAAAATAAAAATAGGTCCACCCGTTCTCGAGTTATAAATGGTGCAACGAAACACATGTCGAATACCTACTTTTTTAGATTCACATCGATTCGCTGAGAATTGCATATTAATTGGGGTCCCGACACTCGTGACAGACAGTTTCTCGACTAACATCTTAGAGGAGATCGGTGTTGTTGGCTTCTTTAATTATCGAACGACTTGTTTGGTTTATAATTGGAAAGTTGACAAGCCGTGGGTCAGTGGTGGGTTCCTCTTCGCCCATTTGATTATCAATGTACAATATGGAAGGATTTAGTAAATATACCAAGTACTTATATCCTGAGCCCCAAGTCTGCTAACACAATCGATTCATAATCGAACGGCAACCGCATAGTAACTGACAGTTTTGACAGATATTGTATGGGATATCTGTCAAAAGTGACAGTTACTATGCGGTTGCTGTTCGATTATGAATCGATGGTGCTAGCAGACTTGGGGCCCTGTAATTAAGCTTCGCGTTCATATAGTTGAGCTAAGCCGCGGACAAAAGTTAGTCTCCAATTTAAACGGGATTACAGATATTGTATGGGATATCTGTCTAAAGTGACAGTTACTATGCGGTTCCCGTTCGATTATGAATCGATTGTGTCAGCAGACTTGGGGCCCTGTAATTAAGCTTCGTGTTCATATAGTTTAGCCGAGTCGTGGACTAAAGTTAGTCTCGAATGTAAACGGGATTTACTTACATAACCCTCTAGACCACTTGTGTTATGAAGCAAGTTGTAATACCGCTCGATAGCGTTTCATTTCGCGCGGCACCTGTCGCCCGCATAGTTTGCGTATCGCGTCCGAATACAAATTGGAAATGCTTCATTTCACGTAACTATATTTGGTTTTCAATACACCCGATATTGGGTTTTTATTTGCGTTGCTGTATACACATCAGTGTTGATAGCATAGAATAACATGGTCCTCGTTTACTATGCAAACTATGATGTGAATTATAAAATACTGACTGCGTACTGGATATGATTGTAGATAGACTGAATACAGTGTGATTCAGAAAGGGTATACCAACCTTAGAACCTGTCCTCCTAGTGTATTTGTAATCATCATTTGAAGACAGAATTTTCTTATGTTAATAGGAAAAAAAATGCCTTCAAATAAACTCGCTAAAGAGGCGCAGGTTAAAGTTTAGTATACCCTTTCTGATTCATATTATATAAAGAAGGAAAATATAGTAGAAAAAACATGGATAAATAGTTGAGGACGTTGTTAGAATGAACAATGTCGGTAAATTTTTGAGAAACAATCATTTGGTCCAAGTCATGAACCTGTACAGTACATATACAACTAGGGCTGCCACCCATACTATATTGTATAGTAGGCTATAATATACGTTCTTTTTTACATCGAAACTGGCACAATCTCGAGAGATCGGTGGATCCTATCATCCTAAAAAAATTAAAGGGGACTTTTTTTCTCTACTTTTCCAAAAGTACTAGCATTTTTAGCACAAATAAACAAATTTTCTTCCAAAAAAAGCTGGCAACCCTATACGCAACAGTGAAACATGAAAGGTATATAATCGATTCAATTTGCAATTGACATAAATTGGAGTTAGTGAAACGTGCTCCGCCTTCCAAATAGCGCAAATTTCTAATTAGTGAAAACTTTTTGGACAATAATTACACAACCTCGGAACTCTGAATACTGAGCGAGGGTCTTACAATCACTGCTCAGTCATCGTTTTAATTTGGGACCTTTTAACTCATTTGTATGCTGTAGTTGTAGTGATGTAGTTTTTAGTTGTTACTACATTTCTGGATATTTTTGTTGCATAACTTAGCCATGCTGGAGACAGAAGAGAATATAGAATAGGATGGGCATACCAACTGTGTGTCGAAATATTTTCAGTTGGCTGAAAATTCATTTAATACCCGTCGCTTGGTACATTTTCATTTCACATTTGTAAATTTGTTTTTTTAGAGAATTAATAATATTATGAGACTTCGGTAAAGTGATAATCAAGGACATAAAAAATGCCAAACTATGTCTGCGTTAGAATAGTTGAGGAAATATAATTCAACAAATATTTATTAGATACATTAGTAGCGGCTTATACAACCGTTCCAATACTAACCCAACTCTGTAGATCGATCATTGTTGTTCTTGAACAGTTATCATACCTATAGGTAGAATTACTTAAATAAAATAATATTAGATGAGCTTTGAATACCTTAAAAAATTGAAAATGTAAATTAAAAAATACGTAACCACTTTAACTTCAATATAATAAACAAGGTTGACTGTAGAGATAGTTTGAAATGTGTGTTGTGTGACCTCATAATGGTTGATGAAATCTTGAAAATAATTATATTTATTACCAAAGGTAATGTGGCTGCTCTAAACTCCGTTGTGTGACTTAGGTTTTCGGAAATAATTAAAGTCACGCAATACCGTGACCTTTATGCGATTAGTTTCAAGTCCCAACCGATTTTCATAAGCAGGTTTAAGTTATGTAGCTTGGATTCTATTGCAGATTAAGTATATCTACATTGAGTGAACTTTTGAAGATTTGAGTTGATTTCATAAATGTAAGAAATACATATTGCTAGAAAACCACACCAAATGGTCCCAAACCATGAACACTTGCGTATATAGACTGAGAACGATCTCAGAATCACCCAGATCAAGGGGGAATTACGAAAAGATCATATTCGAAATTTGACAAGATGCGGATCGAACCCGCAACCACCTGATGCAGTGATCCAAGCGGCCTACTTACAAACAAACAACTCGGCCTAGCTGGGTTTTTAATCATTTATTATAGAGACAAATCATGCCATCTTCATAATTTAACAAAACGAAGGTCTAAAACTATGTTAAACTAGATGACAGAAATGGATTTCGCCATGTGACAAATACAGGTCTAGTGGTCAAATAACGGTCGTTATAATAATTTCTTTTTGTGAAACCAATAAAATTGGAATACGCTAAAACCGCTGACGCTACAAGTGTCCTTATACCCAAAAATAATAGCGATATTATGCGCAGGTCTTCGGTGTAACACACTGAAGTGATTCTATCCCCCGACCATGCGTTTTGGAGACCTCATATGTCAACCGAGCCTAAGATAACATTTTGAGATATATGTAGTCTTATTTAAGGTGGAAGCTCAGGTCAGGGCACGAAATTCAAAATGGAATTGGTTTTTTTATTTTTTTACGAAAAATTTGGACATCTTTACGATGTAATTTAGTTTTTTGCGATATTAAAATTCTGCATTAGATACCTAAAGCGATACAACACCATAAAGTTAGTAAAAGTAGCGGTTTTTACAAACCTTATGGTATTGTATCGGATTAGGTATTTTTTTAAGCAAACTTAATACATGGAGACATCCAATGCAGAATGCTAATATCGCAAAACAGTAAATGACATCGTAAAGATGTCCAAAATTTTTCGTAAAAAAATTAAAACCATTGACATTTTGAATTTCGCGCCCTGACCCTGAGCTTCCACCTTAAGTGTAGTATATAATTTAGTAACGAATAATTTTAAATTTCACAGAATGTTTATTATACGCACCTACCTACTAAATCTATTACCTTGGCATATGCTAAGTGCGAGATTATTTGTAAGCTAACCGTATAACTTATAGTGAAACCCCCAAATTTATAGACGTTATATAAAGTTATATAACGTCTATACATTTTGGGGCATCCCTCAAATTTATATTCGTTCTACAACTTTATCAAGCAAACATCGGAAACAAATAGAATAACTATTGCATTTAGTTATTCTACTATTCGGGGCGGATACAAATTAAAAAAATCAAAGATGATCAAAATCAGCCTTAATAGGGGATTCATTTTGGCATCACCATCATATACATTATCATTAGCATCAGGGGTTTAAAAACAAATTCAAATTCAAAAACAATTTTCGAGAACTACTCGACACTGGCAAAAATTGCTCTATTTTGTAGCCGATTGCAAACCTGAATAAAAAGAATAAGTATCTTAAGTCAACCTTTTTCGTAGCTATTCATTTACTGCCTACTCGTCTACATGTGTAGATCCTTCTTTGAAGTAAATTTAAGTGTCTTTACATCAAAGTAGCTTTTTAGTCAAGGGGTTACTTTTGGGTCGACGCTTTTTAGGTCGTAAGGGTCACTGCCGTGATTAAGTAGGTAACATAAATGATAAAGGAAAATTTAATCAGCTTGTCATAAATATGAAATAAACCTTATTTCATAGCAAATCGTCAGAAATTCTTTTATCACCATTTGATTTGTCTCATTTGTATTACTTACTATTATTTATGTTAATCATCTTTGCAATTTGTTGTTGTAATCTACCTTCTAGACAATGTATTTTTTTTAAATCTATATAATTAAAAAATTAATAAATTGTAGCGACCACTTCCACCGCGCCACAAGCTACACAGATGGCGCCACAGATGCATTTAGAACAATAGACAATTCTCAATAAAATCCTGAATCACGCTATGAGAGTTTTCGGAGCACGTATCATATATAGAAGATCCCGACAAGAACCGTCGGAGTATAGCGGCCGCACCGCTAGGCATACCACCCGCCTGGCTTGGAAGATCTTCCTTTTTCCGCCAAAAAATAAGGAAATAGTTTTCCTGCAGCCATAAATCTGTTTTAAATTTACCGATATCAACTTGTCATATATAAACCCCCTTAATAATTAAAAACTACATAGCATTTGACTATCTAGAGCTAATATTTATACCGTATCAATTAACCTGAATTTATTCGAATCAATTGGACGACAGCGCAATCTTCGCACTCTTTGAAGATCATCATAAATCACCAAAGAAAAAATTGCCTCGAAGTAATTGAAACTTCAGAATTAAATACCATTGTTGAGTTATCTTCACAGCCAGCTGAGCTATTGTCGATTTATCAAAGAATAAGAGAAACGAAGATAATTAATCTAAGCTATTATAAAATTCGTGTGTCTGTACCTTGAATATGTTTTTGAAGAAGGTCGTCTGTTCACCTTTGAAGCAAGGGTCTCGATAAATACTAAATCTTTACATATAATAAAAATGTCGCTGTTTGAACATGAAAGAAATATGAGAAAAACTATTATTGCATGGGGAGCCTTTATCAACGGAATATAACCCAAAACAATGATTGTTAGATATTTTGTAAGTCTGTGCATTTGTACGCGCTAATCTCAGAAACGGCTTAACCGATTTGGAAGCACTTTTCACAAATTTATTGTGGTAAGCTTCACTTCAAATTTAGTGTTTGTTTTTTAATCAGTTCATAAATAAAAAAATACTAATAGCTTAATAAGATAATTAAGCCTATTTAACTTAAAGGTGTTTATACCATTCGGAATCTTTACTGGTTATGGTCTGGCTACCTAAAATTATGATCTTATGATAGGTCTTCATTTAAGGGAATTAAAATCAGATAGTGAAGGTTTGTTTCTTTCCACGGTGTGCGTCTTGCGACAAATGTTCGTTCGTAGTCTATGTGAAGCATCAGAAGTTCTTGCGAATCTATGAAATTTAATAAAATTAATATAACAGACGAAAACAGGTTCAAAAGTTATATCGAAATCATTTCTGTGATTTCTGAATAAAGTGGCTACCTGACGGGTTCATTAAATTTGAATAAAGCACTCGGAGATAACGGTGAGTGGGGATTTTAATGATTAATTATAACTAACGAGCTCTAAACGTTAGATAGTAAACTCTTTGGATTGTAAGGGTTGAATAAGATTATTAATTTCGTGACAACTTTGATTTTAAGTCTTTACACGTGTAGGGGATATAATGGCAAAATAACCAGCTTTTGTACTTTTGTATTGTCACATCCCTGCGTTGGGGATCAGTGAATGCTGGTGTAGAGAACTATGTATAATGTATGTATTGAGGTTGGTTGACTCATAAACAGCAGTGGACGACTTCTGACTGACGAATTTGAAAAAAAACTTAAAAAATGATCAAAGTTAATATAGACCAGTAAAACGATCTTTCTCGCAAAAGAAATGTGTAGGTTATCATTTGGAATTATAATTCCTTTCTACATAAATTTTATCCGGGCAATTCATCGTTGAATTTACAAATAAAAGCACAAATTTCATTCTATGGCATCGAAAATCGTAAATATCCTTTACATAACCCACAAAACAAAGCTTCGCCCATAATTTATACATTGCCTTCGACTGTGACCTTCGAACCATCGGGCCCTTTAATTTCGAGCGATCGCAGTTGGGCACACATCCGCTCGGTGCGTGCCGCAAATAGGCTTTATAAATATGCCACCGCTGTGTCTGCTGATGGCTGATGGCCATACACCGCTGAACTTTTCTATTGGTTGCCGCCATAGATAAAATATTTCATGTGCTTTTGAGAATCTGTTATTATTGCAATCTGTCTTTGGGATAATCTGTATGTTTAATGAATTACTGTTCCCAAAAAGAACCCATCCTTTAGGAATACGTTTTTTTGGGAATCTGTTTTTTAAATAATATGTCAATTTGTGGCCTTTTTTTCTATCGAGCCTAAGATACGATTCAGCCAATGACAACGTCGTAAGCTAAGACGCTCAAAAGAACTGTTAAAAACGAATGGCCAAATGACTTTCAACTATGAGATTGTGAAATGCTTGACTCGCCACCTGAAAAGAAATACAGTAATTGAATAGTCCTTTATTTAGGTGAGCTGTGATTTTGACAATCTGTTCTTACGCGAACAAGCCAAGGATATACATGTAACGAGCCAATGTCCTCCATATAAAAATCGCTGATCTAACATTTCTTGATTAATATTTTTTTCAAAACTGAATACTGTGTGGTATAAGTATATTTTATAGTTAATCACTGAAGCTTATGTTACATCTTCCAAGACTATCTATTTAACTATAATTTAATAATAACCAAGTAGATCTTTGTTGTATTAATTTCTTACCACTACTTTTTGACCATGGTTGCTGTAAAGCAGCCGAAACGTCGGGATCGTAAAAACAAAAAATAAACGCATTTAAATAAAACTAATTTTACGGATTTTTATTTTTTTTTAATCCGTAAATTTAGTTTTATTTAAATGTGTAGTATTCGCGTAAATATTAAAAAGAAACGCGATAAAATCCTTAAAAAAAAGTTTTATTTCAAAGATCTTTGTTGTGTTTGTCTATACACTGTTATATTCCTTCCATCCCTCCCCCTTTAAAATTCTTCCAGTACGCATACCCCGTTACGTAAGTACACTGAGTACTGTCTGTAGCGAATCCTCGTTGGTTCACTGGGCCGGTCGTTCGAATGGAAGGAGACTATCTCAAGGATGCATACGCTACATGTAAAGGTTGTTTATAAATACAAAAGCAGATAATTTTCGTATTAAATTTGCTTAGCAACTGAAGATAATTTTGCTTACAAATTGTGGGCTAAATAATGATTACAATTGCGCTAAAGAAGCGCAGGTTCAAATGGTAGCACACCTTTCTGGGTCACGTTGTATGTGCACATAGGTACATAGGTATGTGTTTAATTCAGTAACAGCTTAGTGTTAAACAAATGGAGCCAACATTTGTATCAGATCTCTACTGCATTTTTCTTTAGTCAAGAAATATTTGTTTGAACCGCCCGGGAATACATGTTTAAAAAATATTTTTAACATACAATTACCAAATATGTCACGAAAGTAAACACAATTAAAATTCGTATACAAAACGGTCGTTGTAACGTTACGGAGAAAAAATATAATAAATGCCATCATAATAACGACTTAATGTGTATAAAAGTAGAGTCCAATTAATTTGTTTACTCAATCAGGCGACCCGAACTAAATTAAACCTTTATAACACAAATTCTCACATATTATTATATCAAAAGCATTAACACTCGAACGATCAAACTGAAATCCGTTTCCTTTGCAGATGAAATAAAGCCGTGATCGCATGGACGACACTGACGCGTGGCCGGCACCGGACGGCGACCGCCACCCGTCTGCCACCGGCCTTATCTGTAGCTGAGGACTGAATAACGAGGTAGATAATAGGTATTCAGATGGAGACGCGTGCATACAATATTATCGGGTTTTGGTTTTCAAAGGGGTTCAGCTTTATTTTCAGCCGTAAATAGGAGCGTTTGGGGTGGCTATTCAATTTGAGGAAAACCTGATATTGTTGTTAGAATTCTATGTGTGCCGTAAATAGGAAAAGGGTCTTGTTTTTAAACGTGCGTATGCTTTAGATATTGGAAGGTATGTTTTTGTAAAATCATTGTTTCCGAAATGTTATTAAGAAAAAATGGAGTCCACTGTGTACCAATTACGGTGTAACAGATATCGTGTGGAATCAGTAATTTATATGACTCACGTTGATGTATATAAGAATTGTGTAAATGTTTACTTTTACCTTTTACTTAACATGAATAGTATAAATAGTTGAAATTTACCAAAAAGTTTTTGGTAGCATTTTAGAAAACTGATTACTTCAAGTGTATAAGCCTCATTTTGAACCTAAGTTTTGTTCCAGATGCAAACTATCTGAGGCAGTCCCGCGTCGCCATTATCTCAGACAATAACAGCTCCAGGCTTCGGTCTTCATAATGAACTCCACCGATCCGAGTCTCGACGTCAACAGATCAACCCCCATTTACACAATCGGAACCAGTTTTATAACGCAATGGTAAGTCCAACCTTTCACTTTTGTGAGCAACAAAACGGGTAAGCAAAAATATACACTGGAAAAAACGCGCAAAATAATTTCAACCCTGTCTGTTCACACGATTGAGTGATATTTGATTGTCAATAACATCTTAGTCAGGATCACTTGTGTGACACCACCAAGTGAAAATTACAATACCATTTTCAAACCATTGCAAGGCACTGGTGTTGGCAGGCCTTGGTTCCAGTCCCCCTAGTGAAAACAGTTCGTAAATTAATGATTAGTTACCAGGATCTGATGATGAAGCTGGGAAGTGATCATTGGATCGAATTCGTGAAGTACCTCTATCTGAGTTTGGGTTCATTTCATCGGACTTTTAGAGCACTCTCATCATGCATAGTCAACTTGTTCAACTCGTATTGTATTACTTTTAACAGAGTCCCGGGCAACAGCTTTTTTTTTTTTTTTTTATTGCAGTATAGGCAAGTATTTGATCGCGATCTCACCTGATGGTAAGTGACGATGAGATCTACGATGTAGCATACTTGCCTAGAAGGTACCTGTTCACTCTCTCCCTGCCTGTGTTCTAACTTCATTTATCAACCCTGTTAAAATGTCAAGCCATTCGAATGTCTATAGACCACCAAAAGATAGGAAAGATAGTGTTTATATATAAAACTAGTTCGATATGAATCTGAATATAAGGACAAAAGCTACATAAAATTCGAAAAAGAAAACCATAAAAGCATGAAAACAGTCCTTTTATGTACAATTTATGTGTGCTCCTGAAATAGTCTTTGAATACTACATACGATGACCTCTCAAGTTCGGGTGCCGCGCCCTGAAAATAAATTTTCATGAATAAATAACTAAAACAATAGAATCCTGTGCCTTAGCGGTACATTCTTTCTTGTGACGGCAGCTGCGTCTTTATCAGTGAATTCTTTATCAGCATCCTTACTTATAAACTGAAATATGCTTACTTGAACGTATTTAATAGGTATCCTTATGTATACATAACATTTTATTTATAAAGATTTAGGCTGTGTCCCCAAATTCTGGCCCATAACAATTTCTTATAAAAACTTTACTAAACATAATTGGAAATCCCAGGAGGTAAATGGAACATCCATTTACCCCCTGGGATTTCCAATTGCGTCGGGGTCCCATTAGGACTATTTCTGGGACCTCTTTGGGATGATGACATCAGTGTACCCTGATGATGAGGTCACAGTTTCATAAGCTAAAACGGTTCCTTCAAGCGAAAATATCACTCCATTTGCCGAGATTGCGTTCCCCTGATTGCAATTCCCCATTCTGTGAAATATCCCTCTTAAAGTTATGGTTTTGATGAGAATTTGGATAGCTACCCCTTGGTTCTATGCGCTATAAGATTATTGTTGATGAAGCCGCTTGTTTTGACTCAACATAAAAAGCTAAACAAAACATTGAAGAATAGAGTAAAAAATAATCAATATTTCATAATAAAAGCCTGTCAGCTCAGCAAATATTATGAAACATTCTACTCTCTCAATTTCGAATCAATTGAGTTATACAATATTGATTGATTTCATTCGAAGATGAGCACAGATCAAACGAAACGAAACACCGCCTCCTAATTTGTTTGCCCCAAAAATATTTCGTCTCTAACAATGTTTATGTTTTCAAAAAGAGTATCTCTTTTGATTGACGAGAACTTCTATCCGTAGCAACTGAAAAAGGTTTTGGGTACCTAATCGAATTGAATGTTGTTTACGCTAATTAGGCATATTTTGGTAACACGACTTGTATAAATAATAATTTTATTATCATTATGAAAAATGTTGATCGAAGATTTATAAATTTACTAGCAAACCCAGCGAACTCCGTTTCGCCACCAGATGGCTTCATTTTATGTAACATTTCGTTTGGTTTTTCCTGAATTTTCTTTGCTATAAACCTCACGGAGCCCGAGACCTTTCCAACGAATGCAAAACCGTGGAAATCGGTTCGTGCGTTCTGGAGTTATAGCGTCAGGAAGGAAAACCCGACTTATTTTTATATAGTAGATTTGGATAATCACTCAATTGTGTTGTCGCACAATAAATATCATAATAGTGTACAAAGGGGTAGTAGATATGCACCATGTACTTACATCCACATTTATCTTCGATGGTATCAGGTTCTTGTAATAAGGGGCAGATAGATCAGATCTTCAACCACAATTCCAGACTCGTAGCTACATACACCCCTGTCCTTTTCAACGATATCACAAATCCTACAAAAAAATTAAGCCATTTTTTTTTATTTTTAATGGGCATACATAAAGGCGGAATAAAAAAATATCAAGTAACAAAACTTATTAAAATCTTATTGAAATAAAATTTATTTTACAGATTTTATTGCGTGTATTTCATGTTTTTACGTTCCCTACTTTTCAGATGATTTACAGAAACCATGGTCACGGGAGGACTACACAAAATACAACACTACATAAAACAAACGCGATAAAATCTGTAAAATAAATTTTCAATGTGTAGTATTCACGTAAATATAAGAAATCAATAAAATCTTGTTGTCAGGAAGCTGCAAAAGCTGAGGCAACGCACGTGCCTCACCACGGGCGGGTACCAGGAGTGCCACGGCGGGTACTTGGTGGCGAATGGCACTAACTACACCGACGTATATTACTTCAACAGCACCTTTGAAAATATACTCACTGTCAATGGAGAATTGGTAAGTATTTTTCAGAATGCAATTGTACGCAATGAGCCTCTGTTCAGAGGGTAGGTATACTTCTTTCATGACTTTCAGGAATTATGCTTTTGTACTTAGCCCTTGCTGCTGGACTTGCCCCGGTACATTATAAAACATTACTGTAAATAAACTTTACTGGTGAAAGTATTACTACAATTTCTAAATTATCTTTAACTTATTATCGGTGGCCGCAGTTCGCCGCACGTCGTCGGGGTGAGCATATAAAGGCAGGAGAGGAAATATTAAATAAGAAAATTATAATCGATGAAACATTTCGTGTGTGGAAATGGCAGAAAAATATTGACATTTAAGTAAAACAAAAGCTTACAATAAATATATAAAAATAACGTTGTTAACACATCCCCTAAGTACAATTGTTGTTTGTTTTATTTACTTAAAGAAATAAGTATAATGATTGCGAGTGCCAAAAGTCTTCCGTAAGTACCGTTCATTGGATTGATTGAAAATTATGTTATCCAAAAAACTCTCAAAATTATCAAATTCAATTTCTCCACGCAAAACTTTCCATTATAATACAGATCAAGCATTTTCCACGAACACAACACAGGGCTTGGTTCATTGTTGAAGACATCGGGGATTGCAATTCCGATATCGGTGCAATTAAACTTTATGAATAGACTCAATAAGATTGGGGGCTCTGATCTCGTTTATCTCGTGGCTCGATATTCTTTTTTCTTTGCTGTGTTGAAAGACAATAAGCTCACAAAACAGGCCGAGAGCGAGTTCAAAGCGTTGTGGGAATAACTTTTATTTGTTGATATAAAATTAATTTAACGGATTTTATAGCGTTTATTTTATGTTCCCAGCATTTCGACTGCTTTACAGCAACCATGGTTACAGGAGAACTAGGATGTTTGGCGTCCTAGTGTCATATTTTGAACTGGTGTACCTTCTTGTTGTTCGCGGTTCGATCTACACAGAAAGTACTCATAGTGTCTTGAGGTCTTGCAATGTGCAATATGTGAATTTAGAAATTCTAAAATTACGTCAATTTACAATAAAAAAATTGTTCACGAAAAATTTAAATTGACATATTGTTGAGAACAATTTTTTTTATTTTAAAATCTACATATTCAATTTTTGACTTAACTTAATGGTTCCAAATGCGCTCAGAGCCGCAGGTTCAGGGCTTAGTACACCCTTTTTGAATCAGCCTGTATAGATAATTACCATCCATTACTCGGATACCAACATTCATGCTTATCAAATTTGAACCTTCGGTAGGATCAATTTGACCCGTCGTGTAGAAAACAGGCCTGCCTGCAGCCTTTATAAGTAATTTTATACTGCGATCGCATCCAGCTCATTGTACGCTACCCATTATACGAGCGTTATTACTTAATATGTGTGTACAGTTTGTGTGCTAGTATTATTATTTAAGACTAGCTGTTACCCGCGACTTCGTCCGCGTGGTATTTAACAAAGACACAACCGTTGGCAACAGCCTGCTCGCACTGAGCCCGCGGGACGCATTTCAGGTTGTTGCTATCAAACTTAATCAGGCGCAGCGCTGCAACATTGGTTTTAGTTTTTTTCGTGAGATCCTATTTTTTTCTAAAATAAAAGTAGCCTAAGTTACTCCTTGTAACATCAGCTATCTGGCAGTGAAAGTCCCGTCAAAATCGGTCTGGCCATTTCAGAGATTACCCGGAACAAACAGACAGACAGACAGATAGACAGACAAAAATTGTAAAAAATGTTGTTTTGGTATAGGTGCCGTGTATACATCCAAATGCACTTAGTAAAAAGCGGTTATTTTGATATTACAAACAGACACTCCAATTTTATTTATATGTATAGAAGATTTATAATTATTTACTGTTACTGTTATATTACTACAAGACCACGTGTCACGTTTGTTAAACATCCCGCACACTCGGCCGTGACACGCCACCGATAATGGCGATCGATTACCTGTCTGCATCGAGTTAAACAATCGCACCCCTGTGCTGTTCCTGCGCCTTCTGTGTTGCGTTCAAGACGTGATGTTTGACGGGCCGTTAGGGGTACGATGGATTTGTTTTGATATGACAGATTTTAGGTTGTGTTAACAATGCAGCACGTTATTTAACTAATAACACACACACACACTTATTCTCATAAATAAACACACACACACACACACACTATGTTAGTGTTAATAAAAGCATAACAAAAAACAGGACCTCTATGTGCTGACTCACGTCCCCACGCAAGACTTCCAGAGGTCTAGGTCTATCGCCCGTGTGGAGATATATACACAAGTAAAATAACTAATAACACACAGACATATTCACTAGCACTATGGTAGTGTTAATAATGACGCTAGTTATTTAACTAACGACATACACACATATTCACATACACAAACACATACTTCTCCCTCATTCACACACACCCATGCACACATACCTAGATACACACACACAAGATTGGGAGTACTTACTGCTCGTCTCATTTGGCATTATCTATGGTATATTAATAATTTTCATCTTCCACAGCAACCGGTATTACCACCGTTTCCGCTGTGGCTAGCGGTGATTTTCGCGACATGTTTAGTCCTGGTCATCTTGTTGACTGTGAGCGGCAATGTCCTGGTTCTTCTCGCTTTCCTGGTGGATAGGACCATACGCCAGCCCAGCAACTACTTCATCGCTTCGTTGGCTGCAACTGACCTGTTGATTGGTATGTTTTAGTAGGTATACTATAAAGGGGTTGGTTCAAGCGCTGTGCCAATTCATGTGCGAATCTAATTCTTAATTATAATTTTCACTTCATGTTCGTTCAAGTTAGCCAATTATATTAATTAAACTAAGGAAAGAGTTCGTGCATTTTGTAGTACCTACCTACCAGTAATAAGAAGCTTTTATTACTCGGAGCGAGGAGAAAACCTAACTATCCTTCTGTTTTTGTTTCAACTTTTACGGAAAAAATCTTAATGCTATGCGGTTATTCAAATTTTTTTTTTCACTCTTCATAATTGTATGAACCGCCTACCTCACCTATTCTAACAAATTGGAAATAAGATACCCCATCTTCTCTAATCAATTACATTCTGGCTAGCCTTTGTTAATTTTAACCTGATTTGCGTTAGGTGATCCTACTGAAATATATTTTCAAATACGAGCGTCTTACCCTTGGCAATTAAACATTTCATAACGAAAGTAATAAAGTGTAGATTTCCTTTGTCGACAGGTACTCTATCGCTTCCATTTTATACAGACTACGTGTTGAAGGGGTACTGGCATTTGGGGCCCTTACTCTGCGACCTTTGGCTCTCAGTGGACTACACAGTATGTCTTGTATCACAATACACAGTTCTCCTTATCACAGTCGATCGGTTCTGCAGTGTGAAGATAGCAGCCAGGTATCGAGCTTGGCGGACGAAGAACAGAGTCATATGGATGGTCACAGTGACATGGATAATACCTGCGTTGTTATTCTTCACTACGATATTTGGTTGGGAGCATTTCGTCGGTTTCCGTGATTTGCAAGAGGGCGAATGCGCCGTACAGTTCCTCAAAGACCCGATTTTCAATACAGCTTTAATCATAGGTTATTATTGGACAACGCTATTTGTATTGATCGTATTGTATGCAGGGATATTTAAAACAGCGTATGATATGCAGAAAAAGAGTGAAGCGAAGCAGAGAAAAATGCAGTCAATGGTCGCTCTAAGTGCTGGTGTAATGACCGGCATGGCTGGTCGAGCGGCTGGTATGGCTAATCTATCCAAAGCCACAATATCTAATGAAGACCAAATGAAAACTTCCGAGACTATTCGTAAAGATTCTACGTCAAAAGGATCTCTCGCTGCGCCATTGCTTAACTTAGGTGGTTCCACCGATTCAAATTCTAGTCAAAAATCATCAGTTCACAAGAGCAGTGCAACAGCGACGGGTACTTCTACCACAGTTGAATCTGATGGAGAGAAAAAGGAAGATCAGGTAGAAGCCGAAAGGTCCAGTAGTCCAGCATTTGATTCAGATGAAGAAAGCACCACACAGACCAATTTGAAAAAGCGACCATCCGTAGCGAACTTAGTCATGCAGACCGGCGCTTTGCAGTTACTTAATAATATGCGACTAAACGGTGGCATGCTTATACAACCTGACTTGAAACAGTCTCCGGTAATGAAACACGAGGCTGAAAAGCCAAAAACGTCATTGTCACAGATTTCAGAGAAAAGTTTGCTAGATACTGACAACCCTGATATGTCACATAGTAATGATAATACTGGAGCACCGACTGCACCTCTTTCCACGGCAAGTTACATGTCTCCTATGTCTTCTGGCTTAGCAACGCCGTCCGAACAAAGAGAAGTTTCAACTACCATTGCGCAAAGAATAATTCCTCCACCATCAGGATTCAGGTGTAGTCCTACCGTATCTGAGAGCCCACCCTCATATTCAGAATCTTCTCGAACTAGAACTGTTAGGGTTATCAAAAGCGATGGCACTTCTTATGATGTTATGGTAGGTATGGATGGAGCTGATTTAAGATTTATGGACGAGAGTTCAGTCACAGTACCATCACCGACTTATGAAAGCCCTCCTTCGTCGATTACGTTCCCAACTGCAACTGAACCCTCGTCCCCGCCAAATTTAAATTCAGGCAACATGACCAATACGTCTTTGCTACAGGCGGCGTTAATTCGAGCGACTGCCGAAGCTCAAGTACCGCCGCCCAAAACGAATTTCTCGCCACCTTCAACTGTCAAAGTTAACACAGAGGTGAGCTTGACAACAGGGGAGCATTCCAAGCCCGTAATTACTCTCGTATCATCGTCTTCCAATAACAATGAGCCACAATCGCCGAGGGCTGCTGAAGCGAAAATGTCTCCATTGAAATTAAACCCAGCAATAAGCCCGGCAGTCGAGAACAGTGATGTATCAAGCACCGCAGTAACTGGGTCGGGCCGCGGCGACTCCAAGAAAGAGTTTGTAAAAAACATAGGAAAAAAATTAAAAGTTAAACGTTCGAAGCGGGACGGCCTGTTTCCGAGCATCGGACGGCAGAAATCCAAATCTGAAAATCGAGCCAGAAAAGCATTTCGAACGATATCTTTCATATTGGGCGCATTCGTCGTTTGCTGGACACCGTACCATATATTGGCATTGGTGGAAGGCTTCTGCACTAACCCGCCATGTATCAATAAACACTTGTACATGTTTTCGTACTTCCTATGCTACGCGAATAGCCCAATCAATCCTTTTTGCTACGCGTTGGCGAATCAACAATTCAAGAAGACTTTCACGAGACTTCTACGGGGAGACTTTCATATCACCTAGTCCATGTATGTGGGTTACAGAAATGCGTAAGCCGGGATTCTGTTCGAGTCCCAAATAGTCAAATTTACGCGCACAATTTTCATTCGATACGTTGTTTAAAATAAGACAATACAAGCAATTAATGACTTTGATGAAAGCTTTCAATGTATAGAAACGGAATCGTGAAGTATTTGTATTTAATTGTACTTAACTATAGCGACATTCGCTTTTAAAAAAAGCGCTTTAAAAGCGATTATTTAATTTGTATATAGTAATAATAGTGATGTAGGTATACTTTTAATTATTTTAGCTCTTTGAAAGTTCAGAACTGACAATAAAACGGTTAGATTGTGTATATAAAATGTGAAGTGAAGTCTCTTCATATGTCTAAATAATAATAAGTTATTAGATTAAATTCGCTTTGTGGTAAAATAATTGTTTAAATATATGTAAGAATATATATTATTTAAACTGTGTTTAGAAATAAATTATTTGATGAAAATTACCAAGATAGTATAGTGTGTGACAATGGGATGGGTTTATATATTTTTAGGTAAATAAATATCGGTTATCGTTTCGTTGATAATGATTAAAAAGAAGACTATTTTTTTCAATTGCATTATTATTCCTAGTTATTTTATTATTTTATTCCATAAATAACTATTTGAAATTGCGAACACTCAATTTGTAATTATAACTCACTCATGGTCACATACCACAATAAAATTACGCTTCGAAGCTTTCAGCCATGAGCCCTGCTAAAGTTTTCTAGCGTTGGAAATAGTCAATTAAAATTATTTTAAATTAGTATTATAAATATTAAATGGCCTAAGCCGTTTGGGATATTAAGATGTTAATTTAAATCGACGTTATA
The DNA here is from genome assembly GCA_905333125.1 of Pheosia tremula. Classification (NCBI taxonomy): domain Eukaryota; kingdom Metazoa; phylum Arthropoda; class Insecta; order Lepidoptera; family Notodontidae; genus Pheosia; species Pheosia tremula. The sequence goes on along the minus strand of HG995405.1, from coordinate 1,455,538 downwards.
GATTATCAACCAAGTTATGATGGAGTATTCGTTTTAAATAAAACGTGTTAAACTTAATACATAAGGACGTAGGTTTAAGGCGCATTCTTCTATAACATGTTTTATTTCATTTTTATTCGATATTCTATAAACATATCAATAATTTGGAAAAAGTGTTTGTGAAGTTTTTTTTGTAGTGCATATATATGCTTAATCTGTAGAGTACCACTTATGCGTATTTCGTAATTTATTGCAAAATAGAATGAAAGACAAAAGTGAAATAAAATTAGTTAAGAAATATTAAAAAAGCAGAATAGTGTTTTGATAGTGCCAGTACAAGCTTGATTTTATTTCCAGTACATCTGTAGTTATAAAATGTTGAAGTTGAAACCTATACATATACCCATAATTTCATAGATTTTAGTGTAGGAAAATCTTTGTATAAATTAAGGTGATAATGAAAAAATAAAACATTTTATTTATTAAAACGAACCCATGACTGTTATAATTTATAAACAAAATCTACAGAGTTGTGTAATATTGTTGCTAATTATAAATATGTATTTACGTTATAATTCCAACATTAAATCATATTTAATTTATACATAATATTAATGTTGTTATTTTTTTTTATTAAAATAAATTTAGTGTTCTCGCCTTAGAACAGTGTCAATAATTATTCTATAAATTTGTAAATAAGCTTTGTATACTGTCTGTTTAGTGATAAAATAATGTTGTATGTCGAAAACTGAAAACTTTAAAAGAATAAAATCGTAATATTAATATCATATTTTATTTCAAACTCGTTTGTTATCTTATTTCCACTGAAATCCTGTTTATCTAATAAAAGTATTACTTGATACAACATTTGACAAATTTCCTTATCAAAATCATCATTCCGACGTTACCAATGAATCAGTAATCATGCTTAGGAAGTTAAAAAGTACAAACAAATCGCCATAATTTGTCCCCTGACGAAGCTGTCTTTCGTGACGAACGCCATTAGATCGTAAACGGAAATAAATCAAGGTCTCAGAGGTTAACATTTACCTTTAGTTGAAATTTATTTCTAAAATGCTAAAACATGTCATTAAGAAAATAGAGATAAGTTGGTACTGAGGTGCGTCGTCTGAAACTTATTATACAGGCCCAGCCTTATTATATGCACGTTAGAGTCCAATATAGGAAACAATATAAAGGTTAAGGGGAAGCTCAGGGTCAGGGCGCGAAATTCAAAATGTCAATGGTTTTTATTTTTTTACGAAAAATTTCGACATCTCTACGATGTAAATGTAAAAATAAAAACCATTGACATTTTGAATTTCGCGCCCTGACCCTGAGCTTCCACCTTAAGAGTGTGACAAGGGACCGCACGCACAAAAATAAATCGTATAATTAATAAAGTCATAGTTAGATAGTCTTAATAATGTAGTGACAATTGTAATGTTATAGACAAAATGCGGTGTAAGTCATGTGATACGCGAGGTTACAAAAAAATACCACTGCTGGGGATCTTGAAAATGGATACTATTCCACTAACATTGCTCGATGTATTTAAAAAAAATATAAGTGTAGCCAAATTGACAATATAACACTTGAAGAATAATAAAAACATATTTCTTATATTTACGCGAACACTACACGCTTAAATAAATCTAATTAAATTATTTTTATCGCATTTATTTAGATCATGGTTCCTGTAAAGCAGCCGAAACTGCAGGAAAGAAAAAAACATAAAATAAACGCGATAAAATCTTTATTAATACGTTTTTATTTCAAAAATAAAAACAATTTAATGAAGTACCTATCAATTGAGCAGTACAAAAAGCAGGGTCCCTATCAAGTGACCTAGCTATAGTGCTGCGAGTTTTTATTTGATAGAGGCAAACTTTATTTGATTTTGTCAAGTGCCCAAGGTACGGGAAATCCTAGTTTGGGGCTAGATGTCCAAAATGAAAACGAGTGTTTGCTTGCTTACAATGTTTGTTCCAAATTCCGCTTTCGCTTGTAGCTTGCACTTAGACATCAAAATAGTCGCTGTCAACACGAAAAATACGAAGAAGGGTAACGGTATTGTGGGCTAGCTCGGTTCAATTTGTTCAGCGTATTGTATACCCACAAATATGAAGTGTTTGTTGTGCTGGGCGAGTTATTTGCGGGAACGAGACGCGATGATGTGATAAAATGAAACGGAAAATAAAAATATCAACTCAGATTAGTGTAGTTGTAGGGTGTCGCCTATTTCTATAAATTACGAGTATATCAGATACTTACTCGGAATTAAGTATATCATAACATTTTTAGGATTACTTTCGCTTTAAAATTTTCAACATAGCACTAAAAATTTAAAAAATACAGACGTTCAAAATTTTCGATACGTATTTAGACACTTTGTATGAAGAATCGAACAGCGCCTTTAGCGGTCAATATATCAAACATTAAATTATCATTAAATTGTTGTTGTCAAAATTTCTAAATACGCAAACTATAAAGTATACTTTTAGCTTACGAATAATCTCGCACTTGACGTAGGTACTATTGTTATATGCGCATATGCCATCACGTTTTTGATGACTCCATCAATCTAATGGACCGTCAGTCAACAACAAAGGATGCTGATGCTGTGATCACCAAATGCGAGGAGCCGGACCACTCCAGTTATAGTTAGTAATACGGAACACACTATTGTTAGCGAAATGAACATGTGACAGGGACAATATGACGTCATAAGACAGTAATAAGTCCGTAGTGTAAGAAATAATTTTCAACCACCATTATCACTTAATAATTCCAGCCCTCTTTTATGTCCCACTGCTGGGCACGGGCCTCCCCTCAATGCGAGGGGGACAAGGACATAGTTTACGCTGGCCCAGTGCGGATTGGCGGACTTCACACACCTCTCGAGGGGTTCTCTCAGACATGCAGGTTTCCTCACGATGTTTTCCTTCGCCGTTTAGCAAGTGATAATCTTGGTTGAAAATGAGATTCGCACATGAAAAATCCCAGAGGTGCGAGCCGGGGTTTGAACCTGCAATCCTCGTTACCGAGGCAAGCGTTCTACCAACTTGGCTATCACTGCATTATCACTTACTGTGAAGGATAACATCGTGAGGAAACCTGCATGACTGAGAGAACCCTTCGAGAGGTGTGTGAAGTCCGCCAATCCGCACTGGGCCAGCGTAAACTATGTCCTTGTCCCCCTCGCATTGAGGGGAGGCCCGTACCCAGCAGTGGGACTTTAAAAATCGCTGGTACTATTATTATTATATAAGTAATCAACAAATCAAGTATTATAACATACGGCTACACGACAAAGCCGAATGGAATATATGTTTCAATACGCTTGCTCGTAAAGTGGCTCTTATTTCATCGATTTTAGGTTCATAATGTAAGTTACATATGCACAGGTGTGCTTTTTACTTTATATTACCGCACGAGAGTTTTAAACATCATTGCTTTTTAATGTGGCAAGTGTTATGTCTAAAACAATTAATATTTTTTGTGATTAACTGTGTTAGTCAAAATATGATACAAATTATTTATTGCTATCATCAATTCAACATTATTTTTATTCTTAATATTAGGCGACTGCATGGCTTTGTTATCAAGTCCTATTTTTTGTCCTGTGGACATTTTCACAAATATGTGTATCATTTTTATAAAATTTTATTTATTTCTCTTCACAAGTGTGTTGAAATCGTCAGTCTCGACTGAGTGACCATCTTAGATCACTTATAAATAAGCTAAAAGCTAAGCTCAAAGGTACGAAAGTAATTCGCTTAACTCTCTCCATTTAACCTTCTGCTTCAGATATTTTTCATAACGTGAACTAAGTACTGCCCCATTGTTACTAGATACACATTCTCGTGTGAGAGAAAAGTTAATTAATCTCTCTGTGTTTGTGAAGGCAATGCAGCTTTAATTAAACTTAAGTAGCTATTTTCTTGTGTACATTGGTACTATAACTATATACTACTAGCTGTTGCCCGCGACTTCGTCCGCGTGGTATTTAACAAAGACAACCGTTGACAACAGCCTGCTCGCCCATTCTCAGCCCGCGGGACGCATTGCAGGTTGTTGCTATCAAACTTAATCAGGCGTTGCGCTGCAACATTGGTTTTATTTTTTTTCGTGAGAATCTATTTTTTTTTTCTAAAATATAAGTAGCCTAAGTTATTCCTTCTTACATCAGCTATCTGCCAGTGAACGTCCCGTCAAAATCGGTCCAGCCATTTCAGAGATTAGCCGAAACAAACAGACAGACAGACAGAGAGACAGACGGACAGACAGACAGACAAAAATTGTAAAAAATGTTGTTTCGGTATAGGTAACGTGTATACATCCAAATGCACTCAGTAAAAAGCTGTTATTTTAATATTACAAACAGACACTCCAATTTTATTTATATGTATGGATGTATGGATAACTAAGTACTTGAGTTGTTGACTTTAATATAATATGGTATTAATCTTTTTTTTATGTACGGTCGCGAACATAATATGGGACCCGTTTTCGTAATATTTTCAATTACACTTAAAATGCAATAAGGTCGTATATCGTCATATCTGAGAACAGTTACTCTAGCACCCTTATGGTATACGTTTGCTGTACGAAATTGAACCTTAAATGTGTTACAAATTATAGTCCGCGACTGTACATACTTAGTAGTTAGAAGTAGCGGGCACCCATGACATTTTAAACCAACATCAAAAAGGAGGAGGTTCTCCATTCGGTTGTATTTATGTTTTTTTAACAGGGTCATTTTTTTTTTAATAGTCATGAAAGTAAATAGTTTTTTTTTTAAATAAAGGCTTACGTGGTACTCTGAGGCCAACCTTATCCTTGCTCCGAGTGTAAGCATTTACGTTAATACTTACATGCTTCCATTCGTAGCTAGATATACGTTCGGACATGCTTACAATCATATTGGAATAGCTTTTTTATAAACTCCTATTTAGTTTTTTTATTTTCAAACAACTAATACGATCAACTGCTTGCACCACTCCAATCGAGCTGTTCGAAGACCCAACAACATCTAAACACCTATTATTCATACTAAAGTGATCTTTAACACCCCCGCAATAACACTGAAAGCTGTCGCAAAACCTGCAATAACTTTGTCCGATACAACTCGACAATTTTATGCTTGCTGTTTGCCCAAAGGATTTTGAGCTCTATGATTTTGTGGATAAGGGTTTATAATGTGAATGGTTTATGATGTTATGTGCTGCATTGCAATTAGCGCATCGTACTCGTTGCCAGTGCACGCTTAAACTAGCGATGTATACAGGTTGATCCTGAAAGGGTATACTAACCTTTGCTTCTGCGCTTCTTTAACGTATTTGTCATCATTATGTGAAGTCAGAAATGCAATATGACAATTAAAAAAAAATCCAAATCGGTTCATAAATGACGGAGATCTGAGGTAACAAACATAAAAAAAAAAAAAAAAATACAACCGAATTGAGAACCTCCTCCTTTATTTTGAAGTCGGTTAAAAAAGGAACATAATTGTCATTTTGTTAGAAACTTTTTGTTTTTAAACATAATTCACTTCGCTATTTAATGAGTTCCCGTTGCTCACTCAAACTAAAAATACTCAACTGTGGCGAATAAAAAAATAGACGAACATTTCCGAGCAATATGTATGTCTCTCTTGCTCTACGGCATAATTAAATTGCAACCGGAATACCGCCGTTGACTTTTTGTCGGGAAGTTGAACGGTGAAGTTACAATTGAAATAAAACTATTTTTTAAGGATTTTATCGCGTTTATTTTTCGTTTTTACGTTCCCGACGTTTCGGCTGCTTTACAGCAACCATGGTCACGGGAGGACTGAGGTGGTTGACGTCCTGGTGTCATAGTTAGACGGTCGGACACCAGGACGTCAACCACCTCAGTCCTCCCGTGACCATGGTTGCTGTAAAGCAGCCGAAACGTCGGGAACGTAAAAACGAAAAATAAACGCGATAAAATCCTTAAAAAATAGTTTTATTTCAATGTGTAGTATTCGCGTAAATATAAGAAATCAATAGGTGAAGTTACAATTTTATTTTCCAAATTTATTTTACACGGCACTATTTTGTAGCTGATTGCCAACCTAAAAATAAGGAGAAGAATATCGCCGTTAATTAGGGCGGGGCTACGGTTCCCAGATAGATGCACTTTTATAGCGGGCAGATAAGCAACTTCAATTCATAATTCATCGTCTGACTTATTTACCGCTTCCAACAAAAGATGATAATGAATTTTTAAATCAGAATCCCCATTCTTTCCCATCGAATAAGCACGGTAGCCTCATTAATATTGAAAAACACGAAGTTTCCTCTGCAGCCACCGGACATCGATTATGGTAATAATCCCATTAAATTGCAAATATCCCTGCTAGGTGGCCGATTTATAACATTGAATCCCCTCAGGGCTGACGGATACAAAATATAGTTATATACGTCCATTTTAAAAATACAGCCTATCTGATTTTGAGCTGATACAATTCACTGGTGTTTTTATTTGGTCTCCAATATGTATATATTTGTGTTCGACCCTAAACGTATAAAAATTATTGCACAGCCCTATTCTGGATTTATTTTTTAATCTTAAGTTTTCAGGACAAGGTAAACAGAGCGTTTAAGTAACATGGCGATTAAAAATTGAGAGCCTGTTTAAAATTTGTCAAGTTATAAAGTTTAAAATGAAGTATCTTAAGGGTGATGAAAAAGCTTATTCAATCAATCAGCCGATAGACGTCCACTGCTGGACATAGGCCTCCCCCAACGACTTCCACACATTACGGTCCTCCGCCACTCGCATCCACCGGCTTCCTGCGACGCGTGTGATGTCATCAGTCCACCTTGTGGGGGGCCGTCCTACACTCCGTCTTCCGATTCGGTGTCGCCATTCTAGAACCTTTCTGCCCCAACGGCCATCGGTTCTGCGAGCTATGTGCCCTGCCCACTGCCACTTCAACTTGGCAATTCTTTGAGCTATGTCGGTTACTCCAGTTCGTCTACGGATCTCTTCATTTCTGATTCTATCGCGTAGCGAAACCCCGAGCATAGCTCTCTCCATTGCGCGTTGGGCGACCTTGAGCCTTCTTATGCGGCCCATAGTCAGCGACCACGTCTCGGCACCATATGTCATCACTGGCAGCACACATTGGTTGTAAACCTTTGTCTTCAGACACTGAGGTAATTTGGACGAGAAGATATCATGCAATTTCCCGAACGCTGCCCATCCGAGTTGGATTCGACGGTTGACCTCTTTCTCGAAGTTATGTCTACCTAGCTGAACAATCTGCCCTAGGTAAATGTACTTGTCCACAACTTCGAGAATAGAGCTCCCAACGGCTATTGTTCTGGGTTGAACATGAACGCTCGACATGATCTTTGTCTTGTCCATGTTCATTTTAAGACCCACCTGTTGGGAGACTCTATTGAGGTCTTCGAGCATTGAGCTTAGGTCCTCCAGCGACTCTGCTATGACTACGATAGCGTCTGCAAATCGAAGGTGAGAGATATACTCGCCGTTAATATTGATGCCGGACCTTTTCCAGTCCAGAAGCTTGAAGACATCTTCCAGTGCAGCGGTGAACAGTTTCGGAGATATGACGTCTCCCTGTCTCACACCTTTCTGCAACTGGATGGGATTCGAGCTCTGATCCTGGATCCGGACCGACATAGTGGCGTTTCTGTACTCTAAAAAGCTTATTCATTCAGTCCATTTGGTCATGGACCAGGGAGAATCTAGTATAAAAACACGTTTTCTACTGTAAGTCCTATGGGCAAGAGATATTGCAATTTGCCTATGAATTTTTGTTTACTATGACGATTTCCCTGAATATCTATACATATCAGTATACAAATAAATAAAATTGGCGTTTATGTTTGTAATATTAACCGCTTTTTACCAAGTGCATTTGGATGTATACACGGTACATATACCAAAACAACACTTTTTACAATTTTTGTCTGCCTGTCTGTTTGTTTCGGCTACTCTCTGAAATGGCTTTTTGACAGATTTTGACGGGGCTTTCACTGGCAGATAGCTGATGTAACAAGGAGTAACTTAGGCTACTTTTATTTCAGAAAACTTTTTTTGTTAAATACCACGCGAACGAAGTCGCGGGTAACAGCTAGTTCTAACTATAATTCATATTAGTCTGAATATTATAGCTGTAGTACTTCGAAAGTTCTAGGCTGTAGATCTTTGAGTCCTATGAGGACTGTGCTCGGGGCCTTCGTCTAGGCTGTATCGACCTCAGGCAGTTTCACAAACCTTGAATACACTCGGGAGTATTTAATACAAAGTTTTGAACATCGTACTCGTTATGTATTCAAGGTACTGAGTTTTACAGTACAACAGTGACTCTTGAAGTAGGCCGTCTGGGGCAAGCCGTTTTATTGGTCGGATCCAAATCGATCGCCCACCGTTGCGAGCTGGCTCAAGCACAAATGCTACACACACAACGATCGCTTGCCTTGAGCGAGCGCTGTCACAGCATAAAAAAAGTATTCATGTGAGCCCCTATAACTAAGTTAAAGTTTATGCTAGGAGTGGGTTTTTTATGTCTTTATATTGCATACCAATGTTTGGGAAAATCTTAGGATCGTAGGGATCATTTTGACGGCCTGATTAGCGCAGTTGGTAGTGTGCCTGCTTTCTGTGCCGAGGGCCCCGGGTTCGAATCCTGGTAAGGTTAAACTTTGTGTGTTGAGCACGAAGGTTTTGTACCCAATTCGTGTATGTTTAGTATCTATATAAGTAATATATACTGTGTTCACCCCCAGTCCATTTTACAGCACCTATAATGCAAGCGTTGCTTAGTGTGGGACCGTATAGTTGGTGTGTTATATATTTATATTTTTTTTTTTTATTACACTATAGGTAAGTATTTGATCTCGATATCACTTGATGGTAAGTGACGATGAGATCTACGATGGAGCATACTTGCCTAGGTAGGAAGGCGGCAGTAGATCGAGACGCTACATTCACTAGGCACATGCAGCGCAACCTGTGAGCGCAACTGATCTGACGCGCCATCCATGAATGGCAACACCGAACATCATGCCGGAACACGGCTAGGCCGCTTGGCGACATGGCTTTGTTCAGTGGGTGGTGACTAGCCACGGCCGAAGCCTACCACCAGTAAAATTAAAGCCTTGTCAAGACTAATCTATCCGAGCATTTTATCTCGGATACTGCAAGGGTTCCCACGGGATATTCAATTAATTAGCCTCCGCGTATAATTATAGCGGGCACAGCTTGTTTAAAATTGGCTAATCTAATTGCGTTTATTATATACTAGCTGCGCCCTGCGGTGTTACCCGCGCAAAAAATCATGTCGATCCTTTGCGCTATGAAAAATTAAAACATATCTATCCCACGGGAACCATACATTTTACCGGAATAAAAAGTAGCCTATGTGCTATTCCAGACTATAATCTATCTCTGTGCCAAATTTCATCCAGATCCGTTCAGCCGTTCTGGCGTGAAAGAGTAACAAACATCCATCCAAACTTTCACATTTATAATATTAGTATAGATAGGTACTAAACATGGCCGAATGAGTGCTACTAGTGTTGTTCAAGGTACCTACGTCTGCACCCGTTCGTATTGTACAACAGACTATTGTCTGCCAGTCAGCGTTCATCCGAGCGGAGTCGTTAGTGGAACGATTAAATGTTGCCAGTGCGATCGCCTCTCGCATAATAGCGATATTGTTCCCGTTTTTATTTCATCTCGTGGAGAGTAACAAATTATTATTTTCTGTGTTTTTTTTTAAGAAGACAATTATTATCTATCATTATATATATTATTTACTATCTATACTAATATTATAAAGTGTGTTAGTTTGACGTGGGGTAATCTCCGGATTTACTGATCTGTTTCAAAAAAATATTTCAGTAGATATAGTGAATGTGGCTTCCTAATAGGTATATAAGGAAACTTATCCCTGAGTTATATATTTATATTTCTTTCGTTGAGGAACCGCGGACGGAGCTGTGGGCAGAAGCTAACCAGTAGGAACATTGATTATTTTTAGAAAAAAAAAGAGTTTTTTTTACTATTATGAGCCTAATTTGCTTACATTTTACAGTCGACAATTGAGTATATTGGCTTGAGCGTAGGCCGTGTGGCTTACTGCACTATTTGAGTTCAATACCCGTCTGGGAAAATATCTGAGGGATAATAAACACCAGATTAATAACGACCTGAATAGCGCAGTTGGTAATGACCCTGCTTTCCGCGCCGAGGGTCCCGGGTTCGAATCCTGGTAGGGATAAGGTTTGTGTGATGAGCATTAATGTTTGTTTCCAAGTCATGGATGTTTAATAACTATATAAGTATTATATACTGAGTTCGCCCTCAGTAATTATACAGTGGCAATTATGCAAGCGTCGCTTAGTGGGGACCATATGGCTGGCGATATTATATTATTATTTATTACTAGCTATTACCCGCGACTTCGTCCGCGTGGTATTTAACAAAGACACAACTGTTAGCAATAGCCCGCGCGCCTTTGTGATATTAAGTCGTTGGCGGGTGTTGGGGGGGGGGGGGGGTTCTAAAATAAAAGTAGCCTAAGTTACTCCTTGTTACATCAGCTATCTGCCAGTGAAAGTCCCGTCAAAATCGGTCCAGCCATTTCAGAGATTAGCCGGAACAAACAGACAAACAGACAGACAGACAAAAATTTTAAAAAAAGTTTTTTGGTATATGTAATGTGGATACATCCAAATGCACTTATTAAAAAGCGGTTATTTTAATATTACAAACAGACACTCTAATTTTATTTATTTGTATGTATAGATTATTAATCGCAGTGAACTGTGACCTGAATCCTTCAAGTCTTATGAAGAGACGTTGATTATTATAGGACAAAGCAGTCGCTTTGACTTGGTTTATGACGTCATCAAATTAATATATCATATTACGTCTACTGCTGGTAATTCGGCAAGCTTGTGTCTACTCGTACACATGCTAGTCTCAAGTAAATTATATTCATGAATATACTAAGTATATTATCGGCATATTTAGCTGAAAATAGTAAGTTGGTCTTGGCATTACGTTTTTTTCTACATAAGTATGTAGTCAGGTACATCATTTTTGCTAATCATTATTTCTGAATATGTTAATTTTATTGAAATAAAACTAATTTTAAGAATTTTATCGCGGTTTATTTTTGATTTTACGTTTCCGACGTTTCGGCTGCTTTACAGCAACCATGGTCACGGGAGGACTGAACGTCGGGAACGTAAAATCAAAAATAAACCGCGACAAAATTCTGAAAATTAGTTTTATTTCAATGTGTAGTATTCGCGTAAATATAAGAAATCAATATGTTAATTTTATATAAGAAAAGCGGCGGGGCGGTATTATTCGGTTCATATTTTAAGACCTTTTTTACGCTAAATCAATTTTTTTAGGTATATTTAATATAAATTATTATAATTACATATACCCTACATAAATTAAAATTAAATTGTTGGTAGTAGTAGTTGGTAGAACGCTTGTCTCGGTAACGAGGATCGCAGGTTCAAACCCCGGCTCGCACCTCTGGGATTTCAGGATTTCATATGCGAATCAAATTTTCAACCATGATTATCACTTGCTAAACGGTGAAGGAAAACATCGCGAGGACACCTGCATATCCGAGAGAACCCTTCGAAAGACGTGCGAAGTCTGCCAACCCGCACTGGGCTAGCGTGGTGGACTTTGGCCAAATCCCGCCTCGCGTTGAGGGGAGGCCCGTGCCCAGCAGTGGGACATTAAAAGGGCTGGTATTATCATTATATGAAGGTATTGATTAAACCGTCTTCGTGTCCTGATGTTTGCGTGTAGGTTTAGCAGCTTGCTGAGCTCGCGTGTAGAACGCATTAGGCTGCTGTTATATGTGGCAAGTTGACCGCAGGGTCCGTTGAGTATAAGTACTACTTTACATATACTCTTTGAGAACTTATCAGCTGTTTGATCGTAAGCTGAGGTTTGACCTCAACAATTATAATTGATATTATAATGCGCACCTACTCTTAATTAATGGGTACTGTGATTTTACTAATATCTCAGTACTGTACTGTGTAAAACGATACATTAAATTATTTCTAGAATTTATTCCTAGGAGAAAATAAAAATCCTTGAATAATGGTATTATTGCCTCCTGAGTTGGCAACACTACGTGCGTCGCGGCGGCGAGAGCCTATAGAAGCGCTGCAGACGACATTGTGGGCCTCTTTCCATCGCTATCGCTCGAGCTGAACGGACCTGCTTAAGCACAACTGACTCTCATTTATATTTTTATTTTTATTAAAAAGGGTATTACCGTTTTGCGTTTCTGTTAGAGTATATTTATATTAAAACTTATATTACGATGACTTTCAGTTAATCGGAATAAAGGCTTAACTAATATAATTGACCACTGAGTGTTGCTCTAAAATAAATCTCACCAGACGAACACACCAACTATGCGGTCCCACACTAAGCAACGCTTGTTTTATCGGTACCGCACAATGGACTGGGGCGAACCCCGTATATATTCCTGATATAGATATTAAACATCCATGACTTGGGTACAAACATTCGAGCTCATCACACAAAGTTAGTCCGTACCAGGATTCGAACCCGAGACCCTCAGCACAGAAAGCATGGTCACCAACTTCGCTAATGAGGCCGTCAAAAAAATAACTCGTGCATTTATATCGCCTAGTACGCATCAACCCTCAAATTGCCACCGATAAAAGAAACACGACCGAGAATAAGTAAAAAGATTACTTAGCAAATTAAAAACGACTCTATCGACCACTTAATTAGGAATAGTTTGTTGAGCTTGAAGCGCAACCATTTTGCTGGATGCTATAGTTCATTATTTATTGGCTCGGAGCATGAAAATACTTGCGAGTATTCGATTAGTTAACTACTGAAATCAAAGTTAAAGATAAAACTGAATTGAAAAATATTGTGTTTTATTGAAACACGTATACAGGCTGTTTTTTTTTCAAGCGGGCTTGGATGGCTAAATCCGAAACTATAGGGACTATCAAAAAATGCTTAATGGACTCTCGAGACCGATCTTGATCAAAAACTAAAACTGCAATATTCGATTTTTTCTAAATTACTCGAGTCAAGCATGAAACCAATGATATAGAAAATAAAATGAATCGCTAATAAGCATCAAGTTCTGTGAAGTAATGACATAGTTGACATAGTTTTTTTTTGCTTTTAAGGTACAAAATCCAAGCCGAATTGTACAGTACACTCAAATTTCGTACTCGAGAATTCGTGTATACCACACAAATCAGCCTGGTTTTAGTTCATAAGAACTTCAACATACTATTCACTCCACTCCATCTATACTATTTCATCGTCCGAGTCCTAGACGCAGTATTTGGGACTTAAAAATAACATGCACTGATATCGGCATAAAGCTTCTAAGATGGTGATATACCACTCAGTTCCCTACGGATAAACCACCTTAACACACACCTAATCGAATAGCACGACATATAAGCGCTCGCTCAAAATGAGATTCATCCATGAATTTAACACGATAAAGCTACGGTATGTAAATATTTTTCCAATATTTTCCTTGACGGGAACAAAGTGCCTTGTAAACAGCGGATCAACTTCACAATTTCATGTTTGGAGTTTACGTTGAACGTTTATTTTATGGCTATAACATTGGATAAGTGTCTATTTAAATCGTGTAAACTTGTACGGTAGGGTAAGCAGTAACATATAATGTGAACAGGACGTTGTTGAGAAAACATGCTGTCTGTCATACTTAGTTATGCAATCTGTGGAGAGAGAGAGAGAGAGAGAGGAGGGGCTGTAGCACTACTAGCACGTAATTCACGGGGACGCCATTTTCATATCTTCATGTCACATCCATTATTTTATTTATAACTAGCTGTTGCCCGCGACTTCGTCCGCGTGGTATTTAACAAAGACAACCGTTGACAACAGCCTGCTCGCCCATTCTGAGCCCCCGGGACGCATTGCAGGTTGTTGCTATCAAATTTAATCAGGCGCTGCGCTGCAACATTGGTTTTAATATTTTTTTTGTGAGATCCTATTTTTTTTTTCTAAAATAAAAGTAGCCTAAGTTACTCCTTGTTATATCAGCTATCTGCCAGTGAAAGTCCCGTCAAAATCGGTCCAGCCATTTCAGAGATTACCCGGAACAAACAGACAGACTGACAAAAAAATTAAAAAATGTTGTTTCGGTATAGGTAAATAGTAGTAATAATAGTGTATACATCCAAATGCACTTAGTAAAAAGCGGTTATTTTAATATTACAAACAGACACTCCAGTTTTATTTATATGTATAGATGTGTTATTGCTATTAATTACTTGACATTGGCAAAATACCCGCTAAGTTGTGGATGGGCATATTGATATCCATTTTATTTCATCGCATGTCATTTCGTAAAAAACAAGAAGAAAGGAGATCTAACGTCGAACGTCATCATCAAACAATCTTGACTTACTCCTATTCGCGACACTGCATACTATAGTCGGTGGGACTGTACCATCTTATCATCAGATCATTATTGCCTCGTGTGAATGTCTCGCTACGCTGACACTGTATCAACGAGTTGGGTGGCGACAAGGTTACTCTGAACTGAAAACATCTTGTTATGGATCTTATGTTGTTACGTTACGAAGCGATAGCTTTGAACAATTTTCTCGGAGAGTTCAGTTACAATTATGAGGATAAAAATGGAAAAAGTATTTTGTTGGCTACAGAAACTAAGGATTTAAGTCGGTAAAAGTGTGTTGTACCTTATTATAGTTTCTGCCAACGGGTACTACCGTACTACTGCTAGATGAAAAATAGCCAATTAACACTCAGGGATAATGTAGCTTACTATCAGGGATTTTTTTTTTCAATTGGATCTGTATTCCGAAGACTACCCCCTAAATCCAATCGCACAATATTCACCTCTTTATAATAGCTGCTCAGTGGATAGTGAGACTTCTTTTTGTGCTGAGGGTCCTGGGCTAGAATCCTGTGGGGACAAACTTTATGTAATGACAAATGGTACTCGAATCAAGGATGTCTCATATCGAAATAAATATTTTATATTGGGATCGCCCGCAGTCCTTTCTACAGCCACTTTACAAGCAAGTGTGTTGAAAATATTATAACGATTTTACTACCCAGAGTTGCCGGTGAGGCTAACCTATTTTAATGAGGAATATTGGGCTATAATATTACCTATTAAGTTCGTAGCATTCCTAACTGAAGTACGCGTTAATTTCAGCAAGATTAAAGCGAAATCAGCGCCCCGCATACGACTGTATGAAAAGTAATACAAGCCCGTCTACCTGAAGCAAATAGTACAACCGAAGTTTAATGTATGCTCATAAAACTTTTGCGGTGCTCGCTTTTCGAGGTACGGATTGAATGTTTATTTAATTTTATTGTATTACTATGAAAGTTATAACATTTATACGTACACTATCATGTCTGTAAACCCCAAAGGGGTAGGCAGAGTATCTGGGTCACTTGGGGGGGAAGGGAGTCTATAACCATTACCATACCGGGCACATTGGTCCTACATATGAGGAGTATTAAGGCAGCACGCTGGAACTCAAGGCGACCTT
This sequence comes from Pheosia tremula, assembly GCA_905333125.1. Classification (NCBI taxonomy): domain Eukaryota; kingdom Metazoa; phylum Arthropoda; class Insecta; order Lepidoptera; family Notodontidae; genus Pheosia; species Pheosia tremula. The sequence continues at coordinate 1,439,954 of HG995405.1, read as the reverse complement.
CGGCAGGCGTGTAGGTTTTCTTAAAATGTTTGCCTTCAACTTACAGCTAGTGATAATCGTCATTGAATATAAGATTCACATATTACATTCAAAAATATTGAATTGATTTATCTTATAAATTAGTTTACTTTCCTACTTCTACGATTAGTATTACTCGTAATAAGATTCACAATACGCTATCTCGATGTTGCACATATTATATTACCTGTTTCATATTTCCTCGATCATCTAACTTAAATAAAAACAAAAGATTTTCACAAGTAGATATATGATACGCTAGAACCCTCGAAAGCAAAGTTGCATGACACCCCATCAAATATTTACCTACCTTCCTCACACAGTAAATGTTCACGAAGCACGTGTAAGCTACGACTTTGATAAATCATGATACAGTGTCGATAAAGAGGGTTTCCCTATAACTTCCAAAGGGTTCCGCTGTTACGCCAAAATGCATGGCATAACGTAATAAAGCACTTGTACCTATATTATTATATATAATGTGTTTGAACGGATTTAAATGGCCACATATGCCTTGGCCTTTTCTATAGGCTTAGAAATCCGCATATTTAAGAAAAGTAATTAATATCTTTCATTTTTATATAGATGACATTAATGGTAACAAATCGCTGGACCACCGCGATCTATCCAATTAGATTATCAATATATCGCCTGAATCCCTTTTAGATTGGGAAAGCTGTTTCCAATAATGAGATACAGAGTCCATTTTTGCTTGACATATAAAAACCCTCAATTTTGTCGACCTAAATTATGTGGTCTAGCACTCTTGATTTAATTTCTGCTTCCATTTAATATAACTATCTATGACATAAGTACATATATATCTATCGTATGATATAATTCCTGAGTTTGGTCGTTGTTCGTATCAGACTACGATGGTTATTTTACTAAATCAGTTTAGATATACATATATAAGAATATCACTAGGTTTATTTAAGGAAATATCAATATCGAGATTTAAAAAACCATGGTTGTACAAATGTCGTCGTGACATACCTACATCGTGATTCAGAAATAGTAATTATACTAGCCCTAAGCCTGCGCCTCTTTAACCCATTTGATTGGTATTGCTTTTTACAAATTTTATCACCCTGAATATTGGCTGATTCAGAACGATAGTTTCTAAAAAGTAATAATATCCAAGTTAGATTCAGTGCGAGTTATAACTTAAAACTAGGTACATTTCTCGAACGTCTATTCCGCCATAGCGCGTAATATTTAAGCAACGAAGACATCTGTGTATCATTTCAGCCAACTAGCTGCGGAATGTGGCCTGGTCCTTTGTGCCGGGATCAAAGGATCGTCGTTTAGGCATGGTTTAGGTCGGTGCGGATTAATAACGTTATTCAGTACTACGGTTAAGTTAGAGCGTGCTAGTTAAGGCACCTTTCCTTAATATATACACTCACAAATTTATAGAAGTTAATATGAAATATGGCCTCACCCATAAATTAGTGGGAATTTTGCTAGTATCAAGCATTTAATAGCGATATCAAAATCAATAAATTATAGTGTATAATTAAACTTAATTAAAATGTATATATTTGTATGCTGTAAAGGCTAAACATGTATGCACATAATTTGATCTGTCCATCTTGCATACTCATGCTTTACGAATAAATATATCTTTATCTTATATTTATCTTTATATAATAAAAAAAAATACTCGTGTCAGTTACACCATTTATACATTCAACAACGGGTGATTGTTGTGACGGCCGATTGTATTTTTTTTTAAATTTGTTTCTGCCCCGAATAACTGTTAAAACATGGAAAACAATGCAGAATTATTTTTCGAGTTCGAAGTTTTCCGGGACGGCTAATTATAAATAAACAATTGATAATGACATGAAAGTGTATTTCAACGTTGATACCTACTTGTAACCGTGATTTAATGACGAAGATAATGACAAATTGTGACACGATTCATCCATCTTGATTTAATCCATGATATGGTTTCAGGTGAGTGAGACCCTTGATTGCAATTTTATTATATTTATCCCATAAAAGTGGGCAAGAGCACACTATTTTAATACACTGTCCACACGCCCCCTTTTCTCTTGTGTGCCAGGCCCGTGACGTCACATCATATGTTTACATTTGCAAGCGCGCCCTCATTACGGAGGCGTGCTAGTACGCCACACAGGGTTCTCTGTTTGTTTGTTTATGTTTAACATTATCGCTCAATGGATCAATTAAGAGGGTCTTTATTTAATGTGATAGCCAAGTTGGTAGAACGCTTGCCTCGGTAACGAGGATCGTAGGCTCAAACCCCGGCTCGCACCTCTGGGATTTCTGGATTTCATGTGCGAATCTCATTTTCAACCGTGATTATTACTTGCTAAACGGTGAAGGAAAGCATCGTGAGGAAACCTGCATGTCTGAGAGAACCCCTTGAAAGATATGTAAAATCCGCCAACCCGCACTGGGCTAGCGAGGTGGACTATAGCCTAATCCCCCTCGCATTGAGGAGATGCCCGAATTCGACCCGTAGTCTTCGCAGTCTAATGATCTTACTTTTATCTTCTCTACTGGCGTAATTGAAATGATTAATTTTAATTTCCACTATTGCATATTAAACCACAGCTACGGTTGCCATAAAGTTTATATTCCAACTAAACCATAAATCGTCGTGGATTTTGGACAGCGAAATTAATCTATACATATAAATAAAATTGGAGTGTCTGTTTGTAATATTAAAATAACCGCTTTTTACTAAGTGCATTTGGATGTATACACGTTACCTATACCGAAACAACATTTTTTACAATTTTTGTCTGTCTGTCTGTCTGTCTGTCTGTCCGTCTGTCTGTCTGTCTGTCTGTCTGTCTGTCTGTTTGTTCCGGGTAATCTCTGAAATGGCTGGACCGATTTTGACGGGAATTTCACTGGCAGATAGCTGATGTAACAAGGAGTAACATAGGCTACTTTTATTTTAGAAAAAAAAAATTGGATCTCGAAAAAAAATTAAAACCAATGTTGCAGCGCTGCGCCTGATTAAAGTTTGATAGCAACAATCTGCAATGCGTCCCGCGGGATCAGAACGCGAGCAGGCTGTTGCCAACGGCTGATTCTTTGTTAAATACCACGCGGACGAAGTCGCGGGCAACAGCTAGTTGTACATAAAACAAGTTTACGTACGAGTTGACAGTTACTGGTAAGCGTTTATGAATGTCCGTTCATTAATTCGAACAGCTGTTCTAGTTTTGAATTCGTATGTACTCAGAACTGGTGGCACTTAAGTATACACACACCCAAGAAAGCATTGGGAAACCCCTTCATAGGGGTAAGTTGCATTACGAAGCCAGTCGTTCGATGGGGAAGTAACATTTTAGGGAATTCCCATGATCGGTGTACGCTATATATATTACATAGTATAGTTGTATAGTCATTTGCAAATGTGGGAACCATACCTTGTAATGATATACTTAAAGTTAGTATTTTTGACTAGCTCCTAAAGTCTGCCTAGCCGTGTAACCATTACCCAAAGTTTTCGTGACCAGGTGGGTTATTTTGAATCATTCGGAATCGATATCGGAAGCGGATTTGAAACTTTCCGATATTGGTGTCGCTCCCGACGAGCTTCCCGACGGAAACTTTTTGACAAAACGATTTGGTATTGCCATCGAGAAACATCGAAGATAATCAAATTCGGAAATTTTAATAGCGATTGCGTTAATCCAGTTCGGAAGTTTTCGATTCCGTTTCCGATATCGATTTCGAATGGATTAAAATAACCCTGCATGTCCCTTAACCCTGAACTTCACCGGTCAATAAACTTATAAAGCTTATATACGAGTATTGTAGCTCCGTAACTCTCAGCCGAGAGGATGCAGCCTAACCTCGTTACCGATGCACTGTAACTACAATTTGTTTGTTCCTCATTGCCCGGTAGGATCGTGCATTATTCCATTAGCGTGGGTTCCACTCGGTAATGGATCTGGCAAAACTAATCGTTGTCACAACCAAACGTGTTCTGGAGTTGGAGGTTGTTGTTGAAATTGGTGTAGGAACTTTTGATGCAGTGTATAGTGACATTTGTTTTTAATTCGAGTGTTATTGGTGCTAATTTTATTCTAGCGCATGTTACTAGTACCAAAATTAAGATATTTTATTTATTTATTAGTTTATAATAAAGACATCCAGATTCACGTACAGACCGACATGCATAGAAATTTAAAACAACAAAGCAAAACACTCAAGAGTATTTGCTTACCTGTCTATTCTATTCTCTTTGTATTTGATTTCTTATATTTACGCGAATACTACACATTGAAACAAAACTAATTTTACCCATTTTATCGCGTGTATATTACGTTTTTACGTTGCCGACGTTTCGGCTCCTTTACAGCAAGCAGATTAGACCGCAAAATACAACTAAATATGAGGGTACCCGAGTTCAAACTATGACACTAGGACGTCAAACATCTCAGTCCCCCCGTGGTGCTGTAAAGCAGCCGAAACGTCAGGAAGGTAAAATGTAATATACACGCGATAAAATCTGTAAAACTCGTTTTATTTCGATATCTTCGTATTCTAAAGATCATTAGTACTTCATTGTAATAACGATTCTGCGTTTTCGTCAAACCGTCTCCGGAGTCAATTGAAAAACGTGACGATGAATAAAAAAGCTTATGAAGACGCGTGATTTATTAACATTCGGCTTCTTCTTCTCGTATTAACATTCATATGACCTACATACATTAATGCATATGTAACTTATGTGTCATTTTTATTTTGTAACTAGCTGTTACCCGAGACTTCGTACGCGTGGTATTTAACAAAGACACAACCGTTGTCAACAGCCTGCTCGCGCTTTCTGAGCCCGCGGGACGCATTTCAGGTTGTTGCTATCAAACTTAATAAGGCGCAACGCTGCAACATTGGTTTTAATTTTTTTTCGTGAGATCCTACGTTTTTTTCTAAAATAAAAGTAGCCTAAGTTACTCCTTGTTACATCAGCTATCTGCCAGTGAAAGTCCCGTCAAAATCGGTCCAGCCATTTCAGAGATTACCCGGAACAAACAGACAGACAGACAGACAGACAGACGGACAGACAGACAAAATTTTTAAAAAATGTTGTTTTGGTATAGGTACCGTGTATACATCCAAATGCACTTAGTAAAAAGCGGTTATTTTAATATTACAAACAGACACTCCAATTTTATTTATATGTATAGATGTATAGATATTCTGATGATTTGAATAAAATACCAACTTTATCTAACGAACATTTTTACTTAGGTATTTTTTTTGTGGCAACGAAAAGATATAGGTACAATATTAAAGTTGATTATTCTTAGTTTATACCCGCTGCTTACGTATTACATACCCATCACCATTAATTACCCCAAAGCAACGAGATAAGATACTAAATTCAATATAAAAATAAACGCATTTATTTTATCACTCCCCAGTTCTCCCGTGACCATGGTTGCTGTAAAGCAGCCGGGGAACGCAAAAACATAAAATAAACGCGATAAAGTATGTAAAATCAGTTTTATTTCAATGTTTAGTATCACATAAATAGAAAAAAAAACAAAAATAAAAGCCCTGTCATAAAAATACTTATTTTCTAGAGTTAATGTTTCAGGGCTTCAATGCAAAATGGAAATTGGAATTGTCGCATTGGTGGACACAATATTATAAAAATATTTGTAATTTTACGAAACACAACCGCATACCGTCTAAATAAAAAAAAAATAGTATTGGAAAACCGTTAAGATATATTGTCGAGTGCATCCCCGAATAGCGTCGTAAAGAGGACGCTCTAGTAAGCACTTTTATTCAATAGAGCAAAGATATCTTGTAAAATGTTGTTCAGGGTATTACATGAAATCTATAAAATGGTTGTGTAGCAACCACTTCACCCGCACCACAAGCTACAAAGATGGCGCTGCAGACGCATTCAGAACAATAGACAATTGACGTCACAATCCTGAATCGCGCTATAAGAGTTTTCGGAGCAAGTAACATATATACAAGATGCCGACAATAACCGTCAGGGCATAGCGGCCGCCCCGCCAGGCATCCCACCCGCCTGGCTGGAAAATCTTCCTTTTTCCGCTAAAGTTTTTACACCTTATAAATCCCACCTTTTCACCCGCCATAGGTAAAGATAAAGATAAAGACAAAGATATATTTATTTGTAATAACATAAGTATGCATACTGCATACATGTTTAGCCTTTACAGCGTACAAATATATTAATTTTAATTAGGTATTTATCACTATCATTATTTATTACATTAATTACTTAGCGAGTATACTTAACTGCATCTTTTAAAAATTCTGATATACCGAAGTATGCTCTGTTTATTAAAAGTGTTTTTAATTTATTTTTAAGTAGCATTCATTTCCCTCCATTCCATCGGTAGCTTATCTATACAAATCTATACTAATATTATAAATGTGAAAGTTTGGATGGATGCATAGATGGATGGATGGATAGATGGATGGATAGATGGAGGGATGGATAAATGGATCGATGGATGTTTGTTACTCAATCACGCCAATACGGCTGAACGGATCGGGACGAAATTTGGCACAGAGATAGATTATAGTGTGGAATAGCACATAGGCTACGTTTTATCCCGGTAAAATGTATGCTTCCCGTGGGATAGATTTGTTTCAATTTTTCAAAGAGCAAAGGAGCGACATGATTTTTTGCGCGGGTAACACCGCAGGACGCAGCTAGTTATAAATAATGGGTGCCATACAAAAAATGCTGTTATGTACTAGCGTACCGTAACACGGCCTTCACGATAATCCTTTTTTTATATCCGTCCATTTATCCGGACTTAGACGCGGCTCCGGCTTATACCCGTACTCTCCTCGCTTCACGACGGCAATTTTTGTTAACAACGGTTTTTAGCGGTGATAAAAGTTGTCCAAAGTTTATTGGAAAGCTATTATGGAATATCGCTTAGACGTAATAAATGAGTAGATAAGTACTTATAGCACTTATAGTTTATTTTTCTTAGCCCACTGCTGGGCACCGGCCTCTCGTCATTGCGAGGGAAATTAGGTCATAGTACACGCTCGCCTAGTGCGTGTTGGCGGACTTCACATATCTTTCGGGGGGTTCTCTTAGCCATGCAGGATTCCCCGCGATGTTTTTTCCTTCACCGTTTTTCAAGGTGGAAAATTAGATTCGCACATGACCATAAGGTCATGTGCGAATCAATGAAGTAAACAATATATACCTATGCAATATTTATATATATTACTAGCTGTTGCCCGCGACTTCGTCCGCGTGGTATTTAACAAAGACTCAGCCGTTGGCAACAGCCTGCTCGCGTTCTGATCCCGCGGGACGCATTGCAGATTGTTGCTATCAAACTTTAATCAGGCGCAGCGCTGCAACATTGGTTTTAATTTTTTTTCGAGAGATCCAATTTTTTTTTCTAAAATAAAAGTAGCCTATGTTACTCCTTGTTACATCAGCTATCTGCCAGTTAAATTCCCGTCAAAATCGGTCCAGCCATTTCAGAGATTACCCGGAACAAACAGACAGACAGACAGACAGACAGACGGACAGACAGACAGACAGATAGACAGACAGACATACAGACAGACAGACAAAAATTGTAACAAATGTTGTTTCGGTATAGGTAACGTGTATACATCCAAATGCACTTAGTAAAAAGCGGTTATTTTAATATTACAAACAGACACTCCAATTTTATTTATATGTATAGACTAGCTGTTGCCCGCGACTTCGTCCGCGTGGTATTTAACAAAGACTCAGCCGTTGGCAACAGCCTGCTCGCGTTCTGATCCCGCGGGACGCATTGCAGATTGTTGCTATCAAACATTGGTTGCAACATTGGTTTTAATTTTTTTTCGAGTGATCCAATTTTTTTTTCTAAAATAAAAGTAGCCTATGTTACTCCTTGTTACATCAGCTATCTGCCAGTGAAATTCCCGTCAAAATCGGTCCAGCCATTTCAGAGATTACCCGGAACAAACAGACAGACAGACAGACAGACAGACAGACAGACAGACGGACAGACGGACAGACAGACAGACAGACAGACAGACAAAAATTGTAAAAAATGTTGTTTCGGTATAGGTAACGTGTATACATCCAAATGCACTTAGTAAAAAGCGGTTATTTTAATATTACAAACAGACACTCCAATTTTATTTATATGTATAGATTTACATGCGTATTCGTAAAATGCGTGAGCATGATTCGGTATTGCGCTCACTCGAACATATACTGAGCCGTCATTTTGCAGCATTTAGCCAACACCAGAAAAAGCTAGGAGGATACGTAGACACTAGACTGACAAAGGTATTTGCCGATGGCATAAAGAAGCTGTTATATCCAAAACAAATTTGCGACATAAACATATTACCGTGATGATGTCATACCTACGTATCGCAGCTAAAGCGCCCCGGTCTCATCACGCGCTGAGTGCAACATGATTGCATTAGCCGGAGTATCACCTGCTCATTATAGTGAGCTATTAATAAGCATATTTGTACTATCATTTTAATATATGAAAATATCCTGAATATCATTAATGTTATGAATAGTCGAGCTCCGAGCTGAGTTCGATCACGCAGCCTCTTTCTTTACGAAATTATATAAAATGGAATAAGATGAAATATAGGCGCACCAGCAAATTTGTGGGTATTGCACTATGTCAAGTAATTAATATCGATAACAAATTCAATAACTACACATCTATACTGTATAAATAAAATTGGAGTGTCTGTTTGTAATATTAAAATAACCGCTTTTTACTAAATGCATTTGGATGTATACACGGCACCTATACCAAAACAACGTTTTTTAAAAATTTTGTCTGTCTGTCTGTTTGTTCCGGGTAATCTCTGAAATGGCTGAACCAATTTTGAAGGGAATTTCACTGGCAGATAGCTGATGTAACAAGGAGTAACATAGGCTACTTTTATTTTAGAAAAAAAATAGGATCTCTCGAAAAAAAATTAAAACCTATGTTGCAGCGCTGCGCCTGATTAAGTTTGATAGCAACAATCTGCAATGCGTCCCGCGGGATCAGAACCCGCGAGCAGGCTGTTGCCAACGGTTGAGTCTTTGTTAAATACCACGCGGACGAAGTCGCAGGCAACAGCTAGTTGTAGATAAAATACGAGTGATAAAATAATAAATACTATTGAAGCAAAAAAACCGGTCTTGTCTTGACAAGGCAGATTTTAAGATAAGATAATTTTTTGCTTTTTTAGTTTTTTGAAGACGGTATTTTTTTGTTAACAAGTTTTTTATTGTTCATGTCATCACTCGTATTTTATTTATAATGTGATTATTTATAATCTCCTCCTTTTTAAAGTTGGTTAAAAATTATATTTATATGATAGCTAGAGCTGAATGACAAATGACAGCGGTCGAGCGATATAACGCGTTTGGTCTGGATCGGCCTAATGCACACTCAAACGATACGCGGTCACTTTATAATTGCTATGTACTACTATTGCTATGTATTGTGTGTATTTACTGGTGGTAGGCTTCGGCCGTGGCTAGTCACCACCCACTGAACAAAGCCATGTCGCCAAGCGGCCTAGCCGTGTTCCGGCATGATGTTCGGTGTTGCCATTCATGGATGGCGGGTCAGATCAGCTGCGCTGCATGTGCCTAGTGAATGTAGCGTCTCGATCTACTGCCGCCTTCCTACCTAGGCAAGTATGCTCCATCGTAGATCTCATCGTCACTTACCATCAGGTGAGATCGAGATCAAATACTTGCCTATAACGTAATAAAAAAAAAAATGTTTCGTTGGTGTGATTGGCAGGTATTATCTTTAAATTATTTTTCCCGTAGGAATTATTTTGGCTCAGGTCCAATGCCAAGCATTAAAGTTGAAACATCTGTGGAGTGGAACCCAATTTGTTTATAGATATGTAGAAAGCAATCTCAATGAGGCACACAAATTGAAATTATGACCTTATGGTGACTAGCTGAGACTGTCATAATACCATTCAGCGATTTGTAGATGCATTGCAGTTGCTAAAAAAAATCTATGCATATATTTCATACATAACATTGGTAAGAACTATTCGTTAACCTCTGAAAATATTTTACATGTTTATATTATAGGCTTAATTTATTATTATTATGTACATAATTATTTATTTATTTACTACAACGAAATCTTCCAAAAACATGCTTAAGAACAACAATTGCCTGTTACCTTACAATACCTTTCAGGAGTCGTGAGTTCACTTTCAGCTTATAACTTATTCCCAACTTTAAAGTATTTAAACGAAAACTTTTATTGTGAACAAACTTATCGTATTTGCTTCTAAATTAGTGCTCTGAGCGCATTACTTTGACGTGGTACACGTTCAAACTCGTCCCCGTGAAATTCGATTAGATTTCTGAAGAGTTTCCAAGAATTTTGGTATTAGTTTAACTTATTACGGGTTGAAGCTTTGATCGTGTTCATAAAAACTTTACGTAAGTATCTACGACTTTCATAAAAATGTTGTATAGGTGCATTCTTGTTATAATAAGCATTACGGGACTTTTAGAAATTATAGAATGACTTAAATTAAGTGAGGCTGGATTTTATAGAGAAACCCCATAATTTATAGACGTACTATAAATGTATCAAAGGTCATAATAGTACTGCGAAAAGAAAAACTCTTGGGCGCAGTACTATATGACATTTATAAAAGTTATAGAATATACACGCGATGAAATCTGTAAAATTTGTTTTATTTAAATATAAATTAATGATTTTATTAAATACACCTATATGTCGGCCGACACACTCATCGCAGGAAGTATTCAGTTTATTTATTTATTAATGTGTAGACACACTAGTACACATACTTAAACCTTGTTAGTAAAAAAAAACTAAACAAACTTTTCTTAGAAATACACCTGTGATAGATGTGTACAACATTATCCAAATTGTGACCTAATTTAAACTACAAAAAAAATACAATCGAATTGAGTCCGATCCTAGTCAAAAACAATCCATAGTTGGCTTTAAGAACGTCGACCGAAAGACATTTTGCTATCCTAACTCTGCACTACGGAAGGATTATCACAATACGTTCAATGTGAATTATTAATGGAATCCATGGCAATCTATTTTGGACCTGCATTAAATGAGTAAGCCAGGCGGATAGGCGGATCGCGTGAATCATCAAACACCGGCACCCACCGTGACATTTCGCAAAGGTTACCCAAGTTACAGGGTTACCGACTCCTTAATTAACGTGGGCATCCATCAATCTTGAAGATAAAAAATAAATGTGTGGAGTATTTGTGCAGGTAATTAGATAAGAAAGTCAAATATGTTATTGTTAAATTTACAATTTTCATTTACACATTATACAGAAATATAAATGAAAAAGAGAATAGAAAAAGTTGAAATTTACAAAAAGTGTAAAAATTGCGGTAGATTTTCCCGATGTTAGCCGCATTTCCTCGCTGAACCAAAGTCATAGTCAAATTACTTATCGTATAGGCCTACGAGGCAATCACAAATTGTCACTTACATTTTATTCTTATAATAATAATAGCCAAAACTACTCGGTTGTTTAATAAATTTTATTGTATACTCCATTGAGTACGTTTTATGAAAATGACTCGTTTATATCTAGCATATCTTACAGTCGAATATATCTTACATCGATACTCAGCGTTAGAGCTCGGAGGATTCTAAAAAAAATACCAAATGTATCCAAACACAAGCAAGAATTAATTCAGTTTATTCAGACTGCTTTACATTTTGATGCATCCACAGACCAAATAAACATAGCACGTGACTCTTAACGTTCACATACAAAATACACATCTATTTAACTTTATCTCTGGAACCGGGCACTCGCGTATCCCAGTAGGTATATACAAGGTGTAACACTAATAGCGTAAAATATTTCAAGGCGTTAACGAGTAGATCATACCGTTGGACTGAAATGAAACATTATTCCACACAGGCAATACAAAAAGGTACAAGCGATGGTAAGGCAGGATAAAGTAGGTACATAAAAGAAATGGCATAGTGATGTTGAACTTAATGTGACCTGTGCCGTAAGGCGTTTGACTCAGCATGAGGTGGGAAAACGAAGTCTCCAAACGAAGTTTTTACTGGTGGTAGGCTTCGGCCGTGGCTAGTCACCACCCACTGAACAAAGCCATGTCGCCAAGCGGCCTAGCCGTGTTCCGGCATGATGTTCGGTGTTGCCATTCATGGATGGCGGGTCAGATCAGTTGCGCTGCATGTGCCTAGTTAATGCAGCGTCTCTTATCTACTGCCGCCTTCCTACCTAGGCAAGTATGCTCCATCGTAGATCTCATCGTCACTTACCATCAGGTGAGATCGAGATCAAATACTTGCCTATAATGTAATAAAAAAAAAAAAAAAAACAGCGTTGATTTTCAGCCAAACCCTGAAAATCAGCCTGCCCCTGCTCCACAATCGCAATCATATAACCTGCCAACCCAAAAGACGAAGCAATAGCCCTTCACGTTTATATATAAACAGCGTTGGTACTTTTTTATGCTATCGTAGCTGTAATATTCCACTATGCACTTAGTAGTAGTATTATTTTTTATATTTAACAACTGTACCATTTTTTGTGGGAATATAATCTTAACAACCTACTGATGGACCTGTTAAAATATTTGACACCTTATATAGAGTTATTGAATTATCCCAACTAAAAAAGTAAAAAAAAAAACTAAATTTGTCTCGATTGAATTCGACTTGCAAGTCGCAACCCTACCACGAATTCTGTGGACTTGACCTTTAAGATTAGCAAGGACAAGTCGAACGAAAGGTTCATTCTGAACAATGCACTTGAACAGTGGTCAAACACTATTAATTTCCACTTTCGAGAAAGAAAATGAAAGATTTTGCTTCATTAATTTTATCCAGGTATTTCTATATCGATCATTCAGCATTTTTTAAGACAAATAAATTATGTAACAAAAGACTTGATTTAAATTAAATTTAGTCAAGGATTCTAATATTATGTACAAGTTTCACGTCCTAAAACACAATTCTCATGTGGTTAAAATGAAAACCAATTTCCATTAATACAAAATATTTACATGGGAAAATTTGTTGGGCATAAACAAATTTGTTCGGGACCGCCCCAGGGGCGGGGGGGGGGGGGTTGTCGAAAAATCATTCTACCGGCAAATATCACACGCGGGATGTTCATTCTAATAGAAAAACCGATATATAACGGTTAATGTACACTTATATTACCAAGAGCTACTTACCTTTGCAGAGTAAACAGCATTTTAGATTTATAACTTTGATTTCGAACATCAACAGTTTGTTTTTTTTTATAAAATGCCTGACAAATGCGCCAGCTGTTCTGGCCCCAAATTAAGCATTGCTATTATTATACTTTTTTAGATTTGCGTCGTTCGTAGTGTATTGCATATTAAATAGTGTCCCGACACTCGTGACAGATAGATTCTGGACTGACATTTTAGAGCAGTTCGGTTATGTTGGCTTCTTAAATTATCGATCAACTTGTTTGGTTTATTATTAGAAAAGTTGACAAGCCGAGTTGGGTACAAACATTCGTGCTCATCACACAAAGTTTGTCCCCACCAGGATTCGAACCCAGACCCTCAGCACAAAACCAACCAACCAACCACCAACCAACCAACCAACTGCGCTAATCAGGTCGTCAACAAACGAATAAGATGTACTGATGCCAATTAATTTCAATATCTCATTAATCCCGTACCAAGGATTATATTCTTATAAACGAAATATATCTTCAATCCAAACAAATCGATTCCCCGCCGCAATGGTTTGATGATATTGGATCGGTAATAAAATTACTGGTGTTGAAAATGAACCGCCACCGCCGCCACCACTGCTACCGCCACCGCCGTCACCCAATCCGAGAGCAATCTGCGTTATTTGCGTTCACCTATAAAAGTCGCCACTTTACGAGCTACTCAATAAGGCGATGTCAACAGGCCCTATTTGCTTAGGCCGCCAATAAATCTTGGTAGAGTTCGGCGGCTCCGCGGTGCGTGCGTCCATAGAGCCCTCAGCTTTTTATTTGTAACTAGCTGTTGCCCGCGACTTCGTCCGCGTTTTTATACAGATATGACTTTTTATTAATGAACAGGTTGAAATAAAATAAAAACATTTTTTTTATGTTACGCAAATAAAATCCAAAAAGGCCAGAAGTGCGAGCCAGGGTTTGAACCTGCGCTCCTCGTTACCGAGGTTCTATTTCATTTTATATAATCTGATGATGATATAATCCTACAAGCGGGTCGTTAGCTCTACACTAACGAGCAAAGAATGGGACACTTGTTGAAATTATCAGCAAGAATGATAATTAACTAGAACAGTTTCGCGAAAATTCTATACAAAATACAACATTTCATTTGAATAAAGCTTTGCAATAATATATCAAGCAATAACGACACTTCTATTCAAATTTGAGCGTATTCTCTGTATTTTTAAAGCCTAAACTAGAGCTTTGTTATATAATTAAGCAAACACATTGCTGTGTTTAAATTTGCCCCAACCTTTGTTAAACTGCGGCCATCAATCTCCATCATATGTGGTACAAAAGGAAATTATTTTGTAATCGCTATTATTATCTATAATTATAATCGTACGAATTTATTTATAACATTCTCAATGTATATAAGTGTATTTATTTTATCAGAAAATTGATGTTTTTACGAAACTTAAAAACTAAAGTAGGTACTTAAGTTCCTTGGCAACACCCAAAGCGACGTAAACTTATATACGGAGATCCAATCTGGCGTATTACAAACCCAACTTGTAAGTCATGCTGTAAAGTTTCAGCCTCAGAACAAAACTCTCAGATATGAAAGTGACTTTTTTGACGGTCATAAATCACTTGTACGCTATCTTTTTATACACAATACCGAATCAACGGATGTCAAGTTAAAAACGGAATTCTTACTTCTTAAAAAAAGTATTTTGCACGTCTAAGAAAATCCGCAGATAACATTCCAAACGCAGGTACTTCGGCAAACTTCGGTAACCCGATCACTTCCGATCGAACAACCAATAGCAATGGCTTATTATATAGCAAGACGAACAAAGCAATGGTACGGCTACGGTCCCAATCTAAGTAACGCATGTATAATGGATACCGTAAATGGACTGGGGATGGACCCAGGGCCCTAAGTCTGCTAACACAATCGATTCATAATCGAACAGCAACCCATACAATATCTGTCAAAAGTGACAGTTCCTATGCGGTTGCTGTTCGATTATGAATCGATTGTGTTAGCAGACTTGGGCCCCAGTACATAATTATTAAACGTCCATGACTCGGGTACAAACATTCGTGCAAATCACACTAAGTTGGCTCCTACCGGGATTCCAGCCCGGGAACTAAGACAACTAAACCCCTTTGTCCCCGGGCCTGTTTTCTGGTACTACAAAAGTTTTTTTTAAGCGGACGGCTCGCAAATAAATCTTTTTTGCGTGTTTTATCCCGCCCTTATTCCCAGTTTTATAAGTGCGCGGCATGTGGGCAGCTCGTAAGGATTGCTTCATCCCTTATTTATGTTTTTTTGTCGTGCATGTAGATAAATAGCCCTTACCCTTCAGACCGTGTTTTCACTTTGAAATAAATTGCTTGAAGTGGTGGAGTTTTATATATTGGTGTTATAAAAACAAAGAAAATAAAAAAATCATTTTAATATAGAGTCCTAATTTGGGCAGTTGGTAGTGACCCTGTTTTCTGTGCCGAGGGTCCCGGGTTCGAATCCTGGTAGGGACAAACTTTGTGTGATGAGCACGAATGTTTGTACCCAAGTCACGGATGTTTGATATCTATATAAGTAATATATACTGGGTTTGCCCTCAGTCCATTGTACGGTACCCAATACAAGCGTTGCTCAGTTTGGGACCGTATAGTTGGTGTGTTGGCCTGGCGATATTTTTTTATTTATAGGGAGCACTCGAGTGAGATAGCGTGATCATACCCCGAACCAGCCTCACAAGGCCGCGAAGTTAGTATGGACACGGCTATGGACTTATAAAGCAATAATTTTATAAAAAATAATTGTTCTGTGAGCGTTTGATCCGTATAAGATTTGTACAATTCCTGAAGGAAAAACAATATTGGCAAATTGACAAGCGCTCGGCGACATGTGCGGTACAAACACTCGTGATTTGGAAACACAGGGCGCTATATAATGAACGTGCCCGTGTGCACCCGCAAATTAATCGATTGTTGTCTTACGTCATCTGGTCGTACTGTTAGTGCCATAAATCACAAACAAATAAATGCTATTCTAGAATATAAGCGAGCGTCTTTTTTACGCATATTTCAACAGTCTCCCACCTGCATTAATATGTTTACGCTGGTGTCAAAATACGCGTTAATTAAGATGTTAAATAATAATGTTAAATGAGTGTCTAATCGAAGCGAAATACAACACAATAAATTATTTATAACAATAATACCAGCCCTTTTTAATGTCCCACTACTGGGCACGGGCCTCCCTTCAAAGCGAGGGGGATTAGGCCATATTCCACCACGCTGGCCCAGTGTGGGTTGGCGGATAAATTATTTAATATGAACAAAAAAACCATCACCCGAGTTATCGTTTAATGTCAATAGTAGGTACTAAATTATTACGTCAAAGTGTTGGCCATATCTGCTGAGTGATATTATTATTACGTTAATATACACAATATGTACATTCGCAAACCTTAATATGGGACCCATTTTCTTAATATGTTCAATGACGCTTATAATGCAATAAGGTCGTATATCTGTATGTCGTCATATCTGAGAACCCCTTGTAACGTTAGTCGAAATAGTAGCTTTTAGGGTATGCGTTTGCTGTACGATATCCAACCTTACATGGGTTCCAAATGATAGTTCGCGGCTGTACCTACCTCAGCGTGGAAGACTCCATGCGTGTTAGTACAAACTATGTACCCGTATTGTTTGGTGTCATCGAGCGACAAATAAATAGCGCAACGTTCCAACATTCGTCACCAATTCAGAACATAGCGTCGCGTTAAAAAGAGATATCTTTTATTTATCCGAGCTAACAAGTGTGTGTGTGTGTCATCTTAGGAGAAATTCTTACGCCCGAAAACTTCGTAAGATATTCAGATCGTGTTTTTATATATAAATTATATAGATCCCATGATTTTGCTAGTTTTCTATCAAGATTAAATAAATAAATATCGCCAGACAAACACTCCAAGTATACGGTCTCACACTAAGCAACGCTTGTATTATACCATACAATGGACTGAGGCCGAACCCAGTATATGTTACTTATATAGATATTAACCATCCATGATTTGGGTACAAACATTCGTGCTCATCACACAGAGTTTGTCTCTACCAGGATTCGGACCCGGGACCCTCAGCACAGAAATCAGGGTCACTACCAACTGCGCTAATCAAGCCGTCGGATTGAATGCAGCACACAAATAACGAGACAAGTGTGAGGCTCCTAACGAAAATGTGATCCGGTCTATAAAGGCATAGAGGGTGTTGTTTACTCAGCCGAGATCACTGTCTCGCTATTTCACTTGTTACGTGTAATACAGGCTTAACAACTAGGTCACGCCGATCACGTTTAAATATGTATTAAATATACATCTTATAAATGTATTTTAAATGGCGTTTAAATATTAATTCTTCTAAATTGATTAAATTTCACTTTTTTTCCTCGCAATCGAAGTGTAAATCAAAGTGTATAACTCGTTTATAAAATCAGTAATTTTATCCTCGAATTAAATATCTACCCTCGCCTTCAGCTCGGGCAAATAAATGTCTCGAATAAAATGACATACTTTATGCACTTGTTGTACAATCTACTATTGTTTTAGTAAATAAAATGCGTACGATATGTTTATAATTACTACACTCGCGGCAAAGAACGTTTTTATACGTTGCATTCTGTGCCAGGTTTAATCGCAAGAAGCTCACAGACTTTGCGTCCTCTATTACATTGGGAGCAACATAGCTTGGGCGAAATTTTGGTACTATTCAATCCATCCCTACCTACTCCTTCGGGGAATACAGTTAAACAGACGTGATGTAATGTTGTATTCAAGGGGTCTACATTAGTTAACAGAACTAACAAATCATTCGGCAAACCATATCGCTCATGTTTGTCAAAATTAGCAATGGAGACGCCATCTATTCTGCTATCGACTAAATTATACATTAGTGTATAATGCAAAGCAAACATTTATTCGTGAATGTTTAACTTTTTGTTCGTCGCTCGTCGATTCATTACCAGGCTGCATCGATCAGTGTCACGGGCAGAGACAAACCAGTTCCGTAGACTGTGTGTTTACCCAAATTGACTGGTTAAATGCAATAGGGACGATAATCGTCTGGATATTAACCCTTTATATAACCCTTTGTTACAATATATTTTAAGATTAAAACCGGGTATTTACTTTTGCAGATAATTTATAAGCCTTGCCTCAGGCAGTTTCAAGTTTCTACGCAATATTGACTTTACTTGACGTTATTATATTTGAACTTTCATTGGTTCGTATATGTAGTATCATTCAAGTATATATAAAGTTTCGTAAGCCCAAAACTACGACATCAAAAAATCTCCCAAATATTTTTGCATAAATCTCTCGTTACACTCAAAATTATAATTGTACGTACGATTCGTGTTAAACTTTCAACCTTACATCAAAAATGATAGAGTTTAATATGAGTTTTTACATTTTATCTCTAACATTACTTCAAAGCAGGGTCGCCGGCAGTTCGCATGTCGTTATGT
This sequence comes from Pheosia tremula, assembly GCA_905333125.1. Taxonomy (NCBI): domain Eukaryota; kingdom Metazoa; phylum Arthropoda; class Insecta; order Lepidoptera; family Notodontidae; genus Pheosia; species Pheosia tremula. The sequence continues at coordinate 1,421,197 of HG995405.1, read as the reverse complement.
TTCAACGACTCTCGTTAAAGCTGCCCTTTGTAACGTATTCGCAATTTTAAATCTAACCTCAACGAGGGATGTCTGTCGGAGATAGGGCGCGCCTTTTGATAGCACTTTTTTGTTTTAGGTATCACACTATTTCCAAGAGCGATACATTTCTCAACATACCTAGTTATTTATATATTTTATTGCCACCCCTACGTAAGTAGGTTACTTCCAGCATCGAAAAGTTTTTTTTATAACATAGTTTCTAAGGTTGCCCGGTCCGTAAACTAGGCCGTATGAGCCCTTTTTTTGCTGACGGGGGGGAAATCTTCGGAATGAGCCTCCCCTAACCCTATTTAGTAGTAGTAACATAGATATGCTGTCAAATTACCGCAGTTATTAAGAGAATTTAAGAAGCCAACTTTCATCATTGTATTTCTTATTCACGTCTGGGGACATACAAGTTTGTATGTTACAAATCTGTAAAATTATATTATGGAATATCTCTGGAAACCGCTTTAGCGACTACAGTCAGATTTTCATTCACATCAAACATCAGCTTACCACAAATTATCGGATCAAGTCACTTGAACTGCATACCAATCCTTGAAAAACCCCCAGCTTCTATTTACAACGCCATGTCATTAAATTGCGACTACATTAATCCGTATTTCCTGTACAATAAGGAGCAAATTGGATTAACTTAAGTGTACGAGCGTGTGCGATGGCTAACCATAATTAGTTTACCAACCATATTCAATTAGCGGTGCAACAGTCTGCTACCAGTGCTGCTGGATCATGCAGAGGTAAAGTTTCTAGGAAGGGACATTTATTAAATGGCTAACTATATCTATCTATAAAAACTCTTGTGCGCATTTCTATATAATATGACGTTTGATAATGTTATAGAACGTCTATAAATTCAGAGGTTTTAGATAGTGTTTAGCTTGGTTTGTTTGTGAATCTGTCTGTCTGTGCGTGTCACGAGAAAACTAATGGACGAATTTTGATAATACTCGACTTGGTGATAAATTATAACACAGGTAAACATTTATCGGGTCAAGTATTTCTAAATCATACGGGTTGATATAACTGCAACTTGGAACGATGATAGGTTATATAACGGATTTTTTTATCTAAAAAAAATCCTTTACTGGTTTGTCAAAAACTAACTTTATACATTATTTCAACGCAGTTAAGGTTTCTTTCGCCGTACAGCAAGTGGCGGCCATGATTAAAAAAGATTTGAGACTATAATAAATGTAATAAAGCCTCAATCCATGAAGCGGCATTACTTTTAATGGGCATATTTCATGTCACTATCGTTTTTTATAGTCTACAACTATGTTATATGCGCAACTAAGAAAGGTTCGCAACCTTATAACGTGATAAAAAGACGTATGCGATATAACATTATAATTTTGAGAATGGCCGCCGGTAATAAATTCAAAGATTTTAATTAAATCCTGAGATTTAAGATGATCATTAAACTTTCAGTAATGTATCCACAACTTTACTGCTAGGGGTAGGGGATTCATTTGATCATCATCATCTTCATCCAGATCATCATTATCATGAAGGGTACATGAACAGTGATGAAACAATTTACTCGATACTGGCAAAATGGCACTATTTTGTAGCCGATTGCCGACCTAAATAAAAAAAGCAGCAATCTTTGTTTTGTGTCCTGAGAATATCTTCGCCCCAAGTCTACCTATCGTCAGCTCATCTTATTAAAGAACCAAAAAAATATTCATCCATTGGTTTTCTGTAAAATAATCCTAGCATGATGAGTAAATTACAAGGAAGTTCGTTTAGTCATTATAAAATATACCTAAAGCCCATCCAGTTACGTTCTGATTCCGTCGTCAGCTTCAATTTCTGCACGCTGGAAGCAGTGTGACGCTGGGATGTGGATAGCATCAACTAGATTATGTTGGTCTCTCGATGCTTACAATTTAATCCCCCTATATTCTGTCATTGGGAAGGTTTAGAGGGGAAGGGAAGGTCTACGTAATTTTGTTACAGTGAAAGTCTGTTTAGAAGCTGTACATTTTGTCCAATAATGTCTGGACTCACATAATTACAAAGTGCTACGACCCTGCTACGACGTAGGTCTCGCAGCGTGTACTTTACAGTAATTTCACCGACGCAAGTATTACTATTAAAAAAAAGCTTACTACGCAAGATGTTGCCACTCAACCTAATTTAACCAACACTATAAGCAAACGGTTTCACGCTGACGGCAAAGCATTACTTAGTATTCTTAAGTACTTATTTCATAAGTGTGTTCGGTAGACATTCGATCACATTTTTTTTTTCTTATTAAAACGTATTGATTTCTTATGATTACGCGAATACTACACGTTGAAATAAAACTTATGTTACAGATTTTATCGCGTTTATTTTTTGTTTTCTACGTTCCCAAGTCGGCGGTAGTACCCAGCCATCTTCCCTATTCAAATTAGGATGCTTTTATAACTTCAATAGCGTGAGGCAATGAGTTTAATTTTTAAAACGTGCCTTTCCTAGCCGTGTGAGTGATGTCTTGATTAATGTACCTATGAAAAAAAATAAAAGAAACAGTTTGCCATCAACGACTACGCACATAGTAGACCAATTAATACACGAGAACGAATTTCAAATAAGTTCTCAATGGTCTAGTCTGTTTTGCTATTCAAAAATAGCTCGTAATATGACGTCGTTAAAATGTAAAGTACTAGCATCACGATTTCATGACTGGCCGAGTGGTTTTCCATTATATAAATCCTAGAGACTCGAATTTAAGATAAAACGCTGCTCTAGTCCAGTTTTCAGTACACTGAAAATTTACGACCAAAGCGCATCCGGTTTTATTTCATATTTTCAGATTATTAATTTGAGTTTGCACATAGCAAGCTGTACTTCCTCACAAAGTGAGTTTTACTTTGGTTTAATTGAGATAAATCTGAGCGAGTTAAAATTTTATTATTTTAGTACTAATATAAACTACTAGAAACGTCAGGAACGTAAAAAAAGCCGTAAAATTATATCAATATGTTTGTACTGCTAAGTATTAAAATCTAGTAAATTTGTGTTATCACTAGAAAATGGAGTTTTTTTTTTATATTACATTATAGGCAAGTATTTGATCTCGATCTCACCTGATGGTAAGTGACGATGAGATCTACGATGGAGCATACTCGCCTAGGTAAGAAGGCGGCAGTAGATCGAGACGCTACATTCATTAGGCACTTGCAGCGCAACTGATCTGACCCGCCATCCATGAATGGCAACACCGAACATCATGCCGGAACACGGCTAGGCCGATTGGCGACATGGCTTTGTTCAGTGGGTGGTGACTAGCCACGGCCGAAGCCTACCACCAGTAGGCATAATAATAATAATAAAATATCGCCAAATGCACACACCAACTGTACGGTCCCACACTAAGCAAGGTTGTGTTATAGATACCGTACAACGAACTGAGGGCGAACTCAGTATATAATACTTAGATGAATATTAAACATCCATGCCTCGGGTACAAACATTCATGCTCATCCCCAAGCTTGTCCCTAATAGGATTCGAAATCGGGACCCTCGGTGCAGAAAGCAGAGTCAGTACCAAATGCGCTAATCAAATCGTCAAGTTTAACACTGTGACACCCCTGAATTGGGCACAAAATGGTGTCCATTTACTGTTTAACGTAGGGGCGGTAGGTTTTTTCTGAAATACAGGTAATATCCTACAAAAATGCCCCCTCTCCTCCCTACGGAATTGCCCCCCTCTTAACGAAGTCTGCTCCGGGTTTAGCTTCTAACTTATACCGCATAAGGTTTAACTTGAATACCATTGTAGTTGACGCCACAAAATAACAACATAGCCGCAGTACCCAAAGTTACTTTGGAGTTGTTCCACCAGATCTTACCGTTACAACTTTACGCAATATCCCTTTCGCTTCTATCACAATAATATATAGCTATATCTATATAAAACAAACATTTTCTGGCCTTTATGTTTGTGTATTGTTTTATTTAACTACAGTTAGTTGAAAGCCGGGAAGTTTGTTCATTAGTTTTTCATATAAGCAATAACAAACTATTCAGATACATTTAAAGCAGTTTATTAATAAGCTAACTAAATATAGCACCCGGCCGTAAATATTGCACGTCGACCTTTAGAAAGGGACTAGCGGCTAGAGGCAAGAGTGAAAGAGATGACGCTCTACAAAGCCGATGTTTTTTCTATTGCCGATGTGCAATATTTATGGCCGGATATTGTATATACTTTATAATCTGCGTATTTGTACTATGTACTCACTAAAAAAACACAAATACCCGAATGCAAAAAGAATTAATTGAAAACAGAGAAATTAACTGGGCCCCAAATCATATCGCATAATAACTGTCACTTTTGGCAGATATTGTATGGGATATCTGTCAAAAGTGACAGTCACTATGCGGTTGCTGTTCGATTATGAATCGATTATGTTAGCAGGCCCTGGACAATTGCAGGCGGTGACAAATCACTAAACAAATACAATCGGTGGTGGTTTTCAAAGGAATATAAATTTTCCCCGCCTGCTATTCTCAAGTTTATTTTTCTCTTCTCAGTGAAGTGTTTTTGCAGTCGGGGGTTTTTGTTTTTTTATAATATATCTGTATCACACTTTTTTTTATTCATCGATGTTTATGTCAAAAAGGGCCCCACTGCTGGGCATTTATACAGTAGAGCCTGCTAAATATACATACATACACTCGAAAAATATTACCCTCCTTGTGCAGTCGGGTAATAAAAACTAAAAGTTAGATACCATTCTGTAGAGGCACTGATAAATGACAAATACGCAGACGGTATAGTAAACGTTTCACTTACGAGCAACCTCTCACGGAATCTCATTCTGTATTTCACTCCGTCATTCCCACAAGAAGCACTCTGTATAGAAAAAGAGATCCTCATGTACTTTCTACACCCATAATATTTTAGTACCCACCTTTATGTAGTACTAACGGAATCCGATTTGCGGTTTATGAGCTTTCCAGCCTACACCGCCCCATGTGACCTTGGAGAGACGGCACGCGACGAAAAGTTTGCCTATAATATAACCTAGTTAGTGGTTTGGGAATTGGCCCATCAATATATTATTTATTGGCTTACGAATTTGTTTACATGTTTATAAAGCATACCCTCAAGGAAACTTCAGTACCGGTATGCGCGGGCGTGCGTATATCAGACACTCACACGAAATTATATTGATTGCTGTATTATTATCGTTAGATTCATTGAATTTATTTTATTTCAAGATTATCGCATTGTCTACTTCATTTAACTGTATTTTATTTTATTTTTATATTTGGGTTTTCATTATAATGTGTTACTTAAAAAATCTGTAAGTGTCTTCTATAGATTTTTTAAGTAACACATTATATTATAGCCTATAAAATAATTACAAATTATTTGATGACAGTTTAGGAATTTATAGCGTAATTTTTCAAATTGAAATAATATATTTGTTGTAAAATCAAATTACTATAGTCTATGTACGACGTACCATTTCTAGGTAATGATGTTACAACTCAAGCACTACCAAAGGCACCAGCAACAATCCATGGCCCTATAAATTACCTGTTAGTCCTATATCCACACGTAGTTTCACGGGGCTATCTGGAATAATTCGATAGATCGCCTCTAGGGAACTACAAATCGAATTGCCTGCAGCACTTGCGGACACACACACGTCTTTAGTTAAAACATGAGTTACTTTAGACATCAATCTTTAGTAAATAAATAAATCGTATTCGTAGCAAGAGTATAAAATGCATCCATAACGGGAATTTAAGAAGTGATGTTATTAAGATTATTTATTTCGTTCAAATTGTTATTTTTTTTACTTACGAGTAATAAGAATAGTTTATTAAGGGGGAAGCTCAGGGTCAGGGCGCGAAATTTAAAATGTCTATGGTTTTTATTTTTTTACGAAAAATACGAATTTAATACGAAAGATCGATGGATGGATGGAGTAAGTAAAAGTAGCGGTTTTTACAAACCTTATGGTATTGTATCGGATTAGGTACTTTTTTAAGCAAACTTAATACATCGAGACATCCAATGCAGAATGCTAATATCGCAAAACACTAAATTACATCGTAAAGATGTCCAAATTTTTCGTAAAAAAATAAAAACCATTGACATATTGAATTTCGCGCCCTGATCCTGAGCTTCCCGCTTAACCAGTAACATTATAATAACAAAGTTTCAGTGATCTGCTGATCTGCAAACTAGACAATCTCTAGTAATGTTGGTGATTGTGTGTTCATAAATTTGCATAAGTGCATTTATCAATATAGGCTTAGTGTCTGTGTAGCTTGGCCGTTAGAAAGCTCAAGTTCGCTCAACGTGCAATGTTTGGAGAGACCTATGCGATAGAACAAGTATTGAGGAGATCTGTATACGAACTGACATAGCTCAAAGAATTATAAATGTTGAAGAGGCAGTGGGCGGGGCACATAGCTCGAAGAACCGATGGCCGTTGGGGCAGAAAGGTTCTAGAATAGCAACCACGACAGGGGACAACTCTACTAGTGGTAGGCTTCGGCCGTGGCTAGTCACCACCCACTGAACAAAGCCATGTCGCCTAGCCGTGTTCCGGCATGACGTTCGGTGATGCCATTCATGGATGGCGGGTCAGATTAGTTGCGCTGAATGTGCCTAGTTAATGTAGCGTCTCTATCTACTGCCGCCTTCCTACCTAGGCAAGTATGCTCCATCGTAGATCTCATCGTCACTTACCATCAGGTGAGATCGAGATCAAATACTTGCCTATAACGTAATAAAAAAAAAAAACCACGAGCCGGAATATGTGGTGTAGGACGGCCCCCGACAAGGTGGACCGAGGATATCGCACGCATGCCAGGAAGCCGGTGGATGCGATTTGCGAGTTGAGGACCGTGATGTGTGGAAGCCATTGAGGGAGACTTATGGCCAGCAGTGGACGTCTTTCAGTTGATGGATGGATGGATGGCCTGACCAAGCGCTTGGCGAGCAATAAATCAATCCCCATGTTATGTAAAATTCAAGACGTCACTAGTGCAAATAAGCAATGTCCTTATCGAGTCGGAAGTAGTCGGAAGCCGACGGTACCTTCAATCAAGCCGTTGATTGCTCCTTAAGTGGCAGCCGATCCATCTAGCTGAAGGTAATAAGCGATTTATAGGTGCTAACAGTTCATTACGTATGTTTCTATGGGCCATATTTGCTTAGAAGATGTTGAATCAAAAAACCCAGAACGAAATTGGAATATGCGTCTCAAGTTTTCAGCTAAAGAGTACTTCTGCTTTCTTAACGAAATGAAATGAGATTTAATAAAATGGAAGAAGATGCAATATTGCCTACCCCACAAATTAGCGGATATTTAGCTAGTGTTATGAATTTAATAGCGATAACAAATTATATTCGCAACGCCATCGAGAAAATAAGCTATCTCTTATTTATAAAATCTGTGTTGCGAGTGGGACGCACGTACCGAAAGGTATGTATGTACACCCTTTCTGAATCACTCTGTATACAGTAGTCGAAATGACTCTGACTGTCTATGTAAAAGATCGCCTGGAGCCCTAACCCTAGTATTACCATATAGGTATCCTCCTGCCATTTAAAGATTTACTTACCGAAGTTTCCAAAAAAAAGGAATAAAATTTATATACTCACTAACACAACATCTTCGATAACGCTAATACAGGACACGAATACAACACCTAAATATCGATACCGGGAGCCGGAACAAATGGTATAAAATCGATATTACTTCCAATAATCCGGCGCAAAGCCGCGCCTCGAACAGAATCTGAAATGCATCCCGCAGTCAATACGAGCTTGTTGCTGATTATGGATGAGCGGAATTCAGAAAACAGGATATGAATATAATACTAAGTTGCAAACTATATCTTGTACTGACACAATCTCACTAATATTATATGAAAGCTTGAATGGATGGATGTTTGTTACTCAATCACGCCAGAAGGGCTGAACGGATCTGGATGAAGTTTAGCACAGAGATAGATTATAGTCTGGAATAGCACATATCTCACTAATATTATAAATGTGAAAGTTTGAATGGATGGATGTTTGTTACTCAATCACGCCAGATCGGCTGAACGGATCTGGATGAAATTTGCCACAGAGATAGATTATAGTCTGGAATAGCACATAGGGTACTTTTTATCCCGGTAAACCCGGTAACACCGCGGGGCGCAGCTAGTCTTCTAAATAATATACAGTATAGTCGTGTTAGTTACACCATTTATAAATCAAGAACGGGTGGACCGATTTTCATGATCGATCGATCTCCGCTCCGAATAGCAGAACCACTATTAAAACATGGGAAAAATCACTAAAAGGCGAATTAAGATCATTCATTTTCTCATACTTTACATTCTAAGGCGGTTCAAAGTTTACCGGGATAGGTATATTTTTTTAAATAAATGATACGTCTATTCCTAAATGATAAGTCCTATTAAAGTGTCATAATTGCGGATTGAAGTGGGGAGAGGATGGGATATTCTTTTTCCTCCGTTGCACATGAGTTAAGGCCGTGTGTGATGTCACAAGGCTACAGCTTTTCACTGCACTTTTTTTTTCTAAACTGTTGCTCTACATGCCAGTATTTTTTATAGTTATTTCCTGGTAAGTTATCATAAAAAATATAATATAATCAAGATTTTTAACAACACATTATTTTATTTTACTACTATCTAAATTATTTTCGTTGCGTCTTTATGTAAGTATTCAGCACATTATACCTTAGTTTTTGAACAGGATCTTGGCAATTTATGATTCTTATCCTGTTGTCTACGTTCTAAGCGTAATGCGAGTCGGGAACCCAGCCTGCATGCCCGTCGCGAATATTGAGTGGATTCCCGTGTTCCCGTGTATTTATGTATTATGTAAACTGGAAAAAAAGCTCAGTAGATACATGTTTTGAATAAATATCACCTTAATATAAAGGCATGGAGGCTTTATTAGCAATCTCTGGGTGGCGTAAGGCTTTTTACTTTCCTTACGTCATTTGTGCGCCTTTATAATAATAATAATACCAGCCTTTATTAATGTCCCACTGTTGGGCACGGGCCTTCCCTCAATGCGAGGAGGATTAGGCCATATATCACCACGCTGGCCCAGTGCGGGTTGGCGAACTTCACACGTATTTCGAGGGGTTCTCTCAGACATGCAGGTTTCCTCACGATGTTTTCCTTTACCGTTTAGCAAGTGATAATTGTGGTTGAAAATGGGATTCGCACATTAAATCCAGAAATCCCAGAGGTGTGAGCCGGGGTTTGAACCTGCGATCCTCGTTACCGAGGCAAGCGTTCTACCAACTTTGCTATCTATATAAATAAGTAAATTATATCATTTGTAGATGATACTAATACCTACCAAACATATGTTAGGCTTAGTATGATCAGTTCTACGTGGGCATGCGTAAGCAAAAGAAAAATCAGCGTCGTCTAAACTAAATAAATAAACATCGTAAGACAAACATACCAACAAAACATTGCTTGAACATTAATGACCATACAAAAGACTGGGGGCCATCCCAATAACAACCAGACTAGTGACATTGCGAGAAGATCATTTCAAATATGAAATTGTGGCGAAATTAGCCAATGTCCCAGGAATTTCCATTTGATGGTCTGGTATTTGCCGAGCAGATGACAACAGTTAAACTAGCAATTTGAGGGTCAAATCGCTAGACCCAAGTGATGTCATATACATAGCAAATATGATCATATCTACGCAAGTCAATTGTAAGTTAACATGAAGCATTCATATCTCAGTATAGGCAACTTAAACATCAAAATAGATTTGAAGATCTAAGAGCACGAAGTGTAAAAATAAGCCAAACCTAAAGCAGCAAGACCACACAATGAGCCACCGTCCATTTGATAACCTAAAAAAACCTTTATCCACAACGTACATTTTAAAATCTCAAACGGAACCAACATCTAGACTCCACAGACACAGGATTTTCAACTCTATGCCGATAGAAGTAAAGGCGAGTAATGCGGTGAGCTTTTTTATCTTTGAAGCGGCGACGGGAGAGATTGCATTCTGTTCATATTCCGTTCATCTGGAGGTCGGCGGGGCAAAGCTAAAAGAGATGTCGACGCAAGTCATCAGCGGAAATCATCAATTTCCTGTTTGGGACGCGTGTGAAAACAAGATAAAGTCGATAAGAAGTATGTCGTACGTACGTATTATCTTAGAAATGGGTCATAAGTTTTTGGCGAAAGCAAACAGGTCATACCTAAAAACCTTTTTTTTTTATGGTTGATATAAAGCCAGTGTTGAAAAGAACATTACTAAAATGAAGAAGAAAAAGTTGCAACGATTTTTTTCCGTATAAATTCTCTCGGAATTGTTCGTATCTCACTATTTATTATTATTACAATTGCAAGACCTCAAGATACTGTGAGTTCTTTCTGCGTATATCAAACCGCAAGCAACAATTACTAAGGATGAGGGTACCCCGATCAAACTATGACACTAGGACGTCAACCACCACAGTCCTCCCGTGACGATGGTTGCTGTAAAGCAGCCGAAACGTCGGGAACGTAAAAATCATAATATAAACGCGATAAAACCCTTCAAATTAGTTTATTTCAACGTATCTTACTATACATGTAATTCCCAAACATTAGATCTAAGTATAATGGTCCTTATTATCAATAACCTGTCCTCCCGCTGTGAGGTGATCCCTTGCCCCATCCCCGTGCCCACTCACTAGCGCGCGGGATCATATGAATACGAAAAGAGGCCCTTCATTCAGTCGCCAAGAAGAGGCTCGTTACGCATCTTCAGCGAATGGAAACTTCCATCGTGCACCTTGCACGTGCAATAGGATCCCGTAGGAGATGTATTTTTGAAGGATAGTCCACATTTGAAAAGGATGCTAGTTAGGACACGTTCTTATATGTATAAATATTTCGCATTTTGAAGTTTAGCTAGCTACATAATAGTATGTAGGCAAGCTAAGAGGACATCTGTGTCTATGGTAATTCAAATGGAATATTTTTTGGTGTCCCTGTATCATAGAAACTAATCTTGGTTGGTCACTTTATAGTCATAAATATGTACTGATTACATTTAAACATAGCTGTGACCATATGCAGTTCATAATCACAACTTCTGCACAAGTGATCTACTATTGCGCTTCGATCCATATTTTTGTCGTCCACAAATTCTTAATTTACAAAAGCAGTAATCTCGACAAAAGATGTTCCATTCCAATCCGATGTTCCTTTTGATAAGCGAAATTAACCAGATGGAACAACCCGTGGCAGGTATATCACAGATGGTCTACAAAGAAGCGCGTCACAGTTCCCCGTTTATGTCTGAATGGGCACACATTTCTATAAATATTGTAGAACATATGAGGTATTTCGAAATGTATTATAGACAATTTCAATATAGATTTATAAAACAAAGTAGTGTTGGTTACACCATTTATAACTCAAGAATCGAGCGAAGGTGGATCGATTTTTATAATTTTTGATTTTCTTTAATTTGTCTCCGACCCGAATAGCAGACTAACTAACATATTAAAACATGGAAAAAAGCACTAACAAATATAATTAAGATAATACATTTGATTCTGAGGCAGTACAATGTTCGCCGGCACTGATAGTATTAAAATAAATACCACAAGCACGGTATGATAAGCAAAATCAATTTTAAGTCTATTCTCAATGAATAAAACTTCATTTTACTTTTTCTGTTTATGTGAGCTTTTTTTTGTTTAATAGACTTTATTGAACTTCGTATCACAAACATCGTGTAATAGAGCACCCTACTATTTAATTTTCTCTCTACGGACCATTCATAAAACCTGGATATTTTGTATACTTACAACGGCAGCCGTCCACAGTCCTAAGTTTGAGAACCTTATCCAATAATTCCAAGTTGGCGCGGTAATGAGATTCCAGTCGGGATTCGAGGACCATTAGAGTAGCTTAATTGACTCTTTGGGTAATGGGCCGGACTGCACCTGGCCGCAATTTAATACCGCAAGGGCCAGGTCCAGACCGACTGCACAGTCAACGGAGCGATGCAGCGCAAGCGTTTACCTCGAGCGAACGCTATCATCTGTCATTTGCTTGGCTTTCGGCTTGCGTGTGGTTTAAACCCGAGGCATACTCGTGATATTAAACGTCCATGAGTCGTTTACAAACATTTGTGCTCATTACACAAAGTATTACGGGAATGCGAACCTGGAACCCCTAGGACCGAAACCAAAGTCAATACCTATTTTACCAATACGGTAAGATAGAAGTTGGTCGTTCTATCGTACCGTATGTAACAGATTATAACAAATTAACATTCTACGTTCGTAGCTCATTTGACGAGGGTTAAGAACCGCTATTTAACCGCTATTTATCATCAAATATTGTACCAACGCTCAGCATCCGAGGAAACCGTAAATTTTATTTTAAAATTCAATTAAATATTCCCTCTAAATTGTTTTTATTTGCCCACTTAGAAATTAAGAAAAATGACTTTGATTAAAAACAAAAAACAAAAGAAGAAGACACATCTTGAAAGCTAAGTAGGTAGGTATTATATTCTCAGACTCTCCAAAAAATATAAAGCCATCTTGCTTATCAAAAAAAATGGTTTCCTCTGTATTATAAAAGCAAAGATAAACATATAGGCGCTCATGTTTTTTGATGCATGAATTGTCTTAGAATAGCATTCTATTTTGTAAGTTTAACATAAGAGCCCAACCACGCATCCAGTTAAGAACATCAATCAATCAATACGAAACACCAAAATAGCTGCACCAAAACTCACACGCGAAATGGTCTCAAAATAAACCCGTGGAAGCTTGCTTGGTAACAGGCGTTGGTGACGTGGATACGTCACATTTAGCGAATGACGTCACCGTCACCGTCATCGGACGAGCTTTGTGATGCAAATCTGTGGCAGTCGAGGCGGGGCCGACTGCCCGCGCTAACTCGGCCAATTGGCGGTTTGCAGTAGTTACATACTGCAGTAGGTATAATCCTAATATTCTAAATGTGAAAGTTTGGATGGATGGATGCTTGTTACTCAATCACGTTAGAACGGCTCTAGATGAAATTTGGCACAGAGAGCGATTTTAGTCTGGAATAACACATAGGCTACTTTTTATCCTGGTTAAATGCGGTTTTTAATCGCGGGTTTGACCGCGGGGCGCAGCTAGTCATTGATTAATTTTAAAAAAGTACGAAAACTCTTTTGATTCCATTTATATGTTACCTACCTGAAAATGACGTTTACGCTGTGTACCCACTTCTATACATACATATAAATAAAATTGGAGTGTCTGTTTGTAATATTAAAATAACCGCTTTTTACTAAGTGCATTTGGATGTATACACGGTACCTATACCAAAACATTTTTTTTACAATTTTTGTCTGTCTGTCTGTCTGTCTGTTTGTTCTGGGTAATCTCTGAAATGGCTGGACCGATTTTGACGGGACTTTCAATAGCAGATAGCTGATGTAACAAGGAGTAACTAAGGCTACTTTTATTTTAGAAAAAAAATAGGATCTCACGAAAAAAAATTAAAACCAATGTTGCAGCGTTGCGCCTGATTAGGTTTGATAGCAACAACCTGAAATGCGTCCCGCGGGCTCAGAACACGCGAGCAAGCTGTTGCCAACGGTTGTGTCTTTGTTAAATACCACGCGAACGAAGTCGCGGGTAACAGCTAGTCTACTATAAAATAATAATATCGCCATACGAACATACCAACTATGCGGTCTCACACTAAGCAACCTCTTAAGGATATCCAAGATTTGCCTGCTTATTTTAAAACTATAATCCAAGATTTATGACAGAATATTGGTTTATTTGAACAATAAAGCAGCCCCGATGTTAACGGTAAAATAACATCAATAATTCTGCCAAGGGTAGCGTCTCTTACTTTACTACATTATAAATATTAACACTTTATTTTGTCGCTTCGAAAGGCAACAGAATGAATCTAAGAAAATAATCATACTTTAATTTTTTACTTTAATAATTCAACATACTTTATTTTTCACTTCACGCTTACGATGTATTGCTCAACAAGATTAATTAAAACTCTACCATTTAAATCCGCTGAAACGTTCCTGTTTTAGCTGCTGAGAAACGAATTACAGTACTTAATGCGTTTTAAATAGGCCCTAAGCACCTTCATTAGCTCTGGTAGTTAGCCGTAAGGATGTTCGACGTCCGCGATATATCAACACAGTCGATAATAGAATACCGACAAAATTATTGATTGAAAACGCTGATAATGATACTGATTATCTTCTTGTCTTTCAAAGACTTATTTATGGATCAGCATAAAAACATCATCAGATATTATTAAAAAACTAAATGTAAAAAAAAATGCAAATCAATAAATTGTATCACTCCGTTTGTAGAGTTAAGACAAAAAGTAAAAATGTCAATTTTAAAGTGAGAAATTGATGATTTTAATTTGACCAGCCATCGATATTACTATCCCTTAACTATACATATAATAAAAATGTAACTGATCGCTGACTGTACATGGCAGATATATGAGAAAAATCTTTTATTGGGGGCCTTTATCAACGCAATATAATCCAAATGAATAATTGTTAGAATTTTTGTGTGTCTGTTTGGTTGTACGTTTGTGGGCGCTAATTTCAGAAACTGCTTAACCAATTTGGGCGCAGTTTATATTGTGGTAAACTTCACTTAAAATTAAGTGTGTGTTTTATTTCAATTTGTTTATAAATAAAAAAAATATATCAATTTAAAGACTCGGACGAAGTTACGGGCAACAGCTAATAATCATTATATTTTTATTATCCGTGATGCTACATAATATCGTACAATTCCTTCCCTACTACAGCAGTCTTGTGATCGACCTTGGTAAGTTGAAGCCAAATTGCTTTATATGAAGAGTATTTCCACACGGAATATAGTTCAATGTCAATAAGGGTCAGATTGATTTCGTATGCGTAAATCGTTAGAGTTATTAAAATTTGTGTTATATTGAGTAATTGCTACAAGCTTAAAGCTATTTATCGCATTCAATAGCAAAGGTAATAGTCTTCGTGTCATTATTTGTTTTAGAAAATTATGAGAATTTCATTTTATGATACTACAATATTTGAAATTTGATTACATATAAAGCATATAAAGGTTAACGGGAACACATGATGAAAATCAATCATTATTTGAATGATTTTCATCGTGTTGATTGATTCCCAAATGGCATTGCGTCCAATGGTAGCAAGTTTTTTCCTTTTATTAATACTAGATCTTAGGACTGCAGGTTGTTGCTATCAAACTTAATCAGGCGCTGCGCTGCAACATTGGATTTAATTTTTTTCCTGAGATCCTTTTTTTTCTCAAATAAAAGTAGCCTAAGTTACTCCTTGTTACATCAGCTATCTGCCAGTGAAAGTCCCGTCAAAATCGGTCCAGCCATTTCAGAGATTAGCCGGAACAAACAGACAGACAGACAGACAGACAGACAGACAGACAGACAGACAAACAAAAATTGAAAAAAATGTTGTTTCGGTATGGGTAACGTGTATACATCCAAATGCACTTAGTAAAAAGCGGTTATTTTAATATTACAAACAGACACTCCAATTTTATTTATATGTATAGATTATATTTTATTGTACGTTTAAGTACTTCAATATTCCATACTATACTTACGTACTACTACAATGTTTAAGTCAAGCTTTGGCTGGAGTACTTAAATGTTGTAATATCTAAGCGTTCACAAGAGGCGAGGAAATCGCTCGGGACTTGAAGGAAATTGGAAGGATTCGTGCCCGCCGTGTTCGCTTCAAAAAATAAATAATGTGTTAAATCATATTTGGTTTGAGTCGAAATGTTATTGTTTTTGCAATCGGTTATTTGATAAAGAATTGTGTTATGTTGGATAAATTTGTTTTAAAATATCTCGATTTACACGAACGACCGTCTGACCACCGTTTTAAAGTAAAGTACTTTGCAACAAATCTTACCAATCTATCTAGCTGAGATAGAGACAAAAGTTACAAACAACAATGCACTCGGTAATTATACTTTGCCCACAAAATAGTCTTTAAAATCCACCCCCATCCAGCTAAAAGTACGGGCATAGCCATTAATATAACAGCCAGAATCGATATTCAGCGGTTAGCGAGAAAGTTAAATGAGTTGAAACTGTGGAACAACTTTCGGTTTGATGCAGAGACGCTTATAAGTTTGGAGCTAGGTAAGTAGTCGATCTTGCGTTTGAAATGTTAATATTTTATTGAATAAAGTACAAGTTGGTTTCATTTGCTCATTCATTAATTCTCATAAATAATGTGAATTAGTTATAATAATAATATGGCCAGAAGAATATACCAAATAGACGATCGATGACTAATCAAATCATGATTCTGGGTACCGTAAAATAGGCTTGGGGAGAACTCAGAATATAATACTTATATAGATATTAAACATCAATGACTTTGTTACAAATTAGTGCTTATCGGACAGGACTATCAACTATGTTAATCAGGCCGTCAATTGAATGAACTATTTTTCTTTCTATTTTTTTTTCGAGTCTCAAAAATAAGATGAAAACGTGTCCATGAAATAAGAATTATTTCTTATTCTAGGACAAACATTTAAATAATATAAAGTCACAAATAACTTCTGTATCGTTCGACACAATTATTTATTTAATGCCAGTGAAAATTACCTTATTTACCATCATTACACAACAATTATTTCCTTGAATGCTGTTTGGCATGAAAACATAAAGGGGACTTTGAAGGATTTTTTTTTGCGAATATTGTGAAGGATGGAGGCTTACAAATAATCAAAAGTGACAATTACGATGTCATTAACAGTCCATTGTGAGACAATTGCATTACTATGTTTTACATTTTTTTTATTAATATATTCTGAGAATAGCAAGGATCGTGTGAACGTTGAGTTCAGATCTCTGTTAATAAGTTTATATGCTACACGACATAAGAAAATAATCGATAATTGAGTCACCCTAGCAACTCACGATCCCACATTACGTCTTCCAACTCGTGGTCACTATACAACAAACTTTCAGAACGATATAAAACAGCTTTAAAATAAAATATCCGATGGTGCGGCAACCCTAATCGCTACATTTGGTAACGCAAGCGTGCCGTGAACATGGTCGCGTTTGCGCAATTACCTTCGCCCCACGCGGCCGGCGCTGGCGGCAAGCGGCGGGCGGCGGGCGGCGAGCGGGGCGGGCGGCGGGTGTGCACCAACCAAAATAATGCGAACCTGCCCTATATACGAGCGAGCGGGCTTATCTATGAGCAAGTTATAAGCGGAGAGGGATTTTAAAAAACTTTTGAATCTTTACATTTCTTTTCTTATCTTTTCATTTTATTTTATTTCTAAAGTCATGATACAATGATATGCTACGCCTGGTTTATCTGACGATGGTCGAATACTAAAGTCAAGATCAGTGTTGCCATTAATTGACATAATTAATAACATTAACACCGCTCCGATAATTAGTTGAAGATGGCCGATGACACATCCTTGGGCCAATCACGTGACCTAGCTGTCACTGAAGAGATTACCTAGCATATTTTTATACCATGATTACAATAAAAGCTTTTGGTTATTGTTTTCAATGTGTTATTCAGTAATCCTATTCTAAATTCAACATTTATTTTTAAATATTTTATTCAGTGATCCTGTTCTCCCTCAGTAAATTCCTAGGCCTGCTATGCTCTTGTCTCTTACACCATACACCAATAATGCTCAGTGCCGTAGGAGCGTATAGGTGACCTGTCTACATCGATTAAGCTATACGGAGCCCGCGACACTATTCATAGTACTCTGTAAAACCAACACTCGTCTAACACGACACTAAACGCTACGTGTTGGAGTGTGCAATGTGGGTTACTCTCCAAAATTATTACAATTTCATCGTGATTTTATTTCGACACTACTTGTTACCCGCGACTTCGTCCGCGTGGTATTTAATGTATACAACTTCCCTATTTGAAACGAATATTATTAAATTTTTCATTGGTTTTAATTTTTTTTCGTGAGATCATATTTTTTTCTAAAATAAAAGTAGCCTAAGTTACTCCTTGTTACATCAGCTATCTGCCAGAGAAAGTCCCGTCAAAATCAATGCAGCCATTTAAGAGAGTACCTGGAACAAACAGACAGACAGACAAAAATTGTAAAAAAAACTAATACTGGCGCCAAATCGATGACTTTATTGGCGCAGTTTGTAGTGACCCTGCTTTCTATGTCGAGGGTCTCGGGTTCGAATCCTGGCAGGGACAAAGTATGTGTGATGAGCACGGATATTGATTTCTTATATCTACGCGAAAATAATACTTACTACACATTTAAATAAAACTTCATTTTACAGATTTTATCGCGTTGATTTTATGTTTTTACTTTACCGACATTTTGGCTGCTTTACAGCAAGTGCCTTTGATACCTTTGTAAGTGATTAGATGTAGACTTGAGAGTTTATTGCCCATTCGGATGGAGAACTCTTCCATGTTCAGGCAAATACGTACGAGTATCTTGGATGTTGATAGTTTTATATGCTATCATCATGTCGAGATAAATCCTCAAACTCCAGGTTCAAGCCCCGGCTTGAACCACATCTTGTTACGAAAGCGGGCGTTCAGCTAACTTAGCTGACACTACTACTGCTACGTTGGAGCCATTTTTTTTTTAGTTCCCGGCTTGCTACTTCCTAGGAAATTGTTGGCACTTATTTCCCTTTTATAGGCCGGAACACGTAAACCGAGAGAGAATCTCTAAAAAAAAGATCTCTGGAAGCCGCAGGTATCCCGCTTCCGAAGCCAATAAAAACGTCAGCCGTCGACCGTAGCGCGGGAAATAACTGAAACTGGCATTGTAGGGTTCCTTGGTCACGTGAAAAATATCTCGTCGTAATAATAATCATTAAGAATATTGAGAAATAAAAAGAAACATTTTTACAATTTTATTTCAATAAGAATCTTTTAAAGAATCCTTTCTAAGTGACATGATTCAATTGTTACATTATCATAGGTTACTAATTAAAAAAAAAAAACGACTTCGATGTTAAAATATGGAAAATAAAACAAAAATCATAATTTTCTTTTTAATAAAAATCAGTTTTTTTTTTATTTATCATTTCATGACTCAAAAAATGCGTATGAAAATCATTCTTATACCTACACGTTGAAGTACTAGACCTGACAATAAGTTCCTAATGCAGTAGTGTTTCAAATGTCTTCAGATTTTTCAAAAAGCTGCTTTGTTAACGCCCCGGAGGCCTGCACAAAATAAACAAATTTTAGTTTTGTATATGTACTTAATTCCATAGTATTTAGTCAATATATACGGAACCTTTATATCATACAACTGCCCTTTTTATCTGCAGAGTGGGTTACCCATCCATCACGCTGAAATCACTTAAACACAAATACAAAATATATGTCTTATATTCTATAAAACGTGGATCACATACAAAATAAGAAAATGCGATATCAATGATCAACATTAAAACATTGTTTTACGTTATTTATTGTAACTACATATTTTTTAATTAACGTAATTTGTTTTTGACGCTAAATACACCCTTAGGCCTCAGCCTCGAATTTAGCGGGCAGCGGGGCGGCGCGGCGGCGGCGGTGGCGGCGCGGGAGGCAGGATCTTATGCGTAAAATCAAATGGACCGGTTCTCGAAAACAGCGGCGCGGCAGCGGCGCGGGGCGGCCAACTAGCTCCGCTCCCGCACCGCCGCCGGCGCCGCCACGCTGCCCGCTAAATTCGAGGCTGATGCCTTAGCGTTTGTGACGTCACAACATTCAGTCACCAACGTCATCCAGTGCGTTCACTGAGGCACCCGCGCGAACCACACCCCGAAGCATACCCTGCCATAGTAAACACGATATGAAGTAGTGTATATTCATTACTAGCTGTTACCCGCGACTTCGTCCGCGTGGTATTTAACAAAGATACAACCATTGACAACAGCCTGCTCGCGCGTTCTGAGCCCGCGGGACGCATTGCAGGTTACTGCTATCAAACTTAATCAGGCGCTGCGCTGCAACATTGGTTTTAATTTTTATTCGTGAGATCCATTTTTTTTCTAAAATAAAAGTAGTCTAAGTTACTCCTTGTTACATCAGCTATCTGCCAGTGAAAGTCCCCTCAACACCGGTCCAGCCATTTCAGAGATTATCCGAAACAAACAGACAGACAGACAAACATTGAAAAAAAAATTGTTTTCGTATATGTACCGTGTATACCTCCAAAAGCACTTAGTAAAAAGCGGTTATTTTAATATTACAAACAGACACACTAATTTTATTAATTTTTATAGAAGATGTAAAGATGTGTGCAAAGAATACCTATCCACAACAACCGCTATAGCTGTCATATAAGTACATCATGGATATAAATTGGCAGAGCCATTCGACGTCAAGCGTAGACAATTGAATTCCATCGACATATCACTCGATTCCAACTCAATCAATCCAATGATCCAGATTAATGTAAAACGATTTACACGGCGCGCTGAATTCCACCGAGTATTTTTATAAGAAATCCGATTTGAGTAGCGAGAATCTATAACATAAGTAATACATATACAACCAATCTAGAATTTATTATTAGTTTATGAGTAAAGTCTTAAGTTTTATATTGATTTCTTATATTTACGCGAATATTACACATTTAAATAAAACTAATTTTATGGATCTTATCGCGTTTGTTTTTTATTAAGTAAAAAACAAAAAATAAACGCGATAAAATCCTCAAAAAATAGTTTTATTTCAATGTGTAGTATTCGCGTAAATATAAGAAATCAATATAAAACTTAAGACTTGACGCAGCTTGCGTTTTCGTTTATGTCGACCCCTGGGAAACCGATATCAACCCCAAGGGGTCCATATAGACCACTTTGGGAATCCCTGGTATAGATAGATGGCTGACTACTAGGCAAAAGCCTTCTAAACATTATAAATTTTTAAGCCTCCTGTAAACCCCAACGTGCTCTATCAATCAACGTCACCCGAGTCCTCGTTAAACTGCAGATTATCTGTGAAATATGCACAGGGTGAGATATAGCTGGTGCGATAAGATATGGTGATATAGTGCTGTGACCTTTATGCTGAAGATACTAAGGTTCAAATGTCAAGAATCTAAACGATTGCCACGGTGTGTTGATTGGTGAGAGCATGCTGTTCAGATTTAAAAAAGGGTAGACGAAGTTCCACGATCTCGTAAGGGGGATCACAGCTTAGAAAATATTGTTATTTTTTTAAATATTATTTACAAGGAAGGAATATGACAAGAAATTTATTGTATGGGGCATACAGCTTAAATTTTTTTATATTATATTATTTAAAAAGAAGGATATAATTAATTTAATTTCCTGCCAATATCAATCAGAATCAGAATATTTTTTATTCACGTAAACCATTATTGTACAGTACTTATGAATCGTCAAGTTACAAAAACATTATGCTACTGGTTTACCATCCGTTCGGAATGCCGTTCCTATGGAGAAGAACGGGCAAGAAACTCCATAGTTGCTCTTTTTTTTTTAATAGATCTTTTACATTGTTCAGAAATACATTGTTATAGGTATGTGAGAACAATGTAGGAATACCTTTTAATAACGATAGCATTATATTTCCATAATAAATTTATAGTTGGTTAGTCTTAGTATACCTTCCTTTGCTTTTTTAGTTATGTACCTATCTTTTTTTTTTAAATACGCCCATAATAGCCAAAGGAAAAACCTTATAATTACTAACCTTAATAATTTGTAATTTTATTTACCAAATACCAACGTAATTCTCAGTCAGTAATATTATTTAACGGGGCCTTATACCGCAAGGAACCCACAAGGGTGCGTACTTACTGAACAAATTTTGACTGTGGTTGCATATGTTAGTTGTTTGGGTATAAACTTTGCACCCATGGTGGTACATTGCAATTTCAATGGCCTACATTAGTCCATGTAATTTCCACATAATATAGGTCGACCTTCTTTGCAGTAAGCGAAGAAAAAATATACTTACATACAGTACATAAACAACATTAGTTTACGCTGCAAAAAAAAAACTCCTTTCCAAGAAAAAGCCTCCCAGTAAATACTTATCATATTTTTCATTAAAACGCTAGCTATAAAGCGAGCCATTCACCGGCCGTCAGGGCGGCGCGTCGCGTCGTGGCGGACGACAATAGCCTCGCATTGTGCCCACAGCGAGCGTCGCATTGTGCAGTCCGCGTTACATCTCAAACGTTCGACTTTTTCGTATTGTATTGTTGTTGCTGTTAGGTACGTAATGTAAGTAGGTTTTCCAAGTCTAGAATTTGTCATCGGACTGATTTTTATTCATAACCTATTATACATAATATTCGTATCATACAAAATCCTATACAACCGTCCTAAAATCTACGTTTAGGCTGTGTCCCCAGTCGGCAAACTGTTAGCGGCCGACTGAGTTAGCTGCGTATCGGTTTAGTACACCCTTCCATATATTTGAAATGGAGCGTTCACAGTTTGCTAGTTTGCTCTCCCTCTACGCAGTTTGCTGTGTTGCGTGCGCCGACTGATTCAGTGAGCGGCCGACTCACAGCAAAACCGGTTCTAGTCGGCGGCGGCGATATGCTTGTTCGCCGGGCGTAGTGAGTCCGTTTGCCGCAAACTGTCATGTGGACAGTTGACAGTGAAAATTCAGTCAGTCGGTCGACCTAAATAAGCGGATAACACATAACAGTTTGCTTTCGACGCACGCAATTGATCTGAGTGTGCAGCTAACTCTAATTTCAGTTCGCCACAAATTTGCGGCTCACTCAGTCGGCCGCTAACAGTTTGCCTACTGGGGACACGGCCTTAGTGTACAATATAAATATACTACTATGCGATAAAGGTCACTAACAATTTTTTTTAATATTAATAATAAATAATAATTTATATTAATATAAATAAGATCCGGGTATAGCCCGTGTGGTGGGAGACATAATAAATATATTTATGGCATACCAAATACCTACAATGTTTTGTTTTATTTAAACAAATATTTAATTACTTTAGAATATATCACATAAGAATTTAATCAAATAAAAATACGAATATTGTGTAAGTAAAGTGAAATTCCTTATTTGCTTAATTACAAAGATCGGTACATATTTTCTTTACATAATCCAAAATGCAGCATTAAATGTTTTCTTTAAAACGCGACTTAAATGTGGCCTATTCACAACACGGCAATAGCGTTTACGTAGCTAAGTTCTACCTTACAATGCCGAGTCTGCGTTAACATCGGGTCTTTTTCGTTTATTTTTATTTTCGATCGTCGAGACCTTTTAGTCTGAGTGGCAGTGGAACTCATTATAATTTTAGCCGTAGAAGTAGGTACGCCACGTTGTAGACTAGTCATCTTATTACAATGGGGCAATTATAATTACCTACGATCTGTAGAATTATATATGATATTGTGGTGATTTATATTATCTATACATATAAATAAAATTGGAGTGTCTGTTTGTAATATTAAAATAACCGCTTTTTACTAAGTGCATTTGGATGTATACACGGTAACTATACCAAAACCAAATTTTTTACAATTTTTGTCTGTCTGTCTGTTTGTTCCGGTTAATCTCTGAAATGGCTGGACCGATTTTGACGGGACTTTCACTGGCAGATAGCTGATGTAACAAGGAGTAACTTAGGCTACTTTTATTTTAGAAAAAAACATAGGATCTCACGAAAAAAATTAAAACCAATGTTGCAGCGTTGCGCCTGATTAAGTTTGATAGCAACAACCTGAAATGCGTCCCGCGGGCTCAGAAAGCGCGAGCAGGCTGTTGCCAACGGTTGTGTCATTGTTAAATACCACGCGAACGAAGTCGCGGGTAACAGCTAGTAGGCAAATACGATCCTTGAAATTAAATTAGTCGAATTATCAAATGCCCGTTCAAAAACAAACAATAATTTAGTACAAAGTTATTCAATCAAAGTCGAAGTCTGATCATTTTTGTATAGGCCTACGGGGGCAATAACAAATTGCAATTATTTTTACTTAGCCAAAAAATCAGATCGTAACGCGACCTCAACTGAAAAGATTCAGCAAGAAACTCTGCGGGCTAGTCGTTTTACATATTTTTTTTACAGACTATAGCGAGCCACCTGCAAATTATCATTATTATATTTCTTTTTACGCTAACACTTATCTAATAAGAGTAAGTACGATTGCAGTCCTATGAAATTTTTTGCCTTGCCATCGGTGAGGCTCAATCGTATCGCCAATTAATCGGGTCTGCGAGCCCGATCCGTTTCCCACCGACCAATAGCCGTCCATTTATTATTTTTGTACCACTAATCGACTCTAAGTGTGACCTACATACCACGCCTCTCACAGGTGGATCTAGAATCAATTAAACGGGATACGATCGGCACAGAATAGTTTGTGCAGAAAGAGAAGTTTTCATATTTTAATATCTATTATGGACCTTAAAGCCAAGTCTATACTCGGATATCCAAAAATTAATATTACTAGGATTTAAATGATATTCGACTTTATATATATAGGTTCAAAGCATAATTAAAAACGCTCACTAGTCGATTATAATATGGTTCAATACCCATGGTACAGCCTTTGATCTACCGAACTGATGTTATAAACAAATTTCAAATATCTTTGAACAGATTCGTTCTACTGTTCTCCCTACTCTATGGCTAGTTGGCAGCGTATACCAATCAAGAATTGATTAAGAAAACCAACGACAAAGGCTTATTGATGCCTTAGATTGCCTAATAGACTTGTTCGAGTTAAATTGCCAAGCCATTTTCAGTAAGTAGTTAATTTTAACCCCAACTCGTGATTGGAAATTTTCTATCAATTCCACTTCAAAACCTTTCTTCTAAGACCTATTCCCTAAGTACTTCTTGACGTATCCACGCTTCTTGCTATTATTACCACAAACATTCAGATACTTCAATACTGTCGCTATTCATTAATCTCATATACAGGGTGTAACTGGCCTCGTAACGAAAACTGATGCCATAGATTCAACTCATGATCCTGAACCCCCTGAGTTGGAATTTCCCGTCGATCTTTTTATGAATTATACGCATTTTTTTCAGTATTTTTAATTTATTTCAGCGTGAAATCATAATATCAGTCACTAATATTATAAATGTGAAAGTTTGGATGGATGGCTGTTTGTTACCCAATCACGCCAGCACGGCTGAACGGAGCTGGATGAAATTTAGCACAGATATAGATAATAGTCTGGAATAGCGCATTGGCTTTTTATTCCGGAAACATGCACGGATCCTGTGGTATAGCATACAGGAACCGTGCATTTGCAAAAGGACATGCTTTTCAATCGCGGGTGACACCGCGGGGCGCAGCTGGTGATATATATATATTTAAAAAAAAATGTCACCCATGATGAAACGCAGGTGGGAATTATACATAGATCCGTGGGTACCGTTAATGGAAAACGCCACTCATATGATACACATTTGGATGCGTCGAGTTGCTCTTATGTAATCCCTTGCGAAGTTAAAACGTCTTTTCGATAAACATATTCTACGTGTTCCCTTTTGATTTGGCGAAATGAACATTAATATTACGTTATTTACTACGTGAAAACGCGATGTTATTTGGTAGCTCTTTTTCTAATAATAAGTTGTACATTTTGTAAATGTTAGATTTTCTTTTTATAATACCTAATAGAAACATCTAAATTATTATGAAAATATAATCTCCTAAACTAATATTCGTACATAACATAACGACTGTCATTCCCGTTGTCCTCGCTGACATTAATAATAATATAATACCAGCCCTTTTTAATGTTCCACTGCTGGGCACAAGCCTCCCCTCAATTCGAGGAGGATTAGGCCATAGTCATAGGCCACCACGCTGGCCCAGTGCGGGTTGGCGGACTTCACACGTCTTTCGAGGGGTTCTCTGAGACATGCAGGTTTCCTCACGATGTTTTCCTTCACCGTTTAGCAAGTGATAATCGTGGTTGAAAATGAGATTTGCACATGAAATCCCGAAATCCCAGAGGTGCGAGCCGGGATTTGAACCTGCGATCCTCGTCACCGAGGCAATAGTTCTACCAACTTGGCTATCACTGCTTTTGGCTGTCACTGACATTATTGACACTTAAATAGATTTGAATCATTCCCATTTCAATAAAATCGCATTAACTATGAGAAGGTCCATACTAAAATGTTATAAGTATAATCGAGAGAAAATATTACTTCACAAACTGCACAAACTTGATTATTTTAAACTACGCACCGGTTTGTTCTTAATTAAATTATTTAATGTACCGCTACCGGCCTAATGAGGACTCTACTGCAGTGGAGCCTTATTAACTTTATAACACTGAGAGGGCTGCAAGCGTTGAAAAATGCGCACATTATTAATAAAATATATGCTACTTGCATCAACTTGAAGTATAATTATTATAAGTCCAGCCATTTGCAATTCTCTTTTCATCTCACTAGGTCGAAAAGGCTTTCGTTATTATACGAAATCCGAAAACTCCATTTATCCGCTAGCGTGGAAAAGTTATTGAAAATTCAAACGTGACGAACTGCACTAATTATACGTATAATTTTTAGTATTCCTAATGTCCTATTTTGTATGTAGTATATATTGTCGCGTTCGCGTTTCCGAACGCACCGTAAGAGCGGTAATGTTGGTAGACGGGTACGCTTTCAGTGCGTTTTGGCGGTCACCAGAAGTCAGTTAATAAATGACAATGTTATATTTTTTCCTACAACTATTTGATTGTGATTACCAATTAAACCACTTGTGATAGTCAATGAAAATAGGGGTTTTATTTCCCCTAAAATTTCAATGTTTTTTTCGTGCGTCTAGCATTTTCTTTTCCACGCTATATTGAGATGAAAAGTTATGTGTATCACACGGCTGCAAAATTATGTGCGTCTCGTGCCTTTGAATCCTTCGATTGTCCGGTATTCAATACAAGCAGTTGCGCCAAATCATATATTTATAGCATTGAACAACAAATAACTATTGTTTATGATTATGAGCAAAATTAAATTTAAGGTTTAACACACACACAACTTTGTTTCACATGTCTCCTGTTAATTGGCTTAAATATAAACGTCATGTTCAGATATCATATTACGTACACAGATTTAACTTTTTTTATTGTTATTATGTTTGAAAAGTCTAAGCTGCTGGTGGATCGTCGGTGGGATAGTCTTCAGCCTCGGGTTTTTGGCATGTCAGCGCTCCGCATCTGTTCGCACAGCACTTGAGCGTTCTGGGACAGTCCGAATCACCGGTGCAAGTGTGGGTACACACCCATGGGCCTCGGGGGAATTCTGGACAGCGGCCTTTCTTAACTGAAATGAGAATTCACATCTATATGGTATTTGTCTATCATATTCATTATGCATTATCATACTAATTTAGAAATTACTTGATTTAATACGAATGCTGGTTATCAAACCAGCATTCCAATATAAAAAAGCGTTGAAACCGGTTCAACAGACAGAAATGGCCACAAACTTATAACGCGCTGTTTTGCATATGAGGTGTTGGCAACCCAACCCTTTTTCAAAACCCTTTTTTAATTATTACAATAAATTTAAATATGGCAACATCTATACTAATATTATAAATGTGAAAGTTTGGATGGATGGATAGATGGATGGATGTTTGTTACTCTTTCACGCCCGATCGGCTGAACGGATCTGGATGAAATTTGGCACAGAGATAGATTATAGTCTGGAATAGCACATAGGCTACTTTTTCTCCCGGTATAATGTATGGTTCCCGTGGGATATATGTTTTAATTTTTCATACTTTTTATCGCGGGTAACACCGCCGGGCGCAGCTAGTATTATATAAAATGGACGCGATACAGACTGTTTGTGCTCTTATCATTACAAATTATTGAAATTGTCAGTGATTCATTTATTACATACAAATTAAACTCTTTTCCATAAAAAACGGCTTCTCTATTAAATTCTACAGCCCTGAGCTACAGTCCACAGTGAAACATGAGGTTAAAAATAGAACAGAACTACTGACATGTGACTATTAACTGCGATTGGACAGACAATATTGCGAGCGATTCGTGCACTTTTTTTGCCCTAGGGATTTAAAGGGAGAGGGATTTTACTCGAGGGAGTAACATGCTTTAGATTACACTTAAGGGTTATAACATAAACATATACCTGTTCATGACGCCATATTTATATGATAAAGTTGGTAAGCAGGCATATATATTAGAACCGATGTTCATACTAGTATATTAATGCGATCATATTTTCCGATGCTTGTATACGTTTCATCAATGATCATTATCCTATATCTATGAAAAAAATATTATCCCCGTAGACAGTTAAATGAAACGGATAGGAGGAGGGGGTGCAGGCAAAGAAAGAGAGGATGATATACCGGCCCTCTGATAACTTAACTTGCAATAGCCTAGCGATAGCAGTAATCGCGCAATATTTGCATTTAAATTGCTAATTCGTATTACTCGACTTCATACAAATCTGCGATCTGAAAGCAATGATTGCGAGATTATTGCTGTCGCTTTTCTTTCGATAAGCTTGTAAAAATACGTAATCTGGAGGCGGGTTTACTAGGGTTGCATGACTTACCTAAATTTACAAAGTGTCTCGTCGTCATAGCGTCGACGCACATAGCACCTCCGCAAGCTGTAGGGCAGCATAGCTGCGTTCCATTGCATGGAGTACTAGGACCACACGCTGGGTCGCAGATATCCACTGGCAGTGTGGGTGGACAGGAACTAGGACCGCATAATGCCAAGGAGATTATAGATAACACTGGAATATAAAGAGAGAATATGACACTACACAATTATTTGAATACGGTAGTAGACATTGCTCTGCAGGTATTAAAGTAAATCTTTTGACTCTTTTTTATAAAAGATTTGGACTTTTTATCAGCTACAATTGATAAAGAAACGTCTCCAACACTATTATAGCCTAAATAATGTTAGTTATTTAATTGTAATGATCCACTGTTAGGCACGCGCCTCTCCTCAATGCAAGGGGGATTAGGCCATAGTCCACCACGCTGGTTCAGTGCAGGTTGGACTTACGATTTAAGTCGAGGGGTTCCCTTAGTCTTGTAAGTTTAAGCCTATGACCCTCGTACCAAGGCGTATCAACAAACATGGCTATATATGATTTATCTCCATTATGTCACTAGATAATTAAAATGATGCTGTATTAATACTCCATTAAACACCATTATAGTCTCATCACTGACACTTATTACCATCTTATTATACTTCAACGAGAACACTAAGAAGCTGGCTTCAAATTCAAGATCCTTTTGTTCATTATTCATAACTTTGTTTATCACAAACATCTCATTGATATTCCTAAAGCTTCAACCGGCTCCACTTCTAGAAAATGTATCAAATTTTCAGGGTGTTTAATATTTAGATTTGGATTTGTGCATAAAACGTTTTAAGAATAACTTAAAGGAGATAAACGTAAGATGTCGTGCCCTTCTCTAGGTCATGTGTGTCATATTCAGTGTTATAAAGGTGCTACAAGTAACGACTCGAATGTTGATAAAAATCTACTGTTACTATTATACAGCTGTACACACAATTGTTTACCTTCTTAATTAGGCAGGCAAAAGCCCTCTGACACTCAGCCACAAATATTCGCGAACAAACAAAGCTGTGAAGATCTCATTAGCACGGAATAGACTCACCAATTACAAGCACACAATGCGGCAACATTTCCACTGACACAGCCAGCAGTCCGACGGTTTATAATTCACGCTTACTCCAATTATTGCGAGGCGGTCTTGTCACAAATAACGAGCGTGACATACGGGCACGAGGAGTGGTCGACAATACGTCTGATTTGTGAGAAGACTTGTCATTTCTCGACTAACACGCATATGAATTAGGCAATACCATAAATTTGAATATCTACCATATAAGTTTGGTAAACATGTTTGCAGCAGCAGGATTTTGTCGGTAGTATATTCGGCTTCTGTAATGTATGTGAGTTCTATTTTCATTAGGATTTGCTTATCATTATTAAAAAATATGGGCTCGGGTTTTTATATTATCTACTTACATAAAGATATACAAAAAATAGTACAGAACATCCCATTCTAAATGTATTTTGTAGTGTTGTGAATTGTTAAATAATTAATATCATATTTTTACTAAGAACAATAGATATAATTATGTAGTTTATGCGGTCCATCAAGTTATACATATAAAACATGTCCAATTAAATACATAAAATTTATATATTTTTTTAAATATACCACGTAGGTACTCTATGTTTTGTAAATCGAAAAAATCTGTGTGTAATCGCTCGATGGTATATGTTTCCGTGTGTTTCCTACATTTTAATGTCACTGAGATAACTCCAGACGACTCGGCGAATGGAAATCCATACTGAGTGCGATAACTGTGTTATTTTGTGATTATAAACAACGTCTTCTTAGAAATTCAATACAAATTACTATCTTCCGGAAAACCCGTTTATTTATTGCTACACTTAACAAGTGACGTCCTATTGATATATACTGATTCACAGTGGCTTCCAATCAAAATATATAAAATAGAGTAATTCAGGAACGTGTATATTTTTTTATTAAAAAAAAAAACAAACAGCCCATAAATCTGGAAGTATGCTTGGTAAGAAGCCTACTACATGACGGAATTAACCACCTAACAGATAGAGACAAAGCCATTAAAAATAATTCAGACTCTTTATCATTCACGTTCTGTCCCTCTCATTCCAGCTAAGCAATAGAACACATTTAAATTATTAATTAGTGATGGAATGCGGGTACACACAGTAGCTCACTTCTGCCTACCCATTAGGGAATTCAGGAGTAATGTTTTTGTGATGTATGTAGGGTTGACTTATTAGTTTTATCAGTTTTATGTGGGTAATGAAACGTTCTCTTGTCCTCGAATATACGCTGTAACGGTTCGACGTGTTTCATTGTGCTCCCTATACAATAATCTAATATTGTATGCCATATCACTGGGCATACAGACTATTTGGCGACGATAAGTGACAACTGCACGCGTGTTATTTATACTATTAAAGTGTTGAAGATGGCCATTGGAAAAATTGGGTCGTTTGATCTCGACAAAGATGATTGGAACCATTACGTGGACAGGTTAGAACAATATTTTATAGTCAATACCGTAAAGCCAGAAATGAAAGTGGCTACGTTGATAACAGTAATTGGAGAGGAAGCGTACGAACTGTTAGTCAATCTATGTACGCCAGAAAAACCAGCGACGAAAACGTTTGACGACCTAGTGACGGTTATGGGAAACCATGTGAAACCCAAACCGAGTTTGTTGGCGGAACGATTTAAATTTAGAAGGCGGATACAACATGCTGATGAAACGGTAGCTGGGTATGCGGCCGAATTGAAGAAATTGACCATTAACTGCGGTTTTTCGGAAAAAAATTTAACCGAAAATATACGAGACCAGTTTGTGTGTGGCTTGCGGAATGATCATATAAGACTAAGATTATTCGGGGAGGAGGACGTGACATTTGATAAGGCATTTAAGTTGGCGGTGTCATTGGAAACAGCGGAGGCAGACGCGGCTCTGGTGGAAGACCGTACCTGGCGAAAGGGCGACAGTATGACAAAAGGGACATCGGAAATGCATCAAATGGCGGCAACAACGGAACGGTATCACGGAAACGTACGATCGAGGCGAGACTCGGGGACCGGTGGCGGCGCGCGGCATATCACGCCTGTAGCGCGAAGCTCAAGGGGCGATGGCCCAAGCGGCACAAGCGGAGCGGGCAGCGGGAGAGATGGACACAGAAGGCGTACCATTTGTGCTCGTGACAAGGTGGAGTGTGAGGTGTGCGGCAACCACCATGAACAGGAAATATGCAAATTTAAAAAATATGTATGCAGAGTATGCAATAGGCAAGGGCACTTAAAGAAGATGTGTCCTAGATTGAGAAGTGGTACAGCGATGCATAATATAGAGGAGGTAAAGGGGTTAACGGATAACAGTGACTACTACGAAGGTGATGAGGTAAATAATTTTTCTATAAATACGAATAACATTGTTGACAAGTTTGGACCATACACCGTTGATGTTTGGGTCGAGAATAAAAAGTTAACGATGGAGATCGATACTGGTAGTTCTATATCATGTATTAGTAAGGATTGTTACAACAAACTTTTCTTTGGCAAAGAATTGAAAGAATGTAATATAATATTACGTTATTATACTGGAGAAATTGTTAAACCATTAGGAAAACTTACACCTTTGGTGCAGTTTAACGATAAATCTAAGTATCTGGATTTGTATATTATTGAATGTGGAAAAACAAACCTCTTAGGTAGACAGTGGTTAAGTGAACTAGAGGTCAAAATACCTGTAATAACTGTAAATAGTATAAGAGACTCGAAGGTTAAATTTAAGTTTGAGGAATTCAGTTCCAGATACTCTGAGGTGTTTTCGGACGGGCTGGGAAGATTCACAGGTGGTAGTGTGGGTTTTCAACTTCGAGCGGACGCGCGGCCAATATTTATGCGCGCGCGCCCTCTCGCGTACGCACTAAGGAAACCCGTGGAGCGGGCGCTCGAGCAACTGGTAAGGGACGGAGTGATATCACCGGTAACCACTTCCGATTGGGCTACCCCTATTGTACCGGTTATGAAGAAAGATGGTACTATACGGTTGTGCGGTGATTTTAAAGTAACTTTAAATAAATGCCTAGAGGTGGATCGTTTTCCTTTGCCAAGAGTTGAAGATCTGCTAGCAAAATTGCACGGAGGAGAAAAATTTACGAAACTGGATTTATCCCAGGCATATGCCTAGGAGTATTTCTAGATGATGTTATCATAACAGGAACAGACGACCGCTCCCATATAGCGACGCTTCATGAAGTATTTCTCCGATTGAAGAAATTCGGTTTAAAAATTAAGAAAGAAAAATGTACTTTTTTTGCAGACTCTGTTGTTTATTTAGGATTCGTGATCAGTAAAAAAGGTGTACATACATGTCCCGAGAAAATAGAAGCAATTAGAAAGGTAAAGCCACCGAAAAACGTGTCAGAACTTCGATCGTTTTTAGGATTAGTAATGTATTATGCCAAGTTCGTGCCTAATATCAGTGATATACTAGCACCATTATACAACTTATTAAAAAAGGAAGTTAAATTTGACTGGACGGAGAGATGTACAATAGCCTTTGACACGGTTAAAGAAATGTTAGTTTCGAGTAAAATTTTAGCTCACTACTCCCCACAACTACCCCTTGTATTGACTACGGACGCGAGTAGCGTGGGAGTGGGCGCAGTCATTTCGCATATTACGCCAGGGGGCGAGAGACCGATAGCGTATTCATCACGCGTACTTAACGCAGCTGAGAAAGCATACTCGCAAATAGATAAGGAAGCTTTAGCTATAATTTACGGTGTTAGAAAATTTCATCAATACCTGTACGGTAGGCAATTCACTCTTAGAACAGATCACAAACCATTAGTTACCATTTTTGGAGATAAAAGGGGGATTCCAGTGATGGCGGCTAGTAGACTACAACGCTGGGCTGTCATATTGGCAGGGTATACCTATAAGATTGAGTATGTATGTAGTGAAAAGAATGCGGCCGACGCACTCTGTAGGCTACCGGTGGATGGTGGGAAACCAGAGAGTAAAGAAAATACCTACGTAAATTTTATTCAAAAGTTTTTACCAATTACGAGAGAAATAATTTTAGAAAATGTCAAAAAGGATGTAATTTTAAATAAAGTTATATTGTATTTACAATCTGGTTGGCCTAACCATTGTGACGAAGAAGATTTAAAACCCTACTTCATACGACGACATGAATTGTACTTAGACATGGGATGTATTGTGTGGGGTTACCGTTTAGTAATACCGACGGCATTAAGAGCGGATGTATTAAAGGAAATACACATAGGTCATATGGGCATAGTTAAAATGAAGAGCATAGCCCGCAGTATAGTGTGGT
This sequence comes from Pheosia tremula, assembly GCA_905333125.1. NCBI lineage: Eukaryota > Metazoa > Arthropoda > Insecta > Lepidoptera > Notodontidae > Pheosia > Pheosia tremula. Next base: position 1,387,193 of record HG995405.1, on the reverse strand, counting down.
GGCCTGGAATAGACGGCGACATCGAGAGCGCGTGCAGGGGGTGCGCGACGTGCACGGCTGAGAGCAGCGAGCCGCCGCGAGCGCCGCCGCAGCCGTGGCAGTACATTGCTGAGCCGTGGTCGCGGTTGCATCTGGACTTTTTGGGCCCATTTCAGGGTAAAAGCTTTTTGATATTAATTGATTCTACAACGAAATGGTTAGAAGTATTCGCTATGCAAAGAACTACAGCGAGCGCAGTCATTAAAGTTTTACGAGAGACGTTCGCCCGTTTCGGTCTGCCTAAAGAAATAGTGTCCGATAATGGACCACCATTTTCAAGTCAAGAATATGCAGACTTTATGCATAATAATGGTATAAAATTGACACCCACTGCAATTTACCATCCGGCATCCAACGGAGCGGCTGAAGGAGCGGTTAAGCTCTGTAAACGAGCTATTAGAAAAGCAGTTAGGGATGGAAGTGACATTGATGCGGCTTTACAGGCATATTTAATGGCTTATCGAAACGTATCTCATTCCGCTACGGGGGTGTCACCAGCCATGTTATTGCAGCGTAGGTGTTTACGCTCCAGATTGGATTTATTAAGGGGAGACCGACAAGTGGAGAAGAGGATACAAAGAACACAAGGAAAACAGATATCTCAGGCAAGTGGCCTAACGCGTACATTTAGGGTAGGCGAAGCTGTTTGGTTCCGCAATTATGCACAAGGTAATAAGTGGCTAGAGGGGCGGATTGAAAGCATGTTAGGTACTCGAAATTACTTGGTCGGTAGGAAAAGCGATCCACCGGTTAAAAGGCATGTAGATCAAATAAAGAAACGATGGGTAAGTTTTGATTTACCAGCGCGTACACCAGAAGTTTCGATCTCGGAAACAGGTCGAGGGTCAGAAGTTAACAGGGATGATCACTCCGCGCCCTTATCAGAGGGTATTAATACCACTGAGAAAGAGGAGGTAGGGCAAAGCGTGTCACAGTCCCAACCGTGTACCAGTACTCCGAATCTAGATGTACCAGTGGTGACATCTTCCAAGCGCGTTCGAAAACCGGTACAGAGGTATGGTTTTGAGTTCGACTAGAACTTCAGCGTATCTGTATATTGTTTACTTCTTATATTAATTTGTTTTTGTTTTTATTATTAATTTATTTCACTGTATTCAACCTGTCCCATTTGGATTATGCAGGTACAGTGTAACTACTGTAATAAGGGTAAGGGTGTAAAGCTCTTGAGTTATTATAATAATTTAAGGGTGGAGGTGTGATGTATGTAGGGTTGACTTATTAGTTTTATCAGTTTTATGTGGGTAATGAAACGTTCTCTTGTCCTCGAATATACGCTGTAACGGTTCGACGTGTTTCATTGTGCTCCCTATACAATAATCTAATATTGTATGCCATATCACTGGGCATACAGACTAGTTTTAATGTTACATAATTAGCGAGTAGTGTTCACCGTCTTGCGTTAACAAAAGAATAAGTATCAAGACCGAGGTTGATCATTAGTTTTGTTATCTACCATGATATAAAAAAAAGTCTCGTATTAGCCCGAGCGCACACTGGATAATTTTCTTCGGTCCGAATACGTACGATACTGCCCGACCGTCGAAGTTCTATGAGCTTTGTGTCGTTCGTATTACGCGATTCACTTCAGGGCCGGATTAGGCATGTCAAGAGTATTGACGACCTGATTAGCGCTTGCTAGTCCCGGGTTAGAATCCTGGTAGGGAAAAAATAGAGTGATGAGCACGAATGTTTGTACCCGAGTCATGGATGTTTAATATTTATACCGAACTATTATACACTCAGTTCGCCCCCCAGACCATTGTACAGTATCCATAATACGAGACTTGCTTAAAGTGGGACCGAATAGTTAGTGTGTTAGTCTGGTGAGATTTATTTTTTACTAGCTGTTGCCCGCGACTTCGCCCGCGTAGTATTTAACAAAGGCAACCGTTGACAACAGCCTGCTCGCCCATTCTGAGCCCGCGGGAGGCATTGCAGGTTGTTGCTATCAAACTTAATCAGGCGCTGCGCTGCAACATTGGTTTTAATTTTTTTTCGTGAGATCCTATTTTTTTTCTAAAATAAAAGTATCCTAAGTTACTCCTTGTTACATCAGCGATCTGCCAGGGAAAGTCCCGTCAAAATCGGTCCAGCCATTTCAGAGATTAGCCGGAACAAACAGACAGACAGACAGACAGACAAAAAAATTAAAAAATGTTGTTTCGGTATAGGTAACGTGTATACATCCAAATGCACTTAGTAAAAAGCGGTTATTTTAATATTACAAACAGACACTCCAATTTTATATATATGTATGTAAGATATATAAGTTTACCAATAATCTTGCATTTGACATACAGGTCCCGCACTTGGTTAATTTTAATACGACACATTCAACTGTCGTACGGAAACGTATCTGAAGTACTACGCACGGCCTAAAGGTTATCTTTAACTCTGAGCCGTTTCTAAGAACTATCAACTACAATGTTATCGATTACCTAAACTGAGGCCAGTGGTCGATGTTTTGCGTAATTGCAATTAAGATATCGATATTTTTAAATACATCTATGGGTTGATGAACACGTCGATAGAGTGCCGGGATACAGGCACTATTGTCTTATCTTCTAGCTACTATAATTTATGAGTAACAAGACTGTAGTTGTGAGTGTCTGCACTTTGAACATTGTAAGTTTGCACAAAATAATAATTATAGTACATGACATATTTTTTATAGAGATGCTGTATCCGCTATTTTTGGAATTGGGTAGATTGGAATTGAAAAATTATCCGGAATAATTTTAATTAATGATACTAGATGGCGCTATGTGTGGCATAGAATTCTTATCACTATATTTCCTTTCTATAAACGTTTGTGCTATTAATTTACTAAGCTTACAAACCAAGAGGTCCCAAGGCAATGCAAAACCAAAAATAAAACACCACTGCAAATTACATACAATTTATTAACCATACAAAACTATAATAATAAAATTAGTTGTTAATAAACTGATCGTCCTTAACGCTAGATGTCGCTAGGTACCAGTCGAGCCACTGCTCAATCACGGGCAGGTTCTCGGCTGACCACTTCGCCTCCTCCCTGATGTGCCTCATCGACTTCTCGATTATGTGCTCTGAGGAGCCAAACTCGCCCTGATGAGCCACGTATAGATTGGAGACCAGTTCTAGACCTTCCTCTGTCGTGAATTCTGATGTGGCTGAGGTTATAAGGTCGTCCCACAGGTTGGTTTTTCTTGAAAACCTATTAGAACAACGAGTTGATTAGTTTTTAAGGTAAAATAGACTGATGATAAAGTTGAATGTCCTACTAAGGGCAGAAGAGTCCCATGACAAGAGCTGGACAGGATACAATAAGATATCTTTTATGCCACTCCAATCAAAGTAAATGCTTGCTCCAGGAGTATTTAACTTTTGGCTGGTAAAGTTGTAGCAAAGCATTTTATAAAATTTCTGATGATTTTGAATTTGCCCCTATCTAAGTGGGATCTGAAATGGCCCCAGTCCTCTGTGTGGTATCCATAATACAAGCGGTGCTTAGTTTAGTACTACCTATTACGTTAGTATTTTCGTGTGGGGATATTAAAAAAATAACACCATTTCTATCATCCACCTCGACAAGTTCAGTTTGATTGAAGTTGCCACTTGTCAAGACACAATGCTGTTTACATCTCTGACATGAATGATCTACGCAGTCATTGTCTGCCTGCGTCTACTTCATCGTTGTCACTAGTGTGATGCGCTAATGTTTACTGAGCCGACAGTTCGCGACCTTCGTGCTGACAATTTCCTATTCAACTGAATGTTGTTAGGAATTGCGCGATTTCAAGGCATGCTGTAATTCCTGACAAGGGTTTGTTTGCAATTACACCTGCATTAGCTTAGACTGCCATATCATAATGGTATATTACGGATATGACAAATGGCATGGAAAAACACCATCACACAATAAGTATAAATAAAGATTTTTGATAATAAGTTTTGTGATGTGGCTTAGCATTTTTGTGAAAGATACCGTCAGTATGTAAATTTACAAAAACATTTACCCGTGCGTAAACAGTACCGCATCTAAAAATTCTCACCTCTCCTTTAAGAAGTCCCAGTTTGTATTCAAGAAGTGGAACAGAGTAGTGTATCCCACGGGACTTCCCGTCAGCATGCTGAAGATTAGGAACAAATCCGTCTCCGTGAAGTTTCCATTCCCTTCCAAGATAGTCACGTTCAACAGTCTGATGATCTTGGACTCATCACGAGGGCATCCCGCGAGGGTCTTCAGTAGGTAGGTGCGTTCACTCGGCTTCCTTGATGGTGGGAAGTTGATGACTCGCTGGAGACCAAAGTCCCATTCCTTGCGGGTACCCCATTTGAAAACTGGGCATAAATATTTGCTATGGACACTGAAAAATAAAAAAAATAGATATGAGATATACTTTATTCGTTTTATATTTTTCCGTAGGGAAATAATTTTGTCATATATGTCATGACCAGTGACAAAATAGTTAAGGTATTAAATTAAATTGCTACGTAAAGTTTATTTGGCCGATAATTTTATAATAATGAGTAGATAAAGAAACATATTCTAATGAGTAATGTGCCAAAGCATGTCAGTGCAGTTCTTATAATTCGAGTCTACGGCAAATATATTGCACTAATTACATAATTACAATCCCTATTTGTATTTAGTTCAGCTCTTTACAAAACATTTTCGCTACCATTACAATATTCTGCGTCGTTTAGAAATTTGTAATCACACGCATCACGGTTCGCAAAGAGCGGTGATTCCGCTATTCATCCAGCCCTTTGGCCCGTTTGTGGCTGATAAGAAGCTATTACAGCTTCGTGTTTGAAATTATTTTAATTAAGTATTTTATATAGATTTGTTCACAAGGCTTTGGGGACATCAGAAAGCGTTTACTATAAGACATTTGATTAAGTTTTTTCTTCGCAACTTTTCGACCCTCTAGGCAATTTGTATTTTTTTTTTTTTTTTATTACATTATAGGCAAGTATTTGATCTCGATCTCACCTGATGGTAAGTGATGATGAGATCTACGATGGAGCATACTTGCCTAGGTAGGAAGGCGGCAGTAGATCGAGACGCTACATTCACTAGGCACATGCCTAGGCATGCATGCGCAGCTGATCTGACCCGCCATCCATGAATGGCAACACCGAACATCATGCCGGAACACGGCTAGGCCGCTTGGCGACATAGCTTTGTTCAGTGGGTGGTGACTAACCACGGCCGAAGCCTACCACCAGTAGTAAAATTGACTTTGGCGTTCTGTGTAACTTAACTGTCTAGTGGGACAATCAGCGCTTGGATTTTTTCAGGCTTTATATCAACACCTATGGTCATAGGTGCATAACAACCCTTTCACTCAAGGCACCAATTTTACTCATATGGGCTACAGAATTTACATAACATTTACATACGTACAATTTTCTTTTATTTCAAACATAATATTTCTCACGATGCTTGTCCTTGTTGAATCTGATTCTACTATGGAATGTTTAAAAACATTTGTCGCGTTGAAATCGATCTTGAACTCTCATGTTTTGCCATTTGTGAGCAAAGATCACGCGTTAATCGTGTTATCCTATGACAGAGGTTATTTTTGTTCTACTAGAAACCAACCTTTACCAGATAGTAAAGGAGTGAATATAAAAAAGAGAGGCCTGGAAATAATTCCACCGACAACAGTAGAGCTTTTAACATTAAAAGGAATAAGCTAGCATACCTGCTGTGCTATAATAAGCTGCTGAAGACACTTACGGATTTCCATCATCAGGATTCTTCGCCTGCATCCACTTATTATACTGCTCCTGTGCCTCCCTAATACAAGGCTTGTACCCGGCACCACAGAGCACAGACTTCATGCGGTAGCGGAGGTTGTCGTGTGAGCCCTCCTCCTCATCCTTCTTACTCTTCGATAACTCCTCGTACAGAGGACTCAGAAGAATTCTGACGTAACTCTGTAGGATAAACGTCTTTATCACAACTGTCCGTAGTAGCATTTTAACTGTAGCTATTTAACATAAGCGTACTTGGCAGAAATTGGAAATCGGATTGTAAGGTATAGAGTCACGGAGAGGTTGCTAAGTCGGGGGTGAGTGCTGGGTCCATCCCATTCTTCAATAGGTATAGCTGTTTATTTGAACGCATAGAACACGGTTTCTAAAGCTTTGGAATCTACTTGACTGCAATAACTCATTAGGTAACTGCTATTTTATCACGTTGCTTTATATTTTTCATTGCAACATTTTTGACAAAATAAATAATAGATAGCTATAAAATAATTACATTTTGATACAAAGGTAATAAATATTCTTTAAACAACACCATAAAGTTTCAATTTAAATAACTCACCAAGAACTTCCCCTGCACACACTGACAAATTGGTCTTCCAACGTGATCGATCATCACGAACACTGGATCCCACACCAGATCCGTCCTCTCATTCTTAAGGAACAGTGTCATGTTGAAAGCGATCGCAAACGAGAGCTCCCCAGCATAAGCCAAGTTCCACGCGTCGTGGAGAAGCTTAGCTCGAGACAGCTCCGGGATTAGAGTTCTTTTGTTACTCTGAAGGTAATTTGAAATGAGCTTCCAATTCTCTTCGTCGTAGTTAACTGGATACGGCCCTGGAAAGAAAGAAACATTCAGTAGTTCGATTCTGTGTCAACTGGTCTGATCTTTGATGGTTATTGGCCAGACTTATTGTCTTTTACAAGTATCTGAACGGTCACTCAAATATTTGAATAGCCAGATGAGGCGGTCTCCCTAAACGAGCTCTTAGACATTGGAGAAATTTGGAAACATCATACTCACCAATCTCTTCAGGGTTCACAATTATGAATTTGTTCTTTTCTGGCAGGTTCTCCATTTTATATTCTTTCTTATTCATCCATACTACAGGCGTTGTTTTATCAAACTCTAGTTTGTCTTCAGTAATGACTACCAATGGTATCCACCACAATAGCTTCTCTGCGTCGGGTACATCGTGAGGACGATCTCGGAGATATAGTTTCTATGGAAGGAATAGAAAGTATCTTTACTATGCCAACCTAATTTTTAAGCCATCTAAATCTTAGAAAGGTATAATAGTTACATGTTAGAAGGTTACAACATATTAACAATGCTGTAACTACCTAGAACTGCTTTATATGAATTTTGGGGTAGCTGTGACTTACAGACCACCAAAGAGTTAGTCTAAACTGGTCTCCACTACACTCTTTGATGACGTATAATATATAATTCATCTAACTACTCTGTTATTTTCATCTGCTCTTATACATCCAACTAGCAGAAAGTTTTCCTGCTTTAAAAGAATTACTAAGGACAACTCTGCACTCATGACTCTGTGATACTAGTCAAGTCAAAGTCAAAGTCAAATCATTTATTTCGTATAGGCCTACGGGGGCACTTACAAATTGTCATTACATTTTTTCCTTAATACTACAACCGGATCGGAACGCGACCTCAACTGAGAAGATCCGGCAAGAAACTCAGCGGGCTTGTCTTTTTTTTTATCCATTATATTTACAAAAAAAAATTATTATAAAAAGTAAGCTCCAGTGTGTTGCCATGCGAGGCGCACACACGCTACACTTTAACATTATAAATATTGATATTAGAGCGATCAGTCCCAGGCTGCTTTATCATCCAAATAATCCAAGATTCTGTAATAACCCTTACGACATAAATTACTTTTAACAGTTCTTTTAAACTTACTAATGGGCAAATCTCGGATTCCTTTGGGAAGTTTATTATAGAAGCGTATACATTGCCCCATAAAAGAATTATTTATTCTGTGGAGACGAGTGACATGCACGGATAGTTTGTCCTTGTTACGAGTGTTAATAACATGAACATCACTCCTTTTTTCAAGTGTCAAGTGAGAATACAACACCAAAATATCATTACCTGTGTGAAAATCGCAGATTTTTTGTCATAATCTCTATTTACTGTCACCATAGGCAGCCGATCCTTATCAATCCAGCTTTTCGCCACTCCCTTTATGTCAATATCTTTGGATATCTTGCCATCCTCCACAGCAGCATTGCTGAAGGCGCTCCAGATATCATCACCAGAAAATGTGCTGAACTTACTGTAATAATAAACTTGTATTGATTTTTGAACATAGATGTTGTGGACACCGACTGCAAGGTGAGGGTCCTAGAACTTCGGGAGATTTGACTTCGGGTCTATATACACCACTGCCATCTGCCACCCAAAGCTCCTTTGCTACCTGCGCTTGGATTTTTAGGTCCGATTAAAATTATTCATTGTGTTCATGATGATTCATAGATATATTCTCAAACCGAAGTGAACATTCTTTTAGCACATATCTAATTATAGATAGTTTAGTTTATTTACCGGCAATAACTAGAAAGATATACATTAGATAAGAAATAGACAATAAAATAATCCACTTAAGAAACTCACCGAGTCTCGAAGAACTTCTTTATGCCCTTCCTGAAGGTACTCTCGCCAAAGGTGTAGTTGAACATGCGGAATATCAGCTCGATCTTCGTGCAGGCGGTCTCTTGCTTCATCCCCGTGATGCGAGAATGAGGGTACCGTTTACTGAACTCATAGTAGAGGGAATAGAGTACCGTCATTGGCCATTGGCCTTCCATTTCAACACCGTTGTTTATCTGCAGTACAAAAATCGGCGTTAACATCGACAACGGGGCCAATTATTATCACAATAAATCTTAATATATACAAATTACGTGCCACGGTGTTTGTCCGCTATGAACTCCTTAACTACTCAACCGATTTTAATAAAATTTTGCACACTGTGTGCAGTTTTATCCAACTTAAAAGATAGGATAGTTTATATCTCAATTTATTTTATATGGCAAAACAACGTTTGCCGGGTCAGCCAGTATACTATATATTGTCGGGGCCTTGTATATATGTCACGTTCTCCGAAAACTTATATGACACGTGTCAGAATTGTATGGAGAATCGTTCCTTGTTGGGAATGTCCGTCTGCAACGCCATTTGTGTATCTTGTGGTGAGTACGACAAGGTCGCTACAGACAATTATTGTGAATATTTGTAAACGCATTTTTTTTTCGAAATGATGTCTTCACATGATTACAAATGCGCTAAAGAAGTGAAGTTACAAAGCTTAGTATACCCTTTCTGAATAACCCTGTATAAGTAATACACAGTTTGTACCTTAAAAGCAGTCTCAGCAGCGATATACCCAACCAGAGCCTTGTTTATATGAGCGTCAGTCCACCAGGCGGGGGTAGTGTACGCGCCCAGCCACTGGTACGACAGTTCCTGAGCAAGCTGGATGTAGCCGCGACTGCTCAAGTCACTCTCCCTAAAATTACAATGAAGCACGCGAATGATTTACATCTTCACGGCCTGTAGTAGTTGGTGGTGACCCTGCTTTCAGTGCCGAGGGTACGGGTTCGAATCCTGGAGGACAAACTCTGTGTGATGAGCACGAACGGTTGCACCCGAGTCATGGATGTTTATTATCTATATAGGTATTATATAATGAGTTCGCCTTCAGTCTATTGTACGGTACCTACCAATAATACAAGCGTTCTTGGCGTAATCATTTATTTATAATATCGCCAGACAAACACACCAACTCTACGTTCCCAAACTAAGCAACGCATGTATTATAGATAGCATACCATAGACAGGGGCGACAACAGTACATAATCTTAAATAAATATTAATCATCCATGATTAGGTACAAACGTTGGTTCTCATCACACAAGGTGTGCCCCTACCAGGATTCGAGCCCAGGACCCTCAGTTCAGATGCACACTTGGTTGTGATCGTGCTTTACAAAAAACTGATCTGAAAATCAATCAATCAAATCAAATAAATCAAATCTGATTATTAAAGAAGATTTGGATAGGTCTCTATTACAGCCTTACTGGCTCCCAAAGTTGCTCTATGGTAATCTTTACGTGTTGAGTCCATCAGTTCTATTACCTCATCCCCTATCCACTACGGTTCCTTGGGACCTGGAACAGCTAAGATACTACAATGATAAGACTCTAACCTAAACATAATAAGGCCCCAATTATCAGCAGGCTTGACACCCTGGTAATTGGGGAGAGCGACGAAGTCCATTCGCTTCAGGGGCAGCGACACCTGCCACACCTTCGACAGCTCCGTGAACACGCGGGTCACCTTCTCGCTCACACCTTCCAGGGCTTCCAGGTACTCCGCCCTGCCCCACACACGAATTTCTAAACACAACAACGCAATTATTAAATTAATAAAAAATATATATCTCCAAATCGGTTCATAAATTACGGAGATCTGAGGTCGGTAACAAACATAAAGAAAAAACAACTGAATTGAGAACCTCCTGCTTTTTGAAGACGTTTAATAAAACATTAAATTGATTATACATTAATTTTCTAAGTCGACATCAGAACGGAATAAAAAAGTAATTGAAATATTCAATTGTTTACGGATCCCCTAGAAAGTGGATCAGAACAGACTAAATATTAAATAATAAAAAAACAATGTATTCACTGTGGATAAGAAAATTCTGGATTATAAACACACACATTTAAACTAACGATGAAGCTGCCGAGCGGTATCTCGACCAGCGGCTTAAGTAGGAACAATAGTTTTAAGCGACTTAACGTTCGCGAGTTCACACCACAGATAATATAAATATGCCTGACTGTGACAGCATGCTTTCTCGAGAAAGTTAGGGCTACATTAAAAGGTCCAGGTTAAAATACTGTTTCAATGTTTACCAATCTTATGTCCAGCTTCATCAACGTAGTAGGAGGAGTTGCCCAACTGTTTCAAATCCGCGATAATGAGACCAAACGTGAATGTGGACATTGGCAGTGTCTTCTCGAAATGGTCCCACACTGCGTCCGGCTCGTCTTCACTGTGCAAGAGAATGACCACGTTAGTGATGAGTTAGGAAAATCCCATAGAGCACTGACCCATTAAAGTGAAAGCGTTCGCTCGAAATTCAAATTGTGACAATTTTTTTTTTTACTGGGGACATCTTTGCTTGGTAATTTTTATGTTTGCTACGGCTGCATATTGCATTGAAGGTCTCAATGTTTAAAATTAATCAAAAGTAATACAATTCTCCAAAAAAAACGCAATATTTACAAACTTTGAAGTGTTGTATCGTTTAGAATTAACATTAAAGAAAATTGATGAATAAAGCAAATAAATACAAAGCAAAATGTCTGAGTCGCAAAACAAACAGACGAACACAGTCGCACCATAAAGGTTGCGTGTTTACCATTTTGGTACGGAACCCTAAACGCGATGACAATTATGTTTTCGTAAAAAGACAAAAACCTTCGAAATTTAAAATTTCGCGCCCTGACCTAATGCATTCAACATAAACTAGTTTTAGCAATGGGAATTATGTGGCAGCCTCACATATCCTCGGTCCGTGCGACTGGCACGTTGCTCAAAGCCACCATGTTCCTTGGTCGCACCACACTCAGCTCGAAAGTCGCTTTGTACGATGGTTCGTCGAAGCACGGGAACATCTTCCTCGCGTTGTTTGGACGAAGCTGAGTGGCCGCTACGATCCTAATACGAAAATAGGTTAATTATTTAAATAAAACTAATTCATCGCTATTATTTTATGTCTTTACGTTCCCGACATTACGGTTGCTTTACAGCAACCATGATCACGGGAGGACTGAGGTGTTTGACGTCCTAGTGTCATAGTTTGAACTGGGGTACCCCCAAATTAATTTTTTGTTTGCGGTCCAATTTACCCAGTATGTGCTCACAGTTTCTTGAGGTCTTGCAACGGTGCGCTTGGTTTTGGGATTAATTATATTAATTAGTGGATCCCAAGTCGGTGGTAGAACCCAGCCATCTTCCTATTGAAATTAGGTGGTTTTTTTTAATGTCAATGGCCTTGTGGCCTCTTGTATCATATTTGGTCGGAATCGGTGTTGTTTTGCGAGGATCTGTCGTTAATCAAATCTGATATATTGGCGGGTGTATTCCTGTACATATCACAGATTGTAGATTTTGTGGAGCCGCTGGTGTTTTACATCAGCGTCACGTAAATTCGTTTTATTACTACGTGTATTATTCGCGTAAATATTAGAAATCAATATGCTTAATTATAATAGAATTTAGTCTAGTACACTACTTATAGAATGTTGGTAAGTGTAATACAATAACCATAATATTTTTAGATTGACGCTTGAGACGAATTGGTTCCGTAAATGGGCTTTGTTCCAATTCTTATTTACTTTACTTGAATCATGTTGCTGTTTATATTTAAAAGGAAAATTCGTGCTATGTAAATATCAAAGCACCGAAAATAACTTCCATCGATATTTGTTTATACAACATACTTATTGTACAATTAGCTGTTACCCGCGACTTCGTCCGCGTGGTATTTAACAGAAAAGTTTTTCTAAAATAAAAATAGCCTTAGCTACTCCTTGTTACACAGCTATCTGTCAGTGAAAGTCCCGTCAAAATCGGTCCAGCCATTTCAGAGATTAGCCGAAACAAACAGACAGACAGACGGACAAAAAATGTATAAAATGTTGTTTTGGTATATGTACCGTGTCCCAAATGCACTTAGAAAAAGTGGTAATTTTAATATTACAAACAGACACTTCAGTTTTATTGCGTTGTATAATATATTACCTTTCAACTTCATTTTCAGTCATGTAAGAAGTTCTGAAGAACGCCTCGGAGCCCGCCTCCATGACGCCCTTGAACACAAACGTCACTAGTGCTGTGGTGTTCGGTGGAACGGGCTTGTCAAGGTTCAAGCCAACTAACGGCTTTTTGTGATCGATCACCATGTCTGATGAGGCCTTTTTATATTCTCCATTTCTACACAAGATAAACAATATATTAATACTTATATACTTTTTTTAAATGTAAAACATGTTACAATATGCTATTAGGACGTCTCTTAATTCTAAACAAGTCATTCTAGACTTCTTTTCTGCGTATATTTGAGATTTTGTTTGTTATATTTTTTGTTATGTAGTTAATATTTAACGAATGCGAAGATGGTGTCAAACACCAGGGCGCCAAGTCTCCGACAGGAACCGCATAGTAACTGTCACTTTTGACAGATATCCCATACAATATCTGTCAAAAGTGACAGTTGCTATGCTGTTGCTGTTTGATTATGAATCGATTGTGTTAGCAGACTTGGGCCCTGAGGTAACAAACATAAAAAAAATACAATCGAATTCAGAACCTCCTCCTTGTTTTTGAAGTTAGTTAAATAGTCATAACATATACTCACATATCGTCCGGCAACCGAACTTTAACATCATAGTCCAAAATCTCCAAATCATGAGCACAATGGACGAAAATCTTCGCGGTGCTTTCCACCCAGGTCATGTTTATGACGAGATGGCCTTTGAACAGACCGTCCTCGAGGTAAGGTTCCAACTTCAAGCGGTAGTTCGTGGGATATATTTCCTTTCCGAGGCGCGCCTCCATGGCAAGGCCGTGAGCATTGTTCAGATCGATACTCCGAGTCTTAATTATGTGAAGCGGTACCTGATGGATAGCAAGTGCCTAAGCAATCATGAGGAATACAAATAATGAGTAACTCAACTTTTTTTATTATATAGCTTTTGTTTTGTAAAAAAAATAGCACCTACCCTAGAATTATTAGTTCAATGGAAGTTTTCGCTGTTGGTACTGTGACCTTGCTTTGTGTGCCGAGGGTCCCGGGTTCGAATCGTGACAAGCTGAGTGATGAGCACGATATTTGTGCTACCCATGTCATGGTTGTTTAATATCTATACAAGTATTGTACGAGTATACTGAATTCATCCTCACTCCATCGTACGGTACCCATAATACAAGCGTTGGTTAGTGTGGGACCGTATAGTTGGTGTGTTCGCCGGGCAAGTGGCGATATTATTATTAAATTGTGTAAAGTGCATAAAACTAATTTTACGGATTTTATCGCGTCTATACTTTTTACGATACCGTTGTGTAAGGTGTCTTAAACAAATAGACGCATAACAAAGTCATCGTTAAGACAATAAACATTAAATACCATAGTACTTTTCAGATTTTTTTTCATGAAACCATTCCCTTTCCTGAACAGACTACATTTTTCAGCCTACCTTTACCGACCGCTGTCGGATATTGCCAATTAGTACCGGGTTACCGTCATTTAAGGGCGCAGAAATTTTCCAATTAAAAATTTTCCGATGTAAAATACTCTCTTTACGCTGTTTTATGTTTAATATTTGCTAAACTTTTTTTATGTGTAGACTGGAGATTGATGGTTTTAATATTAGTAAATAAAGTACTTATTATATATAAGTGCCATACACATATACAAACCTAAACCTTATTTTCCTTTACTTTACGGATTAAGTAAATAATCTTGATACGTATTTTTAATATATTATGTAATTCGCTCAAATATCTAGATTTATGTTGTCAAAGTGTAGCGTGTTTCAACACACTGGAGCTTACTTTTGTATTTTTTTTGTAAAAATAATGATTTAAGAAAAAAGACAAGCCCGCTGAGTTTCTCGCCGGATCATCTCAGTTGAGGTCGGATGCGCATCCGGTTGTAAAGTTAAGCAAAAAAAATGTTAATGACAATTTAGGCCTATACGAAATAAACGAATTGAATGGATTACGATAAAGCCTGAACCTGCAATCTTTAGCGCATTTCTTATCATTATTATGAAGTCAGAATTACGAAACTTCGATTTTAAATTTAATTTTTATTCCCAACAAAATGACGGTTATGATTTTCATGGGAAGAAGTGCAGGCTTGGTATACCCTTTCTGATTCACTCTGTAAATATCTTGAAGATCTACTATAATTCTTATAATACGTTATCGTCAATATTGACTCAAGTGTAGGTACTATATATATGTTGCGCTTGGCTACTGGTTCTATAAGTGACTCAAGCCACGTGTATCAGAATCACAATACAACCTACCGTTAACTACTTAGTCACACTTGTAATGATAACAGTCATTTAATATATTATTGAGTCATGGGTTGAGATCGCACTAATACTATTAGGTAGTTAAATTAACCTATAGTTCATCGTAGATCAATTATCTATACATATAAATAAAATTGGAGTGTCTGTTTGTAATATTAAAATAACCGCTTTTCACTAAATGCATTTGGATGTATACACGGTACCTATACCGAAACAACCTTGTTTAAATTTTTTGTCTGTCTGTCTGTTTGTGGGGTAATCTCTGAAATGGCTGGACCGATTTTGACAGGAATTTCACTGGCAGATAGCTGATGTAACAAGGAGTAACTTAGGCTACTTTTATTTTAGAAAAAACAGGATCTCTCGAAAAAAAAAAAACCAATGTTGCAGCGCTGCGCCTGATTAAGTGTGATAGCAACAATCTGCAATGCGTCCCGCGGGATCAGAACGTGCGAGCAGGCTGTTGCCAACGGTTGAGTCTTTGTTAAATACCACGCGGACGAAGTTGCGGGCAACAGCTAGTTATATATAATTTCGTAAGAATTACGTCATTGACAGGTCCACTACGAAATAATGTGTATGTCGTAATTTACCCACACCAAAGAAACCTAACATACATACGTATACACTAATAATATTTTAGGTATATATAAAACAAAGTCGTGTTAGTTGCACTATTTATAACTCAAAAACGGGTGGGCCTACTTTTAAGGTCTTTGATTTTTTCACTGCCCCTAATACCAGAATAACTATTACAACATGGGAAAATCACTAAAAAAATAATAACAAGATTCTGAGGCGATACGGTAAGATTGTCGGGACAGCTAGTATTAAAGTAAAAGTTAAATTTATTATTTAGTATTGGCAGTTTACTGATGCACTTAAAGACAAAGCAATTTTTACATAGGTTCTGTACGTCAAGTGCGAGATTATTCGTAAGCTAACCGTATACTTTATAGTCTACCGTATTTAGACACTTTGTATAGAGCATTAAAAGTCTTATATACCGGCCGCTAGAGGCGCTTTTCAGTTCTCCATACAAAATGTCTAAATACGGTAGACCATAAAGTATACGGTTAGCTCGCACTTGGCGTGCTGGATTGGAACGTGACTCTAACTGATAAGATCGAAACGCAGCGAGCTAGATTTTTTTAATATGTTTTTTAAATTGCCTTACCCTGCCATACCGTGCCTAAGTACTAAAAAGTGTTTTAAGCGTATCTTGTCTATGTTTACTTAATGCATGCAATTCATTAACAGTGAATCACAGGATGTACGCGAAACGGGCACGCTCAAGGTAAATAACGATTCCTAAAATATACAGTTTGTACATAAACAAAAACCATTTTTATTTATACGCCATGTCTGGAATGTGGCCAAGAAACATTTTGGTATTAAACAAATCGTACTACGATCAACTTGCTTCTCTAAAGGATAACAATGCTTGGTTAGGTCCGGATCCTCAAGAGCATACAAGAGCACCTTGTTCAAGCGGACTATTTAGATTTTATTTTTCTCTGCTCTTTTTTCTTATCTTCCATGTATGTAATTATACACTTACGGTTTGTAATTTTTAACCAGCTACGCAAGTTTGGCAAGCCGTTTTTAATTCTCAAATACCTATAACAGTGTACTGCTCGAAAATATATATGATCTTTTTTAAAAGAGCAACCATAGAGTTTCTTGCTCGTTCTTCTCCATTGGTACAGCATTTCAAACGCGTGGTAAAGTTGTAGCTTAGCATTTTCTGACATATTTGACGATTCAATTACTTATGGTTTACATGAATAAAAAAATCCGTTTCTTATTCTAGGGTTTCATTAGCTCGGTAACTAGTGGCCCCTTATTTCTATGCTGCGGGTCCCGGGTTCGAATCCCGGTAGGGACAATCTTTGTGTGATGAGCATAAATGTTTGTACCCGAATCACGGATGTTGAATATCTATATAAGTGTTCTATACTGAGTTCGCCCTCAGCCCATTGTACGGTACCCATAATACAAGCGTTGCTTAGTGACCGTATAGTTTGTGTGTTTGTCTGGCGATATTTATTTCTTTATATCCTAGAGAGTAGATATCAAACAAGAGATGTTCGAACTTAGTTCCTTGAAACAATCAAATATTAAATTTCTAGTAGTTAATACTTTGACCCAGAAAGGAAGAAAGGTTCTAGAATGGCGACCACGAATCGGAAGACGAAGTGTAGGACGGCCCCCCACAAGGTGGCCTGATGACATCACACGCGTCGCAGCAAGCCGGTGGATGCGAGTGGCGGACGACTGTGATGTGTGAAAGTCGTTGGGGGAGGCCTATGTCCAGCAGTGGACGTCTATCGGCTGATAGATAGATATAATACTTCGACCCATTTCTTCTGACCCAATATTCGACTTACACGATCTACCTATAACGTTAACTAGAATACTAATAAACACTAATCACGCACGACGGTCATAATTAATGACCTAATTGGCCAATGTTTACTCGCTTGTCTGACCAGTGATGCAATGTTTGAGATGCCAGTGTGGCGATACTCTTCTATCTTATGTTTATTTTGGACTTTGGGTACGGATTAGAGTTTGATTTTTACAGTAAAGCAGTGATAGCCAAGTTGGTAGAACGCTCGCCGCAGTAACGAGGAACACGCTACCGGCGTCTTTGTTCCACGTTGACTATAATCTGGGTGTTTCCAAGTCGAGAGTGAACAGGTACCTTCTAGGCAAGTATGCTACATCGTAGGTCTCATCGTCACTTACCATCAGGTGAGATAGAGATCAAATACTTGCCTATATATTGTAATAAAAAAAAAATGCGTTCGCAGGTTCAAACCCCGACTCGCACGTCTGTAATTTCTGGATTTCATATGCGAATCTATGTGAGGCTGAGGCTGTGACTATGAGAATGAGGGAGGGAGAGTAGTACCTGCGTTTGCGCACACACTCGAGCACTATAATATCTCCTGCGCAGATGGCTAGTCTCCGTTCAGATTAGACGCGGTGACCGAAATTCGGTCATGACGACTATTATTATTAAAGTTTGTTATATCGAGCGGCATTAGTCTAGTCCAGTCAAACAATTTGGGAGGGCATCACAAACGTTAATAACCTATTACAAATAAAAATATGAAATTAATCGACTATTGTTTTTTGTACTTGGCTGGCCTTTAAAAAATGCTTTTTAACATATCACATAGGTACATAAAATGGCTGAATTATACATTTATTTTAAAGAAGTGTTAACAGCTGCATAACCTAGCCCACTTTCTAGTCTTGTAGCTTACTTACACAATTCATGATTTCCAAGAACTTCGAACAGATACGGGCCACAAACACCTCACATCAAAATAGTATAACAATAACAATACTATATTGACGAAAGGAAGCTGTCAGGTTATGAAACGGTACGACTACAAACCTTATCCGGAGGTAGGCAGCTCGCGAGATGCAGGCACAGGCTCGCTGCGAGAGCGATACGAGTTAGCATTGTGACGGCTTCACGTCTAGAAGAAATACACGTATACTGAAAAGGGCTTCTATATATTTAGATACTAGCTGCGCCCCGCGGTGTTACCCGCGATTAAAAAGTATGTCCTTTCCCATAACTACCACTACCTATGCAAAAAATCATGTCGATCTTTAGCTCTATGAAAAAGTTAAACAAATCTATCCCACGGCAACCATACATTTTACCGGGATAAAAAGCCTAGCCTATGTGCTATTCCAGACTATATCTATCTCTGTGCCAAATTTCATCCGGATCCGTTCAGCCGTTCTGGCGGGATTGAGTAACAAAACATCCATCCATCCAAACTTTCACATTTATAATATTAGTGGGATAGTGGGATATCAACCGCCCAACAAACAGAGACATAACTATGAACAGAAAGAGGCAGGCAGTGATTGATCCGACCGCTTCGAAGACATTTAAAATTAGACTCTAGTGGGTATAACAATTAAGACTCCTAGATAAAAAAAAATTGCGCATAAAACATGCATTAGAACCTGACTTAGTGATGCCTTATGCCAACTAACGTATAATTGCAAAAAGCTCTTCCCCTTATCATACAAATAACAGTCCTATGAGAGCTTTCCCATTTTCATAAGGCTTCTACATTTGCCTTCGTTCGAACTGAGCATCATTATTAAATTACAGAACGTTCCATTCCTTTTTAAATTAAATTAAAACGTTATGAACATTCAATTTGGGCTACTTATTTCAAAATCAACAGTAACGAGCTCAATTGTACGAAGTTTCAAATAAGGACACATCGCTCTTGAATCAAGAGACCCGAGCAAATAGCAACTCTAAATTGAAACACGCAGAATTTCATTTCACTCAATCATTGGTAGCGACGAAATGATTGTGATAAAAAAAATCCAAATTTAAATCCGTATTCGTCATAGACAAGTTTTGAGCCGACTTATAATTTAATCCGTGCTATAATTTGAGAGGTACTTACACGCTGGGCTCGGCGCGACGTGCAGAACATCACTGGATGGCGCAGGAGCTACCATCCCGACCCAGTCCCTCTCAATTACCACCAGGATATTCCTCATTTTCGCTGACGGCTTATCGTGATTGTCGTGGAGCTCGTACATTGTGGTACTGCTAATGTTATTAACGTGTTGGATTGTGGCGACAATTTGTTTTCAATGCGCCTTTAGGGCATTGTTTGGGCTCGAGTAAGTAATGGGCTTCACAGGACACGCGGAATGTGAGATGTCTTTGTTTGAGTGGAGAGGTTTAGTGTGTACCTTTAAGTTGACTTTTAAAAACAGCAGAGGTATTAATCTTAAATTTGCAGCAACAAATTAGGGCAATTGTCACAACTTACAATTCTCTGATTCCTACATTATTTCGCCCTCTATGTCTACTACGATAAAGTACCATACAAGTAACAATAACATACTCATAAGTACCGCTATGTGTAACTACTTAAGATTGATCAAATCGAAGTAAATTCCAATGATCAAATCGAACTTAATTCAAATAATTGTCAGCTATTGCCATCATTCGTTGCCACTTGAAAGAAAATGTTGTCAGAAAAACGCAAACTGAATCAAGAAACAACTAATCAGATTGATTGAACCACAAATTTTCTGTAGCTGAAACTTCATACTAGGTAGATCCGTTGTGGTATAAAAGTTCAACATACAAGATAAGACACGAGTTTGTTGCAGGAAATTGGCCGCGGGACCGGTAATGATAAAGTTATCTTCGATCTTTGTGCTTCTGGCCGGGGAAAGTAGGAGTCATCACACTTTACCGACATTCAGTTGTCTATCTCTTCATCTATATTGTTGCTTACAACACTTCCATATTCATTTCGAGATTAAAAGGAGATATAGATTGCTTTAGAGAGTTAGTACTCATAGCTTAGATACTTACATTGCTTTTTTTTTCAATCTTTTGTTCTTAGCCAACTTTGTGATCGTATACTTTGTAATTTACAGCTTTAAAGCTAAGTATAGAAGTGCAATGGTTGGACTTCTGCGGGTAAAATGTGCCCACAGTAAGCACAAGCCAATGGAGACTTAGAAAGTCCAATCGAGATGTAGAAGGGAGGCTCAGACAGACAGTGGAAATCGTTCGAGGAGAAATATGTCCAGCAGTGGACATATTGCGTTTTTTCGGATGGATGAATGTATGGATATTTAGATGACTGCCGCGATACCGTAGATACCTACATTCAATGACATTATGGATTGAACGTGGCGTCATATATCTAAAATCTACATAACCAAAACTACTCTATCGAGAACATTAAAGAAGAATATAATTTCAAGCTGCAGCAACCGCCGTGGTGATAGGGAGTCGGAAGACTACCATAAAAGGAATGGATGTCACAAACAATAGCCCTATTACGCAGTGTCATGACCTGTCGACTGGCGACCTTACCGCTCCAACGAGCACACCTTGATAAACAAATGACTTGTTACCTACTACATAATACCACTAGGAAACACTTGCTTACAAGGTAAATTGAGATTTGATTGCAAATGAATTAGACATATAATTTAATGGCATTCGTCAAAAAAAAATAATAAGTAGTACTCATAAACGTCCAAAACTAGAAAATAGAACTTAAGGCTTCATAAAAATGTATGTAATATTATCGTCTGGGAAAATATTGCTTAGTGATTTTTTACAGTAGTGACATCAAATAACCACCAAATTCATAGAAGTTTTAATATACTTACCTTACCTAAACAGCGTTTTTATAAAACCGCACGTAGGAGTTGAGATATAAATTTAATAATATTTTTTTAATCCATTCAAATTCTCTGAATAATAATGCTTTTACAATATATAGCATCTATCTCAATGGGTAGCATCTGGTGTCTCTATCAGATTTTGTTTTTAGGGTTCTGTAGAAACTTATTCCAGTGGAACCTATTTACATTCGAATAATTTAGCTCAGGTGTTCTGAATATAAGACCAATGGTATTCCCTGCCTCGTTAATCTAATGCCCACAACAGTACGCCTCTACCTAACCCTTAGGGGTTTTACAATCATCATGATAATTATCTTTTGCGTGGATTTCCTATAACAAATTAATCCCAAAAACTAATAGGTATTATGAATGCATAAATAATAGTTTCAATTAATGGCCACGCTATATTCATAAGTTGACCTGTTTCTTCTAATTTGATGGTAAGACCTTTGTCGGTGTAACTGATGAAGCTCTTTCCCCCGGTCTCTATCTAGAGCAGACTCTTTATAGAGACAGGTGGATAGAGCTTCTCTATGTAAAGCAGCCTCTTTATAGAGACAGGTGAATAGAGCTTCTCTATCTAGAGCAGCCTCTTTATAGAGACAGGTGGAAAGAGCTTCTCTATGTAAAGCAGCCTCTTTATAGAGACAGGTAGTAAGAGCTTCTCTATCTAGAGCAGCCTCTTTATAGAGACTGGTAGAAAGAGGTTCTGTATCTAGAGCGGCCTCTTTATAGAGACAGGTAGAAAGACCTTCATCCACCTGTCGCTACAAAGAGCAGTTGACCTATACTAAGTCTATTATCGATGGATAAGCTATTTAAAAGGATACGGAACTGTGTTTATTTATACATGTTTCCACTTAACGGTATTTTTAAAGCCAATCGAACCGATACCGGCCCGCAATAAAGTGAATCTGGTAGTAAAAACTACGTGAGGGTACCCTGCGCTCGTTCAAGTAGATATCGATGTATCTTCATGCTTAACGTGCTGGAAGAATTTGAGAAACGATATGTGCAACTTGTACTCATGAATAGTCCAACTATGCCCCTTCTAAGTATATAGACATTTGGATAGACACCTTTTTCCTATTTATTTTATGTATTGGTGGGACTCCAGTCGACCCTGATTCAGTTGATTAGGTAGGTACTGATATTTAGAGGGCGTGATTGACATCTGTCCTTTGAGACCAGACTAGCGGCAATACCTATTAAGTAGTTATTCTGTGAATACCGGTAACTAAGGGCAAGACCATTAGGCAGACTTTTCAGGCTTCATTTTGGAGGTAAAGACTGTCAAAGACATTGGTTTGAAAATCGGGGACGCCAGCTTAACGTGACCTCCAATGCGTAGAGGAGGTCAAGGCAGAGTTCATAATCTATACTAATATTATAAATGTGAAAGTTTGGATGGATGGATGGATGGATGGATGGATGGATGTTTGTTCCTCTTTCACGCCCGAACGGCTGAACGGATCTGGATGAAATTTGGCACAGAGTTAGATTATAGTCTGGAATCACACATAGGCTACTTTTTATCCCGGTAAAATGTATGGTTCCCGTGGGATAGATGTTTTAATTTTTCATACTTTTCATCGCGGGTAACACCGCCGGGCGCAGCTAGTTATCTTATATTTTGGTGACCCATCCATGGTTGCATTAATGTTTAATATGATTTATTTAAATGTTCCATTTTAGAGATTTCACTACGCGATGGAATTAGAATTGAGGAGATCTGTAGATGAACTAGTGTAACCGACATGGCCCAAAGTATTGTAAAGTTGTAATGGCTGTGGGTTTGGGCACATAGCTCTTATAACCAATGGCCGTTGGAACAAAAAGGTTCTAGAATGGTGACAACATTTTATTTCATCGCATTTCATTTCGTAAAGAAAGAAGAATATCAGACGCTGGCTGTGAGCCAGAGCCGATGTTATTAGGATTATTATGTACATCACTGTCTACCAGCTTTTTTTTTTTAATAAATCATTTTATTGCTACCTGAACCTATACCTCGAAGTTGCCTCTATAAAGGATTTTATTTCCACAAGGGCAGACGTAATTTTCATCGCATTAAAGGTTACAATGGTAGCGTCTAGAGTTACACATTTTACGTTTCTTGAGATGCAGGATGCATCCTCTTAAGTAGTTATAAACAACCGGCAGTCTTTATTAGGATGCACTATAGTAAATTAGACTATTTGTTACCCTTGATAATGACCCTTATTCTGTTGTGTTTATGAGTAAGGGTTGGTAAAGTACCTATTTCTCTGACTTATCTTTTCCCCTGAAACTTCGACTTCTTTCAGTCTTTATCAGCCCACAGCTGGGTAAAGAGAAATACCTCTCCTTAGTGTTGACCAAAGTCTTGTTATTCTAAAGATCAAAACAAAAACCACCTTTTTTATAGGCAACAGTTGAAGACTGTCATTGGGCGCTGTTTTGCTGAACTTTTTATAGAAAATGTTATGATTTGACTTTAATTAGGTTAGCTTTTTTTGTAAAATTATACATACCGACGGTTATTATTATAATTATCGAATTTCCAATAATCTATAGTTATGAGAGTTAATAATGCTCGTTATCTTCCTAAAAAAAGATATATTCCATTTTAGAATGAAGAACAGAAATAGTCAAACACCTACTTATTTTTTTAAGAAACTTCTCGATTCAGAGACACTATGAAGGTTTATAGGTCTGCACAAGCGGCACGACAGTGCCACCGTCAAGTCGAAAGAACATTTTTTCGGAAATAATAGGTACTCATATTAATATAATTTATCTCATAATTTTCAATCAAGTATGTATACTGTCTCTGTCTCTGTACTGTCTGAAGTCCAGTTACTGCCGGGCATCCTGCACAAACCATCGCTCCATCTAGCTGACGATATATGTACTACTGTCTATACTTAACAACTAACCAATTCACTTGTTTTTATCCAAGGAACCTTGATTTGGATGTATTATTTCCATAAATATATAAATACTTATAAGTTTAATAGATAAATAACACCATCACGCCCGTAATCCCCGAAGGGGTAGACAGTGGTGCACCACAATGCACCCACATTTAGCTGATGGTATTTGATCCCAAAGTAAGAGGAGACGCGCCTATTGCCATTTACTTATCGAGCACATTGCCCCTCTATGACGACATATGACGCATCATATGAGAATTTATGACGTCAGATAAATAATCATCTAATCCATATAAATCCACAAATTGTAGGACCCAGACAGAAGAGCGTTTTGCGTTCAGCATTCTGAGTTCCGCGTTCTATGTAATGTATGGGTTAGTCTGTTTGCGCGGGGGTTATGAGACCCATACATTACCGAGAACGCGGAACGCTGAACGGTCGTCTGTCGGCGCGAGATCGAATGACTAAGATAATGAAATCATTGCGGATGTTTCCTGTCCAGACACTATCTGAAGTTTTAATAATCGCATTGACGTCACCAATCGTGGAAGTTGGACTCGCTCAAGCGTTCGTCATCACTTTCTTAGAACAATAATATTTTTTTTTAATTTGGCATCACCATAAGGTATTTTTCCAGTAAGTCAAGTAATATAAATTATTTCTGTTTTTGAGCATATACACAGGCCCAAAGGCTAGGCTAGGCCCAAGTAAAATACCCCCCCCCCCCCCCACACCTCAATCAGTAAAGTGATGGATACTTTACTGAAGGATTTTTCATGGATTTTTTGTGAGAAACTGAAAAGCCATGTTTCGTCACTGTTTCAACTACCTACACTTGTGCACTTTACCGAACCCATAATGGTTAATATTCCACTTATATCACTCACTATAACTCGCAGGAACACTAGTTTTAGAAATTAAAACATAACTGACGCCATGACTTTTCAGTCTCCCGCCAAAAAACAACAATAATATTTACAATCTTTTTGTTTCTATCCTGTCCGAAACTGTCTGTGTGTTTGGGAAAATCCTCTTACGTCGGTAGCTATAGAAGATCTTTTGTCGGCACGTATGCGTTATTGTTTGAAACCAATCCATTTGTGGTTTTTAAATTTTAATAAAGCCTTCGTCAACCAACGATTTGTTTAAAAGAAAAAAAATGAATTATGTATAAACTAAATTAGGTAGTTTGTCTTCGGCGGACGTTTTACAATACCGACAAGGTCATGATACTTTTCTTACAATCCATTGGCCAGTGTAAAAGAGCTCGCGCGCAAATACACACAACTGTAATTGACACAGGTGTAGCTCGAAACGAAGGTGTGTAGGAGGCCAACTTATTTTGGTAGTGGAATACGTAAATTGCGTTCGCTTAGGAGTGAGCATATCGCCGTAGATCGGAGTCGCGTGCGCAGGCAGCGCGTTCCAATTCATTTTACTTGAAATTCCAATTTTAAATACCTTGTTTACTTTTTAACTTTCATCAGTGTAACGAGTTTAAATGTATTAAGGCTGTGAATTAAGTGCATCTTTTACTTTTAATTTTGGAATCGGCACCATAAAGTTGACGGTAGGTGATTTTTTTTTCAATATTTATTTTAAGAGCTATCTATATTCTTTGTATTAGTATACTTATTTAAATTAGTTATTATATATATCTGGTAGGTATACCTATTTACTTTCGCGTGACATGATTACGATTATTATCTAGCTATATACTTTTAATAACACTTATTGTTCAATCATTAGCAGGTGTGTTTTCTTTGTAGTACCTACAATAACACTATTATTGTTCGATCACGAAGTAATACCACTCTAACTGATACAATTAAAATAGTAAACAAAATACCTAAGCCGACAAGTAAGTAAGGGTAGTCGAAGAAAAAGGTTATAAATTTTGTGAAAATGTGTTTCTTTGAAAACGAATGTGTAATCTCGGTGGAATATTAACCATTATGTGTTCATAAACGTGCACGAGTGTAGGAATAAAAAACTTAATAGTAAAACATGACTTTTCCAGTTTCCAGTCCGGTAATTTGTCAGTAAAGTATCCTCAACTTTACTAATAGGGTTAAGGGGGGTTTATTAGGCCTAGTCTACGGATTGGGTCTGTACATAATCTCCCTTGTTTGATATTTTAAATCATTCCACTTGACGTTGGCAAAATACGCACCCAATGGTAGGTGAGGCCAGGAAAAAAAGGCCTCCATTTGATATAATTAAAATAGTAAATAAAATACCTACAAACTGCAAATGCCGAAGGTTATGTTAATCTATTAGCATGTCAAAATGTACACGAAAGTTATAAAACTATACACACCCTACAACACGTAAAAAATATAAAATTTTATTTTAAAACAATACCCGATCACACGTGTATTCCAAACGGGACACACACTAGACACACACAACCAACTGTAGCAATCGTGTCGTCACAGGGTTTATTGATTTACTAAACACACCGTCAACATACACGCAAACAAAATTCTACAGTAGGTATAAATGAAGAAATTTTAAACATTGGCAACCATGCACATCAATTAAGGGTATGTGTAACTATCGGAATAATACTAACTTAGAACGACCGATTGAATTATATAAGTAATATATAATATAACCAAGAAAATGCTTTGTTATGCAAGTTTTATTCACACAATATGTCCCACGATAATAGAAATTAAAATAGAAAAACTTAACTACTTAATATTTAAAAAATGTGTAAAAAAAATACGCATTCGGTAGCGTACCCAACATGCTGGCTGGCCGCATTTCCTCAATGTATAGCCAAATCTACTCGCTGAGCGACGAAATGGACTGCTACTGAGTCGCCGATTATGTTGAACAATCATTTTGATAGGATTTGTATCAAATTCATGGCGCTTGGACGCCATAGATGGTGGGTCTCCACTCCGAACAAAATTAAAGTGTATTCAGAGCCAATAACCCTGGGCCCCTAGTCTGCTTACACGTTCGATTCATAATCGAACAGCAATCGTATAGTAACTGTCACCTTTGACAGATATCCCATACAATATCTGTTAAAAGTGACAGTTACTATGCGGTTGCTGTTCGATTATGAATCGATTGTGTCAGCAGACTTGGGGCCCTGGACTTGTGCCATTTTATAATGTTTATCACTTTAAATGTGGGTGTCATAGAGTTTAGAATACAATTGATGCTTGGAGCCACCTTGGACCATACCAACCTATGAAATCTGTAATTCCGGTCAACGCATAATATGACGTAAACGCTTTGATATGTGTACGCGCATCAGTACCTACTAATCTTGAACAGCTTTGATACGTGTACGCGCATCAGTACCTACTAATCTTGAACACCGACGACTTCCACATTATTTACCTTATTTCATGAATTGTTTCGTTCAATTGCTACAACACAAGTTAGCCGCACGATATAGGAATGTACTGCTCAATGGAATACTGAGGACTGCTATGACGTAATTCACACTAAAATCATTATGGGTTGGCGGCTTGGAGGAGCATATATGGGTATATAAATTTTCATTCATACTTAGAATATTGATTTCTTATATTTACGCGAATACTACACATTGAAAAAAACTAGGGAATTAAAAAAAAACATCGTATAAACGCGATAAACTCCTTTACATTTGTTTTATTTCACATTTAGAAGTTTTAATCAATTTACATTGGCATTACATACATTTATTATTTCTGCAGAAAAGTGCTATGCATGCTTTTGCTCCCCCTGACTGAAGTACTTTGATCTTTTTTTTCTCAAACCGGTGTCTAAGCCGATTTTTCTTTGAATGGTAGGTACAAGCTCTTGCGCTTAGCAGAAGTGATTACGTACATGTCGATCACGAGGGGGGAGGGAGGTTCTGGCTACTCAATTAATATGGGCTGATGGACTTTTAACTTTACCGTTCAGCTAGGTAGATGTATAATCATGGCTGAAAACGAGATTCGCACACGAATTTCTTACAGACATGCGCGCCGGGGTTTGAACATGCACCCCTTTTTTGCAATACAAGCGATCGACCAACTTGTCTATTATTGCTTTTCATTAAAACCAACTGAATTGAGTACGTCCTCCTTTTTGAAGTCAGTCAATAAAATCATAGATAATAGGTAATAAGCCCTTTAATGTAGCACTCTGTTCACCGGCCTTCACTCAATTTGAGGGGGATTCGGCTTTTCATTATAGTAAAAAGTAATTTCTAAACCGATTCAGCAGTATAAATCCGACATTATATCCAGTACAGCGTAGAGTTGTTATCGCCGCCCGCATGCGCGTTGGTCACGCCGCGAAACCATTGGACATAGCGCTCCTATCAGACGTCGCTGTTCCGCGCATTATATTACACTCTGATATTCCAATGAAATGCACAAGTTTTACCCATTTTACCGGACAGATATTGTTTGTAAACAGATCAATATTTGCCAGGCAGGCTGGTTAACAACAACCTGTTGTTCTTTAGAATACTCAGGTACTGAGGTATAGGTACCTACGCAATAATAATGTTAAACAATTCTTTCAAGTAACATATGCTACAAATTAGACAATTACCTATACAAAGTGCCATAGAGAAAAAAGTTAATAGAAATAATGGCTACAGAGCGAGTGCCACACGTTTTAATTGTCTAAAAAAATTAAACCATAAACTTAACGCGGCAATTTACACAACGCGGAACTGATATTGTCTATTACCAAAAAAAAGCATAGGTTATATTTTCCGTCAGTTTCTGTAAGTCTGTGCGTGTATAACCATATTCAATATCCATGCATTATTATTCAAATCAGAATGAAATAATGGCGCTTTTGAATTGTAAATCGCACAAAGCCGAACTAATCCTGATAACTAGGATTGACAGACAGTCCGTCCATTTATACCTAAGTAGTTAGTTTATTAAGTCTGCTCAATATGTTATGTTGTTTTGAACTGCAACACATTGACAGAGTTTTTGTTGACAGCTCGTTAATAATTCGTCACAGCTATTAAATTATATACAGCTGTCACAATATGTATAGTGTACAGGCTTTGATAACATTCCATTGCCCTTGACAACATGACATTGACTTTAGAAAGATGATTCAAATCCCGTATTTTATAAGGTAAAGTGCCCGTGTTACGGAGGGCGTGTCGTCCGAGACGAAGTTTAGGCAACATATCGTTGCAAGGCTTTGATTTATTTTAACCATACTATGTATTAAGTAGGTAGGTAGGTATATAATTTTAAATAATATCGACGGCCTGATTAGCGCAGTTGGTAGTGATCCTGCTTTCTGTGCCTAGGCTCCCGGGTTCGTATACTGGTAGGGACAAAATTTGTGAGATGAACACGAATGATTGTACCCAAGTCATGGATGTTTAATATCTATATACGTAATATATATAGTCCACTATGCGGTGTCGAGCGTTGCTTAGTGTGGGACCGTATAGTAGGTGTGTTCGTCGGGCGATATTTATAAAAAAAATCGCATGCACTGTCTGCATCAGAACCGGTAGAAAGCAAAGCAAAAACCTAGATCGCGGATGTATATACCACAGTAACATAAACCTCTTCATCAAGTATTTTTAAATTAAATAAAAAAATAAATAAAGAGGTTTATGTTATGAAAAAGGTTCCATAACAGGTGGAATTTAAAAAAGCTAAATTATGTAGACGGACCATCTCAGAACTCGTTAACGTCATCTAGCTCCAGACAAACTGATTGCGAAATTGACCCAAATTCAAAGTTTCAAGCTGGGTATATCTCTGTCTTTAATAATTGAGTTTTCCTTGTTATTAGATCTTCCTATGACCTAACTTCAGAGTGGGTAGACCTAAACCCTAATCGGTAGTCAAACGTAACCACAGAGTAAAATAATTGTTCATTGACGTAATAGCACCTAATGAGAATCTAATTGCCTGTTGCCTACTCTGTGTCTGCCCATAAAACGTCTGTAATGACATCTTTGTATTCTTTGAGCAGTAAATTAGTGATTGTTAAAATTATGGTCACATGAGGAGTTAGTACCTACCCTACCTACATGAATGCTAAGGCTACCATTTCGCAAATGGCCGCGTCCAGACCGCAAGGCTGAATCGGGTATTAAACGCATGAAGGGGCTGACAGCGCGAACGTTTACCGTTAGTGAAAGCTGTATTCTGTCAATAAGTACAGCCCTGATGATAATCATATAACAAGTCCATAGAGAAAAAAACTGCTGAAAAATGTCGTTAAGACTATGACGGACTGATAAAAGATCGTTAAGCACCATGATTACCTACTCTTATTATAATATAATATAATGAAATAGGTATTGATATTCTAATGGTATCCTGTGTAGTAGTATCCCGTATACTGTGAGGCATTTGCTAAATCTAATTTTAAAATTTAAATTCTCTAAAAATAATAATAACTAACAATACTGCCAGACGAAGACACCAACTATACGATTCCACACTAAACCACGCTTGTATTACAGGTACCGACTTAGGGCGAACTCGGTATATATAATACTAATATATATATTAAACACCCATGACTTTGGTACAAACATTCGTTCTCACCACACAAAGCTTAAACCCGGGACCCTCGGCACAGAAAGCACAAGGGTCACTAGCAACTGCGCAAATTAGTGAATTTTAGAGATAAGTTGCGCGCTGGAATACGGAAATATATTTGACACATTTCTGTAAAATTTTTTACAATTTAAATTTAGAGAATGCTGCGCAGAATCGACACCAATATCCCTCTGGAAGAAGGAACTGTTTCAGTTGTGCTTAGTGAACTATTCTTCTTCTTCTTTTTTTACGAAATGAAATGCGATGATATAAAATGGATATGCAAATGGCCTCACCCACAACTTAGCGGGTATTTTGCCAATGTCAAGTATTTAATAGCAATATAACAGTCCATAAATACACATTATAGACAAAATAATGGATGTGGCATTATGATATGAAAATGGCGTGTCAAATTTTACTCTAGTGAACTACCTATTCAGAGGCTGGAATTAAATTTCAACCAAACTGTCAAGTTACGCTGGCCTTGACGTAATTCTCGTTTGGTTCTTATTTACAATATATTTATCCTTTAGATGATTCACACAAGTGCGTACAATATTTATATGACAACTAACAATAACTTATACCTAATGATCGATCAGTACATACCTAGGTACCATACGTAATTCGACCCAAAACATAGGTCAGCGTCAGCACGTACCTACAAAAAAGGGATAAGTTAAACTATACCCGTCATTTATCAAACCACACATTTATACCGACTCTTGTCAATGTTATATATACTTATAACACTGACCTCTAAGGTATACATCGCTGGACTAATCATAAGCCCGGTTATCGTGTGCCTATTTGATTTTCGCCATTTTGGCGCTGATAGCGGCAGTGAGGGGGAATGGAACTAATAATAGAGATGGCACAGTGATATGATACATCGATAAAAATGTTTATGCTTAAACCTACCCATGCAGTAAAATGAAAATAATTATGATCCATTCCTTTAACAATGGCTAATGTCCAAAATAGTCGAGTGGTTAATACTAAGATGAAGCAAATAATGATAATGATTAGCCGAATCGCTTATGGGTAGGGTAGGTAATCTTAGGATAAGCCGAAACCGGACTAACGGGTGGTGTGTGACTAGCTAGATCCTACTTAAATAAGGATTGTTTTTTAATTAGAAATGAGGTAATGTAATGTTGTTTGGAAAGCAATGGAGTAGGTAAGGTATTAATAGAAAATAAAAATCATCAAAGTAGTAAATGAGTTATGTTTAATAAAAGTCATCAGAGAAGTGTTTTGAACAGATGTAATCATATTTTTTCGGACGCCAACTAGGCTTTGCAATGTTTTTGAGCCATAATTCTAGTCTTCTATTGTCAGTCGGAAACCTGTGAATTAGTAAACATTGTTTTAAAATAATATGTATTTGATAATACAAATCTGTCTTCGGCGATTTTTACGTTCTTGAACGTTCTATCTATTTAAGATATTGATAGAAAAAATATCGATAAATTTTATCGACAAGGAACTTTTACAGCACTATTGAATTTTATTGTTTATAAAAAACCGATAATACAAAGACAAATGCGTTGTAATCACGTATAAATAAGATTAGTAACATATTTTTAAGTGCCTATAATATCAATAGTTAATTTCTTGAATATTAGCCGTAAATTCACTTACTTGTGGAATGTAACCCCACTTCCCTTCTGGTAAAGAGTTTTGCATAACACGCACTCTTTCATGGTTTACCTATTAACTAACACCACTTACTTATGTATTAACTATATTAATACCACACAACAAACAAGTTTAATCGCGTTAAACCTTCAAAATCAGTTTATAAACACGGAGACAATGTAAACAAAACAACGGCCATTTGCATTTTACGTCAGATTTAGTTCCTTTCCCCCACGATGGGGGCGCTTCAAATAGGCAAAATAGATAGCTGTCATTTTAAAGGGTATCATTAGTCTAGCGTACTTGTATCATGGACATCAGTGACTTATAAGTGAGGCATAGAGTACCTAGATCGGCACAGATTTTGTTTTTAAAACTACCAAATAACCTAGTTAGACGACGTTCGCAGCTGCATCTAATTACTTCACAAAGTACCTACCTGGCGTTTTGGCGGGAAGTCGAACCGTGAAGTTGTCAATTTTGTTTTATTTTCCAAAAAATGTGTTTCTTGATAAAATATGTGTAATATTAGTGGGATATTAACCATTGTATGTTCGTAAAAGTGCACGAGTGTAGGAAATTGAAATAAAAATGGTACTATTTTATAGCTGATTGCCAACCTTAAAAAAGAACAAAAAGCAGAGCTACCTACCACAACCTTCCTAATAGCTTCTTCTTTCTTTACGAAATGAAATGCGATGAAATAAAATGGATATAAATATGGCCTCATCCGCTTACCGGGAATTTTGCCAGTGTCAAGTAATTAATAGCAATATTAAATTCAATAAATACACCTTATATATAAAATAATGGATGTGACATGACAAAATGAAAATGGTGTCCTCCACCTAATAGCAACATATTGTTATATTCCAGAATGATTTAACAAAATGACGCTGTCAACCAGCCGGCAGCAGTTCCTATCGTACGAGTCTCAATCTCCCGAGGACATTCATTATGGAAGAAAAGGCGGGGTTTTCGTCTCCAACTGTATATGCATCACTTTTATATTGTTCGCAGTCGTTGTAGCCGTTATAGTCGGTGTCATTGTACATTTTATCACTTACTTCAAGGTAAGCTTTGATTTATTCTACGTCACGATGTTGTGAAATTTATATGGCGTACCTATATTAATAAAAAAATAGGCCACCCAGGCCGTCTTACTTAGGCAGTACTTATATTAATTGGTAGGTTGGTACTACTTATCTAATCTCAACTTCTCACACTTCAAGTTCAATTGTCACGTTATCATTTATTAATAAAACTTTTCTTATCGTCGCTGTTAATAACTAATTGTTTAAGATTTTTTTATCAATGTTTAATTCCGCAGTAACATTATGTATTTTATTTGGAAATATTTTTAATGAATGAAACGTACTAGCCTCTGTAAACCAAACTTGACCCCTGCCAGTGACAGTTGATAAAAAAACTGGCTAGCTAGATGCATGTCGGGTACGCATATTTAGGGGTTCCGTGCTATGGTTTTCATAATGGAGCATAGCCAATTTGCAAATTTTATTAAAAAAATCAACACGTTACTTTTTATCCTCTTATCCCGGGAAGTGAATGCGTCGCCACGGGTAAGTAATAAAACTATTTCAAAATCTATGTGAAAGAAGATAACTAAACTTGCTTTTAGCTTAATATTATTTACAATACATAACATCTAGGATAAATATTGTCCCAGGAAATGGAAGGGGTCCCCTAGGATTGGAAAAAATAAAGTCTATGCATTTGCAGTCGCAGGTATTGCTAGTGTGCAATATAAAACCTAAATCACAGCTCGTTAAGTAATGTAGTTTTTATGATAATCTTGAGTTAATGGCCTTCCAATATAATAATATGATACAAAAAATATAATTTACACTCTCCTTGTATTATGATTTTCAACTATGCCTAATACTTTTTTGCTTCCACATTTGCATGTATGGACGCCCCCTTTTCTTGTATACAATAATCTAGATTAGTATATGTATTGAGTTTGTGCAGCCAATTATTTAAATTATTATGTGTGAAATCCCTATCCTTTAACGCTGACTCTAGAAGCCTTTGATCAGTCAGAGGGTGTAAGATCCTTTGATACGGAACCCTAAAAATTTATACGTCACGACAAATCATAGACGTCAATAAAGCCGTCAAAATGACAATCGATCTTGGGAGTGCCTGGAGTGTTGTGAATTTAATTACAAATAATTATAAGGAAATAGCGTGAATTCTAATACCAGCTCCAAAATGTGGATAATATGAGTAAAGCCAAATAATTAGGGTATTTTCTGCATTTTATAACCTGTGATATTTAATATATTTTTTCGTACAAAATGTTGATGAGATTATTTACTTTAGTAATTTTAGTTAAAACAGTGATTATTAATGGTAATGTCACAGTAAGTATATAGGACAAATGTGTGAGTGCGTTGGTTCAGACATTTCCCTCAATTAATCGTAAATACTAGTAGATTTTATAGTATTTCTGTCACTCTATGCTAATAACTTTGTTACAGTTATCACAAAAGTCAGTTGAGTTTTGGGACGAAACAGAGCCATTCGGTCAAACAGGTCCACCATCAATAGACCTCAGACTCCCCTCAGATGTGGTCCCCAGCTTCTACAGGCTCAAACTAAAAGCAAACTTAGAGAACTCTACATTCTCCGGTGATGTGTTTATTACTATAAGAGCGAGTAGAAGTGTTAGACAAATTATATTACATTCAAAGAATCTCAGTATTAGTAGTAACGCTAAGCTCACAGAACAAATATATGAGAGAGTTGAGACGTTACACACATTGAAAGCTAAACGTGATGTTGCTGCTGCCAATGTCTCCGAAGTTGAACAGAATGGTACCACAGCGATGCCAAACACAACAGAGATACCTTTGACCACAACCAGGGTTATTCAAAGTATACCAAACACAAGCACATTAACAAATAGTACCAATGTCCCAGTTGAGACAACACCACAATTTACCCCAACGTCTGTGGACACACAAGTTACGCACAGTAGTGTACGTAGTATCAAAATAATAGCCATCATTAACGGTACTGGTGACAGATTAATACTTATGTTGGATACTGCGTTGAAGCGGGAAGTGGATTATATACTGCAATTGTCATTCGATGGAGCTATATCTAATTCATTGACTGGATTTTACAAGAGCAATTATGTTAATAGCAAACACGAAGTTGTGTGAGTATAGTTTATTATCTAACCAGCTTTTGGCCAACAAGGCTCTGCCCTGTCCAGTACTTTAACCCTACTCTCTCCATACAATTTTTACTTACCTCGTAAATTTAAAAAAATCTAAAACATTTAGGCAATTCTATATTTTAACTAAATTATACATACTTTTCCTAATAAAAAAATATCTTGTTTACAAATGTTATTGGTCAATGCCACAATTACAGACTGAGACAAAGCAGCAGCAGTAACTTGTGTTGTTAACATGATAAGTTTTAGGTACATCTGTGTGTCTTTCAGGAATCTAGGGGTGACCCAGTTTGAGCCGACATCGGCCAGGGCAGCATTCCCGTGTTTCGATGAGCCTGCGTTCAAGGCGAAGTTCGAGATCAGCATCGCTCATCCAAAAAACATCAGTGTTCTCTCTAATATGAAGGTGTCAATGCAGGAACCTATGTGAGTGATGTTTGTTATAGTCGATCTAACCAGTTAAGGAACCTGTAAAATATTCTTCTATGACTTATCATTATTCTGATGCTACGCATTACCAAACTAAATTTAATATGACTATGATATTGTACCGCAATACATGTATCATAATTTATAAAAAATAATGTGGATTTACCATAGAATTGCAAAGCAATCTCTTCTGAAAATGGCCAGTGGTAATTGATTTTTTTTTCACATGTGAGGGTATGTTACTAATTAAACTTATTGCAACATTTTAGTTGTCACTCGTAATAATAAGTGTTGCCTTGGCAGCAATTAAGGATCCGTAGGTACTTACTTTTTTCTTGTCAATCAGCTGTAAAAGTAAGCCTTCACTAACATTCTTGAGTATAATAATATGCCCTTTTTTTGTATAGCAATAATACGCAATTAAAAATTGACATTAAACAATTTTTTCGAATATCTCGGTTATTTTATGTTTTTACGTTCCCAACGTTTCGGCTCCCTTACAGCAACCATGGTCACGGGTGGACTGTCTATGGTTGCTGTAAAGCAGCCGAAACGACGGAAACGTAAAAACATTACATAAACGCGATAAAATTCGAAAAATCAGTTTCATTGAAATGTGTAGTACTCGCGTATATATAAGAAATCAATACGCAATTAAAAATGTTCTTTATTCCGTCCACAGTAACGACCAACCAGGTTGGCAATGGACCCACTTTGACAGATCAGTCAGCATGTCCACATACCTAGTTGCGTACGTTCTCTCCGACTTCAAGTGCTTGGAAACTAACTACACCAGCAAGGATAACATCACGAAACCAATCAAAGTCTGGACGAGACCCGAATGGATATCAAAAGCGAAATATGCTCTCGATATAACTCCTAAGCTTCTCGCTTATTACGAAGACGTGTTCGGAGTGCCGTATGCCTTGGATAAGCTGGATTTGATAGCTATTCCTGACTTCTCGAGTGGTGCTATGGAGAACTGGGGATTGATCACATTTAGGTAAGAAAGTTTATTTATAGCCTACCCAATTGTAACAAGCGTTTTTTAGTTTGCGACCATACACTGTGGCGTGTGCGATGATATTAATTTATTATTCGTGAATTATTTCACTTTATACCTCTTAAACCTTGTCACAAGATGGACACATCACTAAGAAACTAACACGAAGGGCTAGGCGGGATTAATGAGCGAGCGTTGCGAGCGAATCTCGAACCTAAACCAGCCAAGTCGTGTGCCCCGAATTTGCACGCTCGCTTCGCTCGCTCACGCATGCTCTTGAGCAGTCCGAACCCGTAAATAGTTTGGACGCTATATTAAAATTCACCTGAACGTCTAAAGGGCGCATGCTAACCAGCCGCATTGTGGAACACAAAACGATATTATAATATGGCTAGCCGAATTAAAATCCGCCCAAACGTTACTAGCCGTTTTACAAACAGGGCCCCAAGTCTGCTAACACAATCGATTCATAATCGAACAGCAATCGCATAGTAACTGTCACTTTTGACAGATATCCCATACAATATCTGTCAAAAGTGACAGTTACTATGCGGTTGCTGTTCGATTATAAATCGAGTGTGTTTCGCCTAACCGTTTTGTAAAAGACCGGATTCTACAATCCGGCTGCGACATATCGATTGTTTTGTATAACGCGAGATATTAACACAAAACTATTTTAACATCCGTAGCGATAAGTAATGTTGGTTTAAACCAATTTTAATGGGTCTACGTACACGGCCATTACCGAGTATTACATTTCTTGTAAATGTACTCTGACGCACGCACGCATATTTTCGTTCTGTAATTATAACACCACTAGCTGCGCCGCGCGGTGTTACCCGCGATTAAAAAGTATGAAAAAATTAAAAATTGAATAGCCTATGTGCTATTCAAGACTATAATCTATATCCGTGCCAAATTTCATCCAGATCCGTTAAGCCGTTCTGGCGTGATCGAGTAACAAACATTAGCCTTTCCCAAAGCCCTTGTGGCCGCTGCAGGCCTAAAGACCCAGAAAAAAATTGTGGCGTTGTGTAGAGGCTTACAATAATTAATTTAATTTGAAGTTATAGTGGTTATTAAGTAGGTTAAAAAATTGTGTGCGTTAAAAAAAAACATTCTCAAAGTGCGCAGTAGACGAAATAAGTTTGGGAATCCCAAGTCTAGTCTAGTCTTGGAAATCCCTGCTCTATACCTAAGTCACAATAAGTACCCGGGAACACGCGATCTATACGCAGGGAGACCACTCTCCTATTCGACGAGACGGAGAGCGTGCCGCGCGACAAGCAGAACGTGGCGATCGACATCGCGCACGAGCTCGCGCACCAGTGGTTCGGGAACCTCGTCACCATGCGCTGGTGGACCGACCTGTGGCTCAACGAGGGCTTCGCCACTTACATCGAGTACGTTGGAGTGGATCGGGTGAGTACAACACTTCATAGTCCGATAAGAACTATGGATAAACATGACGGTATTGAGTAAGCTCCGTGCTCTGTAACGACATTATGGAACTTATAATTGTGGTTACTACTAGAAACTGTTGAACTTCTCCAACTCGTAAATATCTTGCGACGTGCTTGAGAAGGATGTGCCTATTAGTTTCAAATACCTGGCTACTATAAACTGGCGCAGAGGATTAAACGATAAATATAATTTCTAGTTTGCATATAAAGCCGAACAGCTCTGCCACATAAACACATGCGCCCCACCCTAACACATCCCTATACACAAACACACACACACACACACACACACACATTCATTCCAAACTAATACATTGTTTCACAGACCCCACACGAACACCCCCCACACAAATCACACTCCACATCACCACACCGCTACACACACACACTCCACACCAGCACACCGGGACACACACACACCCATGACTAACACACGCATTCGCATATGCTAGTTTACATGTAAAATTTATAAAGTACCTAGTAGGGTAATGGCGCGTCTTCGAAATGCGCGCTGCACGTTTATCATGAAAATTGGATTCTTGTTTATCCACAGATTGAACCCGAATGGCAAATGTTCGAGTCATTCTCCCGCGACAAAATGGACTTGCTCCGCTCCGACGCATTGAAGAACACATCTCCCGTCTCACGCGAGGTGGTGGACGCGTCCGAAATCTCGCAGAAGTTCGACGAGATATCGTACGCCAAGGGAGCCAACCTGATCAGGATGCTGAACCACACCATCACCGAGGAGCTGTTCCATAGGGGATTGGTCATCTATTTGAAGGATTGGTAAGTAAATTAGTAGAGGGGGGTAATAATTTGGGACTGGGGGGAACGGAACCATGAGTTGAATCCATGGTATCAGTTTTCGTTACGAAGCCAATTACACCCTTTATATATAATAATAATACCAGCCCTTTTAATGTCCTACTGTTAGGTACGGGCCTCCCCTCAATGCGAGGGGGATTAGGCCATAGTCCACCACTTTGGGCTAGTGCGGGTTGGCGGACTCCACACGTTTTTCGAGGGGTTCTCTCGGACATGCAGGTTTCCCCGCGATGTTTTCTTTCACCGTTTAGCAAGCGATAATCATGGATGAAAATGAGATTACATGAAATCCAGAAAACCCAGAGGTGCGAGTCGAAGTTTGAACCTGCGATCCTTGTTACCAAGGCAAGCGTTCTACCAACTTGGCTATCATACCCTATATATTTCTCTACATCTTAAGATCGGTAGCTTTTTGGGCACCTACCTATAATATGCACATGAATTGACTGACGTATAATATTTATCAGGAAATACTCCAACGCCGAAGAGACAGACCTCTGGAGAGCGATGACGCGGGCCACCCAGTCGGACCCCGCGTTCAATGACCTCTCCGTGGTGGACTTCATGAACTCGTGGACCAAGCAGGCCGGCTACCCCGTGGTCAAAGTCAACAGGAACTACGAAACCGGCGCTGTTGAATTTGAACAGGTTACTCTTAATAATATAATATTCTATTTAATACAATTGTTTACACTGACTAACGGTCAAGGCGCAGGTCAAACTGGAGGATCTAGACGCTTGAAATTTTGCATAAAGGTTCCTTATATAAAGTAAGTGAGCGCTGATGAAAGATTTTTGGAAATTCAACCTATAAGGGGGTGAAATGGGAGGTCAAAGTTGGTATGAAGAAATAGTTTTTTATAGTCACGATCGAGTAAATGGCTAGATTATAATGAAATTGAATAGCGAAAAATACTTAATGGACTCTCGAGACCGATTTTGATGAAAAGTAAAACAGATGTATTCTATTTTTGAAAAAAAAAACAACAAAATACTGCATATGGCGCCATCCGATAATGTAACTAATAAGGATCAAGTTCTTGGAAATAATGACATCATCGAAACCTCACCACAATTCTGAAAGTCTAACAATGCTGAACTGCACTAGTTTCCGATGTTGGTGTCGCTCCCGACGAGCTTTCCGACGGAAACTTTTTGAATAAAAACGATTGGGTATCGTCATCAAGATACATTGAAGATAATCGAATTCTAAAATGTTAATAGCGATTGCGGTAATCCAGTTCGAAAGTTTTAGATTCCGTGTCCGATATCGATTTCGAATGGTTTAAAATAACCCCGCTGTTAACCAAATCTCAATGTTTTGTATCCCGCAGAGGCTGTTCACGACAGCCAAGGACCCGTACCAGAGCATGGTGGACCAGCTGTGGCACATCCCCATCAGCTACGCCGTCGTCGACTCCGCCGCACCCCGCAGCGCCGCGCCGCAGACCTGGCTGAAGGGCCGCTACAGCGTCGTCCACGTTCCCATCAACGCGACGCAGGCTCTCTACGTCAATGTTGACGCTATCGGTGAGTGAGAACACGCCACGAGGGGCCATCAGTCACACGTTAAGGGGGAGGGAGGGGGTCGACGAAGTGTGACATTGATGACAAGGTGCGAGGAGGGGTCCCAAATTTTGTGACATCACATTTTTTCAAAATATAATATTTTATATCTAAGCATTACAACTATTGATTTTATTGAAAAATAATTTAAATGAAAATAAAAACAATTTCGGAGCACTGCTGTTTTAATTTCATAAATTTCTAAATGTAAAATTGCAAAATATGTGACATCACACTAGGTAGGGTGGGATCTCACAAATGTGACCGTTGTGACAAGGACGGGGGAGGGGTCAAAAATTCATGAAATTCGTGTGACGTAATTTATGGATGGCCCCTGACCTGTAAACATCTTCAGTCTCACTCACACCGTAGGTTTCAAAAATAAGAATGGCCTTTTGTATATGCCTGCTTACATTGCGTTGATGTTGTTGAGAATGTACCTAGAACAACCTCTTTTTAACCGAAGAAAATAAATGCAGGAGGTTATCAATTATTCGTCACGTATAATTTATTGTTTTTTTTTATTCTGACGCATATATTTTTACTGAATGATTCGATTGGAATTATTCTTTTTGTATTAAAAATAGTAACCACTGAGTGTCTGGCCGGCCGTTGGTAACTTCTGACTATTCATATGTACTCATTTGACCTACATTAAAAAAGCAAATGAACTTTTGTAATTAGAAATTTGAACCTACATAGTAGCTGGTTCCGTGGTGTAGTGGTTATCACATCTGCTTTACACGCAGAAGGCCGCCAGTTCGATCCTGGCCGGAATCATAACTTTTTGAGATATCTACAAGTTATTTTACCATTTATTCGCACTTTACTATTATTCATAATCAGACTAGATCATTAGGAAATTGTAACCAGAAGACTGAAAAAAAAAATTAAAAACTTAAACCCGAATAGGAATAAAAAAAAACCTAACTAATAAGAAACAACTAAGGAGCCGATTGCTATCATCGTCTACTGAGTTTTTAACGAGATTATTTTTTATATTTTGACCTATTTTCCTAGGGGTTTAGTTTAGTTCATAATTTCGTAAGACCCTGTATTTTTCACCAGGCTACTACCGAGTGAATTACGATCAGAAAAACTGGGAACTGCTTAGCGAGGCCCTAAAATCGGGTCAAATTAGTTCTCCGATCACCAAATCTCAACTCATCGATGATGCCTTCAACCTGGCCAAAGTGTCCCAATTGAACTACAGCTACGCCCTCGGCCTGACCACTTGTGTGATAAACGGCGAAGACTCGAAGATGGTCTGGGACCAGTTGCTCAACAATATGGTCTTCTTGAAATATAACTTGAGGACGACCGCTGGGTATATGTATTTCCAGGTGAGTTTTTTTTTTAAGTATAGTTTTTTCCTTTATGTTGGCATTTTGAAATTCGAACAAAGGACACAGCCATGGTACCAAGTTTATTTGTCTCATGCATTGAGATCAATAAAGTTAGGTATCACCCTTCCTGAATCACGCTGTCTGATACCAGCGTTTTAGACCATTCGATAGGCATTTTTGTTTTAGAACATACGATCGGTATGTTTGTTTTAGATCATACTATCGGTATGTTTGTTTTAGATCATACGATAGGTGAGTTTGTTTTAGATCATACGATCGGTATATTTGTTTTAGATCATACGATCAGTATGTTTGTTTTAGACCATACGATAGGTATGTTTGTTTTAGATTATACGATCAGTATGTTTGTTTTAGACCATACGATAGGCATGTTTGATTTAGATCATACGATCGGTATGTTTGTGTGCCTTGTTTATCTATCTATCTATCAGCCGATAGACGTCCACTGCTGGACATAGGCCTCCCCCAACGACTTCCACACATCACGGTCCTCCGCCACTCGCATCCCCCGGCTTCCTGCGACGCGTGTGATATCAGCGGTCCACCTTGTGGGGAGCCGTCCTCCACTTCGTCTTCCGATTCGTGGTCGGCATTCAAGAACCTTTCTGTGCCTTTTTTAATGATACCAAATATTGCACAGGACTACATGAAAATAATTCTGAAGAAGCAGCTGAAGCGTGTGAACTACGGGCTGGACAAGCCGCGGGACGACAATGAGGCGATGCTCATCGAGAACCTGGTGATGTGGGAGTGCTACGTGGAGTCGCCGCGCTGCCTGCGCTGGGCCAGGGACCAGTTCGACAGCTGGACCAAGCAGCCGGACATCAGTAACAACCCGTGAGTACTTCGAGTAGTATTTGAATCATCATAACAATAAATATCTATACATACAAATAAATAACATTGGAGTGTCTGTTTGTAATATTAAAATAACCGCTTTTTACTAAGTGCATTTGGATGTATACACGGTACATATACCAAAACAACATTTTTTACAATATTTGTCTGTCTGTCTGTCTTTCTGTTTGTTCCGGCTAATCTCTGAAATGGCTGGACCGATCTTGACGGGACTTTGACTGGCAGATAGCTGATGTAACAAGGAGCGTAGGCTACTTATATTTGAGAAAAAAAATTGGATCTCACGAAAAAAAATTAAAACCAATGTTGCAGCGCTGCGTCTGATTAAGTTTGATAGCAACAACCTGCAATGCGTCCCGCGGGCTCAGAACGCGCGAGCAGGCTGTTGCTAACGGTTGTGTCTTTGTTAAATACCACGAGGACGAAGTCGCGGGTAACAGCTAGTAATATATATAAATGACGTGTCACGGTGTTTGTCCGCTCTGGACTCCTAAACTACTAAACCGATTTAAATAAAATATTGCACACTGTGTGCAGTTTTATCCAACTTGACAGATAGGATAGTTTATATTTCAAATAATAAATCGCAAATATTTAACTATAAAAATATTTTCTAGAAATAATATATATGGCAAAACACACAAAAAATAAATTAAGAAATTATAATTATGTAGAAGAGGGGTTTACTATACATACAGCTGCACATTATCCCCCTTTATAGTGTTTTCGTACATTTACAATAGAGTTACAAAGTATCGTCCTATAAAAATGTTTGCTAAGCCATTGTATATTGATTAAAACTTTAAAATAAATTTGGGGTAAGTACAGAATTTTCTATGGCATGACCATTTGCCCCTAATATCATTTTTTCTATGACATGACCATTTGCCCCTTATGTCATCTATACATATAAATAAAATTGGAGTGTGTGTTTGTAATATTAAAATAACCGCTTTTTACTAAGTGCATTTGGATGTATACACGTTACCTATACCGAAACAACATTATTTACAATATTTGTCTGTCTGTCCGTCTGTCTGTCTGTCTGTCTGTTTGTTCCAGCTAATCTCTGTAATGGCTGGACCGATTTTGACAGGACTTTCACTGGCAGATAGCTGATGTATCAAGGAGTAACTTAGGCTACTTTTATTTTAGAAAAAAAATAGGATCTCACGAAAAAAATGAAAACCAATGTTGCAGCGCAGCGCCTGATTAAGTTTGATAGCAACACCTGCAATGCTTCCCGCGGGCTCAGAATGGGCTAGCAGGCTGTTGTCAACGGTTGTCTTTGTTAAATACCACGCGGACGAAGTCGCGGGCAACAGCGAGTTGGC
This sequence comes from Pheosia tremula, assembly GCA_905333125.1. Lineage (NCBI taxonomy): Eukaryota > Metazoa > Arthropoda > Insecta > Lepidoptera > Notodontidae > Pheosia > Pheosia tremula. The sequence continues at coordinate 1,342,874 of HG995405.1, read as the reverse complement.
ATATAAGAGTTTAACATCCCCAAGGGAAGAAATAATATTAATTCAATCGTATTATTACATGTATTCTTTGTTCCAGCATACCGAGCTACCTGCGTTCGCTGGTGTACAACATGGTGGTACGGTACGGTGGGCGGCGCGAGTTCGAGTTCCTGTGGAACGTGTTCCAGAACTCCACCGACCCGAGCGTGAAGAGCCTCATCATCAACAACCTGCCGGCCACCAGGGAGGAGTCGCTCATTACTATGTGAGTATTGAAATAAATAAATAAATATCGCCATACGAACACACCAACTATACGGTCCCACTTTAAGCTTAACGCTTGTGTTATGGGTACCGTACAATGGACTGCGGGCGAACTCAGTATATAATACTTATATACATACTAAACATCCATGACTCGGGTACAAACATTCGTGCTCATCACACAAAGCTTGTGTCCCAACCAGAATTCCGGGGACCCTCGGCGCAGAAAGCAGAGTCACTACCACTGTGCTAATCAGGCCGTCTGATGAGTCGTGAAATGAGCGATGCAATCAATGTAAATTTTCACACATGCGCGAAATGAAAATACACGTCAGCTGTCAACTTTTAAAACTTGCCGCCATTTTCTAAGGCTATGGTAGGTGACGACTACATGCGCTCGCACATCTAAATGATCTAATTGCAATCGAATGGTGAGACTAATTTTAGTTACCCAGAAATGGAGTGCAATATACGAAAGCCCAGGTACATAACCTTCGTTGATCCAATTAAAGTCTACTTGCTCAAAGCTTTGGTTAAAGTCACTTGAATACTGGTTAACACAGAATAATATTTTATTTGAAGCATTAGATAGAAGTATTACAGAAGAGCGGCAGTACTATTTTAAAGTATCTGGCTCACTCCCCTTAGTTGACTTATCGCCATTTTGTTTTCTCAATTGACATCCAAATAGACTTCGGAAAGTTCAGCGCGGTCCTAGTCAACATAGGACGCTGTCGTCATGTCTTTCACGGTCAAAGTACCATCCATGTGCATTTTATCCGACTGCACTTTGTTCAAATGCACTTGGGCAAGATGCAGTTTTTCCTAGGTGCACTTGGGCAAGATGCACTTTTTCCTAGGTGCACTTGGGCAAGATGCACTTTTTCCTAAGTGCACTTGGGCAAGATGCACTTTTTCCTAGGTGCACTTGGGGAAAATGCACTGTGCCCAGAGCATTTTCTCCAAATGGACTTTGATTGTATCAACGTGGCTTATGTTTGAATTCAGGCAGTTGTTAGACGAGTCTGGCGGATAAAAAACGTTTGTTACTCCACAGGTTACTGGAAAAGAGTATAACTGAGATTCCGAAGCAGTACGCGGTGGCGGCGTGGAGCGTGGAGCCGCCGCTGGGCACGCGCGTGGCGCAGGAGTTCCTGCTGCAGCACTTCCCGCGCGTCTACGCCACCTTCACCGCGCTCGACGCCTTCATGTTCCCCGCCGTGCTGGGCGGCGCCTTCGGCTTCATCTCCAGCGACATCGAGCTCGATCGGGTAAGTCCGTTAAACACTTGGGGTAACTACGTCAAAAACCATTTATTTATTTATATAAAACAATTGGCTAACAGCATACGCCAGAACACTAATATGCTAAATATATAACTAGAACTATAGACTGATATAAAACTTGAAATGTAATGTAACGCATATTGATAACCAAATAAAATATTTAGTTATTCACACACATTAGTCCGTTAAACACTTGGGGTAACTACGTCAAAAACCATTTATTTATTCATAACACAATTGGCAAACAGCATACGCCAGAACACCAATATGCTGAATATATAACTAAAATTATAGACTGATATAAAACTTAAATACATTATTAAGTTTGCATGTAACGCAAATTGAAAACCAAATAAAATATTTACAGCGCACTGAAAAAATAAAACGAGTGAAATTAAATTAAATTAACAAAGTGCAAGCATTGCATGGGTTTAACCAAACGCTGTCTATGATTAGGGTTTAAACGAATCATTTTATTTATAACTTCGTGATTACATGCACGCTAATGTTGGGACACTGAGATAATGCTTTTTCAGTAGAATGTTAGATGTGTCTAAAAATCTCAATGTGGCAAGTCGTTAACGATTACATTATTTTTAATCGTTTATATGCACAGACAAAATTTAATTAAAAATCATAATATTATTAAGTTAATTTATAATAACTATAATAAATAAACGCTAAATTCTCAGCAACGAACTGAAATAAGCATAGAAAAATTATCAGCCTTTTTAAATATTTTGTTTTGTAGCACACACATTATTCAATTTAATTAATAACAGTAATTTTACCATTCCATGCAATTGTAAGAGAAGTTGTAGTAAGTTGATTATGTAAGCAGACGGACATGCCAATGTGAAAGCAATCTAAGCTCTAACGTTTTTACAGCTGAAATCGTTTGCGCTAAAGAACAAGGAGAAGCTGATGCCGATGTCGCAGACGCTGCAGAAGCTGGTGGACACGGCCAGCCTGCGCATCGCGTGGCTGCGCCAGCACGCCGCCGGCATCAACCGCTGGCTGCGCGACTACGTCACTGGTACATCTTATCACACAAATTTATACACATTTACAAACTGCCAGGGAATGGAACACGCTACCGGATTCTTTGTTCCCCTTTTTTTTTTTTTTTTTTTTTTATTATAGGCAAGTATTTGATCTCGATCTCACCTGATGGTAAGTGAAGATGAGTGATGGTGGGTGGTGGTGACGTTGACTACAATCTGGGTGTTTTCAAGTCGAGAGTGTACAGGTACCTTCTAGGCAAGTATGCTCCATCGTAGATCTCATCGTCACTTACCATCAGGTGAGATCGAGATCAAATAGTTTCCTATAATGTAATAAAAGCACTTTAAAAAAATGTCTATACCATCATATGCTGTTAGTAAATCGTTTAACCTATATAAAGTATTCTTATTCAATAAAGGAATTAGCACTTTTTTAGTAAACGGGATGTGATGCATGGAATTATACAATACCGCAAAACTCGACTTATGCCTTAAGCAAATTCATGACACTGTTTGCAAAGTACTCTTTTTTTACAGGTAACACACCAGAAGACATCATCTCAACAATGCCACCAATAACGGTACAGAACGTCACCAATACTAGTGATGTAACTATTTCGCCGCAGAACACTACCACTGCTAGTGACAGCACTATTTTGCCCCAGAACGGTACCACTGCTAGTGACAGCACTATTTTGCCCCAGAACGCTACTACTGCTAGTGACGGCACTATTTTGCCCCAGAACACTACTACTGCTAGTAACGGCACTATTTTGCCCCAGAACACTACCACTGCTGGTGACGTCAATACCCCGCCTACTGCGCCGATCAACCCTGTCCCCGCTGCCTCATAGACTACTACTTTTGCATAATAAAATACCAACATTACCCCAAAAGTTTTTAAACAGTTTTTGTCTCTTTACTATGGCATTACAAAGCACTTTTTTATTCTTAAAAAAAACATAGTAAATTGATTAAAACTTCTGTAAATTTGAGGATAAAAGACTAGTTACACTGGCGGTGTCGGTAAGATTACAGAGAACTAGATGTAACGAGTAGCTTTAATTAAGTGTGTCCGATGGCAACGAAAATGATACATTAATATCCCTACTCCCAAAAGTAATAATCGACTTCCACGCAGTAAATAACGACATATTTCTCCCGAACAAATGACCTACCACCGCTAAAACTACTTCACATACGTCTCCGTGAATAATCCGTACTCCCCCCAAAATACTAAGCATAGTTATGTCCCCGTGAATAATGCCGTACTCCCCCCAAAATACTAAGCATAGTTATGTCCCCGTGAATAATGCCGTACTCCCCCCAAAATACTAAGCATAGATACGTCCTCGACAATAATGACGTACTTACCCCAAAATACTAAGCATAGGTGCGTCCTCGACAATAATGACGTACTTACCCCAAAATACTAAGCATAGGTGCGTCCTCGACAATAATGACGTACTTACCCCAACAGTACTAAACGTCCCTGACAGCTATGACGTATTTCCCCCAAAAGCACATACGAAATTAATGATTTTTTTTCTCGAATTTAGGTACTTATTATTTTTCCCTAAAAACAATAATAAGTACCTTTCCCCGCCCTCCATGCGCCAAGATACGTCCTGCGGTCTCTCCCTCTCACTGGCAACACCTTTGATGTTGTCTTTTGCAATTATTTCAGAAAAATACTTTTATTTTTCTTAGTATAATATATGACGTATGTTCCCACGTAAACACAATAATCAAATCAGAAATCATTATAGTAACACAAAATACATAGGTACTTAAAAGTTGTTTATGAGAGTTAAAATGAACTTTATAAACCGAGAGCTAAAGTTTAAAAACCCTTCAAATAACAACATCACAATGTTCTTATTTATTTGCGTAGGCACTCAAATTTTCATACTGTCTATAAGTATTACACCTATATTGTAAGTAAGACAGTATCTCTAAGTTTGAGCCTGATTTAATTCGATTCTATTACAAAATCGATATACTTACTGTACGTACTTATCGATTTATCGTGTCCTCATAATCAAAGTATTTTTCTGTACAAAAACCTTGTCCTAAGTGTAATTAAATATTTTCACTAGTAAATCAAACATAGGTACATTGTACATAATTAAAAACCAAAGCTGACCAAAAACAATTTAGAACATAATATTGTCACAAAAATTTTAACCATCCGGAGAATGTGTACTTGAAAAAAAAACTTTTAAATTAAATTAGAATCATGAAATCATTCATTTTAGAAGTGTAGACTATTTCTAAAACTCATGAAAATCTATATTATTTTTAAGCCTTTCATTTTAAGTAAATTAAATTACTTCAATCAACAGATATTAGAACTGAGTCTGTTATAAGCATAAAAACCACCGCTAGTGCTTCCCTTAGCCGTTGCAACGTCACATATTTGAACGAATGATAACCCCAAATGAATGAAGTTCAAAAAGGCCATTTTAGATTAAGATTGTCAATGTTAAAACATGCCTTTACATTCCTTTCGATGTTATAGTATTGTATCGTCTACAGTCAAGAACATAATTGAATAAAATCCAATATTGAGCCTGGCGCTCGATTTATAATAGGTATATGGATGATATGATTTAGTTGTTAACTGTACGTTCGTTTGTGTAATTGTTCCTATTTATTGATTTTCAAACCAACTCGAATTTAGAAAATCTTATTTGTTACCATGTATTTGTCGAAACGTTAATTATGTAACCGTCGGATTCATGGAAAGTTAAAATCCGTGAAATCGGCTATAATTGTTTGCATGTATTAGTTAAATGTTAAATAAATATATTATTAATTGAGACGGATTTTTCTTTAATACTTATGCCTTTTTACAATAGCTATGTTATTTATGACACAAATACTACCCACTCTACCCTTATTCTCTTTTACCCCATAAATAATTCTGCTAATTGAAATTAATGTTCCGCTAAGAATTTACCCCACAACTAAATCACAAACGTTACTTGACGGAGAAAAACACAATTTTTAGGTCAAACTTTTAACGCTGGCAATACCACAACAACATTTTTACATCGATTATCTTGCAACATTGAATAGGGCGGCATTTTTAAAATAGTACAAGCATAAACGCGATTATTTCCCCCCACATCTAAAAATAAGCACTCCAATGAAACTATTTTAGATAGCAAATACATTATTGTAATATAATAAAAAACTATTTTCCAATAACAGTTGTATTTAACAGTGTGCAAAAACCGTCTTCATGCCACGTCACGTCACATTACCCCTCTATAAACAGCAATGGCAGCGCAGCGGGAAAAATCAATAATATGCTTGTAAACAATCCGTTGCCAAATGTAGAGCAAACAATGCTTATTCTAACGAATTTTGTACGAACTATTAACGTTTTTTGTGTAATCATTTATTAATGTAACTTTCACAATTGATTTGCGTAGTGCGGTAATATAATGGAATCTGCTAACGTGGGCTACTCGTATCATTTGCCGTCGGGCGGGTGGAATTATAAGATTCGGAACACGCTGTCCCAATTCAGCGATCTGTTCAGCGAGTTCAATAAATATATCGCTCCAGCGTATCACCACGACCGGTGCGAAAGGTAACTTTACCCTGACTACGCTTTTTACATTCTTAAATTAAACTTTTTTTAAATGCGCAGTTAATTTTTTTATATAATTTCCAGGTCTGTCCAAATGAGGATTTATTCAATGCACAAAGGGGAATTCGTGATGGTTTTTATAGCGTTTTTCGCTTGTTTCGGTTTGGGTGTTTTCATTGGACTCGCAGGTATGTTCCCTATACCATAAAAATACTCCAATATATACTTACCTACTGACAATGTGTGTGGCGAATCGTAATCTATGCTTATAAGAGGTCATATAGATTATCTATAAGTAGGTATCTACCTAAATATGTACCTATCCTAAATGTGATTTTATAACAGAACAAGAACGTGAATGTAGAACTGCATTTTTCTCCTCTATTAAGAGAAAATAAAATAAACATTTATAGGGTACCTACCTACCTAAAAATACAAACTAGTAGATACCTATAATAACGCAATTTCTATATCTGGCACTGAAACATTACCTACGTATCTTGCTTTAGATTACCTAGCTATAGGAATACTCGCGAAATATTTCCTGTCAAATCACAAATTCGTACCGCCCGGTCAACAAACCAGCTGTACGGTCCCAAGCTAAGCAACGCTTTATTATGGGTAGGTAACGTACAATAGACAGGGGCGATCCAAGTACATATACTGATACGGTTGGGACTCCGGTACAAACATTCGTGCTCATCACACAAAATTGGCCCCTTTACCTCTGGGCCCTCGGTACAGAATCCAGGGTCACCACCAACCTTGCCAATCGTGATTCAAGACTCGAAGGATTACTTACTGAGTATACTGCTCGGCAGTGCACCGCCCCGCACTGTACCCTGAGCTATTTGTGTAAGGGCTTAATAACACTATTTACGATGATGCTGTAGGGCCATCGCCAACGATGACCAGCTCGATCCCCGCGTCGAGCGTGGTCGGCAACATCAGTGACATCTACCAGGGCCCCTTCAATCTGCACAGCCCCGCGCTCGGCACAAGGGTACAGCAGTTGTGGCTCCTGGCTGAGATACTCACTGAAAATGATGATGGTGAGACCACTGCTCACGACTCGTGTCCTGCCTCCTCAAAAGGGTGAAAAAATGGTTTAGTATCCTTTGATCCTGCGCTTATTTAGCGCGTTTATGATCATCATGTGAAGTCAGATTTCGATTGTCAATTTAAACAAAAATATTTGCTGAAAAAAAATGCAACTATCATTTTCTTGGGGAAAAGCGCAAGCGCAAGTTCAAAGGATAGTATACTTATACCCTTTCTATGTCAACCTGTTATACTCCATGGTACTATTACTTATATGCTACCCCAGGTATTCTACTCCGACGATAGTCCAAAACTATGTACCGATCAGTGTCGCCCCATTGAGATTTTCAATAGAACGAACACCGCTCATTAGTCAAAGATGGGGCGATGACATAGACTTGGACCCATCACGTGACCTAGCCACACAGCAAGAAAATATCTGGCGTAGCATATTATTGTACCATGCTATGGTCAGTTAATTTATTTCGTCAGGCCCACGGCGGCGGTAGATATTTACAAATTGTTATACCTATTACATTTTTGCAATAACTCTACTAGCGGATTTGAACGCGACCTTAACTGAGATGATACACTAATAAACTTAGCGGGCTTGTCTGTTTTTATAGAACTTTTTCTTTTATTATTTTAATCAGCATCGGAATTCATGTGTTGAGGGCCCTAAATAATAATGATCGTTGCCACTTTTTTTATTCATCTATTTTGGATAATAAGTAAGCTTTACGATTCATCTAATCTGATATTCACTTGTTTTACGCTGAAGGGATCCATGAATGTCATTCGAATGTCGGGTGGCATTCGGTCGTCCACTCTAGGCCAGTGGGCGGATTCCACTCGTATTGAAGGCGATTGTGCCTGGTATAATGGCAATAGGATCGCAGTGTTTACACTTAGTGATATTGACTCCAAGCCCACGATGATAGGCTACATTTTGTTAAAGTAAAGCTCTTACCTAGTGTATTTTTTTGCAGAGGAAATATTCGACAAAAGTTTTCAAATAAGTATATCTATAGACGGTGTTCTTGGGGATCACAGTACCGTAAACTTAGTACCTGAAAGCGAAGCTACTAATAGGTAAGCTTGATTTATATAACTATACATATTTACTTATACTCATATATCATTTAAGTTTAAGGCAGATTTAGACATGTTGATAAAACGCTAGACTCGGTAACGAGGATCGCAGGTTCAAACCGCGACGCACAACTCTGTAACATATTTTTAACTGTTTTTATTCACGTAAGTACATACAGTAGGTACCCGATTTTAACGCTCGAACGTAATGCCGTGACTCTTCAATAAAGTTATATTTTTTCTGTATTATACTACAGACTATAGGTACACTGCTATGTAAGAACAATATAGGAATGCCTAGGCAGGCTTGAGGCAATTGTTTTATAGTCTTTAGACATCTTTATTGACGCTAAATACTTGAGCGCTCAGTCCCAAACCGCTTTATCCAGGTCCAGTAGTTACCATTACCTGTGGCTCAAACAAAATCATTTTAAGCAGCGGTCTCGCTCACACCACAAACGCCATCAATAAGAATAAGAGGCAAAGCATGCTTTCTCGCATGACGTTACGATTACATGCTAAACCAACTGTTGCTATCTCACTCGACGCTGTTGCAGGACGCAACACCTGCGGTGCGCGGCGCGCGCGTGCGCCCCCGTGCTGGCGCTGCACGTGGGCTCGCCGGATTACACGCACTACGTGCTCAACATACGCTTCTACGGGCTCAGGGAGTTTCACAAACGATATTATATTACAGAGATTATATTCTATGTGAGTAGCTCACTTTTTTATTATCGACCTGACTTTTGTCGTTTATTTTGTCAATGTCAAAGTCAAATCGTTTATTTCGTATAGGCCCACGGGGGCACTTACAAATTGTCATTTACGCGGCCATTGTTTGTTTATTAACTTAACTTGTTTCAGTTTAAAACATACAACCCAGCGTTCACACAAATGGAGACGTGGTTCAGGTTTATTTTTCTACTGACAACATTTACTGTTGCTGTAAGTTGCATACAATTTAATTACATATATAAAATTTATTCAACAACGAATATACTTGTACAATATATGGAACATAATTATAGGTACAGTAGGTTCAGAAAGGTAAAACTAACTAATTTTCAGTTTGTCAGGATATTTTCTTATTTTTTTACTGGCACCGAAATTCTGACTTCACATGATAACGGGCGAAAGAAGCGAAGGTTTAAGGCTTAGTGTACCATTTCTGAATTATCCTAATTTTTTAAATAATGTTCCTTTCACCCCTTCCGTCCCTTAACGGCTAAAAAACTATTAAAATTTTAATATTTACAATTAAAGTTAAAGTTAATAGGAAAACAAGCTATGTATCAAAAAGACCTTGTCCGCGTGGAATGGTGGCAAGAATGCTGGCTATTTATTTAAATATCTTAACTAACTTCTGCCCAATTAAGTACTCGGAAAACTATTAGTTGAAATTGATCAAACGTTTTATGTTCCAGTGTTGGTTTGCGCATTCGTTAAGGAAGTATTCGACTCACGACTGGGCCATCGAACAAAAGTGGCTGTCGGTTCTTCTGCCACTTCTGTTACTTTATAATGGTTAGTAACAAAACTTCTTATACTTACTTACATCAATGCATTATCTGTGGGGCCTTGTGATTGGGCTGAACAAGAAAATGCGCTGAGTTTCACCGCTCGTATTATCGGTTCATAGTGAGCGTATATATGTAAATACTACGTACGGATGTAAGTTTGAGTACTTATTTAGATCTATAATGTTGATTTATTATATGATTAATATATTTTTTTTTAAACTTAAAATGACAAGCGAATATTCAGCCGAATACCGAACATATAAAACTATGCCGAATATGTCGCATAACTAGTAATTAGGTACCGAATATTCGGTGCATCCCTACTAAGTACACATATCCTTAGTAGAGACGCGAACAAGATATAGTTATCTTTTTCACGAGGCGCGAGATGAGAGAGCGCGATTTTTTATCACTTACGATAAATCTCGGTTTTGTGGCAAGCGTTTTGCTTCTACTTTCATCGTTCGAACTGCCGGCGTCTCTGTTCCCCGTTGACTACAATCTGCGTGTTTTCAAGTCGAGAGTGAACAGGTACCTTCTAGGCAAGTATGCTCCATCGTAGATCTCATCGTCACTTACCATCAGGTGAGATCGAGATCAAATACTTGCCTATAATATAATTTTAAAAAAAAGCGTGGTATGTTTTCTTTTATAATAACTCTTGCTTCCATGGGCAAGCGAAACGAATTGGGGCGTAAGCGTGAATTTTCCACTTCGCTTACTCATACGTAAAAACGTTCTCTACAACAGAAGATCGCGTTTCTTCCAGATCCATTGTACCCTCTGCGGCTGGTGTCGGGCGGCTGCTTCGCGCCGCTAATGGATACGATATTCCAGACAGCGTTCCTCGCGTGTGTCCTGCTGTCCTGGCTGGCGCAGTACCATGGCCTCAGACAAGTGAGTTACCAGGCGATCTGACTCGCAGTACCAAGTATATCGAGAGCCCTGGAGGTAAAATTATACGCTGAACTGAATTAAACACTATTATTGTACGGTCCCTTGTTTGTCCCGTACACCTTTTCCTTGCTAGGGGTGTTTACTGAAGGAAACACTGAACGTTTAAGTGAAAGTTTATTGGGCTAAATATTTGTTATTCTAAATGGGAAATGATGGTGAGTGAGCACGCGCGGTTTACTTGCTAGCCGATCGCGAACTCAAGTAAACCGCGCGTGCTCACTCACCATTCGTAGCCCAGCCGTCCTGAGGATGCCTCGTTTAGAGGCGTAATACATTCTTAGATCCGCTTCGTTTCGCGGAGAATTGCAATTAATTTGGGGTCCCGTCACTCGTGACAGATAGTTTCTCGACTAAAATCTTAGAGGAGTTCGGTGTTGCTGGCTTCTTTCATTATCGATCAAACTTGTTTGGTTTATAATTAGAAAAGTTGACAAGCCGAGGGTCAGTGGTGGGTTCCTCTTCCCCCATTACACATCACGAATTGTTCATGACATGCTTCCTCTGAGACACCATCATGACAAGTTACCACTATAGGGAAAAATAATTAGAACAAATGATATAAACAATTTATAAGATCGTCGCAAGCACTGCACGTTTTAAAATATTATTGTGTGACCATTGCGATCCATTCTAATCCGATCATAATTATCGGATCAAATTAGACAATTTGTAGTGCAATCCTCCTGACTTAGGGCTATTGAATTGCCTTATTCTTACCTATCTAATTTTATACGATTATTAGGATCGGATCGGGAGGTGCAAAGCGTGCTAATGGTATTGCCTATCTATGGTTATGTTTTTAACAGTCTTCTTCTTTCCAGAACGAAAGAAGTTTTGTATCCTTCTACCTGTTCAAGCTGATAGTGGTGGGACTAGTCTTGATGCCAGCCATCGTACTCACCGTTTGGCAGAAGTATGATGGCTATTTCGACCCCACCTACAACTACACTATGAACCCGAACTACCCTGTAAGTACATTCATCCAATAGGAAACATGTATTTTTTTTTAAATACTTACAAAATAAATTCAAGATATTCGCTATTAACATTTGTGGGAGAGAGAGGGGGTTGGGTTGTTTCTCTATCGCACACGCGCTGTGTTATGGTGGTGACGTCACAGCTCTGTAGATATTAAGTGTTTTGTTTTTTTTTTGTAATCGGATACTATAAATGTCTGTAGTAATATAGTTTTGTGTTCAGCGTTCTTTCAATAATTGTCAGTTATTTGATCTCGTCTGTATTGATTGCAGTAGAATAACAATAGGTACAAGTTTGTATGAAAATTATTTATTAATGAAACGTATTTTTTTTCAGATAGTGAAAATAATGTTCTTCAGTGCTATGACGCTTTACTTCCTGTATCTAGTCGTTTTAATAATCAAAGCTTACGGCGATTTGAGAAATATGCCATTTTTCGGTAAGATGTTCTGTTAGAAATTTTAATTAACAATCTAAAAAAATGATTAAATGTTGCTTACAAAATGTTGAAGCCAAAAATACCATTGAATATCGCGTAGTAAGTACGCAAACTGTGAGCGACATAGTTTGGAAACAAGATAGCTAAGTATTACATTTCAGCAAAATATAAAATTTGCTAGACAGTATTGATTTTGTGACCATTGTTGCTGTACCGCAACCGAAACGCCGGGAACGTAAAAACATAATATACACGCCATAAAATCTGTAAAATTTAGTTTCATTTCAAGTTCTAGACAGTTCAGTATACTGACTAGAATTAAGAGTTCGCAGTATGCCCCCAGTCCTTTGATTCGCAAATTTTACTAAACCTTGAAATTAAACTAATTTTACGGATTTTTTCGCGTTTATTTCATGTTTTTTAGATTCCCAACGTTTTGGTTGCTTTACAGCAACCATGGTCACGGGAGGACTGAGGTGGTTGACGTCCTGGTGTCATAGTTTGAAAAAAAAACAAGAAAAATGCGAAAAAATCCTTAAAATTAGTTTTATTTCAATGTGTAGTATTCGCGTAAATATATTAAATCAATATTTACTTAACCTGTTTTTCTTGCAGATATCCGACTCCGTTGTCTATCCATAATAGTGGGCACAGTGACTGTTATAACCACAGTGTTGGCCCTGCGCGGCTGGGGCCCCGCGGCCCTGCAGGACCACTGGGCGTCGCAGCCTAAACTACACTACGACACCTCCGCGCCCTTCATGGCCCTATACGGCCTCTTCAACTTCAAGATCTACATATTAGCGTATCTGTTCTCGCCTGGGGGCGGATCTATACATGGTGAGGGAGTCTTCCATTACTTATGTTTACTTTGGTAATTGGCTACAAAATAAGAAATAATTTTGCCAGTGTCGAGTCAAATGTCTTGATCGTAGTTTGAAGTAGGTACTAGAGTAATCCTAATGAAAATTATGACTTCGATATCGACGACTATGAAAACATTAATGCCCACCCCTATCAGTAATGCTGTGGGTAGGTTCTTCACTGAAAATTTCCGGTCATCTTGAGAACTTACTTTTGTTCATTATAAATATAAGCAAGTAATCCGCCTCAACGAAATTAATTGGCTCAATTTTCCACCGCCAATTTGTGGAAAACAGTTAAACCTGAGCAATGATTTTGTTTGCAGAAACGGCCATTACCAAAGACAATCCCGCGTTCTCGATGATCAATGATTCCGATGAGGAGGTTATCTACGGATCGGACGAGGAGAGCCGCCGTCCGCTCAACTCCCACCACAGAATCAATGAGGACATATGATTTCAGACCTACATTCAGTTTGGAGTTGCATTTTTCTTGTTATTAAATTCTAACACAAATTATTATTTTCGTTTTATTTTGTAGGGACCTCTTCAATCTCGCCACATGATACACAGATGGCGCTGTAGACGGACATTCTGAACAAATGACGATTCTCCATACATTCCTGAAAAGTGCTATTAGTTTTCGAAGAAAGTAACATGTATACAAAGCTGATGGTTATTGACCATCGGGGCATACCACCCGCCTGGCTGGAATATCTCCCCTATTCCGCTAAAATTACTATAAATGTAAAGAGAGCCTCAAGGCCATTAGAAAAAACCTAAGGCCACATTATTAGGTTCTGAAGGTATAATTTACCTAACCGGGATTAAACCCGATGTTTTCGAAAGAAATACAGTGTAGTGTTATGGCACAATCCAATAATGTCACAAATAAGGATAAAATTCTGGCAATTAATACCAAATGGTAAACCAAAGAGAAGTCCCCTAATTTTTACCAGGTAACAGAGGCAAACATTTTTTTTCCTTTTATTTGGTAGGTACTAAAAATATAAAATGACGCGCCATTTTGTCAAACGGTGACAAGACAACGCGATCAACGCTTTATACAACGCGCCTTTTGTCAGCCTGATAATTCGACTAAACTTCAAAACCTCGCATTACAAAATAATGCGGTTTTGTAATGCAGATAGCTGTTTTGCAATATTGCTTGTTTTAAAATCTGGTTGCTACATTACTGAGAAATAGATACGAACGCAGATGAGAGATGTACAATGAGTGATACAAAGCAAAATAACTTGCTTAGATGCGAGTTGCAGTACGTGGTTATAATAGGTAGGTACTTACATAACCTACCGTATTACGCGCTTCCATTTATATGAATAGGTAAGTATGCGCCAGGCAGGAATGCAAGGAATGTCATTGTTTATTTATTACAGTACAATCGAAACACTAACTAACAGCCTGGCCTTCTCATGACACAAGCTCCCGCCTAGTATGAGGAACATTGCTATACCTTTTGTATGTGATTTTGAATATATTTTTTTAATTTTATTGTGCTATTGATTTCAGTTTGATCATATTCCCGCTTGAGGCGCTGACGACAAGAAAATATTAGGTTGCTCAAAAGGTAGGTAGGTATTATAATCCGTTAACTTTCAAAACAGAGCAGCGCCTAGCAGTACCAGGTTTTAATATTAAGTATGTAACTACATGTTTGCGGACCCAAACAACTATGGTGCACAATTACGTCGTTCGTTAACACGTGCACAAATACTTACACGCTGAGACGGCAACATTGTTTTCATTGTTATGCCTTGATTACACGTGACGAGTTCAATGGTGAGACAGTGCTCTCGGTTGAGTACTCGGTAGGTGTAAACAGTGCTCGGTACGTTCAACCTTATTTACTCGGCCGAGCACTCGATCGCTATTTTACTTGTTGCGTGTCGTGTAATTAAGGATTTAGATAAAATCGACTTTCTTGATGGCCTGGGATTCATACTTCATAGGTAAGTAGTTTTGTTTAAAAAAGGGGCCCTGTCTAGCACCTGAACTTGTATAACTAGATATACCAACCGAACCGAAGTGCGTTTAGGAAAATTGCTCAATTTTATAATGTTTTACCTTGCGGTACGCAAGTACCTCTTATGTAAAGTATTATCTTCTTATCTAAGAATAACATATCATATTCTGCTGTTAAAACTGTTGCCTACAAAGGTTCTAGTACAATGTGTGCTACTTAGAGCTCGAGTTGTGCTTCATAGGTGAATTCATAGATATGTATAGAACGTAGGTATCTACTCAAATAAACGCAGAGTAAATTGTCTAATTATACCTACAGACAAGTCATTAGAAGGAAATCGTCAGCATTGATAACATTCACTGTCAATTTGCGGTGTTTTGAAAATAGATATATTTTAGGTAATTTATAAATATATGTCAGAAAAATAGATCAGTGGAGTAAAGCCGTTTACATTGAGTGTAACAAGCTGTCTGGTTGTCTATGCTGCAAGCTGATGATATTTGACAGACAGCAGTAGCCATTATATATTAAATGGTTTTACATTCTAGGTAGCACAAAGTAGTAACTTACGTGTGCTCTCTAGCATTTGAGTTGCTCAGAGATTTTACAAGTTAGTATATTTCCTATATATCGCACAATAGACCAAGTAGAATGCTTAAAAATGTACCAAGCCAACGAAGAAAAGATACGTTCCGCTATTTTGATTTCTAGTAAATAAAACAAAATGGCGGTGTTATAAGTGCAGTGCTCCCTACCCTCCGACTGACTGATTGTAAAATGAAAAATAATACTGACCATTAAAATTTTAATCATGAAGGAATAATAAATAATATTTAGCAATGTAATGTTATGATAAATTAATACAATGTTCCTATTCATTCTAAAGATATAGTCTGTAAGCTATTGAGTGTGTGTGCGATCAAGATGACAGGGTGCGGCTGCAGCACGGCGGGCGGCAGCGGGCGCTGGCGCGCGCCGCAGGGCTCGGCGGGCGGCGGCAGGCGCAGCGCCTGCGGCGTGGCCGCCGTGCGCCGCAGCACCGCGCCGCCGCGCATCACGCACGCCACGCCCGCGCGCGGGTCACAGTTCTCATTCACACTAGGACTCTCGTCATCAGAACACAAATCAATAACTTCACAATCATTGTCCGATCTCTTCAATGGATCCATTGTTTTCATTTCATCGTCCACCGGTTGATCACAGTCGAGCCCGTCCACAAATACAATATCTTTATCTTCCCCACTTTGAACTTTGTTTTCAGATTCTTTTCTTAGTTTATCAATATATTCATGCATGCTTTTTAGTGGCATCCTATCTACTTTGATAGACATGGGTTTACATTTAAATAGAAGCAATTGTCCCTTTTTGTCAAGTATTTTTTTATTCCTCTGATTTGGAAATATATGAGTTCTATGCCAATAATCAATAGGCCTCCTGTACCGTATGGGAAACTGTTGGTTTTTACTTTTACTACCTACATGTTTTATCAGTGGGGTAGTAGTGCAACAGTATCTTTCAACTCTTTCTCTGGAATAAGTGGTGTCTCTCGGGCTATTTGATTTAATGTTTTTCATGTAAGCCAGCGATGAGAAGGGATACGGAGGGCCACGATCAATGCTGGCGGAGTTTCTGAAGCTCTTTGGCTTTGCCTCTTTCTCCTCAATTACAGACACAGGATCCTCTGCTTTCTCACCGATCCGCTTCAACTTCAAAGCTGATAGGAGATCAGTCAGGCCTCCACTGCAACTACTGGTGGGCACATTCTCATTATTGCATAGCCTCTCATGTGCTCTCAATATCTCTAAATTGTCAAAGTGGCTGTCACAGTTATCACATAAGTAAATATCAGTGGACTTAATTTCTTGCTTAGGAAGTTTATCATAGAACATATTCTCATTTCTGAATGTAACTAAGAGGCGGCCGTTCGGCCTGTAGTAGAGAGACGTGGTGTGATCTCTGTTGTCGACGTATCTGAGCCGCTTGCGCGGGTACCGGGCGAGCTGCGCCGAAAACACGAGCAAGAACGCACTCTTATGATAGTCGTAGCATTTCTTCACTAAATTCTTCAGTCTAGACCCCCAATTCTTGGGTACTTCGTCCGGCTTAACAAAGGGGTGAGAGAAAGTCACGTCTTGCGGCCACCACGGTGGCTGGCGGATCTCCTTAGCAGTATCGTGGCCCCAGGAACATGTAACCATGAATGTTATGAACTTCTCCAAGTCGGCCGCGGAGATCTCCGACAGCGCAGTCGGATGGCCGTTTGAGAAGAGAAGCGGCAGGTTGGCGATCATGGTTCCCGCTGACGCTGACGCTTATGGTCATCGAAACCTTAGGGAGGGCAGCGCTTGCGATGTCGCCCCGCGCAGTTTCTCACTTACGGCTGATATGATACAATCCATTTTAGCTCGAGTAATTTAGCACATTCATCGCACTTATGGGTCACTAGTTGTGTGGAAATAGTTTATTTCACTATTACAAAATAATAATTGCAGCCAAATTCACAAAAAATTAAAAAAAACGCGCAGTCTGAACAGAGACAGAGAGAGAGCAGCGAGCAGTGTGACCAGATTTAAATAAAATGTAAGATCCTTTCTGCCATTTTGATTAAACGGCTGCCAAAATCCAGAATACAGCAGCAGGTGCGTGTTTAAACTGCTATATGTTTTCTGGAAAATGCTAGTTGACACATTTTTTTATATTTGAGTCGGTTCTTTTCCCGTAAATATAAAAAAATATCCCACGTAAAAATATTACATTTTATCAACATTCCATTTTCATCTCCTAATGTACAAACTATTATTCCGGATATTTGCAAAAGTAGCTACTATATATATCTTATCTTAACTCGTTGAGTATACCATTATCTGGAAACCATTTTCGTAAATATTTCATCGTCAAGTTTAGAGCAGCAGGATCTTGCAAAATCTGGTCACACTGGAGTATGTTCGATGACTAATGGTACATGGCGTAGATTTATTAGGAATGCAACCTGTACGCAATGAACGAGCCGTATGAAACGAATTTTAGAATTCTTTACTTCATCGCATTTCATTTCGTTAACAAAGAAGAAGTCATCGTTTTAGGTATTTTTTTTTTAGGCTGGCAATTAGCTATAAAATTTTGCCTTTTTGTCAGTGTCGAGTATTTCTTAATAATTTTAAGGAAATTATAACTACCCCTGATGATAATGATGATTTCAATTATGATATTGATCATGAAATGAACCCCTAGCAGGAAGTATAGAAAGTATATACAATTTTATTTCAATTTCCTTCCCTTGTGGACGTTTATGAACACATAATTGGTAAATATCCCACTATTACACATTATTTATAAAAAAAAGGATAAAAAATAAACTTCCCGACATAAACTAAGAAATCCTATAAAATCTCGTACACCTAATTCACGCCAAGTCAGCCGAATCACTTAAAAGTAGCAAAATCCCAGAAGCATTTGGATGACGTCAACAGATTCGGCACTTGTTAGTGACCCGTCCCAAAATTAGTGACATTTTTATATTTAATGCGACAATAATAATTGTATTCGATTTGAGTGATTGAATTACACACATAGATACGCGCATTATCGTATGAATACTAAATAACGATAATACCCATCCGAACAAAATCTATTATAAAAACAAATTTGTCTTTGAAATTACGGTTTCAGACTAACTTAACTATTTCGTTTTCGTTTTTTTTTATTAATCTAATATAAGTTTCTCTATTTTACCTTGACACTGGCAAAATCACCTAAAATTGGTGTAGCCATGTAAATCAAAGAAACAATTTGTATTTTGACCTTGTCCTTGACTTGACGTAGCTGATATTTTATTCATTCATTCATTTTTTGACAGAAAATCATTCAGCCAGTGAGCTTGTTGTGTGTGTGTGTTGTGGCTTAACTGGTTGGGTGGGTTTTGCGAAATATAAATAAAATCTTGTTAACTCTGAGGAAACAAGGAACTTCTGTTAAAAAATAAGAATAAATTACCTTAACTAATAATAATTCTTCGTTCTATGTCGGTAACCATGAATGCATCATAAAACAGAGATGGTTCGTATCGTAGTATAACACTTATTTTGGAGTCGTAATATTATTGAAGCGTGTTTGTTATATTTGAAAGTTTATTGTAAATGTATTTGCAGGAACCGAATAGTGCTGATCACTCTCCTAATTCACCACCTAGGAACTATATAGAAGCAACACATTACCAGTAAGTAAAAAACCGCTTCTAAAAAGTTACAGAAAGTCTTTTTTTTTCTTTGTTCAAGGTGGCTGTAAATACCTATTATCTTTGAATAAGCCTGAGTCGTGCCTTTGTAATACTGTGTTAAAACTGTGTTTCATAAATTGCAAATGGTTACGAGGTATCAAATTTTTAGGGTTCAATAGAGGAACTATATTTATTGAAACCCATAAAACGAAGCCGATTTGTGTAGTACCTGTGAACGTATGGTCGTAATTCGCATGTACAACACACGCTGGCTTGGATTCAATAAGTTTTTTGTGACACTATAAGATCTGTCCAGTCTGTCCACCCATGATATATCATAGTGCCATAGCTTCTACAGTTTTAAATGCCATATACTAAAAGTAGGTTCGAAAAGTATATACATCATATAATTACTTTTTGGGGTTTTTTCTTAAAAGTTTATTTTAAAATCCTTTGAGCTCCTTTGTGGAGCCTTATCATATATATCTGCACTCAGAGACATTGTATTGCATACATTTTGCCAATTGTAAATGGTATATGATGATTCAAAACTATGTTAGGTACCAGTGTGCCATGCTAAATATATATTTTCCTAGGTTGGAACTACCAACATGGAGTGTGGAACATCTAAGGACTGCCGCCCTCGAGCAGAGACTGTTGCGGCCCCGCAGCCTGGCCTGGGCCATCATGCTGAATGCCCTCCCATCACCAAACATGGATATGATATCCAGGTACACACCTGTTGTTCTTTATGAAATTTCATTTTTGCAGTTAAGTTATGTCAGGTCTGGTTGATATTTTGGGCTGTGACAATGTCTGGAATCTTGTTTCATATTTTAACCACTCTGTTGCACAAAAATGAGTTGTCACTATTACTAGTTTCTGAGCTTAGTATGTTGCTCAAATTTTTTTAATAGTTACAACTGATCTTTGTGCAACAACTAAGTAGTTACTCAGGCTATAAGAAGAAAAAGTAGATTGAGTTCATTGTACTTATATCCTCATATAAGGTCTAACAAAAAAAGCTAGTTTATTATTTAACACGTTGACAGCGTAAGAGGTCTAAAAGATCTCTAACGTGACTTCTGGCTGAAAGTCCTCTGAAAATGGCACCGCACTCAACGTGTTAACTAGCTTCATGCGGCTCTGACTATTAAATTGTTCTCTTCAGCTTGACACCCCATGATTATAAATGTACTTTATCTTTTGAGTCAAATCATTGGCAAACCAATAGGACAGACCCCATTGAAATTTTTCCTGTATTTTGTCTGCAATCCTCAAAAAAACTTACACACAGATAAGAACTCTTAAAACACTTCTTATGGACTCAAAGATGTTCAAATATCCTTAAGACTGCTACACTTGCGACTAATGCTGTTAATTAATGCATCAACCGACACACTGATTAATACGTTAAGATACGGTATTAGGCGCAAGTGCAGCCCTTACTTAACAGACTCAGCCCAATCACAGTTTTATAATCCATACACATCCACTGCTAATTATAGGTTTCCTGTAATGAATCCCACACATCACAGTCATCCGCCACTCGTCATATTATAAGTCTTATAATAAGTGTAAATAAAGAATTTAATTTTCCGGTACCAGTCTGAGAACACATAGAAACTTCTATGATGATCTGAAGAAGAAGCTTTCAATGGACCCAAGAGCGGTGCTGGGTGATGATCCACTATCACAGAATGATGCGGTGAGTTCATAAACACTTTAACATGGCCTAAGTCTCACCAAGTAATGTTCTTCCTTTCTAAATTTATAGGAAAGGATAAGACATCCCACTAATATTATAAATGTCAAAGTTTGGATGGATGGATGTTTGTTACTAAATCACCCCAGAACGGCTGAACGGATCTGGATGAAATTTGCCAAAGAGATAGATTATAGTCTGGAATACCACATAGGCTGCTTTTTATCCCGGTAAAATGTATGGTTCTTGTGGGATAGATTTGTTTTAATTTTTCATAAAGCAAAGGATCGACATGATTTTTTGCATAGGTAGTGGTAGTTTAGGGGTCAGAAAATGACATAGGGACATACTATTTAATCGCGGATAACACCGCGGGGCGCAGCTAGTAATTCTATCTATCTCACATTTTGTCTTATCATGCACATCTTTTTTTTTTTTTTTGTTACACACATCCTATTACTTACTGTTACATCCTAGTTGTTTGATGTTAATATTGATTTTGCAGAGTGTATGGAAGCAACACTTCTGCGATAATGAGCTCAAAACCCTGATACTCCAGGATGTGGTGAGGACATTCCCTGATGAGTTGTACTTCAGAGAAAAGGATGTTCAGGACTTGCTGGTGAGATATCAATATAGTATAAATATTGACGGCCTGATTAGCGCAGTTGGTAGTGACCCTGCTTTCCGTACCGAGGGACCCGGGTTCGAATCCTGGGCCCCAAGTCTGCTAACACAATCGATTCATAATCGAACACCAACCGCATAGTAACTGTCACTTTTGACAGATATTGTATGGGATATCTGAGCACCTCTCATGACCAAGGTTGATGAGAAACGGGAAACATAAAATATACGCGATAAAATCCGAAAAAAATAGTTTTATTTCAATGTGTAGTATTCGCGTGAATATAAGAAATCAATATCTGGCGATGTCAGCATGACTTCCATTTTGAGAATTTTATTTTTTACACTCAAGTTATCTGATGACAAGTCGTGGCTTGTGTTTAGGTCCGCGTGCTATTCTTCTGGGCGCGTTCGCACTCGAACGTGGGCTATAGACAAGGGATGCACGAGATACTGGCGCCACTGTTGTTCGAACTGTACATAGATCGCAAATTCGCACCGGACGATATCGGGCAAGTATACTTTCTCTGAGGTCCCAAACATTGGTTAGGTATACTTATATTTTAATTATTTTAATTATGTGGGTATTATATTACTAATTCTCTTTGGACGATGGGCCAATGTTGTGTGTAGTGTTGCAATTTCTTTTTTCAATTTGGCATCACCATAGGTATTTTACCAGTGTCAAGTAATATAAATTATTTCAGCTTTCGGGAATATGCACAGGCCCAAAGGCTAGGCCCAAGTAAAATACCCCCCATCCCTCAATCAGTAAAGTCATGGATACTTTACCGAAAGATTTTTTATGGACTTTTTGTGAGAAACTGAAAAGCCAAGTTTCGTCACTGTTTGAATTACCTACACTCGTGCACTTTACCGAATCCATAATATTTAATATTCCACTTATATCACTCACTATAACTCGCAGGAACACTAGTTTTAGAAATTAAATCATAACATTTCAGTTTCCTGCAAAAAAGAAACTAGTGTTGCAATTAATTGACATCTTTAATAGAATGAACACCGCTCATTGGTCGAAGATAAAGTCTATGGCCAATTACGTCATATAGCTGTCACGTAAGAGAATATCTGCATTAGTAGCACGACCCGACATTTTCAAATAAAAGCAACGAATCCTCTCAGTCTGTGGTCTCATCTTAAATGATTTAAAACTGTATTTTAAACGTATGCACACTAAAATGTAGTGTATCTTATAAAATTTAAAATCTATATTTAAACGCAGTACATACTGATTTTATAATCTATATTTTTCAGTGAGAAATTGAAAGATATACTCAATGATGATTATTTGGAACACGATAGCTAGTAAGTATCTAATTCAGAGATCTCTTATTTACATATACTTAATTCAAGATTAATTAACAACTTGATTTCTTTCAGTATGCTTTTCAGTACTGTAATGAAAGGTTTAGAAAAATTCTATACGACTGGTGAGGTAGTACCAACGTTGTGCGGAAGGTTACCAACGGCGAAAATAGTTCACGTGAGTGTTGCCAGTTTAAAAAAATACACCATGGTTGTTTATTTGTGCACGATGGCGTTATAGATGATCTCCTTAAAACAAGTATACTCATTTTTATGGTTTTCGTTGGTCCGATCGATTTCAAAGCTCGTTTTTTTTTTTGCCTTCCACCCCGAATTTTGGCTGACGACACCTGGCAACACTAGGTGGTCAACACCGGTGACGCGATATGCCCTTCTTTATTTTTTTTTCAGAATCCTAATGAAGTAGTCCGATATTTGGATAGAGTGAAAGAGGAATATCTGGTACCTTTGGATATAGAGTTGGCCACGCACTTAGCGCAATGTAATATATCCATGGAACTGTTCGGCATGTGAGTTATTGTTGACTTCTTTTAAAAACATATATCATCGCTATTTATATAGTGACTTTTTATAGAAATAGATAGTGTTGCGTACCAATCCGGTTGGAGAGTTAAGTTAAAATAATACGAATTAAAAGTAAATGATTTGTCTATGATAACTTTGACATGATTTGATTTTAATTTACTATATGCAGATAAAGCACTTATGAATAGGCAGAATCTACCATCAAACTCTTCCAGTTTTATTTTCATAGTTTTAAATGTCATTAAATTATGATAATGAGCTTCTACCGCCCCCGTTCGGAATACCATTGCTATAGAAAAAAATGTGGCACGGAAATAAAAGGGTACTTTTTTAAATTTAGACCCTAAATACAAATTAATTAAGTTCAAATACCAAGTATAATTTCCTTTAATCCCAACAGAATCCCAATGTGGGAATTGAAATTAGACTTTAACTACGCAGTAATAGAATTTAAATTGCACGTGCTATGTTATTTTATTCTACAGTGTAAATGTGATATTTGAATGTAGTCCTTAGTGTTAAAGCAATAAGAGCAATGGTTATTATATCCCACTCCACCAGCCGCTGGCTGCGGCTACTGTTCGGCCGCGAGTTCCCTCGCTCCGAGATTCCGAACCTCTGGGGCTTTCTGTTCGCGGACGGGCCCATGCTGCCGCATCTACACTACGTCATCATTGCGATGCTGATCTCGATACGAGACACACGTGAGTGGGATGTATTGGAAAATAATATCTTGTATTTATTTTTATTTTAATTTTTAAATTTATATGATTACTAATTTATATAAGGTGTAACAAAAATAGTGTAAAATATTTGAACAGATGAATCAGTAAGTTATATGGTTCACGTTGATGTATAACATAATTGTGTATGTGTTTTTTTTTATAAACAATGCGATCCAGCAGTTTTCGGCTATGCACTAAATACAGGATGTATTCTTATGAATTAAAAACTTCCGGATAAGATCTGTTCCTCTTTTAATTTTGGACACAAGGTTTCATAGCAATATTCGCTGCTCGCAACTTACACAATTAAAATCGCAATATAAGAACGATTGTTTTGATTCCTTAGTCGAATGGATGGGATTGAGGGTTTTTTTATTTTTTTTTATACCTTATAGGCAAGTACTTGATCTCGATCTCACCTGATGGTAAGTGACGATGAGATCTACGATGAAGCATACTTGCCTAGGTAGGAAGGCGGCAGTAGATCGAGACGCTACATTCACTAGGCACATGCAGCGCACCTGATCTGACCCGCCATCCATGAATGGCAACACCGAACATCATGCCGGAACACGGCTAGGTCGCTTGGCGACATGGCTTTGTTCAGTGGGTGGTGACTAGCCACGGCCGAAGGCTACCACCAGTAGAGTTGTCACCTGGTTGGCACCACCCAGGGTCACGTGTAGGGTATCTCGAGGGTACTTAATTCTCCTACGGACGAATGTGACTCGACTCCAAAATATACTGCTAGTATATATAGTATATACTGCTAGTCTATACATCTATACATATAAATAAAATTGGAGTGTCTGTTTGTAATATTAAAATAACCGCTTTTTACTAAGTGCATTTGGATGTATACACGTTACCTATACCGAAACAACATTTTTTACAATTTTTGTCTGTCTGTCCGTCTGTCTGTCTGTTTGTTCCGGGTAATCTCTGAAATGGCTAGACCGATTTTGACGGGACTTCCACTGGCAGATAGCTGATGTAACAAGGAGTAATTTAGGCTACTTTTATTTTATAAAAAAAATAGGATCTCACGAAAAAAAATGAAAACCAATGTTGCTGCGCAGCGCCTGATTAAGTTTGATAGCAACAACCTGCAATGCGTCCCGCGGGCTCAGAATGGGCAAGCAGGCTGTTGTCAACGGTTGTCTTTGTTAAATACCACGCGGACGAAGTCGCGGGCAACAGCTTGGATTGTTATCCTCGTGTAGTTCTCGACGGGGACCCCGGCGTGGTGCTGGCGGCGCTGATGCGGCCGCCCGGGCTGTGCGCCGCCCACGTGGCCGCGCTGGCGCAGCACCTGCGCAGCCCGCGCGACCACGCGCGCCCGCCGCCGCCCGAGCCCACCGCCCCCACCGCCCACACCGCCCCGCACAAGTAAGCCACTTGAACTTTGTAGCGCATCTTCCATCCCGCTAACACCCCATATAATTGATAGAACTAGGCGAGACTTGGCGGAAATCCATTGTTAACCTATGAGGAAAGAGGACCCACCACTGAGCCTCGGCTTGTCAACTTTTTCGATTATAAACCAAACAACTTTGATCGATAATAAAAGAAGCCAGCGACCCCGAACTCCTCTAAGATGTTAATCGAGATCACGAGTGACGGGAGCTCAAATAAAATGCAATTCTCCACGACACTAAGCGAATTTTAAAATGTATTCGACACGTATTTCGCCTCTAAACGAGGCATCCTCAGGACCGCTGGGCTACGAATGAGCCAAACCACACCACACACCACAGAAATCAATTTCTTCCCTTTTTTTAAGTTGGCTCACACCACAGCATTATTTTCCATCGTCCCTTTTTAGATTTGCAATCGGCTACAAAATGGTACTATTTTGTCAGTGTCGAGTATTTTGTCAGTGTCGAGTATTTATTAATTGTATTGTATTGCATCGTTGTTAAAGTATGATGATGATGTGGACGATAATGATAAATACCAACAGTGCAGTACCCCGGCGGTCGGGGCCGCAACGCGCTTGCAAGAGATAGAGTTACGCGATAAAAAGGGAAATGCATATAATTCACTTCTTACAGCAGTTATACTCAACCTGCCGTCCGCTAAGATTTTGTGGTTGATCCATCTGGGTGTTACTCTATTTTAAACAATTTTGAATTTCGCGCCCATAAGAAAAATTGTGAGCGCGCTGAGTAAATAGGTTCTACGTAACACCACCGCGCCGTGATGAATCCGTTCATAGTGGTTTAATTCAATTTGTAACAATAGCGAAAACCTAAGAAATCATTAACATTTTTTTGGGGCCCGCGACACCACGACTAACACGTGTTTGTTAGGGGCCACAAAGACGTGTTAGTTGTGGTATCGCAGGATATATGAAAAAAAAGGTTGAGTACCACTGTCTAGTAGCATAATCTTTTTTTTTATATTACTGGGAACTTTTATTAAAAAAATACTTTTATTGACATCAGCATCAATAGATCGGAAAGCCCCACATCCCAGTGGAGCTCCGAGCAGGCCGCCGCCGACGGTTACGTGAACGCCGCCGCCGAAGGGGACTCTGGCTCGGAAGGTAACGACGCTCATACAACTTACATTATTCAACTTGGTGTGTAGCGGAATGTTCTTTCTTTGCAAAATGTCTAGCTGTTGCAATATGCCGCTTATGGAATATCCAATTCGCGGAACGTCTAATTCGAAGATTGACTAATTTGTGAAACGACCAATTCGTAATACGTCCTATTTTCGGAACGTGCAATTTGCAGATTTAGGATTCGCTGTATGTTCAATTCGCAGATCGCCATCGTCCATTTAGCAAAATGTTAAATTTCGAAACGTCTAGTTCACAGAACATCTAATTCTCCGAGTATCCAATTTATGGGAAGCCCAATGTGCTGGTTGTTCTATTCACGGAAGGACCAATTTAGTGTCTGATTCGCTGAAGAAATTTCCCAATGCAAAAAATATGTGTAAGCATTTATTGGGTATTGTTCGGGTTTTGTCTACTAATAATATTGGTCGGGTTGCTTTAAAATTAATTCAAATTTAAACTATTTCACGTGATAATACTCAATAATTCTTATGTGCTTTTAATATTTCGTGATGAAAAATCGGCTGTCTGATGCTAAAATTATACGTTAAGGGGGATGCTCAGGGTCAGGGCGCGAAATTCAAAATGTCAATGGTTTTTATTGTTTTTTACGAAAAATTTGGACATCCTTACGATGTAATTCAGTGTTTTGCGATATTAGTATCCTGCATTGGATGTCTCGATGTATTAAGTTTGCTTAAAAAAGTACCTAATCCGATACAACACCATAAAGTTAGTAAAAGTAGCGGTTTTTACAAACCTTATGGTATTGTATCGGATTAGGTACTTTTTTAAGCAAACTTAATACATCGAGACATGCAATGCAAAGTGGTAATATCGCAAAACACTAAATTACATCGGAAGGATGTCCAAATTTTTCGTAAAAAAATAAAAACCATTGTCATTTTGAATTTAGCGCCCTGACCCCGAGCTTCCACCTTAAGGTATTAAGACTGAGGATTGTCGTGGTAGGTGTGGCGGAAGGTGCGGACGTGGCCCGCGAGCTGGCGGCGCTGGCGCTGCTGCGCGCGCAGCTGCCGCGCGCCGCCGCCGCGCTGGCGCGCGCCCTGCCGCGCCCGCCGCCCGCCGCGCAGCAGCCCCTCCAGCAGATCCTGCAGGTCTCCATACACAACCACCACCACCTCACTCTGCAGTTCAAATACCGAACGGCCACGACCACCTATGGGAGCGTTCAAGTATTACGTAATGAATTTGGGGGGGGGGGTCTTCTGAAGCTTTACGATGCGTTACAGGGGCGGGAGGGGCTGGGGGTTTGAACTACGCATTACGTAACAATTTTTTAACACTTCAAAACGGTCGCGTAGAGATTTGTACGTTTTACTAATTGGGGGGGCGGTTAAAGAAAAACATTATGGCGCGTTATATGGGGGGAGAGGGGTCAAAAATCTCCAAAAATTGCGTTACGTAATACTTGTCGCTCTCTTATCAGAATGATAGTAATACCATCCTCCTCCTCCACAGCTAGCCGCACTCCTCCAATGCCGCAACCACGCCCTCATAGACGTGGAAACGGCACTAGAAGCGGCAGAAGGTCAAACGACCGAGAAAATCGGTCGACGACAACTCGTTCCAGTAACGATGATGGCCAAACGCGTGGTGTCGAACAAACCAATGAACAAACAAGTGCATAGGGTTAAAGAAGTGCCTCTCAAAGTGTTCCACCAGGAGGAGTGCCGCAGTGCCAGTGACTTGCCTTGCTTAGACCCGCTGCGGTTGCGGACAGAATGATTGAGACGTAAAATCATGTTGTACAGTTATTACCATTGATTTTGTGCGAATTTTCGAACGGTTGACTGTGGAAAAAAAGTGTAATATAATAATTTAGGAGTTAGAAAAGGTTTGCAGAAGTTCCTGCGCTATACTCGGCTTAGAAGTATAGGCTACTCAGATAGGGTATACTACCATTTGAACCTGGGCTTCATTTTGTGCTTTTTTAATATTAAAATTCCGTGAATGTCAATTGAAAATGAAATTACTCAAAAAAAACTCACAATTGTGTTTTTGTATTGCAACATCTGATAATGTCGTAATAAGGATCAGTATTGCAGCATCTTAAAAGTAGCTAATAGGATCAAATTCTGGGAAGTGATGGTATCTTACTAACTTGTCTGGAGTACACGACATGTAACGAGTAAAATGGCGAGACAGTGCTCTAGGCCAAATGCTTGGTAAGTCCCAACTTGTGTCTTCAGATAATTATTACAAATTAGCTATAGAAGTGCAGATTCAAATGGTAAATATATCCGTTCTGACCCACGCTGTATACAGGCAAAAATTTTGAAGTGGGTGTGGATTGTCAAATGCAAAACGGATTTGGCCATCCAGGCCTACAAAAAAACATCCTGTATTCTTGTCTATGTAAATAATTATAAAAGAATATGTTTACTTCAATAACAATTCAGGCAATTATTGTAGTACCCTTAGATAGTTAAAATATAGTTTAATTAAGCTTACATTTATATAGCTACCTACTTGCTCAAAAGATATCAACTTTTGTAAATACCTAGCTTGCAGATTCATACTGCTTGAGTGATTTTCGTACAATTGAACTGAGTTAGTGCAAGATTATTGGTAAGTTACCTATGTATATTTTAGATTTAAGCCAAAGAACAAAAATATTGAACTCAGATATATATCGCGCATTGAAATTTAAACTTACCTAAGTATATATTTTTTGCCACCAAAATCACGTGTTTTATTTGTAGTAAAGCAGCTAAATCTACCAATCTACAAAAACTAGCTTATTTTTTTTTTGTTTAGGACACGAATCTAGTCCCTAACAAGGGTTCCCTGTTACCTGTATTTGGTGCACATGATAGATTATTAAACTTTTAGCTTCATGCTTGTTGACTGGACAACGATTGAAATAGGTTCTTATATAGCTGTTAAACGTCCATGACTGTTACAAACAGTCCTATAAGTACCAATCTGAAACAGTTGTTTCGATAGATTCGAACCTTGCATAGAACGTTACTACCGACCGAGCAAATCGGAGTCGCCTTGTGTTCTAGGCACTTATTTATGTTAGAAGTCACGCATTGATTCTTTCCTCTGGTAACTCCCGTTTATTCTCTTCTCGAGGCGAGAGGTAATCAAGTTATAGAGATGCGCAAACTACATCTTTTACTTGATTACAGATTTATAAATCTTTTCACTCAAAAGATTTAAATCACTGTTTTAAATCTTTACATCTTTTAATTCCGTGTGTGTGTCGGAATTAAAAGATTTAAAGAGTCATTCATACGACACATCGTAAATGATTCGAAGAGATTCGGAAGGAGAAAAAGATACATATACTACTGATTTCCCTTCATTCTTATCAGACTTAGGACTGTCAACCTAGCTTTCATAATTAACTAAACAAACATACAAAATTACAAAGGACTAGGTTGGCGTTATTAAATACCTACTTAGTACAAATGAGGTATAAGAACGTACTTATTTTTGTACCAAGACACTTGATCACTACCTAATTATTTACATTTATTAAAGTTTTTAATTATTTACATTTATTATTTATAGTTTTTTGTTCAATTCACTATTTACACTCTCAAAATAATTTCGCATACGCAATTAAAAGCATCGAAACATGTTTCGAACATTCAATCAAAACTAAAACATAACAAACCGTCACTCGATTTCCTATTTTTAAAAAAATACATTGCACTTAATTATAAGGCGCAGAAAGAATAGTTTTCTCTGCATTCTACATTATCCGGCGACGCGTCGTATGCAGTACGCACGCGCGAACTTACACATCCTTCTCTATCTCTTTCTGAATCATAATACCAGCCTATAGTCTTCTCACTCCACATCGTAATGTTCTCAATTGAATCAATTTGAATCTTATCTAAAGTGATTTAAAGATGTATTCCAAAAACTTCTGATTTAGTGATGCATGATGTATTATTGAAAAAAAGACATATCTCTATCAAGTTAGTTATTTGCGTATTGAGAAACGTTACTGCATTGATCGCTGGGTCATTGACATCTGCCAAAAACAACTGTCTGTCATGCGATCCGTGTATTGTCATTTTGTGCAAGCAAAAATGAAAACATATTTTAAATAAAAAGAGGATACGCCATTTTCATTTCTTCATGTCACATCCATTATTTTATTTATAATGTGTATTTATTGAATTTAATATTGCTATTAATTACTTGACACTGGCAAAATACCCGCTAAGTTGCGGGTGAGGCCATTTGCATATCCATTTTATTTCATCTCATTTCATTTCGTAAAAGAAGAAGAAATAAAAAGAGAGTTAATTTCTAAATTTGAACCTATTTAATACGTGCTTACTAAATCAAACGCTCGTAAACAATGGCGGAAACCAAAGAAAATGAGGACAATTCACTCGACATCGACGGTAGTAACTTTAGCCCCGACACGTATCTGGATTGTTTGTTAAAATGTGCTACTTTGAAGCAAATAATGGATAAAGAAGCGGAAATAGTCACCAAAAGTCAGTTCCTACAGTCAGAGATGCAGACTCTGGTGTATGAAAATTATAATAAGTTTATTTCCGCGACGGAGACAGTACGTAAAATGCGCACAGATTTCAAAATAATGCAAGAAGAAATGAACAAACTCAGTGAAAACATGAATAAAATTACTACATTCAGCGCGCAAATATCCGAATCACTGAAAGAAAGCGGTGACAATGTCAGCAGACTTTGCGGAACAAGACAGTTGTTAGACAAACTCCAGTTTTTATTCTTACTGCCTTCACAGCTGAATAAAGCCATATTAGAAGGGAGATACGCTGACGCAGTTCATGACTATACACATGCACAGAGAGTTCTACAAAAGTATGGTAATCAACCCTCATTTCAGAGCATACAGACTGAATGTTCTGAAATTATATATGGACTAAAGAAGTCCTTGAGAGAGAGACTACTCAGTCCAGATACATCAGCTACCGAGCTTGCTGAAAGTGTAGGATTGTTGAGACAGCTACAGGAGACAGACTCGTCTCTCCAGGACATATTCCTAAGTTGTGCGGAAAGCCGTGTAGACCAGCATTTGCAAACACTAAGTGGTATGGTAGAGAGCACAGATATCTTGGAATGGGTTGAAAAATGTAACAACACATTACTAGCAGACTTGGGCATTGTTGTCTCATGCTATCATGATATGTTTCAAGACAGAGAGAATGCGAACATACCAGAGTTTGCTGACAAAATCATGTTACAAGTTTTCCATCTCTTCGAGGAAGTCGTGAAAAGGCCAGAAAACATTGGAACAGATATTCTAATCAGAGGTCTTGATAAATTCTTTAGAAAACTACAAGCAATGACTGAAATCACATCAAGTGAAACTATGTCCAATAAATCTATTGATGTTGTTATCCAATGTATAAATCATAAGGCTACAATACAATATCAATCAATACAGGCACAGTTCAAAGACAGTTTGACTAAAGTAAGACAATCTCTAGCTAGCAAAGGTACAGAAACTACTGATCTCAAAGATATACTGAATTCCTTGCAAGTGTACCTGATGCAGAAGGTTCAAGCATCATTACTAGATCTGATGGCATTCCTACAAAACAATCTATCATTTGGACTAAAGCAATGGTGTGCTAAAGCAGTGGCTGATAGCTGCTGGAAAGTGATATCAGAAACTATGGCAAACCTTTCTGACATGGTAAAAAAGATGGCCAGTTTGCAACCATCTAATAGCATTCCATTTGAATTATTGTTAATTTTAGCCAAGCTATGTTTGGAGATGCAAGAGAATGGAGTAACTACATTACACACTCACCTTTTGAAACTGTTGGAAGAGTCTGCACCAGGACTGATAGTTGAAAACAGAAATACTAACAGTGTCATGGTACATCTATCTACCGCTGCTCAAGCCGCCTTGGATTCCGAAGTAGTATTTATTGGGCAGACAGCTGCACAGATGTTGAGGGTTTCAGTATTAGCGCGAGACTGGTTGAGGGCACCAGAGCCGCGCGGGCCGCGAGCTGTGTGCCGTAGAGTCGTTGAAACGCTTGCAAGTGCTGACAGCGCGGCATCACAATTATTCCCCACTAGCATTAAGCCTTCGAGTGATTCAAGCCGCCGTACTATTTGGTCTCGCGCGCCTTCCTCATTCTCGCCTCTAAATAGAATATTTTCGGAGAGGATAGAGGTATTCAGTCCTGCAGGCGCTGATAGAGCTGCACTGTCGAATGGCGCACTGAAAGTAGCTCTCAAGGCGTTAGTTGAATGCGTAAGATTGCGTACTTTTGGAAAACATGGACTACAACAATTGCAAGTAGATGTGCATTTCCTCCAACAAAGATTGTCCTGTATGGGCAACGATGAGAGATTGCTCAATGCACTGTTGGAAGATGCGTTAGCCTCAGCGCAACTTAGATGCGTCGACCCTCAGCTGATGGAACCCAGTATTGTGGACATCATTTGTGAAAGGGGATAGAAACTTAGTTTAAGAAAATTACGACATTATATTCCTGTAATGCATTGCTTAAACAGTAATAAACACTTATAAATTTTAGACATTTTATTTATAACCCATTAATCAAAATTGCATCATCATATTAAAAATAATGATATCATCTACATATATAAATTTTTATGTTAAATGCTTCTAAAACATAAATCTCACGATACTGCCTACTCTTAGCGATTTATTCATTTTCACTGTTAGTCACGAGTCGATAAACATTATTTTAAATTAAAAACAACACAATATATTATTACCATTCGGAAATGAGAAGAAATTGATATAATTCTGGTCCTAAAATATTTCATTATAGAATTGCAAAGTACCATTGCATTAAAATACTTGCAAACTTCAAATTACCATCAAAATGGTTTACATGATAAGTTTCCTTTTTGAATGGATAAACGTAATAGGAGGCGAGAGTGAAATGATACCCAAATATTTTGAATTCTAAGGCTACAATATAAAAACAGAAGATTACACGCCTCTACTCGCGTGGGACTTAAAAAAGCGCCACCATGTTACAACACTGATGGGAACAAAGAAGATACTTCCTCCTAGGGAGATACAGATTGTTCTATCACATGTGTGTAGTCACAAAGCTATTTAGGTCATAGCCACCAATGTTGAATCCAGCCAAATGGTTTTGCAATGCGATGTTTGCACCACAGAGTAAAGAACTCCTATGGTGTGCACGAAGTGGGACTCAAGAAAAACGAGCACCTGACTATCTTTGATTACTGCCATTAGCTCTGTGACAATTATATATTAGATCTAGTTTGTCAATAGTACTATACAGTATAATCTTAACAACATGGTATAATAATGGTAATGTTATTAAATAACGTATATTTTGCTTCAAAAGTACCCACTTATAGGCTACTTATCAAAGTATAATTGAATTTTATCCAAATTGAGGTCTACTGTTTTCTTATAACATTCTCATGATAAACCAGAAATAACCTGATTTTCACTAGTTCCTATGATAGTGAAAATATACTACTACGCACTTAATATGTAAAAACCAAACTCTGTGATCGGGAAGCTCATTAATTTATAATAGCATTTACATTACAATTCCTTTGAAATCAAAATCTATAACTTTTCAATAAGCTCATTAAATCCATTTATTAACTTCTATGTTTAAATTGATTTAACTGTGAATGACATAAGTACTACCCTGGAGCACTTTCGACTTTCCATTTCGAAAACAAAAAACAATGGTAGGTTACATCAGTATGTTCTACGGCAGTTTAACTGAAAATTGCACTGTGCTAACCAAATATAATATCGTAAACATGGAAATGATACCTACATCAAATAATAAAAAAAAACATAAATATTTTACTCTTATACATACATAATATCTAAACTCTAGAACAAATTGACAAAATATACTTATAAATTTAATTTTCTCATTTACATATAGACAATATCAACGCCCTACTTACCGACTCACGATAAAAAATATTATCTGTATTGATGCATTTATGATTCCATCAAACATGTAAAAATATTTTTATTTTAATGGTCCGTTTGTTACCTTATTGTGAGCGTTCGTGATGCGTGATCTCATCTAAACATTACTAGCGATAATCTTACATTTACATACAAATAAACGTCCCAACTCCGAGGGACAAATCAGTCCGAATATCCGATACACGAACCTAATGTCTGTAGACAATTATTTATTTATTTTTCTGCATTAGTTTTCTCATTTTCTCCGGAACCGGCACGCCGCGGTGCGCGCCCGTCCTCCTGGGCTTCACACTAGACGCCGGCTCGGACTTATCAGCTTTGGACTTTCTCGCATCGCCGGAAGTTTTGGTGTCTCTATCTATAGACTTCTTGCCCGCCTTCACCTCACTCTTATTCGGTTTTGTGTTCGTGTTTGAAGTGCTAGTATCGCATCTGATACTGGATTTTCTGGAAGCTGCGTTTTGTTTTGCCTTGGTTTGGTTGTCGGTGATGCTCGACTTACGGGGCGCGGGTTTTTTTATCGGCTTAGTTTCTTCTGGCGGCGGTGATCGGCGGCGACGTATTCGCGGCGGAGTATGCGCGAGAGTCGTGTGTCTCGAGAGCAAAGCGGCGCTGCTGAATAGTTGACCACAGTCGCATCGATGCTCCACTTCCATTGTTCCTAAATTATACAATTGATTACAACAAACCGCACATTATTTTTATAAATAACATGCGGCCCGCCCCGGCTAATTGCGCTATAAATCATACCATTAAATTAACGTATTCATGGCTGAAAACTGGAACAAAATCTGTTCATCAGCATCTTAATTCCGAATAGGATGACGATGATATTAGTGAAAAAATTTAGTGAAGAAATATTATGAAAATTACACATTCATATGTGAGTGCTTGCAAGACTAAAATAGGAGCATGCAAATATGACTGAACTGATTGGAGTGAAATTTGACATTGACACTGCTTTATCCTCAAATTCTATACGGGGTTGGCCGCAAGTAAATACGCTAATCATATTATAAAATAATTTTGACTCACTTCTTTTAACTTGTTTCACGGGCGGGGGTTTGTGCCTTGCTATTACTGCTTTTCCCAAAGATTTCCTCTTGGCTATAGCACTTAATGATTTTCTTTTTTCAGCAAGTGACTTCCTTGGAGTTTTTCTTTCGATATCTTTAACAGTACGATCCAGAGCACGTTTGGGAGTTTTTTCTGCAACCGTCTTAGGAAAAGAGTATTTAACATCGCTATCGTCCGAATCTGTAGAAGGCACCGGTTCCAATTTAGGTGTTTTAGCAACGTACTTCAATGTAGACGAGTTACTTTCCCCTGGTTTTTGTTTCAAGCGCGGTATTTTCGGCGGATGTTGTAACGAAATCCTTCTTTTCACTAAATCTTTGGAATTCGGTCGTTCGATTTGTAGGGAGCTGCGTTTCTTGGCTCGAACCTTCATAAATACTTTCTCTTCCGTTTCCTCGACTTTGAAGTTAGGATTGAACATATATCTAACTTCATCGTCATCGCTAGACTCCAGCGCTGGTTTCGTTTTCTTATCTACGGGTACGGTTGCTGCGGAGAGTTTGGGACGCTTGATCACATTTGTTGAGATTTTATCTTTGAAAGGTGTTCTCTTCTTAGGTGTGTCGTTCGTTTTAACGATAGCCTTCTCCTCAATATTCTTAATCTTATCAAGTATTTCGGGAACTTCCTCGTTTTTACTGTCAAGTTTATTCAATTCCACGTTTTCTCTTTTAAATGGTAGCGTAGTGGGGTGTTGTTCAACAGGATTATCTAATATTTCTATCGCTTCTTTGGGAGCAATTTCTTTTATGATCACTTGTTCTGTTTTTTCGTCGGCATTATTTTTTGGATGGTCAGTGTTTACCACTATTTTATTTTCTTCTTGACCATCGTTCTTTGATTCATTATCCTTTTTAATTTCTTCAGCTATGGGTTCCGTAGATTCTACAGCTTCTGTAATCTCTGCCTCCTCTTTTGGAGCTTCTGCCCCTTCTTCAATCACTTCGACGTCTTCCACTTGTTTCTGTTTTGATTGCCTCTTCTTTCTCTGACAAATCACTGTGTGTTTATTTAAAGAATGCTCGTTGGGGAACACCATGTAACAAAGTGAGCATTCATGAATTATATCTCTAGTTGAGAGAGAGCTTTTAACGCTCTTGTCGTCAGATTTTTCTGAACTAGTATCCATGTGCTGCTCTTTGTGCTCAACTAAATGATGCAACTTCCTGAAAGTTTTCTTACAAATTTCGCATGCATGTATAGAGACAGGTTTTTCGGGATTATTTTGCGTAACCGTAGTAGTCCTGTCGTGAGTTTCCCTGTGCTCTACAAGATGGTGTAACTTTCGGAATGATTTATCGCATGGCTCGCAACGGAACCCGGCGCTAGGATCATCACTCTGCTTAGGAGTATTCTGCTCTTTTTCGGTTTTACTTTCTGTCCGTTCGGAAGAACTTTTCCTTAGTGTTCGTCCCGGTGCTGAGCTGGGATTGTGGATGATCCGATGTTGCACCAAATGATGCAGTTTTCTGAATTCCTTCTTACATACTTCACAGCTGTACACAGATTGGACCGGAGCTTGCGCATCTTTCTCAACTTGCTTTGGCTCTTCTTTTTTATGCTGTAGCTTGTGACTTACCAAATACGATAATTGCCTGAATGTTTTACCGCAGAATTCACAAACAAGATCGTTACTTTTATGCGGTATTTTTGATTTCATTCTCCTTGACTCATGTTGTTTTCTATCATCGACATTTGTAAGCTTCTCCTTATCTGGAGTGTCCTCAATTATAATAACCTCATCTTGTTCTGATTTAGCAACAGAATCTTTGGATTTGCGCTTTTTAGGGGTTTCTTTACGCTCTTTTATAGCCGACAGCTTTTCGTCATCAATATCCATATCGTCGGATCTCGTATCATCAGAGTCTTGTGACTGTTTCATCCTTCTAGGACTTCTATTATCTGAATCGGATCTATTAGGCGATGGACCCGTACAATGCTTAACGTGTTTGAAAACAACATTCTCTGTTCTGAACAATTTATTACAAATGGGGCACACTATGTTTTCGTTTATCTTGCCCATCGTCCAATTTTCTTTGATTATTTCTCCGTCACTATCTTCTTCTTCCGATATTGTATCCCGTTTTGGTGGTTTGGCATCTATCAACTTTGGTTTCTTTTGTGGGCTTAACACTTTTATTTTTTCAGTAGCTTCATCAGGAAGGGGGTACTTTCTTGGTCGACCTCTTCCCCGCTTAACAGGGGTGCTCTGCTCACTGAGTGGAGTTGTACTGTTGCCACTGATCGCATTTTCAGTTTGGGTTTCGAGTAGTTCAGCTGCTTTGACCAAATTATCAATTGCTGATACGGAACTTCTGTGAGCATTTACATTTTCATTACGATTAACAGCCTCTTTGAGTGGATTTTTGGGTAAATCTTGAGTGTTTGGTTTTTCTTCCACTCCACTTGACCCAAGCATGTAAAACTTTTTACGCATCGGATATTTAAGAGTTTTATCATCTTCTGTTTTTCTTTTCTTTTTAGGTGATACTTCTATACCTAAATCTGTGGGCTCAATGAGCTCCAACTCCGGTTCTTCTACGGGGGTAAGGACTTGTTTTCTTTGATGTTTAGTTTTAACTTTAACTTCGTCTTGTGATTTGACATCATCACCGGCATCTACCATATCTGAATCTAAGGAATCTCCAGTTCCAGTAGTTAAGTCGGGTTCAGTTGCCAACATTTTAACAGGAGACAATTCCTGTCCCTGAACATTTAATTGACTTGGAACATATTCGACGGACTCCATAAAGACTACTTTGACTGGCTTGTCTTCAATAATAGTAATTGGACATTCCATTTGGCGTTTTGCTGTAAGAGCCGAATTGTATGCCTTTTGCAGCTTGGATTGGTTTCTATTAGACGACTCATCATTTACTTGTTCAAATTTATTAACAGGTGGTATTTTGCTTATATGAGCATTTTGCCGCACGTTTTGATATTTATTCGGTACCCTTAATTTATTGTCTATGCGAGCAATATCATTTTTTGGGTTATTCTTTGGAGCGGCATCTTTCTCAACAATAGTTTGTATCACATTATGTGGTTCTTTAGCATCAAATTTAACAGTGATACAGTTTTCATACGTAATAGAATTTCTTCTCGCAAACTTATCGAAATCTTTTTCCGTTATAATGCCTTCTTTGTTAGGAGGTTCAGTAGCCAACTTTTCAGGACCTGTAGGTGATAACTTCTCTGAACTTGAAGACTTAGTCGCGAGGCTTTTCCTTTTAGGTTCTATATCACCTGTGATTGGCTCATGTTCTATTATCTCTTCCTCTGAAACCACTTCCATTTCGTTTTCTGTAACAATTGTCTCTTGGGTCTTATCAGGAAAAGATATAAGATTTTCATTTTTTGTTGTTTTATTGGGAGCTGTTGGTTTTTCTTTATCTGGTTTAGTATCAACTTTTAGGTCAGATTTTACTACGTGTGGCAATTCATGAATAGGTCGCTCAATAAATGGGATTCCATGTAATTCATTCATTTTCATTTCTATAGCATCCAATGTCGCAATCTCATCAATAGGAGGATAATTTTGCGGATAAGAATTTTTCGGTTGAGCATTCGTTTCCTCGGATGCTTTCTGAACATCCTCGTCTTGTACAGCCTTTGTCGGTGCTCCACGATGTAACATGTCTTCGATAGTTTTATCAATTAAATCCTGGTAGTTAACCTCCGTACGTTTCTTACTTTCTTTTTTAGTTTCACTGACTGTGTCTGCTTTAATAGGAGGCAATACAGCTTGAGATTTATTTGGCTTCTCTTGCTTTGCAAAAGTTTTGTCAGCTACAGG
Organism: Pheosia tremula; assembly: GCA_905333125.1. Classification (NCBI taxonomy): domain Eukaryota; kingdom Metazoa; phylum Arthropoda; class Insecta; order Lepidoptera; family Notodontidae; genus Pheosia; species Pheosia tremula. The sequence continues at coordinate 1,303,328 of HG995405.1, read as the reverse complement.
TTTGACTTTAGTTTCTTGTGCTTCTGATTTAACAGGAATTTTACTTTCTTGAGGTATTGTATTAGTCTTACTAAAAGCAGTTTCTTTTTTGATGGCAAGTTTATTAGCTTCTTGTGTTTTGGATAACGCATTGCTTGACTGTCTCTGGCTATCAATTTTCTTAAGTACATCTCTTCTATTTAAGTCATTGGAGTTCTTTATCTGATTTCCATTTGAACTAGCAGAAGGGACTTTAGCTTTAAATTTATTTAAGAACTCTTGTCTGTTGGCTTCTGTCCATTTTCCAAAAGGCACAGCGGCATGATTATTTTTGATAGGTGCTGTATCTGCATTAACTTTGGGGACATCCTTTATGTCCCTTGGCTCTATTTTATTTTTAATACTCTGATCAGTTACTTTTTTATCAACGGAAGAACTACTTACTCCATATTTGATAGGCATACTAGTAGAGGCCATCTTGATTGGCTCTATCTTTGGCACTGTAGGTTCTAATTTAGTAGTTTTAACAGATTCTACAGTAACAGATTTAGGCAGTGCTGATGGTAGTATAACAGATTTCTTTTCTATTCTTTCGTGAAAGTGAGTCGGCTTAACTATTTGTGCACTTTGAACTTTTTCTTGAGGCATATTTACTGGCCCTTTATCTACGCTACAAACGGTTTTCACTTTTACTGGTAAGTTCTTACTGGTTATTTGTAACGGAATAGCGCTTTTGTCATCTTTTTTATCCGGACTTAATTTTGGTTCCAATTCTAAGGCTTTAGTGTGTTTTTCAGGGATCTTCACAGAGGGAGTAACGGTTTTTCTACTTTCATCGATACTTTTAACTGCTGTTACGCCAAGAGTAGTTGTTTTATGTAATCCCTTAAGTTTTTCTTCTGTATTCTTAAGTTTTGTCCTATCCTCAATTTTTATAGCTTCTATTTTTTCTTCTATTTTCTCAGGTGCATTGTTTTCTTCCATCCTATCAGATATAGCTAACATTTCTATTTGAGTATCCTGTTTTTTAGCAGTCTTAAATTTATCATCCAATATAATCGTTTCATCAGTTACTTCTTTTGGTGTAGATACGCAATCTTCTGTCTTTTCTGATAATTCAACCGCTTTGGATTCTTTGCTGTCTGTTATGGAGAACAGATTTTCAATTTTAGAACTAGCTTCTTTGTTCGGAGTTAGTTCCGGAATGATTGCATTGTCATTGGTATTTGAAATTTTAATAATATCCTGTGATGACTTAACTTGTTCTACGACTTTACCTTTAGACGCAGATATATCCTTTTGCAAATTAAAATCAGATTCTTTGTTATTCTTGCTTGAATTAACAACGGAATCAATTTCTACGATATTGTCGTTTTTTATATTGACATTATCACTTGATGACCTTACTTTCGAATTTTCAATTTCCAATTTAGACGACTCTTTAGATACAGAGTCTACAAATTTGTCTTCGAGATTTGCAGTTTTTAAATCTTGAACTTCCATAGACACATCTGCTTTTTTTATTTCATCATTAGATACTATGTGATTTTCACTCTCCATTTTTTTTGTGACTTGCCCATCTATGGGTACTACTGAATCTTTCTCTTCATCAATATTCATAGAAGTATTTTGATCATTCAGTTTACATTCTGTAGAATCTATCACCTCTTCATTAGCAATTTGCTCACTTGGTTTTATATCGTCAGTCTCTGGTCTTACTTCAACATCATCAATATTCATAGGTTCTGTCTTTCCTAAATCTTTTTCTTTCACAATTGATATAACTTTCTCACTGGACTCATCAACTATAATTTCTTTTTTTGAGGCACTAGCCTCACTCACTCTATTATCGTCTATATCTTTGTTTTTCATGTGAGTTTCACTTGTTTTTTGCTTAGAACCATCCGTGTGAACCTCAATGGTTTTCTTAACATTATCTGAATGCCTGCTAGGATGCAGATGTTGGTCCACCATTGTTTTTGTCAAGGGTTTGCCTTTGTTGGGAGTTGAATGAAATGTCATGGGAGTGTAACTGCCTATAACTGGAGATTTACGGGAGTCCGTGAATTTCATAATTTTGCCATTAAAATTGCCATCAGATTTATCCTCTGCAGATGTATCTCTGGTGATGTCTGTTTCAACCTCACTGGAAGTAGATGTGGATTCCCTTTGAGGTGATTTAGTTTTTTTCTCAATATTTTTATTGCAAGCAGACTCACTGATAACCTTATTGATATCTTTTATAGGCACATGTGATGATTTATTCTTATCAGCTGTTTTCCCTTCTTTTGCAGGCTGGAAAATAAATTAATAATATCAGAATTAATTTATTGACAAAATAACCATAATAATAGATAACATTTATACCTTAATAATAAGACTCACCACTTCTTTGGGTACTTCTATTTCTATTTCTTCATAAACTTCTAAATTACCTTCCGCATTTTCACTAGAAAAAAAAAATTACAGCCTAAGTATAATTAAATAAATTAGGTAATTGTGTACTAGTAGAATCCCCTAAGATCACCAATAGCAATAAAATGTTTAAATATTTATATTACTGACTAATTCAATATTATTCAATCATAAGTGGGTACTAATACTTTTTATGAGATACTGTAAATAAGATTGAAATATCTATGAATTTCCTATTTAACTTTGGTCAAAGCTCTGTTACGTCTTCACTTACGGATGGTGTGGATGTCACAGGCCATAGGTCTGTACAGTTTTTATTTTTCCTAATTGGAAACTTTTAAACATAATTACGTATTTTGTAATTTTCAAGTTATTTCCAAAATTATTTCACTAATATAAATGATTAATAATCATAAAACATAAATTATATAAGTGTGCAATAAAAATAATTGTCAAGATACTGTATTCTTTTTCATCAAAGACAGATCATTAAAAAGACATAATAGTCAGTACAATTGACACAAAAAAAATTACAATCATGACTAAAGTTTTTTACGTAATTATCAGTCTGATTTATATCAACCATGATAGCATGAGCACAAACAAAATATAACTTGCACAAAGTTGCTTCTTTTCAATCAGTACATTTTCTGTTTATTTTTACAATTAGCATCCTTGCAGGAAAATCAATAATATTGGATGCTTATGTATGAACATGGGCTACAAGCAGAAGTCTGGCAGAAGATTGGACTCCTACAAGGTATAGTGTCTCAACATTTCTTGTTTCGTAATTTAATTGGAATGGCATTTTAACAAAAATCTATAATTACTGATATTGATTAAAACCAATATGGTATACAACTGGTAAAAGTTTGAAGAACACAAAGAGCAGCTTTAAACAAAACCACACTATCTGTTACCAAAACCCAAGAACAAAAATAAATTTATTATAAATATCTTAGCCTATATTAAGTGCATAGTTTATTTAGTGGTAGTATATAGTACATTCTTCTAAACAATCATCCCTGTGTATCTCTTTTTCATTAGAGGCCTTAATCACTTCAATATGATAAGGTCTATAATGGCACACACCAACAATGGATCTCCAATAAGAATTAAAGATAGCATATTTTTGCGTAAGTATGAATCAACTTACCGGACTTTGAGGAACTTGAAACTGGGTTGATGTTGGTCATCATCAATGATCTGAACAGCAGCCAGTTCCTCCTCACCCTCTCTTCGGTACAAGTACAATCCATTACCAATGTCTATTGCATCTACATTTTTACCATCAATTTGTAGCACCACTTCTGAATCCTTACTCCCTATGTCTGCCTCCTCGCCAATATGAGTGGACTCTATATCCATCGACTGCAAGCTTTCGTCTTGCTTCAGATCCAGGTTGGACTTCTCATCATCAACATTGTCATCTATCACGAGTTCATCACCATCAAAAGAGTTTTCATTATCATCAAATATGTCAACACCACCTGACAGTATGTTTGCCGCTTCAATCTGTTTACCAATCTTGTAACCATCCAAAACGTCACCCTTGTTCCCGATAGGCGATAGATTCGATATTAGTTCATCCGAGTTAGAAATGCTCTCCTCTGACTCAGCCGTGGCGGTGGACACCAAAGATACATCCTTTATTGCTGAAATGTCGAACGTAGAATCATCTTCTGACAGAGAGTAGTACTTGGAGCTCTCGTTGGCGGTCATGAAGCCCTCGCTCGGCGGGGACGTGATGTCGAGCGTGGAGTCCTTCGAGCCCCCCGCTTCACCCCGCAACTGGTTCAACCTATCCATTACCACATTTCATCTGCTGCAGCAACAGGAAAACGATAATTTCCGACACCAACTCTACTCACGCTTGTTAATTTCACCACCCCGATTAAAAGAAAGCTAATGAAAACATTTGAAGGTTGGTCAATTAATTAGCACCTAGGTCAATAGCAAAGAACAGTGAAACTTTAACAAATGATACGATGATATTGTGTGACACTTTCGCTCTTCACACTTCACGAATCAAGTCGTACCAAGTTTATTATAGTTAAAATAATTCTCAAACGTCGCTCTCCAATACAATCTCTGAATTCAATTTAAAGTATAAGTTATATTAACAATTTTATTACAATTTTGTTAAAATAACACAACACATCAAAAGATTAAAGATGGACGCTAAATAGCGATGTTGCCGTTATTTTGCATGTCATTAGCTGACAAAAAAAAAACAAAATAAATTGCTATGTGTTTGCTATAAATTTTATCTTCAATATGGTCAGATTGATTGTGTTATAACAAAAGTACAATGAAAAGAATTTTTATTTTTTTTGCGAATACTATTGCGGAACTAACATCAATAATTAATTAATTTCCTATATTTCGTTTGTTTTTTTTTTGTGGTTGGCAAACCAATTATTTACCTGTATTACACGAAGCATTATAGTTTGTTGTACATTCGCTGAAAATCAAAGACAACGTTCTTTGTTTTTTATTATGCCCAAAAGCCAAACGAAAACAAAATGTACTGCAATAGATTCGATATATTGAATATGCACTGGAAATATTTGGTTCAATTTGTGATTGTGATTTTGATTGTCACTGTGATTTCCAATCATTTCCATGATTTCTATTTACTTTTATTCTGTCTTCGTGTAAATCGAACAGCAGTGCAGTCTCGATAACTTTTATTTAGCTCTATGGTCTCGCTCCCCGGAAACCAACAGGGCCAGGAACCGGAAAGCCTATACATGGGTTTTGATTGGGTTTGTGTTTCGATGGGTTCCTATATTGTATTGTATATTTTACTCATGCGTGAGTCCCAAAGTGAATTGTAAAATTATAATAACAAATACATTTCACCATCGAAATCACGCGTGAGAAATAAGATTAAATAGCAATCTCACGCATAAATCCATGTAAAATGTAAAATTTATATTAAAATTGTATAATTCAATTTCGGACTTAGACATGAGATATGAGATTTTTGTTACAGATTAGTACTAAAGTATTATATTTATCTGCCAATTATTGAGGAAAGGTAAAGAAAATTAAAGCGATCACAAAGCGATTCATAATGGCACCTATCGGGAGTCAATTATTGTAGTTTCATTTTATTATTTTATTGCATTTCATAAAGAAAATAAAGACATCCCAATAGTTGAAATAGTAGGGACCCCACAATCAGCCCTACAGAAACGGTACCAAGCTGTGCTATGTCTTCTTCTTGCTATACAAAATGAAATGAATGCGATGCAATAAAATGGATATGAATATATTTATATAACCCGTCGATAGAGAATTATTTGGCCTCAGTCACACACAACATAGTGAGTATTTGGCCAATGTAACATATTAAGCGATAATAAATTCTCACGATGGTCATGTAGTGTACGCTGTGTATGTCAAATTGACACTCAATTCTGTCAAACAAAAAAATATTTAATTGTCTTTGATTTACTAACGAACGTTGTTTCTGTGCGTTTTTGCTGAACGTTATTTTAAAAGCTTAATTTTCATGAATATTTATTGATAGTAAATTAAATACGTTTCAATTGAAAAGTGATAAATTGCATTGCTATGGCTCCCAGAGAGACTCCCAAGGCCACTACAAAGGTGCAACGGAACATTGTTAAGGAGATTCCTATGAAGGGGCGAGCGTCCCCCATCGGTGCTATAAAAAAGACGCTATTACTCAAAAAGACTGTGGATAAAACTCCTCTTAAATGTAAGTTTGGATATGATTATTTTATACCTTATTTAACCTATTACATAGAGATACCATCGGCGAAATGAGTAAGGACCGCAGTGCACCCTCCTTCGGTGCTTAGAGTTGTGAGTGAATGGAACTTATGGCAGTTTTTATCGAATAATACTATATTGTCTACATAAGACGCGCTCATACATGTAATTTAAGGAGCAGAGCTGATTACATTATATATAACAAATACCCCCTTATCTACTATTGTACTAATATATCTCTACTTACAATGTTTTTATTTAAATTGTCTGTATGTTCCTTTTCAGTAAAGAACACAACAATACAGACTCGAAGACGGACCAACACAGTCCCAACGGTTGCCACTCCCCAACCTAAAGATAACAGATCTGTTCCTCTCCCGGGCAGTGTGTCCAAGAGCTCAAAGAAGCCAACATGGAAGCGGCGCCCCAAGCCTGCCCATTCTGGTGTCCCCATCCCAGAGAAGATGAAGAAGTTGATGGAGAAGCAGCTGCAAGATCCCGAGTATGATCTTTGATTATGCTTTTGTTACTGGTGATGATGATGATAATCTCTTCTGATTATTGGAAACTTATATTATTATATAGTTTTTGAGCATGTTGATAAGATTACTTTATAAACATAGTACAAAACGAGAAGGTACCTTCTTATATTATATGACACAAAACAAGTTTGCTTTGTTTTGACCAGATCTTGGAAATTAAGAATTTGTTTTATTTTTTGCAAATCATTTGTTTTTGGTATTTTCCGTCACAATTTCTTCATCTTATCTGTTGCCATAGAATAAAAAATTAAGTAGACAAACTGGTATTAATATGATAGCATATTTTACTTTTTATAAAAGATGATGTTTCATCTTAATAATTACAATGGTTATTAAGTATTGAGACTGATTTATTAATATTATTGTACAGCTTTTTAAGATTAGTGCCAAATTTAGTGCATAAGTTCCATGCTCTATTGGAAATTCTCTATGTATATTTATATCCATGTGATGCTGTGTAAAGAGTACTTTATTATGTCAGCATGGCATTATGAATAGTAATTGGACCTGCTTATGTAAGCTATGCCAAGCTTGAGTTAATTAAAATAATTAGTTTTTATATCTACCTATGCTTATTTCTAGTATTTAATTGATTAACGAATGTTAAATATTTTAGATATAAATATTGAATTACATAATTTTTATTTTATTTTACACTAAGGTAGGTCACCAAATCTACTTGATTGACTCGTGGGTAAATTGTGTTTGCAGAGTCGGGTGGAATGGTTCACATGGTCAGGTAAGTATACTCGGCATTATAACTTACCTACACTCTCCTATGTATTTTTTTTAATGTCTACTTGTGGCTGGTATCAATATTAAATTGGTGCTGTAAAAATACGTATTAACGTGAATATCGTCTTTTATGTAAACCCAATGAGCATTTGCCTATAGGTTAAGGTATAAAGTTTTATCATATTGCACAACTAATATAACGACGAACATAACATTTTGTTGAATGTACCAGCGAATGCTCGCGTAAAGGTACGAACGATTCGTCGATCATATGCTTGTCCGAAAATCTCAGGCGGCGGAACAGTATGCTCGGATCGGCAAAAAGTTCGGAGCAATTTGTAGATTCGTTCCTGTTCGACCTGATGCTCTTATCAAACTTTGTTTGGAATGCTCATTACAAGTGAATGCTCAGGTCTAAAGTGTGTTAATAATCACCATATATGGTACAAGGCCAACATATCGTTATGTATGAATCTGAATCAGAATATTTTTTATTCATGTAATTGTAAACCATTAAGTTCAGTACTTATTAACTTAATTTTAAGGATTTTATCGGGTTTATATTATGTTTTTTACGTTCCCGACGTTTCGGCTGTTATACAGCAAGTGTGGTCACGGGAGGACTGAGGTGGATGATGTCCGTGTATTATGTTTTTTACGTGGAACGTAAAAAACAATATAAATGCCATAAAATCCTTAAAATTCGTTTTATTTCAATATGTAGTATTCGCGCAGACATAAGAAATCAATACTTATGAATCATCAAAATAGTTGCTACAATTTTACCATCCGTTCGGAATGCGGTCCCTATGGAGAAGAACGGACAAGAAACTCCATGGTTGCTCTTTTTAAAAGATCAGTTACATATTTGACCAGTACATGTTATGAGTATGTGAGAATGTCGGAACGGCTAGGCATACTTACCAGCTGGTAGGTACTACTTACTTACTACCTACCAAACTACTCTATGTATATGAATATAGTCAATCCGGTAAGTTCAAATCGTGATAGGTACCTACCTACCAGTTCATTTAAGTAATTATAATCTACCTTTATGCTGACTGTAACTCGTAGATAACTATATTTTATAGCTCAATTTCGCACGTGCCGTAATAATACCCTAATTAAAATCCACTTTTCTAATGTTTTCAAATGTTATCGTTTACTTAATGACATTTAAAGTATGGTCAATTAGCCCGCATTTAACAGTAGGGCCGAAGTGGGCTGGCCTTTTTGCTATTAGCTTTTTTGGATTTTGCCATACATTCCTACTGTAAACTGATTATGAGACTTGTTTCACTGTCTTAACATCTATAATCGCATAACTTTATACAAGTACCAATCTCAATTTATTCCTCCCAGTGTTAATGATGACTTATTACGTCATCCGTCTGCGAGCTGTCACCAATAAATTGAACGCAGCAGATTTATGAATATCCCATAGCATCGTAACTACTAGAACACGTCCAAAATGTTTGACAATAAGTTAATCTGTCTTAATAGAATAGGTATTAAGGGGAATACACAACATTTCCCAAGTAGTTAGTTGTATAGTTTGTAGTTAGTTGTATACTGTTTCGATTTAAATGCTGCAAAAAGTTGCTGCTTTGTTACAAAAAGATAACAGCCATTATAACCAAAATATGTACAATAAATAATAGCTTATTTGTTTTTATTGAAATAAAAGACTATGTACATATATAATATTTTGCAACATAAGCCAAATAAAGTCTCTATAGCAAACAGAGCAGCGCCTCTAGCGGAGATTATCCATAACTTTTAATTCTTCATACTAAGTGTCTACGTACTAAGTCTTTTTTTTTTCTTTTTTTTTTTTTTCAGGGGAAAATGCCTAATGCCCCGCCGAGGGCACGGCGGGGGGGTATGTCCGATCTGCCCGGACTAAAAACCCCTGGTGTCCCTTCTTCTGCCTGCGCCGGAGCTGCGGGATCGCTTGCGCATTCGCAGCGCTGCTCCGGCAGTACGTACTAAGTCTGCTATACCGATTCTTAACCGGCAGTGTTGGAGTGATGAGCGGTTGCTATGTATCACAGACCAAATACCCTGGACATTTTTTATTTTTTTTTATTACATTATAGGCAAGTATTTGATCTCGATCTCACCTGATGGTAAGTGACGATGAGATCTACGGTGGAGCATACTTGCCTAGGTAGGAAGGCGGCAGTAGATAGAGACGCTACATTCACTAGGCACATGCATCGCAACTGATCTGACCCGCCATCCATGAATGGCAACACCGAACATCATGCCGGAACACGGCTAGGCCGCTTGGCGACATGGCTTTGTTCAGTGGGTGGTGACTAGCCACGGCCGAAGCCTACCACCAGTAAACGAAACGGCAACGAAAGGTGTACCTCTGTGCTAATAACAGTGGCCATAAGGTGTAGATAATATAGCTAGATCACTCTCGTCCAATGTCATTCAACACGGTAACTACAGATGTTGGCTGTACTGTAGGCGACCGTAGGGCGGCGGCAAAGGGCTGGTGAAACTATTTTTTATGGTCATCTACGCTACAGTCTTATTATAATTAGATACCATGTCTACAACTCGTAACCATTGATTATGTTGTATTTTTACAGAGTTTTAAATAAATTATTATTATAGTAAATTGTGTGGCCGTTTTAAAATAGACAAAACAATTGACTTCGTAATTCTATCTCAAAAACATAATCGATATTCCAGATTAATCGATAAGACACATCAAAGATTCGCCTTAAGAAAAAAAAAGAGTTAAGATGCGCCATGCGATCATTTTTATTCGTGAGCCGTCTGGTATTGCTACGTGCAACACATCTAGAAACAAATTGCATGTACCTAGGTACATTAGACAATTTTATTACATTGTAGGTATAGTTTAGGTTACTTGGAATTTGTAAATAGCCGCATTAATATCTATTTAAAGGATGCGATCGGGTATGTTAGCTCATTGTGCTACCCAAATCCAACAGATTTCAATTTATAGGTTAATGTAAAATGTACGAATTTGTTTTCTTATACTACGTGAATACTGCACATTGAAATAAAGCTTATTTTACAGATTTTGTTGCGTGTATTTTATGTTTTCCCGATGTTTCTACGTCGGGAACGTAAATACATAAAATAAACGCGATAAAATCTGTAAAATAAGTTTTTTTAAATGTGTAGGAATTTGTGTTACTAGAAAAAATCTGTTAAGCACCTACAGCATTTAGTTCGTATTTGGGTAGATCGTATTTACCATATCATGGTTTTATAGAAAATACCATAAGTAGACAAATTTCTACTACTCATGAGCGGCCTGAAAAGTTAAAACTCAAGTTACAATAATTTAAGGGTTATGTGGGTTAAGTGGGTAATTTGCCAATGTCAAGTATTTAATAGCGATATCAAATTCAATGAACACACATTATAAAAATAAAAAATGACGATCGACAAATATATTCTTCGACTTTTATAAGATGCCTGTCTTGACAGCCAGGGTCTGTCTTCAGGAGTCGTGAGTGGGATATAGCGACGTGATTAACCTACCCTTGGACTTGTATAGCCTGCTAGATCGTCAGCCAAATCATATTTCAGCAGTTAACAGTTGCTTCTTCGATCTTCATTCGCCCAAATCCATCCGCCGCCATCCGCTCCCATCCTTTGGCTATTTTATTTTTATAAAATACATGTAAGTACAACCTTTTTAATATACAGTGGTTTGTGTCTAAAGATCTCTTAACTGTCGGATGTATATCAGACGGTTTCAGTTCGTCAAACTTTTTTGCACTGAAACAGTGTGTTAATTCATTATTTAACTACTTATTGGGTGTAACGTTACCAAGGTTATTGCGAAATATCTATGCCATGATAATGCGAATGCGATTCTTCAAGTACATAATAGGTATCATCACGCCAGACCAGTGCTGGGAAGTAAAGGTAAGTAAAATAGCGCCTAAGTTAGGTCTATACATACAGAACTAAGTATGTACCCACATAGGTACATACTTTACATATAGAAGTATGTACCTACATAGGTGTATAACTCTGTGTGCATAGAGCTTTTAATGCAGGCGCTACATAACAATCAACCTGCGTTTCTTCGTTAGTACATAATTTCATCACGTGAGACCAGGGCCCCAAGTCTGCTAACACAATCCATTCATAATCGAACAGCAATCGCATAGTAACTGTCACTTTTGACAGATATTCTATGAGATATCTGTCAAAAGTGACAGCTACTATGCGGTTGCTGTTCGATTATGAATCGATTGTGTTAGCAGACTTGGGGCCTAGTGCAGGGAAGTTGAGGCAACAGTGCCTACTACGTAATCTCTATACACACAGAAATAAGTATTTAGGTACCTAAATAGGTACTTACTTCTGTGTGTACAAAGCTTATATAAATGCGCCACATACCAATCAACCATTTGTGTGTTCAACCCCGACATGTTAAAGAGTACGGTAAAGGTCTCGCGTGTAAGTAAAAAAAAATGTGTAAAGGAATAACCTCATTACGCCTGTATTCCCGAAAGGGTAAGCTCAAATGCATCCACATATCGCCGTTGGTAATTAAATCCCAATGTAATAGGAACGAGCCTTTGCCGTTACTAACAATATGCCGAAACGCCAAAAAAACGACATAAGTAACCAAATCATTAGCATACTCAAGATGTTTTATGAAATAAATAATAGATAATAAATAATCCAGCACACGTTGCAGCGCCATTAACAATTAAGTTAAGCAGCTATCATGATTTACGACCGCAAGACTCCGCCTGTCCGTTGTGATGGATGCCGATATCTTGCGGACGAGCGGCGAATTTTTATTGGAGTGTGTGGTCCAAGGGATACGATTGAAGCGGAATGAACCAAATGTATTCCGAACACGCGACGCTAGCGCCACTACTCACACACTATTCTTGTTTCTGGAATAATCGTGTTTCTTGCCCTTTATCTCAATAGTAAGATTCTGAACGGTAAACTCTTGAGTTAGAAGAAGAAAATAAAATTATTGATTGCCGTCCGAATAAATCAGGCATTGGCGATTATTGCTATATGCTTCAATACATATAATAAAAAATACTGTCAAAAAGGGAAACCCGCTGTTTATTGCTGGATCTTCTGAATTGAGGTTGCGTTCCAAAGCGTGTCTCAATACGCCTATACAAAATTAATTATTTGAATTTGACTTGTTTCATCTAATTGCCTATCAAGCATTTTCCGTTTCCTAAAAACTTTCAAACCATACCTTTGTACCATGCTTAAATGCATAATAAAAGTAGGTAAGTAACCATTGCCTACAAAAATGCAATTTGCTTTAGGATTGTCGGTTATCATACTTATTTCATATAAGTCCAGCCATACTTATCATATGAGTTTTTAAAAATACCTACAAGCGACATGTGACTTACCCGAATGTCATATTTTTTATGCAAAGAACCCTGACCTAGTTGTAGAAAAGCCTTGTCATAGAAGCAAGTGAGAATTTTTGCACAATAATTGGGATAATATATCATGTGATATTTGGAACTAATTGAAACAAATGCTTAACCTCCGAGAAGCGATACGTGTCGGAATTACTTCAAATTTACTGAAATCTTATAAATTTACTTATTTGGTTTCTGTATTATCTAAATAAGTATCTTAAAATAAGCCACGGTAATAAATACGAGCCTCAACAGCACTAAAGTTGGGTGATAATCTGGCCATATTTCATTGATTTAGTTCAGAACTCATACTAAGATCCGTGTTTTCTCAAAAGTTTTTGTAATTTCAGTATAAATATAATACGAGTAGCTTCGGTAGTTTAAGTAGGTACGATGAATACAGGCCATGATACATATAAAAAAATAATATAACTTGTGATTCTTAATTAATCGTTTTACGATTAATTATCGCTCACAGTTTATAACTTGTAGCACACATGCATGGCGCTATATTGGACATCATTGTATGAAAATCACTACGCGTTTTGTTAAGGCACTTTAAAAAAAAAGTAATAGTTTCATGTTTTATTGTCATTACATGGCTGCCACTGACGACTATACAGAGATGTATTAGAGGTCAGTGATGGCTGCAGATCCGAGAACGAGTATAAATATGTGCGAAATATAAATAAAAGCTCAGTAGTGCCAATACTATGAGACTGAGATGCTTACACATTGCCCAATTCTATGTAAAAAAAATCTCTTGGGAGTGGTTTGAGGGCTACTAGTCCTAGTTAAAATGTCCTTATAAGTCCCGTTATTTTTTTCTCACAATATAATAAGAATTAAGCAGTGCCAACGACGATGGAAAGTTAAAACCCCCGCGCCTCTTGCTTTTCTGGATTTCAAGAGCGATTCTCATTTTCAAACATGATTATCAAATCATGCTTGAAAATGAGAATCGCTCTTCATCCTTCTTCCATAATTGTTTACCAACTGATGTTGGTAAACGATTATGGAAAACATCGTTTTTTTTTTTTTTTTTTTTTTATTACATTATAGGCAAGTATTTGATCTCGATCTCACCTGATGGTAAGTGACGATGAGATCTACGATGGAGCATACTTGCCTAGGTAGGAAGGCGGCAGTAGATAAGAGACGCTACATTAATTAGGCACATGCAGCGCAACTGATCTGACCCGCCATCCATGAATGGCAACACCGAACATCATGCCGGAACACGGCTAGGCCGCTTGGCGACATGGCTTTGTTCAGTGGGTGGTGACTAGCCACCCGTCGTGGTCGTGGTCGTGGTCGTGGTCGTGGTCGTCGTGGTGTCTGATAGATTTTTTTTTACATGGGGTAATTATCCAGGATACCGCAAGCCCCAGGGGAGGCAAGCGGGTAATGTTGGAATCCTAGGGTCTAAAACCACCACACCACAGTGGTTCCTCTCCCGCTGACCCCATAATCTGTGACTTCCACTATCAATCTGTATCACCTATCGTTGCCCACCCGTGTAACCGTTTTCTTCTTTGTTTAGGTTGGCAATAGGCTACAACATAGTCCCATTCTTGCCAGTGTCGAGTAATTATTGATAATTGTTATTAATTACCCCTGTACCCCTGATGATAATGATAATGTTGATGATGATGATGATGATGAAATGAATCCCCTGCTCCTATCAGGAAAGCTGTGGATACTTTACTGAAAATTTATCGGACATCTTAGGAGAAATTGATAAGTCTAGTTACACTATTTTATTTCAATTTCCTTCACTCGTGCACATTTATGAACACGCAATGGTTAATATCCTAATATTACACACTAGCTGTTGCCCGCGACTTCGTCCGCGTGGTATTTAAAAAAGACAACAGTTGACAACAGCCTGCTCGCCCATTCTGAGCCCGCGGGACGCATTGAAGGGTTTTGCTATCAAACTTAATCAGGCGCTGCGCTGCAACATTGGTTTTAATTTTTTTTCGTGAGATCCTATTTTTTTTTCTAAAATAAAAGTAGCCTAAGTTACTCCTTGTTACATCAGCTATCTGCCAGTGAAAGTCCCGTCAAAATCGGTCCAGCCATTTCAGAGATTAGCCGGAACAAACAGACAGACAGACAGACAGACAGACGGACAGACAGACAGACAAAAATTGTAAAAAATGTTGTTTCGGTATAGGTAACGTGTATACATCCAAATGCACTTAGTAAAAAGCGGTTATTTTAATATTACAAACAGACACTCCAATTTTATTTATCTACTAGCTGTTGCCCGCGACTTCGTCCGCGTGGTATTTAACAACGTCTCAACCGTTGGCAACAGCCTGCTCGCGTTCTGATCCCGCGGGACGCATTGCAGATTGTTGCTATCAAACTTTAAGCAGGCGCAGCGCTGCAACATTGGTTTTAATTTTTTTTCGAGATCCATTTTTTTTTTCTAAAATAAAAGTAGCCTAAGTTACTCCTTGTTACATCAGCTATCTGCTAGTGAAATTCCCGTCAAAATCGGTCCAGCCATTTCAGAGATTACCCGGAACAAACAGACAGACAGACAGACAGACAGACAGACAGACAGACAGACAGACGGACAGACAGACAGACAGACAGACAGACAAAAAATGTAAAAAATGTTGTTTCGGTATAGGTAACGTGTATACATCCAAATGCACTTAGTAAAAAGAGGTTATTTTAATATTACAAACAGACACTCCAATTTTATTTATATGTATAGATATACATATAGATTATTATAAAATAAAAACATTTTATGGAAAATAAAACTAAATTGACAACTTCATGGTTCAACTTCCCGCCAAAAAGTCCGTGTAACATTTTTGTGGAAATATTTATGGGCATTACACGGCCACTGCGATTTGTAGAGACCCTCTTCCCCGTGTAGTTCTACAAAAGGTACCCACAATAATATGACTGGTCAATGGCTAAGCTAACCAACGTGTCAATGTTTCAGGAACCATAAAAGGAAATAATTTAGGTTATGGTAGGTGCCTTAATAATTATTGTGACGATTTATGACGTCATCCATCGTTGCTGGCTAACTACACAACCGTGTAATGTTTGTTTGGAATATTAGTCATAATCTTACCATTGTAAAATCCGCTTAACAAAATAATGAAACGAACAGCACGTCAAGTGCGATCTAACTGTATACTTTATAGTATACCGTATTTCAACATTTCGTATGGAGAATTGAAAAGCGCCTCTAGCGGACGGTATTTAAAACTTTCAATTCTCCATATAAAATGTCTGAATACGGTAGACTATAAAGTATGCGGTTAGCTTACGAATAATCTCCCACTTAAGGTACTGAACGAAAATTGCAGGTTTTCGGATGGATATGATTAAATAACAAAAATGATTGCATTTTTGTTAGTATATGTATTGACATATACTAAACAAATTGGAAAAGTATCGTGAAATAACTAAGTGAATTTCGACGCACGTTAAGTGCTAGATTATTCTGAAGCTAAGTGTATAGTTTTTTTTTTCTTTTTTTTTTTATACATTATAGGCAAGTATTTGATCTCGATCTCACCTGATGGTAAGTGACGATGAGATCTACGATGGAGCATACTTGCCCAGGTAGGAAGGCGGCAGTAGATCGAGACGCTACATTCACTAGGCACATGCAGCGCAGCTGATCTGACCCGCCATCCATGAATGGCAACACCGAACATCATGCCGGAACACGGCTAGGCCGCTTGGCGACATGGCTTTGTTCAGTGGGTGGTGACTAACCACGGCCGAAGCCTACCACCAGTAATAACCAGTAAAGTTAACGTATTTAGACAAATCGTATGGCAAATTGAACAGCGCCTCTAGCGGACAGTATATACAACTTTCAATTATCCATACAATGTGTCTAAAAACGTAGACTATCAAGTACACGGTTAGCGTACGAATAATCTCGCATTTGACGTCCAGTCACTTACTATGTGTAAACACATTCTGCCAATCTTCTATACATACATACATATAAATAAAATTGGAGTGTCTGTTTGTAATATTAAAATAACCGCTTTTTACTAAGTGCATTTGGATGTATACACGTTACCTATACCGAAACAACATTTTTTACAATTTTGTCTGTCTGTCTGTTTGTCTGTTTGTTCCAGCTAATCTCTGAAATGGCTGGACCAATTTTGACGGGAATTCCACTGGCAGATAGCTGATGTAACAAGGAGTAACTTAGGCTACTTTTATTTTAGAAAAAAAAAACATAGGATCTCACGAAAATAAATTAAACCAATGTTGCAGCGCTGCGCCTGATTAAGTTTGATAGCAACAACCTGCAATGCGTCCCGCGGGCCCAGAATGCGCGAGTAGACAGTTGCCAATGGTTGTGTCTTTGTTAAATACCACGCGGACGAAGTCGCGGGTAACAGCTAGTCGAGCATAATTGCGTTGCTCCAATATCCCTCTTACGTAGTATATCATCTCTACGTCATTGCTACTACGAATTAAGTGTTCCTATGCACAATACTATAAAGTTGTAGAGTCATTTCCCCCTCTACATTTCGTGCTACTGTGAATCCGTCGGGTGTCAATGATAAAGGAAACTTGTAGCATTATTACGTGTTGCTACGCGTAATAGTGCTACCAAGTTTTCTTGCGTACCTAGTGTGTCTCTACGTCATTATTACTACACAGTTGTAGAGTAATTTCCCTCTCTACATTGATGCGGTGAACTGGGTATGATTAAGCGGATTCCAATTCGTTGCTATATCGTCTTTTTGGATAGTTATTATTTGCTAAATTATTGAGGGATAATATCTTAAGTTATATCCAATGATGACACCGAGGTTTGACCCTCGCCGAGTCCCGAGATAAAGTTAATTGTCCTGGAACCCGCACGAATTGCAAAGCGGGAGACAAAAAATATCTGGTAGACAAATTTTCACAGACGCAAGACTCTTACAGCTGGACTAAGTCCAGGTGTGATTTAGGAGTTGTAGAGGTCTAAAAATCGAACCCTATTAATTAACACAAGTTCTTATTTGAAACTTACAAGATACTGTATAAGTTGTGTTACGTACACGTAACAATTAAACTTATAACAATGTGGCACACCACATTGTTATAAGAAAGACTAATATTTTGGTAGTATCATTGTTGTACTTTTAACGAAACTCAACAAGCCGATACGCGTTCACAAGTTTGTACAATATGAAATTATTATTTTGTAATTACATTGTATGAATGTGAATAAAACTAGAGATATTTAAAGTAATTTGGCTATGGGGGTCTGAGGTGTCAGTTCATTTTGGGAAAGGGGTCTCTTGCCCAAATAATTTGAGAATCCTTGGGGTAGAGTGACGGCCAGCGCAAAGGGACTGGCAAGAACTGGATTCTGACACTTGAAGACTGAGAGAGGCTTATGTCCAGCAGTGGACATCATGACTGTATTTCCTAAGGCGTACACACAGTTATTTCAAAGCTTTGTATTCCATTACTTCTGAAGTTAAATGATGATGACGAATTGAAATCCCATTGGATACTTCTTTTGAGGCGAGTCGCGTTCTTATCCAGTTAATGTTAAGAAGAAAAAAATCATTTTTTCTAAGTTCCCCTGTAGGCCTATACAAAATAATTGATTTGACTTAATTTATGCATTAAACTATTAGCTTGATGTGCAATACATTTGTTAAATTAAAAACAATATTTACTGATTTGCCTGATTCCTGCCTGAGCTCAGTTGGTGACACTGCCTTCTGCGCCGAGGGTCCCGGGTTCGAATCCTGGTACGGACAAACTTAGTGGAAAACATGTGATGGAGTAATGTATCCATCCGAGTCATGGATTTTTAATTGTACACTGGTTTCACCCCCAGACCATTGTAAGGTACACATAATACAAGCGTTGCTTAGTGCGGGACCGTACAGTAGGTATAATTCAGCCTTTCCCAAAGTGGGCGATAACGCCCCCTTGTGGCCGCTGCAGGCATAAAGGGGGGCGGTAAGAGACCCAGAAATAAAATGGGGGCGTTGTGTAGAGGCTTAGAATAATTAATTGAATTTGAAGTTATAGTGCTTTTTAAGTAGGTGAAAAAATAGGGGCGCTAAAAAATAATTCAATCTCAAAGTGGGCAGTAGACAAAATAAATTTAGGGACCCCTGCTGGAATTGGTGTGAGTATGGCGAAAAAATTATCGACTACGATACCTATTGAATCCAACGACAATCGATCGATTACTTTCAGATAATGAGTGCCGGCTTGCAAACGAATATGTAAGGCGCAAGTCGGTGACATGTTTAATTATAATATTTTGATTCTAATCAATGCACTTGTTATGACTATTAGCCTAATGATTTACATCATCTCGGGGTGTTATCTTTTATTGTTCGAAAGCGTTGTCCTGTTGCGCCGAGATGAGCTAACCCACCGACTGCCTGTGGACGGACTGAGCACCTTTGAATGATGGATTCGTCGATTGTACCCCACATTTTTAGATACATTTTATGATTATTAATATCCATTTATTATACATTATAATAATTGTGATTAGTTTGTTTGATTTTGAACAATATTTTCTAGCTTTAAATGGATTTTATTTTCAAAGAATAGCCATTCTAAATAGGTATATCCACGTTGTAAAGAACGAATGAAAGACAATGTGTTTTTTGATTATAATAATAATAATGGAAATGTCCGCAAATTTTCATTCTGTCGTCGTTCAAAACATGTTGACAAACTCATAAACTTGATAAAACCAAAACTACTTCCAGCCTCATTACTTTTCCAAATGCAGCGTTTTTACAAACGGCTTGAATACAGATGTTGAATCAATATGCGTTCGCGAAGTATATGTACCTACTAATTATTTTAAATTAATCTCTGCGTGCTTGTATTCAAAAATATGTGACAACGAGGAAGTATTTAGATATATGTTTCGTTTAGTTAGATGCAGTATGCGTATATAAGTTTTTTTTTTAACGCACTAAATCAATATATAATTAGTTAATACTAATTACATACCTATTGATTTAGTGCGTGAAAAAAAAAACTCGCGCCAATACTTATCTTTTCTTAATTTACCTTTTATTTGGGTGTTACGCATTGTAAAGTATCTACTCATAATACATTTATAAGACGACATGAGAATGGAGTTCGTTAACTTATTTATTTGATTTTTTGACACACATATAATGTGAAATAAATTTAGATTTTTGATATTTGTACTCATACATAGATAGATCAAAATATATTTGTCTAGATCGAAACAATGATATGATACCTGTTTTTCCTGAAGACATTAGAATAAAAATATTGGTACAACTTATTAAGTACAATCTCAAAGTCTATCATGGTGATAGATGGTATATGATCTGAATTCCACTCGTTTTAATGTATACACTTTACATAATACACCATTGCGCATAGTGATCGTTTAAGTAGATATTTTTAATATTAAATTTTCCGAATAGAACCTACCCTACCTAGGTACTAATTTATAACATAGTTTCCACAAACTCTAATGCAGCTAACTGTATGGAAAAATGAAGTAGTTTATATCTTTGAGTGTGATAAAGTGGCAAATAAGTAAGTACTTAGTTAACTGTTAAAAAATTCTGCGATATATAATAGTCGACGTAGTAAGTAGCCCTAATATGATAATAAAATATCAATTTCAATTTAATAGCTGGTCCCATAAAATAGCCATCATAAAAGCTTAAAAAAAACTAGTTAAGTAATTAATTTAACAATAAAAGAATACCTTAGTACTTATACATTTTTTTAAAGATTATTTATGTAACATACTGCGGTTTCGTAAGTAATTAATTTTACATTTTAAATTAATTGTATCAACGGGTACAATATGGCTTCGGAAAATCCGTTCGACGGTGGCGTTCTGAAACAGATGTGTCACTGGAGGGTTAATTCTCACGTCGGTGACGCGCCAGGCCATTGAAAACGCAGTGCTCATGATTTGGATGTGTAGTATATAAACTGCTGGCTGGCTGGTAGGAAGCATCGCAGTCTTCCACTGTTCATTCAATCATAACTAATAATTAAAAAAATAAAATAAACGTGCAACATGAAGTCGTCTTTTGCATCTCTCTTCGCTCTTTTAGCGATAAACGGTGAGTTCGAATTTTATTTTTGACAACTTATAAATAGGAAGTTATTTTTTTTAATCATTTTAAATATCACAGCTATAGAAAGTATTTTATACTAATTAAATGTGCCAAAAGTGTGTCAATAGTAAAATATAAAAAAAAAAAATTTTGTCTGTGATTTGTGGCTCATATAAGATTATTTAAAAATGAAATAAGTTATTTAATATTAATTGTATTAAACAAAAAATAATAGGCCTGAGCCGTATAGACAATTAAATTTGTGGCAATGAATTTAAAATTTCGTGAATATTTTCAAACATGATCTAGGCCAGGCAGATAATTATATAGTATACTTACTTATCATAGATTCAACACGTGAACATGATCATTAATCTGTAGGTACCTATTGAAACACGCGAAAAACGCGGTATCTTCCTTTCGTAAATCGCCGGATCGCACAAACATCCGACATAACATTGACTCGTGCTGTACGAACGTAAATAATATTTTCTCTACTCTTTTTTACTAAAACTCTTTATTTTATATACAATGTTTTTTTAGTCCAAACTTTTGTATGGAAATTTTATTTGGGGCATTGTCATTTTAGGGTTATCTATATAATAATGATTTGGTATAATTTTACATAAATACTCACTAAATATACTTGAACATTACCTAAATTGAATTGTTCGCCCTATAAAACATAAACAAACTTAAATAGATACTTACCTACAAAACCATTAATAAAAAATAAAAAATCCGCACACGTAAATGATTTCCCTCAGAGCGTATAAAATTAACCGCAGCCATTAAATAATTGTGAAATAGATATTTAAATTGGTTTTTACTAAATTACCTATACCAACTAGAGTGGAGACGTAGGCATTATTGTTAAATGTTTAAATTTTAGACCATAGACCTTTGTGTGACTGATTGTAGTATAGAAAACTTAGTCTTATATCCAATTCATCCCTACTAGACGCAGCTTTCCTCACGATCATTTCCTTTCCAGTAAATACAAATAGGTATATAGGTATTTAGCTTTAGATACGGTCAGTTTTAAAGTTAATGGACTTTTAATCATAATCCTACTAGGTAGCCATAACATATTGATGATCGTAAAACGGAAAACGTGTTACCTAACGTAACTAACCTAACTATTATGTGAAAATGCGTAGGTATTCATTGTTTCATTACACTGTTTAAGTAGTTGTATAGGTTTGTATGTTTAAGACAATTGAAGGCCGCTTAAAATATGCAGTATTAATCAGGGAAATTAACTATTCAGTTCAATCGATAAGTCTAAGCTTAATTATTTCTTCATCTTATTTTCTGTAAGACACACATTTTGTAAAACAAAACAAAATTAACTTCAATGTTCAACTTCCCGCCAAAAATCCAAGTCTAGTTTTACTGATCCAATTTGTTTGTAAGGAGCTTCTCTCAAAACAATGTCTATTAGTCATAGGACATAGATAAAAGGACCATTTAGTTACACTGTTTTGCACTCAAATCTCTGCTCTCCAAGCTCTGTCCGAAATATGCGAACGACAACGCTAAGCAAATATTGACGAATTATTTCGGTAAGTAAATAAAAAAAAATACAACATCAAAGATAATCCCAATGCCGATGCCGTTAACGTGAAAATTCAAAAAATAAACGAACCACAAACATGACCTCAAAATTCTAAGTTAGATAATCTATACAGAGGTCGTCCCTATTTGTGTTATAAATTTAAACTTTTTAATGCATTTATCGTATCAATCTACGTATTAGATACATACCTACGTGTTTTTGAATACGTTATGTGTTGATCGTGTCACGAACTAATCCGTGATAGGTACTCGTATAGATAACAAGAACGAAATGTATTAAATTAAAAATAATGAATGTAGGTTTTTTTCCCCGAGTGACAGCGTTTAGTAGCAGCCTAGCGTTTTGTAACTAACCAGTAAAACAAATGTTTAGTAGCTAAATAATATACAGATGATCTACTTCTAATTTCAATTGATTAATTAATATATAATCTAAATCCCATAGTCAATAGTTAGATAGATCACTAGACCATCGAGTCATCAAACAATCTGTATTTTAAAATATACTAATCTATGCGTTTTTTTATAACTTATATCTAACAAATCCTACCCTTAATTGGATTAATATCCTTTAATTTGAATTGCACGACACCTCAATCAAACATTATAGTCTAATTAGCTTTAAATAAAAAATGGCATTACCATTCACACGTTGCATAACAACTTGTAAGTTTAGCATAATTTCGGCATTCTTGACGGGCAAAAAATACAATTCTGACCAATTTGGATACCGAGGGATTGTTGAATGGAATAATGTATTAGCTGATCTCAGATTATGGAATTAGTTAACAATGTCTCAGATTTATTAATGGCTATTTTACGGTTAATTATGTCATTCGTAAACACAACGTGTATAAACGATAAATATAATGTGGACAGGTTAAAAACTCATTCATGCGGACGAACCAATGACAATAAAAAACAACAAAGTACCTAAAAGAGCAAAGGTATTTTCTTAATGCCAGTTTGGCATAGGAAGCGTTTCGCATAACGTATAACTCCTTCAAATATATTATAGGATTCCTTCCCATAGCCTTACACATAGGTAAACTTATCTCTCATCTTTATCCTGACTACATACCTACCTACTAAATTATTGTGAGGGTCTACTATAGCTTTGGCGCTTTCAAACCATAAAATTACATGCGTCCAAATATAAAACAGTTTAATAATTCTCTCTAAACGCACCATTATGTCTGATATTAAAGTCTGTGACAGTCTAAGTTTCAACGATGTCCGTTACATAATTTGTATCACTCATCCAAAAATCCAAAATATAATACTTAAGTCATAAAAACTACTGACAGTAATTTAAAATAAATTATGTAACAACAACATTCGCCGCTTCTGATTCATTTTGATCAACAAATCTTTGTTTATTATTTGAGCAGGTGAGCCGCAACAATGTAGGTAGTATTATTATCAAAACATTACCCATAGATAAGAATAAGATAATCGATTTATTAATCAAAGTTTACAAATCAACTCGATTGTTAACTGACCATTGAAGATGCTAGGCGCACTACTCAGCGTGAATGTTTATAAATAAAAAAAAAGTCGTAAGAAAAACAAACATGGGAGTTTCAATTTATAACTTCGAATAGAACTAGCCAATAACACAGCCCGACACCGATAACTTCAAGACTACCATGAAGAGATACTAGCGAGTTTCAGAGAAAGCCGGTAGATACGAGTGGCGAAGTCCCGTGACGTATGTAAGCCCTCCAAGGAGGTCTATATCTATGTGAACCAGCTAAGGATGATGATGATGAGATGTGGCAAACATTTCTCCATCGACTCATCCACACTCTCCTCGACAGGTATTTGTTTTTCTTTCGCAGTAAACCTGGTCGTCGGGTGGGGCTACCGGGCCTCCGATCAGAGGCGTTGGGCGGTCCTGCACCCAGCGTGTGGCGGCAGGCAGCAGTCACCTATCGCAATCGCGGCGAGACAAGCCATCCCTATATCTATACCCGCCATGGAACTTATAGGCTACCAGAATCCTCTGCCCGGACCATTGACGACCACTAACAATGGACACTCAGGTGAGCTTACTTCTAACGCTATGGTTCACACACAGCTACAATTACAAGGGTTAGCCAACAACGAATAGGTAAACTATAATTTCACCATTGTCTAGTCCCGGAGAAAAACTAAATTGTCTTCAAACCGAATTTTATCGGAAGACAAATAAGAATTACACTTCAATCTTCTTCCTATAATACGCAGTTCTACAGACATATATTTTAATACACACCTTCTTAACCCTAAGATAAGCTCCAGGCAAGTAAAGCCTCTTCTGGTGAACTAAATATGCCAAATAAATAGATAAAATATCCCATGCGAGTTCTGGTTTTCATGTGAGTCTTTGTGGTGCAGAAATGTGAGCACATGTCATAATCAACCTTCAATGCAAGATTTACCCATGCACTAAGTAACGGAGATGATACTTATGTGAATCCGCCCCATAAGATAATCTTTCTGATTCCAGTTGCACTAACCATACCCAAATACAGTTCAGAAGAAGAAAAGAAAGGTTTCCGACTGCCTTACATTTTCGGTGGCCCCCTCGACAATGAGTATGAGATTGAAGGCCTCCACTTCCACTGGGGTGATAAGAACAACCGCGGTTCGGAGCATACCCTGAACGACATGCGACTCCCGCTGGAGATGCACATCATCCATCGCAACAAGAAGTACAGGAATCTCGGAGAGGCGCTCCAGCATCCCGATGGCCTCTGCGTGCTCGCTTTCTTCTATCAGGTGCGTGACATTTAGAAGAAGTAAATTAAAAACCCTTATATTAGGGTCGGCATAGAGAGAAAGCGATTGTCATTTGTTGTCGCTACCATTCGTGACCATTATGCCACCGGCCTCAGTTCTTAAGGTGATGTTCATAGTGTCGAGTATTTGCTACCAAGGCAGGTTTCTTTGTTCGAGCCTGGACCAGAATTTGCTGCAACCTTGACACCTACCATACTTAATAATAAGGCTCAAACACTTCACACATTTTTTTTCTTTCAGGTGGTGGAATTCGACGCTAAGCTTCTCACACCCATCGTTAAGAACTTGTCGGCGATCGAGAACTTCAACACTAGCATGCAGCTGCCCCACACTTTCTCCCTGTCTTCCATCCTATCGGGACTCGACACTGAGAGGTTCTACACATACAAGGGCTCCCTCACCACTCCCCCTTGCGCTGAAGCCGTCACGTGGGTTGTTTTCTCCGACTATCTGCCCATTTCTGTGTTCCAGGTAAGAATTCATTATTATCTCTTCGGTGCTAACTCGTATTTTAATACCCTCTTCAGCCCTATGCCAGGTGTACCTAAGGGTTGTTTTATACACTCCTTAACGCTTGTTAATGGCACAAAGTATTCTTCAAAGTCGACATACCAACTGCAACAAAGTTGTGCTTGTAAAATATTTTCTTCAGGCGTTTTTTAATCGTTCTTACGATCCGTTTCCCCCACAGATGGACAACTTCCGCGGCCTCCTCTCCAACCTGAACCTGCCTCTTGTGGACAACTTCAGGCAGCTCCAACCACTCTTCGGCCGCCGCATTTTCGTCCGTATCACCTCCAAGAATCCCAAGTTCAAGAAGACTAAGCTCCACTACTCCAAGTGGGACTGGGTCGGTCACAAGAAGGCCGAAAATGATGTCGCCGAGTTCGACGAATAAACCAACGATGTACCTAATCTCTCTGAACTAATCTCATAAAATCACCAATGTTTTCATTACGGGTATTTATAGGACAAAAATTAATGATACCAAATACAGGATTACTGTTACGATTCTATATTATTATGGTTGTGTGTGCACTGTATTATAATGTATATGTGTGAATAGTCAGTATTATGTAAGCGTATTATGATTAATAAATAATCTTTGAAATAAATGTTAAAACTAATGTTTTAGTAATTTTATTTCCTCTGATAATATACATATAGGTAGACATTGGTGTGGTTATAAAAAGCCAATTGTGACAATTTGTAGGATGTTAATTTTGGATTATGTGCTGTAGTTTTCAGCTCCAAACATTGACTGGAAAATAAAAAAAGATTGGTTAAAATCTATGATATTAAAAAAGTGTAGGTTATAAGTAGGTATTTTAATATAATCTTTAGTCGCATTATAAAACATTAGCAACGAAGGCGACTTCAAATAACTAAGTAAAACAAATATCTAATTACATATATAAATTCGGAATGTGCAAAGCCGCCATCTTTGCTCATTTTATTTGATACAACCTATACTATTGGACATTTTTATAGATCTAGATGCACTTACTTAGGCCAATTAGAATCAGAAACACTTAAACGAAGCCGGTAATGTGTCACATAAAATATGATATAAACATACCTCAGTCCATTGATTTTACAACATCAAGCTAAAAACTCAAAACGGTAGTGTTAGTGAAAAGTGTCACACACATTATTATAAACACAATAATACAATCCACACTTTTTCACTTTTCTTTTCAAACAACAAAACTGTACAACACATTTTTTTTTATATAGTAACACCGTAACACGTAATTATTTGCGTTTCCGTCACACATTGGCGCGAATGCATGTGACACGGAAAGACGGAAAACACGCAAGACCTGTCAAAAAAAACTTCAAACAAAAATATTTTATTTCGCACACATGCTTAATTACAACAATCCGTGATACCTATTATATTTCGGAGTTGATAAAATTATTGACCACCATATTATGAGCGAACGCAAAGTTTTACCGTTTTAATTATCTTTACAAGTGTCTTCGTGTAAGCTTGGCAAATTCAGGTATAGACAAGTGTCCGGAAGATTTCAATAGACTGGCTACTTGTTTTCATCTTGTAAACCAGGCATTACAACTTAGCTCGACCTGATTATAACGCAGACCATTTCAAAATGAAAATACAATAATGAGCTCTATATTAAGACTCATACAATTGCGAATGGCTTGAATAACATTTTGTTTGACTATTATTTTAAGTCCATAGCAAATACTATTTTTCGCTGTCTATAAGTACAATTTAGAACCAGACAGAAAACAAATAGTCATTACATTATACGAAATATATATAACGAAAACAACGTTTGATTTTGTAAGCAAGCAATATAAAGTGCCATAAAAAATCCGAAAAAAAGAAAATAAAACAACACACTGGTATTTTATGTTCTATAATACAACTTTAACAAGTCTATATAAGATTAATACTCTGGACCGGCTGAGACCACATTAAAGACAAAGCAGAATTCCCAGCGAACTTTTTATAAATAAATAATTACTTACCGAAGTCTTGTACTTACTGAAGTCTGTAATGTGGTTTCAGACTTACACAATTGAATAGTTTAAATAAAGGTCATAATATCTGTAACATTTATAATAGATTTTTGGGGTATGGAATGTATTAGTCAAACTGCTTTAGTTTTAAAAAAAAATTGCACACTTCAAAAGTTGAGACATGGAGTAAGATTAGCAGTTAGTCGGTATTCAATCGCTGGCGTATTTACAAGTGCCACCGGTAGGAATACACAGGCAACAAAATCATGCATTAAATTATTGGTTTTAGCGTACCAAGTCTTCTGGGTTGAACATGCCCTGAAATAGAAAGAAATATTAAAATAAATCTCTTTCTTCAATACACCATTCAATCTTTTTTTTTTTTTTTTTTATGGCAATCTGCCGATCTTGTTGGACTCAGCAATTTCTGCCAGTGTCATGTGATGGCTACTCATTGTAAGCAGATATAGCGGTTTGACATTTAAACGTCGAAATGAAATGTCAACCCGCCATTGTTGGGTGATGAAATGTCAATTCAATTGATATTTTTTGTGTATGTTCTAAAAAAAATCCTGCAATTCATATATGAACCTTATCACTCTGAAAATAAAATAGGACCATTAATTTCTTCAAGCTCAGTGCAGTAGATCCATATAGACTTGGTTACCACTACTACTGTTTAAACATCCGCAGATGATTTAAAAATTATAATGAAGCTAATAATATAAATTAATGCATACACTGTGATAGACTGAAACCTATCACAGGCTACAGGTCACAATTGGAGGTCTATAAATGTTATCCTATTATGCAAGGGGAATTGACCCTTAAATATGAACCAAATTTTCTCTCTTGCCTCAAATTAAAAAAAATGCTACAAATTTAATTTCTTAATGCTTGAGACACATTACAACTGGCTGGTTCATGTACCTATGCCAGAGAGCAGAAACATTCTGCCTACAGGTTCCTAATATCAGGATAAGGTTACTTGGATTCTCTCTAATTATTAGCCATGTGCCAAATCAGGGCATAGGTGGCTGCCCACATAAGACCTTGAAAAAAGGCTAGAAGGAATTTACCTTGGCACGACGTAGGATAGAGTCCTTGCTTGCGTCATACGGGTGGTCCTTGGATGGGATCTCGAGCACGGCGGGCACGGGCGCGGTATGCGCGTCGATCACGTGTCGGATCAGCTCTGCCACATTCTGGTTGATCAGGATGATGTCAATGTCATCGCGTTTCACGAAACGCTTGAAGCAATCCTCAATCTCGCTGACGGGTGTGTCTGGAATGATTTTTAAGTCGTAGAGTATTTTGAGGCCTTGAACTATGTAGTATCTTATGGAGTTTGAAATCGCATTAGACATATTCTAATTGATTTATCTTTGAGAAAATGGTTTGAGTTTCATAATTTTAGCTAGAGTTATATTGTTCAATTTGATATGAACTGTATAGCAAAGTATGGTTCAGTTGGTAGTTACCCCGCTATCTGTGCCAATGGTCTTGGGTTCAAATCGCTATAGGGGCAAGATATGTATTTTAGTATATGCACTATGCTTAAACTTGAGATAACTTATCTAGTCACATACTTGAGGTACTTACCTACATTATCATTTGGTTAATATAAAAACAAGTACCTACTTACTCTTATCAACTACCATGAAGTTAGGATGTCTGTTCTTGTTGATTTCACCGATACCACCCAACAGGAAGCCGACGCATGTGTCCTGGAAGAGAAAAACTACTTGTTAAACAAGAGTTTTCAATGTAACACAATGAAAATCTAAGAAAGTTTTGATCAGTGTGCTTCTGCATCCTTTGATCTTTATATAGATGAGAGTTAATAATTTCCTATAAAGATATGGTATCTTACCTCATCTCCGATGACGCTGATCAATTTACCCTTAACAGCCGATTGTAAAGCCATGTTGAGTGTGTTTTATATTTGTTTTTATGGTATTTTTAGTGAAATGGGAGCTGTCACAAGGGCTCGTCACCTGACTTATAGATTTTTGTCTGAAAGTTGGACCCCCTGTCACACTGTCAAAACATTTTCCATAGACAGCAGTCGTGTCTTGAAATGACGTCATTCATTAGTCGATATAAATCTTCAATTTCTATTTCTAAACGAAACCTTAAATGTCATTACAGAACCGCGTTTCAAATCAATAAGATAGTAGATTTGGCATGATAAAACTTTCCATCCTTGTTTTATGGTCCAGTTTCTATTTCTTTCTCTATCTGCCTTCACTTCAATTTTCTTGCATTGTGGAGGTGTTTTGTGACAACAAATAATTGTTAAAATAAATTGTATTATTTTGTGCGTGAAAGTAATGTGCTCGTTAAAATTAGTGCAAAGGAATACGACACAATGTTGAATATTCAAAATTACGGTAGTAGTTCGGAGGACGAAGGGGACAACGATGCTGCAATCAACAAACAAAACAGCAATGAAAACTTGTTGACCCATCTCAAACCTGTAGATCCAAGCATATCCGTTGCAAAAACAATGCAAATATGTGCCGCACCAGTAGTTATGCCGACTGTAAGTAGATTTTCTGCCAGACCTATCAAGCATGGCATTAATGCTGAATGTTATTGTACTCAACGAACTTTAAGATAATTAACCAAACTTCGAATGGTTCATAATAACTTTTATGACACTTTTAGCGTCTTTATAATACGTATGTTAACTACAACAGTTTAAAAGTCACTAAAAATGTAATATTTCATATTAATAACATTAAACCTTGCAGAATGAAGATGACACCAGAGTACTGATACCAAATAATCAAGAATTAACGCACAATCCGAAATACGAAGAACTATTTGCACCTACATTCGGACCAGAGAATCCCTTCCAAACACAGCAGATGAAAGCCAATAGAAACATATTATCCGGTTATGTAGAGAAAGCTCATATCAGTGACTTTCAGTTTGAAAATCAGAGGAGAACATTCACTAGTTACGGTTATGCTGTGGACCCTTCCACCGATGTGGACAGCGGGAATGGTGATCCTCTTGTAGGTTGGTAAATTATATTAACCCCCGAGCGATCACTCTAAATATTCCTTACATTAAGGTGTGTGAGATAAATAAGTATATATAGGTTTTAAGCATCATTTTTAGCTATCATAATTTGTACCACCTCAGAATCAAATGCATGCCAAAATGAATTATTTGTGATTATTTCCCATTTTTAATATTTATTATGCTATTCAGGAAAGAGACAAATCAAAGATAATAAAAATCTACCCACCCATTCTTGAGTTATAAATGGTGTAACTAACACAACTTTGTTTTGTTTAATATAGAATGATTATTATATATTCTCAGCCAAGCAGTTGACACATCTGCTGATATGCTGATATGCCTGTAGGCTTATGTTTTCTCCTGCATTTTATGTTAGCAATTAAGTTGTTGAATCGGTTCATATACTTCTCGACATTTTGTATTGAGAAAAAATGTTCATCTGAAAATGGTGTTTAATCTGTCAGTGTCAGCAATGGTGGCAGCTCCAGAAGAAGCAGAAGGTAAATCAGTGTTTGAGAATATAAAGAAGAGACCTCTCGACAAGAAGAAGAGAGACAAGAATGACAAGCCCGAAGATATCACTGGATTTCTGGGGCCGTGGGGAGGATACATCGGTGAAAGAAGGTGTGTAGATTTAAATTAATGAAAAAACACAGTTGAACATAATCCCACTAATATTATAAATGTGAAAGTTTGGATGGATGGATGGATGTAGTCTGGAATAGCACATAAGCTACTTTTTATCCTGGTAAAATGTATGGTTCCCATCGGATAGATTTGTTTTATTTTTTCATAGAGCAAAGGATCGACATGATTTTTTGCATAGGTAGTGGTAGTTTAGGGGTCCGAAAATGACATAGAGGGACATACTTTTTAATCACGGGTAACACTGCGGGGTGCAGCTAATGCTATAATATTTTTTATTCATAATTTATGACAAAGGCAAACTTTTATATGTTGCTTTCAGTTAACCTTCCGAATCCCCCTCGCCATGAGGCTGCTTAGAGTACACTAAGCATTGGTAAATCACTTTTGAATATGGATAAATAAAATATCCTATAATACATGCTAATACTATTATTACAGAATTATGAAGCCCGAGGGAGATGAAGCCAAGGAGCTAGCAGAGATAGTGGCCAAGAGACAGAAGAAGGGTAAAGTTGACGACGACAAGCCATTGGAAGAGAAATCCATATTCCATAGTGAGTTAATAAAAGTCCTTTTTCTTTGACAATTAGTTGTAAAATTGAACTAGAATCGCTATTGTGTTGCACCTCGTTGAAAATATATTTTAGATCCCCCCCCCCAAATGCCCCTGCTGCTCTTATCACTACAATTATGAACATTATAGACTAAAGTGACAGATTTCTTGGTACAGTTCTCTATTGAGTTGGTTAACTTAGCGCCAAGCCCAAAGCGCGTCGCAGTTGTTAGTCGAAATACGACTTTAAGGTGGAAGCTCAGGGTCAGGGCGCGAAATTCAAAATGTCAATGGTTTTTATTTTTTTACGAAAAATTTGGACATCTTTACTATATAATTTAGTATTTTGCGATATTAACATTCTACATTGGATGTCTCAATGTATTAAGTTTGCTTAAAAAAGTACCTAATCCGATACAATACCATAAGGTTTGTAAAAACCGCTACTTTTAGTAACTTTATGGTGTTGTATCGCTTTAGGTATTTTTTTAAACAAACTTAATACATTGAGACATCCAATGTAGAATGCTAATATCGCAAAATACTAAATTATATCGTAAAGATGTCCAAATTTTTCGTAAAAAAATAAAAACCATTGACATTTTGAATTTCGCGCCCTGACCCTGAGCTTCCACCTTAAACATACAATAGGAGGTTACACTAATAGTTTGTCGTCGGAATTTAAGACTGTAGTGACCTCTTAAAACCTCGCTTCAAGAAACAAGTTCACTATGTCAATACACAGATGGCGCTGCATAAGACGTCCAGAACAAATGACGATTCTCCAAACGATCCTAAAACGCACTATGAGAGTTTTCGCAGAACGTCAACAGAATATACAATACAAGACCCCGACTATAACCGTCGGGGCATAGCGGTCAGCTTTGCCAGGCATACCACCCGCCTGGCCTTTACCGCTAAAGGTTCCTTCTTAATTAATTCAGACGCCGTTATGCCATTTCCGTATTCTCCCAATTCCTTACTCAAAATATATGTACTGTGTCTGACTCATTTAAGAAGACATTAGACAGGCTTCACACCCTCCTAATTATCGGACGTCCAAATTTAGGACGATTGCCTTACATTATCCGATTTCTTCCTATGATTGCGGTAGGATCAGAAGGGGTGGAGCGTGTCTTAATATAGATAAAACATGTATTGTGAATGTGTGGTTGTGTCCAGTCGACAAGGCGACGGACTACCAGGGCCGCTCGTGGGTGGAGCCGCCGCGCGCCGAGACACAGCTGCGCGCCGACGCGCCGCCCGACAAGTGCTTCCTGCCCAAGGTAGGACCACATACACACACACACACACACGCGCTCACAAACACACACACACTCTCTCTCTCTCTCTCACACACACACACACACTCTCTCTCTCTCTCACACACACACACTCACACACACACACACACACACACACACACTCTCTCTCACACACACACACACTCTCTCTCTCACACACACACACACTCTCTCACACACACACACACTCTCTCTCTCTCACACACACACACACTCTCTCTCACACACACACACACACACACACACACACTCTCTCTCTCTCTCTCTCTCACACACACACACACACACACTTACACGCGCGCGCACACACACACACACGCACATACACAAATCATCACCATCTAACTAAGGTCTGACCGCATGTAAGCGCCGCTTTAACATGCGTTTTGCAAACTAGGCTATGACTTTCTAATTCATCCCCGAATAAAATAAATTGTATGTTTTTCTGTATTATAATCGAAGTCACTGTCCAAGAGCATCTTAGTTTTGTCCGATGTCATCCTAATTACCTCCCGCGGTTCAGTGTTCCCGTCAGCGAGTCTTGAGCTCCGCCCGTTGCAAATATTGCAAAAGCAACTTCAAAATAAAGTTGAAGACGGAGATGGCAATCTCCGGTCTTCAACTTTAATCGATTTTGCAATTTTGCAATCTGGGACTGAAATAAGATAAAATTTTCCGAAAGCAAACTATTTTATTTTATGAAGTTCATCAATTCAATCTGAATAGGTTATTTATTTTCGATTACATACACAGAAGCAGATAGCAAAGATATTACAAAGCATATTTGGTATTAACGTGATTTGTAAAAAAAAAAATACAACCGAATTGAGAACCTCCTCCTTTTGAAGTCTGTTAAAAATAAGTCTAATAGCATATGGTCAATGATTTCAGCTCTTGACAGTCAAATTACTATCACTTATATTACTGAAGCCTGTTTCTTGTACCACACCATTAAAACATTGCACATGTTATTGAAGTATAGTTTGTAATGTGTTCGTGTGGTGGGCAGGCGCACATCTTCACGTGGAAGGGTCACACGAAGGGCGTGGCGGCGGCGCGCTGGCTGCCCGCCACCGCGCACCTGCTGCTGTCCGCCGGGATGGACTGCCGGGTCAAGGTGAGCCCATGCCATCGTTACTACTCCTGACCGAATTTCGGTCACGGCAGCCAATCTCCACAGAGACAGCATATAGCATGTAGTGGGTAGTTATCGATACAATTTTGGGGTCGAGTCACCTTCGTCCGTAGGAGAATTAAGTACCCTCGAGATACCCTACACGTGACCCTGGGTGGTGCCAACCAGGTGACAACTCTACTGGTGGTAGGCTTCGGCCGTGGCTAGTCACCACCCACTGAACAAAGCCATGTCGCCAAGCGGCCTAGCCGTGTTCCGGCATGATGTTCGGTGTTGCCATTCATGGATGGCGGGTCAGATCAGCTGCGCTGCATGTGCCTAGTGAATGTAGCGTCTCTGTCTACTGCCGCCATCCTACCTAGGCAAGTATGCTCCGTCGTAGATCTCATCGTCACTTACCATCAGGTGAGATTGAGATCAAATACTTGCCTATAAGGTAATAAAAAAAAAAAAATAATAATAATAATTCGAGTGTCTGTTTGTAATATTAAAATGGGTACGCAGTACATACTAAAACAACATTTTTAAATTTTTTTGTCTGTCTGTCTGTCTGTTTGTTTCGGCTAATCTCTGAAATGGCTGCACCGATTTTGGCGGGACTTTCACTGGCAGATAGCTGATGTAACAAGGAGTAACTGAGGCTTCTTTTATTTTAGAAAATCATTTTTTGTTTATTACCACGCCGACGAAGTCGCGGGTAACAGTTAGTATATTATATGGTTAATGAGAAATAATATTGGAGGTACTCGAGAGATATAATAAAATTAATATTAATCAAAGTCAAAATCAAATTATTTACTTCGTATAGCCCTATAAGGGCAGTTACAAATTGTCATTTACATATTTTTTCTCAACTTTTTTTTTGTTATGCAAGCCACACGATGTTTTACTTTACTATACAGCAGTGGCGTAGCATAGGTCATTAGCACCCGGAGCGGATTTCAAAAATGCCGCCCTCTTATTTTTTCTATTCACTATATATAACATTTGGGGCATGGTAACGACAAAAAAAAAATACGAAAAAAAACACTGAAAAAATTGTTTTTTTACTTATTTTTTTTTCTAACCGCCACCTGTGAAATGCCGCCCGGTGCGGACCGCCCCGCCCCCCCCCCCCCCCCATGCTACGCCAGTGCTATACAGGAAATATTATACTGTACAATTGTGTAAGCAAGCAGTGATAACCAAAATGGTGGAACCGTCGTTTTGAAAGCCAGGTGTAAAAGTTGAACTCGGCTAATGACAACATTATTTTCTTCAGATTTGGGAGGTGTACGGCGACCGTCGCTGCATCAGAACGTACTTCGGCCACAGACAGGCGGTCAGGGATGTCAATTTCAATAACAGCGGCAAGCAGTTCCTGTCGGCTGGTTAGTGTATTCTATAATGAAATAACCTTACCACCTTAATGCTCCTCAAAATAAGCTAAAGTAAAAATGAATTGTATCTTCGATTGCCACAGTTGGTAGTTATCTTACTTTTTATTCTGGTTCAAATCCTGGTAGGGGCAAACTTTGTGTAAGGAATTGCAGCTGATTTATATGCATTATGCATAATAAAATAGTTGCTTAGTTTGGGACCGTACAGTTAGTGTGTTGGTCTGGTGATAATATTATTCATGGATACCTTCTCGCCTCGGGGGAAGCGGGATGCGGAAGCGGGATGTTTGACACATGATTCGCTGTAAATAATGTACCCGAAAAGCGACCAAAGCTGACCAGAAACAGCCAGAACATGGTTAGCAACACATTGAGTCAAAGAGCTGACCAAGATTCGTCCAACATGTATTGAACCTATGGTGGTCCCTTTCAGCGGTCCAACATGTGTTCAACCTATGGTGGTCCATCTCAGCGGTCCAACATGTATTGAACCTATTATGGTCCATCTCATTGGTCCAACATGTGTTGAACATATGGTGGTCCATCTCAGCGATCCAACATGTATTGAACCTATGATGGTCCATCTCATTGGTCCAACATGTGTTGAACCTATGGCGGCCTATCTCAGCATTCCAACATGTGTTGAACCTATGGTGGTCCATCTTAGTAGTCCAACATTTATTGATATTGGTCCTACATGTATTATGTATTTTCCAGCTTACGACCGCTACATTAAGCTATGGGACACGGAGACCGGGGATTGTATATCGCGGTTCACGTCTCGCAAGGTGCCGTACTGCGCCAAGTTCCATCCCGACGAGGACAAACAGCACCTGTTCGTCGCCGGCACTTCCGATAAGAAGATTATATGCGTGAGTGTCACTGCCGGAGGTCTGAGTCTGTCCCTGTCTCATTGTTCCTTGTGCGTTGTTATGTGAGACTAGATTGGGCCTTATTAATTGCAATATGTTATGTTATAGATGCGTGATTCACCCTTTATTGTTGACCTGGCTTTCCTCACCTGTTGCATCCATTAAAAGCCCACGAGTCTCATCCTATGATCCAATCTATACAGACGGTTGTCTTCTATCTGAAACTTGTTATTTTTTTTGACCCTTTGAGCCATGTAATCGTTCCAAATTAATGATTCTGATTGTATTAAGGAATGGTCCCAAAGGAACAGTCCAAATGAAAAGATTCTGATCGTTCTAAGAAATCACACTATCGGAATAGTCCTATGAGAATGGACCTAAAGAAACGGATCCAAAGGGAATGGTCCTATAGTAATAATACAAACAGGATTTATTCTTATGGTACTAAGAAATGGTCCCCAGTAAAACGGCCCAAAATGTATGGGTCTTATGAAACGGTCCCAAAGTAATGGCCCCAGTGGTGCCAATATAATAATGTTCCTAATAGTTATGTTGTGTCGCAGTGGGACATCAGGAGCGGTGAGATAGTTCAAGAGTACGACAGGCACTTGGGCGCCGTCAACACTATCACCTTCGTTGACGAGAACAGGAGATTCGTGACCACATCCGACGATAAGAGTTTGCGAGTCTGGGAGTGGTGAGTAGCTTATTCATACTCTATCATGTACTAGCTGCGCTCCGCGATGCTACCCGCGATTAAAAAGTATGTCCTTTTCCTAGAGGAGGAGGTATGTATTTGCAAACGGACATAGATGTCCGTTTGCAAATGCACGGATCCTGTATGCTATCCCATGGGAACCGTGCATTTTTCCGGTATAAGAATTAGCCTATGTGCCATTCCAGATTATAACCGATCTTTGTGCCAAATTTCATCCAGCGGGGTTATTTTAAATTCGAAATCGATATCGGAAACGGAATCAAAAACTTCCGAGCTGGATTACGCAATCGCTATTAAAATTTTCGATGTATCTTGATGACAATACCAAATAGTTTTTTCAAAAAGTCTCCATCGGGAAGCTCGTAGGGAGCGCCGCCAACATCGGAAAGTTGCAAATCCGTTTCCGATGTCGATTCCGAATGATTTCAAATAACCCACCTGATCCGTTCAGCCGTTCTGGCGTGATTGAGTAGCAAACATCCATCCATCCATCCATCCTAACTTTCACATTTATAATATTAGTGGGATGTATACTTCATATAACCAGTATAGGCTGCAATTTTAGATATGATTGAGTCTCTGTCACTGTGATCCAATCAGAGGTCTCGCTAGTGTATCCGTATCTGATTGGATCGGTAAGTTAGCTAGACCAAATGCGCTATTTTTGAATTTACGTCTGATTAACTATTTAGCGGACTTTTTTATGACATTCGCGTGTGTGTGAGTGCGTTGAATGGAATCCTCATTAGTTCCGAAAAGAATTGCTGAATTGAAATATAGCTATATCGTGATAAAGCAGTGATAGCCAAGTTGGTAGAACGCGTGCCGCGGTAATGAGGATCGCAGGCTCAACCCCAGCTCGTACCTCTGGGATTTTTGTATGTCATGTGCGAATTTAATTTTCAATTGTCCCCCTTTATATATTCAATTAATCCCCCTCGCATATTATTATAATATAGGTGACCTTACTGTTAATAGAGACAAGGTCAATATTTCCTTTTATCTGCAACATTTCGTCACGTAGTAGACATCTCAGTATCCAAAACGATTAAATAAAATGTGGGTTATGTTAGGTCACGACACTTTGAGCACTAGGTATATAGCTTTAAGTTCCATTACGTGATATGCACAATTAGTCCGGTTAAAACCAACTTTTTTATTATTATACTGATTGCAGTGAAATAATTTACCTGATACATTATCTGAATGGCGGAACGCCTTGGTAACGAGGGTCGCAGGTTCACAGCTTATTATATTATATAACTCTGAGATTACGAGAGTTGTAAGATTTGTAATATGTGTGTAGGTATTTCGTTATAATCAAATGTGGCTTAACATTATCTTATTTAAAACATATATAATACCAGCTCTCATGGCCATAGTTAAATCAATACTTACCATCATGTCTGTAATTTCCAATGGAGTAAGCAGAGGTGCGTGGCAACATGGCAAGCTATTGGCATTATATTATCTGGCATCTCTCTCTCATTTTGAGGGGGGGGGGGGGGGGGGGGCGCAATATTTGTGTCATTTTACATACAATTCAGAAAATTCGTTCAAAGCCCATGAACAAATGTTTACTTGCAATAGCAACGCTTGAAATGAGTCAAAAATATAGCAAATGTGTCAGTGAGGGACCCTTCCCTCACTGAAATATTTGCCGCCCCAAAGGGGGGGGGATGCTTTTTTTTTTTTTTTTTTTTTTTATATCATAGGCAAGTATTTGATCTCGATCTCACCTGATGGTAAGTGACGATGAGATCTACGATGGAGCATACTTGCCTAGGTAGGATGGCGGCAGTAGATCGAGACGCTACATTCACTAGGCACATGCAGCGCAGCTGATCTGACCCGCCATCCATGAATGGCAACACCGAACATCATGCCGGAACACGGCTAGGCCGCTTGGCGACATGGCTTTGTTCAGTGGGTGGTGACTAGCCACGGCCGAAACCTACCACCAGTAAAAAGCTTCTTTGCCCTTCGTAGGAAGGGCGGGGGGGCTCCCATCCTACCTTGTAACCGCGCCTGTGCCCTCGATTTTATAGCCATAACATAACTGGATCATTCTTTTTTTTGTCATCCAGGGATATACCGGTGGACATGAAGTACATCGCGGACCCCACGATGCACTCGCTGCCCGCCGTCACGGTGTCCCCCAACGGCAAGTGGCTGGCGTGCCAGTCGATGGACAACAAAGTCATAGTGTTCAGCGCGCTCAACCGATTCAAGATGAACAGGAAGAAGACCTTCACCGGTCACATGGTGGCCGGGTACGCGTGCTCGGTGGACTACTCCCCTGATATGAGGTACGTGGCTCTCGAAACTATTTTTTTTTTTAATTCTTTTTTTTTAAAAGGGTTTAGGCACAAGGTGATTATGTCACCCTCATGGTTAAACACAATAAATTTAAATTCTATTGACAAAAACAACTTTAGCTAAGCTATACAACATCAGCGCTTCCTCAGGAATGCTGTTACATTTACCAATATTATAATTAAATTTAGAAAATAACTGCTCTCTTCGGTTTGCATTCCTGACACTTGTAACTATTTTAAGAGGTATATTATCCCGGGTTTATGGTGGGCATGGTAACATTAAACTTTGGGTTAAGGTTACACTTAAGGCCTATAATTAAATTATAGAAATAATTTATGTCGAAAGCCATGCAAGTGTAATAATTTTTGAGCGCGCAATGTATCGTAAACCGCGCGATCACAACACAACGCTCAGCGCGATACCCGACTCGTGCGAGTGACAAGCGCGTTCGAGCATATCGATTTTTAATTTACGTTGCAGTTTTAAATCTAAATTAGTAAATATGATTTTTATTTATAAAAATCGCTTTGAGATAGACTTCTATCATGATTAATTCATGCTAAAACAATTAAAAAATACTGAAATAAATTCGTATGATTCATGAAGGGCTCGGCGGAAAGTTCCAGCTCTCTCCAGAATCATGAATTGAATCTGTGGTATCACTTTTCAATACGAAGCTACTTACATACTGTATATAGAGCGATTGATACAAAGGGTATTTTTTTTTGTTAATGGGACTAGGCCCGCCACACACTCCCACCACTGCTACTCCTGTAAGCCTGTGACAAAGGGTATACTTTACTTACTGATTCTGCGCTTCATAAACGCATTTAAAATTATTATGTGAAGCCACAATTCGATACTCCATTAAAAAAAAAAAAACAAAAACCACGCTTGTCATTATGTTGGAAACATAAAAAAATAAAAAACAAAAATGAGATCTACCTTCCTATTTGTAGTCTTTGTCTAATGTCTGTATTCAGGGGAAAACATTAAAAGAAGATAATAAATCTATACATATAAATAAAATTGGAGTGTCTGTTTGTAATATTAAAATAACCGCTTTTTACTAAGTGCATTTGGATGTATACACGTTACCTATACCGAAACAACATTTTTTACAATGTTTGTCTGTCTGTCTGTCTGTCTGTCTGTCCGTCTGTCTGTCTGTCTGTTTGTTCCGGCTAATCTCTGAAATGGCTGGACCAATTTTTACGGGACTTTCACTGGCAGATAGCTGATGTAACAAGGAGTAACTTAGGCTACTTTTATTTTAGAAAAAAAAATAGGCTCTCACGAAAAAAAAATAAAACCAATGTTGCAGCGCAGCGCCTGATAAAATTTTGATAGCAACAACCTGCAATGCGTCCCGCGGGCTCAGAATGGGCGAGCAGGCTGTTGTCAACGGTTATCTTTGTTAAATACCGCGCGGACGAAGTCGCGGGCAACAGCTAGTTTAAAATAAAGTAATAAACCGTCTATAAATGTAGGGGTTATAATATAACATTCGAGAACGTTTGCGCAGCTGATATTTAAATTAAAAAAGAATATAGCATCATCGCGCTGTTGTTTTTGGAACAAATTAAACATATTATACAAATTTTCGTTAAATTAATTTCACGGTGTTCACATTAACATACAATTGAACTGCGTCTGAAGGTGACATAAGATGATATACGATTCAATAAAATAAATATTCCACCAACCCAAATGGAAATTTCCATGTTATTTTTCTGTTTACGACTGCTAGGAGAGTTTTGAACGCGCAATGTAGCGTCAACGCGATCATAACACAACGCTTCGCGTAAT
Source organism: Pheosia tremula (assembly GCA_905333125.1). Classification (NCBI taxonomy): domain Eukaryota; kingdom Metazoa; phylum Arthropoda; class Insecta; order Lepidoptera; family Notodontidae; genus Pheosia; species Pheosia tremula. The sequence goes on along the minus strand of HG995405.1, from coordinate 1,261,787 downwards.
ACCCAACTCGTGTCAGTGACTAGGGCGTTCGAACATATCAAGTTTTATTTTACACTAGCTGTTGCCCGCGACTTCGTCCGCGTGGTATTTAACAAAGACAACCGTTGACAACAGCCTGCTCGCCCATTCTGAGCCCGCGGGACGCATTGTAGGTTGTTGCTATCAAACTTAATCAGGCGCTGCGCTGCAACATTGGTTTTTTTTTTTTTTTTCGTGAGATCCTATTTTTTTTCTAAAATAAAAGTAGCCTAAGTTACTCCTTGTTACATCAGCTATCTGCCAGTGAAAGTCCCGTCAAAATCGGTCCAGCCATTACAGAAATTAGCCGGAACAAACAGACAGACAGACAGACAGACTGACAAACATTGTAAAAAATTTTGTTTCGGTATAGGTAACGTGTATACATCTCAATGCACTTAGTAAAAAGCGGTTATTTTAATATTACAAACAGACACTCCAATTTTATTTATATGTATAGATTGCAGTTTACGCCTAAATTAGTGATTATGGTTTTCCAAATCGCGTTGAGATAGACTTCTCTTATGATTTCATGCCAAAATAAATTTAAAAATAAGGATGACTTAAAAAAAATGTAAAGATCGATGGAAAAATCCAACTCTGACTGGTCCAGCTTCGTGAGTTGAATCTATGGTATATAGACGTAGTTTTAGTTACGAGTCCACTTACACCCTGTGTAGAAAACAGGATGAACCCATAGGTCATACCCAGAGGGGGAACTGCCCACCTGCCTCTCCTTGGGTACGCCCATCAATAACCTAATAGCTCGTTGCCCATGAATGGGTAGGTACCCAGTTCTCACGTTCACAGTTGTGTTATCAAAATAGTCAACTCTTTAGATTCAACACTGGCCATATTATGACTATCTGTATAAACAAATATACAGTCATATATTCCAAGTACATATACCTACAATTATAAAACTAATTCGACTTAGTGTGAAAAAAAAGAATGCCGTTTTTGAATCGAAAAACAAGTACTTATTTATAAAATTCTTGTCCGAGTGTGTGTTTGGTCGAGCATCCCGGAAAACTACTCAACTAATTTCACCAGGGTTCTTAAAATTGAATAGCTAATGACTCAAAATATAAGTTGCTAATCAACACGGCTATGTTGATATGGAGTCGAACTGCAGAACAAAATCGACTGTTGCGCGTGCGGAGCCGTGGGTAAAAGCTAGTGTATAAAAATTGTCTTATTATATTGTATTTAAAACGGTACGGTTCGGAAACGGTGTCGGAAAACATCGTGAGGAAACTTGCATGTCTGACAGAACCCCTCGAAAGATATGTTAAGTGCCAACCCGTACTGTGCCAGCGTGGTGGACTATGGCCTAATCCCCCTAGCATTGAGGGGAGGCCCGTGCCCAACAGTGGGACATTAAAAAAGGGCTGCTATTATATTATTATTATATTTATACCTACATCAACCGTGTTGTTGGCCGGCCTAACCTTGCGGTCGTATAAAAATGCAACGCCTCGCTGCAAACACTATCATTAAACCGTATAAAGCATGATGGCTCATGAAGTTAGATGACGATATAGCCTGTTAAGTTTATCGCTTACTGGCTTTTGCCCGCGGGTTCACCTGCGGTACCTCGATGAAACATAGCCTATAGCACTCAGAGATGATGTAGCTTTCCATCTGTGAAAAATGCTCAGAATCGTTTCAGTAGGAGTAGATTACCCTCTACATCTAAGTTCTTAATAATATATGATAGAATAGGTACAGTCTCATGCAATCCTGCTCCATGCAACATACATTATAGCACTCAGCGATAACGTAGCTTTCTATCAGTGAAAGAATCTTCAGAATAGGTTCAGTAGTTTCGAGGATTACCCCCGACATACAAACTCACTAACTTTACCTCTTTTTAATATTAGCTGTAGATTATTAGTATATACTGTCAGTGTGGGTGCGCCGACACGCTTTAATAGGTTCTTATTCTATTGTCTCTGACACATTTGAAATACTTTTGTCTTGCTCACACATACATCACGGAGAGTAGGCTGGAAGTGGGATTGGTGTGCAAGCATAATTAGAATTCCGTGTAGGATCCTTCAAAAGCAATCCCGCTATCGCGTAAACCAGTAAACCACATTACCTTGTGCACTCATAATGCTGCGCTCGCGCAACTTTCTCCGCTCGTTACGCGACCTCGTACCTACATAAGGTCGCTGCATACGTAACGGTTTTTAGCCCGAACGACAAATCTTAGAAATATCTGTTCATAGAAAATGTATACGAAAGAGTATACGTCACGGGTGCACGGACACGGGACGTCGATTTGGCACCAAAGGAGGGGGGGGACATCGTTATTGACTATGTTTAGCACGTTCCGACCGGCGCGCGCGCCACGTCGCGTCCCGTCCGTTCCGCTGCGTTCACACGGTCGCTCCGTCGCATTGGAGAGCTAGAAATAATCCACAATTTCTTGTTCACATCACTAGTACGTTAATTTCGAGTCATTGTTGCGGTGCATATGAACTAAACACTCGTCCATGTTTTCATAACACCACGCTCCGTCATCGCCCCGTCCACGCCTTAAGGTCGTCCAGTATACGGCGACCTTTACTCAGTTGAACTACAAAAGTGCCATACCGGTACTATAACGCATTATGTACTACTATGTATATGTGTTTATACTATTATGTTGTACCTAGTAAGGTTGTCAACATTATGTAACTCTTAGGTTCACTCGTCGTTCTGATACGATTGGGATGGGCGATGTCTATACATACATACATACAAATAAATAAAATAGGAGTGTCTGTTTGTAATATTAAAATAACCGTTTTTTACTAACTGCATGTGGATGTATACACGGTACATAAAAAAAACATTTTTAACAAAATAAAAACCGTCTTCAAAAAACTAAAAAGCCAAAAATAATCTAATCTTGAAATCTACCTTGTTTAACTAAATCAAATATTTAACTAATCTGAAGTCGGTGCCAAAAAAACTACTGAGTCGAGTATTACCGGTCTGCGCCAAAGACTATACCTACAAATTGGTCCGCGCATCTCGTTACTGGAGTATGCTTTTGCTATCCTTCGTCGGTTGTTTATTTGGCACCGACTTCAGATTAGTTAAATATTTGATTTAGTTAAACAAGGTAGATTTCAAGATTAGATTATTTTTGGCTTTTTAGTTTTTTGAAGACGGTTTTTATTTTGTTAAAAATGTTTTTTATTTTACACTTTTTAGTGGATATATTTACTATTCTTTGTCACTAAAAATATTTTTATATCAATAATTTGACTGGATAATAGGTATACCAAATACAACATCATCGCGAGATAAATATAGATTCAAAGAAATCAAGATAAAACAAAAACCATTGAATCAATCTCGCTGAATTTTAAAATTAAATGAATGAATTTCCTTATTCTGTAAAAAAAAAGAATAATCCTAATCGGAACATCCACGAAAAAGTTTTATTTATAGCCAAAATGCATCCCATAACAATTTCAATAAGCCCAAACACGGCTTGGATACATTGTTTTATTACAATGTTCCGGTTCCTCCTGGATTTATCATCAGATCAGTTCGATGGTACTATATTAATCAGAACCATTTTTTTAAATTTGCTTTGTCATAGTCGCTTAACGATCATAATCGAGATTATCTTGGCGCAACCCGTGAAATACGTATCACTGACAAGTTCCGGTGACCATTTGTGGTCTTCTTCATCACTTTCACTTCAGCAAATGATACTTTCTGAATGCAAATGCTTGACTTCTTGATGAAAATACCAAAATTGCTATAGGTTTGCCTATAAAATTTGAGGAGTCCTCTCAATTCCTCATGGATCCCATGATCAGAACAATTTTTTGAAAAAAATGGGACCAATCTGTAAGCATATCCTTTCATATCAAGAAATAATTTTCCAAATCGGTTCATAAATGACGGAGATCTGAGGTAACAAACATAAAAAAAAATAAAAAAAAAAAAAACATACAACCGAATTGAGAACCTCCTCCTTTTTTTTGAAGTCGGTTAATAAAAAACAACATTTTAAAAAAAAAATTGTCTGGCTCTCTGTCCGTCTGTCCGTCTGTTTGTTCCGGCTAATCTCTGAAATGGCTGGACCGATTTTGACGGGACTTTCACTGGCAGATAGCTTATATAACAAGGAGTAACATAACTACTTTTATTTTCGATTTTTTTTCTGTTTAATAGCACGCGGACGAAGTCGCGGGTAACACATAAAAATGCAATAAAATGCAATCGGCCGTTTTCATATCGATGACACTTTGGTAAATTATACGCCATGCAAATATTCCATGACGAGAACTACGTCACGTGCAAGGTAGAATACCTCAAATTAGGGCACGCATAACTGGTTCAGCCAAATTAAGTTGCGACCTTTATGAATACCACTGTATTGGCTTAAACGAGATTTTAATTAAACTATCAAGTGTTAGGTTGGTAACGAATATCCTTGGCAAAATATGAGCGCAGTGCAGTGGAACTCTGGCTACCCGTTCGAGTTTTACAGTCGTGATGATGTAGGAACTAGGGCAGTTTTATTAGACGGTGTTTTTTACTAAGATATCAGTCACCTACTCTAGTAGAGTTTAAAAAACAGTCCGCGCTGTCTGTGCCCCTTTTTCAATATAGCTTTGTCTAACTTGGCTATCATCGTTGTTCTATATTGTTTACAAAAAAAAAGTGATGGGCTATCTAATAAAAAACAAATGTAAAAAATAGGGTGTCCATAGCACTGGTATTATTATGCACATGAATAAAACAAGCGCGCAAACTGATGTGTTTGCGTCATTCGGTCTGCGGGGTTTCTGTGCCACTGCGCGGTAAAATTCCAGGAAAATCGTATTCTTTTTGGCTTTATGTATAAATAACAAATTAAATCGGGGTCCCTTGGTCTTCGAAAATAAGTTTAGGTACCTGTAAAATAGGTTTGCGTCGACAAAGCTAGCTGCCCTTGGACACTTAAAAATAATAATTTAAGGACCGCGTATTAATTTCACGGGTACATTTTTCTTTGTCTTAAACGAAAAATTTATACAAGTCGTGCCGCGAACAATATATTGGAGTACATTAAACTAAGCCCATTTGTGTAGTGGTTGCACGTAAGGTTGTAATTGGCGTGTACAACACAAATCGGCTAGGTTTTTTGGGCTTCCATATGGTGTTCGCAACGCTTCGTCTCTATCATTTCTTCCTATAAGTGTACACTAAACAAAAAAAAAGTTATTTTGGGCTAACTAACATTTGGTATAACATAAGACTGCAAGGAATTTTTTTCAATGCTACAAGAAATATTTCAATATCATTTTCGCGTGCAAACAAATACTCGCCGATATTAAATTCTAATAAGCGTAAATTATTAGTTGCTAAAAAACAATGAACTATTATCAAACGTAATTACGCCGGAGTGTATTAAATTTATATGTACTTACATACATGGTAATAATTACTAAAGGAGTTTGCCCATCAAGATATGATGCATGATCAGTCGGCAGAAGGTTTATGTATCTATCCATCAGCCGATAGACGTCCACTGCTGGACATAGGCCTCCCCCAACGACTTCCACACAGCACGGTCCTCCGCCACTCGCAACCACCGGCTTCCTGCGACGCGTGTGATGTCATCAGTCCATGTTTATGTATATGTAAGCTATTTTACCGATTTTATAACTATCAGACTAGATTATATAGGTCAAAAGTGTCCCGAAGACCCCAAAAACAACATAAAAACTGTCCCTGAATAGTTTAATCAGATTTCGTAGCGGGCCACAAGATACCATAAATATTTATGATAGACTTATTTAAAAGAAAACTATACACAAGTTAATTTATTCTGCCACTGGAGAGTACGGAATCGCTAAACCGAACAACAAAACATGGCTACCGTACAGATAAACCAGTCTTTAAATACAGAACTACATTGGCATCGCCCCATCCGTTTTATAGGTTTAGCATACAGACAGACTGAGGCTTCAAACTTATAGCATCGGGATACATAATTCTGACTGATATAACTACACAGATCGCTTAATCGCACGCCAGTCGTACGACTTAGTTAAAGACTTGTTTTGTTCAATTGAATTCGAAGGTTGTGACCTCCGCACGGTACATCGTGTGTGGTTTTAAGATTTCTATCGCGATTAAATGCCTCAGTTAATTGAATCGTACTACTAACCCGCTATTAGGTCGTTTGATATACAAAGTGATACGTCGGCTATGTTTAGATGTTTAAATTCACTAACTTAAACATCTAAAACATTTAAAATTTGAAATGAACAAAGAAAATTAAATCCAATGAATGAACGGTGAAGGGAAACATCGTGAAGAGACCGGCGTGTCTGAGAAACTCCTAGAAAGACGTGTGAAGTCCCACTGTTGGGCACGGGCCTCTGATCAATGCGAGGGGGATTAGGCTATAGTCTACCACACTGGCCCAGTGCGGGCTGGATGAGACGTACTTCTATACTAATATTATAAAGAGGTCAAGATTTTAAATTTGTTAGTTTGTATATTAGGATGTAGGGTTTAATCTCCGTAACTACTTATCCGATTCCGAAAATTATTTCACTGATAGAAAACGACATTATGTTTGAGTCGTTGTTTCATCTAGGTACAGCCGTGGGCAGAACTTAGTATAAATACATGTCGCACGCTTACTAATAGACTGACCTAACTCAAAAAAGCTGTTTGTTGGGAAATCGCAAAAACGTTTTGTCATTTACAACTTGTCTGACATTATTACTTATATCTCAATGAAAATAGCGTAATAATAATAATTGATGTATTGTAAGAATACTTGATTAAGTAATTATTGATACTAAAATGTAATTTTGAAGAAATTTTATTATTATTTATAATTATTTATAGCTTTTAAAATGTTGTCCCTGAGATACGTCTGTTTATGAATAAAAACAATGATATATTTCTGTACTAGTGATGACACTTTTTGTTATATGTCTGTATTTTATTAAACATTTCACTAAAACCCTTTCTCTTTTATGTTATAAGTCTATACTTGATAAAATAATAACATATTATTTTTATGTAGTACTAGATGCGCCCGGCGGTGTTACCCGCGATAAAAAGTATGAAAAATTAAAACATCTATCCCACGGGAACCATACATTTTACCGGGATAAATAGTAGCCTATGTGTTATTCCAGACTGTAATCTATCTCTGTGCCAAATTTCATCCAGATCCGTTCAGCCGTTCGGGCGTGAAAGAGGAACAAACATCCATCCATCCATCCAAACTTTCACATTTATAATATTAGTATAGATTAGTATAGATTGATTTTTAACTTCAGAAACATGAATGGGTCACTATAATATAAAAGCACCACGAGTTGACTGTCGCAATCTCAGACGCATTATGATTTATGTCACTTTCATGTTAAAAGTTTTGTCAAAATTTGTATAAGTAAAAAATACAACATATTCGTAACTCAGTCTAGGAATAAGATATCGTAAAAATTCTGAGATTGGTAGATAGATAACGTTGGAATAAATCTATCTGTGTGCTTATCTCACTTTGGGCTTAAACCCTAATTGGTCAGTCTATTAGTAAGCGTGCGATGTGTGTACAGCAATAAGTAATACTATACAAAATATGACATTTAAAAGTAAAAATACGTATTGTAAGATTGTAATTAAAGGAACCACAGATAAGAAAAAAACCCACTTAATCGCTTACTAATTATTTATGTTGCCAAACCCAATTATAAGTGACGTGTATCATACTCATTTGATGATTGTAAATACCCATAAAAAATTAAATACACACAAATTAATACGGCAGCCATTATCACAATATTTGTCGAGTTTTCAATTCGGCATTGTTAGCTCCGAGTTGAGGTGTTGGGTTCCGAATCGTATTCAATACAACTCCCTGTTAAATATTTAATTAGTATTTCGAGAAACAAGAGCTGTTTATCCAATTGGTGTTCGTTGCTACCTGTGCTGTATGGCTATGGTATAAATGGATACCTATATATTATGGAATTTAGTCGTTCAAGAAATAATAATGAAACATTTTGAAGAGATACAGTTTACAAACAAAAACAACTTGCCATTTTTTTTTAAATATGGCATCGCCATAGGTGTTTCGAGCATATGCACAGGCCCAAAGGCTAGGCCCATGTAAAATACCCCCCATCCCTCAATCAGTAAAGTGATGGATACTTTACTAAAAGATTTTTATGGATTTTTGTGAGAAACTGGAAAGTCATGTTTCGTCACTCTGTTTCAATTACCTACACTCGTGCACTTTACCGAACCCTCATTGGTTAATATTCCACATTTTCATACTTTGCACCTACGTCTATGCTATTTCATACGAAAATAGGTACCTACTTACTTATAACATATACACATTGTAGCGACCAGTTCCACCTCGCCACATAGATGGCGTTGCAGACGACATTCAAAACAAACATATCCACGATTCATACGATCCTGAAACGCACTATTAGAGTTTTCGGAGCACGTTACATATATACAAGATCCCGACAGTAACCGTCGGGGCATAGCGGCCGTCTCGCCAGGCATACCACACCCCTGGCAGGAAGATCTTCCCTTTTCCCCTAAAATATAATTAAAGTCAAATCGTTTATTTCGTATAGGCGTACGGGGCCACTTACAAATTGTCATTACATATTTTTTTATTAACTCTGGAATCGGATCGGAACGCGGACTCAACTGAAAAGATACGGCGAGAAACTAAGCGGGCTTGTCTTTATTTTTTTTAAAGCCATTATTTAAAAGAAAAAATATATAAAAAAGTAAGCTCCAGTGTGTTGCCATGCGACTTTACACAATACCTTCTGTTGTGAATTCGTTAATTTGTTGTTTACACTATTACTACCTATAAGTATAAGTAAGTATCGTACTTAATATTATCTATCAAACGCTAATAAAATGTTTTCATTTCTCTAATCTTTGGTAGATAAATTAAAAACCAAGTAATGACACCCAACACACATACACTGTTTATCGCTAAAATTTAAGTCAAATACCTCATAATTATTTTTAATTAGGCATTGAATTAAGAGTTAGGTGCCTACTTTTAAACAGGTTATTGTATCTATATTATGATTACGCAAATTATAAAAAGAAATACAAATATAATGGTTTTATCATTGGAAAACATGATAGTCTAATTAGCAGAAGTTAAACGAAAATCTAAACATACTTATCGGCCCCAAGTCTGTAACAGCAACCGCTTAGTAACTGCCACTTTTGGCAGATATTGTATGGGATATCTGTCAAAAGTGACAGTTACTATGGTGTTGCTGTTCGATTATGAATCGATTGTTTTAGCAGACTCGGAGCCCTGATGTTGTACAAGTTGGTTTGTACGGTTGTAGGGGCTAATCTCCTAAACTGCTTATTAGAGTCTTAGTTTTTTTCACTGAAAGAAAGCTACCCTTTATCCAATAGCAAAAACTCTGTTGAAATCGGTTTATTTCATTGAAGAGTATTTTCGTATCAAGCACATACAGCTCAGGAACCTACACCCCTGAGAAGCACAGGCACACACACGCAGACAAATATTCATAATGTTTTTTTGTCTTTTGAACAAACAAACAGACGCACTGACAAGATTTCTTAAAACACTTGTTTTGGATTCAGAGACACCCAAACAGTCTATTACACTATTTTTTTTTATATCTTCAATAATATAAAGTTGTAACCAAAATAGTGTAAAATATTTTAACTTACGATCACGTTGATGTATAAAGTAATTATGTAAATGAATTTAGTTTTTTTTTTAAATTGGCGACCCATTAGCATTTGGCCGTGCGCTGAATACGGGGAGTATTGCTTGTATCTTGTCATTTGATTAATTTCTTTGGGCATGTTAACTTTATAACATACTGTTGGGCCTGTTAAAATATTTTAAACTATTATTGTCACACCTTATATAATAGATGGGTTACTGTTAACTATAACAGGGAGGAAATTGGAGGAACAAAGTTAACACTAGTTAAATTTGTTCTTTTACCTCAACGATCGTTAGTACCTATCATATTTAACTCCGTCAACATACACTCCGCGGCTTTTCAAGGGTCGCATTGTACTTTTAATTTAATCCGTCGTGTTTACTATTTAGCGGAAAAGGGAAGATCTTCCGGCCAGGCGGGTGGTATGCCTGGCGGGGCGGCCGCTATGCCCCGACGGTTATTGTCGGGATCTTGTATATATGTTACTTGCTCCGAAAACTCTTATAGCGAGATTCAGGATTGTGACGTCAATTGTCGATTGTTCTGAATGCGTCTGCAGCGCCATCTTTTTAGCTTGTGGTGCGGTTGAAGTGGTCGCTACAACTAATTATCGCTATTCCCAGTCACCGGGGGCTTACAGTTGCAGCTGAGCGACGTCAAAGATACATATTTTTTTTGTATTACTTCTCGATCACCAAGTGTGTGGTTCCAAACTAAGAAAGTTATGGCATCTATTTGAGACAATTTTCGTTGACGGTCCAGGCCGAAGCGGTAGAACGGTAGAAGCGGTAATATTGTCGTGCGAAAATGAACTTAAAAGTCATCGGGGCGTAAAGTCCCCTATACATTGCATTCAATGAGAAGCGAATTAATTTGTAGTGACTATTTGGCAAAGTAGTCTCTTTAACCAGTCCCTCTAATGGGTGGAGTGTATACTACATAAATATCAAATGCATACGCTATTAAATTTTGCAAGTAGTGTGGAGAGGTTAAGGTCATACTTGTTCTGTCACATGCGCTGGCATATAGCTATGACGTCACGGCCCAGCAGCTTTATACAGTTTTCGTTTTTCTCTATTGGAAAATTTAATTGTCAGTATTTGTAAGCTTTATTTCAATGTAAGTAATCGTATAATATAAAGGGCAATGGATGCGAGGCATTTGCCCAGCAGGGGGATGAAATATAAATAAACATTGAGATGTACAACACTAATATTAGGTTACCGATAGAATCGATCGATTCTGATTAGAATGCGCGTGACATTATGTTACTGTTTATCAGTCGATAAGTTAGAGTGCTGTGCATTAGAAGTTTGATAGGTTACAGATATGATAGGAATAGCCATGACCAGACCTATCGCCCAGACTCGTGAGCCAGACTCGGCAACCTGATGGCAACGAATATCTGAAATACGCACGAACACACATATTATAACGCCCCTATTCCATAGGGTTAGGCAGAGACGCCGCAAACCGCTGTCCCCTGAATTACAGTCTTATAATAGTAGCTACATTGCTGTGCTCGCGACTTTGTTCGCGTGGAGTTTGGTTTTTTACTATCCCGAACGAATCTTCCCACTTTCATTATTAAAATTAATCAAGATTTTTGATCTTCCTATAAGATATCACTGTAACAAGTTGCATTCAAATCCGCCCAGTTAATTTGTTGGCCTTCTCGCGAACCCATTACTATTTAGTTAGGTGTATGTATACGGACGAATAGGATTGAATCCAACTATGTCAATATCTTTGTGCATAGAAGGTTATCTATTGTCTGTTCTATAATGCCACGCCAGTGTCTGTTTCAGAATGCAATTGACGTGTTTTGCCACCATACTGTGTGTACACTTGTATACCACAATACAATGTTTGCGAGCAATTATTTGTTAGTTAAAATGGTTGGATTTTTTCTGTTATTGTGCAGCTTGTAAAGTTTTTTATTACATTATAGGCAAGTATTTGATCTCGATCTCACCTGGATGGTAAGTGACGATGAGATCTACGATGGAGCATACTTGCCTAGGTAGGAAGGCGGCAGTAGATCGAGACGTCTGTTGTTGACTGTCTGTTTGTTTCGGCTAATCCCTGAAATGGCTGATCCGATTTTGACGGGACTTTCACTGGCAGATAGCTGAGGAAATAAGGAGTAACTTAGGCTACTTTTATTTTAGACTAGCTGTTACCCGCGACTTCCTCCGCTTTTTGTTAAATACCACGCGGCCGAAGTCGCGGGTAACAGCTAGTTATAAATAAAATAATGGATGTGACATGATGATATGAAAATGGCGTTTTTTTTCCAGCCCACGTTGTTTCGTTGAGTATTTTGACTAGTTTTTCGTGGGCCGATATACTTTCCTACATTCGTTTTGTCATACTTGTCAGTCGTAGGACTCGATAGTACAATCGATATATATGTTGTCGTCCAAGTTGTTTGTTACCAAGTACTTTACTTGCATAGTGACGATGACGAAGCAGAAAAGTACAGCAAGTTAATTTGCAATTACAGTACTTGGTAATAGTGTATACATAAGTGTATAATGACTATTTACGGACTTGTATTAACCTGTGTGTACGTACTTAAACTAAAAGAAATTATATACCTGGTAGGTATAAAGACTGTTCTTGCTTGTATCAGTACTTACAGTTAATATGTTTTGAAAAAAAATTGAAGGGCACATGATGTTTCCTGTAGAATTTGAATCCGCCATTTTTACAACATTACCCCATCATCTGTTTGCGCATTATAAGAAATTACTACATTTTGATTCAATTTAGCACGGTGATGATAATAGATACTTTTAATCATTAAAATACTTACTTCTTCTTTCTTTACGAAATGAGATGCGATGAAATAAAATGGATATGAAAATGGCCTCACCCACAACTTAGCGGGTGTTTTGCCAATTTCTTAAGTATTTAATAGCAATAACATATTCAATAAATACACATTATAAATAAAATAATGGATGATGACCGTCATTAAAATAAACCGTTTGAATTTGTGATGTCTGACGCGTTAGTAGAGCACGAGCTTCGCTCTCCGCTTCCTCGTTATTGTATAACCAAATATCAGAGGTCGTTGGGACACGTCATAGCCGTGGTATGAACATTCACAGGGATCTGTATGGGGGACCTCCCTCCCTCATAATAAAGATGACGAATGACGTCATACACCATTCAGTACGATTGACAAATTTGCGCTTTTTTCCATGGCTATGCTATGAAGTTTAGTTAACTATCAATCCTTAAAAAACACTAAAAGATTCACCATTCAAAAGATAAACAATAAAAAATCAGTTTGCTATTTAAAAAAACATTTCTTTGTAAATTGTTGCAACAGATAAAAAAATGCAACGGCGGCACCCAATTGCAAGGCGGAAAAAATGTAAATAAATCCCAACCCATTTTTAAGAAACCTTAAATCGCTGTAATTATTTTGAGTAATATAAGACTAAAATACTGTCCGTGACAATTTACAATTGAAATTTAACTCTAACAACAACGAATTTAGGTATACATCACGTTGATAGTGTCATGATATGTTTTGTAATCCATTCGGCCGCGACGATCGACCTTTGCCAGTGTTTTGTACACAATATTTTGGCTTCGTTATTCTTGGCAATGGTGGCTTAGCGATACGTTTGGCGGTTGCCAGTACAAATATATTTATAGAGTCCGTATTTAGCGCGAATAAGTTATTTTTTAACCTATTTTAGCTCCATTGGTAGGTATCAATTTCTCTCGAGTCAGCCTATAACTATTTGCCAATACTCGACTGCCTTGGGAAGAGAATCACATACGAAGTCACGTCCGAATCGCGATTCAGGCCAACCTAATCGAGTATCGCAGAATCTATATTTTGCATCAGAAATGTTGGTTATATATGGCATTCCTAACAGTAGTTACGTAGAGATTTATCATCGCTAATCGCTTCTTTCCATTCAATTTCTACCGTCCAAGTCCAGGAAGTGAGACCCTCAACTCTATGTGTCTTTGGGAACATTGATCCCCCCTAACTGCCTCTAAGGCAGTAAGCTGTAAAACTACACAACCAAAAGCATTTCTCAATTCCTAACGTCTTTAGATTCGATTATCGTAGGTACTTCGTATCTGATACCATTTGAATTGTTATTAAGCGATGGAGCCTCATCGCTTGTCAACAAAAAAATATATGATTCAAAATGATTTTTTTCCTCTAATGGCCTTTTTCAATTGAGTCAGGCTCAACGCCCTATTAGTTCTTGTTGAGATTGGCCGATTCAAAATGGTTTTTTTTTCCCTGATGGCCTTTTTCCATTGAGTCAGGCTCATTCAAAATGTTATCTGATAGTGCATTGCATGTCATCACTTTCATAATGGCGTCTGCCACTCTTGCGTCACTCCAGAAGCAATGGAGCGAATCTTCGGCGATGCTACCGTCGATACTTGTACGTGGGAGGCTCAATTTCCTTTACTTTATTACAATGTATGGTCAAATAGGACATGTTTAGTTTTGGAGTTACGAGAATTCGTTTACGGCGTTTGACTGTCACTACGTAGTCCACCGTAGCAGGTAGGTACTACGTAGGCACACGAAGTAGCTCGTGACTAAGTTATTACAGTATCCAATGTTACCATTGGTCACTCCAAAATAGTTATAAAAAAAATTGTGTAACATGTATGTATTCCACATAATGAAATTCTTGTTCTCTCTTGTCTTGAAAATAAGTATCTTACAAAATCTCGGATCTCGGCGAATCTTACAAGAATTGGTGTTACGGGTTTAATTAAACCTTTTAAATTATTAAATGTAATATACGGTCGCAATACTTCATACATACCTAACTGTTTACATGAATAATAATTATAATCACACCATAAAGTTAGAAACACAATTTTCAATGAATTTATTTATCGATATATATAAAACCAAGTCGTGTTAGTTATACCATTTGTAACTCAAGCCAATTTTTGAGTATCCGTCCCGAATAGCAGAATATCTATTAAAATGGGAAAATATTTCATTTCATTGCAAGACCTTTCGGTGTAATTCGTACCGCAAGCAACAACTAAATATGAGGGTACCCCAGTTCAAACTTCAACTATGACATAAGACGTCAAACACCTCAATCCTCCCGTGACCATGGTTGCTGTAAAGCTGCCGAAACGGCGGGAACATAAAATAAACGCTATAAAAATCTGTACAATAAGTTTTATTTCATTGTGTAGTATTCGCAGTGATCCAATGTTATTTACGTTACAGGTACTTTTTAGTTTCCTTAAATTTTTGTTTTATTATTTTGTTTATCCCATTGACTTTGTATGCTCGTCAACAAAAAATCAATGATGGGCGTAAGTATATATTTATTATCGTGTTTGTGTAGTTGCAAAGATAATACCGATTCTGTCTTCCATGTCACTGATAAATGTTATCAAACGTTGTGTTAAGGAATCCGAATTCCGTAATAGGGCAAGGTCGTTATCTACTTGTAGATCGTGTGACGCATTCATTATTGTATTTAAATATTGCTTTAAAATAATAAGACAATGACAGAATCATTTACTTAAGTATCTTTATGTAGTTTCAAGTTTACACTTAAAACGTTGCCAAATTTGAATCTGATGAAATCGTGAGCATATAGGTACTTGGCTCAACAGACTGTAAAAATCGAAAGTTGTACAGAGTTTTGGTTAAAAATCGCTTAAGTATAAATGAGGTGTCATGTAGGACGACCTAATTAGCACGGTTTGTAGTGGCCCCGCTTTCTGCGCCTAGGGTCCTGGGTTCGAATCCTGGTAGGGACGAACTTTGTGTGATGAGCACGAATGTTTGTGTTAATTATCTATATAAGTATTTTTACTGAATTCGCCTTCAGTCCATTGTACGGTACCCATAATACATGCGTCGCTTACTGTGGGACCGTATAGTTAGTGTGTTCGTCTAGCTATCTTTATATTTATTTATCAATTTGCGTAATGAAAATACACCTGTAAAGGTGATAAGATAGTCTACAAAAATTACTTAAGTTTTCATTTTTGTTACTACTTAACCGTAATGGTTAAAACAATGAACACACGAGAAATAGCAGTCGAATTAATTACTACAAATGATGCATGATACTAGTACCTATCTTAATTAATACAAGATTGTGGAAAATACCTATGTTCGTAATTTAATTTTTATTTATTCTCAATCCCGTGCTATAGTATAATAATGTATACTTCAAGCTTTATACTTACGCAGAAAGAAAGTAGATATCAACTTGGCCAAGCAAATAAATGGCCTGAGCCTTGACCTTGAGGTCGTACCTAATGCTAATTTGAACAGGTATAGGCGTCATAATGACTGAATTAATTGTCTTTGAATTTCCTGATTAAAATGTTGTTGTTAATTCTTTTTCCGAGTTGGATAAAACAGTGCGGTGACTTAGGCATTTCGGGGGCGTTTGACCCCTCAAACCCCCTCCCTACGGCCATGACCCTAGGTTTATTTTCCTATTCAGACGTTTGAAATTGCTTGTTATTGCCCATTAAAACCATAACTATTGGACTAAGGCCCGAATTGGGACCTACAAATCCATCGGCGAAATGTGCTGTTTCCCTTTCCGTATAGTCTAAAATAGTCTAATGTTATAGTTGTCAAGTATTTGCTTTTTTGTTCCGTACCAAAATGGTAAAAGGGGAATCCATGGTGCCACAATTTTTACCTATTTCGCCTCCTCTGTTTACCTATCTACATATTTCGATTTAATGGTATTTTAAATTCAATTAATCCTATTATCCTTATGGATTTGTTTGATTCACATAGGTAGGTAATTTATATATTTTTATATAGGATACTTACCTAACACCTGCTATAAAATTGTACCTACTTACTTTATTTTTTTCATTTAATTTACCTAGTTGGTATTTTAGGTAGGTACTAGGTATACTTACGTAAAACCTAAGTGGGAAAAACCTACACTGTATTGCAGATGAAACGCTCCTCTCGTTCTGGTATAATACACTAAGCGTTATTTATAACCATCCTATGAATCACCTGAAGTTACAGGAAATTAATCCCGTTATCCTATTACAGTTACCTCGTGTCCGGTGACGCTGACGGCAAGTGCTACGTTTGGGATTGGAAAACGACGAAACTTTATAAAAAGTGGAAGGCTCACGACGGCGTGTGTATTACCGCGCTCTGGCACCCCCACGAGCCCAGCAAGCTCCTCACTGCGGGTTGGGACGGCCTCATCAAGTACTGGGACTAAATAAAATTACCATATCAAGTTAACCACGTCTTTAATTTCCCCCTAACATAAACCACGAACCATAGAATAGAGAACAAAAAAATAAACTATACATTATATTGTAACTTTTTCTTTTTATAAGCATGCATATCAAATAGCCATTGTCATGGTCGGTACGGTCATGTCCCGGTTTACGCGACTTGCATCGGGTACTTTAAGGGCTCCTCGTAAGCGATGTCGACCTTGTACTCCATGCTGCATTCGCGGCAAGTGCCGTTCTTCATGAACTCGTTGAAACTTATATTGTTTTCGTGGAATGCTTCAGTTAGGGCAGTGATAAGGCTGTCGATCATCTCGGGCGTGTGGTACGGGCCGGGGGCGAACCTCAGCCGCTCCTCGCCGCGCGCAACGGTGGGGTAATTGATTGCTTGCACATAGTGGCCCCTTTTCATTAAAGACTCGGCAACTAGGGCCACTTTGTCGGCGCCCTTTATTGGTACAGGTACAATGTGACTGACTGACGGCAGTTGAGGCAACCCGGCGACGAGCAGGGACAGCTTCAAGTATCTGACGATACCTTGATGCTTCGCTCGCAAGCTCCTGCCCTCCTCGCTGGCGAGGAGTCTAATGGCGGCCATAGACCCCGCCAACACCGGCGGTGGGAGCGCCGTTGTGAAGATGAAACCGGGCGCCAGCGATCTGATAGTGTCTATCAATAATGCTGATCCGGCGACATATCCGCCGACATTACCATATGCTTTTCCTAGTGTCCCTGACACTATATCGATCTTATGCTGTAATCCCCGGTCCTCTCCGATCCCGGCACCGTGTTTCCCATACAACCCCACAGCGTGAACCTCGTCCACAAATGTTAAAGCTCCATACTCATGTGCTATATCACACATTTCTTCCAATGGGCATATAGCCCCACTCATAGAGTGAACAGTCTCAAAAACGACTAGCTTGGGGACACCTGCAGGTGACTGCTCCAACATTTCTCTAAGATGCATCGGGTCATTGTGCCTGAATATATGCTTGGGAGCCCGACTGTTCCTTATTCCGTGTATCATTGATGCATGATTACCTGCATCAGAGTAAACCAAACAGCCCGGCAGGATTTTAGCTAATGTTGACAGTGTTGCATCATTTGCCACGAAACAGGAACTGAATATCAAAGCTGATGGCTTTTTGTGCAGTTTAGCAATTTCCGCCTCCAGCTTCTCAGTCATCTGGGAGTTGCCAGCGATGTTCCTGGTACCTCCTGCTCCAGTGCCGTATGATTTGATGGCGTTGATTGCAGCATCCTGGACGATCTGGTGGCGCGACGCTCCGAGGTAGTCATTCGCACACCACACCGTGACGCGACGGTTGTCGGGGCCCTCCAAAGCCTGAGGGTACACACCGTCGGCTGCCAATCGCGAAACTTTCCTGAACACACGGTAAGAGTAGTCTTTCTTCTTGGCGCTGATTTGGTCATGGAAGAATTTCTCGTAGTGGTACTGCGGCACGGGCTCTACGATGTCTTCAGTCATCTCCTTAGGCGCCTCCGAGATAAAGGGGCACTTGGTTTCGTCGTTGCCGAGAGAACGGAAGCCGCGGGACAATATAGGACAAAAATTTCCATACTGCTTCATAAGTGCGGCCCCGTAATTCCTTACGAAGGCCTGGTTCAACGATCCCAAGAACGGACAGGGCATTTTTATGTAATCAAATCAATGACACTCAAAACACTTGCGACATAAACTACTGTACTTAACTAAAGTTATATTCGAGGTTGCTGTATAACGTTGGCTCGCACTGTAGCCGAACGTTCCACTGTTTTCAGTCAACTGCTGGCTCGGACAACGGCACCTTTCATTTATAAAGTTGGTGTCGTCATATCGATTACGTTTGCTATACTTCATTCACACACAATTTTATTATGATTTCGCAAGGAGAATGTATGTGTTGCCTTGCAAAATAAAATTGACGTTTCATTCATTATTTTTATTATTTTGATTTACGGCCCTGGGTACTAGCCCTTTGGAGCCCAACGTCTCTTCTTCTTCTTTCTTTACGAATTTTGTTACAACCTAACCTAACCTAACTATCGCGTCTCTGTATCCATTAGCAGAGAGACAAGAAATATAAAGCACCATTATGATGATCAATTGCACCAACATTAGCCAAAACGTATAATTTTAACTAACATACAAAACCCTTTGGCAACACCAAAGAGTCCCAAAAAAAAACCTATCTATCCCATTTAAGGACCGGACAAGTTGTTCAATGAGCTGCAGTCGTTCAAGGGGTACACCATTCATCGGTATTCCCTATAATTTTACTTACCCATCGAACGACTGGCTTCTTCTTCTTCTTTCTTTACGAAATGAAATGCGGTGAAATACAATGGAATAAGATGAAAAATGGCTTAGTGGAATAAGATAAAATTAAGTACCTCAGTCCTGAGTCAGGGGGTTAATTCGTAATTCCACCCATTGCCCATCATCGCCTGACCGCCCCTGATCCAAAGGTAATCAAAATGAGTGGGTATTGGGATAAGTCAAGACAGCAGTTAAGTCTTTCCAAAACCTAATCAAAACCCGTTCATAGGCTCCAGATGGAACCTAAATAGGTTTTAACTCCTCTCTTTCTCTTTCTGTACGAAATGAAATACAACGGCATTAGCCCCACCCTTGTGTTTGACGTTGTCTGTCATTGTCATTGATTGTCATTTATTTATCAAACAAATGTCAACAAAGCCTGCCCAAAATCCATTTTCTTGTTTTTAGTAAAATTATCAAATAGAACGATGTTTTCATTGCATAATGATTTAGAATTAAGAAAAGTGACAATATCTAGTTTGATAACATGCATTTATTTACCGAGTATTGTTACCGTTGTGTCGTATAAAGGGTTATTGTATTCCGTTGGGAATGCATCGTCTTTATACATTTTAGTACTGATTTTCGTTGCTGAGTTACTGAAATCCTTCTACTTGTCGACTAACAACGATATTCAAGCGAAAAGGACGAAGCCGAGCAAGAACAGAGCTAGCGATGTCATAAAATCTATAATTTTCTTACTATGTGTGATGTTTTGTTTCTTCACTGGGATAATATTGTTTGGAGCGCCCGTTCTTGAATCCCACGAAGAAACGTTAATGCTGTCCACATTGTTAACCTTGTTAACAGTGTTCCCATTGATAGTTCATTCTGGTGTGGAGTCATCGATGCAATTGCTGTTTGGAGTGAAGAACACTGGGAAAGACACAATTTTGGCGATGTTAATCAATAATGCTTTATTGACGGTGTGTGGCGCGTGGCTGGGGGCTGTGGTGATTCCTTTAGATTGGAACACTCCTTGGCAGAAGTGGCCCATACCTTGCTACCTCGGTGCTATCGGAGGATTCCTGTTGTCAAATGTACTGACAGTATTGAATATCACCTTAACAAGTGCTGCAAACAAGTACCCAGTGTTTAATGTACTAGTGCATGTATTGAATAAGTTCCAGCTTACAAAATAGATGTGTTATTAATTTTGACATTAACCCCAAATTCATAATTTATATTAATTTACAATGTTTTTATAAAGTAATTTTCTTTAAACAAATTCATGTCAGTATTGTAGACTAAAACATCTATAAATTAGAGGGATTATTAGTTTTAAATGTGCATTTTTGTACAAATTAATTACATAGTGTGACTAAATGTTAGTAATTATCTATTTATCTACTACTTACTAGCTGTTGTGGCGTACTTTGTACTGCTTTGGACGTAAACATGTGAGAAAATAAAAAAAACCATGTTGTAACAGTTATTCTGCTATTCGGGGTACAATTACATGTTAACCAGTCTATTCAAAATTATTTTCCATTAAAAAGATATTTTATTTAAAGTTGGTAGGTAACCATGTTAACCAATCAAATCAAAAAGATGGAAATTTGCCCTTTTAATACGATAACGATGTTAACAGCTTTCTCTAAGTGGTTTCGGACATAATTCTTTGCATCTTGAGAATAAAATAAAACAAATTGTTAGTAAATTAATAATTTTATTTTTTGTATTCTGTTAAATATTTACATAACCTATTTTAATGCTTCTATTTTATTTAATAAAATATGAAACATAACATGTTGCTTGATCACATTTTCATATAAATTTCTATAAGTATTTAGAGTTACGATACAAATTGGTGATGTCACATTACTTAAATTATTCAACAACAGCGATACACTTTGCAACGGAAAGACGCGATATAAAATAACATTATTTAACACATCTAAGGCCTTGTTGATATATTGATGTTCAAAGTTTTCTGGTGAAGAAGTCTAGTGCACACAAAACTCGAAGATTAGGTTACCTACTAGTAAATTCTTGTAACAAACAAGATTCTCACCATAGATTTGATACTTTTTTTCGACGTCAAGCATAGTAGTACTTGTACTTATATAACGAAAAGTGATAACCCTTGTTTTTTTAATTATAAAGAAAGAACACCATTACTTCCTTTAAAATGGCCTCATTAGCGATGTTAAAACTCAGTTTATCTCCATCAAAAAAGTAAGAAGAATGTTTCCGCTCGGATTTTTTCATAAACATTACAATCGGTAGGTACATATAAAATCACACACACTAAATTGCTGGATTGAAACACGATCATTCCTCAAGCAATATTACATTAACATATTGGAAAATATTCTTAAGTATAAGTAGATAGGTAGGTACTACGATTGTATTCAAAAATCAAAGTTTAACCACACATTTTAGTAGATCGCAGACAAAACAGCTTACACTCTTCAAAGAAGACAAACCACCATTATAGATACTTGTTAGGACACATTACTCAAGTAAATGGATTTAAATTGCAGTTACAAACCATACTTTTCTTTTGCGTCGATTAAATTATGGTGTTAGAATTTTACCTTTGTCGACACTGGTATACGCTTAGCCGAAGAAAATGTACAGACGAGGCATGGAAAACAACACATTGAAGCACAAAAAACCCAGCCCATTTATGTCTACAAGTGAATCGGATTGGTTTTTTTTTCTACAATGTGTTGTTCCCGAAGCTGTGTCTATTATTTCTTCGACTGAGGGTAAATATACGCAGTATCATATATAACATGGTTAAGGCAAACAAACATGGCTGTTGCCGCCTCAACTTTTTCTTCGGTAATTTTGAGAGGTGCATAGTGAGTCTGGCTGTGCGTCTGCCGACGCGTATCTAAATCTTTAACAGCATATATTATTTACACTCCCTAACATTATGGTACGTACGCTTAAGCCTATAGTAACATCTATTTTATGTAAAAAATAAAAATCTCAATATGCAAAAATCATTAAGCACCTTCATATAAAATATATGGATATATCTAAGTTTATTGAATGGGTTCATAGGTCCTTCGCGTAGAGAATCTTAAACTAATAATACCAAATCTACGAAGTATAAGAAATCGTTCGTTTAAAAAATAAAGCACATCCTCTATCCTCTTAGCAAATATCTACCCTGTCATAGGATTGATCAAACTTTGTGAATTGTGGATTAAAAATAAATGAGGTACGTGTCGACGGAACAATGGTAGCTATTTTGTGAACAGGAGTAACATTTCAATAATTACTGCTTCAACCCAAAAGTTACCGGTTTTTTGAGTAGCTAATTAACACGGTAATGTTTAATAATGATTTTATAAAGCAACAGAAATTATATTTAATGCTCATTATCATTGTACCCAGTTACAACATTTGATCTCCATAATGAACTGATAACATGCTAGCGATATGAAACTAAAAAGGGCTAATACATAGCCATCTATTAACCAGCCAAGAGAGGGATAGCCGCTATAAAAAAATACACGGTAACTGTCTCATTTTTCTTATAGCTGTCTCCCTCTGTTGGATGGTATATTTCTGAGGTTGTAGAAGTTTCTAATTTTATATTAACTTTTTATATATAATAAGTGCCTAAAGAATAGCACAAGTATGCAATGAAAGCGTAACATACAGACAACAAAAGTAATAAAAAAACATTTTATAATCTGTATAGGTAAGTATATTTTTTTTAACAGATGAAAAAATAAGGAGGACATTCTCAATTCGACTTATTATAGGTGCGGTTTAGATTTTCTCGGCTGCGTTTAATAGTAAGAACAACTGACGATCGATATTAATGCCTTAAAGTACCTAATTATTACAATTAAACAAGTAAATATAAAAAAATGCACCGCTAATACTAGATTACATTACAAGATATACTTTTAACAACTTGTTTTTTTTTATGTGGAATTTTTATTTTACGTTTCCTCCCACTGTGACGATAACTTATTTGATTTAAATTGTGTGTGTTGCAAATCTGTTAATGACTAATATATAAAACAATGTTCTCAAACGCGTTCGTCCTTCTATGCGAATTAATACTAGAATATGATAACTGGGTCACAAGTGTGTTAACACAATTGTCTCATAATTGAATGCCAATTAATTCGTAATAATCATTAATTGTAACCAGTGGCAGTTTTAGTATGGGAAGAGTGACAATTACATTGCCCTTGTCATTCTATTGCGAGGCAATTGTGTTAGCCGATTTGGGACCCCGAACAGATTTTGTTTAGATTTACTTTGTTGGTGTTGATCCAACATAGTTAAGTTAGTAGTTGTTTAGATATCGACTAAAATGGTTTCTATTCACTACCTATATGGCAGACTTATTTCATCCTCAAATCTAAGAAACTGACATATATTATTTGATGTAGGTACCTAACTGTATCAACTTAAATGTAAGTGTCGTTGTGTCAGCATTAGTCATTTCTACATCTAATCTTACACTCACCACCTCCATCTGGACCCGACATTATGTTGATATGTTAATAATAAGAACATTTTATAATTTCAGCATAACAGTCCAAAGTATGAAACACTAAAATAACAATTCCACATAAAACTAGCTATAACAGTGGCCATTTTCGAAAACAAATTACCATTTGTTAACAATTTAAGAATTTCGTATAAATTGAAACGGTTATTCGAGTTCGAATTTTAATGTTGCCAACAACTCTGCGAAAATACTCTCATGATTTTTTTCATGAGAACAGATACAATACTAATGATACCTAACAAACACACGTGGTTTATTGACACATATTTGTACCTACCATGTCCAAAGCACACTCCACTTACATCATTAAACATTTCTACCAAGCCATTGGTGCCGATTCTACCGAATTAGTATATTTAACTGAGCGTTGTTGGCAACACTGGAAGGCCGTTTGAACATGTTTAAAAAACAACAACGAGCAGCGTATAAAGCTAGGGGAACGAATGCAGTGGCCGCCTTACGTATTGTTTGTGTCCGGTTGGAAGTAATGCAGACCGTTTATCTGGAAAAGAACAACTCCAATTAGACTACCTAGACACTTAACTGACTACAGGCTATTACACAATATCCTGATAAACCCTACACATAACAACCTAATTTGAAATAATTTGTACGGGCTATCTGTCAAATAGACAGCAATGAAAGAAAAAGGATAGTAAGGATTCAATTTTCTCCGGCCTCCATTATGGAAGCCATATCCAAACGCCGTGTCTACAATATAGATTCAAGTGCATTTTATACTCGTATCGACAAACGTAAATAGGGCTCAAACCTTATTTGTCACACACATGCGAATGTTCCCAGTGAGTACCTACCAGGATTTAGGTATTCTGAGGATAGACGTCTTTGGGGTAGACCAAGGCCGATTCCAATAAAATTGGGTAAAAAGCTAGATAGGTGGGAGCATGGGCGTAGTCGCGTGGGGCAGAGTGGGACAGCGGTCCCCTGGCTCATGGAGTCAAGGAAACAATATAAGACCATATCAAAAATATGTCAAGAAAGTGTGTGCTTCAAATGTTTCTTGGCAAATGAGAGCAGTGGCATTACCAGGGAAAGAGCAACCTTCTATTGGTGTCGGATATTTTGAAGAAGAAAAGATGATGATTCAATTCAAGTTTCCTTGCTTTGCTATATAGGCAACTGCCTATCGGCCTGTGAAATATAAGTCTAAGTACCTACCTCAGCCTTAATGGTTTATATTTTAAAAGGATAATTTCCAAAATGTGAAATATCCATATAAAACTGATTCCAATTAGAATAATTTAAATCCAAGAAAATTCTGCGTGTACCGATATTAATAAAGAAAACGGTTTAAATACTACCTACGTAGAGATGTTTACCTACCTAAAGGGAGAGGGAGCCCCAAGACATTACCTAGGGGCTTCTATACCAGGCCTAATCCGGCCCTGCACCCCAAAGCAAACCCTGGGCTACACCCATGGGCGGAAGGTCGATATTGCGTTTACTTACCGTCATGTCATATTCGGTGACGAAGGCGGGCACCTCGAGCTGGTCGCGCGCCATGACGGAGTACAGGAACTCGACGCCGGGCAGCGTGTGCACCTTGGCCTTGATGGCCGGCGCCATGAACGTCGTGAACCACCACGTCATCATCTGCAACACACCATACAATCATATTCTAGCAGATTTTCTACTACTCCCCACAATCAAACCTGAGGGCTTATATCACAATGTGCTGATTCGTATCCACAAGTTAATAAGTTAGTATTGTGGATAGGGTTTTATTGGCACATTGCGAAATAGGCCGTTAGCGTAGGTATATAAAAGGTCGTTTTATAGATGTTTGAATTTACATAATATTCATAATCGCATTTTAGAGCATTTATAACACAAACGCTCAAAATTGTTGACTATTTGAGTAGGTAAGTAAGTACCTATATTTGGTTTTATCTATTAAAAATTAAATATTACCAATGCATCTAAATACTTTCACGTTTAGACATAAAACTAAATGGATGATGTTTACCTTAGTCCAAAACGTAGGATGAACGATGTAAAACGCTTTCAAGTTCTTCTTATATCTGAAAAGATAGAGCAACTAAATTTAAAAAAAATATTTAAATAAAAATTTAGAAAAAAGTAGTTTCTATGTTTATTCAAAATAATAAAGTCGCCGGAAACGTCGCAGTATACTACATATAAAATAAGCGTTGCTTAATTTAAGACCTAAAAATATTGCCAGGTTATTAATTATTTCATTGAAGGAATTTTTTGGCACAGATCCTGGTTAAGCGAGTGTTCAGTGCCTGCCCCAGGCAGGTTTTCGGATAGAGTACAATCCGGTTATGGCGCCCCCCTGCTTGCCCCTAATATATACCAGGTGTCCGTGTGCATGGAACTTATTGGAAGGTCTCAACAACATCTTAACTCACTTGGCTCACTCAGGCGCGCCCAGGGACCTGGCGCCTGGAGCAGCCTCTCTATTCGATCTATGGCAGAACCGGCCTTGGGTGTTAGGGTATCAATTAAGGTAAAGTAGGCATTGTTACTTGTAAGGCAGCACGGTGTAGACCTCCTTCAGCCAGGAGAAGGGCGGGTGGTTGCCGGAGGAGGCCAGCGTGTGGAAGTAAGCGATCACGTAGTCGCCGCGGACGATGGGGTCCAGCAGCTTGATGAGGTATAATAGCGCCTGGAAAAGACCAAAAAAAAAGTTTAACATCTAGGCTAAACAGGCCTGGAAAACTTATATCGAAACGAAATAAAAAACTTCCCGATTGGGATTTCAGCAATCGCATTATAAATTCTTCGTACCTAAATGCACACCATGTTCGCGTGGTTCAGACAAATAATTCATCCTCGTCTGGAAATAGCTCTCCCATGGGACTTCAACGATCCTGTGCTACTCGCATCCACCAGATTCAACAGAGTTATTCAGTTTCGGTGTGGTGAAGCGGGGCGGGTGCTTTTTATATTTGGAAGGTATTCTAGAAATTTTGAAGTAGATACATAACTTGTTAAACATTATCTAGGTCTTCGATATGGTACAAATTTCTGCGAATAATAGTAATGCACTCACCTTGTCGAGGTCGATATCACTGATGGGGAACCATTTGCCGATGAAGATGACGACGGGCCGGCCGAGCCGGTCCACGCCGCTCTGGTACAGGCAGCCGATGCCAGACACCTCGCTCAGGTCCTCGGTGCGCGCGCGACGCAGCAGCCGCTCGTATCTGTTGGCGAAACAGACGAGATTGTTTAGAAGACATACTTAACACTATGTATTATTTTATATAGGACAGTCTTCCTGAAATCTTCCCGAGTGCAAGAAAGAAGATAATTAATGAAAAACATACGGAATAGAAGGGGGAAGATGATAGGCCATCTCATACGACCTTCATAAAGAACATCATAGAGGGGAAGATCGAAGGAAAGCGTGGACGAGGAAGACCAAGAATAAGCTACATAAGTCAGATAAAAGAAAGGATCGGTGTCATGTCGTACAAGGAGGTGAAAGAAGCTGCTCTAGATAGAGACAGATGGAAAGAGCTTCATCAGCTACACCGACAAGGGTCTAACCCTTAAATTAGAAGAGAGAGTCTTCCTGACGGGATCTCATTTACGGGGAGGCCAACCTAATAGAGACTAGCCAACTGCGCAGGAGATATGCACAAGTGGTGCGCAAGCACACATGTTCACTCTCTCTTCTCTCACTTTGATGACCGTGTTGACCTTGAACCTGCGACCCTCGTTTCCAAGCCGAGTGTTCTACCCACTTGGCTATCATTGCTTTTGCACTATTTGGGATCATTCCGAGCTATTTTTTTGTATTGTAAAAAGAAAAACCTTTAAAAAAGTTAGCAGTAATTACGATTACAGAATAAACTGTGTTGTACAGACATGTAGTTTATAGAGCGGATGTTATATTAATAAGTTTTATAAACCAGGGCTAGTGTAGCTACTGAGTCAATAATCCATCCAATATCACTGACTGCATACTATTCCTACCTATAAAGTGTTATGGATTAACAATAAACATTCTTAGCTACATATCCTCACATTGCGTAAGTATTCGTCCCTGGCCCAAAAAACTGTGACGTCCATTATTCCTGGATCTCTGACCCTGAACCATTTTCATACAGAATTGCTTTAAGAGTTACGTGTCAGTGTAATGTGGTCGTAGATTGGTGGAAGCAAACAGTTCTATTTCTGGGAGCAATATCCATCGCCGTTGACGTATGAAGTGTATTTGAAGGTAAGGCATGTGGGACTAATAAAGGAAAAGCATTGGATGTTTTGATCAAAATAGGTAGGTGGTGTTTGATGACGTTCTAAGTATCGCCTTGCGTGTTACGGTTTTTGTGATTTCAAACGTAATAACTTACTTACTTACTTGAATACCATTCAAAGATTAATTATCAACAAGTAACTTTTTTCTAGACTTAACTTACGTAGGAAGGAACTTACTGAATAAACGTCACCATTATCCCTGGTTCACATTTGCATTAGTTAAGTAGCGGGTTCATAATTAAAATGAATATGAATAAAAAATTAAAATGAATATGTACGTTTAAAAAATGGCGTGTTGTTGCGGTAAATAGTACAAGTTGTGTCCAAAAGCGCTGCAGACGAGTTAAGCTTCAAGAATGTTTAATTTTGTAAGACAACATTGAAGACATTGAATTGTTAAGATTTACTATTCAAACTACTCGTACAAGTATAAAATAGAAACGGCAAATACGGCCGGAGCCTTTGTTTTGGAACACTTATCAGAGAGACAATAAAGAATAAAAACACAGCACAGTACGTGAGGTTGTAGTCCATACAGTTGTTATATTCCAACAAATTTGTGTCAAAAAAACAAATCGAATCTTAAGTACTGTATTTAACTCGGCAGTTCTGCAAGTTTACTCGCTACTTAACTAATGCAAATGTAAACCAGTCTTTAGGAACAGTACATATTATGAATATCTGCTTAATGTTAATAGTAATTAAATTACGACCTTGTCATTTTAATTGACATCCGGAATCAACTCATCAGCCCAGCAGATTTCAGGAATGATACGAATCATTGTATGGTGTGTGGTTAAATAAAGAATTACAAACACAATGGCGACACAAATAATGATACGGTGGAATGTAAATTGCCAAATTATTCTCGTTCAAATATAACTAAACTGACGTAGGTTCATTATTAGGTAGGCACAGAGTCCGACGCGTCAATGTCACACACTTAATGGAAGTGTAAACCTTACTCCAATAATATAAGATGCAAATTAGTATTTCACTAGTTCGTAAGCGGAAATATGGTTTCATATTTAATCACGAGCGATAATTAAATGACGGACAACAAAGAGTGGTAACGACGCTCGCCCAGCTGCGGTTAATATTTGATAATGATTTAAAATAGTTTAATTCGCCTATTTTCACGAAATCGTATTGCGCTTCATAAATTAGAACATAAATGTGTAGGCACTACGAACGAATTGAAAGTGTGACCTTATCTTAATTATAGTGACATTAACATATACATAGATATAAAATAACAGTGTAGAAACAGAGTGAGTCCGAATTGAATAGTATTTCTTTTTTAAAGAATAATAAATTAATTAGGAACAAGACATACATAACGAAAAAACGTTGACGTCTGCAAAGTTGTCAAAGTGTGTGTCTGTGTCTCTCTCTCTCTCTACATTAGAAAATTCAGTCGGCACACGGCGTAATCTAAAAGTAAAGCCTTAAATACTGTGGTCTGGTATGTTGTAGTTTTTTAGCGTACGCCGTATGTTGTCTGACTATTCTAACAGGTAGTTGTTAGTTACGTGTATTTACATAATCTAAATTACATATACTACAAAGGAATAAAACAAATAATAATAACCTCTTTGTATCTACAAGTACTGCTACTCATGGAGTCATTAGCAACTGTTTCTGGCACGCTTTCCTCCGTAGACGTCACTTGTCATGTTAATTTGCCTTTAACAATGAACAGACGACGTTCATTCCATCTTAGACGCAGCTGGCAATCTAGTCCACGTATACGTACTTGAGGGGGTGGGGGGAGGGACTATTATACTGAGAGATCGTAAAAAGTAAAAATCACGATCGGTTTATAGAAGCTTGTTGATGAAACCCTCTGACCAATTGCTATACATATAATTATGGCACATTAAACTTTAGTTTAGTTGAGGGGAGGCCGTGCCCAACAGTGGGACATTAAAAAGGCTGGTATCACTTTAGTCATTCCCGTATAATAACATTTCTGTGCCTACTTGTTTAAAATGTATACTTTTGAATTTTACTAACTTTTGAAAAATAACTACTCGAAATTTGCCACGTTATTTTCGGTCTAAATCGTAAATTGTCTCAATAACCGTACATCAAATTTATGTTTATAAGTGTCTATTTAATGTTCCATAAACATCGTAAACGCAGCTATTATACTTTTTTTTTTACGTGGGGAATTCCTCATGGATACCCGTAAGCTCCGCCGGGGCGGCAAGGTGGTTATGTCGGACTTTTACAGGCTAAAAACCCCTGGGCGTCATTCTCCCGCCTTATGGGGGCTGCACATCCCTGACCCCGCAGAGTTATTACAGCTACCACAACCTGAGAGGCGGATACGGTGCATGACTCACGGCTGAAGTACTTCATTGCGACCAATTTCAATTATTTTTATCGAAGGGATCGGTAAATTCACTCATAAATCGGATCCAGGAATTCGGTAAGGACTTCCTTAACGACATCCTGGATCCGCCACTGCCTAGCCTACCCTCAGAGTCATCTAGTTTATACGCGGAACGTAACTCGTCAGTAATACCATCTGTTCACCCATTAATATAAATGGTACGTCATCATCGATTAATAAAACTACCGTACGCACATAAGTAACACGACTCACGGCCACACGTGGTCACAATCCATAAATGAGTTTATTCCATAAACTATGTGTTTACCATCTAGCTGCTGTTACATTGCCGTGTGTTCCGAAAATTCCGAAATACTCTCGAACGTGTGAGATGACGTCACAATTCACAGTTTCCGTTCAGCGAGTACCACACCCCCGGGCTGTTAATGCTGAATGTTGCCCACGCTTGCTTATTTTAGGCATCACTAAATTTAGGACTACCGGTAGTCTTGATGCAATGTATACTTCGTTTATACTTCCAGCGTTCTAAATCAATCTTAACGCCAGTATTATCGAAGCTTCGTCATTCCAAAAGGATGTTTTAAACTGCAAATGATAAACAAACGGAGGGTCACGCCAATTTCATAACTTCATGTCACATCCATAATTTTATTTATAACTAGCTGTTGCCCGCGACTTCGTCCGCGTGGTATTTAACAAAGACAACCGTTGACAACAGCCTGCTCGCCCATTCTGAGCCCGCGGGACGCATTGCAAGTTGTTGCTATCAAACTTAATCAGGCGCTGCGCTGCAACATTGGTTTTAATTTTTTTTTCGTGAGATCCTATTTTTTTTTCTAAAATAAAAGTAGCCTAAGTTACTCCTTGTTACATCAGCTATCTGCCAGTGAAAGTCCCGTCAAAATCGGTCCAGCCATTTCAGAAATTAGCCGGAACAAACAGACAGACAGACAGACGGACAGACAGACAAAAATTTTAAAAAATGTTGCTTCGGTATAGGTAACGTGTATACATCCAAATGCACTTAGTAAAAAGCGGTTATTTTAATATTACAAACAGGCACTCCAATTTTATTTATATGTATAGATGTGTATTTATTAATGTTGCTATTCATTATTTGACATTGGCAAAATTCCCACTAATTTGTGGTTGAGGCCATATTCATATACATTTTATAACATTTCGTAATGAAAGAAAAAGAAGAAGAACAAATATAGGATGCAATGAAAGCAGTGCTTCTGAGATATGGCTAACACCTAAAAGGAAAACTTACTCAAATTCTTTATGATCTATACCAGTTATGAGCAAATATTGATTTACTAAACTTATACGTAGACGAAAGATGATTTAGCTCGTCGCGAAGACGTAAAACTTTTATAGATGCTATAAAACTGTTCAAAAAAAAATATATCTCGATTTATTTTAGTGGCAGAGTGATCATTTTTACTATCCGTTTTACTAGCATTAAACATGCGGTTGTTATGTTGATCAATACACCGCTTTGTTAGATCTGCAGCCAATGTTAGATGGATATAATCATTTTACGGACTGGCAAAGAACAAAGAAATAAACTAAGTATCCTCGGTAACATATGAGGATCATTTCATATGCATAGCTGCAGCTCAGAGAAGAGATGCATAACAGTAGCTGAATACAGATGCAAATTTCAGATCAACAGAAACGAACTGAGGACACGACAATGAATACTTTAAACCATTGCCAATGGCAAAAGGTAAAATTTGTGTTCCTTTAAATACAATAACTTTCATAGTTATAGTAATAATTATTACCATCAGACAACGAAGACAGTAGATATTGCGTTATATGTCAAACAGGAGTTAAAAAAAGGGTCGGCTATAAAAACTCCATCGACACCAAAGCACTTAAATTCAAAGACGGAGATAGAAAGCAAAGTAAAATGAAACTCGACAATTATATTTTTCCTTGACTGATACGTATATTCGATCGACTAGATGCTGTTAGAATGATGGTACATAATTAGTAGTTGGCATCCAGCATGCAACATGCCATAAGAGTTTGTTTGCCAAACATTTAGATTTGTTGCGTGTGACCATATGAGCTGTAAGGTGAGTTGGCACGCTCAAATACATTACAATACTTCAGCGACGGTAATATTTAGGATTATTAGAATTGTAGCTTAAATTTCATAATGCGTGCGTAGCTAATCGAGCTTCAGAAAATGTTTAATGTTTTAATAAACATAAGACATAATAGTATTAATTTTGCCTAGAGCAATCATGTTGAAAAACAAAAGACTAATTACTAAACGAACCATATTGAAAAACTGTCAAATGACGCCAAATACCAATATTCTTGACGTTTCTCAGAACACATAATAAAATATTAAGGTAACTTTTCTCAGCTATGACACATAACCTATCACACATAAGAAAGGGCTTGCCCAACTAAGGGTTGAACAATTTACGGAACTTTCTCTGGGATATCTGGCAACCCTAAGCACATGAAAACCATTGCACTTGTCATTGGGCGTGCGCGGTACAGCCACAGGGGATGCGGTGAGGAGGTGGAGGGAGCAGTCTGGCGTGGCGCCGCCGCGCCGCCCGCCCATTGACATGTGACGTCACGGGCCGCCCGCCTTGATTACATACCAAGCCCTACTTAGGCATGAGGACTTACTTCTAATCGCGCACCCTGCCTACGTTCAAAAACGGCTACTTTTGTTGAATATAGCAAGCAAAACTGCAAAATTAATTAAGCTATCGTAAAATTAGTAACACACTGGTTTCTTAATCGAATGCACCGTTCATTATACTGTTAACATAAGATTGTGAACCGGTTTGCAATTAAGTATAATTAAGTGGTGATAGCGTGACAATGCGAGCATTACGAATGTCGTTCATATAAGTAGGACCTGTGTTGCCTACATCGTTAATGAGAATGAAATGTTACATTAATATAGATTTTTTAATTTTTTTACACATTATAGGCAAGTATTTGATCTCGATCTCACCTGATGGTAAGTGACGATGAGATCTACGATGGAGCATACTTGCCTAGGTAGGAAGGCGGCAGTAGATCGAGACGCTACATTCACTAGGCACATGCAGCGCAACTGCACTGAGAGAAATTATTGGTTGGCCCAACAAAAAACCTACAAAAGTTACACGTTAAAATAGCGCCAATCGAGAAATTTGTTAGTGTAACAAATTTAACTTTGTTATTTTAATGTTTGAAAATTGTACATTTAACAGAGAATTTGATTGATCCAATTGCTTATTTGTTACTGTAACAATTATTCACGGTAATTACAACGAACTCTTGTTTGTTGAGACAACCAAATTTTATTTGGTATTATTTTTTACAAAATAACATTGGTTGATATAACAAATTTCATGTTTGTTGATTTTATCATTTCTTAGTAAAGGATTTCAATTTAAGAGTAACATAAACGGTAAGTCAAATATACCAAAAGAGATGTTGAATTTACTACCTAGTTGGGTTAGTAAAACCAAAATAATTCGTAGAAAATACTATTATTGTTGTAATCATTATAACAAATAGTGTTAAAGTAACGCAATCATTACGGTAGTTCATACCGGAAATATTTGTAGCGCTCACCACCTGTTATGGTTCCTACTACTGTATTACTTTGTGTTATATACAACAGCTCTTTGTTGTATGTATCAATAGTTGTTTAATTTTACAAAAATCTTTTTGTAGTATATATCGAAATACATGTCGGATGTACATTGATAATGGTTGTTAGAATAACCAACAAAGCGTTAGAGTTACTGTTTAAAAATACTATTCTAGCTATTTATAGTAACCAATATTATCTGTAAAAGTAACGAACGATTTGGGTAGAGTATACTAGATATATTTGTTGGATTTACTAAGGTGTTTGGGTAACAACAACCAATAGGGCGTTAGATTTACTGTTTAAAAATACTAGTCTAGCTGTTTATAGTAACCAATATTTTCTGTAAAAGTAACGATCGTTTTGGGTAGGGTATACTAGATATATTTGTTGGATTTACCTAGGTATTTGGGTAACAACAACCAATAGGGCGTTAGATTTACTGTTTAAAAATACTAGTCTAGCTGTTTATAGTAACCAATATTTTCTGTAAAAGTAACGAACGATCAAGGTAGGGTATACTAGATATATTTCTTGGATTTACCTAGGTATTTGGGTAACAACAACCAATAGGGCGTTAGATTTACTGTTTAAAAATACTAGTCTAGCTGTTTATAGTAACCAATATTGTCTGTAAAAGTAACGAACGATTTGGGTAGGGTATACTAGATATATTTGTTGGATTTACCTAGGTATTTGGGTAACAACAACCAATAGGGCTTTAAATTTACCGTTTAAAAATACTAGTCCAGCTGTTTATTGTAATCAATATTGTCTGCAGAAGTAACAAACGCTTTGGGTAGGGTATACGAGAATAAATTTGTTGGATTTACTTTTGGATTTTGGTTAGAACAACCAATAAGGCGTCAAAGCTACTGTTTAATAATACTAGTATAAGTGTTTATCATAACCAATATGGTGTGTTAAACTAAAACGTTTTATGTGGGGCATACTAAACCAGTATGTTGAATTTATTTTTGGGATTGAGATTACAAAGTAAATCTTTTATTCTAATAAAAATCCCAAAATAAATACAACACACATGTTTAGTATGCCCTGCCTAAAACGTAGTTACTTTAATATATAATGTTGGTTAATAAACACCTATACTAAGTATATTTTTTAACAGTAATTCACGCCTTAATTTAATTAAGTCATTTTTTGGTCATTAAAAAGCCAAAAGTAAATACAATAAAGTACTTCGTACACTGAAATATAAAACGTTAGACACTTCGTAAAACACAATTGTTTACATAATTAACAGGATACGATTATATAAGTATACCGCTTTACATTCAATATCATTAAAACCAATATGGTAAACCAAAACTACATCACAAGTTTAGCAAATCCTATATATAAAATCCAACAAATTTTTTAGCAGTATTGACTACCCAGTAAATGATTGGAACAATATTAATAATATTATATATTAAATATTAGATAGCTTGTAACAAATTTGCAATATCTGAAATAAAACAGGTATGTAGACAATAGAAAAGTACATCATTGCAGAACAAAAAGTGTCAGTTAAATTAAGCTAGTCACTGCTACTGGGTAGTCGAACATTAATGCATTTTGATTTCTGTAGAAAAATAAAAAGTAAGTGTATGAACAAATAAGAATTTTTATTTTATATATATTAACATACAAAAAAGTACAAAATCTGCACCTAAAAGCACGCATGCATGTGCGCTCAGTCTCCATGAATACAACATATTTGAAATTTCATATACCGGAATTTTGAAAGCATGAATTATTTTATCCTACTGATTATTAGTGATCACAATGATTTTGGGAAATCATCAATCCATTAATAAATGTCGCATACGATAACTATCATTGCATTAGGTGATTTGCGATGTTACTTTGTATTATTAAAAATCAATAGGACAAAAATTCAAGCTTTCAATATCCCAGTAGATTACATTGAATATTTTGTATAGGTAGTCTTGGTACTGAAACATACTACAAAGTATGGGCGTGTTTCAGTACAAAGACTATATTATTATATACTATTATACCCTATTATTATACCCTACAGGAAGGAACAAAATTATTGCATGTTGATTATTAGCATATAATTAATGACATTTATCAAGTGTGGTTAACCTACGTTTAAACATTATATATTAGCTAGATCATACACGATACAAAACATACAGATACGAGAGCTTTGGTCAGAGAATCAAACCTGTACTTTACGTCATCAATGACCACATAAAAAGCTTCAAGTGCTGCAGGTGCGCCAACACTTATAACCATAGGTTGGCGAGTAAGTCTTTTTTTGCCATAGATTTGCTTCTGTTCTGCAATGCTTCTTCTATGTCAGCATAATTCTAAAACAAATCAGATTAATGAATAAAAAGTCCATAATAATAAATACCATCAGAGTAGGTATACTTGGAACAGAATGAGATAAATATCTAAAATTAAATTAAACTAAAAATAAACATACCAATCGATGTCCGTTGGTTGCTTTCAGGCATGGCCATTCACTAATCATCATATTTAATCTGCTGTATCGTCCTTTTTTTGCAATAATCGCACGTCGCCGTCCATGTTTCTTCAACCAGCGGCCAGGGGACTCGGTTAAATTTCAACCCTTGCATTTTTTTTTCATTGTTGTCTGTAATATTTAACAAATAATAAATAAATAAATTGTGGCAAAATGTGTGGACAAGTGATATTATGTAGATTTATACCAAATTTCAAGATGATAGCTTTTAAAGATCCTGAGGAAATCAACTGCGTTATACAGTCTGACAGACAGACACCAGAGTTTCAGCCGGAGTATATGAATTCTGTTTCACCATTTTGGTTTGGAACCCTAAACAATGTAAATTCTGTTAGAACATATTTATATATCAAGCTTTGAAATTGCACAATACTGCCTTTGCTTTGATGTATTTTGCTTACCCTTATCAGTAGTTTTGTTATTGCTTGTGCCAATTTTAAAATTTTTTTGGGAGTCCGTATTTGATTATAATATCTGTCCACAAGTTTTCCTTTTGCTGGCATCGTAGTTTTGGGACTTATAGTTCTAGGAATATATTACGTTTCCTGAAACAAGATTGAATTTTTGAGTTTATCCATTATAAACAACAAAGAAATATCATTTCTCTTTATAATATAAGTTTTACACTATGACCATTTATAAGACTCAACAATGTTGACGTGTAAGGCCCAATTTTGAGGAAAAGCTACAAGAAAACGAAAATAAAAGATAAAATAAGGCGATAGCTAAAATACTTCCTGAGAAAATCGGATGTAACATACAGATGGACAGACAGACACCAACGGTGTATCAGTATAAGGGTTCCTTTTTTCTATTTTGGTAGGGAACCCAAATAAAAGTATAATGCTTACAGCATCTCAATGTCTGTGAATTAACAGGATGAAAGGATACCTAAGCACCAGTAAAAATATTATCATTACTTACATTATGCACGGTCTCTATTTCGGCCTTATAATTTTTATAGTCCATTTTGAATTTGATGCAGTCTCTCAATTAGTTATCCGGTATCAACATTTGATGTTCTTCCCCTCCTAAGCTATCAAGATACGCTATGTCGATATTATTATCTGGAATGTTTAAAATTATATTAATATAATTATTAAGCAGTCAAATAAGCAATTTTAGAAATAATGGCTTATCTATTTGAGATTAGGTTAGGATTAGGCTAGTTAAGGTCTTGGGTACCTACATAATGTGTATGTCTGGGTCATATGCATTGGATGTCATTAAATGACAAGCTGCCATTGACCTCCCAGGGTCGTGTGTACCCTGGGTACCTATTGTTTAAGACTTCAACATGCAACGGCCCGAATATAGAAAGCCAAGGGATGTCGTCGCCTACTGCTGACCGACCTGCCGAGCCTCCAATTGTTCACCAGTGGTCTTTTGGTCTTCCCCGGCAGGGATTTGATCGCAGTGGTCGCATGATTGGTTCGTTTAAGATGCCCCCCATGCGGGATCAACCTGCGAAAAAGAAAACACCCATATACATGGGTGGCGTGCTAAATGCTGTTACGGAATCGAAATATCCGTACTGACTTCTAGAAACAAACCCCCAGATTTATAGAAAGTTATAATGGCTTTATAAAATACTTTTCAGAGCAAAAGTGTGTTATAAAGCCATTACAACTTACTTAATAAAAGATTTTACTAAAACCAAACGGAAAGTTTAACATAATAACTATAACTAACTAATTCTATCAATTATATAATAACTATCGAAGGTAGTTATATGCAAACTGTAGCTAGGGGCTGGGGCAGCGTGTCAGCGGTATCGGACGTCTTGGTGGCACCAACTTTGAGTGACAGTGTTTGGCTCGAGTAACAGCTATACCACGTTCCATATACAATAATTACATGTTAATATTACCGTTTGGTTTCGTAACGTTCAGTGTCTAATGCCGATGGATTCAACAATTATAGCGGCTGTGAAATAAGCGCTGGTCGCTGCGTAATAGCAAATATGTACGCGCGGGCGATGGATGAGGAGCTGCGCGTAACCGCGCTCGCAGCGCACTTCAAAGCCGCCATTTATGCTTGAATCTATCTGTACCTATTACGAGTATGATTCCCACCCACTCGTGTAACATGCTATTGGCACAAATGCCAATTGGAAACTATCAGATTATTAATTATTGTACTTACCATGAAAGACAACTATAGTATCTTGTGATACTCCCCACGAAGTCAATAAGTCTTCCTTGTTTGCTCAGGTGAAAGACACAATAACAACACTAACAATCTATTTTAACTATAAACATTAATTTTCTTCTGAATGTATTGTTTCAAAAGGGAATATAATAGATTACAATGATATAGAAAATTATATGAAACTGATCGCCCGAAGTGTATGCGCAACGTCCGCACGCTGCAAGCGCAACGCACACACTCAAGTTCCGCGCGCTGGGCGCCGCGGTTACGTAGGCCAGCGCAGCGCACACCCCCCTGCCCTAACTCGCGTCTAACTTCACAGCCGCCATGTTTGAATCGTGAGTACTCTGGCTCACACATCTACGAAAAAAATTGCTTCACCATACAATTTAACTCGGTTATCATTACCAACTTATTTAATTATATATCTCTTATCTTGAAATACATGTAAAACGACGAACTCGTGGAAACATTATATTAGACGAACTCAAACATGGTGGGTTTGCTGTTAAGTACGTAGTTCCTGTGACAACTTACCCACTTCATCCTCAGGTCCTGGGGGTGAATTCACAGTTGACGAATGTTTCTGACCTATTTTTAGGGTTTCGTAGCCAAATCGCAAAAACGAGCCCTTATAATTTAGACCGGGCCCAATTCTCGTGCACTCGAATTGATCACGGATTCGAATAAAATCTCGAATTCGTGAATTTTTTCGAGTGCCAAATCAAGTATTTTTCGAAGGAAAGCCGTAAATCCGAAAGGAAAGCAGTGGTCAAGACCGATCGAGACGTCATTTCGCATTCGAATTAGAGCAATTGCAGCGGTGTGGGATACATTTATTTGTACTCTTTCTTAAAAAAGATAGCATGTTAAAACAAATAAAGATAAATACTCATGGTGATTCCTTTCTTTTTTAACAATATTATCTACTCAACAGAAATATGCTTTGGATATTTCGTCTTGCTCTTAGTATTGAATGGATGTGACTAAAGAGAAAATAACACCACGACATACAATATTATGACACTGAATGATGTAACCCTTTCAACGACTGCAGCTACATTGAACAACTTGACGGGAAGGACGGGACGGGATTCATAAGTATCAGTTCTAAAATTGATATATTATTCATATACATTTTGTTGAAATATGTATAGAATGTTGTTTGTAACATTAAACATAGACTTATAAGCTTTCTTTAATATATTTTACCATGAAGGTATAGTGCATTGCATACATTAAAAACGCATTTACGTGAAACGAAGTGCATCGCAAGTCGTGTATCATTTGCTGTGGCAACTTTGTCCTTGGAAATGAGATTTGTTTCGGTTGCGAGAATACACGATTCGAGAAAATAGGTTTGGCGTTCCAAATTTTATCTTCGAGATACGTCTCGAATCGCAATCTCTCTTTCGAGATATATCTCTATTTAAACGAGAATTGGGGCTCTTTAAATAGAGATAAATATTAATTTTTTTAACAATGTTTGCTGTAAGCTCAATGATTATACAATTATATTAGCTGATAAACAATCTATCAATATTATTAGCAGCATGCGAAGACGGATAAGAACCAAGAAGTATCATTTTAAAGATTTATGTTGTATGTATGCAACAATTGTTTAGCAGACCTAAGGCTCTGTTTTTTTCTCGAATATCGTAATAATTTTCATTGTAATTTTGAACTATTTGTTGGTCTAGTACACACGGCGATGCATTGTCACTGTAGGTAGGTTTTGGAGTTTGTAAAGATGATCGCTGCGAACCATGCCAGACGTTGCGATATGTTGTTGCTATTGCGTCCCACTCTAGGCGCGCGCGGCAGACCGTCGCACGCACCACGCCGCTGGTATATGGCGCTATATTACATACTTGTGTATTCATTATGTGTATTCATAAAATAATTATTTATTCTGTGGAGACGAGTGACATGCACGGATAGTTAGTCCTTATTACGAGTGTTTACAACATAAACATCACTCCTTTTCTCAAAATTATGAATGTTTTTCTTAACATACATTAGATTTTCATAAATAAATTGAGACACAACAGTTAGAATATTTATTTTTCTGAAATTATCCTTAAGGGAGTCTCTAAGACCCATGCTGTAAATTGCTCGTATTGCCCTTTTCTGCAAAATGAAGATAGTATTAAGATCTGCAGAGCAACCCCAGAGCAAGATACCATAGGACATAACACTATGAAAATAACTGAAATAAACAATTCTAGCTGTGTCTATATCAGTTAATAGTCGATTTTTTTAACAGCATAAGCTGCCGAACTCAGCCTACCAGATTTTTTTTAATATGTCGACCCCATTACAATTTAGCATCTATTATTATTATTATTTAATTTACCAAAACTACTAGTTAGTCTTGACCACTCAATTTGTAAATCTAAACTACTATTCTGTTACTTATACTAGCTGAGTGCAGTTTAATTAGATGACGTTAAATTAGTTATTCTTACCAAAATACTTTTGTATAATTGAGCATAAATAAGGTAAATTCAACAAAGACAAATTAAACCACAGCTATCGTTGTGATAACCTGGTACTTTTAGTAATTTAAGCACACGTTTTGGGTTCAATTTACTAAAAGTGTTTGTTCAATTTGCTAAAAATGATTGTTGAATTTACCAAAACTACTAGTTAGTCTTGACCACGTCAATTTCTAAATCTAAACTACTATTCTGTTACTTTAACTAGGTGAGTGCAGTTTAATTACATGACGTTAAATTAGTTGTTCTTACCAAAATACTTTTGTATAATTGAGCATAAATAAGGTAAATTCAACAAAGACAAATTAAACCATAGCTATTGTTATGACAACCTGGTACTTTTATTAAATTTAGCATACGTGTTGGGTTCAATTTACTAAAAGTGTTTGTTCAATTTGCTAAAAATGTTTGTTGAATTTACCAAAACTACTAGTTAGTCTTGACCACGTCAATTTGTAAATCTAAACTACTATTCTGTTATTTTAACTAGCTGAGTGCAGTTTAATCGGATGACGTTAAATTAGTTATTCTTACCAAAATACTTTTGTATAATTGAGCATAAATTAGGTAAATTCAACAAAGACAAATTAAACCACAGCTATTGTTGTGACAACCTGGTACTTTTAGTAATTTTAGCACATGTGTTGGGTTCAATTTACTCAAAATGTTTGTTCAATTTGCTAAAAATGTTTGTTGAATTTACCAAAACTACTAGTTAGTCTTGACCACGTCAATTTGTAAATCTAAACTACTATTCTGTTACATTTACTAGCTGAGTGCAGTTTAATTACATGACGTTAAATTAGTTATTCTTACCAAAATACTTTTGTATAATTGAGCGTAATAAGGTAAATTCAACAAAGACAAATTAAACCATAGCTATTGTTATGACAACCTGGTACTTTTATTAATTTTAGCACACGTGTTGGGTTCAATTTACTAAAAGTGTTTGTTCAATTTGCTAAAAATGTTTGTTGAATTTACCAAAACTACTAGTTAGTCTTGACCACGTCAATTTGTAAATCTAAACTACTATTCTGTTACTTTTACTAGCTGAGTGCAGTTTAATTGGATGACGTTAAATTAGTTATTCTTACCACAATACTTTTGTATAATTGAGCATAAATAAGGTAAATTCAACAAAGACAAATTAAACCACAGCTATTGTTGTGACAACCTGTAACTTTTAGTGATATCAGCCAACGTGTTGCGTTCAAATTACTAAAAATGTTTGTTGAAGAAATGACGAAATGAAACAATTTTTTTTAGTAGAAATTACTGTTGAGTTACATAATTATTTGTTGATATCTAACATATTTTTTTATTAAAACTACTAAATGCATGCGGGTTAATTAAAAAAACTACATATTTGTTAATTCAAACAATATATTTTGTAAAAGATTTGTCAATTGACCAAATAAGCAGTAAAATTAACAAAACAGAAATTAACCGAATAGGTTTTGTAATATTAATATGTGATTTTGTTTGTTTTAACTACATGGGCACTAGTAAGCACAACGAAAGTGAATTTGTTATTTTAAGCGTGTCGGTTTTGTAATTTTAACCAATGTCTAGTAAATTTAACCGAAAAAAAATCAACCGAAGCACTTTTGGTTATTTTAACCTGTTTTG
This sequence comes from Pheosia tremula, assembly GCA_905333125.1. Lineage (NCBI taxonomy): Eukaryota > Metazoa > Arthropoda > Insecta > Lepidoptera > Notodontidae > Pheosia > Pheosia tremula. Next base: position 1,218,965 of record HG995405.1, on the reverse strand, counting down.
TTCTCTCAGTGTGGTCTGACCCGCCAACCATGAATGGAAACACCGAACATCATGCCGGAACACGGCTAGGCCGCTTGGCGACATGGCTTTGTTCAGTGGGTGGTGACTAACCACGGCCGAAGCCTACCACCAGTAGAGTTGTCACCTAGTTGGCACCACCCAGGGTCACGTGTAGGGTATCTCGAGGGTATTTAATTCTCCTACGGACGAAGGTGACTCGACCCCAAAAATAAATAGATAGTTAAAGAAGAAACAAATATGGGCATAACATATATACATAACATAATATAATATACAGGATGCAAGTGGCTTTGTAACGAAAACTGATATCATTGTTTCAAGGCATAATTCTTGACCGCCCATATTTGGAATTTTCCGTCAATCTTTTCATGAGTTAAACGCATTTTCAAATTGATCTTAGCATAATATCATAATAGAAGTCCTGCTTTTTTTAAGTCGGTAAAAACAATAGGATTTTAAATCCATCTCATAATTTGTTATAGAAAGTGAATCTTTCAAACTGAAATTCTTTAGTGGCGGTATCTAACAAAGTTGATTCTGTAATGACAGTTACAGCGCACATTTGGAAAAACTTTCCACGAAAATTGTGTTCATGCTCGGAATGGTTGTACGCGACGCCTTTATATTGTTGTTGTATAACTTACTAGCTTTTACCCGCGACTTCGTCCGTGTGGTATTTAAAAAAAGACACAACCGTTGGCAGCAGCCTGCTCGCGCGTTCTGAGACCGCGAGACGCATTGCTGCAGGTTGTTGCTATCAAACCTAATCAGGCGCAGCGTTGCAACATTGGTTTTAATTTTTTTTCGTGAGAGCCTATATTTTTTCTAAAATAAAAGTAGCCTATGTTACTCCTTTTTACATCAGCTATTTTTCAGTGAAAGTCCCGTCAAAATTGGTCTAGCCATTTCAGAGATTAGCCGGAACAAACAGACAGACAGACAGACAGACAAAAATTGTAAAAAATGTTGTTTTGGTATAGGTACCGTGTATACATCCAAATGCACTTAGTAAAAAGCGGTTATTTTACTATTACAAACAGACACTCCATTTTTATTTATATGTATAGATGTATAGATTACGTGTCACGGTGTTTGCCCACTATGGACTCCTAAACTACTAAACCGATTTAAATACAATTTGGCACACTGTGTGCAGTTTTATCCAACTTGAAAGATAGGATATTTTTATCGTAATTTATAATCGCAAATGTTTACTAGAAATAATGTATATGGCCAAACAACGTTTGCCGGTCAGCTAGTTTATAATAATTATCTTTAGAATAATAAAAAACTATTGCTAGAATCTGACTCATGTTGACTGCTCGCTGACAGTTCCACAAACAATAATGGACACCTAGATACGAGATACAAAAATATTTTTTTAAAACGGTTAAATACATGGTGCCAACTAAGCTAATCAGGTCGTCAGCGTATAAGCTTTAATTAGCCAAATTAGTCCCGTCAAATTTGTCTAAGGTAAACGCGTCGTCGTCGCGTTATTCCGATTTTGATAAATGAAGCATGTACCGGTTATTTTCTTATTTAGAAACGTCAGTCTTTTATCGCAGACTTTAATGTTCAAGACTAAAATAGAGACTCATCAAGGATACATAATGACGATAAGGCTATAAAAAGCAATCGTTTAAACAAAAGAATACTAAATATACGGACGACACTTAGACAGAAGCCGAGGCCGATGGGTTTAATTGTAAATAAAATAAATGTAGTGTAAATTTCATGGCGCTATCAAATAGACGAGAGTATACGGGGGTATACGAAGGATCATTTGCAAGAATATTGGTCCACTTACATTTATCGTTTTTGCAGATCGGGTAGACGAAGTATAGTTTCGAGAACAAAGGTAGATTACCTATATCTTCCAAGAATCAGGATGATGGTACACTAATGAGTACCTACCGCTGATGTACGAGTATACGTAATAAGACAATGTCTGTGTACAGTGATAGCCAAGTTGGTAGAACGCTTGCCTTGGCAACGAGGATCGCAGGATCGAATCCCGGCTTGCACCTCTGGGATTTCTGCTTATGTGCGAAACTTATTTTCAACCATGATTATCACTTGCTAAACGGTGATAAAACCTGAATGTCTGAGAGAACTGTGTTCGCTAACACGCACCGGGCCATCGTGATGGACTATGGCCTAAGCCGCTCGCATTGGGCCAAAAGTGGGACATAATATAGGCAAGCGTTCTACCAACTTGGCTATCACTGCTAATAATAATATAATGAGGAACAAATGAGACGCATGAAAGAAAGAAGTACGTGTAACTGCCAATTAACATCCTGTACCTAGTCAAGTTATATTCCAAGATGCCATTCATAGATATATAAGTAATATTCGCAGTAGGTACTCCGGAGTCCAAATCAGATTAGGCGCAGTAGATCTCACAAGTAAACGCGATAAAAAGCGCACGACTGTTTTTATGAAAGGGTCAATGAATTGTCAATGTGTGGTCGAAGCTCATGAATAATGTAGGTACCTATGATTGCAGAAAAAATCTAAGTTGAATGGTATCTGACACAGCTATGGATGGAGCAGGGAGGGAGGCGATAGATCCCAGGAGTGAGTAAAGTCAATCTGTGGACGATTTGTGTAACATTTAAGCTATTCAGTGTGCTACCAGCTCAGCCTGAATGGATTGATTACCGATATTTACACGGACCGTTTGCCATCTCCCCAAGGCTCTAGTTCGGGGAGAGAAGGTTTAAAGACTGTTTTCTGATTGTTGTTTTGCTTATTGCCTCTGTTCCAGATCTGCCGTCCAAGATTCGAAACGGAGACTATGGCGTGATTACACCATCTACAGTTAATAATAACCACCATCAAATCTACACTATCTGTCAAATTCCCTACAGAGCGAACTAACTATTGGAACTAACTAACTATTGGAAATTGGTAACTATTGGAACTAACGGTAGGTTCATTCTGGGTATGTCTGAATTTTGCAGGCCCGTATCTACGTCCATAGAATGACAACCGGGATCGCCAGCTTGACGTGATCTCCGACGCATTACGCAGGTCACCCATCCGGGGTCGGACCCAGGCTATATGTTCTTACTCATATGCTTTAACAAGTTACTCAATTTGTGGATGATGAAGAAGAAACTATTGTTGGTTTTATAATTCGCCCCTAACATTTTATATAGTGGAAAATCCAGCCAATGCTAATAATGGATTATCCAGAGAAGCCACATTTGAACGTCGTAAACCGAACTAGTTTAGTTTTAATCTTGATAAGTATTGTAGTTATTTATAGAAACGGCTAGACATTGCGCGTCGCACTTTTAATACTGTTCGTACCATCGCAATCGGGCCGGGTCAAGTTTGCTGTTTATTGGGGTTTGGGGACGGTATAAATATTTTATAGGCTAGAGACCGAAATGAATTTTGAATGCTGGCGTATGTACGTAAACTAGTATCATAGATCCAACTCATGATTTTGGGTTGCCAACCATCTTTTTATGATCTTTACGCATGTTTTAGTATTTTTATGATTATTTTAACATTAAATCATACCTTAAACGCGCATCTATTACGCTTACCAGCAAGATTACCTTGTTCAACACCATGCATATCATATAGCATTGCAGGCAACCCCGCGTGAATGTTTATAACGTTTAGTATTGACCCAGCAGGTACAATAACCTGGTGACGATAGATTAATATTATAGCTGCACGTCGATATACATTACCCGCAGCTTCGCTAAACATAATAAACGGACAACTACATTACCCGCCCATCGTTGAAAACATAATGTATTTGATAGCAATGAGGAAGTGCGTACGCCTTCGTCTGTTATGTAAGAAGATATTTTAAGATGTAGTAAACAAGCATGTAGCAGTCATAGCCAAATTGGTAGAGCGCTTGCCTCCGTAACGAGGATCGCAGGTTCAAACCCCGGCTCGCACCTCTGGGATTTCTGGATTTCATGTACGAATCTTATTTTCAACTATGATTATCACTTGCTAAACGATGAATCGTCTGAGAGAACCCCTCGAAAGATGTGTGAAGTCCGCCAAACCACACTGGGCCAGCGTTATGGACTATGGCCTAATCCCTCTCGCATTGAGGGGAGGCTCATGCTCAATAGTGGGACATTAAAAGGGCTGGCTATTATTATTATAAACAGAACATTCCATTCATTGATATAGGAAAACAGAAAAAGTTATATTTTTCAGATAAAGGATCGTATGGTGATGGGAACATTTTTAACTAAAACCCTTGGGCAAGAAAAACAGTTTGCGTACACAATGAGAACGCACTTCTCGAAATGAACCACCTCGTTAGGTATACGTCTTTATTGTCATGCGAAATAAACTTTTTCAGTCGCTGGACACAAAAAGTCACACGTGTTGAACGTACGTTTACAAATATTCTCGCTACAAACCTGTGATTAGTTACTGTTTAAACGTAAACTCCGTGGCTAGTGATTAGGCAGGTTTAAAAAACACGTGTTCAAACCGAGTTTAAATATTGTTGGTGGAACCCGCAACAGTTTGTTTTTATTAATTTGATTTTTAATATTTGAAAAACAAAAGCCATCTCCACTTTTAGAGGACAAGAAATACCATAAACCATTCCTTTTCATGATGCGTCCTGCTTCTTCGCAGGAGGCGTATTCTATCGAATAGATGGACTTGAGGCGTATTCCATCGAATAGATGGACTTAAATGTATTTCTCATCCACTATTATACATTATTTGCATAGCGGTGAGATTTTGTCGACATGTTTTCGTTGTTCTTTTTTGTGTATAAAATTATCGCCTTTGTTTTAAAAATACTCACTTCTCCTCAGGCGTCTCTTCCATCGGCGGCTGCGGCGTATGCGTGGTCAGATCAGGCAGTTCAACTGCCATCGTGTCCATTGCCATTTTAGCACTTATTATTTATTATTCTGTTCTTACAATAACACACATAGATTTCGTACACTGACAACGTCACTCTTTCAAAAAAGGAAGGTTTTTTTTCGTCTAAAATGTTATTCGGTTTTTGAATTCTGAAATGTTATTTCTGTTTAACCGTTAAAGTATGTTGACGGCCTGATAACTGGATGTGTACTGTAGGTTTTACATACGGGCATGTGTTATCATTGGATCATGTGCCGTCATGTGCTCACGTCTACCTCAATTTGATAAAGCGAGGAAGCTGTTATTATATTTACAAGTCTATCAAGTTGAAAAACGATGTTGAATTTTCTCGAAAAATATTTCGCTTGTTTGAATAATTATCAGTAGATAACATTCCGCTGTGATTGTTTTATTTTATCTCAATCTTTTTATACCGCTACCTACTCTCCCATTATGAAAAAGTGTAAGTGCCTTTACTAGTTAATTTAAATACAAAGCATCTGGTCTGAGTATTCACCTACAAGTTGTAGGTAAGTATAATAACACTGTATGAGAAGAATGTAGTATGCATATATTAGCATTAGATATGCATGCAGTATGTGCCTGTCTATATTTAATACTTCAGCTATGGGATTATGTATCTTATATTATTAACATTAAGAACGAGGTTACATCAATCACCGCAGTTTTTTTTATAAAAACCCAATCTCTATTAAGGTATGGCCTTAAAATACAAAGTTATAGAAATATGTTTCTCGGGATGAATGCTTGGGATATTCTGGACTCAATTCAAAACTAATTTGTCTATTTCTAAATAACTTGATATTATCAAGCGCCTCTGACTTAGACTTATCTACAACGCGCAATTCTAAATTTCTCACTTTCGTCGACCAAATATTAACTTGGAGATGACTCCTTTGACCGTCACGTGATATAGTGAAAGTTTAGAAGGCAAAAGAGTATACGACAGATTGCTAATGCGTCGGACCGACGTTATTGATCCCATAATAGGTGCACTGAAAGGCTTACAAGCGTAAGGAATCGCGGCTATAAAGCGTGCTACCAGCCCTTAAGTGACCACTACGACCTCTCCGCCAAGTATAACGTCACAAGAATGATTCAATATTCGCCATTCATCAAAACTACTTTATTTTGAAACGCGTGGAACGTTACTTGTGGTAGGTATCCGAAAATATCCGCAACGGAGCGTAAACAACGCTTGTTTACTGCTTACGCGAAAATGCTGCGCAATTTTCACGTGGGTATTCTGCATGTTTTCATCTAGTAGTATAGTACTAGCTGTCCCGGAGAACTTCGTGGCGCCTCAGCATCAAAAGTATAAAAAATGAATGGTCATTTTTATATTTTTTTTGTGAAATTTTCTCACGTTTTAATAGTAACTCTGCTGTTTGAGGCGGAGACAATTTAAAAATATCAAAGATCATAAAAATCGTACCAGCCATTCTTGAGTTATAAATGGTGTAACACGACTTAGTTGTATATATATAGATTACTATTTCTAATCATTTATCTCTTCTTACACTTGGTTAATCTTAGTTACTAGGGGACGAACTAAAAATAACTATCTGTTACATTATAGGTGGTAAATATACCATTTGGGCCCTGGGGTGGAAAATATAGACTTCTTGTTAGTTAAATAATCATTTATTTATTTAATACTCAGAACACTTTTTAGAACCAAACGATGCCAAGGAGGCGCCAAAGAGAAGAGAGAGAAAATCATAGAGAACATGTTCCATAGATTATTGTCCAATAGATATAACAAGTTTTTAAAATTATTTTGCAATGGCAATTTTGGCGTGTATGTAGTTACAACCTTTATGTAATAGTCTGTCGGTCTTAATTCATAAAGCAACGTCACATTTCTGTGTGAGGTAAGATCTCATGATTACGGTAGCGTAACGAGACAACTAGATAACCATTATACGCTGGTACCGATATCATTGTTGTAAGCGTTGTTTGTTTCAATCGCGTACCAACTTCGGTACCATCATTATCATTACCTTGAGTGCAATTGGCTACAACAATTAAGCCATTGAGTGTTCAGCATTGTACGCTTTGCGGAAACACGAGGCGATACATTGATTCTGTCTAGTGTTACAATCATTCATGGTTATTTATGTAACAGTTACTATATAGATATTACTTGCTAAACGGTGAAGGAAAAACATCGTGAGGAAACCTGCATGTCTGAGAGAACCCCTCGAAAGATGTGTGAAGTCCGCCAATCCGCACTGGGCCAGCGTGGTGGACTATGGCCTAATCCCCCTCGCATTGAGGGGGCGCCCGTGCCCAGCAGTGGGACATAAAAAAAGGGCTGGAAGTATTATTATTATATAGATAAGTAAAGATGCCTGTAATTTCTGTACCCTTTACAATTTCAGCCTGCCAATATTATACTTTAGTTTTTTTTGTAATCATCCAAACGTTTACAGGATTTTTCTTATTGCGTCAGTCAGAACCCGCACGTCATGTTATGTGTAAACAAATTGATTTAAATTATGAAAGTGCAACGCAGTCATGGTCGTATATGAACGAAAGCGACCGTTTCACACTGACTCATTATTTTATATTATGGTTATTTAAACTAGCTAGTTGAACATAATTGCATTGTAGTACGACATTTATGTACCTACAGAGTGCGTCTATGAATAATAATAAGCATGAATCATTGAATATGGAGATGAAGCGCGAATAAGAATTGCACAATGATGGGCGATTCATTTAAGCTTTTGAGATGGATGCAAATTTTATATCATGTAGGTGCAAACAAAATCCAGCCTTACTACGCTTGTGGCATCTTTTCGTAGGCACGTATAAAAACTAATGTGCAACAATGCCTATTTATATATCTCCAAAAAGGTTACTACTGCCCAAGTCAGAGCTTTCTGCCCGCTAGCAATAAATGGTAGATTCATTAAGATTAGCAGATCTTAAACAGATAACAATATAACCCATTTTCCTTGTAACAAGGAAATATTATAAGGAATAAGGAAGTATATACTTGTTTGCAACAAAACAACGTTGAGCGTAAGCGAAATTTGCACCAAATTCTTTGAAAAGGGTCCCGTCCACAGATCACGAGAGATATGCCGTGCGGTTCAAAATGTATGGGAACTTGCTGCCTCCGTTTTGTTCCCCACCACTCGCTAAAACCAACCAATACGAAGTCTCTTCGGTGCGTGCTGCGTCGTCGCCGTATACAGCGGCCGTACCACGCGACGCACCAGTTTATTCAAAGTATCGTTAGACGATCTATACATTGCCTCGTACATTCACTCAGTAGCGAACATAGGTGGTACTTAAAGAGCCATGTATTTTGTACAAAAATAAAAAAGTCGTTGTGCTACATGAAAACTAAAATAACATAATAAAGGCATTAAATATTTTTTGATTTGTTGTTTTTAATGATTTTAAAGACGAATAAATAAAATACTTAATACTGGCTGGTGAAATGAGATTCTATCTTTCGCGTAGTTCACTTTGCTGCTAGTATTTTTGCACACAACCACGGAATAACATGGCATTTAAAAAAAAGTTAGAGCTCCGATACCGACGTGCAGTTGCAGTCGACTGACGGCGAAAACTCTATGTTAGCGTAATTTTGGCTAAATGTGAGCGCAAGCCCACCGCTTTCATAACATATCTCCTCTCATATATCTGTGGTCCCGTCCTTGTCTATGAAGAATAACAGACTATATAAAAAGTCGCAAGAAACCTCATAAGTCCATAATAGCTGTGTCTATGCCATATGGGTTATGACGTCAATTTCTATAATAAACGAACGTAACGCAAGCGTAATTAATGCTATGCAACGGCTATGATCTAAATGCAAGCAACACTGAGTGAGCATGAGCACTCTCCTGTGAAGTTGTTAGTTACGTCCGCTTGGTGAGTTTCTATTATGAGGCTTCTTTGTGAGAGTATACCATTATGTTGGATAGAAAAACCATGTCTTGTTATTTAATGGTGTTAGTACGGTCGGGAACATTACTATGGGACACTTTTGCTTAATATTGTCAATGACTTTTTTAATGGAATAAGGTCGTCAAGGTATGTCATCATATCTGAGAGCAGCTGCTTCTAGTGACGTCCGTCAAAATACTAGCTTTTAAGGTATACGTTTGCTGTACGATATTGAACCTTAAATGAGTCCCATATTAAAGTTTGCAACTATACAATATAACTATAGAAGATTATGTTGATGTTCAGAAACTATCGAAAGAGGTTTCAAATAATGACAGCGTAACAGAAAGAAAGTACTAAATTAGAAAGTACAGCATTTAAGTAGACAATGCTAATGATGATGGACCATAATAATAAGAAGGGGAATAATTATAGAATCCATAAATGTTGCTTTTTAATAACATTTACGATACTACGCAATGCAATTATAAGCAAATTACTGGCATCAGAAAAAAATCATACTTATTTCAGATTAATCTATGTTAATGAACGTACACAGTTAAAGATTCTGAATCTAGATTGATTCTCTGAAATGCGGTAAAGAACTAGCTAAGCAAAAAAAAACAACTGAAAAACACGCTTCTAATTTACCGTCACGCAATGACAATGATTTATCTACACAAACAGTAAGAGACCCTTGATTTATCGGATCATTATAAACTATTAAACTGAAATTACAATACAATTGAAAAGTATACGACACGATGTTGTTGTAAGGTTTCATAATAAACGGAAAATAGTTTTCAAAATAGTGCACGAAGGTCGGACCGTAAAGGGTACATCGCGTAATATGAGGCATTTTATTAACGATAAACCTTCTTGAATTGATATTACGAGTTACATTAACTGTTACCGAATCTATTGAATATCATTCGAGATTAAACAATGCATTTTGGTAGCGCAATGTACACCGATACGTTCTGGTCGTCAACATTCGTGAGATGTTTATATTACAACAAAACGGGGTTATTATCTTTTCAAACATCCTTTCCCGGTGAATCGTTACACTTGACATTCGACATTTACAATGAAAATGCCAAGAACCGTTGCTAGCTCAATATTTATGTTGGAGTGCTACATTGTTTTTGGGCATCTTTATAATTCAATACACTCCGGCCGCGTAGTGAACCTATCTCCTACTGAAAATCCCAAGCACGTCTCACACATTTTTCTTCCCTTCACATGACATATAACCGTTAATTGAATATAATGTGGGTATGTGTTCAGGCCGTTAACAAGCTATCGGATATAGAAGGATAAATTTCGTACACTTATTTCACTTCACACACTTTGTAGTAGGTATATGAGAACTGTGGGTTGTTTATGCGCGATCGATTTAGTGACACGTCCGCTTCGTGCGGCGCTCGCCAATGAACTAGGGGCGCTGTGGCCTGCTCTTCGAGATGCGCGTCACCGGCGCGTCACGCCGCCGCCCCCCGGTGGGGTAAATTTCCCACATAATTTGGGTAATAATTTATAGCTTGTACTTACATGCTTACGTCAAGAAAACTTGAACATATTAATTACAGTGGATATCACTATTTATAAGTTTATGTAATCAGAAGGTGGTAAGTTATTTTAAATAGTAGTATTTTCATTTGTATAAATTGTATGTACTTAGCTATCTAACTAGTTTATCTTATCGTTTCCCTACATCATTGTTTAAGTTATTCTATTCATAGATTGTGATTCAATTATTTAGCGTAAAATTGAATCGTATTGTTTCATGATACACACAAGTAACTATTGTTCCTTCAATTGTACAAACTTGTTGAATGAAAATTCTGAATTAATTGTATTTATTTAAGGACGTGTAATAAATATTTCCCATAAATTTTCCATTGCTAATGGATTATTAAAAAGGGAGGACGAGTGATTGAGGCTTGCAACATTGTGAGCGTATAAAAGAAATAAAAGAATGGTGGCCCCCCGGGGTCGCGTCCCGCCCGCCCACACGTACGGCGGGCGGAATCGACCGATCGATCCGTTTACTTGTCGTACGACCGGTCGCCACTTGCTACTAGACGTTAGGGGTTGGCTAGGGTTGACGAAAAAGGTTAAAATCGAAATTTTTAATTCTTGATAACATTTGGAATTCTTATAGAAATGTAAGAATAATAAAGACGAGCCGTGTGGTAGTCCTTAAGTATAGTAAATTAAAGTTAATAATAGTCTGGCTAGTTGTAGATATTTTGAATAGGTATGTATGTAGCAGCCCTACCGAGGTTCCAACTCGTCGATATCCAAACGATTTTATGTGGCTACTTCGTTTCGGTCATCTTATTGTGCAAATGCTTTACCTATTACAACGTATTTACGTATATTTATCGACCACACACAGATAATGTTCGGTCTACGTAAACTAAGACGTATCTTTGCGTAAATTTGTCAGTAACGCCCCGAGCGGAAACGTACAGCACGGTTGTATGCACGGTTTAGAATAACGATCGAGTGATCCTATACATTTACCAGTAAGGCCTCAGCCTCGAATTTAGCGGGCAGCGGGGCGGCGGCGGCGGCGGCGCGGGAGCGGCAGGATCTTATGCGTAAAAGCAAATGGACCGGTTCTCGAAAACAGCGGCACGGCAGCATCGGCGCGGGGCGGCCAACGAGCTCCGCTCCCGCGCCGCCGTCGCCGCCGCCCCGCTGCCCGCTAAATTCGAGGCTGAGGCCTAAAGCTGCCTGCCGGCCCCAAGACTATTGTATGGGATATCTGTCAAAAGTGACAGTTACTATGCGGTTGCTGTTCGATTATGAATCGATTGTGTTAGCACTCTTGGGGCCCAGCTTTACTGGTAAATGTATAGGATCACTCGATCGTTACTCTAAACCGTGCGTAACTCATACTAAAGGGCCCTGGTGGTGTACGACATACCCTTCAATTCTAGGCAATTCAATTCCTGGCCTATTTGCCGCTACATATATAAGGTAAAACAATAATAGATACATAATATAAGGTATAACCATATCATTCTCGAATAAAAGTAAAATTATTTGATATTTTAAAATAACACTAAGTGCTTAGTGAGCGGTAAAACAATAGCTCGTAATCCACCCGCTGGTTTTTGAAAAGAACGCTAGTTAATTTTCTTTTCATTAAAAAGCTACGTTATAGCGATGAAAAACAAGCATTCGACTGGAATTAATATCCGCCTGTTGCCGCCGCCTGTCACGACGCCTGCATCTGCCTGTCAATATGCCTGCATCTGCATATTCAATGGCATACGACCGTTGTTTTACCTCTGTGCTGTGCTATGTTGAGGAGCTAGTCATTTCAGACAATGCCTTTTGTGATGTAAGCAGAACATAAAGTAGGTATGAAAACTATATGGGATGCTGTTAACACAATTTCCTAGAAAATTAGTTTTCCTGAATATCTAAAGTTAAATCCTGTATCTTTTATCGGTTTTACGTAATTACTTTTTAAGGGTATCTTCCTGATAGCAATTTGTATTTTTTTAATTTGGCATAATTAAGAATATACGCGTAAGTATGTAATTTTATTTTTAATTATTTGTGGTCGTTATATTTTTGAAGCAGCACTGGCATGCCCAAAAATATTTTTATAACAACTTTGGAGTAGGGTAGCAAGTAACCCTCTTTCCACAATTTCATAAACCTAACATTTTCGACCCATTGCATCACAAAAGTAGACGATTGAATGAAAGCCCTCGTTTCAGGGAGCGGTAATTAAAACAACGTCAATGAACGTCCGGATTAATTAAAAAAAAAAGTTAAATTATTTTTTACTCTGTGCTAATTTTAGCGGGGGCCGAGTGAGGTGGCGAATGTTTGTGAAGAGTTTGTTGGCGTTGTTAACGATGTTTGCTAATTGAAGGGATGAGTTTTTTGTAACTGGGTCAGAATTAGAATATTTTTTATTCATAAAAACCGTTACACAGTAGATTTTTTGGTCGTCAAGATCACGCGAATATTTTTTGTGGTTCCTAAGCTTGTAACACGCATGGGAAGGCCGTTCCTATTGAGGAGTTCCTATTTATTGGGTCCTTACGTCATAAAAAGAATGAAATAAGATCATATAAATATATTTTAATCGCTAGACGAACACAGCGACCATCTATTAATACGGTCCTGCACTAAGCAACGCTTATTATGAGTACCGTACAATGGGCTGAGGGCGAACTCAGTATATAATACTTATATACATATTCAACATCATGTCTCGCGTACAAAAATTCGTGCTCATCACACAAAGTTTGTCCTACCTGGACTACTACACCACCGAGCTAATCAGGATATAATCAAATTTGATCATTCCTTTTTCAAAAAATATGAATCATATTTGAAATTAGTGCAACATCTTGGTTAATGTACAATGTAATTTGTGACTCATAACGTTTTGTTCTGATTCATAATACCATTTAACTCTACACGCGACTTATTGTATAGATAGTCCTCACTTGCTCTCCTTGAACCACGAGACGTGGTCACCGTCGTGCTGTCCAGACATAATCCGGTAATCTAATCCAATAATGGACAATCTAGCCGCGCTCGCGCCGTCATAATTGGATAGGAGCACAATTACACATGGCGGACAAATGTTTTAGCCAACACAGACAGAGAGAAGTGAATTATGTTGACCTACTTTTCTGATGCATTCAGGTGTCATATTATCTCAGAATTGCTTTACATAACATGCAGTTGTAAATATGATAGTGTATACATAATTTTAAGAGACCCATCCGTAGCAATAAAGATAGACTCAGGTACAAAAACATAAATCAAATGATTCGATATTTAAAAATAACATGGTACACTAAGTGCAAGGTCCCGTTAAAAAAATAATAATTAAAAAACTACTCTTACACTTTTATATTATACATAAACGTGATTAGTATATTACTAAAAAATATTTAACAATTTTTTTGTTAATACAGATGAACTGACAACAAGGGTTAAAAATTTCATGGAGTTAATAAGCATGAAATTCAGCAATACATCCCAACGCAATAACGTAGGTTTTCAGGTTCAATTTGGTTTCAGTTCACATTGTATGAGGCTTAACAGGATCAAGACGAATAAGTTATAACTACCGAGAACTAGTCGGTCTTGTATACAGACTTGTTTAGAAGTTCAGACGTAACGTTGTCACTAGCAAAGTGAAACCACGTTTTCAGTGTACTTGTAGTGGTAAAAGTTATCACTTACAATAAGCTTGCCTAGTAAATGGTCATAGACTAAGAAGTTCTGGACATAGTTTTTTTTTTATATGTGTGCGTGAGTGCGTGCGTTTACATACGACGCCAGAGATTTTTTACTCCTTCACTCGTAGCGCACGCCGTGTTTTGTCTAAATATTCTAACAAGTCTGTGGTCTTGTATTGAAATAAGATTATTGTAGTTTGACTTCTGAGTATGATCCGAAGCCTTTTAAAAGCAACTTACGTCAGTATATTGCGATGGTGTTCTTTGGTGCAGGGGTGTGTGTACTCGTACTTACATATACTGCAGCTTATGTAGGTAAATGTGTATGTCGGTTGAATGACATCATAATGACTCATCCAAACGGTGGGATATAAAATAAAATGTTTATATTTTAACGCAAATTAGCTATTAAAAGGACGCCTGTATTGCACATACTTAAGAACAATGCCATAGGTTAAATGATCATTATATAGGTCTTGTGAAGAATTGTAAAGTCAGAATTTCGAATAGACGATTTAAAAAAAAATTCGCAGCCTAATGACAATTAACACTGTTTGTCAGCAAATTGTTTACTTACCTATATTTATTTCAATGGAGGTGTATATTTTTTAAAAGTTTTATTGTCAGGTTTAATGTTTGACATTGTAAAAAGAGATAAGGGTCTTGTCACACTGCGGCCTATTCGCGTCACGAGCACCCCGCGATAGTATTGTTTGCGCGACGCGCAGTTTGACATGTTTGTACTGTGCTTATCTATTCATATTTCTTGGACGGGTGGAACATTAAAAAAAAAGAAAATAAAAGACGGAGATCTGAGGTAACAAACGACCGAAAAAACAAACAACCGAATTGAGAACCTTCTCCTTTTTGAAGTCGGTTAAAAATTGTCGTAGCGGATTTATCATCTTTTGCTATCCGCGCCCTCCTTGAAATATTCTCCCTGTAGATATATTAATATAGATCTATGCCAATATAAATGATAATTATACCCCATGTATTTTCATATCACAATATTCATCGCTAAGGATATCGATAACACATTATATTTCCGAAGTTTCCAAATATATCGTGAAAAACAAACATAATTTCCACTTCCGTTGCGAGATGACGAAGTAAGGATTCATATCGACAGAAATAGCTTTACCATCGAAAGCTATATCGGGTTCTAGGTATTAGCTGTGCGAAACGAACTGAAATA
Source organism: Pheosia tremula (assembly GCA_905333125.1). Lineage (NCBI taxonomy): Eukaryota > Metazoa > Arthropoda > Insecta > Lepidoptera > Notodontidae > Pheosia > Pheosia tremula. Next base: position 1,203,725 of record HG995405.1, on the reverse strand, counting down.
AAACTAATTTTACAGATTTTATTGCGTTTATTTTATGTTTTTACGTTCCCGACGTTTCGGCTGCTTTACAGCAACCATGGTCACGCGAGGACTGAGGTGTTTGACGTCCTAGTGTCATAGTTTGAACTAGGGTACCCTCATATTTAGATGTTGCTTGCGGTCGGATCTACGCAGACGTAGAAACATTAAATAAACGCGATAAACTCTGTTAAATTAGTTTTATTTTAATGTGTAGTATTTGCGTGAATACAATAAATCAATATGAGTGAAACCCGTTGACGGAGTGGCTTCCTAGGTACATTGTATATCTAACTGCATTGTTCAATGAATCTCCTGCCTGCCATGTTTACTAACACCTACTCAGTTTAGTTCTAGTTTCGTATGAGTGTAGTCGTATTTTAGTTTTGACTGCTCCTAGAAGTTACCAATACCCAAAACCAGAACCATATAACCCACAATTTATGTAGTTTTCATATTTTATGGTATTTCCGTCGAATGTGCGGTAGGTACACTGTATGACTCCTACAGTTGCTTTTCTTATACCATACAGGATATTACTCACAAAATTTTAAGTAAACTGGTCCTATATTCCCAGTACATATAAATAAATAAATATCGCCAGACGAACACACCAACAATACGGTCCCACACCAAGCAACGCTTGTATTATGGGTACCGTACAATGGACTGGGGCGAACCCAGTATATATTTACTTATTAAATATCCATGACTTGGGTGCAAACTTTCGTGCTTATCGCACAAAGTTTGAACTTACCAGGATTCAAACCTGAGACTCTCGGCACGGAAAGCAGGGTCACTACTAAGTGCGCTAATCAGGACGTATAAATATTACTTCTTTGGACGCAATTCGTAGGAGTAATGAAAAAAAAACTGCCACTCTCCCAAGCGACTAGTATCGTATCAACTCCAGGCAAGCTAAAAAGACAACATGCTACTTATTTACCTACATCTTCTTAAGAGTTAATACCTAAAAGGCCATTAGGAGACAAAAAAAAACAAGAAAGACAGTACCTCGTTTAAAGATAATTCGTATACCAAACGAAACGTCTCACTTTTAGGTCAAGGTGATTTTTAACTCCACTCTCCATTGAACAAGCTCATAAATCTTTTCTAAAATAAACATTCCACGGAATACCCGTTGCCGGAATATCGAGAACTGGCTTCAGGAAAATTAATTAAAGCGGTCCAGGAAAACTGCGATTGAAACTAAAACAAAACAGTGTATTGAGATCATTTTAAGAGTAGGTAGGTATGGCTTTGCTCATTTCAGTTATGTTTATCGATCTATATATCGAATTCAATGTGAGCCAATAGTTTTATATCGATATCGATAAGTATGAAATCAGAGTGACCAATGTGGCCGCCCTAGGCTATTTAGTACCAGCCGCCTATCTGCTGTTTTTGCAGTGTCGTCAGCTTTAATATTATCTTGTGTTAGTCGGCCTTAAGGAAAGTCCACATCAGTATTTAAACTCCCGGAACAAGCACCTACGCACATCTCATTATGTAAAACAAATTCGTGTTGGTTACACCATTTATAACTCAAGAACGGATAAACCGATTTTTTTAATAAATAAAAAGAAAAATTGGATAATAACTATTAAAACATGCGGAATATTTTAGATTTCTCATATATTTGATTCTGAGTCCGTACGAATTTCACTGGGGCAGCTAATTCTAGCTAAAAAACCTAAAAAATTTGTTCCGGGTATATACCTTCCGGGTATATACCAGTAGGTTATTTTAAATTCAGGGTTATGATCCGTTAATGAGATAGCTATAATGATGTCGGACCTCCGATAGGAAATAGCACTGGAGAAAAATCACAAAATTTCCGAAGTCGTATTTTGGCTGGATTTGTTGAATTCCCTGTATAAAATAGAGCGCAGTACTCACTGGCCGTTATTGTCGATCCGAAAGGTCACAGAATTTCCGGACATAATCCTGCATTTATAATGGCTGGGTCTGTTGAAGTCCCTGTATAAAATAGAGCTAGACTAAAATAGAGCGTGTACTTACTGGTCGTGGTTGTCGATGCGCGCGCGCCGCTCGGCGTAGGGCTCGCGCGCGTGCGGTGCGTGCGGCGCGAGCAGGCGCTGCGTGTCGGGCGCGCACGCGCGGGCGAACGCCGCCGCCGCCTCCACCGCCGCGTCCTCATCGTACAGCGACGTATCATCTTCCGCTGGGGACGAGAAAATCATTTAGCATAAGGTACAAATTATGGAGGCCTACATGAATTATTACTATTTTAACTAGAAAAACGTGTGAGGAATAACATCTTTAACCTTGTAGCGACCACTTTAACCACACAAGCTACACAGATGGCCCTACAGACGCATTCAGAACAATAGACAATACTCAACACAATCCTGAATCGCGCTATAAGAGCTTTTCGAGCACGTAACATATATACAAGATCCCGACAATAACCGTCGGGGCATTGCGCCGCCCCGCCTGGCTGGAAGATCTTCCCTTTTCCGCTAAAACCTATTGGAGTCCCTGGGCACATGATTTCAGAATATAAATTGACAATATCGGTTAACAGTTGATGATCTGACAGGAACTAGGGGGTCCCATGCATGACGGGGCCCCGGGCACTTGTCCAAAGTAGCCAATAAAAAGGGATAGGTAAGTCGTTAATCTGTTATTTCATAGTAATACATTTAGTCAATGTATTTTCCTTTTTTAAAGATCCGATTACTGCAATGCATTTCCATGTCGTGACACAAATGTTAGGTAAGTACTGGAAAGAGTGTATGTATCCTTAATAATGAACGGATTTATAATTTGGATAAGGAAATACAAACTTAGCACGAAACCACCAACATAATTCCAACGATAACAACAGGTTGGGTCTTCACTATCTGCAATGCGCAAATGTAATTTGATGATAAGGAGACGCCCGTTTCACGCTATCCACGCTTTGATTTTACGTTATTTTGAATGACGAATGATAACATTTCACAGCAGATGTTGAGTATTATCAATTTATCTATAAAGGAAATGAACTATATATACCATCTTCTACAATCAGAATCAGAATCAGATTATTTTTATTAATGTAAACCATTATTGTACAGTACTTATGAATCGTCAAGTTACATAAACATTATTCTACTGCTTTACCACCGTTCGGAATGCCGTTCCTATGGAGAAGAACGGGCAAGAAATTCCATGGTTGCTCTTTTTTTTTTTATAAAAAAAATATGTGCTCAAGCGATTGCAGTCGAGGCCTGATGCGAAGCATAGTGTCGTCCACTCAACACGCCTCGCACGCCTGCATGTAGCGTACCTTTCATCGTGCATGTAGAGTATACAAACGGTCTACACATACAATACATGAGGACATACAAGAGGTCTCATCACGGATTCAAAAGTGCTAGGGGCTGATTGAGTCATTATTTTATTTATTTTGAATTTTCAATGCGCCCAATCCCGGACCACACACTCATGAATTAGGGACTTTTATCCTAATTTTGGTGGGGTCCGTTTACGGATTCTATATTAAATATATCGCTTTAATATTTCAAATAATTTCGATATTAACGTTTTGTGATGAGTAATAGACCAGCTGCATATATTTTGTGACTGCAACGGATGTAACATGATATCATCCAACTCATGTCAAAATATCAACTCACGGTCGTATTCGAATGCTTCGTTCAACATAATATTATTATCTGTGACAGCTACGTAGCACGCATAGACAATCCAAGATGGCGTCTTGGCGGGAAGCAGCTGTCAGCTTTGACTCGCTTTGTTTTTACTTTCAATGCACATAATAGTCACATTTGTGAGTCACGAAACATATCACACACTGCACATAGGTACATTGCAAGAAAATATCATATTTGATAGATATATGGAAGTAACCAAATATTAATAATACATTGGTGATAGAGAATCAATTTTTTTTACGAAGTTTTTTAAGATTTTAAAAATGTCTAATCACAGTTTTATATTAGTAAAATCGGAAAAGATTGTATGACACCGTTATTCACGCTTAAGTAACTATCTCTCGTGTTTGGTGATGTGTAACTTTGTCAAATGGATGTGTGTAAGTGTGCCGAAATTGCTGAGATGTTTGTACACTGAGATAATAAGAAGCATACGCTATCTGTGCGGACATAATATTAATATTTTTATAAACTTAATGTGTCACGCGGCTGTGCAAAGGTATTTAGAAAAAAGTACAGACCATATTGATTAAAGTAGATTCGTCTTATCCATATTCAAAGGTTGTGATGAAGAAAGATCGAAGTAATGGCGTAGTAATCCTGGAATATCCAGGCAGCTTATGTTACGTTGTTTAACTCGTTTGATTACTGTTGCGACCTCTTCAACCTCCCCACACGCTACACAGATGGCGCTGCAGACCACATTCAGAACAAATTCACAATACCTATACAATCCAGAAACGCGCTGTGAGAGTTTTCGGAGCAATTAACATATATTCAAAACCCAGACAATAACCGTCGGAGAATAGCGGCCGCCCCGCCAGGCATACCAACCACCTGGCTGGCTGGAAGATCTTCCCTTTTCCGCTAAAACTGCAATAACAAATACCTTCGTCGTCGCATCACAAGTTCAAAATCACACGTTGGCAATACTGTAGCGACCTCTTCAAACTCGCTACAAGACACACAGATGGCGCTGAAGATTCCCAAAGCAGTTCTGAACCACGCTATAGAGTTTTCGGAGCAATTAACATATATTCAAAACCCAGACAATAACCGTCGGAGAATAGCGGCCGCCCCGCCAGGCATACCAACCACCTGGCTGGCTGGAAGATCTTCCTTTTTCAGCTAAAATTCCATGCATGTATTTTAGCGAATTGGTGGTATACACGAGATGGCTTTTACCTATGTATATGTTGTGTCGTGTCGCAGCAAACTACAAAATCAAGAATTTCCAATCATTAGATACGTTTGCAAAAACGACAAATCAGTTTGGTACTTTTAACAAAGAGGATTTTTAGGATCTTTGATTTTCGAATTTGTCATCGACCCGAATTACAGAATAACTTTAAAAAACATGGGAAAATTCATTTTAGAAAATACACATTTTCCCATATTTGATTCTGATGTGGTACGAAGCTCACCGGGACAGCTAGTATGAAATAATTACAATTGAATACTAACCATAAGGTCTTGCTTTAAGCTCCATAAAATTGATTTTGTGTTCGACTTCCATATTCCACGATTTCACAACACAAAAACCTTCTTTCAACTGAACGCGACGACGCACCAACGATTGTCGATAACACTAAATGCGTCAATACATCGATAACCCATTTATATGGTACAGTTATCAGTGATAAGCTTACTTTGCGATCGGACATCCTTATACTAATTGTACGAGGTAATTTGTATCGTAAAAAGTTGGCACAGAGTTGAAAATTTAATTCCGCTTTTGATATTCGAAGCCCTCTCGTTATGAAAATAGATGAAAACAGAATATTGTTCGTGGATAAAGTAATTAAGGACAATACTGCTAGTGATAGAGATATCCAAAAAAATCTATAAACCGGCTGTGACAGCGCTGATTCAGCACTGTTGCAACATCTTGACAAAAATGGGAAGATAAATATGATGATTTTTAATAGCGACGCAACCCCCACAAGGTAGACCGATGATATCACACGCGTAGCAGGAAGCCGGTGGATGCGAGTGGCGGAGGACCGGGATGTGTGGAAGTCATTGGGGGAGGCCTGTGTCCAGCAGTAGACGTCTTTCGACTGATTGATTGATAATAGCGACATATGATGAGGCTTCGATAGCCATATAGGTCGAATATAAGGACCACAAGTTCAAACCCCACGGCTAGCTTCCGAGGCATTTCAGGATTGAATGTACGAATCTAACTTTAACACATCATTGCTTAATGATGATGAAAACTACGGAAAGCACAGCCTGCATGTCCGAGGAAACCTTAACATTTGGAAAGTCAGTCCATCCACCGTGGTGGACCGTGGCTTGAATGTCCCTAGTGTTAGGGAGATGTCCTTGCCCAGCAGTGGAACATTAATCAACGCTAATTATTATATAATAATTCAAACAACCATTTTATGAATGTAGCCTTGATTATAGGAATAAGGAAAGCGTACCATGGTACTAGCGAAACATAGTTATCGTCAGGTTTTTGCGTACGAATGGCTTAGTAATACGAAACCAAAATTGCGAAATATTTTCATATCACGACTGTCCATATTACGTGAACAACGTATGAGTAATCATTGCGGCGAAATAGATGGGACATAACAGGAATCGTGAAAATCGGGGATGACGTTAGTTAGATTAGTAGGATGATTTTTTAAAAGATAAGTGTGGAGTAAACCTATTTAACTTCTGTGTATATGGTGTTCTTGCTAATCTAACTTATTACCTATATTTCACCCGATAAATTTTGTATTAATCAGAGCCTCACTGATTGATCTGTAGATAATGTTATATATTTTTTTTCGCAATTACGCAAAAAATATAGAACCTAGTTCTGGTCAGCTCTTATGCCATTGTGTTACCTTTAGAATTAAATGGAATTCAACAATTTTTGTCATACCGAGATAACGAACAAGGGGTTGAAATACCGAACACCTAGCAACCCTGATCCCCCTCCCTTGATCCTCGATCCTAGAGCCGGGCAATCCGCACTGGGCCAGCGTGGTGGACTATGGCCTAATCCCCCCTCGCATTGAGGAGGGGCCCGTGCCCAACATTACTTGAAAAACACGTAATCGACCGTTGCGACGCAGTTAGCGAGCGCTCCGTGTAAAATACCCAAAAACTTTAACAATTCGTATCAAAACCAAATAAAACTAGTGCCCAGTGCGAGACCTAAGGTTCCTAGTATAGCAATCAGCGATCTAAGCCACCATCTCCGTCGGGGTACGCCGAGGAAGCTGATCTCCAAGTGCAGGTGAGTGGTGGATACATTTTCTGCTAAATTCACTTTCCCATACATAGTGATGGTCGTTAAAAACATTGGACTTTAAAAAAAAGGGATGGTTTTTTTTTATTTTTTTATTACATTATAGGCAAGTATTTGATCTCGATCTCACCTGATGGTAAGTGACGATGAGATCTACGATGGAGCATACTTGCCTAGGTAGGAAGGCGGCAGTAGATAGAGAAGCTACATTCACTAGGCACATGCAGCGCAGCTGATCTGACCCGCCATCCATGAATGGCAACACCGAACATCATGCCGGAACACGGCTAGGCCGCTTGGCGACATGGCTTTGTTCAGTGGGTGGTGACTAGCCACGGCCGAAGCCTACCACCAGTAGAGTTGTCACCTGGTTGGCACCACCCAGGTTCACGTGTAGGGTATCTCGAGGGTACTTAATTCTCCTACGGACGAAGGTGACTCGACCCCAAAATTATGATTATATTATACTGACCGCTGTCGGAGTTGTGCGAGTGCGGGTTGTGTATGATGCGTATCCGGCGGTCGTGGAGGTCGTGCTGGTCGCGGCGGTCGGCGAGGCGCCAGCGCGCCGCGTCGGCCTCGCGCGCCGAGCGCGGGAAGTACAGCGCCGCCAGCGCCGCCAGCAGCGCCGCGTCCGCCGCCGCCGCGCTCGCCAGCACCACCAGCTGCGGCGCCGCCTGCTGCTCCAGGTGGCGCCGGATCGTGCCTGCCCGCCGACATCATGTTATAGCCTCTCCGCGACACAGTACACACCCCTTTTTTTATTACAATATAGGCAACCTCTCTGTGACACAGAAGACACCCTTTTTTTTATTACAATATAGGCAAGTATTTGATCTCGATCTCACCTGATGGTAAGTGACAATGAGATCTACGATGGAGCATACTTGCCTAGAAGCTACCTGTTCACTCTCGACTTGAAGACACCCAGATCCCTTGGACCCTTGCACGAACAAATCAAAAGTCGATTTGTGTTCGTTCGAGATTTGTGTTCGAATTTGCGTGTACTTACGTAAGGACGCAATTCGCGTGTATTTGACAGATTGGCTTGGTTTTTATTGTTTAAGTTGTACGCAACACTCTGTCTATATTATATCTTCGTCTGAGTAGACACATAGTCGCGGAAATTAAAGTGTTGCCTCCAGTGCCCCATACCATATATATATGAGATATTCATGATCTGTGCCCCATACATATACATAAAGTGTAACAAAAATATTGCAAATATTTCAACAGATGCATCAGAAAGTTATATGAAAATTGTGAATCTAGAGTATTCAAAGTCTCAAGGCTTCACCTACATGGATAGCTATTGGCAATTTTCAAAAATACGACAAAGACGTAAAAAGGTTTGAAAGAGGCAGAATTAGTTTCACGTTAATAATGTTAATGTAGGTGAATAATAATGTAAGCACTAACGCAGCGCGACGTGCGCGGCGACGTCTGGCGGGAAGTTGCGGCGCGGCGTGCTCACCACGCACAGCGCCAGCGAGCGCGCGCCCAGCTCGCCCGCGCGGTGCAGCACGTTCCTGGAACAAACACCGCAACACATAGGCATAATATCAGCCCTTTTTAATGTCCCACTGATAATATTACTAGCCCTTTTTAATGTCCCACTGATAATATTACCAGCCCTTTTTAATGTCCGACTGATAATATTACCAGCCCTTTTTAATGTCCCACTGTTGGGCATCAGCCTCCCCTCCATGCGAGGGAGATTAGGCCACAGAAACGTTTTAGTTGTTCAACAATAACTGCCGATTTGAATGTGCCTATTCGCTTAAGTATAGTACGTCTAAGAAATTGCACGCCTGGTGCGCAACCTGACGCGATTTGTCAACGTGGGCCAAAGTTACCATGTTTAAGTTACACCGGGCCATGTCTGCCCCATGCATATGACATATTGACACAAAGCCACTTCTAACTAGGTCCTAGAAAACCTATAACAGGATGAACTGGACACCTTTGCGAGGAGTTGATCCTCATTCGCCCAAGACAGGGAAAGTGGAAGAAGGCTCGTGCCCAATAGCAGCACACAAATGGCTGAATGATAGTCGTATTCCTGCTCACACACCATTCGTCTCCAATACAAACTATCTGCTGAAGATCTGTGAAGGGTAAATACCTGTAGCAGTTGTGCAGCGACGTCTCGCCGGCGCTGTGGTACTTGGCGACGTACTTGGGGCTGACGGTGTGGATGACGTGCCGGCAGCGCAGACCGTACCCTCCCGTCACCACCACCTCGCCCGTGCGACACTCTGCAGAACATAATACATATTAAAGAAAAAGATTTTCTCAATTCTTTTTGACGGCCTGATTAGCGCAGTCGTAGTGACTCTGCTTTCTGCGCCGAGGGTCCCGGGTAATCCTGGTAGGGATAAGCTTTGTGTGATGAGCACGAATTGATACAAAATACTTTCAGTCCAGATATATATCGTTCCAAGGTGATTGGTTTACTATGTGCTCTATAATGATGAGGTATTTAAGGACATTACTACGAGTGGCCGAGCCCTTATGAAGATTAATATTAGGGCACGGATGTGAATCTCAATTTGAACCATAATTATTCTTGGCTAGCGGTAAAGAAAACCACCGTGAGCTAACTTGCTTGTCTGAGAGAACTTAAACACCTGTCGCAAGAGAAACTAATTATTTTCAAATTTTTTTCCCTAATTTTGGATAAATAAAACTTTCAGTCCGATTAAGGGTTTAAAATCGCCCAAAGATTACCATGTCCTCTGGTTATGATCTCCTCCTTAAGGTCCGGTCCGGCTGCTTGCATGATCCGTTCGCTGATAGCGTTGCACTCCATCAGGGTCTCGTCAGTCGTGTTGGTGATGGCATCTGCTTCCAGGGTTGATATGTCGCCGTGCCTGCAATCGGTAAAAGAATTCGTAGTTTTAGCTAGAAATATTGAGGCTGTAGGTTGCTTAGTGCGCCATAGAGAAACCTTTAGTTAGATTTTTGCTACACGATAGTCTGAAATAATTATATCAGTAGACGAACTAGCGTCAACGACAGTCTCTAAGGAATGAAAAGTTGAAATAGTAGTTGGCAGAGCCTATCGCAGCAATTGTTATAGAATGGTGACCACGAACTGAATAATTTGAGTGAGATGTGTGTTGAGAGTCCTAAGTCAATCAATAGCCTTTTCTCGTGGTCTTACCGTCATTACTAACACAATAGCTATTGATTTCTACCAGCCGATAGATGATTGTCAGGGTCTGTTTAACAGTCAAAGTTATATATATCTTTTTTGTCTCCCGCTTTGTAATGGAGATTTTTCTTCCAACTTTCCTATTATTATGTTTCGATTAAATTCGTGCGGGTTGCAAGACAATTAACTGTATTCCGGGACTCGCTGAGGGTCAAACCTCGGTGTCATAATTGGACACCACTCTAGTTCCTGGCTTACAAGAGTAGCAGTGGTGGGAGTGTGTGGCGGCCCTAGTCCTAGTTAAAGTAGTCCTTGCGAGATACTGACCATATCGCAAACCGCGCGTTGATGGCGTCATCGTGCAGGAAGACGGGGTGCGGATGCGCGGGCGCATGCAAGGGTGCGTAGTCTGTGTGCGGCGCCGCGGGGGACTGCGACCAGCGCGGCACTCCCGCGCACGCCACGCCGCCCGCCCCGCCGCCCGCCACGCCGCCCGCCCCGCCCGGCGCGCGCATCACACACACACCACGCTCTGGAATTAAAAGGAGCCGTCATAAGTCCAAAATATAGACTGTATCACCGTCAACTTGGGGACTCGTAACTACATAATAATCTATTAGATAAGTACACAAAATCATAGTAAGCACATTTAAATACGTGCTACTGGCACACATATAAACCAGTTAAGTACTTCAATATGCTTGCTACTCGCATACCCTTGTATTCACCTCGCCAGATAAAAACGCGTCAATTGATCTTGATCGCAAAGCACTAGATTTTAAGTATGCAACTCTGCACGAAGCCCAAGGGCTGATTCATCAAGTTTGTTTGATTGTCTGACCCAATTTAGCGGAGAAAATTTATCAAATTAATAACACTAAAAGCCAAACTTGGCATACCGCCAAAATCTAGAAGGTCTTCCAACATAAGTAATATGAGGTTGCATGATTATATTCAGTCAATTAGAGTAAAAGCAGTAATAACAAAGTTGTTGGAAGAACGCTCGCCTTGGAGCAAGGGTTCAAACCACGGCGCCTAGTTCTGGAATTGGATCTGGGAATTCGGATTTTATGTGTGAATATCATTTGGAATGATTATTATTATTTGGGGTGCGGTGAAGACAAACATTTCAAGGAATCCTGCAAGTCTTTCTAATGCCGAGTGAAGTTCGTGAGCCCGCACTGGGCCAACATGGTGGACTGATGCCCCATTCCTTTCGTATTGAAGGGAGTTTACAAGGTATATTGGCTAATGTAAAAATATAGAGAAAATGTCAGATGAAAATTAGTAATCTATACTATCTATACTAATACTTACTAATATTATAAATGTGAAAGTTTGGATGGATGGATGGATGTTTGTTACTTTTTCACACCAGAACGGCTAAACGGATCTGGACGAAATTTGGCACAGAGATAGATTATAGTCTGGAACAGCACATAGGCTACTTTTTACCCTGGTAAAATGTATGGTTCCCGTGGGATAGATTTCATAATTTTTTTCATAGAATACCAATAAATTCATTTTCTCATACATTTGATTCTGAGGTGGTACGAAGTTCGCCGGGACAGCTAGCATTATATATAAGGTGTAACTGTTTTACTGTAAAATATTTCAACATTGCGATCAGTAGTTTATAAAGATAATATTTTTTTTAAATTTAAAATAATGACGTCACGTACTAAGAACACGTTGAAACGATTTAATAAAAAAATCTAAACATAAGTATCACATTTATTTTATACATATTCATGATCGTATGACGTACTCGTTAACCTACTTAAATATTTTATACATTTTTTTACACCATATATACTTGAGAGAAAAAAAAGTGAAGAGGAGCAAACGTCTTTAACAATAACTTGAATGTTATAATGACTTGTTTCAAGTTAATTATTTTACAAGTTTACATAATACAGTCCACACAAGTCCACTTGTAAAACGATGACCGACATATTAAAGTCTGAGATGGTTCAATAGGTTATTTTAAGACAGGTTTAATCCAATCGATGGCGAAGTCAACATTCACCTTATGTAATATGGAGACGACGAGGCTAGAAAAAATATTTGCTCATTTAAATCAAACATTTTTACGAATTTTATCGCGTTTATTTAATGATTTTTACATTTCCGACGTTTAGGCTGCTTTACAGCAACGTTGATCGCAATGCAAACAACAAATAAATATGAGGGTACCCCAGTTATGACAGTAGGACGTCTAACACCTCAGTCCTCCCGTGATCATGGTTGCTGTAAAGCAGCCGAAACGTCGGGAACGTAAAAAACATAAAATAAACGCAAGAAAATTCGTATTCGAATGATTCATATTTCAATGAGTAAGTACTCGCGTAACATAATAAATAAATATTTTCTCAGTTATGTTTGAGCTTTTTAGGCAACTGTAAAATAATTAATACAGTTTCGACCGCGACATTGAAATTTCTCGGCGTAAACTTCCAGGCTATGGGACTTCATTCCCTTGTTTACTGAAAATTTAATAACTTGGAACAAGTTTATGTAATGAAACGTAATTACGGGTACTCCAGGAGATGCAACTGAATTAATAAACTACCCCTTAGGGGCCATCCATAAATTACGTCACACGTTAAGGGGGAGGGAGGGGGTCGACGAAGTGTGACATTGTGTGATAAGGGGCGGGGAGGGGTCCCAAATTTTGTGACAATAATATTTTATTAATATTTTATATCTAAATATTACATCTGTTGATTTTATTGAAAAATAATTTAAATGGAAATTAAAACAATTTCGGAACACTGCTGTTTTAATTTCATATATTTCTAAATGTAAAATTACAAAGTATGTGACATTACACTAGGTAGGGGGGGGGGGTCTCAAATGTGACCAGTTGTGACAAGGACGGGGGAGGGGTCAAAAATTCATGAAATACGTGTGACGTAATTTATGGATGGCCCCGTATGTGATATGTATATATATAAATTGTATGTCATTCATCAAAGCAACTGCCCTATAACGGCGTGTCCAAAACCTGAAATATGCTGAGAAAATCCCAAACGTAATTTGTCACAATTGGTTGTACGAGTATATATATATATATAAAGGATCTCAAGCCCAGAGATTAGCCCTCAAAGAGAACATCCCTTACCCTTCCTAGTAAGATTTAACTTACTCGCTATTTACACATGTATTATAAACGTCTCTCTCCACACGGGCTATACCCGGATCTTTGGAAGGCTTGCGCGGGGACATGGGTCCAACACGTAGAGCTCCTTTTTGAGATTTTTTGTTATGTCAGCTAGCTGGGGTCAACTGCTGAAAATGATAGCATAAACAGCGAATTGACCTCAACAGGCGGAGGAACTATTGCAGGAATATGGAAAGATAATTGGGACTATGGATTGAGGATTGGATGGATATGGGAAGGGAATATTGGAAGGGTTGCGGACACCTGCCATAATCAGCATTTATCTAATTATTACTATATATATTATTATTGAACTCAATTTTACAGTTCAACAGTGAATGGTCTATTCATGGGTAAATTGACCTACATTCCGGAATAGTATTAGGACCACAGAGTTAAACGAAGCATGATAATGTATAACCACGTAGTAAGGTAGTTTAGAGCGTTCGATAATGGTCTTTATGTCAATACAGATAAAGGCCTACATGTATATGCCCAGCTGTCAGGGGACAGCGAAATTGGAATGTAATTCAGTTCCGCCAATAACTAGGTCACGTTGAGTCCTGTGACGTCATAGGGTGCGTTGTCTCGCTCGTGCGGCAGTCAAGAAGAGAAAGAAGGCGAATCCATTGATGATGAGACTCGTTTTTTAGTAGAAAATAAAGTTATAAAGTAGTAGTAAGTAAGTAAGATGGCTGGGTGCTACCACCGACTTGGGATCCAGTGATTAATATTATTAAATCGAAAACCAAGCGTACCATTGCAAGACCTCAAGATACTGTGAGCACTTTCTGCGTAGATCGGACCACAATCAACAATTAAATATGAGGGTAGCCCGTCTCTAACTATGACACCAGGACGTCAACCACCTCAGTCCTCCCGTGACCATGGTTGCTGTAAAGCAGCCGAAACGTCGGGAACGTAAAAACGGAAAATAAACGCGATAAAATCCTTAAAAAATAGTTTTATTTCAATTATAAAGTAAATTTAAAAATACGTTGGGTACAATTAAGTAGGGAAAATTATTACCTTGCGGCTCCCGACCCAGATTCATCCGCTTAAATATTATTTTGGAATTTATAAACGGATTTTTGTGTTGTGCGGGTAAAACAGCCCCATATTTTCTTATGCGTTCAGATAAAAAAAAATATGTTGAGACTGTTCGGTACCGTCTACGTGGACCCGTTCATAAGACTAATTGGTAGTGACCCTGCTTTCTGCGCCGAGGGTCCCAGGTTCGAATCCTGCTACGGACAAGCTTCGTGTGATGAGCATGAATGTTTGTTTGCGAGTCATGGATGTTTAATATCTATATAAGTTTTATATACTGAGTTCGCCCTCACTCCCTTCCACGGTACTCATAATACAAGGGTTGCTTAGTGAAGAACTGTATAGTTCGTGTGTTCGTCTAGCGATATTAATTCGGATTAAGAATTAGCATTTTTAAGTAATACCTACGGATAGGTTTACTAGTTTCTTTATGAAGTTTTATCTGCACCGATTAGGAACTGACTTGCACGTATCCGAATCGATTGGATTAGAAATCATCTCGTTTCGACGACGATCTTTCAGAGCGATTCTTCATGACCGAATCGAAGGTTCGATACGACTACGCAACCGAAAGGTTCGTTTCGACCACTCGCTTGTGTTTGTATAGTATATTTCATAATACAACTTTGAATTAATAACCGAATCAGTACAAGACTTGTCGTAAGGTTGTAAATCAGGGGCCTGTACAGGCAAATCGCGACCGAAAACCTGTTTCTATAATATACAAAGACGTTTTAGGCTAACCGATTTTTATGTGGCTGTTGGTTTTTTTTACTCTAGAGACAATTTCATACCATAAACTTTATAACCATTGTACTAACAAAATTACAGCAAACTTGAATACTTACAACCCTTTTTTTGGTTGTACTGAATAATTCATAAAACCCACCTATTGTGACAATGTGTTTATACTTAGTTAGTACTTTTTGTTTTTTTTGACCTGCTGCTAAAGTCTGATTAGCCGTTCCTACATTGTTCTCACATACCTATAACAATGTATTGCTCAATAATGTACAAGATCTATTTAAAAAAAAAGAGCAACCTTAAGAGTTTCTTGCCCGTTCTTCTCCATAGGAACGGCATTCCGAACGGGTGGTAAACCAGTAGCATAACGTTTTTGTAACTTGACGATTCATAAGTACTGTACAATAATGGTTTACGTGAATAAAAAAAAATGGTAGGGTAGTTTAAATACAGAAAATTGTTAAGTATAAAGTAATAATCATTACCATTAGGAACGGTAAACACGATAGGCCTTTTACAACTCCAAATTTACCAATTAATGTTGGTAACAACGAAACATTGGATGTTACATAAAAAGAGCTGTCGTAAAGTCGCATGCGAAGGCATGAAACAAGAGACTTTATGTCCTCTGTGTATTCCTTCATGGCGTAACGTCTGAAGGTTATTTTTATGGTATAAAAATGTTACATAACATGCGGGGAAAATTTAGTTTTCCGCACACCTGAACAATTCCTTTAAACGCTTAACATTATTTTAAAATAGCTCTCAGTGCTTTATGAGATTTCAATTCTGTTTCTCAAAATTATATAAGCACTCACGTCATTGATTTCAACTGATAAGAATTATTTGAAAGTCTTACCTATAATAGTCATGCTAATTCTTAAACGTTATCGAATCACAATTGAAGCACCCACAGCTATTAAAAACTGATCTATCATGCGGACGTCCGACCGTTGCGGATCGCGAGCGGCTTGTGACCTCGAACACGCGGGCGGGAAGGGAACACACCCCCGGGGTGACGTGCCGGGTGGGGGTGCAGGGGGTGGAGGATGGCGACCGTGACGTCACAGTGTCGACGACCCACGGAAGTGGGTCATCGGGCTGGTCGATCAACCAGCAGATTTGATGGAGCACAAGCTTCCTTTGTAATTGTAGCTGCGTTACGCAATGTATTTACATTATCCGGGTTTGGCTATACTAATAATTTTCTTCACGTTATCCCAATATCTTGGAATGGTGCAATAATACGTATTTATCTTCTATTACGTACACAGACAATCTATAGTTAGATGGGCTGTGATTACGTACGACATGACGACGTACGTACTATTGGTTTTGGCGTAGGCTTACTGCACCGGGCCAACTTTGATTTTTATCGAAAATTTCTGACAATATTAAACTCAACAACAATTTGCATAAGGTGCATTGTGTAAAATAATTTAAGAGGTTCATGGTAGGTTATAAAGATCTCATTCCGAGACAATAAATAATAATAATACTCATAATAAAAAAAGTACATATTTGAGTGCACGTGGTATGCCACTGGTTCGTTTCTATTAATTTCTGATCATTAATAAGATCGTGTTCAAGTGGATATAAATGAAATTATAAGAAATTCTTTAAATATTCGTATATTCACCAAACCGTTATTACTAGCTGCTGACGTAAAAGTGACAAACATAACCGTCAAACATAAACTAAGAAAAACGTATTTTTCTTCAAATGGCCAGCTGTAAAATTCTATTAGGTAAACTAAACCTTTATATTCTAAAAAACCTAACAGTTTCCTTTTTGAAAATATCAAACATTTATTCACACAAATGTTGTAAGCCAAAACATTTATTGACAAAGCTCGAATATTTTCCAACAATCGCCACACGGAATCTAGATAAAAAAAATACAAAGAAAAATGTTTTTTGGGAAGCGGTTTGCGTTGCAAGTTTATTAGACCCCCGGTATAAAGACGGGCAGCATTTCCTTTTTTTCGGTTTTTTTTTATCTTATGGAATACGTATCTACTTGTTTGTTTCTTCCAACTCTCTTTTGGGACCAGTAGAACAAGTATTATTTATCTTTCTACCATTACCATCTCATTCCACGCCTCCAGCCGTCAAACTTGAAATTGCAGCGTAACCTCCTTCACAGAGCGTACATACTCGCATGGCATGTTTATATCGATGCGAATTGTTATTCGTATCTACCGACAATACCAGATTAAACGTCGATTTTCCAATTTAAACTTTAGCATTTGCAGGTTTTTATGTAATTTGCTGCAATGGCACAATCTTTAGTTTTAAGAGTTGTGTATCTGAATGATTTTTCAATGAGGTGTTGTGACAATAAATGGTTTTAATAACAAACACTAAGATGCTGTTGTTAACTTAGAGCTATCGATGGTATTGATTAATCGTTCGAGAAAGATTCTTTAATATAAGTACATTCGAATACATAGCATGGCATAGGAAATAACCACTTATGTAATCCTTACTTATGTGGTTTTCAAAATCGTAAAGGCCAGATATATGTTAAGAAGGTTATGTGCGTAAAGAAAAACTAAAGTGGGAACCGAATATTGGACTTTCTTTTTTGCTTTGTACAAACCAAATTGTTACTCAACATCTGTATATATACATAAAAAACTCGTGTTAGTTACACCATTTATAACTCATTTTTATGATCTTGATTTTTTTAATTTGCCTCCGCCACGAATAGCAGAATAACTTTTTAAAAATATTAGAAAAATTCACATAAAAAATAACGATAATTCACATTGACATACATTTAATTATGAGGCGTTACAAAGTTCTTATATAAATTCAAAACGCAAATATATATAACGATACAAGGCGAACGAGCTTAGTACGTAAGAATCTATCAATGTTTAATATCATTCCAATATTGGTAACAGATCCCATTAAGAATATGATATTAGGCAGGTTATGATAAGCGGTTGTTTGACGTCAAGAAACTATGTACAAGTAGGTTCCTATATACATTGACTTCTTGCTATAACATTTATTGAATCAATAAATATACAAGCCGTAGCAAGAAAAAATAGACAAATGACACCGCTCATATTTTTTTAATATAACAAAAGTTTTAAAACTACAAACAGGACATAAAACTTTTCTTAAATTCACAACACCAGGCAACAGTGAAAGCAACTCAGTTTTGTTTAAAGAACTTCACTCGTAAAGGAGAACAATAATGTGTATATTTTCGTTATAAATAGGTACCTCATTTTTACATTCTATGTACATTTTCAAGACAATAGCAATCTTTCGACAAGTAATTTGAAGGGGAAACATGGGAAGCGAAATTACGGTTTCATCTTAAACAATGACGAACATAGCCTCGTTGATACTTATGCACACGTTAAAACTAAGATAGCGTACAACGCAAATATGTAATCGTTAAATAGAGTCATTGCGAACCGCGACAACAATGGTAAGATTCAGAGGATGATCTTAATTTACAAAATGTCTGCGACTTACACACCATTTTATTATAACTAAATAAGATAAACATTTTGTTGATGTACGAAAACTATATACCAAAAGCAAAAAGGTTCAAATATACGTATAACACGAAAGTTGCGCCTGTCAACTTTCTGACGCTGTTTTTGACATTGTATTTTTACAGTCGTTATAATCTATCCAAATTTATCTCTTTTACTACCTTCATCCTGGTCGTTTTTTGCTTATAACACATCACATGTGCCACCTTTTTTAGGAAACTATAGGAAATTGATCATCTAACTCATTTTATTAAAGTTTAGTTGTATTGATTATATCATCACAGAAATTAAATACATATAAAAAGCCAATAGAATAAGTGAGAAAAATATATTGCTGATCAAGCACACATTAATGTATTCCTTCAATTACAGATACCTGGAGCACCCGTGGGGATGCTCATGCATCCACCATTTCGTAATTAAAAAGCTAAATTTAGAAGCCCTTTTTACCATGAGTGCTAAATATCGATGTTTTAGTGTAACCAGTTTTTTTCTTTACATGCTGACGATCTGTAGTGCTATTCTGTAACGACAATCCTCGGAATCCCTTAGTCTCACGCGTGAGTTCCCAGATAAAATATAAAACTTGTATTGAAATTTTACAATTCACTCTCGGACTCACGTGTGAGATATGAGATTGTAGTTACAGAATAGCACTACTGATGATCATTTTATTTAAAAACTAGCTGTTGCCCGCGACTTCGTCCGCGTGGTATTTAACATTGGTTTTAATTTTTTTTCGTGAGATCCTATTTGTTTTTTCTAAAATAAAAGCAGCCTAAGTTACTCCTTGTTACATCAGCTATCTGCCAGTGAAAGTCCCGTCAAAATCGGTCCAGCTATTTCAGAGATAAGCCGGAACAAACAGACAGACAGACAGACAAAAATTGTAAAAAATGTTGTTTCGGTATAGGTAACGTGTATACATCCAAATGCACTTAGTAAAAAGCGGTTATTTTAATATTACAAACAGACACTCCAATTTTATTTATATGTATAGAAGAAAAAGCACTGATGTTCAACCGACGTGCCTCAGATAGCCACAAATTGGTTTGCTTATAGCGTGTGTAGTATATTCAACATAACTTGGACATAGCATGCCGTGCCGTACGTAGCATGCGGCAGGTATATATGCATTATCGATGCCTGCCGTCATTGGCGACATTCTTACGAACAACTTATATATTATTAGTCCAAAATGTCAAGATCGTTAATATTTATTGCCTTAACATATTAAGCATAGGTCCAAGATTCGCATTGACACATTTAAAACCATATTTAGCATATTCAAAGCAATGTCTAAATGTTAATCACCTTAATTGACGTAAGCACAGTAGTATTTGTTGAGAATTAATTGAAAATTATAAAGAATTAGTCAACAGACATACGCAAATAAACATGGCTACACACAAAGAAAGCGCAAATACAAAACTAAACATTGCACAGATAGTGTGGACGATTAGACGATGACATCAGCCCAGATAAAGGATGAAATACAACATAACAAACTATGTTGTTTATTTGTTCTCTGATTAACGTTTATGAAATGAGCAAGCATGTAGCCAGTAAAGCAATTCCGTGTCGAGCCAGACGCAACTCTATTATATACGGATGACTTTATGACAAAATGTATCAAAAGGCCAATGGCTTTTGCACATGTTTTGCTGTAAAGATCTTATATTTTGATACACCGTGAGACCTAATGTGAATTTGTAAACTTTTATCGCGTATAGTTGGAGGAAAGAGCATAGAAACGAAGTTATAACCACACACTGACCTCGAAATACATAACATAGCAGACAAACTAACAATATGACAATAGCGTACAATTATTGCTGACAATAAACGGAGTACTAATGACAAAGAACTACAAATGAATTCAACATTAGTAAATAACAACGCAACTTATGAATGAAACAAAATGACATAAACAATTTAATTTAGATTTGTATCAATGTTAAGAATAGTAAAATAAAAATAATTTGTCCGTCCAAAAATATTGTATAAAGTCCGATTGTAATGATTTACCTGAATGTCAACATCTGGTCCACGAAGGATCGAAATATAAAAGTCATTACTTTTTTTTTTTTTACCAATACATTATGGTCATTTTATTTTATAGGATTCAATAATAGAGACGCATTCCAATAGTAGCATTATCATTCAAAATATATGTAGTATTTGATAGCATTCAATGTTCTCCATGGATCGATATATCGGCTGTATCGGTATTTTAATGACACTGAATGAATGACTTCAAAGAAATCAGCAATCGAGCCACTGTCAACTTTACACACAATGCATGATGTCACATTGATGCAAGCTTTACCTATTGTTTCATTGTAGCTGGATTATGATCTCAATTACGTTCGTGTACATCGTGAACGGATCATTGATAGTCACAACAACAATCAATTGGTATACGATGATCGACCTTGATATCATTCTCCATAAAAAATATCTACATTTTACAACAGTTTTGTTGTAGACATCGTGTGTATCATAAAAAAAAAAACCAGAATAGCAAAAGTGAATGCAGTTAAATATGAGATCCTAGAATACCAATACGTGAAATGTAAATCTAAATTAAACCAGTGGTACCATTCAGAATCGGATCAAAAATAACATGTAGCAAAGTAAACCGACTTCCAAATCACAAGATCAGAGGAACGTTAAAGGTAAAACACATAGCGGATAAATAGACGCAGAAAAGCTGCTATGGTAGAGTCATATTATTAAGAGGCTGGAGAACCGCACGATCATTATTTTGCTCAAACATATCGGCATAGAAAGTCACGGTAGATCTGAATAACATGGATGCCTGTAATAAGAAACTACCTAACTTGATACGACGACAGAGAAAAGAGTGCTTTGTCGAAAGACGAATAGAAGGGTTCACTCCAAATAAAAATGAGTAAGGCCAGAAGTCGATAAGACAACTTTTACTTCACTCTTGCATTTGATAATTCAAATAATTAAAATGACATGTGACGTTTCAATTGATTTAATATAACCTAGCCTATACAATACAGCCCAATACAATGTATCAAAGTATAAATAGGTACAAGTAATAAAGATATCTAACTTTAAAAAGACTACACAGCTTACCTACAGTCAACACTATTAAGAACTTATAACCGAAAGCGAGCACCATATTTCGTTATGAAAAATAGCTTCGCGTGTTCTCAACTCCCTGGGGGAGCCGGCGAATCGTTAGGAGCTGGGGCAGCATTTGATCGGTGATTGAGGCTGTCTCCATTACATATGATATTCGGTGTTGCCATTCATGGATGGCGGGTCAGATCAGCTGCGCTGCATGTGCCTAGTGAATGTAGCGTCTCGATCTACTGCCGCCTTCCTACCTAGGCAAGTATGCTCCATCGTAGATCTCATCATCACTTACCATCAGGTGAGATCGAGATCAAATACTTGCCTATAATGTAATAAAATAAAATAAATAAAAAATATTATCATACCGTATTGCTTGTGGTTTGACTGTAACGTTTACGATAGCTAATAATAAACATTCCATGTCTCGAACTTGTAAAACAATTTTCTATTTCGGTTCATTACTTTGGCAAAGAGCTTACAAAAAACAAAAAAATAATGCGATATCATTTATTTTGGCCAATTGAATAACTATTACTACTAACCGGTGCAAGAAGCATAAGTAGTATTCAAGTGATTGTTGATTAAGTAAACTTTATCACAACTTTATCAAATCACTGTTTTAAAAAATGCTATCTCTTACTATGGCTGAATTTGATAATAAGTTGCATGGGTATAAAAGTTTCAGAAAAATCAATCAGTCTTTAGCATAGGATGTGATGAGTAATCGGAAATAATAATATACATGCATGTCTCTTTATAAGCTGTAGAAATAGTAGCTAAAGAAACATGTATGAATAGATAACCTTTAACTCCTAATAAACAAAGACCTTGAGTGCGTTGCTAAAGGTATCGTGAGTTTAATTGACGTAAACTAACAACTTGTTATCCATTACTACATATGATTAGTGGAGTGGGCGATATTAGGTACGCTTGCTATGAACCGACCACAATCAATTGAATCGTTTTTTTTACATTTTTAAACGCAAACGACCAATAGCTACATGAGGGATTGGGATTAAAAAATGGAAAAGAAGATGATAAATAAATATATAAATTTCGACATCCACAACAAAACCTCTCGGGAATTCTCGAGGAACTTTAAACTGGACCTATTCTAGAAATGGCAACATTATGCGATGGCATGGCACACAAAGGCAGTCGAGGTGAAGTCAGTCTTCGATTGCATAATGACTTGAATGGACAGACGCTTTTAGTGCTACTGTGTTAATAGTCAATATAACGTGAGACTGCGTCACTACTCCTCTGTCGTAAGATCAAATTGACATTTGTAGTAGCAAGGACACGATGACAGCTTGTGAGACAATACAGAAAAAGATTCGTTGAAACGTACAAAAGTATTACAAAGGGCAGGCGATAACAAACAGTTATTGTGTTTATTATTTGTGTAATAAGTATCTCTCGTTATCAGTATTGTTGCGTATTCAAATAGGTACCTCATACGGAATACACAATAGAGGTACTACCTCATAAAGAGCTTAAGATTTGGGAGCGTCACAAATCAATTAGAGCGATAAACAAAAACTGAATTAAGAGATACATTTTAATATCAACGTGATACTGATATTTGTTTCAACATAACCAGTGTATTCGATACACAAAACCAATAAAATATGGACTTATCTCTCTCCCCCTTGGAATAGCGGCCAAAACTCGATGGAGTTTTAGAGATTTTGAGTTCACTGACACAGTGTATACGCGGAAAAGGAAACCAGTTGGAGCAAAACTTGTGCATGAAAAAAAAAAAACAATGGCTATGTCCGAAGTAGGTATATGATATAAATAATGATATATACTTATACAAATATTCCGATGTTAAATAGCTGGCCTTTAGAAAGGGTTTTGAGCGAATTCAAAGAACGAGCGATATTTGATCCTTTTTTTTTTATACATTACAGGCAAGTATTTGATCTCGATCTCACCTGATGGTAAGTGACGATGAGATCTACGATGGAGCATACTTGCCTAGGTAGGAAGGCGGCAGTAGATCGAGACGCTACATTCACTAGGCACATGCAGCGCAACTGATCTGACCCGTCATCCATGAATGGCAACACCGAACATCATGCCGGAACACGGCTAGGCCGCTTGGCGACATGGCTTTGTTCAGTGGGTGGTGACTAACCACGGCCGAAGCCTACCACCAGTAGAGTTGTCACCTGGTTGGCACCACCCAGGGTCACGTGTAGGGTATCTCAAGGGTACTTAATTCTCCTACGGACGAAGGTGACTCGACTCCAAAAATCCCGTCAAAAATCGTAGGTACTAACCAACCTCTATAGAACACTTGTGTACACGGTGGTTGGTAGAAGTGCAGCCGGAATGCAAACAAATATTCTGTAAGTCACAGCCTGTATAGCCTGTAATAAATTATATCTCATCTGATTTGGTAATTTCAAATAACATCAGGTTTCAAGCAAGTATAACATCGAGCTGCATTCTTAAAAGTTGTTGTAATTATGTTTATTAATAAGACTGAATCAGATAAAAAAGATGGAATCCCCGCTTTTAGAATGGCATAAATCAGATGACTATCATTATAGACATCTTAAAGGTTATCGCAAACTTTTCTGAGGTTCATCCTCATGTTACATGTATAAGTTATTTTTGAACTATGAGGAAAAAACATGATCCAACACATAGAATAGAGCGCTAGATGCACATGTAATAGCATTACATTAAATCTCAATGAATTGGGATATAAGTAAAAAATTATGAGCAGTTTGTATGTTAAAATAATTTAAAGTATGGGACTCACACATTTTCTGTTATCTACAACAAAAAAATAATATAAGTTCTATAATTCAGAAAATTCGGAACACGTTTGACTTACGCATGCCCTTTACAATATTATACATTCAGTAAGTTCCCAAACATAATTTAACATGTTTATGGTTGTTTTAAACAAGAAGTTTAATGTTTTCGATATTCTGACACAAGGCGTGTTACGAAGTTAAGTTAAAAATAGCACTACCGGTCCCAGACAAAGGCCTTTGGTGTAGAATTGGAAATGCAGTAGGTACTGCAGATACAATGTATTGTAGTCAGTCAAGTGAAGTAGCTGTTGGTTATAAGGGTTCTATAAATGGTATTTGGTTTTGGATTGTAACTGTGAAACTAGCATTCTCCACAATCGACATCTTTCTAAGTACATGAAAAATTACTGCACCGAAGTTAGGAAATAAAGCCAGTTTTAAAGGGGGCACAAAAATAACTACATTGGATACCTATATGATAACGTGTGATACAATTTTAAATTCATTAACCTACTCAGAATAACAATTACGACTCTTGAAGACACTACCAAAGATTTATCAAGAAATGTGATCTAAAGTGATCTTTATTAATACGCCAAGTAGTGTCAAAATATTATGAAATACGACATGCTCGTAAATTCTAGAAGCAGCCACGGTAACAAGAATGAGGTCATTCATGGACGACTTCATAATTTTAAGTATAAGCTAAAACAAGTTAGGCGAAAAAATCTTGACTAAAGCAAATAACTTTATAATACTTACGATCTAATTGAGGCCGGTCATCTAGAAATTTATAAAATTGAAGGCCAGAATGACATGATGATTTTTAATAATAACAACGTAATGGATCACAACGGACCGGAATCAGTATTAAACAGAAATGCCAAGTTCTCACATGCACACGTAGCGAAGTACTTAACCACCACTATTACTGGTTTCAAGGACAAGACGCAATACTATACAAACTACAAAGTTACTGTTGACTATTTATTTTGTGCAGGTTACCGGTAATATAATATATACTATTGCTGCCAATAATTGTGCAATATATTTACCAAAGTCTAATTAGGAATCTCAGAATGAATACCTCAAATATAATTAGCGCTATCAGCATATCCAAACGCCCTTTGTGAAGTAAATTGCAGAATAAGTCGAATGAATAATGCAAGTAATTACCTACGCACCAATAAGCTCTTAATTGCTGAACACATTAATTGCATGCGGAACTGAACCGATAGAAGAGTGAAGCAACAATGTGTTCTTGCGTCGTATACATCGATTGATCACCATACAAGGTCCCATTTGATTGTAGTAATCAGTATACAAAGAAAATGAAACAGGTAATGGAATTGATATACCTAAACCAAACGACTATGTAGAGGACACTGTAACCCAAATGAATAAAATTGAGGTAATTGATGGTACCGAGCCACCCGCAGACAGAAGTTTTTATACTGCAGCAGCGAACTATGAAAAGGTACAACCAGCCATGCACGTTAAAACAAATGATGTCATTGTCCTTAGTAAGTACCTAATACCCCAAGGCTATACAAAGATTTGTTCGGAGCTAATGAAAACTGTATGTATCGTTGAATTATATTCTTGCGATAAGAAGAAATGGATAGTCCATTATTTTATGTGAGAAAACTTGAGGCTATAGTGCTTGGGAAGCATATTAAATTATGAAGACAATATAAGACGCACACTACTTGTATTACAAATTCATATGAGTTGTTATTATGGTATCTTAAGAAAACCACTAAATTATATTAATTAGCGTTTATTCACGTTCAGACACCAACACAGATTCACACACAATATGACAGTATAAAAACGTCAGATCGGTCGAGTGACGGGAACGGCTGCGTTCAGTATCCCACACTCTCCCCATCTATTTAAACAACAACAACAACATACTTATCTCTAACAATAACTTACTAAACTTTCTATTAACAATAATCTAAATTACCTTATTCTATTTCAACTTCTTCTAATGACTGTGAGCAAGACAACATTTGATTAACATGACGTTTCCATTTTAAACCTTCCACATCAATTATGTAACTTACTCCTGGTATAGAGTCTTCTACTATCAAACCTTGAACCCATGGCCTACCACCCTTCCTGTAATCCCGAACCATAACTTTTTGTCCCAATTCAAAATTTAACTGTCTATTCCCTTTGTCTCTCTTCTCCACTCTCTCATGCACTATATCAGATATGGGTGATGGTCGCAGAAAACTAAACCTATTCCTAATTTCCCTACCTAACATTAACCGAGCCGGTGACACTCCGGTAGTGCGTTGGGGTGTGCTTCTATAATCAAACAAAAATAAATTAACTGCTGAAACCAAACTGTGACCACTTTCTTTTATTTTTGTTATTGCTGATTTGAATGTTTCAACAAATCTTTCCGCTGCTCCATTTGTTGCAGGATGATATGGTGGTGTGAATGTCTGTTTGATTTGATTTGATTCGCAGAAATTCAAAAATTCTTGACTAGTAAAGGTGCGACCATTATCAGTAACTAAATGTAAAGGATACCCAAATCTAGTAAATAATCTCTTAAACACATTAATTGTATTGGTACTAGTTATATTTGTCATTTCATATGCCTCAGGCCATTTTGAGTAACTATCTACTATCACTAGAAACATTTTGTTATAAAATGGCCCTAAAAAATCAGCATGTATCCTATACCAAGAAGATGGAGGTACGGGCCATGGTTTCTGGGTTTGTGCAGGTGTTTTACTATTTTGAAGGCATATTAAACATTTTTTTGTTATATTATCTATCTCTAAATCTAACTTAGGCCACCAAAAGTATGATCGTGCAATCTCCTTCATTCGAACTATACCAAAATGACTCTTATGCAATTCAGTCAAAACGGCATCCCTTATGGCCTGTGGAACTAATATACGATAACCCCAAAATATACAGCCTCTATCTAAAGTTAATTCGTTTTTTCTATTATACAATGGTAATAATGCTTTGACATGGTTATCTTTCCCACAGCAAAAACATCCTGTATTTATCTGTTTACTGTTTTTGTTATTATTCTGCTTTTGTTTTGGTCTTGTGCCAGTATTTCTTGGTTTCTGTTGATAGAAGAATACATTTTCTGTCAATTCATTTGACCCATTCGCATGTAACAGTGCTGCCTCGACTGTTCTTCCAATTTCAATGCATTTTTCTAGTGACATTTCATCTTGACTTTTCATCAACTCAAATTTAATTAATTTTGAAGACACTCCCTCCATAAATTTTTCTTTTACTTGATCATCAGCATCTTTAAATTGACATTTTGAGGCTAATTTTCTCAATTCCAGCACATAATCTTGAACTTTCTCATTTGGTAATTGATTCCTTTTTCGGAACTCTGCCCTTTCCAAGGTGGTAGATAAAGGTTTTGCATATTTTTTCTTGAGTTTATCGCACAACTCTTCATAGGTTAATGTCAATGGTTTGAGTGGTGCACATAAATAGGTTAATGTTTCAAAAACTCTTGGAGACAGCTTAGTCACAAGCAGCGGTACCTTTTTTGTATCACTGATGTCGTTGACTACAATAAAACATTCTAGTTGTTGCTTGAATACCTCCCACTTCTCTCCCTCAAACTGTTTAATTTCGCCACAAACAGACATCGTTAATTTTGTTCTATCCGTGCGTTTGCTGGAGACTGGTATTGCTAGCGTCTTGTAAAAATCACTCACGACTTTTCTTAATGTATCTAAATTTGTGTTTAGAGGGACACCAATTCCTTCCTCCCTTACAATTTGTTGTAATTCTTGCTTGGAACACTTGTATATAAAAGTTCTTTTTCCCGCCTTAACTTGTGCAATATTATCAGACTTCTCTACTGTTTCCTCATCTGCACTTTGGAATGAATTTTCGTTATCCGACATGTATATTGTAAACACGAAAAGTGTAATGCAATCGATCAGAAGCTAAATAATGTATTTCATTACTTTGATACAAAATGAAGCCCGCGCAAATCTCAATGACGTTTGTCAATTCAGCGGCGGCCGGGCGGCGTCGTAATTTTTTTGTGATTTATATATTTATTTATTGATCTGCACTTTAGGTTCCTCCTTAATATTCGTCGCCAATTATGGTATCTTAAGAAAACCACTAAATTATATTAATTAGCGTTTATTCACGTTCAGACACCAACACAGATTCACACACAATATGACAGTATAAAAACGTCAGATCGGTCGAGTGACGGGAACGGCTGCGTTCAGTATCCCACAGTTATAATAAGTGCTAAGCTCAATAACTGTTAAATTATAATCTAGCACAGATATCTATCAATTGTTGTTTTAACGTTTGTATCGAAGGCGATAATGATTATCTATTATATATTATCATTACTGTACAGGTAGTATTAGCTACTAATTGCGTATTATGAATAAAATTCAAACAACAGTTTTGTATTTAATAGAATATAATACATACTTAAATAATATAATTGATGGAACTAGGTGGCACGAAGTAATATAATGATAATGATTCATGACCCATTGTTTTTTTTTTTATTTTACCATAACTTACATGATTATTTTGTACTAGCTGTTGCCCGCGACTTCGTCCGCGTGGTATTTAACAAAGACACAACCGTTGGCAACAGCCTGCGCGCGCGTTCTGAGCCCGCGGGACGCATTTCAGGTTGTTGCTATCAAACTTAATCAGGCGCTGCGCTGCAACATTGGTTTTATTTTTTTTTCGTGAGATCCTATTTTTTTTTCTAAAATAAAAGTAGCCTAAGTTACTCCTTGTTATATCAGCTATCTGCCAGTGAAAGTCCCGTCAAAATCGGTCCAGCCATTTCAGAGATTAGCCGGAACAAACAGACAGACAGACAGACAGACAGACGGACAGACAGACAGACAGACAGACAGACGGACAGACAGACAGACAAAAATTTTAAAAAAGGTTGTTTTGGTATAGGTACCGTGTATACATCCGAATGCATTTAGTAAAAAGCGGTTATTTTAATATTACAAACAGACACTCCAATTTTATTTATATGTATAGATTGACACAAACGGTTGGCTGTTCTTTGACTCTCAGAAACATGTTTATGTGCTGAAAAAAGGTGTCAGAATTTTTTGGACGAATGCTTGGACGAATCCCACTAATCCCACTATCCCACTAATATTATAAATGTGAAAGTTTGGATGGATGGATGTCTGTTACTCAATCACGCTAGAACGCCTGAACGGATCTGGATGAAATTTGGCACAGTGATAGGTTATAGTCTGGAATAGCACATACGCTACTTTTTATCCCGGTAAAATGCACGGTCCCTATGGGAAAGCGTACAGGTACCGTGCATTCGCAAAAGGACATACTTTATAATAATCGCGGGTAACACCGCGGGACGCAGCTAGTAAATAATATAGATGACGTATCGCGCGCCACTAAAATATTTAAGGACGACTATTTTCCTCTTTATCAATGAGCGAGTTGTAAGTATTGAAATAAAAGCAGTCTTACGGATTTATCGCGTTTATTTTATGTTTTTAAGTTTCGCCTGTTTTACAGCAACCATGATCACGGTAGCAAGCGTTCTATCAACTTGGCTATCACTGCTATATACGTATTAAATGCTTAGTACAATTGAATACTAATGGTAAACACGCTAGATGGGAAAACCAATTATTAATAAGTGTCAATGCAAATAGTCTATAATACTTATTCCATACCTATTGTAATATCATGTTCTCAAGATGATTTAAATACTTACAACTCGTATTGATTTCTTATATTCACGCGAATACTATACATTGAAGTGAAACTATTTATGGATCCAACAACATCTAAATATGAGGGTACCCCCGTTCAAACATTGACACTAGGACGTCAACAACCTCAGTCCTCCCGTGACCATGGTTATTCTAAAGCAGCCGAAACGGAGGAATCGTAAAAACATAAAATAAACGCGAGAAAATCCGAAAAAAATGTTTTATTTCAATATTATATACGAAGTTCGCCCTCAGTCCATTGTACGGTACCCAAATTACAAGCGTTGCTTAGTGAGGGACCGTATAGTTGGTGTATTTGTCTGACGATATTATTTAATTAATTTTAATTATTTATAGTTTGTATACTAGCCGTGTGTGTGAGCAGCTCAAATTGTGGACGGCAACTATCAATGCAATGTATTCATCATCGGTTGTATTTGTCACAAATAAATGTTTTTTCTTCTTCTTCTTTCTTTCTTTCTTTCTTTTCTTCATAACATTTTATTATCTTCACTTCGCTCCCTTCCATTTATCTGTCCAATCATCGAAATAACTCTATACAACGAGCGTTGCTCTCTAAGGTCAATGTCACAGTTGGAACTATTATAATTGTTTACGATCCCATAAAATGGCGTAGACTGTCGAAAAAAGTCACGCAAGCTCAGTTTATTCTCTTCATATTTGGTGAGACATTACCTCTGTCACATACTATATTTTCGTGCCATTGAAATAACGCAAAGCTGGGGGTGTGTATGCCACTCAATAAATAAGTCTGGAGCTATGAATCAGTCCGAATAATTATGGCAAAACAAATCTTCTGCAATGAAAATAAATAATTATTTGATAGATGAATATATTTCGATAATAATCGATTGGGGTCGTCTGAGATTTTAAGGTGTAACTTTAATAGTGTAAAATATTTTAACAATTATCAGTAAGATAAATTTACTGATTCATCTGTTAAAACATATAGATAGATAAATACAAAAAAACACCAGACGATCGACCAAAGATCTCTTCATCAGCTACCAAAAGACAAAATATTAAATCAGTCCGATCGATCGTACTACACACTAAACAGTTGAATCACATTTGCATGCCGTGCAATGACGTATCATGCATCAACACTGAGCCTTAATAATCGGATATACATTTGTGTTTTGTCGTCAACACACTTGGTCGGCTTCCGACACGGTCATACGAAGCCCCGCCGGATTTGTGTGGCTATCCTATTTCTAGCTTAATAGTTCGCTAGCAACTATTGAGTAGGTGGGGATTAGAATACAATGTCACATGACGCTGGGTAACGGCGGATGTCTACGTAGATCATCGGTTGATAGACAAATTATAACAACTATCACCATAACATGATCGCAGTGATAGCCAAGGTGGTAGAACGCTTGCCTCGGAAGCGAGGTACGCAGGTTCACACCTCTGGGATTTCTAGATTTCATGCGCGAATTTCATTTTCAACCACGATTACCACTTGCTAAACGGCGAAGGTAAACATCGCGAGGAATCCTGCATGTCTGAGACATCCTCTCGAAAGACGTGTGAAGTTCGCCAACTCGCACTGGGCCAACGTGGTGGATTATGGCCTAATCCACCCTCGCGTTGAGGGAAAGCCCTTGCCCAATAGTGGGACATTAAAAGGGCTGGTATTATTATTATATTATATATCACCATAAAACTGTATGCAGTAAAAATAAAGATAAAAGAAAAGAAAAATATTGCAAGTTATCAATCCCCAGAATTATTTCTGAAAACTGCACCGGCCATAACTGCATTGCTTAATTAGCCAACGCTGATGGCTTTACCAGCTATACTAGCACGAGTTGACATTTTTCATCCAACACAAAAACCGCGCCGGAACCATATATCAACAGTTGTGTGATGTACACTGATGGCGAACGAAACGGCACATGTAACGGCAAAGCGAACACAATTCACAGGCCAATGACTCACCACAAAGGTCTGCATTCATTGGGGCTAGTGTACGCTGTGGGATATTCATTAAACGCGAACCTTGGGTACAAGAATTTATGAATGGCAATTATAAGGCGGGAATTTTTATTGTTTATTCATCAATAGCAGATCGAATAGAGAATAGAAAGGAATTTATATACAATCACACAGAATAATTTGATGATGAAATGAAGCTAGATTACACTTATAATTTGATCAAACAGATCTGAGATCCAAGAACGCACAAGCTAAAGCAACAATAACTACTGCAATGAGCTAGCTATT
Source organism: Pheosia tremula (assembly GCA_905333125.1). Taxonomy (NCBI): domain Eukaryota; kingdom Metazoa; phylum Arthropoda; class Insecta; order Lepidoptera; family Notodontidae; genus Pheosia; species Pheosia tremula. The sequence goes on along the minus strand of HG995405.1, from coordinate 1,171,264 downwards.
TCTTATAATGTACTTACAATTAGTGAGTATGAATGAGTAGTTAATGTTTAGAAGGATGAGGAATAATTTAAAAAATAAAGTAGTTCAGTAAAAAGATAATTCTATGCATGCCGCAAGACTCCAACGATAATTCAGCATTAGCCAATCTAATCATGCACCACGTACATTGACCCAAATGCGATGAGACGATAATTGCCATCCATGCAGAGAAAGAGTAATGGACATCAATATTCAGGCGATGATCGAATAGTGAGCTATTAATGCCACACACGTACCTAATTGGCGACGGCCACGGTAACGAGTCCAAGCGAAAGAGTTAGTCACATTGAACAGGCACGATAGTTACGAGTACATTTTCAACAGAAGGTAGACGAGTTTAAACTCTTTTACATAGAACATAGATTACCTTTAACTATAACAGTTATGATGCCTAAATGGAAATATTTTAGTGGCTAGTAATAGTTGTTATTTTGAGGACAAACATGCCGTTTCTCAGGTAGGTACTTGAACAGAATAGATAACTTTACGATTAGAAACAATGGCTCGTTAGAAAAAGTTGCAACCGAATGAAATATTACTTTCCCTTATTAGTTAGCGAACGCAATATGTAATTGCTAAAACTTAGGTGATACTTGGCTTAAATCCGAAGTTAATTTCGCATCGTTTCGCGAAGATTTGCATATTAATTGATAGTTCTCGACTAACATCTTAGACGAGAATTTTTGGCGGGAAGTTGAACCGTGAAGTTATCAATTTTGTTTTATTTTCCAAAAAATGTGTTTCTTTGACAAATCATGTGCAATATCAGTGGGATATTAACCATTGTGTTCCGAAACGTGCACGAGTGCAGAGAACTGCAATAAAATACATAGTATAACTTGACTTTTCAAGTTCTTCCAAGATGTCCGGTAATTTTTCAGTAAAGTAGCCACAGCTAACTGGTAGGGTATGGGATTAATTTCATCATCATCATCGTCATCAACATTATCATCATCATCAGGGGTACTTATAATACGATAACAATTATCAAGAATTACTCGATCGCAAAAATGGCACTATTTTGTAGCCGATTGCCTACCTAAAAAAGAAGAAGACGAACATCTTAGAGGAGTTCGGTGTTGGATTGCTAACTTGTTTGGTTTATAATTGGAGAAGTTGACAAGCCGAGGGTCAGTGGTGGGTTCCTCTTCCCCCATGTGTTGAACGAAATATGTTTATGGACGCAAATGGACGAACCAAACTCACTGATGTAGGAAACCCATATTTAGGAACCGGTTGGTGATTCATACTGGATGGATACGTTTCTGAAGGTAACATTAGAACAAACGATTTCATCGTCATGACTAAGGCACGGCATAATAAAAGCAGTTTTTCAAGTTTTGATACTGAAATTATACAATCGTCTATATTTTGTTTTGCTTTCTTGTGTCTTATCACAAATCCAAGATTCAAATTCAACTAACCCAATGTAAGTGCTTTATATTCATTAATGGAAATTAGTTGCAAGTGAGCTCATAGCTCTACCCAAAGAGGATGTCCGGGATTCCAAAGGATCTTCAAACTTTACATATTCTTCATATTTTTGGACCCTTAGCTAAAGGGTTACAAGTTACTTATAAGCATTACATTTTTACGTCAAATGATTCGTTGTTGTGGTCATATTCTTCGGTTCAGTCACTCGTACTTTACAACAAGAAAGTAGTTTTATAGCTTGCTTGCAAGGTGTAACTGGATCGTGATGGTAGCACGCTGGCCAGTGGGTCAATAAACCCGGCAAGTGCAGGTCAAGCGTGCAAGCGATATCCGCACCGGTTTCATTACTTTCGGCCGCCATCAAGTTACTGCCTTTAAAATTGTCAGTATCATCATATTCGCCGACTAAGGGCATTGATAGATGATCATTTTCGTCATGTTCTCCTAATCATATTTTCATGTGTTTTGTTCATTCATGTTAATAAAAGTGGACTCTATTTATTGAAGACAGTGAATGAGTTTTGAAGTCACTTGATTAAAGTAATCTTGCATGAGTGCTATGAATATTTTCATATGCATCTCCATTCAATGTTTTTCAAAATTATAATGTAATCAAGAATGTGTTCTAGTTCCAAATTTATAGGGGAGTTGTGTTGTATGTAATCATATAAAAATGATCAAAATTTTGTGTGTGACCTAATCAGAATGCGTGTACGATCGTCGGATGTAACGTGCAACCGATCAACGATCGCTTGGCGGGAAGTCACGAATCCTACGCCGACCATGAACCATCTCGAATAACAATCATGGAGACATTAGCAATCATTTACATTCCAATGATAAAATAATAAACTCAACAGTATCCACCTTAAACAAACAAGGTCACTGTTTATTGATACGTATGATAAGCAACAAATATGAAACAGTACAAATAAAGCTACATTTCGTTTGACTATAGGTAGCTGCATGTAAAAATATTGCCATAGTAGAGCTTCGAATAGCTATATTTATACATGTCGCAAATATGAAAATTAAACACGAATAAATATATGAAGTAACGAGTCGAGGCACGGCATAACAGGACAAAGGTAAATGGACTTACCATCAGGCTGGTAATCCAGGGTGGAAATATGTAAAGCACCTCGCGAATGAATAACTATCTGTCACTGTCTCACTCACAGGAAAACACCAAAGTTTATTGACACGCTGTTAATGTAAAACTGTACTAGAATGATAATCAAACGAGTGACGCGACCGACCACAACGATCGTTCGACAGCGACTGATGATCGTCCAAGATGCGATACAAGAAGAGCCTTCAAACTTTTTGTTCATTGGAAATGTTACTATAAAACCAACGTACCAAAGTTAGTATTCCTTTAAACGCATACTGCGTAGGTTTAAGTAGGCTGTTGTATTGCAGTTTTAGTTAAGGCCCACGCCTTGTTCGCATTCTGGAAAGTAAATTATTTACAATTCATACTTACTTCAAATAGTAAGCATTTTAATTATAATTAAAGAATAATAATATAAACATATTAGGGAATTATTTCCTCAATTGAAAGTTAAGTATTAAATCAATAATAAGGAAATTAAATTGGATGCTCCAAGGCATACAAAAAGGATGATGCAGGAGAATGAGGAAGAAATTAGTTCCATCAACACGCCCAAGTAAGGAACATTTATCAAACGCGAACCACTGCAATCAATCGCTCACAGAGTCAAGTTTTTTATAGCCCATGGTTTCGGTGGATGAATCCGTCCAAGGTGCTTGCAATAAAGAAAATTGACCTTGATAAACTCAAGCAAATGATTGGCGATTATTTTTCAATTGCATCAGTATCTAAAGTCATAGTACCTATAGTGTGGTAGTCATACATAAAATATTTTCCACAATTACGGTATAGCGTGCAGAGCTTGGTCGGAAACCAGAACAATTTGTAACGAACACAAACCGATAAAAGATTATAGTTTACCTACAGCACGAGCCTGTTAACCGGGTTCACGATAGGAGTTAACTGCCGACAGTTGACAAGCTTAATTGGTGATGGATGTCAGTTTAGGCAACCCTGGAAAAGTCGAAGATTTTAGGGTAAAACAAATAGATAAGTTTAGTATCGATTCGCTTTTCGATGTTAGAATCGATTATCCATCTTCAAATGTTTACTTGCAAGTGTAATGTCTTGATTACACGTAACAAGTGAAATGACGAGATAGTATTCTCGACCGAGTGTTCGGTAGGTGTAGTGTGCTAGCGTAGGTAGTCGGCCGAGAGCACTGTCCCGGCCTTTTTTTTGTTACGTGTAATCAAGGCATAAGATGTTATGATTTTACTGTATATTGTCCATTGAAATCTTGTCGTGGGATCTCGGTTTAGTGTTTCTTAACTACTCGTCTGCGGTTTAACAAATGGAGTAGATTTGATTTTACCATGCAGCCGGAACTATATAAATCCAATCTGTGCTCGTTCGTAGGGCTTTGTGGTATCATTTTATAAGCACTTATGCCTCAAGAATATTTTTTTCTTCTAGTCGTTGATCGGTAAGTACAGCTATTTCGTGACAACAATCTCATATCTCACGTGCGAGTCCAAAAGTGAATTGTACAATTTCAATACAAACTTTAGATTTTACCCGAGAATTCACGTGTGAGATGTGAGGTCGTCATTTAATCTCTCATATCTCACACGTGAATTCTCGGGTAAAATGTAAAATTTGTATTGAAATTTTACAATTCACTTTTGGACTCACGCATGAGTAATGAGATTGTCGTTACAGAATAGCACTACAGAACTGAATTACAACGGTAATAACTCATTAGAAATGACATGATCATGCTCAATCATTAGGCAAACATTTTTGGCTATTTGATAACTTAATTTATTCATTGGAAATTATATAATGCTTTGAATTTTTTGAGTTACGAGCGTCTCTAACTATTATCTATGCATACTGACGTAATTGTGTTTTAACGATCCGTTGCAGCGGACTCAATAAGTGTAGGCGTGAAGATAATATAACTGACTTACGTAAGCCTCGGGAATATTAGGCGTAGACATTATTTGATGGGTGAGTGAGATACATAATATAGTTATAAGGCATCGGATTTCAAACGCGAGTGGGTTCAAGACCTTAAATGGTTTGATTAAAAATGGTTTAATGGTTTTTTACTGGTGGTAGGCTTCGGCCGTGGCTAGTCACCACCCACTGAACAAAGCCATGTCGTCAAGCGGCCTAGCCGTGTTCCGGCATGATGTTCGGTGTTGCCATTCATGGATGGCGGGTCAGATCAGCTGCGCTGCATATGCCTAGCGAATGGAGCGTCTCGATCTACTGCCGCCTTCCTACCTAGGCAAGTATGCTCCATCGTAGATCTCATCGTCACTTACCATCAGGTGAGATCGAGATCAAATACTTGCCTATAATGTAATAAAAAAAAAGAAAAAAAAATAATAATAGAGGCCATTATTTAATCCATTTGTGGTAAATTTTTCTACAAAACAATTACACGTTCAGACATTTAACGAGTTAACCAATCAGGTGACAACGATCACATTTATGTAAAAAATAAATTGTTTTTGTTTTTTTTTTTTTAATAATGTAAAACAACCTTTTGAAGTGAGCACTCAGTAAAAAGTTACAACTAATACTTATCTAGTTCCCACCAAACCTATATTACGAAAAGTCTATTTTAATCAATGTTATATGTCATACATATTTGAGATATAAGATTATTATGTAGACCGCTAGGGAAACGTATTTTATACGTGAATATAGTTCTCTGTGTTGTCCATGTGTGATTGTTCATGATAATCTGGATTAATATCAACATCCGAACAATGAAATTGCAATAAAACATTAAGCCCACACTCGTTGACAAATCGGATTAGAGGTAACACAGCCAGGCCAAGGACATGTAACCTCAATTGAGAAGTACCGACTGAGCAATCTACAATTTATCCACCCAAGGTCCAACAAATTGCATAGGCCATCTCTCGCCTAGCAACGTACCTACGTATCCGTATTGCGCGTTCAATGAATGAAATAGTGAGCTAAAAATAGGCACCAACGGTGCAGGGATTAAACCTGAATGGGACACACCCCCGCACCCCGCACCCGTTTGGTAAATAGGCCACTGTGTCAGTTGGGACGTCACGCGCAATGACGTCACGACGCATCCCAGGTGAACCTGGGAAAATAGGTCAGATAGCCCTTAATATATCGATAGTCAGGAATATTTCGGAATTGTAATTCAGACAATATGTTGAATCATTTTTATCGGTCAATGGCATAAGTAGTTCTGACATCTTGACAAAAGGTTCAGCCAATGGACTGCCTACGGTACGTTCGGACGCAGAAACGAATTCAGAAGTCGTCGTTCGGGAATGTTCCTTTTGTTCGTCCTTAGTATTGAAATTGGGCGAATAGAGGGGTCCTCTTAATGATTCTACTATGTATCTACAAATAGTACGAGAAATGTCTTCTATCAAACAGTTATTTTCGTTAATCCTTCAAATAAAGCCAAGCAAATAAAGCCTTGATGGATTCTTTGAAGGATGCTTTTGTTACAAAATCCACTAAGTTTTGGAGCTGTGGAATCCACAGGTTTACTTGTCTCATTTCATGTGTGTTCTATTTTTGTTGGCCCAGAATTCTTCAGTTTAAATTATCAAATTATTATCAATGTCATTGACATTATGTCTTCTTATTGGATTCGGTGGTGATGCTATAGACACAGCACTTATGTTTAATATAAAAAAATACCCATTTTTGGTACCTTCAACAGATATATGCATCAACAAAGGCATGCAGTTAATGTCATACTTCATCAAATACCAAATGGACGTGATAAGACTCCGCTCTTAACGCGACAACGGTAAAATATAATACCAGTACTTGATATGCCCTGTTGTGGGTATTGTATTGTTACTCGGATTCACTTTTTCCTGTATTGAACTCTATTCCTAGTTTTCCACGTTTGCTAGTCTGTTGTCTTGCATTTATTCACTGTCTAGACATCTACCTTTCCTATTCGCATTATTCAAGGTGGAGAAATATGTTTTTCTATTCCATTCAAAACAGTTTTCTGTAAACTTAACTAACCACATCAATCTCTATTAAATTCATATTTTAGTAGATCTTTCTCTCTACAAAGACTAAGATAGATACGAGATAATCTGTACGTATAGTCTCCTATATACAAAGTAAATTTAAAGTAGTATATCTCATCCAATATCATGGAAAATTATTGCCGTAAATAAGTCGATGCCTATATAAACTACAAGTCGAAACTAAGTCGCGAGCGGAGCACCTATCAAATATGTATCGACTTGGAAACATTTTCCGTGTCACCACTCCGTGGGGTTTCGCCCTATTTACATTGTAACAACTGGCTGCAACATTTTTTTGTTATAACAAGCTGGCAACGCTATTAATAACATAATTAATCCGTCCAAATAATTATGAAGAATTTGGTTCGCGGAAATTTAGATCATGTTCAAAATAACGGTAACAAAGGTTGCGGAGAAATGAAGCCCGTTCTCAGTCTAATAAAAAATACTGGTTACCACTTGGATTGGGTTACCTCTAAGATAATGTATTTGAAAAGTCGCATGAACTTTGCCAGCCTGCATTAGGCTTCCGTGGCGGCCCCCACGGATTGAGGGGAATCCGAGGGGAATTATTTCTGGTATAATTTTTCTTTCCCTTTTATATAGGGACTCAATACCAAAGGCGATATGTCGGAGCAATGCAGTGAAACTTTGCCTACTCCTATAAGACAACAGGCATGATGGCTTTAATAGCGGTATTAGGTTTAGGTAGACAAAACGAAATTCAACCCTTAAAATAAATTTTCTATACCATCGCAATTTAGATATCAGTATACACTGATAAAGCTATTCTAGTAAGATGAGTTATACCCATAGCTGTTATTAAGCACGCGATTTTCTCATCAATTACCTAATTCACTTAACTATTCTAAGTTATTTATAATAAAGTATTAGCAGACAGATCGAATATGTTACGGGTCGGACCATGCAATTAGTCCGCTAACCACAAATCAACCGTCCGTTTTGTTTTGCCGGAAGACTACTCTTTAGATAAAGGGCAGCAATAACATCTTGGAAAGGTATCAAAACGTCTAAATACGCATTTTCATAAGGAAATTCATCACATTTTAGCACACAACTTGAAAAACTCATTACAATGTCAACTCTAAAAAGAAGCCAACAAAAATGGAAAAGTAAAACTAGGTCGTGGGCATGTTTGTTCGGAAAAGAAAGAACAAAAGTGGCCAGAGCCGCGCTCATCATAAACGGAGTGCTACTTAATGTTTGCTCTTTGCATACGCTGAGACACTGCGATGAGGCCGCTTGAAATGAGGTCTGAAGACAAAGGGGACTATGATGCACACTGCCTACAGGGCGTTGGGGTCGCGGTGCAAAATGATGACGTAGTGATTTCGTGGTAAGGTGAAAATGTAGATCTCAAGCGACATAGTCCGTTAAACAATCCCACTTCCCACTAATATTATAAATGTGAAAGTTTGGATGGATGGATGTTTGTTACTCAATCACGCCAGAACGGCAGAACGGATCTGGATGAAATTTGGCACAGAGATAGATTATAGTCTCGAATAGCACATAGGCTACTTTTTATCGCGCGTATATCGCGTGTATCGCAGGTAACACCGCGGGGCGCAGCTAGTATAAGGTATAAGGTACATAATTAGTTTACTTTTGAGAAAATCTCTATCGCGTTGAGGGGAGGCCCGAGCCCAACAGTGGGACATTACACGGGCTAAAAATATATTATTCAGAATGTTCAGTCCAATGTATTTAAGACCTACACCTAATCTGCTAACTCAAATTATATCAGAAACCCAAAGGTTGCAACGCCAAAAATCGAATGTCCCCGAAATAAACTAAGTTACATCTCCTAGTGGGGTCTCGTAATTCACTTTGAGCTACGAGTAAATCTGTCATAACGGAAAGTTTTTTACAACCTTAAAGTGGACCAGAGTGCATCATCTATATTAAAATTTAACTACCTGCAATTGTCTATAAATTCCGTGAGATTCCATACAGACTTGACTGTAGTTAAATGTAACCGTGGATGCCGCAGTCCACTTTAAGTAATTTCAAGATTAAGCTGAGCAGTGATAGCCAAGTTGGTAGAACGCTTGCCTCGGTAACGAGGATTGCAGGTTCAAACCCCGGCTCGCACCTCTGGGATTTTTCATGTGCGAATCTCATTTTCAACCAAGATTATCACTTGCTAAACGGTGAAGGAAAACATCGTGAGGAAACCTGCATGTCTGAGAGAACCCCTCGAAAGATGTGTGAAGTCTGCCAACTTGCACTGGGCCAGCGTGGTGGACTATGGCCTTAACCCCCCTCGCATTGAGGGGAGGCCCGTGCCCAGCAGTGGGACATAAAAAAGGGCTGAAATTATATTATTATAACATTCTAAAATAGTAACATAAAACATTTAAAATCTTGATGTGTATTCAATAATTTATTGAGCAGTATTTACGAGTACCAAGTTTAATGCATTTTACTAATTATCGCAATGGAGATCCTATCCTTTGTACGAGTATAAAAAGGTTTTATTATATTGTGATAGGTACCAAAAAGGTGCATTGATATCTCACAACAAAATGGCTTACCCAAAGTATTTGTTAATACGTACAACTTACCTGTTTTTTCGTGGGGAAATCCTCAAGGATACCCAAGCTACCCCGACTAATTCTGCAATGTATGTATATCAGAAATTTAAAACGGGAATAGTATAAATATTTAACTAATGTTTATCATTGCTGGAATATTTAATTCGATGATAAGTCCCAACGTTGTACGATAAAAGCTATCCACTTTTTGTAAGTCTGTCTATAAATATCTTTATAAATAATATAAGTAGGTACTTATATAAAAATACTTATGAGATAATCCGTAATTAGCTATAGGTATAATTGAATTATTTTATAAACCTATCAGTAATTTGAACAGGTACCTGCATAAGTACATAATATCAGTAATCTGACCGTGATATACAACTATGTTTTAAACTGTTATAACTAGTTAAGTAGGTACCGATACTTACAAAGAAATTAAACTTAATTAGGTGTATATTTTTATTTTTTGAATACCAGTCCTTAGAGCGATTTTCTGAAATTTATAATAACCTACGTACCTATGGAATGCCCTTAATACAGTTTGCCGTTCCCAGGTTCACCGCATACAGCGAAGGCTGACATTGGCCTTCCGGACGCCAAACACAATCAATACAACATGTAAAATATCATTTACAAGCTTTAACAAAAGAAACAGAAAGAATACTCACATTATATGACAGGGAAGTCGAAGAGAATAACACAACCACTAACAAATAAGGTCGCGAATCGAAAAATACGAATGATAATACAATAAAATATTAAGAAAAATCTACTGAAATAACTCTACCCCAAAATTATCGGCCGCCCATTTTGTTTTCTGCATAGAGAAAATAACGCTACGGGTTTCTGTCAATTTTCCTGTTGCCATATAAAAATATGGTTGGTTGGTTATATTGACGGAAAAGTGAAAATGCGTTTAGAAATCTATGAAAAATACATTTGAGACCTACTAATAAAATCCCCTTTTATCATGTTTTTAATAAATGCAGAAAGCCACACATTACAGTACTACACACAGTTATACTAAAATGTAAAGGAAAATTTAATTAGAAAAGAAAATTCCATGTTCGAGCTGCATCAACAGCGCCATCTAGTTGACTAGCTATACATTACTACACGCAATGAAAATGCAAATTTTCTTCACGTAAACACTTAGTTGCAGGCAATGTTCTTACAAATTACAACAGATGTCGTTAAAATAATGTTAATGTATTCACTATCATTCTATTCTCACATAAAAATAACTGACACCACTAAAAGGAATATACGTTTATTGATCAAATAACATTAACATGTTGGACAGGACGAGATTTTACAGTGAAATTCGGGAAAATGTACAGTTTTGCGACATCGAAGCGACGATTGGAGCAAAACGCGTCGTACTGGTCATACGCCAGCTTGGTGCCGATGAAGGAGATGGCGAACACGCAGACGAGGAGGAGCGCGCAGATAGTGGGGCAGAGGATCGCGCCAAGCTTGCTCACGCGATCAAGACTCGCCGATCCCAGTTCAGAGTCCGGGTTACTCTGCCGTTCAGATTCCCTTGTCATTACTGCAACAATGTTACGGGCTTTAAAAGGATCTGACAAACTACAGAGCTATATGACAAAGGTCATATCCTTATTTGCATGCTAGATTAAAGTGCAATGAAGAGAAAACAAAGTGAGCTTACTTTTTTTTGTGCAGAAATTCAATTTTATGTGGACGTATCTAGTACCTATAATATTTAAAATGGTTTAAATCAAAATGAACATTTTTATTTCAAAAATAAATGCGTTTTTTGAATGACAATGTCAGATTTTGTATTCTGTCGGATCTCAGATTTGTTTTACATATATAATTGAGTATGTAGTTCTTTATCAATCAGAGATAGTCGATGGTCTGTTAGGTTGCCTTATACTACTTCAGCTGAAAAGCTGAAAATCTTTCAGCCAGGCGGGTGGCATGCCTGGTGGGGCGGTCGCTATAAGACTATCATTGGTAGATAGAAATGGAAATACTAGCGCGTTAAAAACTTTCGTTTGACGAAACTTCAAACCAAGTTCAAACATTCAAAGGTGAAATGCCTTTAACCAGTAAAAAAAAATGATTTATTGACAGTGTCTGACCATCGATAACCATTGACTGTTGAAGACACAAAAGGTAAAGAAGAAAGATAAACATAGGACAAGTAAAATAATTTGTTTTAAGTCCAAAACTAAAGCAACTCGTGTTATTGAGATAGCTTATGAGATAGCTTAACAATCTCTTATTAATTAGAAGATCCACAAGTTAGTCCATCAGACTTCTGCAGTCTTCTTGATAAGCTATCTGCAACAGCGTAAAAATGCGGGTATTCTTCCACTTCGTGTTGTACTCCTGCATCGTCGTCTGCGTCTTCACCCTGTTCCTATACCTGATGACAGTGATAGATCCTGGCCTGCTGAAGCTCTCTGATCGAATCATGTTTTCTAGTAACACAAGTTATCTTGGCAACATGAACTTGGTAAGAACTATAGGGCCACCGAATTTTATTGAGGTACTGATCCCTGGGCTGATGTATTTATCACCCGAGTCATTGGAAAGGATCTAAGTACAAAGCAGTTACGGCGGCTTGTCTATAAAAGATATGCAGTTTTAAACTTTTACATTCAGATGAAGAAGCAATATTATCTTGAAGCACAATTTTGAGAATTTTTACATCTCAAAATACATCCACCAGACATGAAAGTAGGGTTTCGTGGTGATGATGATGGTGAAATGACGCCTCAAAGCCGATATCATCAACTTTCGATACAGTGTATTTTTAGTCAGTACCATACTTGTATTGGTTGCAGGAATGAAGACCTTTTAGGCGTGATGACCAATGGTTGTCTAATTCTATCCTTTCTCAAATTGAAGCATGGTGTTTGCTGATGATGGTTTTCATCACAACCATGATTATTTACATCACCTTCAATGGCTCGTCATAAGTGAACTCAACCCTTTTATTAATATTCAGAGTGACGTTATTTATAAAAAATGCAAGGAGATTACATCAAGTATATTTGTACGTCATGAGCAAAGAAACATATTTATGCTCTTAATTCTATGCTCAAAGCAAAGAAACATTTATTCTTATAATAACTTAATGCTTTTATACTTTACAGCCTCCAGAAGTTTACGCTGATTTTGATCTACTTAATTCGTCAAACATAGATATGTTAGATTTTAATACTTAAATGTCGAATTACTCACAATATAAGTATTCTTGAATAAAACTGATAGCTATATTTATTCCTTTATATGCATATTCTTAGTTCATATATAACTAAGCAAAAATGGAACCCAGATCAAGAATGTGGAAAACAGTTTTAGTTACCCATGTTTACTATAATACTACTATAATATCGCCAGACAGATATACCCACTATAGGGCTCACATTAAGCAATGCTTGTATTTTAGGTACTGTACAATGGGCTTGGGGCGAACCCAATGTATAATACTTATATGACTACCAAAACAACCATGACTCGGGTACAAACATTCGTGCTCATCACACAAAGTTTGTCCCTACCGGTATTCGAAACCGGGACCCTCAGCGCAGAAAGCAGGTTCACTACCCACTGAGCTAATTAGGTCGTTACTCTACATATTCCCAATTGTTAATACCTACTGATATTCCCACTCATGGGCTGCTAGTTTTGTAATGCCCAGGTATTGGACACCCACGGTTCTTAAATAACCGCTCTGTGTACTCACTCAGTTTTGTACCTTAGGCGGGGTTAGCTAAAGGGCAACGCGAGTAGCCTATAATCTCATTCTTCTAAAGAAAGTGAACCTTATTTAAATCTTGTGATTGAACCACACGATATCCGTTCAAGAACGAAAACCTCTTTACTAATAAAAAACATAAGGCCCCCAATAGAAAGAGCTTTCAACATTCGCGTTTCATGTTCTCTATTCTCCTTTTCTCATGAATTACAAAAAAAATTGGAACGCACCGGAACACGGAATGTGGAACGACAATCCCTCTCCTTGGGGTAGCGCACAGGGCTGCGTTTACGGTACTCATCCTACGTAATATTTACACTGGGTTAATGAGAAATTTTCGCTATGATTTAATTTACCCGTAATTTTTTAGGTCAATCCTTAGGCCCCCAAAATCAATGCCAAAGAGAATTCTGCGACCCACGCTTCCACAGTTTATGAGCTCAACGTCAAATTGACATGGCATATTGCATCCTATGCCCGTCTTCTTTTGAACTTATTTTTATAGAAAATAAATTATTAATAAAAATTAAAAAATGTCTAGAGGTACTAATTGTGTCGTGATCTACTCCATCATTATGATTATATTATTCGTCGTGTTCTGTTACCTGATGACTATCGTCAATCCACCACCTTTGAAAATTGAGCGAAGTGATGATGGTCTTAACGAAGCTGTAGTCAAAGTAAGTAGAATCGGAATCAGAATATTAAGTACAGTACTTATGAATCGTCAAGAAAGTTGCAAATGCTAAGCTACAACGTTACCACCCGTTCGGAATGCCGTTCCCATGGAGAAGAACGGGCAAGGAACTCCATGGTTACTCTTTTTAAAAAGATCTTTTACATTTTTGAGCAGTACATTGTTATAGCTATGTGAGAACAATGTAAGAACGGCTATGCAGACTTTAGCAGCTGCTCAAAAAAAAAGTACTAACTCTGAAGTATATAATTACAAGTTAATGGCTACATGGTTCCCACATTTACAAATTACTTTTGTAAATGAAAACAATAAAAGAACCTTAATTGTATACAAAATGTATAGCTTTACCATTTCTAATTATTATTCCAGAGTATGTTAGTTCGCCCGGTTAGTAAACTTTCCCCTTTACAAGCAGCTGAATGTGGTTAAACATTAAACCTTTGGCTATCTCTTTGAGGGCCCTAAGATTTATCAATGTAACGTTTAATTTCATTTTTTTCAGTTAGAAAACATTATTTTCGACGAAGTCCTTAGTCCACCTCTTGATAATGACCTGTATGGACGTGAAAAGGCAGATATAGAACTAACAGGCGAGCACACAACAATTAAACCTAATAGACGCATGCCAATAACTATGCGGAATTCAAGTGCCATAATTAATTATACTACACACAGAGTTAGACCACCTATTTGGATTACGACTGCATTAATCAATAGTACGAGACAGTACATAAATAATATTAATAGTGATGATAGTACGGATAGTACTCTTAATGATTTAAATACTGAAACGATCACTATACCAAATAATGTATCTACGGAAGACACTGAAGCAAATACAGTAACTGAAGATACTCCGATAAAAGGACGCAGAAGATCAGTAATAGATTTTGAAAGCCATACAAATGATAAATTAGATTCAGTAGTATTATACATTATTGATGATAGCGGCCAGTTAAAGTTTGAAATTAAGTTAGCTTCTAACGACTTATTAAAAAATAATAATGAAAACCGAAAACACAACACAGAATCAACTTTCAATATTGGAGTCCTTAAAAATAACGGAGAACTATTTAATATTAGTAAACTAGCAAAAAATAGTACTATACAAGTGTTACCTAATAACACGGCTATTATTGATGACTTTGAAGGCGTGGATTTCGGTGAAGAGAGAGATCTTCTAAATTCCAGCAACGACGATATTATAAATGAAACTGCAATCAACATTGATAATGTGTATAAAGCTCCTCTAGGTAACACAACAGCACAGGTTAAGGATTATGAGGATGTATTTTTGAAACTACAAAATGAATTGAATAAGACTAAAGCCATACCAATACACGCCGAGGTGTACGCGCTGAAAATTATGTTTGATAATGAAACAAAATCTATTACGAATAACATTAATGAAAATATTATAGACGCGAACTTTACAGAGCCTCATGAAAACAATACAGAAGAGTGTAATATACACAATAATTCTGCTACACCTGAAATATGATTTAGTTATCAGAGTTTTGTAACAGTTTTGTAGTTTTTAGCAAGCGATTTATACTGAATCATTTTATAGAAACTTTAATATATTTATGTCCCAATTTGGTGTAAGATTTGGGCATTTATGGGGACACTTTTTGTTATGGGGACACGTTGTACAAACTAACCAGTGAAGTATATTTTTCACAAACCCATCAACTAACAGTTAAATGGAAAAACGATACAAGCTTATACAGATGGATTAAAACCTTTAATAAAAGAACCTTTGGAATAAAACATATTTTACAATTTTTATCGCGTTTATTTTAGGATTTCAAATTACCGACGTTTCGGCTGCTTTACAGTGACCATGGCCACGGGAGGACTGATGTGTTTGACGTCCTAGTGTCGTTTGAAACGGGGTAAGCTCATAGTTAGTTGCTGCTTGCGGTCCAATCTTCGCAGAAAGAGCTCAGTGACTTGAGGTCTTGCGCTTGGGTTTATTTTATAATTAATTTTATAATTACTGGATTCCAAGTCTGTGATAGCACTCAGCCATCTTCGTTATTAAAATTACCATGTTCTTAATTTCAATGGCCTCACGTATCATCCTTTATCGAAATCGGTATTCTTTTACGAGGATCCGTGGTTTATCACTTTTTATTTCAATGTGCTGTATTCGCGTAAATAGAAATTCTATTTATTTAAATATAATGTATTATGTAACCTCTATTCACACTTTCATATTTATGTTAGTACGCAGGATAAATAACATTCTAACACAGCCGTCATTTAATTCTGCTCGTGCTAGTCTCGGCCTTGCTATTCCAAAAATTAACCAGATTAGGTGGCAATACATTAACTGTAAATAAACCTATAATCGTTTTATAATTTATGGGTGTTGTACCAAACACGTGTTCCATAGTGGTACCACGAGTTGCAACTTAATCAATCAGCGTTGTAACTGATGGCTGTTGCGGAATAGAACTGGCTTAGGGATGTTCAGCTTATTAACGATAATATCGATATAAGTAACATTTTGTTTTTGTTTTAGTGCTTATCTCCTCAAGGACATCATACTATAAACAGGTATAAATGTCTATGTAAATCATTTCGATATTATCGAAATAATATATTCGTATGTTTTGCAATCCTGTCAATATTTGTGATAAGTGTACTGATTTGATTCGATACATTATAGTCGGTCTAACAAACATAGTGTTGAATAATATTTTAAGAGGTCGATTGGAGCTACCTACGGGAAATTTAATTTCGCATATTGAGTATTTAATGAGTGTGTGTGAATATAGTGTCAATCGAATAGCGAGCTTCTAAATATAAAAAAAAATATATTAATCCATAGACGTGATCAGCATAACCTACTAGAGTAGAGAGAGAGAGGCAAACTACTAGCCAGTTGGTCCGATAACATCAGGAAGGTAGCTGTTACATGATGAACAGAAGTTGCACAAGACTGGAACGATTGGCGTGAAAGAGAAGAGGACACAAGGCGCAAGAAGAAGAAGACATAACTTACTCGTAAATATTACACTATTTTAGACTAGCATCGATATTTTAGATAAGTAAATAATTATATCAATGTATTTTGAACATCCCTATTTGTGGGTAACCATATTTATGCATGACCTTTACACTTTTAGTGGGTTATTGGGAACTTTTAATAACGTGTAGTTTGGATGGTTATATGAGCAATAGTTTTGAGTATATTATTTTTATTATTTTGTAGTGTACGCTTGTTTGCGCGGATCTAAACTAATCTCATCGTCTTTAGTTTATTACTCTGACTATAATAGCCGTTTTTAATATCCCGGAGAAAATCATTCATTTCCCAGGATATAAATAACCATATTCGTTGACCCGTATCATGTGCTATCGGTATCCTTTTGACATACAGTTTGTTTTGCTAATCCGCCCATTGTGAAAATCTCTGTATAAACTGTGTGCAATTTTTATAATAATATTTTTTGTGGGTAACAATAAAAGTTTATCTATCTAATCATAGATGACTTTATCTAAACATACGGGCTGCCTGTATCACGTACAATGGGACATAACAACATTACAACAAATAAAAAACTCGCACTTGGGCCGCAGGACCATACAGGTTGTTAACCTATGGGGATCGCCAAGTGTCGCCTAGTTCTATCAATTATAATGCTTTTCCGCCAAGTATCGCCTAGTTCTATCAATTGTAATGCTTTTCCGCCAAGTATCGCCTAGTTCTATAAATTACAATGGATTTCCGCCAAGTATCGCCTAGTTCTATCAATTGTAATGCTTTTCCGCCAAGTATCGCCTAGTTCTATAAATTACAATGGATTTCCGCCAAGTATCGCCTAGTTCTATCAATTGTAATGCTTTTCCTCCAAGTATCGCCGAGTTCTATAAATTACAATGGATTTCCGCCAAGTATCGCCTAGTTCTATTAATTATGACGACCTGATTAGCGCAGTGGTAGTGACTCTGCTTTCTGCGCCGAGGGTTCCGGGTTCGAATCCTGGTAGGGACAAGCTTTGTGTGATGAGCACGAATGTTTGTACCCGAGTCATGGATGTTTAATATGTATATAAGTATTATATACTGAGTTCGCCCTCAGTCCATTATACGGTACCCATAACACAAGCGTCGCTTAATGTGGGACCGTATAGTTGGTGTGTTCGTATGGCAATATTTATTTATTTATTATATACAGGGTGTTACCGGTCCAAGGATGTCAGAAAGTAGCAAAGGCACTTATATCTAAGTAATAATTGGCTGCGGCAAGAGAGCGGGCCGTTCCCACGTGCGCACTCGCCTGCCTTGGACGACCTTGCCGATCGCCCGGTTTTACTTACCTACTGCAAGACGTACGCTAAATGTAACCGCGAGCTTTTACAAAGGTGCTGTAGTAATATAACTTACGGGTGATTTATACAATAAAATACCAGATATGATAAAGGATCTAATAATTAAAATGTTAACCTCAATGATGGAGCATTCCCGTTGGAGCACCGGTTTGAATATTCACCAATGATATTTCAATTAGAGCACTCGACATTTGTGTTAATATTAAAAAGTTAAAATATTTTTATTCTATTCCACTTAGCGAACTATTGATCATAATGCATATAGAGAGGGGTTTTACTAAATAAAAATATCTGCTTGCTTTATGACCGCTGGTGCGCTTAGTGGAATAAGTACCATTTTTTTTATTGTTAGCACGCACCCGTTGGGTGACGTCGGGGCCCTAAGTGGAATAATATTAGTGATACTCAAATCGGTGCTCCAACTGGAATGTTTCAAAATGAAAGCAGGTAAACTTGGCGAGATTTTTTGGGCATAAAAATCTTGAATTATTTATGTTAATAGCAAGCTATTTGCATGTATAGCAAGCCGGCTGGTTAATTAGTATTTGCATATCAAGAAACATGATTAAAGTTGCATGAACCTCCTATGTTTTGCGTAATACTAACTTTATGCAAATAAATTTAATTGGATATTATATGATATCAAATTTTGTAAGCACGACTATTGGCCGTGATAGATTACTGAGTCAGATCATATTTTTATCACATGCTTTAAATTTATATATTTTTATGGCGACATAAATAGCTAATAATAACAGGTATCTCGTATGATAACCGTCAAATTCATAAATAGATACAATCAATTAACCATGCTATTACATTACAGTTTGTTTTACTAGTAACTGACTTGTAAAGTCATTGCAAATAGGTTAAAACTTCTGTGAATCGAGTGATAGTTTGTCAGCGCGTTAGTCAAAAATAGATCTAGCTTACGTATGCGTTGGTATATCACGTTTCGTTTTTTTGTCACTTACTCATGTATCAAATTTAGCGCTAAAACATATTTTATATACTTACATTAAAATATTATTCATACGAGACCCAAACGGAATTAATTATATAATATATCCTCTCTTCCTACAAGGCTATTATCCTATTCATTTCTTGAAATATATTAGGCTCATTTTCCATATTTTCACAGAGCGATTGTTGTGTGCGATCTGAGACCCAACCAGTTGATTGAGGTTAGCCAGTAACCTAAGGGTATAAGAATACTATGTTAAATAACTGTTAAAGATAATCAAATAAAAACCGGGAACGCGGCCTTCAAAACATGAGCTCAAAAGCACGGAGGAAGATCCGATCGTGAGATGCTCCAATTTATAGTATTATAAGTTTTTAGGCTACATTTTATTCTCATGTATATTTTATTTAAGTTAATAGTGAATAGTTATAGCAGTGATAGCCAAGTTGGTAGAACGCTTGCAAATCACAAGTTCAAGCTGCAGGCTCACACCTCTGGGATGTTCTGGATTTTCATGTGCGACTCTCATTTTCAACCATGATGATCACTTGCTAAACGGCGAAGGAAAACATCGCAAGGAAACCTGCATGTCTGAGAGAACCCCTCGAAAGACGTGTGAAGTCCGCCAACCCGCACTTGGCTGGCTTGGCTGGTATTTATTATTTATAGTGACATCTATCGACTAAAATGCAAAACAACCACGTGTAGCGTTTTATCGTGAACGTATTATAATGCAATGGCTACATACTAATGGAAATTTACTGCGGCGACCCCGTTTCTTTGTTTTATTTTTTTTAAACTCGTTTTGAAGAAAATATATTCAATAATACCTTATAAGTTAGTTTTTTTATTTTACTTTGATATGATAATCGACACAAGTTAATTAGTTCAGTGTCGATTTTTATATTTGAACGTTCACATTCCATTCGCGTTCGATGTTATGACATTCGAATAATAATATAGGATCAGTGAAGAATTGAAAACTGTTAAGAATAATGGGGCAAAAGCCTTTTTTAATATAAAGTATTCTAGCTTAATAAGTATCTAGTATCAAAGGTTTACAACCAATGTGTGCTGCCAGTGATGACATATGGTGCCAAGACGTGGTCGCTGACTATGGGCCGGATAAGAAGGCGCAAGGTCGCTCAACGCGCAATGGAGAGAGCTATGCTCGGGGTTTCGCTACGCGATAGAATCAGAAATGAAGAGATCCGTAGACGAACTGGAGTAACCGACATAGCTCAAAGAATTTCCAAGTTGAAGTGGCAGTGGGCAGGGCACATAGCTCGCAGAACCGATGGCCGTTGGGGCAGAAAGGCTCTAGGATGGCGGCCACGAATCGGAAGACGAAGTGTAGGACGGCCCCACACAAGGTGGACTGATGACATCACACGCGTCGCAGGAAGCCGGTGGATGCGAGTGGCGGAGGACCGTGTTGTGTGGAAGTCGTTGGGGGAGGCCTATGTCCAGCAGTGGACGTCTATCGGCTGATTGATTGAAGTATCTAGTCCCACCATACCTACCATAGATACGTAGCGAAGCTACCTTATTGCCATGTCGGATACTGGATGTAAAATGCAAATGCCAGGCTTTGTTCGCTCTGGCGCGCCAGAAGCAATATATATTTGTAGATAGGTAAATTACATCCAGACTATCTACGTGACGTGGAATATTAGCCTAGTGGATCTATCTAGAACCGTACTTAACTTTATTTCGGTCCATTTCTTATACTGATACTGTACACCCGTAAAAGAACCTTGTGGGTTGTTTTAAATCATTCGGAATCCACATCGGTAAAGTATTTGTAACTTTCCGATGTTGGTGTCGCTCCCGACGAGCGTCCCGACGGAAACTTTTTGAAAAAAACCATTTGTTGTTGTCATCAAGATACATCGACGATAATCAAATTCGGAAGTTTTAATAGCGATATTTGGTCACTTTGTATGGAGAAATGAAAAGCGCTTCTAGCGGACGGTATTAAACATTCAATTCTCCACACAATGTGTCCTAATACGTAGACTATGTAGTATACGGTTAGCTCACGAATAATATCCCACTTGACGATCAGAAAACGATATTCACGTGATGAACGGTAATGAACAGTTTCAAGACAATGAATTACTATCGTACCTACATGCAAATGATTTTGTTAGCGAACAATCGATAATATTAGTCAGTGGCTCGTATTACACTTAATTTTGTTTCAAGGTTGCTCATTCCTACTCAAGTAGATTTACATTTATACTTACACGTTTAAATCCGGGTTCGTTTTATTACACGCAAATAAGGACAGCTGTTAGATCTATATTAATCTAACCAGTTAAAATTTATGTCAGCTATTTGAAGTTTCGAACATAGTACTAAAATCATTTCTATAGGTAAACCGTATTGAAATCGACTCATCTATTCTGTACGTAAAACGCCGAAAACATTGAGGTAAGCGTTTCTCAGTGCGTTGCGTCAAGAGTATAATGTGAAACGTAGGCAAGCGGGACAGCGAATATATTCTAGCCAGGTTCAGGCCAGGGTGGTATAGGCGATGGCTAATGTCGGGATCTTGTATATGTGTTACGTCATCCGAAAACTCTTATAACGCGTCACAGGTTCGTATGGAGAATCGTCATTTGTTCTGAATGTCATCTGCAGCGCCATCTGTATATCTTGTAGTTAGTTTGAAGAGGTCGCTTCAGTACTTACAGCGTGATTCAGAAAGGGTATCCTATTTGAAGCTACGCTCTCTGGTGCATTTGTAAATTGTGACTTCATAGAATGATTTTAAATGCGCTAATGAAGCGCATGTTGAGACGGTTAATAGTATATCCTTCCTGAATCACATTGTATAGGTAAATACGCAAGTCGGATGTCTGCCTTTTTTTCGTATGAAATTAAAGCCAAATATTGTTTTTCCTATGTTTACTTCTCCTGCCCCAGGACGGTGGGTGTCAGTAGAGTCAAGCCGGCGTTTGATCTTACTAACTTTTTCAATTTACCTTATTCGCACTTTCTCGGCGTGGGCGTGTTTTCAATTTCCATAATTCAATTTTTAATCGTAATTTTATCACGCCGTATTATTTTTCTCTATTTTTATACAACTCACAGCTATATCTTTCCTATCGTCAGCTATTCGCGACACACCGAGATAACGATATCAATGAGCTACGTACAGTCGCGAACATTAATTCGGGACCCATTTTCTCCATATGTTCGCGTTCCATATTTTCTCTGTTTGTTCGCGTTTCATATTTTCTCCATATGTTCGCGTCCCATATTTTCACCATATGTTCGCGTCCCATATTTTCTCCATATGTTCGCGTTCCATATTTTCTCCATATGTTCGCGTTTCATATTTCCTCCATATGTTCGCGTTCCATATTTTCTCCATATGTTCGCGTTTCATATTTTCTCCATATGTTCGCGTTCCATAATTTCTCTGTATGTTCGCGTTTCATATTTTCTCCATATGTTCGCGTCCCATATTTTCTCCATATGTTCGCGTTCCATATTTTCTCCATATGTTCGCGTTTCATATTTTCTCCATATGTTCGCGTTCCATAATTTCTCTGTATGTTCGCGTTTCATATTTTCTCCATATGTTCGCGTCCCATATTTTCTCCATATGTTCGCGACCGTACAAGATTGATTGCTCGATACAATCACTTTCATTTCATTCATCACTAAGTAGCAATAATAGGAAAGACTTTGATTATAAATAATCTTTTAGTTAAAAATATAAAGTGCATCACGCATCTGCGTCACCAGTGTTATCTATCGGGGGCAAGTTTCAGTCAATGATCTATACATTGTCAACACTTTATCTTAATGAAGCTAAGGTTCAAAATGACACTGGGTTTAGTAGCTTATCAGCTATTTGTGTTGTTGCAAGAAAATTTGATGATATTGGTTTCAGATACTCACTATGCGGTTGTGATCGCGTTTTAGTTAATTATGTAACGGTTTTATCGTTAATATTAAATTATAATTCCCTATTTTACGTATAATTTTATTAACTTAAAAATGTTATTGATTTGTTCCGTATTTTTCCCATGACCTCCATCACCCATTCCATTTTTTTTATTCAGCCGTCAATTCTATTTTTTTTTATTTTTTTTTTATTACATTATAGGCAAGTATTTGATCTCGATCTCACCTGATGGTAAGTGACGATGAGGTCTACGATGGAGCATATTTGCCTAGGTAGGAAGGCGGCAGTAGATAGAGACGCTACATTCACTAGGCACATGCAGCGCAACTGATCTGACCCGCCATCCATGAATGGCAACACCGAACATCATGCTGGAACACGGCTAGGCCGCTTGGCGACATGGCTTTGTTCAGTGGGTGGTGACTAGCCACGGCCGAAGCCTACCACCAGTAGAGTTGTCTATTATATGATTTCATATTTTTTATTCATCCCATTAGTATTCTTAAGTCAACCGATTGCCAAACCATAAAAAAATACACATGTTTGTTCTGTACGGTCGGCCTAAAACATTTAAATGAAATGTACGTAGGTATTTTCGGAAAATCCAATCGCACGAATCGCAAATTATCTTGTTCTTTTTAATGAATGCATTTCTACAGTTCATGAACGAAATCATATGCTCTGATGATTGTCATTTGTTGATTATCGAATACTGCAGGGTCGGCCCGTTATTAGTGAAGAGATGAGTATCATTTTTAATATCATTCATTAAAAGGGATTAAGGCTATTGTCCACCGCGCTGGCCCAGTGCGGGTTGGCGGACTTCACACGTCTTTCGAGGGGTTCTCTCAGACATGCAGGTTTCCTCGCGATGTTTTTCCTAAACCGTTTAGGAGGTGATAATCATGGTTGAAAATGGAATTCGGACATGAAATCCAGAAATCGCAGATGAGCGAGCCGGGGTTTGAACCTGCGATCGTCGTTACTACCGTTCTACCAACTTGGCTGTCACTGCTTTTATAGATCTACTATTCATTCAAGGCAAATGTATCCTTCAACAATACATAACATCCTGTACGTCATCGCCATATTTATTATTCATCAAATGAATGCCGCTATAATCTATGGACCCTCGCATTGATGCAGCATCCATTGAGCAAATTGATGCGAGTCACAGTTTGAACCCACGGCTTCGAACCTTTGACCCCGAGCCAATAACCTAATCATATTTATGGCAACACAAAACTAATGAGCCTTTTATGAGTTATTTAAAAAAATAAGGCACCCATGACTCGTATCGTAAGAGTCGTGGGTGCCTTCATTTTGTCTATAATCATTCAGCCATTTGTGTCCCACTGTTGGGCAACGTCATTCCACTATCTCCACTTCTCATTATGGGCTTTTTTATACTGGTGCAAGAGTAGTGTCATTGATTATGCTACTGTTATATTAAACAGAGAAGAAGCTCAGTGTAAGGAAAGAGTTCCTTTCAGAGCAAATTCGAACCGGAGACCCTCGATACAGTATATAATATCAATAATATAATATCAATAATATAATGCATGGGCCTCCCCTCAATGCGAGAGGGATTAAGCCACAGTCCACCACGCTGACCCAGTGCGGGTTGGCCAACTTCACACGTCTTCGAGGGATTTTCTCAGACATGCACGTTTCCCCACGATATTTACTTCATCGTTTAGCAAGTGATAATCGAAGTTGAAAATGAGATTCGCACATAAAACCCAGGAATCCCAGAGGTGCGAGCCGGGGTGTGAACCTTCGATCCTCGTTGCCGAGGCAAGCGTTTTACCAACGTGGCTATCACTGCTGCGATACAGTATGCAGGTTTGTTTATCTTGTTACTATCACGGCAAGCAATGACGACAGATAAAAAATATTGCAAGTGCATCGGGTTAACTGAGTAAAGTTTATCGAGATTTGGACTATTGACTGGAACAACTATGTTGTACAGAATTAATGTGCTATCGACGGTACCTAGGCAAGTTAAGTTCTGGTTCATTTTAAAATATCCGTACTCTGCCCAAAATCTAGATAACATAGAAAGCGAAGCCTTGCCTTGCCCTTGCCTTAAGGCAAAGTCAAATAATTTATTTCATACTGGCCTACGGGGGCACTTACAAATTGTAATTAACAAAGTTTTTTTCCTAACTCTACAACCGGATCGGAACGTGACCACAACTGAGAAGATCCGGCGAGAAATTAAGCGGGCTTGTCATTTTAAAAAAAAATGGAGCTTTGTTTTTAACAAGCAAGTTTCTTACAAAAAATAATTGGTTCAGTGTGTTGCTATACGAGGTCCACACACGCTACAATTTGACATAATAAATCTTTATTGATCTAGATATTTGAGCGGTCAGTCCCAGGCTGCTTTATCATCCAAATAGTCCAAGATTCTGTAATAGCCCTTATGACATAGTTTAGTTTTCACGATTGTTTTGACCTTACTAATGGGCAAATCTCGTATTACTTTGGGAAGTTTATTGTAGAAACGTATACATAGCCCCGTAAAAGAATTATTTATACTGTGGAGACGAGTGAGGAGAGTATACATATCTTTATATGTACATAAATCACGCTATATTGTGAGCACTCTACAAATTTTGCCAGAACCGTACGTGCTTATATACAATTATTTACATAATCGCAAACGTGCATTGCTTGTTTATTTCTTGTAACAAAATTCACTTTGTTGCAAATGTTCATAGTGGAGTTACGAAAAATATGACATAATACTATGTCCTTGGTCCGGGCATACATTTTGTGCCGACGCGATCGAACATTGTGGTTTAAATTTTAGTTAATTAAAGCCTCAATCCTAGAGATTTACTCATCCATTCGTTTCCAGTTTGGAGGAAACCTATACACAGCTCTGCAGCAGTTCCTGACAATATTCCCAGAACTCCGCGAGGCACCGCTCACCATCGCCGGTGAATCGTCGCGGGGAAAAGTTTTTTTAGTTTTAGTTTCAAGATCGTCGTACTTACGACATTTTGGAAATGTTTACACATAGGGTCGCTGAAATTCATAAACGCACGTAAACCCTCGAAGTATTGGATGAAATATTCAGTGAGTGGATAGCTAAGCCGTAATGTGTCCAATTAAATTTACTGAGTTATTTCAGCAAAATATGGTTTTTTTTTTTTTTTTTATTACTTTATAGGCAAGTATTTGATCTCGATCTCACCTGATGGTAAGTGACGATGAGATCTACGATGGAGCATACTTGCCTAGGTAGGAAGGCGGCAGTAGATCGAGATACATTCACTAGGCACATGCAGCGCGGCTGATCTGACCCGCCATCCATGAATGGCAACACCGAACATCATGCCGGAACACGGCTAGGCCGCTTGGCGACATGGCTTTGTTCAGTGGGTGGTGACTAACCACGGCCGAAGCCTACCACCAGTAGAGTTGTCACCTGGTTAGCACCACCCAGGGTCACGTGTAGGGTATCTCGAGGGTATTTAATTCTCCTACGGACGAAGGTGACTCGACCCCAAATTGGTAATTTAATATTGATATCTGATATTTACGCGAACACACCAGTGAAGGAAATTAAAATAAAATTGTAGTACTCGACTTTATAAGTTCTCCTAAGGTGTCCGGTAAATATTGAGTAAAGTATTCACAGTTTTACTGATTAAGGTTACGGAAATTATTTCATCATCATCATTGTCATCGACACCATCATTATCATCGAGGTTACTTATTTTAAAACAATGATCGATAAACTAATTTAAATTAAAAAGAGTATAGAAAAGCCACATAATATCTACAAAAAGTGTAAAAAATTTGGCCCATGCGATAGCGTGCCCAAGATGCTGGCCGCATATCCTCGCTGAATAGCCGAAGCTGAGCGAGGAAATGCCCAGTCTCTAGTGATGATAAAAAAGAAGAACAACAAATATAATGTAAATCAACATATTCAATATGGGATCGACTCGAAATCGGCGTTAAACAAAACTTTGAGCAACACGAATCAAGATCATCGAACCACACCCGTATCCCATTATGGTAATGTGTCCTAGATAAATAAACCGGGGTTCGTTCCCGATCGTTGAACCTGAACTGTTAAAAAACAATTTAATTTATGCCATAAATATCCTAGATGTCGGTAGATTTTACGGTTACCCGCCTGTTTTGTGCCCCGACTGCTCGGAGCCTATGGAAATGGGGCTGCCGAATGCATTTTAAAGTGCATTGTATAGTCTGTGGAAGATTCCATTCTGTGAATTTGAGTAAGTACCTACATAAGTATGAGAATGATATTTTCGAAGCGGTTAAAATGATGAAGTCTGAATATATACTGAAAACCGAACATCCTATTTATTCTTATGTGTTTTGTTCGTGCAGAGTAAGCTTGCTATTTGCTTGTACCATAATCATTTCGATATAATTACCCTAAATGCTTCATATAATATAATAATACCATTTGGCGGACTTCACACGTCTTTCGAGGGGTTCTCTCAGATATGCAGGTAGCCTCACTGTGTTTTTCTTCACCGTTAAGCAAGTGATAATCGCGGTTAAAAATGAGATTCGCACATGAAATCCAGAAAACCCAGAGGTGTGAGCCGGGGTTTGAACCAGTGATTCTCGTTACCGAGGCGCGTTCTGGCGTTCTACCAACGTGGCTTTTTTTTTTTTTTTATTACATTATAGGCAAGTATTTGATCTCGATCTCACCTGATGGTAAGTGACGATGAGATCTACGATGGAGCATACTTGCCTAGGTAGGAAGGCGGCAGTGGTAGCGTCTCTTCGCTACATTCACTAGGCACATGCAGCGCAACTGATCTGACCCGCCATCCATGAATGGCAACACCGAACATCATGCCGGAACACGGCTAGGCCGCTTGGCGACATGGCTTTGTTCAGTGGGTGGTGACTAGCCACGGCCGAAGCCTACCACCAGTAAAACTATGCTACTATATTACTGCATTTTTATCATCACTGCTTACCCTAAATGCTTTATTAAATAGTTAATGCCTATTGACGAATGTCATTGTCATTAGTTTATTTTACGCAACGTTTCATAAGTAGGTATTCATTTCTTTAACCTTGACTGGATAGGTATCGGTACAACGAACTTTGTTTTGATGTTCAACGAAAAACACTTCACCGATTATACATTTGTATTGAGTGCATATGTGTGACGGAATAACAGCTACATTTAATTAATAATTAACACCAAGCGCAGTATTTGAGTTAATATTTATAGAAACATAACATTTATCCCTGACATTCTTTATAATTTACATTTTTTTTCTTAACTCTACAAGCTGATCAGAATGTGACCTTAACTGAGAAGATCAGGCGAGAAACCAAGCAGGCTTCTCTTTTTTTAACAGCCATGTTTTATAGAAAAAATAAATAAAAATTTGTTGCCATGCAAGGCGCACAGACGCTTGACTTTGATATCATATCTTAATTAATCTTTATTGCTCTAGATATTCGAGAAATAATCCAAGATTCTGTAATCACTCTTATGACACAGTTTAGTTATTGGATATGCTTTGTGAACGCCACCTCTCTCAAATCCTTAAGTTAAAACCCGAACCGTGTATAGCAGGGGTTCCCGAACTTATTTTGTAAGCCTCTACACAACGCCACTCTTACTGCCCCCCCTTTAGGCCTGCAGCGCCCACAAGGGGGCGTTATCGCCCCCACTTTGGGAAGGGCTTGTATACAGCATACAACAAAACACGATGCCTATCTGCATCACGGCGCCACGCGGCGCAAGAGTCGATTTCAAAACTTGCATCGTTGTATTTCGGCCGCGGTACCGTACCTTCGGAAGCCGCTCCCGTTACGTTGGCTTTTAACAGATTCTGCGAGTAAACGATACTTTTGTATTGATTTGTTATTTATGTGTGGGTAGGATTATGTCATGTTAAATTACTACAGAACTTGTCTCGGTAACGAGGATCGCAGGTTCAAACCCCGGCTCGCACCTCTGGGATTTCTGGATTTCATGTGCGAATTTCATTTTCAACCACGATTATCACTTGCTCACACGAGGATCAGTAGCATGCTTAACAATCTGTTTCCATTTCTCACGCACTGTTGTACTTCTGATACACTTATAAAGGGGACCTTTAATAACAGCTTCAACTTGGTCAGTCAACGCCAAGAACTACCAATTTCATCCAAATTATCGTCCTAAATCCTAATTTTGGGAAGTCAGATTGCCCTACATTATCCGATGATTCGGATAGGATCGGTCCGGGTCGAAGAGTTTGGAGCGTGTAGAAACATCTTCAGATTTATAAATAGTACCTATTTTTTTTAATTGTAATATTATCTCTGTTCTTACTCTAAGAATGTCAAAGTTTATTTGAAGGCAATGTTTTCTTTTTGCATTTAATTTTGCACCTGCATTTATCGTTCCCAGTTGCTGATTGAAATTAATTTAACTTCAAAGGCTTCTAAATTCAAAAATTAAAGAATTCAATTAATCTTTAAATTGATTAGATCTAAATTGTTAATTGAGTCCTCAGTCTGCCTTAGCCGATATTACTTAGGAGACATGGTTCGTTCGCGCAGGCCACTTAGTCAGATAGAATTAAACGTCTCCGTTGAAACTTAGTTAATTAACATCTATTGACTTAAGTCAATTCTTCATTATTTCAGCATTTTTTTTTATTATACAGAGTACAATATTATTGTTAATTTTTTTTAATACAATCTTTGTGACGATCGAATCGTTTAAGTTTTTAGGTGATAAATAAAAGGCACAGATTCAATGTTTATATCACTTTTTTATAATTTATTTTCACAACATTTTTTTTTATTTCTGTAAAATTTACAATAGCTTAAAACTCCTCACAAATATAGTAAGTATGTATCGCAACAACAAAGCGTCCACACGCCTCGTGTGACACGAAACAGGCAACTTGGAAGAGAAAGGGAAAAATAAACTATAATGTAAATATACTTGACAAAACTTAAGGATAAGCTTATATAACGTAAGGCGTTATTAACTAGAACCCCTTAACTAGAGAGTCGGTGTGCCGAACAATCGCATTTAACATATGAGCGATGTGAACGACACTGCGAAGTTTCGGGCAACTGAAGTGTTTGCAAGAAACAGCCAAAGTGTTTGCGAGAAACAACCGAAGTGTTTGCAAGAAACAACCGAAGTGTTTGCAAGAAACAACCGAAGTGTTTGCAAGAAACAACCGAAGTGTTTTCAAGAAATAGAGACGCGGGCGCACGGTGGTGGCGTGCACAGTGGACTATATCCCTTAATAAACGTGACACCGTGTAAGCACCTCCTAATATTTCATAAAACCTAATTTTGAATTGAATTTTATTATCCACTAAAGATAAGTCATAAAACAATACCTTTAATATTTCGGTTCACGCAACTTGAATTTGAAATTTGAGCGTGTTTGATGTCGAATATAAATTGGGTAGCATTTTATATTTTAAAAACAATGTTAATGCAAAGAGTAAAATTTATCAGAATATAACTTTATTCAGAGCCGAGTTCTATCAGACTTATATATTCTGTTTTTCTTTTATTTAGCGTTCAGCTGTGTTTGGCTATGTTCTACCTACATACAGTGTAACGTTTACTAGAGAATATTTTACACTTAACAATTCAAATACATTGAATATTAGTCGCGCCGCTGTGAATTGTAGACGACTTCCGTATTACGAAACAACGCTTTTAATTGCGGCGCCTACGTGCTTCACACCATAAAACACAGATTTTTACATACATTTTCTATGAATCTAAGATATTTTTACATTTCCATTAAAAGACATACCTTGCTACAAATTCCTAAAATAATCATAATTGAATTGAGAAATTACTTTAAAATATGAATTGACGTGTTCGACGCGATGCAAATGTAAATATATCTTCGAAATTGTAACACAAGTAAATGCGTCTGGTGGGTGTTTTCAATAATTTCAAAGCGTTTTTAAAACGTGCTGTTACCCTTGACAATGAGTCATTCACAAATATTACAATCATTTTCAACTCATTTAAATATATACGACTACTTCAGAATGTGTGTGCAAACAGATATTTCGAACATCTGCTGCCTTTTTTTAAATACTTTCCATAAGAAAAGTTGTGTATTTAGGTACTGTATATCCCGTGAATTTAAAAACATTGGCAACATTATCGAAACCAAGCTTCTACATGAGACGCAGATTGTGTAAAACCCAACATTTAATAAAAGAATAAGGAGAGACAACTCTATAGTGCCGGGTTAATGAATTGGACCGCGCGTAGTTTTTTTTAAATTTGGTTTACGGCTCTGGGTGCTAGCCCTTTGGAAACTCCGCGGTAGGTACTAAAAAGTCTTGTATTTTCGCAAGACCAAGGCGCAAGATTCTCAAAGTGTTTGCAATAAAACTTTGCGAGACACTTGGACTTGGTTTTACAAAAATCCAAGAACAAGACATTGGGCGTTAGGACGACGAAGACCATCGAGCAAGGTCAGCAGTCCAACGCACCTCCATTCATAGACGCTCTATGGAGATATGGCAAATGTTTATGGTAAACAGTTAACAGTTAATTTTAGTTATTGCAAACAGTTACTTAGTATTCAGGTTCACGCAAAATTCCCGCCATTTTTGTTAACTCATCCATTCATAAAATGTTGTTGCTGAAATAAGTTCAATGTTATGCAGAAGCAAAGTTGTATACTGGCAATGTTCTCAAATGCACTTTGTGTAATAACAAGATAATGTATGTGACTGTAAAGTGTTTACTCGATGGTATCATTTACTGTTTGGGTATACAGCACAAGGGCACATGAAGGAGTTCAAATATTATCCGTTACTATCCATCGTCACTGTGCTAGTATTAGAATTAATTTCGTAATTATGAGTGCATCGACAGACACATGTGTGCTCATGTCGCCTGCTCTAAAACATTTTTTTTAATAACAGACAACATGTTTCTATATTTTTCTGCAAGTGTTTTCAAGAGTTATAAAACAACGTAATAAAAATTGGGTAAAAAACGTCACTGCTTTGAAATTAAGACAACAACTTGAAAGCCAGCTGTAAGAAATTTAACGACACTTAGTCTGATTTATCTCGCAATTCTCCCTTCCTCTTGTTATGTATAAATACAATTTCATTCTAACATTTTCATATTACCGAGAAGAGTATCTCGCAATGTACAAACCCATTTTCCAACAATATATACATAATATACTTAAAACAAACACCAAAGATTTGCACGTAAACGCCATGACCAGTGCTCATTAGAATTAATAAAAAGTAATTATATAATAAAGGCTAACTGAAAACTGATGGTAACTTTAGCGAACAAAATATTAACCTATAATGCAATGTCTTTGCAAAATACACTTTTACGTAAAAAGTTAAAAAGAAAATTGACCGTTTTAGCCACACTTTGTGGTAATTTTTGGAAGAGCTTTAATCGGTTCACCAGCTTTCATTGGGACCAAGTTCACAGTACCAAAATGGCAATTAATATACTTTTTAATTGGAAACTATGAACTCAGACCATAGACCAAGAAAAAAATTATGCAAACTCGCTTGAAAAAATTGATGTGAAATAAAAAGCATTCTGTTTAACACTATTGTTTTAAAAAATGGTAAATGTCTAGTCGATAATCTTACGGCTAGAAGTGAACAACTAGTGTTTGTAAATGTTCAAAATACATAATTTCTTCCATAGTCCTACAAGAGAAAAGTCCCAAAATATACCATAGAATTTCGTATGTTCATATTTCCCGCGAGAATTATTTTGCCAACAGCTGATATAGATATAGCAATCACAGTTATTTATAATAATAACGACAATATAGAATGACATTTATAATACCTGTCGAAAAGACTACAAATCACAAAATAGGCGCCCGTCTCGATACAGCAAGTAACACTAGTGATAATTAACTTACATTCACTCTTACTACATATGGAATAATGTTTAGATTCAGTTAACTATGTTTATGTACTTCATTTATATCTAAGTACAGATGACTGTGTACTATTTCTAATTACAGGGCTACCGGGTTTCGTTACTCTCATGATCTCATCATTTCATTTTCGTTTAAGACTGGCTTTTACATATTTTGAACAAATATCTCAAAAGTGAAACGGACCACTAGGCTTTTTTAACTTGCATCGAGCTCTTATCGGCTCCGAAGTCGTAATAACGGCTTATAGCGAAGCCAATAATCACTTGACTATAATTAAAAAAGTCGGCCTACGATTCCACACGATCTCGAAATGAGAATTTTCTCGAAAGTATAAAAAAATATATGTTTTTTTTTTTAAATTTTGGTTCGATAGTGAGCAAGGCGGGAAAAAATCATTCATAAACTCGTTTAATTGTTTCGAATGATTACGAATAATTGCTCTCTAGTTGATGCTTGTACTTGGTCAACTTCGAAAGACTACTTCAACTGTTACATTTAAGCCCTACAAGATGTCAACGCTATTTGCGAATGTGTATACTATATAATTATATAATTTGCATACATGCATTTGGCAACATATCTAAGACATTCAAGTAATTGGCCGGACACTGTTTACACCATCGTTCATCTATAATCTATCCCCAAATTCATAGACTTTTATAACACTATCAAACGTCATAGAGAACAGCGCACCAGAGATTCGCTTTGCGCATTACTATATGACGTTTAATAAAGTTATAAAACGTCAATAATTCGGGGTTATATCTCATTAAAATACAACAATAATAGTATATATCTCTATTGAATTTAATCTACATAACGTTATGTAAGTAAGTAGACATCATAATCATTGACAACATAGTTAATTACTACAACAATATTCAATCATCACATTTTCCATACCGTCCACAGTTGCAGCAAACCGTTACTGATGAGACGTTAAAAGTAAAAACAAAATGTCCATAAGTACTCTGTTACTAAACGTGACGTCGCTACTTGTAAATGTTCTTAAAATATTGTATATAATGGTATTTTTATTATTATTTAAAAAAGCGTGAACTTTAATATTGTACACACCTTAGTATTATTATTTATTTTTTTGGGGCTTTTATTTTTGTTTTTTTTTAACTTTTTTTTATGTGTATCTTAATTTGTTACATCGTACGCCAAGCCGTATACAATACTAGAGCGATCACGAAACGCGCAAGTGTATACATACATCCTTTAAGATTGATAAATACATAGTAAAATAGGTCTTTCAACGTGTCTCACTCCGAGGAACGGAGCCGAGCGCCAGCCGCGGCCGGCACCGCCAGGTTCGTGATCATCGCAACGAAACGGCCGTACGAGAGGCCGTCGGAGTCTACTCCTACATCGTCCCAATGACGTCGAGCACACTTCCCCGCATCAATTCAGGTGAAACAATGCCAACTGCGTCGCTCGACACATTCTCTCGCCCGAAGCAATAAAACTTTTGCCGACCGTTCGCTCCGCGCGACCGAGACATGCCACCGCTCCCGCGGAGACTCCTACACATACAAGCTTAAAAATAACTAACTAGTCTTTTATTATAGGCAGACCATCGGACCCGCCAGCCGGCGGCGCGTCCGTCCCGATCCGCGCGAACAATAATTTTCGTACTGCTAACATATTAACATGTCAACACGAAAGGAGTACGACTAGAAATTACTTCGCACACCGCTCCGGCGCGCCGACGCGGGCGGCGACGCGCGCGGCGCGGCCGAGCGACGGACCGACGCCGACTCCTACGGTATATATACATTTGGCACTAAATTCATCGCGGATCGAGTGAGGGCAGGGCGGCGTGCGGTCACGCGGGGCAGGGAGCCGCGCGGTAGCAGTCGCAGTAGGCGGGCGCGGCCGGCGCGCACGCCGGGCACGCCGCGCACGCCGCGCACGCGCACACGCACACGTAGTACTGCGGCGCCATCAGCATCGGCGTGCGCGCGCACAGCTCGCGGCAAGCTAGCGCTTCGATCAGCGCCAGCGTCTGCCGCCGCTCGTGCCCCATCAGGCACACCGTGGACTCGCGCACCACGCCGTGCAGTAGTGTCAGGTACCTGCGCCAAGGAATAACAAATTTCGATATCCAGTTTATGAGACTGAAGGACTGGGAATGGACTGGGACTTTCGGAGTTATTACTGATAGAACACTGTCAGCCATTGATATAGAATTAGGCTTAGTGTTGTTTCAATATGAAAAGTCAAAAGATTGATGCATGGTAATCGAACCACGGTGGAAAAGTAGCCGATAATTACCTGTGCTTGAGCGCCTCCTCCACCCTGCCAACGAAGTGATTCCGCAGGTAGGCCTCGAGCTTGGCACGCTGCTGTCCGAGCTCCGGGAAGTCAATGAAGAACCTCGAGCACATGTATCGCTCCAGGATCTTGATCTTATCCGGCCGCGCCGGTCGGTAGGCCTTCGCGAGGAGGGCGCAGTATTTGAGCAGACCACCGCCGCGGATCTCTTCGGGCTGCCGCGTCGCGATCAGCTTCTCGGTGAGGTGCGACAGGGCCTCGTTGAAGTCCCCGTAAACGGATTCTCCCACGACGGTAGGATAGAAGTTTTCCCCGATCGGCAGCTGAGC
Source organism: Pheosia tremula (assembly GCA_905333125.1). Taxonomy (NCBI): domain Eukaryota; kingdom Metazoa; phylum Arthropoda; class Insecta; order Lepidoptera; family Notodontidae; genus Pheosia; species Pheosia tremula. The sequence goes on along the minus strand of HG995405.1, from coordinate 1,135,918 downwards.
GCACTCATGGAACGCGAGCAGCGAGTCCAGCGCGATCTGGAACGAGTCCACCGAGAACTCAAACTGGCGGCGCATCGTGTCGACGAATTTCAGTTCGACGGACTTGTGGCCGCGCGAATTGCCCAGCGAGATAAGGGACCAGCGATCGCCGTCTGAGTTGACGCGGACCATCTTGGAGACGTAAGCCTCCTTGAGGCCGGCGGGAGTCACGCGGCGGCGCGGCGTGGCGGGCGGCAGGAGAGTCGCGAGGTGGCTGAGGACGGCAGCCTTGACGCGGTCGCAGTGGCGGACGGTGGTGAGCTCCGCAGTGAAGATGAGGTCTATATCGGAGTAGGGCTGGGGGCGGTCGGTGAGCACGTGGCTGGCCGCGCCGCCGTTGAGGCGCACGTCGCGCACGGCCACGCCGGCCCCGCCCACGCTCTGCGGCGCCTCGAGGCGCGCGCGCACGCCCGCCACCAGTTCGCGCAGCCGCACGTGCAGCGTGGGGAAGTTCCCGCGCCCGTGTATGGCCACCACGTCGTCCATCACGTCGTTAAGCCGCCGCACCTGCTCGTAGCTGAGCACGGCGTGACGCTCCCCACCACCGCACCCCTCTTCAGATGATGTGTAGCTCGACTCGCTCTGGAACAAACATCAAAAACGATATTAAAATCTTTAATAACTGGAGCCGCTTGTGTATATAACTATAAACTTGAACGAGTAAATAGAGTTAAAACCTCTACGAATGACCTAACTTGGCACCCAATCTGTTGGGTACAAAAGGATAAAAGTCTAGCCAACTTGCCTCTTGACTTGCCATTTTCTAGGGACCTTACAAGTCAGCCCTACAGATTGGATGCGCAGTTCGGCCGTTCTTAAAGGTATTTAATTATGGCAACGCAATCATTTTTAAATGCATGTTTATGATAAATTATGTAGGGATATTTTATTTTGTTCAATAAATAGATACGACTTCAAGTAGATGGTTATAGTTACGAGGAGCCCTGATAAGTTCGCGCAATCAAGAACTAACAGGCTAACATTAGTGGCGACAGATCATATCTCCATCTCGCTCTTAAGAGCTACGTGCGGATATACAATTTATTGAGGAAATATGATGTAATGATTCTAAATTATTAACGTAACAGAATGTGAGATTGCATACCCATAATCCCAATCGCAACCTTTCGAACATTGATCGCTGGAGGCGTCTGTTTGGAAATATTCAGTCTCAGCTATTTCATAAAATTCTTTACACTGACTGACAGACTGGTGACCTAAACCGGTGGATCTAGAAGCATGATATTTTGCACAGGAGTTCCTTATGTAACGTACGAGAGAGAAGGAAGATGATGGCATTTATGTCAGGGGTCAGTTGTTATGAAAAAAAAAATGCTACGATCGGACACATGATTAGTCCATCACTATTTGACTGATGAACCTTAAACTACTAAGTGCAATGCCTCATGCAAATTAGAGCAACGAAAAAAAGATAAATGACTACGGGTTGGCAGTTCTAGTGTAACACAGTATCCCGTTATAAATCACTTCTTGCGACAGGAGAAAACGGAATATTATCACGGAATATAAAAAAAAAAAATTTACCTATCCCAATTTTCTAATATTCCGTGAGATCATTTACTTTAATTTTCGGACCTATTATATGAGGAGGAAAGTCTGAATTCAGTGGCCTTGCAATACAGAAATTTCCAGATACTTATTTCTTTCATACGTTGTTAAATAAAGAAGTCATTAAAACAAGGCAAACATGACATAATTTTACAACATCCAACAAGTCTTGAGACTTGTTTCATTTAAGTGATATAATATTATATAGCTGACGAAATAATGTCGTATATTTCAGGCGACCAAAGGAATTAATTTACATACAATATTTACTAGCATTTTTTTTTTTTTATTACATTATAGGCAAGTATTTGATCTCGATCTCACCTGATGGTAAGTGACGATAAGATCTACGATGAAGCATACTTGCCTAGGTAGGAAGGCGGCAGTAGATCGAGACGCTACATTCACTAGGCACATGCAGCGCAACTGATCTGACCCGCCATCCATGAATGGCAGCACCGAACATCATGCCGGAACACGGCTAGGCCGCTTGGCGACATGGCTTTGTTCAGTGGGTGGTGACTAGCCAAGGCCGAAGCCTACCACCAGTAGAGTTGTCACCTGGTTGGCACCACCCAGGGTCACGTGTAGGGTATCTCGAGGCATCAAGATATTTACCGCCTACTATATTTCAAAAAAACTGAGTACACCTCTAGTGAGGACAGGTGTGTTGAGAGCCATGTACACAATGACGTGTACCTATATTTTCTACAAATAATATGTTTCAACGAGCACCTTTATCGATTTTTTTTTGAGCTTGTTACTTTTATTTTGGGATGGTCCAATCTCTAGGTACGAGTCCATTTCATCCCGCAATCTTCTGAGCTTGCCGCGATATGTTCTCCATCATTCAAGTGATCCATTATGAAGTAATTTTGCTATTGTTCTGACATGCAGGTGATGCGACTAGACTAGTCCCATTTTATCAATAGGATTAAAACGGGGTCTTAAATATGATTTTTATAACGCCAAGCGAACACACTAAGCAACGCTTGTATTATGAGTACCGTACAATGTACTGAGGGCGAACTCAGTATATATACTTACAGTACTTCTATAGATATTAAACATCTATGACGCGAGTATAAACATTCGTGCTATAATCACACAAAGTGTGTCCCTACCAGGATTCCAGCCCAGGACCTACGGCTCAGACGGCAGGGTCACTACCAACTGCGCTAATCAGGTCGTCAAGTTTATACTAAGTCCAACGAACTATTATTTGTACGCCCCTGTAGCTCGTTATCGACATGTCCGGCTCGCAACATGAGCTATCGCACATAATTCAATAATACTTGTTCGACTGGATAATTAGATCCTGTCGAACAACTGCCTGATGGCCTGATTAGCGCAGTTGGTAGTGACTCTGCTTTCTGCGCCGAGGGTCCCGGGTGGGAATCCTGGAAGGGACAAGCTTTGTGTGATGAGCACGAATGTTTGCACCCGAGTCATGAATGTTTAATATGTATATAAGTTTTATATACTGAGTTCGCCCTCAGTCCATTGCACGGTACCCATAACAGAAGCGTTGCTTAATGTAGGGCCGTGTAGTTGGTGTGTTCGTATGGCGATATTTATTTATTTATGTTGCTATTCTACAATTTGTCATTACTGATGATAAGTGCAACATGTGGTAGGGTACATTTTTACTGGTGGTATGCTTCGGCCGTGGCTAGTCACCACCCACTGAACAAAGCCATGTCGCCAAGCGGCCTAGCCGTGTTCCGGCATGATGTTCGGTGTTGCCATTCATGGATGGCGGGTCAGATCAGGTGCGCTGCATGTGCCTATTGAATGTAGCGTCTCTATCTACTGCCGCCTTCCTACCTAGGCAAGTATGCTCCATAGTAGATCTCATCGTCACTTACCATCAGGTGAGATCGAGATCAAATAAGTACTTGCCTATAATGTAATAAAAAAAAAACAGGATTTTGTGAATTGGAATTCATTGTCTATACATATTATGTGTGCTACATCGTTACTTATTTATCTCCAGGATATTATAGAGGTAAGCACTTAGTTGCAATTTTATGGATGCATTATATTTTTATGACTGTAATAAAGTATATCATTCGTGACATGTGTTTACTTATAATAGGTCTGTGTATAGGCATTACATTGCAATGAAACGACAATAGCTTAATGGTTAGAGAGGTCGTCGTGGCCGAGAGGTTCTGGATCGAACCTCACCCGGACCATTAGACTATGGATATGGACATGAGCCCACTCCTAGCGCGACCTTTACGTTGGAGGGGCAACGGGCACGAGGTGCCCCGTGTCAATGCGAATAATTATTGATATTAGAAAGAACCCAAATTGGTTTATTATTGACCGCATTCAACAAGTCCTTGCGATATAATAACGATAGATTATTCTAATAATAACGTGTAAAACATTAAGTACCTCATACTCTAAGTTATAATGATATTAAATGCACTACACTCATCAAAATTAACCTTGGACGCAAATATAAAGAGGAGTTGAGTGTTTATCTCATTTTAGAACGCGCACTTATTTAATTTTAAAATATCCAATCGGAAGCCTTCGCCAATCGATCATGATGAAATAAAAAAAAATACTGTAAAAGTGTCATTGTCATTGTCACGGCGGCGCGCGTCGAACGCTCTCACGAACGAACGATACGATGTGACCTCGTTACGGTGCTCGATTAAAATACGAAATTTTTGTATTGTTTTTCCTCGTCAATTTGAAATCAGCCGGTCGCCCGTTGAGGTCAAATGCGCAATCGTAACAAATCGTATCGGACGCGAGCTGTGCTCTCTACAAACTTGAATAAGAGTACACAGCCAACTTTTTTTTATTGAAACGTCGAAATCAGCTGTTTCTACAAGGTCGTGGCGATCGTTGCGTGAAGTCGTTATTTTGTTTTTAGGAAAATTATGTATAGACGCTGTTACAAGTAGAACAATACGCGTGAAAACTGTACAATGGCCTATCTATTGTAGTATTTATGTAAGAAGAAACAAAAAATAATTAGAACAACGTAACGCAAATAGAGTTAAATCAAAATATTATCAGTTGATCGATGATAGATTATAACGTTACTCCTCCGTTTTGAAGTCGGTTAAAAAATAAATGCCGTCTCTTGGAGAGCGCGTCATTTGAGAACGGTTGGATAGATTTTGTTTTTTGTAAAAAAAAATTGATTTTACACGGAAAAGTCTGATTGTATACTGACATTTCGACTGGATGTCTGTCGGGTCAGCTGGTTATTTACAATAATAAAACAAGTATAATTTTCCAAGATACTTATTCAACGCCTTGCTCACACATAAATCAATTTTGTTTATCAAATACACATCGGGTTTGCTTCTTTCAAAACCTTTTATATAGTCGATCGTTGGTCATGCGATTGCGCAGTGCGGACATAAGAACCAGACACCTTTAAGTAGCCGTTAAATTGTCCGGTAGCTCACATAAAAAGTGCTCTAGCAACAAATATCCAAGAACAAACGAATAAGCGTCACGCGATCCATATCGTGAACTTGGCGGGCGCGGCGTGCAGCTGTTAGGCCTCAGCCTCGAATTTAGCGGGCAGCGGGGTGGCGACGCGGGAGCGGCAGGATCGTATGCGTATAATCAAATGGACCGGTTCTCGAAAACAGCGGCGCGGGGCGACCAAAGAGCGCCCGCTCCCGTGCCGCCGCCACCGCCGCCCCGCTGCCTGCTAAATTCGAGGCTGAGGCCTTACACCGCGCAATACGGAACGGTCATATGAATATCAGTTAATACGTTAAACTATCGATTCGATATCCTGATAACGTCTATCGAAAGTTATATTTATAATATCATACGCGCGGAATGAAATATGTATGAAACATAATCACTATTCAGCAATCGGCGACAGTCAGTCGTGCGTGGACGATGGGATTGAAACTCGCAACCGTATAGGTATAATATAGGGGCTAGAATACGCTGGCAAGATGTGTGCACAAATGGACAGACTTTGAACTTTATGTCTATGAAATGAGAGTATAAAAACTTAAGGCCATAAACAGGAATTCACTTCGGGAGGGGTCGAGTTCACTTCGGGGGAGGGGGTAGGGTGCATCCACTATACATTGTCTAGTTTTTTAGTTGGAGATATGATTAGCACAGTTCGTGGATTCTGCTTTCTGTGCGACGGTCCCGGCTTCGAATCCTGGTAGGAGTAAGTGTTATATACTGGGAAGGCCCTTAAGTCCATTGTACGCTACCCCTAATAAAAGCATTGCTCAGTGTGAGATCGTGATGTCGCTGTTTTCGTCTGGCGATATTAAAACATTCCAACATAAAAATATGATGCTTATCCTTATGTAAATAAGTACGACTAAAACAACGCACTCAATAATAGCACCGATTGACGCGGGAGATTTTTGTGCAGCTTGTTTGTTGGCGGAAAATTGGAAACGAAACAAATTTATCAGATAGCCGCAGGTATTACCACTCTTACGTATAACGATAATGTTATCTACGTAAGTATCACCGTTTTGACTGAAACACGTTTGTAACCGTCTGCGTCATAGCGAGCGACGAACACCGTAGGAAATCTTCATGCGTCGGCGCACCGGGCACAGCGCTCGGTGCACACTGGGGTAACATATCTACCAGCCACGTTTTTGGCGTACCGCGCGTAATTTTTTATAAAAAAAATAATCAAAAACATGTGACGATCGTAACTTTTGATTTTATTTTTCTTCATACAGCTTTGAGGCCCCAAATTCGAGCCCTAATGACGACCACGTTACCGGTCAAATTACCAATAGTCCCCCTTAGTGGACCTCTAGAGTACGTACTCAATGAACATATTCTCCAAATATTATATCTCTAGGTCCAACCATAGAGCAATAATGAAATGTTTTGTCATTGATGTCCACCGGTATAGGCTGTGCGTTGTATGTCAGAGCTAACAATTTTATTAAAAAGATATGCTAATTAATAATTGCTAAGCATTTATGATAAATAGAACGAGAAGCCATATTCACGCTCCACGCAACATAATTAACTAGACGTTGTTATAAAACGGCCATAAACATTCCTAAGGAATTACCGAAATGGCGGCCGGCGTCTGACAAAGTTCGCGGTCGACCTTGCCACGGATAGCGAACGTGAACAGACGGCATAGAATCGTTGGGCTATAAAAAATGTGTACTTGTGTATAATTGCATCAGTTGATCTCGGAAATCCGCAATTAAAAGTTCACTGTTGTATAAAAATACAAGACGAATACGATTGCGATTTGATAGATCAGCTTTCGATTCTAATCGATTTCGTAGCATTCGCATAGAGTACACGAAAGGTCAGTCAAACGTATTATATTTCCAAATCACTGTATGCACATCGATATACAATGTAGATACAAAAAAAAACTCGAGTGATGTTGACACAGCTGATGATTGAGAAAAATACACGTACATAATAATAACAGGTAGGATTTGATGTAACGTTTCTTTATACGATCGCAACCTACATCTAGACAATTGAGTGCTCACTTTCGATTTCGTGAGGCCAGTAATTAGCATGGCCTCGGCATACGTGAGCTGCATAACACGGAACGGAACTAGCGCGGTCGGCTCGCGGGATCCGTCGCGACGCTGCCGAACGCGACGCGAGAAGGAAGCCATTTTCACTTTCTTTTATAAATTATTGTACGTTTTATTATTCGTGTCGATTCATTAATATTGCTGGCGGCGTTATGCTTGCGTCAACGGGCGCCTATACTAATGAAATTAAAAGTTACCCTAGTACTTTGTCAGTTACGAAAATGTTTTGTAAGAGCCTACCTACCTATGTAACGAGTTCATTTGAAAGTCTTATAATTTCTAATTTTATGTATATAAACATTAGCGTATAAGGAATTTGAGGATTTTGAAATCATTTAAGGCAGAGCGGCCTATCTAACGGGCAGTACTGCCATCATTGTCATTGGAATTGGAATCCTTTCCCCGTATCAATAAAGCTGTGGATACTTTACTGAAAATGTACCAGGATTCTTGGGTTTATGCACGGTTGACTGTACAACTACCCTTATTTAAAAAGGATTAATAATAGGAGCTATTTTTAATTTCCCACTCTGGGGCACGGGCCTTCTCTTAATGCGAGGGGATTAGGCTATAGTCCACCATCCTGGCCCAGTGCGTGTTGGCGGACTTCACACATCTATCGAGGGGTTCTCTCAGACATGCAGGCTGACCAGGCGAGCCAGGGTTTGAACATGTGATCCTCTTTACCGAGACAAGCGTCCTACTAACATAGCTATCACTGCTTACGTCTAGCGCAATTCAAATCGATTGAAAAAAACTGACACACACTCTCATATTGTACGAACGACCATATGCGTGGTTTACACGAGTACAGTGGGTAAATAAGCAACTCGAGTCAATGTTTGGAAACCACTTGCTTACTTTTCTATTTGCGGACTTGTCAAGCTGTTAACACGAGGACACTTACTACTCGTTAACCCGCGTACTGTTCTCGTTTAAACCGGGCATAATAATATACCGATTAAGGCCAGCTAGCAACTACAACGCTCACATATGGGTGCGTTCATAATTTACAGATTAAAATGAAGTCGGAAAACTAGTCTTCATGCATTTGTTTATCGCACGGGTGACAAAGTATTTCTTAATAAAATTATAATATTATAACTATAGTTTTGTTGTATATATTTACACCACTCAAAATAATAAATATGAATTGCATTGGTTGATATCAAGAGATAAACAACATTTTCTGTTTTATCATGAGCTCAGGTATTTATGATAATCTTCGGTAGTATTCCAGAGAATCGATTCGATTACGAAACGAAATAATATAATCGATTATTTTCATTTAGTCGATTAAAATATGACATTTCAATTAGAGGTGGTCGTTTGTCAGCGTTTCCTTTGCGCATCACAAAATCACATGTCAGTAACCTGGCTCTTTTGAATTGTTTTGTTATTCCATGGTCATGTCACGGTCAGAGTAACGACACATGGCATCCGAACTTGCACAGATTTGACCGATTACTAAAAGCAATTGTCATTTTAGCGTTCAGTGGCTTGTATGTGATTACATCAGAACAACAAGTGACCGGAATTATGAAAACGAATGAGTTATGTACTTTGTTTAAATCATTATTAATTAACAAAAATATATTATATTTCAACATCAGTTGCCGTATAACAAATTAAACAAATATTGATTTCTTATATTCGCGATTACTACGAATACATTGTAGTACTTTCTACGTAGATCGGAACACAAGCAACAATTAAATATGAGGGTACCCCGTCTCAAACTATGACACCAGGACGTCAACCACCTCAGTCCTCCCGTGAACATAGTTGCTGTAAAGCAGCCGAAACGTCGGCAACGTTAAATCAAAATATAAACGCGATAAAATCCTAAAAAATAGTTTTATTTCAAAATTCAACAAATATCGACTATTTTTTTAAGTGTCGGTCAGCTCATAAATTACATTTTAATAATGGAGTGAAAAATAAATCGATTCAGCTAATTGACTATTCTAGATCAAGGGCGTCCCTATCAAGGAGAAGGTCCGACTATCCAGTACAACAATTATTTACGTGTGTACGTCGTCGTTGCGTACGCGCAGATGCATACTAAACACGTCCTAGAGTATTCCCTTGTGAGGCAACAGCTTGGCATGAGTTTAATGCGTAGGGTACTTTAATAAATTCTCTCGGAGATTAGAGGCAAGGCAACGCATATACGCCTCGTTAATAGTCTTAGGATTTCTGAGGTTTGCGAAATGGAACCATGGGTATTATACCTATGGTTCTATTAATATAATTACCCGTATATTATTGTACTCACGTCTTGTAGCTCAAACCTTGTCTGAAATGTTATATCCTAAAAGTTCATTACTAAATTCGTTTTTGTAGTAGCATATTTTGTAACTTTTGACGATTCATAAGTACTGTACATAATGGTCAACGTGAATAAAAAATATTCTGATTCTGAATAATTTATTGCTAATAGATAACTTGACTGATACATTGCAGAAGGCAGAGGGAGGCACATTTTAATAATTGTATTTTGGATCTGGATATACTTAATGTCTTGATTACACGTAACGAGTATAATGGTGAGACGGTACTCTCGGTGGAGTACTGAGTAGGTGAACAGAGATCCGTTCGTATAAAGCTCGATTACTCGGTCGAGCACTGTCTCGGCATTTTAATAGTTACGTGTAATCCAGGCATAAGAGTAACACGCCACCATCATCGACAAAAAATGATGGAAGGAATAATGTTTTAAAAAGTGAAATGAAATAACATAATTTAGTGGTATCTGTGTGTTTGTATGTTTCATAACTTGTCACATTAATGCACAAATTATCTATTTACTAGTTAATACTGTTTCTAGGCCACCGATAACGCTGACGTTTTAAGTAGGTACCTACATACATACATTTTGCATAGTACCGACCCACGAGTATGTGGTAGGTATGCAAGTAATCAGCAACACTCAACGTTGGTAGGTAATTTGATTTATGAAAAACATGATCTGTTTAAGGTGGAAGCTCAGGGTCAGGGCGTGAAATTCAAAATGTCAATGGTTTTTATTTTTTTACGAAAAATTTGGACATCTTTACGATGTAATTTAGTGTTTTGCGATATTAACATTCTGCATTGGATGACTCGATGTATTAAGTTTGCTTAAAAAAGTACTTAATCCGATACAATACCATTAGGTTTGTAAAAACCGCTACTTTTACTAACTTTATGGTCTTGTATCGCTTTAGGTATTTTTTTAAATAAACTTAATACATTGAGACATCCAATGCAGAATGCTAATATCGCAAAACACTAAATTACATCGTAAAGATGTCCAAATTTTTCGTAAAAAAATAAAAACCATTGGCATTTTGAATTTCGCGCCCTGACCCTGAGCTTCCCCCTTAAAACAAAACATCTTGTTGTATTCCTAGTAATAAAGGTTATCTGCATGATTTAAAACAATGTTTCCGTAGTTCAAAATTTGCTGCTTTTTAAGGAAAAAAATACTTGTATTTATTTAAATTTCGTGTAACTTGAGTATCGCTATTTGTTTATTATTATTTAAATGCCTATCTATACTGGGTTTTTTTTTCATTTTGTTTTCGAACGCAACGGTCAATCTATGAAAATATAATGGAGTATCACATAAATTATGTTTCAATGTAAATATTATGCAAAAATACGATAAACAATAGGTGGATTTTTTGGTGGTAGTCTGAAAGAAAGGTTATCACATTTGTTTTATTTTTTAGAAAATGTGTTTCTTTGAACTATAATGTTTTATTGGAATATTAAACATTATGTGTTCATAAACGCGCACAAGTGTTCGAAACTAAAACGAAATGGTGAAACTTGACTTTCCCAAGCAGTCCGGTAATTTATCAGTAAAGTATCCCCCACTTTAGATAAGGTTAGGAGGGTTTTATTACGCCTGGTCTACGGAATATGCCTTCATAGAATCTCCCAATTTGTATTGTATTGAATTATTTGCTACTTGACATTTGCAAAATGCATACCGTTTTGGGTGGATGATGCCATTTTGAAGGAAGAAAAAAAAACATTAAAAAAACAGCCGGGGATATTTTTTTTATGACAATAGTGACTATGTTTTATTATTTGAAATTATTATTTTTTGGAACTCTTTAAGTAGGCACATTATTTAAAGGCAATCCCATAGCTATGTTCTATGGTATGCGGCGTTGCAACGACACAGCCATACAGTGGCATGCACAATGAGTTTACAATGAATTCACAATGTGACTCGAGTGACCGTCTGGCGGCGGTCTGTCAGGCGGACCACAGACAATCGTCGCGGTCACGGGAAGTGATAAAGTATAACTATACTTTTGATAAATTGCGGTCGTTAAACATATATAGGTCTTACGTTTATTGTGCACATGTGCGATGCCATTATACCTACTGTTTAATGGTAGATCTATTGTGGGGAATAATGTATCTGGGAAGAAGAAACTTATAAGCTAGTACCTACACATTACATGTTGCTAATATTAGTTTCATGAGTACGTATAGTACAGAACGACAGATATTATCTCTAATTATGTATTATTAATAGCTTCGTTTAATCATTAATTGAATGAACGCTAATATATTGAAATATTTCCTGCTTTCCGTGCCGTGGGTCTCGGGTTTGAATCCTGGTAGCGATAAACTTTGGGTGAAGAGCACGAATGTTTGTAGCCAAATAATGGTTATTTAATATCTTAAGTAATATATACTGGGTTCGCTCTCAGTCCCATAATACAAGCGTTGCTTAGTGTGGGACCGTATACTTAGTTGGTGTGTTCGTCTGGCGATGTTTATTTATTTATTTGAATCGTCAGTATACAATGTTGTTCATGATAAGATACTGGGGAACGAGTCTGAAAACAATCATAGCAAATGATAGATTAATCTGGGATTATATAATCATTGATATTTATTTAATCGCCGTCCGACACACAATAATCTCTTAAACTCATATATTGGAAAACCCAATATATGCATACATGTTATCACATTTTATTAATTGGGTAGGTATTACAGTTGATCAACCGGAAAAAATATTTGGGTGGACCAATTCGTGTTTTCATTATTGATCGCGAAGTTTTCATTGTTATTGTTAAGAAATAAAAATATTTTCTGTTTTTTTTTTCTTCATAGGTGTGCATTGATTCCTTATAATTTGTATTTAAATATTTAGGAACAAATATATACAAGTCGCTACCAAGTAATAGGTGCTGACAATATTAATAAGGAAATCGTAATGATAAATACTGCACAGACCTCAATTATTAACACAGAGTTTTAACATTAAATAATCCATATAAAAAACAACCTTGCAAATTGCAAATTAAAATACAAAATGTATTTATTTAAGCGATTTATAACGGTAATAGATTTCTTATTTTACGGCATTATGTGCCAATTACTCAAGATTTATCTCAAGAAATAAATACTTAAAAATATTAAGTACTGAGTAATGAAGAAATTAATCAGCTGTCAGTTGTCACTTTAAATTAAGATATCATTAAAACAGATATTTATACATTTAAGAAATACTTGACACTGGCAGGTGAGGCCATTAAACATTATTTCTTTCTTTGCCCAAAAAAGAAAGAATTATTTAAAGCGAAATTAAAGTTCTAACTTGGACTTTTTGGCGGAAAATTCGACTGTGAAGTTGTCAATTTTGTTTTATTTTCCCAAAAATGTGTTTCTCTGATAAATTATATGTAATATTAGTAGGATATTAACCATTGTGCGTTCATAAACGTGCACGAGTGAAGGATATATAAATAAAGTTGTTTTACTTGCCTTTTCAGGTTCTCTCTGCTACATTGGCACATATGATTTTTTAAAACAAAATATTAAAGTCTTGCCTATTTTTCTTGACAGTGCCATTTTATCTCGACAGATGATAAACAACTTGACGAGTACATGTTAAAATATTATGTCAAGGATCCAAGGCCGCTCGATAGTGCGTGTTCAATGTCAATTTTCATATAGACGTCATTTAGTTTTAAAATTGTTTGAGTAAAAAGTTTGCATTTAAGCCTCCTAAGATAATCAAAATTCCAATCTAAATTTATGAATTAGGCAACAATGTTATTGGGATTTATATATCACTAGCTGTTGCCCGCGACTTCGTCCGCGTGATATTTAACAAAGACAACCGTTGACAACAGCCAGCTCGCCCATTCTGAGCCCGCGGGACGCATTGCAGGTTGTTGCTATCATACTTAATCAGGCGCTGCGCTGCAACATTGGTTTTAATTTTTTTTCGTTAGATCCTATTTTTTTTTTTCTAAAATAAAAGTAGCCTAAGTTACTCCTTGTTAAATCAGCTATCTGCCAGTGAAAGTCCCGTCAAAATCGGTCCAGCCATTTGAGAGATTAGCCGGAACAAACAGACAGACAGACAGACAGACAGACAGACAGACAGACGGACAGACAGACAGACAGACAAAAATTGTAAAAAAAGTTGTTTCGGTATAGGTAACGTGTATACATCCAAATGCACTTAGTAAAAAGCGGTTATTTTAATATTACAAACAGACACTCCAATTTTATTTATATGTATAGATGTTAACATAACCACCATAAGAGTTTAACATATGTTATTTTTATGTTATCGAGAGATTTCAAACATTAAGATCTATTTTAAGTATTATTTATTGATTTGAGAATATAATCAACTGACCTGTAAAAATGCCTTCAACTATTATTTCCATACTTTATAAAAAAATATTATTGAAAGATAATTAAAAGTTTTGAATTCCGTCCACTAGAGGCGCTGCATAATTTTACATACGAAGTGTCTAAATACGTAGACTGGTAAGTAGACTCGCACTTGACGTACGGGAGTCCACAACTTTTTAATGCTCGTGAAAAATAAAAGGCCCGGCGCATACGAGGCCGCGACTAACGGCGACATTGAACGGTTTCAAAACCCATCGTGCGACCCACATACTACGTGCATCCGCAACCGGCGGCAATATAGAAAATGCTTCACTTGTTAATATCAAGGATGAATGTCTCACGACCGTGCACCAAGAACTCTGTTGCTGCAACACGGGCAACATTCTTAAAAGCATTTCCAGTTTTGTTTCTTTTTTACACTGGCATCACCGGTGAGTAGGTGGAATAGTTTACTGACAAATTACTAGACTGCTTGCGGCAGAACTTTAAGTCATATTTCATAATTAGATTTTATTTACTTATCAATATTTCACCGTTAGACACACAAACAAATTTCTCTCCGGGTACATCCAAAAATTTTATTTATACGCTAATTTGCCATAATTGATTTCTTATGTTCACGCGAATACTACACATTGAAATAAAACTAACTTGCAAGACCTCAAGACACTGAGCACTTTCTAGGTAGATTGGACCGCAAACAACTAAATATGAGAGTACCCCAGTTCAAACTATGACACTAGGACGTCAAACACCTCAGTCCTCCCGTGACCATGGTTGCTGTAAAGCAGCCGAACCGCCGGGAACGTAAAAATATAAATAAACGCGATAAAATCTGCAAAATTTGTTTTTTCTAATTTGCAAATGCCATCATTAAAAGGAGTCGCAATGTTTGAAATCATAATTTGTTTAAGCGAACTGGACAAATTATGTAAGTAATTCAACCCGTTTTTTATTTATAAAAAAATAGCCCCTAAATTTGCGTCACATTCAACCACAACATTAATTAGGTACCTTTTTATTATAATAGAAAAATATTTTAAACATGTTTTGTAAAGGGCAAAAACAATTACAGTGCTACACACAACAATGCCTTCAGGCACAAAAGAATAAAGTTGGGTACATCAAAGAGCAATTATATTTTGTTTTTACACAAATTAACTTACCTAATATATTTAAAAACATAAAGTACCTACTACGGATAGAAATTGAAATAAACGTACGCCATTTATCGGTATTTCAAAGTTCAAGGTAATGTCGCTGAAGCGTCAACTAATCAAAAAACTGTTGCTTGCGCGAAGCATTTTAAAATACTGAAATGAAAAACCAACCATTGCTGATTTAAAAAAAAAGGCTTAAAATTTTACATAGTAACCGTAGACGCATTAGAAATCTTTGCATATAATATAGCGGTTATAACCGTTTCTTTTATTTTCCTATAGTTAATGTCCGATCGTTATTTTAATAGTGATCACGACATTATGTGGCATTGAAGCATTGCCCATGCGCACACGTGCTGCGGGTTCACAAGCTTTAAAATTGCGATTGAAACGCCAAATATTTGCACAAATCGAAGAATGGAAACATTTGGTCATTTTAATGAGGCGTTTGTAGGAAAATCGGTGTGAGATTGAGAATAAAGGCGGTACTAATACGAAATTATACGAACAAAAGAACAAATGTGTTTATTGCACAGTGATTCGAGAATAATGTTTTTAATACCTATGAAAAAGTTAAGGTAAATTATCGTTAAGGCGTATTATAGAAAATAAAATAAAAAATACCTAAGTTATCATTTTTCGATGGAAGCATATAAAGACGTCGTTACGTCTAATAAATTCGTTTATATTATAAAATCTATATATATATATAACAAAGTCGTTCTATTTACACTATTTATAACTCTGTAACGGATGGGCCGATTTTTATGATGTTTAATTTTTTTATTTTGTGTCCGACCCGAATAGCAGAATAACCTATTATAACGAACCTAAATATAAATAATGAAGATAATTTATTTGTTCTTACATTTGACGCTGAGGCGGTACGAAGATCGCCGGGACAACTAGTAGATAATAAAACCAAACATAGCCATTTAGTACCTATTAAAATACTTGTGTTCAATATTGAATAAGCTAGGTACAAAAAAAAACTCAGACGATAACAAAAAAATTGTAGGTGTTTAAGTGACCCGAACGTACAAAGCCAGCAAGCAAGCGGTCCCGTCACAAAAAATCTACATTTTATCTCTTACGATAACAGTTGGGGAGGTAGTATAATTTTATAGACACATTATGTAAACGATGTTTCTAATTTTAATCACATAAAATATCGGTCGCTGTAATTTTTTTATCAATTTGTATTCTAAAAATGAAAATTATAGAAAATCTGCTGTGAGCCAGCTTCAAAGTGAATTGAACACAAGGAATCCTTAACCGAACTGGGCACGTATACTTCGCCTGCCCAATGTAGCGCGACGTATCGGCAATGTTGCGTGAGCGCAACGAGCATTTATTGAATTATACACGGATTCCATAGGTTGTAATACTGTTACTACGCCGAACGAGATTATCTTCTAAGAGCTAGTTGGCGTATTATATAAATCTACGATCTGGCAACGCTATTGTTCGGTGTGGTCGAGGTACGCTACCCGACGCTGATCGAATATTTCGCACGTCTTCGTATCACGAGATCGTGTTATCGTCACACGAGCACATGCCTCGCACGACCGTATGAACGAGCTGAATCAAAACAATTCTAACGATATTGCGTCACCGCTTGGCGAATCGTCGGCCGATCTCCGAGTCGCCGTAAAAAAGCAAGCTTCAATAGTACTACCGCGATTCTCCGAGTGTTGGAACCTATCGATAATCGAACGACCGCTAGTGCGTAGCTTCCAGAAATTTCCCGTCCTTATTCACTTTCCAATATCGAATCCATTATCAATGCGATTAAGATAATCGATATACAATAAACATCGTAATATTTATTCGGTGATCTTGTCGCGCGTTTCGTAAGTACAATTAAATTGTCGGGTGTCAGCTGTTTGTCGCTGCATGTTCTCACGTAGCGAATTCTAGTTATAAGCAGCAATCATGTCACAAACAACTGATAAGGGCAACCGCTTCCGCTGACCGAGCGATACGGCTCGTTTTCACCGACGATAGAAAACGCGCGCGATCTGCATAGCGACGCGCAACACGGCGCCGTAATGTGCGTCGCGCCGAATGCCATCGCGTAAAAGCGCATAACTTTTGAAATCACGTGAAATGCTGAACCGTAAATCGTAACGAACGAGAGAGAGACGCACCCACGCTGAACACTTTTTTTTCTCAAAAATACGCTTCTGGACGGTCGCCATTATTTATTATTTTCTCTGTCACACTTACCTTCATATCGTCGAGCATGTCGCAGACGGAGATCAGGGACGCGGTGTCCGGGGTCACTTTTATGACGCCCATTTCTATGTCCTGGCGTTAGTTACAATCGGGTAGACGCACGAAGCCAACGGCAGGGCTGTCAACACACGGAGGACCGATCGGACCGTTTGCGTGTGTCTAATTCTTCCTGACGAAAGTTGGCTTCGATACTTTTTACGGTATTATTGGGGCGAGTGACGCGTGAGTCGGTGGATTTTAGGAACACTAGGCGCGAGACGTGCTCACGCTATGACCGAGCCGCGCGGACTGAAGTCTCATACGAACGCAACATCGGTCGGCCAGTGAAAGGGTCCTGACGTCAGACGCGATAACGCGCGCCCCCGCGCCTCGCGCCCGCGACTTGTTGCTACACTTCTTGTCGCACTCGTTCACACACATCAATCATATACCGGTCTCGCTCTTTAATGACATGACACCTTGCTGTTTGATTAAACATATTCGTGCCTCCAGAGTACGCGTGGTTTATGTTATCGCTTAACAAACAACACGCTTAGATATTTCATTAATTTTGCACAAAGAGCTGTTTCGCTCACGCATTAGTTACAATAAGTCTTTGTTAAGTGCTTCTAAGAGCCACGATATTATAAGTAGAACGGATACTGAATAAGTAATAAATAACGTACAGTTTTCGTTAAAAAAAATATGTTTATTTTCAACAATGCAATGGTGCATGCAACCCTAACGAGAAATTAATAGTTGCAAAGGCACTACGTTCCGCGTAGAGGGATTCTGGCTACGAGAGTAGGCGACTACAGTCGTAGCGCTACGACTGATTGCATACGTCCTGAATTTAAAGCAAGCGTCCTAAACAAACTGGGCTAAATAACAAAATATGGCTTCATATTATTAAAGCACAATATAAGTCGGGAATATTTCTACGTATATAATAAGTAAATTGAATATACTACGAGGTCGGAATAATGAAGTTGAGGTCGAGTCGAGTGAAAAAATTATACTTTAGGTGGATATTTCTTTAATTTCTTTCCTTAGGAACATTTATTTCGTTTGTCGTATAAAAGATTCAATGGAAGTATGTCAGTTGGTAAATATTTTTGTTCGCCTTTTTTGCGCTAGTATTGTGTTCGAGACACAATGGGCGGATTTTGGTGAAAATAGCTACGAGGTTATTAAACATAATGCGTAAAGAAAATTCAAATTTAAATGTTCCTTTATTGCTAATTAAGTGATCATAATGGCATGAAGTTTTTAATAACACTGTTGCAATAGTTTCTGTTTTATAAAAAACCTAGCTACCTATTTTTTTATTATGATATTTTGCCACTAAAAACTAAATTAATTTATTTTTATTCAAGCGAATTATCACCTATGAATATTCAGAATTTATTACCAGTTCGCGATTTTCGTTTCACAGAGAAGAGCCATTAATAATCTCAATGGTTAAGCATATAAATAATATTAATTTAAGCCCCTTTGTGTCCCACTGCTGGGCACGGGCCTCCCCTCAATACAAAGGGAACCAAGCTATTTTCCACCACGCTGGCCCAGTGCGTAGCCCACACTGGCCCTGGTTACTATTAATAACTTGTGATCGTACATAAGTTGTCCACAGAATACTAAAACAATATTTTGTATGACAATCAAAACTGGGACCTAATCAGGCTTGGTTCCAGCCACCGGACCAATAAGTAAAACCTTAAAGACCCACCACTATTATTTTAAATGTTTAAGATACTGATCGCTCTTCTATAAATTTCGGCTCTTATAAAGTGGTTCACAAATAATAAAAAAATACATCTAGAAAGCGAATCCGTGATATACGAATACCATACCAGATAAAATAAAACTGGCCACAAAAAAACATCAGTTTATTAAAAAAAAAAACGAACTTTTGCAACAACAGCCAGCCGCGGCATCGAAAGGCCACATCGTGCTTCGACCCTGACCTTATCGCTAGAGGTACGAACGATGGACTCACACACACACATACTAGTTTTGGTCACTATACCACAGAACTATATAACTTAGAATATTTAAAACATGATCAGCAACACGTGAACGCAATTTGACAAAGAAATGGCCGGGTTACACGAGGACATTGGACAAGCCACGTGTAAGCCGGCCATTTCTAGATGAGTGTCAACTTGGGAATATATAAAAATCTATTCCAATCCCTACTTGCGGGCATACTGTAGAGTTTACACATGGCGATATGATATGTGTTTAGTTGCGTAGAAGATGTTTTCGTGTAAATCGGGCACAATGTGTATATAGGTTAAATACAGTGTATGCGGTAATACCCAAATAAAACCACTACTAATCGTAAATCTAAAGGAATGTATATTATGGATAGAACATCGTGAGGATGTTCGCAGCATTAAGATCAACATCTTCAATTCATCGCTATCAACGAGATAATAAATTGGATATTCTAAATCCGATCAACAAGTCTCCGACCATTTAAATTTGATCAACTTTAATAGGCATGATGACTGATTTTGAAAAACTGTTCTATAATATTCTAAGGTATCTACTATTTCCAAAAAAATATATTATTTCGGCAGGAAACTAATTTTTATTAGAAAAAAACGCTATTTAAATTGTAATTTTAAAATTCGCTCCAAAACGATCGCCGGTGTCATGGCGTCTGCTTGTGACGTCACTATTATGCAAACTGACCGCAAACACATCAAATCAGTAATTTACGTATATAAATATTGTAAAGAGTATGGAGTTTATCTTATTACTCTTTGCTGATAATGTTGCGGTTGCTTAGCAACAGGTTTTATATTGTTTGTGTCAAAAATGGTAAATCCTTGTTCCACGTTTTGAGAACACAAAACTATGTAATTGATCGATAGAAATCACGAAATACTTTATAAACGCAGGTAAAAACAATTACTAAGTGCAGAGATCGTCGAAGTTCGTACGAAACTTAGCGATGTTTACAATGTGTACATGCTCATGACGTAGTTCACTCTGATTGGTGTTCAAGTTATCATGGCGGACTGTTGAATTTTGTAGTTTTATTTTATTAAATAAATTATCAATCTCGCCCTAAATCTGTAAATAAATACATTTTTCAGAACCTATTAATCCTATCTCATTAGATAAACACATTATTTTAGTGATTCTTAGTTACTGTCATCATGCCTATTCCCATCTATAATTTATACATTTGGATTGTAATTTAAGTATTTTATGACGACATTGTAATGCCATTGTTCATTACTAATTCTTTCAAATAGATTCAATAGCTTAACACCACATTTATTGCGTTCTAAAATGTTTTATTAATTTCTTATCCACATTATTGTAATCTAATACATCAGTGGCTTTTTGTAACATAAACTCTGACACATTTGTGTGGATGAATGATTTGTGTTTCGACTTAACGAAAACTGGATAAGACAAGTGTTCATTGGTGCGGTGGCAGGCGTTAAGACTTTTTAATTGAATTGGTTATTTGTGGCAAGGTTGGTGGCTGCAGGTGGCGATATTAAACGTGGGTGTTTTATATTCAGTATATAATATTACTTGAATATGATCACTGTGCCAGATTCTACACACGGTATGTTGTACCAAGTAAGAGTTCTGTAGATCATTATGTAAGCGAATTACTGCACCTTATTTTGTTGCTTCTCGTTCCGTCAGCCCTAAACGATTGTCAGATTATTATTAACCGGAACGCCATATGATGACACAAAAAACAATGTTTTCAAGTTTTATATTTTTCAGAAATTCGAGTCATCATTTTCTTGTCAGGCATATGCTATTGATAGCTTCGACGACAGTAAATGTCAGCCCTTTTGTGATCATAAAAATATGACATGCGGGAACAATAATTTAATATGCCGTCGTGTTAATGTGTTGAAGTCGCAACATTATCAACCAATCAATTTAATAAAGATTAAGACTTGTTAAGTTTATTATAGAGTTGCTTGCTCTTTTGTCTTGAATATTTTTTCAACTGAGATTAAAATAAGCGGTTACATTTTATTTTATTTTATTTATTGCGGAACAATTAACAGTTGCATTACAATATGTATGTTTATCTTAGCACCTTACGGTGAATAGGTGCATGTTATTAATGATATTGCAATGTGCTCTAGTCCTCAAATTATTAAAAAAGATTAATTAAATATTATAGGGTTACACTAGATAAGTTATATAAGGTGTAACAATTATAGTGTAAATTATTTTAATAAGGTTAACAGTAGGTGATATACAGGGTGACTTTGAATTCATTGGCAATATTTAAAACTATAACTCTTTGTATGATTTAAATTGTTTCAGGAGCATTAATACACAAATTGATTGCTTAAAAATAAATGTTCAATTAACCTTAAAATAAAACTTAGATAACATTAATGATTGCTTAAGTAAGCAAATAAGTAAAAAACAAGAAACAGGATTTCTCATTAATTAGTATGTAATTAAAATAAATCCATCTAAGATCAAAAATACTCGGTCGATGTAAACTAAAACAGAATTACGCACGAACTAGGTGTGAATGACCCAGTTACACACAACACACTAACATTAATAAACTTACAAACGATTATGAATGTTATCTCCTAATCTTACATTTGAAAATTGATGCGAGTTCGAGTATTATTAATAAGCGAACTAAAATAATGTCAAAGGCTATGCCGCCGCCGCTTCAATTTACGATGGAAAATGTATCTTAACACAAGAGCCACAGTCTTCGGCATCGAATGGTATGAATAAAACGAAGATCAGATGATACATGACACTTGCCGCCGCACCCACCCGTGCCCCAGCCCTAAAATGATTTCAAATTGTAATTGTTTCTTTAGTCCCGGTTCGAATTAGCGAATGCGTGGTACACTAACGCCGTTGCCGTCGTGGGCGCAGTCATAGTGTGAATTGTGGAAAAATGCCGCGCCCAGGTGACGGTGAGGAAGGACGGTACACCAACCAGCAGTATTTGTACATCGTTGTGACTTACGAGCGCACGCACAGTTTACTGCGTACGCAACGGATGTTCCAAATTCGATATCCGACTGCACCAACTCCATCACGGGATTTAATTTTGCGAACAACGAAAAACCTTTTGGACTATCGATCCTTTCACGTGCCGGCGCATGCACAGGTTCGTGGCAGATTGCCTACTTACCCAAGGGCGTTGTATGGACAAATAAAGCGATACTTTCAAAGAAATCCCCAAGCTAGCACCAGACAAGCGGCGCGACAATTTGGTGTTAGGCAATATTATGTTAGGTAGTTGTTAAACGGCTCGGGTATGCATCCTTACCATTACCAAAAAGTGTAAGAATTATCGCTCATGGTGTACGAGCGGGAAAGCAACACCAGAGATGAACTAAAACTTAAAATTTGTGCAGCATTTGATACCGTGAAATCGCAAACCTTTGTGTTGAGAAGAGTCAAAGACAATTTGAGACGCCGTGCTGAACTTTGTGTGCAGAGAAGATGTGGACACTTTGAACACCTTTTAAAACACACGTAATTGTGCGTGGCAAACCCTTACAATAGTGATTTTTTAAAATAATGTTTTTTTTTTGTGTTTTTATGTTTTGATTTTTGATTGTAATAACTAATCAGTGAACTGTAAATAGCCAACTGTTGAAATACGCGGGAATTATGGTAAGTACCTAGGTGTAAGTCGCTACCTAATAACTTAGCTTGCATGGGTAGGTATGACGTATTTTCGATGTTTTTATTACCTACCATGAAATTGAGAGATCATATGTGTCGGCCGGTGACCTTTGAAATTGAGATGATTATGTGGCGGTATACTTTGAAGAGCGGGACGGGCGGCGGTACGCGTTGTTTACACAAGGATTTCAATGCCGTCTCGAAGGTACAATCGTTTTTCACAGTTTACATTATGGGATAAGATACATTATCGTTTGCATCTTTAATTAATTCTTGTTTACCATCATCGTCCATTCATAAATGGCCAGCCTAGTAGTAAGTGTGTTGCGTACTATCGATCAAGAGTTTTGATCCGTGCAGGTTATTTTTTAAAATAATAATAAATTAATTAATCAATCGATTTGTTTATTAATGTTTCTAAAATAATCTAAATCATTCATCGAGTTGTTGTTTTAAATATTGCCAATGAATTCAAAGTCACCCTGTAGATAACATTCCAAAGGAAATAAATAAATTAGACATTTAAAAAAGTACATCCTGTGCTGAGCGCGCGGCCAAATGCTATTGGCTCGCCTTGTTTAAAAAAACTAACATAATTTACACAATTATTTTTTACATCAACGGATTCGATATAACTTACTGATTCATCTGTTAAAACACAACACTATTAACACCATTATTTGTAGAACCTTATATACTACTAGCTGTTGCCCGCGACTTCGTCCGCGTGGTATTTAACAAAGACAACCGTTGACAACAGCCTGCCCGCCAATTCTGAGCCCGCGGGACGCATTGCAGGTTGTTGCTATCAAACAATCAGGCGCTGCGCTGCAACATTGTTTTTTTTTTTTTCGTGAGATCCTATTTTTTTTCTAAAGTAAAAGTAGCCTAAGTTACTCCTTGTTACATCAGCTATCTGCCAGTGAAAGTTCCGTCAAAATCGGTACAGCCATTTCAGAGATTAGCCGGAACAAACAGACAGACAGACAGACGGACAGACAGACAGACGGACAGACAGGCAAAAATTGTAAAAAATGTTGTTTCGGTATAGGTAACGTGTATACATCCAAATGCACTTAGTAAAAAGCGGTTATTTTAATATTACAAACAGACACTCTACTTTTATTTATATGTATAGATAAGTGCATTTTATTAATGTAATTCCGAATTACTAAAACTTCGTTTCGAGTTCATAAATATGGATGTGAACTAAAAATTGGTACTAGAAGCGAAATGTTAAGAAACGAGATAAGCCAAAAGCCAAAAGTCGAAACCCGAAAGTTAGGCTTGAATAGCTTTCAGAGGTATAAGTTTATCATCAGACTGAGTTAGAGTGTAAACAGTCGTTCTCAGTACAAAAGAGGTCGAAATCATATTTTTCTTTTTAAATAACTCCTAAATATCTACGATAGAATGGTCACATCAACTTGGCACGAGTTGGAACTGGTCTGGCGCGGGTCTAGTTGGAGCCGGAGCGCCACGGCAAGGTCGCGTGACACCTCGCTCGACCTCGAACACGAGCGATGGCTCCTATTAGAATCCTATTACACAGATTAGGAAGGCTGAATATATTATTAGAGAGTGAGATTGCCTTGTAAGGAGAGTCATAGGATATGAAAGCAAGAGTTGAAACATTAAAACTAATACTATTAGCACGTGATTGTCGATATAAATACATTTTTTTTAAGGAAGTATTGCAAGTTTTCTTAGAATCTCCTTCGTAAAAACGTTCACTAAAAAGTTTATGCTGTTATCGTTTGTTAATTATTTCTTGTTCATATTGCATACAAGATAAAAAGTGGACATTTGTTTATACCTAAAGCTTTTGTTACCTATAATACAAAAGCAATGTTGTCTTATCGATAAAGTAAAGTAAAGTGAAGTTTATTTCGGTATAAGCATTACACATGGCAGTTAATTAGCGGATCCAAACTAGGCGGAAGCCTGTATCTTGGAGACCATATTGGTTGATACTTTAATGCGATGTTTAGTTTTAGAAGTAATTTTGACGACCTGATTAGCTCAGCTGGTAGAGACCCTGCCTTCTGCGCCGAGGGTCTCGGGGAGTTCGAATCCTGGTAGGGCAAAAACGTTGTGTGAAGAGCATGAATGATTGTACCCGAGTCATGGATGTTTAATATCTGTATAAGTATTATATACTGGATAGCACGCAGTCTATTGTACGGTACCCATATTACAAGCGTAGTTTAATGTGGGACCGTATACTTGGTGTGTTCGTCATCTCATCATCTCATCATCTGATTATTTTTCTGAATAAACAACGACTATATAGCTCAAATTTCTTCAAAAATATTATGTAGCTTATAAGCTTATCTATAATGTAACCTATGCTGATTGAACGTGAGCAGCGAAGGTGGACATCAAACGAGTTTCGACTCGATCGAAAACATCTAGGAGCAACTTCCAATTCGATGTCTAGAACTGGGCCGGATCGGATGGGTCGCGTCTCACGGTGAATTCTAATGGTCATAATTTTCTCGGCGAGCTAATATATAGGCCGAACGTCTGTCGTCGCGTTATGACAACGAAATACGAATCGGTTCATTGTGTCATATGATAGATGGTATCTTTTATGTGGAGCGTGCCTCAGCTTGATTTAATGTGAAGCGACGAGAAATACGGGAGACAAAGTAAGTTATTGATAAAGGATCTGAGCATTGTGAATGTGCTCATAAAATATTAATTACTGGATCTCAAGTCGGTGGTAGCTACCAGATATAATCCGAAAAAAATCATTTTATTTAAATGTGTAGTACTCGCGTAAATATATGAAATCGACAAGTTATAGAGGTTATAATTATAACCTGTATAAATAAATTGTGTTATAACCGCACGCAGTTGAATAATCCGGCAGTTAGGACACTGCGCAGAAGTGAATAACACCGAAAGTATCATTAATAACTAGGTCATTGTCACACCAAGGCGATATTATCTCGCTCTACACAACATCGTTCATTCAGTAATATAATAACACTTGTCGATTTCAACGTAGTCGCTCGTGGATCGTGACACGATTGCCATTTTCGGTGATGCGTGAGCGATTTAAGTGTTCAATAATAACAAAATTGTGATGGTCATGATAATAGTTGAGTGTTTACTGAGGTCGATGTGATTATTTGAAAGTCGTGTGATAAATGGAGTGAACGAAAAATTTAATTAAGGGAAGAGGAACCCACCACTCACCTCGGCTTGTAAATTTTTTCAATGATAAACCAAACACGTTGATCAATAATTTAAGAAGCCAGCAACACTGCACTCCTCTAAGATTAGTCGGGAAACTGTCCGTCCGTCCTGTCCGTCCGTGTCCGCGAAACGATGCGAATCTAAAAAAGTTTCGACATGTGTATCGTCTCTAAACGTGGCATCCTCAGGATGGCTGGGCTACAAAAGACTCATGGCTCAACTGGCTGAGGGTCAGTGGTGGGTTCCTCTTCCCCCAATTGTTTATCAATGGATTTCAGCCAAGTATCGCCTAGTTCTATCAATTATATAATGTAAAGGTAAATTGCCATTCCAGATATCAGTGAGTTCTACGTTCTTGTTAAGAGCGATCGAGAAAGGCTGAGAACAGGATCGTGAACCGACGACATTTTTTTTGGGACTTTTTATAACTATTTTAAATGTTCTTGCTAAGAATTCCTGTGAAGTTAGCACAATCATTTTATATGACGACCTTTTAAGCACCATTGGTAGCGACCCTGCCTTCTGCGCCAAAGGGTTCGGGGTTCGAATCCTGGTAGGTGACATACTTTGTGTGATGAGCACGAATGTTGTACCTGAGCCAGGGATGTTTAATATCTATGTAAGTTTTATACACTGGGTTCGCCCCCAGTTCTTGGTACGGTATAAATAATACAATTGCTGCTTAGTGTGGGACCGTATAGTTGGTGTGTTCTTCTGGCGATATTATTATATCAAGTCATTATGATTGGTGATTTTGTTTATCGAATGTGTTTAAATTTCATCAAGGTCTTTAAGGTTCAAATTGTTAGGTATTACTTGATTCTATTTGGTGGATACCTATAGCTGTAGCGAATACTATTTTTTTTTGTGTCGCATCGTCCGTGCCGAATATGTAAAAGTATGTTCTTATTTTGGATTTTCCAAATTAAGTCAAAACTCATTAAATTAATAGACAACACGTATTTCTAGTCTGTCCGCTGGCTAGATTGCGACAAGGTTATTAGGTCTTTGTGCTTTTACACGGATTTGACTGCTTGTAACAACCGGTCGGAGGCTGACGTCATTCCTAAATTCCCCACTTCACTTGTCACAGCGATCGATATAATGAGTTCCTTTTTTGATTATTCAATTTAGTTTATATAGTATATTTACGCGCGGTAACAAGGTTGTTCATTTCGTATAATGTTTTTTTAATACAGAAAATATCGCTTTACATTATGCGCAATGGCACGCATGTTTAAGTGCTACCTCTAGTATACCACACTACATTTAATCTCATTTCTTATTATTATTGTTATTACTTACACTGTATCTGTGGCACATGATGTGGTTGCCTGTCATTAGAGTTACAATTACCTAATATCACTCATATTTTTATTTTTATTTTATCACATGTAACATTGGAAACTCTGTTGGCAATCCTAAATAAATAAATATTCTCGGCTGGTGTGCTTGGTTGAAAAATATGCATCTACTTTTTTATTATTTACTAATTAAGACTATTGCGTACATAGCTTTGTTCGACAGCAACGCAATAATTCATGTCCATTGAAACCGTGAAATTAGCTACATATGTGTAGATAAATGAAACGGAGTTAATTAACTAAGAACTCGACATTGTATTCGGGAAAACGGGAAGACAAACAAGCAAACATAAGTTTCATTAATAAGTTGAAAATTGCGTTCAAACGAGGTTGCGTTCTATTCTATTACGCTCCTCTGAACGTAAACTAAGTTCAGTGGTGCAGTATTGATGCTTGCTCTTATAGAGGCATTTTATCAATATAACAGCCACCATTTAAGTTGACCACAAAAATGAATAATCCTATATTGATTTCGCCAAATTAGTTTAGGCACATAACATTGATATAAAGCAGTCTTAGATTAAGAAAAAAATATTGATCATACATTGTTATCTAAATGTTGAAGTATAAAAAAAACATGGCGATTTGCGTCGTGCGCGCGAATTACGCGCACGCGCACGTTCAGTTTAAATTAAAGGTGCTTATAGACTTAACACAATCGGCTTAGTATGTGTTAGTGTATAGCATAATAATATTAAATAATACTTATATACCTTCAACACACATCAAAAACTTAAGGACACATATATGTACTAATAATAATTCCAACCCTTTTTTAATGTCCCACTGCTGGGCACGGGCCTCCCCTCAATGTGAGCGGGGATTAGGCTATACTCCACCACGCTGGCCCAGTGCGGGTTGGCGGACTTCACACATCTTTCGAGGCGTTCTCATAGACATGCAGGTTTCCTCACGATGTTTTCCTTCACCGTTTAGCAAGTGATAATCAAGGTTGAAAATGAGATTCGCACATGAAATCCCAGAGGTGCGAGCCGGGGTTTGAACCTGCGATCCTCGTCACCGAGGCAAGCGTCCTACCACCTTGGCTATCACAGATACGCACACATATATGTGTGCGTTTTGAAAATTTTCCTAGCGGTGTTTGGTATATATTTTTCCTAGTGTATGAATGTAGTTATTTAATTTAAAAAGCCTTCACTTCCTTTTCAGATCTTATCTTATTATCAATCAACACAAGGTCATAAGGTCTTTGCGCTAAATATCTATAGTTTTTTTTTAATTGTATCATGTGGCACTTAATAATGCTATCAAGGATTAGAAGGTGAATTATTTCATTAATATTGTTGGTGTAGAGGTCACGAGAGTGGCCGCTAATTACGAAGTCCAGAGTTCGAATGCCAGGTCCGGGCTATCGTTTACTATTCATTTTGACGACCTGATTATCGCAGTTGGTAGTTACGTTGCTTTATGCACCGAGGGTCCTGTGTTCGAATCATGGTAACGACAATCTTTGTGTGATAAGCATGAATATGTATATCTATATAAGTATTATATACTGGGTTCGCCATCAGTCTATTGTACGCTACCCATAATACAAGCTTTGCTTAGTGTGGGACCGTGTAGATAGTGTGATCGTGTGGCAATATTATTTTAGGATAATTATTTGAGATGTGGTGTTGGAGGAGAATGGAAAAGATTAGTTGGACAGAAAAAGTAACCAATGAGGATGTATTGAAGAGAGTGCAAGAAAAAAGATCATTAATGGAAACCATACGGAATAGAAAGGGAAAGATGGATAGGCCATCTCATACGACATGATACCTTCATAAAGAACATCATAGAGGGAAAGATCGAAGGAAAGCGTGGACGGGGAAGACCAAGAATAAACTACATGAGTCACATAAAAGAAAGGATCGGTGTCATGTCGTATAGGGAGGTGAAAGAAGCTGCTCTAGATAGAGACAGATGGAAAGAGCTTCATAAGCTACACCGACAAGGGTCTAGCCCTTAAATTAGAAGAAGACCTAAATGTATTATATATAACTCCTGCTCCATCACACCAAATAATAAAATAGGAGATTTATTATGCATAATGAAATTGTCACAATACCTTCTAGGTAACAATAAACCTGATGTTACATTACTTCCCTGTGCCTTACCCCAAATTCATAGAAATATTTCATATTTTTACGATATACTATTTCAATAATGCTTTGCAAGGACATCGCAAATTTATTAAGCTTTTTAATAATTAGATCGTATCTTTTTAACAATGTGTTTTTCCTAGCCTTTTAGGATTTATTTTTTATTTCAAAGTGGGTAACCAGTTCAACCTTTTTTGCCTGAATATTAATATTTAAATGAAGCCTCTGTTCCCCGAAACCCAACTAGTGAAGCTAACAATAACCAAATTTTTAACAATGTACTAAATGAAAGGTAAAATATTAAACAAAATCTTCTTAAACAAACATAAATTTGATGAATCAGAATCAGAATATTTTTTATCCACGTAGACAATTATGTACAGTACTTTTGAATCGTCAAAAGTTACAAAATATTATGCTACCACTTTACCACCCGTTCGGAATGCCGTTCCTACGGAGAAGAACGGGCAAGAAAATCCATGGTTGCTCTTTTTTAAAAAAAGATCTTTTATATTTTTGAGCAATATGTCATCAGTCTGATTAGGTTAGGCTAATCAGAATGATGAATTAAATAAACATTAATAATTAACATTTTGTTTTGTTTACATTTACAAAAATATATTCTGATGATGTTCCCCTCATGTGTCAGTGTCGTTTGGATTCATTTTAGAAGTAAAAAAATACAAAGGTATTTTTCGCCTTTAACGGGTTTTTAACATGAGTTAATTATTAAAGTAATTATTGGCGCTCGTGGTAATGAATAAGTCATTAAGGATAATAACAATTTAGACCGACATGGGTGTAATATAGGGTAAATCTATACATATAAATAAAATTGGAGTGTCTGTTTGTAATATTAAAATAACCGCTTTTTACTAAGTGCATTTGGATGTATACACGTTACCTATACCGAAACAACATTTTTTAAAAAATTTGTCTGTCTGTCTGTCTGTCTGTTTGTTCCGGGTAATCTCTGAAATGGCTGTACCGATTTTGACGGGCATTTCACTGGCAGATAGCTGATGTAACAGGGAGTAACTTAGGCTACATTTATTTTAGAAAAAAAATATGATCTCACGAAAAAAAATTAAAACCAATGTTGCAGCGCAGCGCCTGATTAAGTTGGATAGCAACAACCTGCAATGCGTCCCGCGGGCTCAGAACGCGCGAGCCTGCTGTTGTCAACGGTTGTCTTTGTTATATAACACGCGGACGAAGTCGCGGGCAACAGCTAGTTATTAATAAAAGCTAAAGGAAGCTAAAGGATGTATTTATCAGCATATGTCAATGAAGTCATAATGCTGATAAATATATGTCTTCATAGACGTAATGCTGATAAATATATCCTTTAGCATTACGTCAAAAGATGACGTAGGATATAAAAGGGTAACGTAAGGGTAACACTATGTTAAGTAATCATTTCGATCTGTCCATTTAACAAAAAAAAGTTTGTCAATTTTATATAAAAACGTTGTTTTATATTGTAATATGCAAGTTCTTTCTTTTAGTTTATAAAGCGGTAAAGAAGCCCAGGTTTAAGGCTTAGTATAGACTTACTGAATCACTCTGTAGTAACGAGCTGACATGCCAAGCTATTTCTACACAATGTGGCAATAAATCGTACGAGAGTCCTTGTATGAGCGTTATCAATTAATAGTAAGTTGTGTGTTTTTTAATTTTATATTTTTTATTTTCAATAAAAACTTATTTTTTAATTACGAAAGGGCAACACGATAATTGTATGACGAAATGACGTACAATGTTGCATTGTTGACGTGATAGGTGACAATTTTAATTTTTAGGTCACCAATAGTATTTTAAACTTTAATGTTAAAAGTATATGGGGTCGAGTCACCTGCGTCCGTAGGAGAATTAAATACCCTCGAGATACCCTACACGTGACCCTGGGTGGTGCCAACTAGGTGACAACTCTACTGGTGGTAGGCTTCGGCCGTGGTTAATCACCACCCACTGAACAAAGCCATGTCGCCAAGCGGCCTAGCCGTGTTCCGGCATGATGTTCGGTTTTTCCATTCATGGATGGTGGGTCAGATCAGCTGCGCTGCATGTGCCTAGTGAATGTAGCGTCTCGATCTACTGCCGCCTTCCTACCTAGGCAAGTATGCTCCATCGTAGATCTCATCATCACTTACCATCAGGTGAGATAGAGATCAAATACTAGCCTATAATGTAATAAAAAAAATATGGATGAAAATAGATTACGTACAATATATAATTCATTGTTATGTTCGCAATTGATGTAAGTGATAAATAAATTAGAACTGAATTACTAGTAACTTGAAAGTTTATATAATTAAGTAACACAATACTATCTATACTACGCCCTGCCAATTAATAGATACTTTTTTAATTATCTTGCGTCTCATTCTGTTGGAATGACACATGAAAACCTTCTATATTTTGGTATTTGGTACACACATATACACATTTTAAATTGTTAATAACTATCTAGTATGAACCAATGATTGATTTCTTATATTTACGTGAATACTACACATTAGAATAAAAGTAATTTCATGGATTTTACAGCAACCATCGTCACGGCAGGACAGTCATCCCGTGACCACAGTTGCTGTAAAGCAACCGAAACGTCGGGAACGTAAAAAAACATAAAATAAACGCGATAAAATCCGTAAAATTAGTTTTATTTCAATGCCTAGGTAGTATTCGCGTAAATATAACAAATCAATATTTACTATACATACTTAATCTCACCAAGAAACACCAAAACCCGTTTTAAAGGCAACTTGAACAAGCTTTCGACCATATAAGCGCTATTTGATTGGTACGATAAACAAAAACTCCTTGTGCCAACACCGAATAGTATGTCAATCATTCTAGATCCGTAGTATAAGTACAGTATTATCAAAATGCCGTCCGGCTGCGCCCGCGCTGGCCCTGCGTCAAGGACGGCCCACATCCGTGAACGGACAGCCTACATACATTTTATAAATAGACCACTTAATGCTTCGCGGTGGCTGGTAATACCAACTTGTGTTTTGATAGCCAGGATCTCCTGTTATTGGTTCACTATCAAGCATTATACAAGGCATGTAATAATGTATGACATGAGAAATGAGATTCCTTTTGTGCGTACACCATTTTAAAAGTACCTATTTAATTCCAAACGAGTACCGCTTTTCACTTGTGTAAAAAATATAAAGCTATTTACCCTGACTAGTGGCTATACTATACTCCCATCCTGTGAGACACATATCTTTGAACTGTATAGATAGTCCTTATCTACATACTTATTGCATTTATAAAAAAAACATTTACCACAGGACTGCATATTATTAGTTACGTCCATAATTACTTGACCTCGAAAAAGCATTTTTTTTGTATAGCAAAAAAAAAATATTTCAAAGCTAGCTCAAAGCAAGTGCAAAGAAAAAGCATTCCTATCAAATAAGTTAGACGAACGCTTCTTCCATACCATAGAGTAAGTATTCTCCTAAACAGTTTAACTAAGTAAATAAAGTTTTTTAGTATTCAATAAGAATCCACTTGGCTATATTATCTTAGTTTAAGTGGACTCAAGTAGTCCACAGCAAACGGAGCCAGGGCACTGACGGAAAATTGAGTGCACCTTAATTCAAGAAACTCATTTCCCATTGCATAACAGATAATCTTAAAAAAATATAAATATTTTTTTAAACTTTGTGGTGCAAAATTCATACCGCGAAGATAGGAACGAACAAAAAAACAGTAAAAAAAATAACCTTGATATTAAAGCTGGCAGAGTTTTTCGACTTACACATACGACTTTATTTAATTATTTTGTTGTTGTTTTATTAAGTTGAAACAGAAAGTATTAATTAATATGAGCTAAGATCATTGTAATCATCACTTATACGTTACATTGTGAGTAAAATAAAATGAAAATAAACAAAGCTAAACGAAAGATATGCTTACAGAGAAAATAATAATACCTATAGTATGTGTACTCATTCTCACAGTCCCACCGGGACTGACATACAGGACCGTAGCCAGGAATTCACTTCGGGGAGGTTTAGGTCTGGACCAGAGACAATAAACAATAACCCCCCCCCCCTACGGCCTTGCCGACCCTCGATTATGAAAACAATATAAAAAGTTGAATTATGTAACTAGTTGTACGATACCCGCATGTAGTGAGCCACAGTTAGAGATGATTGTGGATTTTTAATATTGGAAGTTTCATAGGTGTTCTGAGGTTGTTCACACCTTAGGCACACACACAATATTGGCCAATGTCCTTGGGGACTTAGAAGTATAGAATTTATTGCCCTTCCAATTTGAGCCAAATTCGTCAATTCCCCAGCTACATTGCTGGCATTCATTAAAATTGCTGGCGTTTGTACTTAGTTATTTTTGGCATCGTGCGGGCAAGGACGTGTACTAAAATAAATTGATGACATTTTATATTTCTCGCATTTTCACATTAATCATCAGTTTTAAGATTATTATATAGTTTTATGGCTCCTAATATTTAACTCTTAGTTCAACATAGATCGATAGTTATTACCATAACAAACAAAATACAATTGTTTAGCCAACTGACGTGGTTGCATTGACATCACCCCTATAATGAACACTTAAATAGGTTACAATTAGACGGCCTGATTAGCGCAGTTGATAGTGACCCTGCTTTCTGTGTCGAGGGTCCTGGGTTCGTATGCTGGTAGGGACAAACTTTGTGTGATGAGCACGAAAGTTGTAGCCAAGTCGTGGATGTTTAACATCTCTTAAGTATTATATATTGAGTTCGCCCTCAGTCTATTGTACGGTACCCATAATATAAGCGTTGCTTAGTGTGGGACCGTATAGTTGGTGTGTTCGTCTGGCGATATTTATTTATTTACATTTTACCATTAAATTCGAAGCCCACCAGCAAAACAATCTAGACAGTTTTCTTTTATTTTTATTTCACACAAAGTTCATTATACTTTATCGGCAACTTGTTTACATGGCAACCCAGTGATGGACATATCGAATGACATTTTAACAGCGTACGAGATAATAAACTCTTTGAACAAACCGTAAAGTTTATTTTTAATTACTATTTATTGTTAGCAGCAACATATTTAAAGAAATCACCTTACAAATCATAACATGCTATGTTTTGGCTATAGAGATAGCAAAAAAATTAAACATAGACTATGAGTATGTTGCATTAATTAATCTTATCACTCAAATTAAACATAATATACACACAAAAAAGTGTGAAGTGGTAATAAAATTGTGTCGTATCGAAATAAAACTAATTTAGTGGGTCTTATCGCGTTAATTTTATGCTTTTAACGTTCCCGACGTTTCAGCTGCTTTACAGCAATGGTCACAGGAGGACTGAGGTGTTAGACGTCCTAGTGTCATATTTAGATTACTGGATTCCAAGTTGGTGGCAGTAGTCAGCCACCTTCCCAATTGATTTTGGATTTTTTTTAATTTCAATGGCCTCACGTGGCGTCCTTAGTCGGAATCGGAGTTCTTTTGCAAGGATCTGTCGCTTATCAAATCTGATGTAATGGCGGATGCGATCCTGTACATGTTCACTGATTGCAGACATCGTAAAATAAACGTGTTAAATCCGCAATATTAGTTTTATTTCAATGTGTAGTATTCGCGTAAATATAAGAAAATCAATATTGTGTTGTTTGTTTTTTTCTAATGAACGGGTTCATTTCGATATAAGGGAATTCACAGCATCATTTAGTTGTTTAGGTTAATTTTGCACAACAGTAAATGGGATCGCAACGACACAACACTAAGATAACTCGTAAACCTTAAAAAGCTTTACTATATTTTTCTGAGGAACTTTATACCAGCTCTTAATATTCTCATTTAATAAAACAATACTCAGTGTTATGAAGGTAATAATTTTGCGAGAATTATTATTATGTCATCGAGAGAATCTCAACAGCATCTGCGCCACGTTTCTCATTGCGTGACAACCGCTCCGAAACACATTTATCCGAGAGCTTATCGGTCCATCTTACTACCGATGCGGTAATTTCGCTTGAGACACATAGGATTCTGTCTTTATCTTTCATCTCGAGAAGCGATGCTAGTATGCAGTGATAGCCATATGGATGAAAAGTTGGCTTGTAGAATAAGCGTAGGTTTTAATGGCTACTCAAACGCTACTTAAATGTTAAGTAAGTATTTTATTTGTGTTTGAAATCACCCGCCCGACGTTAATGTTGAATGTCTCGTATGACGTTAATAGCTAAGCCGCCTTCAAATTAAATTGGTGTGTTACTTGATCTAGATTGCTGTAGCACTCTCTTGAGATGTCTTCTTATGATTCTTGATGGAGAGGCGATAGTCTTGACTATTATAACCATATCTCTCGCCATATCATTTGTAATACGCACAACTATGTTTCGCCGGATTGCTTCGGTACTCATACAAATATAGCCATACAAACACACCAACTATACGGTCCCACACCAAGCAACGCTTGAATTATGGGTACCGTACAATAGACTGGGAACGACCCTGTATATAATATTTAAATAGATACTAGACATCCATGATTTGTGTACATTCATGCTCATCACACAAAGTTTGTCCCTACTGATTCGAACCCGGGACCCAGAGCGCAGCAGGATCACTAACCACTGAGCTAACCAGGTCGTCAATAATACTAAGTGTATATGCCCTTTTGGGCTGATTACCACATACAGATATTATTATATGATCAAGCCCAATATCATTCTGCACAGATAAACAGTTTATGAGCGATTACAGAATCAGGCACTTTAAAACATTAAAGCCAATGGCGGCTCACGCCAAATGTTGGTAATTCAAATTAAAGTGTCTTGTCATTAACGTTAAGATTATTTATAACCTGTAACGTTCTATAACCGTCTGATATTTGGCAATATACGTGAGTTACGTAAATTATATAAATCTTTATTTACATGAAATACGTGATCTATGCAAATCCATCCAAACCGGTCGAGTCGTTCTCTAGACTAGTATGCAAAAACATACAGGACAATGTATTTTAATTGTCAACAAGTTCGGACCTGTCTTGAAATATATTTACTTAAGATACGCTTTTATTGCGGTTTTTTTTTTAATTATTTATATTAGCTGTCCAGGCAAACTTTGTACCGCGACAGATTCAAATGTATGAGATAATTAATTATCCTTATTATTATTTTGTGTGTGTTATTCCCATGATTTAATAGTTATTCTGCTGCCCAGGGTAAAGACAAATTGAAAAATAAAACGATCCTATAAAGCGGCCTACCCGTTCTTTAGTTATAAATGGTGTAACTAACATATATTTCTTTTTTATATTGAAAAGATGAGTACGGTACGATGTTAACACGTTCACTGCGGATCACACAGAACCGGCCCGCCACGGTGCTTACCGCCTGTGCGTACGGTAAAAACTACATCTTGCTCGCTGGTGCGGAACGATTATCTTAGGTATTTGTAGGAGTTAGACAGAGACAAATATAGATTTCGGCTCGTGGTGTCAAATGTAGATATTTGGCATTAAAACATCGTGGCGGGCTCTTTTCGACCACCATCGCACTGACGGTAAAAAACATCGCTCCTTGCGGCGGCGGGCCTATTGTGGTATATGACCGGTGCCGACCTGTTGCCGCAAAGAGCGCGCGCGCAAGCGTCGAGTCACCAGTCAGTGTTGTGCTCTCTACATGACCGTACGCGTGCGTATCGTTATTTTATCGACAGGTATTTAAGTATGGCGCAACGCAAATGTAAAAGAAAAATAACCCTGTACAGTGATAGTGAAGATAGTTTAGATGAAAATGCACAAATATGTCCACCTGTAAAAAAAAAACAAACACCGTCAACCAGCAAGATTTGTATTCTAGAAAACAAGTTGATTTACCCCGCAAATAATGTACAAAAATATGACAGTGACCTAACCTAAACTTGGCAATAGTTTTCCTCGAAGAAACTTACCTTTAGAAGAAAGTTGTTTTATACAGGATGTCATTTGGGTAACAACAAAAGCTTTACATTTCAGAAAATCAGGGACAAATCAAAAATAGTGGACATGTCCTCGAAAAAGGTCCAAAGAGAAGAAATTGTGCGCGGTGTTATGAAAAGCTGCGTCTAACTTTAGATTGCAAGGAAGCGAAAAAGAAAGTTAAGAAAATTAAAACATATTGCAACAAATGCAATCAATCTCTTTGCGTGCAGTGCTATAAAGAAAGACACATTTAAGTTCACTGTTCTTGTCTGGCTCATGTGATTCGCTTAATACATACTTTTTATTTCTTTTACAATAATTCTGTTTTATTTTCGATAACCCAAATATTTTTGTCTGTCCCATCACTATGAAAAATACTTTCTAGTGCGATATCGGTCATTTCCGACCTGACATTTTCCTTGGTTGATTTCTCATTTCCTGGTATTCAGATTCAGGGGCGAAGCGAATGTAAACAAATGGGGTTAATGATCATTTTAGCAGTATAAAAAAAATTATTATACACCACATATTCGCAAAGTTACGGCTCCTTAATCTTTCCTCGCGGTGTCAGGTCAAAAAGGATTGATACGCACTGTAGAAAAGGTCGATGGATGCATATTTGGACCGCCACCGCACCAGATGAAAGTTTTAAGGATTTTTGCCGCAGTGAGCGTGTTAATGTCAGTAATATGTAATACTCAGACGCCCCTCGTTTACACTTAAGTTATTTGTGCCAACATTTTGGCGCACGTATTCTAACACTATCGTGAAGATGCGATGAGCCTCATTCCTCCACAACATCATCTGATTGTACCAAGGGTACCATCAATCCCGGAACTATAATCGCCACAAGCATTGGTCATTGGTACAAATATGAAGTGAAGCTTTTAGACACTCTAGTTCAATCTCGCAGGTTATTCACAACAGGGAAAAGAAAATCCTTTCCTAGGTATACCTCCGACTATCAATATAGATATGAAATTATTAAACAAACCTTGACATTCACTTGGAAAAATAGTAGAAGCGTTGACATCTAACAAAACGAAGCAAGTGTCGTCAATCTTGATAACTAGATAAACGTTATCGCTCGATTTCGTTATAAATAGATAAGATACGAATATTTTTAAAGGGTAAGGTCGTTTCGTGTTGGAAATATGAAGTAAGTGCACCATTCAAATGAAATAAGTAGGTATGTAAGTAACCTATGATTATAATATTATTGACCATGGAACATTCAATTTTGGACGACCTTTTCAAAGTTTTATCATAGCAATTAATTTCCAATATTTTTCGAGAAATGAGATAATTGCTTAGGAGTTGTAGTTGATAAGAGTCCCTTAACAAGGCTTCCATGCTCATACCCCAATAACGCGTCATAAATAGCGTCAAGAAGCTTATATATAACGAACATCTTGAGCAGCTCTTGAGCAGAAATTATCACTTACGGTCCAAATTGGCATAAAAAAAGTATACGAACATGTCACCATAGAGTATATAACGTCTTGTCATTCTAGGCAAAATGGAGAGGACCTGACACCGTTGCGATGGACCGACCATGATTTGGTAAACTTTGTCAAGGTGTCAAGCAACAGAAGTAAATGGCGAGATACTTTACTGGAGTCACAACGGAACGACGACCAAGACCGCTCTGTCAAAAGCGCTATGACCAAAAAAGAACAGTTATTTTTCTGGAGCATTCTGCAGCACTTCTGATTATGGTACAGTTGCAATTGGCATAAGAAAATAAACCTAATATATGCCTCTTGACATCTCCAGTGGGCTTGGCACATCACATGGGGTACTGTTAAGTCACATTGCTGATAACCGTAGACTACTTTAGGTGAGTTCTTGTCAAGGTGATAGCGATAAGAATTACTACAGAAAACGTGAGAATAACTCGAGTGCCTTATGCCCAACATTAAAGTATCTGCCTTCCATCAACACAAATTGCTATCAGACCTCTGGCTCTGTTGACAGACAAACATCTTTATAGGATTTTCCTTAACATTTAGGTTTCCTCACGACACATTCCAGATATTATACTTCCATTTAACGTCATCATATTACTTAATTGTGATCCAATGAAATAGAAAAACATTTGCAAAACTAAATCATTTCGTAAATCTCGCCATAGAGTTGAAGGTTCTGCGTCTGACGAAGCCGTTCCTGCGACTTCGTCCCGAAAATCCTGGATTCATTTACAAACCGTTCTTGAAATAATAGCTCTAAAATGTGTCGGCAACTTCTAGCAATGAACACTAAGCACCCGATACACGATTTATAAATTACTTATATATTTAAAAAATAGATCTTATATACATTGACCATGACTGTGAATTGTGGTGGCCGATACGAGGCTGAACAATTTGATAATGAAAGACAAAACACTGATAAGACGCAATCGCGTCGCGGATAATGTGGTATTTGGTAAACAAACCACAATTTCTACTTTGCGCGAACGCGTCAAGGCCATTGGAATTTTTTTTGCGAGTTGATGCATTGATAAATTGATAAGCAGTCGCGGCTTCCGATGGGAAATGCGGTCTATTTTTACTCGTCTGCATCTCGTTTTTATCTGCGTAGTCATATCTTTACATGTTCAAGTGTATGACAAAGAAATATGATAGAACTAGCTGCGCCCGGCGGTGTTACCCGCGATAAAAAGTATGAAAAATTTAAACATCTATCCCACGGGAACCATACATTTTACCTGGATAAAAAGTAGCCTATGTGCTATTCCAGACTAGAATCTATCTCTGTGCCAAATTTCATCCAGATCCGTTCAGCCGTTCGGGCGTGAAAGAGTAACAAACATCCATCCATCTATCCAGCCATCCAAACTTTCACATTTATAATATTACTAGACTAGATGCGCCCGGCGGTGTTACCCGCGATAAAAAGTATGAAAAATTAAAACATCTATCCCACGGGAACCATACATTTTACCGGGATAAAAAGTAGCCTATGTGTTATTCCAGACTATAATCTATCTCTGTGCCAAATTTCATCAAGATCCGTTCAGCCGTTCGGGCGTGAAAGAGGAACAAACATCCATCCATCCATCCATCCATCCAAACTTTCACATTTATAATATTAGTAAGTATAGAGTATAGATAAGTATAGATACGAAATTAGTTTAAATAAGTCTTATTTTCGTTACGCGATAGAATCAGAAATGAGGAGATCCGTAGACGAACTAAAGTAACCGAGATAGCTCAAAGAATTTCAAAGTTGAAGTGGCGTGGTACCCGCTGCAGCCTGGAATCGCAGATAATAAAATATTGCGCAAAATGTTGAAATTAAAATTAGATCGATGACTTTCATTACTTGTTATCTAAAGCATGTTTCTAATTTATTTTATTGACGATAACAATTAAAAAATGTACTTTTACGCCGCTTCCGTAATGTCATATTTTAAATGTTTCATGAATCGGAATATTTTATTATTCATGTAAACCATTAAGTACAGTACTTACGAATCGTTTTTTTTTTTTTTATTACATTATAGGCAAGTATTTGATCTCGATCTCACCTGATGGTAAGTGACGATGAGATCTACGATGGAGCATACTTGCCTAGGTAGGAAGGCGGCAGTAGATAGAGACGCTACATTCACTAGGCACATGCATCGCAACTGATCTGACCCGCCATCCATGAATGGCAGCACCGAACATCATGCCGGAACACGGCTAGGCCGCTTGGCGACATGGCTTTGTTCAGTGGGTGGTGACTAGCCACGGCCGAAGCCTACCACCAGTAAAAATCGTCAGAATAGTTACAAAATCCTGAGCTACAACTTTACAACCCGTTCGGAATGTAAACGCGCAGCACTACGGGATTACCCTACCATCGCACTGAGATGCGAACTTGCAAATTATTTTTATTGTAAACGAAAATTAATAAATATATTTACATCAGCTCGTTACCTTTATTTTAAATTTAAACCATCGCTTTTGGTCATTATGGGTACCGTACAATCCATGACTCGTATATAAATATTATTCCCTACCAGCTTTCGAACTCAGGACCTTCAGCACAGAAAGCAGGGTCACTACCTACCGAGCTATTCACGTCGTCAAAAGTTACTGCGTTACCAGCGTCTGCTACTATTCTAGTTGAAACTTTAGAAAATGTCATATTTAGTTCAACGGTGAAGGAAAACATCGTGAGGAAACCTGCATGTCTGAGAGAAACCCTCGAAAAATGTGTGAAGTCCGCTAACCCGCACTGGGCCAACGTGGTGGACTATGGCCTAATCCCCCTCGCATTAAGGGGAGGCCCGTGCCCAGCAGTGGGACATTAAAGGGCTGGTATTATTAAATATCTAGTTTACATTTCCAGATCTTCGCTCATTGATCGAGTTCGGATACATAGTTGTGAAAGAGGTATACTAATTATTAAAAACGCGTCGGTCCAGTAATCTTTGAAATCGAAAGGTAAGGCCCCAAGGCTGAGGCAGCAAGGCCATAACTGTCACGGTACTGTTTGGGTCCGCTGTCGATAAAAAACTAAATGATTAAGCACTTTATTGGACATTTTGTAAGGACTAAAATTTATTTCAAAACCAGCACCCTTAGTGTATGAGCCCGTACAGTGGAGTGAATGAGCTTATAGTTACGACCGCACCGGGGAAAATTACGCAAAGGGCATACGAAGTCGCATACACAACTGGCAAATATAAGGTGTAACAAAAATAGTGTAAAATGATTGTGTAAAGGATGTTGGATTTACAGTAGCGTTTGGCCGTTTCTAATAATTTGATTTATTTCTTTGAGAATCTGATCCTTATAACCTACTGTTGGGCCTGTTAAAATATTTTACGTCATTATTGTCACATTCTGTATAATGCCTTTCAGACTATAACTCAATTGAATGGATGGTAGATGTTATACAAACACACACATCCAATCATACTTGTATTAACTAATCTACAACATACATACATATAAGTATAATTAACATCACATAATTGCATTTATAGATCACTGATTGTTAGGTAACATCGTGACACGGGGACGATGCAATTAGAAATTATAATGTCGGTCGTTGACCTGCCGCTGCGTATTACGACTTAGATAATCATTAATATCCATATTATTTAGAAATTATCTCGTCAACTGATTTAATTGCAAAGATTGATCGTAAACTGACTTCTGAACTCTCTATCCCTGTTTATAACATGCGGAAGTATAATGCGCTATCCCCTTCCCGCTACTTAGCATAGGGTGGGGCTCTTAAACTATTGACGTGAGCCTACTCCTAGCACAGGCTATTGCTTAGCCGAAGGGGCTAAAGGTACAATAGAGTTGTGTTTAATTCTAAAAGCTTTTTTTATACTAAACTAGCTATCTCGGGGAACTTCGTACCGCCTCAGATGTATGGGAAAATAAAAACAAATACCATGTTTTTATAGTTATTCTGTTATTCGGGGAGTCGACAAATTTAAAAAGAAGATCATAAAAATCAGCTCACCGGATCTTGAATTATAAATGTTGTAACAAAGTTGGGGCTGGAAGATCTTTTCATCGATCTTTATCGTCTCTGAGTCCACAACTGATGTGTCTCGACGTCTTGTCTGTTTATTTGCTCATCACGGAAAAGTACTGTACCAATTATAACAGGGTATACACTATTGGATAGCA
Organism: Pheosia tremula; assembly: GCA_905333125.1. Classification (NCBI taxonomy): domain Eukaryota; kingdom Metazoa; phylum Arthropoda; class Insecta; order Lepidoptera; family Notodontidae; genus Pheosia; species Pheosia tremula. Next base: position 1,092,794 of record HG995405.1, on the reverse strand, counting down.
CATGATTAGACTTAAAAGATAGAGTTACCCCTTAAAATATAGTACGCAATTTTTGTGTCAAACGCAATTAGAAGAGTCATTATTTTGACAATCTGATTAGAAGCGCAGTTGGTAGTGACCCTGCTTCCAGTGCCGAGGGTCCCGAGTTCAAATCCTGGTAGGGACAAACTATGTGTGATGAGCACGAATGTTTGTACCCGAGTTAAGAATGCTTATCTATACTATATTTAATACTGAACTTGCCTATAGTCCATTGTACCCATACTACAAGCGTTGCTTAGTATGGGATCGTATAGTTAGTGTGTTCGTCTGGCGATTTTAATATTATAATTGTCAACGCATAAAATAGGTATCCTTAATGTACGCCCATTTCAGATTTATTATCCCCTTACATGTAAACCGCGCCATATCAAATACACCGAAAAAAAAGTAATTACAATAATCAACCGACCTTGACGCTGTCTGCTTCGCAATTAAACAAATTAACACTTATTACCGCAGTGATAAAGTGTATGATACTGTAAACAGTATTCGACCTCGAATTCCGGGCAAAGTTACTCTATGAAAGTTGATATGAAAGAACTACTTTCGAAAGACAAAGGGACTGGGTAACGTGAGACAGGGTCTCATGGGCGACACTTTTAGGGTTCAAATCAAGTTTTGGCCGTCAGGTTAGTACTGGATATATTATGTACTGAATGTATTATGTACTGGATGTGTAATGTACTGGATGTGTTATGTACTGGTTGTGTTATGTACTGGATGTGTTATGTACTGGATGTGTTATGTACTGAATATAATATTATGCTAGAGCGGTCGCGTCGGTAACGAGGATCGCAGATTCAAACCCCGGCTCGCACCTCTGGGTTTTCTATAGAGATAATCTCATTTTCAACTATGATTATTACTTGCTGAACGATCAAGAAAAACATCGTGAAGGGAATGGCATGCTTCAGAGAGCCGCTCGCAAGGCGAGTGAAGTCCGCTAACCCGCACTGGGCCATCGCGGTGGACTATGGCCTGATCGTTGGCTAAGAGTTTGATATTTGGACCAATTAAAATTTTAAGTTATAATCTTAAAACTGATTGTGTGTATAAGTAGTATACCTAATTATTTATATACCGTAGGTAATTAACCAACGTGACCAATAATACTATGCAAAGTATGTAAACCGATAAATTTCTTATCGGTTTACATACTTTGCATATTGATAAAAAAAAAACTTAATTATAGAAATCACCTTGTTTCTCAAATGGCTCAGATATACCTAGTAGGTTGGACCCAATGGTATCACATGGTATCTGGTAGATGTGCCTTAAGGCTGTGTCCCCAGTCGGCAAACTGTCAGCGGCCGACTGAGTGAGCCGCAAATTTGTGGCGAACTGAAATTCGAGTTAGCTGCAAACTCAGATCAATTTGCGTACGTCGCAAGCGAACTGTGATGTGTGATGTGTTAGCTGCTTATTTAGGTCGTTTATATCGCCGCCGCCGACTGGAACCGGTTTTGCTGTGAGTCGGCCGCTCACTGAATCAATCGGCACGCGACAGTGCACAGCAAACTGCGTAGAGTGATCGCAAACTAGCAAACTGTGAACACTCCATTTCAAATATATGGAAGGGCGTACTAAACCGATACGCCGCTAACTCAGTCGGCCGCTAACAGTTTGCCGACTGGGGACACAGCCCCCTAAGGGTTTTGTATATAGCTGTGCTATTTTCATCGTAAATTGCAAGAAGATTTTATGCACATTGAATGTAAATCTTTGTTGAAATTTGCAAGTAAAAATAAACCGGTTCATAAGAAAGTACTTACATAAAGAAACACGTGTGAAGCAATATTGCTCGCTCTAACAAGTGCTTCCAAATTATTTTAAGTTAAAAATTCCTATTTGTACAGTCATTAGGCGCCAGCACAAACACGTGACAAATTCATCTCGCGTACCTACAACGAAAAACCGACTCTTAAATTTGCGTAAAAAGGTGCAAAATTAAAATTTAGACAAAGAGTGTTGAGCCATTCTAAATTGGAATAGTATCGGGCGCCCTGCCAAGCGCTTGAGAAAATTACAGACCAATATAAATTGATCTAGTTACGTCCGCAACGACATTTCATATTTTAGTCAAATTCATTCGACGAGGGGCAGAAACAAGAGGTCAATCTAAGACGGTTGCTTTGGTCTTCCGGAAGGCTTATAAATGGTGGAAAAGTCATCTGATGATCATTTTGGACGGTTTCGCACAGTCTACTGAGACGAATGCAAAGGGTAGTATCTACTTGTATAGTATATGTATGTAAGTATGTGTATATAGCGTGATTCATAAAGTCGCTTCTTTAACGCAATTGTAAGCATATTTATAAAGAGAAGCCAATTCGAACGAATTCGAAGATTTCGAAATTCGAAATTCGAAGAGAACAATTTCGATATGAAAATTAAAAAAAAAGCCATAATTACCATTTTGTTGGTAGAAAATTTTTTTAACTGTCATATCGTAACGGTTACCAATGCGCTAAAGAACAGGTTCAAATAGTAGTATACCCTTTCTGAACCACGCTGTACATATGTATCGATGCTATCATACAACTTATCTGCACGTGGGTAATAAACGCTTATCAACAAGTTGCAATGACGTTACATGACAGTTTAATGATCTTGTTTAGATCACATATTTATTGTACAAAGGAGCAGATGATAGTAATTGCATTTATTTTTAATTTATTTATCACAAACACGGCCGCGATATAAGGTTATAAGTTAATTGGTTATTAATAGTAGAGAGATTGTAGGGCTAATCGAATCAAAATAAAAACATGACTGGCCACAGATAAACACTTCAATGCACTCACGAAGCGATGCATCTCTTGTCTCACAGAACGTTGATTTGTGAGACAAGAGATGAGTGAGAGCCTGTATTCGCGTCGAAGGCGTCCGTTTCGAGTATTGGCGTAAGTTTTAAGCAAAAAAAGTACTGTGTATAAGTATTGCAATAAATCAATTCGTTTCATTTTGATTAAGTTTTACCAGGCATCCGTAACTCGTCGATCCTATCGCGATAAATATCTACAGCGCGCGGTACCCCGGGGGTCGGGTCGTTACGCGCTCGCGACATATAGTGTTACGCGACAGAAACTATGGAAAGAGAAGCGCATAGATACGTAATCTTTTTTTAACTCGTAAATCGCAGCGGTGTGCGAGCTGAAGCGTACTTTATTGCGTTGTAGCGAGAGTAGATATCTGTTCGTTAGAACTATTACCTAATCTGTGGTTTTACCATAATAAAACTATGTACTAAAAAATATTTCATTCACACACATCTGTCTTAGAGCTGAGATTTTTTAAAAGAGGTCCTTTTATAAAGAATCAGCAAAACTTAATGTTTTATTCACAGATCACGAGAGATATGCCGTGCGGTTCAAAATGTATGGGAACTCGCTGTCTCCGTTTTGTCCCCACCACTCGCCACAAAACACATGCAATTACATAAAACCAACCAATACGAAGTCTCACACACACACGCGTGCCATTAATTCGGTGCGTGCTGCGTCGTCGCCGCATACAGCGGCCGTACCACGCGACGCACCAGTTTATTCAAAGTATCGTTAGACGATCTATCCATTGCCTCGTACATTCACTCAGTAGCGAACATAGGTGGTACTTAAAGAGCCATGTATTTTGTACAAAAATAAAAACGTCGTTGTGCTACATGAAAACTAAAATAACATAATAAAGGCATTAAATATTTTTTGATTTGTTGTTTTTAATGATTTTAAAGACGAATAAATAAAATACTGAATACTGGCTGGTGAAATGAGATTCCATCTTTCGCGTAGTTCACTTTGCTGCTAGTATTTTTGCACACAACCACGGAATAACATGGCATTTAAAAAAAAAGTTAGAGCTCCGATACCGACGTGCAGTTGCAGTCGACTGACGGCGAAAACTCTATGTTAGCGTAATTTTGGCTAAAGGTGAGCGCAAGACCACCGCTTTCATAACATATCTCCTCTAATATATCTGTGGTTTTATTAAACGAAAAGTGGCAAGTGTAGTATCATTATAAAATCTTAATAGATTTTGTTTTCTTATTTTAGCCAGGCCTTTTGCCCGGTAACCGCTTAACGTTGAGTTTTGGAATAGCTTGTTGACATTATTTATCAAGATTAGTGAAAATTACTAAAAGACCAATCCCAAAATCCATAGAAGTTAAACCCATTTGCAAAACATTATTTATTCATAACAGAAATGTAATTTAGAACTCAGATCACGTTGTTATCAACGATTTCCAAACACCAAGTTGTCCCCTATCGGATTAAGTGTGAAGTTGGCGCGATAGTTCCACTTATCGCCAATTATGCTCGGCAGGTGCGCTGATAGCACGATTCCATATTTAAAATGTTAAACGCGCAGGCGCATAGAATAGTTGATATATGAAATACACAGGGAGTTTATCATTTCAAAAACTGTGTGTTTGAAAGGTCTGAACAATAAACATCTAAAACCTTGCCAGTGCCATCTATCAATCGAAAATGATTGCATTAAACGTGGTCCCTCCGTTCTGGAGCTAGAGTGCAGCAGACGATAAATTAAACCTATTATATAATATCATCTACATCGAGGTCCAATAATATATATGACTAGTAACCATAGAAACGTTTTCCGAAATTATAAACACAAAAAGAAACTTGAAAATAACACAGCTTAATTAGGTTACAGATTAAAACTTTCCGCCATAAAACTCGATTTAAGTATAAACTTGGTTTGAATTCTCCCCGTCTGATTAACAGGACAATTAGTGAGTTCTAATATAATTAGTCTTAAGTTGCCTGTAGGCGTTACTTACTGAAGTAAATTAAAGTAAGCTAAATTTTATTTCAGTTTAGACATTTGACACGGTTGGTTAAGTTGCGGTTCCAAACTGCGCGGAAGATAAAAGATGCAGAATGGAATCCTGATTACTGTTAATTGAACTTTCGGGGAGCACGTTTTACTGAATCCTGACATTGATATAGCCACGAAAATATAAGGTCTAACAAAAATACTGTGACATATTTTAAAGCAGCCGAAACGTCGGGAACCAAACAAACATAATATAACGCGATAAAATCCATCAAATTTGTTTTATTTCAATGTGTAGTATTCGCGTCAATATAAGAAAGCAATATCTTAATAGTTTGTTTTTACAAAAAGCTAGCCTGTATCATATCGTTGTGGACTTACCTAGTACATTCATTTTTTATGTGGAGTTTACTGCAAACAAGATATTGTGTTACCTGAAATAAAGATAAATTAATTTTATTAAATTTGATGATATTACATCGACGTAACATCTATATCTAGAGGGATTCGGTTCATATAACTTTATTTACATACTAGCTGTTACCCGCGACTTCGTCCGCGTGGTATTTAATAAAGACACAACCGTTGGCAACAGCCTGCTTGCGCGTTCTGAGCCCGCGGGACTCATTGCAGGTTGTTGCTATCAAACTTAATCAGGCGCTCAAAAATTTTTTTTTTTCGTCGGATCCATTTTTTTTTTCTAAAATAAAAGTAGCCTAAGTTACTTCTGCCAGTGAAAGACCCGTCAAAATCGGTCTAGCCATTTCAGAGATTAGCCGGAACAAACAGACAGACAGACAGACAAAAAATTAAAAAAAGGTTGTTTTGGTATAGGTACCATGTATACATCCAAATGCATTTAGTAAAAAGCGGTTATTTTAATATTACAAACAGACACTCCGATTTTATTTATTTATATATATGTATAGATATAGATGTATAGATATACTTAACGTAAGTGCAGCCTTATATTATGTATCGTCGAGCGGCCTTCGATCGCTTAACCACGTTGTAGTCAAATTAGTATTTACATATTCCCCACACTGAAACCCTTATACAGTGGAACCCAATACAATTATAGGGTTCCTCAACACTAACCCACCAACCAACCCCCGCCAATTTACACGAAATACAAACATTTGCAGCCCATAAGGAAATTTAATAAATTAAACAAATCCGCTCCGCCCCCTGGGACGGCAGGTGGGATTAAATTTTACCCAAAGCAATTTCGACTTTCAAGGTTAATTATCAATAGGGCTGTGAACCCGTAAAAATACCCCTCGTTCATGGAAATAAATCCAGGTTTCTTATATTAAGAAAAAAGTTCCACGCATTTGGAAGGGTGTGGGTGTACTACGATGCTGGGTGTATACACCTTTACTAATAAGAAAGTAAGATAGTAAATGCGAAAGTATATTTACTGTGTTACTTGCGTACTGCCCTCGTGTACATCGAGCATTAGATGACATACCACGAATACACTTTTATTAAGTAGCTATATGTTGCGATGAGCACAAATGGTTGTATCTGAGTCATGTGCGTTTTATATTATTCGCCCCACAGACCTATCAGTCCGTTGTACAGTACCCATGTTGTTAAAATGAAGTCCAATTATTTATTTCTTTTAGACCTACGGGTCACTTATGAATTGTCATTTTACGATGTTTTTTTGACCTCTACAATTGTACGCGACCCCAACTGAGATAGTCCGGCTAGAAACTCGGCGGGCTTGACTTTAATACAGAACTTTTTATTCAGACGTCATAAATTTTCAATTAATGTTTTGGCCAAGTTTTTCAGTTTTTCTTTCCCTAAAAAACCTTACTCGTAATATTACGAAGTGAAAAATTTTACCGAATCTCAATTAACTTACCAACGAACAGCGTATAGTTTTTATTTATAATATTAATTAATAGGGTAAGGTCGGGCAATATGGGCACGATAACGTTGATCAATGAAAGTCTGTATAAACTTTATAAAATTTAATAATCAAAGTTTAAATTATCTAAACCTCTTTGGAAACAAGTATATAAAAAAAATCTTTTCTAATAATTATATTGTTGAAATAAAACTAATTTTAAGAATTTTATCGCGGTTTATTTTTGATTTTACGTTCCCGACGTTTCAGCTGCTTTACAGCAACCATGGTCACGGGAGGACTGAGGTGGTTGACGTCCTAGTGTCATAGTTTGACGGGGGTACCCTCATATTTAGAAAATTAAAATTAAGACATTTATATTGTTTAGAAAATCCAGTTTTTTTAAACTTTATTAAAAATATTTTTGCCCGTAGGGGGTGGGTAAAGGGGGCATCCTCAGCGGGCAAAGAGAGTACTTTAAGCCGGCTATGAGAATACTATGTCTTAGTCAAAGCGAAAATCACAAAAATACGATCCGTGGCCGCTATACGAAGTGCACGATTCGTGGGCCTATTCCTCACATTGAGAGCACATAATCCATCTTAATATAGATTACTCTTGGGGTTAGTCTGAATCCAGCCTCGTAACAACCTCTAGCAGTGATAGCGAAGTTGGTAGAACGCTTGTCTCGGTAACGAGGATTGCAGGTTCAAACCCCGGCTCGCACCTCTGGGATTTTTCATGTGCGAATCTCATTTCCAACCAAGATTATAACATGCTAAACGGTGAAGGAAAACATCGTGAGGAAACCTGCATGTCTGAGAGAACCCCTCGAAAGATGTATGAAGTCTGCCAACCCGCAATGGGCCAGCGTGGTGGACTATCGCCTAAACCCTCCCTCGCATTGAGGGGAGGCCCGTGCCCAGCAGTGGGACATAAAAAAGGGCTGGAATTGTTATTATTATTAACAACCTCTAACACCCAACGTACCCAACTTTGTTCGTACGGAAACTATTATAATTGACTTCCTCCAACAAACGTTCTCATACACAATAATAGTATGTATCTGAAGACTATTAAATTCAACCAAAATAATTGAACCTCAAAATTGAGGTAATGTCGTTTCGTTACAAGGAAATCATGATTTCGATGTGACCGTCAGTAAAGCTTTATTGTTTCAATTAGTTTTGCGTGATTTGAAATCTTTCCTATATCTAGTTGATTATATTATGCAGAATGATTCAGAAAGAGTATTTAACAAAACATATTTTCCCAAAGAAACAATTTGAAACAAGAAATTGTGATTTTTGACATATTTTTATTTAATCTACCTACATATCGAAATTCTTCACATAATGATTATAAATATGCTAAAGAACCTCATGTTTGAGGCTTAGTATACCCTTTCTGAATAACTCTGTTTACGTACAGGATACCTGCAATATTTTTGCAGCACAAAATTCAACCGAATGAAGTAAATGATAAATAATGTTAAAGCTTAATCCCGGCTGGTCAGTATCCCGTTTCGTCTTTCATTTTATACCTGAATAAATGTTTGCTTTCTACTTGTTTTTTTTTACTTATGTGACTGATTAAGACTAATTTCTCCGGCGAGAGTCCCCGGTTCAAAATCAGGTAAGTATTACTTTGTATCATGAGCACGATTATTTTAACCCAAGTCATGGACGTTGAACAAATTTTTTATTACGAGTAATTAAATCAACAACATTTAAAATGTCCACTTCTAGTTTTAAATTTTCACATTGTATATTCCACTCGCCCCCGGTTTTATTCAGTAACCTCTTAATTAAGCGCTTACTTATAAAAATAAAAGCCCTTAATTAATTTAAATGAAACAGTGGTAGTAATTAGTGTACAATTCATCCTGGAATTAAAACATTACGCACGGAGGGGGACTCGTTAAGGATCTCCGGCCATTTTGTAGTGTTGCCGCGCCCGCCATTTTGTCGCGCTACATTAAAAATGGCGCTAGTGAAGGATTAATAACATAGGTTTATAAGAAACTTTTGTGCTTAACGGGTTCCCATGCCTGAAATTCTTTACAAATTCAGGCATTCTTCAAAACAATTTTAAAATATACCACTCAAAAACGTACGCAGTAAATTCCAAAGAGCTTTCATTTACTTCTACCAAGTTATACGAATCTTTCCAAATATAGTATCCATTACCTTCCATTCACAAATACTTCAAAAAATTGCCGAACTCAAACCGCAATGTATACAATGTTATGTGTTTCGGCAGTGAAAGTTCGGTCGACCTTTGGTATTTCGGTGTTATGTGGGCGTATTTCGTAATGTCACCGCGAGGTCAAGGTGGAGGTGAAGGTCATTGCAATTGCGCAATGTTGGGCTTCCTACGTGGGGTGCAGGGGCTATCGATCTTGGCAAAGGTCGCGGTGTGTGTACGTTTGTACCGGTGTTATTAATGTTTGTGATGTAACAGCCATTCAGAATCTCTCGGGTATTTATACATCGCGCCCCAGAAAGAGTGTAATAAAATTATAAAATATACCACGTGGGTTTGGTGGATACACGCATTTAGATGAACTTGAACTTTTTAAATTTAGAACTTATACCTTTTCTAGGTCACGGTGTATACATGCAACCGCGGTATGCTGATAAGACTAGTGAGAGCTATTACTGGTCCATGGACTAGTTTAGTAACCATTGACAATTTTATTCTTCAAATTAATGTATTGTAAAAAAAAGAACCAGATTAAGAACCTCCTCCTTTTGTCATACCATTCTCAATTTTATTTCGAAACAAAAAAAAACAAACAAGCGATAAAATTCTAATGCCCATCCGCCCAAAAGCAATTCAATCCAAATGTGAAAAAAAAATAATACATGAAACAACATCTATCCCATAAAGCCTTTTTGGACACTTTAAGCCCCAACTGGGCGAAATATTCAATTAACCAGCGGCACCTTTAACGAATTTAATCCTGAATGATGGCGCTATATAACAGAGCGAGCGAGAGCAAACCGAGGGAGATGGAATGTGTTTCAAGAAAAGCAAAATGTCTATGTCTAATGTCTAGGCAAAGGCCTCCTCTTGACTTCCCCACTCGCCTAGGTAGTAATCATGGGTCATTTACTACACGTTTACGAAAAGGTACTCAAATCATCTCGCCATCTTCGCTTCAAAATATATGATAAACATTATTCCTTCACAGTAACTTAAAGAAAATAAAAGCTCTTAGATATTAAACACTTTAACAAGTAACTTACTCACCAACATTTAAATGCTACCTTAGCTAAGCGATTCTACCTTGGCTAAGCGAGATATTAGCTATCGCGGGAGGGTCGACGTTAATCATCGGATTAACGAGTCGCCAGCAACCGATTGTTATGCAGAAATTTACATAATAAAACGCTATGTGCGAGTTTCGTTAACTATTTAGCATATTATTCAAATGATCGCAATTGGAGAATTATTTTTGTAAGAGTCCTATAGAGGGCAATGGAATACCTATTAATTTGATCGTGATCATTTAATATCGTCTACTCACACTATCGCACCCGTAACGCCCAAAGGGGTAGGCAGTGGTTCACTTAAGAAGACTCATAGTTTGCTCAATGTTATAGGGGACGAGCATACTGGGATGAAACCTAAATATGAGGGGAATACGGGCTATAGTCTACCAGCCTGGGTCAGTGCGAGTTGGCAATCCTTACACAGCTCTTCTAAGATGTACAGGTCTCCTAACGGCCGTTAACATCTACTCAAGAACTGTTGCATGTACTGATAATCCATGTCCATAACTAATTTGATGAAATTCATATGTCGTATGTAATCTGTCAAATTAGTCTTCAAACATGTGCATGTATCCTAGCGGCCGCGAATATCTACTCAAGAACTGTGGCATGCACTGATAAACCTTGTCCATAACTTATTTCACAGAATTCGTATGGACCAGCTGTCACATAAGTTCTATTTTGAAACCTGCTTTTAGTATAGTTAAATACTCATATTATTTATAGCTTACACGGTACTAGACCACATTTCTTGGTCTTAACTAAAGCAACATAGCGTCCTAGACACCTTGTCAAATTGCCACATCCAGAGAAGTAGTCCACCTAGATCTGTGAAACACGTTTTCACCAGCTAATCAATAATAATATTTTGAATTATCAGCACTCTTGATAAAACAATTTCGATGTAAAAGTAAGTGTTATCTCCAATTTCGTATCACATCCGCTCATATCAGATACATTAATTATTGCGTAGGTACATCAAAAGGACATCTGACCAATGCAATTAAACGTCGAAACCAGAATTGTCATCCCCGAAATCTTGCGCGCCACAAAACCCCACACATCACTCCAATAAAAACCTACGAGAGAGGGTGAAAACATGAATAAATGGTATGCTTTTTCGTTTACAAGAATTCTTGGTTCCTTAAAAACGAGGCAAGATTATTTGGACCGAAAATAGTTGATTCCCTAAACTTGTTGCATCTCCCTATAATATAACGTCGTACTTGAATGGGGGCGCGCGTAGGCGTTCAATGAACGCGTAGGCAGATGGAGAGAGATACATGTATAACTACATTGAGTGTTGGAGCGAGAAGGGGGAGAGGGTGGCAGGTGGCCGCCTACGCTGATTTGCGGGTGAATGAGTGACGCAAAGTGGATGCTTCTGTGTTGATCAATGTTTAGTATGTTTTTTCGAGGAGCTGAATTTAGAGAACCTAAACGACATTTGACCTTTAAATAGAAGCACATAGTTACATAACCTACTAGTTGAATAAATTCTATTTGGTTTGTATCGCTTTAAGTGAGAAAATATGGTTCTTTGTTTTGATTTACAGTGATGTGATGTATTTATTTGGCACTTGTACGATGAGTATTCAGCCTTCAAATAGATGAACTTTTGTGTGCCATACAACTGGAATGGCCAGTGTCAAAGAAACTTTGTAAGTTCATTTAAAATCTATATGTATATTTGGGCTTGCAGGAGTAGTGTATAGACGTTACAGAGAAGCACGACCAACACAAACTTCCTAAGTGTAGTGCAGTATTTAGTTTATAAGTAAATTATTTTATATGCATGCTAGTTGTAAGGTGTCTATAATTTTCGGGTCTTAGTTGCCTGTAAAGTTTTTTTTTATTACATATATTCAAAAACACTTTACAAGAAAGCTTATTTCATGGTTTGGTCATAGACTTGTGAAGCACAATAGCTTGGTATTTATATATTTGTATTATCAATGTGAAATGAAATATTATGATAATATAAAAATTGGTTACCATATAAAATTTTACACATATTTTACGCAAGACCCCAAGTGTCGGTATCACTTTATCGAATTAAGAGTGAGGTCCAGAATATGCGGATAGAAACAATTTAGTTGACAAATTTGTGGAGACGCCTCATGGTCTATAAAACTAGTGCAATATAAAAGTAAAGTGCTATACATTACATAGAGTAGGTATGAATGTTTACTTTGCAATAAAGTATTCCTTACATCATAGTAAATAAGAGTGATAATATCATAAATGTATTTTTGTCAATTATTCTCACTAGACGTAATGATATTGTTGCATTGCACATTGTCGACTTCAGACGAAGAATTAAAACAGACTGAATCGTGAACAACAAATTGAAGCACCAAAATCCAAGCCGATTTATGTTGTAATAGTCGTAATTCACGTGTATTATACAAATATTATAATATTCCTTCAGCTAAGATTGTATCTTAATCGAGTGTCACATTAGGCCTCTGTAACAACCAATGTGGTACAAAGAAGTAGACGCTACAGTAAGCACTGTGCACAACCCTATTATCAACACTGGTAATTATCCTCTAAAGAGTGATAAATGTCAACTTCATACCGACTTAGCCTAACCAATTATACTAGGGAGCCTTTCAACCTGAAGTATACTATATCTCCATGCTCTAAGGTTGAGATTCCTTTAATAGAGCGCCTTGAAGGTATCAGTTTTTAAATGACGCATTTACACAGTACGCAGTCTCCACTTCTGAGTCGGGGTTGGGGTTGTGACGTCACGATACCGCGCCTTCGACGTCACAGTACCAACGCGTCACTGCGTTTACATTAATGACTACTCGTATTATCACGCAATGGTAGTTTTGGTGAGTGTGTTGTCGAGGTCTCGACAAGTACTTATGAGATATCTAAAAATCTAGTGTCACTTCTTTAAAACTTAGCCAAATTTTACGATTCTTCCATTCAGTGGGAGGCCTATGCAATTCTTACGGCATATTAGTCACTATTTATATCACAATAAATCATATTCTACTTTATTGTTATATTATTCTAAGCTTAGTTGTATTTGTTTCAGCTGTAATTCATTTGGGAACTCATGATATATGCGTGTCAAGTAGAATAAACAAAGTGGCTGTTTGATGTCACAATACGCCTACTCAGATGGGAGTTGAATGATAAGATAAAGACCACATGGACTAACATAGTTTCAAGAGGACAATTTGGATTATTATATATATTTTACTTCATATTATAAAGAAGTAAACGTTTGTGAATTTGTTAGTTTGGATGCAAGGGGTAATCTTCTGATCTACTGATCCGATTATGAAAATTATTTCTTTAATAGTAAACTAGATTATTCCTGAGTGCTATATAGGCTATTTTTCATCGGCACCGCAAGCGGAAGCTAGTACTATATAAAAAAAAACAATATCATTTTGTCTATGATAATTCTCTGAAATGAATCAGGTAAACTCAAACTTTAAGCGAGAACAACAAAAGACATCTGATAGGTACCTAAATATCCTGCACAAGCCAAGATAAATTTTCATCAACGCAATTGACCTTTCAAAAAATATTTTCATAACTTTATTAGACTCGGGGAGCCAAACAAAATACTTTGCGAACATCAATTTGTTTGTTCAGCTTCCGAGAATATTCCAGCCACGTTTTATAAGAATCTAAAACACATTACGCGGCGGCGGTTGGGGAGAAACAATAGGGCGGACTAATAATTGTGTAAAGCCGGATTGAATATGGAATGGCTCAAATACGTGTCTTGTCTGTGGTCGCAAGTAGCAGATGAGTGACAGAAGTTTCAAGGGCAATAATGAATACAGTTCTACTCACTGACCTCTATGTATACACTCACACAGTGGTTCTACTGCAACAGATGACATTTCAGTTGTCATACCTTTAATGTTTCTATGTTGTCGTTAAAGCACCGTGCTGTGTTTGAAAGCTCTCTGAAGTTGGGTCCCAGATGGCAGCCGGCAGTCCGTATAAATATAGAAAATGTTGAAAGTAATTTCGTAGTAGTAGTTCGAACGCTCGCTCGCAATAGCTATGCTTCCATACCAAAAACGTTACCAAATGTTTCGTCTGCATTATTTTTGCAGCGAAGTTCACTTTATACTTATCTCAGTATAGAGTAAAAACTTCGCTTCATAGCGCATAAGAAAGCTAAATAGTTTAGTGGGATAAAAATACTATGAAGTTAAACTATTTATAGTTTTCTTTGTTGCGCCCCCGCCCAGATGTTTTCTGTTAACGGTTATCGAATTAGTCCGCCTGTTAGTTACAATTGTTCGGCTTAGGCCCGGCTGTGGCCTTATCTAGTTATAGACGAGATCCCACGCTACGTCGCATTTGAAATGAAATTTCTAAGTTTGAGTATATACTAAGTTTGTACCTCCTTATCGTATCATAGGTATGTACCTACTATAATTGAAATTGTTCTAGTGATAGAGCCGAATAGACCTAGTGATGTAGTCATACCGACTATATATCTAACCAAAAATATAGTTACCTTACAATTCGATATGCCTATACCTGAGAGCTAACCGATGATTTTAAATACCATGTCTTGTTAAAACCTATAAACACTATACACCGACAACTAAGCAAACCCAATCAAGTATATAGATTGATATTATATACAGCGTGGCCCAGAAAGGACTTTTGAACCTGCTTTTCTTTAGAAAATTTTTATTAAAAAAAGTTGGTTGCAATAAAATGACACGGGATTTTATTTTTAAATTGATGTCGAAGTTGTGACTTCACATAACGATAACAAATGCGATATAGAAGAGCAGGTTTGAACGATATGATACGATACTCTTCTGAACCAAGCTGAATAATTTTAATACAATGAAGTATTTCATTCTCTGAATCTCCATTATTAATCAAAACAATCACACACTGAGAACAATGCGAAAAACCAAGCGGCGATGTGGCGTGGACTTGATGAAAAGGCATATCGCCATTAATAAAGCCTAGCGTTAATATCGCATCGTTACAAACAAATCGGGGATACGTTCCAGCCGGGTACTGGGAGCAGTGGTGGGACAGGCGTCGATAGATTTCGAATCGAATTTTGAATTTCGAGAAGTGACTACAATGTAGAGAACTGCAAACTAATGATAACATAATTAACAACAAATGTCAAATTTGAATGATAACTAACTGTTTCGGCGAACATCGTAGCGCCTCATAATAACATGTGAGTTTTTCTAATGTGATAATAGTGATTCTGCTATTCAGGGCGGAGAGAATTTAACAAAGATCATAAATCCGGCCTACCCTTCGTTGAGTTATAAATTGTGTAACTATCACGACCTAGTTTTATATATGTAGGTTATGTGCGGATATTTTTTTAAATCTCCTAGGATTAATAAAAACGACATGTATTGATACTTGACATTTTAACTGATTCAATGTTATAAAAAACCTATGTTACGATATATATATATATATATATATATATATATTTGCTATTTAATTCGTGTCAGTACTGGCCGAAATTCTATATGAGAATCAATGCAACTGAAATTCATTGCATGCTGCGCCTACACAATGCTCTTATTTATTTAAGTACCTTCATTTCATCGATATCGATCCCAATTTCCTTAACCATCCCTACTTCGTTTGGTATGAGGTTCTATTTATAGATCCTCCTTGAATGGTCCGCCCACGCCCGGTCATCGCGACCCCACGAACACTCAACACACATCCCCCACGATCCCCCGTATAAAGCTTTGTTTTAGCGATTAATTTTAATCTTTATTCATTTGTAACAATTGAATCTCCGCGATTAATATTTGGAGCGTCTACCATACCGGGCACGGTAACAAAAACATTGGGTAAAAGTTACTCTTAATGCTTATAATAATATTTTGGAAATCATTGATGTTGAAAGTAATTGGTTATTAATTGTAATTTTGAGCGCGCAATGTATTAGAAACAAAGCGATCAGAAAACATCGCTCCGCGCGATATCCAAATCGTACGAGTGACGAGCGCGCTCTAGCGTATCCATTTTTAATTTCCATTGCAGTTTTAGGTCTAAAATACTTATAATGGTTATTTTTAAAATCTCGATTAGATACTTATTATGAGTTCATACTAAAATAAATTTAATAATGCGTATAATCAATGAAAAGATCGGCAAAAAATTCCAACTCTGTGGGTCTAGAATCATGAATGGAAACCATGGTATCAGTTTTCGTTACGCAGCCACTTACACTCTGTATATTACTGTCGGTGTACGTGCGGCCAAATGATAGCTTGTTTGACATGTTTTGTCATCACCGCGGGTCATCGGAGCAGTATAGCTTCAACTATGCTTACTCTATTATAGCTTAACCTGCATTGAGGATTTTTACTTTTAATTTGAATCTAAATTTTATATACCTTCTTTTTCTTTTTATTTATTTGACTCCTAAATAAACGAAACAATTAACCACATAATAATAAGACTGTAACTGGTGTCTGTACAGTGAAGTTAGTCACAAAATGGTATAATAGGCTATTAGGTCGTCTCTAAAATGAAAGCAAGTGTTTTTAAGATTGTAATCTGTGTGGCTGTTTGTTCAAGTATCACTGAAAATGTACCCGTCCAAATCGAAAGGGGTTCTCAGTATAGGATAGCTTATAATTATACATAAGAATATATAATAGGTTGGTATAAACATGCTATGAGCATTCGTTGTTTTGGAGCAGAGCAACATGGGTAGATGAGCGGCAGAGTCAGGGACAAAAGCTATAATAAAATAAATGGTTGGGTACCAATTGTAATGTCTTTGCGGGGTTCGTCAAATATTTGAGCTTCATTTGAGGGAGTGTTTCGGCTTCATTTGCAGAGAAAGTATAATAAAATTCTTCATCTAATTTTACACCTAAACAAATATTTCCACTAGCTTTTTCTTTTAAAGGCTGACGGAAAAACGAATATAAGCTTGTTAGTCGTTGATTATTCATGATTAGTATATTTTATTCAGATATTATAGTCACGTATTTCAGTTTCAGCCCGCGAGAGGGCGCTGCAGCTATATTTCAATATTTGTTTTTGATTAATTGCTTGTTTTAATTAATTTATTGTTAGATATATATTTACGCCATAATGATTGAAGAACAAAAACAATTTTTAACCAACTATATAAGTAGGTAACTAACAAGAAGACGACACTAATCGATCGTCTCACCAACTCGTCACCTTCATTAAAATATCAAAAGCATTATTCAAGTCATTCAAAAAATATTTCACATTTTTTGTGTGTTTCCGCGGTTCTAAAAATAGCGGAGTTTAGCCCCCTGCTCCCCAGTGGGGGGGGGGGGGGGCGCAGTTGTGACGCAGCCGTGCGAGGGGGTTACATGACGGAGCCCGCGCGCGTGGGCGGATCCTCTAAACGGGTGGCTGTGTAGACTATAGGCCTAATGGGGAAAGTTACGAGATAGCGGTCTACGTCCATACAGATTAATAATTTGTATGATTTATGCAGGCTTTAATTTTACATTGTCAATATGGCACAGTAATGGGAAAGTTGGTGAATAGCTCGCCTTAAAACATGGCTAGAGTTTGTGTGAATAACATTTTCAGTGAGGGTAAATATATTATGAAAGCATGGAGGTCTAAAATAACCTGGTCCTTTTTGGAAAGGCGTATGAAATTCGTTAACAATATTGAGTTCATTTACATACATAGCGATATTTAGCTTAAGCTTATTAAGCATGTGACAAGGCTGGCTAGTACCACCACAGATTAACCAATAGTTCCCACGAATAGATATTTCAAAGAATTTTAAATATATACTCTTGCTAGAACGCAATAAAATAAACTTTAGCTCGCACACAGCTGCATTTTATGTGACTGTGGCGGAACTATGTGCTTCTCTTTTTATCGCGTAACTCTATCTCTTGCAAGTTCGTCGAGCGACGTATGCCTGGCATCACAGGGTGGCAATGTTGCCAGGATTCCGCCAAGCGACGACAACTTGGAACATTTTTTTTTTGTAAATATATTTTATTTAGTTTTATATCTTTTTCTGTTTTCTTTTTATATTAACCTTTCTAATATTAAAAAGTAAGTATTATAATATACTTTAATGTTAGTATTAAAAAAAACTCCATATGGATCTATAGCAACTAAGTATACAAATATATAAGTATTTTTATTTAAGAGCGCACATCAAAAACTTCCCGTTCTCAAGTTAAAAAGAAAATAAAACAGTATGTTTCATTGTCTAGTGTTCAACTTTCTATAAGCTTACCTTTCTATAAGCTTATAGAGTTGCTAAGCTATCAGTAGAAAACTTATTTTACAGAAAGTTATTTGTAAAATTTATTACACTGGATATTATTTTTTTAACTATAAATCTTTAAGATACACCGAATTTATCTAAACAAGGCACCTACTTATATGTTTAAAATACATTAATAATTTATCTTCAAAATGATAATTATATACTATCGTATATTAGCGATATGATTACAACCTAAAGATAGACTTCTTAAAATATATAACACCCTTTTCGTACAAGAGTTTGTATAATTTGTTTAAAACATGTATTTATTTGGAAGAACCCAACTAAATTGAAAAGATTTAAACACGTACTATTTTGAATAGCTTCGTTGAACTATAATAATAGTCTGTCATTTGTAATAATCTAAGCTTTGGATTAAGCATCTCCTATTTGACTGCCGACCCCTGACCTTTGTCTAAAACAAAGCCCGAACTTTAATTAGTTGTATTATAATTAATAATGAATGAATGCGAAACGCCGTCTACCGTCTAAATTGAATTAATTACCGCTATCCTTTACTGATACAATAGAAAATTGTGTCTGTTTGTCCAAAGTATTTTCATTAATTATAAAACAAAACTCTTACACCTTTTTAAGTTGTTCGAAATAATATTTTTAACTATTATTCAATATAATGCTATTACTAATACAATACCAAATTAGTATGAAATTTTATAACAATGTTATACAAACATTACCTTAAAATGAAAAAGTTTTACTAATACTTACACCGCCTTTGCCAAATTTAATGTTTCAATGATGGCATTGAAACATCAAATTTGACATGGGCGGTCGGAAATTGTATGGACAATTTCCGAGATGATAGCTTTGATAGACGCAATTGAGATGTAAGAATTTAATTGTGCTGTAAAGACAAACTAAAAACCACCTTCATACAAATCCTACCCAACCAAATCAAAATTTCGTTAACTTTATCCACAAGGAAATACATCAGACATGCCTACGGTAATTTTACTAAAGGTCAAATCCTTAAAGTTATACATTCAAGAGAATTGTGACCTCTGTGCCACACTGAAGCGGCCTGCGCTAATATGAGAGGGGAAACTTGAGAGAGGCAAACGAACCATGATTCTAAGAATCCCATTAGAAGCAAAGAGTTGAGGAATTAAGTTATACATATGGTTCAGAGAGAGTGTACTAAGCCTTGACAACCTGCGCATCTTTAGTGTTTTTCTGATCATTATGTGAAACTAGAATTTGCATAGGTCAATTTAAGAAAAAACGCTGAAAATCTCAACATAATGTGACGTCATGTCACATTTAGTTGGGAACTAATTTTAATTTTTAATATCGAAATTCATATTTCGAACGCAGGTTCAAAGGTTTCTGAATCACCAGTATACCTACCTGGGAACTAGCTTTTCAGGGCATGATATATGAGATATATTATGTAGTCTCAAAAAACCCTTTTATGTATATTTCATTAATTACTTATCTATGTTAATCTGTAGTATCTACCTAGTTATATTTTTGTAATTTTCTAATCACAGGTTGTAAACTAATTTTTTTTGTATATTCGTCTCCTTGTTTATGGGTTAAAATAACTGACACACACGCCTTGGCCAAGTGTGCCAGCCTTTGGATGATGAAACAGAGTAGGTATATAATAATATTATCTTCAATTTGGGTTGTGAACTGGTCGTCTTTTTGACTGGATCGTATAAATATTTATAAAGCATCTTGTGATGCATAAATTAATATTAAATTCATTCATCCGCCGGTCCCGTGAACGGTCTCTAATATTTTTGCTACTTTAAAGGCGCCACGTGTATAGCTATTTGAAGATACTTATCTTAAATATCGAACACTTTCAGAGGCATAAATAGAATTTTATTCTATAAAGACAACAAAAAATATGAATATAACAGAATGCACAAAAAAATACATGAAATATGATAAAGGAACGTGGTAGAAAAAATATGGAGCCTTTTTACGGCATTACGTGGTGTACAATTAGCTTGAAAGCCTCAGTTTATCCGGTGGTAAGCAATTTTTCTTATTCGGACAGGACGCTTACTGTTACTTTTTTAATTCTATTAAGTAACTTTTGTCATAACTGGCGATGACATAATATTTATATGCCGCTTACTTTAACTATATTTTTTATATATTTACACGGATACTACACAATGAAATAAAACGTAATTTTCGGATTTCATCGCGTTTATTTTATGTTTTTACGTTCCCAACGTTTCGGCTGTTTTACAGCAACCATGGTCACGGGAGGACTGAAGTGGATGACGTCCTAGTTTCACAGTTTGAACTGGTACCCTCATATTATTAAATAAACGCGATACACATCGAGCAAAATAGTTTTATATCAATATTATTTTTAAATTAAATATGTACATTGTCTTTATTCATGATCAAATTAAAAATATAGTTCAAAAACTTGTCAAACAAAATTGTTCAAATCAAGTTGTAAAAAATATTAATGTATAAACATAAGGTCCCATCGACGTAATGGAACGTCTAAAAGTAATTACAATCAACCAATTTGAATATACTAGATACATCTTTATTAAATAAAGTTATTTTTCATAAAAGAAAAAAGGTAGAATTGTGAATTAAAGCATAATGCTAACTCAGTATTCACATTTACAATCACGATTCCCTATTTTAATATCCAATCAGCGCATAAAAAAATCTCGTAAGTACCTTCATTTCATCCCATTGATACCAACTTGCGATTTCATATTCAAACTCTCACAGCTGTGAACTGAAAAGAGTTGTGAAATTGTAAAATTTCAGCACACAATTTTGTGTTAGCTCATAGGAGTAATTTATATTTCAAATATTCTATTAACTTAGTTACAAGAATAATTAAATTGTTAAGTAAGTATTTTAAAATTTGTAAAGAAAATGGCCTTCGGATGTGTACGAATGATTCGTTATAACCTTCAGTAAGAGAGAAAATTTTAGTTTGTAAAAGCATTACCTGACAACAATGATTGTTAAGATAATTAACATAAGACAATACAATATGGGTATGGCGTGTGTGTAGTTAATTTATATGATTTATAGATCTCAATAACATGTAAATGTCAACTGCTTCGACATCTTTGAATCAAAATGCGTGGCGGACTTCTTATGTGTAACAGGGTTGAAAAAAAATGTTTTATTTTATTTTATAAAAGAAACAGTTTAAACTGTTTTAAACAATTGTTTTTTTGATAAATTCTACATGGATCTGTATTTTATTTTTTCTTTCTAAATATTAATTAGCTTTCATTTCTTTCAAGTAAATTGATATAAAATATGTTTTAAGCTCTGTTTTTTCTTCATGTTTAAAATATGTTTAAAACTGTGTTTTAAAAGAGTTGATAAAAAACATTGTTTTCTTTCAAACTTGTTTCAATCATGCCAAACCAGGTATGAAAATATAAATTTGTTAAAATACCTTCCGCACAGTATTTAACGAGCGACATTGACAAGTGACATTAAAAGCGATGTTCAAGTTTATGTATAAGTAGTACGTATTTTTAAGATAGACAGAGAGGTCCCCAAACTGGATATCTAGACCAGATATAGATTCCGAGTCAAAATCATCAAGTCTAATTCTTGTTGGTCAACCAACATAATTCTAGGAGCTCATTACTGGACGTTGTTTTTTTTTTTAGAACAACCAAAATAATTTTGAACATATTAGCCAATAAACAACGAGCCTACAATAAAAAGTCTACCTTACCCTCCTTGGGTAAAACAATCAAATTGCGTCTTCACGACGGCAAGGCGACAGGCTTTTGTTTCTAAAGATAATAATTTTGATCGTGCTTATTCCACTGGTCGTGTATTTCTGTGAAAGAATAAGTTTTAGATGAGATTTTTTTATTGTACTAATTTTACAACCGGCTCAGCCCCGCCCCGCCACAGCACAAGTTAAGATTAATAATAAAATCTAAGGAAAAATACTACAGTATAAGATATAGAGCCTAGAATGCGAGATGGAGTTTCACTTTCACATAAATTTCATTATTTCAGTACAAAATTATATTTCTGAACCGTGAGTCGATGTGACCACTTGAGCAAAGAAAGGTTGCCGTATCGAAATCGACACTCCAATGAATAATTAATCAAAAGGAATAATGATTTAATGAAGTGACGATAAATTATCCAACGTTTATATTGATTAATTAATACGCACTTAAAACACGATATGAGCCCCAAATTCTTGAACGAGTTGACCACTCCGCTAAATGTCACACTATTGCAGCCTTTGTCTTGGAGAATCCGGATATCTTCACGCCAATTTGCTTTATTAAATTGAACCCTATCGACAAATGAGTGGAGCTTAAAACTGTCCCGCACTCGTAATGTAAGTTACGACTTTACGGTACTATGCATTGTCGAATCATCGAATGTCAAGGGTAGAAGCCTACGCATTCGTCACTAATTTGTTGAAGAGTTTTTATTCATAAGATGAGGGGAGCGGAAGGATTTAATTTTTAACAACAGTCATTATAAAAAAAAAATTAACTTACATGGATAACAAGACAGCATATAATATGTTTACGGCGCGCGCCCTATTTTGAATTCAGAGTGGAGCAAAGGATTTTCGTGTTGCATCCCGAGCGCAGTAAAGGATTCTACTACTTTGGACGGCCTGATTAGCGCAGTGGTAGTAACTCTGCTTTCTGCGCCGAGGGTCCCGGGTGGGAATCCTGGTAGGGACAAGCTTTGTGTGATAAGCACGAATGTTAGTACCCGAGTCATGGATGTTTGATATGTATATAGGTATTATATACTGAGTTCGCCCTCAGTCCATTGTACGGTACCGATAACACAAGCGTTGCTTAATGTGGGACCGTATAGTTGGTGTGTTCGTATGGCGATATTTATTTAAATTTATTTACTACGTAACCGGAGAGAGTCTCTACATTTTATTTATCCCCTTCGAGGTAAGTAATTAAGCGATTATTTTAGATACCACTCATGAAAATACAGAATGATTCCGATTTGGTATACTAAACCTTTATTTTTTAATATCGTAATATCAAAATTCTGACTACATAATTATTTCAAATGCGCTAAGGAAGCGCAGACTTAGTATACTATTTCTAAATCACACTGTATAAACCTCAAAAGAAAAAAAATGTATGGGATTAAACTATTTGGAGTGTCTGTAACTAACACGAAATACGCCATCCCTGCCTATCCCTCAACTATCAGTCTCATTTGTTTTATAATAAAGATCAATATCCCACAAACAATAAAAGAGTCAGGGCCGACCATTACACCGACGCAGTACGCTTTGTTCCAAAGATTACTTGCTCTTAATATGATAATTACCGTTGCGGTGTAAACAAGGCAATTATCAACAAATGGTTGGAAATTTGATAGAGTTGTAATGATTCAATGAATAAGGCGTTCAATCTGTTGTTGTTGTGTGTTTAATGTATAATAATTTTAGCCTTATAATTATTAAGTGGGATTATGGCCATAGGCAACCATGGTGGCGTCATGGCGAGATGGGAAACTTCACAGTCTCTCCAGAAATTGAACCTGTTCCGATTGTTGCCGTGGCGAGCGTTCGATATATTTCCTTTTACTGCGTGTTAAGTTCTATTTATCTACTCTAAACATATTATAAGGCTGTAAATAACATTATGGATATTCGTTTGTTCGCGCATCATGAGAAAAATATTGCTGCTTTAGCTCTCACTCATTTCTTGGAATAAAAGGTATGCTATATTTCGCCCTTCTCTATCACCACGCAAAGCTTCATCTACATCCGTCCAGTAGTATTTCCGTGATACGCGAAAATACGGACAAAAAAACAAAATCTATATATTTTATTTGTTTTTTTTTAATGACACGCCGGAAAAAAACCTAATATCACTTCAATCAAAACACTGAAATTATTATAAACGGTCAAAATAAATTTTCTACGCCACAAGATAAAGAACTTATTCCCCATTCATTTCTTATTTCATTGCCGCTTTAATACTGTACGTATTAATATTAGTTGTAAAGGAATGTAGCAATGGGTTATGAAAATTGATTTATAGATACAATAATCGTCAGATTACAGTAGGGTCATGTCAATCATGAAAGTTAGAATTAGTCAATATTTACCAAGGTCTTTATTAGCTTATAATAATATACTAGCTTGGCTAAACGGTTCGGCAAGAAGTTATATTAAGAATTTATTGGAAGCACGTGTAGTAATTGTCAATTTAATAGCGTCTGCGCTGCAGGATTTTAATCCATGAAACTACGATACGATAAATGTTTCGCCACCGAAAGTTTTATCATCTATACTCTATACTTAATACTTACTTATACTTCTTACTTATATACTTATACTTATTACTTATATACTTATTTACTTATATTATATTATATTATATATTATTATTATAATTATTATATTAAACCCCGTTCCCGACTTTTCGGCTGCTTTACAGCAACTATGGTCACGGGTGGACTGAAGTGGTTGACGTCGACGGGGGGGGGGGGGGGGTTGAAATTAGTTTTATTTAAATGTGTAGTATTCGCGTAAATATATGTGTAGTA
Organism: Pheosia tremula; assembly: GCA_905333125.1. NCBI lineage: Eukaryota > Metazoa > Arthropoda > Insecta > Lepidoptera > Notodontidae > Pheosia > Pheosia tremula. The sequence continues at coordinate 1,068,010 of HG995405.1, read as the reverse complement.
TCCATATTGATACTAGCTTTACTACTAATACTACTAATTTAATTAAAACTAGCTGTTGCCCGCGACTTCGTCCGCGTGGTATTTAACAAAGACTCAACCGTTGGCAACAGCCTGCTCGCGTTCTGATCCCGCGGGACGCGTTGTAGGTTGTTGCTATCAAACTTAATCAGGCGCTGCGCTGCAACATTGGTTTTAATTTTTTTTCGTGAGATCCTATTTTTTTTTCTAAAATAAAAGTAGCCTAAGTTACTCCTTGTTACACATCAGCTATCTGCCAGTGAAAGTCCCGTCAAAATCGGTCCAGCCATTTTAAAGATTAGCCGGAACAAACAGACAGACAGACAGACAGACAGACAGACGGACAGACAGACAGACAGACAAAAAATTAAAAATTGTTGTTTCGGTATAGGTAACGTGTATACATCCAAATGCACTTAGTAAAAAGCGGTTATTTTAATATTACAAACAGACACTCCAATTTTATTTATATGTATAGATGTATAGATAACATACAATTGCCATTCCAGAGACACACTATTAAGGTTCCATTGCGACTGTGACAGATTGGCTATTCTGCTAACTCTAATGATGTCTTGATGGAGTCTGATTCTCAGTGTCAATAGTTGTGTATTGACTGCTGGAAACGTCAGATAGCGAGTAGAATACCATTACTTAGCTACATTACGAGTATATTGATACACGACTAAGGTTCAGAATACGAAATAGTTTTATGGCAGTTGAATGGCTGGTCAGCCGCTGGTCTTAGAAACTAGTAGACTACCAAATGTCTAAATCCATTCAATCGACACGCTATCGACACTCCATTGAAGCGTTTATAAATTAGTAGAACTCAGCCCCTGATTAGCTCAGCCGGTGGTGACCCTATATTCTGTGCTGCGCGTCCCGGGTTTAAATCCTGGTAGGGACAATCTTTTTGTGATGAGCATGAATGTTTGCACCCAAGTCATGGATGTTTATTATCTATATAAGTATTATATACTGAGTTCGTCCTCAGTCCCTTATTACAGGACCTATAATACAAGCGTTCCTTAGTGTGGGACCGTATAGTTGGTGTATTCGCCAGGGGATATTTATTTATATGCCAATTTGCATCCGATATATTTGTCGCTACGGTAAAATAGTCGGTCCGACCAGCTCTATGGAGGCGATCTTTGTTCTTTAGACGGCGGGAAATGATCACAGGCGGCTATTGGACTCGCTCTACATCCATAGAGCGTAACCGAGTAGATTAGCTCTCCGATTATTACAATATAGAGTTAACACGTAAACGGTCATAATGGGACCGGTTGGGTGTGTGTGGGACTGTGGCGGTATTTGATCGAATGATCGAATAGTGCAATCGATAATGAAATCGATATATCGTTCGCCAAATATGGTTAATTTAATATTATTTATTATGGTCGCTCCGTTATTGTAACTCGTTAAAAAGTCGAGTAATTGTGGGCTTCCATATTCATATGAGTCTTTTGTGTTATATATTTTTAGTATTATATTTTGTCATTTTGAGTTAATAATACTCATGAATAATATCGCCAAGGGTACGGTTTAAACTAAACTAAGGTTTGTATTTTGGTACCGTACAATTTACCGGAGGTGATAATAACTTACGACATTTTTAAACATCCATGACTCGGGTACAAACAGTGGTAATAACACAAAGTCGGTACCTGTCGGGATTCGAGCCCGGGACCGAAAGCAGAGTCACTAGCAACTGTACCAATCACGTCATAACACATTATGACTACAACGCGCCCTAATAAGTACATCTATCTATATATCAGCCGATAGACGTCCACTGCTGGACATAGGCCTCCCTCAACGACTTCCACACATCACTTCACTTCATCAATAAGTAATAATGTAAGGTTACTAAAATGATAGGCGCCTAGCAACGCATATGAGTAGGCACATAGCGATGTTGCTATGTACCTTCACAATCAAACTATGTAAAAGGAGCGCGTGCCTGGTCGCCTTTCGAATCCCTATCAGGGTCGGTCGCAGGGCCGCGCGGTGTCGCCGCCCGCTTTATCAGTGTAGAGCACCTCGCGTACGCTTGCGCAACGAACAGTTTCGGTGGAAAATGCTGTAATGGATATAGGGGGAAAATATTGCTCATGGAGCACGTAGAGTTTTTAAAATAAATCATCAAATTGACTCTATAATTATATTATGAGGTGAAACTATAACTATATTATTACGTAATTTGAGTAAGTAGGTATTTCTTTTTTATTATAACTAGCTGCCCGGCGAACTTCGTACCGCCTCGGAATCAAATGTATGAGAAAATGAATTGTTGGTGTGAATGAATGGTGTTGCCATTCATGGATCGCGGGTCAGATCAGTTGCGCTGCATGTGCCTAGTGAATGTAGCGTCTCGATCTACTGCCGCCTTCCTACCAAGGCAAGTATGCTCCATCGTAGATCTCATCGTCACTTACCATCAGGTGAGATCGAGATCAAATACTTCCCTATAATGTATAAAAAAAAAACACGTTTATGTAAACAATATATGTGTATACAGTGTTTGATTTTTTTGTGAGAAAGCGAGCCAGTACCGTCTCAACGCGGATTTAGTATGTAGTTAATTTTAATATTACATATAATTTGATTATGTTACCTTTATAGCCTACAAATGGAACCCTCAATATATTTTTCACTATTAGTGCTAAGCCTTATAAAGGAGCATAATAAATTAAATGTTTAATTAATTATTAAATTAAATTGAGTATATTATTGTTAGGTATGAATTACTTTTAAAACGAAAACGCTATAAATGTATGTGTATTCCTGGTTTTGGGTCAAAAAGCAATACTAAAAGCATTTCCTAATATATCGTATAATACTTCAGCCGTGTAAAAGGTGTTTCTTACATAATTATTACGTTACGGAACATTTGTTACTAATAACATTTATAATAATAGCGTTTATGTCTATTTTATGTTAATCGAAATGATATTAACCTCTCTGGTATGTTGTTAATTATTATGATTTGATGTTGAACATTATGTTGGGGTTCTACATAACATGCTATTTAACATAATAAATCTTACAGTCTGTTTGCAAGAATACCAATTTGGGAATGACTAAATGAAGAAAGTACTTAGTTACAAGTATTGCGTTCTGTTTTTTTTTGGCGGGAAGTTGAACCGTGAAGTTGTCAATTTTGTTTTTTTTTCCAAAAAAATGTGTTTCTTTAATAAATTATGTGTAATATTAGTGGGATATTATATGAACACGCGGGAAAGAAATTGAAAAAACAAATTGTATAACTCGACTTTTCATGTTCTTCCAAGTTGTCCGGCATCTTTTCAGTAAGGTATCCGCAGTTTTACTGATAGGGGTAGGGAATTGATTTCATCATCAACATTATCATTATCATCAGGGGTAAATATAATTGAAAAACAACTTGCAAGAATTACTCGACACTGGCAAAATGCATAAAGCGCGATGTCAGTATAAAAAATGCATTGGTTTGCCTGTCACAATAATGTGAATGCACATTTAAAATTGGAATATCAATCGTTCTCATAAAAAATGCATTAGACTGACGTCATAGTTACGTAGTGAAATGTTTATCGGACAAGGCGAAGAAAGAGAAAGTTGTCTATGGAGTGGAAAAGTCATTGTGCGGGTCAGGTCCGATTCCTGGTAATGCTAATGTATAAGCAGGTGCTGAATATGTCACTTTGCAGCTATTACTGAGTGAACTGTGAGAGTTCTTGCATCACTTGTCATGCGTTCTTCTTACTTTGTTATATGACACATATGCTATGAACAGTATATATCAAGACGAATATTCTTTTTATGTAAAATACTGGTGGTAACTGGTAATAACCCAAGGTGGGTTCATACTTGCCATATTTGTTTAGATTTTTCATTAAAAAAAATGAAAATTTTGAATTTCACGCTCTTACCTAGCTCTTTCAACCTAAAGTGTCCTAATTAAGTCTTGAATAGAAGGTCATTAAATAACAAATCATGATTTAAAAAAAATATTAATCACACTTGGAGCCGACGCACAGTATGAAAAATGACCTCAAAAGCGGTCATCCAATTTTTATTCTTATATTCGATAGATTAAATGATTTCAAATGCATGAGTAGAACTCTCGCAGATCAAATGTACGTAGATCCAGAGATATGATTTTTTTTTCATAAAATCTATGGAAATCAGAAAAAACATAGAAGTAGCTGTAGTTTAAAAGGCGTTTAATATTAATTATTGATTTAAATGCCACATTTTAAAAGAATAAATTCCCTTTATTATCAAGTGAATATTATAATTTTAGCGCTATAAATAACATAGAAATGCGAATTTAAGCTTATTTTCGTAAATATTTTTTTTTTCTTATCTCTTCACGTATTAGGATTCAATTCTTAGATTAAATTATTCTTCAGGTCCCACTTGACATGTATTAAAAATCTGAAATCTTAATCTCGTAGGATCTGCAGTTTATTGGGATTTAAAGAAACTGGCTTAGGGTTGCTACCTACCGGACTATTGTGTTTATCAAGTAAATATAGGTTAAAACAAATGGGTTGATCTGTTAATAATATTAACGGAGATATTATTAGTAATTTTACATATTATATTAATATCTATCTAAGTATTATATACTGTACGGTACCCATAATACAAGCGTTGCTTAGTGTGGGACCGTATAGTTGGTGTGTTCGTCTGGCGATATTATTATTATGTGTCTCCACACGGACTATAACCCGGATCTTTAGAAGGCTTGCGCGGGGACAAGGGTCCAACACGTAGAGGCCCTTTTTGAGAATTTTAATGTTACGTTTTATTATTATTATATATATAAAAATATTGTATCTTTGTAATTCAAACTTAGAAAATTCCGATGAAAGGTAAATATGGTATGGGGAAGGTGTTCGCCCTCGTAAAGCTTAAGCTAAAACCCTATACCTTTACATTTTCTCCGGAGGAACGGGGGCGAGGCACCATGGAGCCGTCAAAGACCCATGTTGCCACTATTTTCAAACGCCTATTTTACTCCATTAATTTATGTTGCAATTTAAATTAACAGTGTCTTATTATTTGAAACTATTTACTTTAATATCGTGCCCCTAACTTAAATAATATAGGACTTTCGTAGATATTTTCAACCCTTTTTCACCGCCTTAATCCAGACCTTTCGTAAAATCCTTACAAGGACCATACTTGCCAAATTACAGCCTTGTGTCGAATGTCTCGTACTTTTCGGAATTTTGTGTTTAGTCAGTTTGGTAATGGCATTTCAATTTTATTAACAACAAACGTCAAACTACATACTATAATGAGTTTGATCACTATATTCGATGTCTAATAGGTTAGAAAACATTCACAAATTATATCTTGAAAATAATGTGATAACACTTAATTCTGTGTGAAAACCCTAAAACCATAGAAATTATGGAAAATCTTTAGACGCTCATAACTCCAAGATCCTACAAGATTAGGATTTGATTTTTTTTTATATCACTAGCACAAGGTCAGACATTATATTAATTATGATTTTGAATCCAAATATGGCAAAATATAGGAATAAAAAAATAAAAACTTTTTTTTCTTCTTTTTCAAATATCTTTCACGCGATTGGAGTTACAATCTGCTAGTTCCAAACATTATTTGCCTACGTAGAACCGTCATATGAGGACACCAACAGATTTACGAAAATATTTTTTTAACTATAAATTTTTAATATTCTGTAATTTCGCAAAAAAAAATTTAAAAATTAATATCTTTGGATCTAATTACTTTTGACTTTCGGGAGTTCTACTCATGCATTTGAAACTATCTACTCCTTCGAAAAGAGGAATAAAAATGGGATGACCGTTTTTTTGGTCTTTTTTCATACTGTGCGACGGCTTGATATCTTGTTAGTCATTGTTCAACCATTGGATGAAAAGTAATATGAGTTCACGGTTCATATCACAGAGCGTGGGATGCAGCTATTACTTCACAAGCTTTGTGCGCAGTATAGCAAGCAACATGTACCCATACATTCTATTCTGTGCGCGACCCGATATGGTATGTGTATCAACAATCAAGGCCTGCAGGTATTCAAATTGTCTCCAAAAAAAAAAATATAGAGTAAAAAAAATCGCGTTAACATAACTATTTATAATGTGTTATCGATTAAATGGGTTCGCTTCGAAAAACAAAGTTGAAATGTTAATCGAATCGATCGATTAATACTAGTTCTTTTTACATTAATTAATAAATATTGACAATTTTTTTATTATTTAATTGTTAAATAATACGGTATGTTATAGCGTATATAAGACTACAATTTTATTAACAATACATACTTATTTTAGATCGGACGGAAAAAGAGGAATGTTATAGATTGTTAAAGCATTTGACTGCTTTTGTCATCGTAGCTCCTAAATTGCGTCGCAATTTTGTATTCGATAGCTGGTACTCCTAACTGGACTCTCTCATATTTGATGGATATCGGCTGAGCGGCTTCCTAAATAAGGTCACATCATAGCATAGCAGATGTAGTAATACCAGCTGTAATAATGGTTCGACCACAGCACCAATCTAGTTTATAGTGAAATAATAAATTAAAAAAAAATAAGAACTCCCTACACAAAAAAAGCTTTAAAATTTAAATCAATATTATTTAATTTTAAAATGAGTCGGTATTTTTTTTTGGTTACACTTTTAAAACGTTAAACAAATGAAAAACTACCTGCCTACGATTTATTTATTAAAAGTTACTAAAGTTTTTATAAAATTATTAATGAAAATTTATATCTACGAACGAATTTTAGTCAAAAAATAATGTAATTTTTTTACTCGTGCATAGGGCACGAGTAAAAAAATTTAGTAGACTACCTACGTCATAAGACTATTTACGGATTCATAAAGACTTGTAGTAAAATTCCAACAAAAAACATTACGCATGTCTACATTCACATAAGTCTACGTTTAATCATAGAGTTTTTTTGTCAAAGGAAAATCGACGCTACATAAACAGCCTAAAAAATCATTGCCATTTACGTACGCAACAACCTTGAACCAAAATTGCACTTTGTCCAAAAACCATTTGCATCAAAACCTCATTACCTTAAAGGAATAACGGTCAAATTGCGCTGTCCATATTTAGAACACCGCTTGCCAATATGATATCCTTGCGAGCTTATTTCGCAAAATTCGAGCAATCTACCCACGTATTTATCTGTATGTACCTACCTACCTACATTTATTATTTGTGTAATACCAGCGAACGGGATACCTAGAGATATGCTAGTTTACATTTAAACGATCATTTTCATGTGTCAATGTCCTTGGACACACTGTATAAGTGTCCTACTAAATCATTTTTTTTTCACAGAAAACTTTGAGCGAGCACGTGTCGAACCCGGCGCCTCATTATTGATATCCAGTCACGATCACTAGACAAACGAGACCACCTAGTAAGGTATGCTCCGTCTCATCTAGCACCATCTCTAAGGTTGGTAATAGACACTTGGCTCAACAGTTGTGTTGTCTCACCTTTCGAACTATTTAAATCGCTATTCAGCGCGGAAACGCGGCCAGCCTGCTGGGCACTTTTGGCATCGACGACGATGTGGAGGCATTTTTGTGTATATAATTGTATTTTTATTTTATTATACAATGTCCTATTAATAAGTATATTTTAGTTTTTTGTTTTTCCATCTTTGTTAATAACTATTGTACATAATTTATTAAAATAAAATGGTTACACATTTAAAAACTAAAAAGTATATCATTGCATACTGCATGCGTGTCGCGTATGCACTGAACGGTCGCCGGGCGGCCTTGCCACGCCTCGCCTGCGCTTGCGCAACATACAATATGCGTTAAAAAGTGTGCAAGTGATACATACCTAATTATTGCGCGTGGTTCGAGATTAGTTCTAACCCCATTTCTCAATAAAAGTTAACATAACCTCTGTGCTTTTGAGGGCCCAGTAAGGTGTCGGTTCTGGTTGACATTCTAATATCTATTGAGCATTGAGTTGAGCTGAATATGTATATAATTCACGTCGTCTTTATTCCCACAAAATGGCCTCATCCACCCAACGATATATTATATTCACATTCTTCGTTGTATCTTTTTTTTTATTACATTATAGGCAAGTATTTGATCTAAATCTCACCTGATGGTAAGTGACGATGAGATCTACGATGGAGCATACTTGCCTAGGTAGGAAGGCGGCAGTAGATCGAGACGCTACATTCACTAGGCACATGCAGCGCAGCTGATCTGACCCGCCATTCATGAATGGCAACACCGAACATCATTCCGGAACACGGCTAGGCGGCTTGGCGACATGGCTTTGTTCAGTGGGTGGTGACTAACCACGATCTATAATAGATGTCACTTCTTAGGAGTCATCAGGAGTTTGGAAAATCTGACTACAAGCCCTTAGGTTGCAAATATCCCCAATAGTTGACAGAATACCGCTTGTATACAGCTGTAACCACATAAATTAGGGAAAATGGCACTCTGACCCTATTGCCTATGAATTAAGATTGATGTTCAAATGTCGAAATTAGGTTTATTTGTACAAACATACACATATACGTTTCTCACACGCACATATTTATATAAACATGTATATGTATGTACTCATAAGCGTATAACTTCTTGTTCTAACACAAAATAGGAAAATGATTGATCGAAAGATATTGGCTTACCTATTAAACTTATATTCTTACAAAAAATAACAAAATTACCAAGTTGAATCGACCGTAGCGAATGCACTAGCTACCTTGATAAAATTAAATTCTTACATACGGGCCTTGTAGGTTATGTTCTATACCTAAGCGCGGTTGCTAAGCGCTGTCCATAGACCTATCTAGGTAAGTATGCTAGGCATTTATAAGTAGACCTTGTGTAAAATATCTAGATCTTGCATAGTTGTTGCTTAGTGCGCTTGCTATCCGTCTGGTGCGAAATAACTGCACGAAGTATTATGATTGAATAAAACTAATATTACGAATATTAACACGTTCATTTTATGTTTTTCCGACGTTTCGGTTGGTTTAGAACAACCATCGTCACCGAAGGACTGAGGTGTTACACGTCCTAGTGTCAAAGATAGAACTGGGATATTGCACTAACTGGCTTCGGAGCGCTCTATGCTCCCCCAATTGTGGTCTGTAATCTTATACTAATAGAGCTCATTGCTTGTCGGAGGTGCTTCTAGCGTAATTATATTCGACTAGCTTCAGCCCGCGATTCTCGAGACACAACCTATAGCAGTCAGGAATGATGTAGCTTCCTATTCGTGAAAGATTTTCCCAATCGGATCAGTCTATCCGGAGATATTATTACTCTACATCCAAACCCACAAACTAACAAACTTTAAAATAAATTAATACAACTAAAATAAAAAAAGACTTACTATTTTATAAAAAAAATATTATGTTAGGGTGAAGGCCTCTTCCATCGCCCAACAAACTTTACCTCTATCATTTAGATAATTATGAACATTCGTAATTATAACATAAGGGTCAATTTTAAACACCTTTCAGTATTTCATTTTGCTAAATACCGACTCGTCGTAAACAATGTAAAGCATCACATATCAACCATTTCACATGAAACTGTCAGGGAATCCCTGATATGTTATACCGACAATTTAACCACATCGTAATTTCCATGTGCATAAGTGTAAATTATATGTGAAGATAAGGAGACATTTTATTATCTGTTACTATAAATGTTGAGTGGTTTAAAAAAAAAATCACTATAATTCTCCGCACCAAGTACCTAGCAAGTCTTCGGTAGATGTTTACTTGCGAAGTGTAGGTTCCGTACGAGTTTACCGTAACTCAATATAATATCGTGCGTGCAAGTTTTGATTTGCGCAGTGCTATACGACGTTTTATAGTGTTCGAACGTCTACAAACTTTTTGGTTAAGTAATTTGGCCACAATGTGGGAACATTTACCACTACAAATGCATTGAAAAGTGGATTCACATTGCTGGTGGCGACTTCAACTTCTCAACAAGTCTGTGGTAGAAAATTTTAAGTTTGAGACACCGTCCGCTAGAGGCGCTATTCAATTTGAAATACCAAATTCAAAATACCATACCGTACTCATAGTTCTGTTTACTCGATGATACTGTGTATGCTTACTATCTTCATGTACACCGAGAACCATTGACAACCCGATCCCTAATAATATTATTTTATTAATTTTATTTTCCTACAAATCTCAAAGTCTATAATGTTACAAAATGAAAGCACATAGCTCGTAATATCACGAATGTCACGAATAAATATAATTCGATAGCACGATCGGATAACTCCTGCGGGACTAAGCCTCCGATTTTACATACGATTGATTTTACGATTTAAAATATATTAACTGCAGCTCTACTGCAGTTAAAATAACTTCGGATGGTACAGATGCGTTTTTTAGGATTTCAAACGGTCTTGTATTAACCTTAGTTTAAGTAAATGCTAGTGAAGTATCCACTATCTCATTATAAGTCGGTTAATAGAACAGAAATGCAATTAACAAAACCACATAACTTCAATTTACGGTCGTACAAAACACAAAACAAAAATTAAGAAAAATAAGTTCGTTTATTTTGAAATTTCGGGAACATACTCGCAGTCAAGTACGAAAAGTATGGTGCCCGAATCGCCCAATGGTCTATGAAATGAAGTAATGGTTTTAACCCACTATCTGTGTCGAGCACGCTCGTATAACAGTATTTGTTAGTAGGGCTGGCTGGCATGGCAAATAATAAACAAGCTCTATAGTAGTTTTTGAAAAAGGGTTAAATATAAAGGTAGTACAAGCCTTTTTTACTCTAATAGGTGTGCGCTCAGCCCTAAATTATGACAAAAAAATTATTAAAAAACGTGACAAGAGATCTTAGTGGTTTTATTAAAAAGCACGATAAGAGAAATAAGAAAGAAATTAAGACTCATTTATAAGTGATTCACTGATTAATATAGCATTCCCAGTTAAGGATTCTATTCATTGAACGAAATAAAACTTAATAATAAAAAAAATCATCTAACAATTGAAATAAAACAATTTTTTAGGATTTTATCCCGTTTATATTTTGATTTTACGTTCGAAACGTCGGGAACGTAAAATCAAAATATAAACGCGATAAAATCCTAAAAAATTGTTATATTTCAATTCATCTAACAAAGTTATTTTCCGCTAAGCCCTGTATTCGCTAGGTCCTTAGAAGCGTCAGCTAACATAAAGCAATCCAACCATAGGTTAATGTTAAAGATGGCTTCTATTTTTAGCTACGTTTAGAACCCTGACAGGCTGAGCGATCAGCGTTACCCTTCCACTTCTAAGTTTCGAGGCCTTTAAGGTGTATGGGAGGCTGGCCGCTAACTGTCCTTACGGGCGATGATTCCTATTTATCACAAAGAACTCGGAACGCAGAACGTGAAACGTTCTCCGTCTGTCAGAGCTCTAAACGCAGCAAAAATAGAACGAATGATAAACGAGCAAGTAGACAGATTCAGAGTTCAAAGATTCCGCCAATAATTTGATACTTTGGTGATTCGGTAAACAGTCAATAAATTACTTGGATGATTTATACGCCCTGTTATCAATTCTGTTACTTTTTTTTAAGCAGTGAAAGCCATGTTGGTAGAACGCTTGCCTCGGTATCAAAGATCGCAGGTGCAAACCCCAGCTCGCACCTCTGGGATTTCATGGGCAAATCTAATTTTCAACCATGATTATCACTTGCTAAACGGTGAAGGAAAACATCGTGAGCCCCTCAAAAGGCATGTGAAGTCCGCTACCCGTACTGGGCCAGGGTAGTGGACAATGGCCTAATCCCCTCGCATTGATGAGACGCCAGTGCCTAACAGTGGGACATTAAAATTACTGGTTTTAATATTATTATGTGTATACACTTTTACTATTAGAAATGAGACATGATTTTTTGGCACATCATACCTAAAAGGTTATTTAAATAGAAATAAGAATATTCAAAGTTGCTACATACATTCCTAAATTCAAAGTCAAAGAAAGTAACATCCACGGAGCATCACGGAAGGCACAAAGACATGCAAATTGCGAGGTTGGGGTTTGAACACGTACTACCTGTGCGAGAAGGTCTCCCTTTTTATAGTTTTTAATGTTAATTAAATAAGTATTCCATAATATAAAAAAAATATTTAAAAAAATAAAACAGCAGACTAGGACCCATTCAAAATATAGACCACCTCGAATCTTCCCAACATCTGATCAGGTGGGTTATTTTAAATCATTCGGAATCGACATCGGAAACGAAATCGAAACATTCAATGTTGGTGTCGTTCCCGACGAGCGTCCCGACGGAAACTTTTTGTAAAAACGATTTGGCATTGTCATCAAGATACCTCGAAGATAATCAAATTCGGAAATTTTGATGCGATTGAAGTAATCCAGTTCGGAAGTTTCGATTCCATTTCCGATATAGATTTCAATTGGTTTAAAATAACCCTGCAGGCTGCAATGCCTATCCATCTGGCCTAGCTGCTACAGCTCACACACACTACAGCATTAACTTTGTAAGCGAGTTCCCATAGATTACCCCAGAATGCTGTTCAATTATATACTACTAGCTGTCCCGGCGTACTTCGTACCGCCTCAGATTCAAATGTATGAGAAAATGAATTTATTGGTACTCTATGAAAAATTCAAACAAATCTATCCCACGGGAACCATACATTTTACCGGGATGAAAAGTAGCCTATGTGGTATTTCAGACTATAATCTATCTCTGTGCCCAATTATATCCAGATCCGTTCAGCCGTTCAGGCGTGATTGAGTAACAAACATCCATCCATCCATCCAAACTTTCACATTTATAATATTAGTGGGATGAGGGTAAATACGGGTAGGTACGCGAAAGATTTGCATAGAGAATATTAAAAAAATACGAACAGTGATTTAGGTGAATTGGTTTTTACGAGTTCGGAAGAGAAACGTGTAGAGTCGTTAACACCATACGTTGGTAATAAAGTCCCGTACGTGAATACCACCATGATTGAAATATATTATACACAATGGGCCACAAATGGAGGGAAAAAATAGAGTCGTGTTTACATTACCCTCATATTTCCTTATGATTATAATGTAGAGTCATTTTTCTTTATGATTATTGTAAGAAGAACTCGCCCGATTCTTGTATGCGTCTTGGATAGCCCTTTTTTAGAATTCCTTTAAGCAGAGAGTTTTTCGACTAACATCTTAGAGGAGTTCGGTGTCAATGGCTTCTTTAATTATCTATCAAATTGTTTGGTTTATAAATGGGAAAGTTGACAAGCCGAGAGTCAGTAGTGGGTTCCTCTTCCCCCATTTGTTTTATAAAAACAGTGCTTTTTATTTCGACATGAACCTTATAAACATTGATAAAACTGATAATGTGTTAAGGACTTCACTCTATCCACAATTTATATCACATTTACCTAGAATTTCGTTAGAAATAGCAACAGCAATTCTGAAAATTGTTTTCCTCAATCAATACCCGGAAAATATCGCTACGTTTTACCTGCCTATGTAAATTACACAAAGATCAAATGAACTATGTAAACACGATGAGAAGAAATATGGTTCTGTTAATAACACACTTGTTTTATTTGCTGATCAAGTAGGTATCTTTATAGATATTATTTTATGAGGTACCCGTTAGCTAAGTTGCTTTTTCATACTTATAACAAATTACTACACAAATATTATAACAGCCTTTAAAAAGGGGCATTCCAGTTAGAGCACCGATTTGAATAACACCAATAGTATTCCACCTAGAGCACCGACGGGTGCGTTACTAGTAAAAAAACAAAATACTTTTATTCTATTCCATTTAGCGCACCAATGGTCATAATGCAAATAGAGAGAACTACCGAACAAAAATCCCAATATGCATTAAGACCATTGTTGCGCTAAGTGGAATAGAATAACTTTTTTTATTTTTTTTATTACATTATAGGCAAGTATATGATCTCGATCTCACCTGATGGTAATTGACTTTGAGATCTACGATGGAGCATACTTGCCTAGAAGGTACCTGTTCACTCTCGACTTGAAAACACCCAGATTGAAGTCAACGGGGAACAAAGACGCCGGTAGCGTGTTCCCTACCATGGCAGTTTGCACGATGAAAGTAGAAGCAAATCGCTTAGTACGAACCGAAGGAATGTCAACAGTGTACGGATGACACTTGTCCTTGCGTCTTGTCCACCGACGATAGAATGGAGATGGGGGAACTGTCGTGTAACTTATATAGAGCTTCCAATTCGTACCTCCGCTAATTATATAAAAAAAAAACAATAAATATTTATAAAATCGCCGCTTATTATAAAAAACAAAAACTAAGAATATTTTTTAAATCTGTTGCATTTTGCGCGTGCGTTGTGTCGTGACGTCGCTATCGTTTAATGCTTGTGCATAATTAATTAACCAATGACGTCAACGTGGGAAGCACCTGCGTAATATCGAGTGAAACAAAAAACCACTCAATACAGCTTCAGTATTCAGTGATATAAAGTGTACTTGATGGCACATATCGCTCATGTTGAAGTCCCGTGGGTGGCAAAAGCTTTGATGGCCATACCCAGACCGACCGTGAAGCCTTGTGCGGCGTGCTTGACTCATACTCCCGAGCGTGACCTGTCTGGAAACGGTCATTTATATTTTCTGCCTGATTAGCGCAGTTGGTAGTGACTCTGCTTTCTGCGCCGAGGTCCCGGGTTCGAATCCTGGTAGGGACAAACTTTGTGTGATGAGCACGAATGTTTGTACCCGAGTCATGGATGTTTAATATGTATATATGTATTATATACTGAGTTCACCCTCAGGCCATTATATGGTACCCATAACACAAGCGTTGCTTAATGTGGGACCGTATAGTTGGAGTGTTCGTATGTCGGTATATTTAAAAAGAAAAATCTTTTGTTTAATAGTCCGTAATTTTGCAAATTGTTCAGTCCATTTCTCTGTACCCAATTCTCGCTCCTTATTCACATAAGACAATAAATGTAATGAGAATGTAGAATATAAGATAAAGTTACGTCTAGAAATAATAAGATTATTGCCTTTGCTTCGTCACTTAATACAGGGATTATACAAAAAAAGATATCA
Source organism: Pheosia tremula (assembly GCA_905333125.1). Lineage (NCBI taxonomy): Eukaryota > Metazoa > Arthropoda > Insecta > Lepidoptera > Notodontidae > Pheosia > Pheosia tremula. The sequence goes on along the minus strand of HG995405.1, from coordinate 1,052,900 downwards.
TTTCTTCTCCGTTTTATTTTGGTACACTGCCTGCGAGAACGATTCCGCGTAGAGGCAATCTAGTTAGAAGAAATCTATACATATAAATAAAATTGGAGTGTCTGTTTGTAATATTAAAATAACCGCTTTTTACTAAGTGCATTTGGATGTATACACGTTACCTATACCGAAACAACATTTTTTACAATTTTTGTCTGTCTGTCTGTCGGTGTGTCTGTCTGTCCGTCTGTCTGTCTGTCTGTCTGTTTGTTCCGGCTAATCTCTGAAATGGCTGGACCAATTTTGACGGGACTTGCACTGGCAGATAGCTGATGTAACAAGGAGTAACTTAGGCTACTTTTATTTTAGAAAAAAATAGGCTCTCACGAAAAAAAATAAAAACAATGTTGCAGCGCAGCCCCTGATTAAATTTTGATAGCAACAACCTGCAATGCGTCCCGCGGGCTCAGAATGGGCGAGCAGGCTGTTGTCAACGGTTATCTTTGTTAAATACCGCGCGGACGAAGTCGCGGGCAACAGCTAGTCATTAATAAATTTGACGTGGAAATTAAATTCTGAACGTTTGCTAGCCAACAAGACGCAATTATGCACTAATGACAAATATAATTATATATGACAATGACGACATGATTAGCGTAGTTGGTAGTGACCCTGCTTTCTGGCCCGTGGATTTCGTGTTCGAATCCCGGTAAAGACATACATTGTGGGATGAGCATGAATGTTGATAGTATAACATATTTTACACCATTTCTGTTACACCTTATATAATTTTAGAACATTTTTCACAGTTATCGCGTGACTAATAAAATTTGGACGTAGAGTTATAAGAAACCGCTTATCAGATAATTAAATTAATTATCTTTGAATCGTTATTAACTACTGAGTAATGAATACTTGAGTTCAATTATCATGATGCGGGGGCTCTTTAATGTGTCTTATCATAATTATCTTTGTTTATCTTGCATTTGTTGGCAAACATCTATTTTTAAACTGGAGTATAAACAAAACGGTTTTTTTAATTTAGACGTGTTTTTCCATATCCAATGATGATGTTTGCTAATGTCAAGCCTCGTACTTCATCAAGGTACCATAGAGATAGTTGCATCCATCTCACACCACTGATTTTATAAATAAGTTCGACAGTGACAGCCTGCTTTCTCGATGACGTTACAATTACAACAGGAGTTCAAGCTTACCCTATTGGTCAGTTAAGTGCCGCTACGACGTCATTGACGCCTATTAGCTGTTATAAAACAAAAGAGCCAATAGCATCGGTGATGTGACACGAAAAGGTTCGGATTTCCGAATATTGCCGAAGATTCTTGAACTTACAAGCAAAGTATTGATGTAGTATATTGTCTTCTCTGCGTGTTCATAATCTTTGCCGCTCGCACTGCGGGTCGATGATTCCCTAATTACTTGGCTAATAATGATAATTGCTATATTATTCTATCGGCACTTCGAGGCCGGATGAGAAACCGAAGGTTGCTCCGTCAATGTACATAGTATTAGGATTAATTCAATCTGACATTAGACTCTGGTATTTTGTTGGCTGTCTCAAGATAAATAAAGAAATACGTAGACACATAGAACGATGTATTGCTTTCTATCTACACAGACTTGTTAGAATATTTAGACAACACGTGTTACAAGTGAAGCTTAAATAACTCTGGTCTGCATGTAAACGCACGCACTCATGCACACATAAAAAATACATATATATCCAGAACTTCTAAAGTCTATGCCGCGACTATTTACTAGGCATAAAGTTTTGTATGGGGTAACATTTAGCGCAGCCTTGAAAAAGTGGCTTCACTTTGCTAATGGCAACAATTACGTCTGAACTTCTAAGCAAGTCTGTGTCTATCTAAGGTTTCACTCGAGGGAATTACGAAAACTAACTTATGGGGTCAAAGTGAAGGATTTGCTCGTGGATAGGCTTTGGTTATGGACGTGTGAAGTCCGCCAACCCGCACTGGGCCATCGTGGTGGACTATGGCCTAACCCCCCTCGCATTGAAGGGAGGCGCGTGCCCAGCCGTGGGACGTTAAAAGGACTGGTATTATTATTAAAACTAGTTTTTATACATAATATTTCATGGTGTAATTAACAACATAGTCCATAAACAAATACTTGCCCGTAGCGTGTCGCGAGCAATAAAACAATGGCTACGATTAAAACTGGCACAAAAAACAAGCCGCGTGAATCCGAACGAGAGGCGTTGCGGAATTCTACTCTTAATCACGTGTATCTAGATTTATTAATTAAAAATATATTATATGAATAATTCAATTCAATTTTTCAATATCAATTCAAGAAGCTGTCAGTGTGTATTCCTTCAATATGGAGGCGAGAATGTTAATCTATCCCACGGGAACCATACATTTTACCGGGATAAAACGTAGCATATGTTCTATTCCAGACTATAATCTATCTCTGTGTCAAATTTCATCCAGATCCGTTCAGCCATTCTGGCGTGATTGAGTAACAAACATCCATCCATACAAATTTTCACATTTATAATATTAGTGGGATACATAGACTGCTCGCGACCATGTCCGTTCAAGAGTCCCAGTATTAAGAAGAGAAGAAGAGGATCAATTCAAGAAGCTGTCAGCGTTATTCCTTCAATTTGGAGGCACGTATGCTTTAGTGCTCATCAAATAGTATACAACTGGCGCATAAACTGAGCTATATTCATATCACGCGCCGCGCCGTCGACTTGCGAGTTAATACAGTAGAGAGACGTTCATCTCATTTCGGAGACGACCCCGAGACTATCGTATAAACGCGATTATAAAACTGGCTTCATGATGTTCATGACACTTTTACTACACGAACAAGTCGACATCATCGTCATTACTATTATACTAGCTGTTACCCGCGACTTCGCCCGCGTGGTATTTAACAAAGATAAAACCGTTGGCAACAGCCTGCTCGCGCGTTTTGAGCCCGCGGGACGCATTGCAGGTTGTTGTCAGGCGCAGCGCTGCAACGTTGGTTTTAATTTTTTTACGTGAAATCCTATGTTTTTTTCTAAAATAAAAGTAGCCTAAGTTACTCCTTGTTACATCAGCTATCTGCCAGTGAAAATCCCGTCAAAATCGGTCTAGCCATTTCAGAGATTACCCGGAACAAACAGACAGACAGACAGACAAAAAAATTAAAAAATGTTGTTTTGGCATAGGTACCGTATACATCGTAATGCACTTAGTAAAAAGCGGTTATTTTAATATTACAAACAGACACTCCAATTTTATTTATTTGTATGTATAGATGATTTTTTATTGACCAAACTTATATATGTAGCCGGTGAAGCCGGTGAATGCGAGTGGCGGAGGACCGTGATGTGTGGAAGTCGTTGGGGGAGGCCTATGTTCAGCAGTGGACGTCTTTCGGCTGATTGATTGATTGACATATGTCACTATTTATACAATTACTTACTATTCTTCTCCTCGCATACATACATACCTTTTCAGTTCAATGCATCTAATTTATTCAGCTTCCGTATTCCGATAGCAACATGAAAATGGGATCAAAAATGGAGACCAGCTATAATCATTCCCGGGAATAAGCACCCAGAAACAATGAAAAAAATCTGAAAAACATACTTAATTTTTAATTATTAAAATAAGAACGTTGATTCTATATTTTACGTGTAAAAGGCTGCCCGGCTCACTGTACCAGGGTGGACGGGGGTACGAGTCCCGTGCAAGTTAATACACTGGAATTACCCCCAATCCACTGCACAGTACCTTACAATACAAGCGTTGTTTAATTTAGGACCATAAATTTCGTATGTTGTGTCGTGTAACCATCGTAAACAAACAGATTACTACAAATAATTATCTTCATCTTGTAAACTATCGTCCAACCAATCTCACCTCGTGCGATTAGCTCATTTACTGCCATTTAATCTTAATACCATTGGTAAAACACAATAAATTAGCCGAACATGCGCGGTATGTCTATTCCTAAGTGCATTCCCGTAGATTATGTTAGGTAACCCTGCATTGGGTAAGCCGCTTGCATGCGCGCCGATCTATGAACGATTAATGCTGCAGTTAATGACGTCACTTGCCATTACTTTCCCGTAAATAGCTGGTTCCGTGTACCATGGGCCCCCCCATGGGGTCGAGTCACCTTCGTCCGTAGGAGAATTAAGTACCCTCGAGATACCCTACACGTGACCCTGGGTGGTGCCAACCAGGTGACAACTCTACTGGTGGTAGGCTTCGGCCGTGGCTAGTCACCACCCACTGAACAAAGCCATGTCGCCAAGCGGCCTAGCCGTGTTCCGGCATGATGTTCGGTGTTGCCATTCAGAGATGGCGGGTCAGATACTACCGCCTTCCTACCTAGGCAAGTATGCTCCATCGTAGATCTCAGCGTCACTTACCATCAGGTGAGATTGAGATCAAATACTTGCCTATAATGTAAAAAAAAACCATCTGGCGAAAATTTAATATTCACAAGGGAAGGCGAAGAAAAACCTTAACTATGAGAGCTCAAAAAACATAAAAATATGTTATAATTAAGTTAAATCCCAGATACTTAAACGCAACCAAGATTTGAGAGCTGTGTAACCGTCATACGAACATGCAAGACGCCTATTTTTCTAACCGTTAAGCAGAACTTATGCAGCTAATAATACTCGTGCAGCTTTGACCCAAAAGTACGTGATTTTCTGAACGGTATTTAGTGTTAATAACTTAGTATATGTATACTAATAGTATATCTGCACACCAGATCGTGGCAGTAATTACACCGTCTAGCCGCTAAACGTCGATAAATCAGCGGCAAGACCGCGATGGCGCTATGCGCTGGTGTTGGTCGTGATTGTTGCGCCGGCGCAGGCGGCGCAACGTTAACGGTTACGCAAATTAACATTTTCGTTTCTACATTAGCCTTAAAGCAGGTAAATTTATATATCATTATCATTATTATAATGATTAACATTTCATTAAAGGATCACGCTGACTGACTGACAGACGACGCACCACATAAAGGAATGTCTTCTATTGAAACAAAAACGAATTTTACAGATTTTATCGCATGTACACTAGGACGTCAAACACCTCAGTCCTCCCGTGACTATGGTTGCTGTAAAGCCGCCGAAACGTCTAGAACGTAAAAACATAAAATACGAGCGAAAAAATCTGTAAAATTTGTTTTATTTCAATGTGAAGTATTCGCGTAAATATATGGCGTATATAATCGGAATGTCCGGAATGATAAATCTGGAATTGCGAGATCCCAAAACGTGCTCTATGGCTAGGTACTTACCCAAGCATGCTGAATTAATCGCAAATCAATGCATGGTAATATTGACCTGTGATCAAAGCATTTAACCTGAGTCGTAGGCACTGAATATAATGTGCTTACTATACACAGTAACTTAAGTACTTAGTTAACCGCGTGCATGAATTTATACTAGCAGACTATAATTATAGCAAGGAAAACTGAACTCTAATTAGATACAAGTTTAAATCCATTTGATGATAATGGCGCGACGATTTGGATACCTTTGCAGGTAAAACCTGGCCACAACAAGCCTAAGACAGGATCTTGTGGAAAAGGTGGTGCTTTTGTCCAGCAGTGGGATACACAATGGGCTATACAAAAAAATAATTTACCGATATAAAGACAAAACTATGTAAGGTATCTGTATGATTTACAGCATCACATAAAAAAGTGCTTTTTAATACTATTATAAATAGATATTTTATACCTTTGCGGGTAATTTTTTTGTGCTATCAGTGTGCTAACTTATCACATCGATACATTGATCTACTAGTTCCAATGAATCGATAATAATGTGTCGTGTAAGTGCGTAAGATCTAAAAAACGTTCATAAAAACAATCCCTACTCCTAAATAATCTGCTTCTCTATAATAGCCGGCCTGATTAGCACAGTTGGTAGTGACCCTGCTTTCTGCGCCAAGGATCCCGGGTTCGAATTCTGGTAGGGACAAACTTTGTGTGATCAGCACGAAAGTTGGTTCTTAAATCATGGATATTTAATACCTATGTATGTAATATATACTGGGTTCGCCCCCAGTCCATTGAACAGTACCCATAATACAAACGTTGCTTAGTATGGGACCGTATAGTTGGTGTTCGTCTGGCGATATTATTCATTATAGACAAATCATTGAAATATGTTCAACATTATCGTTGGTCAAATTAAACGCCACGGAATTGTATATCCAACCATTTTTTCGTAACGCTACGGTACTTTCTACGAAACTGGCTTCCAGCGAAGCTCATTGTCAAATCCAGCATTCATTGTCACTGCCTATTGTCAGTTGTCATGGCCATTATAATATGTCAAAACTTGGTTGGGTATGACGAATCCGCCGTTTGGGAAATACAGTGGAAACCGTTGCAAATTGGGAAAAAATGTACCTACACACCCACCCGGTGCGATGTGATTGTGCGCTAGTGATAGCGACAGCAGTGCTATTAAGAAGCTATATTAAATACCACCAATGATTAGAACTTAATATTTTCATGAAAATGTTTTTAAATCTATGTTACTTGGTCATACAAAAACAAGATTAATAAAAATATTCTCATAACTAAAATCGTCTACTTATATGTATATTATAAAAAATGCGAACTGGGAACCTCCCCCTTTTTTAAAGTCGGTTAAAAAGGTAATGTTTCTGAATTGGGATATAGCGAGGTTATTTCTGGAACTACATTACAGAAACCTACATTATTTATGAGTGCTAGAGGCTATGTTTATTCAACGTACCGCGGGCGGAGCCGCGGCCGAAAGCTTGTCACAAATACAACCAAAATAAATATCAGTAGTCTCAGACACACAGTTTGTAAAGTATGTTTCCCATTTCATTAGATTCTACAATAATGTATTTTGAAAATTCTGGCAGGATAATAAATTTTACCACCTCTGATGCTGATCAACTGAACTAATGCCTCAATTGTAATTCTGTTCTGTTAATATATCGCGTACATAAAAATTAAGAAAGGCAATCTCTCATCTCAATCGTAGCGAGGCCGTTCGCGAAGCTAGGCACTTACATCCGGCCTTGCCTGCGATTTGTGGAGAGCGTCTTGCCTCTGCGAAGTGTTATTGCTAAAAACACAAACGGCCTTCGGATTCCTGAACAGGTTGGTACAGTACAATCTCTGAGACCTACTTGTGCATCCTGATCTTCTTTAGTGGCGTAAGTAGATGTCGCTAGTTATCTATATTATGTTATGTATGGTTAGATGCTGGTCCGGCTCCTCAGGGATATACATGACCTTGTCCGAGCAGACTCTTAAGATTATTTTCTCTTCTTCCTTCTTATTTTCATTTACAAAAGTTATTTGTAAATGTGGGAACCATGCAGCCATTAGCTTGTAATTTTATACTTAGTTAGTACTTTTTTTTTGACCAGCTGCTAAAGTCTGCCTAGTCGTTCCTACATTGTTCTCACATACCTATAACAATGTACTGCTCAAAAATGAAAAAGATCTTTTAAGAACAGCACCCATGCAGTTTCTTGTCCGTTCTTCTCCATAAGAACGGCATTCCGAACGGGTGGTAATCTAGTACCTTAGCATTTTGTAACTTTTGAGGATTCATAAGTACTACACTTAATAGTTTACATGATTAAAAATATTCTGATTCTGATTATAAAGCTTTATACAGCTTTACTGAGTGTAAGTGGACTCTTGCACGAGTACATCAGAACTAGCATCCACACACACAGCAGATTAAATTACATTAAGAGCCACATCTGCCTTTGACAACTCTACATAACGACCACGACCGCTCAGCTAACTCAGACACGTCAAATAAGAAGATAAATGTAATGAACACACTGAACATACCCTTAAAAGTTATTTTACTACAGTAGGCATTTCAGTTAATTATGAACTCAGTAGATTAAATTATTTAAATCATAAACATTCATTGACACAAATTTAGTTTTAAAAAATATGTTTCCATTTCAATTCGCCTATCTTGTATTGTATTAGTAGCCTTAAATCATGAGGATTTATAGAGTTCAAATATTTATAGAAATTAATTGTGTTTGTTTAGAGTTTGTAATATAATATGGTATTAACTCAGTCACTTTCAATATAACCTGACTGAAATATTTAATCATGATCATTTTAATTATTTCACACAATATTAACAGGCGTTTCGGGAAGTTTAAGCTATGAAATGGAAATCCTGATTTGTTTACGTAATTAATTTGTAACTATTAATTAATTATCTATTGAAGTAAGCACACATATAAGAAAATAAAGCTACACGGAACTAACTAATTTGTATTCCTTTGTACAGTTACATGTCCGAAATATTTTACAACTTAGTAATAACAAAATGGAATTTTCCTCTTTGTTATTACAATTCGCTCACTAAACGAATAGCGGACATGTTGGCACAAGCCGACAATGTTCGCATTAGATTTAGAATTCAGACCCTGGGGGAAATCAGGGGTGGACGTGACAGCCCCGGACGGTCCCGGAGACCGAACGCGTGCAGACACGGGCCGTCTAATAGGTAATTTTGAGGGAATTAGGCCTCAGCCTCGAATTTAGCGGGCAGCGGGGCGGCGGCGGCGGTGGCGCGGGAGCAGCAGGATCTTATGCGTAAAATCAAATGGACCGTTCTCGAAAACAGCGGCGCGGGGCGGCAAACAATCCGCGCCGCCGCCGCCCGCGCCGCCCGCCGCCCCGCGGCACGCTAAATTCGAGGCTGAGGCCTTAGTACGGCCTGTAGTACGTGTGTTTATTACTCATTAAATTGATTTCAGTCAGATACAATGAATGTATCCTGTGATTGATAATAAAAAAAAAATTGCAGGCAACATCTTCCATGTACTAATTTCAATTAAATATATACAATGTATATAAAAGTAATTAAATACACTATATTTTGCGTATAGCAGCCTTTAGTACGCACTACGTATATCTACATACATATATGGAAGTTGTGTTAGTTACACAATTTATAAATCAACAACGGGTGAGCCGATTTATATTATGTTTAGTTTTTTTCATTGGTCTCCGCCGAGAATAAAACACAGGGAAAATTTATTAAAAAAATAAAGATAATTAATTCTCTTACACATTTGATTCTGAGTCGGTACTTAGTTCACCGGAACAGCTAGTTTTGTATAAACATACTTACCATAGTTATTTTTAATGATGACAGAGATCGCAGCACGTGTATTTAAGATCTTACCTGAAACAAAAAAGACAGAGAATATTGTTAAATATAATATTTATTCAGTTGGCCCTTGCATATGTACAGAGAGAAACGCGCAAAAGAAAAAGTGAATTTTCAAGGCCTGTAAAAGTAAATATTAAATTTGAATGAAAAATATAAGTGCCTACGTAATCAAATAAAGGTATAGAATTACAAATTCAATGATCGAAATAGGTATATAGTAAGTATAGTATAAGTTTATTTCTTTAATATATGATAACAAATATAATCAACTTCAGCCTGCTTAAGATTACCGCCAATAATTAATTAATCAAATTACAAATCGTAACGACAACTTAAGGCAAAGGTTACGCTTAATGCCTATAATAAAATGATATAAATCATGTATGTCAATAGGTGTAGGTACCAAAATTGTAATTTTTTAGGGCGTAATGTATCGTAAACAACGCGATCCCAACGTAACGCTTCGCGCAATACCCGACGTGCGAGTAAAACAGCTGATTTACGAGCGCGCTCGAACGTATCTAGTTTTGATTTACATTGCAGTTTCGTGTCTAAGCGAGTTACTATGATTTTTTTTATTTAAAATCATATTGAAACAGGCGTCTATTATAATCTAATGATAAAATACATTTTAAAATACTGAAAAAGATGCGCATAGTTCATGAAAATATCGACGGAAAATTTCAACCCCGCGGGGTCCAGATTCATAAGTTGTGTCCATGGTATCAGTTTTCGTTACGCGGCCAATTACACTCTGTATACTATATCAGTGCCCGCAGCACTGTTAACAGCGGTGATTGGCAAAATTGGGGGCACGCGGTCCGTGCATCGCACGTGCCACCTCAGCCGCGACGCGACGACAGCCATGCTTATTTCATAGCGCACAGGATTCAAATTGTTTAAAGGGATTTTGAACGAGAAAACAAGATTCATTTACAAATTTTAAAGGATGTTCGGGATATTAAACTCTTAATTAATTTTTGACTAAAGATGATACGTGAGGCCATGGATATTAAAAAAACGTCCCAATTTCAAAAGGGATTATGGCTGGGTGCCACCACCGCCTTGGGATCCAGTAATTAGTATAATTAAATCCAACACCAAAACCACCATTGCAAGAACTCAAGACACAAGTCACAGTGAGCACTCTCTGCATAGATCGGATCGCAAACAAAAACTAAATATGAGGGTACCCCAGTTCACACTTTGACTCTAGGACGTCAAACACCGCAGTCCTCCCGTGACCATGGTTGCTGTAAAGCAGCCAAAACTTCAAGAACTTTAAAACAAAAAATAAACGCGATAGAATCCTTAAAAATAGTTTTATTTCAATACTTTTAAATTGATTAAGTGAAGCTTGTAATATGGGTACTGTTATTTGGCACCAACTTCACATTCGTTAAATACTTGATTTAGTTAGACACGGTAGATTTCAAGATTATATATTAGTATTTAGTTTTGTAAAGACGGTTTTTTCTTTTGTTAAAAAGTTTTTACTATACTGTTTTGTTTTGATAGATATTCAGTTTCATTACGCAAGTATTCTTACGCTATGAATGTCACGATATCTCCATTGCCGGTAGCAGCCGAAGCCCCACTGGGATCCGACCGATATTATAGCACTTAAGACTTATCTACACTACACTGTGATAATACTGTACACCCACTTGACTATCATATATTATAATAATACTAATGTATACTCCCAAAATTTGTCTCTAGTTAAGAAGAATAACCGTAATGAAAAACTTATCAAAACAAAATTGTTACTTCATTGCTTATCAGAACAAATAAATTTACAATATTATCACAATCACTAAGTAACCAAATAATGTTGGTCCACCCGCCGCTTCCTTTCATCCTAAATTACATCACCAAAAGGGCAGTTCATCGAACCGTAAGAGGTTTCATTAATTTGGTGTGTGTTTTCTTAGTGTGCGTGAATCGAGTTACCAAACGTGTGGGAAGATTGGTGAACATCAGTTATAAGTAAAAACCAATATTTGTGAAGATAAATGTGAATAAGCCTTCTTTCTTTGTATTCCGAACCTTTTTCGAAATTTAACTTGAACATTTATACCGAGCAAATGCTTATTACACTCTTAACATCCAACTTGTGGCACTGAAGATCACCTGTTGATAGCCCAGCTATCAGAATTGTTTCGGGTTATCCTGAACTACATACATAGTGATAGCCAAGCTGGTAGAACACTTGCCTTGGTAACGAGGATCGAAGGTTCAAACCCCGGCTCACATCTGTGCGATTTCTGGATTTCATGTGCGAATCTCATTTTCAACCACGGTTATCACTTGCTAAACGGTGAAGGAAAACATTGCGAGAAAACCTGCACGACTGAGAGAATCCCTCGAAAGACGTGTGAAGTCCGTCAACCCGCACTGGGCCAGCGTGGTGGACTATGGCCTAATACCCCTCGCATTGAGGGGAGGCCCGTGCCCAGCAGTGGGACATTAAAAAGGGCAGGTATTCTTATCATTATCCTGAACTAGCTGAGCAGGCCCTCCGATGCACCAAAAAAAAATATGCTGAAGATCCCGAGGTCTTAGATGACTCGTAGGCTGCGTGGATGGCGCAATATAGCTATGTTGTTAACTTGGAAACTATACTTTAGAATCCATTATAGCATTTGTAAACCAAGTGTGAGGATATGTATATCAAACATGCCAATATTGGTCCACTGTTAGACGGCCAGGGTTCGTTGACCGGTTATGCGGGCGGTAATAATGTCCCGGAGCGATAGTGACGGGAATGAGAGTGTCGATATATCGACATGTTGCAGGTAAAATTCAACGTCAGAGATATAAAGTGAATTAAGCTTTTTAAATTTAAATAATTTAAACTAAACAATATACCCTACTCTACAAATGATCATAAACGGGTGGTTTTAACCATCGCGAGGAACCTGCATGTCTGAGAGAAACCCTCGAAAGATGTGTGAAGTCCGTCAACCCGCACTGGGCCAGCGTAGTGGACTATGGCCTAATCACCCTCGCATTGAGGGGAGGCCCGTGCCTAGCAGTGGGACATTAAAAAGGAACTGGTATTATTATGAGCAGCATAGAGACAAATCACACTGTCAATATTAAATGTTTAAATATGGGAAATCAAAAGCTACCTTCAAACATACCGAACAAATCTAAACATCCAAGTTTGCGAACTTGTTAAGCATTTACAATGACATTACAGAACAGTTTTCTTACGAATGAAATGCTTAGTAATGAATTCAAACTTCAATGAATGTAGGGTGAACACACTAATCAATACCACCCCTTGCACGATACACAATCCGACAAAGATAACTATGGATAACACCTTTAAGTAAATGCATGGAGAAGTTTATCGACACGACAACCCCTTCACTATTCCGATGCAGTTGATTGAAAAACATCCCAATTGGGAGCCGAGTGATTGGTCGATGAACGAATAGTGATGTCACCGCGTAATTGCACGTTCATTTGCATTTGTGGTCCTCGAAAAATATTGATATGGTTATTGATGTGTTTTATTAACTGGTGTATAATGTTATGCAAGAAAGTTGCGATCGATTGCTTGCAATATTTTGATAGGCGTACCATAATTTTGTTGGCTCAAGTGGTTATGAGTACAAAACCGATGCTCAAACTCAGTTCAAATTTGATAACAGCCCTTACTTACTTACTTACCGCGAACTATTAATGCGACTCAAATCAGAATATCTATTGGAACATTATGTCACCATTGACAAGGGTCTTTGGTACAAATTTGCGATGTAGATCATATATATATATATTCATCATCAAAAAATTGAAGATACCGGCACCTCAAGTCGTTAAGTAGCAATTAAATGTTTCAGTAGCGTTTCAGTATTTTGTCCTAACATACCTAAGCCAGTACCACAGCTTGTTAAAAATAATAAAAAAGTGCACTGAATTTCGTGATTGCATGAAATCGGTTGAACGTGTAAAGTGACTGAATCTCGAGTGTCGCTCAGATTCATCTCATCATCCATAATCATAATCTAGCCAATCTTTATCAAGCACTAGTCTTAATGATGTCTTCTCTAGTTGTTTGGCAAGGTGATTAAAATGGCAACCAAAGCTTATAAAAATCTGCATCTTTTGTTCCAGCAAACACCCAAGCCCCAATTTAACTGCGGTAGCAATCTCTGAAATCCGGCGTTTCAAAGCCGCTTCTACAACAGTAGATTCATTATGATTTAATTTGACGAGAAGTGAGCGCAATATTAAGTAGATCTTATGAAACAGAAGTTGTTCTGTATAGTTGGCTTGGAACAAATGTTGGCTCACATACATGGCTATACACACATATATTGCTAAATTTTTCTGAGAAGCTGTATCTTTCTGTATCATACAATATTAGTAAAATAAAACTATAGAAATAAATAAAATTGGTGTGTCTGTTTGTAATAGTAAAAAAAGACGTATTTTACCAAGTGCATTTAGATATTTACACGCTATATTTATACCAAAACAACATTTTTTACAATTTTAGTTTGTCTGTCTGTCTGTTTATTTCGGCTAATCTCTGAAATGGCTGGACCGATTTTGACGGGACTTTCAGTGGCAGATAGCTGATGTAACAAGGACTAACTTAGGCTACTTTTATTTTAGATAAAAACATAGGATTTCACAAAAAAAAAATTAAAACCAATGTTGCAGCGTTGCGCCTGATTAAGTTTGATAGCAACAACCTGCAATGCGGACGAAGTCGCGGTTAACAGCTAGTTTATAATATTAGTTAATATCTGTAACATATATTTATAACATAAAAACGAATACCCATAAAATACCGTCATGTGAATACAAACTATTAAAAGACACACACAAACAAACACCTCGACATAACAACTGAATGGAATGACCGTACGTAACTCGTTCGAACGTATAATTAACGATCAATGGACGGTGAGCATTTATCAAATCAGTGATAACAATTAACTGCGGGCCAATTAACAACACAGTTGACACTAATCGCTACTTCATTATATCTGCTATTGCCTTCCGAGATGATTGCTTAATACATGTAATTTTGTTCTGTACATATCAGTATATACATCTGTGTTTCTTTGTGTTTTATAACAATAAAAGCCCGATCAATGTTTTAATACGAATATAAAATATTATTTACACAACTATCGTCACTATAGCCCACTAATAGAACCTTGATTCCCGTGTCTGTATAGTCGACGCGAATTTATACTTGCAATTTAGGAGGTCGTGCCATGAAAGGATCTGACCCAGTTTACGTAACGCTCGGAATACAGATCATGATAAATTGAGCTTTTCTCGAACTAAAAGTTTTTCATTTAATCAAAGGATTTGTATGTGCCAATTTCAGGCAGACAATTAAGCCTGTGCTAATGCCATTCGACATTAAGCCTGGAATACATACATACAGTGGCAATAGACAATGATATTATCCCAGCAAGATAGGTACCTACATTTTAATTTCGCAAGGGAAACCGACAAGAATCGTGTTTTATGTACCATTCGCCACTGCAGTAGCTTGATATAATTATAATTTACCTAGCTGTCCTGGCGAACTTCGTACCGCCTCAGAATCAAATGTATGAGAAAATGAATTTATTGGTACTCTATGAAAATATAAATAAAACTATCCCACGGGAACCATACATATTACCGGGATAAAAAGTGCCTAGCCTATGTTCTATACCAGACTATAATCTATATCTGTGCCAAATTTCAACCAGATCCGTTCAGCCGTTCTGGCGTGATTGAGTAACAAACATCCATCCATCCAAACTTTCACATTTATAATATTAGTGTGATAGAACCAATTTTAAGGATTTTGTCGCGTTTATTTTATGTTTTTACGTTCCCGACGTTTCGGCTGCTTTAAAGCACCATAGTCACCGTAGGACTGAGGTGTTAGACGTCATAATGTCATAGTCTCCGTGTTAATTTACAAGGATATGTGAAACGAAAGAAAATAACACCGATTCCCACCGAAGATGAAACGCGAGGCCATTGAAATTAAAAAACATAAAATAAACGCAATAAAATCCTTACAATCTATTTTTATTTCAATGTGCAACATTCGCGGGAATATAAGAAATTCATATATTAATTTGTATTACGCCATCTTTCGCAATCTCCCAGAATTCATCAAATCCCTTGCCCTAAACCGTTAAAGCAGTATCAGATATCACAACTCTGAATTCCATCGGCACACGTTACAGAACGAAAGTGTCGGCAACCAAGGCAAGCGGGTGCTGAGCCTCTCTCGGCCGTACGATACATTACCGTCGGTACGCAGGTATCTGTAATTAGTACATTTATTCATGTGGGACATTAAAACGGGCGGAGAACCAAAATAATATATTTTTTTATTTTATTACATTGTAGGCAAGTATTTGATCTCGATCTCACAAGGAAGGCGGCAGTAGATAGAGACGGTACATTTACTAGGGCGCACATGCAGCGCAACTGATCTGACCCGCCATCCATGAATGGAAACACCGAACATCATGCCGGAACACGACTAGGCCGCTTGGCGACATAGCTTTGTTCAGTGAGTGGTGACTAGCCACGGCCGAAGCCTACCACCAGTAGAGTTGTCACCTGGTTGGCACCACCCAGGGTCACGTGTAGGGTATCTCGAGGGTACTTAATTCTCCTACGGACGAAGGTGACTCGACCCCAAAACTGAGAAACAAGAGAGGTACTAAGACGTTATACAGCCTATAGCAACAGCAAATAGCAGTTTTGTTTCGCCTGTTGCGTAACGTTTGTTTGTAACAGCGGATGCATTTACAAGCGCAGTAGTGGTACTATAATTGCTTTGCCGCCGAATAAGTGTATCTCCGTAAATATAATAACTAGCCATATTTTTCTTGTGAATCCCCGCCAACAACGGTAGATAATTTACTAATGTCAAGTAATTAATAGCAATAACAAGTAATATTAAAAACATTGTAGATAAAGGTTGATGATGACGAAGCGGATAAAACAGAACTCTCAATGAATCAGTGACTTATTTGATGACATATGATGGAATAAGGATGGCATTAAACCCCTTTTAATATAAACTTTATGCAAAGCCTGAAAAAGGTATCTATATGATAATAACTTAATTAAAAAAGGTAAGTAGGTACCTTAACTTTAGCATCTTACTCAGACTTTAAGATCGGATTAACATCAAAGAAATGAAAAGATAATAGTTATATCATATCATCCTTATATTGATGGCTGGCTTTATATTTATTAATCCTTAAAATATAATGAATAATAAACACAATTATGTGGACAAACCTTAACACAACTCGCTCATTTCGTAGCCAAACATTTAGTAGGTCCGGTCAACCAGTAAATAATTGAAGTATTAAAATTCCAAACATATTATGAGACCTTGTATATATGAGTAGGTATTTACGTTTAGTTAAGGGCACATTTTATACATATAAATATTGTTACCGTTTATATTCATAATAATACCAGTCCTTTTAATGTCCCACTGTTGGGCACGGGTCTCCTCTCAATGCGAGGGGGATAAGGCCATAGTCCACCACGCTGGCCCAGAGCAGGTTGACGGACTTCACACATCTTTCGAGGGGTTCTCTCAGACATGCAGGTTTTCTCGCGGTGTTTTCCTTCACCGTTTGGCAAGTGATAATCATGGTTAAAAATGAGATTCACACATGCAATCCAGAAATCGCTGGGGTGCGAGCGGAGGTTTGAACCTGCGATCCTCATCACCGAGGCAAGCGTTCTACCAACTTGGCTATCACTGCTTTTATATTCATAACTCTGCATCAATGAACCACATACAATATTTTAATCTGTTATTACTGTAGTATGCACAATAGCGGCATATTTTTAAAACTAATTAAGCGGTTCTGTAGGCGCGAACTAATTACGCAAAGCTTATTAATTCGATAATTTGCGTACGGTACGAAATAACGATTATATTTACCGGTTACGCATTTAGACTTAGCAATATTCAATTTTTTTAGGCAATCTCTAGCCAAGGGATTAGAGTAATACGTGTCGATAGAATCGTGGCAAGTTTCATAGTAGACTCAAGTTGTTTCAAGTTATCTCGTTATTTTAAGACTAGGCTCGGCCACTTAAAGGACGTATGGACTGGATCGGACATTGAGATTATTTAATTAATAATTAAGCTACTTAATTGAGACTTATCACATAATTAATGCATTAAATTTGCAGCAGTGATAGCCAAGTGGGTAGAACGCGTGCCTCGGTAATGAGGATCGCAGGTTTATACTCTGGCTCGCACCTCTGGGATTTCTGGATTTCATGTGCGAATCTCATTTTCAACCATGATTATCACTTGCTAAACGATGACGGAAAACATCGCGAGGAAATCCGCATGTCTGAGAGAACCCCTCGAAAGACGTGTGAAGTCCGCCAACCCGCACTGGGCCAGCGTGATAGACCATGGCCTAATCCTCCTCGCACTGAGATGAGGCCCGTGCCCAACAGTGGGACATTAAAAGGGCTGGTATTATTATAATGCATTTGATTTAATCTGAGCTGAGTATCTACTCGGCTAGATAACAAAAAAAATAGCAGATATTAGAATGCACTCGTCAAATCCCCACCACCATCGGCCGGCAGGGTGGCCAAAACGCTGGTAGCATTGCCATTCAACGTGGCAATGCTACCAGCGTTTTTTAACAGCGTAATGCGTTGGCCAAAATATGTGCCAGCGTTCTAGTCACCAGGGCCCCAAGTCTGCTAACACAATCGATTCATAATTAAAACGCAGCCGCATAGTAACTGTCACTTTTGACAGATATCCCATACAATATCTGTCAAAAGTGTCAGCTACTATGCGGTTGCTGTTCGATTATGAATTGATTGTGTTAGCAGACTTGGGGCCCAGAGGTCTCAATCAGACGTTTTCAAAGCTCATTTCATTTTTCATTAATACATTGAGTATTTTCTTTCAGTTCTCCCGAGGATTCAAATAATTACCACTTTACACTAGCCGGGGTTTGTTAGTCCGCATCTACATATAAGTTATGGATATGCCTGCATTTTTTTTTTTATTAAATAGACAATTTTCGTTCCAGCTTCGTCCGCCGTCTGTACACCAAGCTTTAACTACAGTAATTCAGTATGGAAATTAATAACACCTCTATCTCATGATTTACCGTCGTAATAACACACCCGACATGGGTTTTGCATTTAACACCATTACGACAGCACCACTGGCCCGTAATACCCATAAGATAACGTATACCAATCATATTACCATGTGTCTAAGGTTTTAATAAAGATGTAAAATAATCTGTCCGACTGGCATAATTGATCAATTTAATTTATACTTTATTAAGACTAGAATTATGTTTGATATTAGTGCCTCGGGTTGAGAGCTAGGAGGTGGTTATTACTTGGCACGGTGATGTAGGTCAGTTTGAGGGATTAAAATAATTATTTATCGAGTGAACAAGTTTAGAATCATGTATATGTTATATGCGGCAAGGTACTTACATAAATAAATTATCAACTCCGTATAATTTTATATACACTCATACATACTTATGCCTATATATATATTTATACTATTGCCATTTATGTATGGTCTCTATTTACCATCCATGACTCTGCTACAAACAATCGGGCTCATCACATGAAGTTAGCCCCAACCAGTATTCGAACCTGGGACCCTTGGTACAGAAGCCAGGTCACTATCAACTGTGCCAATTGGGTCATCATAAGTATAACATAAATGACAATTTAAGAAAGAACTATCTTATTTGAAACTCCCTGCGGCAAATTATAACATTAAAATAAATCTAATTTTAAGGATTATATCGCGATTATATTATAACTTAACAATTACACAACAACTTAATCTTACGTTACGGTCCGATTTAACACCAATTTAACAAGTACAAATGACCATTTGCCCTTCAAGACACCCGGCCCGGTCACCCCGCGCTAAACCATGATCAATAAATCATCAAGTTTAATCGTACTACGGCCGGCTAAACGAAGACAAATTAACCATGGCGCCACAAGTTTTAAAGTGAATAAGTAAATCTGTGTAACTTTAAGCTGTTTATGTTACTTATGTCTTGGAGATAAACCATGTTTAGTGTTTAATGCGGTCCGATAATAAAAAGATATGGTTTAGAATTTTATGAATACAACATTTTGTTTTGTAACTAGCTGTCCCAGCGAAGTTCGAACCGCCTCAGAATCAAATGTATGAGAAAATAAATATTAAGTTGGGGCAAGTCCAAAACATTAAAGATCATAATAATCGGCTCATCCGTTCTTGAGTTATAAACGGTGTAACTAACACGACAGTGTTTTATGTATACATAATTATGTATACATAAACAAGATAAGGCGGTCTTTGATAATTGGTAGAATTATGAGTTTAGATGAGCAATGTATAATATGCTACACATCGTATAGGTATATAATAAAATCTGCGTTTAATTACCTATAACAATATTTATTAATATAGTTCTTTGATTGATATTCAAGTTTCAAGCAGTCGGGAAAAATCCTCTTTGGGTCCTCTCCACCTTTTTATATTATTAAAAATAAACTTTTTATTTAAAAAAAAATGCAATTTTGCTGTAGGTACATACTATGAACGGGCAAAATGCACATTTCTAGATAACGAACCAATCATAGTATATACTATTGGTAACTAAAACCGTGTTTAACCGGACGGTGCCACCACACCGAGTGAAGCTCAAGTTGTAATTGGCCCGGGACCGGAGTTCGCATGAGATTAGCAATTTGACACCAATTTGTACTTTATTGCTTTGTGCACAGCCGACCTACGTAATGCGGTGTAATTACTTGAAATGTACACATCGGAGGTAACGAGATAAATTTGACATTACCATACTTATGTGTGGTTTGTACTTATTAACGTCTATAAACTCCTTAACTACAGTGTTAGGGATGGATTTTTTTTTATTACATTATAGGCAAGTATTTGATCTCGATCTCATCTGATGGTAAGTGACGATGAGATCTACGATGGAGCATACTTGCCTAGGTAGGAAGGCGGCAGTATGTCGAGACGCTATATTCACTAGGCACATGCAGCGCAACTGATCTAACCCGCCATCCATGAATGGCAACACCGAACATCATGCCGGAACACGGCTAGGCCGCTTGGTGACATGGCTTTGTTCAGTGGGTGGTGACTAACCACGGCCGAAGCCTACCACCAGTAGAGTTTTCACCTAGTTGGCACCACCCAGGGTCACGTGTAGGGTATCTCGAGGGTATTTAATTTCATTCTGTTCACTAGTTGTTGGCCGCGACTTCGTCCGCGTGGACTTATACTCGTATATACAGTACTTACTTATAAAAGAGTAATTTTATAGCATTTTTATAAAACAAATGTTCGAAGGGATTCTTTATATTGATATAATATATGTACACATTAGTGAAAACCGCACCCAAATCGGTTAAGCCGTTTCTGAGATTAGCGCAAACAAAATATGTTTTGCTTTTTTTAAATAATATTCTATCGGCCAAGTGTAATTTCAATTTTGTTGTTGGCATATTCATCGAAAAAAACGTTGGAAGCCATAATGTTTTAAGAAGTGAAGTGGCACAAAAAAAACTGTCGTACATACCACGGTGATTGGCATTTGTTACGACTTATTTGATTTGCTTGTGTGACATGAATGTCATTAAATGTTTTTTTTAGATTGGACTAACTGTCGCGGTGAACTTCGTACCGCCTCAGAATCAAAGGCTTGAGAATTTTTTTCCTTGTTTTGGTAATTATTCTGCTATTCGGGGCGGAGACAAATTAAAAAAAGGACAAAGATCATAAAAATCATCCCACCTGTTCTTGAGGTGTAACTAACACGACTTCGTTTTATATATATATAGATTTACTTTAGCTACATGATATTATTATTATTATTATTCCGTAACCTTCACACATTGTACTAATTAACTAGTAGGTAATCAACAGTCGAATCGCACTCACAATAAATAACAATTAAACAGGAAATTCTATTAACGTCAACTTTAGCGTTTCCTTATTAACTATTATAACCCGTGATATGACTCAATCGAAATAATCAAATCAAACGCGTCATAAAACTGCGGAATAGAAAAACATATCCGAGACTCAGAATATTTCATTAATGTAAACCATTAAATACAGTACTTATGAATCGACAAAATTGTTACAAAATGCTAAGCTACAACTTTACCACCGGTTCAGAATGCCTCTCCTATGGAGAAGAAGGGGCAAGAAACTCTATAGTTGTGCTTTTTAAAGATATCTTGCAACTTCCATCGTTAATAGAATATCATCAATAACACTTAAAATGAATGCCATAAACAGGGGACGTAAGTGGAGCCATATAATAGAAATATTCTTGCCTTTTATAGTAAATAGATTTTGGGCTTCAATAATCTTAAAAGGCTTAAATAATCATGTGGAACTGAGTTTTGTGTAGTCTCAGAATAGTTTCTCCGGCAAGACAGCTATGCAGTCTTTTGTCACTTACTATGAAATGGACCAAAATGGATAATATTCCTATTTATTTTGTATATTTTAAAACTCGCTGAGATTTCTATCGGTCTGTATCGCTAGTTAGAGCTATGGATCCTAACTTACAGGAGTAAGAGCGGTGGTAGTGTACGGTAGGCAGAGACCCTAAAATAGTTATCGATAAAATACTATTGCTTTGTATTTCTAAAGCCCTTTAAAAAATAATTATCCATGATTTATCAAAACCAATCTGTATTTTTTTATTTAATTGAAGACATAATATACTTAGAATATACTTAGATTACTCTTGTTAGCCTAAATTCTACAACTTGAGCTTTCTGCTTTTATAAAGAGAACATTAATGACGTCATATCCACTGTAATCCCTCAGCACTAACCCTGACATTAAAAATCTTCACACAACAACAGAAAAAAACACGTACAGCATCCAAGCATCTCGCATTCAAATATATAGCCTTATTACCGACCTTGATATTTGATACTCTTCCTGTACTTATTTGTATAGGAATTCCACAAATCGATACTATCATGTCGCACCAAACGAGATCAGGTTAGCGAGGCGTTGCACAGTGAGCGATGCTATAAATATATGCATGCGTCATAGAGTACATGTACGATCATAAGTAAAATATTTTAATAGGACAATTTTAGTAGGTCATAATGATAACATTCCGAAATATATAAATCAAATTATTAGACATTAAAAAAAATACACCTTTTACCGAGCGCATGGCCAAACGCTACTGGTTCGCCTTGTTTAAAAAAAACAAAAATAATTTTTAAACATCAACGAGATTCATAAAACTTAATTATTAATTTCTTTAAATATTTTACACCTCATATATTATTTACAATCTATACATACATATAAATAAAATTGGAGTGTCTGTTTGTAATATTAAAATAACCGCTTTTTACTAAGTGCATTTGGATGTATACACGTTACCTATACCGAAACAACATTTTTTACAATTTTTGTCTGTCTGTCTGTCTGTCTGTCTGTCTGTCCGTCTGTCTGTCTGTCCGTCTGTCTGTCTGTCTGTCAGTCTGTCTGTTTGTTCCGGGTAATCTCTGAAGTGGCTGGACCGATTTTGACGGGAATTTCACTGGCAGATAGCTGATGTAACAAGGAGTAACTTAGGCTACTTTTATTTTAGAAAAAAAAATTGGATCTCTCGAAAAAAAATTAAAACCAATGTTGCAGCGCTGCGCCTGCTTAAAGTTTGATAGCAACAATCTGCAATGCGTCCCGCGGGATCAGAACGCGAGCAGGCTGTTGCCAACGGTTGAGACGTTGTTAAATACCACGCGGACGAAGTCGCGGGCAACAGCTAGTTTGTAAATATGTAAAGTTAGTTAGTTAGGTAGTATCTCTCAAGAGCTCCAACCATCAATTATATATTCATTCTTTTAAAAAATAAATATAAAACCATTAATATTTTATTGCAATGCCCATATAAAAAACCTAAAAGCATATTACGCAGCTATAAAAGTTCGCGCATATCTTACACACAGTCGAAGGTATTAAAAGTCAATTAGGTTAATACTAATACGTTTACTACTTTATTTTGTAAGTAATAAACAGGTATTGCATATAATTATTTGGAATTATATTACTTAGAAATAATTGCACTCGAGAGTTTTATAACTTCAACATAATTAATATAAATTATCGTTAATCAAAGATTCCTTGACAGCGAGTTTTGACGTAGCTGTACAGATTTAAATAAAACAAATTTTACGGCTTTTATCGCGTTTATTTTATGTGTAAATTGTATGCGTTTTAATAATTATTATTACGTAACTATGTGCTTCTCTTTTTGTAGCGTAACTCTATCTCTTGCAAGTGCGTTGCGGTCCGAACCTCCGGAGTACAGCGCGCTGTAGGAATTTACACTCGCGGCAACGAATGTTGCCACTTATGGCAGACACCGTTCAATTATTTGATTTTCATTGCGGATCCCTCACTATTTCATCGCATACTAATATAAATTACCACACAACAACCGATAACATAATACCACGCTAAGTCATATCGCTATGTTAAGCTACTTATGGCTGAACAAATCGACGAAAATGTCGAATCTTTGTCAATTTAATTGTCAGCTTTGTAGGGTAAGCAGAAACTATATAATCTAACATCGTCGAGAAATAACGCTGTCACTTTAATACTTATTTATGAATTCTGTGGTGTGAGCGGGATGAACGACGATTACTATACCGTAACACTCCGTATATAAAATTGAGCTTGGGCCACAGAACAGAAGTCGGTGGCTGTATACTACAATTTTTGTCTATGATTGGCGATTGCGGAAAAAAATATTCGATCACCTATTATTAATCCACATCCCACTTCTTATCACGCTGTTCAGTGATCAATCGCCAATAAAACATACATTAACACGTCGATTACAGCGCGATGCCGCGGCGGGGAGCGTGACTCTAATAAATATTAAGTGGTATTTTGGTACGTAGGCTTTTTTGATGTAATGGAATATCTGTTGCCATTTTTAACCGACTTCAAAAAGGAGGAGGTGTCCATTTATATAAATTAAAAAAATAAGAAACCGACTGCTTCAAAACTGAAAAATAAGACAAGTTCAGTATCGACTTTAACAGTCAGGACCCACTCTTGGGAAGATTTGGGCCGGTCTAGATTGTATGTCGCTGCTGGACTTATTTTTTTTTATTTTTTTTTTCAATGACCAACTACGAACAATAAAATATCAACAAATATCCCATTACTTAAAAAAAATGTGTATGTTGTACTCGAGTCATAGATGTGTAATATCTATGTAAGTATTATATACTGGTTACACTCCCCATATATTGTACGGTACCCATAATAAAAGCGTTAAATAAAATTATGAAATGAAAAAATTCGTTGACGGGAGAATGTTCAGAGGTATTCCAAACACACTATAATTGGGTTACGTACTACGTACGTACGTACTACGTATCCCTATATCCCTACTACGTACACATTTTTTACTAATGTTAGGCATAAGATAAATCTCGCAGTTCCTATTAGCCGGTACAAGACTTAATTCGCTTCCTTTGATTGACTTTTGCGACATCTGTATGACGTCCAAGATTAGTGCTGTTCTAGCCTTTATTAGCTTTCAATAAGTACTTCTTTCCTGTGCCAATACCTACATACACAAAAGAAACAAACGCCAATACTCGCCAATTATCGCTTACGTCACGCGCTACCAAATTAAGTCTGAATATAATTTATTCGTCGGTCCATTACTAGGCGTCGGCGCCAGCGATGGTCCGCCCCTCCAATTACCCCCTACCCTGGTGATAAGGGTGCGAATACACTGGGACTAACTAAGCTCACATAGCTTCCTGATCAAATAACACACTCTTTTATTTTACTACGCCTTTATCACGGCGGGCACTTCCGCAAAACATTGGTATTACTTATAAGTGCATACAGCTTGCCATATTTCCTAGGAATAGAAAGGGTAAGAAATAGAACCTTTTTTAAATATTTTTTCAGTGAATTTTCCACATGTATTAGTACATAGTTACTCTGCTATTCGGGGCGGATACAAATTCGAAAAGTTAAAGATCATAAAAATCGACCAACACGTTCGACTTTGTTGTATATAAATAGATTTTTTTTTTTTTTTTTTATTACATTATAGGCAAGTATTTGATCTCGATCTCACCTGATGGTAAGTGACGATGAGATCTACGATGGAGCATACTTGCCTAGGTAGAAAGGCGGCAGTAGATAGAGACGCTACATTCACTAGGCACATGCAGCGCAACTGATCTGACCCGCCATCCATGAATGGCAACACCGAACATCATGCCGGAACACGGCTAGGCCGCTTGGCGACATGGCTTTGTTCAGTGGGTGGTGACTAGCCACGGCCAAAGCCTACCACCAGTAGAGTTGGATTGATTATTATTACTCAACTATGCGCTTCTCTTTTTGTAGCGTAACTCTATCTCTTGCAAGCGCGTTGTGGCCCGAACCTCCAGGGTACAGCGCGCTGTAGGAATTTAAACTCTTAAAAATTTAGATTGATAGATTGGATGGATAGATTTTAAGAAATTATAAGTTGCCAATATTAAATATCTAGTTCCTATAACTATAAAAAAATATATAAATGAAGGTGATACGAGAGTTCATATTAATTTCCGACTAGCATCAGTTTTTCCTTATTAGAGACATCACTATATTATTGTTGAAACTGCAGTTCCCAATCTACAGTTAATTATTTGCAGTTTAAATTCTACAATGATACAATGTTGAAAGCAACTCAAATAAATACCTTTGATGAACCGATTGGCACTGTTGATAGTGATGCTGCTTTCTGTGCCGAGGGTCCCAGGTTCGAACAAAGTACGGGCAAACTTAGTGAGATCACTACGAATGTTTGTGCCCGAGTATTTATATACTGGGATCGCCGCTCGTCCATTGTACTGTACCCATTTTACAAGCGTAACTTAGTTTGGGACCGTACAGTTGGTATGTTTGTCTGGCGTATTTATTATTATATTACGGCCTGATTAGCGCAGTGGTAGTGACTTTGCTTTCTGCGCCGAGGGTCCCGGGTTCGAATCCTGGTAGGGACACAAGCTTTGTGTGATGAGCACAAATGTTTGTACCCGAGTCATGGATGTTTAATATGTATGTAAGTATTATATACTGAGTTCGCCCTCAGTCCATTGTAAGGTACCCACAACACAAGCGTTAAGCTTTAAGTGGGACCGTATAGTTGGTGTGTTCGTATGGGGATATTTATTTATTTATTTATATAGACTCAGTTTAGACACATCTTAACAGCATCACTAGCACCAATATACATGAGCGATCACAGTTTTTGGGATGTGTGTAGGTGTTAACTGTCTATTAAACAGACGATACGAGATCAATCGACTGGAAACTGGGCGGCAGGATGTAGGTTGATCTTTACGATAATAGGATAACATAGATAACAATGTACTATAGTTATCCAATTAACTGAATATTAAACTACATTGTTCACATAAAACCATAACAATGTATCGCACGAAAATGTATAACATCCTTTTAGAATGATTAACATCGGAGTCTTAGTCTGTTTTTCTCTAGATTCTTCTGGAATTTCAAATAAGGGGCAAAGTCTCATCGAAACATACATTTTTACAACATTACTTGACATTGGCAGAATACCCGCAAGTTGCGTGAGGCCATATTCACATTCATTTTATTTCATCGCATTTCATTTCGTAAAGAAAGAAGAAGAAAACATTTGATATTTCAGAAGTAAGTACCTGCTATTAAAACAATATGGTTCTTCATAAAACGAAACTGAAATAGAGGCGTAATTGGGTTTCTAAACTACAGCCACCGCTTCACAGAATGCCACTGAAAATATATAACCTGAATTGGTTTCAACCCTCCTCCCCCACCCCTAAACATACCAAAACCTACTATACAATATTTGACAACGTTCTACCAAGACGGCTTCTAGCACACAACAGCTATTCCTATTCTAATAATCCTACATTAATTAATATTAATTAACATTAATTAACAGCATAGAATATTGGCGTCGATGGCCTGTATAGCAAGTTGATTGTTTGACGCCATGGAAGGATGTGGAAGACTATAATCAAGGGCGCGCCGGCGCGGCGCCAGGGCGGGCGGCGTTCGCGACGTTGACACATCGCGCCGATAACAGAAACAACATCGTTGATAACAATATTTTGTTCAATATAAACGAAATTTATGATATAATCGATTAAAGATAACATATCAAAAAGCACCACGCGAATCCCCACCACTAGCAGGCGGCAATGCACCCAGAATGCTGGCAGCATTGCCACGTTGAGTGGAAATGTTGATGTGTTGACCAAATAGTTGCCACCGTTGGTCACCAGATGTCTCCATGCTCTCTAAACATTCAGTGAGCTCTTAATCCCCACCAACCTAACATTTCTACTCCAAACGCCTTAAATATGTTGCCTGTACCGATGGAACCATATTTACGACATTTGAACCATTCTGCAGAATGATTAGAGTACATTAGATAACAGGCATATAAAAAATAACATTTAAAAAGGGATAGGAAAAGGCAAAGCTGCCCGTAAGTGACCCATAAATTTTCCCGCAAGACGCCGATGGCATAGAGCTAAATACCCATGAATACCCTAACGGCTCTGTGCTTTTATTGTCGTACATGAATAAAAAAAGTTTTCATTTTGGAATATCTGTATTTTTAACCTGCCTTACTTATGTTTGTGAGAGTTTATCAAACCCAAGACCTCATGATAAGCATTGATACATTGACCATCAAGATGCTCTATCATCATTTAAAAAGAAAAAACATTGAGGTCACCCAATTTCACTCGCTTCATTCATCAACACTAATTCCACATTATCATATCCCGGTGATGAGCGTAGGTGTAACAACAGTGACGTCACATTGTAGAGATGTCGAGTGAACCGCGTCACGTAGCGCCGTCGAGTGGTCTATTGACGTCATCGCGGATCGCATTCACTCGCGAGCGATGGGAGCGAAATCAATTTCGCACACACTTATCAATAGTGTTACTCTCTGTACAGTTTGAAAAATCGGGACTCAAATATTTCAGTCGTCGATGTATATACCCAAAGTTGCCTTGAAGGCGTGATGTATTTATCGCGATCAGAATGTGACGTGTAAACTTTTTGCTGATATAAATCAGCATACGGTTCCTTATTTCCTTTTTTATTAATAGATTTTGTTATATTAAATATATTGCTTTGTAGTTTCTTTTAAACGCACTAAAATATAAATGCACAATCTTATTAAATTCAAAAAAATCGTTTTATTTCTGTGTAGTATTCGCGTAAACAATAGATTGAAATAATAGTTCGTTTATTTATAACGATCCGAGTCAATTAAAGTAAAATGATATTACGAAGTGTACGAACGCGAGCCCCTATAACAACTACGCTGTCGCCGGATTTAAATGGTATGTTTAAAAAAATCGCATAAACCCAAATCAAATTGATTGGTTGGTCACACAACTGCTACCCACGCGATTGTCGAATGACTGATCGCTGTTTAGTTTTATGAAATCAAAATACCACCTTTCAAAATGCACTTTCGATTTTATCTTACGATCAACAGGTCCTTGCAATATTTTTGACAACTGCAATATGCAATAGTTCACTGACCTTAATAATTACCACATAAATGATTCACCCCACCACCACCCTAGTACATAAAACAGGGAATAACAGGCGAACTAACTATTGGAAGGATTTATATTAAACCTTGTTGATGGTAGCCAATATGCCTGTGATAAGACAATATGACTTTTTATACTGGGAAACGGCAAATTGGTTTTCGTAGGCAGCTATAGTTTCTGTAAAACTGTATTGCCAAAGGCACTTGGCGGATTATAATAAAAAAATACTAAGTCGATAGAAATGGAAGTCGATAGTAATATCGAAAATGGAATCCTGGTTAGCTGTTGCCATGGTAAAGAGCTTAAATACCCTTTAATGGAAGCATTCCAGTAAGAGCACCCATTCGAATATCACAAATAGTATTCCAATTAGAGCACCCGACGGGTGCGCTATTAATAAAGAAGATAACATTATTTTTATGATGGAGCGCTAATTGGATTAAAATCCACTTAGCGCTCCATCATCATCACAATGCATATAGGGATTTTTATTCGGTGACACCCCTTTCTATACGAATTACATGACCGTTGGTGCGCTAACTGGAATAAAATAAAAATATTATTATTTTTTATTATTAGCGCACCTGTCGGGTGTCAAATTGGTGCTCTAACTGGAATTACCACAATTATTATCAGAACATCATTTAATGTATATAAGCGTTCCTTCAATATAGTCAAAAAGCTATAATCCTATGAGTAAGTATAATTTTAAGTACGTATTGAGAGCAATTTACTAAACAATTAAAATTATTAATTTTAACAAGAACACTATTACTTCATGTGGTTTAAAAAAAATCTGTGCGCTTTTCGATTACCTCAAACATTGATTAAAGAAAAAATCACCTTGGGCAGCCATGCGCACGTCTGCGCAAATATTTGCACAAATGTTGGCGGTACAATAACTCCGGTACATAATATGTGATTATTTATTCTTTGAATATAAATTTTAATGTATGCATATTCAAGATTTCTGAATAACATATCGAATTACATGGCATTAAGACAATAGCGTGTAAGTATTATTGTTTCCAATCATTGGTGGTTCTAGTCTTTAAATAATAATGAAGCAGTTACATATACTATGAATATGCGTGCACTAAAAATAACGCAACTAACCCTCGGAGAATATTCTCCTAATGTTAGTTGCAATGCACCTCGTCACAAGTTGCAATAAAGCACTAATTACAAATGTCATAATATAAAAAGAACTTGCGTGATAAAAAAAATATTAATAATTTATTTATTTTTAAACTAGCCAGTAATATATAAAAATATTTATGAAAACTTTGACCTCCCCATTAGAGATTGAATTACACACACACACCTCTAGGAGATATACTCACTCTCACTCACTCTCTAGATTAAGGAATATATACTCCAAATATCACATCTCTAGGTCCACTGGTTTAGGCTGTACGTCGTCTGTCAGTCAGTCAGTGCATAAAATATAATAAAATAGATTATATTGTCGTATTCATTAATATCTATAAAATAATAACACAAAGTTCTTTTTATAGACAATGAAATATCCGTGCTCACATGTCATTTCGAGATTTTCGTAATTTCTCATCAGATCTACGACAACTATCTAAAATATTAACTTTAATATAATACTGAAACTATAGTGAGTTTACACGACAGTTTAAGCTGGGCTGAAAGCCCGGGCCTAACACAAATACGAGTTGCTTCATTGCTCAGGGGATTAGAGATTTATAGAAGAACGCGTTGTGAATTCAGTTTAAAATCTATAGAAAGGGGATAACAGAATGTCTCTTGCTTTAAGGTGGTACCTTGATGTATCAACAAATATCGCTTGACCAAGACACCAATGGTATACTTTTGAAATAAGCAACGTTTGTATTACATTCCCGTTAGTGAGCCATGCGGTTTGATCTCACACCGCTTAGACTAGGCGGTCTAAAATAATAAGCAACGCTTATTTAATGAGCTACGCTTGAATTACACTCCCCGTAGTAAGCCGACCGGACTGCTCTCATACCGTTTAGACTAGGCGGTGGAAAATAATAAGCAATGCTTATTTAATAAGCAACGCTTGTATTACACTCCCCGCAGTAAGCCGAAGGTTCTGCTCTCACACCGTTTAGACTAGGCGGTCGAAAAATAATAAGCAACGCTTGAATTACACTCCCCGTAGTATAAGCCGAGCGGTCTGCTCTCACACCGTTTAGACTAGGCGGTCGAAAAAGAATAAGCAACGCTTATTTAATAAGCAACCCTTACATTACACTTCTGGCAGTCTACTGAGCGGTCGGCTCTCACACCGTTTACACTAGGCGTATGTACAAATTAAGAGGTCCAATATTTTGATACCTAAAATATACGGCCTCTTAATTTATTCATACTTCCTCGATATATTCATTTGTTTGCCTATTATGCATCTCTTTCCTTTTCTTATACTTAAAATCTGTTCTACTTGTTGCTCGCGCGTGGGATTTCGCCATAAATCATGTAGCTAATCCCGCGTCACCGCTACAGATCTGAGAGTGACATATTACTATTCGTCACATGTCAACTACACGCCCGAAAACGTGTCAAAATGGGCCATAAAATGAGCGAAAGGATCGATTTAAGCGTTTGCGTTTTTTACGACATTGCACTCTAACTTCTACCGGGTAAAGTCCATCTCAACATTGAAATAAATCTAATCTCACGAATTTTATCGCATTTTTATGTTTTTACGTTCCCGACGTTTCGGCTGCTTTACAGCAATCATGGCCACGGGAGGACAGGACTGCCATGTTTGACGTCCTAGAGTCATAGTTTTAACTTTATTTTAACTATGCGAACTTAACTTATAAATAACTAGCTGTCCATTTTAAGTGATTTGCAATGCCACTGTAAATTAATTGAATCCTTCTATGAATTTAGAGGTTGGTCACCTACGCCCAAACTAAAAAAAACAGACCCTTCAATATTGATAAGTTGATTGGTTGGCAAGTTGACAAATAGCGAGTGAACTTGTAATTAATTTGGCAAGTTGGCAGCGGACCAATTAACTTAGCATTCCACATGTTTGACTATCATTACTTAAACTAATACGAACTTGAAACGAGTAGTCTGGCGTTGTATAAAATGTTGTTTTACTTCAAGTTGTTTTTAACAATAAATGACACTAGCTCTAACATTATGCACACAGATAGAGGTTAAACGAAGCGCACGTAAATCACAAGTAGCAGTGGCTCTGCGGTTACTCGTGACGTCATTCTTTCACCAACAGCCATGTACAGTAGGGTGAGCAGAAACTCCCTAA
The DNA here is from genome assembly GCA_905333125.1 of Pheosia tremula. Lineage (NCBI taxonomy): Eukaryota > Metazoa > Arthropoda > Insecta > Lepidoptera > Notodontidae > Pheosia > Pheosia tremula. The sequence goes on along the minus strand of HG995405.1, from coordinate 1,020,744 downwards.
TGTAATCGTAGCGACATTGAGAAAACATGCTGTCACTGTCATACTTATTTATGAATAATGTGGTGTGAATGGGATGGAAAACACCCCCGTGACTGTAACTGTAAATAGATTGTGCTTTAGCCACAGGTCGTCTGCTCTGCCTTACGTGCTGTCATCACCCTCGCTATCAGTTCGCTTACCGCAGGTGCAAACGAGTAAAAAATCCATATAGAGCCCAAGCTACATATAGACCACCTGCTCTGAGTCCATTCACACATAAGGCGGCCATGTCGGCGTGAGCTCTCACTAACAGGTTCACGGAGGCTCCGCCGGTATTGAGACCGGTTGGCGCTGGGTCAGTTGCGGTATGATCGACAGGGCTGTAAGTATGTGAGTGGACTTGCAGCGACCCATTTGTATGTAGCTTGGTCTCTGTAGAGATTATTTGCTCGTGTGGCAGTGCCCTTAGCCAGCCTCGTGAGGATGCCTCGGCTCGTAAAGTCCGTAGTTGCCTCACGAGAGGTAAGCGCTTACACTAACCTGACTCGAACGCGGTAATTTTTAATTGCCTCTTCTTCTTTTTCTCTCTTTACGAAAGGAAATGCAATCAAATAAAATGGATATAAATATGGCCTCACCCACAACTTAGCGGGTATTTTTCCAATGTCAATAGCAATAACACATTCGATAAATACACATTATAAATAAAATAATATAGCAGTGATAGCCAAGTTTGTAGAACGCTTGCCTCGGTAACGAGGATTGCAGGTTCAAACCCCGGCTTGCATCTCTAGCATTTCATGTGCGAATCTCATTTTCAACAACGATTATCACTTGCTAAACGGTGAAGAAAAACATCGTGAGGAAACCTGCATGTCTGAGAGAAACCCTCGAAAGATGTGTGAAGTCCACCAACCCGCAATTGGCCAGCGTGGTGGACTACGGCCTAATCCCCGTCGCATTGAGGGGAGGCCCGTGCCCAGCAGTGGGACATTAAAAAGGGCTGGAATTATTATTAAATAAAATACTGGATGTGACATGAAGATATGAAAATGGCGTCCTTTAATTGTCTCTCTTGTGACCCGTCGGTATGTCACCTTAGCGTGAGCTGATGGTAATGACAAGTCGTCACGTTGCGCGATCAGTCGGTACACGGCTAATTGAATTCAAATGCTCGGTTGGACGCACTTGGTTGTGCGTCATTCGAATGAATAACATTGATTTATATCTGAACATAATATTGATTAAGATTTGGTTTAATAGTAGTATAATAGTAGTATAATAGTAGTATAATAGTAGTATAATAGTAGTATAATAGTAGTATAATAATGGCCCTGGAAGTGTAGAAAAACTTGATGAATTGCTTGTTATTCCTTAAAAACTATATAACGTTATTATTATTAGGTACTACCAGCTGTGCGCGGGACATTATGCATGTAGATTATGTTTTTGATATTGAACTAGGAGATTAAGCTCTTGCCAAGTTTCACCAGAATCTGTCCAATAGTTTTTCGTAACTCGCGATCAGACAAATAAATCCAAAAATGATAAATTCAGCTTCTGTGTCGTAATATAATTAAATGTAGTTGCCTGTAGGATACAATGGACTGAGGGCGAAACCAGTATATAATACTTATATAGATAATAAATATCCATGACTCGGGTACAAACATTCGTGCTAATCACACAAAGTGTGTCCCTACCAGGTTTCGAACCTGGGACCCGCAGCACAGAAAGCAGGGTCACTACCCACTGAACTAATCAGGTCGTCATGATGAGATTGATGTGACGACGAATATACTTAATGTGATAATATCCTGCAACAGCGGTGACGCTTCAGATATAGGTAGTGTCAATAAGATAGCAGAGTTGTATATTCGCTTACAATACGTCACTTCGTAGCCCCACATTGTAAACTATATTACATTTGAAACGCCATTCTTATGGCCATTAGTCAGGCGATGGTACGTGAACAGAATAGCGAACTGTATTGTAATTAATGACGTGGACACATCGCTGAAAACACGCTCGAGTCACCGTCGCGTACTCGGCTCGGTAGTCTACAACTTAACTGCTTATTGGTGCCCTTCTACACGATGTGAGTTAGAAAGAGAGAGAGATTATTGACATTTTTAAATGAATGAAAGGTACTCTAGGATTTATTGCTTCTGGTAAATATATCGAGGGCTCTGCGGGTAAAATTATATGCTGAACTGAATTAATCATTTTTCTATTTATATTATAAATATTAAAAATACTATAAAAGGAAAATATCGTTATCTTGTGTACATGCACACACGATATTTTCCTTAGGGAATAAAAGATGGAGAGAGTGAATGACATAAACAACTCGTGGCGTGTGAAAAAAAGAGAAAAAATAAAATACTCTGTTTCATTGATTATTGTTCAGCTTCGACACCCAAAACCAGACAAAAAATCTCTAAGTATCAGCTTAAAAGAATTCTACACAAGTCGACGAACCCAACTCGTCTCCATAAGACTCCATTTTGAAAAACGGCCTTCATCTTAATCATATCAGTAATAAAAGCGTTCGAATAAGTAGAAAAATCACTTAACATTACCTTTAAAAGGTATCTTTAAATAATAATTTATACTAATATTATAAATGTGAAAGTTTGGATGGATGGATGGATGTTTGTTACTCTTTCACGCCAGAACGGCTTAACGGATTTGGATGAAATTTGGCACAGAGATAGATTATAGTCTGGAATAGCACATAGGCTACATTTTATCCCGGTAAAATGTATGGTTCCCGTGGGATAGATTTGTTTTATATTTTCATACTTTTTAATCGCGGGTAACGCCGCGGGGTGCAGCTCTATATTATAAATGTGAAAGCTTGGATGAATGGATGGATGTTTGTTACTCTTTCATGCCAGAACGGCTGAACGGATCTGGATGATATTTGGCACAGAGATAGATTATAGTCTGGAATAACACACACTTTTTATCCCGGTAAAATGTATGGTTCCCGTGGGATAGATTTGTTTAAATTTTTCATAGAATACCAATAAATTCATTTTCTCATACATTTGATTCTGAGGCGGTACGAAGTTCGCCGGGACAGCTAGTCTATCATAAATTATACGGAGGTCGATTTTCCTTTACGTCAGATCGTAAGCGTCATCCGAGGGCGGGTAAGCGTTTGATTGACATCTAGGGCGGTTTTCGTAAATCAACAACCTCTATAATGTAAAAGCTATTTACAGGGTGACAAGGCATCGTGGAGCGTTTTTGTGTGAAAAACATTGTTTAGTTCACAAAATATATTTTCAAGTGTGTCACCAAAATGTTGGAACTTTGAAATACTTACTGTCATGTTTTGTAAGCAGTTTTCTATATTTATACTCGAGTAGTAAGCCCTTGAAAACTTGTTCTGGTTAGTTTTAACCATTAGTCCAGTACCTTTTGTTTGTCTTATCAATATTTATGTAGACATACCAATTGTTTTATCTACATAACTATTCATGGTATATAGAAAATATGAGCAATAACTGCAAAACATATTGAATAAGGGACATTTAGAAACAAACCCAAGTGCGATCTAGATTTTAAAACTAGAACCTAACCATTGCAAAACCTCAAGACACTGTGAGCACTTTCTGCGTTGATCAGACCGCAATTAAATATGAGGCTACCCCAATTCAAACTATGACACTGGGACGTCAAACACCTTACTCCTCCCGTGACCATGGTTGCTGTACAGCAGCCGAAACGTCGGGAACGTAAAACACATAAAATAAACGCGATAAAATCCATAAAATTCGTTTTTATATCAATGCGTACTATTCACGTAAATATAAGAAATCAGCTAGATCCTAAATTTGTATAAGAATAGATGGTAGATACCCTCAAATTTTACATCATTTTTATCCTTGAAAACATGTTTGCGATTAATATTCAGGCGAAACAGCGGCTCAAAGTTTGTACTATAATCGCTTATATCGTCCCACGCTTATCCACGCCTACAGTTTTGTCGCAAAATGTACCGTCTACGATACTATTTGCTGTGTAATAGGCGAAAGGGCGCCTTCAACAAAGCTTTTATTACCAAGTGCCACTTTTTAGATAGCTTTAATCTTTAAATTGTCCAAGGATTCGATTAAGTATTATTTCTATTACATTAAATAAATTCTAGAGGTTACTTAATTGCCTACCCAAAATTGTTGATAAAGAGGTTTTATTATGTTTAAAACATTTTATATAAAGTAATTAAAATAATTTCTTGGAAAATATGGATGAGTTTTGGCTCGCACCCTTTTTATTTTATCATAAAAGTTTCAACGTTGGTACTTACAATTAGGCAACTTCGTCTTTGTGTCTGAAACTGAAATTAGAACTTACCTGGAACAAATAAATAAAATGTTGATAAAAATTTTAGTATTAAACTTTCATTATCACAAATAAGAGTCTATAACAACTTGGGATCCAGTAGTAAACATCATAAAATCCAAAACTAAACGGACCATTGCAAGACCTCAAGACACCTTAAGCTCTTTCTGCGTAGATCGGACCGCAAGTAACAACTAAATATGAGGGTACCCCCGTCAAACTATGACACTAGGACTTCAACCACATCAGTACACCCGTGACCAAGGTTGCTGTAAAGCAGCCGAAACGTCGGGAACGTAAAAATAAAAAATAAACGCGATAGAATCCTTAAAAATAGTTTTATTTCAATGTGTAGTATTCGCGTAAATATAAGAAATCAATAAGTCTATAACAAGATAATATTGACACAGAACTATGCGATACTTAGAGGAAATCCATTAAATACTTTTTTAGACTCGCTTCGTTTCGCGGAGAATTACATTTTATTTGGGGTCCCGACACTCGTGACAGATAGTTTCTCGACTAACATCTCAGAGGAGTTCGGTGTTGCTGGCTTCTTTAATTATCGATCCACTTGTTTGGTTTATAATTGGAAAAGTTGACAAGCCGAGGGTCCGAGTTGGGTTCCTCTTCCCCCACTTTTTTAATATTGACACGTTAAAAATTTTGTAGTTGTTATTTTGCAGACCACGTTTTAAGCTCATAATATAACATTAATCCAGTAAACTTGTTGAATTCAAATTCAATGAGCTCACTTGACAACAAAACCCCAGAACCACTCACAGTGTAGTATTACCGGTCAGTTGTCTTGTCACAGTATATTTGAGTAGCGGTTAACCAACGCAACACCTTTCGACAGGTAATTCTGTACTTACACCGACCGCGAGCAATCATGTATACTATGTATTTTTGAAATGTAGCTGGGCTGATTACATTAAAGATAATAGTATATTTGGATACCTATGTCTGGACCAAAAACAAGTGGTTTTTTTCATTCTTATCTGTGTCGTGTTTGCGCGAGCTACAAATATAACGTACATATAGTATAAACATGCTATAACGAGAGAGGGCCTTACGAGCGAAAACGATGAATTACTAAACATATACACCCAAATTTATAGATAGTTACAATGGATTATAATTACATTATAACGCACTTTTTGTCAAAAATTCGAGGGACAGAATATAGCATAGTAATAAATAATTATAATGTTTTCAAATACATTTGGCTGTATGCTTATCTCTTTGTATTATTTATTAATAACACAAGCCACCAAGTTTTCTCCACTGGTACTTCCTATTACCAATCTTTACTAGCAAACATCTTTGCAATTATGTGATACATTTCATTATTGCAATATATATTATCATATAATAATTAGTGGTATCCTTATTTATTAACATTATTATTATTAAATTATAGTTTACTGGCCATTTTTTTATAAAAAACAGTCTCAATTAACCTTAATCTAGGCGCAACCCTATCGAGTTCGTTTATTTAGTTTATTTTTTTAATTCCTATGTTCGCATCGTGTAAAACAGAGTAAGGGTTGTACTTAATTCAAAAGCGTGCAGCGGAAAATTCTTCATAAATATGCACAGACCTGGGATTCACTATACACGTGCTGCTATTACCCCTTCCTCCTTTTGGCTGTGTACGGATTTCAAGATTCCATATTTAAAATGCTCTTGATTTTTTAAATTACCAAAAAGTCAAGACATCCTGCGCTTAACCACCAAAGGAGTTAAGTATATTAACTCCTTTGGTGGTTAAGCGCAGGAAGTCTAGGATTGTTTTCATTTTTCAAATTTCGATATACAAACGACGGTTGATCAATAACACTTGCAAAATAAGTATTATAAATATCTTGTTAATTGACCAACCGATTGAAGGTTGCAATTGCTTTGTTACCTTATGGTTACATTACGTGAACATTAACATTTCTCCGAATCCAGTTAAAGGTTCTATGGTTAAGATCTTTTTAAAGATGGCGTGGAACGGCATTTCGAACGGGTGGTAAAGTTGTTGCTTGGCATTTTGTGAAATTTTTGCCGATTCATAAGTACTGTACTCAATGGTTTACATTATCTATACATATAAATAAAATTGGAGTGTCTGTTTGTAATATTAAAATAACTGCTTCTTACTAAGTGCATTTGGATGTATACACGTTACCTATACCGAAACAACATTTTTTACAATTTTTGTCTGTCTGTCTGTCCGTTTGTCTGTCTGTCTGTCCATCTGTCTGTCTGTCTGTCTGTTTGTTCCAGCTAATCTCTGGAATGGCTGGACCGATTTTAACGGGACTTTCACTGGCAGATAGCTGATGTAACAAGGAGTAACTTAGGCTACTTTTATTTTAGAAAAAAAAATAGGATCTCACGAAAAAAAATTAAAACCAATGTTGCAGCGCAGCGCCTGATTAAGTTTGATAGCAACCTGCAATGCGTCCCGCGGGCTCAGAATGGGCGAGCAGGCTGTTGTCAACGGTTGTTTTTGTTAAATACCACGCGGACGAAGTCGCGGGCAACAACTAGTTGAAAATAAGTCTGATTCTATGGAATTAGTTGTTTCGCCGCCCCTACGTCCGGCGGCGCGGACCTTCAGTTTATTTGATAGATATTATTTTATAAAGATTCAGTCAGGAACAGTAAACACATTACGAGCTAGTCTCCCATCCACTTTTCCTGTTAGTGTACGAAGTAAGCTAAATTTAGCTAAGTTGGACTTAGCTAAGTTAAAAGACAATTGGACTATTGAGTCCAAAATTATTGCAATAGTCTAACATATTATATTTCGCTTCAATTATTAGGCAAATATTGGCGGTTCAATTAATTTACTAAGTATTTATAATTACCAAATTTGCCTACTACCTTGAGTTGCACTCTAACTAGCGACTATCTTAAAACCTCAGGCATCGCTATATCAGTGAGAAACCGGAGCATCTGTTCTTAGTCGAGGCTTGACCGAGCCGCGACACACACTTCCCTACATAAGAACTCGGAACACTAAGCGGCATTATAATCATAAGCAATAAAACTCCGTATTCCTGATTTCATAGTCCACTTAGCGTCCTCGGATAACGTCCGCGCTCAAGCCATTTGCCTAAAAGCCTATTTTCCTATAAAGATAATCGATACGTTATAGCATCAGACCTCGCGCCTTTATCAGAATCATTTACGGAAATAATCTTAAGTATTGTGTTATCATTTAGGAAGCTATATATAATATATACTGATCCTTCCGTATGTGACCGAAGCAGAAGCAGTGCTTCAACTTTTCTTAGTTTCAATGAGCATAGCTGGAAGTAGCCCTGCTTACTGTTCCGAAGAGTCCCAGGAAGAGTCCCCGTTTAATCTCGGTACGGTTAAACTTTGTGTGATATTTAGCAAGCAGAGATAGCAGCTGAGGGTAGGTTTAAACTGTAACTTTTTTTTTGTTATTTACCATGGCGGTCAACGGATCAGATAATCGACCAAATGCCGATATACAGAGTGCGTGAGTGAATTTGCAAATTGCTTTAATAATAGCAAACAATTAAACTTCCTACAATAATTGCTAGTAGTAACACATTACTATTCACTGAAAAGGAATGGAATTGGTATGCAAAATACAAATACACAATTAATATTTATATTCAATCAGAAAACTGAAATGCAAACGTCTTTTAACTTTATAAGGCTAAATAAATAAATATCCAAAAACTAAAATTCTAAAATGAAAAGAAATATTCTCATCTACCGACTGTTGAAGCCATAAATAACGTAGCCTACAGCTTTAAAAATACATGACGTTAGCAAAATATTGCAACATCAGCTATAAATAAAATTCATATTCAAATTATTATAATATATTAATATATCATTTATTATATATTATTATTTAATTTATTATCTCGTCATTTGGAATTGATCGTGTGTCCTTGCCTCGGTTTAGTTATATAATACACAATTTATGGTCACTGGTTTTTAATGCATCAGGTTTTAAAACTATTAAGGTGAGTGCATATTGGACTCAATGAATGTCTATGTGTATATTAAATATTATGATTGGCAGTATGTCTATTTAGGGCTTCTAATTAAAGGGTTAAGTTATCGATATAAGCTACATTACATAAAATAAAAAATCAATTATGTAAAAAAGTAGAGAGGCTCCCCTATTTGTTTAACAATGTATTTCCGCCAAGTGTCCAGTGTTCCAATGTTCAACTAACCCACGTTTAACTTAAGTAAGAATAGGGTCACATATGAATTTCTAATGGGTATATGCCAACCCTTAAACCGTTCGCAGTAAAAAGGTTTCATTGATATAAAATAATTCAACAACGACAAAAATAAATTGCGTTACTTAGACAACAAGAAAAAAAGAAAACAAATGACCAACCCCAAAAACTAACAATTGCTTAAGTTTAGTTAAAACTCACAGTCTTTCATAGTGGCGGTGTAAGGTAATTATTAAAGTTTATGTAAGCAACAAACGACCTCTGAATATAATAGACACCTCAGTTTTGTTTAAAAAAATATTATATTTTTATAGTCCACAAATGAATGTATGCCTTGTCTCCTAAGCTTTATAATTTATATTAGTCTAAACAACCATTTCTATTGACAAGTCTCGGTTTCAATGTCATTTGGACTGGATTTCGTTCCGACTTGACGCTTTTTTTTTAAGACGCTTTTTTTATTTTTTTTTGTATGTGTTGCTATGCCGTTTATGTAACAAAATGTAGTGTTTTATGAGTTTAATCTTTAGATGCTTTAAATGGAAACGTGGATGCCTACAGCATGCCTGATTCGTCTATTAACAGCTACCTACGAATGTCTACTGAAATGTGTGAATACAGACATTGATTATGTGTGTCTACAATATATGCCATATGCTTTGTGACTGTGTGTGTTGCCTTTTTAACATAAACTTCTAGCTACACATATATCCCAGTTATAAATATTCCAAATAGGCTGGAACAAATTAAAGGTAGATCCGAATTTATTTGTTGCAGTATAATAATAATAATATCGCCAGACGAACATTATGGGTACCGTACAATGGACTGAGGGCGAACTCAGTATATAATACTTATATAGATTTTAAACATCCATGACTCGGGTACAAACATTCATGCTCATCACACAAAGCCTATCCCTACCAGGATTCGAGCCCGAGACCCTCGGCGCAGAAAGCAGAGTCACTACCAACTGCGCTAATCACGTCGTCATATATATAGGTAGTATAATTCAATGCTACCTAAAACAGATAAAAGTCAAATAAAATTTTACCAATCATCATTCCAAACAAATGTTGATGACGACAATACGGTTTAACGCTGTTTAGATACTATTTGCTTTCCGTCTGCAAATGATTCAGTGCCCACCAATGGGAAGCGTCGATTATCTGCGGTCATTGTGTGGACTCGCACGCGCAGCTGTTAGTACAAACTGTTGAGGAAAATGTATTTGTTTGCACTCGGTTTGATAACAGTCGGCTTTATTTAATATACGCAGGTTGGGGTGAATGTGATTATGACAGACATCCTTGATAAAATGCCTACATACCTACATGTTACCTAATGCAAATTCTCCAACGCGTACATGGATGGCGGGTCAGATCAGTTGCGCTGCATGTGCCTAGTGAATGTAGCGTCTCTGTCTACTGCCGCCTTCCTATCTAGGCAAGTATGCTCCATCGTAGATCTCATCGTCACTTACCATCAAGTGAAATCGAGATCAAATACTTGCCTAAAATGTAATAAAAAAAACGCAATTCTTCTTTTCAACCAATAACACACTAATACCGATTAATTAACTAATATTGATTTATGTACAGAGCTGCAGGAAACTAATTGATTTAATAGTGATTTATACGCTAACTCGTGATAGTATAATTCGTATTATTTTTAGTTGGACGTTTCAATTTGTTTGTTTTTCTAATGCGACTTTAGTATTCGAGATAAGCTACTTTTGATCGACAAAAAAATGCCTTAATAAAGTGTAACAATAACGATATAAAATATATTAATAGGCACCTAGGAAGGGTATGCAGATTACATTCTCGGAAAATTCTTTAATCCAATTTTAACAAAATAAAAAAATATTTAACAAATCAAGCATAATTTACAAATGAACTTCTTAAAATATTAGAGAACTTCTTAAAATATTAGACATTATTATTGCTACACCTTATGCTTATAAATATATGTAATCATCATTAAAAGAAACATAATGAGCAAAAGAAGGAATAATCATATTTTTTTTAAAGAAATGTTTTGAAATGAATAATATCGTCGGCATCTGGTTATCAGGTGTAAATAATTATCCTTTCATTCAAATCGCTCGCTCTATTCAAAACCGTCTTATGAACAGAGTAGGGTTGATTTTTCCTGGAAAAACCATTCCGTCTCAGGCGGAAATTGCTTTTACATACACAGGCTGCCCTCCCTCGCTTGCCGTGGAACTTTAATAAATCCTACGGAATATTACATCTTGGGCTTATCATTAAATATTTTTATGAGCACTTCCATTACCTGTGTGTGAGAGATGTATCTATTCAATTTCAAGGGGTATCGCTAGGTAAACATACATAACGATGTAATCTTTGCTAGCATACAATGGACTGGTGGCAATTCCAGTAGCCCCCAGACCAGGGAAAACCTTTTCGCAGTTTGACATACTCAGTAAGTAAACCCGCGACCACCGGATGCAATGAACCGACCAAATAGTCACCAATCCGTATAGATTACTTTTGACTTAGCTTAGTAACCATGGATACAAGGATACCTAGAGTGGCCAAGATTTGTAAAAAAAGTCATAATATGAAATCGAACCCAAGACCAATGGATGCACCGAACAAATAGTCACTAATCCCAGTATAGCTTACTCTTGACTTAGCTTAGTAACCATGGATACAAGAATACCTAGAGTGGCCAAGATTTGTAAAAAAAATCGTAATATGAAAATGAACACAAAAACCGTTATCCCTTGTAGCATGCTTATACAGCTCTTTATAAAAGGCCCAATGCCCGTGACGTGCTACCGCGCTCGCGCACGTTGGGCACGCACAAAAGGCGGCAGTCCCGGCGCCGGCGCCGCACCGCGCTACTTAGCCCGTCACGCTTGCCGTCACGGCACGAGCGGAGGGTTGCTATGTCCACAACACAATTAACTGTGCAAATAAGGGATATGAGCTTGTTGGGATATGTCTTGATTACACGTAACAAGTAAAATAGCGTGACAGTCCTCTCGGACGAGTAAACAAGGTTTAGGTATAAGTGCCGAACACTCGACCGAGAGTACTGTCTCCATTTCACTCTTTACGTGTAATCAAGCTAATAGAACCATAACGACGGTCTGATTAGCGCAGTCAGTAGTGAACCTGCTTTCTGTGCCGAGGGTCCCGGGTTCGAATCCTGGTAGGGACAAAATTTTAGTGATGAGCACGAATGTTTGTGCCCACGTCATGGACGTTTAATATCTATATAAGTATTATATACTGGGTTCTCCCCCAGTCCGTTGTACGGTGCTGCGCTGCTACGCGTTGCTACGCGTGGGACCGTATAGTTGGTGTGTTCGTCTGGCGATTTTTTTTTAACTATAAGGCCCCAAAAGTGGGCAATAGAAATTGCATCTTGCTGGAGTTCTTACTGGGCAATATTGCCAGTGATACTCGCTTGCGGCAAGGATATTGTCAACACCTTTAGCATTGACTGCGGCAAATGCTTGGCGATATAGACAGTAACCCGAAGGCTACAATAAAAAAAAATTAAATTGCCACAAAATAAGCCCCTATACGAGCATCTAACAGATTAATGACGGTGAGGTTAAGATAGGATAATTATTTTAACTAGTCAGGTTTAAAATCAAAACTCTTGAATCTCTTCCTCTTCTTTATCTCTGGTTGATCCTAAGAGGAGCAACAGTGGGGAAACTGTGTGACTACCCAACTCTTGTGTTTTATAACTTAGCTCTATTAGCATAAAGTACAAAGTCAATTGAATTCCAGAAACAATTCAATTAATATATACTTTCCAGAAATATGAATACGTTACTTTAACGTTTTTTATGTCTACACCGGATTATAACTAGAGGTCAGCCTTCAGTAAATTATCTGATCAGGAAAGACAGGTTCATAAATGAATTAAAAATATGGTACACCTACGATGCACAAAGATGTTCATAGCAAATGACATTTCGTTTTATACGAGTACCGTAATTAAAGACGCCTATACCAGGACCGACGCGACGATGCGGATAATTGAAAAAATTCATCAGATACCTCGGTGTATTGATTAGCGCTAGCAGTGGCGAAGGAGCCATATAACACGAGTCCTGTCAGCTATCCTATCGAAATTTAAATTTGGGTACCTGCTTGCCTAAAAACATTTTTTGTGTTTGGCAGAATCCGACCTTATTCTTGGTTGTTTACAGGACAATATAATTATATATTTTTAATGGGAGATCTAGACCGCATTGGGAAAGAGGGGCTTCGAAATGTGTGCCCTGATAGGTAAGGCTTTTTTGCTTATATTCACTTTCGTCACCGAGGGGTAGTTAATTATTACGCGAATTCTTCTATATAGACGTTAAGTATACTTTGCTGGTATTGGATTGTTCTTATTTTGAACGACGTTCCATCCGTTTGAATACCTATGCTCTTTGTTCTTAATGAGAATTGATTAGATGTTATAAGATACATTTTCAAGTGATCATTAACTTTAAAGTTCATCCCGGTAAGATGTATGGTTCCCGTGGGATTAAGGACATACGTTTTAATCACGGTTAACAACGCGGGCGCAGCTAGTGTAGTAAATAAATCGTATCGCAGTGCATTTGTGGCAGAACAGCGAATTCAGGGCTATAGTTCTGACGAAACGACGCAAAAGCGGTGAATCGGCGGCAAAACAATGTCATTGATTGACGCAGATGCAAATTTGTTCACAGTTGCAAAATCAATTCTGAATAGTACCTACTTGTTGGTCGCATCGCGAACAGCGCGACCTATTAATAAATATTATTTGCGTTGCAAAGGAAAAATGGATGCGGTAAATATAGGTAGATAGCTTGTAGAGTTAGGAAAAAAAAAGTAATGACAATTTGTAAGTGCCCCCGTAGGCCTATACGAAATAAATGATTTGACTTTGACTTTGACTTAGATGACAGATGGCTAGTAATAACAAATATTTCAATTAGCCTAGAAATGCAATGCAAAGAATGGGTATCAAGTTTGCACGACGATCTGAGGCAACGTAGCTCCAAAACGGGTGGACCGATTTCAACGCAATCTCTTTTGTTCGGTAGCTGCTACTCTTTAATTATATTTTAGCTACAATCACTCTTTTCACAGCTGTGCAAATTCACTACATTATGAGACCCATACCGAGCAGTAAGACGTACAAATATCTTCTTTAGCACATTCGTAAACATGTGAGGTCAGAATTTCGATATGTCATTTTTAACCTCTCTGAATCAGCCTGTGCAACCACTTGTACCAACATTTGCACTTTATAATGCAAATATACAGCAAGCTGCACTCGATCGCGTTGAAACACGATCAAATTCACAATGCTATCTGTCACATATGACATCTTTGAAGAATGATCAGGCGACGGGGCGAAGCGAAGTAATACATTATTACGTATTATTTATGATCGGAAGACGACGCAAGACTGGTTATCACAAAACGATTATTATGTGTTTGAGTGATCGATTGCCGATGTATACATAATTTTTTGTGTTATAAAATGGCCTCACCCGTCTTTGGGTAGGCACTTGCCCAACGTCAAGTGAAATGTTTATATGCAGGCCTAATCTGTAGACTAGGCTTAATAAACACCATCAGTGAAGTTAAAGGTAATTTACTGACAAACTACAGGACTTTGGGGGAGAACTGGCGTGTATATGTAATGGTAGAGTTTAGTTCTAGTGATACACCGACGTCGGACGGTCCTCGGGTGTTAAATAATTGGTAACTATTTTACATAAAGTTAAGAAAAGCATTTTACATAATGTAATTAGGTACTAGTTAGATAGATATATAGCAGTGATAACCAAGTTGGTAGAACGCTTGCCTCGTTAACGAGGATTGCAGGTTCAAACCCCGACTCGCACCTTTGAGATTTCCGGATTTTATGTGCGAATTTGACTTTCTCCTCCAGCGCTGATTTGTCAGTCAATTTAGGGCATAGTTCTCTACACTGGCCAAGCGCAGGTTGGCGAACTTCGTACGGCTTTCGAAAGATACGCAAGTTTCCTCACCATATAGACCTTCACCGCACAGCAAGTGGTAATCATATTTGAAAATCACTTTCGATAACCAATTATCACCACCCATTTACACGTACTACTGTATCAGAGCCAGGAATGTCGCGAAGATGCATCTGTTAATGAGCAAGATAAGTGTGTATACCCAATAAGCTTTTGTATCGCTCTTGCGCTTCTTATTGTATTGTTCCACGAAACTATCTCGTCCGGAATGTATCTCAGTGTGCGCACAGAGCGTCTGGTGCACAGCTTCCAAGGCTGACATCCACGGAATGCGGCGAGATCGCTCAATGGCGCAACACCGTTTTGCAAACACAAATTTTGCTTCAACGAGAGGTTACCAAATAAATATACCGAACGAACGTAGTTGGAAGTGTTTGAAGGGGATACCCAAGAACACCTTCCACAACCGGGTTAATCGTCTCTTCGAGAATGGTCAAGGATTACCTCAGTTGATAGTGACTCTGTTTTCTGTGCAGTGGTTCTCGGGTTGGAATTCTGGTGACGACTAACTTTGTGTTATGAGCACCAATGTTTGTACCGGCCTCATAGATTTTTAATATCTATATAAGTATTATATACTGACTTCGCCCCTAGTCCATTGCATGGTACCCATAATACAATAATTGGCTCGAGACCAAAAATGATTGGTTGCGGTACTAATATAATTGATTTCCAGTTCATCATGAAACTTGAGACGCCATCATCGTTAGACGTATCCAGATAAATGTGATCACATTACAGGCGCCGAGTCAAACCAGTCTTCCCAACCCGTTCTTGCGTCCGTTAAATACTGCTCAGTCACTACGAACTGAAGTCGCCAGTCCGTATCAAGTGGCGCTAAAGATTATATGAGTAACTTGCTGTTATCCGCGACTTTGCCCGCGTGGTGTTTAACAAAGACACAACCTGGCTCATTCGTAACCCAGCGGTCCTGAGGATGCCTCGTTTAGAGGCGAAACACGTGTCGAATACTTTTATAGATTCGCTTAGTGTCGCGGAGAATTGCATTTTATTTGAGGTCCCGTCACTCGAGATAGATAGTTTCTCGATTAACATCTTAGAGGAGTTCGGGTGTCGCTGCCTTCTTTTATTATCGATCAAACTTGTTTGGTTTATAATCGAAGAAGTTAACAAGCCGAGGGTCAGTAGTGGGTCCTCTTTCCCCATAGGTTTTAAAGACACAACCGTTAGCAATAGCCCGCTCGCGCGTTCTTAGCCCGCCAGCCTTTGTGATATTAAGTCGTTGGCGGGGGTTGGGGGGGGGGGGGGGTTCTAAAATAAAAGTAGCCTAAGTTACTCCTTGTTAAATCAGCTATCTGCCAGTGAAAGTTCCGTCAAAATCGGTCCAGACATTTCAGAGATTAGCCGGACAAACAGGCAGACAGAGAGACAGACAAAAATTGTAAAAACAAATTGTTTTGGTATATGTACCGTGTATACATCCAAATGCATATAGTAAAAAGCGGTTATTTTAATATTGAAAACAGACACTTCAATTTTATTTATTTGTATGGTATAGTAGATAGATATGATCAGTGGTTCAAGCAACATATTTCCACGTACAGAATCAGAATCAGAATATGATTTATTCATGTAAAGTATTAAGTACAGTAGTTGTTGTTACACGCCACTACAAACAGCGTAGTAATTTCAGAAGTTGCCAACCTCCCAGTTGCCTAAAGAGACCCACTTAGGGCATTCGAATTAGTTGAATATTATTGTAACAATTTTGTCGATTCATAACTGTACTTCATGGTTTACATGAATAAAATATACCCCGATTCTGATTCTAACTAGATATTTATAGCATCACACTCGGCTTACAGTACACAGGTAATAATAATGATTACTTGACACGTCTATAAACCGTAATTACTCTTAATACAACGTCATAATCTGAACAGGATATCACGTGCTCTGAGCAAGGTTAACTATAAACTTGTTATAAGAGCTGCACCCTCCTCCCATCCTTTACCTACCCCCCTCGCCGTCGCTCCTCATTCAACTCTCATTATGTAAGACTTCATTGCACACGACCTATCACAATAATGCATAGCGAGTGAGTCATGATGTCCACGAACGCAAGAACCCATAATCAATATAAACTACAGGCAACGGGAGGCCAATATGAGTTGGCAGATGAGGATCCTATCTAACAATGTAACTCTCGCATAGTTTCCATTGTAGTTTATACTTTATCGTGACATAATATAGTTCAAAGTGCTGGTAAATGTAAGCGTGCGTAGGTGGGTATAATTGTAATAGCTTTTATCCGCGGATGCACTCGTGCAACTATCGATTTTGCTCTACGGCGCGGCGTCACCAGGGCCCCAAGTCTGTTAACACTATCGATTCATAATCGAACAGCAACCGCATAGTAACTGTCACTTTTGACAGATATTATATGGGATATCTGTCAAAAGTGACAGTTACTATGCGGTTGCTGTTCGATTATGAATCGATTGTGTTAGCAGACTTGGGGCCCTGGTAGTGAAGCCGCGGTGTAGAGTAATAGCCTGGCTAGATGCTGGATACCTTCAAACTGGAGACAGCTCAGTTACAGCTTTTTACTAATTGTGATAATTACATGATGATGAAAGTAATTATAGCCAAGTTAGTAGTACGGTAGCTTTGGAAACGAGGGTAGCAGCTGGAAACCCCGGTTCACACCTTTGGGATTGCTGGATGTCATGTGCGAACCTCATTTTCAACCATGATTATCACTTGCTATACGGTGAAGTAAATTATCATGACGAAACCAGTAAGTTTGAGAGAACCCCCAAAGAGACATTCTGTTATACATCTATAATGTCGCTATGCCAGCATTATGAGTCGAGCATTATATGCTTTTTAAAATCCGCCAACCTGCACTAGGCCAGCATGGTGGTCTGTGGCCTAATCCCCCTCGAATTGAGGGGAGGTCTGTGCCCAGCAGTGGGACATTAAAAAGGGCTGGTATTATTACATTATGATTATATTATTTTAAAACAGATTTATGCAAAGACTAAACCTCTGGCTTAATTCGAAAAAGATTCCTCCTGGCTCTACCATCTTATTTGTTACTTGAAATCACCAAACAATTACAAAGTCGACCGCTAATAACACAAACGAGCAGGACCGAGGGCTCGGCACGCGCGCATCCCACTCGCCCTTTGAGAACTTTACTAATTAACACGGAACCCTAATCTTTAGAGAGTTAAAAGACACATTAAATATTCTTGTAGATGTTGTATATATTTGTCCAACGCTACTTACCTAAGTAATATGGTAAAGCGAAATTATATTTGTTAATTTAACAAGATCTTGCCTTAGAATTGGTTAGTTACATTAAATATACTAATCTAAAACAATCCTTATTGTCTATAACTTGGATTAAATAAAAAAACACCGAGCAAACCATGCTACTTAAAAACCGTATACACCATGTACGCAGCCTTTAAGGCTAAATTATAAATCTCAATCCTGCTCACTCTTTTTTTTATATTTGATCTATGTTTTAAAACCGACAGTACAGCAATCTCGCTCCAATACCCTTAACATCTTGGCCACGAGCATTGGCCAGAGCTATTGGTACAAATATTGGCCATCGTGAAGTGAAACAGTTATAGATATCTCACTAGTTTGTTGAGATACTATAAGCTAAACCCTATTAATTATTAATGTCAGCTAGCATCTTCGTCGGACTCAAAGTACCTTGTTCTTAGGGGTTCAACTTACCTATCTATCAGTCCTTGCGGACGCGGTAGAGACCGAGCATAACATTTTGTAACATGTTTGACGATTCATGAGTACTGTAAAAGTTTATTTATATGAATAAAAATATTGAAATAAAACTAATTTTACGGATTTTATCGCGTTTATTTTATGTTTTTCAGCAACATTTGGTCACGGGAGGACTGTCGGGGACGTAATAACATCAAATAAACTCGATAAAATCTGTAAAATCAGTTTTATTCAAATGTGTAGTATTCGCGCCAATATAACAAAACAAAATGATTCAAAATATTTTGTTTCCGACGTTCTAAAGTATTAAGGGTTGTTGATTTTTTTTATTACATTATACATTACTTAAACAAAGAATACAGAACAAGAGGATCAACTTACTCTTGTTCAAGAATAATAAAATATAATTATACAGTCGAAGATTGCTTGGTTACTAAACAGCAAATCGATCTATCGAATCGTGTTGCAAATCCAGCAAAAGTCAAGTCCCTAGCAGGAGCTAGGGACCATTAATCTGGTCATAGAGTAATCAAAACTTAGTAAGCCAACAATCTAATAATATGTATCGAGACATGTAATCGTATGCCCTTTACGGAACATTATACGTTTGGCTTCGTATTAAACCTTTACTAATTAGTGGTTAGGAAATTTACCATAAACGATAAGCTTGATACAATGTTGCAGTTTCGAATTTCGAATTTACAGGCGATAAATATTGCGAAACATATTACTCAACTATAGCAAGAATTAGTCCAATTGGTATCTCAATTATTTCCGCGCTCCATTCATACAAAAACTTCTCAACAATGTGAACACATGCAAATATACACCAATGTGTGTGTTTGGCTATACAACAACATTACACATTTATTATACCTATTCAAATATTTGCATTCCCAAATAGACGTGCTTACCTAATAATGATTTACAAAATACGACGTAAAAGGCAAAATTGAATACGTATTAGCATAATAGTAATAGCATCGGGACACTTAACTAAAAGTCACTTGGTCGAATCGTGTTGCAAATTATTTAATTTGTGCGCTTGATTCGGAACATTCGACCTACACAGAACAACTTTGTCAGTCTTGTTTTGTAAATTAAAACATATATGCATATACATAGTGCTTCCGACGTTTGAACCTGCGCTTCTCAAGTGTATTTCTAATCATTATGTGAAGACACAAATCCGAAAAATCACAATTGTAATTTTTATACGAGTAGAATTTATTTTTATGTAGTAGGTACTTAATATAGTAATATAGCCATACTAGCTGCACCCCGCGGTGCTACCCGCGATTAAAAAGTATGTCCTATCGCAAATACATGGTTCATATAGCTATCCCATAGGCACCGTGCATTTTTTCGGCATAAAAATTAGCCTATCATTTTCTGACTAACCCCTACCTACCTATGCATAAAATCATGTCGATCCTTTGCTCTATGAATAATTAAAACAAATCTAACCCACAGGAACCATATATTTTACCGATACCGGATAAAAATTAGCCTATGTGCTATTCCAAACTATAATCTATCTCTGTGCTAAATTTCATCCAGATCCGTTCAGCCGTTCTGGTGTGATTGGGTAACAAACATCCATCCAAACTTTCACATTTATAATATTAATGGGCTATATACGAGTATATACTTGTATTCGCTTTCTTTATCAGCCCGGTATACATAAAAATGAAATTATGTTCGTCTGTAAGCTTATCACATGAGAACTACTAAACCGATTTAGCTATGAACTCATTGGGGGAGCAGTGGACGTCTTTGGGCTGATGGAGCATAAGATAACCTAGGCAAGAATAGTCAAACTATAAGGTACCTATGCGAGAATTGTAGAACAATATTTAAATTCCAAGCTTTAAGTTAATAAACACATAAAAGTTAATTAGATACATCAGTGGATTATCTCATAGTTCAACATGCCCAGCGAGTTCGCGGCGTAATACGACTGTATATTAAAATATTAAACCTACGCCCTTTTCCTAGAACCGAGAAAAGGTGAACGGTCTTAGTCCTTCACATTTTACGAGAGACAAACTTAGACTTTAAACACTTGGAACCATAGATGAATTAGCTATGGAGTCGCCAAACTCACAAATTGCAATCACCTCATTGCGTTATGGAAGGATACGTTTTTGAGTGTGTGCTGGACTTGGGTGTTGAGTAGCCATAGTACGCGTTTACAGTAATATTACTTTCTGCCGATATCCCGATGAAACATTGCCTATAACACTCAAGTATAATGTAGATTTCTATTTGTGAAAGAATTTTCAAAATCGGAGCAGTAAATCTGGAGATTACCCGTTACATCCAAACTCACAAACTTTACCTTATTATAATATTAGCATAGACAAATGTCGGCTATGTTTCTATAAACATATAGGCTTGGCACCAGTCGCCACCCTCAAGAAATGGAAGAATAAATTTAGTATAGAGATAAGGGCTTTTCTACACCCGTTCTAAATGCTCTAAGCTTCGAATACTACTAGGAATTATTTCGGCATTTGCCTCGGACGAACTTCGAAACGGCTAAGCCAGTGCGCAGCTAATAGAGTCGAAAATGGCATATCAGATTTTAATCATCGGAGGTGAGATGGTCGACTTCGCACATCTCAGTCGAGATCATCTTGGTCACGTTTTTATATCTTCATTATCCTTTAAGCGTGAAAAGGACGTAATGATATTTAATTTAAGGAACATATTGTTAATCAGCAAGGTGCTAAACTTCAAAACCTATTCGCTACAATAGTACTTAAGTGACACTAAAAAATATATTGAAAGCGTGCTTAATACTTCCAATGACTTCGCTTTGTTCTTGTTGACTTTGGTACTGGAAAAAAACTGAATACCTAGCTTTGCATTTCCTTTGTGCGTTTTTGTTAAAGGACTATTAAGATGTGGTTGACTATTAAACTACATTAATAATATCGCCAGACGAACACACCAAGTATACGGTGCCTCACTACGCAACGCTTGTAGTATGGGTACCGTACAATGGACTGAGGGCGAACTCAGTGTATAATCCCACTAATCCCACTAATATTATAAATGTCAACGTTCGGATGGATGGATGTTTGTTACTCAATCACGCCAGAACGGCTGGATGGATCTGGATGAACATTGACACGGAGATAGATTATAGTCTGCAATAGCGCATAGGCTACTTTTTAGCCCATTAAAATGTATGGTTCTGACATACTTTTTAATCGCGGGGACGCAGCTATATATAGATATCAAACATCCATCACTTGGGTACAAACATTCGTGCTCATCACATACAGTTGGTTCATACCAGTATTCGGATATTCGTATTCGGGGTCCTCGGCACAGAGGGTCACTACCAACTGCACTAATCAGATTGTCATACATTAGTTAACAATAACAATCGGCTCATTGATTCACCACTGTTGGGCACGGACTATAACTTAATGCAATGTGTTTTCAGGCCATAGTCCACGACTGTAGCCCACTGGGGGCTTGCGAACTTCGTCAGACTTTTGAGAACTGCCAACCAGCGTGCCAGCAGGCCAGCGAGGGGACTTGGCATAAGTTTGCATTGAGGTAAAAACCCGTACCTAACAGTATGTTATAAAAGGAATTTCATTTTTATTTACGCTGGTAATCTTATCGGTTCATAATGCAATGCTATAAATAAGTTACTATGGGAATAAAGAAGACGAGAGCTTCGCCATTATACTTATTAAATGTAGACCTACACGATATGAAAAGGTGGCTATTTTCATCACAATGCCTATGACAATGCTGTGGACGACACTCGCGGGCAGCGGGAGAATAAAAGGGAAAATATTAAAAAAAAACCGCTTGAAATAGCTAATAAAAGTTCTTTGTAATGCCATTGTAATGCAGATATTAAGTACCTATGTTTAATATATTGACACATACAAGTAATTCGCATATGATATGCTTCGTCTACGGAATCCTAAAACACATCCAGGCCGCCATATGGAAACAATTTTGTCTCCAGACGTCTCCTATTTATTCACAAAAAGATAACATTTGTTGCATAACAAAAAATATTTTATTAAGAACGTACCTAAGTCTAAAATTCGTTGTCTATATTCTTGTGTATTCTTCAATGATTATCCCAAAGGAGTTTGAACAATAACCGTCAAGAATAAGGTTGTGTTTGGTTTGGTGTTTATGTGTGTGAGGTCAGTGGAGCATTCCCACACCACCCTGAGCAACAGGTTCTATTGATCGCGGCGCCATCTACCGAGAAAACCAACTACACAAGTTTGCCAGCAGCCATGATTGGTGTTAATGGAAGAATAACCTCTATATATAATATATCTAAGTTAAAAGTTGCGCGGCACGTTGTGGGGTCTATTATAATCTATTTCCAGTTTGGAATACACTAGTTTTTTAGAAGAAATATCCGGTTAACTACAACCTTACTTGATAGCTTTAGTTAAGCTTTTGTTTTTCTACGAAGACGAGTTTTTATTGGGATTTTTATGGGGAATTATTCAGTTACGAGCCTTCGTTGAGTTCAGACTTCGGACGCGCTTTTAGAATACGAACGACAGCTGTACCCATCAAGCAATATTGTAATAAATAGCTATACGATGATTATGTATTTATTTATACTAATATTACGAATGTGAACGTTTGGATGGATGCATGTTTGTTACTCAATCACGCCAAAACGGCTGAACGGATCTGGATGAAATTTGTCACAGAGATAGATTATAGTCTGGAATAGCACATAGGCTACTTTTTATCCCGGTAAAATGTATGGTTCCCGTGGGATAGATTTGTTTAAATTTTTCATAGCGCAAAGGATCGACATGATTTTTTGCGCGGGTAACACCACAGGGCGCAGCTAGTTATATATTTCTGAAGTGGGATTACCCTCGATTAACATTTTGAATTTGACAAATACATAATTTATGATGTGCACGAAAATCTTTAATGGCAGGGATTTATGTTAAAATGTGTAACGAAACCTAACATTATCGTCGACATTCAACGGTATTGTTATGGCAAGGTAAGGCAGTGGTTCACTGTAGTGAGTTTGTATTGTGGTTTATAATATCCCATCATCACTAAACTGACAGATGTGGTCTGATGATAATTCTTGACGGCAGTGATTCTGACCATCCGCCCACGAGATCGATTCATAGATCATCCACGATTATTGGGGGCAGATTCATAATAACACGACACCCTACTTATTTGTGTTATCTAAAATCAACAAAACAAAATAAGAATATGGATTATCGTATGTCTAATTATGTCAAAAGTACAATCAAACATACCATTTAGCGAATCACGAACGTTCTTTTATTATACGTACAAATCTAGCGAACAAACATGTGCGAGTGAGATAACCGACGAGCAATGAATCGACGAATAAGAATGCTTCATAATGACGCAATGGAAATTGCGCGTGAAAAGAACGATCCAATTGGTTGATTTTGTACGTTTACTCGTATATCTTTGAATAAAGGTGGTATGTAAATCTTTTCAAAGGGATAAAATTAATGGTATAAATAAAATGTTTAGCCACTAGCCCTGGTAGGAGTTACATCAATAACTATATGATGATTGAATAAGTCAGTATAATATATTAACACATACCATAGTGAAGTTATCTATTCAAATAAAATCGCCTTTATTTGTGCAAGCAATTGTATATGTCCAAAATATATAAAAACATGTTGTGAGCCGTTTGCGTTCTTATTATTATAATAATCTATACATATAAATAAAATTGGAGTGTCTGTTTGTAATATTAAAATAACCGCTTTTTACTAAATGCATTTGGATGTATACACGTTACCTATACCGAAACAACATTTTTTACAATTTTTGTCTGTCTGTCTGTCTGTCTGTCTGTCTGTTTGTTCCGGCTAATCTCTGAAATGGCTGGACCGATT
This sequence comes from Pheosia tremula, assembly GCA_905333125.1. Classification (NCBI taxonomy): domain Eukaryota; kingdom Metazoa; phylum Arthropoda; class Insecta; order Lepidoptera; family Notodontidae; genus Pheosia; species Pheosia tremula. The sequence continues at coordinate 996,517 of HG995405.1, read as the reverse complement.
TTGACGGTACTTTCACTGGCAGATAGCTGATGTAACAAGGAGTAACTAAGGCTACTTTTATTTTAGAAAAAAAAATTGGATCTCACGAAAAAAAATTAAACCCAATGTTGAAACGCAGCGCCTGATTATGTATGATAGCAACAACCTGCAATGCGTCCCGCGGGCTCAGAACGGGCGAGCAGGCTGTTGTCAACGGTTGTCTTTGTTAAATACCACGCGGACGAAGTCGCGGGCAACAGCTAGTAATATATAATATCGCATTTACATACCAACTATACGGTCCCGAACTAAGCAAATCTTGTATTATGGGTACCGTACAATGGACTAAGAGCGAACCCATTATTAAAATACTTATAGATTTTATACATCCGTGGTGCGGGTACAAATATTTCTACTCGCCACACAATATTTGTCTTTACCAAGATTCGAACCCAGAACCCGCAACACGGAATCAGGTCGGAAGCTATTTCACCCATTATGAGGATTTGAATTAAATATATATAAATTATTTTTGGCACATAAATATGGGAAATACATTATTAAAAGTGAAATTATTTAAATAGACCATCACGACAGTAACCCCCGAAGGGTAGGCAGTTTCGCCGATGGTATTTGGTCTCAATTTAATAGGGGCAAGGCTGTTCCCATTGTGCCGGGCACGATACTCCTCAATACAAGGAGAATTTAGGCATAAGTTCACCACGCTGGCCCAGAGCTGTTTGGTGAACTTCACACGACTTTCGAGACTAACGAGGATGTTTCCTCACCATATTTAGCATTTACATGATTAAAAAATAAGTTTATAAATTAAGATAACATCACACACTAAGTACTTACGCAATAAAAAATATGTAAGCACTTCACATTTTTTACGCAATGCAACATTTTTGTCCGTAATTAACATGATTACCACTTAAAATTACGATGCGCAATTATGAGCTGAAATTAACGAAATTCTCGCTTCGTTTCGTCCACGAAAGGAAGATTCAATCACCGCTACCTACATTACCGCCTGAAGGCTGTGCATAATGGTCCGATGAGAGAGAGAGAGGGAGGCCCGAATTCCGTAAATATATAATTGATAGAACTAGGCGATACGGCGGAAATCCACTGCTAAACAAATGGGGGGAAAGGAACCCACCACTGACCCCCGACTTGGCAGCTTTTCCAATTATAAACCAAACAAGTTGATCGATAATTAAATAAGCCAGCAACACCGAACTCCTCTAAAATGTTAGTCGAGACCACAGATCACGAGAGATATGCCGTGCGGTTCAAAATGTATGGGGACTCGCTGTCTCCGTTTTGTTCCCACCACTCGCTAAAACCAACCAATACGAAGTCTCTTCGGTGCGTGCTGCGTCGTCGCCGTATACAGCGGCCGTACCACGCGACGCACCAGTTTATTCAAAGTATCGTTAGACGATCTATACATTGCCTCGTACATTCACTCAGTAGCGAACATAGGTGGTACTTAAAGAGCCATGTATTTTGTACAAAAATAAAAAAGTCGTTGTGCTACATGAAAACTAAAATAACATAATAAAGGCATAAAATATTTTTTGATTTGTTGTTTTTAATGATTTTAAAGACGAATAAATAAAATACTTAATACTGGCTGGTGAAATGAGATTCCATCTTTCGCGTAGTTCACTTTGCTGGCAGTATTTTTGCACACAACCACGGAATAACACGGCATTAAAAAAAAAAGTTAGAGCTCCGATACCGACGTGCAGTTGCAGTCGACTGACGGCGAAAACTCTATGTTAGCGTAATTTTGGCTAAAGGTGAGCGCAAGCCCACCGCTTTCATAACATATCTCCTCTCATATATCTGTGGTCGAGACACTATAAACAGTGTTGTCAGATGTGACTTTCTATTTGTACCCAAATTTGAAATTATCCCCACTGCATGTGTTTGATGGGTATGACATACCATAGAGAGAAAAAGCAGAGTGATAAGAATGAAAACTAAAAAGTACCCAAAATTCTCCATGGTATTTTTTTTTTCTCCAAATTTTTCTCCAAGAATTTCATTTCTCCAAAATTTTTCCAGAGCTAAAATTTTTACCCAGAATTGCGAAAAAAAAACCCAATCTGGCAACACTGTATAAACATCATTCGTAGCGTAGCCGTCCTGAGGATGCCTCGTTTAGAAGCGAAACACGTGTCGAATACTTTTTTAGATTCACTTCGTTTCGCGGAGAATTACATATTATTTGGGGTCCCGTCACTCGTGAAAGATAGTTTCTCGACTTACATTTTGGGGAGTTCGGAGTCGCTGGCTTCATTAATTATCGATCAACTATTTGGGTTTATATTTATATTATCTGTGAACTTAAGTCATTACGACAGAACTGCTGTATGAATATTTATGAAATTTGAAACAAGGATAGTAATTACATAAATGAGATGCGCAGTAATCCCAATTGTTCACCCCTTAAAACGCATTTTACAGGACTTTTAACTATGTATACCCATTGTCATCAAGCGACTACCTTGACAGTGTCACGGTGGTTGGTCACGGTAATAGCGCCCGGTACTCGGCAGCGCGTGCGCATCTACCTACGTGCTACGGAAGTTTCATAGCACAACACGTGTTCGCGTTCAAGCACATAGAGTGGTCTTTATAATTTGTTTACTTTGTAATTTGTAGGTATAAATTAAATAACATTAACCATGTCACGTTTAAGTATCGTATCCATTATTGCACTGGAAAATCGATGACGTAGAACGCTATTTTATAGTGGCTGTTTAAAAAAACAGTGATGGCCAAGTTGGTAGAACACTCGCCGTGGATACGAACTTCGCAGGTTCAAAACCAGAGCACCTCGTGGGATTCCTTAATTACAAGCGCGATTCTCATTTCCAACCATGATTATCACATGCTCGTGTGGCGTAGAGTACGTAAAGCCGTTGTTCCTGCGCTCTCTCTGATCGTATCGGATTGTTGTCCCATCGGACTATGAGAGTGAGGGATGAGAGAGGGTATCTGAGCTTGAGGACACACTTGCGCACTAGAATATCTTCTCCATAGTTGGCGCTAGTCTCCGTTGAGATTGACAAACGTGAACGATGTTCGGTCAGGAGGACTATTATTTTAAGTGATGATTAGGTAACAAGTAACCGACTGAGTGCTCCAGTAATCAATGTTAGGCAATCGTGCCAATTGAGGGAATTATAATTAAATATAGATCTTTACAATTGATGTTATGCTTTCTATTATAAATCACCCTTAGTATGCCTATTATCCTTATATTAAAACCCACCATTTATCATTCTATACGTCTATGTGCGCAAGAGTAGCCGCGTTGCGCGCGCCGCGGTAGCGCTGGTTGCGCGCACGCAAACAGCGCGCGGCCTTGTGCCCAGTTCCGTGAAAGGCGATTGGCTTAACTACCAGTAGCAGGCTGTATGGACATTGTAAATGACCGTTCATATTTGTATAAGGCGTTTATTGGCTGTTCATGAGGACAAAGAAACAAAAAATAAAAAACAAAAGAAAGACTAGTTGAGTGTCACATTATTTTTGGAGCTCTGTCACGTAAATACAAAAAAAAATTAAGAGCAATAGACATATATGTGTCATATTTTGTTATAGGATTTCTGTCTCGTCCAGGAATTGGATTTAATGCAAAATTACATCATCATCAACAGTTGATTGCTGCCCACTGCTGGCCATAGACTTACACCAACATACGCGACTCACTGTATCCAGATTTTGAACCCTAAATGTATTTCATCGGAAGGCCACTGTAAACAAATTCTTACATGCGTTATCAAATAAAAAACACAGTTTCTGTACGGAGCTGAAAATTAACAAAATGATTTCACACAGGGCTGTCACACAAAGGTGCAAACCCAAATGCTAATACTTCAAACTAATTCCGAGAGAAGCAACTCGCTCTTAAACTTGTAGTTGCAAGGTATTAAGTACTATACAGAATAGCCACACACACATTGTCTCTATGATGTGGTATAGTCAAGTGGACTAGCTAGATTATGCTACATTGCACTCTTGGCGAGAACGTACTAGAAAAGCCGAGAACGATAGTGTAGACTCGCTTTATTGTTCTAGCATGAGGGTTACCAAAGTTCTCAGCACGATTTTAGTGGGGAGAGTACCGTTATCGAAAAACAGAACGACTAGATGGACTTAAACTTTTATGCAGAAATTTCAATAAATCGACTTAGATGTAATGTAACCAGACTATAAATCCAGGCTTTTTCATAATATATTCATCGCTAAATTTAAGTTTATTATAAAAAGCTAAGTCCTGAGCTATTTAGGAACGGCGTCGGATTAGTTGCACTATTTATAACTCAAGAACGGGTGGGCAGATATTTGTAAACTTAGTTTTTTTGAATTTGTCTTCACCCCGAATAGCAGAATAACTATTAAAATATGGGATTTTATATTTTTTCATTTGTTTACAGGAGGTAAGGTTCGCTTGGACAGCTAGTATTAAGTTTTATAGATATGCGTTGATCATTTGAATATTATATCAGTGTGATAATAGCGAGAGAGGTACCTATACAATTTTACAGATTTTATGATATTGAAAATCTTGATAAAACTAATAAAATTACAGAAATACTGGTATCTACAAATACACATACTGGTATCTACAAATATGGTACAAAGGACCTACAATAATCATGGATAAAAAATAAATTAGTTTGTTTACATTTTGCTAAATGTTGTATGACATAATTAAAAAATATTATATTTTGAGTCTGAATCATTACTTGTCTCCATGACGGGTCTTCAGGTATAAGATAACCTATACCAAAATAAGGGGTATCCCAGTTAGAGCATCGCACTGATTTGAATATCACCAAAAGTATTCCCATTAGAGCACCCCAAGGGCGAGCTAACAAAAAAAAAAAATTTTCCACTTAGCGCGCCAATGGTCATATACCGATATTTGTATGACCGTTTGTGCGCTAAATGGAATAGATTAAAAATATTGGTATTTGCGCACCAGTGCGGCTGTAAGTGGAATACTATTGGTGATATTCAAATCGGTGTGCTAAGTGGAATGCCCCAAAATATTCGTTAAGAACTCTTTGCGATTATTTTTCTTAATTTAAAACCTAATAAAATAGACATACATATTATGTATTCACAAAACTATTTTTATCAACAAGATACAGTCCCTCAATTGTTTAACGATAACTATAATTGGTTTGTTTATCAACAATAAACCAAGTACACGAGTATCATATAATTACACAATATTCGTAACAAGTAATTATTTTCCTGTTTCCATCCATCGGAATTGTGTGAGGTCAAGTTTTTGTTCAACAAAAAATATTTACGACCACGCAGTTTCAACGTTACGTATTTTTACTCTAGATTTACTAATTGGAGTACCAGCCTGTTTTAAAATGGGATCATTACTTCTTACGTTTAAGTTATCACCTGCGGCATTTGTAATACAAAGTTACTGTTGGCAACACGGGAAATCTAGATTCTAAATCAGGGCAACATATAGTATACTTTTTATCCTACCGAACAGCCAATAGCGGAATAGTGGGTTTAAATTAACCTTAGCATTATAAGCTACCAGTATAATAACTTAAACATCTAGAATAGTAAGGTTCCTAGAGATAACCAAAAAGCTAAAGCTAACGCATATAAATACGCGGGTCGAGCTATACATATAGATGATAATAAAATCCACAATTCATAGTACATTCATGAGAAGGGCAAGAGAAAAAAAAGCATAAAAAAACTGGCTAGAAATGAACAAACTAAGAAACCCGATTTTGCGCAAACGCGGGACACTCCCAGAATATTTTATATTACACTTTATACCTTCACCATTTTCCGGTTCAACGGACTTTGTGGTAAAAATAATAAACCTTACCCAATGCCCGAAGTGAGAGATATACAAAAAGTCTGTAGGGATGCGCCGCCAAAGCCTCAGAATTAAAAATGCATTAATTCCTTAAAACATTTAAAAGAGGAACGAAAGTTTTATCGCTTCACGCTTCTTGGAAAAAGTTAGCCTTGGAACTATTCACCCGATTCATAATCATGCTACTATGAGTTCAGTATTACTGTATCGAAACGAAAAGACGATGCATTTCGTTTTCAAATTGATTCGTTTTACGTTCGCGAACACAAGTTACCTTTTTAAACTGTTTTACAGAACTAAATGTTGCATAGAGACAATGTTTAACTGTTAGATAATGAAGTTCAATTTCAAAAAAAATTAAGGAATATTTTTAAATCTCGATTGTTCTTACAGTACCTATAACTTAAGTACTAAGAAAATTAATATAAAAATAGTTACCTACTTAACTTACTGTAGTTTGTAAATAGCAATCACATTTTCATTTGTTATATTTACGCGAATACTACACCTTGAGATAAAACTAATTTTTGAGGATTTTATTGCGTTTATTTTATGTTTTTACGTTCCCGTCGGTTCAAATGCTTTACAGCAACCATGGGCACGGGAAGAGGTGTTTGACGTCCTAGTATCATAGTTTGAATTGGGGTAGCCTCATATTTAGTTGTTGCTTGCGGTCCGATCTACGCAGAAAGTGCTCACAGTGTCTAGTGGTCTTGCAATGGTGTGCTTGGTTTAGGATTTATTTATACGATTCCAAGTCGGTGGTAGCATCCAGCCATTTTCCCTATTGAATTTAGGATGAAAAACGACGGGAACGTGAAAACATAAACGCGATAAATTCCGTTAAATTAGTTTTATTTCAAATAATAATCACATTGTTCCTGTATACCTAGCAATGTTCGTCGTCACACCGACATTCAAACACCGCCAAAAAAAAAACAAAACATAATTTACAGTCCACAACCACATTTTAAATTGTAATTCGATGTACTTAACCAAGGACACATTATTAATCTCGGCAATGGCACTGATCACAATGTAATGCTCTGGTGAGCCGCCGGACGTGACGTCATGCACACCGGAGGACAGAGAAATGGGAATGATGTTATAGTGGGCTGTAGCTGAGGTAATTTTAAAGCAACGTCGGATCCATTTTCATCAATGAAATTAACAAATTATGTTCGTTAAGGTTTATTAGACACTAGCGGTTACGCCCGCGGTGCCTTGATGAACCTTAAGCCTTATTACCTTAGCCTTAATGACTTTACTGGTGGTAGGCTTTGGCCGTGGTTAGTCACCACCCACTGAACAAAGCCATGTCGCCAAGCGGCCTAGCCGTGTTCCGGCATGATGTTCGGTGTTGCCGTTCATGGATGGCGGTTCAGATCAGTTGCGCTGCATGTGCCTAGTGAATGTAGCGTCTCGATCTACTGCCGCCTTCCTACCTGTTCACACTCACACAATATGTCAATTCGAGAGTGAACAGGTACCTTCTAGGCAAGTATGCTCCATCGTAGATCTCATCGTCACTTACCATCAGGTGAGATCGAGATCAAATACTTGCCTAGAATGTAATAATAAAAAAAAAACCTCGGATCTGTTTTAGCGACATTTTTTACAATGTAATTAACAAAGTATGTTTGTTAAGGTTTATTAGACGCTATCGGCTCCACCCGCGGTACTTTGATGAACCGCAGCCTTCGTGATAATGTATTTGTAAAGGAATTTAGAAAATCGGATTGGTAGTTCCAGAGATCACTCCCTACATCTTAACATACAATCTCACAAACTTTACCTCTTAATAATCCATATATATATATAAATATAAATAAACTCGTGTTAGTCACACGATTATAACTCCAGAACGGGTGGGCCGATCTTTATGATCTTTGATTATTTATTTGAATTTGTCTCCGCCCCAAATTGCTGTCTAAGTATGTGCTAAATCATGGGAAAATTCACTAAAAATAAGAATAAAGATAATTCATTTTCTCATACATTTGATTCTGAGGCGGTACCAATCATTGCATTGCTCCCATTACGTCCATTGTCAACAGCCTCGTACAGACTCAATAAGCAGCCTTTTGAGATCCCTTCGCCTCGCTCAGTTAGGCCGTGCCTCACACGATCGCATCGTTTGCCCCACTGGTTCAACGTTCGCATGAACTGGTTCCTTGGACCAAACTGTAAGGCCTCAGCCTCGAATTTAGCGGGCGGCGTGGCAGCGGCGCGGGGCGGCCAACGAGCTCCGCTCCCGCGCCGCTGCCGCCGCCGCCCCGCTGCCCGCTAAATTCGAGGCTGAGGCCTATCTGTCGCGCGCGGCATATACCCGTCACAGCTTCCTGAGGCTGCACAATAAGTCAAGAGGCAGCTAATAAATAATAGTAGACGATCAATTATCCGTATGCTAAACAGCTGCTCCGAATATGGTAAGATTAAAATAAACAGACAACCTTGACATTTGATTAATGATGATAGCGCGATCGAGAACGTTATTTTGTGATTGTTATTACTTGTGTTTATTTTGTAAAATTTGATAACATATATATATAGCGGTGCCTAGTTTTCCAAATTATTTTGTAACATTTTGGAAAACTAGGCACCGCCTCGGAATCAAATGTATGAGAAAAAGGAATTATCTTTATTATTATTTTTCTAGTGAATGTTTTCTTATGTTTTAATAGTTATACCGGACAGAGATACATTCGAAAAAATAAAGACCATAATAATCAGCCGACCCGTTCTTGAGTTCTAAAATGTGTAACTAACACGACTTTGTTTTATTTATGTATATATAGATAACTATGGCGAGTGTTTTTCACGGTATTTTTCAGGAGGCCTTTCTTAAAGTAATTAACACCTCATCCATATTCAAAAAGTCATGTTTGAGGCGATTTGTTCATCTTGCATTTGGGTATTCAAATTTAAACCATAATCCAGGTACCCAAAGGTATACAAATGTGTACCGCATTCGGCGAATAATATTCGGTCATCATCCTATTCCTCCTAAAAGGGAGCGAACCCATTATTAATGCCTTATAATGAGCGTCATCAATTCGTGGAGAATTGAGTTAATAGTGATTGTGAAGTCTACTTTATATTGTTTTCTTAGCTCTAATGCGGGTTTACTTGAGGACCGGCCGGAGCTCAAAATTATGATTTTAAATTGTTATGACAAGCATCTGGCGGTACTTTTTATTCATGAAATAAAAAAATATAAAACCACCGAATTGAGAACCTCCTCCTTTTTGAAGTCGGTTAATAAATATGTAGATTCACGAACGAGTCAACATCACTGATTTAAAAAACGAGAAAAAAAATCAAATCTTTCAACAAAATTACCGTTTTATAAATGCCTCGCAAAATCCAGTCCGTCTTGAATTTATGTTCAGTTATCGAATCAAATCATTACATTAATTTCGGCATCCGCGAAGCTCGCCAATAAACAATCAAGATTACTGCGGCAGGCCCTGCATTGCACAACACGATAATATCGAAGCGGGATTACAACTTAAATGATCGTATCGAGTTGAATCACAAGCAAAGGTTATTCACAATTTAATTCTCCTGTACATATTGATTTCTTATATTTACGCGAAAACACTTTGAAATAAAACATTTTTTTCCGGATTATATCGTGTTTATTTTATGTTTTTACGTTCCCGACGTTTCGGCTGTTTTACAGCAACCATGGACACGGGAGAACTGAGGTGGTTGACGTCCTAGTTTCATAGTATGAACCAGGGTAGTGGGTACCCTCATATTTAGTTGTTGCTTGCGGTCCGATCAACGCAGAAAGTGCTCACGGTGTCTTGAGGTCTTGCAATGGTGCGCTTGTTAAATTAAATCCACAAGATTTCATTATATTAATTACTGGATCCCAAATCGGTGTTAGAACCCAGCCAGCTTGTCTATTGAAATAATTATGTTGTTTTTAATTTCAATTGAAATTAAAAATACATTTTAAAAAATTGTTTTATATCAATCTCTTTTACTTTTAGAAAAATTCCTTCGTTTTCTGATTGAATATCGTAAAAGGGACCTGGGCACTTACAGGCTTCTCAACTCAGGGCTTTCAGTCCCAAATTGCTGATATATGTGGACTGGGCTTTTTTCAGGCGCCAGATTTATTCAGGGCTATTTTTGGGGCGTAAATAATACCGGACCATTCACCAATCTGACCGGGTCGAGGGATAATAGACGAAATATTGTATTTTTCCCTGTGATCGAAGTATCTAATATTATTATAGTGCTATATGCCCCTATTTGCTATAATAAACTGTAAACAATACTTAAATACCGATACGTTTAAATGAGCATGCACACGGTAGTATTATAGGGATTTTAATTATAAGATTTAGGACCTTTTTTGGTATCAAATTTAGTGGTACTTTTTCAGGATCAGAGAATCCTGGATTGTATAATATGTTGTATTGAGTGTATAACATATTGATTTGTACTTGTTTAATTGTTGGTACGTAATTGATGGCCTGATTAGTGCAGTTGGTAGTGCTTTCTGTGCTGAAGGTCCCGGGTTCGAATTCTGGTAGAATTATAACTTCGAAATATACTGAAGCTATAGCTTTTAATACGTTTGGACATTAATTTATCTCATAATAATAATTCACTCCACACTTGTAGTAAAATTTACCAACCTTTCGAAAACTACTATTACAAAGTTTACAATCCCGTTTATTTATAGTCTCCTTCAGATAAAGGTAGAGTCTGTAATTAAGTTACTATTTATCACATTCTCTTACCAAATAGTGTGAGACCGTTACACAAATGAGACGCGTCACGACGGTGCGCCTGCGCCGGTTTGGAAACACGGAAAGTGAGCGGGAACGTTGTAGACACAATACGTAACATACTGGTTCTAATGCGGGTGGATGGAGACGGGAAATATAATGGACACCTTGTTTAAGATAAGTATATTGACATCTACAAAATGTATAGCGAAAATACGAAAATTACCTTCAAAATAGAACATCTTAGAGGAGATCGGTGTTGCTGGCTTCTTTAATTATCGATCAACTTGTTGGTTGGTTGAACTTGATGGTTTATAATTGGAAAAGTTTATAAGCCGAGGGTCGGTGGTGGGTTCCTCTGGCCCATTGGTTCAAAAACGAAATCCCACCAAGACATAGTACATAAATCCTATCTATCAACCATGTTCGAGGCGAGAGGAAAACAGGAGTATTACATTTTGACATCAAGCTTATAATAAGTTTTGAGATAACCCGGCGTTATCTCCTGCGCATCTCGAATTCGAAATCGACGAACATACAACAAAAACACATACATAAAACATTTTATATTTGTAAAACAGATTATTGTACAGGTCATACCGAAATAAATTAGTAAAGATGGCGGCTCGGCACATGCCGAATTCAGAATTCGCAGAGCCATCATCGTATTTCATTTGTTATGATGGAAAATATTGACACGTGTTTGTGTAGAGAAAAACACATGTAGGAGACCGTTTACATGAAATTTTGCGAGTTTGTTCTTTAACTTTCCACTATGTTTCCAGCCTTAGAGCCCGCGCGATAGTTCCCATCCGTGGTGCTAGATCACGAGCTGTCCAATATAATGCAAAAATCGTGATTCACACCATCCTGCGCACACGTACATTTTATTACGCCACGTATAATCTGTGCCATTATTTTAATAGGCGGTAAAACTTGCTATGATTCTTAGTAACACCTTCATGTGACATTACATAAATCGAAGAATAGAGATTGCAATAGATTGGTAAATAGATAATTTTCGAAAGCGGCCTATGGCATAGAGTGGCTTAAGTGAGAAGTCTAACGCCGATATCTAGCTATTAGCCAACTTGTCACCTCTTATTAATAATACAACACAAATGGATTTACACTACATTACAGTTTTAAGGATTATTTGGATAATGTAATATAATTTTTTATACCCAATTTTTTATCATTATATATTTTTGTATTTTTGTAGTAGCTCTACAAAGCTTATTCAGTAAAATTTGCTCAAAAGTTATTCCGAACATGAAAATTGAATGAATCGATGACTTACGCAAATCTTTTTTTGAAACTGCCCGTTTAAAATAATAAAAAAACACGGTTTTCACAAAAATATCCAGGGTAATTTAATTTGATTATTAATATTGAAATAAAACAATTTTTTAAGGATGTTTAATAATGAAAATTAAATGATATACAGTGGTAACGCATTACTTGGGAACCACTGAAATGATTTGGCTGATTTATTTTTAAATTGTGCGTAAGAAAATTCCACGGTACGGAACCGTCAACTGAAAATTGTCTTTAAGTTCCACCAAAATTCTTCACAATAATAGATTATTTTTCCACCAAATGAATATTTACATCACATAATGGACAGGTTTTATTCTTACACGTCGAGAGAGCAGACGGTCACACGAGGTTAAGCTATGACGACAATGACCTTTTGTCACGGTGCACGAATGTATAGGTAATTTGAAAAAAGATGCTATTATCAATTTGAGTCTTCTTTTTTAAAAGAACAATAACATTTGATGTTGATCCTATTAGAGACCATGTACAAGCGGTAGAAAAAAAGGTTCGTCGGTTTTTTAAATTGATTCATTTAACGTTGGCGAGCACTTGCTACCTTTTCAAACTATGTCACGGGACAGCTGTTCGAAAACAAAGTTCTAATTTACTCAAATTAAAGTAGTTTTTTTTTTCTGCGTTTAATGGATTTGTTATTTTGTTATTGATCATTAAAACATAAAGCCACAGTGTCTGTAAATGTCAACATTGCATTCTTCACCCAACTTTATAGACGTTTTATAACTTTATCAAATGTCATATTGTACTGCGCACTAGAGTTTTCCTTTGCGCTGTATACTATATGCAATTGATAAAGTTATAATACGTCTATAAATTTGGGGTTCTTCTTTTCTTATTTTTTTTAGGTTTGCAATCGGCTACAAATACAGCTATTTCTGTCAGTGTATGTGATGGAGCATGGTGTAAGCAAAACTTTTATTCCATAGATTCTATAATAAACACGCAAAAACAAAACGCGTAGCATGTTGGCAGTACTGTTTCATGCACTGGTATGTTGGCATTACTGTTCTTGGACTCTTGCAGACAAAAGTCGACTTTAAGGTGACGAACTTTTTCATTCCGCGATTGTACATAAGATATAACAAGCACCTTTAAAAAAATGAGACATTTGTTGTGAAAAGTGTCTTCATTCGTTAAAAAAACTATAGCTTCACTTCAGTAATACTCCCAACTTATGTTATTTCTCTCCGCTAACTTCAATTACTCCGTTGTTTATAAAAACTATAAAAAAAAAAAAAAAAAAACATACAACTGAATTGAGAACCTCCCCTTTTTTTTGAAGTCGGTTAAAAAAAGCAAACTAAAATGTAATCTCATTAGATACGTTACGTACGGTTCCTTCGAGCAACCTCTAGCGGCAATCACGGCGCATGGCTGTTACTTCAAGGCTCATTCATCAGTTGTGGGCTTTCACAAAATTACACCAAGAACCTACCGTGTTTGTAAGGTATAAAGGAAAACAAAACGAAGCGTTTAGATAACACTTCAAATAAACCGCCAAAAATCTATATTCACAGTCCCAAGTCCCGGAAACCATGTTCCGAAGTTTGCTTACACTTCTTTCTTTACGAAATGAGATGCGATGAAATAAAATGGATATGAAAATGGCCTCAACCACAACTTAGCGGGTATTTTGCCAGTCAAGTAATTAATAGCAATAAAACATTCATTAAATACACATTATAGATAAAATTATGGATGTGACATGATTATATGAAAATGGCGTGTCTTTGCTCACACTATTCACTCGCAATGGAATGACAATGGTTCTTTAATTATCACTTTTGACACTGTCAATATGGGAGAAACAATAGACAACTGCTCAAAAATGTAAAAGATCTTTTCAAAAAAAAGACCAACCATGGAGTTTCTTGCCCGTTCATCTGCATAGGAAAGGCATTCCGAACGGCATAGTATTTTGTAACAATATTGACGATTCATAAGTACTGTACTGAATGGTCTACATGAATAAAAAATATTCTGATTCTGATAATAAGAAATGTGACAATCCATAGATGAAGTAGAGTGACCGACATAACCCTAATGTAATAGCCACATCTGGGATACCGTTAGTCTTACTGCGAATGCTAATACACCTTAATTAAGACATGAGCTTACCACGTTAAAGGCTTGGCTACACTAATGTAGCTTTTATAGCTTAATGTCTAACGTCATTAGTGATGATGATCGTAAATGAATATGTTAAACTGTTGACCATATGTCCTTAGTAACATTAAGGCATACATATAGCCGTAGCCAAAGAATTTCCAATTTAAAGTAGCACAGAACATACAAATATATAAGAGTAACACACTTGTCGTTGGCAGAACGATGAAGCTATATTTATAACTACCTGCGCCCGGCGGTGTTACCCGCGATAAAAAGTATGAAAAATTAAAACATGTATCCCACGGGAACCATACATTTTACCGGGATAAAAAGCCTATGTGCTATTCCAGACTATAATCTAGCTCTGTGCCAAATTTCATCCAGATCCGTTCAGCCGTTCGGGCGTGAAAGAGTAACAAACATCCATCCATCTATATATCCATCCATCCAAACTTTCACATTTATAATATTAGTATAGATAGTATGGATAGTGACAACATGCTTCCTCGATGCTGTTACGATTACAATAGAAGTGCCTGATAACTCTACCGATCGATAAACGTCATCAAACTTAACATGGTGGCCTTAAAAAAAATATTATCAGCAGCATACAGTATCATTTTCCAATATCATACATTATCAGCGCTCGATACCCTGACGACCCGATTAGCGCAGTTGGTAGTGACCCTGCTTTCTGCGCTGAGGGTACCGGGTTCGAATCCTGGATGTTTGTACCCGAGTTATGGATATATAATAAGTATTATATACTGAGTTCGCCCTCATTTCACTATACGACACCTGTAATACAAGCGTTGCTTAGTGTGGGACCGTATAGTTGGTGTGTTCGTGTGGCATTATCGGCCGGTTGGATTCGAATGAGTACTAAACACGCGGTGCGCCCTTGAGCAAGCCGGCATCCGCCAACGCAATATCGATTTTCCACGTACATTCGTTCACAATAAGGCTTCACTGTCCACGACATTTCTACTACAACAAAATGACCTCTTGCGTACACACAAAACTCAATCGTATCGTCCTAGTAATAGAGTATACTCCACACGCGAAGTATATTGATATAGGTCGTTTGGTAATGAGGCAGAGTACTTACACAGTAGTGACCGAGTACTAGTAATTAAGTATACGTACGCATTAGTACTCTAGCACGCGACCGTGGAAGAGATTAAATTTCCACTATGACCGTTTATTATGAGGAAGTCAGAATTACTTTCTTAAGCATGGTCCACACACCTTCCGATCCTAATAACTGGAGCGAATTGTATTTTATTACATTAATTATTATTAAGACCATTACTTCACAGGTTATATACACTTTCATCTGATTAAAATAATCGAATAGGATACGATCGGACGGTGTGTAGAGTACTTTAGGATATCCTTCGCCCAAGTTGTTTACAACTCCTGAAATATTGTATCGATTTGAACGGGCACTTGGGTGTTCTTTGATTTATGGTCAGTACAGGGTTTAGTGGTTGGAGCGTAGGACGTTAAAACCACAATGCGTTTGTATCGTTCTTGCGACCGACGCAGCGTCTGAAGACTGCTTTTGCGTCGTAAATATCTGTTTTCTTTTTGTCCGTTCATCTCAATGCGTCTGAATAGCGGCAAACGCAAGCAAAACAAATGAACTGCTTCATAAATATCCGAATTGGCGATCCTTACTAATATGTATTAGCGCAGTGGTAGTGACTCTGCTTTCTGCACCGAGGGTCCCGGGTTCGAATCCTGGAAGGGACACAAGCTTTGTGTGATGAGCACGAATGTTTGTACCCGAGTCATGGATGTTTAATATGTATATAAGCATTATAATACTGAGTTCGCCCTCAGTCCATTGTACGGTACCCATAACACAAGCGTTAAGCTTAAATTGGGACCGTATAGTTGGTGTTTTCGTCTGGCGACATTTATTATTATTATTATATTAAATAGCCAACAAAGTCGGTATCGAATCCAAAAAACAGAAGTCTCGTTGCGTAGCGATTACGATCGACGACAGCGTGACACAAAAACTGTCATGAACTGACATTCAATGTGACTTACATAGTTAGGTCTGACGACACATCCATCAGCAGGTATTCATCAGATCATTTGTACGCGATTAGTGCAAAAACAAACAATAGGATGTTTTTCGTACTCACGTGATTGTAATGAAACTAATTGCGCTGTGTTGTCGTGGACATTATGTGATGTTTTGATGTTAATATTTAATTTTATTGAAATAAAACGTTTTCTAAGGATTTTATCGCATTGAAATAAAACTATTTTTAACCGACTTCAAAAAAAAAGGAGGAGGTTCTCAATTCGGTTGTATTTTTTTTTTTTTTTTTTTTTTATGTTTGTTACCTCAGATCTCCTTCATTTATGAACCGATTTGGAAAATTATTTTTTTATATGAAAGGATATGCTTACAGATTGGTCCCATTTTTTTCAAAAAATTGTTCAGATCATGGGATCCATGAGGAATTGAGAGGACTCCTCAAATTTTATAGGGAAACCTATAGCAATTTTGGTATTTTCATCAAGAACTCAAGCATTTGCATTCAGAAAGTATCATTTGCTGAAGTGAAAGTGATGAAGAAGACCACAAATGGCCACCGGAACTTGTCAGTGATACGTATTTCACGGGTTGCGCCAAGATAATCTCGATTATGTTCGTTAAGCGACTATGACACAGCAAATTTAAAGAATTGGTTCTGAGGAATATGGTACCATCGAACTGATCTGATGATAACCCCAAGAGGAAGCGGAACATTGTATTAAAACAATGTATCCAAGCCATGTTTGGGCTTATTGAAATTGTTATGGGATGCACTTTGGCTATAAATAAAACTTTTTCGTGGATGTTCCGATTTGGATTATTCTTTTTTTTACAGAATAAGGTATACCCTTTTAAAATTCAACGAGATTGATTCAATGGTTTTTGTTTTATCTTGATTTCTTTGAATCTATATTTATCTCGTGATGATGTTGTATTTGGTATACCTATTATCCAGTAAAATTATTGATATAAAATACTTTTTAGTGACAAAGAATAATAAATATATCCACTAAAAAGTGTAAAATAAAAAACTTTTTAACAAAATAAAAACCGTCTTCAAAAAACTAAAAAGCCAAAAATAATCTGATCTTGAAATCTACCTTGTTTAACTAAATCAAATATTTAACTAATCTGAAGTCGGTGCCAAATAAACATCCAACGAAGAATAGCAAAAGTATACTCCAGTAGCGAGATGCGCGGACCAATTTGTAGGTATAGGTCTTTGGCGTAGACCGGCAATACTCGACTCAGTAGTTTGTTTGGCACCGACTTCAGATTAGTTAAATATTTGATTTAGTTAAACAAGGTAGATTTCAAGATCAGATTATTTTTGGCTTTTTAGTTTTTTGAAGACGGTTTTTATTTTGTTAAAAAGTTTTATCACGTTTATTTTTAGTATTTACTTTTAGATTTACATTTAAAAATATATTTTGTTCTCAACAAAATAACAATTGTGACATTTGTGGACATTATATATATTTTTAAATTGATGTAGGATTACAAATGCGTTTAAGTTTTTGCCGCACAAATAGCTGAACGAGTACGGCTGACCCGCCGAGTGAACAGACTTGAGAATCGGAATAGTTTCACTCGTTGCAGATTAAGAGACTCTACACAATGCATCCGCAATCCGTTGCGTGCCGCACGTGCGTATCGACAGATCAAAACTCACCTTCTTACCAACATAATTGGGTATCGACTAGACATTCGCGGTCACCAGCAAGGTCGGTCAATGTTGCTCACATAAAATATAAGTTACCTAATAATATTATTTACATAGTAGGTAGATTCATAATTAGATAATAATAAAGTGGACTTAATGACAGTTCGAATTCACATATTTTCAAATCACGGATATAAATATTTACCGAATGACGTAAGGTAACGCGACCTTTTACCACACCCCTATTGCATACCGAAACAAGTGTACAATTAATTGACACATACGTACTGCGCAATGGTCGCTGCGTATCACGATACGGAGAAAAAGACGAGTAACCGAGGAGATTGTTATAAAAGAAAAAAGTGTTCTGTAAGGCCACTCGCTCACTGGCTTCTTGAGAGTTAAAACATTGGTTAACACTATTACTTATTTTTAGGAGCTTGCAAATAAGTGCTTGTAGACTAACATTAGTTGGCGATCAAAACAATCCCCAGACCAACTTTTGGTGCCAAGCGTAACGTTTGTATTATAGGTTCCGTACAACGGACTAAGGGCGGTCCCAGTAACCCAGAACAGGGTAAATTATGAAATGATAATCCTCGAAGTTTGCTTACACGCGATTTGAATCCGCCAACTGTTAAGTAAGTCGAGAAAAAATGAAATGACTAGATTACACTATTTTGTGGACGATAGCTTTTTGTAGTAGTATAGAATATGTAGTAGTATACTTAGGTACTTTTTTTTTTAATTAAATTATAGGCAAGTATTTGATCTCTATCTCACCTGATGTTAAGTGATGATGAGATCTACGATGGAGCATACTTGCCTAGGTAGTAAGGCGGCAGTAGATCGAGACGCCACATTCACTAGGCACATGCAGCGCAGCTGATCTGACCCGCCATCCATGAATGGCAACACCGAACATCATGCCGGAACACGGCTAGGCCGCTTGGCGACATGGCTTTGTTCAGTGGGTGGTGACTAACCACCACCACTACTACTAATACTGGTACTATTTTTGTGCAAGCATATAGTGATATTATAATAATAATAACATGATATCACCAGACGAACGGACGAATAAACGCGGCAATCATCATATAGCTGACTTGTTAAAGACAACAGCTTTCCGAAATAAAGATCTATTAATTAAAATAGACCTACTTTTACAGATTTTATCACGTGTATATTATTTTATTACGTTCCCCATCCCAATTTGGGATCCAGTAATTCATGTAATTAAATCCAAAACCAAGCGCACCGTTGCAAGACCTCGAGACACCGTGAGCACGTCCTGCGGAGATCGGACCGCAGACAACAACTAAATATGAGGATACCCGAGTTCAAACTATGGCACTAGGACGTCAAACACCTCAGTCCTCCCGTGGAGGTTGCTGTAAAGCAGCCGCAATGACGGGAACGTAAAAACATTGCAATAAAATCTGTAAAATAAGTTTTATTTTATTCTAGAGATTATGTATCAAATAAGTAATCGTAAAGCCGCGTGCACATTACAATGTCGAAAGTCGCGTCAGTGACCGCGCGAATTGCGCGCTGAATAAATTAAAGCGTAATACGAGATGCGCGCACGATAGATCCCGCATACGGCTGTTTTTGCGCGTCGGCAAAAAAAATACGGTCTATCGATCCATTGCGGGCTATATACTTAATAGGCATCTAATGTTAATATTGTTGATAAACTATATTATATAATCCAAATTATGCCACGGAATAATCCGTTGAACGTTCTAGTACGTATCTTAAATAATGTTTAGTTCTTAGAAATAAAACTAAGTTTAAGAATTGTTTATTTTCTTTCAGTCCGCCCGTGACCATGATTCGCTGTAAATCACCCGAAACGTCAGGCACGTAAAAACATAAAATAAACGCGATAAAATCCTTAAAAAAAAATTTTATTTCATTTTATTTTGATAAGACATTGGGTATTCTAGACAAACGGTTTTATACGAGTTTCCTTTTTCAAAAATATGTATTATTTTTTTGAGCACTTAATTGCACATTCGAAATGTTAACATTCTAAATTTAAATCTCGTTTTTTATTTTTATTTACCGCCATTATTATTGTGCACCAAGCTGTGTCGTATGATGCATCGCGATTGCTATCTATTGCATAAGCCAGTCGCTCACATTCCCAACACTTGTAATAGCGAGACGGTTGCCCAAGACGAGCCTTATTCTATATGCAAAACTATTTTTATTTATAATTTAGTGCACTGTATTTTGCGCTACTCAACGAAGATAATTGTATTTTATTACATTTTCAACTGACATTTGAACGAATTTGCAGAATCAAAAATGATGATTGGATTGCAGTATCAAATTCACATTGGCCTAATTTCTGTGAATTGTTTAAAAGGATTACTGTCAAAATGCCAATGAAATCTGATTAGTCAATTAAAACTACGTTATTAATGTAAATTATGTCTGAATCTATAAATAATAATCGATTAAAAATCAAATTACAGTCAAATTTCGGTAGTTAACTATCGAGCAATAAAAAACCGATATTCGCAAGCTTTTATAGATATGTATTTCTGGTATAAGTTAATTCTAACTCTGCCCCTTTATTGAAAGTAAAGTTATAAACAATGTACACTGGCAATACAAAGTACAATTCTTCTGAAAACTGCTTTGTAATCCTTTTAACTTTGTGACATTTTTAAATTGGTATTTTTTTTATAAATTTGAATGCATGTCTAAAGTCACAGTTGTACACACCATCTATAAGAGAAAGGTGAACACGAGTGTTGTAAGAGAGCACTAGGGGATTGCATAAGAATTTAATCTCGAATTAACTTTAACACATCACGTATAAAAGGCGGAAACCAACAGCTTTATAAGTCTCATTCGACTACCGCTCAGAAATGGCATTTACAGCCCAATTAACATAATACGTAGATTGATTGAAATAATGTTTAAGCGGATTATATGTAAAAAGTTTTTTAGATAGCGTTCTTTTTTCAAACACAACCGAATTACAGAATTATAATAAGTATAATAGATATTGAATGTTATGTTCTCAGGACTTGGTCGTATTTTCGTCGGAGAATGCTGAAAGTATGTATAGGCATATAGAAATCTCACAAAAAATATGCCAGAAAAATAAAACATCATCTATTTAAGAGATTAAATTATTGAATGTGCTCTATGTTTATGACCATAAAGTCAAAGTTCAAGATTCGCCGATTGTTTGTGCAATCACAATCAATGTACTCGCACATGAAGTGACAAATGTTTGTATAGCAAACGCGGCCCACGATGACACGTGCAAACCATTTTAAATTTTACGAATGCGTCATAAAGACGAATTTTGATGTACGTATCGTTCGAGAGACTAATAGCTAACACTTCGACGAACGTTTAAGATCTTAAGGCAATTAAAGTTGTCAGAGGAGTGTTTAATAAGAATAATATAACCTTTATAAGACTACGACTCTATGATATGAAATGTAACCACGAGAATAGCACAGATCGTAGTGAACTTGCTTTCTGTACTGAGAATCCAGAGTTCGAATCTCGGTAAGGGCGAACTTTGTGTGATGAGCACAAAATTTTGTACCCGAATCATGGATGTTTAATTTTTAATCGCCCCCATTGCAGTTTAATTTACCTGAAATACAAGCGTTACATCATTTGGGATCGTAAAATTGGTTATTTAGTATTTCATATTGTAATTAGGGGAATGTTGGCAACGCATAAGTCTTTTTTGTCTCTTTTTGTATGTCATTTTGTTTGAATAAAGATTGTGGTCAAAGCTGTCATTGACCGACTTTTGATACGATCGGTCGCATTTTTATTTCCCAATTTTGATCCCAATTTCTTCGACACATCCGGCCGCCAACAAAGTGGTCACTCATAAAAAATCAGTACTTTAAATATTAATATCGACAAAGAATGAGATAATGCTTCACATCGTTATCATGAAAAACAAAGCTGTTATCTTTTTAAATTCACAGGTAGAATACACTATGAAGCTTGTAGTCAGAGACTCAGAGTCACGATCTAATTAAAATTCGAATCGGGAACCTAGCGATCCACACACAACGACATTATTAAGGTCATATCTGTTCAAGTGATCTTCCATGAGTGTGACGAAAATAGTCATGTTCTAATTGAGTCAGACCGAATGCAGTGCGCATAAGGATTGAGCTTAGACCGTTTCACTTTGTATTGGATTATGTAATTGGTTGGTTGTACGCTCTCGCTAACCTCTCAGAAAATAAATTATCTATACAGGGTGTTTCAGAAAGGGTATACTAAGCCTGGAACCTGGGCTTCTTCAGCGCATTTATAAACACTATTTGAAGTTAGAATGTGGAGAATGTCCATTTAAAAAAAAAACTATTGTTCTTAATAAATCAGAATTATCATTTTGTTGGGTACAAAACTATTTATTACAAATAAACATATTACGATTCTGACTGCATAAAGTGTTTACAAATGCACTAAAGAAGCTGAGGTCCAAGGCTTAGTATACCCTTTCTGTAACATCCTGTATATACGAGTATCTCTTCTCGGAGCGGATTTACGTGAAACACCAACGTACGTTGTTGTTTTTTTAAGCTACGTACAGACGTCGAAACTTTTTCGTGTCAGACTACAAAGTCGAGGCTTCATAACTATTTCTTTTAACTGGTCATATTTCATAGCAGTTTTTACGGATATGTAGTTCGTAATTTATGCAAATATTATAGGTGCTAGTCATATTATTTATTGCGTTTAGCCCTATCAAGGTACATAAATATGCAATTTTTATATCATCTTTAACTCCACAAACAGATTGGAACACGACCGCCGTTGGGAAAACCGACGAAATACTCAGCGGACTTGTCTTTGTTTACAGAACTTTTTTTAACTTTCAATTGTTTATATCAATTATGGACTCACCTGAACAAGAGTGTCGTTCGCCAGTCTCTCGATGTCCACGTTGTAGAAGCTCAGCTGCGGCACGTGTCGCCTCCTCGGCCTGATGTCGTCGTAGTAAGCCACCACGTCGTTGATCGACACCACCGGGCAGTCGTCCGCCGTACTGCACCCGCTACTCACCCCGTCCACCCCACTGTCCGAATCCCCCTCCCCACAGAAACCCTCCTTCGAATCCCTCCGGTCCCCGTAGCTCTGCTCAGATCCCTCCTGGTACCCGGATTCATTCATCTCGTCCGGAGTTAGGATATCCGGTATTTTAGTGTTGTAGTCGAAGCCGATCTCGTCATCGAGGGCGATGCCGATGTCTATGATGTCGGCCATGTTGGATTTAGTGTTGGGATAGCGCGCGAAAATGTTATATGAGGGTTTGCTTAGCACTGTCCGCTACATACTGGTTCGGGAGACTTGATCGCTGGTAGCGCCCTGTGGACAAAATTGACAGTTGAATTATAATGCACCAACAACCAATATGACATAGAGACCAAATTCCATTATCGAAATTGTAAATGCATTTACTTAAGTATGTGGAAAGTCGTAATGACTCTGTTCAATCAGGAGATCTCTATCTATGGTGAGCATTTAAAAATATAACTAAAACATCATCATCATCAAGTTCCAAATTCATTACATAACTTAAAACTGCTAAAACAGCACAATTTCTTCCGATACAACCAATTCGCTGTACATATGTACATTGTCCAAATATTTAACAATGCCTTATTTCATGTTTGCATGTCTCGAACCAAAGCTGTGCAAACACAGCACCCACCTTTGACAGTTCACTGACATAACTGTCTGTAATGATATTGAATTATTGCGAACTTATTATACAACTGTAAAATGACAAAAATTGTGGTGATTCAGTCACCTATAAAAAATATAAACAAACGTTGTTCTCAAATCGTGTCGGATCGAACCTAGCACTTTCAGTTTCGTCGCATCACCATAGCAAACAAATCGAGGCGAATAAGCGAGACCACTTTCGCTCGGAGCAACAAGTCGCTCCGACCTCTAGACGTGGGTCAGCGCGTTTAATAAACGAAATAACGCTTGCGAACTATTAATGGAACATTAATTTTTAGTGAATGAATTTGTATTGTTATCTAGAACATCAGATTTCGCTTTTTGTGTGGTGTCGGTACTTTTACTTCTTTAAAAAATAACTGGGGTCGAGTCACCTTCGTCCGTAGGAATTAAGTACCCTCGAGATACCACACGTGATCCTGGGTGGTGCCAACCAGGTGACAACTCTACTGGCGGTAGGCTTCGGCCGTGGCTAGTCACCACCAACTGAACAAAGCCATGTCGCCAAGCGGCCTAGCCGTGTTCCGGCATGATGTTCGGTGTTGCCATTCATGGATGGCGGGTCAGATCAGTTGCACTGCATGTGCCTAGTGAATGTAGCGTCTCTTATCTACTGCCGCCTTCCTACCTAGGCAAGTATGCTCCATCGTAGATCTCATCGTCACTTACCATCAGGTGAGATCGAGATCAAATACTTGCCTATAACGTAATAAAAAAAAAAAAAGAACTGGCATATTTTAACTGAGACCCATCCCGTCCATTATCGAAATAGAACTCCCAAATTTATAGACGTTCTAAAACCTTATTAAACGTCATTTAATACTGCGCTACAGTTTTGCCTTGCGCATTACTATATGACGGTTGATAAAGTTATACAGCGTCTATAAATTCAGGGGGAAGAATATAATGGTGTTGTAAATTCAATCAATTTTAATTCGGTAATAAAGTACTTAATCAGATTATTGATCATTTTGATCCCATACACCCGAAGCATAATCTGAGCGAACAAATTACTCGCTAGATCGTGTGATCAATATGAGTTATACCCAACACTGCCCGCGCGAGCGAGCGAGCGAGCAATTGAATTGAGCTAAGAGCGAGCGTTAGGATTGCAGAATCCTGACCTACTACTTGCAAGCAGTAATAATTAAGTTATCAGAGAGATAATTCTTAACATTCAGCGAGTCATACAACGAGTAAATACCTACCTATTTGCAGTCAGCGTTCACAGCTAATCGTAATAAAATAAGTGGGTCCTTACCTGCTCATTTTATTGCGCGATCAAAGCATTTTCAACTGTTTTGTTGTTGTGTACATTGGAACGGAATTTAGAAAGGTATAACCAAAGGTTTAACGCAACTTAAAATGGACGATAGCCTCGTTTTTCTAATACAGCTGGTTTACGTAACGATCTCGTAAGCTAATCATATCTATTCAATCATATAATAATTATTAAAATGAATAGTGTAGGTGACGCTAATCCATATTCAACAATTTCCTTTTACCAATATTGTGGTAATACTGCAAAAGACTCTATCCTCGAACTAACAATCAATACACTAACATTTGCAGAGAACCAAAACCAGGGATGTCACCCACATGTTGCGCAGGGGAACGGGAGCACCAACCTTGACACGGGTATGTGGGTCACAGGGGCAGGGTTGCCACTTGTTGCGTGGTTTTACCGTCTTTTGTATTGGATGTAGGGCTGCAACTGGGTGGCACATACTATATTTTATTTTTTTGTTTTATTGGGATAAGGTTTTCTTTATGTGATTTTATAACGTGGTGGATGTATGAGAGCTATATGAGAAAGGCTATATGAGGAGCGGAACTTATTGCTAAATATTAAATTAAGAACACTCTAAAGAATCTTCTTCGGATTTAGACGAGTTGTTTTAGTTTATTGTTTTGTCGACTTGTCTGCCGCGTTGATCGGCATATCACTCGTTTATGCTCACAACACTCCTAAGTATTTTTTTTATTCTTAATTCTTCTTTTTAAATGTACGGCGTCACAACTTTAAAAAAGTTCCAGTGTTCACTAGAATTTTTTTTTCAATTTGCAATTTTATGTTTAAAGCAGTGGACACATTACAGAATAAAAAAAAATCCGTTCAAGGGGAAACTTGAAAAACACTTTTCATTATTTTGCCTTTACACGTGCCCATTTTTGTACAATGGGTAATATTTCAAGTCTTTTCCGATCCTTCGTCAGGCCAATATTTCAGTCAAACTGCGTCAATAAAAATCTTGTTTTGATGAAAAATGAACATTTATATATCTATTTTCCAAGAACTATATAATATGTTAACCTAATAAAAGCGCGCAAATGGCAAAGTAAAGGACGATATACGCCAATAACATCATAATAGCGTAAGAATAATATTTGCCGCTCCATTCCTATTCTAACTTGGCGTATTTGCCACGGAAAATTTAAATCTAACTCACTTTATTTGCACAGCCAGCCTGCCGAAGCGAGAAAATATAAAGTGATAAATTCAATCATCTATATATATACCTATAATAAAAATGTAACTGATCGCTGTCTGTATATGAAAGATATATGAGAAAAACTATTATTGGGGGCCTTTGTCAACGCTATAGAACCCGAAACAATAATTTGTTTGTATATCTATTTGTCTCTACGCTTTTCACTTATCTATTGTGATAATCTTCACTTAAAATTTACTCTTTATTTTATTTTAATCAGTTCATAAATAAAAATGTTATATCAATTTAAACACGCGGACGATGCCGCGGGCAAAATCTATAGCCAATATTTTTCTTTATAACCGTTTGATATTTGTAGCATCCATTTGTTTCAAGTTGGTAATGTATTTTAAATTAGTACCAGCTGTCCCAGCGAACTTCGTGCCGCCTCAATAAATTCTGTTTATTATATTTTTTTTAGGATATTTCCTATGCAGCAAAATAACTATTTAATAGTTATATAAACATCATATATATGTACGGTACCCATGATACAAGCGTTGCTTAGTGTGGGTCCATATAATAGGTGTGTTCGTCTGGCGATATTTATATTAAATCGGGCGAACAAATTGCGACATCGGCATCAACTGGTGTCCGGTATCGCCTACTAGGCAGCCTGCGCCAAACCTAGCCTAGATATTAGCTACTTGCTATTGAGCTACTTACACACGAGCAAAATTTCAATGAATAATAGGTAAATTATGATGATACAATAAGATTTAGCCATTGTCATGTTCGTATTGACTGACGTATGACAAACAATATTTTTTTTTATTACAACGTAAGCGGTCCGATTTAAATAAAGAATAGAAATTATATTAATTTCTTATATTTACGCGAATACTCCTCATTGGAATAAAACTTGTTTTACAGATTTTATCGCGCTTATTTTATGTTTTTACTTTCCCGACGTTCCGGCTGCTTTACAGCAACCATGGCCACGGAAGGACTGATCATAAAATCAACACGATACAATCTGTAAAACAAGTTATATTTCAATGAATACTAATGAGTAATAACATTAAAGGATCGATCAGCCGCGGTCCCAATTTATAGCGGCTATATAGCTTTTTAAGAAAGTTACGTAATACTTCAAGCTTAAACCTTTGGATTTTATTTTGTGAAGTTATTTGAAAAACTTAAACGCTAAATGTGGCTTATGATCTTACAAAGTTCGCCCATAATACTTTCATACTAACGATGAGATTATTATTTTATAGATATACTAGATTCGCCCCGCGATTAAAAAAGTATATGTATGCTACCATATTACTCTATCCTACGGGAACCATACGTTTTACCGGGATAAAGCCTATGTGCTATTCCAGACTATAATCTATGTCTGTGCCAAATTTCATCCAGACCGGTCCAGCCGTTCTGGCGTGATTGAGTAACAAACATTCATCCATCCAAACTTTCAAATTTATAATATTAGTGGGATTTGCTCATTAACATACATTTTTAAACGAATTACGTTGTGTCCGACTCCTTAATTAAAACGTGTTCGGTCAAATTATTCATTAATAAGGAATTAATGTCGTGCGTGTTAAATATGTATATATAATAGATGTAGAAAAATGGCGCGGTGGCGGTTACGGCAAACAGTGCTAATAATTTCTAGTTCGATTTATTGATGCGGCTGCAGTAATTCAATGAGAATACTATAATAATAAAATTGTTACGTAATGTGTATAGATCTATACTGATTAGTGGGACAGTCTGAGCCAGCCTTTCCCAAAGTGGGCGATAACGCCCCTTGTGGTCGCTGCAGGGCTAAAGGTAAGAGACCCAGAAAAAAAGCGTTGTGTAGAGGCTTACAGTAATTTAGTTAATTTGAAGTTATAGTGGTTTTTAAGTCGGTGAAAAAATGAGGGCGCTAAAAAATAATCAATTCTCAAAGTGGGCAGTAGTCAAAATAAGTTTGGGAACCCCTAGTCTAATTCTATACAGCGTGATTCAGTACTTATCCAATATTTTCGCGGTTTATTATTCGCGAAATATTTCGGGCGGAGGTCGCGTGACGTTATTTTCGTCACAATATTGCAGCTATCAAGTCCATCCATCACTCTTTTCTTTTCGTTCATTTATTTTCGCTTAATGGTTGGTTACTTATTGTTAATGGAGTTAATATAGCCTTTTATTTTAAACCTCGAGGCCTTGTTGCATTGCAAAAGGACGGTAATGGAGTTATATTATTCAGGTTTATACTGACTATGAATTAAGTTGTGGTTGTCATTGCACTAAAATACGACAAATAGTCGTCAATAACGTCAATAACTTTTCACTGATGGTAGGCTTCGGCCGTGGCTAGTTACCACCCACTGAACAAAGCCATGTCGCCAAGCGGCCTAGCCGTGTTCCAGCATGATGTTCGGTGCTGCCATTCATGGATGGCGGGTCAGATCAGTTGCGCTGCATGTGCCTAGTGAATGTAGCGTCTCGATCTACTGCCGCCTTCCTACCTAGGCAAGTATGCTCCATCGTAGATCTCATGGTCACTTACCATCAGGTGAGATCGAGATCAAATACTTGCCTATAATGTAATAAAAAATAAAAAAAGCTAACACTAAACATTTGGGCTGACAACTAGTACTTAATGAAAGCGCTAATGAAAAACAACACAAGATTTTGCCTCCTGTGAAAAGGATTCTCACTGAACAATCAAAGGCAGCCTTGTGAGGTTGCTCAGTTAGTTAGTACATACCTGTTAGCCTGTTTTGAAACATACATAATATATTGAAATAAAACTTATTTTATACGTACGTACGTATGGTGGCTTGTATACGTTTTGGTGGTTGAGTCAGCGTCGACTTTCACGAATCACACTCCAATATTTTAAATAAAGTTTTTACACGAGAGGGGGGCCGGTAGCATCAGCCGCGCGTATATTGCGTGTCGTTCTTCACAGGAGCTCGCGCCCGTATCACAGTTTGAATTTAACTGTCCTTACCATAGACAATATCAGAGACGTGAACCTTTCGCTGCGTTCAGAAAGTATGAATACGAAACAAATTTTATCGCGTATAATTCATGTTTTTACGTTCCCGTCGTTTCGGCTGTTTTACACCAACCACGGTCACGGGAGGACTGAGGTGTTAGACGACCTAGTGTCATAGTTCGAACTGAGGTACCCTCATATTTAGTTGTTGTTTGCGGTCCGATCTGCGCAGAAAGTGCTCACAGTGTCTTGAGATGTTGCAATTGTACGCTTGATTTTAGATTATATTATATCAATTACGGGATCCCAAGTCGGTGGTAGCACCCAAGTAGTTTTATGTCAACGTGTAGTATTCGCGTAAATATGAGAAATCAATACACACATATTTTGTAATATTAATTAGGTATTTTTTTGTATACTAATTAAAGCTACAGTGGTGGCTATTATAAGTGTACTAAAATATCAAACGCTTATCTGGAAACGAATGCAAATAAACGCGATAGATGACGTCACTGTAACGGATTTGGAATTATTTCATTCAACATGATTTGATAACGATATATACCTAAGTTAATAAATATTTGCCAAATAATATTATGATTAGAAAATGCTGTTTTTGGGAAATCGCAATCAAAGATCTTTCCAACTGAACGGGGAGGACGAAAATTACCGGTGTTAAACAGACGGAAATATAATCAGCTTTTTCTACCATAAAACCCCTTTGTTTTAATATTCATCGGATAGAACATACATTAAAACCATAATTTTGAGTCATAATTTTGAATTCATAATTTTGAGTTGAGCCCCTATCGTTCTGAGGGTGCGACATGCCTATATGAAACCAAAGTTCTACAATTGATTTTTATTTATTTTTCAGTACTATTTATCTCTATAAGAGTCCTATAATGGTTCTTCAAAAGCTAACAGCAGCCTGATCATTTGCACAACAATACCTTCTAAGAGTTTTTTAGCCACATTGACGTAAATTGAATAACGTCAGATACGCCCTTATCAGACTGTCATTTGCAATACGTTTCGCATCTTTGGGGAGTACAAAAGCAACCCTAAGGCTGTAATAATCAATTTGGACGTCATTAAACAGACACTGAGTTGTGTAAAAGAGGTCTTGAAATGGTCGAGTACTTTGATAATGGAATCGAATCAGCAAGTACTCGATTTTATAATTATAGTTTTTTTTTATTTATTTAAATTGCACTTCTGTTTATTCTAATGTCTTTCCGAGACAGTCCAGTTGATGTTCGTACTTACCTCAAAGTACCTTATCGCTGACCTCTTTAGCCAAGTGTTAGATCTAACTGTAAAGGTTATCGATGATCGACCTTATCTCCCAATTGGGTTGTCGCCTATTTTATTTTATTGCATAATTGTACAATTAAAGTCTCACGCACTATAAATTAAAGATTCAATAATAATCTCTGACGTTGACAGAAATACCGACATTAGAAGTTACCGCAGGGCTGTGACGTCACCGCCATAAGTCAGGGCGTGTGTGATAGAGAAAGATCATACTTTTAGTTAAGAAAGTCTTCGCAATTATATATTTCGGAAAATATTTTATAAAACGTCATAGAGGAATAAATTTTAATTATTTCATATAATACCTACATATGCTAGATCTTAAGGAAATATCGTCCGAATTTAATCAAACATTTGCACCGACCAAACCGTCTGGATAGCTAGCACTCCTTATCTTGAGAAGTTCCAATAACATTTAGACCAGGGATTCCCAAAGTGGTTGATATCCCAGGTTCCCCAGGGGTCGACATAAACTAACACTGATTTTGGGGGTCGACGAGGTCTAAAGATCGACCTCTATTAATAAACACAAGTTCTTATTATAAACTTTAAAGATACTTTATAAGTTGTGTTACGCGCACCAACTTGTTCTCGGAATGACTAATATTTTAGTAGGAAGTATCATTGTTGTTTTAAAAAACTCAACAAGTCGATAAGCGTGCAAATGTTCGTACAAGATTAAATTCAATTTTGTATCAATAGGAAAAAACTAGACATAGGATTTTTAAAGTAATTTGCCTATGGGGGTCTGAGG
The DNA here is from genome assembly GCA_905333125.1 of Pheosia tremula. Taxonomy (NCBI): domain Eukaryota; kingdom Metazoa; phylum Arthropoda; class Insecta; order Lepidoptera; family Notodontidae; genus Pheosia; species Pheosia tremula. Next base: position 965,488 of record HG995405.1, on the reverse strand, counting down.
TATCAGTTCATTTTGAAAAAGGGGTCTCTTGCCTGAAATAGTTTGGAAATCCCTGATTTAGACCATATACCATTGTTTAATACGACCAAGATAGTACTCCATAATCTATACTAATCTATACTAATATTATAAATGTGAAAGTTTGGATGGATGGATAGATGGATGGATGGATGTTTGTTACTCTTTCACGCCAGAACGGCTGAAGGGATCTGGATGAAATTTGGCACGGAGATAGATTATCGTCCGGAATAGCACATAGGCTACTTTTTATCCCGGTAAAATGTATGGTTCCCGTGGGATAGATGTTTTAATTTTTCATACTATTTATCGAGGGTAACACCGCCGGGCGCAGCTAGTGAAATATAATTTCTGAATGGTGATAACTCTGTAAACGTATATTACGGACGGGAGCCGTTACGCCACAAATCAAATGCGACAACGATAACATTATTACGTAATTTCAATGCTATAAGTTACAATAATAACTTTTTTAACGCAAACGTTTCTAAATAAATTACGCGTTTGAGTTTATATGCGTAGGTACCTATAGCAAAAAAAATTTCCTGGCTGGTTGCACAAGATTTACATTTTTTTTAAATAAGAATCTGTGACTTTGATGGTTTGAATTGGACTTTTTGGCGGGAAGTTGAACCGTGAATTTGTCAATTTTGTTTAATTTTCCAAAAAATGTGTTTCCTTGATAAATAATGTGTAATATTACTGGGATAGTAACCATTGTGTGTACATAAATGTGCAAGAAATTTAAATAAAATAGTATAACTTGACTTTTCAAGTTCTCCAAAGAAGTCCGGTAAATTGTAAGTAAAGTATCCACAGCTTTACTATAAGGGGTAGGGGATTCATTTCATCATCATCATCGTCATCAACATTATCATTATCATCAGGGGTACATACAATTCAATTACAATGATCAAGAATAACTCGACACTGGCAAAATGGCACTATTTTGTAGCCAATTGCCGAGCCGAGCCTAAAAAAAGGAGAAAAAGAAGACAGAAATTGTGATGTGTTAGAAAGTTCGATTAAACAGTAACCACCAGTAGGTACGTTGTTATCTAATCAAGTTTATCTGCTCACGGCCACATATTGTAATCTATTTACAAGGACATCCTTAATAATTATTATAATCGTTGTCTATGCTATCAGCAGTTGACCCCGACAGGCTAACATAACATTAAAACACTCAAAAAGAGCCTCTACCTGGTGGACTCATGTCCCCGCGCAAGGCTTCCAAAAGATACGGCTATAGCTCGTGTGGGGAGAGACATAAATAATAATACCCGCTCTTTTAATGGCCCACTGTTGAATTCGGGCCTCCCCTCAATGCGAGGGGGTTTAGGCCATAGTCCACCACGCTGGCCCAGTGCGGGTTGGTGGACTTCACACGTCTTTCGAGGGGTACTCTCAGACTTGCAGTTTTCCTCGAGATGTTTTCCTTCACCGTTCATCAAGTGATAATCACGGTTGAAAATGAGATTCACACATGAAATTCAGAAATCCCAGAGGTTCGCGCCGGGGTTTGAACCTGCGATCCTCGCTACCGAGACAAGCGTTCTACCAACTTGGCTATAACTGCTACATATCCTTAATGTTACAATGCAATTCTGAAAAAAAATACCGTATAGGTTTTCGTCTACCGTGTAGACAAAGACAAAAAACCGCGGTCAAACTACTAGTGTTTTTTTTTTATTACATTATAGGCAAGTATTTGATCTCGATCTCACCTGATGGTAAGTGACGATGAGATCTACGATGGAGCATACTTGCCTAGGTAGGAAGGTGGCAGTAGATAAGAGACGCTACATTCACTAGGCACATGCAGCGCAACTGATCTGACCCGCCATCCATGAATGGCAACACTGAACATCTTGCCGGAACACGGCTAGGCCGCTTGGCGACATGGCTTTGTTCAGTGGGTGGTGACTAGCCACGGCCGAAGCCTACCACCAGTAATAAATATATATAGTTCCTTGATATAATCAGTTCTGAAATTATATCTGTTTTTTACTTAATTAATCTTCGTTAATGCAATTTAATAAAACACGACATCAAAGTAATGCAATCTATTAATAAATTTAAGACATTTTATTAATTAAAGATAAAATTTTATGTTTTTATTTTATTTTATAATCGATGATGATAATCAGTAGGTGTTTTGTGATAAGGGGATGCACTTGGTTTTTTGTACTAAGTATGGAATTAATAAAAATGATGACCTTGAATTATTTAACACACACGCAGTGTGTAGAGGGGACACACACCCCCACCAAAGTCATCACTACTCCATACCAAGATATCAACATCGACATCCAACAGCAAGCAGTCAGTCCAACAGCAAGCCAGTCGTCACTCAGGACCATCACAGCCGACTCACCGCTCCCCTGGTTCTGCGACGCACGCAGCTCGGTCTCGACTCACTGCAGACCTTCGAGCTGGCTACCTGGCCCTTGCACACAAGACGCTGCCATGCAAAGATATCAACCTCCGGTCTTGGGGGGAGTACTGTAGCGACCACTTCAACCGCACCACAAGCTACGCAGATGGCACTGCAGACGCATTCAGAACAATAGACAATTGACGTCACAGTCCTGAATCGCGCTATAAGAGTTTTCGGAGCAAGTAACATATATACAAGATCCCGACAATAAGCGTTGGACCATAGCGGCCGCCCGCCAAGCATACCACCCGCCTGGCTGGAAGATCTTCCCATTTCCGCTAAAATTCTAATATATCAACTAAGCAGAACTGATCTTGTCGGTCGCCCACGTGATCACGTCGAACGAATTATGCAATACGGAATTTGTGTGGTCTTATCGGTACGCGACCTCAACTATGATGATATATCATTAACAAACACTTCATGAAATGAAGCTATCTTCTATTACTGTATTGCAGGCTATGATTACGGAACAGATCTAGAAGCAAGCATATTATATGACGGCTAATAGCCCCTCATTATATGCAATGTATGTAATGTTACTGAAAATGGGTCGCAATAAACAATAGTTACATGACATTTTTTCATGGCTACATTTTCTTGGAATTAAACAAAATGTGTAGATAAACAATGTGTAGTTAATGTGCAAAAACAGAAATGGGTGAAATTGACGGAAAAAATGGATTAAAAAACTAAAGAACTGTAGCTCTATAGATCAACTTTACCTCGCTACAAGATACACAGATGGCACTGACGATTCTGCATATAATCCTAAAACGCGCTATGAGATTTTGAAAAGAGCGTAACGTACTTAACGATGTAGGATTTTTTTTTTGCAGGAAACCCATATTCCTGTTAACGTGTAACGTTTATTATTGTAAATATGCATACCCATCAAAATTGAACTAATTAGTTATGAATAAATAAATATGTATAGCAGGGGTCTGCAAACATTTTAGGCTGAGGGCCAGACTGCACAAAGCACCCAGGTCCCTGCGGGCAATAAAAATAAATGTTGTCTCGTTTTTCTGCTATTGACTCAAATGCAATGTCATCAAGGTCTTCCAGAATACGTGTCGCGGGCCGAGGTTTAGAGATCCCTGGCAGCTATAATTAACCTACGGCCCGCTCGGCTTGGTTGGTTGGTTGGTTGACCCATCTGGTGTTACTTTCATTTAAACCATTTTGAATTTCGCGCCCATAAGAAAAATTGCGAGCGGGCTGAGTAATAGGTAACACTACCGCGATGAATCCGTTCATAGTTGTTTAATTCAAAATGTAACAACAGCGAAAACCTAAGAAATCATTACCTATCTTTTTTGCGGCCCGCAACACCTCAACTAACACGTATTTGTGGCCCTATGAAAAAAGGTTGAGTACCACTGGTATAGGGCAATACTAAACAATTGCCCTAGGAAGATGTAGATCACGCATTGTACCACGATCGCCAATTTAGATTTAATTTTATACGCATTATCGTTAAAAAACAAATATTAGTTGTTATAAAGCTGAATATACATTGCGTTTGTAATGGATAACATTGTTTGGAATCTGTTACAATTCGTATCTTTTGTTACCTATAACTCGGTTATGAGCACAAATCTTTATATGATGACTCACTGAGAATACCTAGTATTCACGATTTAATAATAAGTACATACATAGGTACATATTATCTTATCACGATAATCTAATTAACACGAAAATTTAATTTTATAATTACGAATGCTACCATAATCTTGATCTCAAGAATTGCATTAACTGCATAATGTGATTTATAATTTTTTCAACACGCTTGTTCGTAAAGTGGCTCTTATCGCGCCGATTTAAGGTTAACTATGCACTATTACACGCGGGCTTTTCAATTTGTATTACCGCACTAGTATTACAAACGTCACATATTATTTTAATTTTGGCAAAAAGGTATCATGTCTAAAAAGTCTACAATATAAATACGTTATTTCCACAAATCATTTATTGTTAAATTCACATAAAAAATACAATTAATCATATTTTTAATATTAGACTGCTTTATGACTTTGTTATCTGTGCCCCTTTTCCAAGCAGGGATCGAAAAAAACACCAGGCGCCATTTTTGTTCTGTGGCCATGTTTCACAAATATTTGTCTTTAGTATAGTGCTTTTATGAATTTTATCTTTTTTCCTAACATGTGTGTTGAAAAACGTCGAATGACACGCGTGAGCATTTGGTCATTACACTCTCGGCTTCATGGCGCCCTCGCCTCCAGCTCGTTGCAATCCCGCTTCGACTGTAAAAGCCAACTTAGCTCAATTATATCATAGTATATATAAGCTTTAATTATTAACAGATAATAAATGTGTATGTTTCCCTGAACATTAATAAAAAATGGTAGACGAACTTTATATTTACAAAGTCACGCAACATGAACGAATATACCAGTTTGTTTAAATGAATCTTTCAAATAACTCCCTTTCTAGAGAATAATATTATTTTGCCTCCAACAATTATTAATGCTAGCACCAAGGAATCTCGGGAAAACTAAATAACGTGTAAACAAATACCTTTCTTATACAAGTCCCACAAAGATTTTTCTCGGAACAACATAATTGTTTAAGATAAAAACATAATTAGGCAAAGAATATTATAATTCTTGGGAAAAGTCGACTCACGTTTAATTGTGTTAGTTGAGTTAGGAAATAATAAAGCTTTCAGACGTCCTGAAAAAAATGCCCTGAAGAATGGTAAGTGCCGGGATAATGGTAGCCTAAATAACATAACCGTAAGAAGTATCGTATTTGGCCACTAATAAATGAGGAAAACCGTAGAATTCGAAGGTTTTGTAACCGCTACTCGTATCAAAGATCAGGGAGATATTATAAAGGACTTATGAAATTAATATTGGGTTGCTTTATGACTTTTCAAAACTCCGATTAACCTGATATACCCATAATTTTCAGCAAGAATAAAAGGATTTTTTTTCCAAGAGTCATACAAATTGATATAGTTACCCAAAATTCCATACAATTGTTTACAAACAAAATAAATACATCCCTAAATGAACAAAAAGCCAATCAGCGGCCGCATGTCCAGACGCGGTTGCGTCAGGCGCCCGCGCAGTGAAAGTGAAACGACAGCTGATTGGCGCACGTATTTATCTAACTCGGCCATCCTTAGGGCTGCCGAAACCATGAAGTTTGAACCGCCTCTAACAGACTTTGTTTACTTGGTCAAAATTATTCCATGAACGGGAACAATTTATTTTCTAAAATGATTGCTCTGTAAAACAATTATGTTAGAGATCTCTCTAGGTAATCTGTGGTTTTTAACATAAAAAACTGTGCAGGTAGCAGTGGGCACGAGGCCAGAGCAATACCTGATACTTTTTTTGTATAAAGACCAGTCTAATAGCAATAAGACCGAGACGAAGAAATTTCAACTCGATTACAGATACTTCTTTATAGGTCTTGGTTATTAAATGTGTCAGCCCTATTAACGCTTACGTGCGTCGGCGGCCCTTTGTTCCACTTGCCGCTAGCCACAGGTAACCCGCACCAGCAGATTTGGTTGCGTGTTTGTTTTAGAAAGTGATCCTTTTAGCCCATTTCAGATATCGACTTATTTAGATAATGATTCGATACTTATCTCCTGTTATATCAGATCGCTGTGTAATGATGACTACCATATTATCGTTATCTATTGATTAATTTTTTAGTACCAAATACTTATTATAAGTGTAAACATTTCAATGAAAAATTTTTTTTACCAAAAATCGGAGATATTTTTTTTTATATAATCAATAAAATATTTAGGTGTATTATTATAGGCTGTTATTTTTTCAGGTGATAAAAATGCAATTCACGTCTGCAGTCATATGAAGTTTTAATGTTGAAATATTTGTATTAACCTCACACGAAATTAACTTAGGAATAATATACTAGGAAGAGGAATACGGCCGAAGTTCCCGACCCTGTTGTAACAAGTTTGCAACTCCGTGTCTAAGCACCCCGAGTTGACTCGCAACTAGCGATCAAATCAAAACAAAAGTAACAGAAAAGTTACCGCCTAATTCAATCACCGAAGTTTGGTAACGAGGAAATAATTTTCTTCGAATCTTGTAGGGTATTTCTTGAGAAGCAATTTTACTTCTAAAGAAAAATGGTATGTACTTTCTGCATTTAAAAATCTGTTAGTTATTAGTTAAACTAATCGACTTTTCAAGTTCACCCAAGATGTCCAGTAAATGTTGAGTAAAGAATCCACAGCTTTACTAATAGGAGTATGGGATTAATTCCATAATTATCATCAGGACTTACATTTAAAACAACGCCAAAATAATTAATTCGACTCTGGCATAAATTATTTTGTAGCCGATTGCCAACCAAAAAAAAGAAGAAGGAAAAAAGACTAAGAGAATTTATAATTAAGCGGGAACTTAAGCTTTTAGGCAGGGAAGTGAATTGCCTGGAAATTAAAGTTCGTAATACGCCCCCAGAGCGAATCCTTAATATCAATGCTTGCTCAAAAATGGAAAAGATCTTTTTAAAAAAAAGAGCAACCATGGAGTTTCTTGCCCGTTCTTCTCCATATAACGGCATTCCAAACGGGTGGTAAAGTAGTAGCATATTTTGTAGCTTTTGACGATTCAGAAGTACTGTACACAATGGTCTACGTGAATAAAAAATATTGTGGTTCTGATTCTGATTCAATACACAGTTAGCAATCTATGAGTTTTTGTAAACGATGATCCCAAATTATCGATATATATATAATAGTGCTTAGGAGAGTACGTAGGTTAGTGCAATTTTGATAGAGTCAAGGACGTTCACTCAGACCGCTGCTCTATCATCAATCGATCTGTTGCATCACGCAATAGTGATAGTAATGATCTACAAATCATTGCGTAAAGCCTTGCGGTTACGCATTACGGTTTTTTTTGTGTTGGAAAACAAAATAAATAACGAAAATGTTTACTTTCGTCAGTGAAATTGGAGGAAAGCTAGGCAATAGTAAGTGAATTATTATATTTTCAGTTGACACGTAACTGTGAAATATGACCACAGAATAAAAATGGCACTAGATTTTTTTTTCGCGCTCCGCTTGTAAAAGTGGAACAGAAAACAAATTCAATAAACAGCTTAAAATCATACTTCATTAATTGAACTTTTTTGGAATTATAACAAAGGTAATTAAGGTAATGGTAATTCAATGACAAAAATAAATAATTAGTAGAAACAATATTTTATTTATCATTTTTTTACAGTTTATAGACACACATGAGTAAATCTCAAAAATTGTTAACAGTTTATAGACAATATACTTAAAACCTCTTTTCCAACATAAATAAAAATAAGTTTTAAACACTAGTGCGGTAATATAAAGTGAAAAGAAGCTGCATTATGAACCTAAAATCGGTGCAATAAGAGCCATTTTACGAGCAAGTGTGTTGAATAGAATATTATAGCATTAGCTCGTACATTATGGTATCGCTAATGCGCATGCACGAATCAATTCGAAATGGCGACTCGTCTCGCTACGATAATAGGGTCTTACACAGATTTTCAGAAAACCTCATACCTAACTTTATAACTGATTACCTCAGTTGATAGTGACCCTGCTGTGAATGAATGAATTGAAATTAAGGGGGAAGCTCAGGGTCAGGGTGCGAAATTCAAAATGCCAATGGTTTTTATTGTTTTACGAAAAATTTGGACATCTTTACGATGTAATTTAGTGTTTTGCGATATTAGCATTTTGCATTGGATGTCTCGATGTATTAAGTTTGCTTAAAAAATACCTAAAGCGATACAACACCATAAAGTTAGTAAAAGTAACAGTTTTTACAAACTTATGGTATTGTATCGGATTAGGTACTTTTTAAGCAAAATAAATACATCGAGACATTCAATGCAGAATGTTAATATCGCAAAACACTAAATTACATCGTAAAGATGTCCAAATTTTTCGTAAAACAATAAAAACCATTGAAATTTTGAATTTCGCGCCCTGACCCTGAGCTTCCACCTTAATGAAAAGATTTATAGCGACCACTTCAACCGCACCAAAAACACAACACCACCGATTGTCGGGATCTTGTATATATGTTACTTGCTCCGAAAACTCTTATAGCGCGATTCAGGATTGTGACGTCAATTGTCTATTGTTCTGAATGCGTCTGCAGTGCCATCTGCTTAGCTTGTGGTGCGGTTGAAGTGGTCGCCACAGATTTATACAACACAGGCAGATATTTAGTTAACATATTAAGAAGAAAATAAAATAACGGACATAAGTAAGATTAAACAGAAATATTTTAATTTACATCGGTGTGATCTTTCTGTCCTGAAGGACCTGGGTCGAAGCCTTGTAGGGTCAGTATTTGTGTGACGAGCACTTAAATCCGAATCATGGATGTTTAATGATGAAATCCTAAAATCAATTAGCGAGCGAGGTTTAAACCCGCACACTTCTTTTCCGAAACGAACGTACGAAGAACTCGGCTGCTTCGTATAAAAATAATTCCAAATTACATCTATCTAAACCGGTATTCACCCACGTACAAAATTGTGTCCTAAATACAAAGATGGGTATCGATAAGGGCGATATAAACGCCTACGAGCTTGCGTGCATAGCAAGTGCAAACCGGCAGCTAATAGGTAACGAAATATCACGTTGTCCGTGTGTGGAATGTGTAAGTGGCTTTACAGGTGACTAATAAGTCATTAGACGGTTCAAAACTCACATGACAGCGCTCTTGCAAGGCAGTGCCAACGATTACCACCACTAGCCGCTGTCCCTTGCCTCGTAATCTGGACTCGTTCGACCGCCGCGAGGCTACGCGATTAGTCTGGATTCGACTATTAGTCACCGAATTAAAGAGGTCTAATGGAGCCTAAAACATAGCTAAAATACATTGTTGAACGATGGGAGGAAGAATGACCCACGACTGATCCTCATAAACCAAACAAGTTGATCGATAATAATAGAAGCTAACAAAACCGAACTCCTCTAAGATGTCGGTTGAGAAACTGTGTGTCGTTAGTGTCAGGACTTTAATTAATGCAATTGTCTGTGGAACGAAACGAATTTAAAATAGTATTCGACACGTGTTTCGCCCATAAACGAGGCATCCTCAAAACGGCTGCGCTACGAATGAGCCCATTCGGAGCCCAGCTGTCCTGAGGATCAGTGGTGGGTCCTCTTCCCCCATTTGTCTAAGACAGAGGGACTGTTACTTTTAGCGTTTGAGACCAATGGGGTCCATATGACATAATAACGGCGTGTTACCAATTTAGTAATTTTGAAGTGAATTATCTAAAGGTAGTTTGGAATCTCTATTTGTACTGCAACAACCTATCTTGCGTCTTATCAATCTAGTTTATACGAAAGCCATTGTCTTACAAAATACATTACCTTTATCAAAAAGAAAACAAAGTTGCTTGCCTCTTATATCAAATTCCTAGCACTAAAATAAAATATACGCTAAAACCCAGGCCGAATCAAAGCACATTAATTGTATGGCTTAGTCAAAGCTTGCTATCAGCTATATTGGCAGTTAACGCCTACGTTACATTGATACAGGATATAGAGCGCAACACGTACCCGCTACGTGAACACCTTTTTGCATAACCTATTTCGAAGAAGATAGAGACTTGACCGTTGAACACAACATAATTTACACTATAGAAAATCGATAACTCTTTTTCGGCAATTTTTGCCATGATAAGAAGGTACAAAAGTTGAGTAAAATGTTGTGGTTCGTGTTCTTATCCACATAGTATATAGTTTTTCGAAACTAGAGCATAGGCTCGACTTTAAAAAAGGATTACCGGACTCTTAAGACCATACTACAAAAGACTATTTCTTTTGTAGTATGGTCTGAATTTATATGGTTTGAATAAAGACTGAGCCTAAAATAACTATGAATATTATAATCTACTAGCTGCCCCGGCGAACTCGTACCAATTTAAAAACAATTTAAAAATAAAATTAATTATCTTTATTATATTTTTTTGAGTGATTGTTACCCATGCCTTAATAGTTATTCTACTTATTCGGGGCAGAAACAAATTCGGCCTACCCGTTCATAAGTTATTAACGGTGTAACTAACACGACTTTGTTAGGTATAAAAAGAAATGAAATTCTGTATGTTGGCGAGCGTATAAAACGGCTGGATCGATTTGGCTATTTTTTTCAATGTTCTTAATAGCCCAAACGGGTTGGTAGGGTATCAAATTAAAAAGTTGTCCCGAAAATTGGCAAATTCGGTAAAAACGGACGAGCGTTTTTAGAGACGAGCGTTTGTTTTTAGCAGGACAACGTTTGTCGGCTTAATGCGAGTGCCTAATATAATTTAAGTTCCAAATAAAAAACATTGCAACATTTCTATTTTTATAAACATTTATATTTTATCTTAATGTTATGCATCTTGTTAAGTGACTTCCTTGGCTTTCGCAATACCTTATATAATATATAATATTACGTGAAGTGGTATACAGTTTTTTTTTACAAATTTGAGTAAGTTAACCATATTAAAAACAGTTCATAGTTCACATAACTATCTTATTATAATATATTATAGTATCTGTGACTTAATCTTTTTGACGATACCGAATGGACTTTTTTATTTTCCGAGCTAAAGAATAGATCGTCATTAATCCAGTACGTAAGAATTGAATGTGAAATTCGAAATAATAATTCTCAATTCTAGAACAGTATAAGATGCCTCTTTACAGTGCAAATCTATGAGGTGCTAGTTTATATACCTATTTGTATTTTACCAACAATAGAATCAGCAATAGAATATTTTTTATTCATGTAAACCATTAAGTACAATATGTACTTATGAATCGTCTACAAAATGCAAAGCTAATGACTTTACCACCCATTCGGAACGCCGTTCCTATGTGGAAGAACGACACGTGTACTAAACTAATCATCCCATCCCCAGCACTAAAACTTAATTGAAAAAAACATAAATTTCCTATATTTTGGTGATAGAACCTTAGACATTTAAATAATACAGGCGACGTGTCCCGAACGACATATTGAAGCACAAAAAGCCAAGCCGATATTTCGCGTGAACGTAAGGTCGTAATTCGCATGCATTACACAAATCGGCTTGGTTTTTGGTGCTTCAAACATGTTGTTTGCGACACTCCGTCTGCATTATTTCCTCGTCTGCGGATAGAACGAAAAAATCTCAAATACCTATAATCCGAACGAAACGACATTTAGAACTAGTTCAGTTCATTCTAATCTAGGTATTGGAGAAAACGCAGTGGCCTTGGCATTCTTGATTGGCACCGCGGCATTATCGAGGCTGCGGCTAATGTACTCCGGACCACAAGCTACGTATTAATAATATATGAGCAAAAACTGGATTTTATTCTGCAAATCATTGGTCGATCGAAATGTCGTAAGCAAACATTGACAAAACTAAATAGGTACAAAATAATTTTTAAGCGACATCTGTACCTCAAACACAATCCTTTTACGTGACGTCTTCCATCCCTCTCACACCACAGATATCATAAATAGGCATGACAGTGACAGCATGTTTTGTCGATGACATAACGATTACATTAAGTTCCTGGTCACCCTACAGGTCTATAATTTTTAAATCTTTTTTTTAAATTTTTTCTCGCGTAGACCATTATTTACAGTACTTATGAATCGTCAAAAGTTACAAAAATATTATGGTATTGCTTTACCACCCGTTCGGAATGCCGTTCCAATGCAGAAGAACGGGCAAGAAACTCCATAGTTGCTCTTTTTTTAATAGATCTTTTACATTTTTGAGCAATACATTGTTATAGGTATGTATGTGAGAACAATGTGCCAACAAATCCGAGGTTGAAGGCTATTAGTATTTATTTTAGCAATAATAATTCTTGAAAATATTTTTTTAATCTGGCACCCATTGTACACAGAATATATTCCAATAGTTCAAGTTCTAAATAAAGGCTTGGAACACCGGTGGCCATTACAATATGGCGCCCAATGCGCGAAACTAATTTGAGATTATAAAAGCTATTGTATTAAAATTCACACTACTCTATGAACTTATATACGCAAGAATGGGGTTCCTAATCCCCGTAAAAGGTTATTATAATAGTAGACGTTTATTTTAATACATGCTACGTTACATTTTGTTAAGGAATAACGAACTGTTAAATTGGTTCGTAAAAAAAAAAATGATAGAGCAGATGTATGCGAGAGAAGATGATCTAATACATTAGTAACACGACATTATGGTAATAGCTTCAAATACTAACCAAAAGCCATTGTTATGGTACATTAAGGTCGAGTGTGGAATACCCGAACACCTCTAACCTATTAGATTCGCTCAACAAAACATTATATTGATATACCGTCCCGAAGAAAAGTGTGAAAGGTTTCATATACACCTTAATTCACTTATTTTCGGTATCTACTTGGATAAAGATAATACAATGAAGGCTGACTGGTTGACGGACTCATTGTCCAAAGTTCTATTTAGATGTTATGTTGCGAAATTATAAGTATAGCAATATAGACCCTAAGTAAGACGAATTTATATACCAATCGATCCGATGAGGGCACTGCTGTATAATAATAGTTAGATCATTCGATCAGTATTTAATGGTGTTAGAACTTTTACTAAGCCCTGAAATTGTGTCTAGTAATTAGCCATAAACTCGCCCCCTATTAAGTATATTAGAACCAAATATTATTAGCGACGTATGGAGGAACATAGTTACATAGCTGTCTACCCTTAACCGAAAACAGGCCGTAATGCACAAATGGAATATGAGCAAATAAAATTCGTCTCCCTAAATGCAGTTACGCTCCAAACAACGCGACGGCCATTTGCATTAAATGTCAAATTTCGTTCCGGAGACGCTCGCTTTGAATCGGCACAAAAATAGTAATCATCCAGCCAGTCAAGTATTATTATGATGTCAGTACAAGAAATAGATTGTAATAATTAACAGAAACATTGTACGGAGAAAGAATAACACGATCGTAGGGCCGACACATTGTAATCTATCCCACGGCGATGACCTCACGGTACAGTACAGACATATGAAACCAGAGGAATATGAACTTAAAGTACTATTCAGAACCAAAGGTAATATTCGCATGTCAAGACCCGCTCTATGCTCCTGGTATTTCTCATATATTTTCCTTAGCCACTGTGACTCAATTATGAGTAAATCAACTTTGTGGCATAAGATTCATTAGAAAATAGCAATATCAGACGGGCATCGTTAATACAGTGATCAATGATTAGATATTGATTTCTTATATTTACGCGAATACTATACATTGAAACAAAACCTATTTTACAGATTTTATCGCGTAAATTTTATATTTTTCCTAACCAATGATGCGCACCATTGCAAGACCTCAAGACACTGAGCAAACTCTGCGTAGGGCGGACCGCAAGCAACAACTAAATATGAGGGTACCCCAGTACGAACTATCACCCTTGGACGTCATACACCTCAGTTCTCCCGTGACTATGGTTGCTATAAAGTAACCGAAAAGTCGGGGACGTTTAATCATAAAATAAACTCGATAACATCTGTAAAATAAGTTTATTTCAATAAAACTTGGCGTCCTGGATTTTGTTATTTTTGTTGTAACAATTATTGGATAACATTTTAATGAATACCAAAATCGACTTTTGAATTTGTAAGTTATATTAATTTATGTTCATGTATAAAATAATTGTGCAAATGTTTGATTTTTAAAAACAATACGAATCAGTAGTGCGTTATAGAGGTGTAATTTTTAAAAAAATCTAATAATGTGATTTATTTCGTTGGGAATGTTATCTTAATAACCTACATGTTGGCCCTGTTAAAATATTTTACACTATTATTGTTACACTTTGCATATACACATTTCTATTCAAAGGTTGCGTCATTCAAATCACGTTTAGTTTCCATCTCACAATGATCCACCAAACAATACAATCACTTTCAGGTTCATTCGAATCCTGACTATCAACCTCCACGCTCGGAACTAGGTGAGTATTCTAATGAACCGCCAGCACAGAAACCTCTTCGACTGCAAAGAAGATTAACTCACCGAGTCACGTTTATGTAACAGGATTATGAATTGTTTATAACAGAATATAAAATGTTATGTGGGAAATAATGAATTGTTGTCGATGCTACAATTTCTTGTGGTATACCTTAACGAGTTTATTTATTTCGTATATGTATCTAATCATCTATACATTATTTATTAATAAATTTAACGATAGCTTATAGGTATTTGGTTGTAAATGACCTTTCTACAACTTTCTGTTTGCTAGTTCGTATTGCTCAATTGATTTAGATTAGCTACCATTATGCCAGTATTTTGTCTACGGTCCTATAATAATGGTAAAAGTTTTTAGAAATTTGCATGGTGCGCAGAATTTTTGTACCCGAGTCATGGAGGTTTATTATTGCTTGGATCGTCCCCAGACCCTTGCACGGTGCCCGTAATACAAACATTATTTAGTTTGGGACCGTGCAGTTGGTGTGTTCATCTGGCGATGGTAAAAAAAAAGTTTTGTAGTACTGCACATTCTCTATGTCCAATTATTCTAAGGTTTTCATTAACTGGAATATTTTGAAATTAGAATATGCTAGTTATTGATCATTATTAACATTTGCAACGAATACTTCTATCTATTTCCTCATAAATCAGTTATTGTATTGCTTTACTGTTTATGACTAGAAAAATGGAGAGATTACTTAGGTGGGTACTTACAGATTTAAACCATCCACGGTGACGAAAAAAAAAAGAATTTCCCTTAAAGGTACCTACTAAGTAGGCCAAATAAAAAAAAACAGTCTCCAATAGTATTCAACGTCGCAATTTTCAAACGTGACCAACAAAATCTTGCATCAAATGAACACTCAAATGCTATAAATTGTAATGTCAATGGCTGGTTCCGGTGCCGCATGGAAAGAGGTAAATCTACAAAAAACTCAATTAACTTTTTATGTATCGGTACAAAGGCCAAAAACAAACTGATGTAATACATCGTTCAGCATCGAACTTTTGGGATTTACGCAGATTCAATGGTTTGTTTAAACATTTTTTCTGCTTAGAATTGACTTGGTCCAGATAAAAACATCTAGAGTTTTCCTTACAAAGGGGTGGGGAAACCTCTAAGAATACGAATCTATAGGAATACTTTCCTATCCAAGAAAATGACACTTTTTACATATTTGGAAAAAATGCTAGTATGGATTTAAAAAGTGCATAGGATTATTTTTTTGAGCGCTTAGTTAGCCTAACATAGATCTTTAGATATTTGATTGCACAATTCACTTGCAGCTATTTCGAATGACTAACCTTAGACCTTTCCATTCTAGTTGGAGCCATTAACATAATAGCTCTAAAACACACGACAATTCATGCAACGCTTCTAAGAAAAAAGATGAAGTAACGTCGTCAGCATCGAAACATTTCGTTGTTACAGTCGGTGAAATAATTTGACAATAATCAATGATAATCGAGCATCGCTGCAATACAAAACGCAAGCATTTTACGACCAAACCGAACACGAAACCATACATGAGCTCCCGAACAGAAATACGAATTCAACTCCGCAAAACGCCGAATCAACAAGTGCAGCACGCACCGTCCAAATCATCTCCCGGCGGTAAACAAAGAAAAGCAGCCAAGCCAAGGAATTCGCCCGAGACAAGAGGCAGCGATCGTGAAAACTGGGCCGGACATGTGTGCCTCGGCCGTGACCGCTTTACAATCACTTTTCAATTAATAAAGAACAAGCGAGCACCTGCAGAATGCAACATCTATCACTCGCAACAAACAAATTAATACGCACGCGTTTGATGCCGCTCCAATATAGATCCGGACCACACTTTCACAGGTTAGTTAATAATGTTGTTTACGTACTCTTTAGGGGTATAACACAGGACACAGGTACACAGGGTAGCACGAGTCGAGTCGCGGACGGTGGGCGCGCTTCGCGGGTGCGTGCAGGTCGCGCGGCGTTCAGCGCGGCACTGACTGACTGACTACTGTCGGCGGAGTCGCGAGAGACGCGAGCGGCAATTCGCAACTCGGATACCTACGTAACGTAACTTAAGCCCATAATATTTTATAGTTTCGTAATCGTGTTACTCTATTACTGTGCGCCGTTCGTTTAATAGATGTCACGATTTCGGGAGCGGTCCTTGGGATTGTGAGTCTGTGGACCGAGACTGCTCACATGCATTCCATGTCTACGAGCCGGGAAAGGTCAAATGGTGCCTGTTCTGCAAATCACAATTCAAAATAGCAAAGGTTGATTGATTATCAAATCATTGTCTGCAAACGAATGTTGTAAAATAATACAGAAATCAATAGGTGTCTGATACTTCAAGTCGTGGCTAACTTAGGTACATTCATCATTCATCTCCTTAATTATTTTTCTCTTATGTTAAACGAGTAGAGAAGCCCTCTTATTCTCCATTCTCTCCCTCCTCCCATTGGAAGATATAATACAAGACATTGTCTACTTCAATCGCCCAAGCTGCACACAGCCTTTGCAAATCGGGATTTGGATTTGTTGCCTTTTACAACCTTTTCTGTATACACTTGTTTAAAATTTCCCGTAATCAAACTGAAAGAGGCAAATTCTCTCTTGAAGGTTTTTTCTCTCGCTCTCTCAACTCCAAAACCCGCACCCCCTTTTAACTACTAAAAGGACTGCATCAGATTAAACAAGCATTTTTTCGCACATTTGTTCCGAACGTTCCGAGTCGTTTAATTCATCTAAAATTTAGTATATACATATAATACTGCAATAATGCTTTCGTAGCAACAACTTTATTCAGGGTGTTTCACAATATCCTGATATAACCTACCCAAAATCGATATCTATTAATATTTCTGTTTAATCTTAACTATGTCCGTTTTTTTACTTAAACCTACCTGTGTCGAATAAATCATGTAATTTCAAAAATGCCCTAAAATAATACAGTCTCATGAAACTATAACAATTAACAAAAAATAATATTATCACAGCAAACTTTCAAGTAATCACACGCCACATTTTTTATAACATAAACATAGCTCGTCTCCTCCTAGTCGAAACGGGCTGCTAGCTAAAGTACCTACATCTTAATCAGGTCACAATCTGTTTCATACCCGCATTAACCTGTATTCGTACAAGGCCGCTCTGTTTGGGCACCCTGTTTGTAAAATCTAGGTGCTTTCACGATTTGCCAAAACAAGGTTGTTCTCTGAAAACGTCCTAACCGATTACCGCCACCTTAATGCCTCGGACGTAAAACCGCGGACTATGAATATTCAAGAGGCGTCGATAATGAGCGATCGTTCCATATTCCGGCCGATCCCCGATAGCATTGTTCCCATTCGTTCAATTTCAGGCTAAGCTTAGTTGATTTGACGTTATTTTTAATTAAGATATATTATGTGTAAAAATTGTTTTCTTTGGTGTGTTATATCAAACAACCTAAATCTGTTTCAACAGGATTGGCTAAAGAGGGCTGATCGCTATGGGAAAACTGGAAACGGTGATGCCATTTTGATTTCATTATAAGTCAATTAAGACTATATAAGCGGACTTGGGGCTGAAAATGTCTGTACACAATAAAGTTAAGGTTGAGTTTATATAGAGGATTATTAAAACGTACTTAAAGAGCTTATAAGGGATATTATTTTTGAAGCATAACAATCATAACGTAAGGTTATCAAAGGGTTCAGAGTTCTTAAATAAAAGCAGATTTAGTACATAAACAGCAGTAACGTTTTAGGGACGATATTAACCTTGATAGAGTGAAAGTTAAACGTTATTGCAGTACTAAGTGAAACATTAATACTTGTAGCGTGATATATGAGTATTTATTTAGTGATGGAAAAGAATTGCAATGTAAGATCCAAATTTCAGTAAAAAAAATGTTAACGTTCCTGAGCAATTTATGTCCGGTGAAAGTAATAAAACCAAAAGTTTAATAGCTACAAAAACGTCTTATTTGGACCCACAGGCCAAAGTTACTGCTTGACTGTCCCTTAGTTTAAAAATTGTGTCATCAGAAAGGTCTGACTGACTAACTTAGCTTTTAGCTAAACTTGGCTATGCTACTAGGTATTATCGTCACAGTAGACGAGAAGCCCTAGTAGAGTAACTAAATTTTGCAGTCACCGTGTACTTAGATATACATTGACGAGATGCTTATCCCTTCACAGAATACGGTGACGGTTGGCAAAATTGAAGAAGTCACTGTATAGTGATTTCTTATATTTAGGCGAGTACTACACATTGAAATAAAACATTTTTTCAGATTTTATCGCGTTTATTTTATGTTTTTAAGTTCCCGACGTTTCGGCTGCTTTACAGCAAACATGGTCACGGGACAAAGGAAAGGAAAGAGGAAGTCACTGTAATGAAACCCGAGTAAGAAGTCAACAATATGTGTTTTCATTGCCTAAAGTACTCTTCTTCCATTCCTCAAATATGTTAGGATATAATAGCCCACCACGAGGCCCGGGGTTTGTGTGGGGCGTTTATCGAGAAACCGTGTCTTACGGTGGTACATGATAAAGCAATATGCAAATACTAGGGGAAGGCGACGAACTCAGCGTGACCTATAGTTTTGTGTGTATTAATAGTATAGTCTTTTATTTACGAAAAAATATGGTTAATGCTATGTCAGTTTTGTAATCCCATTCTGAAGGGACTAATTATACACACATCAGAGCATTATAAACAGGAGTGATAAGAGCTTGTTTCTGTATTGCATTTATTCTGACCTGATTAGGGCAGTTGGTTGTGATCCTGCTTTTAGTGCCGAGGGTCCCGGGTTCGAATCCTTACGTACACAAATTGTCGTTGCTTGGCAATGTGCTCAGAAAGCTGACAGTATTGCTACATTTAATGCGAGAGCCAGCGGCTAGTTGTGCTAAGACAAAATGTGAGGTAAATCGATTTTATCTTATTCACTCGTATGATTTTTTTTTTATAACGTTACAGGCATGTATTTGATCTCGATCTCACCTGATGTTAAGTGACGATGAGATCTACGATGGAGCATACTTGCCTAGAAGGTACCTCTCTCTACTCTACTCTCGACTTGAGAACACCCAGATTGAAGTCAACGGGGAACAAAGACGCGCCGGTAGCGTGTGGAATAAAGGAAGAAGGACAGCAACTCAGTGCGATATCGTCAGTCACATAATTCCCATGTTGGCCCACGTGATAGCCCTGGTGGTAAACAGTTGCTTTTATTACTTAATTTATTTGAATTAAATAGCCACAAGTTAACAAGGTATTTTAAGCAAATGTCAAACTAATTAACAAGCAAAGGTACTTAATAAAAGGTTTACTGGTGGTAGGCTTTGGCCGTGGCTAGTCACCACCCACTGAACAAAGCCATGTCGCCAAGCGGCCTAGCCGTGTTCCGGCATGATGTTCGGTGTTGCCATTCATGGATGGCGGGTCAGATCAGTTGCGCTGCATGTGCCTAGTGAATGTAGCGTCTCTATCTACTGCCGCCTTCCTACCTAGGCAAGTATGCTCCATCGTAGATCTCATCGTCACTTACCATCAGGTGAGATCGAGATCAAATACTTGCCTATAATGTAATAAAAAAAAAAAAAAAAAAAAAAAATAATTAAGTTACACATGAACGCGCAATACACATACATCTATCTCAAACTAAACTTAGGTTAAGCAACGTATAAAGGTCACAGTTAAGTAGTTACTCGCCGTAACATGGTCGTTATGCGTTCCAGTTTATTTTAATATCTAAGTTACGGTCAGATTATTATGAACGCTGTAATAGTATGTATTGGGCAGCCTACTCAGCAGAAATACCCGAGTTTAAAACCGGGAACAACGAAGATGGAATCATTTATTTCATATAGGCCTAACATATAAAAATTTTTTTTTTCTTAATTATAATCTGATTGGAACTATGAATCCGCACGTGAAGTGCGAGCTAACTGTATACTTTACAGTCTACCGTATTTAACCATTTTGTATGGAGAATTGAAAAGCGCCTCTAGCGGACGGTATTTAAAACTTTCAATTCTCCATACAAAATGTCTAAATACGGTAGACTGTAAAGTATACGGTTAGCTTACGAATGATCTTGCACATGACGTACTAGGGACACGGCTGCGGCCCGCCCTAACCTAAATTATGCATTTACTTTATTACATCATGATTTAATTTGAAGAGGACGAGTATTACTGCTCGTAGCATTTTGAACGTAGCTCCTTGTGCGTTGAACTCTTTTACTCGTATCTGTTATTTAATTCAAATTAAGCCCAAAATCGTGTGGCAATCGATAACTGACCATACACACTTTAAAATAAATCAATTGAGAGTTTGCATAGAACTTCAGTATTACACACAATTTAACAATCATGATTAGGTGCAGTGTCGAAATGGTCAAGTACCATGTATAGTGCATAGAGGGGATAACAAATTGAAAACAACCTAGAACCAGGACGAAAAATCTAACAATGCCTACCAGGGAGGTTCCTTAAGTGGGAATAAATTAATTTTTGCAAAGAAAATGTACATTCTGAAACACCCGCTAATTGAACCAACGAGTTTACAACCTCTATGCATCAATAAGGAATTGATTTTAGGTACTACATCAAATTATTAAGTTGGACTTAACTTATAAGTATTATCTCTTAACTTAACTAAATTCTTTTTAGCTGGATTGCCTATTTGAGCCCCCTCAAGTAACAACGGGATTAAATCTCATTGATATTATATCACACACCGCTCGAATGAGTTTAATAGTTCTCAATACAAATAGTTGGATAATGGCGGCGTGCGCCCGCGCGGAGTCATCGTCCGGCCACCGGCTGTCGTGATCGAAAGTAAAAGTGACAGCCCGTACTCACACACGTGTACTATGAATCTGGTTCTGGGTCACAGTGTAGGAGATGACAGTATAGATCTAAAATAAAAGACTGCACGGAGTCTTCAAGACCGACATACAAGAGTATTGCAAAAACTGCGTGATACTTGCGTCTGCCTGGTAATGGTCTTGCGAAAATACAATTGCAAGATGGTCCCAAAATTATCAAAGCTTTTATAACACGCTTCACAAGACCCGACCCCAAGTCTGCTAACACAATTGACTCACAATAAAGTGGTAATGGTTTCGTGATTGTCAGTTTTTACAGATTCTCATACAAAAGCTTATTAGGTATGCGTGGATTTGTGGTATTTGTCTAACCCAAGGAACCGACCCATTGTGCGAAACAAAAAATATCCAAAATGTTGATCTTGTTATCAGCTATCACCGTGCCAAATTTCATAAAAATCTGACAAGTGGATTGTGAGATACTGTTTATGGTTATACTCTCTACCGAAATTCACCCGTTACCCGGGATAAAAACCATCCTTTATGTTATCCCGGGTTATAAGCTATTACTATAAAATATTTCATCAAAATGTACCAAGTCTATTTACCATGATGCGAGAACAAAATAAAAAAAAATAAGAAAATAAAAAAAATGGCGGATTCGCCCACTGAATTGACGATTGAATTTTTCTTAAAAGTCTTTGTACATAAATAGTCCTACTGATAGTAAGTAGTCTATGATCAAGTGCGCTGCACCTGGGCCTAGCCTGTGTGTGTACCTGTGCGTCTCAGTAATTACGTCGATGTGTGACCGCAGACTCTTAAACTAGTTGTACTCTTGTGCTGAGCTAATAATAGAATTCCTCGGTTTGTTGCGGTGTAGTGAATGCAGATCTTCTTTCTGTTACTATTTGCAACACAATGTTACAACAGGTGAAGACGGCTAGCCGACTTCAGAATAGGAATCAACATATTTTTTTATATACATATGTCATCGATTACAGGGTTCCCAAAGTTAATTATGTCACGACTTCATTCCACCAAAAACATTAAGTAATTACTAAAGATGCGCCGTACATGGTTTGTTAAGCCGAACCGAATACCGAACATTATTTGGTACAGCGCTTACCGCACCCAATATTAAACTACACTGGTGTAAGAAGAGTACATTATTAGTTTTTTTTTGCACAAATAGGTCCAAAAGCACACAGATGGCCCGTGCCCCCTTTACAGGTCCCCATAGGAGGGACGCCCCCGCCCTCTCGCCACTTGAAAAATCCCTGCATTACAGTATTTATTAATCGTTTATATCTTACCAATTTACTAACCGTTCGGAATGCAGTTTCTATGGAGAAGAAGGGGCAACTCCGTGCCACGATGAGACTACCTACTTCACGAACAGTTTTTCGTCCTATTTACAACCTACGGTTAAGAAAAAATGCCTTGAAAATAAAGGAGGATGCAGTGTACATTTCTGGTTTATAGCTCTCCACGGTTTATATTATTAAATTAACAAATGGGTAATAAATACAGAGTTAGTTACAAATCACAGCTGTAAAAGAATTTTCGTAAACAAGGCCAATTGTATTGTAAACTTACCAATAATGGACGTCAGGAGCCAAGAATGGTCACGCACATTAATAAACGATATAAATATGTATAAAAAAGTAAGTAGGTAAAAAGATCTTAAAGAGAAAGCAGAATAAATTAAGTAGGTACGTTATACCTACTATTTACCGACACGGTGAGCACCTGCTTTATGCTAGTGCACTAATAGTTAGTTTGGGGGTAGTTTTGTTTTCAAAGTGGTTTCACGCATCCGATGTGGTCAAATTTCATTGCGTTTAACGGATGATAAGAATGGATTCAATAACATTATATATATCATTGTTTTATAATATATTTTTAATTAAC
The DNA here is from genome assembly GCA_905333125.1 of Pheosia tremula. NCBI lineage: Eukaryota > Metazoa > Arthropoda > Insecta > Lepidoptera > Notodontidae > Pheosia > Pheosia tremula. The sequence goes on along the minus strand of HG995405.1, from coordinate 942,293 downwards.
TTTGTATCTTACAGCTGTTATAAGTAATAAATGCCGTACTCTATGGCATAACTTAGTAAAATGAAGAAACAAAACGTTTATTTGACACATTGACCACAGAGTATCTAAAATGACAATGACAGTAGGTCAGAACAAACGTGTATAGGTTATGTTACAATTTTAACTAGAAACCGTGTCATTGTATTATAGCCTCTAACTCACGTGAAATAGACATTAACATTTCATTTTGGACGCAAAAAAAACATGGTCGCACTCCGAAACAAGTATAACAAATCACTGTGAAGTAAACAATACAATAATGTTAGTGTTTTCGTCATGCGACCCGTCGTTATCAGTGAATTTTAATCAATGTGTAGCTAATTACAATTGTAGATAATGCGCATTACCTAATACATCGCTCGCAGTCGCTGGGAGCACGTCGAGTGTTTCAAGACACCAAAATGGCTAGTTTAGTGAGGAAAAGGACGATTTTGTTCGCTAAGTTGATAAAAAATGTGAATAATGGTTCTAAAAGACTGGTGTCGCACTTTACATACTTTCCAGACAATGAGAAACCCGTAGAAGGTAATTAACAGGTTAATTTAATAAAATACCTATAAACACCACCCATTGCACCCAGTATAACTAAATACATTCCTTTTCCTGATCATTGCTAATAATAATAGATTTTTTATGTATGTTTAAATATTTTTTAATCAATTACTTATACCTAATAGTTGATATTTTTTAATGATTGTCAATTGAGATCAAGTCTCAATAAATTGATTGGGCGGCATATAGTTACTTGTACTTACTTATATTAAATTGCGAACTCCTGCATATTTATTAATCTTAGAGGCGCAGACAGAGAACTGTAATTCTTGATAAAAATCCAAAACCTAATACTACTCACAAAAAAAAATTTGTAAAATAATCATTGGTTTACTTTTTAAATCAATGAACATAACCTTACCTATAATGTTCCAGGTGAGACAGCAAAGATGAATATGATGCAAGCTATCAACAATGCAATGGACATCACACTCAAGAATGATTCCACAGCTGTGTTGTTTGGTGAAGATGTTGGCTTCGGAGGTGTGTTCCGATGTGCACTTGGTTTACAGGTATGTTACTATAAAATAATGATGTAAGTCTATTATAAAGAAGCAGATAATGTTTGAAGTTTAAAAAGTAAGGTGCTTAGGTAGGTACTTATTTATAATTTAAAAAGTCTGTTTCACTCCACTTCTCTTATTATGATGTCTGTTATCAATCAAATAGTTCATTGATGATTCTGCGAATGACAAAGGTTAAAGAAGTTACACATTTATTCATGTTCCCAGATACACACTCATATTTCATTCATAAAACACATCAGCAATAATCAGCATTATTATTGCATAAGTACTTCATGTTCACTGAAATTATGGATTCATAGTCATTTTATAAATATTATAATCCACTTAGGATGTTCTAGACTGTAGAAGAAAATACCCTTCTGAAACTTGTGTAAAACTTGTATATTTCCAAGTCCATCTGTAAGTCACCTCACATCCTTACTTTAGTATAAGGACTAAACATGTAAATGTACATGCAATTTTTGTTATTCCAGGACAAATATGGCAAGGACCGTGTGTTCAACACGCCGCTGTGCGAGCAAGGCATCGCGGGGTTCGGCATCGGGCTGGCGACGGCCGGCGCCACCGCCATCGCCGAAATACAATTCGCCGATTACATTTTCCCAGCATTTGATCAGGTATTTTGCAGTAATACACGCATATTCAACGTTTTTGCCCATGTAAAATAGCATTCTAAAGATTTTTATAAAGGAATTATTCATAGCAATTACTTCCTCAAAGAAAGACGATGGTAATTTAATTATATTTCTTACACTGTTTTCACAATCGGTATAAAAATGCGGGAACGCTAGATTCAAGATATGCACGGCGGGAATATATAAAAAAATATAAAGTTGACACAGAATAAAAATATATTTGGGTTGCGTTCCATTTCAAATAATAATGTATATTGATTTGAATTTATATGAATTTGAAGGTAAGCTTTCCTTAAAATATAGACATAATTTAGTTTGAAGTGATTGCTATCCTATTTAAATATAAAATTGAAATACCAAGAATATTAAACATAATCATGAATATACCTGCCGACAGATTCATAAACATAGCCTAGGATCATATACACTGTCAAACTGGATATGGCACCCTCAGAACGATAGGGGCTCAACTCAAAATTATGAAATCAAAATTATGGTTTAATGTATGTTCTATCCGATGAATATTAAAACAAAGGCGTTTTAATGATAGAATAAGCTTATTATATTTCCGTCTCTTTTACACCGGTACTTTTCGTCCTCCCCGTTCAGTTAGAAACATCTTTGAATAAAAAAAAAATATTTTTGAGATGAGTCCATATCGTTCTGAGGGTGCGATATATGACAGATAATATAATTCACCCCGTCTATAGATAGTGAACGAAGCGGCGAAGGCCCGGTACCGTTCGGGCGGGCAGTTCGACTGCGGCGGGCTCACCGTCCGCGCGCCGTGCAGCGCGGTGGGCCACGGCGGACTCTACCACTCGCAGAGCCCGGAGGCACTCTTCGCACACGTCCCGGGACTCAGGGTAAGCATACACCTATTACAAAGCAAGGGTTGATTCATATAAATCATGATATATTTAGATTTATTTGATTTTTTAATAAAATTTCTAATTTTCAGCTGCAAATGGTGGTTTTAACATATTAACTGATAAGTCCTGGGTTGATTAAAAATCATGTTTCTTTTTATATTTCTGTCTGATTTTTAATAATAACAATGTAGTCTCTACAACCGTATTGTGAAATATTTTCTAATGCGACTAGGCCCGCCACACACACCCACCACTGCTACTCCTGTAAGCCAGGATCTACAGTGGTGTCCCATGATGACACCGAGGTTTGAACCTCGGCGAGTCCCGGGATAAAGTTAATTGTCATGGAACCCGCAAGAATATAATCGAAAGTTAAAAATATGAGGAGTTGGAAGAAAATTATCCATTTCCCTCCATTACAAAGCGAGAGATAAAAAAGATTTGTATCCCGCTTTTTAATTGTGAAATGTTTATGAAAGACTTGTTATATGCCTGCAGGTAGTAATCCCAAGGGGCCCAATCTCGGCCAAGGGTCTCCTCTTGTCCTGCATCCGCGAACGAGACCCCTGCATATTTCTGGAGCCGAAGATCCTGTACCGGACCTCCATCGAGGAGGTTCCTGTCGATGACTACACGTTGCCACTTGGAAAGGCTCAAGTTTTGAGACAAGGTATGATACCAAAACTCGTACTTGCTATATAGTAGGCTGCTTAATAAAATAATAATAATTAAAACCGGATCATCCTCTAAAAAGTTGAGTAACTATAAAAAAATACTTGTTGAATTTGTTGTCCGTTCAAATGTATACTTTTCTAATGAAAACAGAAATTAGAGTTACATGCCCTTCCTTCTTCATAATAAGGAACGCCATTCCGAGTAAAATCATAGCCAAACAATTTGTGACACTATTCATAACTAAGTATACCTACCTGCTGAAATGGTTCACATGAATACTGAACATTCTTATTCTGATACTCTGCACTAGACGACGCACTTAACACGCAAAAAAGCAACTTCAAAGGAATAGGCATGATGACTGATTTTGAAAAACTGTTCTATAATATTCTAAGGTATCTACTATTTCCAAAAAAATATATTATTTCGGCAGGAAACTAATTTTTATTAGAAAAAAACGCTATTTAAATTGTAATTTTAAAATTCGCTCCAAAACGATCGCCGGTGTCATGGCGTCTGCTTGTGACGTCACTATTCTGCAAACTGACCGCAAACACATCAAATCAGTAATTTACGTATATAAATATTGTAAAGAGTATGGAGTTTATCTTATTACTCTTTGCTGATAATGTTGCGGTTGCTTAGCAACAGGTTTTATATTGTTTGTGTCAAAAATGGTAAATCCTTGTTCCGTGTTTTGAGAACACAAAACTATGTAATTGATCGATAGAAATCACGAAATACTTTATAAACGCAGGTAAAAACAATTAATAAGTGCAGAGATCGTCGAAGTTCGTACGAAACTTAGCGATGTTTACAATGTGTACATGCTCGTGACGTAGTTCACTCTGATTGGTGTTCAAGTTATCATGGCGGACTGTTGAATTTTGTAGTTTTATTTTATTAAATAAATTATCAATCTCGCCCTAAATCTGTAAATAAATACATTTTTCAGAACCTATTAATCCTATCTCATTAGATAAACACATTATTTTAGTGATTCTTAGTTACTGTCATCATGCCTATTCTCGATTTGCAACGTCAAATCGAGAATAGGCGTTTGAATGTCAAGCGTCCGTTAACAAATTATGATGCTAAAATCTCTATCAATTAAGCTATCCAGGTCTGTGAAGAATAATGGCGGCGTGAGAGTCTATTTCAGCCAATGCGAAGGTTTGAACTAAGTCAGCCAGGTTTCACCCTCCTATTGAGTTAAATTAAATGTCACGCTGCCATTATAATTGACAAAAATTTTAAGTTACAATTAGACTAATATTAGTTTACTGGGAGGACGCCATTTTCATATCATCATGTCGCATCCATTTTTTTATTTATAATGTGTATTTATTTAATGTTTTTTTGCTATTAATTACTTGGGATTGTGCAAAATACACGCTAAGTTATGGGTGAGGCCATATTCATATCCATTTTGTTTCATCGCATTTCATTTTGTAAAAAAAGAAGAGGGAAAATATCTAGCTTGCTTGCTCTCACCGAAAGTTATTATGAGTGTTGAGAATGTTCTCGAAGAGTTGTATCCTTGGTATATTCAGAACTGTCGTTCGATATATAGCAAACATGATTATATTATTGTCGCTAGAAGATTGATAAAGAAATACGTTAATTGTTCTCAGGGGATGCTGCAACGCTAATAGCTTGGGGCACTCAAGTTCACGTGCTGCTGGAAGTGGCGCAAATGGCGGAGGACAAGCTTGGGGTCAAGGTCGATGTCATCGACCTGCAGTCCATCCTGCCCTGGGACGAGGAGACGGTTTGCAATGTCAGTTCTTGCTCAACACAGACCTCATTAGATGGGTTCCATTCCACTTTCTAAAGTTCCAATTCCAAGCACCTTAGGGATACATTGGAATTCTTTAGGGCTTATTTCATTACATATACAGTATAACACCAGCCCTTTTTAATGTCCCACTGCTGGGCACGAGCCTCCCCTCTATGCGAGGGGGATTAGTCCATAGTCCACCACGCTGGCCCAGTGCGGGTTGGCGGACTTCACACATCTTTCGAGGGTTTCTCTCAGACATGCAGGTTTCCTTCACCGTTTAGCAAGTGATAATCGTGGTTGAAAATGAGAATCGCACATGAAATCCAGAAATTCCAGAGGTGCGAGCCGGGGTTTGAACCTGCGATCCTCGTTACCGAGGCAAGCGTTCTACCAACTTGGCTTTCACTAACCGCAGCTTATTTGACAGATGGCCCATACAAATTCTGTCAAATAGCTTGTGTATAGGGTATTGAAGGGCCCTAGTATATGATGGCAAATAGTAATTTATTTACTTACAGTCCGTCAAGAAAACGGGGCGATGTTTGGTCGCCCACGAAGCGCCGCTTACATCGGGCTTCGGTGCTGAACTAGCAGCTACTATACAGGTAACAAATCCTTTGGAGATATTGTGGAGGGAGTAAACGCACGATGTTAATTACCGCCTCCCGAAACTTCCATCCATCGGCCGACACTAAATTTGTGTAAACACAGAATAAATACAATCCCCGCTAGGCAAACTTTTTGACTTATACGTTTAGGGGGTCAGAAATTGACATAGGCAAATTTTTATCCAGAAAAAATGCACGGATCCTATGGGATTGCATACAGGAACCGTGCATTTGGAAAAGGACATACTTTTTAATCACAGGTAACACCGCGGGGCGCAACTAGTAATCTATAAATTTAAGTCCAGTTGTAACGTGTATGGTGATGTTGTCAGGAGGAGTGCTTCCTGCACTTGGAGGCGCCGATCTCGCGCGTGGCGGGCTGGGACGCGCCCTTCCCGCACGTGTTCGAGCCCTTCTACCTGCCCGACAGGTGGCGCTGCTACCACGCGCTTACCGAACTACTCCACTACTGACTTGCCGCTCCGACAATATCTATAGTCTACAATTACAGGGGTTTATATTTTAAATAGGACGACGTTTTTACAATAAATTTTTATTCTATGATCTTTGGTTTTGATCTGATCTACCCTATAAGAAAAACGAGTGGTTACTTATACGAATTTATTAAAAAATGAAAATCAATCCATAAAAATAAACTAGACATTAAGAACAGTGAAGTTAGTAGAAATGCCTTAAATAAAATAATGTCAATTTTATACGAAATTAAAGATACACTCAATGTTGTGCTATCGCGTAAACTAAGATATAAGAAAGAAAATTATATGCGTACGCGTCGGTTATATCCTATGAAACTTAACCTATCTTACAGCTAGTTTTTGTTAAACAATTTGTTCCAAAACATCAGTAAATTCAATAACAAATAGAAGCCATTACGACTATTTAACTTACATTAAAAATATGAAGTAACAATTGAATCTTGTGATGTCACATATTTACAAGAATCATAAAGTTAGTGGGGTTCTTTAGGCTAACTTGATAAAGAAAATAATTATGTACCTCAACAAAGGCTTACCAGCACCTTACACTATGAACCAATCAGATCAGTGACCACCGAGTAATACAATAATTAATTGACATATTACGAAAATTATATGCTTAATTATGTTATGAACAGCAATTACGACGGTTACATTAATGCATGACATAACACAGGTACGAACTATTTCCAACACATTGACCATAAATACAGGCAAGATAATGTACGAAAAACATAAAAAACCACTACCAATGCCGTCTTTGATTTAAACTCGAGAATCGATTAGTAATCAACAAATAGGTATTATGCAATTAATATTATGAAGTTGCCATTGAATTCTTCAATTGCTATTGGTCAGGAAGGAATAACGACAGTCACAACATATGCGGATTCAAGAGTTTAGCTATAAAAGGAAATGCAACAAAATCATTGCAGTTCAGACGGCGACGCGTCCTTAAGGATTAATCGCAATAAATAATTCAAAGCATATGTCATATAACACAACTTATGTGACTCGAAATAGAAAAATATTTGGGAAGTGCTGTCGCACTTAGTTTGCCACGTTTACCACTGCCGAGTCGACGGTTTCAAGTACGGCCCGGCGGAGGGGGAGTTCGGAAACCTTTGCATGTAGCGCTCCAAACGTAAGTATTTGACTGTTATCAGCCGGCCTTCATACCACCAGCCGTGGAGGCTCCTGTACACCACTCCTGCATCATTGGTCGTCTCGCATTTCACATAAACGCAGCAGGACATCCTCTCTATGTCGACATGCAAAATGTTGCAACGGTCACCACATTTCTCCAATATAGCATCCTGAATAACTGTCTTCAAGTTTGGGTTAGTGTCATTTTTGTCAAACATATGCCTTATTTTGAGACAAGGGGTGGGGGAAACAGGCAGGTTGTTGACGGATCCTTCTTGAGTCTCGAATGCCTGGCCTTGCCACGCCGCACTGCGCTTTGGGCTCTGAGAGGAAATCCACCTCCAAACACGGCAGTCTTCACCATCCACAGATTGTACCTCCATTCGGACTCTGCTTTCGTTCTTCTGTATGAACTTCACAGCTGCTTCCCAAGTCGATGCCATTTTTTCTCTATTCTGCGGCGATATTATCGTGTCTCGAACGCAATCTACAGATATGTACGGCTCCCCGCCATCTTCAGTTTCTTGAGAAATCACATCTATTATCTGTCCGACCATGGAAAATATTTCCTCACTTTTCTGTTTTTGATAATTGACATAATATTTGTATAATCTTTGCATTCCCAGAGCTAGTACAGTGAGTAGTGCAATGATAACTAAAGTGGATCCTGTTGAATATAAAGTGTTAACTAATAGGCAGGCAAGTGGTGTTGAGGGGTCTGTCAGTGTTACTGCAACCGTGCCTTTAGATCTTTGCTGAACAATGAAATCATTTGAAGTAATAGGAGAAAATTCAACATCTTTAGTGTACAAGCTGTTAAGTTGAACAAGTTTCAATCCCCAGTGAGGATTTTTGATTAATAACACTTGCAAATTGTTGAGATCTGAACGGCATTGGCTGATATCAGCAGTCTCAGATTGGGATCTTGCCAGTTCAATTATTTCACGTTCGGTCATGTATGGGAGAGCACCAGGCTGGCCACATTTAAAAGCTGCTATACGACTTGTCAATTCTGGATGTATACGTTTCAGCAAATCCTTTGCATAACTAACTTGTTCCTTAGGCACACAATTGATCCCCGGCCTGTTCTCTGGTATATTAAACTGACATATTGGTATGACACTATTATGATCCTCTGCTACTGATGTTATATCATTCTTTTTGACTATGTACATAAAAAATAAGCAAAAAAAAAAAAGTGCAGCCAACCCTACCAGTGCCAAAGACACAAGATTGTTTTTCAAGAATTTCTTATCAGTTGCTGTCTTGTAATCCAACACATCAGATCTGGACACTCCAGTTATGTAAGATCTTCGTGGTAGCAATGTGCTCCCATTGTTTGTGTCTCTGTCAAGATAAGATACCACCGGTTTTTGTGGATCAGACTTAAGAGAGGACAGACGCCGAGTAAAGTTACTTAAATATGGAGATTCTACCTCATCAATTGTAGATGTTGAAGGCTGGTAAGTACTAGTTGAAATATTAGTATAATTACTAGTAGATGGGCGGTCTCCGAGTGTTGAAGTCAAACCAAGCCTTGATCTAATAGAATTGAGGTTTTCCGAGGGTGTTAATGTTGATGAGTATGTAGATGTGTATGTGGAAGGCAGTACAGATGAACGCGAAAATATTGACGTTCTGGTAGGACTTGCACCGATGTCAGGGGATGGTAGAGTGCTTGAAATATAATCACTGGACCTAGAATTGCTACGGAAAGGACTAGAGGTCTTCTTGTCAGCGTCTACGTCGCTATCGGAGCCAGTTTCATAATCGTCTTGGTCGTTTGCGAAAGTGCGGGTTATGCGTCGTGTAGTCACAGTTTCGACTTCCTCGTGAGTGCGTAATGGCGGTTTGTCTTCCTCAGACTCGGAGCCCTTATCAGAATCACGTTTGGCTGGGGAATCTTTCTTGGGGGGCAAGTAATTGGTTTTGTTGACGACAGGTGGCAGCATAGCCCCACCGGTGGTCGCCCGCCGACCTCGCTTCTCCTTAGCTTTAGCAGGAGTTTCTAGATCGGACTCCTCGCCGCTAGAATAGCGGGCTAGGGACCGTCTGTTGTCAGCTTTGTTGTCAACGCTATTTCTGGGTTTGCACTTATTGTCCAACACTAATTTCAACTTTTTCACCAATACCTTTCTGGTGGAAGCGGTGATAGGCATCACGGGGAACCCATACTCGGCCAGTTTGGTCCGCAGGTCGGCGTCTGACATTGAGTCTACTTGATCGGCCATTGTGAGTCTGAAATCACAAATTTTGCAGGTTATTCTCACATGCACTCAATGGAACATGATTTGTATAATAATAGTAGTGTTTGTTCACTTTTTCACCTTATTTTATTATTTGAAAATGTGCACAGAAGAATTACGTCAAATTTATATTTCACCGGCGCGTCATGTCGCCGCACCGCGAAAGAACCAGTGTGACCATATTAAAATTACTTACAGGACCTCTCCGCAAACCAATCACGCAGTGCCAACCAAAGATATTCTAGTTTCGTATCGTGAATTTTTATTGATGTATCCAACGATATTCTTGTCAAGAATTACATAAGATACATCAAAATTATAAATTCACACGCTCATAGGATATTCTATTAGGATATTTTTGCTATAGGGTATATACATGAAAGATATATTAAAGTTTTACATATGACGAGAAGAACTAGGAAATCCCCAATATGCACAGAAAAAGTCTTCAGGGTTAACATTTTGCGATACATAATATAGTAAGTAATATAATAGTAAAAAAAGAAAAAGCTTTATTTTCCATAGCAAAATACCACCAAAAGTGTCAGATTTCTAAAAATAGGAGGATAAAACAAGAGGCCAATCCTGCCAAAATAGAAGAATCCTGCCACAGATGGTTACACTGGAGAGAATGTTACCGTTACCAATGTTGCCAGCACTGAAATAAGCTAAAAGCGACCACATACCATAGATAAAGAATAGTACACAACCACAGACATAACGAAAGCACACAGCACACTGCCGAAAATTATTTTTACATTGTAACTTCTCTTTGGGCTTCAAGAAGAGTAAGCTACATTTTTTGAGTAAAATATCCACAGCTTTACTGATAGCGGTAAGGGATTTATTACATCATCATCAATATAATCAGGGGTACTTATAATTTTATAACAATTATCATGAAATACTCGATACTGGCAAATATACCCGTTACATATAGCGCGAGCGAAATTTAATTTCACGCAGCCCAAACTACATTGTGTGATGGCAAAGCTACGCGTGCGAACGAAAGACATAATAAACATGTTTGTCGATATCTACTGGAAGTTATTCAAATATCATATCAAAATCAAGCATGTCCTAAATAACCACTCTACAGGTGCGTTCGGAAACGCGAACGCCACGGACAGAATATAAATTAAAACAATGAAAGTCGGTAGGTACCACAATTTATTTTCTTTATTAGTCTCAATACTTACCTATATTCTGAAATGTGTTCTTACATCGAGTTCCTTATATTCCAGCCTATACTTAGATATTCGGTATTTAATGCTATAGCTGATATAACGAATGTATTAGTCACGTAGCATTTATAGCTACTATGTAGCTTCGGCTTAAAAATCGCGTTCATAATATAACTTTCCCGTCAATACGTTATTTTAACGCTATTCTAGGGGTTTTGGCGGGAAATTTAACAAAAGTTAAGATTTTTAATCAACGTCATTATTACCATCAGGGGTATTATCACATATTTAAAATAACGAAGAAACATTTTAAAGTGTCACTGGTAAAAATGGCACTATTATGTAGCCAATATAAAAAATAAATTTTATTAATAATAATGATTCCTTGAATTTTGAATGTGGAATATTATTTCACCATTGTGTTTTATTAAACGTGCATGAGTGTGGACAATTGAAACTAACAATTTTAGTTTTCCTAAGATTTTCGGTTTTTTTTTTAGTAGAGCTCTCGACTCAACTTCTCTGAACTTTCGCTGCACTCAACACAGATTTGTTTAAGATACAATTTACCCTACTTATAATAAATACTACTATACAAGATATAGAATAGAAGATTATTTATGGTATTTCCTTTGATAAAAACACCAAACATGTCATGTATTTACATAGCTTCAATTTATAGACACAGCCCTGATAGGTTTTATAATAAGTGGTATAGATTATTAGGTACTTACCTAACACTTATTTATCCATATTTCTCACAAATCGGTTTATCCTTACCTAAGTAAAAACTCATCGGAAAACGTTCTGCGTTCTTTGTAATGTACGGGTAACATAACATATCGCCCGCGGAAAACTCAATTTTAAATAACATGGTACGCAGACCACTCTCTGATTTGTTGACCGTTAATATATTTTTATAGGTTTTAAGATTTTTTTTTTTACATTTTAGCCACTAACCATATCTAAATAACATCAAGTAGGTATATACGTACAATAGGTACCTAACATTATCACATTGCATTTATCTCTAAAAATTAAAAACCTTGAAAACGTATACAAACATTAACCCACAAATTTATACATGTTCTATAACTTTATCAAACGTTCGCAAAGCATACCTTGTGCGCAGATCTACAATATGACGTTTGATAAAGTTATAGAACGCCTATAAATTGGAGGTTTAAAGTTATATTGATAGATCTTTTAATAGGCACAGTTCGTATCATTTAACTGTGTCGGCCTGAAACCAGGCTTTCCGAAGGGAATGGTGGTTATATTGACTACTGCACAGTGATTTGCAGCCAAAGAAATAATAGTGGGGGGGCGTGCGTTGCGTACCAACATTATACAACATACATGTTGTACCAGAAAGGATAAACAATGCTTTAAGGAGTCAATATAAAGACTATTCCGTTCAGCAAGCCTGGTGTCAGAGCGATACAGTAAATGAGACGAACAGTTATTATAATAAAACTTAATTATGTAATCTTATTCTATTGCGGTGGCTTCCATCCTCCGAAGCCAGCTTCCAACTGCTTGGCCACCGCTAAACACAGTCTGTCTTGGTGTGGCGCCGCTATCACCTGCAAACACACATATTTTAAGTATATACTGAAATATTTGAAACTATGATTACCAAGTTTGTGGAACGCTCGCCTTGGGCACAAGGTGGGCAGATTTCAAACCATTGCACGCAAATCTAAGATTTTCATGTGAATGAAAATCTTACTTTCATAGTGATTATTCACTTACTTACGGTGCAGGCAAACATCGTGAGGAAACCTGGGCCCCAAGTCTGCTAACACAATCGATTCATAATCGAACGGCAATCGCATAGTAACTGTCACTTTTGACGGATATTGTATGGGATATCTGTCAAAAGTGACAGTCACTATGCGGTTACTGTTCGATTATAAATCGATTATGTTGGCAGAATTGGGGCCTGCTGCTGGTCTGTCGATTACATTGAGATCAAATACCATCACCTAGATGGTAGGTTGCCACTTCGCCCTTACCATTATCAGGTACAAAAAAATAATAATCGTATGTCAATTGATAGTGGTTATTCTCACTTGTATGCTGACGGGCAGCCCATTGACGATCCCCATGGGCACCGTGGTGGCGGGCATGCCGAGGATATTGAATACCATGGTGTACATAACGCCCGACGCCTTCGGGAACACGCCGTGATGGCGGTGGGCTTGCCCGTTAAACACCGGGTATAATAGCACGCCGTTGTCGCCTAGCACTTTCTGAAACAAATACATTATATAGGACAAATACTATACTACTATATATACTGCTGAAAGACGTCCACCGCTGGACATAGGCCTCCCCCAATGATTTCCACACATTATGGTCTTTCGCCACACAGGATAAAAACGGAGGAAATAGTACAGTCATGTGACGGCATCTTCATAAGACAGCGTGCAGCAGAGAAAAATTGCGCAACCCTACTCTCCCTTCTACTGATTTTGGCATTAACAAACGTGTATTTTAACTTGTACATGTATTGTATGTAAGTTACAGATCTCCATAAATTGTAGTTACACTAGACACCTAGCCACTTGATCAAACGTAATATACCAATGAAATAATTATTTATACAAACTTTGGCCCCCAATTTGATCCCCATGGGGGTTGCATTTAAAAAAAACTTTAATTGTGCACCTCTATTGGTCCTCAAGAAATATATACTGCAAATTTCAAATCTGGCTGTACATTGTCTGACAGTTAGTTAGTGTTAAAAATTCTAGTATATATTTCTCGAACAGCCTGCCGGACACGCCATTTTCATATCATAATGTCACATCCATTATTTTATTTATAATGTGTATTTATTGAATGTTTTATTGATATTAGTTACTTGACATTGGCAAAATACCCGCTAAGATGTGGGTGAGGCCATATTCATATCCATTTTACTTCATCGCATATAATTTCGTAAAGAATGAAAGAAGAAGAATGGTAAATATACCATGGGCCCTGGCTTGGAAATTATAGACTTCTTGATATGTATATAATCATAATTTTATTAAATACTAACAACACTTTTAGAACCCAACAATGTCAAAAAAGGGCCATAGAGAACATTATATAGAGCTTTTTTCATAGATTATTGTCCAAAGATGAACAGCCTTTTATTGACTGTGGGTCTAATTCAAGATGTATGTTTACCTGCATACGTTTCCGAAGTTGTCTAGCCTTCTCGAAATAGTAGCTTGTCCTGGAGTCCGGTATGAACAGGCGGCTTCGCTGGATGAGCGCGAAGCTGAGCCCTTGCAGCGAACGACTGCCGCCGCCAAACATGTACTTCACTAACTCCATTATAAGACTCTTGTCGCACTGTAAGTTATACAAATATGTATAATTTATATTATTAGTTAATTGTCTTATTTGTACCCCAGCCGTCCTGAGGATCCCTTGTTTAGAGGCGAAACACGTCTCGAATACATTTTTAGTTTCGCGGTGAATTGCATTTTATTTGGGGTCCCGTCACTCGTGATAGATAGTTTCTCGACTAACATCTTAGAGTTCGGTGTTGCTGGCTTCTTTAATTATCGATCTAACTTGTTTGGTTTACAATTGGAAAAGTTGACAAGCCGAGGGTCAGTGTTGGATTCCTCTTCCCCCATTTATTCATACCAATTGAATTAAATTTTATGTATTTAGGAACTTAGTTTTCCTGGCTCATTAAATACTGGATGATACCGTTTCCTAACAATTATATTAGGCTGTATTATAATTATTTATAGCTTATTCGCCGGTACTTACTTTCGGGTTAACAGGATCCTGTAGCAGATTTGGTATGTCCTTCATCGCGAAGAAAACTGACACAGATATTTCCACGGAATCCTCCAGTTCTTGGAATTTTTCCTAAAAATAATATACAATGAAATATGTATACAGATGTACATTGGTGACCCATTAAGGTGGAAGCGCAAGGTCAGGGCGCGAAATTCAAAATGTCAATCGTTTTTATTTTTTTACGAAAAATTTGGACATCTTTACGATGTAATTTAGTTTTTTTTTGCGGTATTAGCATTCTGCATTGGATGTCTCGATGTATTAAGTTTGCTTAAAAAATACCTAAAGCGATACAACACCATAAAGTTAGTAAAAGTAGCTGATTATACAAACCTTGGAGTATTGTATCGTTTAAGGTATTTTTTTAAGCAAACCTCAAAACACATCGAGACATAGACAAAATAAGTTTGGGAACCCCTGGTTTACTTGGATAAAAAAATATATTAATGTTTACCTCACTAACTGTCAACCCGCAATCGTTCTGGAGGTACCCGACCGCGCTGGTGATGGCGTCGGCGATGCACGGCTCCACGCCCAGCAGAGCGATAGACTTGGTAGCTTCTGTCATGTAGTGCACCTGCCGGACACGCGGTATGTACAGTGTATGTATCTTTTTTTTTTTATTTATTTATTACATTATAGGCAAGTATTTGATCTCGATCTCGCCTGATGGTAAGTGACGATGAGATCTACGATGGAGCATACTTGCCTAGGTAGGAAGGCGGCAGTAGATCGAGACGCTACATTCACTAGGCACATGCAGCGCAGCTGATCTGACCCACCATCCATGAATGGAAAAACCGAACATCATGCCGGAACACGGCTAGGCCGCTTGGCGACATGGCTTTGTTCAGTGGGTGGTGACTAGCCACGGCCGAAGCCTACCACCAGTAGAGTTGTCACCTGGTTGGCACCACCCAGGGTCACGTGTAGGGTATCTCGAGGGTATTTAATTCTCCTACGGACGAAGGTGACTCGACCCCAAATTATCCATCTGTGTCTATATCTATAAGTATCTGAATATACAGGGTGATACAAAAAGGGTATAATAAGCTTTGATCCTGCGCTTCTTTACCGCATTTATAATTATAGCCTGCTGGGCACTTTTGGCATCGACGACGATGTGGAGGCATTTTTATGTATATAATTTAATTTTTATTTTTATTATACAATGTCGTTATTTTATTTACTTTGTAAATTTTCCTATTAGTAAGTATATTTTAGGTTTTTGTTTTTTCATGTAGAGATATCTTTGCAAATAACTATTGAACATAATTTATAGTAAATAAAAGTTAATAATTATGATGTGAAGTCAGAATTTCAATAGGGGAATGTAAAAAAAAATACAATTTTCATTTTTAGGGACCGTATTTTTTTTTAAATTTACATCGGGATTCGGACTTCTCACAATGATTAAAAATGTGCCAAATAAGTGCATGTTCAAGATTTAGTAGTATAGTCAAAGTCAAATCATATAATTCGTATAGGCCTACGGTGGCACTTACAAATTGTCATTTTTAGAATTTTTTTCTTTCTTAAATCTACAACCGGATCGGAACGCGACCTCAACTGAGAAGATCCATCGAAAAACTCAGCGGGCTTGTATTTTTTTACCATGTTTATTTAAAACAAAATTTGCTCCAGTGTGTTGCCATGTCTAATATTGTTTATTACTGGTTACTTTGGCGAAGGTTCGTTGCTGGATGCCAGAGAAGACGAAGGGGCACAGCATTGACTCATAGTATGACATAAAATTTTTACTTGTTATTCAGTTAGTAAAATAATCCTCAAATTTATAGGCAGTCATAATGGATTATAATAGCATTATAACAATCTTTTCAGAGGAAAAAGTGCGTTATAATGAATTCATAATCCATTACAACTTTCTATAAATTTGAGGGTAACTATATTTATACTTATAACTGATATTCTAAATTAAATAATTGTCAAACAGCATATTATAAACAATAGGTACCTTAACATTTCTCAAATCCACCGGTTCGTCCAATTTCAACATTTCTTTATTCTCGCCCGCCATTATGTTCACGAGTAAATGCAAGTCTTCGGCTCTCCGCGTCATGGGGCCGACTGCCAGGAACTTGGGGAAGTTTTCATCGTTCAGTGTTGGTATGTGACCTTCTATTGGGATTATACCTGCGCAAGAGTGAATATTGTGGCGTTTTTTTAATATCGCCAGACGAACACACCAACTGCACGGTCCCTAAGCATCGCTTGTATTATGGGTACCGTACAATGGCCTGGGGGTTTATCCCAGTATATAATACTTATACATTCGAACCATAACTTAAATTTACATATTCTATCGCGTTTATTGTATGTTTTTACGTTCCCGACGTTTCGGCTGCTTTACAGCAACTATGGTCGCGGGAGGACTGAGGTGGATGTAGTCCTAGTGACATAGTTCGAGAGAGGTACCCTCATTTTCAGTTGTAGCTTGCCGATTCTTGATTGAAATAAACACGATAAAATCTGTAATATAAGTTTTAGTTCAATGTGTAGTATTCGCGTAGATTATTTTTTTTATTATATTATAGGCAAGTATTTGATCTCGATCTCACCTGATGGTAAGTGACGATGAGATCTACGATGGAGCATACTTGCCTAGGTAGGAAGGCGGCAGCAGATCGAGACGCTACATTCACTAGGCACATGCAGCGCAACTGATCTGACCCGCCATCCATGAATGGCAACACCGAACATCATGCCGGAACACGGCTAGGCCGCTTGGCGACATGGCTTTGTTCAGTGGGTGGTGACTAGCCACGGCCGAAGCCTACCACCAGTGAAAGCGGTAGATATAAGAAGTCTATGATTATGTTAATATCCCTTGATGTGTGTGCTTACCTGGTGTGGGTTTGTGTCCGAACACGCCACAGAAGGCGGCCGGAAGCCGGATGGAGCCGGCAATGTCCGACGCTAAGCCGAACGGAGACGCCCCACTCGCCAGCAGCGCCCCCTGCCGGACAACCACGACATCTATACCAATATTATAATGAGATAAAGTTAGATTAGTTTGGATGTAGGGGGTCATCTCCCGATCTACTGATCCCATTTTGAAAATTCTTTCACTGATAGGAAGTAGTACTGTATATTAAAATTGAATCATGACATGGCGATACTTAGCTCACATCGGTACCGGATTTATATAAGGTTTGTCAAAATCAGTGTAAATTATTTTAGCGAGTAGATGATAACTCACGTTTATGTATAAAATATATGTGTATAAGTATGTACATTGTTTGATTTTTCTGTGAGAAAGCAAACCCGGGCCCCAAGTCTGCTAACACAATCGATTCATAATCGTACAGCAACGGCATAGTAGCTGTCACTTTTGACAGATATCCCATACAATATCTGTCAAAAGTGACAGTTACTATGCCCTTGCGGTTCGATTATGAATAGATTGTGTTAGCAGACTTGGGGCCCTGTACAGATTCACCGCGCACTTAGTACCTACGTAGCGTTATTTTTGACAATCAAATAATTAGTTTTTTTTTGGGAATGTGTCCTTTATAGCTTACCCATGGACCGCTTAAAATATTTAACTCTATTATTGCTAAGCCCTATATATCTAAGTAAACGACGCGAAATGGATGCGTTCACTGGGATACCAAAAAATCTAGAAGTAGAGGTACATTGAAAAGGAAGCGGTACATATGCTTCTCGCGAGGAGTACATTCGAATAGACACACACCACACGTCTCCTGGATAGTGGGGGTTGGGCCAACCTGACGGACGTGAATATGAAGTCACGGATGCTGCTAGTTCAATAGTACATTATACCCAATTATCACTACATCATTTTTCAAGTTCATCCATAGCTCATTGTTGACAATCATCTGTGGGTACAAAATAGCGGTTGCGTAATCATGCAAACAGTCACTTAGCAACTTCAAGCAAACTCGCTTGGCATTGAAAAGGGCTTGACTTACGACTTATTACGCCAATAAGTTTACCTACATGATAGTAAGTAAGTACCTAAGTTTATTCAAAATAAACAAATATACAACAAACATTTCAGTATACGGTGGCTTTTTCCCTAAAGAGCCACTGACGAGACGTCCATTTAGTGTACCTATATAATACAATAATCCCAGCCCATTTAATGTCCCAATGTTGGGCAAGGACCTCCCCTCAATGCGAGGGGGATTAGGCCATAGTCCACCACGCTGGACCAGTGTGGGTTGGCGGACTTCACACGAAATTCGAGGGGCTCTCTCAGACATGCAGGTTTCCTAGCTATGTTTTCCTTCACCGTTTAGCATTTGATAATCATGGTTGAAAATGAGATTCACATATGAAATCCAGAAATCCCAGAGGTGCGAACTGGGGTTCGAACCTGCGGTCCTCGTTACCGAGGCAAGCTTTCTGCTAATTTCGCTATCACTGCTTATAGTGTATCTTTATTATTAGTATCTACCTACTCCCAAAGCAACGGATTTGGGGTGGGAATATTGCGGATTACAGAAAAATTGCCAACAGTTTCGTTTGGACGCGCTAGCGCATACTTTGCGGTCATAATCGAAGCTGTAGGTAGCATGTATGCCGCAATCAACATAAACTAGGCCAAAAAACGCCACATTCATGGCTACTTCTGACCACTTCCACGTGGTAAGACCTTTTTGCCGGTTTGACACTGATTACAACCTGATTAGCTCAGTTGGTGGTGACCTTGGTAGTGATCGTGCCTTCTGTGCCGAGGATCCCAGAATCAAATCCTAGTAAGTGACAATCTTTGTGTGATGAACCCAAGTGTTTTTACTCGTGTGATGGATGTTTAATATCTATATAAGTATTATATACTGGGTTCGCCCTCAGTCCATTGTGCGATACCTATAATACAACAAT
Source organism: Pheosia tremula (assembly GCA_905333125.1). Lineage (NCBI taxonomy): Eukaryota > Metazoa > Arthropoda > Insecta > Lepidoptera > Notodontidae > Pheosia > Pheosia tremula. Next base: position 922,850 of record HG995405.1, on the reverse strand, counting down.
ATTATTAGTATTCAGACTGACAACCTACCGTGAATGACGTCTGATTGTATTGGAACATGGATTTCAAACTGTTTTAAAACCCAAAAGTAAACAACAGCCATCCAAAAGGCACAATTATGTATGAATAGATTTAGGAATACCATCACCCAATTTGGAATGATGGGCGTCTCGTCAGTCCCTTAATAAGTCCTCTCACCTCAGCCCCGGAAGACCCTCCCGGCGTTCTGCTCAAACAGTAGGGGTTGTTGGTCGTCCCCCGCAGCAGGTTCGTGGTCTCCCAGCCGAGGCACAGCTCGGGCGTGTTCGACACCAGCAAAGGTATCGCTCCGGCTTTCTTCACCAAGCCGACTACACTTCCGTCTGTGGTGGCCCGACTGCCTGCGTTTTCGAGACATCCCACGGAGTTCGAGAGACCTGCAAATAAGACGTTCATCTCGGTCCAGGCTTGCACGAATCGTTTTTTATGCCGAACATGTTATATACTATATACATATAATAATAAACGTTCAAGTCTCCACTAGGAATCTGATTTATGATGCGGGGATATCGATTAATATGGAGATCTCGAATGTCCATCCCATAACTATTTAAGTAGCTAAAGGCAGTCGGAAGTCTGAAAATTTTTAACAGCGCGCAAAGGAGTACCATAAACTATTAATGCGACTCAAATCGGGACCTCAATTGGAACATCATATTACTTTAATCAAGTTCAATGGTACTTTTCGATGTACATCAATTGAGGTCCTAATTTGAGTCGCATCAATGGTACGTGGAAGGCCCTCTATTCCTGACCGGAACTATCACGATGGGATCGATCGAACGTCAAAACTATTCAGGATTGTGACTGCAAAAGCGACCAAATCTATTTTTTTAAATGGCAATCTTACCAGCCAGAGAGCAACTCTCCTTAACGGTGAATGGTACACCCAACAACGGTTTGTCTTCCACCAATTCCTCAAATGTTCCATTCTTCCTTGCCTCTTCTATTTGTCTATCAACAGCTTTGGCGTCTTCTGTGGCGGCTCTGTATCTTTCTTCTACGACCGCATTGAGTAGCCGATTCACTTCTTGCACGCGTGCTATGTAAACAGTGACTAGTTCTTCGCTTGTTAACTGAGGAAATAAGGAAATTTTCAAACACCTGTGTGTCTTGACAACGGCAGAACCGATTTCCATCAAACGTGGTCGGAAACCTTCTCCTCGAGACCAGTTATAAACCTCATAACACCCCTTATTTCGTTTTATAAAATCAACCTATTATCGGAAGGCACAGTAGATATCGCTTTGATAGTGCTTGTATGATAAAATTTGCAATTCATGAAAAGATCGACGGAAAATTCACACTCCGGGCCAGAATCATGAGTTGAATCCATGGTATCTGGGCCCCAAGTCTGCTAACACAATCGATTCATAATCGAACAGCAACCGCATAGTAACTATCACTTTTGACAGATATTGTATGGGATATCTGACTTGGGGACCCAGTTTTCGTTACGAAGCCACTGACACCCTGTATACAGCTGTTGATATACACGGTTGGGTGATTTCACATTTAGCACAACTACGGGTTAATTGCAATAATTAATCACTAAGTACCTATAGGGACGTATGCATTTGTCATAATGTCGTTGCACCATGCACTGCGGAAGGGGGTGGGATTCTTTGTTGCACTAAGGATGTGTCATAGAGTAACTGAAGTTGATGGTTGAGAAACCGATAACGATGACGATTGCGTAAAGTTTAGTACTCACATCGCCGTTCCGTATCGCTGCGGCTAATTCCGTAGCGCTTTGCAGCAGCAGCGGGTTGGTCACCGGTGGCACGCGTCTGTTGTCGCGACCCCACAACCAATAGAATGGGGCGAACAGCAGGTTTAGTAGCCGCAGTAGAAGGCCGACTAGCCGCACTCCTACCTCCATCCTACGGGAATAACAAAAGTCAATATTAGTAAAGACCGGAGTCAGCACTCACCCGCGGTTCGCTAACCTCCTTAAATAGGTTTTCAACAAAGCGAATCTCCTAAGGTCTTCCGAGAGACTTACACCATGCCAGTGTACCTTACTAATACGCAATTCTCCGCAGAACATAACGAATCTAACAAGTAATTACCCTCGTTTCTCGCCTCGTAAACAGGGATGCTCAGGACGATTGGTCTTTGAATGAGTCCATTAGTTATGGGAATGTAGGGAGACCAATCCAATCAAAGCAAAAGAAACCCTTCAATATGGTTGCTGCATACAAGTATAAAACCTCGATATATAGAACAAGGTAACACACTTTATATATTTTCGTAAAGCAAGCAACGGATATTATTAACATTTTCCTCACTGTTTTGACGCGGCCGCTCTCTCAAGATGCAAGAAACAAATGTTGTAAGCTGCAGCCGTAAAATTACAACACATACGATAAATAATTATAATTTATTCGCGAATCGTGAACGCTCCCAATAGATTGTGAGCACAATTCCCATCGGTACTGCAAATGAGATACCCACCACGTTGCACTGCATGCCTCGCATTTTGATATCAAAAGTATGATTATAGTTACTGACAGGTTTTTTTTATTTGGCGCCGACGCCGTATGGTGCGTGGTTCATGAATTTTCTCGTATCAATTTGGTATATAATCGTATTTTAATGTCATAGGGACCTATCTTTCAAATGTATCGAAGTATTTTCTACAAAGATAAAGTAAAAAATCTCGAAAAATCGGTTCGTACATGTCCGTTCAGTCTTTAGAAGGTTCCTCATGAGGTAAAGTGTTTACTTAACAGTGAGTATAAGTAAGTACTTATTAAGTTGAACATAATTTATTCACACATGTACCTATTTGTCGTGCCAACTTAACATTACGTGAATTGAATTAAGCCCTGTTATAGCAAGCCCGCGGTTCGGTTTGTAATATATTTTACCTTTGAACGATACACAATAAAGTTTGGAATTTATTTGAATAGGGTGTAGTAATATAGGAGTGATGTAAATAATGCAAATTTATGAACGTCTGGATGCATAAATTGCGAGTCAATTTTGGAATTTCAACATGTGCATAACGTCCGTACCTAGTTGTCTGTGAATTCAATAGGTCATACAAGACAGATAAATCGATTGACTAATCAAAACTGTAAATAACTATGGGTCGAATTTATTGTATTATAGGTACCATCACGCCCGTGGACGGTAAGTGTAACAAAACATGAATGTACATCAACGAAACAGCTATTGTTTCCTCACTGCTAGCTATAATAAGATTCAGAAGACATCTATCATGGGAAAAGCAGAACTTAAGGGGGAAGCGCAAGGTCAGGGCGCGAAATTCAAAATATCAATGGTTTTTATTTTTCGTAAAAAAATGTCAATGGTTTTTATTTTTTTACGAAAAATAAAAACCATTGACATTTTGAATTTCGCGCCCTGACCTTGCGCTTCCACTTTAATCCACTAAACATTATCACGCTTGTAGTCCCCGGAGGGGTATAAGCAGAGGTATACTACTAGTACATGCACATTTCCCATGGTCTTTGTTTCCTTAGTTAGATTTAGTTTTAACATAATGTTTGGCTTTGCCGTACAACCCTGACAATTATTGAAAATGAAGTTCGCACATGAAATCCCATAATCTAAGAGCATTCCCAGAGGTGATAATCAATTATGGGATTACTAGCTGCGCCCGGCGGTGTTACCCGCGATAAAAAGTATGAAAAATTAAAACATCTATCCCATGGGAACCATACATTTTACCGGGATAAATTATATATAATTTCATCCAGATCCGTTCAGCCGTTCGGGCGTGAAAGAGTAACAAACATCCATCCATCTAAAATTTCACATTTATAATATTAGTATAGATTTATTGATTGATACCTTATCAGTTTCTTAGTCTAACAAGAATATAAAACATCCTTTGCACCCCTAAGCTAGATACTGAGTCAGAGTACCTATCGAAAACTAATAAGGAGCCATCAAGATGGAACATTAATTAGAATAGTCAAGGCCCCAGTGCGAGGTCCTAAGTCGGATGATCGCACGTGACATCGGATAACAATGTCTTTATTACCCTAGATACATTGTCTCACTGCTTCGGGTGGCAGCGAATGTTTATAAAAAAAACTACGGTTGTTACCACAGACAGTAGTATAACAATAATATTATTCTTATATCTGTGGTCTATCTGTATACTATGGTCGGACGGCATACATTTTGTAACCTTTATAAGATAAACTTGTTTATGAATAAGGTAGGTGTATAACCTCTGTGTTTTTTACCGTTTCGTTTGAAATAGTTTAAATTAATTACAACCAGCCCTACTAGACCAGACGTTTGATGTGATGTTTTAAATATTTGGTCTTGAACCGTACTTACTATTATTTATGTAGTATAACCAGACAGGCATTATGTCTCGAGTAAATGTTTCTACCATAAAATTAAAAAAATAAGGGCACACTTTTCGCGCGCATTCGATGTACGTTTCACGAACACGCGTCCAAAGCGTTGTCAACGGACAATAGCGATTGATTGCGTTAGCAGTTTCTTTTAGTTGATTTTTTTTTTATTGAACATACCTATGCTGCCCTAAGATGCAACAGGTGACCTAGGTATTGATGCGATGTCGTCATGATCTTATACAGCCAGACACTCTTCAAGTTTACTTTGGGGGACATTCGCCTCAAAACTTCATTATAGTGGAGAATGGAGTCTGGTAGGTTTTATTAGCATAGATTAGGTAAATTAAGCCTTGCACAGTGTGTGGATACAACATAAGAAAACACGAGAAACTGTAAAGTTATGTAGATACTTGGGTATTTAAATTTGAAGAGGTGTATAATTGAAAATACTGGCGAGTTGGGTTCCGTTTAAACGTTGACGGACGCACAGTATGAAAAAAGACCAAAAAAACGGTCATCCCATTTTTATTCCTCTTTTCGAAGGAGTAGATAGTTTCAAATGCATGAGTAGAACTCCCGAAAGTCAAAAGTAATTAGATCCAAAGATATTAATTTTTTAATATTTTTTTGCGAAATTACAGAATATTAAAAATTTATAGTTAAAAAAATATTTTCGTAAATCTATTGGTATCCTCATATGACGGTTCTACGTAGGCAAATAATGTTTGAAAGTAGCAGATTGTAACTCCAATCGCGTGAAAGATATTTGAAAAAGAAGAAAAAAAAGTTTTTATTTTTTTATTGCTATATTTTGCCATATTTGGATTCAAAATCATAATTAATATAATGTCTGACATTGTGCTAGTGATATAAAAAAAAATCAAATCCTAATCTTGTAGGATCTTGGAGTTATGAGCGTCTAAAGATTTTCCATAATTTCTATGGTTTTAGGGTTTTCACATAGAATTAAGTGTTTTCACATTATTTTCAAGATATAATTTGTGAATGTTTTCTAACCTATTAGACATCGAATATAATGATCAAACTATGTTATATGTAACTATACTAACAAACTATAGTATGTTGTTTGACGTTTGTTGTTAATAAAATTGAAATGCCATTACCAAACTGACTAAACACAAAATTCCGAAAAGTACAAGACATTCGACACAAGGCTGTAATTTGGCAAGTATGGTCCTTGTAAGGATTTTACGAAAGGTCTGGATTAAGGCGGTGAAAAAGGGTTGAAAATATCTACGAAAGTCCTATATTATTTAAGTTAGGGGCACGATATTAAAGTAAATAGTTTCAAATAATTAGACACTGTTAATTTAAATTGCAACATAAATTAATGGAGTAAAATAGACGTTTGAAAATAGTGGCAACATGGGTCTTTGACGGCTCCATGGTGCCTCGCCCCGTTCCTCCGGAGAAAATGTAAAGGTATAGGGTTTTAGCTTAAGCTTTACAAGGGCGAACACCTTCCCCATACCATATTTACCTTTCATCGGAATTTTCTAAGTTTGAATTACAAAGATACAATATTTTTATATATATAATAATAATAAAACGTAACCTTAAAATTCTCAAAAAGGGCCTCTACGTGTTGGACCCTTGTCCCCGCGCAAGCCTTCTAAAGATCCGGGTTATAGTCCGTGTGGAGACACACATAATAATAATATCGCCAGACGAACACACCAACTATACGGTCCCACACTAAGCAACGCTTGTATTATGGGTACCGTACAGTATATAATACTTAGATAGATATTAATATAATATGTAAAATTACTAATAATATCTCCGTTAATATTATTAACAGATCAACCCATTTGTTTTAACCTATATTTACTTGATAAACACAATAGTCCGGTAGGTAGCAACCCTAAGCCAGTTTCTTTAAATCCCAATAAACTGCAGATCCTACGAGATTAAGATTTCAGATTTTTAATACATGTCAAGTGGGACCTGAAGAATAATTTAATCTAAGAATTGAATCCTAATACGTGAAGAGATAAGAAAAAAAAAATATTTACGAAAATTAGCTTAAATTCGCATTTCTATGTTATTTATAGCGCTAAAATTATAATATTCACTTGATAATAAAGGGAATTTATTCTTTTAAAATGTGGCATTTAAATCAATAATTAATATTAAACGCCTTTTAAACTACAGCTACTTCTATGTTTTTTCTGATTTCCATAGATTTTATGAAAAAAAAATCATATCTCTGGATCTACGTACATTTGATCTGCGAGAGTTCTACTCATGCATTTGAAATCATTTAATCTATCGAATATAAGAATAAAAATTGGATGACCGCTTTTGAGGTCATTTTTCATACTGTGGGACGGCGGGTGCTTCAAACGGCGATAATTTCATACATGTATGAACTAAACTAGGTACCCATACAAATTGTTAAAGAGGTATTTAAGATTCTTTTAGTCTTAGATTTACGTATACTAAAGGCTCATGATTTGGGTTGAAAATAGCATTTGGTATACATTTGAATTAATGACGCAAAACACATAAATCTACAATGCTAATAATTGAATTAAGTAAATAAGTATGTAAATATAATTGTACAATTATAATAGGTAACTAGCTATTGTTAAAATATTATAAAGAATGTTGTTTAAGGGCTTTGAGTACAACTTGCTGTTTTGTCCGCGACTCAGCCCTTACAAGCTGACTTAGAGTCGATATTTTGTTTTTGTTTTTAGATTGGTCGTTGCCGCTCCATATCTTTAGGTAGATTTAATTAAAAACAATACTCATCATAACTGGACTACTTACTAGACACCCGTCGAAGTTAACATTCTTGATAAGGTTGGAGCACACTCAACTTTGTGCATCACCGATATTTATAAATAGGACATAAACGCCGAGTATTAATAATTAAAATATTGAGCGTAATTAATAAATTTCATCAAAATCTGGTGAGATCGTCTAATATTAACTACTCTACGTAAATGGGAGAAGGCAGGACAGGGTGGGATGGGGATTTGATAATTATTTAATGATAAAAAATAAAATAGGATGTACGAAGTGTGTTAGATTTCGATGGAAAAAAGCATGTAAGGCATAAAACCTGTAAGAATTTGGAACCAGACGCACTCAAGTAGACGACCAAAGAGGGAACTTAAGAGAACAAAATAAAAATGGCTAAGATGGAAAAAACATTATTTACGCGGATCTGAGAAAAGGAGCATGAAAATAATAGACTAGTATCTGAGAAACAGAAAGAGAGACAAGGGAGACAGTTTAGAAGATAGTAAGGTGAAATAACAGAATTAAAGGACCGGCATTGTCCAAAACAGCTAGAGTAAGGCAACTTTAGAAAAAGTTAGAAGCCTATGCCAAGTTTTCGACCTAAAGATACAGTTCGGTGTTAAATGAAGTCAAACATATTTTTAGGTAAACACTGTGTGTGTTTGTGTGTGAATAAAGGCAATATTTTTATTATTAGGTGATAAAATTAAGATACAGTAGGTACATAACTAGATAAGTTTTATTCCTGGCATGCATTCAAATTGTATTGGTCAAATTGTAAACATTATCTATGCATATATGCATCTGACTGTGTTTGTAAATAAATCGATTGTAAGATCAAGAGCTGCCAAGGTTATGACTGGATCACTGCCTGTCTCTAGACATAGCTGCTTTTATTAAATGTCAAATGTAGAGCTATTACCATTAAGGTTCAACGGTAGAATTCATACTCATTTATATTACATACTCCATTTTATGATTTGTACTAAAGTAAGGACGCCGAGGCAAGCGACACGAAAGAATAACTCCAATCTCGTTCACTCATGATTTAGCACCATTTTGAATGTACCAACAGCTCTGATAGACCACCTAGAAATCAGAACAGAAGCGCGGGTCGTATTAATAATTCTGTGATCATATCTATCCATTAATAAAATAAATACTATTAAGGTTGAGTGAAGATTATCGAGCATTTTTCTGACTTCATCTAAGATTTGTGTCTACCGAAAACTGCCTTAACCAAATATCATAAATAAATTTATAAACACATTTCGCTTTAATTTATATGAACAACGCAGAACATGGATATTGGAAAAAAATGGACTGTATAAATTTTATATTAGATACGTACTCACTGAAATCAATTCTTAGCAGCCAACGTTACGTTCCAATATGAAAATTAATGGTAAATAATTAAAGCAAGCGCGAGCGAGAAAATGTATTGCGGAAAGCGGGAAAACGCGTTAGCTCGCGCTGCTTCCACGACGGCCCGGCAAAGACTAACTCAACTAATACACTTCAATGCAGCCTCTCGCACCAAAGAGGTAACAAATTAGAACTGATTGGAAAACTCCGGGGAGATGACTGTTGTTAGCGCAACGATTTAATTGAAAACTATTTGATTTTGTTTTGATTCTCACAGCAACAGTTAATTGAGTTTTAGGCACGTGTTTTTAAATATTTGAGAGGACATTATGGAACAGTGGTGTAATCTTAGACCTTGTCGGCAAGTTTGATTTTCGTCTGAAGAAATTTTGAAAATGTTCACTTCGTAATTTGCCTTTGCCAGATTGTTATTGGTATCACCTCCGGTTAATTGTACGGTACACATAATACAAGCGTTGCTTAGTTTGAGTCAATTGGTATGTAATAAACATACCTATTGACCCAAACTATATATAGATTTACGTATTGTAGGTTATTATAAAAGTAAAATCATTCTCTTTGAACTCTCAGAACTTGAATGCGAACAAAAAAATTGCGTGGACTAACCAATCACAGAGCTACCAAGCTTATGTTGATCTTAAAATTGTAACAATATTAGCACAAACTTGAACGTGTGCTACGATGACATAACTGACAGTTTGAACACAGTTCTATTATTTACTCTTCGTATGTACCTACCCACGGTATGATTCGTGATTATTGGATTAAGGATTTTCCGCTAAAGGTGATAAGATGCCTTCAAAACCGAAGTAGGTACTTATAATGCCTAGGTTCTGAATTGAAAATGTTAAGATGATATCCGCAGCCAACAATTTACAGCCGGTACACAAATTTTTCATTCCCATCCACGAACCCATAGAGCATCCTGGCTCGCACCACTGGGATTTCTAGATTTCATGAGCTAATCTCATTTTCAACCATGATTATCACTCGTAAAACGGCGAAGGAGAACATCGTGAGAAAATTTGCATGTCTGAGAGAACCCCTCGAAAGACGTGTGAAGTCCGCCAACCCGCACTGGGCCAGCGTGATGGACTTTGACTAACCTGCTCCCCCTCGTATTGATGAAACCCGTGCCCATCAGTGGTAAATTAGTGGGCTGTTATTATTTGTAACACTTTGTACCTAGGTACTTACTTATAGGTAACTTCTTAGACGGCTGCAACAGTTTACCGAATAGCAAAACATTAACTGTAGGTATATTAGGTACCTATAGCACTTTTTATGCAACTTTGTACTCTACATGGAAATGAGCAGGGAACCAAAAGCTAATTATAACGGTAAATGACTACAAGGATACTATGTTGGAAATATATGACTGCATTCATAAACAATATTTATGGAGGTTGTGTTGAACGTTTACGTAGCCCGCGAATCTGAACAAAGCGATATTATCTATAATATATATTATTATTATTGTTTTATTATGTTACAAAATGGCAACAATATCGTTCTATTATACCTACTACACCAATAGTCTACAACTCAATAGGTTACAAAATAGTTACAAGAGTTTCATAGATTTTCAGGTTTTTTAAGTCCCTAATTGGTCACGGGTCTCCCCTCAACATGAGGGAAGATCGAGCATATTAAACACGCTGAACCAATGGTGGTTGACTTCGCATGACTTTTTAAGAACTGATTCTGATTCAGTTATATCAGACATGCAGGTGCTCCCACGATAAACGATGTTTTCCTTCACTATTATTTTTAAATTTCTATCCAATAGTGTACCTTCATGATTCAGACAGAGTATACTATAACCTTTGGACCTGTGCTTCTTATGCGCATTTGTAATAATTATTGAAGGTCTGAATATGGATACGCCAATTAAAATAAATAAGTACGCAAAAAATGTCAATTGTCATTTCGTTGGGGACAGTTTTTTTTTAATCTACTTCAAAATTCTTGCTTCACATATTGATTTCAAATACGCAAGCGCAAGTTTAAAGGTTTGTATACCCTTTCCGAATCACCTAGTATAAATTAGAGTTATGTATCTTCATTATTTCTCCATGTCTCCTAGTCTCATTATTCTGACTACAATGAATTATAATTCACGTTGTCTAGTCCGTAGCCGCCGGGAGACCCTATCTATCTAGCGTAGGTAGGTAGCAATCTCACGAGTGCAATGTACCAGACAAACCCGGGGGGTAATGTCCTATTCCCTAGTTGCACCTGGGTGAACCAGGTCTGCGTCTGTGGAGGGCAACAATAAACTTAGATTGAGAAAAATAATAAGGCATTAGATTACCTACCTATTTCCATTTAGAAGACATGTCTATCATAGTTACAACAGAAGTGTTCATGTATACATATATCAACTATGTATTATTAAGTGTTCACTTGGAAATAACCAACAAAAAAAAAAGGTATTTTAAACTGCAGATTTTTAAACACCCACACAATACAAAAGGGATGTCTTAAGTTATACACCTATATATGTCTATTTGTGGCATTTTAGCTCCTGAATATGAAGTTCCATAACCAAACCGTCAAAGTAGAAATTTTAATAAAAAAACTTTTTAACAATTTTTTTTAACAAAAAAAGCAAAAATAATCTAATCTTGAAATCTAGATTGTCTAACTAATTCAAATATTTACCAAATGTGAAGTCATTTAAAAAATTACAAACCTGTTTAAAAAGAACTATGTGACCAAAAAAGATTCACCTTAATAGTAAAAAAACTGTGAAATAAATTAATTCTCAAGATTATAGCTTTATTTTTTATTTGATCAAATCCATAAGTAGAGAACCTACTACCTATCATAAAATAACACTTCTCGGTCCTGAGGAAATAATCTTATACCTACAACAGGAACTGACTCCTAAGCCAAAGCATACACTATTCCAGGAGCCAAGGTGGTACATAAATATTGTATCCCTACTAGGTCAATAAAATTCCCTTTACTGCATAAGCCTGGATGTGGCATCAAAGGGCATAGCTGTAATACTCTCAAGTGCTGCCATTTATATTATGATGTTTTTATTTTCTGTTATAGTACCACTTCTGCCCAGTGACCTATGTGAAAGAAAATTAAAATGGAAGCAGGGGATTAACTATGGTCAATCAATCAATAATTTTATATATATGAGTAATAAAAGGTGGTAAAGTTGTAGCTTCGCATTTTGTTACAATTTTGATGATTCATAAGTACTGTACTGAATGGTTTACATGAATAAAAAGATATTCTGATTCTGAAAGCCGAATTAAGAAAAAAACTTACAAACAAATAATAATTCTTCACTGCCATTCTTAATCCAGATTGATCCTGTGTGAACAAAACAAAATAATAAGATAAACAAAAAAGTGCAAGTAAAAAACAATTGTTTTTACCACTACTTACCTAAATCATTCAATACCTACCCACTATCTTTCTTAATTTTTATGTTAGTATTTTACATGCCGAAAGGTAGGTAGGTTCTAATTTACCAGCTTTGATACATGGTATATATTGAATGGAAATAAGGTTATTCTGCTTCTTTTTAAAAAAAGTACGTGTAATATTTTTAGGAAATTAAAAACAAACATCATAAAGAAAAACAGAATACAGCCGTGTATGTATTTTTACTTACTCGTTTCCACTAATAATGTAACTATGCTTATGTCACCATAAAACCACAATAATCTATTTCACCAACTCTTTTATACGAACAAAACACAAATTTGTAACTAGTAAACATTTTTCTTCAAAACAATAATATCTACCTACACCAACGCCGGTTAATCAATCTCTTCTTTTTTCTGTTGGCAATTGGCTACAAAATAATGCATTTTTTGCCAGTTACGTGCTAAGTAAAATGTTTATCCATTATTTTAAATATAAATACCCCTGATGATAATAATGATGTTGATGACGATGATTATGGTGTTATAAATCCCGTACCCCTATGAGTACAGTAGAGATGTGTAAATCCTGAGTGATTGGAAAAAAAGATTTACTTTTTTCAATAATACATCATGCATCACTAAATCAGATGTTTTTGGAATACATCTTTAAATCACTTTAGATAAGATTCAAATTGATTCAATTGAGACCATTACGATGTGGAGTGAGAAGACTATAGGCCGGTATTATGATTCAGAAAGAGATAGAAAAGGATGTGTAAGTTCGCGCGTGCTACTCGGTACGACGCGTCGCCGGATAATGTAGAATGCAGAGAAAACTAGTCTTTCTACGCCTTATAATTAAGTGCAATGTATTTTTTTTTATAGGAAATCGAGTGGTGGTTTGTTATGTTTTAGTTTTGATTGAATGTTTCGAATGTTTCGATGCTTTTTACTTCGCTTGCGAAATTATTTTGAATAAAAGTTTAATGATTTGACTTTTGGAAATAGTTATTATGTGTGTAACTACGAGTAGATTATCGAGTGTAAATAGTGAATTAAACCAAAAACTATAAATGTTTAATTTTGTAAATATTTAAAATCTTTAATAAATGTAAATAATTAGGTAGTGATTAAGTGTGTTGGTACAAAAATAAGTTCTTATACCTCATTAGTAATAAGTAGGTATTTAATAAAAATGCCCCCTCACAGAAAAAGAAGTGCTGTATGGTCACATTTTACGGAAACCGAGGCAAAGAAAGCAAAGTGTCTGTACTGTTCACAAATATTAGCATTACCGAGCGGAAATGTTTGCAACTTAAATAGACACATGAAAAGTAAGCATCCTACCGTGCCTATAGCTGTGGAAAGACAACAAAGTGCTTTGAATCCGACTCCATTGGACCATCAAGCTAACATTGTCGAGTTAAATACACCTGTGTCTAGCACATCACCACCGCGGGAAGCGCCGTCGGCAGCACAGGTGCCAGAGGCTCAGTTGCCTCATTTTCAAACCATGAAAGACTTCGTTCAAAGTACAAAGCCTATTCCTACACGGCGCGCTGAAATGATAGACGAACAACTGATCGTTATGATTGCCCGTGAGTACCACCCATTGAAACTAGTTGAAGATCCCGAGTTTCGAAAATTTGTAAATATGTTATGCCCGGGATATTCGTTGCCAACTAGAAAAACATTAAGTGAGAGTTTGCTGCCTTAACTCTATGCAAAAACATTACATACTGCTAAAACTAAGTTAGATGGGGCTCTTGCAGTATGTTTAGCTACTGATGGCTGGACTTCAATAAACAATGACAGCTATATAGCAGTAACGGCGCATTTTCTATTGGAATCTAAAAATGCAGTAAACCCCTTGAAGATGGAGTCAATTTTATTAGGTTGCATTGAGTACAACGAGCGTCATACTGCCGTAAATTTATGCACATTTTTGAAAGACCTATGTATCAAATGGAAAATAAATAATAAAATAACGGCCATTGCTTCTGATAACGCAGCAAACATAACTGCAGCTTTACGAGAGGGCGGCTGGCGACAGATATGTTGTTTTGCACATAGTATTAATTTATGTGTACAAGCGGCGATTGCGCACATCTTGCCCACAGTTACGAAAGTAAAGGCTATTGTGGAATATTTTAAAAGAAGTCCTCACGCGCAAAAGAAGTTAACCGACATGCAAAAACAGCTGGGATTGAGCCTCAAACTAAAACAGGATGTATCCACTCGGTGGAATTCAACATATGACATGATTTCTCGTATTCTTACGGTTAAAGATGCAGTGATTGCTACATTGGCTTTGTTGCGAAACGACTTGGCGCTTGATGCCACTGATTGGTCAATTATAGAATGCGCCGTGCCTATCTTAAAGACATTTTCGGATATCACGCATGAAATAAGCTCTGAAAAACACGTGACACTTTCCAAAGTAATACCTCTTTGTAAACTAATGGCGATGAATACACGAACCCGATTAAGAGAGCCTATCGAAATAGCAGCTATTCAAAAATTATTGCAACAACTCGACCAAGAACTGGAGAAGAGATTTTCTTATATAGAATCGAATGTTTTGTTCACAGAGGCAGTGATACTCGACCCTCGTTTTAAAAAAAAATCTTTTAGAAATGAAATCTGTTTCGACAGGGCATTAGACGGATTAAAACAAAAAGTTGGTAAATCGAATACTCAACCGGAGCCTGACCAATTGCCAACAATACAAGAAGCATCAACATCAACGTCAAATTCCATATGGGATGATTTCGATAGGGAGGTCGCCCAATTGACGCCAGCAAACACTACTGCTGCTGGCATTATAGAAGTGGACAAATACATGAACGAACCCATTTTGCCACGGACAAAGGACCCTTTCTTGTGGTGGTACGAAAGAAGACATGTGTACCCGCTTCTGTACACATATATTTTTAAACGGCTCCACGTCGTCGCCACTTCTGTGCCATGTGAGAGAGTATTCTCCAAAGCTGGTTATACACTAAATGAAAAAAGGACAAGACTTCAGTCCAAAAAACTATCTGAACTGCTGTTCATTTGTAGTAATTATTGAAAAGAAAAAAATGTAAATATAAAATGTAAATATGTCTATTCAAATCATGTAAATACTCTGATTTTTAAATACGCCAACCTAGTCCTTTGTATGTTTGTTTAGTTAATTATGAAAGCTAGGTTGACAGTCCTAAGCCTGATAAGTATGAAGGGAAATCAGAAGTATATGTATCTTTTTCTCCCTCCGAATCTCTTCTCATCATCAATCATTTACGATGTGTCGTATGAATGACTTGTGTGTCGGAATTAAAAGATTTAAAGATTTAAAAGAGTGATTTAAATCTTTTGAGTGAAAAGATTTATAAATCTGTTATCAGCCAAAAGATGTAGTTTGCGCATCTCTAGAGTACAGCTGTGGATACTTTACTGAAAATTAACCAGGCATCTTGGGAGAACTCGAAAAGTCAAGCTACTGTTTTATTTTCATTTTTATCACATGTGCATGTTTAAGAAACACAATGGTTACATAATATTACGCATTATAAATCAAAGAAACACAATTTTCAATAGAATTGATAACTTCACTGTTCATATTCGCGCCGAAAATTCCAAACAGTCTCAATCAATAGTAAATGTGTTCTATTCTGTGGTCTCAATATATTACGTTCCGTTTCGCGCTCAAACAAAGGAGTTAGGTATAACATATTATATGATCAAAATCATCACATTGTTAGGGAAATTAGAAAATGCAAGCGGTCGTAAAATATGATATGTTCTGGAATTTGCATTTCGTTTTGTATAGGGTTGAGTCACCTTCTTCCGTAGGAGAATTAAATACCCTCGAGATACCCTATACGTGACCCTGGGTGGTGCCAACTGTACTGGTGGTAGGCTTCGGCCGTGGTTAGTCACCACCCACTGAACAAAGCCATGTCGCCAAGCGGCCTAGCCTTGTTCCGGCATGATGTTCGGTGTTGCCATTCATGGATGGCGGGTCAGATCAGCTGCGCTGCATGTGCCTAGTGAATGTAGCGTCTCGATCTACTGCCGCCTTCCTACCCAGGCAAGTATGCTCCATCGTAGATCTCATCATCACTTACCATGAGGTGAGATCGAGATCAAATACTTGCCTATAATGTAATAAAAAAAAATAGGGTCTCTTCGCCTGTGCTACTGGACGCATTAACCTACTACTTTGTACAGGCTATTGTGGGAAGTTTTGAATTTAAATCAATGAAAACAGGAAAATATTGGTGGTAAATTTGATACCTCAATTTAATCACGACAAGCTGGACAAAGCTATCTAAAGAGTGATTTCAGAATATTTCAACGTCATTTGTCGTTATTATTATTATTTTTCATGCGTCTTAGCTTACGACGTTCACATTGGCTGAATCGTATTGGGCCTAATGTCAATAGAAAAAGACCAAAAATTATAATTGACGATTGCAATCTATAACCTAAGACCCTATGTTTTAATACTAGATTTTTCAACAACTGGGTTTAAAAGAAAATAATAGTCAAGCTTTTCTGAAATATTTTATTTTCACTTGTAAAAACTGTACAAGTCCTAACAAACTTACAAATTAAACATTATATATGGACATTGCATGGCACTGACGATAAAGCCACAACTCTTCAACACGTCGGATTGCACTCCTACATTAATATCGCAACATTTCAACATCTTGCCACATATTAATCTTCAGTCAATTGATAAAATGGATAATAAAATTCAAAAATGTCAATAAGGTATTTTATAAAATGTATAGAACTTGATAAGTAGGATAAAGTTTCTCTAAGCCAACTTCGCAAATCATTAAAAGTTACCAGATACATTAATTTGAGCAGCGTTCAAATTGATTACATGAAGTCATGCTGGCCAGTTATTTTTGAGTATCTAACTTGTTTACATAATTTTGATACACGAAGGAGCAATGGTTATTTAATTTTTCATACCTTCCGGCAAAATCAAAATGATAAAAAGTTTATTCGTCAGTGTTGCCTCACTGTTTCTTCAATACATTGGCAGCCGGATGTTTTAAAAAGGGAACACAATTCAAACCTTCTTAATCTATGTATGGGGTAAAAATTTTAAATATATTATTATTTTATTTATTTACAATTTCAAAGCACCTCATTTGACACATGCTTCAATATCAATTTTTGTTCTGGGCACAAGGAGCCTAAATTTATTTGTAACGAGTTTTCTTATTGAAGATATTTAATATCAGCGAATTTCCGACACTAGTATCGGAGTGGTCCAGACTTTTTTTTTAAATATCTTCCTTTCGAAAATGCAATTTTCAGGTGTTAATCTTAAGCTATAGAATTAGTAGGTATCTGTTTCTAATACAAATATGTTTAACAAAGAAAAAGTAATAATTCTTCTTAGCTATAATATTCGATTGCTTTACTCCCTATGTTATTATAGTGTGACAATAAGATAAAATAGGGTCAACAAAAAATCTAAAATCAATTTTATATACATTAAAATCTTATACAAATGATTAATTAATATAAGTAATGTTAGAATTCGCTTTGAAAATGCAATCAGAAGACGAAATGCGTAGATGTATGGAAATGTAAAATAATGAAAAAGGTATTCGTACTATATGATTTTTGGGAACTATGCGGTGGCATACTTAATTTAATATTTCATCTTGTTGAATATTAAAATTCTCGCCAATTACAAATAACTGCGTTGTAGAGCTTTGGATTAACTTTTATGTGTATAAACTATGATTTTATTCAAATAGTAACAACTCCATAGTATTATACTGCGCAGACGAGACAAACTAAGTAAAACAATACATTTTCCAACCAGTTCAGCAATTTGATTTACTCGCGCAATTTTAAGGTCACTTTAATAAATTTTACAAATGAGCAATCTTTTGATTTTTTAAATTACCATGATTATTGTCCTTTATATTGGAAAATAACGAGAAAGCAAGTAGAAAACACACAAATATTTTTTCGCAAGCTCACACATGCATTTACCACGGTAAATTATGGGTTGCCATAGACAATTAACTTTTTAAGAACTTTGTTCAATCAAATACACTCAGATGACTAACTAATGTGATTACCCATACATGGTATATACAAACGTTACGATGTTAAATAGAGGTTACAATATTTTAAACCATAATTCGTTGTAATACAACACAAAAATAATAAATAAATATAATCTATTAACATTCAACAACTAATCGCTAAGTTTTAACATAATTTATTTGTTAACTAAAATGATTGACGATTGTATTTAGAAATCAAAATCATTGGTTGTTCAAGACACTTGTAGAAAAAAAAGGGTTTTTTTTTTATACAGACACGTGTTCACATACATACACATTTATACCGGGAACATTGGTGGTCGTTCGATTGAGTGTCCATTGCGCGCTACACAGCGTCGATCGGTGTAGCTGAATAGCCGGCCGTGCGCGATGGATGTTCAACACTTCATATGGGCCGCGTGAAGTTCGCGGGGAACATGCCTTTCTCATTGGTTGTTTCTTTGATGCCCATGAGCCAGCCTTCCTCCTAGAATTTGACGTATGAGTAAATAAATCATTGCTATACTTAGGGCCTGGAAAAGTTGTTCAGCAAGCCTTATATATTAGGAATCCCTACTAAAATTTCACATTCCATAATCAAAATTTTGAAAAATAACGAACATTATCTATGAAAGTCATCGATGTGTGTTGAGTATATAGGACACCTACTCGTAGGGGTATTATTGGGTTTTGAGTTTAAATAAGCCGAATCCAAACTAACCTCGTGTTGAAAATGAAAGTGAAAAAAAAATTAAAGTCTTTTCAAGAGGTAAGCAAAGCGAATGGGTAACCTAAAGTAGAATCCGACAGCAGTTAAGTCGTTAAAAAAGCCCAAACAAAACCCGCCCCCAGATTACGTGTATCTTTTCAAGCTTAGCGAAAGAAAAGCAACAACAATAATCTCGCAATAATTGCTTTCAAATCGCAGATTTGTATGACGTCGCAGCGCTACGTAATACGAATTATCAATTTAAAAGCAAATATTGCGCGATAACTGCCATCGCTAGGTTATTGCAAGTTGCGTAATCAGGGGGCGGGTCACAGGCTTACCGGGTTCCGGGCCCTGAATATAATACGTGCATATTTTTTTTTTAAATAAAAATCAGTTCGGGTGTCCAACACGATGTACAGTATCCGGCCGTAAATATTGCACTTCAGTTATAGAAAAAGTTTCGGCTTTGTAGAGCGTTGTCTCTTTCGCTCTTGACTTTAGCCGATAGTCTCTTTCTAAAGCTTGACGTGCAATATTTTCGGCCGGGTGCTGTAGATACACAGTTAACGTCACCTGTTCGTCGGGGTCGTCGTACTCGACGACGCGTATGATCTCGCCGACGTCGAAGGAGAGCTCGTCGGAGTCCTCCTGCGTGTAGCGGTAGGTGGCGCGCACGCGGTACAGCGCGCCCGCCGGCAGCCCCGCCAGCGTGGCCCCTGCCACACACCGCGTACATTACACGAGAGCGGACTCATTACCGCGGGAATACATAGCGGAGCGATTCCCGTGGGATATTATTACCGCGGGAAATTTTGTTTGATGTTCCACATTTTGTCAAAATGGTATTTAAGCTATTTTGAGACTTGTATCTTGATGTAAAACACAAACAACAATTAAATATGAGGGTACCCCGTTTCAAACTATGACACCAGGACGTCAACCACCTCAGTTCTCCCGCGACCATGGTTGCTGTAACGCAGCCGAAACGTCGGGAACGTAAAATCAAAATATAAACGCGATAAAATGTTTTATTTCAAATCGATATAAACTTGTATCTCTTTACTTTGGCATATTATAAAAATAAAATATTGGTCACGTGGTATTTTATTTTTGGGTACATTTGACTACCGATGGTATTTTATAAGGGTGGAAAAAATAAGCATACTTATTATTGGTTAATAACACTTAAATATACAGTACATATAAAAACAAATCAAATGTGCACACTAAAACAAAGCATAAGAAATTAGGCGTAAATATAACTGCAAATTGTTTTGAACCTGTTTAATAAAAATAAATAAATAATTATTTGATGATACAGATAAAAATACATACATACAATTTTAATATACAAATTAAATATATAAAAAAATAAAAAGATATAAATACATTAGCTTTGACTGCGGCTGCGCCCGCGCAACCATCGGTATTGCCCTGCAGCTCAATTCCGAACAGTCATAGCGTGATGATCGATTCTATCTTTGAGCCTAACTGTAGGTAACACCATAGAGAAATTCGCGTTGGAATCGGTCTTTGTTCGAACAAAGATCTAAATTCAAATTTAAATTCAGTGACATCCAAATAGCCTGTTGGATTTATCTATTTTAATATTTTCAATGTACAGACACAACTTAATTACAATTTCATAATACTTAGTGCAGATATACAGAGTGTAAGTGGCGTCGTAACGAAAACTGATACAATTGATTCAACTCATGATTCTGAACCCCCCCAGAGTTGGAATCTACCGTCAGTCTTTTCATGAATTTTACACATTTTTTCACTTGCAATTAAATTGATATTAGCATGAAATCCTAATAGAAGTTTAACTAAACGTGATTATAAATAAAACATCACTATAATTACTAATTTAGACTTAAAACTGCAATGTAAATTAAAATTCGATACGCTTGAGCGCGCTCGGCACTCGCACGCGTCGGGTATCGCGCGAAGCGTTGTGTTGTGATTGCGTTGATTACGATACATTGCGCGCTCAAAAATGACAACTCTTGTAACCCATTTTTTCCGACATAAATGACTTCTATAATTTTATTATAGGCATTTGTACAGTGTAACTTTTACCCAAAGTTTTCGTTATAATGCCGCTTACACCCGTACTGTATACATAGATGACCCTATTAGCAATCAATTCGGTCTATTCTTCATATATTTAGTCTTATTTTTTTAAATAGATCAATAAGTTGTAATTAATATCCTTGTTATTTAACTACATACTTACCATGTTAGTAGAATGGACGGCTAGTACGATGAACCCCCACCGATGAATGACTTTACTTCAA
The DNA here is from genome assembly GCA_905333125.1 of Pheosia tremula. NCBI lineage: Eukaryota > Metazoa > Arthropoda > Insecta > Lepidoptera > Notodontidae > Pheosia > Pheosia tremula. The sequence continues at coordinate 901,840 of HG995405.1, read as the reverse complement.
ATACTATACAAAGACCTATTCACACTTTTGAGCAACAAAATTGTAGTAGCGTTACTTAAGTATAGTGTGAACGGGTCTTACAATATGTCTGAAGAATGAATTTGTGACTAGAAACCAAACCATTGAGGGCCATAATGAAAACGCAAAAAAATCTCGAAATTAATGCCAATGTTATATTTAGTTCTATACATTTTTAGCACTAAATATGAATTTGACCTAACGTTCGCAAAAGTTATACTTATTCTAGCACAATTTTTAGTTATTTAAGATAGCATTACAAATAAATTTTCTTCGGAAAAATGCTTTTAATACTAAACTGTCAAAAGTGACATTTCGAATGTCATTGCCATTCGATTATCTTAGTAGGCTCAGCGCCCAGATGCTCATCGCGTTTAGTTTCTAGTCAATCATCCTCCGACTATCTACAGTTCCCACTTACCGACTGGTATGTCGTAAACTTCTTCGCTCTTGCTCTGATTGTCATTCTCTGTCCCTTTCTCATCTTTATGTTCTACATCTACTTTTTTCTTGTCTTCCATTTTATTATTCGACTTCTCCGGCGGTACTGGTGACCCTGGGAGAATTTTCCACTTGCTATTTCTCTAATTATATTAAGCCTACGATTATGTACAGTGCGGAATTGGACCAATAATTTTATTTTGTGCACTGTGACTGTGGATCTTATATGCTGCGACAGAAATTGAGAGTATTCTGTCAATTCGTTTCGTGTATGGGGTAAAGTATTTGGGAATTGTATGATACTCAAGTAATAAAATAAAATAATAATAAACGCCATGCGTCTATCTACTGACAACATCAATTAATTAGTACCATATAATTAATACTTACCTAGTCTGTTACCGGCGTCGTCGCTAGCGTGAAGTGACTCTCGGTCTAAGTACTAGGATCGCATACTCACCGACTGGTATGTCGTACAGTTCTTCGACTTTCTTATCGTTTGGCTCTTTCAATTCCTGGTCGATGTTGTTATTCGTGGGCTCGGGCGTGGCGGGCTTGGAGTCAGGTCTGGTCGCGGGCGGCGTGGGCTGCTTCTCCAACTCCGTCTCGTTTTCTATGTCTTTATCTTTGTGTATGTCCCTGGTGGGCGTGGGCGTGGGCGTGGGCGTGTGCGGCGCGGGGGAGGGGGAACTGCCGTTGAGCGCGGGCGAGGGCGGGGCTACACACACACGCACACACATTCACTACATGCTGTTATTTCCTAATGTTATATGTTTTGTACGATGACAGATTTCCCATGGGAAATTATTTCTCATGTTTGCAAATATTGTACATTATGGTAAACGCGATGAATTCCCATGGGCAATATCGTGTTCTTACTTCATTAAATATGATATTTCCCATGGGAAATGTTAAGTGAAACTATGTTTGATTATCGGGAAAAAATACTCAAAAGAAATTAATGATCTGTCATTTTACAAAATTAAAAAAACACTTTCCTTAAACAGTGTAAAAGCTGTAATTATTTGATATCAAACAAATTAATAAGACTTAATCATACACAAACCACAACACATTTAGCCAAATCTTGGTTTAGTGCGACATATTTTTTTGGTATCCCTGGATACTCATATAGACTTAAGCTGAACCGAGCAACCCTTATCACCCCATAATTGGGACCAATAATCCTAATCACCCCAGTATCCATGGTGACTCAATAAGCCCTAGCCAGACCGACTGTGCTACCACCGGTCAAGTGCCTCGCTGTCAGCCAGTCTCTGGCTGCACGGTCGGTCTGTACACCGCTATCGCCATCTGAACTCACTCTGCACATTGTCCGTAGGCGATCCAGGTTTGCCGTTGTGTTTGTTGAGCGTGTTGTTGTTGGGTGTGGCGACGGGCGAGATGTTGTTCAGGGTCGGTTTCTTGGTGTACGAGCCGCGCTGGCAGTCCGTGGCCAGCTTGTCCGTGATCGCTTCCAGTTCAGAATACACCTGCAAGTTGAATGAGCAGTCCATTCACAATACTGGATGATTCAGAAAGCGTATACTAATATATACTGCGCTGCACAAAAACAAGTTGGATGAGCCGTTCAAACAAGCTGCGTGAGCTGAACCGATAATAAATGAGGACCATGTAGTTCACAATACTGGATGATTCAGAAAGCATATACTAACTTTAAACACTGCGCTGCACAATAGATCACTTTGTCAGTTTGTTGGAAACAACATTTATTTTTGAAAATTGTCATTTTGAAATCACATCATGATTAGAAATGCGCTCTAGAGCTTTGAAAGATAGCATAGTATACCGTTTCTGAATAACCATTTATGAAGCTTTTAAGGCTTAGCTTGTTGCTCAATTTAGATACCAGGAACCAGTGGCTCAAGCAGCATCTCTTTACGAATGAAAGAATCTTTCGTCTCGCTCACACCCCAGCTTTTATAATTACGAATGACAGTGACAGCAGGATTTCTCGATGACATCACGAGTTCCTGCTTACACCACAGTTCACGTGAAGTTTTTGTACGAAATGACCCACACCTTTGCCGGCATAATTTACAAAGGTAGTCATTTGCAATCCAGCCGGGTAGTCATCGAACGTGGTGAGGCTACAAGAATATCTCCAGGCTATACTATGAAATTACACCATAAAACTAGAGGGCTATAAAATTTCAGCAAGAAATTGACTCAAAACCAACTCGTATACCCGACCAGCCCCATTATAGTTTGACCACCACCGCAGCACCGCGCCTCGGGAATGTGCGCGGCGAGGCGGGGGGCAGTAACATGTCCTACCCCCCCCGCCCCCCCACCACGGCCCGCACTCCTAGGGCGCGGCACAGCGGTAGTGGTCGCACTATAGGTATCAAGCGGAGGGTACCCCGACCTTGTTGCTCTCGGAGTGGAAGAGCTGCTCGGCGCAGAAGAGCGTCTGCAGGTTGTTGACGTAGAACAGCACGCGCGAGTCGAACAGCGCGGGCAGCTCGTCGTGCAGCTCCGAGTTCAGCACCTCGTACGTGCGCTTCGCCTCCTCCAGCTGCTCCCGACCTTTTGTCACCTGGTACACACACATGACATCATTTTGAAAAATCCTCATATCTGGGTGCTGTCATGTCGAGAGTGAACAGGTACCTTGCGGGCATGTATGCTCCATCGTAGATCTCATCGTCACTTACCATCAGGTGAGATCGAGATTAAATACTTGCCTATAATGTAATAAAATAAAAAAAATAAAAATCTTCGCTATGCAGTAGAAGTAAGGGTCCTCTTCACCGAATTTCTGGCGGAAACTAGCCAACTACGCACGAGATATTATACTGCACAATAGTTTGGGCAAGCACAGGTGAACCCTTGCTTCCCTCACTCGTATGAGACGGCAATTCGCATAAATCAGGCGCAAGACTACTGGCTTTTCGTGGTCTCTGAGACACGAGCAAGTGATAATCATGGTTGAAAATCAGATTCGCACATGAAATCCAGATACCCCAGAGGTTTGCTATGCGATCAATTGGTCAACTCATCATCATCATAATAGCTTGTTACGATGTTATTTATTGCTGGGGTCAAATGCCTTCTTGCCATTACTGCCCTTTCTAGATACATTCTAGGAGGTATCACACAGTGAATTATACAATACAGGTCTGGTTCCATGTTATTCTAGACGAGTCCGAAAATAATAATGCCGGTTTGTTTCTAACTGACAAATGTGGCGAGGTATCATTTACACTATGCCCTTATCAAAATGCATTTGGGGAGCTACAATATACACACTTGGACTATGATCGGGCAAAGGTCGAAAAGACTATCCTAATGTGAATAAAATATTGTTGTATGTATGTGAATGTCCGCCGCACCTTAACGTCGTCCTTTCTCTTCGCCGCGTTCGCCTGCAGATTCTGGAAGCTGTGCCTTTGACTGTCATAATCTACCAATTTACGGCCGCGTTTCTCGATTTTTTTCTGGAAAGGAATATTTAAATTCACGTAAAAAAACGATCTTTACCAAGCCCAAGGAACTGGAAAAAATAACATTATTTTGTCACAAATATCAGCGTTATAAGACTACTATTATATTCTACTCCTAATTCTGGGCTAAGTCCTCCACGTCCCCTACTCCTCTCTTCATAATATATGATCAGCCACTTCTTTTTAATAGGATACAACCAGTTTATTACTCTCGTAAGTCTACACAGTCGTCTAACATTATCAGGGACCCACTTTGTGATAAAGGAAACAGTTCTACTTATAGTCAAACATGTCACATGCTATACGTACCCTGACTTCAGGGAACTGATTGGTGTACGTGTTGAGCGGTATGAGCACTTGGTCGCCGAGCTTGTGCGAGAAGTCCTGCCATAGCATCTCGAGGTTCTGCGCCTGCACATACAGGAGATCGTGGCCCGACCACCCGCTCTCGTACACTTCGGTGATCGCCTCCATTAGAGTTTTCGACGCTGTTTGTACCGCTGTGGATAAGGAATCATAAAGATAAGTAACTAGTGCCATGTTATAGCTTGCATATTATATCTTGGCCGAGGACCGTGATGTGTGGAAATCATAGGGGGGAGGCCTATGTCCAGAAGTGGACGTCTTTCGGCTGATAGATAGATTAAATCCTGGGTTATTATTGCTGGAGATTACTGTAAATCTTAGGATACCGATAATAAGCCAAGGAAGAATTAACAGATAGAGTGGATAAAGGAAAAATGTCGACTGTCTAAACTTTATGAAGTTACAACTGCAGAAGTGCGGCTATATACATAGTGTTTTTTTTTATTATTATAACATGATAGACATACCTCTTATACATCTTATGTAGTTATTGAATTCCTTCTGCAATCGTGTGGCCGTCTGGTGTTGCCTGTTGAAGTTCTGAAGGTGTTCCTCGAAAATGTCGTCTAGCGTGCGGTCGACTTTGCCCAGATTTTGAAGCAGCTGCAAATTTAAAAAAAACACACATTACTAAGGGAAAACATTCCAACACTTCGACGGTTTAAAATTAAGTGGTATTAATATAATAGATGTCATATACGTTTGTATGTACAGAACAGACGCTTAAAACGCCTGAAATATGAAATAGTTCAATTGTTTGCACCAGTAGTGTTAGTGTCAAGCCTACTAGGTACTTTGTTTTGTGCTTTAAAACAAGAAGCCAAGAGGCATACAAAATTACATAGATACAACATTGTATATGTAGAGCTGCGTTTTATGAGGTGCCAATCATAATTTACGACCTGTTTTGCGTATCAGTAATTTGAATACTGGTATAACAAGTTTGTAAAGCGAAGTATTCGATGCACACGTCCATGTATGTAGAACAATATTCATCCACAGGGGGGACAGTACTTGGATCGCCAGCGAGAGCGAGTGCAACAATTATTATTTAATCTATTACCATTCCAGCTTTATTGCTATGTTCCTGTGACGTTGGTTGATGCACCCATGCGTGCATTGACGATGAAATTACAGTATACTGTGATGATGAGGCGTAAAATGTAAAAGAGAGTAATACAAAAGAGCTGATAATGATGATGAGTAAGCAGCAGCCAGATTTTACAAGACTTTTCGACCTGACGAAATAGTAAATAGTGTTTGAGTAGTGCTACTACCAAGTGCAATAAGGCGAGGAAGGCTGATAATGTAAGAAATGAAGACCTATATCTAGCCGTTGTGGAACCTGCTAGGGATGATAATAATGATAAAACAAAGGTATCGATAACAGCTTTGTCTAAATTACATGGCGTGTATCAAATAGATAGAAATAGTGTTGATGATAATAGCCTCTACCGCCTTCCAATTACAGGGGAATGAGTTTAAATAGTATCTAACACAGATGTGTGGATATAGCGTGTCTTTATTATCGTATTACATCGGTGTTTAAGCATACGGACGGCCGCTACGGAATGGGAACATCACGCAATATACATAGTTCACTATCTTAATATCGTTATAAATTACAGATTCAGTAGCTACTCTCGCATACTCATGCAGGTCACCCGTTATAACTTGGGGATTTAAGTTAAGTTAGTGTTGTTTTTTTAATAACTTGAGATTACTACTTTACTTAATCTGTTCAATTAGTTTAGTCTTGAATAACTACTGAGAAGGTATTTAAACTGGTCACAAATGTCTTGAACTATAATTTCATTTTCGACAATAAGCTAGCTTCACACACTAATTCAGCAAACTAAACGCTTAGTCCAAGAATAGCCCAATCAAATTGTACAAACATAGAAGATAGATGAGGTAAATGCGATTCTGCATCTCGTCAGTCCCCTTTTCAATTTAACGTCACACTTATAATCACTTATTTTAGTTAGGCTACTGGACATTTGCGATCAGAATCCAACGTATCAGACGGAAATAAAATAAAAACTATTAAGGTCGAATTATATAAATGAAATACATTAACAAATGTTATCGCATGCTCCCGGTCCATAAATAATCATAATTGATTGACTAAAACTCTTTACATAATGAAATAAGCTAATTGAGTGCAGTTCGTTTCGTTGGCGTGACGAAACCCAGTAACTGCATTAACATAAGGTGACATAAGTGTCATTATCGCTCATGCAATGTCGCCGTGCGATATGCAGCCACACTGGCTAATTGAACGGTAGTTGTCACACTTACATCACAGACGGCAGAGAACGCAACGCACTTAACATACGATAAATTAAATAAATATTTGGTCTTAATGACAAGTGCTGGTTAAATTTTGGAAAAAATACGCATGGAATGACGAATACATTGCGGTATAAGGTAATAATATTGAAGAAGATGATGCTTGAAAACAAACCGTTGACAAGGGTGACGCGAACAATAAAGAGAATCCTGCCACAAGATCCAGGACACCTAGTCATAGATTATTATATTACGCACCTAGTAAGTAGGAGAAAGAAAGAGGAGTTTTAAATGCTCTCAGTGAAAAAACAAGTTCAAATTCAAAGTGTCCACAAGGAAATGAATCTAGATAACTACTACAATGGACAATGTGACTTCAAGTTTAAACTAAACGAAGCTAAGAATTTATACAGATAAGTTATCGTTCGCCAACAAACAAAGACTTTGACGTTAGCTTATAGAAAATATAGATAAGGATACATTGAACAATATAAAAGGAGATGTAAGTTTTAAACATTACGGTCCATTTGAAGGTTTTGTATTTCCGAAATATATTCACGTACCTCAAATACAATAAGGAGTGACAAATAACAAATTATTCCCTACACAGGCGGTTATCGTATTCAGCTTATGTGTTTTGCAAACAATGAGCACTGCAACGATTGTCGTCGGCAAGGTCACACACGGCTATGACAGATTGGATGTGAGCTCTTATGAAACCCGAGGTTACTCAGCTCGTTCAAACCGGTTCGGAATGTTAAAAATATTTTCATTGGTAGGCACAGTTATGATTTACTGTGAGAGAGTTCACAGTATCATTGAGCGGATCCTTTTGGCACTCGAACGACAGTTAGCGCTTTGGTAATTGCAAGCGAGTAGTTGGAAAACGCAACGAACCAAACGAAAGAACAAACAAAAATTAATAATCTTAATATATCTTACAAGTAATATACAATATGCAGTACAATTAATTTAATGATTACTTAAGTAAATACAGAACACAACACATCTAATGTTGATGAATATAAATAATGTGACGATATTTTATCAATAACTATAATGATTTTCCTTATAGAAACTACAGCGAGTGTTATAAACGTTACCGTATATGAAACGAGACTTGATAATCCAATGCAGCGGACACATGCTAATGTGGCTTTGTAATGTCATCGACCGATGGCCAGTCGTCCATTGTTCTACTATACCGATGTATGATCGTGTGATATAATGGGAGCAAGACAGGTGAAGCATTTGAATCCACATGTTTGAAAAATGATGGTTAATAATTGGAAAGAAAGACGTGAAAATGGTTACGTGGTTCATAAACTAATATGAATTATATTCATGTATAAGAGAAAAATCTATTAATATTTATTAAAATCATCTGTTACGAGCCTCTCTAAACTTGGCATCAACATTTCGATCTCTCTGATAGAAGTCTCAACAATGATCATGTTAAAACCTGATTTCTTCTAACGAAAATAATTTTATACATTCATTTCATTTAACGTTGATCAACGAGAATATGGCAATTTACTGAAAATCGGAGAACACAACAGACAAAACGATTAAACAGACTATAAGTTTGATTCTCATTGATTGATCACACTTCATGTTCTGGAAGTAGCAATGAGGTGTACTTGCATACGATTACTTCGGCTACCTCCGCCAACAACGTCACATCCGCGATTGCTTCCTTTCGATTTCGATTGCTTTTGACCGAAGCTTTTAATTACATTTATTGTCTTAGCGCACGCGCGAAAATTGCAATTAGGGCTTTACCGTTACTTTAACTCTTCACAGTGCGGTATTAAGTATCATTAAATATGTTAATTAGTGTACAATTAACTTCGGGGTGATAATATAGTGGTGTGATTATGCCAATTGATCAATTGATGCAGTCTAATTATCCTTATTCGTTACTTCCTGTGTTATATTTAAAAATTGCCCTTAAATTTAGATATTATGCCAACAAACGATCGTTAGCCAATTAGGACGACGCCTTACGCAACCAATTACAAAAATGAAGTAGTTATCAGGAAAACAGTTAACTAACATTAATTACACAACAAATTTTCCCCAATTGATACTTAATGATGGGCATTCGAAACATAATTATTGAGCTAAATCTATAATAAATCAGTTTGAAAAGTTAAATGCCCAATGCGTGATGGAAATTAGTATCTTCCAGGACGCGATGCAACACTAAACATGCGGATTTTCGTAACATCCTTACCAATTATTTCAGCCAATATCTATTAGTGTTTACCTGCTTCAGGGAATAAACTAGTCCTTTTAAACTAAGATTTCTTGACATAGATGTTGAAACAGTTTGGTCTCCTGTTTAGCAAACATTCGGTCTCCAATTTCATGCGCAAACATGCGGTAAATAGCGGTACGGTGGCACAAATTAGATGTTTGATTGTAAATCAAATGTTAATCTCAGCTCTACTGATTTTTATAGCAAGTCCCCGTGACCTCAATACACATCTTTGCGTTATTAACGGGATTGGTGGTTTATTAGCATTTAAACTTCTTCTGGATTTGATTGGTTTCTTCTTTCAAGATGAGCCTTTCGTGCAAATCATTTGAGACATTATTAAGACGGGCTCTATTGCTCTGTAGTTAGAGTACGATTATGAAGTTAATTTGGTTTAGATGCAATCGAAATTAAGTTTACTAGAATTATTTTACTCAAGATTCTGTATGATTCAAGCGAAAATCAGCCGTAATCTAGCTAGCGGTATAGGTATAAATATATACGTAAGAAGAAATGCTCCAAACTTGGCGCGCCCAATGTTGCGCCCATGTGTTCTTATCTAAAAATAGTTGGCAATAACTGGCGTTGTTTGCTTGTGTGTACTTATTTGTTTAACGCTTTTATTTCACTGGAAACTATTCTGTTGGGGTAGTAAACACAGCTTATTTCGTAACTGGAATGTTACGTACTATCACTATCTAGAATCAGGAACATATATTTGGGTGTCGGCTTTCACATATAATTACTTGAAATCGTTAGCTGTAAACTGCATTAGTCTTCCATTTCTAAATATATATATTGTATAGTTCAAAAGTTGTTTCCGTTACTCCTAACCAGACACTGGGTATAAAGAATGGCGATAGATCATAACGATTCTTGCAGAAAATGTATAATACACATAGTCGGCTGTGACACGACAAAATGTAAGATAAATCGATTGCCTCTTTCCCTCGTATGAATATGGGAAGGGAGAGAGCGACTCGGTGATACATAATCCGTGGCATAGGTTTTGACTTTAGCCGCGAGCTAGCCTTGCTGGTGTAAAGAAACTTTTGAAAATACTTAATGATTACATACATACATAAACGTATTCGTATGCTAATCGCACATTCATTCATTACGAAAACCTGTTTCACCTCAAAACAAATTTTATCACACTAACATCTGTAATAAAAGTGAATCGTGCTGAAATAAAAATAGTCGATGGCTCAATGTTGCAAGAAAAATACGGCATATGTTTCGCGGATCGCATTGTTGAGTATGATATAAAAGCAGGAAGCAGCAATAGACCGTTTGGCACACAATGAGCGGACCCAGACTTGTATTGAAATACGAAACATGTGATGCAGGCTGTCTGCATGAGATTGCTAATTCGTATCACAAGCCAATATTCAAGTATGCATAAAATGTGTTAAAAATTTAGATTTACATGATTAGTGTAGACTTATTTGCATAATACATGTTAGCGAGCGAAGCGAAACATTGTAGCGAATATTTTCTGCGCAATTCTTCATATACCTTTTCTCATTTACACAGTTTTGAGAAGCCTAATTTTTCACCAGGACGTGCTTCAGTCAGGTCCCATTCAAGTCACTTCCTGTATAAAATATGTGTAATAACAAGCTGGTTGTCGTGCAAAGGTTAACTGAATGCGCCACGGTCGAGGCAACAGTGTAATTGGTGTTCCCAAGATGACAGCCGACGACAATCATGCAATAAAAACCTGAGACGCAGATAGCGGCCTACCTTTACACTGAGACGCAGTGGCAGCAATTTTGCAGCAAGAAATATTGAACTACTTCAAACATACCTGTAGAAAGTATAACTGCAAATATAGTTTACTGTCGGAATAATTCACTTAAAGAAGGCTTAGCATTGACCTCAGATTGTTGCAACATTATTGATGTCAATGCCGTTAAATTTGGCTATACACAATTAAACAAAAAGACTAAAGAAATCTTCAATGAGAATAGATTTATAATGACATCATCTTACAAAAAGAAACAGTGGGTTTCGTACTTAGGTAACTGCACCTCATAGATTTTGAATTTAATAATCTAGGACTAGTTGCTATTAACTTATGTATTAGAACTAGTAATAAGTCAGCTACACAAATAACTGAGCGGTCTAGAATAAATAGTGAACAGTAAACGTGACCAACGGTCGGTTAGGTTTCATAACAAGGGCTAGATATTTTTAGATTACAGGCAGGATACATGTGTAGAAACTGGCAAACCACAATTGCCATATAGAACAATTGTGTAAATTCGATACGAGACAAAGAAAAATATAGGATTTAGGAGAATGCCGCTAGAACAAAAAGACGATCAAATGTTTTATAATGAATACGTCGTTGCAACTTGTAATTAAAATCATTACCTTACTAATGCAAAAGCAAACTAGACACCTAAGCTATGAGATAGAGAAACTAATCATCACTAACCACGATGATCCTCTTAGAGAAAGTTTAAAAACAAAAGGAGTTTCTTCAAGAAGTTTCTGCGTGTTTCTTTGGAGTATTTGAGTAACACCTTGCTAATATAAACAAAGCCATAACGTTTCGCATGTCTTGACCAGTTTAACGGTTGGCCTGTCCATTGTTACACTGACAATACAGCCATCAGTCAAGTCTTGAAGGATCTTGCTGTGTACTATTTTGATCGGGCAGTTGGTTGTTACGAAAGATAATATAAGGTCGATTATAGAAAAAAAAATTTGGAATAGCTGTATTACTACAATAATAAGTATCTGCTCAATGTTGGCTTTGAATAAGCAAATAGATAATTAGAAAAGACGTAGCATGTGGACATTAGGATAACTGTAGCTTATCTGGAGACAAAATGTGAATAACTACTCTAGTATTCCATAAGAGTTTTATTTCCTTTGGTAGAGTTTCTTTCCTTTTAACGTGTATTACCCTCACAGCTTTTTAGCTACAACTGCACAAAATATTATATTTTTTGGAGATTTTATTTAAACTATCTTTAGTTGTGCCTTGTACGACATACGCTAAATGAGCTTCATAGATTTCAGTTATCGTAGAATCGAATTCGACAAAAATACTAACCAATAGCTAGTTAATTATAAACCAATAGTTTAAAGATATTGCAAAAATTAAAATATTGGCAAAGATCCGAGATTGCCAGAATGCATACGTACCACGCAGTCTGATTGGCTGTCAAGTGTGCCCGTTTGATATTTAGATCAAACACTTTATAGACTAGAGTGAAAAGAGGCCATGATTTCTGGAATAGATATAACCCGTAGTCTATATCTGTGAACATATTCTTTAAGACTGCGATATACGAAGCGGCAAAGATGAACCCTCAAATTAATAGAAGTTAACGTCCATTCATGATGTTCTTACAAAACGATTTTCTCCCGAAAAATGATCTGTGATATCATTGTAAATTGATTAAAACTTCTTTAAGATTCTATCTAAAGGGTTCGTTATTTTAGATGTTGATTTGCATTGACCCCACACACAACACGTCAGTACCGAAGGATCGCATATAACATGATTGATGTGGATTTCAATACCTGAAATAAAAAAATGGATACCTACTTTTATAGGTTTTTTTTTTAATTTTGTTGTAAGATTAGAATCTTAGTTGTTTCCTGCTGTTGATATAACTCTTCAAACAGTTAATTAAAGCATTCTTTATTAATAGCACAAGAATTCGAATGAAAAATAATTCAATTTCACATTTTGCGATCTTTGAATGAATCTAAAAACGTGAATTGTGCAGTACTACGAATGCAACAACCGGTCGACCTTGCAAGTTCTATGCATAGAACATCCATACATTCATGGATGTATTAATTGCATGCAATTTAGTATACGTACAATGTTTGCACGTGCCCAGTGCAATATGCAAACAACAAGCTACCTTTTTACAATTTAGTCTCAATTTGCAGTAATATATAAATATAACTTTATGATTGTAACAATGACGATGAAGATATAAAGTGTATAAGACATCATAGTATTATCGTTCCTCCTAACATATCGATCTCAAGTTGGTCAGTGATCTAACAAGCCAACAATTTGATATCTAAAAATATTAAATAAATACTTCGACATATAATGATACCACTATTTACCAAGAACAAAGACAGTATCAAAACGAGATCATACATGAGACAACATCGTACTTGTTTTCTCAACACATCAAGATGTAGATTTGCACATTGGCTTCAATTCGCAGTCCTACAAGTTGTGTCGCTTGATGGATACGGCCATTCACCTGGACGAGGATGCCGGTGGGTGACCTTCATACCAACGCACAAGAAATTCTTTAAGGCATGTTACTGAATTCTGTGTTTGCTAGAAGTAGACCTTAATACAAAAGAATAAGGGGAGAAGTCTTGAAAGTGCTAGTGTTTACTATGTATCTATTTAGTTTACGAATAAATATTGAAGTATGCATCAAACGACTCCAATTTAATAATTAAATCAGATTTGCTCTGAGCAGGCGCAGTTGCAAGGACATTTGAAAACAAGACCACCTCTCACAGTGCAAAGGTGTAATTGTTGAATCAAATCAATTAATATTACAGGACCTTTGGAGATTAAATACGTTATCAGAAATATTTTCAAGAAACAGGAATTAAGGGAAAGAATACTTAGATGAAGCAATGCCTAAAATTAAACCTAAATATTTTTCCAAAGTAGCAGCGATTTGGCACGTATACAAGATTTATAAGTTGACTCGAAATTTTCGACCACCTTTATGCCTATTGCAGTCTGATATTTAGACACGACCAGGATGAGCAACAGAGAGGATAATAATGTTTAATTAAATAAAGAAGGTACATTATGTTCATTACAGCAATGGCTATGGTGATAAAATTACCGACAAAGGAATTTATTAAAGCAATTTCACAGAGAATTTAATGTAGAATTCTATGGCAAGTTAAGCGTGACCAAGGCGATTATATGCAAGGTGCCCGATAAAAATATGACACAGAACGTAAAAGTGATTTTAGTTAATACGAAACACGCTTTTGAGTAAGTGCTTACGCAATTCATAACTTACTAAACGTTGAGATGTGAAATCATTTTATGAAGTTTCAAATAGATTATGCACAACAATTTACTCATGAATATATAATTTGATTAAAGGTAGGTTAAGGTAAGGCTAAATAGGAATAGAGATAGAAATAGATCAGAATTTTCAAGGTTCTATAAATGATTTTCTACATTACCTATATCTTCAAATGACGCGTATACAAATCATGACTCGTGGCCACTAAATCATCGACGCATAGCATGGTCAAGTTCCTTTTGTGATGTAGTTAACTGTCAATATTTGAATTTTCTGAATTCATATAGGCGACGGTAAAAAAGTTACTTCTCGATGCATCATCTTATGCAACATTAAAATAGCTTTTATGACCAACAACAGATTTAGTAACAGCTTAAAAACAATTGAAGTATGAACCTACCGTGAAAGCAAAATAAGATAGTTGACTCATGTTTGCATTATGTTAACGCGCAACCCTAGAAATGAGCTTAGAGTATTATTTTACCTATATAATACAAATGATATAGACCAGTACATGCCATGGTTAGTAACAATGTTACTTCAATTGTGTCACAGTATTTAGAGATAGTATCCTTTATAAACACACATTCTCTTAAATGTAACAGACCCCTAGACTTTGTCTCTTAATCCAAAACGCAATGAGCATGAACCGTCTCAGATCAAGGAATCAAGTTAAGTAATGTTAAAGTAATAGTATCGACAGTAATAAGTATGTCTTCTAGAGTTTTGATTGTTATCTGATAGGAACATAATTATTATCTGATTTGCACTTAGCCTACACCGAAGAATAAGTAAAAACAATACGTAAATGATGCAAAAACATATGGCCCTGATCCAAATACTGATCAGCCTATGTACTTATTAGACCATTGACTTTCACAGTCAAGTTCATCATGTTCATTAACATTATTGCTTATGGATACAAAAACCTGTTGATATATTACGCAATTGTTATATTCACATTTTTTTATCAAAGGACCTATTAAATGTTTATTTTGAACTGATTATTACGTATCTTTGCAATCCATTAGTCCCGTATTCACCGTTGAATGAAGAACTTCCCTATTGTGTGTCATTGTAGTCACGAATTAACATTGATGTCGAATTCGTCGTAAGCACTAGGCAATTGAGATCAGCTCCTCCATTAGGTTAAAAATAGAAAAACGTGTTTCAAGATCGGGAAAAGCAATAATAAAAGGGAGTACTTTGAAATTAATGGGTTTCAAGTCAAGCGCACATCAAAAGGTTACCTCATATTTTCATCGATGTTCCAAGATTCTAGCAGCAGTTTTAGAGATTACTCGCATCGACACAGTGAACTACATCGAGAATAATGTCCAGTGGCTTCTCCGCATCTATTTTGAGAGCCTTTATTGTTGACGTTATATTGAATACTCTATTCATTGTCGAACTACAATTGTTCATTGGCCATGGGCTTCTATACAAATGCACGTTTGATATGAATGTCCTTTTATCGGGGTTCCAGGGAATCGGACATGTATTTATACTACGCACTGCCTAACCTACAAAATCTATAGGATAGTTCATTGAAGTATTCAGTACATTTGATATTCTAGCGTGCATCGGAAGAACCTTTTTCTGAGTTGATAGATAAGCAGAAATTATAATTAAAAGCTACCATCTCTGCTCGTGGTTGATCGCAGCTGTACATGCATTGTTTTGTGCACTCATTTTTTAATGAACACTCTTCTGTTGCGAACATGTAGTGTCAATGAAATAAGTGCGGACGAAAAGCATATCGCCGTTAACATTTTAAAATTAAATCGAAATGCTAGTAGTGTAGCAAGCCGAGTCAGCTATCGTAATAACATAAGGCGGCTTTTCATGTTCTTAGTTAATACATATTTTTTTCTCACGTATTGCATCAGACCGTTTTCTATTACTTTCACATGTTAATGCGTTGTAGCATTTCACACCAATTTTATGGTGTACTAGCTGTTGCCCGCGACTTCGTCCGCGTGGTATTTAACTAAGACAACCGTTGGCAACAGCCTGCTCGCGTTCTGATCCCGCGGGACGCATTGCAGATTGTTGCTATCAAACTTTAAGCAGGCGCAGCGCTGCAACATTGGTTTTAATTTTTTTTCGAGAGATCCAATTTTTTTTTCTAAAATAAAAGTAGCCTAAGCTACTCCTTGTTACATCAGCTATCTGCCAGTGAAATTCCCGTCAAAATCGGTCCAGCCATTTCAGAGATTACCCGGAACAAACAGACAGACAGACAGACGGACAGACAGACAGACAGACAGACAGACAAAAATTGTAAAAAATGTTGTTTCGGTATAGGTAACGTGTATACATCCAAATGCACTTAGTAAAAAGCGGTTATTTTAATATTACAAACAGACACTCCAATTTTATTTATATGTATAGATTTATAGTTCTATGTTATTTCCAAATACTAAGTCTCCAATGATTTAGATTATTCAGTTTACCTAATTAAATCTTGACCTGAGCGGTGTATAAACTAAATTATTTAAATGGACGGTGCCTAATTGGAAGCTTATATTTAGAAATGGGTAGAATGGGAAAAGAAAGCCAACAACATCACCGCAACAGAAGTTGGGTGACATTGGTCAAGAAAGCGCTAAGCCCAATTAACGTAACATGAAAAACCGCTTAGAAGGTGGAAATGGTAAGATATAAGAAATACAATTAAACACGAACAAAGGAATTGGACTGCCAGTACCTACACGTATCGCATTAGTAATCAATCAATCTTCTTCTATGTACTCACAAATTGTGAAAGACGCACAGATACGAAATGTAGCAAACATTAAAATAGTTATCGATAAAGAAAAAGATAGTAACATGTCAGAGTAGTTGAACAATATAAAGGAAACACAACAATTCTCAAAACTAATGAACGCAACAAGGCAATCGGTGATCAATATTAATTATATCATAGACTAGCTGTTGCCCGCGACTTCGTCCGCGTGGTATTTAACAAAGACAACAGCTGACATCAGCCTGCTCGCCCATTCAGAGCCCGCGGGACGCATTGCAGGTTGTTGCTATGAAACTTAATCAGGCGCTGCGCTGCAACATTGGTTTTAATTTATTTTTGTGAGATCCTATTTTTTCTAAAATAAAAGTAGCCTAAGTTACTCCTTGTTACATCAGCTATCTGCCAGTGAAAGTCCCGTCAAAATCGGTCCAGCCATTTCAGAGATTAGCCGGAACAAACAGACAGACAGATAGACGGACAGACAGACAGACAGACAAAAATTGTAAAAAAATTTGTTTCGGTATAGGTAACGTGTATACATCCAAATACACTTAGTAAAAAGCGGTTATTTTAATATTACAAACAGACACTCCAATTTTATTTATATGTATAAATATGCTATGTAAGATTGCTATATTAAAGCTAGTATCACAATTATGACATATTTTTCTAGCATTGTAAGTAATCAAATCACATTGCGGCTTGAGTGGAACATTTTGTAACACGCCCTTTATTGAACAGCCGTGCAGGGCCTGAAGTCTGCTAACACAATCGACTCAATATCCAACAGCAACCGCATAGTAACTGTCACTTTTGACAGATATTGTATGGTATATATGTCAGAAGTGACAGTCACTATGCGGTTGCTGTTCGATTATGAATCGATTTTGTTAGCAGACTTGGGGCCCAGGTCACATGGCTGTTTAACCATTACACGAAATGTAGTAACATTTGACAATATCCATGCATGTATCTATTTAAATATGCAACTGGAGTAGGCGCTTCTTTTGTCGCCGTTGATATGAACCCGGTAGGACACAACGCGTTTTGCTAAATTAGATTAACATCTACAAAACAAAAAGATATCGTAAACACCGGTTATCAAGTTGATAAGCTACTTTAAACAATCGAATAAGTAAGCGATAGTTATCAGTATCCATTCGAAAATAAAAATAAAACACAAGCATGATATTATAGGAATTCAGATAAGGCAAGTATTGGCAATTTTTGTTTTCTATTATTTTGGATATTATTGTACAAGAATATATAATGAGGCGCCTTTTTGAGAATGGAGATACCATAATCACAAACATAAAAATATAGGTATTAATTAATGTATCTGGGATGACTCAACAGCGCGGTTTCATCACATTAGATGTGCCTTATATACGGAATCTAAAATTATACTTATCATAATAATAATGGCTGATAGAACATTTGGAACCATGAGTAATAAATTATTTGAATACCTTTTACATATGTTTACAAATCATTAGTTACAAATCGTAAGAATCACATACTTACATTAAAACAAATCGAGTGCGACAGGCGAAAATAGAAAGCAATGGACGGAAGAGGCGAGATGTGTGTCGCGACTCCGGCGCAGGTGGACCCAAAGGTGGGGGCAGACGCGCCAGAAAGAGACGGAACTAATCTTACGCAAAACGAAAAGGGATAGGGCAGTCGAGCGGCCAGTTTAACAACATCCACATGATATCAGCATCTGCTGGCTTTCGAAGTACCTAACTAGAAAAATGTGATATTGATGGCCCAAACAATTAGGAACATGATAAGATTCCTGTTGTAACAACTTGTCTAGGTTTAACTTAAGTATTTTCTTTAGAAACATACCTATTCCAAGACAGCAAATAAGTTAAAAACGCAAAAATACAGTTTAAGGAAGTCCACTAACCATGCGGGTCGGGTAGTAACAGCTAAGCAAATGGTAACACAAGGACAATAACATTGATTATAAAATTAAGCCAATGGCTTACCGAAAGCAAATATTTTGTCAGCTGCTGACTGTAATGAAACAATAGGTCGAGACGTACGCAATGCAATAGACACATATGAAAACAGAATTAACATTGAGTTTCGTCATATCCCCGTAGGCGGGAGATCACGTTTTTGCTTTCGTGACATTTGGCACATAGCTGTGGCAAAGGCAACGCTCCGGGGATGCCTCGGGCCTACCTCCTTGGACGTTCACTCACCGCATTCCAACGAAACCGACATGGTTGCGAAAATTCGTAAGACTGTAATAGTAAACAACGAAATACACAATCAAATAATGATAACGATTGATGTTAAATAATAAATGATTGTGTCCACTCTTCAAGTCAACGACACTACTGATAATATTCCAATTAAACGCGCCACGGATAGTCATTCATAAATCAAACGGCCGATTGTATTATTCCACCCTGTACCAGATCTTAAAAGATCACGTAGAAATACATTTAATCTTGACCTCATTTCTTTTTTTGATGGTGAGCTATGTTTTGTTTAAATATAAATTGTGCAGTCGTCTATAAACGTGTAACTCTCGATTTTCTTAGATCTTCATTTTTATTCTCATAGCGCATGATATTTTTCAAAATAAAATTTACAAAAATGCTGTGAAGATTTGAGAAGTTTCGGAGGCTAGAAATCTCATGTGTAGTTGAAATGGCTAGCAGAAAAAACAAAAGATGGATTAAGACTTTCTTAGTGGTGTCCCTAGGTGGGAACAGATGTAAAGAAAGGCAAGCATCGGCCGCCAAGCATTTGTTTTTAATAATCGATGAAATCAGAACATACCATAGGTATTCATAGAGCAGCGATGAGAACATCCATGATGTTCCAACTCCATGATGCAATGACATATCATAAATCTAAGTCTTACAATCATTAGCTGGGATGACATACTGTTTTCAATTACAGACGTTTTATAATGGACTATAATCGTATTCTGATTAAACCAATTCTATCGGAGATAGCCCAAATACTCAGCAGCTGTGGCGGCCTTGTTTTCATTTTCGTTAACCATCGCGTACAGTAGTGAATCGTTCCGCTCATTGGTTTACGCTAATACTAATGACATAATGAGATATAGCAGTGTCACTGAAAATAGTTATATTGTCACTCATCCATTTTGTGTTAGGATTATTGAAATCATGTTTATAATTGAAATGCGTTTGGATTTTCAAGATCTATTGGTTAATATAGATTTTGGATTATGCTTAAATCAAACAAAGTAATGTAAACAGTATTTAGAAATCTTGTCCATAAAATACGATACCAATCATACAAAAGATGACTGATATTTTATCGCATTGTTTGCTTGTATGGAATTGAAACAGAACACTATTAGGGATTAGGGTCATGATAATATTCAAATTACTAACCAAATGGATGAAGTAATTCGAGTTGGATTCGAAGAACGTTAGTAAGAACGACGAAGCAACATCAGAATCACAACCAGAATTTATTTCAACTGTATTTATACATCGACCTCATTTTAAATCCAAATAATTTCAAAGAGCAATTTTACATCTGTAATTTTTCATAATTCCGAGCTTTATGGTTAGCGAAATGCAATAACATGACGAAATTGGAACGCGGTGCTAAGAGCTATATTGCAATACTAAAACCGTTCATTCCAACATAAAGCAGCTGAGTTGGGTCGCCATTAAACCAACGGAATGGGACATTTAGCATTAGCTTTGATACAAGAAATGTTAAGGTATAATAGCGAGTAATTTTGCAGTATAAAGTAGCAACAGATACCTACACTAAAAATATTTAATTGAGCATGTAATAATATAAGGCGTAAGTATCAAGACCGGATTCCACTGATCCGTGCGTACAGAATGCTTTGGTTGGAAAACGCATCTTGTATGTAAGGCTAAGTATACATGACCACTTACATACACTCAATTTATTAGACCGAGTGTCGAAATATAAACACTGCCTCAACACCGAGTTGCAGATTTCGTTTCATGTCACGGCTGTCTGCCGACATGAGTAGCCAGCTGTCAATGTTACCATATTCTTAACATAAGCGACAAAGAAATGACATCTGAAACTTGGTTTCGGTGAAGTGAAGTGTCCACACTTCTACACTCGGTCTCATAGACTAAATGTGTAGTGGCAAGTTTTGTCGTGAACACATACCCTAAGTGAACACAAATGGGTACAAAACTTGTTCGGTTATACTGGGTAAACGCCGTGTTGACTTTGAACATAGACAGGTTCTACGTTAAGCTTTTTGTTCGACAGCGGATAGCAATATCAATAAACTCGTTTCTCGCGAGAGATAGCTCTCCTTTGATGAGTTCGGAACTATTAGAAAGGCCAGTTTATCTAATCAATGTCCAAGTGGCTCGCGAAGAATGGTGGTCTGTTTGATGTCTAGCAATATATGGAACATGACATCATCGCGGTGCATAAGTTAAATATGTACTGAGAGCTATCAAAACAGAACAAAACCATGACCATACATATGTTAACATATTACTTATGGACGGCGCGATTGCACCAAAATACAATTCAATTAATGACGCATAACTGAACGGTCGTATTACACTTGTTGCGCACGTCTAAATATCACAATAGCTAACTAATAACTGTGTAGCATAACAATTGGAACCGTTGCAGTAGATCGTGTCATAGCGTACTGAAAAAAAACATTTTTATTCAAGGGGAAGTAAATTTGGATTTCGAAAAAGAAGCAATATTGATAGACAGTAAAATGGCGCCTGAATTGAATGACACGTGCCGAATAGAAGTCCGCATGCCATCGGACATAGAATCCAGCTTACTAGACGGGAATAGTCGCACGACGGCCTGGCCTGGCGGCCGTCCATATCCGAAACCGCTCTAAAAAGTCTGAACCCAACATCTGTCCAATCGCAACTTTCAATCTTACACATTCGTATTTAGGTTTATTTTTGTGTGTACCGTTTCTGGATATAGGTCGGGACGCCGATCGTGGGACGGATATAAGTTGCGTCTGCGCCGATCCTTACGTAATTTTCGGTTGACGATGAACTCAATACGTCACCGCGGTGCTTCCGGAAGACGAATGGCCGATTTCGTTTGACCTTATTATAAATCAAATGGAAGAAAAGTTATTGTTCGAACGACCTTGCGAGCTCAAATGGTCCAGTGTAAATATAGCTGGAGCTATTAAATCCATTATATCAGAGCTTCAATACGATGATATATTGGATGTTTTGACAGCTTGAACTTCATTTTGAGGTGATGGATTAAAGAAAGTGTTGGTAAAATTTTAGCATTCGCCAACGAAGTTCTATAGATAAATATTGTGCGGAAATCCAGCTATAAAAATTCCAAAAAGATAATCCACGAACCGAGCAGACGGAATATGTTGTTTTCATTGAAAACGTACTGAGATTTATTATAGATTCTTACGATGCCAGACATATCTAGGGAAATTATAATTTTTCCAGCAACATGACAAATCTACTCTGGTGTTTATAAATAAAATTGATATAATGTGAAGATATTAAATCTTGACTCGTCCCATTATACTCATCAGTTTTGACAAACTTGTAACTTTCCAGTTACGACATTATTAAAAATACATTAAAATATTCCACATTGGGTTCTGATGTCTCCAAAAGAGATATCACATTAGGTATCCAATTAAAGTTCAATTAAGGGCATCATAACAATTAAAGTTTTGCTTTAACACTTGAATGACTTCAGTGAAGCAATAGTTTATTTTATAAATATATTCCAAGGGACACAGCTTGTAAGATTGAGGCAAGGTTTCGTAACATACATTAGCACATACCAGCTAAGAGTTACCCGATACTTTGGCCTTTTTAGTCAGTGGAACTATCGTGAACGCTCTATTAGGAGGTGAGGACATGCGTGAGCAGCCAGCACCGCTAAAACATTTGCCAAACTATGATAAAAAATGAGGAAACCGTGTTTTCAAACAGAATTGTTTATATAATATTGACGTTAAGTTAAGAGCTATAATTACAATATTATTTAAAAACAGAACATAAATAGCTTTTAAAACAAGTAGTAACAGCCTCCTTACCATAAACAATCTGACTTAAATCAGGACCCCAATTGGAACATTTTGTCACTTTAATCAAATGCATTGGAACAAATTTGCGATGAAGATTCAATTCAATTGAATTACTTATTTGCTAAAACCTGGGTATAATAAGTTGTTACATTAAAAAAAAGTACCACCATATTTGGCCTCTCAGCATGCACATTGAGGTCCTGATTTGAGTCGCATTAATAATTCATAGACCCCTGATATACAAAATGATAAACTCATAACTTAAGTTCCTCATACTTTAAGGGAAAAAGGAGTTTGATAATACAAACTGTGTTAAGAGTTTGGCGATGTATGTAACTTGAATTTGTTAATAAATATATTACTTACAAAATATAATTCAAATGTTTTACTCCACCCAACGATTTGATTTATTAACTACAAAACGATTACAGCATCGATGGTCCCTTTTAAAAATATTGTAAAATGTTGATTGGGAGATTCAAAGGCGAGTCACGTTGAACGCGTCAGATATCGAACCTTAATACCTACTAGCGAGTATTAGTAATAAATGCCATAAATGATATGTATGGAGGAGGGCGAGGCGTCGTCGCCATTTTAAGTAGCCAAGACACGCGACGGCGGTTCTGCTCTCAAGCATACAATTTTTCAAAAACCGCGTGGGCCTTAAGGCTGTTCACCTAGAGACCCTGACTAATGTTAAAGTCGAGTTTTGGACCTTGCCCAAATGTGGTATGTTGTCCATACCACACACTGTACGAATTTGGTTATGCATATCAATCAATAATATAATTACAATATTTATTTGATTCGACCTTTTCAAGTGGTTATAAAAACATATTAACACAGGAAACAGGAGTAAAACTTACTTCCGATGTTACATTAAATAAAAAGAAACAACTCATTCAAAATACAATGAATCATATTGCGATTGTAAATAATGAACAAAGAAAAAAATATTGGTGATAGTATAGAAAAACAAATATAAAACAGACCAACAAACGGTGTGATAACGATGCAGATAATAATATCGACGGTGCCAAATGGAGCAATATGCAAATATCCATGGCAAGGTAAAACGCAGAAACAGATCAACATAGAGAATTAAAAATATTTGTAATGATAATCATTAAATTTGAAATAATAGGACCACCCTACTAAGATGACACATTTACCGATATAAGAAACTACTTAGTTGTAAAAGAATTTAATATTACCTTCATAAAATGTATTTAGTTTGCTATACATTTCAAGACTATTAAAATAGATAAACTATAGATCGTTATTAGGATTAGCAGTTTTCCTAAATACATGATTAAGATTCATAGTCTGACCGTACATCTGAACGTGAGATCAACAGTTTTACTTCCAGTGCACTATCTGTGAATTATGTTTTAATTCAAATAATAAGTATTAGCCCTTTAATGTTTAATGCGAAAGGGATTTCGGTCCACCACTGGCGCGGCGATGCCAGCCCAGTGCTGGTTGACGGACTTTGCACGACTTTCAAAATCCGGTTAGGTTTTCTCAAATATACAGGTTTCCTCACAATGTTTTCATTTACCGTTTAGCACGTGATAAATAAGATTAAACATGGAATTCACACTCAAAATGATGGATGAATTGATTGAGAACAGAAAAATATGGATATTATTATAATATTCTTTTGCCGTGACTCAGTGACTTATGATTTGATATGAGCCAAACAATTTGCTTGCGAGAACCATAAATCCACTGACGTCACTAACGCTGAACATAACCAGCGTCATTACATAAGATATTAAGTTCTTACGTATATGGTTGATAAAATAACATTCTAAGATCCATTCCACCGCAACTAAAGGGATCGAATTTATAGACATTGCATATTTTTACTAGAGCCTTGCGTACAAGTAACCTTGCGATGAAAAAGAACACAACATCATTGAGATGTCATATACTTATCTGATAAAATGATAAGGAAAATGTATCCATGATGATAATACGTCAAACATGTAAGCACGTATAGAAACTAGAAATAAGAGATTTGAATCAGCATTTTATTGTCACAATGCTTGGGGAGAAATTTATGTAGAGATTATGGGAGGCAGGATGTTTTTATGTGTTATATACTCACGGAATCGATAAATCATGATCA
This sequence comes from Pheosia tremula, assembly GCA_905333125.1. NCBI lineage: Eukaryota > Metazoa > Arthropoda > Insecta > Lepidoptera > Notodontidae > Pheosia > Pheosia tremula. Next base: position 877,019 of record HG995405.1, on the reverse strand, counting down.
TGACATACCTGAGAAAAAATAAAATTACAAATTATTTTTCATTTGAAAATCACATAAAATGTAAATATCTACATAATTAATATTGCAGACGAAAATGTTTCACTAGAACAGACACCATTAGGAGCAAAAAACATTAAACAATTCCATAAATTGTGACATTTTGCCACTCTTTTTATGAATTTAAAACTGATAACATAATTGAGTACCGTACAACAACAAATTGATTATCTTTCCCTGTTTGATCAATCATCACCTGATCAATTGCCACCAAACGATCGGTTTTCCTTTAAGGAAAGCTACGAAACATTCTAGGCAAGATAGAATATTTCTGTGCAACTAGGTCGCATTCCAACAACTCGTTAAAACAATCATTGGTAAAATTGGCGAAACAAAATCCGCTTAGCAAACTTAAAGTTTACCACAAGCATGCACCTGAGGCTATACGTGAGGCCGTTGCGTCGAGAAAGTACAAGTAACAGAGAAGAAAGTGCGTGGACGCAAAAACAACCATCCGGCTGGATCGGAATTTAGCGCGAATGGCCATCACCGGACGGCGACTTATGAACACACTATTGCGCTTTTTTGACACCGATAAAGCAAGCTTGGTAAGATACAATTTTATCCCAGGTGTTTACAGACCATACTCAGATAACGAAATACTGAGCTGCAGACGACGAAAGAAGTAACATTCCATTAAATCACATATGTATTTTAAATAATTCAACTCGCCTACGGTAATGAAGTATCAATGGTATTAGTTTTTAAGAAAATCGTCAATCTATCCAAATTTACATTCGTAACCGGGTCGTTAATAAAATTGGACGGTTGTTTATTTGCCCTAAGATCCAGCATGATCATAAAACTAAAGCAAATGTTGATCGCATTATGTAACGTATGTTGTTTGCTTTTTTTTTAGGATAAAAATAGGCTAAAATCTCTCCGAATTTATCTGAAAGAATCGAAGATTTACATGGTAAATTCAAATCATAGTTTCCATAAGATTCACAAAGCAATTTCGAAAATCAATGATAATCGTAGCAGTTTTCATAGAGTTTATAAATGTGTCTAGTAATATTTGATATCTTAAATTATTATATGTTGTAAGTGAAGATGAGTTATAAAGAACACTTGACATTGGACATTATCTACGCCAGCTTTCAGGAACGCCATTTTCATATCATCATGTCACATGCATTATTTTATTTATAATGTGTATTTGAATTGAATGTTTTATTGCTATTAATTACTTGATATTGGCAAAATACCCGCTAAGTTGTGGGTGAGGCCATTTGCATATGCATTTTATTTCATCGCATCTCATTTCGTAAAAAAATGGTGTTGCCATTCATGGATGGCGGGTCGGATCAGTTGCGCTGCATGTGCCTAGTGAATGTAGCGTCTCTATCTACTGCCGCCTTCCTACCTAGGCAAGTATGCTCCATCGTAGATCAAGAAGAGAATATATTTTTACTAATATCGTGAAAACATACGCATCGTGTATTGTGTTAAGACTAATAACGCGAATTATGATAGATGGTCGGTAACGAAACCTTTTCCATTATTTCACAGGCAATGCAGCAAGTAGAATTCATGTGGATATATTTTCTTAAAGGTTCCAATATTATTAGTACTTTTCAACACTCAATAGCAACCTTGGGTCGTTAGGCATTAATTTGATTATGCAAACTGATCTTCTAGTGGCCCAGTTACGAGCAGTGCAGTAGTTTACTTGTTTATGCAGTAACCATTACACTTTCAAATATAGATTAAGTAAGAAAATAAAAAAGTTATAGCATTGTTCCATATTTTCTGCTTTGTATTGTGTTTGAAATTTATAAGAACCTTAAAAAAAGATGTCTACGTGCCGCTTTGTTAGTCGTTTGAACCAAACGATATTTAAGCCCAAACAAGTTTGTCCATTTTCAACATTTAGTTCAGCCGATTACGGGTACACATAACTGAGTAGCAACAGATACATGCCATTGGAACTTATAATGTTGCGTTGAAAATCTAGAACGTTTGTAGCGCGGTTAAATAACATTAATGTTATTTTATAATAATATGTTTTTTGGGGTCGAGTCACCTTCGTCCGTAGGAGAATTAAGTACCCTGGGTGGTGCCAACCAGGTGACAACGCTACTGGTGGTAGGCTTCGGCCGTGGCTAGTCACCTCCCACTGAACAAAGCCATGTCGCCAAGCGGCCTAGCCGTGTTCCGGCATGATGTTCGGTGTTGCCATTCATGGATGGCGGGTCAGATCAGTTGCGCTGCATGTGCCTAGTGAATGTAGCGTCTCTATCTACTGCCGCCTTCCTACCTAGGCAAGTATGCTACATCGTAGATCTCATTGTCACTTACCATCAGGTGAGATCGAGATCAAATACTTGCCTATAATGTAATAAAAAAAACCCAGAACACGTCGTTCATTGCTTTACCAACACTAAAGTGTAACAATTTGCAAGCGCCATAGGAAGTAAGTGAACGACGGCGGTGCCGAAACGTGTGCCTGAGGTTTATAACACACATTTCATATTGTACCCGATGGAATGGCGCCAGCAGTAATTCGAAGTTTCATAACAGACAATTGGATTTGATAGTAGTCATTTCGACCATGCGTTAGATTTCGACTGCGGTACGAAAACCATCGATCACATAACTCAAGTACCTAAACACAATAAAACTAAAGATTACGTTTATGATATCAAGATAACTTTGAGTCCCGTATGGTCAGATTGAATTTGAAACGCTAATAGCGATTTAGCTAATAAACTTAATGATTTTACAGAAACTTTCACTGTCGATAAATAAGTAGAAGCAGTAAGTTTTATAACATGTCTTGTTTTCTCCATATAAATTTAATTATTAAGCAATACGTCTAGATGAAAGTGTTCATTCTAATGGTAGGCGTAGCGTGGGATAAACACAAAGCAGTGTCTATGTGGGTGCAGTTATATCAAGGCGAACACCTACATTTCGGTGAAGGACTAATATGTTAATATCAAAACACCGCAAATCGGATTCATAGTGACATCACCGGTCGTGGACCTTTGGAATGTCGTCTGCCAATACGCTAACGAAGCCCATACATATTTCTACAAAGACGTAAAACACTTACCCTCAAATTTATAGACGTTATATAACTTTATCAAACATCATATAGTACTGCGCACAAAAGTTTTGCTTTGAGCGGTACTATATGACGTTTATAAATTCGGGGGTTAGACTATGTAAAAAGATGTCATTATAACTAAGTATTTCAAGGTATAATGCACCCATTCCACAAAATCTAGAAACTTCATATTAAATAGGTCAACTAAATATACAAATTGAGATTGTTTCCCAAACATCTGTTTATATTATAACATCAACATAATCCAATATTGTTTGGCCTTGATGCAATGCCGACAAAAAGAGAACAATGGATGTCGTGGACACTGGACAAAAACTGACCCAAGTAATGGGTGCACCTAGAAGCAAGCAAGATGCAATACAAAAGGCACGAGAACAAATTAGAAAATATCACTAGTACATATGAATTGCTACCTGGGGCGGTCAAATTACCATATGTGAAGTATTTGTTTAAACTATTGACAGTCGCTGCTCGTCTGCATCGGGGCCATAGAAAGTTGCTCATCTTGACAAAGCTGAATTTGACCATACACACACTGTTTAGGTGTGGATTTGCATTACAAATATTAAAATACATCAGAGTGCTCACTTTCGATATGACATTATTTGGTAGCCCTCCAAACGGATCGGAAGCTATTTGGCTGCCGTTGAAAACGAAATTGAATTTTTCAAATGACGCCGACTAGATACTTGAGAATTTGATAATTATAACTACAGTATAAAACTAAACGCAGCAAAAGAAAATAATATTTGTACTAATCGAGTTAAAAAGAAAATGAAACGAAAACTAACTCGTACTCTTGAAGTTTTCTGATGAACATCCATTTGATGTTATCGCAAATTCTGACTCATTTCCATTACAAATACACAGATTTACTCAAACAGACAATAAAAGCCATGAGTTCTGGGCGCCCACTGCCGTTCCCATGACGACTGCACAGTTCACAGTTAACCCAACAGTTAGCATTAAGCATTGTCACGTATCGAACTATACAAATCATCCTATGGTGATGGTATGCAGCATTTTAAACTCTTAGCTGTCGCAGTAAGAGATATAATAAAAGAAGAGATATCTTTGCATGATACGCTAGAAGTTATAGGAATAGTAAAGGCCTTGCAACTTCCTCATGATGTCTGCAAGTGGAATGAATGAATAGCTGATGATGATGGTTATCTCATAAGTTGATTGACGTTATTAAATGGCTGTACAGGTTTGTAAAACCAGGTTCTAGGTATAACAGTTACCTATATTGTGTTGATATTATTTAAGAATAGAATATTGCGGTGTCATTTTCGCAGTTTCCTTTTCCAAATTATATAGTAAGCGCATAAGAAGATTAATTCAAAAATGTATATTTCCAACAGCAAAATACCTTAAAGTAAAAAGTTAGGAGTATAGTCATAGGTACTCCACAAAACGTGTCTAGGTACGCCGTCCATAGATTAATTAGATGAAATCATAAACCGGCTCTGAGTTCACAGTTGAGGTCAGGAACATAGTTCGTGTTATTGATTAATTTATACAAATAAATTGATTATCCGCATATCTAGGACACGCGTTTAGATATTTTCTTTGAATCTTGTGCAGTAACGGTTATTAGAATAACTTGGAGATTGGCAATTTGTCGCCTATTGTACGTTAGAGAGTTAGAAGGAAGTTGGGAGTTTTTGCTTCATCTCCACAAGTTGGCAAAAAATTTGTATCGTGGACACGTGCTGATCTCGACAGAATAATGAACAGTCCAGCTTATAGGATGGGTACTCACGATGTGGATGGGAGTACACAGGAGGTAGTGGTGGGACATGCTAATGAAGTAGCCACAGTACTAGTTATCAGCTGCTGCTCTTACGCGAATACGGGAGAATCCTAACATATCGAATACTTTATATAGTGACCTAAATTAAATGAATCTTTTTGTGTGATGAAAACAACGGCAAATTCCCGGCTTCTCGATTCGAAAGTCTTCTCGATTTAAGTACCAGGCTATCAAGATTCTTGAGAGGACTATTTTAGAGTTTTGGTTCAATAAAAAGTTCACAATGTTTGTTCGTGCCAAAGTAGTCCAACCGTTATCATCAGATCATATCTCGAAATAAATATGGGTCATCCCATCCGCCGTATTTATCTGGGATATACACTTTTCCATAATGCAAATAGTTAAATTGCAGCCTCGAGAATAGTCCATATTGATCAGATTCTTCTTCACGCTACAATGATTTACGTGTTGTCTTATATGTGGAGTATGTTGATCAAAACATTTCTCTCAATGGAAATTCCGTTAATTAAAAATAGTCCTTTTATTTATTGTTCTATGTTATAACTAATTGTACTTACTAAAGAAACTTCAATGAATACTTTAATATTTCTGATAATAAATGCACGTGAGCTTCTGTCTGAGTCCCCATAAGTCTACCATTGATGGCGCTTGTAAAACGATGCTAATTCTTGCTAGTCCTTGAAAATCCATACCGAAATCGTTCTAAGAGAGGGCCAATTTATATTTATTCCGTACATAGAGTATCTACAACTAAGTATTCTAAGTAATAATTATCATTTTTTTTAAACAACTGCTTTTTTTTTTGAACATCGTCAAGCGACCCTAGATTACCGTGGCTGTTGGAAAATCCCCCCAGATTGTGTAAACCTGACATAATAAGCGAGGAAACTGTTATCTCAATGCGTGCGTAGTGATAGATAGGTTAAAATTACTGTCGGTGATTATTAAATGTGGTCTGCGTGTGAGTGGAAAATCAACACTGTAGGTAAAAGAACGAATTACAAGGACAGGAAACATGCGACAAATACTTTTGTTATTAATGACCAAGGCTTCAACATTAATAATTATAGATTGAATATTACTAACATAGTTCTAGAGTGTTCCTACATATTATTGGATTCTACTAGGATTAAGCGATTGCCGTATTTTCACCAAATAGCAAACTACCTACTATGAGTGAGAGACTCCCCTAAGGTTTAGCCCAGTGCAGGAGTTTTCAGGCTTCTAAGTTCTGATTAATATAATCTGTTCGGTGGTTGCAATAACTACTGGCATATAGATAGAGACTTCTAAACAGATTCTGGAGACTTTTCACGACAATCTTCTATCGCGTTGATACCAAAATTAAGCTTGAGCCACCTAGAACTCGGGTGCCCCGATTAAACTGTTAAAACGTATATTGCAATATACGTTTTAACAGTTTAATAGTACCTATAATGGTATCGAAAAACGCTTGCCAGGTTTTCATTGACCGTCTATGACGTGAGAGATCCCCTAACAAACATTCAAGGTATATTTTTAAAACAAAACTGTGTAGCAATTCCCGTGCTCCACGCATTGGACCCCGTGAGACGAATCTGAACTATAGGGCCCGCAAACCGGTTGATAGTCCAAATAGCCGCACCGAATTCCTATGGGTCACGTTTTACGTTTGCCGCGCTCGGCGTTACACCATTTATTTATAACCTACCAGGGCCTGCGACTTCGCACCCCTGGCCTTTAGGTTTCATTTTGTTATTTCCTATCACCGTTATCCCGCGGGAAGCCCTGCATTTTACGAGATCAAAATTATTCGGACTTTCATCAAAATCACTCCGATACAGATATTCGGACAATAAATCTAAAAATTGCCGATTCAAATAATACGGCAAATTTCTTCGAATAATATTCGACAAAAAAGAAGAAAAGAATATTCGAAATTTGACTGTATAAAAAATACAGTAAAATTTCGAATATTATCTGTCTGTCATGTCTGTTTTATATGTACGTAGATTACACCGTCAATATAGTAAGCCAATTAGAGATGTCGAACTTAACAGGACGCATTGCAAGAGCTTACACTTTTACCTTGTTTATGTATATTAAGGGCTAGCGGTCTTGTACAGGAATGTAAGCTTAATGGTAGCTTGAGGGAGGTAAAGAGAGGGGAGGTGGATGTTTACTAGCGGAGGAAGCTAAGCCTTCGATCCTGCCCGCGGGGTCAGTGACATCAGAGAAATGAAGGAGTACATACCTTTTCACGATGACGTCAATCGTTATTCTCAACTCTCCTTAATTAGGTCTCCAATAAATTGAGGGTATTATAATATTCTCAGGTGTTCGATATTTATCGGACGATGACCCAATAAGTATCAAGGCGAAAGGCTATATGAGGATAATGAACCTTCATTTATTAACGGCCAGTAGTAAACATGAGTAATTGTTGCGATTACTTTACGTTTGATAAACGGAAAGGTGTAAGTAATATGAGCGACCAATCCCAGCTTTGGGCGAACCTTTTCAAAGAAATTAACTTGAGAAAACTAGATAAAACATGTTTAGTTATTTCTAATTTGTGTTGAGTGCCTTTCTATAGTAATTTATAGTGATATTAAATGGTAATGATAATTAAATATTAATTATTATTAGTATAAGCCTGTGCTGTACTAACATTATCTTACACCACACTTTTCATAAATAAAATCTTTGCACTGTAAAATTTCACTGTTATGAATTACACTAATGAAACTGCAGCCAGTCTAATTATATTATTTGAACTACATAATGAGTGCTAAGTATTTAATTGCTCGCAATAAATTTACAATAAACATGATTTCAAATTATGTCATTTGGACGCCACAGGGACGTAATTAATGTGTGGTCTGTTGATGTTGCCTCGTAATATTGAACATTTACAGTAGTAAAAAATAAAAAAACTGTTTTATGTTTACTAGAACATTATTGAGTGTTTGGGAAGATATTGATTTTATAGATGAATTATTTTATATTCACAAAAGAGAATTAGATTATTCATTATGTATGCAGGTACATAGACGTAACATTGCTGTTGGAATTTATGAAGAATTTTGTAGTGATTTTTTTTATTTTATTAGTTTTCGCAGATAAATTATTTTATTGTGCAAATAAGTAGGAATTTGTCATTATTTTGGTGGATTTATTATTATCGTTATAAAAAGTTAATACCTAGTTTAATGAATCATAAGTGTGTGTGGTTCAATTTAATGTTGAGATTCATCCTCAAAGTGGTTTAAAAAAAACATGTCTGAAATTTCTATTCACAAACTACATACAGTCAGAGCGAGAGTGTACACATAAAAATAGACGAGTTGAAATATCCACATTATTTCTGCGAAACGCGCGCGACAGTTCGCCTGTCTCTGACCGTCCGCTCCCGACCATGTTATTTTTAAAACAGACCCAATTCCCTAGAGCCGTCTTGTGTTATAATAAGCTGATTTATTAATTGACTGCAGACTACACATGACTTGTAGACCAGTCAGCGCAAAATCACTTTGTGTATTGTAATATTCTCTTGACTCTTCAATCCAAAATTATCGCAACTGCTCTGCACTATAAATAGAACTATATATGCCCTGGAAATGATAAAACTGCAGCTCTGTGCGACGACATCGACCGCATCACGTTACGATACTCAGTTGTGTACGTTCGTAAACAATGTAAGCAGAATGCAGGTGCTCTTTTTTACGTATAGAGGCTAAGCAACAGGTGAAATTCGATTCACAAGGAAACCGGCTGGAGGGCCGCGAGAAACCTGACCCGGCGTGCCGCCAATCTCCTCAAAAACATACTTTCACATCACATCACTAACCAAATACATAAATAATCACCATCACCTACTAACAACACTTAAATCGCGTAAGATTAATAAAACGATAAATACCTTTTCCTTCGCCCGTCCGGCATGTTTTTGCATTGTTTTCGCAATAAGCGCACCTTTACTTTCAGCCATTTTAATCACTGTTTCATTACAGAACGTCTTTATTTCAATACACTATTCTGCAACCGAATTTAGCTGCAGCTGTTTACTATCACACGTCAAAATCCAAATGCGTGCCGTCGCCGTGTTGTACTGCCGCGAATGAGTGAGATGGGCAATTGTCTGTCACCCATGCATGCGCCAGTAGCGCCGTTACCAAACCACATTACCAAACAACTCGCACGGCAGTAAAAAAATCTTCTATTGAACGCTAGATGGAGGCACTGGCTAGCTCAAATATTATACATAAAGATGGTGGAAATCATAATTTTTAGTTTAATTTTATTAGAGCAGTAGAAGTATAGGGTGGTAAGAATCTTGTATATAGTATTATCTTGTAATTACATAATCTTGTATATCGGAAAATAATTTCTGAAATCCTTCTTATGAGTTCTAATAGGTACGCATTGTTAAATAGTGTAAATAAAACATTTATTTTGTTTATTTTAGTCACGTTAGTTACGTTCCATCAATATAGTATAATACAAATAATGCCACTTACACATTTAGTTGGATTGTAACATAATTATGTTGTTTCAGTTTAGAACTGATGCTGCCATCTAGTAGTGAAAATATTTATTAAAATATATCAGTGTTAGCATATGAAAAATTTTATGATAGATAATCACTAAGCAGTTAGAACATGTGTCAGTCAACACCCCAGTATTCTATGCCTAGACTTGACACTGGCAAAAAGACTATAGATGCCTATGGCGAAGCCGACCGAAAAAAACAATGTTCTGTTTACAAATTTTGTTTGAATTTGTGTCAGAAATTTTGCCTGATTTTCGTCTTCGTTATTATTTATTTCTTTTTTGATTTTAACTGTAAATATTTTTGAAAAACATGGTAAGAACGCATTCTTTTTGTTCCGCGTACATTGTACAGTCGAGTCATTGCATATAAAATAATGTTGTCTGACCATAGGAGGCCAAGACGGAGTTACAAAAGAATGCTATCGTTGAAGCTCGTCGTAAGGAGTTGGAGATGTACCAGCGAGCCTTGGACATACAATGGCTCAACAGCCGTATGGAGGATGGCAGAATGGGCCGTTGCTTGGCACTCATACAGAAAGAGGCTGATATGGAAAAAGATTTCCAGGAGGTGAGTAAATGTCTAGTTCTTTCATCGCAAGGACTTCGCAAGTATACTAGTAGTCAGTGCCAACTTAGAAATGTGTTTAATAAATCTGCTCCAATCACTTGCCTAACAATATTTCCGTGCTGCATGCACAAGAACCATAGAGAATGTAGTTATTTCTTTGTTTACTGTGTTCATTAATCAGGTATTATGTGTGGTTTCATGATTATGGTTTCCATGATGATATGATTGTAAGTCAGCTTTGTACCGATTTGTAGGTACAATGCTTACTCATCAAGTTACCAAGCATTTTACTTTAGGCCCATAAAGTTTATTGTGTGAACTGTTCATAATATATTTTTTGAAATATGAAATACTACCTATTTTCATTATGTACAAAGCCCCATCTTTCCATTGAAAATTGTTTCAAACGATTCCAGAGAACAGATCATGCAGCCATAGTGAATGCCAGAGCTGAAAAGGAAACAGCACTCGCTTTTGAAATTGCCAAAGCGAGGAGGGAGGAGAGCTGCGAGTTGCTCCGACGGCACTACGTAAGAGAACGGGATCCGAGCCTGAAGGAACTGGCGAAGAAGCTCCAAGCTGGCTATGTGTGCAGAGATCTGAAGCAACAGATATTGCATAACGAGTATAGGAAGCTGCAGGAAAAGGTAGACTTATTCCTACCCTTTTGAAACAATGCAAATTGTAGACTATTATAGGTTTTTTTCCATTTATGGTATCTGTGGTATTGGTAGCTCTTAAATAGATGATTTAATTGAAATATGCATTTGAAATAAAGACCCAACCTACTGAAGCATTAATCAATTTACAATGATATTTCAAAGCAATTTTCATAAGAAAGCCCCTTTGCAATGGCATTGTTAATAGACAAAAAATATAAATTTGGGGTGTGTATCCCTGTATTCACCAGACAGAAGAAGACCATGCAAACAGCATACTCCGCTTCGCTCTCTACAATGACCAGGAGGCAAAAGAACATGAGGAACAAATGAAGATGGAAAAAAACACGCAGTACTGCAAGGATTTGCAGCAGCAGCTTGTCAACCGACAGCAGCAACGGCAGTGCCAGTATGAGGACACTCTGATCGAGAAGAAAATGCTTGAAGACATTATGAGGACCATCTCGGATGAGGACAAGAGGTACATCAACTGTCTACATTACTGTCTTTATATGGCTAAGTGACTCTTCCCATTCACATGTATGCATGCCATCTTCTTCTTCATCTTGACATCTTCTGTCCATACATAATGAAATGGGATGAAATATGGCCTCAACCACAAATTAGTGGGTATCTAGCCAGTGTCAACTATTTAATAGTGATAATAATTACAATAAATACACATTATAAAATGAAAATGGGTGACAGTGAAAAGATGAAAATATTGATAAAAAAAATCCATTTTAATGTCATGACATTTGGCATGTCACCGAACATGCTACAGTTTACAACTGCCAACCTTAAAAAAAGAAGAAGGTTGATACTGGCAGAATTGTATTGGTACTAGACTAGAAAAGGCCATAAAAATAGGCTATTTTTATGACTCACTATTATTGCAGTGCAGTGCAGTTGGTACAACTGGGAGAGCCAGTTGTTACCAGTTAGATGTTTGCTAAATCTATTCATAAACTGTTTGATATTTTGGGCTGAGACTATTTCTCGTGCTCTGACTACTGTTTCTTCTTTCCTTCGTTCTTTGGGGTGTATTTATGAAGTTGCAATGATTTAGAATTGTGAGCTTTAGTTCCTCTAATCTTTCCTCGTATAGTCGACGTTTAAATAAACTTACTATTGCGGCAAAGCTGCTCTATATGCTCTAGAAGCCATCTTAAACGAACACCAAATGTGCTCCGGTTGTCAGTAATGCTAGTAAGATATACTATACTACTACTATCAGCCGAAAGACGTCCACTGCTGGACATAGGCCTCCGCCAATGATTTCCACACATCACGGTCCTCCGCCACTCGCATCCACCGGCTTCCTGCTACGCGTGTGATATCATCGGTCCACCTTGTGGGGGGCTAGTAAGAAGGTCATCCAAAAACATTATCCATTTTAGGGAGTTGGAGCAGAAGCATTATCTGATGCAGAAGATGGCCAATGAGATGGTGACGTCTAAGCAGGCGCGCGACGCGTGGCGGCAGAAACAGAAGGAGATGATCATAATTGAGGAGAGACAGATCGAAGAGCAGAAGAAAATGGTGTCAGACAGAAACTCGGGCATGTGAGTAACACTATTACAAGAGATTTCGCACTGTTGTTTTATTCTGTAATGATACTCGCTGAAGTATTATTAGACAATTATAATTAATAGAACTATGGAGCCTATGCCAGCATCGGGACTGCGCTTTTATAGGGCTTATTATTATATTGTTACAGAGTCGCAGAAAGAGCACGCAAAATGCGCGAAAAGGAAGAAATCAATGAGAAAATTTCCGCTAAAATATTAGCTGATGAGGTAATATCTTAATTTTGTTGTTACTTACAACGCTCACAGTTACTCAAGAGCAACATCTTAGAAAAGATCTCGAAAATCTATTTGAAAGCTTGAGTTATTTATCAACTTTAATTATTACTTGTTGCTAGCTAGCAAAATTAATATTTTAATAATTGCAAAAGATCCTTTTTGAGTATAATTTCTATCGTTTCAGTTTCTTCTTTCCATATCTTATTTTTTTTTTATTTTTTTTTATTACATTATAGGCAAGTATTTGATCTCGATCTCACCTGATGGTAAGTGACGATGAGATCTACGATGGAGCATACTTGCCTAGGTAGGAAGGCGGCAGTAGATAGAGACGCTACATTCACTAGGCACATGCAGCGCAGCTGATCTGACCCGCCATCCATGAATGGCAACACCGAACATCATGCCGGAACACGGCTAGGCCGCTTGGCGACATGGCTTTGTTCAGTGGGTGGTGACTAGCCACGGCCGAAGCCTACCACCAGTAAAAATTCGTCTATTAATAAAAAAATTTTATTAATAGATTCGTGTGGCAATAGTAACACCAAAGATGAGTCTGCTCAGAGTATAATTCACCTAAAATGCGACACAACTTTACAGACATTGGAGGAATAGCTACTGGAAACTTAGGATAGGAATTCCTTTATGATGGATTGTTCAAAGCAGCATTTTAGCCCCCCCCCCTGACCTGGTCGTCTGTCTCCCAGGCCGCCCGCCGGGAACGCGATGACATAATAGCGCTCCTCCAAGAGCAAGAGCATTTAGAGAAGAACGTGCAGGACGATATCGCCGAGCGGGAGAAGGTGGAGAGAGCTAAGAGAGACACCAAGGAAGCTCTCACTGAACAGATGGAGAGTAGGAAGAGATTGGAGAGAGAACAAAAGGTGAAGGAGGCGGCGTTCCGAAAGGAGGTCAGTTGATAGAATTTCATGACAAATCTACTTCGTTGTGCCATTGAAATTCGACTGAAACTTCTATAAATTTGAATGGTCAAGTGGTTTTTCAGCAGTGGAACTCTTTTACGGCAACTAACTCTATAAAGCTTGACGACAGCTTGGTTTGACCGTAGGCCGGTCGGGTCACTGCACCATGTAGTTGCGGGTTCGATTCCTGCCCGGGCGAATTTCGGAAACGGTCTTTTCGTAATTTGCCCTGGTCTGGGTGTTACTGGGATCGCCCCCAGTCCATTGTGCGGTACCTATAGCACAAGCGTTGCTTAGCATTGGGTCATACAGTAGGTGTGTTCGTCTGGCGATAAAAAAAAAGCAATGTGTTGATTTGATAATCCAGAGTATTTTTTTTAAATTTAGACTGAAGCTAAAATAGCTGCCGAGAATGAGCGCGAGAGAGACAAAGAGCGCAAACTGAAAGAGAAGGGGCGGCGCTACGCGCAGGAACTGCTGCAGCAAGCCGAGCGGGACGCGCTGCGCCGGCGCCGCCTGCGCGGGGACCACGAGGCGCGCGCGCAGCTCGCCCGCCGCTGCCACCAGGCCTGGTGAGACACCGCCAGCCACCACACACCACCACACCACACACCACCACACACCACCACACACCACATACCACCACACACCACCACACACCACCACACACCACCACACACCACCACACACCACCACACACCACCACACACCACCACACACCACATACCACCACACACCACACACCACCACACACCACACACCGCCACACACCACACACCGCCACACACCACCACACCACACACCACCACACACCACCCACCACACACCACACCACCAGTTTTGTGATAAGTCAAAGTCAAATAATTTATTTCGTATAGGCCTACGGGGGCACTTACAAATTGTCATTACATTGTTTTCCTTACCTCTACAACCGGATCGGAACGCGACCTCAGCTGAGAAGATCCGGCGAGAAACTCAGCGGGCTTGTTCTCTTTTTTTATCCATTATTTTAAAAAAAGTAAGCTCCAGTGTGTTGCCATGCGGGGCGCACACACGCTACACTTTAACATTAATAAGTAAAAGTAGCGGTTTTTACAAACCTTGGAGTATTGTATCGCTTTAGGTATTTTTTTAAGCAAACTTAATACATCGAGCCACCCAATGCAGAATGCTAATATCGCAAAAAACTAAATTACATCGTGAAGATGTCCAAATTTTTCGTAAAAAAATAAAACCATTGATATTTGGAATTTCGCGCCCTGACCTTGCGCTTCCACCTTAACAATTTAAGCCGTATAGCAGTCGTATAACTTACCTTATGCCACCCGCAGGCGTGACGAAGTATCAAAAGAACGCGAGAAGATGGTAGAAGAGCACGCGCCGAACCTCATCGGGTTCCTGCAGGCCGGCGTCATCCAACACGGGGACCTGCCCGCCGTCCGCGCCGGGCTCGCCAGCCGGGACACCGGCATCGACATCGATGCCATGCTGCGCACCACCCGCAGCCAGAAGAGGCACTCCAAGTGCAACGCGCAATGTAGAGTGCTCAGGGAGTTTTAGACGAGTCGCTCGATCATGATATTGATGAAATTGAACACGAAATATATTTACACAAGGGGACCTTATATACCTTTGTTATTGATCTAGGAATATACGGGCTGATTCAGATATTGTATACTAACTATTAATCCTACGTTTCATTAGGGCATTTGTAATCTTGTGTGAAGTCAGAATTTTGAAAAAAAATATCACGGAAAATCACTTTTCATTGTGTTGACAACAATTATTTTTTAAATCTAATTATTCAAATTCTTACTTCATATTACAAATGCGGTCGAGAAGCGCAGATTCGAAGCTTAGTATAGCATATCTAAATCACATGTATATTTAATCATAGGACATATAGATAAAACGTCCTAGATAAATATTATTGAATTCATTGGCAGCACATATGACATTTTGCACGCCTATATATGTATAAATCGTTGTGTTTAAACGTCTTTTTCACGTTAGCTTAGCATATAAAAAAATAAGACTGAAAATGTGATAATATGCCGTCCTATTTGCTTTTGTAGTGTATTTGCTTGTCTACTAATAAATCTTAGTAATTTTTTAATAATAGTTTTGTTTTATTTCTTTACTGATCCTAAAATTGTGCACATTCTGTTGGCACCACTGGAAATGGTATATATTTTTTTATGTTAACTGAGAAAAATGGATTTGCCTAGTTGGTACCTAGAATGCCCACGGTACTATCATATACATAATTATCCTAGATACTAATCTCAAGAGGTCAGTGTTACTAGACAACAAAAAAATATGTTTCGTCCTAGTCACCTGTTTATGATCGAATAAGTAAATTTAACCACAACCCTAATTCTGCTCTTCCATAGATAATAAAAAAAAATGAACCTTGCTCGAGAGGAAATAAAAAAATAATATACTTTTTGTAAACAGTCCGGGCTAACTAGGAGTGTTATTCATAAAGTAATTACGGTAGAGCGAGCACAAAATATTTAAACTGTTGGAATTAATTCCAAATACGACGACTGGAATATTAAAAGGGTGGTTAATAGTGTGACCATAATTGTGTTAGAAAATAAAGATACTTAAATTTTTATCATATTATGTCGCCAGTACAAGGTTTAGGCCTGCATTAAATAAATAAGATTAATGCATCTCATAAATATGCTCCAGGTGAAGGCAATGGAAAAAAAAGTAAGTAAATACTTAGGTATCTCTAGAGATAACGTTAATTTCTTGGTCCAAAATCCTCTATAAATCCAATTCTAAAAGTACATTGTAAGACAAGCTCTAGAATTCAGCCAGCGTCTTTTTGGTGATCCATGAGGCCCATTTCGAGGATTATTATTGTGTTAAAGAATTCTAAAATTAACAAAACGTGAAGCTTACGCAGTCCAAGAATATCCCCATAACAGCCGCCCCATTGCCACCCTTCCAGTCCAATGAAAGTTAGCATTTTTGCGCAATAAAGAAATAAAATTCGCCGCATCAGCGGTCCTTCGTAACATAACGGCGACAGATAACCATCGGCCACCCCACTGTATCGACACGGCCGTTTTATTTGTACGTTCAGCCCTTATCGCTGCGATACAGAGCGAAAATCGTGTTTATTTTGTTATAACGAGAATGGGGCACGCTTTTTTTTGGGGAACATGATTGAGTGTGATAAAAAATGCTTGGTATCAGGCCTTTACAACGATGAGAAGTATACGTTTTTGGGTTCACTCAATTGGCCAGTAAAATTCTGATATAAGTAGGGACCTTATTGATATGGTGGTTCACTTGGGGAGTGTATGGACGAATACCTTCATTATATGCTAATGCCCAGGTCTTGCTACGGGCTGGGGTAGGAATATGAGCGGTCGGTGCAAGTAAGCCTTGGTACCATAATAAAACTGGTAGCAGACACAATAAAGCTAAGGTTATAGTTGATTTATGAACACATTTACAGGCGTAGGTCATTTATTGGAACTATGATATTGATACCACTCTGGAATGCATACCAATATGGACTTGGTACTACCTACGTTAGGTTGGTGCCGCTTTCTTAGCTTTCTTATTCTTCTCCACGTACTTCTCCACAGCAAGCTTGAACTCCTTCTGGTCTTCAAGATGTTGAGCTTCTTTTTTACCAGCATTTGTCTTATGCATGTACCAATTGAGATATTTATCGTATTCCTGTATAAATTCAAGAGTCGGATTTAATAACTCTGGATACTATTTACAAGCGTGTTTCAGAATCTTACCACGCCATCTATGAGAGAGTAACGGTTGTTTGTCGATTTCAAATGGTAATACCACTTACAGTTTTTGTTTCAGAGTCTTCTTCGAGTATGTAATTGTACACTTCCATAGAGTTCAGCTTAAACGCTGCTATACTGAAAATAATGGTAGAAAAGTCAGCGAAAGTATTTACAAATTAATAGGTAATTAATGATAGAATTACTAACTGTGCAATCCTGTCTGCTGACATAAACTTCGTCAGAGCCTCCGTCAGGTATCCGAAGCTATATCCTTGCAGTACATAGGCCAAGTTGCTAACATTGAAATCAGCTGGTATAACGTTGAAACTGAAATACAGTATATATACAGTAAAGTCAACTTATGTAGAATAATAAGCGTTAGTCATAGAGACATACTTTGCAACCCATGTCTTCAGCATTTGAAAAACCACAGAGTAGTTCGTGTTCGGTAATAGCAGTGTTATGGGGAATTGTTTGATCATTGACTTGCTTTTTGCTAACCAGGGGTCCACACAACTACCTGGGAGGGAAAAGAAGCTTATATTAGGTTGTGGAGCAAATTGTACACATTTTAAATCTGTAGTTAATGTACCACTTGCCTATAATGGTGACTTGGTCGGTTTTTTTAAACCGCCTAAACAACTTTTGTATGAAAAAGTTTTTAATGAGATCTAAACTCATTTCTGCTTCTTCTGGTGGCACCTAAAACGTTAATAAGTGAAATTGACGATTTTTCATGAGGAATTAGCATTAATGCCTTTGACAAAAATATTTCTCTAGGCTTTACCTTCAAATAGAAAAGTTTCTCAACATGTTTAATATGAATGACGGCAGGTTGTACAGATCTTGCACAGGCCGCCACTTCTTGCACTAACTGCTGCAAATATACCGCTGATAAGAAATCTCCTTGCACATCAATGGGATCCAGTTCAAATAGTATCGCGTCTGAAAGTAAGTAATTAAAGTACAAACGAACATCTCGGAAAAAGGCATAAAAGGTGTTCAATGTTTGTCTTCAGCGTAAAAGAAAATAATAATTTACTATTGATAGAAGCTAGTGCGTGGACCAGCTTAGTCTTGCCACCGCCTCTTGGTCCGACTAGCAGGATTTTATGGAATCCGTGAATGACTTCACGGCATCTCTCCCACCAGAAAAACTTAACGTCATTTTGGAAGGGGATTGCAGCTCTGAAAATAAATAAATAATGTATCACACTGTACTTATAGTATGAGCAGGACTTGTGATTTTTAATGATAAGGATCTAAGTAGTGCTTGAAATTAAATTTAAAGTTACAAATATCTATACTAACACTAAGTTACAGCGTAAATCTTCTCCAGCAAAATTCGGGTCTCCGATATAGTCCTCTATTTTTGTTTTAGGATAATCTTTAATGATGCCCTTAACTGCTAATTTCTGTAAATATGTATCATAATTTTCAAATTTATTAATCAAACTATCAGCAATGACAATAAAATTAAAGAACGAAGGGGTAACTACCTCAATTTCATCCACAATTTTTTGATTGAACAAATCTTTGACCTTTTTTTTCTTCTTTTTCTTTTCTCTTTTACTTTTAGTTATTTGTTCTGGCATTTTCATTTCGTTCCTCATATAGTCCTCTTTCAGTGCCAGTTTTAATGTCTGAAGTTCGTTGCTGAAATTACGAGTAAGAAAAATATTTAAATGCAACTAAGTAGAGAGCGTTCGTCAGACAACTGTTCGAGTTCAATGCAGGCAAATTGTTAGACTTACAATTACGAAACAATGATCACGACTGCTCTTTAAACATCACATGAGGTAGAAGAAGCAACTAAGTATACTAGTCACAGTAAAGTTATTATAATGTTTTATATTTAAGTAGGATTTACCCCATTTGTTCATCAACTGTTGGAAGCACTTCAAGTTTCGCTTCCATCAAAGCATCTTCCACATCAATTTGGTTCACATATTTTACTTTGACGTCTACTGTTTCCTCTTTATCGTATTGATCCCAAGTACTATGATATGCTTCAATAACCTTAAAAATAGAAAGGACTTTAATTAAGACCATTGCAGTTTAGATCAGCGACTTAGTTGATTAATGGCCTAATTTTATCTTAAGAAACCTGTAAGATATGCTCAGTTTGCTTTGATTGCGGGTAAGTATATCCTGGATGCATCGTTGGATTTTTCATCATCTTCTTTAGAAGTGCCTCTTCTTCTTTCTTCTTAATTTTCTGATCTCTTTTCAACATCATCATTTGCTTCTTTGCCTCCAAATTTTCAAATCTTCTCTATAAAAATAATGTCCCATTACTAGGAATACTTCTAATTTGTATCCGTATAATCGTATAAAATCTAACCTGTTGAGCTGATTTGTTCTTATTGGCCTGTTTATTTAAAAGAAACTTCTGATATTCTTCTAGCCAATCTTCGGGCTCTGGGATATCTCTTTTAAAAATAGCAGCAGATCCATCTTTAGGTATATCATGGATAAATTGTATACGTTCAAACCTGCCATATATTGTTAACTAATTAGTTTGTGAAAATACAAATGTCGAATGACAAGTATTTTCTCAAAAACAGATTGCTAGTATGTAACTGATATTTTTCTCACCAGTATTTAAACCAATTTCGGATGTGATCACGATAATCTTCAATTATTGCGTCTCGTTTTCTATTCAAATATTGTTCTTTTATTTTATCGCGTCGTTGTTTCCATTCGTCTTCGTAAACGTCATGTAGCTTGGAGCGCTTTTCAAGCATCTGTAGACAATTTGAATTGACTCATTCCAAATATCTATCTACGTTACTCTACTAGATTTCAGGTACGTGTACTTAAGTAATGTGTTTAATGGGACTTTGTTATTATTTTTAAACAACAATTAAGTACCTCTTCAATTTTACTTCTTTCTTTCGTCGTTGGTGGCTGGTAGAAATGTATTCCTAGCTTTTCATCTCGTTTACACTGTGCAACTCTTTGTCTTTTACTATCGAAATAGGTTCTAAGCACTTTCTGAATAATTCTAGCGCCTCTTTCTCGTAGTTCATATCTTGCTTGAGGCTGTAAAGTACCAGTCAATTCCTTTTGCCACATTTCTCTCTTCTGTTTCTTATGATTAAAAAAACATATTGTTTGTCTAAAATAGAATAATTATTGCTTTTACCCTTATTATTTCACGCAATACAACAAATTGTTTAATTTTATACCTGGATTTTTCATGAGCTTGTATAATGGCTACCATTTCTCTTGTTTTACGTACTTCTTCTGGTAATTCTTCTACCTCTAAAACCTCTTCCTCTTTTTCCATTGCATCATCATCCCACCAATTATATACGACTTGTGGAGATTCTTCTTTTATCTCTTCAATAGAAAATTCACGGTGTCAGTTTAATATTTGTCATAAGTCTATTGTCTAAGATGATAACTTATTAATTAAATAACCAATAGTTGTTGTCTAACCAGGATTAGCTAAAGCCTCCCTCTTGTTTTTGGCTCTTTGCAATGCTTCTTCAACGATGTATTCGATGCCATTCAATCGTTTCACTCTCTCTAGTGACTCATTTATAACTACATCGTCTGTGGTTAGCTTGTTATCAACTAGCTCATTGCCAAAAAAATGAATACGACTGCCTTCTAATTTTTGTAGTGCATGTTTGAGTTCTAATATTCTAAAAATGGAATTAATTATTTCATATGCATGTTATTCCTTAACTATTTAATGTATTTATACATACCTACTTAGGAATATTAAGAAACATCTACCCGCAGACTACATCAGATACTCCTTCAGACTTTGGCATGCGGTATGTCTTAGCATGTGAGGTACTTGATGGAGGATGGAGGAAATGGTTTTGTAATAACTTTTGAACACATAAAATAATCCTACCTGGTTACTATAGCCTTAACAATATCCTTCAAGTATCTAGTCTTCTGAACTTGCAGGTTTTGCTGTAGACATTCTACGGCATCGTTATAAACTTTTATGTATCGTCCCAGTACTCCGGACAGTCTGTGGACGGCCCCACATTCCGTTTGATCGTGTGCTTTTGTAACCTAGGAACCATAATCAGAACACATCGTATAGGCATCGCTAACACTACTCACTAATAGATCACTGGTTTCTCCTCTCTTTTGCTATTGCATGTTTTACGCATGTCTTTTATAGTTTAGTGTCGGAGATTGTATATTGTTGTGAATAAATGTATTCTCCTTCTTCCACTTTCTCTCTTCTATCGTAATAATTATGAGAAGACTCGCTTACTTCGGTAATAGAAGTGAACTAGACGAATAACTAATGTTCTTGGGTTGGATTCAATACGCATGAGTTACCTATATTTGAACAATTGTTCAACTATAATGGCTGTCCTTTATGTAAACAAAGGTTATCGTCAGTGGTATGCAACTAAATTAAAGTAAGTACCTGATTTTCAACGTCGTCATTGACTAAAGATTCTAAATCGGCAAGCGTTCTTTTCCATTTCTTGAAGTAAAAATCACTGGACATTTGGAAATAATATTAAAATAATGATTTGTACATCTATCTACGCATTGGGTATAGTATCTGGTTGGTCATGCATTTAAGTCTTGTATCAACATACAAAATTACGGACGGACGTCCATTTTGAGTCGTGAAACGTCTGGAGATCAGTGACTTATAGCTTTCATTATAATAATATTTCAGATAATTAATTACAGGTTTGTAAACAGGATGTAATTTTATTTATCTAATTCAATGTCAATGTAAATTTCTTCACCTTCGACTCTACTCTTGTGCACAAAACTCTACCATACACCCTGTATTTACGAACAACAATACCCAATGTTTTGGCACACATTTAGCTCTATGAAAGGGCAAACGATTGCCATTACGCGTTATCGCTGACACAGGAAAACTTATATCATATTCAATGCGGGAAATAAGCGATCGCACTCCGCGCGAACACTGCTTACTTATTGCTTTCCGCTCGTCAACAAAAACAACACTAAACATAACAACATGCCAGATGAAATGAATCCATATTCACACCGGTTTTAGGTAGAAATTTCAGACATCAAATGAAGGTAGTTTGGTCTGATTGTAATGGGGGTATTATCGTGTTTTTGGGCCCCGCCACAGTTTCCGGCTGCACAGAACGCTCGGCCATCTTGTTACCGGAAGTAGTAAAGTCTTCCGCAACGCCGTCTGGCGGGTGCCGTTTGAAACGTGTCGCTTTTTGTTGTTTGAAAGGATTTTTTTGGGAAGGTACAATGTATCTTGACGATTTTGTGCCCCTTGGTGTTCTTTGATAGGGTTAAAAGGTAACTAAGGGATTTATAGGATTACTAATATTTGTATTGAATACATTTGCGATTTATGCATCCTTTCAGTTCAGAGTATTGGGTACCTACGATAGCTCATGAAAGGAGAAAAGATCCAAAGACCTAGTCTCCCTCCTTGTTCTAATCAAATGAGGCTTAGCGATTTTTTTTAAACAGCTTCCCAAGCTTAGCAGCAAAAGTCCATGCAAACGCAATGGTTGGCATAAATAATAAAGATAGTACACATAACACGGTCTCAGAACTGGGTATTCCCATTACGGCTGTCGAGTTTCGG
Source organism: Pheosia tremula (assembly GCA_905333125.1). Lineage (NCBI taxonomy): Eukaryota > Metazoa > Arthropoda > Insecta > Lepidoptera > Notodontidae > Pheosia > Pheosia tremula. The sequence continues at coordinate 854,276 of HG995405.1, read as the reverse complement.
TTCTGTCGTCATATTTTTCGGGAATATCGCATTATTAGCGCCCCAGGGACATCTACCGGCAACGCGATACACCGAAGCCGAGCTCTTAACGTGTCGCACTCTTGTAGGTATGCTCAATAAAAAAACATGAGCACATTTTGAATGGTTCCTAGAGGCGATATATTGGCCAAGAATTGTGCCACTTCAGTACTTATTTTACCAAGATGATTACAAAATTCATATTACACACGAGTTTCACTTACTGCACAGACCTTATAGATGACTGAGATTTAGCCTCAATATTGATAACTTCAATCTACACATATAATACAAAGCTTCATGCTCTAACGTCAATACACCTTGATAATGTTTATCAAAATTCAATAGAGACAGGCGACAAAGACAGACAGATAGGGAGAACAGGGACAAATTAATATTTACATGGCTACGCCTGTCACTGTAATGAAGTCCGTTATGTTTCTCCTGTGCCGGTAGCGGTACTGTCGCCAGGCGACAATTGTCTCCGTCGCCTGTTGCAGTCTCTGTGCAAAAAATTATACAACTACATATGATCCGGATTGGGATATGTACCTATTATAAATATACTTAAGTAGTACTATAATTTATCCTATAAATAATATTGTATAATAGATACAGTAAGTTTAATACTAATCTCTCACCACGCGGGCTATACCCGGATCTTTGGAAGGCTTGCACGGGGACAAGGGTCCAATACGTACACTGAGAGAACACAACAGGTTAAAATAACCAACTGCTTAGGTTGATTGTTTTCGGTTAAAATTACAATTTACAAATCCTTTACAAAAAATAACAAATTCATTTTCGTTGTGCTTACTAGTGACGATGTAGTTAAAACGAACAAAATCACATATAAATATTACAAAACCTATTTGGTTATAATATTAATATATTATTATTTCTACTTATGTATTTATATATCTCATAATAATAATATGATAATACCGTCACATCAATCAATCAGTGTCTGAATGAGGCCTATTTTCATGAAGCCTCATGTCTTGAATGCCTTTGATCTTCAATACGATGACGTATTCTATCTCCCCAACCATAACCATGTGTAACACATGAGACACCTAATAAATTCAAATCAAATTCAATCATATTTCGACGTCATTGTTTTCTTTGACGCCAAAGATAACGGCGATGTAACTTGCCCTCAATATTTGCGTGTACGCTTTTCAGCTCTTAACTCTATATTCATAAAGTTTATTTTCCTGGAGAATTTTTAAATGAAAGGTGAGTTTTCTTGATATTTTTTGGGGTTCCATAAGGGGTAACGTTATATAGATAGATAACTCTTTATTGCACACCGATTTCAGTAACATTTTTTATGTTATGAAAACATAGGTACAGTGTAGATTTGGAATAATCCTAAAACTTCCTCCTGTACATAAATATCTCTAGAAAGGTCATAGACTTCCCAAGAATTATTTAATATTTCTGTGCTTGCAAGTTTATACGCGAGAACTAAATTTTTTTTTAGGATCCCAAGGAATATTTCTATTTCCAGTCCATAGTGTGGTACCCATAATGTAAGCGCTGAATAGTTTGGGACCGTACAGGGCCCCAAGTCTGCTAACACAATCGATTCATAATCGAACAGCAACCGCATAGTAACTGCCACTTTTGACAAATGTTGTATGGGATATCTGTCAAAAGTGACAGTTACCTACTGTTCGATTATGAATCGATTGTATTAGCAGAATTGGGGCCCAGTTGGTGTGTTCGTTTGGTGATATAATTATTAGTATCTATCAAGTTAATGTAGATGAATATACTGTACCAACTACGGAACCCACTACAATACTTACTATTCGTACTTTACATTGCTCTATCATAGTGACTGCATTACTTGTCAATTCCTTCACAACATTTGATGTAAAATTGTTTATTCTTTGATGTCCCACGTTCCCTGTGAGATGTATCGAATTTTTATGAATATCTTTAAAGGGCGTTCCAACAGCATCCATTACAAGTTACGATAGTCCGTAGAGAATTTAAATTTGACATATTTGAGAAATAATTTTACATAAAAAATGTGTATGAAAAGTTCATAAATTGATCTATCACTAAGGTACTATCTACTAAAAACCTTTTATAAACTGTTTATTCGTTGGAAACATTAAATAAGTATTGAAAAATAGTCGGATGCTGACTAACTTCCTTCTATTCCTTTCCTCTTTCGAAATGAAATGCGATTAAATAAAATAGATATGAAAATGGCCTCACCCACAAGATAGTGGGTATTTTGCCGATGTCAAGTAATTAATAGCGGTACTTATCAAATGCATTAAATACACACTATATTTAAAAATATGACGATGACATGAAAATGCCTGACTGACCCCGCAATCCCGCAAGTCTGACTGACAGCAAAGCAAATGATTGATGATATCGCTTGCCCGACGAAATTTAATAATATGTCATCGTTTCAATTCATTTTCATTGTTTAATCTCTTAAGATGTGGAGCTAATGCTAACTGTAATTACAGCTTCACATAAATAATGGTACGTTCACATTACACCATGCGTCACCGTACGAATAACAAAGTAATTTAGAACTGTCCCCCACGATTTATAGGCGACGCAAACAAGTTGCAAATTGGTCCGCCAGAGAGACGTTTTCGCTAAATACCTATAAAAATGTCCGCCACCCGTGAAATATTGTAACTAGCTGTGTGGGATGAGAGTAATACTGACGCGAGTTTTGTTATTCACACGTAAATGGAACCTTGTATCCAGGTCACTAAGAGTTAATTAACTCTATGTTACCTAGGATTTAGTTAGCTATAGAGCTACGTATGAAGGTAGTACGCATTAGTAGCGACTCCGGGTAGCACTCGTATACGCCGCCTGTTACTTTCGCCTGTTTCTGAAGCCTATCCTGTCACTTGTGCCTGTTACTATGCGTGGAAGGCTAGGGCTTAGTTCGTACTTATACTGCGGCAAACTGCGCGGTTTTCCTAAACATATTTAGGATTCATTAATTTGAAAACCGGTGCATGAGCTTTTATATACAAATGTCGTTTATCGCTGAACGCGCCTTAGCTAATTGAATGCTATTCACTTACTTTATTGTATATTTCTGCCAGCTACATCTATTACATGCGCTTGCGTCAGTCACGATGTGAGCAACACTGAATTAAAGCTTGTAACGTCGTCAATTATTAATACTAACTCTACCTGGGCCCCGAGTCTGCTTACACAATCGATTCATAATCGAACAGCAACCGGATAGTAACTGTCACCTTTGACAATTATCCTATACAATATCTGTCAAAAGTGACAGTTACTATGCGAGCGAGTCTATGAGATAGACTCGGGGCCCTGGGCCCTTGTCTATCTCCGTCATCTCGGTTTGCGGATTATTATTACGCTGTCTCATCGTGAATGACATTTTCCTGATTCGCTCATCGCTTACAGCTTGAACCACACACAAGGAACGTTAAATCGTAGTACTTACCGCCCTGGATGGCTCATTTCGGGCGGTTGCACTCAGATATTTTATCGCTTCACAAATGTAAATTATAACGCAGCGTTGTGTTTTATTAGCAAAGAACTATTGCAATTCAGCCACTGCTCGTTATTAATCTTTATGTGCGAATAAATAAAGCGGCTTTTTCATTTAATGCAAGTTATTACTTAGTTCTGACGTTAAACGTGAACAATTTCGCAAGTAAAAAGTCAAATAGTCCTAATTGCCACTATGATTAAGTAAGAATATGCAATGCACCTGACTAACACACGAGTCACGATCCCAGGTAATCCCGTCCCGCTCGATCGTAATACATTAGAGCAAGAGGACGTTTTTACGACATTTTAATCAAGAGTAATATGATTGCGTCGTTTGATTAGAGCAGGGCCCTGCGTCGCGCTAATGCACTTAGTGCTATGACGTACTGCTGTAGATCTAGGTCAAATATAGTGCGACGATTAATCGATGAGTTCCGTACTTTAAAAACGAGTATATTAGTACTTTTTATCCAGCTACTCAAACCTACCCAGCCGTTCCTACATTGTTCTCACTACTCATAACAATTTACTGCACAAAAATGTATAAGATCCTTTTATAAAGAGCAACCGTGGTGTTTACTGCCCGTTCTTCTCTATGTGAAAGGGAATCTGAACGGGTGGTAAAGTCGTAGTACTCGTATAGCATTTTGTGACAAAATTATTCTGATTCTGATTCTTAATTTGTATTGGTATCACCTCACTCTTAAACGTCACGTACTGGAAGCGTCATTCGGTAGTATCTCGCGGACTTATTTTCCAACCGTAAAAAAACCTTTTCTCCAAAGTAAATGGTAGGTATCTAGTGTTTACCAAACTTGTTTGTCATCGAGGAGATTGGAGTGTGACTGATCGCGCCCCGCCATCCATATTTCAACCTCGCCCGCGGCGCCCGCTCCCAACGAGCGGCCTTTCCGCCACTGTCCGCGGAATTTACAACCTCCCGTGAGGAGAAATATGTGAACTCTCTAAAAGGAGATTTCACTGCTTTTTATTCCGTCGATATGTTTTATTTGAGAGAAACGGCACGATGACAACCAGCGATTTGTTTGATGTTAATACCCGCTGTAATTTTGTTGTAAGTATAAGATAAGTGGGTGAATTACTTACCTATGTATAGTTACTTGATCATTATAACTTGTCATCAAACTGCCTATGATCAATTCTTTAACATGGTTGCAATTCGCCATATGAGTAGAACATAAGTACCTACACGTAACAAGGGTACCTGTGTAATATTTTTTTCTGAAAAGATCTTTGAAAGGAAAATGATGTAAAATAAGTTTTTAATGTTTCACTTTTTCACGACTTTTTACGTAAAATATCCTTTTTATTGCGGGTCAAGATTGACAACTGTTACTTGATACTTATCGCTTACCATGCACATGCTAAGTACTAACGGATCTATCGTAAGTTATCTGTAGTATCTATCGTAAGTTATCTGTATATCGTAAGTTATATGTAGGTAGGTACGTACATTATTTATACGTGTCTTAAGGCTCAGCACTATTAGTTAATCGTCGTTCGTCATCGCTCGTCAACATTATTTAAAATTAAAACTCTTGCATCTGGTCACAACATAACATATTCATACCCTCCAATGTACTGCTCCATCACTTCACAGCAAGCTACAAGTGAAACACATACAATATAAACAGCGATATGTACAGAAATAAGGTTGTAAGCCGGCGAGGTGTCAGCGGAGCCGGCCCCGGGCGTATTTTATGAAGGAAGCTGTTCATCACACCATAAATCACTCGGACGCGACTTGCGAGAGCACTGCGCGGCTCAGGATGTAAGGATACTGGTTTTATTTTATTACTATGGCTATAGGATTACGTAGCGTTAACAAATTCAAGAACTAATTTGTCTTATGCGTAGAAGAATGACCTAAAAGTCAGCGTCACTTCTAATACATAATTATTACCTAGTGCCAAGCGGGTGTAATTTGCATACTAAATTTCCACCCCAATTTTCAACCCCTAAGCGATTGAATTTCAACTAAAAAATTAGTGATAAAGCCATGTAAAAGTTCAAGTTCGTTGGATTTATAGATTTAGAGATTTTGTAATTAGTGTTTCTGCGAAGTTCTTAAACCGGCTAATACATTTCCGACCAGAACCCAGCCAGAGTGCGATTTCATTGGTAAGCTTACAGTAGGTATACTTCAAAGTCTACGTATGCGTTCATAATTTAAGATGAATGAGAGTTGTATTTACCGTCTACTAGAAGAGCTTCTATTCGTTATACAAAATCCTAAACGCAGATTGGAGTTAAACAAAAATCCGCGCTCGGAACTCTAGGACTTAGAACTGCGTCAACCGCATGCATCTCATCGTTCATTCCATCAAAACCTGACTCACGGGTATGGAGCAATGCATCCCACGTCAATTACCCCCCCACCCACCTTCCCTTGGGATCCACAAATCAAAAACCTAAAAAGAACCTTCTGTGCCCATGATAAATAATAAATTTCATACATTATTAAAGTTCCCCGTACATTGTGCCGGCGCTGTGTGATATATTGCCGGGCGGGCCGCTAGGAATCACAAGCTGACAAATTCATTCCCCACTTGACACCTAGCACTGTATCTCCCATCCCCGCTTCCTTGTGGGGGGAGGTCGCGCGCTAATCCCCGTAACAGTATGAATTTTTCATGTGTAATGTGTGAGCGAACGTTTTTCTGATGTATTAAACAGTGGTTGGGTGAGGTTTTTTTCTGGAATAAATAATATGTAAGTGAATGTTTTTCGGTTTATTTTTTAGGTTAAATCTCTGAGAATGAACTTAAAATGGGTACCCGTGATGTAATGGTTAATATTCGAAAATATATATGATTTTCAAAGAGCATTAATGTCCTTTACCTACTAAGGAGTTAGAAGAGTAAATTAAACGAAAAAAGTGTTTTTTTATTATCTATGTACTAGGTATAAATGATAAACCACTCTCATGCGTAATTACGACCTCTTCGGCGCAGATGGTTACTGACTTTTCTTTTTGTACCGGGGGTCCTGGATTCGAATCATGGTTGTGGCAAACTTTATGTGGTGAGCACGAATGTTTCTACCTGCATCATGGAGCTTAAAATTTATATACTAGGATAGGAACCACAAATTTGGTACTGATAATACGAGCGTTGCTGAGCAAGGCACCGAACAATTGGTATGTTTTCTGGCGATATTTATGTATTAATACAAAAAAACTGAACGAGCTTTCAAAAGTTGCATGCATAACAAACATTTTCACCACTAAGAAAAAATATTGCATGTCATCATTCGACCGAAAAACTCGTAGAATACAACACTAACTATCAACCTCTAGCAAGCAACCCTTTATCACTGAAGAAAAAAAAACAGGCAAAAAAAAAAAATGTAGAGCGCTGAAATATTTCCACGAAACAACTTTCTTTATCAACCCCCCTCCTGCCCCCGGTCTTTATGATCGCATAAATTCAGTTTTATCTTTATGAATATTCAGTCGCGGGCCACCGTTAACTACAGACAACGCTTTGTGTTTCTTTTGGCGACTTATCTTACTTTGTAATGTTAGATTGAGGTGTACAATGCTGGGAAATATTCAGCATGACCTTTTGGGATTTGATTGGAGAAGCAATATTTGATTGTACTCATTTGGATTAAAACAATCGGCCTTACCCAATAAGCACAAGATTCCTCTCAAGATGGTTTCAAGTCAGTAATATCGCAAGTCACTCTGAACAAGTTTAAATGACGTTAGCCATATTACCTTGCACAGCGGCCAGGAACTACTTTTGAAAAAAAAAGGGTATAGTACTTCTTAGAATAGGAGAAGGATTAATAACCGCTGGGGCTAAGTAATTACTGTATTTTAAGAGACAACTACAGTCTGGTAACTAAAGTTAAAACTGAAGATAAAAGGATCCCGGGCCCCAAGGCTGCTAACACAATCAGTTGACAGTTATCCCATAAAATATCTGTCAAAAGTGACAGTTATTATGCGGTTGCTGTTCGATTATGAATCGATTGTGCTAGCAGACTTGGGGCGCAGGATGGTTATGTAGGGACTACTTCAACCGCATCACAAGCTACGCAGATGGCACTACAGACGCATTCAGAACAATAGACAAGTGACGTCACAATCCTGAATCGCGCTATCAGAGTTTTCGGTGCAAGTAACATATATACAAGATCCCGACAATAACCGTCGGGGCATAGCGGCCGCCCCGCCAGGCATACCACCCGCCTGGCTGGAAGATCTTCCCTTTACCGCTAAAGTTACTTTCAAGATCATCCGTAATCACACCCGAAAAATCCTGAAATAAAAAACTTTTGGGCGTCGCATTAACAAGCCAAAGTCTATGTAAGAGTAATCCCAGTCCCGCCTCGGGGTGATGAATGGCCGACCTCCGCCCCCCGCCCCGACCTAACCCCATAACTCACCCGGAAAGTAACCCGCCGAATGTTTTATTACCTGATGAAATGGCCTGTCTGGGGTGAAACGGCGGTGAATTGGTTCGGGATGGGAATCCTAGATTTGTAGGCTTTTATCCGGGTACCTATTGAGGGTCCGGGTCGGGAATGTGTAAGTATATTGAATTTTATGAAGTCTTGCTTCATTCTCTTGTCGCAAACAAGACTAAAATTTAGTTTAGAGCAATCAAACATGTACATAATTTATATAAAAAAAATACGATCGAATTCTCTGCATTTTTTGCTTTACTGGCACTCACTGCATTGTAGATTATTTTTATCCTAGCAAGGTTCTAAAGGTTACAAAGATCCTTAATTAAAACGTCATCCGCTGAAAACTTACAATGGTTATCAATTTTCTTACCGCACCCGGGATGAATATTATTACAATTGAAGATCATGATGTTTTGTTCGGTCCACATTTAACTTAATGCTTTTAATATTTTGACAGGCGCTTAATCTGGCGGGATTATTGCTATAAGAATATAAGTAGGCGTTGATAATAGTCACTCAGGCAGTGATATCCAAGTTGGTAGAACGCTTGCCTCGGTAACAAGGATTGCTGGTTCAAACCCTGGCTCGCACCTCTGGGATTTCATGTGCGAATCTCATTTTCAACCATGATTATCACTTGCTAAACGGTGAAGGAAAACATCGTGAGGAAACCTGCATGTCTGAGAGCTCCCCTCAAAAGATATGTGAAGTCCGCCAACCTGCACTGGGCCAGCGTTGTGGACTATGACCTAATCCCCCCTCGCATTGAGGGGAGGCCCGTGCCCAGCAGTGGGACATTAAAAAAGGGCTGGAATTATTATTATTGATCATTCATTCTTATAATACAATTTTCTCGCATGTAATCCACATAGGCAATCTACAACGAGGAAAATAATTGGCACATAGTGATGTGTGTCATAGAGAGATTTTCATTATTCTGTGGCACACTGAACGTTATTATTTCAGTTCGAACAAATCAATACTCCATACCACTAAAATTAAACATAATTGACTCGTAATAGAATCAAATTGCCGACGCAAATTATACGCCACTCGACATTCCCAGGTCAAATCGATTCAGAACCGCCATTATTTTATATCGATACTAAGATAGCAAAATCGATACTTACCTGTAGGGCTGACAATGATCGTACATTATTTTGAAATTTTTAAAATTAAAAAATTGCGTTGTTGAGAATATACGAACGTATACGTATACGTTTACGTAATTGTAATCATCTACTCTTTGTCCATAGATAAAAATAGTTATTACTTTAACTTTGTCTCACATTCATTGAAATTTGACAATTTTCAGACAAGCTTTCAATTCAAACTAACCAGAAATGCAATAACCAATTAGGTACCTAGTACGGATCTTCTTTACTGTAAAAATTAGAAACTTTCCTTTGCTAACCCCGAATCGATAACACATAACTTCAAGTGATAATTTGACGGCAGTTAAAAACAAAATGAATAGTTGGCCCCGTACCTACCTCTAATTACTGTATAACTTTGACGGCTGTTTCTAGCAGGTACATAATTGCTTTTTAATAAGCCGCTGCGAACGGTAGCCTGTGGTTATCCCTCCAGTGTGATTGAAAGCTAAAGTGGGCTAATTATGATTGATTTTTGCTTGCGGCGTTCGATTGTATGACGTGTAGAATATATGATTATACTGTTGGGTAATTGTATGGACATATGATTGTCATTGACAGCGAATACATTTGCGTAGATTTTGAGAAGTTAACTGTCGGTACTTTAACTGACTTCCATCGTACTAGACCCCACTAGGTATACCGATAATTCTAGGGTAAGACAAGATGTTACATTGTATCAGGCTTCTGACTGTACCTATTACCAGTTTAGGAATCCTCTGAAGCATGGAGAATATATCCAGGATGTTATAAATTCATTTCAGGCTGGATCAAGCTATTGCGAAAGGTTTTGGGAGAAAAGGGAAGATCTTCCATCCAGGCGAGTGGTATGTTATTGTCGGGATCTTGTATATATATGTTACATGCTTGAACTCTCATACCGCGTTTCAAGTTCGTATGGAGCCTCGTCATTTGTTCTCGTCGTTTGCAGCGCCATCTTTGTAGCTTGTGGCGAGGTTGAAGAGGCCGCTACAAGAAACTCACTATATCATGTAGCACATAACTCGCAGAACCGATGGCGCTGGTGCAAAAAGGCTTATGAATTATAACCACAAATCTAGTGTGGACGTCTCATAACTTTGAATATTGGCATTACAACCGTCGCAGGAAGCCTCGATGCGAGGGGCGGAGGACCGTGATATGTGGAAGTCATTGGGTAGGGCTATGTCCAGCTGTGGACGTCTTTGTGTATGGATGTCGAACCTTCCTGTAATTTTGTTGATACCTCCGAATAGAAATAGTAACAAAGCTAGTCACCTCTTTCTCATTATTTCAAACCAATTATTTAGCAAAACGGTACCTGCCATACATTACTCGTGCGTGCTACCTCAGGCTTCATAGCGCTTTATTTTTTTTAAACAAAAAAAATGACCTTCCAAGAAAACTTTAATAAGTGCTTTGTATTTCAAACCGACCGTCGCGATACGTCCAATAAATTAGATTTATCGCTAATATATGCCATCAATCGGTTTGTTTTGCGTGTCAGTCTGTCTGCCCGCGATTTATTCTATTGTGTGGCCCGCTTACTATGTCGTTAGTGGTGCTTTAAATTCAGCTCTTAAGCTCGTAATTGGCATACTGAGTATCGTTGTTAGGTATTTGTCTTGCAATGTTTTGTGTAACTATTTATGGGGAATTTTACTGTGTGTATGGGAAACTGCAGTTGCTAACGTAACTGTAATCAGGGTGGTCCTGATATCTGTATATAAAAGGTATAGCTGTATAATATAAGCATATTCGTGATTCAAATAAATGTTTACCGGGAACGGTGAAAGAAAATATCGTGAAGAAACTTGCATGTCTCAGAGAACCCTTCAAAAGACATGTGCAGTCCGCCAACTCGCACTGATGGGCCAGCGTGGTGGACTATGGTTATCACTGTACTTGAAAAAACTTCAAATTCGTCCGAACGATCCTAATCACAATATTTCTTATTCATGTAAACCATTAAGTACAGTACTTATGAATCTTCAAAATTGTTACAAAATGCTAAGCTACAACTTTACCACCCGTTCGGAATGCCGTTCCTGTGGAGATAACTAATTCATTTTCTTGCATTAAAATGAATATGAATAGTTATAAAAATATATAATCTTTTAGGATGGCCACAATTTATATATGTATTTCTTTTTCATACAGGCAAACACCCTATTTGCCCAGACGAAAATTGCAGCAGCTACCCGATGTTACGCAAGCGGTTACCAGGCAAACATAGGACCAAACGACCGTTATCATAAATGAGTAGCCTATTGAGATGCAAATCTTGAAAGATACCCAATTCAAGTATCAGGTACCAAGCCAACAAACATTACAATATAAGCAGATGTTTAAGATTGCACACTCCTACATATAAATATCAATACAATAACATACCCAAGTGACGAGTAATTCGATAGCTAAGTAAGTACATATACACCTAATTATTGAGTTGCGTATTGTCGAAAATCAATTTCACGCTTCGTATGCGAGCTTTCGACCAGAATCAGTCTAATCCTTATGAAAAATACACCCCTGTATATTATAGGTTTTTTGTTGTTGTGGCAATGAAAACAGCGATCGCATAGTTTATTGTCAATTTTATTAGAGAGCCACAAAGTTCACAATAGTTAATCCTGTTAAATTACACACACACTCACACGTAGTACACGACGGTGTACGAATGTATTAAAATCTATTTTACATTGAAATTCTAGCTCCCACGACGCAGGGATTCCTAGTTACTATTCCCAGAACTAGAAACCTACTCCATATAACGTTGTTGCTAGCAGTTAGTAAAATAATTATTAATTATGATGTAGGTGGTCCAGTACATTTTCCGTTATGCTCAAACAAACAGATACGCAAGTAAGAATTCTAAAAACATTTGTTTTTGAGATAAAGAGACGTCATAGTCGTTTATGGCATCTTTTTCATCTTGGCATCTTTTTGTTTTAAACACGCGGCGTAGTTACAATTAAAAAAAAAGTATACATAATCATTCGAAAAAAAAATTACCCAAAAAACTATAGAATTAGAAGAAATTAGTAAAAAGAAATTACATCGACATATGATTACAAATGCAATAAAGAAGCGCAGGATCCAGGTTGAGGATACCTTTCTCAGTCACCCTGTATAGATTGATATGCCCGCTTACTTTTGTCGCGTGTTTCGTAGCCCCACCTAATCTTCTCATTGTCCTATTTGTCGGTCGTAAATCTAAACCTCGTTATGCCATTGTAGTTGTGACGGGTCGATACCATCTCGCCACTCCACCGAGGCACCGGCAGAAAGGGCAGGAAACGTCGGATTTGGAGGCCGGCCTTTAGTGGCGTGGAACACGCAATTATTTGGTTGGGGCGGGCGACAAAATGTTGTTGCGAGGTTTTTTTTAATTGTTTGGTTTAGTTTGTGAACAGTTAATTTACTTATGAAATTTGAAACTTTATAATAATAGTCCCCTGACCGAATTTTGGTCAAAGCGGCTTATTTCAACGGAGACTAGGTATCTGCGCAGGAGATATTATACAGTCCTCGAGTGTGTTCACTCTCTCTCTCTCCTCACTCCGATGGGACGGCAATCCGATACGACCGGAGATAGATCAGGCACAAGACTAACGGCTTTACTTGCTCTGCGAGTCACGAGCGAGTGACAACCATGGGTGAAAATTAGATTCAAAAATTAATTTAGAAAATCTGCGACACTTGCTACTCGGTAGCAAGTGGCGAGCGTTCTACCAACTTGGCAAACATTATTCGAGAACGAAAAATCACAGCATAATGTTATGGTTTCAAAGATATTTCAAACAGTTTTCAGGAATGAAATTTATGTAATTTTTTAGGATTTTCTATGAAAATCATTACAGGAAAAGAATCAACATCATGAAACATATTATAATAGGCCTTCAGGTTGTGTCTCAGAAAAAATACAATCAGAATACGTTATATTTGTCTCTTGTACCTTCTTGAACCGATTAACAGATTTACTCATAGGGATAGAGTCATCATCATAATATTTACAAACAGCCATGAAGCTGTTTTACTCGACACTGGTTGGAATTGCACTATTTTCTAGCCAAATCTCAACCTAGAAAGAATAAAAAGAACTCTCGTATTTGATAGCTAAATACTCACCCGCTTCCAGTAGGTGCTTGTCAACAAAATAAACATCAGGAAACTACTCCGAAACACAACAAAAGAGCGGATTAAGGCCTCCTATTCACAATGCGACACATTGTCGGGGTGCCTTTGTCGCGCGACCGCCGATAATTACGCACGTGAATGCCCCTGTTTGACGGGCCCGTGACGTGAACGATACGATTTTTTTCTATTGTATACTTGAGTTGACAGGCAAGCTTACATTTTATTAGCAAACAAACTGAATGTCGACTTAAACACTATGTAAATATGGTGTATATTTGTAAGCAGATTGTCGTTAGAACTGTGTTATTATAGTTGTCGGTAGCGAAACACGCTTGTTTGGTTATCGGATCCGATCTATCCCGCAACCGATTTAATCTAACTAATTTATAAACGTGATTTATTTTTTTATTGACGCTTTTTTATTTTCATATTGTGTTTAGGTAAATGCTTGTATAAAAAGCTTGTTCATTATAAAAGCTATACTATAGTGAGCGATTTCGCATTTCAATTGCCAATTATCCCGTATTTCGAGGAGATGACGTATGACCGTAGGCCTCACATAATATCAATCTTAAATTATGACATTTTAAACTAAAGATCAATTTATTGCTTCTAGACATCTTCCTGCTTACAGCTGCCAGCATTATGACTTATATATTTTTTTATCATTTTTTTAAACAGCCATCGGACTCCATTTTCATATCATCATGTCACATCCATTATTTTATTTATAATGTGTATTTATTGAATTTGATATTGCTATTATTTACTTGACATTGGCATAATACCCGCTAAGTTGTGGGTGAGGCCATATTCATATCCATTTTATTCCATCGCATTTCATTTCGTAAAAAAAGAAGAAGAATTAAACAGCCATCTTTAGACTGACTGCTGCCTCGCTTTCATCTCACAACCGGCATGATCCCGAGCCAGCCTCTGTAGGTGGTTGGTCTCGATTTGGCCAATAATGAAGGGTAGAGGTTAACCTACACTAAATAAAAGTACCTACAAAGCATTATGTTACGGGAGTAAAGCAAAATGTTACAGGAGGAAATAACCTTAGATCAACAGTAGTAAATCTAAGGTGACTAACTAATATTTTATTAATAGAAGGGATTCTTTTAGCTTTTGTTTTTATTTCAATAAATTATATACAATACTAGCTGTTGCCCGCGACTTCGTCCGCGTGGTATTTAAACAAAGACAACCGTTGACAACAGCCTGCTCGCCCATTCTGAGCCCGCGGGACGCATTTCAGGTTGCTATCAAACCTAATCAGGCGCTGCGCTGCAACATTGGTATTATTATTTTTTTCGTGAGATCCTATTTTTTTTTCTAAAATAAAAGTAGCCTAAGTTACTCCTTGTTACATCAGCTATCTGCCAGTGAAAGTCCCGTCAAAATCGGTCCAGCCATTTCAGAGATTAGCCGGAACAAACAGACAGACAGACAGACAGACAGACAGACAGACAGACAGACGGACAGACAGACAGACAGACAGACAGACAAAAATTAAAAAAAAAATTGTTTCGGTATAGGTAACGTGTATACATCCAAATGCACTTAGTAAAAAGCTGTTATTTTAATATTACAAACAGACACTCCAATTTTATTTATATGTATAGATGTAGTTATTTACAAAGATATCTACATGGTAAAAAAAAAAAACTAAAATATACTTATTAATAGGAAAAATAAACAAAATAAATAAAATGACATTGTATAATAAAAATAAAATTATATACACAAAAATGCCTCTACATCGTCGTCGATGCCAAAAGTGCCCAGCAGGCTTAACATGATTTACTTATTATAAAAGCTATACAATAACGTAAGTTTATTTTCCGTCGCCTAGCATAGCTTCAACTGTACTGTAGTGCCTTAACTTTAGTTTGCATGTCCATGCTATCGTATGCGTCACGATGAAGGGAATGTAAAATGTTGTAATTAATAAAACACCATAACTCACGAATGTATAATTGTTGAGAATTTATTGCGCATTATTAAGAGGTCAAGCTGGTCAACTGGGTAAATAATATGGAAGTTAGAAATAAATATTATATATTATCACAAAAAAATAAATAGACAAGTAGGTTGTACATAGGTACCAACTGTATAATGAAGAAAAATGTATAATGACTTATTTACCAATTTCAAACAACACAATTTTAACTCAAACGGTGATATACCTGTATAACAATAATAGAGTGAAAAAAAATGACATGGCCAACAGGAGGTTATTAAGATGACATTCCCTAATAAATCAATCAATTTTTTCAACATAAAAAAAAATACTCCCAGCAGTAAGCGCATGGCCAAACGCTACAAACGGTTCACATTGTTTTAAAAAAAACCTACATCATTTACACAATTATTCATCGGTTAAAATATTTTACATTATTTTTGTCACACCATATATAAATCCAGCTCAGTTTTTGTGATATCCCAGCCATTTGCCACTGACGCGACCTTAAAAGGTTTTATATCTTGCTTTTCATTCCAGTTCTGGTATGGACGGCCCTATTTTCTAATTACTAGCGCTACGGCTAATATATTTTCAGATTATTGGCCCCTGTATCAACCGTCATAAGGTTTAAATTCGATACAAAATGAATCCAACGCATATTGCATAGCATGTCGAAAAACCACCCTCTATTAACTGTGAAAATTCTATTTGTAAACACGAAATATGAAGCGTCTACTCAAATGACCATCATTGTCAATCCATAGTATTATAATATCACCAAGCTATATTTAGCATTAAATAACTATAACGAATGCTTTAACACAGTACACGTAAAGGCCAAATTTGGCTATCTAAATTTTAAGTAATAGCAAATGGAAAGTTGTTTATTGTAAAGTAAAAAAATAATAATGCAATAACAGATTTTTTGTAATATTCCGATTTCAACTTTAACATTTAAAGTATACAGATCAATTTGAAATAAGGATAACATTCTTACTAGTTACCTTTTTTGTAAGAAATTTCATCTAATAATATGTGATTGACAATGTCAAGTATCGTATGGCGCAATACGACTGACATGGGGTGAATAGATGAACAGGGTATTTAGTAAGAAAATACCGGGGTTGCTTATTGTGGGCCAGGCACAGATCATTCCGTAAAGTATTAAGAGACGATCGAACTTGGTACAAGCCGGACCACTGGTTTGGTCCGCTCCGCACCAACCGTCCGTACTAGTGATGTAACGAATGTCGATTTGCACACATTCGCGAATACACATCACTCATATTCGCGAATGCGAATGTCAACTGAAAAATTGCAAAGTGGTTACTAGTGCTTTCAGTATTGTTTCACAATTTCTTAATGAATGTAGAAAAATATTATACTGTTTTATTTGATATCTTAAGGGTTGAGTTTTGAGATCAATAAACACAAATTATCTTTATTGATCTCAAACCTCAACGACAATACAAGAATAATAACGTCATAAATTGGATTTCGTTTAAATTCCCTACCTGTTATATCGGCTATGAAGCAGATATCTATATTCTTTAATAAAGTAAATATTAAAAAGAAAAAGTTTTTAGGCCCAACAACGCAACATTCGCATGACTTGTTGCGAATGCGAATGGATATCTCAAAAATCATGCGAATATTTAAATCACTAGTTTGCACAGTATTGGCAGACTACTCTATATTTGGTACGGAGTGGACCAAGGCCTCGGTCCGGCCCGCACCAAGTTCGATCATCAGATACTATGATTTATAGCGCGCGTTCATATTCTACGTCTTTCTTTCACATACCAGAGATTAATTTGTGAGCTTTTTCTTAACATTGAAATAAAATGTTTTAGGTACATTCGAAATGGTATTGCCATGCAAAGTTCCCAGATAGCCATCCTTGATGCTACCGACCATTATACTTCACACATTTTTTTTAAAGTGTTACGTTACAGCCAATTGTACTACACTGCGCTTTTGTAAAATCAACCATTGTACGGAACCTTCATGAGTGGCCGGTGTTGTATCCGCAACACAAAGGAGCTTTGAAATACTACACTTTTGTTTGAGGGCGTTACTTATCGCGGATTTAGGGGTTTACAGCTGAATTGAATGAACACCGGATTTGTGATTTGAGATGAGAATATAATTTTTCAATGAATGGTTTAAAATTAAAATTGAAGTGAAGTGAAAAATATTATAATTATGTGGTGTGTGTGCGTGGCACTCTTATTATTTGAAAGAAAAGACAGAATTCCGAGTATTCATAGAAGGTGACTTAAAGTTAGGAGTACTACATTGAGGCAAAAAAACTAAGCCGCTATGGCATGCAACGGCACGTACTACAGTCGTGCACAAATTTCTGGGTGGACGGTGTTAAGTGTGGACAACCAAATTAAAGGAACACATAGCAACCTCAAAACGAAATTATTTCTTATATTTACGCGAATACTACACATTGAAATAAAACTAATTCTAGGGTTTTTATCACGTTTGTTTTATGCTTTTTACGTTCCCGACGTTTCTGCTGCTTTACAGCAACCATGGTCACGGGAGGACTGAGTTGGTTGACGTCCTAGTGTCATAGTTAGAACTGGGGTACCTTCATATTTAGTTGTTGTTTGAATCGTCCGGAACGTAAAAAACATGACATAAAGCGACAAAATTAGTTTTATTTCTAGATTATTTAACGTTTACTGTCACATAATAATACCTTCACATCTTGTTAAACCTACGTCAAGGTCGTTGAGGTCTAGTTTCCGAAATCGCCACCAAAACCAAACCGTCCTACTCGCACCCCATAATTTTCATATTTTTTTTCACTTCGCCAAACTATGGTATTATTTTGTAAACGGTGTACATTAAACATAATTAAATTGGGACCAAATAACATGGCGGCCGCCGCTAATGGACGGTATAACTCTAATTTGTGACTAGAAATTAATAATTGGCTCGTTATGTAGAATTTTGATCGATACTTTTATGTTTTATGGGGTTCGAGAGCGATTGAGGCCAATCAGCGGAGTAAGCCGGCTATCGAGGCGTTTTATTAAATTAGTATTAACTTTTATGGTTATTATTTTTTATATTTATAACTATATTTATTGAGGAAATAGTTTGATGTGATTGCATGCGCCTTGGGGCATAAGGTTTTTTTTCATATCGCCTGACGAACACACTGCCTTGAATTAAAGATATTGGTTCTATTGTATAGACTAGGTTGATCCTAGTATAAAATAGTTTTACACTTAGATATTTAATATCTTTGACTCTGGAAAAATAATTTGTGATCACCACAAAAAGTGTCTCCTTCCCGAGATTGAAACCTGACTCCCGCGGTACAGAACGCACGGTTACTACCAACTGTGGCAATTGGGTCGACGGCCTTACTACTTTTCGCATGGTAATACTTAAAGTGTTCTACGACCTGGTGCCTCTGAGCTAATTACGACTTTGTCAGCATCAAAGACCGATGGAGTGATCGAATCTATCCATACACGTCACAGCAGCGCCAGATCTACCAAGATTGTTTACTAAATCCGTAAAGTACAGAAAAATAAGGTTTGCACAAATGTGTTATAACTCACACTCAGGGCTGTGCCGTTCAACGAAAGGGAGTCATGTCCCTGATACACAAGTATGGATACAAGTACGGATACAAGTACGGATTACAGTTAAAGACAACCCTGTTTCAATACTATCAGCTCACTGTTCATTGGGTCTGCCAAGTAGATACCTATTACTAAGTACGTAAGAGATATTGCGGTGCTGTTCCCATTTCAAATTTGCAATGAAAACCAATCAATGTTGGCTGTGGGGGTGGCGGGGGGGATTTTTTGCAAGTCAAATGGGTTAGCCGTTAGCCAGAGTCGCCTCTGTCGAGTGATTTTATGCTAATTTCTCACGTTTATTATGCAAAATCGTGATTCTGGCGTAGTGATGGGGGTGCACGATAGTTTTTATATATTGTGTGAAACTTACAAACGATACTGAGGGCATACATCGCCACATATACACACACACACACACACACGATTCAAGATGTTAGGAAAAAATATTTTCTGTATACAATCTCTTCAATAATAACACTTAACACTTTACTTATGATATAATAACACTTAACTATATATGATACTAGCTGTCCCGGCGAACTTCGTACCGCCTCAGAACGAAATGTATGAGAAAATGAATTTATTGGTATTCTATGAAAATTTATAACAAATGTATCCCACGGGAACCCTACATTTTACCGGGATAAAAAGTAGCCTATGTGCTATTCCAGACTATAATCTATCCCTGTACCAAATTTCATCCAGATCCGTTCGGCCGTTCTGGCGTGAAAGAGTAACAAACATCCATCCATCCAGCCATCCAAACTTTCACATTTATAATATTAGTATAGATAATAACAAAATACGGTATAGGAAACTGAAAAAAAAACCGATGATCTTACACGAAAAACCACTGAATACTAAACTACTGAAATTATGATGGCTGCCTAAGTCATCTTATGACTTCTTGTGTATTTCGTTAAACACGACAAAAATTATCAGATCCCACATTTAAGAAGCATTTTAGTATTCGGCAGAAATTCTACATTTTCCTGCATAGACACAATAATATAAAAATCTTTTTTTGTATAATTTGTAATATTATTGTGTCGATATCATCGATTGGACCGTCCCCATCCCTATTCCCCGCACCACGTCCAGGGGTTGCGGTCGCCAATTTGCGTTTTAATTAAGTGTTCGCATAACAGGTTTGTTTTTGTTGCAAATTGTTTTCTGCACCAAATCTATGGCGTGGGTTGAGTAGGGACTCGTATTATACACTCGTATCATATGATTACGCGGTTAAAGTATTGTTATTGTTTTCTGCGGCTTGCTTGAATAGGGATTAGGGAAGCATATAAAACGCTCATAAGTATTTAATGATTAGTTTGGGATTATAATGTCGTTAGGAATGGGTGACTGGGGGCGATCCTAGGATCATTCAGATGGGGACAAATTACGAAAAGATCAATCATTTTCGAAATTAGCTCAAGCTTGAGTCGAATCCGCAATCATCCTACGCCTTAAATCACCAGACCAAGCTGTCTCCAAATTGCTTCTAAAGCTAGCCAGAACTTGTCTGATATAATCTATGCATTTCAACTCTAAGATATATTATTATATAATAGGGTTTATGGTCAAATAGGCCCTAAGAATACCAGTCTAAAAGCCTATTTTGTTACTTCATTCAGAAGCCACTATCCTCACAAATTCTCCTAATACTCAGTGTTGTTACCACGCCTGAACATGGGGCAATAAGTAACAAGTTTAACGACAAAAAGCTAGGTCATTTAACGTGATATACAGCTTATGGGGGCGGCTTCCATTGAAGTTAAGGCTTCGAATGATACATTGGTGGGGAGTAATGTTACCGCAGTAGCGGAAGTTTGATTTTTTAAAATTATTATGAAAATATGTAGGATTCTATCAATAGCACCGAAGATGACTACATCCAAATTAACAAACTTTTTAGATCTTGCGGGTAGGCAGGTCTTATTACTTACTCTTTCCCCTTACCGAGCTGACCGCTATTAAACCGAAGGTTATTGGAGGGGGTTATATAATTATTATGTTACATTATTTGGTAAACTCTAACACCGCGATTTAGGTTTTTTATAGATATTACTTTATATGTAACGATGTATTTAGCGCCATCTGTATTTGGCGTGGTTAATATGGTTCTTGTAGCGAGGTTACAGAGGTCGCTACAACATCAATGGTTCTCGCTATGCTCTGTTTAAGACTTGCTACTTTAACTTACACGGAGCAAGATTCTCAAGGACCCTCCCAATCCGCAAGATATCATTAGCAATAAAACATCTGAAGTCATTCGCGGGCGGTATTTTTATGAAATCTGTCGTGGAGCGCCGTAACTCAAGTTAAATGGAGCGATATCCGAGCGATATTCTTGAGTTATGGCGCCCAAATAGACCGAATGAATGAATGGAACAGCGAATTTATTCGGCGCGGTTCACTTTTTGTTCAATGTGTCTTTTGTGATTATTAAATATATTCTCATTCTTTCAAGTAGATACTCTAGGTACCTTCAGGGTATATAAAAATACTATTAAGGACTCAAAATACCACGTAAGTATTATCATTGGCGATAGTAATGAGTACAATTTCCTAATCGTTGTGTTGTCAATTTCATGCCAAAAATCCTACTTTTGACTTGTAAATTACTACTACTGTGTACTAAGTACTTGTTGTATACTATGTTGATTATATAGTTTTAATAGAATATTGGATTTTTTTATAATATAGGTACATATACCAATACTAGATGCTAGGTAATTAACGGAACTCATTCACCCTTCGTTGCATCATAATCGAACCCCATCTCTTATCTCCCCAAAACAATTGTCTACTCATAAGTCATTATTTATCAAACAATTCTATTCCATAAATCATGTTTTATCAACTGTAGCTTTACTGTCGAGTGTGAACTTTACGATCGCACTATCATCAAGCTATTGATTTACGGTGACTGGCACATCGAATAGTATTTTTTTTGTATTCAGTAGATAAGTATTTAAAGTTATCAGTAATTTATGACATGTAATATTGTATACGTTTTATTGGGTTTTCGTTTTGTAACGGTTTTGGTTTAGATAACAAATAAAAATATTATAAAATTGATGGTGTAGTCCGGAACTGAAGGGTTAAACGTTCAATAAGTTCATGGTAGAAAAATAAAATAAGATATGAAAAAGCAAAAAATACACATTATTCCAACATCTTTTTAAGAATAGGGCATTTTAAATTTTTGGTTTAAAGAAGCAAAACGTTAAATATTTTTTTTGGGAATATGTCATTTTTATAAACAGCATTCATTTTTTAATTTTAAACAAAAATAAGAAAACACGCAGCGTCGAAAGGGCGATTAATAACAGTACATTTGCATCAAGACACGGCTTTCGTTAATTTGTGAGGCAGATGAAAAGTTGAGCTATTACCGCGGGCGGGTCCCGTCATTTTTTCCAACGAGCCTCTTTATCTTCAACCGTGTAACAAATAGACGCCTTAAAGAATTAATTTCGGAATACTGCGTTACTCATTGTGTTAATGTTTTGTGTTTTGTGAGATATGAAGGTTTTTAATTGGCGTAGCGATGATTTTTAATACGTTTTTTCTTGTTAAACATTTTTCATTGGGATGCATATTTAATTAGCGGCGATCAAACGCTGTCTTACAGTAAAAACGTTAGCCCACCCCTAAAAAGAATTATGCTTTTTTGGTTGGGCTAATTAGACTATTAGAAATATGAAAATTACACTTTGTTACTAATCTTCAGAAATCGTCTCAAATATGAAGGTACAAAGAAAAATGGAAGATCTTCCAGTTATGCAGGTGGTATGCCCCGACGGTTATTATCGGGACCTTGTATATATGTTAGTTCTTTGAAAACTCTGATGGCGCGTTTCAGGATTGTAAGGAAAGTCATAATTTGTTACGAATGTCGTCTTCACCGCCATCTGTATATCTTGTGGCGAGGTTCAGGTCGAGAGATAGTATCTATAGTCGAAATCCTGGTTCGGAACCAGGATTGTGACTATACATACACCTTTTATGGCTCTATTCAGAATATCTGGCAAGATAATTAAACTGTACTCTTGGAAAAAAAAATCGGTATATATTCTCAGGAGCATTAACGCTATAATATGTGGCGTATAGTCGAGCACCAATATAATAAGTTTAAACATCGACATCTACTCAAGTAATGAAATACCAGCAGTAAACTACACACTGCTGTCCATTGATAGATGTCGTTGCTACCATCACGATTTATATTTATGCGCGATAATTCTATACAAAGACATAAACTGATTTTATATTTAACTTTGACGTAGAACAATATACAGGGCAATCGTACATGACTGGATCGTAAATTCCATTCGCCAATAGGGTTGTGTCATTCTTTGAAAACGGAAACGTCAATAAAACTAGAAAGTAAATAGTAAAAGTCTCTACGAACCGCACAATTTGGTACTGCAATCTGCAGTCCCTAAAAATTGGTAAGTCAAGAGAAAAATGTATGAAGTATTACGATATTCTTTTTATTATAACACAAGCAAAACTGAATGCAGTGAATTCGTAGCTAAATTTCTCTCCGCTTCGTGAGTTTCAGATAATCTGATTGTTCCATTCCTCTCCGCACGATTCGTCTATGTTTTAGTGGAAACGCACACTTATCAACACGGCAGCAAAGAATACGTTCATAGACAAATACATCAAAATTGTTACTTGCTACTGGTATCGCCAGCCTAATGTGCTCTCTGTTGTACACTTAAGACACCCATTAAAACTAAATATGTGCACAGCTTCCAATGCGAGATTATTCTTACGCTAACCATACACGGATTTGCCATTTTGTATGGCAAATTGTACAGCGTCTCTAGCGGGTGATATTTAAAACTTTCAATTGTACGTACTAAAGCGTCTAAATAAACGACCACTTGACGTATATTTGTGCAACTAGCAACCCTAAGTACTATGCGACAAGTGAACCCGCTATCGGTCCGTCGATTTACTGAGCCAAAGACACCTCGTCCGACCGTTTAACTGTTATATCGTTATAAATTTTAACGTTACTGTACCGCCCGCCATCCGACTGTACGCTAACGATTATTATACTATGATAGACAAGGCTGTGATAACGAAGGCCGTGGAGCGTAGAAGGGAAGATGCGGTATTTAAAAGGTAAGATGATGTAAAGACAATTATGGCAAGATGGTGGCAGGCATCCATCACTCTACGAACCTACCGCGTAGCGCGCTGGCGCGCTGTACCCCGGCGGTCGGGTCGCAACGCGCTTGCAAGAGATGCAATTAAGCGATAAAATGAGAAGCACATAGTTAGTCCACAGTTGCACGAATTGCAGCGGTATGCAAGCTGAAGTACACTTTATTGCGTTGTTGCGTTTGCAATAACTATTAGTTGATCTGTGGTGATGGCTGAATTAAACTATTTTTTTTTTCTTAAAACCTATGCACGACTATCCGTGTAAACCTCTAATTGGCTTTGTGTAAATTATAATCATTATCTATTAATTTCAATGTAGCTGTTGGTTTTCCTCTCTTTAAATAAATTCCAGGAGCTAGTCGACTTTCCATTCTCATTGATTCAATCAGCCCATTCATTATTTTCTGTAATCGACATTATATTCGTCGACTTCGGTTTGAATATCGAAAGTTGTATTGAATCAACAACTTTCTTGCTAACTACGCTCACCGTACCTACCGCATCCACACCTCATAAGTATTCCTGCCTTGCTGCATGTTCACTAGATTTATTAATGGCCGTGTAGTTGTATGATTTCAAAGAAAACGTGTTGTTGATACCCGCGATTTATGGCGCCAGCAATCAGACGACGATACTGCTTTGTTTACTTGGTGATACTAAATGTTACTGGACATTACCACGTAATATATTGTGCAGTTAAATATGTGCCTATAACATATCTAGTTTTTTTTTAAACTCACGAAGCCTGATAACTTTTGATAGATACTTTTTGGCGGGAAGCTGAAAAGTCATGGCGTCAGTTATGATTTAATTTCTAAAACTAGTGTTCCTGCGAGTTATAGTGAGTGGTATAATTGGAATATTAACCATTATGGGTTCGGTATAGTGCACTAGTGTAGGTAATTGAAACTTGGTTTTTCGGTTTCTCACAAAATATTCATAAAAAATCTTTCAGTAAAGTATCCATCACTTTACTGATTGAGGGATGGGGGGGTATTTTACTTGGGCCTAGCCATTGAGCCTGTGCATATGCTCGAAAGCTGAAATAATTTATATTACTTGACACTGGCAAAATACCTATGGTGATGCCAAATAAAAAAAAAGAATTGATAGTCATGTTGTGTCAAGTTTTCCCGCACTGGGCCAGCTTGGTGGTCTATAGTGTGAATATTCCTTGAGGAGGAGATATAGTCCGTTACATCATAGAGCCCAGTATAACAGCAATAGAATCGCCCGGTAATACATAGGGATATGTCCAAGAAATCCCCCTACCCCTTCGGGAAACATATTTTTTTGGGTTTAATTTTCTGTGTTTTTTCTCGTGTAGGTAAGTCAAAGGTCAATAGATGGACGTTATCCTGGGTCAGTCGACAATACGTTGCAATGTGTCGATACCTTTACACATACCAATTATTAAAACAGGAAGTAATGTTTACAATCGCGTGGGCATGAAAAAAAGATTTCATTCGTTCGGAAAGCGTGTAATTATTTTGGGATGATGGGTTTCCTGTGCCCGCGGCACTTCTTCGTGAATGATTTGTGTTTGAAATAGGTATGAGACGTATTTATGTTATCAGGTTTTAAAACCACCTTCATCGAAGTAAGCCCTGGTACGGGCGGGACACACTTGCAAGTGTGAAAGTACTGGCTAGTCGAGCGAAAGACCCGGCTTTGCAGGGCTGAAAATATTTGCATTGGACATAAATCCTTGTCATCATATGAATAAGGTACAATCGTAGTTATGAAAAAAAATATTTAAACTGCTAAGTACGTTTTCCATAAGTTTCTTAGTAACGTTAGTGAGCACTATATAAGGTTTAACAATAATGTACAATATTATAAGGGGTCCATTGGTCGGCTATAATGGTCACATTCCCGAAAAAAAATAATCAAATTATTTGAAGAAATAACACTAAGTACGTACTAAGTCCGCGATGGAACGATTTCTCACCGAAAAATCAAATACTGTATACACCTATATTTTATTCATAAACGTGATCGTTATCACCTACAATACCCCTTAATTTTTTGTTAAATAAGTAAGAATAATACTTAAAAAACTCTTTCAAAAATGTTACATAAGTTAGATTTTTTGGAAATGTCAAATTGGGGGTCCAAAGTTTGTTTGAATAACTTGTTTTTATTTGTACTCACTGGCTATTAAATAAAAAAAAAATATTCTATTATTATTAGCCTATACACGAGCTATAAAACTCTAAGTGGAAACATTTAACCCCCCCACAAATGGCATTTCGACATTCAATATTGAAGAAGTCATAAAAATTGTCCTCGATTCGAACAACTGTATAATGAATTACATTGAACATCTTCTGCGCATGCGACGAGGTGTCACGTGTAAATCATTCAATTTATTTATGATCCGTTCCTGAACCCGGGGTCGAATCGTGATGCTCCAGCGCATTCATTTTGTCGTCAATTCCAGCCCCATGACATGACTAGTTTTTTTTTAAATTCCATTGTTGATGATGTTGTTGAATTTAAAGTGTTGGCGGCATCTTTGAACTGTTTATAGTTTTGTTATTTTATAAAAAAAATATTCGAATCTTTGTAAACATTTTCGGTAAACTGCTCGTTTCAGCTGGGCTGCTAAAATGCGATCACGACAATCGACATTTAATGCTGTTAAAACTAATCGTATACTATAATATAGGTTCGCTTGACAATACTAGATCAATAGTATCCAAAAACAGTATGTCCATAAAATTGTATGTGGAACATACAGTATGAAGTATTGTATATTTTTAGTACCCTTATAGCGATTCGATCACTCGATCGATATTTTAATATGTTCCAAACTCATACCAACAGAGAGAACGCTATAAAGCTTAGTAAACCATTGCTAAATACTGGACACCCAATTTTGCTTAGTGCTGTCAAAAGTCTTGTCAACTCGAGAGTTCGCAGAGTTTAAAGCTAAAACTGCGAGACTGTTGTTCTAGCGAACTCTTATCTCTTATCTTGGTTTGCGAAAAATACCACGGCAAAGGCAAAACAAATTCAGCTACGACTTCTTCCTCATAACTATAGCATGATAAAAAAAATAAAATTAAAAAAGCTAAGTGCAATAAACAAACAGTATCCACAGCCGCCGCCGCCGCCGGTGCGTCCCCGCTCGCGCCCGCGCGCCTCGTATTTATGACAGTCACGTCGGCCACAGCCGACGCCATTTATAAAACTCAATTACTCGCCGTCTCCGTTCGCCTTCGCTCCCTAATAATGATAATTGATGACGAAATTTGCGAGCTTTTTGCGGAGAGATCCTCGCCGGCCATATTTCTTCTTTATAGTATGTTCGCGTTGTGAGACGCGGCACGATTTTCGTTTAGTTGGTATTTTGTTTTGATTAAAGGGTTGTGATTTGGACTAAGCCTCTAGCTTATGTCTTGTTATGCATTCCTTTTAACAGGATCACAACGCAAACCATCGTCCGATTTTTTTTATGGAATGTAGTGAGTTATTAGTAAAATCAGCTGCTAATTTTCTTGGCTTGACACACTAATCATCCCGGCCGCAATTTCCTAACATAATATAATAGAGATACAGGGCATTTAGAAGATAATTTAGTTTAGAATAAATCCAAAGTGCTAGTTGCATACATAAGTTCTCTACGTTTCATTGAATCTCCATAAACTATTCACACTAACGGCCGCTACAAAATGATAATATTTTTAAACATCCAATGGAAACGCACGCCGACAGGCCGCGATATTTCTTCATAACACAGCCCCTGTTTAATTTGTAAATCGCTTGACGACTGATTAAAAACTCTTCTGTGAAATATTTACGAGCGCCGAGACGACGAAAGAATTCGCATCTCGCCACCATCGCACTTCACCGAGTAAATTAAAATAAAAAGATGCGGGAAGCGGGAGTCACACTTGCGCAATTCATGTTCCGTACAATGATATACCAACCGAAGCAGGTATTATTCTATTGGTATATCATTCGGACGTTTTACTTTCTTCTTTCGCGAGTGATTGTACTAAACTCTTTCAGTGTTTTAGGAATGTATTGTACAGGCATTATAAACTACAGTGACTCTTGTATTACAGGTACGTCACATTAGTTCGTTGAACTATCGTGTGGCACTTTCTAAGAAAATAAGTTGACTTTAGCGTTTTATTTTACCGTGATGTGACTACTTTTAATATTATAATGCCCCACTGTTGAGCACGGGCCTCCCCTTAATATGCGAGCGGTTAGGGCATATTCCGCCACGTTGGCCCAATGCGGTTTGGTGTACTTCACACGACCTTTGGGGAGTTCTCTCAGACATGATGGTTTCCTTTACTGTTCAATATGAGTGCTTTAAACGTAGGATATGCTAATAAGAGCCGTCTTTGCATTCAAAAAATGTGTATGTTACTTCTTTATTGTTGTCCGTTATCATTTTTTAGCATGCAACACTTCACAATGCATATTCCTAATTTGAATCTTCATTTTTTCCTCACCCATTTTTCCAGTGTAAATTATTACTGTAAATTATTTTTATACATACGTTTCGTTTTGCCAACTTTGTTGGGGAACGCTAAAAATCTAGAGAAGTAAAATAGAAAAATAAATTATGAAGGCAGCCGTCTATTCATTCCTGGATTCGATTACCGATGAAAAGTGGAAATAGAATTAGACGCTTAGTGAGTAAATTTAGGTTTTGTTAATTTAATTGCAGCGTATATTGGGTAATATTGGTATTTTTGTAATGTTGATTGGTCTAATAAAGTTTCAAGAGATTGTATGAATGATTGACCTAACACAGAATGTTTTATATAAAATTTTGATCGATTATATCTTTGGGAATAGTTTTCATATTTAGTTTCATGTGATAGGTAATTAAACACAATCAAAAATATTTAAATGCACCTACTTACTTATTGCGGAATTATTTAATACAGTCTGTGTATTTTTTGTGATGTCTACGGGAGACTTACTCAGGAGTGGGGCATTTGAAAGAAAAATAAAAAATATTATATAACTAAAAATAAAACTTAAAATCGGGTCACTTTAAAACAGATCTTATAACAAAAAAAACCTACAAATATGAACCATCGCAACCAGAAAAAAGAAGATGAAATATCCTCGAACCCATCATTCTAAATAAGCTCTCCATGTAAGATAACTATCGGTTCCCGTACAAACAGTCCACTTTGCGGGCAAAGCAAATCTGACGCGGCACCAGC
The DNA here is from genome assembly GCA_905333125.1 of Pheosia tremula. Lineage (NCBI taxonomy): Eukaryota > Metazoa > Arthropoda > Insecta > Lepidoptera > Notodontidae > Pheosia > Pheosia tremula. The sequence goes on along the minus strand of HG995405.1, from coordinate 825,073 downwards.
AATTTGCCGCGGACCGACATTACCGGGCTGACGTGATGGCCCAGAATCACGGTAATGATGGGTGACCATCGCTCCGGGGCACCATAAATCTGACGGAATAAGTGGCTTGAATGTTGGTAGAGGTGGGCCAGTTGAGATTTACAAATCACAACCTTGGTTCAACTGAGATTTTTTCGAATTTCGTTATCGTAGAGAATAACTAACCGACTTTAGGTACCCATTTATAGAAATATCAGGAAAAAAAAAATATTATATACAAAATGTATGATTGGCAGCGCTACATATATTCATTATTATTATTATATATTGAATAACCAAATATTTATGTTAGAAAGTCAGTCAAGAGTGACTTCAGAATCCGTTCCTGAAAACCATTTTTTTATATACATTTTCTACTCAACCCGTATAATATCATAAGGGTACAACCTGCGGAGCTGATTAGAGACCTATAAACTACAACGCCAAAGCGATTCTCAAAATTCTTAAAATCACATATAATAAAAATCTTATTGCGACTCTCAAAGTCATCTCTATAAAAATGATTTCAGCGATTAGACAGCCCCTAACTGTCTGTCAGATCTGTGGTTAGACTGATCGAATTACACGTGATAACCCTTACTTATGTTGAAAGATTTGCCAGGATCGCCCGCCATGCTGATTATGTGGAAGGTACCAAAGACAAGATTAGTGTGGTAAGAACTATTTTCAGTTCCGAAATAGAAGAAATTGTTTTTTTTTTGGTAAAATTCGGTGCGTGGTTACATTGCAACATTAAAAAGGTGGAGGAATAAACACAGCGTAAATTGATGTTTTATAAATGGATTTCTTGAAATTAAAAAAATATATTTCGTTTTCATTGTAGCAACCTCTTCAACCTTGCCACAAGTTTGACAGATAGCGCAACAGTCGACATTCAGAACAATTTACAATTCTCCATACAATCCTGAATCGCGCTATGAGAGCTTTCAGAGCACGCAACATATATACAAGATCGCGACAATAACCGTCGGGGCATAGCGACCACCCTACCAGGCATACCACCTGGGCCTGGCTGGAAGATCTTCCCTTTTCTGCTAAATCATTTTAAAAAGAATAAACTGGCAATTTTGGCTTCGCTTGAGGTAGCATTCACTCCAAAAGCCATAAAATTGTAAGAAAAAAAATACACTTTTATTTTCAACGTTATAAATACTATTATATAACATTCTGAGTGCCAAGCAATAAGTAATACATGTCGGAGAGCGTTTACTTGATTGAGTGACTCAAAAGTGCCTCAAATTACAGGGTCTGAGCCACCGATGTGTTATTACGCGTTCGCTTCGACATGTTCCAGTTAACGAGGAACGTTTTAAGCTCAAACTATATATAGTGAGAGGGTTTTTTTAAGGATCATCAAGTTTCCATGGTGGGAAAGAGATAACAATGTATTAACGGTGAGTAATTCTGAAGACTTTTAGAGAGAGGTCAATAATTATATTAATTCGACACTCACCGTTTTTTATTGCTATAAGTATACTTAGTGGTTTGTCATTGTCTGTGTAGTAACGGAACGCTCCTTGTAAATGTGACAGTTTTGACCGATGTCAGATGGACTTATGGCAATACAGAAAGTAAGAGTTTGGTGTTAACATTAATTAATACTCATTATTTTTTATTTGTCATGTGTTTTTATAGAATTTGATACCGCTAATTAATACTTGGCATTGGCAAAATACCCACAAAGTTGTGGGTGAGGTCATATTCATAGCCATTTAATTTCATCGTATTTCATTTCGTAAAGAAAGAAGTTAACATTAATTATTAAATAATACTACAGACCAGTTGCTATGGTTTTAATAATAAATACAAAACAATGAAATCTGTATGTCAGTTGATGAAAAGAACAGCAACAACAGTAGTAAAGGGATAGACACTACGGTATGTTAGTAACAAAAGCGTACTTAATACATGTAAACAATAACATATCTGTGGTTATTAAAAATAGTCACAAAATTAAGAATAATACGTTTGTGTTTCAAAATTCATAAACCATTTCAAATTGGCATCTTTGTAAATTTACGATAGATTATATTATGACAAAGTGTCCACTTGTACATCATGACATCGTGGCAAGTAAGTAATCATATTTTACATTGTCAAAATATGTTTGTAAACACGCACGATTTAATTCGACGATTTCAATTTTCAGTGCCAACGCGAATGCTAGATGAATAATATGAAAATATAAAATGGAGATGAGGAAAATTATAATGATTATACGAGACAAAACAAAGTCAATGAATATGTTTTATTAATACTAAAAAAAAATTGTATCTTATTATGTTTGGCTCGAGATAGACTATCATGCTTTCATGTTAAAATCTATTCAAAAATACTGATAATAAATGCGTATAATTCATGAAATGTTCGACGAAAAATCCCAACTCTGGGGTGTCCAGAATCTTGAGTTGAATCTATAGCCGCTTCCACCCTGTATATATGTGTGTAAATATAAACAATTTGAAGCCAGCGCTGCTCCTATCAAATATTATTATTAAGATAACATCTAATGATACTTAATGATTATACTGATTTTATTTACAAATTTATTGAAAAATACGTGCTGCGTGGGCATGATTACTTAATTGAGCGACTCGGAATTGCTCCAAATTACACGTTGTAAACTCGTAATCATTTTCACCGTCATCTCTGAAGATATCCTATAATCCCTTGTAATTTATCTTTCGTGTTAGTCCTTAAGGACTTGGCTATTTAAATTGCGATCGCAAATGCTTGCCAACGCCACTGCAGCTTGATAGTTAAATCCAACCTTATTATTTACTATCCACATCATTAAACTAATATAACTTGTTTGTTTATGAACAGTTTCAAATAAAACAAACACTACATCTTAAGTGAAGCTTAACCACAATACAGTAGTGAGAACCGCAACCTTAATTGGTTAAGCCGTTTCTGAGACAAGCGCGCAGATTACTGATCTATTTTTTTTTTAGTTTTATACGACTACCACACCTCTCCTAGGGTTCAAAATATGCGCAACGTTACCTACCTTTGAAAAATAAATCGCCAGACAAACACACCAACTATACGGTCCCATAATAAGCAACGCTTGTATTATGGGTACCCAATAATGGACTGGGGGCGAACTCAGTATATAATAATTATACAGATATTAAACATCCATGACTCGGGTACAAACATTCGTGCTCATCACACAAAGTATGTCCCTACCAGGATTCCAAACCGGGAGCCTCGGCACAGAAAGCAGGGTCACTACCAACTGCGGTATTCGGGTCGTCCCTTTAATAGAGGATCTAAATTTTATTTGAGGTCCTCTATTTGGCTGTGTAAGCAGAGAAGTCATCAAGACTGTATATGATTGACTTGGACAAAGATTCAAATCGCAATCGCGATAAAAATTGTCTCGAATAATCGTCATGTGTATGTACCTTTCGGATCAATCACTCGTAAGGCCTCTGCCTCGAATTTTGCGGGCAGCGGGGCGGCGGCGCAGCAGCGCGGGAGCGGCAGGATCTTATGCGTAAAATGAAATGGACCGGTTCTAGAAAACAGCGCGTGGCAGCGGCGCGGGGCGGCCAACGAGCCCCGCTCCCGCGCCGCCGCCGCCGCCATCCACCCCGCTGCCCGCAAAATTCGAGGCAGAGGCCTAATGCATCGCTCATCCGAACGTTTCGACATTTTATAGAACGTTCGAGAAATTTTCGAATCGAATTGTATCGAATGATTGATGGAGCGCCGATTCCTCTATTGAGATTATAACGCGAACACACTTCTTTACCGCGGGTATCTTACGATATTGCATACTTACGTATTATTAGCGTACCTACTTGCTTACGTGTAACACGCATTGAGAATTGACATGTGAAGGATTATCACAAGGAAGTTGCTAAATGCTAGCGGCAATAAAGTTCGTTGCCGTCCGTGGTAACCGCCAATTGCCAATAAAAAAAAAATACGTTTTTTAAAAGTTGATTGCGGGTGTCGCCCGTGTAAAGAAAACTCAATAATAAAGTATTTTTTATAGTTCTGGTTCTAGCAACCTTACCAATTTGTTTTTATTTTTGCTCATAAACAATGGCAGAATTTAGGTCTTATCTATCATCAGCTCCATAGAGATTTATTTATTATGAGCCTTACACTTGTCGTTAAACCCATCCATCTATTAGCAGATATCGTATTGAGAGTGTGAACCTATCAGTTCAAGGGTTTGTAAATCATAGCAGATAAACATTAATGGGGGTCACATCACACAGATAAAATGAATAATCGATTAGAAACTATATCTCGAGAAATCTGAGGTCAAATTTGAATGTCGTGGGGTTGAGGGCGGCACCAATACACAGTTTTACGATCCATTGTATATACCTACCTATAAAATGGTTAAACTTATGTATCAGCCTCCACAATCGCAGTTGTCATATTTACAATGTCGACAAATTGTCCTATTTGTTCGGCTTCTTTGATCAGAACGGAAACATTGATTGAAACGAAAGCGGAGGGGCGCGGGCCGTTTGAAGTCGAAGCGACAATTGCTAAGTGAATTGGATCGATGTTCGGTACTGATAATATAATGCGGCAATGAAACAACTAAATGTGTTCAATGTTATTATGAAACTTTTCCTCTTCGTGTGTGGGATTTTAGTCCCCAGTTACCATCAAAGGGGAGAGGAGCGGGGCGGAGAGTGGAGACCTGTAACATTATTGAAGAAAACACCGCTTGATTGGTATCGAGCAGAGATTTAAAACCACATGATTGGTCTAATACTCTCAGCTTCGCATTGGTGGAAACCGGGCTTTAGGTGTCGTCCTAATTGGCAAACGATGCTCTTCGTCGCGCGATCGAAATTAATACTGTGGTCGCGCGATCATTTGCGAGCTTCAATTAGGACACTCTAAAAACATTTGTGTCGTCAATCGTCTATACACACGAAATGGATGAGATAAAAATCATTTATGTCAGTAGTCATGGGGTATTTTTTAAAATTTTGAGCCCGCAATGTATCGCAAACAACGCGATCACGACAACGCTCCGTGCGATACCCGACGCGCGCAAGTGACGAGCGCGCTCAAGCGTATAGAGTTTTAATATACAATGCATTTTTAAGCCTAAATTAGTAGTCTGTTTGTATTTAAAACAATGTTGTGATAGAAATCTATTACGATTTCGTTCCAAAATCAATAAAAAAAATGCGTAAAATTCATGAATAGTTTGGAGGGAAATTCCAAAATCATGAGTTGAATCCATGGTATTTTCGTTCCGAAGCCACTTGCACTCTGTATAGTACAGCCGGTCACATAACGCATTAACACGTTGACTGCGTTAGGAGGTCTAAAAGAACTCTAACGTGACTTTCAGCTGGTGCGGCGCCGAAAATCGTGTTCTCCACCTCTGTGCGGGAGGTCGTAACTTCTTTATTTCTATGTGTTTGACAGAGACAAATATACATACCTACTTCCCGCTGCGAGTTTGATTCAATAATGTAATAAAAAAAATAGGAGATGGATGAGGTCTCTAACGCACTGAGTTGTAATAATATACATCTGTTGCGTGAAGAGATCTTTCGGACCTCCTAAAACACAGGCGTCATAGACGCAAGGAGCGGAGCGCGGGCGGCGCGGGCGCCGTTAGCTCGCGCTCAGTGTTGTTCAAATGTCGATAATGTGTACCTGCGCACTCCATGTAAAAAAAATACGCTCTTATATTTTGTCAGCGTGGTAGCAAAAAAAGTCGTTGCACAGGCTGTCACAGTAAATTACGGCTTACATTTAGTAGCACAGATGCATCCAAAACAGCCAAACGAATAAATACACTATGTGTGCAATGCGATCAACAAATGTGGTTCAATGATGAACATTTTTCTTAAATATATTTTAGGTCACTATGTTTATTGAAATAAAACTAATTTTATGGATTATCATAATTCATCATTCACGGAAGGACAGTCACCATGGTCAGTCCTCCCGTGGCCATGGTTGCTGTAAAACAGCCGAAACGACGGGAACGTAAAAAACAAATAATAAACACGATAAAATCCATAAGATTAGTTTTATTTCAATGTGTAGTGTTCGCGTAAATACAAGAAATCAATATTACTATGTTTAAATGAATACTTCATAAAAAGTTTAGCTATCGATAACTGGGGTTTTATTTTAATCCCATCACTAGTCACAACCCAAACGGATCTATCTTTACTTGCGATGCGAGATTCAATGGATACCTAATTTTTTTTTCGTTATATCTCATAACCCACTTTTCATATCCCCATGCGTAGCAAACTTGAGATAGAACAGTTAATTCTCTATTATTTACAGAAAGAACATAGATTGTAACTTATTTTTTGATAAAGATATGAGTTTTTTTAAAGTATCTTATTTTAGGAGATGGATTAGGTCTCATACGCACTACAGTGAAGCTCGGTTATGAGGTCGAATAGGTCTCTAACGCACTGGCTGAAAGTCCTCTGAAAATGGCTACGCACTCAAGGTGTTAATATTGATGGATGTAGGACCACCGGCTGCAGTGGACGGTCGATATGACTATCTTTATGGTATCGCGTTAGATCGCATCTAGCACCCATTGTTTTCACTGAGTGATTTATGGGGTTGGTTGTACCGGTGGCTTGTAGTGGAGTATACTTAGCTGTAGGCTGTATGTTATCTTATTTTAAGGATTATTATGTTATTTAAACACGACTTCAAAAAAAGGAGGAGGTTCTCATTTTTGTAGTCGTTCTGTAATCAGTGATAGCCAAGTTGGTAGAACAATTGCCTCAGTAACGAGGATCGCAGGTTCAAACACCGGCTCGCACCTCTGGGATTTCTTGATTTCATGTGCGAATTAGTCTCTTACGTTTAGTAAGTACGTAAGGTCTTTTACGTTTTTGAGCAGTACATTGTTATGGGTATGCGGTCAGAACCATGTAGGAACAGCTAGGCAGGCTTGAGCAGCTGGTCAAAGAAGTACTAGCTCGGTTACCAAATTTACAAATTACCTTTGTAATGCGAGTTATCAGTGATGCGAGCCGGGGTTTGATAGGGAGCATACTACAACACCATAGCTATCCCCGCTTTTTATGCCATAAATTACAAGTAAGTACTCAGTTGTCAGGCCTTGTAAGTACTTAGTAGTCGATCATACGCACGTCCCTATTACAATAGGGTCCCCAGTGCGGCCCGACGTGGCCCCAAGATCGGTCCCATCCGTTCACGTGTGTGGTCTATGCACACTGCGGATACGCGTCTCTTCGTATTTAGGACTGACTTAATCAGATTACCATTTATTAGATTGTTGATTGAATACAAATTTGAAACGTAGAATAGATTAAAAAGTATTGTTTAGGCCTCAGCCTCGAATTTAGCAGCGGCGCGGGGCGGCCAACGAGCTCCGCTCCCGCGCCACCGCCGCCGCCGCCCCGCTGCCCGCTAAATTCGAGGCTGAGGCCTTAAAGTTAGGTTAATATTAACCTAGGATTGTGAGTGGTATTATTAGTAATTATTGTCATCACCCTTGTTGTTTGTAATACTCCTATAATACAAGCGCTGCATAGTATGGAACCTTACAGTTGGTCTATAGTTCGGGGAATATTTATGTAAAACATAAGATTGAGACAAAATGCGTCCTTCTCATATCGGTTAAAATGCGCCAAGGTTAAAAATATCACTTATGAAGTGTTTACCTACTCTTTAAAAAAGAGGTTCGTGTAACTGGTGATCCCGCTCCCGTAGTTGAGCCCGCGTTTATTGAGCGCATTTGTAATCATTTTATGTCACAATTAAAATTTCTCAATATTTTCTTTTATCTTTTTCCCAAAAATCACAATTGTTTTTTTATTAGGAGTTCTTTTTTTTAATAAGATAAGATAAGATAAGATAAGATATTCTTTATTGCACACACACATTAGAAATACAATATACAAACAAAAAAAAATATATATTAAAACATTCAAAGTGTGCACAAAGGCGGCCTTATCGCTATAAAGCAATCTCTTCCAGGCAACCTTTGGCAGGAAGGAAAAGAAAGATAATAAATCAGGCAGTAGACTTGTGCGCACTACGTATACATAATACTAAAAACTAATAAACTATAAATAGAATTAAAAATATACAAGTTAAAAAAATAAATAATAAAATAAACTACACAGATACATATATACACACACATACATAAACTACACAAACTTAATACTATGACTGAGAAAGAGAAAGATAGTGTATTTTTACTCTGTTCTTAAATGACTGCAGTGAGTCAGATTGTCTTATTGATACTGGCAGAGCATTCCACAGTCGTGTTGCTTTCACAACAAAGGAATTATCATAGAAAGCTGTGGAATGCTCAGGCATGGCCAAAGTCAAGTTTTCCGACGATCTCAGGACTCTTGAATGTGAATCATGTAGGAAAATAAAGCGTTCCTTAAGGTACGGGGGTGTAGTGGGAACAAAGAGAATACAATAAAGTAGTGAAAGCATATGAGCATTCCGGCGAAGGCGAATAGGTAACCACTTGAGCTTCTTACGGAATTCGGAGACGTGGTCATATTTGCGTAAACCAAATATGAACCTGATAAAAAAGTTTTGAAGGCGCTCAAGTTTAGAGAGTTGGTCTTCTCTGAGATCAGGAGAGCTAACATCGGCATAGTCCAAGATGGGAAAAAGTAGAGAATGAACCAATGAAGTTTTGGTGGAAGAAGGAAGGAAGTTTTGGAGCCTACGCAATGATCCAGCTGTGGCAAAGATCTTACGACTTACTTCTTGAAGCTGCTTATCCCACGATAAATTACTATCTAAGTACAAGCCCAGGTTCTTAACTACTTTACTAAAAGGTACAACTGTACCATCAAAACAAACCTGGGGTAATTGGGACCAATCAATAAGCGAAGTCATTCTGGAGCTGCCAACAACAATGACCTGGGTTTTCAAAGGGTTTACCTTGAGACCAAAGGACTTGCTCCATGTACAAATGCGCTCAAGGTCCTCATTTAAAATTTTAATACCTTCCGACAGCTCAGCTACTGGGGCCTGTGCATAAATTTGGAGATCGTCTGCATATAAGTGATAGGAATTTACTAGGTGACAAGAAATGGAGTTAATAAATAACGAAAATAATAAGGGAGATAAAACGCCACCCTGCGGAACGCCAGAAGTTGTGTTACACCAGTCGGAATAGGTATTATCAAGGCACACCCGCTGCCGACGACCAAACAGGTAGTTACGAAACCAATTAACCACTGCTGGAGATATGTTAAGAGAGGACAGAATACCAAGGAGAACATCGAAGTCCACCGTATTAAAAGCAATCGTCATATTGATTTTTTAACATGTCGTAATGATAACCAATGCACTAAAGAAGCGCAGGTTTTAGGGTTAGTAGACCCTTTCTGAATCATTCAGTACATGCCCAGGAGCGCATCAACCCCATATGAGCAGCGCGAACAGTTTGTTCTGGACGAAATGCGTGGGGCGAAAAGCAAACTACTGGAAACTATGCACCATCCCAATGTGGATCAACACAACATTGCAGTCACGCGCACGCAACTACGTAGGTGACGCAAAAACGTGTACTTAACATGCACGGTGCTCAGTCTTGGCCGGTGGTCGACCATTCGTATTCACGCTGTGACGTAGCACGGCGCGGGCGCGCCGGCGGCCGACAATTATAAATTACATGCGGACAGTTAAAAACTCCGCCGTATTACTAATTAGCGATTGTGTTGGTGGTATACGTGGGTGGCTGAACGTAGCTCGTGAATTTGGGGACTAATATGACTCTACTGAGCTGATCCATCCCATGCTGCATTTGCAACTTCTTGTACCTATATGATTTTTTTATACTTAACACTCATGATTCCATGTTTTCAGCTTTAAGTTATTAACAAATGAAGACACCTACAGACATCATATTCTGTACTGCATTTTTTCTAATAGGTCTTGGGGAGGAGGGGGAAAAATTCAAACCAATTTAAAATGGCAGCAATGGATAGTCAACTAGTTTTATATAACAGCTTATGGGCAACTAGGCAATGTTTTTGGCAATGGATCTAAGGTTTCCGGTAATGCGTCCGCGTGTAGACCATCTATCGAATCTACGACCCTCCAATATAGTGAACCGAGCTGCATACCTTTAAACCACAAGATTATTTAGTCCCCTAGTCTGGTAGCATAATCGACTCATAATGGATTGGCAATGATATCATATTTGCCACTTTAAACAGATTTCCCATATACACATGCAAAATTGCCATTTGTACTTTTCCCAGACAATCATGAGTCGATTGTGCTAGAAGACTTGGGGCCACAGATCACGAGAGATATGCCGTGCGGTTCAAAATGTATGGGAACTCGCTGCCTCCGCTTTGTTCCCCACCACTCTCTAAAACCAACCAATACGAAGTCTCTTCGGTGCGTGCTGCGTCGCCGCCGTATACAGCGGCCGTACCACGCGACGCACCAGTTTATTCAAAGTATCGTTAGACGATCTATACATTGCCTCGTACATTCACTCAGTAGCGAACATAGGTGGTACTTAAAGAGCCATGTATTTTGTACAAAAATAAAAAAGTCGTTGTGCTACATGAAAACTAAAATAACATAATAAAGGCATTAAATATTTTTTGATTTGTTGTTTTTAATGATTTTAAAGACGAATAAATAAAATACTTAATTCTGGCTGGTGAAATGAGATTCCATCTTTCGCGTAGTTCACTTTGCTGCTAGTATTTTTGCACACAACCACGGAATAACACGGCATTTAAAAAAAAGTTAGAGCTCCGATACCGACGTGCAGTTGCAGTCGACTGACGGCGAAAACTCTATGTTAGCGTAATTTTGGCTAAATGTGAGCGCAAGCCCACCGCTTTCATAACATATCTCCTCTCATATATCTGTGCTTGGGGCCCATGTAGTCGGGTCGAGAAAAAGGCTTTTAAATATGAACTCTATTATTGTAGCTTTCTGGTTCACAATGAAAATCGCAAACGAACAGTTAAACATTAATCATCGAAATGACCTGTAAATTCCACCCTTGAGGAAAATACTCCTTCCATCAATTCTGTTGTAAACACTCCTGAAGTAAGTATCAATATTCAATGCGTCGAACGGAAAAACACACAATTCCTCGACATTGAATGTCGGCAATCACATAGCACCGACAGTAAAAATTCACCAAACGTAGTCGCTACGAGTCGGCCACTCGATAATCGACCTACTCGACCCGAGCCGAATGGGAACTGTCTGATTATCCGGCTTGAGGGACGTTGTGTAATGCCTACGCTTTGCCTAGTACACACTAAGCGAAGATGAGAAATGATAGAAGCTGTAGCTCATAATTTGTAGGATGATGATGATGGTGGGACGTTTAACGGGACTCTCAGCGCCATGGTGATACTGAATTCTAGCTATTCCGTCCATATTTTACGGTTGATTAGGTCACTAGCCAAAATTGTCTATACAGGATATCAAAATGCGAATAGTATTTCAGGTACATGATACAGTAGGTAGCTTATTTCATATGTTGCAAGGAAGACACTAAGAATAATGAGTAGGTGAATATTTCATCGTCATCATTATTATCAATTACAAAATGAATTCATATAAATGACGTCATTTGACGTCATTTATATGAATTCATTTTGTAATTGATAATAATGAAGATCAAAGTTCGCACTTTTCTAATATCATTATTTAATGATATTAGAAAAGTGCGAACTTTGATCTTAATTAGCCTTTAACGGACACTCATGCATATATGGAAATACATAACACCATATTTTTAATAGCCTATATGTATAGTTTTGAAATTGACTCACACCTTCAGTGGTTCAGGACTCAATATGGAGTTGTGAATCAGCCTCATATTGAAACCTGAATACAACGTCATAAACAAACCTGAGCATAAAGGTTTACTGAATCACTGCCTCATATTGAAGCCTAAACATAACGTCATATTGAATCACAGCGTCATATTGAAGCCTGAACATAACGTCATATTGAATCACAACGTCATATTGAAACCTGAACATAACGTCATACTGAATTACAACGTCATACTGAAACCTGAACATAACGTCATATTGAAGCCACGTGAGCCACAATTTGTGAACCAGTTGTCCAAAAGCATTAAAGATGCGAACAGCTCTATTATAAGTTTTGAGGGAGCCAAGAGTATACTTTCATTACTTCTTTCTCGTTTGCGTCGTCTGTACAATTCCCATGACGTTAGATTGCAAAGTCAAACAAAGTAACAGTTGGCTGTAATGATCATTATCTGAGTATTTAATCGGGCCACGGTTGTAGAGTTTGCGGTGCGGACTTTATTAGTGTAAGGTAGATGTTAGTAGGTACCTTCGTAATGTCAGATTCATCTACATGGAGTTACTTATTCGAACTGTACTGATCTAAATATCTTTGAGTAGGTACCGCTGATTGTTTATTATGTACTAATTTACCCCCATATTTATAGACAGTTATAATGGCATTATAAAGAAATTCTCAGAGTAAAAGTGCGTTATAATAGCTTTATAATCCATTATAACTTTATATAAATTTGACGGTTAGTTGATAAGTTTCTTTGTTTTTTTTTTAATTAAATTAATTGCATTTAAACTTTTAATCATTATTTCATTGAATTCAGAACTAATAATGTTTCACTTTTTATCTTATTTTTAACTAATAATGTTTTATTTAAATTTCATTTTTGTCTTAAATGTTTCTTTATTTAATAACTACGTTTTTTATATATAAGAATATAATAATGTGCTTAACTATAAAGAGAATTTATCACGGTTCCAGGATTTCACCTAGTTTGGCACCGTAACTTAATCTACCATGTCAAATGTCTAAACTGAAATAAATTTTCTTTACTTTATCTACAGATTGAGGTAAATAAAAAGAAAAATCTGTGTTTACATAGTATGACTCACTTAACACGTATTTCTACAAGTCGTTCTACCAACAAAGTATACTAATAAAATAGAGACGGAATCATTAAAGTAAACATATTAACATAGAACTACTTACTAAGATCATAAAACATAATCTCCGATAGCAATAACTTGATCACGAAGGTTCTGATTTAACAAGTCAACGTCTCAACATCCCCATTAACATACAAAATGCAACAATAAACAAAGAGAATTAATATTTATAGCCAACATTATAAACCCAATGACGGAGCACGGACGGAGCGACAACATAACACATTTCGATTCGACGGTCGAACATAAAACTGATGTTTATCGCTGCTTAATTACGAATAATAAAGTAGCCATTTAAACATTATTCTACGAGCGATCATAAAATAAACGCATTACCTATAACATTACCGCAGTGCTGAATAACTTAGCATGTGATTAGATTAGGGCCATAACATTCTGAGTTCAAACATAAATACGCTATACAAAAATAGTTTAAATTGAGGATCACTATTATATTGACCTTAGAGTCTCAGTTGAATACACAAAAGAATGTTTTAAGGAAACTCACTTCACTCCTAAGCACGAAGTCAGCGAGTGAAAGAGATGTACCTAGAACACGCGTGAGTAGGAAAATAGAGCATTAACCTTAAATTCCATGTTGAATAGAGTTTATAGAATCGGACAGGACTATAAAATTAACACCTATTTATTCCAAGTGTATATTAATTTTCAACCTAGACGCACGATTGCAAATAAGGGTGTTAATAATTCTCTGGTGCAGTTCAACGTGGCGGTTGCAACTCAACTTTCATCGGCTGCAACGTGATAATAATTTACATTTCACTCGCGGCAATTAACCGTTGTCATTGGCTATAAAGATACGGTAGGTTATGTGCAAGATCTTGAGTTTGATCTGTTTATGTGGTTCTTAGATGTTCGAGTTTATCACTCACATATGTCTACGGATTGAAGTGAGTTTGTAGATAGGGAGTCGATTGATCGCGGTTTGCTGTTAGTTGTACCAAGGTAATTTAGTTTTTATTGATAAAAAATATTATGGTAGTAATAACTTGTGTTTGAGCATGATCGGCAGACTGCTGTTAATTCGTTTTCACTGGATTCCATTTTTAAATCGTTACCGTTGACTCCTAGTAAAAATATTACCTTTGCGTTCAGTAATTTTATTCAATTTAAAAATATATGTGGTAGCACCCAGCCGTCTTCCCTATTGAAATTAGGATGTTTTTTAATTTCAATGGCCTCGCGTATCATCCTTGCTCGGAATCGGTATTATTTTGCGAGGATCTGTGGCTTATCAAATCTGATATAATGGCGGGTGCGATCTTGTACTATGTTCACAGATTGCAGACTTCATCGAGCGCCTGTGTTTGTACTCCGTAAGATTAGTTTTATTTCAATGTGTAGTTATTCGCGTAAATATAAGAAATCAATAAGATGATTAAAATTGAGTTATGCTGTCATTAATAGATGACGCCATTTTCCTGACCAACACATCACTCGAGTAAACACCAGTAAATTAACGTTTAAATGACAATAAAATAAATTAACGCGCTGCTGGGCATTGGCGTGTTTATGTGGGAGATAGAGCGGCCGAGTGCGCCCGCGGCGCGGCACTAGTCGGTTTTATTGTTTTAGATGAGATCCAATACCAGCTACTCAGTATAGGCATTACACACGAGCGTTTAGATTACAAAACGTTTAAAACATTATATTGTAAGATGACTTTTCAGAACAACCATAGAGACAAACATAACTAGGACAATAGGAACATATATTACAATGTTTGAAAAAAAAGAAGTCTAAATAAAATTTACCAACACTTACTTCTTTACGCTCTACCAATTTCATTATCACCTTCTTATGTTTTTTTTTTTCCTCTAATGGCTTTTTTCAATTGAGTCAGACTCAACGCGATTCTGCCATTGTCAACCTTCTTATGATAATAGTTTACTATATGTGCTTTATCATATTTTTTAAGGATGGTAACCGGCTACAATATAGTGCGATTTTTGTCAGTGTTTCTTGATACAAAATTAAAAGCATATCTTGATGATAATATTGTTAATGATGATGAAATGAATACCCCATCCCTATCAGTAAAGCTGTAGATATTTTACTGAAAATTAACCGGTCATTATGGGAGAATTTGAAAAGTATTTGCTAAGGGTCAAATCTCGACATCATCGTCCGAGAACAAATACCTCTCTTATAGGAGTATCAGTTATAAGAGCATGACACGCTTATTAAAAAACTTACCATGCAAAGTGAGTTAAGGAAATATAAAACGCTTCTTGGTGACAAAATGTTTTTTTTTACTTTTTTATGTAACGTTTTCCAAATTCAAATAACTGTCGCCCATCGTCATTCAACGGGCGCAACAAACGTCAAACGAATATGTTCTGTAATGGGATTTATTTAAATCATCTGTCAAGTTTAACTTAAACCCGCGTTTGTCAGCAGCCATGTGAACCATTCTGACCTTTGTTTGACAAGGCCCCTTGTTGATAGACAGTAATCAAAAACAAACTTTCAATCGTAGTACCTTATATATTTTTTTAAGTTACTCTAAGAAAATCTCTCGAGTTGTAACCAGAAAATTCTGGTGTCGGTAATGACTCATGCTTAAGCGGCCATTGGCATAATTGTCACTTTTGACAGAGTCCCATATTAAAACGGTCAAAATTGAAAATGACGATGTTATTGTCGTTATGATCATGACTCAACTCTGGAGGCGGACTAGTGGTCCATATAGGAGTTTGTGACGGAGCCCAAATTTAAAGTATAGTAAGCCTTAGCTATAGGAATTTTAACAAGATAAAAAAATCGAATCGTCAGATTTATCCATTCACTAGATATTTACAAGTATCAACAGTAAATCCCCCACGCCAATCGCATTTGAATAAAATTCCTCGCACACTAAATTCAATAGGACGCAACGAATACGTATTTAAACAGCAGATTAAGTTGCGCGCGCGCACACCACGTATCTCACATTTATTTCTTTATTTATTTGCGGCCAATAAGGTCTACATTCAAATAGTTCATTAAGCGCGGCGGCGACATCCAGCCCTTTATATGCGGAGTTCGTTTGTGTGTTTTGTTTCACTGCCCGTTGATGAAACTGCTGTGACACACTGCGCGGTAGTTTGGAGAACTTAAAATGCCACCAACATAATTGCTCTGGTGACAGTGTCGCTATAGTATCTATAAAATTTTAAATGACTGGCTGCGTCTAGACAGAACGCGCAGCCGCGTAATCTGTCATTTGCCAGCAACCAACCAGCCTCGCGTGACCAAAGACAGATACCAAAATGTCAGCGCGAGAAATTGATGTGATGTGCGTTCGAAATTGAAATTTAAAGACCAATCGACCGGTATAAGTACCTGCGTACATGACAATTAAGGACATCAGTCAATAACCTTAGATCTGAACTTTACAGAATTATCGACATGTCCGATTCGTCCTCTGAATTCTTAATTAACGCTTTGACATACATGACTTGTCTGTTCTTGAAAACTTTTATAATTGATTGATCGTGATAGGTCATGCTTACTTAACTTTTTCATTGTAAATACTATTAAATAGAGTTACAAATATTGTTTTACCGGTCTAGTTAATTGCGGGGATGATTTTTAATTAACAAGTTTCCAGCTTTAAGACTGACGTCCGAGCCCAGACGATTATTATCAATCGATAAGAGTCTTAGTCTATATTTATCATCTATAAATGTAATAACGATAATAATAAGCATGTTAATACAGCCGGATAAACTCATAGAGAGGTAAAACTGCTCCAAATACCTCCAACATTTCTGTTGTCAATCCTATAAGGCAGTATATACAGCTATTAAGCTGCAAATCACTGCGTGACGTGTTTATATACGACCGTGTCGCAATGGGAACGGAAAGTGCGTACGTTTCGTACAAGGCTTAGATATAAATCTGTGTAGTGTCCTTTGGCGATAACATTACGATGTACTGGGCCGTTGTGACAATTGCAAGTCGTGTACTGTGCATGCAACAACACAGGGCTGTGTTGTAACAATTGATCTACATTTTATGGTAATGTGGACTCTGGGCTACAAGCACGTAAAATGGCAGAAGCTGATATCGAACAAGAGCCTATTATTTTCTTGATTGTAGGTGCGGTTAGGACTTTTTTACATCATACTGTAGTCCTATAGAGTACTTGAGGATATGTCAAACATGGATGGATCAAATTATTAAAAGAGGTAGAGATTGAATTTCGTCTCACGTCACGTCATCATTATTGGGTACCTATTTTTTTAAATCTTATATTGATTAAGTACTGATTTCTAAAAGTACATATAACCATGTATTTTATATAAAGGCACTTCTAGCCTACAATAGTTAACAAATAAATATACTCTATCGTATAATTGAGATTTTTTTAAACAAGTGTGCGAGTGATCAGACTTTGCTAACTCTCCAAAATGACGAGTCCAAAGATGATTAAGAAATCGAGGACTATGAATCATCATTATCTACAGCATGCATGTCTTAACTATGACATATAAATGTGAACTCTAAAATATATAACTTTACATATCAATTACGCGTAACGCTTGACGGAAAACATCGTGCATACAACCGTCACAATACATCTCTCTGTATTTATTATAGCATTCATAATAGCACGTATGCCGGTCACATTCGCGAGAAGTTATCGCTTTATGCCGAGCACCTTTAAATCTTCCACCATGTTGGCTATATAGCAGTCGCTTTGATGTGTTTTATGACTGTTATACGACGATTGATCTGTATATAAATAGGTTTTGAATTTATGAGTTTATGTCGAAGATTTGTCTTTATATGGAACTATCTTTCATTATCAATCAGGGAAGTCTTGAGGCTATCATTTCATTTCTGTATATAACTTATTTTATAACAATACTTAACAGTTTTTCTATTGTACTGTCGTTGATTATTTCGATTCAATTAGGTGTACAAATTATAACAATATATACCGTAAATACCAATTTACAACGAAACGTAATATTCCGATATCCTGACGGTACATAGCGCTCGGCGCGGAGTCCATCACTCAGCCCGCGTAGTGATGGGCACCAGCGTTAAAAATAATGTCGATAAATCCCGCCCAAGATCAAAGAACGAACAAATCGGTTGGGCGCGGCGGGCCCGAGCCGCGAATGGGAATGGATGCGGCATTATATGGTTCGAAACATCCCTTATGTGAGATAACAGTAACAAAAATAATTTTAATATTTAAGGTATTTTGGTTATTAGGTAGAATCGTAATTAAAATAAACTAATTACCCAATTTTTAAAAGAGTTACCAACTTCATTTGTGTATAATAATTAATGTTACGATTGTTGACAATCTGCATCTAAACGCAACTGCATTAGTTATATAATCGTCAAAATCGAAATTGAGAATCCGTCATGAGAAGAAATATCCGAGAAAAATCGTTGAATTTTAACGCGATAAATGAAATCGTAATGTAAATAATCGAGTCCGGTTACATAAATCGAATACATCACGGACAAATTTTTAATTTCAGCCAATAATAAATTTACACGTCAGTTCCAAAACGTTTCACGCGCGATGGCACCACGTGATTTACTCTGTGCGGCGCGGGTGAGGGGGCGGTGCGCGGGCGGCGGGGCGCACTCGACTAATAAAAAACACCCCGACGCCCTCCTGACTGATGCGACAATTAATTTAATCCCATTTCTCTGCGTCTTTCAAGCCGTCAGGGCTGTCCAAAATTCTCCATTTATTTGTGGAAAGTTTTCAAAACATTTATATGCAAACTGATAAATTCAGAGAGTGCAATCAAATATACATCATTATATTTTGTTAATATATGTGAATAAACAGTATTCGGGGTAAGAACATCTTAATTGCATTTTTAATATTTTGTTCTAAGAGCTCGACAGTTTTGGACTCTTAATCATCATCTAGACTTTACTTGTCAGTCTTATAACTTAGAAAGAAATGACAAGTCAATGTTGGACTTGATAAATGATACGTGAAAGTAAAAAGCTAATGACGCAACTCGCCGAAAAACAAAAACCACTGCCACAGAGTGGAAATTAAAACAAATTGCAGAACAGTATTCGGAATGACCTTATTTTAAATAAATACTCAAATATATATTATCACAATAGTAAGTGCAGCGTTTATGCAACTGCATACAAAATTTCACGTCTGCTGTGCTTTTGTCAATGTGACAAGTGTCTATCTTCGTCTGCGCTGTCAGTTAAGAGGTCATCCGTCGAGACAGTTGCTTCTTTTATTGACGTCTTTGAAGTAAATGGAAAATTTGCTGTAACCCACTTTATTTGTTAGTTGTTCTTCATAAGAACGCTCCATTTCATACAGGTACGTCGTACAGAAAATCATGAATTCATTTTAGCAATATAAAAAAGACGCAGACGTGAATTCCGTTATCTGAATCACATTATTATTGAAAATATATATTATGCCAAGAAACATGAGTTTGGTAATGATCTTATCTTTAAAGGAAATCCATAAAAAGTTCTATCAATTGAGATAACGTTAAAACGGTATCTCAGGATCGTAGCATGTAGCGACCAGCTGTTACAGCCAACCTTCGTAGGATAAAAATGTGAGTAAGTATTACAATGATTAAAGGACCAGAAACGGATAAAGATCCAAAAACTAAATGTAAATTTGTTGGTAGCCCTGAGAGGCGCGAGAAGCAGACATCAGCGGGGCAGGCGGCTATTAAACAAGACTAATTGAGCGATAAATTCACGAGACGAGAGGCCGATATAAAAACGAACGAGACCCGAGAAAAATCCTAGATGAAGGAATATTGAAAGCGCACCGCGCGGAATTGATTACTGTCAATTAGGGTAGCGTTCGAGTGTCTGCGCCAGATGTCGGTGAGACTACAGCTCTCGGTCGAGTGCTTATTGAAGAGCTCTGTCGGGGTTTTAATGTGGAATATATGCTCGCGGAAATACTAGTTGAAGTTGATGAAGTATTATGTTTAGAGATTAAATACAAAGCAGTGTAGACGATAGCGCTGGAATTTGAAGCATTTTTTCTTCTGTTCATGATGCTAGTATTCAAATTGAAAACGATACGTTCACCCGCTATAAAGTAAAACGGGTGTTTCAAAGCAATAACAGAAATTGTTGATTTCTTAACTGTAATTGAAATTTCTTTATAGCAAAACCATCTCAAAGTTAGTTGCTTTGGTGTTATCCGGTTCCCCATTAAATTACAGAAACAATCCACATATATTGACATTGGACATGACACAACATTCACTCTCTATTTCTATATCCTCCTCCGACAATAGTTCATTAAAAAAATATTAGTAGGTACCGTCATCAAAATTTATAACTCCACTAAAAGCCTGTCGCAGTTCTTAATTCCCTTGGCACACATTAAAGTATCCGCTGCAACCTTATTACATCCGACACTGAGTTATACCCCTGAATAATAACACACTTTCATTCTCACAGAACGTATTATACGGGTCATTATACACAGCATTCGCGTTACTCGGCACACCGCAACAATGCCTTTTCAACCTCACTTTTGAATGAACATGACTGATTGCTCGCTGCTTCGAACAAAAGCCGCTAACATAAACATTCTGCACGATAATTTGTCTCCGGATTCAATATATCACCACCACTATTTATTTATACTGCATACATTGTTTATATTCTGCAGCGAAACTATTTGTTTCATTGAATAAAACGTTCAATGTATAGCGCTCACGGCGATATTCTTAGGTTCTTGTGGCTCGCTGGATGGCATAGTGAGGTGGCACATGTGTCCGGGAGCTATGTCGATTAATAAAGTTTACAAGATGAAAGCCGTTAAGCTGTTAGTCGCGATGCGTTCCAGAAATAAAAAGCAGCTTTATACGATAACTCGGCTGGGGATACTTACGAGATGTAGGGTGGCCAAAGGTTAGCAAAAGAATGAATATTACTTGTGTGCATTTATAGCATCATCGCTAACAAAGTTGTTCTTTGCATTTATTGTAAAACTTTGTCTAATTTGACACGTGTTTGGAAAAACATAACAGGAGATCCTTTTAATAGAATAGGTATTAATGGTTTTTCCTTTTTTCACTTGTAATTTATTACAAAAACAAGAATAATCTATAATAAAATATATCAAGCGTCCATTTGTTAATATTATTGAACATATTTGAATAAAACTTGTGATCATAAAATTACATTCGTATTAATTATCCCAGTTTGAGAATGATAATTTGAAACAGTTACCCTACACGAGCGCATGAAATATACATCGTGCAACTAATAGGTGGGACGGGCGTTAAGGAGGGCATAAATTAGTCGATGTTGTGACGTCGCGGGACTCGCGGCCCATCTGTTTGTCGATATGTCACACCGCAACACTACGCATTTATATAGAGATGTTTATTTTACGCCGAGACGTGCGAAGAATAATGTGACATTTGTTTTTTATTTTTTCTTCGGTTTACGTCTGCACCTGTTTTGTTGTCACGAAATTTAAAATATCGCCACCAATATATCTTGCGCGACTTGAAATTTAATAAGTTCGTAAACTAGGCAAATGGGACGTTCTGAGCAATAGTGTGTTTTCTTAGTGTTAATAAATACTGATAAATTATGAGTGATGCGAACTGGATTCGTTAGTTGTCAGCTTGTATTAAATTATGATTAATGAATCATAGCAAGTTAACATTCAAACTTTTTGGGTTAAGCTTATTGCTGGCATGTAATTCATTCGAAATATAAAAAATAGTTTCATGACAAATAAAAAATAAAACTGTTCTACATTCAAATTGATAATAATCGCTTAAATGTACACAAATTAATTGAATAAGTTATTCAGTTCGTGGCACGGTCTGTCACATAAAATCCGCTCTTAAGATTTTATGTGACGTCGTGTTCACAGCTCTATGTGATATTGTAATCCCATAAGAATGAAATGTTATTTCTGATCTGGCGGCCCCATGCGATGATTGTTGGCGACATTTGCTCGGCTCGACGGCGCGTTACGGGTTTTTTTCAGACTCTTAATTGCTGGTCATAATTCAACGTCTTAGTAAAGTCGTGTTTAGATGGGAAGTGTTTTTTGTTATGTTAAAATTATGGTGTTAGAACAGCATACAAAATGTGTTTTATATTATGAACGATTAATTTACATAGCCAGCTGTATCGCCTGCTAAGTATGTATGTTGGTATCACTTAATATGTATAATAGTGAAATAAAACAATTTTTTAGGATTTTATCGCGTTTATATTTTGATTTTACGTTCCACAACACTTAAATATGAGGGTACCCCGTCTGAAACTATGAAACCAGGACGTCAACCACCTCAGTCCTCCCGTGACCATGGTTGCTGTAAAGCAGCCGAAACGTCGGGAACGTAAAATCAAAATATAAACGCGATAAAATCCTAAAAAATAGTTTTATTTCAATGTGTAGTATTCGTGTAAATATAAGAAATCAATATTTATAATAGTCTCACGTTTATAATCCGTGATATATGGGTGCAATTTTTATAATAAGTATTTAAAAGTTGAGATAAACATAATTATGAAGTCAGTTATTTGTTTTAGGTAGTACGGTTTGATAGAGATCGCTACAAGAAATTAACAAAATCATGTTTTTAATGTGTCCAAGATGTATTTAAATGATAATGGTTAATAAACACATTTTATTATATAACACAGTGCATATTTATATACGTATATTATGCTAAGGTTATAAGGCATTATAATTACCAGCTTTCTATAGTATATAATATATTATGATTTATATAGCACCCGTTTGTAATTTACATTTATTTTATATTATAATATAGATAATATTATATTTTACCGGTAAATTTATTACCAGTCGTGTATTAATTAAACGATTGTAAAACAGGTGATCATATTTTAAACGTTAAATATTACTATAATAAATTTAAATGTAAATATTATTTATAGAACCAAGTTTGTATAAATACATAACTAAAATATAAAAATAGTGAATGCGATGTTATATACAGGTTGTAAGTGGTAATAATTACGGCTTTTTTTATTGAAGACTAGCTGTTGCCCGCGACTTCGTCCGCGTGGTATTTAACAACGTCTCAACCGTTGGCAACAGCCTGCTCGCGTTCTGATCCCGCGGGACGCATTGCAGATTGTTGCTATCAAACTTTAAGCAGGCGCAGCGCTGCAACATTGGTTTTAATTTTTTTTCGAGAGATCCAATTTTTTTTCTAAAATAAAAGTAGCCTAAGTTACTCCTTGTTACATCAGCTATCTGCCAGTGAAAATCCCGTCAAAATCGGTCCAGCCATTTCAGAGATTACCCGGAACAAACAGACAGACAGACAGACAGACAGACAGACGGACAGACAGACAGACGGACAGACAGACAGACGGACAGACAGACAGACAGACAGACAGACAGACAAAAATTGTAAAAAATGTTGTTTCGGTATAGGTAACGTGTATACATCCAAATGAACTTAGTAAAAAGCGGTTATTTTAATATTACAAACAGACACTCCAATTTTATTTATATGTATAGATCACGTTGTGGCGTATTCGATAGCTTAAATGTTTTACTAGACAACTATTCGTCGGCTTGATCCTAACGGATGAAAAATTACTCACCACAGGCACCTTATTGCTTGACTGGTCCCGGGACTTATATATAAACAGCACAACACTTTACTGTGATAATCTTTGGCGTCAATGGTGTTAAATTTATGCGGAAAATGATGGTTTTTCTAAATCCAAACGGAGCCGGGCGCGCGCGTGTAGATCGAGATGGGACAGTGGCGCCACTTGTTGATGCGGCGTTGCACGTAAAATGAATTACGTTCCGATCAGCGGTTTAATGCTGTGACGATAGGCGAATCAAGCCAGAAACCCGACACACGTTAAGATAGACTTTTATTATGATTTGCTAAAAATATATAAAAATACTGAGAGAAATGCGTGTATACATAAAAAGATCGACGGAAAATTCCAACTCTGAGGGATCCAGAATCATGAGCTGAATCCTTGGTATCAGTTTTCGTTACGAAGTCACTTACACCCTGTATATCTCAGCTCTGTCAGCTTCTATATAACTTGCGCTTTAAGGCCATCAGTGCAAATTAATTGCATTCTCGATGGTATAAATCTGCCAATGGTCGCCACCTTATGTTGGACACGTGTTAAACCTCTTAATCCGAGCGTTCGTTGTCTTACAAGCGATTATGATACTTAATAGCATTATGTCGGCTTGAAAAATTGTCGAACGGCAGCAATAAAATCTTGAGTTTATACTGCTCGGAGATAAATAAAGAGCATCGGCAACTAATAGTAAGCACATCTGTGCACACCTAATATGTTATTGTCGAGCAAACGAGAAACAGAGGATTAATAATATTATCTACAAAGAATTTGTTACATAAGCCGGACAATTGTTTATTTTGGGTGTTGAGCGGGATAAATTATGTTATCATCGTGTGTCGGAGTGGTAACTGTGGTTTTAACCTTGAGTTTTATTTAGTGCGAGGGGTTGTGCAGGAAGTGTGATTTCGGTTGGTGTTAGTTAATCGTAAAATAGTTAAATAATTGGTACTTAAAAAGTGTTTTGTTTTCATAAGGCCATGTGCCCGATCGTAGCTTTAAAAAAGTCCTATAATCTATGACCTTCTTAGGAGTCGAATCTCCATAAGATCCTCCTTAGCACATGTCTAGGGTAGTCAATAAATATATCCGATATATATATAATATACTAGCTGACCCGGCCACGCGTTGCTGTGGCTAACACCAAAAATTTAAAAAGTGGAAATAATTGAATTATACGGTATTTCGTTCACTACAAAATAAATTTAATTAATTTTATAGCGTCAACAACACGTGGTAATTATGCTGTTAAAATGTAGCTTATATGACACGTTCGTAGATTTACCATAGCAGCGCCATCTATTGATTACTTACTCAACCCAGTTGAAAGGTATCGACATCTGTTAGAATCATTTGGAGTTAACAGATAATTGTGACCACAGATATATGAGAGGAGATATGTTATGAAAGCGGTGGGCTTGCGCTCACATTTAGCCAAAATTACGCTAACATAGAGTTTTCGCCGTCAGTCGACTGCAACTGCACGTCGGTATCGGAGCTCTAACTTTTTTTTAAAATGCCGTGTTATTCCGTGGTTGCGTGCAAAAATACTAGCAGCAAAGTGAACTACGCGAAAGATGGAATCTCATTTCACCAGCCAGTATTAAGTATTTTATTTATTCGTCTTTAAAATCATTAAAAACAACAAATCAAAAAATATTTAATGCCTTTATTATGTTATTTTAGGTTTCATGTAGCACAACGACTTTTTTATTTTTGTACAAAATACATGGCTCTTTAAGTACCACCTATATTCGCTACTGAGTGAATGTACGAGGCAATGTATAGATCGTCTAACGATACTTTGAATAAACTGGTGCGTCGCGTGGTACGGCCGCTGTATACGGCGACGACGCAGCACGCACCGAGGAGACTTCGTATTGGTTGGTTTTAGCGAGTGGTTGGGAACAAAACGGAGACAGCGAGTTCCCATACATTTTGAACCGCACGGCATATCTCTCGTGATCTGTGATTGTGACTGTCAAATAATAACAGACAAATAATTAGCAATAAATTAAAATTGCGACTATAATTTGAGATTTAAACTATCCTATCTCTCAAGTTGGATCGAACTGCACATGGTGTGCGAATTTTATTATAATCGGTTAAGTGGTTTAGGAGTCCATTGAGGACAAACATTGTGACACGAGATTTATATATATATAGATAGATATCGAGAGTGAACAGGTACCTTCTAGGCAAGTATGCTACATCGTAGATCTCATCGTCACTTAACATCAGGTGAGATCGAGTTCAAATACTTGCATATACTGCAATAAAAAAAAAATCCTCCAAATTTCAAGTCAATAGATCCATTGGTCTAGGCTATGCGTGCTCTGTCAATCAGTCAGTACTAATAATTTAATTAAATATACATTGTGTTCTTTTTTTTATCAGCAACGCTTTGGTAACACTTACCCTATTATATTCTATTTACACGCAAATATCGACTGCACTGAACAAGTAATACAGTTGAGTACTGACACTAACTTGAAATTTAGCAAAGCCCTATATTTAGCACCGAACCTCACGCAAACAAAATCCAAAAATAAATCTCACAATAAGAAACGTAAGAAATTACCAATCCATTAACAACGTTCGCGCCGACAAGACAAACGACTTGTCACCAATAAGGCAACAATTATCCCGGCGTTGTCCCGGTCTCGGGGGAGATCTGGGAGTGGATCCTGGGACTTAAGCCATGGTCACCCTCCTCGATCGATGTCTTCTGGAGCAATGAAAAATTACGAAGCACCGTATAAACTTTTGATGTGGTAAATATAAAAATTTACAGACTACGATATGTGTTAGACATACCTTCGGATGTTTTATTGTTTCCCGTTGTATTTTATTCATTCTCAGTGTCGTAACGACGTGAGTGATGTGCGCATGTTTTGATCTTCAAACCGTCGGTTCTGTGCGTAATTGAGGGAATAAGTCTGGGTCAAAATGAGTTGTATAGAAATAAAACAACATTGTCAGAGTAATTTTTTTTCTGTGACTCTTTTGATGGAAGGAATTGCGATGAACTAGAAATCTTACTCCTTTGTTTTTAATCGACTTCAAAAAGAAGGAGGTTCTCAATTCGGTTGTAGTTTTTATAAATGTTTGTTTTTTTTATTCTAAAAAAACTATTGAAAATCATTGGGAGGGCTTTGATGACGTTGTAACTAGCGTCTAGTTTTTTTTAAGCTCGCCAATGAAAGAAAATTCAGACAAGTGTGGAATTACACACTATGGTTCTTTTTGCTTTGAATGCTGCAAGGGAACCCTTTCCTAATAACTACATTCATATGTGCTGGATTAACTGTAATGTTAAATTTTGTAAATATAGATATCTAAATAGGTTACCGAATAAGATCCAATTCCAATATTTGTCCCAACGGCCCCCAAATATAAGTTTGAAATACCCCATGTGGCCGACCATGCCCAGTGGTTGACAGCCGATGTCAAACGAGACCGCATCGGAGGACAGGCCATGTCACGAGATATCAACAAAAAATAATTAATGGCTTCGCTAATGAATATGGTTGTAATGTGTACAGCTCGCACAAAAAGCTCTGTGCAAAATGCGATTAACATTAATGGAAAATTGGTAAATATTGAGGGGGTTTTGTATTTGTTAAATATTTCTAAGATAAAAGCTATTTGGTGACCGTTATAAAAAGGTAACATTTGTGTTTGGATGTAGCAGGCAGACTCCGAAACTACTGACCTGATTTGGATAATTCTTTCACTGATAGAAAGCTACATTATCCCTCAAGAAACTAGTTATCATTTAGACGTTTGTCTGTCTAATTCAACACGTATCACAGGAAACTACTGGAAGGATTATGATGAAACATTATTAATAAATTGACCAACACTAGGCATACCACTAAATGTTTAGTATTATAGATAGGCTTCTAAACCCTACGAAGGTACATTAAAGTAGGTCTAGTAGTCTTTATTAAGATCAATGTGAACATTAAGCGCTTAATGACAAAGGAAAACAACTTAATGCCAGTAAATTGAGTACTAAATGTTTTTGCGGGCCGTACATCACTCCCGCGGGTGGAGTTGGCCTTGATTTATTCACCTCATTTCCGCTCCTCGGCTTCGTATGCCGGTGGATTAATGTTCCTAAATACGTTCAAACAGCTTTGTGTTGGGACTTTACTCAAAACGAAGGGATCCGTGGATACTTATCGAAAGCTTGGCGTGCTACTTGCTTCACATTTGACGTCAGCTTGCTCTAGTAACTCGAGCTTAGGCCACTAAGTGCTCTGCGCCGAGTGGTACCAGATTCATGTCTTGTGTCCGTCAGTCTGGATGTCCTTAAGTTTATGACTGTAGCGACCTCTTCAACCTCGCCACAAGCTACACAGATAGTGTTGCAGACGCATTCAGAACAATTGACAATTCTCAATACAATCCTGAATCGCGCTATGATAGTTTTCGGAGCACGTAACATATATACAAGATCCCGACAATAACCGTCGGGGCATAGCGGCCGCACCGCCAGGCATACCACCCGCCTGGCTGGAAGATCTTGCCTTTCCCTCTATAGGACCACGTTGTTTTAGTCTGAAGATATATTTTTATTACTTGTTAGGATTGGTGGTTTTTAAAGTAATCTGCACTCTTACACTTAAGTGTTAGTATTTCATGTTAAATTAGGTACTTTTATATCGGTACATTCTTACTCAACAATAAAATAAAATAATTCACAAATCTAACTCCACGGCCGTAACCCGATAACCATATTTTTTTGCGTGGTTGCTCAATAAAATGACGCATTAAATGCGCATGATTCTGGTGCGCGCGCGCATGTGTTATTTATTGTTTCCTCAGAGATATAATGCCGTCAGGAAGAGGCACTTGTGCCCGCGTGTTGGGGCACTTTGAACACGTATCGTGGGGCACTTTGGCCACTTATGAGTAGTTCAAAGCGATGCATGTTGCGTGTTTTTGCCTCTAACATAATTCTTATGATAATTATATTATTTATGATTTTCGGCTGGCAATAAATTTGTCGCTTTTTGTTATATTAGTACTTTAAAATTATTGCGTATTATATAAGTTTTTGATGTAATAATATATAAGTACGTATTGACTTGAATCAATGAAATCATTATAAAAAAATTACTTTCTTTTGTTTGGAAATATAGTCCAACTTAACTTGGGTTCAGTAACACACATCTACATAATGTGTAGGTATTAGTACACTTATATAGTAGATAAGACAATTGGGGTGAATACCCCATAATATTAGTTGATCTGGGGCACAGCTAAAGATGTACTGTACCCCTACTGTACTTACTTATAATATTAAAACTGGTGGTAGGCTTCGGCCGTAGTTAGTCACCACCCACTGAACAAAGCCATGTCGCCAAGCGGCCTAGCCGTGTTCCGGCATGATGTTCGGTGTTGCCATTCATGGATGGCGGGTCAGATCAGATGCGCCGCATGTGCCTAGTAAATGTAGCGTCTCGATCTACTGCCGCCTTCCTACCTAGGCAAGTATGCTCCATCGTAGATCTCATCGTCACTTACCATCATGTGAGATCGAGATCAAATACTTGCCTATGATGTATTAAAAAAAAATATCATAATACGTACGAGATTTTTCATCCCAAGCAGAAAGTGCCAAATACCTACTTGCTGATCCCAGACACAAATCGCTGTTTTCTGGTACTGCGTTCGTATACTAACGACACCGCAATATTGAAGCCCAGCATTTCCATTCCTCCCTTCAGCCATAAGACTGCACGCAAAGTTGACAACTTAACACCGTGCAATCACATCCCGAGCCGTGCCCTTAACAAGCCGCCTGTACAAACAAACGCAACTGAAGCATCGCGTCTCTGGCCTACGATAACTACCGCACAAATTGCGGCTTTGTGCGCTAAACTAACACTCGGTACACAAACTTCTGGTGCCAACAAACACACAAATGTAAACTGTATGTTAATAATTATAGAGCTTATGTAAGCTGCATGTTTAAGTTTGTAAGTGATAGGATATCCTTTTAGTATTATTGTAAGCTTAATCTGAGAGGAAGCTGGGATTCATCGCAGCTCTGCGATTATCGTTGTCTTGTGTTCCATTTTGTCGATGATTAGTTGTCGACGGTTAGCTGTTGGAAGTGAAATATGTTGGCTTATCTATTTCCCGGTTGCATTTAGTATACCTACAAGGTCTTACTATTACTTCAGCGTTTTTAAATGGTAGGCCCTGTGGGTATATTGCAATGTACAGTCGCGGAATGAATAGGGTCGTAACCTTAAAGACGACATTAGCTTGCAAGACCTCAAGAACCGCAATGGCAATTTTTTAATAAATTCTGCGCGTTTTGATGACAGGGTTTTGAGTCGTTTACTCTTAGATAAACTTATCTAAGCGTTTACTATTGAATCTTTGGAATAGAGGTTGCACTTCTGTCAATCATATAAATATTGAAAAAATCGACATTGGCAGAACTGACTCTATTTGTAGCCGATTTCCAAACTAAAAACTATGAAGGAAAGAAGAATAATGCAATGTAGACACATTCATATACGCTGGGACTATACGTTCTAATCATCAAAATCAAAGAGGATATCATCCATAATATAAATGGCAGGTCAAACCATTAGACAAGAAAAAAAATATAAGTTGCGTTGATTTGAGTAAATTTGAACTTTGTTGGCGAACGGTAAATTTGAACTTTGTTTATTGTCTATGCTGTGTCTGTTCTGTGAAATAGTTTGAAAAGGTAACATGTGCTCGCGAACGTTAAATGAATCAATTTAAAAACCGACGAATCTTTCCATTCCGCTACTAAGCAAGATAAATATTTAGGTATATTTTTAGGTTAGAAATAAAAATACATTTTAGGTTTGTGTGTGACCAAGTGAACTCACGTCTAAAGCCGCATTCACACCGCTCTCTAACGATAGATTTAAATAGCCGATGGCGCCATTGGTCATGCAATAAAAAAAAATGAAAGCATAATATTGTCACAATATGCAGCTTTATTTATCTTGCTACCCTCCGTGTCATTTTGATGGGTGCACAGTGGAGCAGGTGACGATAGCCGCTGGCCAAAAATAGCTTATGAAACAAAAAAAATAATTTATTAGTAAATTGACACTTGACACACTGGCGCCATCCTTTCCGAGAACCATTTAATTTGTATGTAACAAAAAAAATACATTTTTAGAGCAAACACTTTTGCAAGTGATTTTATAGGAAATGGTCGGATATAAAACTTTTGAGAGCTTTTGTTTTTGCGCGAAACAGATCAAGTGGATCTTTTAAGAATATGAGATACTTTTGAAGATTTATTTTGACAGCTTGTAATAAAATTCAAGGGAATACAATTTTGAAGGCTCTCTACTTTAGGTGCTTTTTTTTAAATGGTCGTTTGAAATGGGTTTCCGGTTCATTAATTTCTTATTTAAATCATTTGAAGTAAATATATCTCTACAAAATATAAATTTAAATATTGGGCCCACAATATTTTGGCACGTTATTTTTTATATATTATATATAAACCTATGTCTTTATAAATAATATATTATATCGCTGTCAACTTTATTGAATATCAGCATGATTTCGAATTGAAAAACTACCAAATTGTATTCTAAATATATTAATAACACAAAAAGCACCGGTGTCCATTATGTAAATTGTAACAGACCACGAATAATAAATAATTTATGGGATGTCTCGTGTTAGTTGTAAAAGGGCGTGACTCGACGACACTTACACAAAGAATGAAAAATGACTGCCATTTTACGTCACAAGCATACGTCAGATTACAGTCACCGTGAATAATGTCAGTCTATACCGTATATGAGACTTTGGCCTAAAGCCTCGCTTTTCTAAGTAGTCGAGTCACTGTGTTTTGTCATGATTTTGGTAGATTTACTATGACTCAGTACAATCCTATAATTGAAATGGCAACATTGGGTATGATTTTAGTGTAGTAGATTCCTATAATGTATATGGCAATACTAAACAATGGGATGTACAAGAATGGTTATTGTATGGAAAGGAATTAGATAAAGCTTGATTAAATTTAATTCTTGAAGTTTAATAAAGCTGACAAAATATATACCTATATGCTATCCTCATAGGGGTAGGTAGAAACGCGGTGATTGAATAATACAATTTTGAAATTAGAACTAGACCAAATATAAATTTAAGGCTGACTAATTATTATTTACGGGACACGATGGAATGGACTCTAATAAATATTTAATAACAGAAAATATAGAAAAAATATTGCGATATAAGACAGATCAATATCCACCTAAAATAATAACCGTTTCACACCCCAGTGGTACAACGAGAGGCGCAATTATTAGACGAAAAAAGAAAATATAAAAATCACGAATTTGAAGTAAAAACATTTCGAAATTCGTATACGCAGTGGCTGTGATTGGTTGACACCGCGACAGCGTCAGTGGCTCACTGATTGACGGGCTGACCACTTTGTCAAAAAAGGAAATTATATTGGCAATGCCGACTGCTGTAATTGTAAAAATATGTGGCAGTTACGGCATTTAAAAAGTTTTTTCTTATATACGACTTAACTTATTTTATTGAACAAACTGGATTCACAGTTGTTTTTTAGCTTTATAATTAGCTTAAGAACACAAAAGTAAGGAGAGGTGTTAATATATTTTTTTAATTAGTTCCACCAGAAAAGGAAAATTTATTGACAGGCCATTTAATTTAAAATTGTAGTTTCGTTTTCGACTTCGCGTGTTTAAGTGAAATGTCAAAAGTTTTACAGTAATAAATAATTGTGTAAATTAGACAGAGAGGCCTCTATTAAAAAATATTTTATGGTTTTATTCTTAAGTTGTAAACATTATTCATTTGTTGGTAACGAGACAGTTTTATTTTAAGGTTCGTCTGACTGAGGCGTTAGGTTATCCTTAACGCGACAGGCTTTTAATTTCTCATGAGACAGTGTAACTTTATATCTATAAATATAGGAACATTATTGTTTTATTATAAAAAAAGTAGCCAAGTATTTCTAATAAGTTTATTGAACAACATCAATGTACTCAATTAACACTGCAAACAAACTTCTGTAAAGTCCTGTTCTGATCCAGTGCTGTTGCTTTCTAAAGACATCACGGGCTAAGTCTACGATGCGACTCGTGCGAGTTTGTACCTGGTTAAAGCTGATAGCTCAACACAAAAAAATAATACATTTTGCATTTTCGTTAAAAATTGCGTAACTTTGACGATTTGTCATATTGTATTTTTTGTACCTATCTCTATGTACCTATACCTAGTACATATATACTCTATGAACACAAAGAGTTTTACGGAAGTATATTAACAGCAACGTTATCGATGACATGCGCTTGTCGGTGGCCGACAGGCGGCTGACCATTGACTGATTAATGTACGCGCCGACAATGTATTTTATTATTGTAACAGAATTGAAAGCTTTGATAAAGCGACTATGAAAATAAACACGCCTTTGTTTGCTTTGTTAATATCATTTCTAAAGTCAGTTATTTCTTTTGAACGGCTTAGGTATCGTTGCTACGATCAGGTTTTTAACCACTGTGTTCTTTATTTGAATTTTAAATTAGAAAAAAAAAATTACCGCTGCAGAACAACTCGAAATTTA
Source organism: Pheosia tremula (assembly GCA_905333125.1). Classification (NCBI taxonomy): domain Eukaryota; kingdom Metazoa; phylum Arthropoda; class Insecta; order Lepidoptera; family Notodontidae; genus Pheosia; species Pheosia tremula. The sequence continues at coordinate 791,863 of HG995405.1, read as the reverse complement.
AAAAAATAAGTCAAATGTTCAAGCTAAAAGCTACAATTAGGAATTTACGAGTTTACAAAGAGCACTCCCGGGCACAGTGGGGCCGCGGGCGACTGTTTCCACCAAAATTCACTGTGGGCATAACCGTTTCCCTTTCGTGAATATAAAAATTTAGCACCGCACAGTGGGCCGTCAGGCTGAATTATTGGGTTACGCACTTTGGAGGGGGGCGTTTTGTACGTTTTATTTTTGTTGAGCCCATTGCTTGTAATGTGAATTTATTATCGTATGTTTCCGAAGGATAAATATTTTTAGCGGTTTTTTATTGAATGAAAAATATTTGTAGTAGTTGTTAAATATACCTACATACAACAGTGTAAAAAAGTTTATTGTGTTGGGAGACACACACCTACGGCATTATATTGGAGGACTATAGATTGAATAATCAGATACATGTATTTATTTGAAAAAAAAAGTAATAATTAGTTCATTTTTTTTTCTTTTTTATTTATTTATTATTAACCAAAAAAAGAGATTTACAAAATATATTCTTCACATTGCGGCTACCAATTTTAATAATAATAATGAGAATATAATATCGATAAAGAATCTGTTACCTGGTATGGACAAAAACTTCCAGCACTAGGTCAGGCCTGTCTCGCGTGAATGTGTTATTTATCATGATCTTCATCAATTACTTTCAGAATAGGGAACACTTTCTGGTGACGCTCTGGACATATTTCATGGAGGAACTAGGCTATATGTGATAGATGAATCAAAGAAAGAAGTATTTAACTTGATAAATATTCGTCGACTGTTTAAAATCATTCGTTTATTCATTCATAGCCTTGTTCTTATTCGTTAAGTAAATCAACAATAAAATATTTCACATTACAAATGCAAGTTAATATCGAAGTATATCAGGAAGTATTCATTCATTGTCATTTAAATATATGACTTGAGTAGTAATGTTTTATCAGTAGACAATAATTGCATTCAATTAAATACGTATATTCGAGCACTTCCGTACCTAGTCATTGAATATAGGTTTATTATTGTAATTCTAAGTACCTCACAGGTGACTTTGTTATTTGACGCAGTTGGTAGTGGCACTGCTTTCTGCGCCCAGGATTCGCGTTCGAATCCTGGGACGAGCTTGTGAGATGAGCCCTAATGTTTGTATCATAGTCATGGATGTTTAATATCTATATATGTATTATATGCTGAGTTCGCACTCGGTCCATTGTACGGTCCCACAATACAAGCGTTGCTTAGTGTGGAACCGTACGGTTGGTGTGTTCATCTGGCGATATTAATTATTATTACAACCGAATTGAGAACCTCCTCCTTTTTGAAGTCGGTTAAAAAACATGTACCTATTTAACTTTATATTTAGGACAGTTTTCTTTCTCTAAAAAGTGTGTCTTTTAATTTATTTGTATACCACAAAAATATCTTAATACAAACATTCCAAATCAAAAGCCAAAATACTACCCTAACTAACCCAACATCAAAATGCAATCTATCGCTGATGCTACTGCCCCACCATATACTTGAACATTATTAAATCGAGACAAGTAACTGCGGTCGTAACATAAAACAACCCTAAACAATTACAATGCACCCGACCGGGGTAGTACAGCACTAAGTGGCGTATTAATACGCGGGGTCGGGTTAATATACGGTCGCATTACCGTTCCCGTATCAGGGGTATTAATAGCGTATCATCGAGATACGGGCGCTACGGTTCCCGCAGAGCGTCTGCAAAGCAGCGGGTTCACGGTGATAATGTGCAACATAGTTCGCAAGCAATGTTGGGGATTTGTTGGATTATGTTGGATCACTTTTTTAATATAAGAGTGTACAGGTACCTTCTAGGCAAGTATGCTCCGTCTCATCGTTACTTACCATCAGGTGATCAAATACTTGCCTATAATGTAATAATACAAAAAAAATCTCACTTATAGGTTATGGATTCCATTTATTGAATTTGGAACACTATATTATGATAATACAACATTATATCATTGTTTCTGCTGACTTTGATTTTATAATTTGAATTAAATTATTTCTGTAAATACGTATGAGAGTGGACGTCCTGTGAGTAATTGAATATTCTGAATACGTTTAGACAAGTGATAAAATATTGCACAATTTATTTTGCCAACATTGATAAAGAGGTCGTCTATTATGTTGATTGTTGTGTTGTGCGAAATATTCTGCGCTTGTGAATAACCCGCCTTATAGTAACACCGTTTAGAGATGTAGCCTTCAGTTATAAATTTTATAGGTCGTACAATGTATTCAATTTTCACTTTTTAATGCCCCGTTTGAAGTTAGCGCCGTTGCGCTATGTTAGGTAAATTAATTTATTTTATCGATACGCATTATTTTATACACGAGTAGAGCTTTAAAATATGCTTTAAAATTATGTTTCTTGGAGCTCATTATGTGAAGATTAATATTGAAAATGGTTTGTGTGTGTGTGATGAGCTTGAAAGGTTTTTAATGTTGTGTTAGCATTTTGAATTAAAATTCCTTATTTTATTAAGCACTTTGAAAGCAAATGTTCCTGAATTTAATTCGATTATACATTTATGTTGGGACTATGCCCTCCCTCCACTATTAACCCTGTAAACCAGGATCACAGCTTTGACCAACGGTGAACAATTTGAAATATATTAAACCTGACCCACAATTTGATACTCACAATGTAAGCAAGAAACTTAAACATCAGCAGTATACGAATGAATATTTATATAACATTCAACGGGAAATGAATCGACAGAAATTCAAAAATTCAAATTACCCCACTCGACTGGCCCGACAGCAGTTACACAACAAGCTTTTTTAATTGTCACTTACCACTTTTATGTAAATCCGCAGTGACGGCACCCGTTGGGTGTCGGCGCGGCTGACAGGCTGCCAGCGCTGACACGCCGACAACTGACAGGTTGCCGTTCGCCGGGCAATTTGCGACCGACCGGCTGCAACGAGAGAAATAATATTTTACTTTTTTTTTGTCCGCGTCATTCTGCGCCGCTGACCAGTGTGCGTCCTGTCAGTGCGCGCGGTGTTAATTTCATTAGGGCTTCGGGCTTACGCGCCGTACTTATTTTTATTTTATTTGATGGCTGATACCCGTCGACATCTGATTCACCTCATTTCAGTGTCAGTTGCCAGTTATCATGAAAATGTTATGGATTCGTTTTGATTTGACGCTTTTAAATTATTAAGCTAATAATAAAGTATGGGGGGTAGGGGATTCTTTTCAGCATCATCGTCGTCGACATCATCATTATCATCAGGGGTACTTATAATTTTATCAGTCAATTATTGATTAAATACTTGACACTGGCAAAAATGGCGATATTTTGTAGCCAATTGCCGACCTAAAAAAAACGTATTACATATTATGTGGTATGAGGAGGATGCACCACTTTTACGCAGCCGTAGCTCAGAGTCGAAGTGAAGTCCAAGCCCAATCATTTATTTCGTGTAGGCCTACGGGGGCACTTACAAATTGTCATTAACATTTTTTTTTCTCATCTTCACAACCGGATCAGAACGCGACCTCACCTGAGAAGATCAAAAAAATTTTTTTTCTTTATATATATACTAGTACTTTAAACAACAAGCACTTAGGTAAGTTTTATATATTAAACGTACACCACCTACTTACATATAAAAGTACTTAACTATCATATTCATATTCGACTATTGGCAGAAGAATATTCATATTATAACATAAAAGTCCTTCTATGTTTACCATGTCTATAAGCGGCCTTTCACACAGGCCTGTCTTGTATCTCAACAGTTTCCCTCGTCGCAGGGCCTGTCGCGGCGTCTTTCATATTTTGAATGCTTACTCGAGTTATAAGAATTTACGAGTCGCTTACTCGCGCGTAATGTGTCGCATAAAATCTTATGGCCACTCGGCTCTTATGTATTGACTTTTACCGCGACGCCATTATGCCGTGTACTTTAAGGCAGTATCATTTCAGGATTTAGGGTTCAGTGGTTATATATGCTCTGTTATAATATCACCAATAGGAGTCATTCTACGGAACTAGTATATAGTTTCGGTTCCTACATTGTTCTCACATACCTATAACAATGTATTGCTCAATAATGTAAAAGATCTATTTTAAAAAAAAGAGCAACCATGGAGTTTCTTGCCCGTTCTTCTCCATAGGAACGGCATTCCGAACGGGTGGTAAACCAGTAGCATAATGTTTTTGTAACTTGACGATTCATAAGGACTGTACAATAATGGTTTACGTGAATAAAAAATATTCTGATTCTGATTCTGATTCTCATGCACTTACTAAGGGCTCCTCTCCAAACTTATTCGCCTCTGGCTCAAAATTCTTTTAGGGTTTATAACAAAGCCCTAGACTCTAGGATATCTGGTATACACTATCTTTTAGGTCCCAAACCAAACTATGCGTACAACGAAATGGAGGCCATCCCTGTGCCCTCCCCCAGACTAGTTCTAATGAACAGGTCTTACGTCGGGTCCTTTGAGCCTCGTAGTAAAATTAAAGTAAGAAGAAAAATATGTCCAGATGAATACACCAACTCTATGGCCCCAAACTAAGCAACGCTTGTAATATAGTTACAATGGACCGGGGGCAATCCCAGTAACACCCGGACCAAGGCGAAATACGAAAAGATCGTTTCCGAATTTGCCCAGGCTGTCGTCCACAAGAAAGCCGCAATAGATTCTCAACCGCTACGTATATTTCACTCGAACCGTTCAATAACTCACAATTAAACAAATCCACACGAACAACAAACAAAGAACAAATAAAATAAACAATAAACGAGAAATCTATTAACAATAAATCATATCGTTCGCTAGAACGCAACCGATTGAGCAATAAATATCAATGAGTTTAATGTTCCTGCGCTACACGCGATAACTGTCAAACTGCGCGCCGCCATGTTGGACGCCATCTTGATTTACGGTATTTTATTGTTAGCTGTCAATAGACAACATGGAGGTATAAATTAATTTCTAGGACCTTTGGGCGGAAAATTGAAGTAGTCTTCAGATTATTATTTATCGATGCTAAAATTTGTGTAAAATGATACTATAATCGGAGCCTATTATACAGGTTGATTCGGATGTAAATACGGAAGTCAGAATTCACATCATCTCACATCACAATCACAATTGTCACTTTAATTGAAACAAATAAAAATATATTTTTGAAAATTGATACATCGAAATTTGACTTCACATAGTGTGTACAAATGCGCTGGAGAAGCCCAGGATCCTGATTTGTTTAACCCTTTCTGAACCGTTATTTATATGTATTTATTAATAAATACATATCGATATGTTTCGTAGCTCCATGAGTCGCTAACTAGTTGCGCAACACTAGCATCGGTAATGTCGCAGTCAACAGCAATTGACTCCATCGGTTTTCTATCAACGAACCGATTCACGAGAATTATTTCTGTGGGTGACAGTACGCCAAGTGGGAGAATAATCGTAGGCCAACTGTATAGTTTATAGTTAACGTATTAAGACACATTGAATGGCAGTTTGAATAGCGCCCCTAGCGGACAGTATTGAAAATTTTCAATTCAAAGTGTCTAAATACGTAAGCTATGAAGTACACGGTGAGCTTACGTATAATAACAAACTTGACTTAGTGTTAATTTTATTTAATGGGTTTGTCCATTACTTGTTTATATTGTGAATACATCTATAGATATAAATAAAATTGGAGTGTCTGTTTGTAATATTAAAATAACCGCTTTTTACTAAGTGCATTTGCATGTATACACGTTACCTATACCGAAACAACATTTTTAAAAAAAATTGTCTGTCTGTCCGTCTGTCTGTCTGTCTGTCTATCTATCTGTCTGTCTGTTTGTTCCGGCTAATCTCTGAAATGGCTGGACCAATTTTGACGGGACTTTCACTGGCAGATAGCTGATGTAACAAGGAGTAACTTAGGCTACTTTTATTTTAGAAAATAATATAGGATCTCACTAAAAAAATTAAAACCAATGTTGCAGCGCAGCGCCTGATTAAGTTTGATAGCAACAACCTGCATTGCATCCCGCGGGCTCAGAATGGGCGAGCAGGCTGTTGTCAACGGTTGTCTTTGTTAAATACCACGCGGACGAAGTCGCGGGCAACAGCTAGTTTAAATATAATATTGCATATTATCCTCATATGTTTATGCCTCATGCATATGCATCACCGGGGAAAATCTAATAATGTGTACTACTTTCTCATCCCGGGTGCCACCGCTAGTGGCAAGCCGCGCTTGTTATTAATTAGCCTAAATTAGACTCATAACCATAACAATAAAATAAATTAACTTAATTTATTTTATTGTTATGATTCTACGCACAATGACCGCCGAGAAAAATAACTTAAAATAATTACTCTCAATTACTAGGCTGTGCAATAATATAAAAATAAGTAAAAGTCATCAGAGTATCTGCGTCTTATTAATTCATTCCAATAAATTAACAATCGTATATTCCGCAATAAACAATAATTAATTTATTTGCATTTTTTATTATTTATAATATTGCAATAAATATCGCTAGTTTATTGTGCTGTCGTGTTTTAATTATGATAATTGCTCCTTTGTGATTCCGAGTTGAGTGTCAAAGGGAAATTGGTTATTGCAACGGTTTGTTGGGTCATAATTGTGTTTTCATCAGCGACTGAAATACGAATTATTATGTTAATTCAATTATGTTAGCATTGCACAATTGAAAAAAAAAACACAATTTTTTAAAAGGTATTACAAAAAAACATGCAGGTCTGTAGTAGGTATACGCATATAATTCGCTTTTATTTTATAACTAAAAGAAATCAGCAAGGTTTATGCTTAATGTATGCATAATTGTGTACACCCAAATCAGCATGGTTCTTTTGGATTAAAAATTTTGTGAGCGCCGTTTGATCTCCATATTTTTCTCTGTCTGAACTACTATGTAGTCTTATTGCCCAGAACACCGATTGATGCGCGCAAAACACTCGTAAATTACAGACAACTATCTTAATAAACATGCTCAATAATAATTTATGATTTATGTAATTACAGGAGCTCGAAATAAATCGGTACTTATAGGGAAAGTAATTACGCTTGCAGCAATGGAAAACATCTTAAGGAAATGTCAGAGCAAAACAGTTTTTTAAATTGGCACGTGTAAAGTCTGCCAATGCACTTTGGGGTCTTACTTGGGGTGACCATATTACATTTGATTTGGAACATCAACTTTGACCAAAATTATATAAAGCTTTGGGGTCGAGTCACCTTCCGTAGCATCCGTAGGAGGATTAAATACCCTCGAGATACTCTACACGTGACCCTGTGCCACGTGCCAACTAGGTGACGACTCTACTGGTGGTAGGCTTCGGCCGTGGTTAGTCACCACCCACTGAACAAAGCCATGTCGCCAAGCGGCCTAGCCGTGTTCCGGCATGATGTTCGGTGTTGCCTTCATGGATGGCGGGTCAGATCAGCTGCGCTGCATGTGTCTAGTGAATGTAGCGTCTCGATCTACTGCCGCCTTTCTACCTAGGCAAGTATGCTCCATCGTAGATCTCATCATCACTTACCATCAGGTGAGATCGGGATCAAATACTTGCCTATAATGTAATAAAAAAAAATAAAAAAAATATAAAGGACATTTACATTCATGAGATGATCATACCGCATTTGGATTTGGAACATCAACTTTTGTTCAAATGTGTACTAGAAAATGGCATACGACCTCATTATATATTTTGTATTTGGAACATCAATTTTGACCAAAATTATAAAAAGGCTCTCATTTGGATTTAGAACATGAACTTATCATGAAAATGATATTTAAAAAAAATTGCATACGTGTTGGGGAGACCTCATCATATTTGTATTTGGAACATCAACATTTGGCCAAAATTATATAAAAAAGAATTTCACACTTGCTGGGAGCCAATTGCCGTCCATAGATGGTTCAAAGTGGGCTATTTTTCACACAACACGGGGTCGGTTTACTTAGACCATAATCCTATTTACTTCCCCTGATCCAATCTTTGAATATTAAATTTTGAAACGTCACCGGTGTCAAAGTTTTTCTATTAACTTTTTCATAAGGATTTGACAGGACATTCATAATGCCGCGACGTTGATGAATGGCGCTGACGCGGCTGTCGCGCTCGCCGGTCTTAATGATGTTTGGCTTAATGATATACCTATTAATAATACCTCCAGAACTGTACTCTTTTTGTATAATTTATACAGCGTGTTACAGAAAGGGTATAATAACGTTTGAAGTGATGTGATCATTCCGATAAGTCAATAAAAAAAGTCTCATGACACAATTGTAATTTTTTGGATACGATTTTTTTTTAAATAAAAAAGTATTTTCTTAGGAATTCGATCTTTATAGTTAAGTAAGTTAAATGTTGCTACCTCTAAAATATATATTTTTTAAATCTTATTAGTTCTGATTTATTACCTTTAAGTCCGTAATAAGATCTCAATGTTTTCCTATTCACAGTAAGTAGTGGGCTTAGTACCTCAAGTTACAACAACTTATGTGACTTCTTCGAGCACAGGCAGGTTTTTATGATATTGGAATAGAGATAACAGCCTGATTAGCGCAGTTAGCGCTGCTTTCTGTGCCGAGGGTCACGAGTTCGAATCCTGGTATCCACGAATGTTTGTACCCGAGTTATGGATGTTTAGTATCTACGAGTATATAAGTATTATATAGTCAGTTCGCCCCCAGTCCATTGTACGGTATCCATAATACAAGCGTTGCTTAGTGTGGGACCGTATAGTTGGCGTGTTCGAAATAAAAAGGTTCTAATAAACTAACTGTGGCTCACAAAAATGAAACTTATTCAAACAGTACTTGCTCATACCTACCAAACACATGTCTTTATTCATAAGCCGCAGATACGCAATAATGGCTATACAGCATCAATAATTAATTCATGTTGATTAAACATGAATTAATTATTGATGCTTGCAAACATTAATTTGCAACAAAGTGGGATGTTAATAAGGTTACAGACGACTTAACGATTGTACTTGTTTTAATTAAAACGCTTTAGAGGCGAGATCAGTTAAATAGGAGCTAAGTTTTTTGATACAATCCCGACGACCTGGTTAGCGCAGTTGGTAGTGACCGTGCCTCCTGCGTTGAGGTCCTGGGTTCGATTCCTGGTACGGACGAACTTTGTGTGATGAGCACAAATGTTTAGTATCTATATGAGTGTTATATACTGGGTTCACCCTCAGTATATTGTACGGTAGCCATAATTCAAGTGTTGCTTAGTGGAGTTTTAGTATTTGATCTAGATCTCACCTGATGGTAAGTGACGATGAGATCCACGATGGAGCATACTTACTTGCCTAGGTAGGAAGGCGGCAGTAGATCGAGACGCTACATTCACTAGGCACATGCAGCGCAACTGATCTGACCCGCCATCCATGAATGGCAACACCAAACATCATGCCGGAACACGGCTAGGCCGCTTGGCGACATGGCTTTGTTCAGTGGGCGGTGATTAACCACGGCCGAAGCCTACCACCAGTAGAGTTGTCACCTAGTTGGCACCACCTAGGGTCACGTGTAGGGTATCTCGAGGGTACTTAATTCTCCTACGGACGATGGTGACTCGACCCCAAACTCAACCAACCAACTCGACTCGGTATTTTGGTAACAATGTATTACGGGATCTGGACCGGCTATCTTTTTCATCTCCACCTACGTACCTTACCTGAGTGTACACGTGTCTACAAAGTAGATAAATGTGACGATGTGCTCTTCATATATCTCTACGCTAGTATCACACTGTTAGTAGGTATTGGTTACTCATTCGCTTTGCAAAACACATTTTATAATATGTACCTTGATACAATGTAAATAAAATATATTGTCATAAGGTAACTTACTTACATTGCATGCACCAATTGCACACTTGTTTAAATTTTTAAATTTATTGCTTTGTCACCGACTAACCTGCATTGTCTGTCAATATTGAACATGGTGGAGCGATAAGTATGTCATATAATGATTAAATGTGTTTATTTTATTGCATTCAGTTTAATTTAAATTGTCTAAGTAGCAAACAGTCTATCCATCTACCTATAACAAAAGTTGGTGATACCTACCTATATGAGGAGAATTTGTTAGTAAGAAAGGCTCTTCTGTCTCTATGCTGAAGTTAAGAAGAAACAAGAAAGAACGAACGAAGAAGAAATAAATTTATTCGGTTCAGTAATTACCGAACCAAAAGTTCGACCGAATTCGGTTTAATTTTAGCGCGGTTTTATTATGAGCATGTACTTACGCTTATCGAGACGCTAAATGGTGATAGTGAATTGCAACTTTTTAAAGACAGCTGATCAAAGTCTTGTGGTCGCAATGCAGTCTGTCCTCTTTCAAAAGTGTTATGCAGACATTTTGCCATATCACATCATATTATGTAGTTGAAAATTAACATAGAAGGTAGTTAAGGAAGTAGGAAGTAAGCTACCGCAATATAACAATGAACCTACAAAGAATAAACGAACTAATTAACGCAATACCACATTATTCGGTACCGACAGTATCCAACGAAAACGAGGTCAAACACATAATATTTCTTTTACCAAACATTTACAACTCAAGCAAACAAGTAACGCGTTTTACGAGAGCGATATCAAAAATACACCGAAGCGAATACATTCGGGCGAACAATAAAGTCGCATTTAATACAATTACATGGAAAATATATTAGTGTTTATTTTGTAAGTCGGCGCAAATGTGTACTCCGGCCGGGCTGGCGGCGGCCGCGAGACACGAGAGATGGCGACATTGTAAATCGCTGTAACGCTAACGATAATACTGTTACTCTGTGGTTGATATGTGAAGTATTAATTTAGAAATAAAACTAATTTTGCAGATTTTATCGCGTTTATTTGATGTTTTTTACGTTCCCGATGTTTCGGTAGCTTTACAGCAACCATGGTCACATGATAAGGTCAACTCTAGAACGAAATATTCCACAGTCAGTCCTTGTTCATGGTACGAATTGGACAAGAGACAGGCAATATTGGGCATGATAAGATTGAGCTACGAGGATCAATACTCATAGAATATACCGTAGCGACCGCTTAACACCTCGCTACAAGACATATGTTCACCGCGCCAATACACAGATGGCGCTGCATACGACGTCCAAAACAATTGACTATTCTCAATACAATCCTGAAACGCACTATGAGAGTTGTCGCAGAATGAAAAATATTATTTGAAGAAAAAAATCCGTTAAGTAATTAAATCACCACATGTATATAGCTTAAAACCAAAAAGTAATTAAATACCGCATTTAAGTGTAACCGCCGCTATCGCTCGACTCTTGGCATCGTAACCGTAGCTTACACACGATAGCTATAAACGTAGATCAATGATATTTATGGGAGTCATTCGCTAAAGCGTGTAACACGACGATTACTAAGAAACTAAACGTTAACGCAGCGCCGGGACGATTTGTGACAGACATAGCGACACTTTTCTTTTTTTTTAGTAGTCAAAATAACGTAATTTTCTAACAGATAACGCCAGTTTCGGGCAGTTTATCGCTTTTATTGTGCGAGTTTCACATGTAGTTCAGACAAGTTTATATTTAGATATTATAATGTCGTTCAAAATTGTATTGTTTAAATTTTTAGCTCATGGCTGGGACTGTTAATTCAGCCATGGTAAGTAAGGTCGGCCATTAAAGTGTTTAACTAGTTAATAAAAAATCTTCTGAGTTTTAAGTTTAAATAAATGTAAAAAATATGCCTTGTGATTTTACGATGTGCAAATGATATCCAACGTTAAGGTAAAAAAAGGAGATACTTGGTCGACTTTACGACTGATTCAATAACATTTATCAATAACTCTCAGTGTTAATGATAAAAAGAGGCTGCGAATTTTGAGATTGTGTAGATAGGCGCGAATCCTCATCTGCTGAGCAACTTTAACACAAATAAAAATGGCGCACGGCCATGTAAAACTCAGTATATATTTCTACAATCACAGCAACGCCATTAGTCCGCTGTCACATCCGTCGACTGTCGCGACGCGACGCGTCACAAAAACGCGCGACGATCGCCCGCGACATGTTTACGATTGCGACGACACAAATATCGCAAGCTGCGATTGTCCGTCGATTGAGTTACGGCCGCCCCTGTTCCCTGTTAATTTATCGACATGTTAAGTGAACGCACTTGTCTTCAGATAATGTTGTATTGTACCGTTTATTTGTGTATAAAGATGAGCTTCTTTGTTGTAGTTTATCAAGCTTTTAAAATCGTTATTATTTGAGTCAATCGTCGGACAGTTACCTCAAGTTGTCATATTGAAAAAAAACTTATTTTACAGATTTTATCGCGTTTATTTTATGTATTTACGTTCCCGACGTTTCGGCTGCTTCATAGCAACCATAGTCACGGGAGGACTGAGGTGTTTGACGTCCTAGTGTCATACTTTGAACTGGGATACCCTCATATTTAGGTGTTCCTTGGGGTCCAATCTACGCAGAAAGTGCTAGTGCATTCTGTCTTGTAATTGCTAAGTAATATAGAAATATAATCAGTTTTATTTCAATGTGTAGCATTCGCGTAAATATAAGAAACAGTACACACCACAAATAATGCTGATATGTGAAAACTCAACAAATTCTTCCTTTTCACCCTTCAATCACCTATTGAGCGACTGGCTAACAATCTTGGCAGTCGTACACTTTGTGTCACTTAACTATACAGCTCTGAAACCAGGCTTTTTGAATTGAAAGGTCGTAATGTTGAATACGGCCCAGTGGTTTGCAGCTTACTTCAGAGGAGCAAATCACATTGTAGCGCACGCGAACATTGTATTTGATTGTCATTCGCCTGTAGTCAATTTCAAAGCTTTAACAATAGAATAGAATCATTGCAAGCAAATCATCGATTTGAGCTGTGACAAGGCGACGGCTGCGCGCGACTGCGCTGCCGACACCCGCCACTTGTTACTGCACGTCTAACGAGCTACAACAGCCGCCCAGTGTGGACGCGGCTTTAGTATAAAGTACCATCATATTTTATCTAGATAGATAATTAAAAAAAAACTTTATTACTCTTAGATTTCAGGATTGGGTTTGGTTGGAACATGCATTCGATTGGGAGTTGTAGGAGTGGAAAGCGTGCCTTTGTCCAGCAGTGGGCATTTTATGGCAAATGCAATGAACATCACAATCGAATTCATTATACTAGATCTTCGCTATTACATCATATAATTCGACTATGTTATAAAGAACAGCTAAATGATATGTTCTAAACACAGTAATTAAATAGATAAACATTAAGCTCATCATAATGTAGATAATAATAGACAGTAGAGGAATGATTACTTTATAAGTAGCTAATACATATACACCATCATCTTATAGAGTTCAAATCACATTGACATTCGCAGTTCGTTATAAAATTATTCTGATAAAAAAACCGATCTTCTTATTGCATTCAGAAAGCTGGGTATGAAGCCGTCTCCATACTCGCGCACAAGAGCTCAAAGCCGAGACGCTTGTTACTCCAAGTTTGCAATGATCCTGGTCGGAGCGGGATCCACCCCCGCCCGGATCCACGGACAATGTCAGTGATCTGTTTGACACCTGCGTAATGGGATCCGTTCGTGCAGCACTGGATGTGGCAGAATGTGTTGTGTGTATTAAATACTTCTAATAGTCGTGTAACGTGTGATATACGAGTCGAAGGTCCTGGTCCGAAGGTCCGAGGTTCGAATCTCAGCAGCGGTAATCGTTATGTGATGCGCATGAATGTTGGTACCCGAGTCATGAATATTTATATTATATAATATTAATATTAGCCGTTTTTATGTTCCATTGTGGGACGCGGGTCTCTCCTCAATTTGAGGGGGGAGAGCTCATGATCCCCCAGTCCAGTGCGGGTTGGCGGACTACACACGTCTTTCGAGGGTTACTCTCAGACATGTAGGATCCTCACGATACGAAAGTGAGATTCACCAGAAATCCCAGAGGTGTGAGCTGACCGGTGCGACCGAACCTGCGACCCTCGTTCCCAAGGCTAACTTCTCTGTCATTGCTTTTAATATCTGTTAGTAATTATATACTGAGATTGCCCAAATCCGTTGCACAGTACCCATAATACCAGTTCAGCTTGGTTTGAGGCAACAATTTAAAAAATAAGACGAATTCCTAACGTACTTGTATCTTCATCGAGCAAGCATGCTGACACTGCCATTTTAATAGAGTTCATTATGAGATAAATCATTAATTATGAAGTCTGTGGCGTTAGCGGAGCCTCTACAAATATTACGCTCACAGTCTTATTACTGCTGATCGTAACAAGGTAGCCTTATCCTTAAGCACGACAGGTTAAAGCCATCAGATCAATCTCCCACAAACCGACAGATATCCGAAACTAACAAATTTGATCCTGGACAAACAGTGTTAACGGGACGCATCTGTCGTTAGTGTAATGGGAGGGGACAAACATCACGTGGTGACGTCTCGCGAAAAATGCCAACTTATGAATCCTGGCAAAGAATATTTGCTCACAGATTGGTAAATCTCTGAAGTAGAAACGATTGTTTCGGAAGTTAGTGTCTAGACAGTTCCATCAATGCTGGGATAACGCATGATGTATTTGAATTATCCTCGTCTGGTGAAGCTGTATTTAAAAGTCATCTGGAACCAACAGTATTTTTAAATAAAAAAAACATGTTTACCATTAAGTTAAAATCAGACATTCAATTTACAAAAGTTTTTTTGGTTTTTATTTTTGTACTAACGAACTTGTATAATATTTAATCTTAAAAAAAAATTTTCAAGCTTGTTATAACAAGCGTATACCAAGCTTGTTATAACAAGCTTGCGACGCCCTATAGGCCCTATAAAAAGTCGCGTTAAAAAAAAAATATAGTTTTACCCTTTAGCTACCGGTAATCCCACTAGTTGCAATGGGTCTCCGAGTGCAGATGGTAATCGCATCGTGTAAACATCAATAATCAGTTAGTGTACATAAGGGTAGATGCTGCAATAATCTGATCCCTAGAGCATAAGGGAATAAGAAACATAGTAAAGTAGTTAACGCAACACACCTTCTTTTAACCTCATTACATACATTTTCATTAGCACAGTTTATGCCACAAGTCTATGACATACAAATAACTACATTATTTGTAATTGAATTTACGTTCTTCAGTTTTATCTACGTGTCTAAGGGTGATTAATTTGATTACTACACATCCTGTTGCCTCAATGTGTAGTGCGGTACGGTGACCAAGTTTTGGGATGTTCCAGGAAGACTTCACATCAACTGGTAGGAAGGAAGGGTATACTATCATTTGAAACAACGTTTCTTTAGAAAATTTTAAAAACTCGCAGTTAAGTCACAATTCTGATTTTGTAGGGAAAAGTTTTTTTGGTGATATTTATAGCACGTGATATGTGCCCATTACTAGAGTTGCAATTATGATTTATATATTTTCTAGGATAACTTTTTTTTGAGAATGGAACCCAACAGTGGGTAGGTATTTTGTCAACATCAAGTAGAATATTTTTTACGTAAATATTCAGACCTTATCCATATAGTAAGCTTAATAAACCCGCTAATCCTATCAGTAAATTGGAGGATACTTTGTTGACATATTACTGAATTTCATGCGATGACTTGAAAAGTCAAGTTTCACCATTTAATTTTATTTTTCTTTTATAAGTCAGGAAGTGGTGGGACGATTTTTAGAAACGTTTAGTTTTTTTAATTTGTCTCCTCTCGAATAGCAGAATAAGTATTAAGTATGACAAAAAATCACTAAAAAATTAAGATAATTCTTTTCAGATACACTTGATTCCGAGGCGGTGCAAAGTTCGCGGGGACAGCAAGTTCCAAACAAAAGAAAAATTTAAAAATGTCTCACAAATTACGTAACATTTGGTGGCACTTCTCGTTTTCGCTATGTAATCGTTCACTTCCCGCACTTAGCAGTGAATTAATACGTTTGTGAGGAGATAAACTGGCAATTCGATTGAGGAAGCGGGTTTATTACTTCAAGTTGCGTATCGGCGGGTTTTTAACATTATAGCTTAAGCACCTGCTGTAAGTGTAATCAAATTGATGTTGTTTTATTTGTACACTGAGTAGTTATAGCCTCATTCATTCGTTGATCACTGCACAGACATTCTATGCATAGGAAAATGGTTTTCAGGACCTAAAAAATTAAAATAACATAATCACCACGTATTGAGGGGTTGGGAGGGGAGGGGATACAACACGTATTGAGGGGAGACCCGTGGGGGAGTGACGTGGTCATTAAAAAGGGCTGGTATTATAATTTAGAAAATATTTATTTAATGAATAAATGCGACAGGTGCTAGGGCGATACAGTTGTATATATTCACAAAAACAATACTGTAAACGTAGAAAATTGTGTAGCGAATTTTTTATATTAAACACTTTTAAGGAAAATACGAATATAAATTGATTATTTAGGTGTATCAAACATACCTAAAGGCACATAATATATACACCAACACAATATAGGCTGATTAGGACATAGGTTCAACATTTTACAGCATTATGTGACTGTTAATAGTCAACTTAATATCAAACCCACTTTATTATAATCTAAGTAATTGATTCGAAATTATTGCCTGGTACTTACATAAAATATGCTTTTGAGTCTAAATGTCATGATATGTTAAATAAATTAGATTGAAGCAGTCATATTTTCATAGCATAATAGCATGCGTTTGTGCATTACATAGTAAACCATTGCGGTCTCTTCATATTTATGCGAACAACATTGTAGCTCAATTCTCGTTGAAGGGCAAACATTTACAAGCTACCGTGTTGTTCCTCGCAGCCTATGAAAGTCGATGCTAAGTAAAAAGTGAGGCCATTATGATATAAAGTTAACATAGAATAAAAATAATGTTTTTATGACAAATGTTTTCTTTCCTGTGAGAAATGTTTTTATAACAAACATGGCAATGCTTGTTAAGCCACTAGAAAATTCTCGTATTACCAAGAGAATGTTATAATTTGGAAAACGACTGTAACTAAGTTAATAAGACATATTTATTTCCCATATTTACGCGAATACTACAACATTAAAATCAAAATAATATTAAAGATTTTATCGCGTTTATATTATGTGTTTTACGTTCGCGACGTTTCGGCTGGAATCGGAATTAGTTTTATTTCAATAACAAGAAATAAATAATTATTTTAAACTCGTGATATGTGTAGGTATAAAGGATACGTGTTGATGCCATCCTTGTGGATTAGACAAATTCGTCAAAACAGAAAGTCTCAGCTAAAAGCTCTGCCTCTTTAAAATGTTTGTTCTCCAAATACCTACTAATGCTACTTTCCTCTCATTACAAAGTTAACATAAGTACCTACTGGTATTAACGGAGTCGAATCAGCAGCTTCGATCCTGTATTCTGGAGAGAACAACCGCTAATCCTCCTAGAAACATCAACATAATAGGCATACATTATAACCCTTTTACAATAACGTCACTTAATCTTTGGCGCTCCGAGACAGCCGCCGTGCCATTCACTAAGATTTACAGCCACAGTGACGTTTTAACGATAATACGTATTTACGACTATTTACGCGTATTTACTGCCGACGAGAAAGCCCGCCGGTTTAATTGTCGAATAAAATTGAAATTTACAACCGTTGATTTACGACGGACGCCGGCGTACCGATACGCGGGGCGTTTTATTATTTTTTATGAGTTGATCCAATGTGAAGACGATTGCATGAATGAGATTGGCGTATGATGTAGATTGATAACTAGATACCTGGCGAGATCACCTAACATAAACGTATGTTTATCGAGTTATCATGCATTCATTGACATATGAAGCTCGAGTGGGCTGGAACACACTTAGAAACGCTTTGTAAAAAGATCTCTCTGTTATATTGTGACCTGATAATACCACCAGTATTTTTTATGAAATCAGGAAGCCGAAGGACGCGATGTGTGTTATTCATAGGTTTTTTTTTTACATATATGTTATACTAGCTGCGCCCGGGCGGCGGTGTTACTCGCGATAAAAAGTATGAAAAATTAAAACATCTATCCCGCGGGAACCATACATTTTACCGGGATAAAAAGCCTATGTGCTATTCCAGACTATAATCTATCTCTGTGCCAAATTTCATCCAGATCCGTTCAGCCGTTCGGGCGTGAAAGAATAACAAACATCCATCCATCTATCCATCCACCCAAACTTTCACATTTATAATATTAGTATAGATTAGTATAGATATATCGCCAGACGAACACACCAACTATATATATGGTCCAACACTAAGCAACGCTTGTATTATGGGTACGGTACAATGGACAGGGGGCGAACCCATAATATAATACTTAAATAGATGGTAAACATTCAAGCTTATCACGCACAGCTTGTCCCTACCAGGATTTGAACATAAGACCCTCGGCGTAGAAAGCAGGGTTACTACTAACTGCGCTAATCAGGTCTTCAAAAAAGGTGGAGGCCTATGTCCAGCATGGACGTCTTTCGGCTAATGAATGGATGGATGGGGTACCAACAGTCAACTGTGAGTCTTCAACAGAGAATCTCTGACTACCACATTCGGTTTTAGTACTTTTTTGACCAGCTGCTATAGTCTGCCTAGCCGTTCCTACATTGCTCTCATATACCCATAGCATAGCAATATACTGCTCAAAAATGTAAAATATATTTTTAATAAGAACAATTATGGGGTTTCATGCCCGTTCTTCTCCAAAGGAACTGCATTCCGAACGGGTGGTAATGTGGTACCTTAGCATTTTGTAACTATTTTGACGATTCATAAATACTTAATGGTGTACATGAATAAAAAAATATTCTGACTCTGTTTCTGGACCTTCACATTTCATCATTTATCTTGTTATAATAATAAACGTATTAGATTTTATAAATGTTGCTTGCAACAACAAATCCTATCTTATCCTATATCTTAAATTTAATCGGTAATAAAAAGTGTGTATTAAAAAAAACCTATCGAATCGATCATGCTTATCACGTTTGTGGCCAAAAAAAAAAACAAAAACCTATCGCCCTACATGGCAATATTTAAAATATCTTGTGATTATATTTATGTTATTGTGAGTATGATATTTATAACTTTTCAATCTCATTCTCAAAATATCCCACCATATTAAACATTCAATCTACAGCTAAAAGTCAAACCATTTCCATTTCGATCAGAACATTCCGTCACTTTACTGCCATCATAACGCCATTGTTATGCGACCATTAAAAAAACATTCCGCCCGTCAGCCATCACTGAAACACCCGCAATAAACCTATTTCCAGTGACACAATTTTATTGCGAAACACTAAATGTTATTGCTTATAATGCCTATTTAAAGTTGAAACTATACTTAATTTGGTTTTCGAGCGAAGTATTTTGGGTTTGCTTTTGAAAAGTAGGAAATCTTTCCGAATATCCTTAGGGTTAAATTACTTTGCACAAACGGACTGATATAGCATATGTTACGTGAGTCCCTGGAATAAAATCCAATCAATACAAGCCAATTGAGGCTAACTTTCAAATTTCTCAGCAAATTAAACCATATTTCAAATATGTATCGATTCGATACCGATTCGATTCTCACCACTGCTCTACCATTCAAGACACGACGGCATCGCAATATTATCATATAAACAGCGCTCCGTACAAACCATTAAGTTTCTAAAGGCTTTATTGAGGGAATATTTATACATTTAAAGCGTACCTTAAGCGGAGACCGGGCTCATATATTGCCGAGTAACGAGCCAACAATGCTCGGAGGTTTTGGAGAAGGCATTTTTGTGCTCAGTATAGCAATTATTTGATTACGTGTGTGGCACATTCAGCAATACTAATAATAATTGCCCAGTATTTAAGGGCCAAATGTAAGGTCAGAATAATTTAATAATTGGTATTTAATGCTTTTTTACTTGCCTGAAGGGTGGAATATAGAAAAAGTTATTTTTTATCTGTAAGATCCATAATTACATTATATTCGCAAAAAAGTACTTATTATTGAATTGCATTTATGTAAAAACAAACATGATAAATAAATATATAATAAATTAGTGTTGAAATTTCGGAACTAATTATATTTTTATTACATTCAATTAGTTCGTCTCATTAGATAATTTAATTAATCCAAACATAACACAGTTTAAGTTTGCTCAGTGTAGTTTTGATAGTATCCGTAAAATTGGCCAGCACCGCCCGAATCTAATAACCTATCACAACCTAATAATGGTTTCATATTTATACTAAAAGCTTGTATTTTTTTTAGTAAATGGCCATGCCCCAACTAGTAAAAATAAATATTATTGTGTATTGACGTAACTAATAATTATTAGTTACAATTTGGATCAGGCATATTATTGAAAATCACTCTGGTGCATATCGCTGGCTTTCACTAACGACTTGATGCCAAGTCCAATCTTTCTAAGCTCCACGATCACGCACCGCCGCGCAGTGTTGGACATGCATGACACGTGGATCCACGCGGATCCCATCGCTATTTTAATTGATATGTCTCCTCCCATTTGCGGGCAATACCTATTACAGCTGCATACGGAGTAATGGACATTAACAACATATTCGAAAGCAGTTAACAGCACACCCTAGGCTTAAAATAGATTGAAAAAGCGCTTACTGGTATCAAGCAACAAATGGTATACAGAATAATATCCTTAAGCTCTTTCAAAGGACCGCCAGTGAGCTGAAAAAAAAACGTTTTGCCATCGAGTTTTTCCTCTACATACTACACAAAACCACTAAACATCTTTACCGTGCTAGTAAAAAGAGGCAGGATCAATAATACGTGTTTGAATTTTTGTTTAAACATTGCTTATTCGAAGATTAGTTTATAGTTTAGTTTAGTAGTTTATTAGCTGTTGCCCGCGACTTCGTCCGCGTGGTATTTAACAACGTCTCAACCGATGGCAACAGCCTGCTCGCGTTCTGATCCCGCGGGACGCATTGCAGATTGTTGCTATCAAACTTTAAGCAGGCGCAGCGCTGCAACATTGGTTTTAATTTTTTTTCGAGAGATCCAATTTTTTTTTTCTAAAATAAAAGTAGCCTAAGTTACTCCTTGTTACATCAGCTATCTGCCAGTGAAATTCCCGTCAAAATCGGTCCAGCCATTTCAGAGATTACCCGGAACAAACAGACAGACAGACAGACAGACAGACGGACAGACAGACAGACAGACAGACAGACAGACAAAAATTGTAAAAAATGTTGTTTCGGTATAGGTAACGTGTATACATCCAAATGCACTTAGTAAAAAGCGGTTATTTTAATATTACAAACAGACACTCCAATTTTATTTATATGTATAGATGTTGTATTCCACGGCATGGTGTTTTCATGGCACTTGGTATGGCCACCTCACGCCGCGGCGATAGTTCATCGCTAAATGTGTCAGATGGCACCACGAGTGGCGTTCTCAGGCCATTCAGATGTCATGCTTAGAATTTGTTATTGGATGCACAATACTTTCTATTGAATTATGGAAATCTGGTTGTCATAATAGTGATATTTGTATGAATTCTGAAGTGAAAATTGATGGGTTAGTGCAATCTTTCCCGGTGGGTTCCCAGCACCAAGGATGGCATTAACCCAAACTGGGTGACAAAGTTCATGGTGGTGTTGGCTTGGTACCGAGGATGGTACCATTCGCAATATATGGGCAAACTCCTTGGTCGTTTTACGATACTTTGGTATTGATGAAGCTTTCTCTTCTTCATCTAGTGATTTTTTATCGAAGGTTGGTTAAGTAACTCTATTGTGAAGACTACAGCTTAGCTTAGTTTACAGCAGTGGTTTTATTCTTACTATTGGCTTCTTAAGCCACCATGCCAGTACAGCAAAGCTTGATCATATAATCCCATTCGCTAATATTGCCCATTAAAGTGCGACGAACAAACAGTTTTATAATTTTACATACGACTTATAGGTTAATGGAATGCTGAATAATCGAAGTTTATACAGTTAAATGCATTTAAAAAATAATTTCAATTTGATATATGCGCCATTCGTGATTACATATTGAATATTTAAACTGGAGCGTATTCATAAACATACATACCACTTATCACTTTCATGTTGACAACACATATCTCTACCACTCTTTATATATCGCTAAAGCCCAGGCCACATCGCAAGCTAAGCTGAGCTAACCTCGCTTAGCTAAACTAGCTTAGCTAACCTCGCTTAGCTAACTTAGCTTAGCAAACCTAGCTTAGCTCACATAGCGTAGCGTGAAATCTGGTATGCGAGCAAAATATTCAGGTTAACACCGAAATCTAAAGATGTGTGAGAGGGTGAAGGAAGGCAGAAGGGCGACACAGTTTATATAGCTTTACTGGTATCGTCTAACCGAAATAGCTCAGCTCGGAACTGTGTATTTTATAACGGTATCGCCATTATTAGTTACCATATAAAAACTTATTAATAGTCACTGTTAAAATTAATCGATTCTCTGTCAGCATATCACTACGACCATTGCATACATAAGTACTTCCACCTTTAACCCTTTTCGAGAAATAAGTCTTAAATGTTTAGCAATACAGACATGTTATTTAAAGCTGCAGGGCTGTGACGTCACTACTATAAGTAAGCCCGAGTGCGACAGAGAGAGAACGCTCTTTTCCAACATCTTGCCGAATTTAAAAATCGAATTAAAAATTTGAATAATTCCTCCGCATTATATCCAAAATGATGAATACATCATTCCAAAGCTAATAAGTACATATAACCTTATATATTTACAATCTACATAGCAAATATCCTAATCAATTCTATATAAAATACGTGTAGTAGATACCTATTAATGCGTTGCTAACACAGCGAACCAATTCAAACAATTCAATATGAAAAACGCAATATGTATGTAAAAACACAGCGACATGTACGCGATGGGAGCACATTCGACGTCGACACACAGCCAACATAAATATTATCGAAAAAAAATATGTTGCACATAAATATATCCTTATCCGTCAGCGAGTGGTGTGGTGCCACTTACAGCGAGTAATGTAGAAGACTCTTGTCTTTGAAAAGATAGCATTTATTGAAGACTTCCATGAAAGTATATAATACCTGCCTAGCTTTATATTGATCTCTAAGTATATTAATTTAAATTGATCGCTTCTTTCGTGAGCCAATTTACATAAGTTGTTATTAGCTAGTAATTTGAAAACATCAGTCTTAGATTCTAAATCGGCTATTATACACACATTGCTTGCAATGCAATATGACTAAGATAGTTGTAAATACTCAAGGAAAGCAGCCGTAAAATCTTATCTCAATAATATAGCTGTTTGAAAGTTGACAATAGATACATGCGAAGGTATTAAATTTGTTAGTGTCAGAGCATTTTTTGTCTTATTCCATTGTATTTCATCAAATATCATTTCGTAATGAAAGATGAACTACAAATCGCTACCCGCTGTCAATGGAGGTCGACCGTCAGAATGCGGCCGCCTTCGCCCGTCACGTTATAATTATCATTTAAATTGTGCCCACCGCGCTACCGCTCGACACTTGACAAATGTAATGACGATAGAGAGTCGCTTCAAGAATTTTTATACGCTCATATCCACCGTATTATACGATCGTGTCAGATCCCCTTTAGTGCGTGGCCAACTTTACCTTTGCAGCCACCGATTATGACGTGAGACTTTAACAGCTGAAGCATAAGCGTGAAAGTTGATTGAGTTACGTTTCAAGAGTAAAATTGATAATCTTTATGTAGATATGTAGAAAAACTAAAATAGGTTGGTCGATGTATAGCGAACAATGCATTTTATAAACATCGCGGTAGAGTCGAAACTCGTATCGTATATAATTTTATTAGTCATTACAATGTGGTAATGTAAAGTAGCATAGTCAATGTTTAGGTCGTAAAAAGTCCGATGATGCTCATAGATGAGGCTCTATTTAATTTCCCATTCGATGGTACGCGAGTTTTTATATGTTGACATTTTTATTGTTATTAATTTCTTTGATGTTATGACGTGGTTCGATTAAGTCTTCGGTTTTAAATGGACAGCGCGACAATTCCTTTTTATCGGTAGTTGTAAAACTAGAATTAATGTACGACATTTGTTTTCTGTTGAATGTCATCGAGTTTTATTTGATTATCATTTTTATTCACGTTTCCCAGCGATTATAATTAAAATAATAGTCGTATGTTGAGTTTTGTAATGGGTTCAGTAATAAAAATTAAGGAATCAGACTAACTTACCTAAGTGACGTCTGATGGTAATTTTATGAAGGCTCATCCTGAAAACAATTTTACATGGTAGTATTCGTCTCCAACGAACTCGTGCGCGTAGTTTATTCAGAGTCCTAATAAACAAAATAAAAATTGAACGCAGCTAAATGGCTAGTTGTCAGAGTTGGCATTAGCTGTCAAATCACTTTCTTTAGAGTACCAGTAGTTGCCATTATTTGATGGGTGGGTGATAGCTACTTCATACATAGGTACAATAGTAGTCTGTGACTTTGTAACTTTGATAGGGAGGGAACCTATTGTTTTCAGGATGAGCCTTCATAAAATTACCATCAGACGTCACTTAGGTAAGTTAGTCTGATTCCTTAATTTTATTTCAGGCTCATCCTGAAAACAATTTTACATGGTAGATGTTCAGAGACCAATAATGGCTGTATACATACATAATTGTGTGTGAGTAAGAAGGTTGAGAAAAGTAAAATCCAATGTCACTTACAACCTATATTTTAAAATCACATATAGCTTTAAACAAAAATAAAAAGAACCTTACTTTAGGTATCCATTCTTAATATGTTATTATTCTACTTATTTGAAAACAACTCTGTTATTATCATTAATTAAACTTAGTTAAAAAATAACAATCAAATTTAATATTCTCCTTACATGATAATTAATAATCATATACATAACACTATAAGGCGCATTTTCCCCCATGATATTTATATCATGAGGTACATTCAGTCTTTTGTTATCGTTACTAACTTATTCTAGAATAGAGTTGGCAAAATCGAGATCAGTTCTGTTGTTTAGAATAGGTAAATTATAATGTTTTGCAAAGACAGCTGACTTGTCTGACCAGCCAGCAGTCTTTTTAATTAGCTCAATTGATACACCTGCTATTTTTGCCTTTGAAGTAGATGCATGTCTAGTACTATGCGAAGTGAAAATACTAGTGTCAATCCCACTCTCCGTAAGAATTTCCTTAATCCAACGACTTATTGTCGTGGATGAAGCCCTTTTAAAGGGTTTTTTAGTAGTAATTAATAGATAAGGGATATTTCCTCGAGCTTCCTTGGTGTTTTGTACATAAGTTTTGAATGTAATAGCTGGGCACACTGACTCATTTTCAAAATACGGTAAGCGCAAAATGGTGTTTGTTTTTGTTTTAATAGACGTTTTTAGAATATCAGAAATATTTATTATGACGAAGTTAGGTGTGAAGTTAATGTCTTTAATTTTAATTGACGCCAATGTCTGAACTCTGTGGGCAGTAGTCAGCGCTAATAGTGTAACCAATTTTTTGGACATATCCTTTAGATTTAAAATACATGGCATCTTACTTAAGTAATCTAGAACTATTGCAGGATCCCAGGTTTCTGTATATCTAGGAAGAGAGGGTCTTTGCCTAAACGCCCCCTTTAGTAGCCGTTTAACATTCTCATCTTTCCCAACTTCAGAGCCTACAAGGAGAGACAGAGCTGAGCGATGTGTATTCAATGTAGAATAGTTACAGCCACTATTAAATGCTTGTGACAAAAAACCTATTATCTGTGGAATGGTAGCTTTATAAACATTAATATTATGAGTATGACAGTGTGCCCACCATTTTCTGTATGAACAGTCATATTGTTTTTGTGTACCTGGAGCTAGAGATCCAAGCATTATCTCCAAGGAAGCTTGAGGTAACAGTCTTAGCTGGAGCGCCGTCCGGAGAAGTGCCCTGCCGCCAGGGTAAGATGGGATCTCAGGCGATGTTGTTTGCTAAAAGGGGATGAAAGCAAGTCATCATTAGCATCAAATATTATGGGTTTTGATACCATCAATAATTTCGCTAAGGCGAACCATGGCTGTGCTGGCCACCAGGGAAAAACAAGAATTCCTTCAGCTTGATCTGCTCTTATTTTTTCTAAACATTTAGTTATAACTGAAAATGGGGGGAATGCATAAAAGAAACAATTGCCCCAGTTTATGGTGAATGCATCTATATCATAGGCCATTGGATCCCTTTTCCAAGATATATACTTTAAACATTTAGTATTTATTCGAGAAGCAAATAAATCTATTTCAGGTATTCCAAAGCGTTGGGTTATTCTAAGAAATGCATAGTTTGCTAAGGACCATTCTGTATCATGATTTAAATTCCTAGATTCTCTGTCAGCCTCTGTGTTCTCTTTGGATTTGATGTAGGAAGCTGTAACCCATATGTTTCTTTCCTCACACCATTGCCACAATTTCTGAGTAATTGCATTTAAATGTACAAATTGAATGCTACCCATTTTATTAATGCAAGATATGGCTGTTGTGTTATCTATGCGTAGTAATATATGACAGTCTGACATATTCTTAGCAAATGATCTTAAGCCAAAGTAAGCAGCTACAAGTTCTAAATAATTGATATGTTCCTCTTTCTCAGTTGTATTCCAAAGTCCCCCTATTGATTCACCCAGACAATGAGCACCCCAACCTGTGAGTGAAGCATCTGTAAAGATTTCTAATTTAATTTTTTGCAAGGAAAATGATTTTTTTGCAGTAGGTATTTTCAACAACCACCATTTTAGTTCAGGAATTATTACTGAGGGAATATTCATGACACTTTCAAAATTATCATTTGATGTTTGTAAAGCTAAGTATTCTTCTCTTTCCATAAGCTTGGTATGTCGCCATCCATATGGAATGGCTGGACAAGCTGCTGACAAAGTGCCAAGCAGTTGAGCAAGGCTCCTAATTTTACAACTTCTTTGTGATATAAACTGGTGCAACATATCAATTATTTTTTCTTTTTTGTCAGAAGGTAGCTTTATTGTTAGATCTTGTGAATTAATAATAAAACCAAGGAATTTACACTGTCTACTAGGGGTTAACTTACTCTTTTCATAGTTAAGTACAAAACCTAAGCATTCTAAAATTTGTATAATATGACATGTTTGAGTTTGACACTCCTCATATGTACTGGCTATGCATTGAATGTCATCCAAATAAATTACTGTCACATAACCCAAACTACGTATGTATGACATCACTGGTTTTAACAATTTTGTAAAAACACTAGGTGCCGTACACAAACCATAAGGTAATGCTGTAAATTCATACAACTGATTAAAATAAAATCTAAGATATTTTCTGTGTTGTACAGCTATTGGGACTAAGAGGTATGATTCTTTTAAATCAATAGTTGTCATAAAGCAATCTTTATGTACCAACCTAGTAGAGGTCCGTAAGTCTTCCATCTTAAAATGAAATGTAGAGACAAAATTATTTAGCAATTTTAAATTTAAAATGAACCTAAATTTGCCATTGGGCTTGGCCACCAAGAATATATTTGATAAATATTGTCCACATTCAGGTTGACAGGGTACTATAGCACATAATTTGAGCAAATCATTAATTGAATTGCTAATGTTTAACTTCTCAGATTCAGATAAATTATCATTAAGAGGTATTCTGGTTTGAACTGGTACAGAGGCAAATGGTATGTGATATCCTTGGACCCAGTCGAGTATAATCACATCATTTGTTATAATCTGCCAGCAACTTAAGTACCTAGATATATTACCTGCATGTTGTACCTGATGTGAGATCAGCGTCGCTGGCGAGCATGCTGGTAATCTCTCTCGGAGCGGTTCGTAGGTGCACGCTTCAAGGTCTTTTTGACTGGCTGGTATGGCTTCTTCGTTTGGGGTTGGACTGGTGGACGCTTCAGCCCCCCGCGCAAATTGTTCTTCTGTTGTGTGTTTTGACGTGGGGGGCCAGTCCAGTTTCCCGGACGGTTGTTAGTAGGAGGTTTGGGTTTTCTTAATTGCAAACCAGATTTTTCTATTTCTTTATTGCATTTAATTTTTTCAGCTAGGTTATCCCCAAACAGATACTGATTTTTTGGTATTGATTCAGCCATTTTAATAAAGGATTTATCCAGAAGTGGGGCCAATAACTGTTTTCTTGTGTTAGTCTCCTTATGATGTAAAGATGTCAGAAGTTTAGTTCCATCACTAAGTAGTTTTAATGCCTCCGATACCTCTTGTCCAGCTAAAATTTTAGTCATTGCTTGGCCCAAGCAGGACAGGGCTATACCCAGTTGTTGTTGCTTGGCTTGCAGCGTTTGATCTCGGGTACGGGCTGAATCAGTCAATGCAGCTTTAACTTCCGGATTGAGCTCCGGTGCCTCTAAAAGCAGACAGTTTTTAGGTATTTTATATACCTTCATCATGTCCTTGACTTCCTCACTGTCATTCATGAGAAAGTTTTCCCACCTTGTACTAATAAGGTCATTTATCTCTGGGCCATATTTATCTTCTTTTGGTTTATCCGTACCCAACGCAACCATAAACTCTTCTGGTATTTGTTTGTTCTCAAGGCTCTCGCCAATTGTTATAACAGGATCTGTAAGAGACATAAGTTATCTTCCTATAACTTGAGACCGACCAGCATAAGCTATGTATGTGTTAGGGCCATGTGTGTCACGCACAATATGGCAATATATACCAGAATTGATATCTCGTATCAAAATCTGATCTTCGTGCGGAAGTATCTCGTACTGGCACGGATGGTGGTCAAGGTCACTCCTGACTAATACATTTTTCAGGATGTAAACACTATTTACGTAATTAAATCTATAGTTTTGTATCAACAGTCGGTGTATATAAATAATTACATTGAATTCATTATTTTATAACCTGAAAGTAAGATGTAAATTACCTACTTACCAATATTTTCCTGTTCTTGTTCGTCCAATCGTGGTGAAGGCGACGTCCTTATCCTGGATCGGGATCGGGAACGGGACTTAGTACGTCGGGAACGATGACGGTGACGCCGGCGTCGGTGAGATAATTTTTTCAGCTTTCTCTTAATTTTCTGTAATTCTTCCAACACTCCATCATCCGCATCGGAACTGGACATCTTTAAACTTCTTTTTCTTTACGAAATGAAATAATAACTTCCAATTCCAATTAAAAACTAAATAATAACTTCTTCTACGCATAAGCGTGAGCGCGCGAAGTCGAAAAGTGATTTGACAGCTAATGCCAACTCTGACAACTAGCCATTTAGCTGCGTTCAATTTTTATTTTGTTTATTAGGACTCTGAATAAACTACGCGCACGAGTTCGTTGGAGACGAATACTACCATGTAAAATTGTTTTCAGGATGAGCCTGAAATAAAATTAATAGTCACCAATGTCTATGGTGAATAATGTTATTTAAATGTTGACCAATCTGATTAAATTTAAGCCAAACATTTGAATAGATATTAGTTTCTATTCAATGAGACTTCAATTGTTTTTTTAAACGCATGGATTCATTTTATCTAAAGCATTAACCACAGAAAAGGGAAAAGTAGGTCTAATCATTATTATTGGATATGTTGATTGAATGTTGGATTATATTCCTTATACATAATGTAAGGCTAAATTATGATAATATCTTACATTTTACCGCAAGAAATTCCCATTTACAATACCTACATAATTCGCCTAGGTAACATTTATTTTAAGTCTTAAAAATACTTATTCAAATGTTATATCGTTCATAGTGGCGAGCTATTCGGCCCGCTTCCTTTTTGTCGATAAAACGACTCGATACGAACGATCTTATCGATGTCAATTCTCTCACCATTAAAAAACTCGAGAACTATACAAGTTATGTCGTGTAATTCGACACCTTATGGTATTTTTCAAAAGGTGTTGGTACATTGAGAGCTACAAACTGATTGGAAATTTAAATAATATATTATCTTGAACGACAAGTAAGATTTTGGTAGAGGGTTTGCATGGGCTGGTGTAGAATAACTAATGTGTTCATTACAATGCGATCAAAGGTGAGTAAAATGGCACCATTCAGTGAAAAGTAACATTACTAATAGGTACTAATTAGGATCGAATTTCATTTGCACAATATAAAGTGGCAAGGTCTAGTTTCGTTCACATAATCAATGTCGGGATCCGGGATCATCGGCACAGAAAGCACCTAGGGTTTGGGTCACTACCAAGTGCACTAATAAGGCAAATAATAATGTCTGAATAAAGTAAGCAACTATTTGTAATTCATTTGAACACGGATTGTGATTTCTTGTCAATTGATTTGAATTGAACCACTTTAATGGCTGATTTCATAGTGCGTCCGAGGAAGGTCCAAGCAGATGGCCCACGGAGATTATACGATTAAAGGACATAAGAAGAAACAAAACTAATTAGATAATATGTTTTGCGGGGAAGATAAAATATATCTATAGTCTAATATAAATTGGAGTGTCTGTTTGTAATATTAAAATAACCGCTTTTTACTAAGTGCATTTGGATGTATACACGTTACCTATACCGAAACAATTTTTTTTACAATTTTTGTCTGTCTGTCTGTCTGTTTGTTCCGGGTAATCTCTGGAATGGCTGTACCGATTTTGGCGGGACTTTTACTGGCAGATAGCTGATGTAACAAGGAGTAACTTAGGCTACTTTTATTTTAGAAAAAAAAACATAGGATCTCACGAAAAAAAATTAAAACCAATGTTGCAGCGTTGTGCCTGATTAAGTTTGATAGCAAAAACCTGAAATGCGTCCCGCGGGCTCAGAACGCGCGAGCAGGCTGTTGCCAACGATTGTGTCTTTGTTAAATACCACGCGAACGAAGTCGCGGGTAACAGCTAGTCTACAAATAAAATTATAACGCCTCCTTTGGGATGCACAATAAATCATCCGCTAAGTTTAAAATCATAGTGGATTCTCTGCTTTATAAGTCCGAGTCCGAGTCAAAGGATGCATAATAAATAATCCACTGAGCTCAAGTTTAAAATGTACGCTTCATGATCCCAGTGTGCCACAGCACGCTGACAGCCAACAAATAGCGTTGATTGTAATCGCTGGACGGCGAAGCGCGTAAATATCGACGCGATCGCGCGATAGCGCGCCCGCGCCGGCTACCGCTCCACGTGTTTTATATGCGAGTTGTGATCGCGATAATATTGGGATTTATTCGAGAAACGATGGTAGGGATTGCGCGGCTACTTGAGACGTTTGGAAGTGATTGTGTTATTCCCGCAGAGGGGACAGTCTAACCTAATGAGTGGTCTTAATGTGTTTGCTTTAAATTGATATGTTATATACCTAGGTACTTCGTGATGTTTTGACATACACTTTTTTAGATATCACACGGGAACCCATCAGTTATCCGGACTAAGAAGTATACTTTATATAGACCTTGGTTATGTGTTAGCACAATAACAAATTTATCAAAATTAGTTCAGTAGTTTCCTGTCATTTCAAAATTAAAACAAAAAATCCAAATTAAAATGTCAGTAACGATTAATTTTCAAAGAAAAGGTACTCAAGCGACAGACACTATTTTTGTTACACCTCATATATGTATAAGGCTTATCCATAGTAATATTTAAAAGCCTATAAAAGCATATCCTCGACAAAAAAAAACAAATTATTTGAAATTTTAAAAATACAGTACGTACTAAGTGCGCGGTGAAACTGTACCGTCTCGCTATCGAAAAATCAAACACTATATACACATACATCTTATACATAAACGTGATCGTTATCACCTGCTTGTTAACCCCTTAAAATATTCAACACATTTTTAGTTAAACCTTACACATATCAATAGATAAACTTACATCGAATTCACAGCAATAACGCATCTACCAACAACATGTTTAGTCTTTGAGCAATACCCAGTTAAAAAATATGTATGTTGATGGGTGAATGCAAATAGACAACTGATATACGACCCACTGATGTTCGTAAACACCATTCGAACGGTTAGATTTATGAATAACCGCTAGATGTACTGCGTTTAGTGAATGGAAACATTGTGATAAACCAACAGACGGTGGGTGAGTTACGGGCACTCGTAAAATATTAGTTTTATAGTCGCGTTACAACGAAATATGGTCCAAGGAAATGCTGAAGACTGGTTAAAAATATGGTTCACGGTTGCTTTTACAACAATTAATCAATGGTTTTGGGAGGTGATAATCTTATCATCGTGAGGGTGTTTTTGCTTTATATTTTTAATACTAAATGTGTCCGCGATTTCATGGACCGCTCTTGTTTATGATCTATCCCAGGGAAACGCATTGATTGTCCGGGATAAAACTTGTACTAAAATATAAGCCACAACCACGTCACGTGTAATTAAAATCCATTCTCTGTTTTCAACGAGATAAAGGTATATTAAGATAGACAGCGATTGACGGACAAATAGCTAGCTTTTGGTCTCAGATTTATAATGAAACGTAAATTTGCAATAGAGCAATTCCAGCCCTAAATGTTAGGGAAATAGAGAAACCATTGAAATAGGCATTTAATAATAGCGCCACTGGTTCAGCTAGCTATGTATGACGTTTCGTTTTACCCGAGCCAAGCGAGGAAAGTAATTCGCTACGATATTTAACAGCTAGTAATATTTTTGGGGTAAGTAAAGTAAATTTAATTTCCGTGCGGAGCCCTAAAAATCCCAAAAATGTAAACAAGCATGGTCATTATATCTCCGGTAATTTGACATTGAATGTAATGCCGCACGTGCATTTCTTTACAACTTTTCACCGTTCCATTAGACTTGAATTGCTCGGCTTGTGTCTGTCTGTCAGTTCTACAATAACATTAAAAGGCACTTTATGTCTATCATATTAATAGAAGTTATTCATCAATATTGCTCGTTACTGATTTAAGTGAGGAATGTTGATAACTCGATCTTAACATCATCGCCATATTCCATCGTATAGTAAATAGGCATTTACAATCATTCACCGAACGTCTAAAAGTCAACACATCGGTTGGATTTGGTTGCGGATCGGAATACTTGGATCATAAGCGCGGTATGTACTTAGTTGTTTACGCACGGAATAGCCATATGTCTGCGCAAAACACTCAACAAGTCGCGCTCGTTTATGGTTAAAAAGGGGAGATATCTCGTCAACATACAACCAGTTGTTTGGAATATGGGGCATAGACTATAAAATTGGTACAGAGGTTATATTAGAAAGAAAAAACGTAATATGAGAAATATTGGAACTTTGGCATTTCTTTGATTCTGAGTACACATATTATATTCAGACCCTGTACTTACCCGCTCATGTTTATTTTTAACTAGCTGCGCCCGGCGGTGTTACCCGCGATAAAAAGTATGAAAAATGAAAACATCTATCCCACGGGAACCATACATTTTACCGGGATAAAAAGTAGCCTATGTGCTATTCCAGACTATAATCTATCTCTGTGCCAAATTTCGTCCAGATCCGTTCAGCCGTTCGGGCGTGAAAGAGTAACAAACATCCATCCATCCATCCATCCAAACTTTCACATTTATAATATTAGTATAGATTATTTTTGTTATTGTGATAAGGTTCAATTTTAGAGTTAACTGTAGCGAGTAATCAAAATAGGTTACATTATATTAAAAACTAGCCATCCCGGCGAACTTCTTACCGCCTCGATCAATTATAATTATTGATATATAATTTACTGTTATTCCCCATGTTTTAATAGTCATTCCTATTCGAGGTGGAGACAAATTGAAAAAATCAACGATCATAAAAATAGACCCAGCCGTTCTTGAGTTATATAGGGTGTAAATACACGACTTTGTTTTATATAGGTATATATACAAATATAGATAGATGTTAATCATGTGCTTGTCAAAATAGACTTTTAACGTTCAATCGTAATCTTTGCCTCAAACCCAGACGGACAAGATGTTTGTTTTACACACAGTATTTACGGCGCCAATTAGGAGCCTAGCTTATTAACTACTAGAAGAATTTATGCTTCGAAGTAACGGCTTACCAACGTGATGTTTGTTTTCGTAGCTGCACTGTGACTACCGACTATATTTAAACGACTTGCGTTAAACTGTATGAGCCGGTGTTTTCTGAAGCTGGATGTAGTTTGAAATTTTTCAAGTGTTGCTTGATTTATACTTGAAGTAATTCTACAGGATAATTTGGTAAGTATTATAACGTGTTTCTAAATCGAATACTGACGGCAAAACTGTTGTTAACAAATGAATAACGATTCAATTATATTTGATACCCTAAAATGTTTATGTCTTGGAATTTTCCTTATTTTGCGATTCGAGCACAGACTTGTTTCGAAGTTAAGACGTACCGTTGCCTCTGGCCAAGTGAAGCCTGCATTTGTAGTGGTAAATGTAACCCCATGTAAAACTTTTTGCCTAGTAAATGGTATACCCTAAGAAGTTCTGGAGATTGTTTTTTGTATATTTGTGCGTGAGGTCGTATGTTTACATGCTAGACCAATTATTTTTTTTGGCTTCATTTTTAGCCCACTTCGTGTGTTTTCTTAATATTCTAACAAGTCTATGGATTTGAGCTGATATTGATAAAACTTGCCATGGCTTTTCACCTCGGAAAATGGATGGTCACCGCGAGATAGCCAAAAACCGTAGACCTTTCATTTTTGATAAGTACTTAGACAAGTAAGTAATTTAACACTTAGTACATGTAGTATGATCATATTTTACGAACAGGTAGCAGTCAGTGAATACTGAACGACATTATTTATTTTATATTCTATCTGCGCTCTCAATATTCTCTATGTCTTTGAGCCTACACACCGCTTCCGGCTGTACCGGAAATACTTCTCAACTCTTCCATAGACATCCACCATCAGATATCCAGTCAACGGGGTGTTTTTATCAGGCTCGGGGTGAGCTCGTAAACAGGGGATGTTTATGTACCGCCGGCTTCCTGTGACGTCATGTCCTGTTTCTTTTAAGAAAGTATATTAGTACTTATCTCTAGCCGTTGGTGGTCTTTTAAAAGGTAAAAGGGCTATTTGGAAAGTTGAGTCATTTCAATTGTGATATTTATTGCTCCTTTTTTCCACTTTTCTGATGGGTGAAATGGATTTAACGCTCATGTATTTAGTTGAGTGTTTGTTTAGAGTGATACATTATAATGATATCATATATGATTTATGTTCTGAGGACAAGGAAGGGTCAGGTTCATTTTGAGAAATTTAAATTTTTTTCCCTAAAAAATAAGTATGTACTTTTATCTAATTACTTTTCGGATTAATCTATTCGGTGTATTTATATACCTACTTATACATGAATTTTAAAACTATTAAACAGCTCATGAAGTAAAATCTGTTTTGAAAACGAAAGAAT
Source organism: Pheosia tremula (assembly GCA_905333125.1). NCBI lineage: Eukaryota > Metazoa > Arthropoda > Insecta > Lepidoptera > Notodontidae > Pheosia > Pheosia tremula. Next base: position 756,466 of record HG995405.1, on the reverse strand, counting down.
AGACACGACTACAACGAACTAGATCTCAATCTAAATAATGTATTTACTTAAAAACTTTAGAGTAATTAACCTATGGGGAAAGAGGACCCACCACTGACCCTCGGCTTGTCAACTTCTTCGATTATAAACCAAACAAGTTTGATCGATAATAATAGAAGCCAACAACACCCGAACTCCTCTAAGATGTTAATCGAGAAACTATCTATCACGAGTGACGGGGGTTTTTAGAGTAATTGTAAGTAATGCCTTGATTACACGTAACGAGTAGAATAGCGAGACAGTGCTCTCGGCCGAGTACACGAGATTTATAAGTACCGAGCCCTGTTTACACCTACCGAGTACTCGAGCCGAAAGCACTGTCTCATATATTACTCGTTACATGTAATCGGGGTATAATTAAGAGTAATGCCTTCTCTGCGCCCACGCCATTCAATAACCCACCGAAAAAAAATAAACCCTTCACTCATCCACTTTATTTTAACACCAAAATAAACATATCAATTTATAACGCGAACGAAGCCAAACACATTTTTAATTAAATAAAAAAAATAAAGAGGAGAAAAAAAATAACGCAGGAGTTTGATGTGTAAACATTTCTGACTTTAAAATCCATTAGATGAAGACGCGGTGTAATGCGGACAGACAGACTGACAAACATGGGTTGGCGGTGATTGGGAAGTGAAAGAAAACATAAAATAATCAGTGTTTATTGGACGATGAAAATGTTTCACGAGTTCAGTTTTAATGGACCTCCGGGGTGACGAAGGTTAACAGAATACATCTAATAATTCCAGCCCTTTTTTTTATGTCCCCCTGCTGGGCATGGGTCTCCCCACAATGCGAGGGGGATTAGGCCATAGTCCACCACGCTGGCCCAGTGCGGGCTGGCGGACTTCACACATGTTTCGAGGGGTTCTCTCAGACATGCAGGTTTTCTCACGATGTTTTCCTTCACCGTTTATCGTCATAATCATGGTTGAAAATTATATTCGCACATGAAATCCCAGAGGTGCGAGCCGGGGTTTGAACCTGCAATCCTCGTTACCGACCAACTTGGCTATCACTGTTTAGAATCTATACCGGTTGATTCAGAGAGGGTATACTAAGCGTTGTACCAGCGCTTCCTTTGCGCATTTGCAATCATAATGTGAAGCCAGAATTTAGCAATGTCAATTTTAAAAAAAGCTTCCAAAAATCACAAATGTAATGTTGCCGGTAACAAAATATAATAAAAATCGACATATCGAAATTATGATTTCATTACAATTACATAATTATGGTGCATTTATATCTTACTGATTCCTTAAAATATTTTACAGTATTATTATTAAACTAGCTGTTGACGCGACTACGTCCGCGTGGTATTTAACAAAGACACAACCGTTGGGAATAGCCTTCTCGCGAGTTCTGAGCCCATGGGACGCATTGCAGGTTGTTGTTATCAACCTAAATCAGGCGCAGCGCTGCAACATTGGGTTTAATTTTTTTTCGTGAGATCCTATTATTTTTTCTAAAATGAAAGTAGCCTAAGTTACTCCTTGTTACACCACCTATCTGCCAGTGAAAGTCCCGTCAAAATCGGTCCAGCCATTTCAGAGATTACCCGGAACAAACAGACAGACAGAGAGACAGACAAAAATTGTAAAAAATGTTGTTTTGGTATAGGTACCGAGTATACATCCAAATGCACTTAGTAGAAAGCGGTTATTTTAATATTACAAACAGACACTCCAATTTTATTTATATGTATAGAAGATATTAGTAGCAATTAGATGATCTAAATGCTACCGTCAATGAAAATACAAAATGTAGTTTGACCTACATTTTGTATTTTCAAAAGTCAAGTCAATCCGTGTCAAAATTACAAAAAAATCCTTAACTGTAACTTCGTTGATAATAGGAGGAACCGGAAAATAAACAACAGAACTGCTTGTTTTACTTACCAATTTGAAATCATGAATATTTGTTTCAGTAAATTCAGGTATCTTCTAACAAATCACGCAGAACTGCGATAGAAACTGCGTCACCTTGTGTAGGAGATGACAGTTAATCAATTTAAAAGTACGTACAAGTCTAAAAAATAGATTACTCTATATTTTATGTAACATCAACAACAAAAATTAACTATTCCGCAGAGAGCACCCACGTCAATCACACCAAAACTATTATTGACATCCACTTAGCGCACTAAACTATTTCAGGCATCTAGATATGAGCGATATCTTATTGAAGCATTGATGTTTTTATTCGACAACCTGATTAGCGCAGTTGGTAGTGACACAGCTTTCTGCGCCCGGGGCCCGTGTTCGAATCCTGGTAGGGACAAACTTTGTGTGATGAGCACGAAAGTTTGTACCCGAGTTATAGATGTTCAGTATCTATATAAGTTTTATATACTGCGTTGCTTAGTACGGGACCGTATAGTTGGTGTGTTCGTCTGGCGATATTATGTAACGTCATTGAGAAATAATATTTTGTTATAATGCGCAGTATTAAGCTGTAACTTGATTCATGAATCTATCTGAAGTATCGTATTGTGTTTATTATCTTATATTTCATGCAATCCTAGTACTTTTTGATTCTGAGTTGGTTTATCATCGATATTTTTGTCACATTTCGCTCAACTTCTGAGTAATAAGTTTAATTATTCATGGTAAGCTAAGCGAATAATGTTTGCTGTTAATTATTTGGTGCGATTGAAATCGGTACGCATAGAGGAATGCTTCACAAAATCAAACAGCAAAAGATCTCAGACATGTCATTCGGTTCAGTAGCAAGCGTTAATCTAAGCGGACAGCGCGCACGGCAGCGGCCTCGAAGTGGCTCGGCGGCGGGCGACGGCAGCGCGGCTCAGTTAATCACTCTTCCACTCGACTGTACGATGCTTATCTGCCCATTGCGTTGCTGTACCACTTCAGATTATATTGACTTTGACTGTACCCGCTGTACTATAAACTACTCATGTTTCACGGGAAAAAATATGGATGTCTTTATGTTTGTGTAAATTGGGCGGGTACTGTCGTAAACACAATGATGTTTAAGGAATATTGTGACATTTTTGTTACATTATTTTTATACTTACTTACAACATTAACGGCCGCATAATCAAACGACACTCAATACTTTTATATTTTTTTAAGAATGGACTTTCGTCTCAGACATTGATAATAAGCAACGATCAAATTTAAGTAGCATTTGCATCCAAGTAAACATATTGATTTTTTTAAATTGACGCGAATACTTGCATTGAAATAAAGCTAATTTTACAGATTTTACCACGTGCATATATTATGTTTTTACATTCCCGACGTTTTGGCTGCTTCACAGCAGTCCTCCCGTGACCATGGTTGTTGTAAAGCAACCTTAACGTCGGGAACGAAAACACGAAACATCCACGCGATAAAATCTGTAACATTAGTTTTATTTCAAACCAAGTAAACTGTCACAAGAATGCAGGTATGAAGAATTAACACTATTAATGCTATTTTAACTGTCTGATACAGTGACCCCGCCCCACGTAGCATGCACATAATAACACCTTTATGAATATTTTGCAGATAACTGACGACTAGGGTATTATTAACTTTTAATGTCACGTCTGCCTCGTGTTAATTACATTAACAAACATCAATAAAATTCACAACTGTCACCTCGTATCGCGTAATTAACATTTCAACGGCGCAAAAATGCCATTATAACATTTCGGTAAAATTAAAAATACTAAATGTCATTACCATTCGGTACTCATTCATGCGCGCTTATTACCATGACATTATTGCCGATAATTTTGCGTCGTCAATAAAAGTTGTACTTTCGAAAAGCACTTGCACTTTTTGCTCGAGTGTACAAGTTTCATGGCGTCTGTGGCGGCGAGATCAAAGCGGCCGGGGCCTTTGAACCACCGCGTGTATCAACACCGCCGCGCGCCGTTAAAGACACGTAGAGGAATGGTGATAGCACGGTCCGGAGAGAAAATTAGTTGCACGTTTGTTTGAGATGTTTTTTATTAACTAATTAGATTGTTAATTGCATGGCAGTTGTTGTGTTTAAATTTATTGTGATTTTATACAGTAACGGGTGTAGTTTTATATGCATAGCTCGTCTTGTTAGCTTATTATAACCATTTTTGTGTTTCCAAAGACTATTTACATTTTTACGTGTTTTTTAATCTTGTTTCTTATTAGCTTTTAGGCATCGTTACTCCAGTATTTCTGGCTATTAAAAAATACCCCTTATTCTTGTTATGTGTTATTAAACAATCGTTACCTAGTTAGTAGTAGTCAAGTTCGATAAAGCATCAAAAATCTATTGTCAATAAGTATTTTTCCAATCAAATCAAAATTATAATGGCATGCTATTAGCTTTTCTACCTTTCAACTTGCGCGGCTTATAAGTCGCTTTACACAACTTTTCCAGTGTTTCGTTCCTTAAAAATCTTATGCGGACTTCTTGTTACGTAAAAAAATATAGCGATATCGGTCAAGCCGTTCTCGAGTAATACGTTTACTATAAAAGAGCATTTAATTTAAAATGTCTATAGATCTATTTATTTTTCCATGTAAAATAAAGTATCCAACGTTCGCTGTTTTACACACCCCAAAACATTTTAATTAAACTAGGTAACTTATAAAGAGATACTGAACTTGATAAATTGTCTCACGGTAATTAACTTTTGCACGCCATACATTACTCGGATTGCATTGTCTACATCGTATTAACTTAATATACGCAGAGATAGATACTAAATCTATGTTTACAGTAAGTAAATGGTAATAAGGATGGGGCTAAGATGAGATTTATAGATCTTGGAAGTTTGTCTTATGATTTATTTTTGTTGTTTTGTTGTTATATTATTTTGCGAAGTAAATAAATGTCTGCTTACTGTATTAATTACGACCAATATTAGTTTTTTACGATAAAATAGTTATAATATAGTTTTCTAATTTATACACATTTTATACATAGTAACTATAGGTGTCTATAAGGTCATGAGAATGACACCATCAATGTTTTTTGCGATAAAACGTACTGAATGTATTAGTTAGTATAATACAATTCTTGTGCAACTACTAACAAATTCATTATTAAAAAAAAAAATATTAAAATGTATCTAAAATTCGCTATATGAGTATACTAGCTGCGCCCGGCGGTGTTACCCGCGATAAAAAGTATGAACAATTAGAACATCTATCCCACGGGAACCATACATTTTACCGGGATAAAAAGTAGCCTGTGTGCTATTCCAGACTATAATCTATCTCTGTGCCAAATTTCATCCAGATCCGTTCAGCCGTTCGGGCGTGAAAGAGTAACAAACATCCATCCATCCATCCAAACTTTCACATTTATAATATTCTAAAAAATTCAGGAGCGATTATAGCGATGTTGATTAAGTCTACAGACTTTTTTTAATGACTGTGTAATATCATCATTAATAAATAAACTAAATAAAATGTATTATAATATTATTGATCTTTACGCTATCGGCAATGACGATCAACAAATTTAAATCAATTCAAAGCTTAATAGTTGTGTGCAAATGTTTTAGACATTAGCTAAAAAAATACATAAATATTTATGTATTTTAGTTAGTTTTCATGACACTAATGATCAAAATAATGCGAGAATTATTCACGAAATGTATACTATAATTATTATTAAATCAACATAAATGTATAATTAAGTAGGTGCTTATATTTTATTTTCGAAATCAGCAGGAAACCATTAATTTTTATTATAGTTACTTACGTTAACATACATTTTTACCATTGCTATTGTAACAGAATTATAAATTATTTTTATTTATTAAGCAATTAATGTTGGCAATGGCATACCTAATTAAATAATTAATGAATATTTCTTTTAATGTTCCGAACATAACCTTTGAACTATTATTATATCTTATAAGATTTCAGTTTTAATTGCCAAATAGTTTTTAAATTTTCCTATATACTTACATAAAATTTATTTTATTTTGTCGCTTCTGCCCGCGGTACCTCAATAAAGATAGCATATAACAGACAGGCATAATGCGGCTTCCTAATAGTGAAATATTTTCTAGAATCAGATCAGTAGTTCTAAGAATTGCCCAACTCCTATATGGATACTCACAAATATATGAAACAAAGTCGTGTTAGTTACACCATTTATAACTTCAAAACGGGTGGGCCGATTTTTATGAAGTTTGTTTTATTGAAATTTATTTTCGCCCCAAACAGCAGAATAACTATTAAACCATGTGAAAATTTCATGAAAAAAATATAATAAGTATCATTCATTTGGTCGTACATTTGATTCTGTACTGGTACGAAGTTCGCCCAGACAGCTAGTATGAGTATTGATTCAAATAATATTTAATTTTAAATGTAGTATTATTTCAAACCTAATGAAGACTATCCCGACATCCTACGAAGAAAAAAAAAATAACTGGTTAATACAGATAGGATCATAAAAGAAAAATAAGTTCTACAAAGATTTTATATGTATTATAATCGTAAAATAACTTATGGCGATAAAACCATCAAAATGTTACATCCACATCGCTCATAATATTTCAACGGTGGCAAATGCAGCACGGCCGTGATGTATGGCGACAGACAGACAGATAAATTGCTTATAATTTATTATAGTGGAAGCCGCAATAGTCCTAATTACGGCGACGTTTGAGTCATGGGCTGAGAAAATTGTACGTTCGACGACGGACTGCGCTCGTTGGTTTTAGGCCACTGAAGTTTACTTATTACAATCCTATCATATTGTATTTTATAGTAAGAGAAGGAAAAAGCTATTACCTACTACAATAATAAGGCTTTTATTCGAAGAATGTTTTTTTTTCTAAATTTATAATATGCGAATAGTGATTGAATGATTCTTTTAAATATTTTATGTTCCCTATTCCATTCTCAAAAATGTTTTTTAATTAATTTTACAAAATAATAAAATATAGGTTTCATAAATCAAAGACGAGAGTTCAAATTAAATATTTACGTATATTTTTTTTTCGCTTTATGCCCTTTATAACAACATTTTTTTTTTATTTCAACAGATATCAGTTGCAAGTAATACAGTGTTCATTATCTAATTATTATGAATGTTGCACACGCACGAATTGTCGGCCACATATCTGACTCGTGCCATAACTTCTACACATTGTATTTAGTAAAGATTTATTTAACATTACACATAGAAAATATAGTGTGCCAGTTTTGCAAGCATTTAAATGTAAATTATAAAATGTAAGTGTGTTTTGTGAGATTCATCTAGAGATTTTATCATTCAAATAACAGAAAGTTGCTATTATATAATTCAACAAGTAGACGAGTAATTAAGATGCGGTAACGTTTTATCTGTGATAATTTATTTTAATACACTTATTATGCGTTTACATGAATATTTTTTCAGTCGCAACATACCTTATTCTCCACTTAAAAATAAATGTATATGACAGATTTGTGTTTCCACACCATAAAAAAAAACATTTGTATCCTAAAAAATATACAAACACAATTAACAACGCTCACTAATTAATCGCAACAACTTAAATTTAGGAAAATCAATTTAAATTAGAATCTAATATGATTTGGTACATAGAAATTTCGTTACTCTAACTAGAAAATTAAAACCCGCAACCGCGGATCTGACAAAGCGTTCAGTGCACTAGTTATGATTAGGAGTTAGAGATCACAGCTGTCGCGGCCCCCGGCCCCGGGCTCGGCGTCGGGGGCATACACTACCGTCGATGATATGAGCAGACTAGAAACCCGAAGTCACTACATAATATTTACACATACTTCGGTTCCGAATGTCCTTTTGGCATGGGCGTTAGCGGTCGGCGCCCCCCTTCTTGCCGTGGAGCGCCGACGGTCCTCAAGGGTGCAGAGGCCGAGGTCCAAATAGATGGTACGGAGGGAAGTACGCCGCTAGCGAAGGATGCGGGGCCAGGTGAAATGGTAGCGGCGGGGACGACACCATGTGTGACGGCTTGCTATACGGGTGGAACCGCGGCGTCAAAGGCGACAGGGGCGGCGTGGGATACGTCCTCTGTAGTAGTGGGTGAGTTGCGTTCAACATCGACAGACTCGGACTCGAATCACCGCTAGCTGTGTGCGATCTGAGATGCTGTAGCAACTCCTCGGACGTTCCAAATCTTTTGCCACAATACGCCGAGTCTCCCGCCATCCAACTGCACACATAAGGCAGCTGTGATGCCGCTGCTAAGGCAGCTAGCTGTGCGTGCGCATACGCCGCGGCAGCTGGATGATTAGCCGGCAACGGGAAAGGAGATTTGGCGTGATCGCATTGCGCACATCCCGCTGGACACACAGCAGACTTGAGCAAATGTGAGCTCAGTGAGCAACCCGTACAGTAAGGATCCCTGCATATTCCTAAATCACTTCCAGGCGCTTTCATTCTCGCATATGCCAAGTACGGATTCAATCCATTCTTTAAAGCGTGATGTTGCGCTGCCATCAAGCTACTCGTCATTAAATCCATCTGTAAGGGGAATCCACTGGGATGCAGTCCACTGAGAAAGGCCGCAGAGGTGACAGGTACGCTTGGTTTGTAGCTAGAATGTTCTTTGGTGTCAGCACTGGATGATAAAGAGGTGGGTGTGTACGGTAACTTGGACGCAGATGAACTGCTGGTAGTCTCTGAATTTGATTTGGCTGGGACAGGCGAATCCTGGAGCGGGCTGCACCTTTCGTCTGATTTCTCTGATGGTGTCTTTCTATGAGCCGGCGGCGGAGTCCTCTGTGACGAGGAGCTTTGGTTGCTGGCGCAACGCGCTTGCACGGGCGTCGTGGACGCGCTGCCTTTAGACGAGAGAGGCGTTTTGGAATGAGCGTTCACAGATGCTCTGTCGTCCGGTGTCCTAGTCTTTTCTCTCGCTGTGAGGCACGATTCGTAAGGCTTGAAGCTGGGCTTGTTGTCCGGTATGTGAGGTTTGTCTTCATATTTTTTGCTTGCTTTCTCAGCCGCGGATATCAGCTTGGGGTTTGGCGAGTCGGAGCCTATAGCGCTGCAGGTCTGCGCCAGAAGCGCTAGCGGGCTCTTTTTCGCGTCGAGCTGCAACAAAGAGAGGCATTTTATGAAATGAAACGTCGGGTCGAGGTTGCGAGTGACGGGAGCACAAAGGGACCGCGGGGGTGCGAGGTGGGCTGGCGGGGGTGGGCGTCCAATCACGCGGCCGACGCGCCATTATCCGCGCGTCTGGCAGCCGTCGGCTCCGCTTGACATTTCACTCGACTCCCGCATGATGTAATCTCGCAGTGAAAAGGGCAATTTGTGACGCTGAATTTGCGGCACGCCTGAACTTGTGGCATGTTGTCACGTCTATTACCAGCGCTAGGATTTCTGTGTGTAGGGAATATGTTTTGTATTTTACTTTTAATACTTCGGAGTATTTGTTTTGGGTTTAAATTGCGTAAATGTTCTTATTTGAATCCAATACGAGATACATTGATACCTTGGCTGAACAACCGCTCATTATAGAATGTTATGCATGTATACTTAATTTAATTAGACATTTTCACAAAATCTTTGGAAAAGTAACTAGTGCGTCAACGGTTCAATTAAAAAGTATATGTGTTTTTATAATTCTAACAATTACAAAAACGATATATAAGATTTATAAGAAATTAAGGTTAACTAGTGTGAAATATGTTGTTTTTTTAGGTTGAAATATTTAACTTTATATGCGGTTTTTTATGCAAATTTAATTATTCACACTTAAAATATTTGTGTCCGTTTCTTTCATTTATTATTTAGTTTATTATTATTTTATTCGCCATTGTCTTGAAATTATTAAGTACATGTTGAAGTATGTTTTGTTTTATCAGATCCCTATTGTATTGTTATATTAGCAATGCATGGGAAAAAGTTGAAGTCGTTTGTATATTTAGCAAAATTAAATGATTTATTTGGAAAAGCGGATATTTGATTATACATCTGAGCATAAATATATTTATATAGATAATTCTAGAGTCATTTCCTTTCTTGTAAATAAGGTTTGGTTTAAACTAGTTTGCATTGTTTAGAAGGAAAAATACTGATGGAGTTGAGCGATTGTAATAGAGAATAATTGGCGTATTATAATTAACATGTATATCAGTGGTGCGCGTTACCTACAGGCTGTAACAAAAATATGAAAAAAATGAAAAATATGAATTCATGAATTCACTTATAAAACCGAATAAGTTTAAATATTTCTGTTCGCACGTGTGGTTATACCTACCTACCTACAAAATAACCATATAGGTACCTGGTTTCAGTTTGTTTGAGAAAAGTAATTTTAAGTAGTACACCTACCTACATTTTATATTTTTTACTTACTTAATTATTGAAAAGTTTTCGCAATATTTTCACGACAACATAACATTTCACCAATATGTACACAGTTCTCAGAAATCATCCGTTTGCCCACCACGCATCCAAGGAAAACACAGTTTGTCTTCATCAATCAAACTTACCGTTGTCGGAAGCGGCGACAGGTAATCCGGGCGCAAATACTGATTGCTTGACGTGAGCATGTTGCTCCACGGACCAGTATCCTTTTCCAGCTTAACAAGAATTGTTTCCACAACACAGAACGATCACTTCACGAAATCCAAAGGCTCGGTGTCAGCACATTTCACAAGTCACTGGTCGCGGGGTGGGCGCGCGGCAGTACACACGTGCGGCTCGCGATACGGACGGCTCAGAACTGAGTCTCGGTGTGTGACGCGCCCCCCTCCTGACACCTTGTCACTCGTCGCCGCGCCATTTTTGCATTCTGTGTACTCTGCGGGAGCTTTGGCGTCTTATCCCCACCGCTGTTTGACACCCCGTTTGTCGGCAGCTTCCGTCCCGCTCGCTCGCGAGAATTACTGAAAGCGCTTTCCGCGAACTCGACGTTTTGATGAAAGGATTATATAAAATATGCATCGAGCAGTCAAAGGAGTTGGATGCGACGACAGAGATGCATAGCACGGGAAAGGGAAATTGAATAGCAGCGGAGCTGGTAAACGGCGGCTTAGTAATAATTTAGTTTAGTGTCTGCTCGCCAACGTGTAGGTGTCGCTTTTGTAGCTTAATGTGGGTCAAGAGAATCTGAACGGTTCGTTTGAATTATATCAAGTTTTCTGACTCTTTTATGCGCTGTTTTCTTATTAATAATATGTTTTATAGCCATATAAACGTCAGGGATTTTATCTACTGAATAGCTTTGCTATACTATTGAGACCAAAGAGGTGTGTTTTTGCTGCATTCGTTATCTATGGTCTGATATTCGAAACTGATAGAAGGAACATGAATATTAAATTACTTCATACAGAGGTTGCAGTCTTTGTTTTCTCGCCAGTCGAAAACAACTTGAAAATTCTATGTGGCAACAGCTATAGCCAAGACCTATGAGTAATATTAAGCACCTATAATAATACCACATGAAGAATGATGGGATTGTTCTGTTGCTAAACCACAGGTAGAAGTAGGTTTTTTAATATTTCACCCTTAAATGTTTAGTGGTTGCATTTGACCACCCACAGTTTATGATAGTAAAAACACAATCATAGTAAACGCATTATGAACAAAAGTGTTCGTCATCGCAATTTCGATAATCCCTTTTGGAATCCCTTTTCATAGTAAATTTATTATTTCACTTTTACTAGCCTCTTACAATAGAGTATTAAAGCTAATTCTTATCTTTAAGGCTGTTTGAATGGGTTTAAAAAAATTTAGTTTTTTATGTCAGTAAATAGAGATAAGCACAGATATCGTGATCTGTGGAGATAAGCATTGATGTATTTTTTTAAGACAATGATATTCTTAGTGTGTTTTAGGTGGGATTTGTTTAAGATCGTTTTAGGAAAAAGATTGCTTTGTTGTGTTTTAAAATTGGTATTTATTTAGCGCCATACTTACTTACTGCAATTCAGTAGGTAATGCCTATTGCTTAAAAAAATGTGAGAATGTGACCATTGTTATTACGTTTTTTTAAATATAAATTTGACACATTACAATTAATTATAAATTTTCAAAAAGAAACAGGTATTAATGATAATTTTAAAAGCATATAACATTATTCGTATAGGTATGTCATTTTATGAATGCAGTTTCGCAAAATTGGTGGCCTCAATTATTATTCAGAAGTTAGAAATTAATATCCCATTTAGTTAAAACCAACCTGCCTCTCATTTATTCCACGTCATCGTTAAAATAAATTGGTGTACATGTTTAAATAGTTGCCTGCCTAAATAAATATACCAACAGGATGAGTGGGCAATTCGTGGGCGGTGGAAACAAATGGTGTGACAATTGTTACAACATGACATTGGGAGGGTTACCAAGTAACACTGACTATTTTAATATATATTGAAATAAAACTAATTTACGCATTTTATCGCGTTCATTTTATGTTTTTACGTTCCCGACATTTCGGCTGCTTACAGCAACCATGGTCACGAGAGGACTGAGGTGTTTGACGTCCTAGTTTCGTAGTGTGTCGTGAAACACCGGCGCTCCACGAAGTCTGCAATCTGTGAACGTCTATAGGATCGCACCCGCCATTATATCAGATTTGATCAACCACAGATCCTCGCAAAAGAACACCGTTTCCAACCAAGGATGATACGTGAGGCCATTGAAATAAAAAAAACATCCTAATTTCAATAGGGAAGATGGCTGGGTGCTACCACTGACTTGGGATCCAGTCGGTCAGTCTGTTTTCCTTTCATGATCTCACGCCGGGTCGCGTTAACTGGAAACAAGGAGTTTGTCTCTCGTCAACAATATAGCTAACTACCACGACAAGACAAGATAGCTGATAAGCCAGGGTTGCTAAAGATGCCTCATTGCGTTATTAATTAAATAAAAAAAAAATACAACCTACTAGTTCTGATTGTTTTATTTCAAGAACTGTTCTTTTTGCATCTGAGTAGTTAAGTAATATTATTTATGAAACATGAATTTTGTGCTAAACATACAGCGTTACTAACGTGTTATAAACCCTGTCTATAAATTCGAACTTTATAAGTTTTATTGTTTACTAGCTGCGCCCGGCGGTGTTACCCGCGATAAAAAGTATGAAAAATTAAAACATCTATCCCACGGGAACCATACATTTTACCGGGATAAAAAGTAGCCTATGTGCTATTCCAGACTATAATCTATCTCTGTGCCAAATTTCATCCAGATCCGTTCGGCCGTTCGGGCGTGAAAGAGTAACAAACATCCATCCATCCATCCATCCAAACTTTCACATTTATAATATTAGTATAGATGACGCGCGACAGCCCTATCGTGCCAGGATCAAATGCACCGACATCTTTTGTGAAGGCCGCGTCGCTACCGGCGACCGAGCCCGAACCGCGACCGATCGGCAGTTATCTACAGATTCGATGTGTCACGGTCGATGACCGCTAATGGACTTCACTTGATACGTCAACTGATATATATTTTTTGGTAGCAACTCTTTGATAGGCATTAATATAGATAATATCAACTCCTTTGAAACTGAGATGATCACTCGGGTCAGCAGAAACTTCTAATTTAATCGTAACGTCGTCGAGAAAACATGCTGTTACTGCACCATCCTTTTTACATACGTTTCGTCGTCCATCCGTCTCACACCACAGATCTTATAAATAAGTATGACAGTGACAGCATGTCTTCTTGATAACTTAATTATATTAGGAGTTCCTGCTTTCCGTACAGGTCGCGGTTTATCTTAACATGAGTAAGTATCTGAACTGTTTTCCATCACCATTATATAATATACCATTAGTAAGAAATGAAGTGTATGATCAGTTACGCAAATTAGTTTATTCGTTTTGGAGCTGCGACATTATAGACAGACAAACGCAATACATGTTTATAACACATATATATGCCATGAATCAAGGGCTAAACATAAAATACTATATTTTAGCGACGTTAAAAAACCTAGTTGAGTTTATATGGCTGATTCAGGACGACTTCCGACTCAATGATTGAAGTTGGAGGATTGCTTACGTATACCATAGGACATTCGTGACTCAGCTTTCTTCCATAAAAACTAGCATCAGCATAAAAATTTAAAAGATCACATCGACAAGAAAAAAGTCATATAAGCTTCCACTAATGACTATAAGTTTCAAGAGTACATAGCTACTATAACACTGAATGCATTACACAATCCGTACACGTTAATCTGGGAGCCCGCAATCTGAGATTAGTGTTGGCATGCCGCGAACATTTGAGCCGCTGAGCAGCGAGGCACGACTGGCGCTAATCCACGCAGACTGCACAGATAAGAACATACCTAACTGGAATTTGCATGTGGTTGTAACAAGTCTTAGAATGATTCTAGATCTGGAATTATAAATGATGGAAGTCCAACTCGTAATGTTATACGGTTATAGTTTTAATTCACGATCGAACTTGGTACAGACCGGACGACCCGGTCGGTACGGACCACCGTTGGTACCGTGTCGTCCACAGACCAGTCTTGACTCTAGAAAACAGATCCGGTGCGGAGCAGACAAAATCCGTGGTCCAACCGTACCAAGTTCCATCGTCTGTTAATAATATTTAGCGGAAAAGGGAAGATCTTTCAGCCAGGTAGGTGGTAAGCCTGGTGAAGCGGCCGCTATGCCCCGACGGTTATTGTCGGGGTCTTGTATATTATATGTTACGTGCGTCGAAAACTGTGATAGCGCGTTTCAGGATTGTATGGAGGATTGTCAATTGTTCTGAATATCGTCTGCAGCGCCCTCTGTGTAACTTGTGGAGAGGTTGAAGTGGTCGCTACAAATATAACTTAGTAATGAGTGTAGTAATGTTAACTTCTTATTTATTTCACACTTAACCAACAATGATTTATTAATGTTTAATTTTCACTTAACAATGTTTATTGTTACAGTTAATGGCTTGTTAAAATGTCGACACGAATGTTATGACAGCATTTAACTTTAATAAATAAACAATGAGCTTTCTAAAAGATAAAGGCCAGCCATAGATGAACCACTCTATGCCGACGCACGGTGACTTGCTCACTGACTTAAACGTGTTTTTAGGGTTCCCATAAACGGCTTCGAAACCCTCCAATGTTCATCCGACTTGCACTTGACCAGTTTTAAACCTGTACAGTCCCAAGGGTGAGCCAATTTAACAAGACATGTAACGGTTCACATATCGATTTCTTGTATTTACGCGAATACTACAAATTTAAATAAAACTAATTTTACGGATTAAATTATTTTTTTTTACGATCCCGACGTTTTCCCGACGACTGTAAAGCAGCCGAAACGTCGGGAACGTAAAAAACAAAAAATAAACGTGATAAAATCCGTAAAATTAGTTTTATTTAAAAGTCATGTAACGTTATCAAACAACTAATAATCCTGTTTTATACTTCAATTAGCTCACGTGTGAGTATAGTGGTAATTATTCCCGAAAACTCATTTAGTAAGCGACTACAATTACCAACTCGCCACAAAATACCCAGGATGGGACTTTGGTCATGATGCTTGAGGCAATGGCTATGCATCTGTGCTGACCCTAACCAGCAAGTCAAAATTACAGACCTATAAATTAGTTAACAAGTCCACGGATAGCGATAAATCTGAACGTTTCAACGCGCCGCCTGTCGTGGCCTCTGACAATTAATAGCACAGGCCACCCTCTGGTTTTATTTCTACTCAAATGGGAATGCTAATGATATTGTGGTATGTGAAATTTTAATTGCTTAAACGAGTGTCTCAATAGTTTGTTCACATTGGAATGACGTTTTCAATGACATTTTGTGTCTAAAACAAACTTGTCTGCTGCAGAGACCAAAGCTTGGTATTCGTTGAAAATACTTCAGAGTGTTCCTAAAGCCATGGTATAATAATGTGCTAGGTATTCTCTTCTGACGCGGGCGATGGCCCAAGTGATCGCGATCAGTGCTGCCATTAATGAATATTGAATTATTAATAGAATTAATTACACCGTTCATTAGTCGAATATGGCTGTTGACGTATTCATGGGCCAATAAATAGATCTAGACCTAGACCCAGATAATAAATATCTAGCGTATCATATTATTATACCTTACCACTTATGTAGTGAGTGATAGCGCTGAATCCGCGCTGTTACAGAGGTGACTATGGCAACATAATTGCACGGCGATTGTTACCTTCAAATTATTCATATTTTGGACTTTATAATACGGTATATATGGACGAAAAAATTATATTCTGATTTCTTATATTTACGCGAATACTACACATTGAAATAAAACTAATTTTAAGAATTCTATCGCGTTTATATTGTTTTACGTTCCGGACGTTTCGGCTGCTTTACAGCAACTATGGTCACGGGAGGACTGAGGTGGTTGACGTCCTGGTGTCATAGTTTGAGCGGGCTCCTCTTCCCCTATTTGTTTCACAATAGATATTCGCCAGGTATGGCCTAGTTCTATCAATTATAACTATCATATATTAGATTACCTAACACAGTACACAGTTCCAATAAACATGTATGTATGTTCGTGTGCAATGCAAACACGTCTCGTTTGCGGGAATGGTGCACTCGTGTCTCCGGAAGTAACACGGTGATTTGCTTTCAGAGATCTCTCGGCGACAGTGACAATGCAATATTGTAGAGTTGGCATACATATTGTAATTTGTCTTGAAAACTATAATAATATGTAGAGTACCGACTACCGTTACTAGCTGTTGGACTTATACAAATAAGGAGTTATGAGTACTTTCTATATAATACCACCTTAAGTTTCATCAGAATCCGTCTAATAGGTTTCACGTGTTGGGCGAACTGACAGATAAAAATATCCAAAATGGCGGATGCAGCCTATGTATCGAAAATAAGGGGTGTTCGTCGTTTCACACCACAAGCGGTTCGCACCATGGTGTGAAACGACGAAGTGTACTTTTTGAAGGCGCTGTTTCACACCATGGTGTGAATCAGCCAATGCTTTTTTAGACTTCGTCGTTTCGCACCATGGTGTGAATCAACCCAGGACTCTTTTTGGCTTCGTCGTTTCGCACCAATATAAAAAGTTTGAAAATATAATGTGTTTTTGTACAGATGGGTAGAAAACTGTTATTTGATAAAATGAATAGTGCAATAAAATACAAAATAGGTATAGGTAATAGGTATATAACTTAGCTTTTTTGTTATTGGATAAATTATTAATACGAATCAAAATAATTGCATTTTTTACTTAAAGGTATAAAAGAGAGTAAATAGTAAAAATGTAAACGATAAATAATCACAGATGAGGCGGAGGGGGGGGTCTATTACCCTTTTACATATAACTAATTAGATAATATCACAGGTAGATTTTTACTAAATAGCCATTATGCTTACATAATTAAAGTAATAATTGAAAATGACAGGCTGAGCTGTATGTGTGTGGTGTTTGAACTTTTTTCTATCACATATTGCCAGCCGTCATCCAATAAGTTCGGCAGCAAATGTCACAAGACCCAACATTTTGGCTTTCGCCACAAAATGCGGCTGAAGGCAAAATAGCACCCAACAATTTTTACTTCTAGATTTTTATGGCTGGTGATATAGTGTATTATTTATATTAAATGCATATCTAACAACTAATTACTATGATGATTTTTTGATGAAAGTTTATAATAAACGAATAATTTAGTTAACTATTCAAACAATTAATATAAACTAATACAAATCACTTTTACTGGTGGTAGGCTTCGGCTATGGCTAGTCACCACCCACTGAACAAAGCCATGTCGTCAAGCGGCCTAGCTGTATTACGGCATGATGTTCGGTGTTGCCATTCATGGATGGCGGGTCAGATCAGCTGCGCTGCATGTGCCTAGTGAATGTAGCGTCTCGATCTACTGCCGCCTTCCTACCTAGGCAAGTATGCTCCATCGTAGATCTCATCGTCACTTACCATCAGGTAAGATCGAGATCAAATACTTGCCTATAATGTAATAAAAAAAAAACTCAAATTTACAAAACAACGTGAACACGACCACTCTCTGAATATAAACTCTGTACTGTAACCTTAAAGATAACCCAATGGCACGCAAAATAATAATATAATTGTTATTTGCCAATCAGAAGATTGTATCCCTAGCTCAGAATAATTTTATTGTTTATTTGACGAGTGACTATTCACGAAATGGATTACTTTAGCCTGAGAATTTTAGAGCGTCCCCATTTGTATGCATTTTTACGGGAACATGTTATCTTAAATTTATTGATTTTATTGGGTTAATTATTATTATACGTGTTGTTGTCTCAAATATCAAAACTAAGTCTTTAGTACAATATTAATTACGTTGCTGCACTACATGATATTATCTTTAGTGATCTTTAATTTATACATAATTCTGGCTTCCCTAGGTGCCAGATTATGAATGGATGAATAAATAAATAAATAATTCCATGAACGACTTTTGTGCATGCTTATATTTTATTGAATAAATAATAACAAAATATCATTGGTGCGAAACGACGAAGCCAAAAAGAGTCCTGGGTTGATTCACACCATGGTGTGAAACGACGAAGTCTAAAAAAGCATTGGCTGATTCACACCATGGTGTGAAACAGCGCCTTCAAAAAGTACACTTCGTCGTTTCACACCATGGTGCGAACCGCTTGTGGTGTGAAACGACGAACACCCCGAAAATAATGATCATTACGATTTTTTTTTAATATAAATGTAAGTAAGTAATGACGAAGTATCAGTCTTAAATGTATTGATAAAGGATATACTGACCTTTAAACTTACACTTCTCACGGACATTTGTAATCGTTATGTATAATCAAACTTGCAAAAAATCAATTAAAACTAAACATCCCACTAAATATTTTTTTTAATCGGGAAATTGAAATTCTGTCTTAACATAATGATTGCAAATGCGCTAAAGAAAGCCATAGGTATAATAGTTAGTATGTCATTTCTGAATCACTCGGTAAATAAGTAGTTTATCAATGTTCAGCGACCAGTCTGTCGCTGGACATATTCTTCTTCTATGACATCACGAACTTCACAAGAGATTCCAACAAACTTCAATGTTCAAGTCTTTCCATTCCCGCGTCTGTGATCGATACAGCGCTTGCAGCACTACACCGCCACTAAGTGGTTGTCGGACGTATCTCGCGCACAGCGATGTATTTGCTTAGTGGCCTAAGATTTGTTTTATTTGTTGTATTTGCTAGCCCGTCTCGGTGTTCAGTGCTTCGAGCTTTTGTACGGTTACGTGTGACAAATATAATAGTTATATATCTGTCTCGTGTTTAACAGAATCGTTGTATTGTTATATCTGCATTTTCTCGTTCTACTCATAGAGTATTTTACTTTCATTCTCCGTTACCCAATTTATTCAGGCACTTTTGAGTGTATTATTATTCTGCCACTAGCAAAATTGTATGTAGCTTTAGCATATGCCAGGTTTAATATGTCAGGCCATAATACAATATGACACAATGACACCAAGACTATGTACAACTTATAATGTTTGATGTGCTACTTTATATGAAATAAATGATTTATTATTTATTATTATTATTAATAACAACACTCAACAACTCTTGAAAGACTGCTTCAACAGGGCGACCATCAATCAACTCTAAAAGTAACATTCGTCTACTGCGACAAAGACAGGCGATGATGTCTGGAAAGACGAATAAATCCAGATTTGCTGCCGTCTATATGAACCCACAAAAGTAATGTATCTAAATGTCAACTAGTGTAGCGAGTGTCGCTGTCACCGAACAATACTCACCTCAGTCGCCTGTCGCTGTAGCGGTGCACAAACACCATGTTACGAAAACACGTAGATCCTTAGATCGTGACATAGCTCCATTACGTCAAAGCAGCTACCACTGGAGTTGTTACCTGCCGACGCGGCGACGGTTGATGGATGCCGACCATGATTTATCTCTCTACTCACCCTGTTTATGTAGGTCATTCAGAACGAAACGCGATCATAATTCATGATTAGTCGGCTTTAGGTAAAGGGGGTTGCGATTTTGGTAGTTTACATGTTCTCAGGTTTTTATCATAATTATCAAAGCGCCAACTACTGCATAGGCCTCTTGCAATATCTTGCAGACTACGTGATTTTTGTGACATCCACCGGTAAATTTGTTTGCATAGGAATAATAAACAGTCAATAATCAATTTCTTAAATAATCATTTCAACAAGGATTAAGATACAACCTAGTTTAGGACCAACTGAAGCATGTCATTTACCTTAGTCGTATATCAAATAAACATTATCTTATCTCATTTTATGAACAATTATTTTATACGCAATTATAATGGGTAGGTATTACTTGCAAATTTGAATATATAACAAAACAAATACGTCATCATCTCAAAGCTTGAGCACAACAAATAAAACTACACAAAAGCTCATTAGCGCGAAAGATAATCAATCATAAAGAATTAACGACTCGTCGCCCAGCAGTTGTCAATCGGCCGAATCCCCGCCCCACTCAGCGTCCCTCGGCCGCCTTCGTCAAACTAATGACGTCAGCAGATCGCCGTAGATTAGGTGACGTCACGAAGATCCATAATCTTTGAGACGTGCAGCTTAGGGAGGCTTGCTCCGTATACTATAACATTTGCCGGACCAGTGGCCGGACTCGTAAGGCTTTCGTTTAAACTTTCTCATATAATTATATTCAGACTCCTGCATTGTATGTGGTCCTATACCCTGGCTGGAAGGTTTGAAGATTGCAGAATGTCAGATCAGAGGTTTTTGAAAATAGTTGTTTGTATATTTACAATACCTAGCATAATTATGTGCTTGTAGTTGTAAATGCTATGCTATGACCAAATTATTGTCCATAAACTCTCTATAATACACTCTTCATATCTCACTCTTTATAACACACTCTCCATAACTCACTCTTTATAACACATAACTCTTTCGGGACTCATGATTCATCTTTAATGACTCTATCTCCTAGATAACATAGCCACGTTTTGGCCTCACCCCGAAAACATACTGACAAGACAATCCTGAACGAGATATATTACCATGTACACAGAGCTAATAAGCAATTAGATCCACCGCACACCCGCCACGCGATATTAAACGCCTCAACCCCTACTTTTGGTGTAATGAAAGAACCAACGGCGTTGTTGTTTGCACAGAAATTGTGGATCTTCCCGACAAACGTGTGCGTCAAATTGCCGTCTCGGCGGCTAGTTTCGTGTGCCGATGGAAACTGTGTCAATTGCTATGGTATAACGATGACATTAAAAAAAGCAATCATGAATCGTAAATACATCAATTATTGGCAGAAAATTGTTACGCGTCATCTGTCTTTTACCCATTGTTTTGTGGACCTATTTTCCACCACACGGGCTAACACTATTATTATATTTGCTTCTATTATAAGACATATTTTTACATACCAAATAATCTCGTTAAAAACAGTTTCTTAAAGATTCTGCCAGTGACCTGTATAAATTGCGGAGTAATTTATTCAACCAGGCATTACAAATTATCATCACAAACACTATACAACAAACATGCTCAGTTGATAATTCACAAAATTGTCCGATTACAGTATATAGTCCGTCACTGCCCTAGTTTAAATAGCAAAGTCAAAAAATAATAATTTAATAGGAATAAAAATCAATCTCCATCAAATTGAATACGTAACAGAAACCCGGCAAGTGGACAGAATGTTCGTTTCAGCGCTATTCTTAGGACAACGGAAGATATGAGCGCGTGGAATTAAAAGTGTATTGCTTATTGCTGCTATTTACTCTATCTACTTCTCTTATTTATTGTTTGCAATAAGGAAACGTGTACATTATTTTATACATACTCGACCAGGGGATGTTTGTAAACTATTTGTACAATTCCTTGACATTTTTGAGGATTTAAAATTTATTTACATACTAAAACTCTTTATAACACCAACATATTTATCCAAAGTTTTTGTTTTATACACAATGGTATAACAAATGATTCTATTTCTAATATTTTTTTATACTGCCAGTGTAAATTGATTAAAACTTCTATACATATCAAATATTGCTCAAAGATGATACTTTTATGTTAGTTAATGGCAGAGACGACAGATGGTCATTGGTTAGTGGTATTCTAGTCCTATATTGACAAACATGTTATCCTAATTATAATTGAGAAAAAATATCAATTTATAACGGAACCACAATAAAAGGATCCGTTAAATGCACAAGAAAATACATCTATTGTGTATTGAAACACTGTAAATTAATACCTTCCATTCAATTATTTGACGTACAAATGACCCCTCTATGTTCTTGACTTCTTTCATAGTTTTAACTAGAGAGGCACTGCTGGTTTACTTGAATAATTTTATAAGACAGTTTTATGTTAGGAAGAAAAATATTTATATTACGAGAGTTGCATCCCGGAAGGACAGAAGTCTCGTCGTGGATGTTTTTTTCACGAAGGACGAAAACCGCTCGTAGTAAAAATAACCATCAATATCAAAAGTCCACGTGTGGAAAAATTGTCCGCGAAGGACAAATGTCTGCGTGTGGAAAAAACTCATGTATCAAGCAGATCGAGGAATTTTCAGGAGTTTTTGTACGCGATACTTTAAATCCCTCGTGTGCGTTTTTTGATGCAGTTATAAGTTATCTATCTTGAGAGACGATTGTCACTCGTCCACGCAGGCCTTCAATGTGGGGCTGAAATATCTGAGTGTTATTAAAAGTGAAAACTTTTGAATGGAGAGACAGTTAATTTAATATTAGTCATAGTTATCCCCATAGGGTGTAATCCATCACCTGTTCAACGCGCGTAATATGTTGTTCGAAACATATAATTTTATGCTCCGCTCGCTCTTTACGATTTTATAATAATATAATACCGGTTGATAATATAATACCGGTTGATAATATAATACCGGTTGATAATGTCTTGTTCCATACATTGTTGTGTGTAATGAGATGTATCATGATTATAGAGTATTGATCTAAAAATAATAATGTGTTACATGGTTGAGGCCGTACACATAACGATCGCTCAAGGCAAACATTTTCAGGTGGTATGAACATAATACTATGGTAAAACCTGATAACAATTAATAGATTGATTTTGACTGAACATATATTATTCTACTAGCTGTTACCCGCGACTTCATCCGCGTGGTATTTAACAAAAAGCGGACGAAGTCGCGGGTAACAGCTAGTCTAAAATAAAAGTATCTGTCAGTGAAAGTCCCGTCAAAATCGGTCCAGCCATTTCAGAGATAGACCAGCCAAACAGACAGAAAGACAGACAGACAGACAAAAATTATAAAAAAAATATGTTTTGGTATATGTACCGTGTATACACTTAGTAAAAAACGGTTATTTTAATATTACAAACAGACACTCCAATTTTATTTATTTGTATGTATAATAAACATTGAAGTAGATACCAACATATTGTTAACCATAGTTATATTCACACACTTATTTGTATATAACCAAATCTTATTTATAAAGCAAGAGTTAACATACAATACAGCTATTCATAAAAAAACCAGATGGCTTCAATCACTCAATTTCCTACGGCTCCTTACATCGCTGACTGACATAGATGAATGCGGTCCCTTCAACGCGTCAATTGTCAAGCGAATATGATCCAGTTTTACAATCCACAACAAATACTTTTTGCGATCCCTTTCAACTCTAAATCTATTCAATAGAGGTTGTTTTTGATTGGTAATTTGAATGTTTTGTAAACACTAATTTGTTTAAGAATAGAGCAATTCAGGGGCGGCGATGCGTGGATGCTTTTATACATGATTGTGCTATGCAGAATGTTTAACCGACGACCGGGATTGATAGGGTTTGCATATTAACTGCACTATTAAAATGAATAATTACATGCATCCGTGAATTTCAAGGCACTTTTTTCTAGATCAATGAATACTTAACCAGTTGTAATTGATGTGCTTATTTTTTTTGTGAGAACATATTGTGAAACCAAGCCGATTTTATCCGTTTTCAAGAAGCCCCGAATTAGGTTTACAGACCGGGCCCCCGATTCACAACCTTACGACAAGTCTGGTATCGACCGATTCGGCTATCAATTGCAACTTGCATTCTGAAATGTACTATGTTAACACAGCGAGTGGTCGAATCGAACCATTCGGTTGGATAGTCGTATCGAATCTTCGATCTGATCATGAAGAATCGCTCTGAAAGATCGTCGTCAAAACGAGCAAAAATCGAATCGATTCGGATACCTGTCGAAACGTTCTGAATCGACCAGCCGATAGTGAATCAAATCATATCACAGATTATATGCTTAACAATATCCACAGATACACTGCTCATATATGTTTGTATCAATAGACCAGCACTTCGGTACCACAGTGCCTAGTCTATGAGTTTTTTTATAACTCCTCATATGCATCTCCTAGGCATGCAAAACTCAAGTTCAACTGAGTGAATTATGATTTAATTAGGTGTGTTATGGCAATGGAGTTGCCCATGAGATTTGATATTCCTTGGAATTGTATCAATCTTTTTCTATTGAATTTCTTGTTTGCTGTTCTTAGTGAAACCAATGTTTCTTACCAGTGGTTGATTCCTGCCATTGATAACTGATGTTTTGGCCTATATTATTTCCTAATATTATTTCAAGTAGATACCTACCACATTACTTACAATCAGAGACAGTTTCTGAAAATAATATCCGAAATATATGACTTACTTGCTACCTCAGGTGTTGACACAGCCTTTCTTTACAACTCATAAACTTACAGCTTAAGCATTGCATCGCGAATTAAGCATAAAACAAGCACTTCGGCCACTGCGCCGCTGCCGGCACGATAACATAATCCATAACATCTGATCGCAGTCACGAGCGCAGGGGAGTGTCGGTGCAGTTAAATACTGTCGGCTTGTGAGATTAACACAGAGATTGGGTAACAATTATGGTGGGTATGATAAGTTTGTGTGATGAGCACGAATGTTTGTACCCGAGTTATAGATGTTTAATATCCGTAGGTATACTTTATTATAATTAATCATATATGTACTGGGATTGCCCCAGTGTGTACGGTACCCATAATACAAGTCAGATTAGTTTATTACATTATATTTTTAATTGACTTTAAAATGGAGGAAGTTCTCAATTCGATTGTATTGTCAATACTAGCTGTCTCGGCGAACTTCGTATCGCCTCAGATGTATGAGAATGTTTTTTTTTTTTGCGAAAAATCGTGTTTGAAATTCCTGTATTTGGGATAAAGTATAATTAGCTGATAGGATTAGAACCAACTAGTTTAATACCATCCAAAGAGCCTTAAAAGTACACATGGCCTTTGTTACGCTGTTATCCTTTGTTTTAATACCAATCAGTCTACTTCTGCAGTTCTTTTCGTCTCCAATATTGTAGTTTTCATTGTGAGCTCCAAGACAATTAGCATTTCCTATGACCCGCCAAGTCCTACCTAGGCAAGTATGCTCCATCGTAGATCTCATCATCACTTACCATCAGGTGAGATCGAGATCAAATACTTGCCTATAAAGTAAAAAAAAAAAAAAAAAAAGTATTTCTCTGGGCCTTCTTTTAGGTACCTTTATATATTCTTGCTTACGTCAACACATTCACCCTTCTAAAATAGATGGGCGATAGATGCGCGATGGAGCAGCCTTCAAAAATTAAAATAAGCAATAACATTGATGTATAGCCTTGAATTATTTTAGTCATAAAACCTTTAATACATTAGGTAGCCTCCCCAGGGTGCTGGTAACCCGACACCTGACCACACACACTGTCACGATCCAGTTTGATGTCCCCCCGAGCCGGCGATCAGAACGTACCGGTTTCATCGCACCACCGACGATTATTAAGAAGGATATATTACTAGGAAGGTGTGTTAGGAGTCAGGATTCTACTAAAAGTACTGCTTGATTTTAGTCTTTAGTGTTATTTTATTTATTTATTCATGCTAGTACTTTTTGGTTATAAATGTTTACTAGTAACGTGCAATGGCAATGTTACTATGATTTCAGGAGATTGCCAGCAACTTTCAATCGTCAGAAATTTCTAAGCTTATATAGTTTCCCTCCTCGAAATGCCCGCCGAAGATCACATATTTATGATTTGATAAGATAAAAGCAGGCTTAATTTTATACTTACAGAACGCTATCATTGGACTTATTAATCACTACATCGGCACATCGACAAAAAATTCTAGGTACGCTATTTAATCATTCTAAAACACACCTTTTCATTACAAACTGATTTTCCATTTAAAAACCAGCAACATAATTGTTTGTCGCTATAGGAGATTAATAAGAGTTGCGCTTGCCACACCGCGCCGCCGCCGCGCCGCGGGCGCAAAGGGACGATTTCAGGGATCGAGAAGCAATTTCCGAGCCTCGGGCGATTGTTCCCAAATCAGGGATGTAACGAGTGGGCGGGACGTCTGTCTCTTTGATGGTAACGCGATTTTAGGATATTGCTTTGGGTCGTACGAGCACTGAGAGAGTAAGTGTATTGTTATTGTTATTCGCTCGGTAAAACGTTTTCACTTCACTTTATTTTTTTCTTTTTAAATACACAATACAGACAGTGACAATTCTAATCAAATTTGAAAAAAGAACAGTGTTTAAATCTAGCTACAGTATTGATTTCGACACGCCATTTTCATTTCATCATGTCACATCCATCATTTTATTTATAATATGTATTTATTGAATGTTTTATTGCTATTAATTACTTGACATTGGCAAAATACCCGCTAAGTTGCGGGTGAGGGCATATTCATATCCATCTTATTACATCGCATCTTATTTCGTAAAGAAAGAAGAAGAAGTATTGATTTCGTATATTTACGCGAATACTACACATTGAAATAAAAGTCCTGGGAACGAACTGGGAGACTAGTATTTGTTACGATATCTAATATACGATATCAAAGAACAGCTTAAGCGTGAATATCATCTTGCATAGTAATATACACTTCTATTACTTGACTTATAAGTATGTACAATTTATCGTCACTGCAAACAATTAACGGATCAACTCGTACAATTAAAAACCTGCTCAGTACTTGTTTATTTATTTAACAAACGCATAAATTGAATATGTAATCGCTTCGGTAGCGTCTAAAGTTACCATTGTGTGTATAAACACGTCGAATTTGAATAAAAAATCTATTGTCATACAAATGAGCGGTATCGAAAACCTGTATCGAGCGCCGACAAAACTACACGTTAACTGTTCACTCACGAACTTGAAACGTTAACCCCCCAAAGACGCGCGGGTATATCGCGTACGGTCCCATTGTGAGCGGTCGCCGCGACCCGAGTAATGATCTCACGTCCCGCGTGCGTGTCCCGATAAAGGGTTAAGTACACACTAACAACCTGACGTGAGTCACAAATCCACCATTATTATGTTATTGTGGGAGCCCTGTCGCTGCGGCCCCGCATTTACATACAATTTAACATGAAATGTGTGTAATAATTCATGGCGGCTGTTGCGTTATTATTTCTATTATAAAGTGTTCAACTTGGCGTTTCTCGTGTCGCCGTCTGGCGTGCTACGTTTTTTCCACAGTAAATGCTTTTCGTTTATATGTTAACGGCCCGCCATTAAAGTCCGGTGTTGCTATCTCGCGAGCTTGAATAATGAACGTCGTTTTGCATGACACACCGTGCCCACAATTTTCTATTTGTAAACGCATAATCAATTCTGAGCAAACGAACATATTTAATATTCACGGTTTATTGAGACGCTCAGAAAAATAAAAAAAAATAAAAATAATCGTGGATTAATTCGTATCATGCGGCGAGGCAATACGTGTTAACGATTTCTTTTTTTGTGCCATATAAAAAGAAAAAAAATAACCCTTTGAATAGCTCGCCCGTCGACAAATCGACGCACGTCGATTATCTACGCGCCGCTTAATACGTATTCAAATGAAGGCATTCAGTGTTTAAAATATTAATCGATGCGAGAAGCTTATTGAATATTTTTACGACGATTTATGCCCAATTAGCAGCCAGTGCGTGAATTGAATTGTTTGTGCCCGAAATCTGAATAAATACCACAATATTTACGATAATGTCCGGTCGTTTGAATAGGCGGCTCAGCGAGCGCGCCGCGGGAGAGGAGCGGCCGACTAGTTTATTACGCGGCGGCGAAGGGTTACCCCTTTGTATGACGTTTTCATGTTAATTTACGCGCTAGCTGACAAGGTGGTCGGTTCGACCCACGACGCGCATTTAAAAGGTTGGATTTTAAAAATGATATTTTAGTGTTAATAATATCGTTGCATCATTCTCTGATCGTTTTTCTATTTTAAAAAAGTTTATTTATGCGACGTTTTAGATCGGGATGCCACTAAATTTAATTCATTCGATTATGATTCGATGTTGAAATTATTGTTTAAAGCGTCTGGGTATAAGCAAATTTTAAATTAATATTCCCATTGTAATAATGTTCAGCCTGAGAAATACATGAAACATTATAGTATAAAGAAATAGCGAATAACAACTTTAAAATATAGTCCAGTACGTCAAGTGCGAGATTATCGGTAAGCTAATCGTTTACTTTACAGTCAACCGTATTTAGGTATTTTGTTTGCATTACACATTATATTTCAAAGAATCACATTTTTCACAAAATATAACCTTTTTCTTCGACTACCCCCAAAAAGTCTTGTGTAATTGTTATAAATCAAACTTTTTCGTGGAAGACCCGATTTGGATGATTCTTTTTTTACCGAATAAGGTATACCACAAAGAGGTTGCTATTTGAATTTCATCAAGATTGATTCTATAGTTTTCATTTCATATAGAATTTACATTTACAACCTGGCCTCAGTTTACCTGTGGGCTTGTGAAGTAGCTATTAAATTTATTCCAAATAATTCTGTGAGATATAATTTTGTTCTGCCATCTTGCAACTGACTTTGTATCTAACAGGTACCCCGTGTTCACAGATTATTAACGAGTGGCTACACTTTTCATAGCCACCATTATTGCCTTAAATTAATTGCGCGCAACGTTTGTTCGGCTCAGTTCGTCTAATTAGTCATTTGCGAATGATCAAAGCTATGCGCGCGATCACTTGGATTTGAATCTGTTTGTGGGCCCGAGTTGGTTTGTATAGCAACTGTGCTTCCACCTAAACGGAAGAGGTTTCCCTTTGTGGGGAGTGGTTACTTCCTGTAGTGTCCTGGGTTCTGGGATCCTGTTAGGGACAAAGTTTGTGTTATGAGCACGAGTATTTGTGACCAAGTTATGGTAGCTTATTATATTTACAAGTTGATTCAGAAAGGGTATACTAAGGGTAACATGCGTTACTTTAGCGCATTTGAGTCAGAATTTTCTGACCTCACATATTGATTACAAATGTGCTAAAGAAGCGTAGGTTCAAACCTTAGTATACTCTATCTGAAACTACCTATATATACGTTATTATATTATACTGGGATTGTAACCATTCCATTGTATGGCGCCCATAATACAAGCGTCGATACACTTAATACTTTTTAAGCTTAATGACCCGAAATGCGCAGTCAATCTATACTAATATTATAAATGTGAAAGTTTGGATGGATGGATGGATAGATGGATGGATGGATAGATGGATGGATGTTTGTTACTCTTTCACGCCCGAACGGCTGAACGGATCTGGATGAAATTTAGCACAGAGATAGATTATAGTCTGGAATAGCACATAGGCTACTTTTTATCCGGGTAAAATGTATAGTTCCCGTGGGATAGATTTGTTTAAATTTTTCATAGCGCAAAGGATCGACATGATTTTTTGCGCGGGTAACACCGTAGGGCGCAGCTAGTATGACAATATTTTAATAATCACAATGATGATTCACAGACTTTAGCCGCTCTCCGAAATTTCTACATATTTTATCTCTGGCTTCCGCTCCACTATTTGAGATGAGTTACGATGCCGCCTCGCGAGATAATTGGAGTAAATATGTCATCGCGCTTTGATACAGACGCTTAGTAAGTGCACGTTACCCGGAGTAACTGTGCATTGAAATATCGATAGTAAATATCGATAATCGATATATTATTGAAATAAATTTATATTATTAGAGAATTTAAAAAAGCTTCCTTATAATTCTATTCTGCTAATGTTAAAACTATTTAAATAGGTTAACTACTGAGAAAAAAAATCGCAGTTCAAAGAAAGCTATAATTTTTTTTGATTAGCGCAGTGGTATTGACTCTGCTTTCGGCGCCGAGGTCCCGGGTTCGAATCCTGGTAGGGACAAGCTTTGTGTGATGAGCACGAATGTTTGTACCCGAGTCATGGATGTTTAATATGTATATAAGTATTATATGGTATACCCATAACACAAGCGTTGCTTAATGTGGGACTGTATAAGTAGTTGATGTGTTCGAATGGCGATATTTATATATGTAAATTTTGACGTCATATATAAAACATGCATCGATAACGTCGACATAAACTGTAAGAATGAAGGACTTAATTATTTGAGTAGCGTTGAAGTATTCGGTTGCAGGTCATATTGAAAAAATTATTTTACAAATAGTAACATGAATTCATATAATCGCATTGTCACATCAATGTTTCATAATGGACTAATAATTAAAATATTTTAAATACATTTTGAAAAGGCTATAATATACCAAATACGTCAATAGTTATCGATAGCAGTGATAGCCAAGTTGGTAGAACGCTTGCCTCGATAACGGGGATTGCAGGTTCAAACCCCGGCTCGCACCTCTGGGATTTTTCACGTGCGAATCTCATTTTCAACCAA
This sequence comes from Pheosia tremula, assembly GCA_905333125.1. Taxonomy (NCBI): domain Eukaryota; kingdom Metazoa; phylum Arthropoda; class Insecta; order Lepidoptera; family Notodontidae; genus Pheosia; species Pheosia tremula. Next base: position 725,749 of record HG995405.1, on the reverse strand, counting down.
GATTATCACTTGCTAAACGGTGAAGGAAAACATCGTGAGGAAACCTGCATGTCTGAGAGAACCCCTCGAAAGATGTGTGAAGTCTGCCAATCCGCACTGGGCCAGCGTGGTGGACTATGGCCTAATCCCCCCTCGCATTGAGGGGAGTCCCGTGCCCAGCAGTGGGTCATAAAAAAGGGCTGGAATTATTATTATTATTATCGATAGCTACCAAACTTTTTGAGCTAATTCATGTACATAGGTACATTAATGGCAGTATTCAACATTGTACGGACATAGTGAATTTAATACTCACATGTTAATTATTTTATCGATATCGAGATAAACCATCGCCTATCACTAAATCCAGCACCTGTCGCTCATAAAGCATCGGTGCGCAAATACAAAACAACTAAAATAGCCGGCCCCTTTCATCCTAAGCGCAACTATAAATAACAGTTAAGCCCTTATCCAATGACTTTGAGCTTGAGATAGGTCCGCTAACGAGATCTTGTGTATTTATGGTTATGTTAACTTTAATATAGATAGAAATCAGAATTCTAAAGCATTTGGTACCCTTCGTATTGTAAAATTATGTTCTATTTCGGATCTGCCTATGGAGTATTGCCTGAAAAAGCATATCTTACTAGAGCTAAAAACTTCTTTGACCTTCTAACCACTGAGGAAGGGACTTCAGGACATAAGGACCTTATTATCAGATCATTTTACAATATTTCACTTGGTCTTTACTGAAAAACAGGCTTATGACATTCCTTAGCGCGAAATGTTGAGTGGCCAATCGGTGCGTACTTCATTTGTTTTATTCTATGGCCATGTACAGATCGACTTAGCAGCCTCATTGATTCGGCATTTGCTGAATACTGTCTATAACAGTCTGGACCCAGATTAATGCTATGATCTTGTCAGCACAAAATTATGTATTTTCATTCACGATACAACAGGCTTGAGTATTAAAAAATACTATAAGTCAAAGTCAAAGTCAAATCATTTATTTCGTATAGGCCTACGGGGGCACTTACAAATTGTCATTACATTTTTTCCTTAATACTACAACCGGATCGGAACGCGACCTCAACTGAGAAGATCCGGCAAGAAACTCAGCGGGCTTGTCTTTTTTTTTATCCATTATATTTACAAAAAAAATAATTATAAAAAGTAAGCTCCAGTGTGTTGCCATGCGAGGCGCACACACGCTACACTTTAACATTATAAATATTGATATTAGAGCGATCAGTCCCAGGCTGCTTTATCATCCAAATAATCCAAGATTCTGTAATAACCCTTACGACATAAATTACTTTTAACAGTTCTTTTAAACTTACTAATGGGCAAATCTCGGATTCCTTTGGGAAGTTTATTATAGAAGCGTATACATTGCCCCATAAAAGAATTATTTATTCTGTGGAGACGAGTGACATGCACGGATAGTTTGTCCTTATTACGAGTGTTAATAACATGAACATCACTCCTTTTTTCAAAATTATGAATATTTTTCTTAACATACATTAGATTTTCATAAATAAATTGAGACACAACAGTTAGAATATTTATTTCTTTGAATTTATCCTTAAGGGAATCTCTAGGACCCATGCCGTAAATTGCTCGTATTGCCCTTTTCTGCAAGATGAAGATAGTATTAAGATCTGCAGAGCAACCCCAGAGTAAGATGCCATAGGACATAACGCTATGGAAATAACTGAAATAAACAATTCTAGCTGTGTCTATATCCGTTAATAGTCGAATTTTTTTAACAGCATAAGCTGCCGAACTCAGCCTACCAGATAGTTTTTTAATATGTGGACCCCATTGCAATTTAGTATCTATGGTAATACCGAGAAACACTGTTGACTCCACAAGGTCCAAATCAGTTCCATTCAATTGTAAATTGGTTCCAACTTGTCTAACATTTGGTGTTGAGAACTTTACGCATTTAGTTTTCTTCTCATTAAGGAGAAGATTATTTATAGTGAACCAATCAACAACTTTAGCGAGTGCATTGTTCACATCGTCATAATTAACTAACTGTCTCTTGAGTTTAAAAAGCAGTGAAGTGTCATCTGCAAACAATACAATCTCGTGATTATTCCCTACATAGTAAGGCAAGTCATTAATGTATATTAGGAATAAGAATGGCCCTAATATCGAACCCTGTGGAACGCCCATTGACACTAGAGAGCCGGGCGATTTTATACCATTAACATCGACCTTTTGAATCCTATTATTTAAATATGAAGTCAAGAGGTCAAGAGCCTTGTTCCTAATACCGTAGTGGTGTAGTTTCCGGATAAGTATTTCATGATGGACGCAGTCAAAGGCCTTCGACAGGTCACAGAACACACCTAAAGCATCCTGGGAGTTCTCCCAGGCACCATAGATGTTCTTTATTAACTCCACACCCGCGTCTATAGTTGAGCGATTCCTTGTAAAACCGAATTGATTTTTATGAAAAATCTTGTTGTCATTAAAATGACATAACAACTGGTTTAATATGATTTTTTCAAATATTTTGCTTAGTGTAGGTAGTATTGAAATAGGTCGAAAATTTGATGGATCAGTATTACTACCTGATTTGAACAAAGGAATCACTTTACTATGTTTCATGAGATCGGGAAATACACCACTAGCAACACAGCTATTAAATATAGCTGCTAAGTTGGGTACAATAATATCTATAAACGCAGAAACGGTCTTTACTGAAAGCCCCCATAGGTCTGCTGTTTTTTTTACATCTAGACTTTTAAAGCTACTTACTATGTCTTTACAACTGACAACTGAGAATTTAAAAGCTGTGTTACATTCCGTTACGCTTTGTTTGAGTAGGTGCTCCGCAGAATTGGAAGACGATTCTAGTGTTTTGGTTGACAACATGGGTATATAAAGTATATAAAGGTATCGACGTATATACTTATATTTACTCGGTTATTTATTCAAGGCGTCAGCATATAAATGGTAATTACAAGACCATATAATTTATTATTACCATAAAAACTCAATTATATTCAATGACAGGGCAGGGGTAGAGGAAAAAATATTTTATGAAGGCTAAATTATATGGCAGAGTTAATGATTTGCATTGAATAAAACAGTAGATAATTATTAGTTATTTTGATTTAATACAATGTATTTTTAGGTAGCAGTGATAGCCAAGTTGGTAGAACGCTTGCCTCAGTAACGAGGATCGCAGGTTCAAACCCCGGCTCGCACCTCTGGGATTTCTGGATTTCATGTGCAAATCTCATTTTCAACCACGATTATCACTTGCTAAACGGTGAAGGAAAACATCGCGAGAAAACCTGCATGTCTGGAAGAACCCCTCGAAAGAAATGTCCCACTGTTGGGCACGGGCCTCTCCTCAATGCGAGGGGGATTAGGATTAGGCCATAGTCCACCACGCTGGCCCAGTGCAGTTTGCCGGACTTCACACGTCTTTCGAGCGGTTCTCTCAGACATGCAGATTTCCTCGCGATGTTTTACTTCACCGTTTAGCAAGTGATAATCGTGGTTGAAAATGAGATTCGCACATGAAATCCAGAAGTCCCAGAGGTGGGAGCCGGGGTTTGAACCTGCGATGCTCGTTACCGAGGCAAGCGTTCTACCAACTTGACTATCACTCCTATGGTAGAAATTAATTACTCTAAAACGCACTGCGATAAAAATATCACCCGAAGTTCAGCACCTCTGAAAGCAATAGTGACATTCAGAGCACTCACACGTTTTTCATAATAAATATATAACAATTTAATTTTACATAACAACCTTAAAGTATTTGTTACTGGCCACACCGCGATACAGAACGCAAATAGTTCAGAAGCACGCGAAATGTGCATTGAAAACTTTGCATAAATAGATTTATATCAGTTTATCCATTAGCGCTGACATATGATTTATGTTATATGAACACGCTTGTGTGTATCGTAAATGTGTTTGTTCAATTTTATTGTGGAATACCTGATGGTTTATGCATGTATTTTTAATGTTATTGTAGATACATTATAACATCGTGACCAAGATCCCTGAACTGTTAGTCAAAATCAGGCAATTCAAACCCCCTTAACAGTTACTCATAGTCAGACATCTTCCCTGAACTGTTGGTCACAATTTAGTCATACCAAACCTCTTTAACCATAAGTCAGAGGCAGGCATTCCAAATCCTCTGAACCTTTAGCCAGATTCAGGCAATTCAAACCTCTCTCAGCCTCTCTCCTGTATGCCAAGCCCCAAGTCATAGTCAGAGATTTCAAAGTCCTTTAACCTTTCATAATTTATTTCAGACATCCTGAACTGCTGGTCAATCCTTGCAAACAATTTAACAGATTTAAACCATTCACTTTAGTTTTGTTATCGGTGGGAATTATTACGTTCAGTGAGCTCTCGATAAGTATTTAAAATCCTATAAACATAGATTACACACATCATATTTACAGAAAGTACACATAATCCCTAGCTAGCAACTATTATTCTTAGAATCCTTAATAAGCATATTCATCATTATTATTCATCGTAATCATACCAACATTCCTAATATCATAAATTATCACAAATGTACAACCACTACTAATACAACCTTAATTTTAGACACAGACACACTACGAAATATTACCTATCCTTCTGAAAACTAGTGATTACGATGTAACATTTTAAAATAGCCGTTATGTAATATTTAAATAATGACATTCCACGTCAACTTAAACGTATATTTTGTGTCATTACCGGGGGCGTTGTGTCATCGTCCCGGGACACGGTAATGATTGCTTGCTGACATGTAGGTACGCGACCTCCACGCAACGGGCACCAATGGAATTACGTAGCCGAGTGAAGTTATTGATATTTATTTGCGTTATAATTCAAATTGATGGCGATGTTGTGAATTCTACAGTGGAACGTTATTGGATGCTACTGAGCAATAGTAATGCCATCGATGCGTAGATAAACTAAACTGTTTATACACTGACTTCAAAAATAGGAGGCGATTCTTAATGCAATTGTATATCTTTTTATTTATTTTTAACTCAGAACTCCGTTATTTATGAACCGAATCAGATTTTTTTTTGAACGAATATACTTCCAGATTGGTCCTATTTTTTAAAAGTTAGTTTTGATGATGAGATATATGAAGAATTCAGAGAACTCCTCCAATATTATAGGCATACATATAGCAATTTTGGTATCTTCATCAACAAGTCAAGCATTTGCATTCAGAAAGTATCATTTGCTGAAGTGAGGAACTGATGAAGTAGACCACAATTTTACACCGTGTTACTGATATACCGCCAATGTTTATACCGTTCACACATTGTAAGATTACTGTAAGCAATTAACAATCGCATGCGCTGAATTTAACTCCTAAGTCACTGACATTTCGTACACAAATCGTTTGGCTGTGTTTTAGTCATTTGTAGAGTTATTCATAATATAAGATATTTATGAATATCCAAAAAAGCCTACAAAGCGACTGGATATAAACAATACCAGTATCGTTAAGAAACAATGCATTTTAACTAAGACCGGTCGTGCGCCGCCAAAACCAAACATGGCCGGCGTATCAGCAAGCAGACACGATCCAATCAACCTTTACTTCACAGAGCGGCCGCAGACGTCTCTCGATTCAATCGAAACTGCAACTGCATTTCCAACTGGCAGTCCTTTGATATGTCCATCGCTTGTCTGTCCAAACGATTGTACGACACGTCCAGGATTACGAGACCTCTAGTTTCATTACTGAAAACCTTTCGATATACAATAACTAAAGCTCTGGGTCCGACGGCGAAGCTCAGCTTACATTCGCCGACTGTCAACCTCCTTTGAATACGGAATACACCATCATTTCAATTGTCGACTCGCAACTCGTAAACAGGGGGAGGTGATAAATTAATGCACTAGTACATTAGACGCTCGTGATAATAAAACACGCATTAAAATGTAATTGCTGACAACGGTCGCTGCTCTACTCGACGCTATCGAAATATATCATATACACTACGCTTTTCCGTAACTAATGCGTACATTTTCGGAAAACTAAACCAGCAATGTACGTTACAGACATCGATGTGTTAGTGTAGCGTGTAGGGTGAATGCTCACGTTGCAGGGCGCCTAACAGCAGAACTCACTCTGGAGGGTAATCGTGCACGAAAGCGTCTAGTAATAAAAGTGGTCGTAAAATAGTAACGTTACGACCCGTGAGAGAGGAGAGTGCACTCGGATGGCACACTGATACGTTTTTCGGGTTCAGTTGTTGCCACTTGAACTACGCACTTAGTCATTTATGAATGATTTATGTATTGGCTCTTCGTTTGACAGATTATATGGCTTCACTTTCGCGTAAACTCTTATTTTTTCGAGGAATAAATAGTTGTGATGGGCTTTGGGATAATTTGTGTGTTACTTAAAAAAAGTAATCTAGAGAGTAATAGTGGCTATATTTAATTACATTATGTAGCATAAATACCAAAAAAAGGTAACCTAAAATATTTGTCAGACAAATTCGCGACCTTCCCAACAGACTGTAGGATTAACTTGGCAGACTTTCCATTTCTTCGGGCCCGTATCTCCGAGGCAACGTTTCATAGGTTTTATCTGGCACGGTAATTGGCCGTAAGATCCGAGCTTTACAGTCGACGTCGGCGTATTTATCCGCAGAAGCTTTTGTGCGCGATTGTACGGCGACGTGATTGCCACAGGAATGATTATTGAATGGCGCGATAAGGTCGCTTACAGAATTATCGGTGGAACATTCGGTATGGGGGGTTTGATTGTTTGAACTCCCGTCGAAGAGAACAGATTGGAGTGCTGAGATGGATGTTGGCGTTATTAATGGAAACGTAGGATGGACTTTGTCAAATTCTATTATACTCGTACATTATAATTTAATATTATATATATATATTTTTTTTTATTACATTATAGTCATGTATTTGATCTCGATTTCACTTGATGGTAAGTGACGTTGAGATCTACGATGGAGCATACTTGCCTACGTAGGAAGGCGGCAGTAGATCGAGACGCTATATCTACTTAGAATACGTAATATTGTTGAAACAAGGAATATTAAAAATATCTAGTTGGATATTTTTTCTCGAGAGTTCTATTCAAATTATTAGGCAATCAAATAATTTTAGATTAGACTCTAATATAACTTGGGTACGAAGTAACTAGGTTTTGTGCATTAAATTACATAAAAGCTGGCTTAATAAGTAAAATGGGCGAGTTAGCCGACTTTACAAGTATTTAGGTTTTAACAGACATGCGGGTTTCCTCGCAATGTTTTACTTCACAGTTAAACAAGTGATAATCATGGTTGGTCATGAGATTTGCAGATGAAATCCCAAAATCTCAGTCCTGTGAGCAGCGACTTGAACCTGAGACCCCTGCTTCGCGATTGTTCTACCAACATTAAAAATATTTTGTAACCAAAACATAGATTGAATATTGCATAGCTTGTTGGTTTTCTTCAAGAAATAAATAACGTTCTAGCGGTAACTGTACAGAGTAGTTTACCACATTTAACTCTGCGAAAATTACTAAATGGCTCTTTGAAGTTTTCACTAAGCACGTTAATGAAACAACCAGTCATCTTGACCTCTACTGCCTCTTTCAATGTTTTCACCGCGCGGTCAAATTTTTGAAAACCTGGGCGTGGGTGGATAGGTCTAGTCAACTGGTCGGGTTTGAAAATGTTTTTAATTTATTGCACCACAGTGTATTTTTCAGGCATCTTTTGTGAAATATCGTCTGTAGAGTTTTGTGCTCCGAATATGTTTTTACTGACCATAAAATAGCAGGCTGAATGCGCGTTTTAATTATAAAGAATGTACTTGATTACATTAAGTACACTTTGTTACGAGAAATGTGTGATAAATACATGTTGAACAATAAAAAAGGCAACATAAAAAAAATACAACCGAATTGAGAACCTCCTCCTTTTTGAAGTCGGTTAATTTTTTTTAAATATATATGGTTAATTTTTATTAATATATAATAATGTTTTAATACGCTTAGTATAACAATATATCATACAATATTATTGTTAGTAAGACTTAAAGGCTTTAATCAATTTAAAATGGTATTAAAAAGCATTTTATATATAGTTCAAAAGTACCATGCGCAGTCGAAGGAAACCTATTACTTAATTGGGGTACCTAAATGATTCACATATTGATTTCTTATATTTACGCGAATAATTCACATTAACCAACCGCTCGTGATCATGGTTGCTGTAAAGCAGCCGAAACATCGAGAACAAATAAACATAAAATAAACGCGAAAAAATCTATTTTATTTCAATGTACCTAAATGTTTTGTTTTTAATTTTTATTCACCAAAAATGTCTTTACACCTTAAAAGCTTCTATTCAAGGTAACACGTGTCCTAAATCTATTCAAATCATCCCTCAAAGAACGCGTGGAACAAACTGACCGACATGACAACATATGAACGATGAATCAGAATATAAAAAGGCTTTGTACATAACGATTCCCGTTCACGTGAACCGCCGAGAGACGCCTTTCCAAGCATAACGCGACAACGGTAATGATGTGTGAAAGATTGATCGCACTGGCCTTGAAACGGCGGCACAATTATTCTTTTATAATGTATTTTGGGGTGGTTGCAGACGGGCAATCGAAATCTTCTTCTCCTCTTAATTTAAGCGTTAGACCCTTGTCGGTGTAGCTGATGAAGCTCTTTCCATCTCTCTGTCTATCTAGAGCACCTTCTTTCACGTCCCTATACGACATGACACCGATATTTTCTTTTATCTGACTTATGTAGCATATTCTTGGTCTTCCTCGTCCACGATTTCCTTCGATTTTCCCCCTATGATGTTATTTATGAAGGTATCATATCTATAATCGATATGAAATCTAAAAATTGTTCAAAAGACAAAGATTGTGGCACTCGAACGAGGCAGCATATGGGTGTAGGCTCTGGGCTGATCTGGAGACAGTTCTTACAAAGCAGTGTCCTAAGGCTACTCAGTCGTGAAGCCTCGCGGGGGGTTCGTACCTTATTTTGTTGACAAGACTACCATAATTGTCATATAATGTATTGCATAGTGTCCAATCGACCATTTGTTAACGTTGAGCGTGTTCTGTCTCGCTCACACTGCAGATTACGTAAAATAAGAATCGAAGTGACAGCATGATTTACGATTAAGATATTGTATCTTAATCGTTAGGGAAACTTGAACTTTATTCTGCTTAGACGGCATAATCTTTTTCTTTGTTTCCTATCAAAGTCATTAGCAGAAGTGCAAGCTTAATATATTTTACACAATCAGCAGCACGTCAAGTCCACGATTATTCGTAAGCTAACTGTATACTTTATAGGTTACGTATTTAGATACATTGTATGGCAAATTGAATAGCGGTTCTAGCGGAATGTAATTAAAACTTAAATATTTTTTTTTATTTTATTTTATTACATTATAGGCAAGTATTTGATCTCGATCTCACCTGATGGTAAGTGACGATGAGATCTACGATGGAACATACTTGCCTAGGTAGGAAGGCGGCAGTATATAAGAGACGCTACATTCGATAAGAGACGATTATTAAGCCAATATAACGCCATTTTTCCTCTGAAAAGCTGGTTATTATGCGATTATAATCCATTATTGTCTATAAACTTGGGGGGGTAGACTATAAAGTATAAGGTTAGCTTGCAAATAATCTCGCATTCGACGTACAATTCTCAACCTCAAAATTGATTCACGTCTGTCCAGTCCCAATAATGTGTCTTAACTAGACAGCCCTCGTGGGCGGCGATTTATTACTGTGTTATTTCACGGTATTAAATTATAATATGTTGATGTGCGATGTGACATAGTAGGCGGGCTGCGCGATCCGTTATTTACGGTTATTTGGTATGTCGTTAAGATTTCAGTGCCTATTATGTGCGATGAAGAACTTGCGATGATATCATTATGATTTCAGTGGGACTTGTATGACGTGGTTATTGCACGTTTGTTATATTGAGTGAATAATTTGCTAGTTGCCGCGAATTGTGTGACAAATACAATGCGAAATGGAATTTATTATTATGCATTTAAAGTATTATTTACCACATTTTACCTACAGTGTCAAAATGTATTTTGAATGTTCAGCAGTTGTGGTGTGGATTCCTTCAGTAGGTGTGCGTTGACAGATATATTCATATTTCACGATCAACTAATCAACGGGGGACCAACAGAAATGTGTAGAATTTATATCTTTGGCACGTCATCATTTTCAAATTAACTTGCCATTATGACTGATCACCGTGGCTCGTCAATCGCCGCGAGCCAATAACCGCGGCGCCTACAGATTTGTGTCACGCTTGTCACGCTTGTCACTTGTCACAAAGGATCGTTGTCACCGGCGCGTCATTTATGACATTCGGACGTTGAGGTAATGCGGCTCTAATCCTAGATAGAGCGTTGTCAGGAAATATACAAACTGGTTAGTTTGGTCATGATATTAATAAATTAACGGCTTATTAGTTGACTCGGATCGCTTCCACTAAACATTAAACCTATTTTTAGTACTCACTTTTTAATTTGAGTTTTATTTATTGAATCGACTTATAATAGAGTGCAGTGCACCTTAAGTCAAATCTCAGTCTCAAGAAGGGGTACAGTCACGAACTTCAATTGGAGACAAATTGGAGGTTGAATATTGTACAGCAAAAGCTACCATTTTGACTAACTTTACTAGGGGAAACCGCTCTCAAATATGACGACATGAAGATATACGACCTTATTGCATTTTAAGTGTCATAGATTATATATAATATACCGTTGAAACCGTTACAACTTTTAGGTGGGTAGTAAGTAATATAATTAAATCCAAAACCAAGTGCACCATTTCAAGACCTCAATACACTGTGAGCACTCTCTGCGTAGAATGAACTGCAAGCATCAACTAAATATGAGGGTACCCCAATTTAAACTATGACACTAGGAAGTCAACAGCCGAACCGTCGGGAACGTAAACACATACAATAAACACGATAAATCCTTAAAATGTGTGTTATATCAATACGTAGTATTCGAGTAAATATAAGAAATGAATATTAGAACTAATTTATATATTTTTTAACATATTACAAGTCCGAGTATAATTAAATAGTACTTTAACACATCTCATAGATGTTAAGTTGGAAGCTCAGGGTCTGGGTGTGAAATTGAAAAAATTAATGGTTTTTATTTTTTTACGAAAAATTTCGACATTCTGCATTTGATGTCTAGATGTATTAAGTTTGCTTAAAAAAATACTTAAAGCGATACAACACCATAAAGTTAGTAAAAGTAGCGGTTTTTACAAACCTTATGGTATTGTATCGGATTATGTACTTTTTTAAGCAAACTTAATACATCTAGACATCAAATGCAGAATGCTAACATCGCAAAACACTAAATTACATCGTAAAGATGTCCAAACTTTTCGTAAAAAAATAAAAACCATTAATATTTTGAATTTCGCACCCTGACTCTGAGCTTCCCCCTTAAATGTAAGAATATCATTAAAAGATTTGTGTCTTCAATTTGAAAGTTAGTGACTTCAATTTGAATCTTTGTCTCAATAAAATTAGGTAGTAGGTATGTGAAGTGTACGTTTCTTTACAACCTAATGCAGATATGTTATATTTATAATCCTTTTTGAGAGCTTTAACTACTTATTAATGAACACAAATTAATCAATAATCTTTCATCATTAATAGCGGGAGGTTACAACACAAATCAATTCCAACTGTACTAATTGAACGAGATCCATCTACAGCTTCCTCTATTGTAACCGTCACGACATTAACTATAGTTATGTCACAATAGTTTTAATCGTACAATGTCACGAGAAAAATTGTAAACTGTCAGCGCAGTGACAATGATTTAAAAGGTATGTGACAAGCCGGTGTAAGCTAGGGCTGTCGTATGAAAATTATGATCGGTATATACTAACTAATAACAACATTGTTGCCAGGTACATTTCTCGTATAAATATGTTTATTTTTTTCACATTTTGTGTTAGTAAAAGTACAACGTTAGGAGAATAATGGAAAAAAAAATTACATTTATTCAAATAAAAGTCTTATGTCTTACAGACAATGCACAGCCTAAATTGGTGAACCTTAGAATTTGAAAGGAGGATATATTCTTTGTGTAGCTCTAGAGGTGCACTTAGGAAGGATTTTTGGAAATTCGACTTTCGGAGTCGTATGTGGGTCAAACTTATACTTTTATTTCAAAGTTACAATCGGACAACATGTGTACTCATTAATAAGATACCTTTCATAATTCTGAATAAACTAATTGTAGGGATTACATAACAAATATGTCGGCAAAGTGAACTGAGGCAAATATTAATAAAACATAATTTATAGTGGCATAAATCGTCCGTGAAGGATTTGTACAAATATCAACGGGACTTATTCAAATGATTGTTACAACCTGTTGTATACTAAATTACAACCTACAATGATATAAGTATGTTAGTAAGCTTTTGTATATAATTTATCGTGTTTTAGAATAGTTTTAATAGGGTGTTAATGTCGCTGTGTGACGAAAATGTTTCGTGTGCATGACTATCAACTCTGCCTGAGGACAATAATATGTGTGAATAGCCATAAACGCAAACAAATACACATTATTGGTTTATTTATATTTGATAAAAAAATAACCTTTACAATCGTAGATATTCAGTTTTAATTCAATTACGTAAAATTACTTATTACAGAACGTAATGCACTTCCAATGCCATTTTGACGTTTAACCTTCAGTTCTTATGACTGTCGAAATTACGTCATCTTGAGGTTATAAAAGTGTAGAATAGTCCAGTAGCTTTCAATGGTAAAATATAAAAAAATACGAATACAGTGCAGGATCCTATTGTTGCATTAATTTATGCATTCAAGACAAGTAGTGAGCCCATTACTACCTACCTAGTCTTCCAATTGTAAGGTCCGTGGTCCAGTTGTTGCCATTTACAACGTCAAAAATAACTCATAGAATTGCTTACAATAATATAAAACTTCAAAACAGAAACACTGCCAACATCACGATTAATTTAATACAATAAAAACTAATGTCTTTCCTACACCATAACTCATTTTTTTCTGCCGAAAAAACTTTGAAATAAAGTCCGATACACATTGGAACAGATATTCACATAAATAACGCTATTTGGCATAGGCGCAGTGTACCGATGGAGACCTACAAATTCGATATATGTTTGGATTTCAATATGGCGTCTTTGGACTTCAGTGTGTGGCTGGTAACGAGATGTATTAACTTTTGTACCAAGGCCACCTAGTACCTGGGTTACATAGGTTACTTAGTATCTAGATTACCTAGTACCTAGGTGGCCGAGTACCTAGATTACCTAGTAACTAGGTTGCCGAGTATCTAGATTACCTAGTACCTAGATTACCTAGTAACTAGGTTGCCGAGTATCTAGATTACCTAGTACCTAGATTACCTAGGTTGCCGAGTACCTAGGTTGCCGAGTACCTCGGTTACCTAGTACCTAAATTACCTCGTACCTGGGATACATAGGTTACTTACAACCTAGGTTACGTAGTACCTAGCACACACATACATGGCATAAAAATATGCTAAGATATTCTCTTCCGACGATGACCGACGACTACGTCACGAGCAGTGTTGCCATTAATTGACTTCTTCAATAGAATTAACACCGCTTATTGGGTGAAGATGGCCGATGATGTAGTCTTGGACTAATTACGTGACCTAGCTGTCAAGTGAAGAGAATACCTGGTGCAGGATTTTTTATATCCTTCTTTTTCATTAGTTATTCAGCATCCTGAATAGCGCAGGCGAACAATACTCTTTTGAAATTTCGTTGTCGCTGTCAGTGGTACTATTGGCGACATATTTTATTTGCTAATCGCTGTCATAAGTTTACCAAAAACCAATATTCATTTGCAGTTATAAAGTCCCTTATTACGTATATTTAAAAACGATTTTTGGTTGAGGCTTAAACTTACTTGGTGAATAAAAAAAGTGTTTGCAAACCTTATGGGGGCTTTTAATATTTCCTGTTTCTGTTGCGGTGCTCTTGAGCCCATCAAAGCGAGCGTTTTGTGTTTGAAATAAGGTGCATATTGGCTCAAAAAGATAACTATAAAATCGGAATCAATGTTTATACAGATGGCTTGACTAATTGTTAGTTATGTCATTGAGGTTAAATAGACGGTAGCTAATGTTTATTTATTGCCCAAACAGCTGAGCTTTACCTTTATTTACTTTAACGATCAGCTTATTATAACAGCTTATCATCTTTATTCTTGGCTTTTCATTTTTATTGACTAACTTTTATTGAATTCTTAAGTCTCAATAAACTTTTGTCTGAAAAACAAAATATAGACTTGAGAATCAACCAGGAACAAAAATGTATGCACAACTTCTTATAGATTATTATTTGCAATACACCTGCGCAATGGCAACATTTGAATTGATAATTCACGTCAGCTGTTATTGGATAAATAATGACTTAATTGATCCGTACGAAATATTTTCATTATCTTCTGACAGTGAAGTGAAACAGTGAAGTTGTCAATTTTGTTTTATTTTCTTAAATATGTGTTTCTTTGATAAATAATGTGTAATATTAGTTAGATATTAACCATTATGTGTTCATAAACGTGCACGAGTGGAAAAAAAATAAGTAAAATAGTATAACTTGACTTAAATTTGCAGTAAGGTATCCACAGCTTTACTAATAGGGGTAGGAGATTAATTTTATTATCATCATCTTCATCAACAGTATCATTATCATTAGGGGTACTTATAATACAATAAAAAATATCAAGAATTACTTGACACTGGCAAAAAAGGTACTATTTTGTAGCCAACCTAAAAAAAAATAAAAAAATCGCTTAAATATGTACCTAAGTACTACATACAAAGTCGACTAAAAATTCAACGCTCACCTACATTTCAACGTACTCATTATCGTTTGCGCTCGTTCACCCCATTCCAAACTCACATCATAACTAATGGCTTTAAAGTATTCCCATTGTCCCGCTTCCCCGTTCTCTTTGTACCGCGTTATTTATGTGGCGAACCTATTAATACTCATTATTATAACAGCTGTATATCCCCTTTATAAGTACACAACAGTGACGCTTACCCTATCACAGAGTAAAAACGTTGTTAGACAAAAAATTAAAGCTCTGGATAAGTTCGTTGAGAGTTGTTAGGAGTTCTGCTAGGCTGTGGTACGTGAGGTAAAGGTGCCGGTTATGTGATATGTCACAAGCGATTTTGTAAAGAGTGGAAAGGTCGGCTTTGTTGCACGAAGTGTTGTCGAGGTGGCGTGAGCGATGTTGTCACCTTTTGTGTGGCCGCGAACGTTTCTCATGTTAATGTCTTCGGAGAGCTCTAAATTATTTATTTAATGAACGTAATTTGTTGTAGTTACGAATAAAATTGTGAGGACTTGAATTGTGTGTGAGAAAAAAGTATGCATGCTAGCGGCTGAGTTATTCGCCATTTTGAATTATATACGAGGTTGGCAAGATTCGTCATTCTATAAAATCTATACATATATTGAAAAGGTAACTGATCGCTGTCTGTGCATGGAAGATATGTGAGAAAAACTATTATTGGGGGTCTGTATCAACGTAATAGAACCCAAAACAATTATTGTTAGAATTTTCGTCTGTTTGTCTGTTTATCCGTTTGATTGTGCGTTTGTTTGGTCCTAATCTCAGAAACGGCATAACCGATTTTGGTGCGGTTTTATCTTTTGTATTGTGGTTACACTTAAAATTGTGTTTGTTATATTTCTACCAGTTCATAAAGCAAAAAGTTATATCAATTTAAAGACGCACATGAAGTCACGGGAAACAGCTTGTTTTACATATTCTTGTAACTTAGCCGATATTATACTTTTTATTTATTTTTATTTAAAAGCGATAAAATCTTTCTGATTCACGTAGTTAATTTGCGTAAGTAAATCACTTACGCAAATTAAGACCACATACACACCCCACCAACCTAGCCGGTTGCGTATTAAAATGTAGCTAGTGACATTATACATTTGAAGTATGTTTCTTAAATGAATTGTATGTTAATATTAAACCTAGAAGCGATCACAACTACAATCGTTTGCATTACCAACGCAAATTTTGGCTCACAATTTGAAACCACAGTTCTCTCGCCGGCTCACAAGTAGACATAATAGATCATTGAGCAGCTTACACCACAGAAAACAAACAAATCAAATTCAATGACGCGTGTACCTAAAATCCGCTGTATCATCGGGCCCGTAACTCATCCGAAACAAAATAAAACCGAGGGTGAACTGCAATAAAAAGGACAAATAAATAACAAAAAAAGCGCGTTACGCAGCATTACATGCGAATTGAGAGAGTGGCTACATTAGTTATTATAACACGACAAAATATGTGTAATAAAATGTAATTTATCGCGCAAATAAAATATAACAGTGGTTGGGGGCGGCAGATGGGGCGTAGCGCGGGGGCGCAGTGCGAGCGACTTTACAAGGTTCCTGTGCTTCCTTTACGAAATGAAATGGGATAAAAATAAGCTAGTATAATAGTATATGGCTTCACCCTCAAATTGGTGAGTATTGGCCAGTATCTAGTAATTAATAACGATAACAAATTTAATTGATACACATTATACAATATGAAAATGGTGTGTCCAACTTTCCAATGTTGCTTGACACACGCCATTTTTTGACAGCTATATACTTCCGTAATCTTAGATATGTATTATATAAAGCTGTATGTATATGTACCTGCACATATGGAAAATCATTGCATCTTAGTTTTTAAAGTGAGTAGTTATATTTTAGATTATCACTATAACATCAATGGGGGACTTGATATTAGCTCACTGTCTATCAAAACATACTAAGAATATCGTATATTTTTAATCCATCATTGAAAGATTTCTATTAACCTTTTGTTGGAGTATAAACAACAATATATTGGTTTGAAATCGTTCCTATTCACCAATAATTATAGTGAAGAAATCGCCTAGATAATAAGGTACGGCTCTGCGCACCGCTCCCCGCCATCATTGGGCCCCGACACCGCCTTATATTGACAGAGTCCTCCGCCACGGATGCCGGCGAAAAATGGCGGTCATTTGTTGGCGTCGCAGTTTTGTACTGTTGCCTTCGAGAGGCGAGATAATGGTTGATTTATACGTACGATTACGAGTGACGAGCGCACACCGAGGGCTTATTGCCACTGTTACAGGCGTTTGAATATCATGGTTATGGGGGCTGATAAGCATCTCGGTAGCGGCCATTAGTGTCGAGGGTGCCAGACAAATTTGGCTACCTTAATGGACATCCCTGGGACGTTAAAGTATCTATAAATATTCTATAAGTTTATCAAACTTCACACGCAAGAGATTTGCTTTGCGCAGTACTATATGACGTTTGATGAAATTCGTCTATAAATTCGAGTGTAATGTTAAACGTCAAAAAGTGCGTGACCTGTCGTCACGTAATTACACATAGCTCTGTCACATTTACAGTAGATATTAAATCAAAAACAAAACTAATACCATAGAGATTTGAACTTAGCACTAAAAGCAATGGTTCCAACATACTCAAGTGTAAAAAAATCCCTTCACCCCCATTTGCCACGGCGCTCCACAAATATTTTACATTCTCCAAGGCATGATTGCTGTTGTCTCAATGTGTTACAGTACGGAGGGGCCCGTAATGTTCGCTGGCGATCGTAAAACTTCGACAAATTCAAATACGGCGTTGAATAGTGCGGGGAATATCGAATGTTTTGATGTCAATATTTCAATTGTTGAGAGTCGATTCTATCAGGATGCAGAAAAAAGCGGACAAAATACGTTCACGAGATACATATGTAAAAGATGTCCACTACTAGACATTAATTAATGACTTTGTCAATCACTCAGCCACTCACATCCACCGGTTTCCTCCGATGCTTAAGACGTCAGCGCTCCATCTTGTGCGGAGTTCCCCTATACTACGTGTTTCGGCTTGTGATCTTCAAATTTTATATGGTATCTATTATTTGAACAACCTATCTATGCAATAGTTAATGTTAGCTTTTAATGTGTACATGTGTGATACTAATAAAATTTAATCGTATTTGAAACATCGATATCTCTTTTTTTATAACTTCACACCACTAAACAGTGGAAATATACTGTTATTGCTACGGTCGGTGAAAAGAGTTCGTACGTTTTTAAAATGTAGTGAAAATTTACTATTACGGTAATGGATTTTATTGCCATGCCGTCCAGAGCTATATCTTCTACCATACATTTTAACTTCAAAATTTTCTAACTCGTAATTCACTCGTGACAATGAATATTAGTGCAGGATGTCACTATTTAGCATACATGGTAGGTATAAACTTGCCTGTACAAACGAGTCTGCAACTATAATTGATAGAACTAAGCGATACTTGGCGGAAATCCATTGTTAACTTTCCCCATTAGGTTGAGTGTGCAACTATATTATTTCAAAAACATTGCAAAGTCAAAAGAAAGTCGTCTCCCGGTAATTTTCCAATTATCACATTTTCCATAGAGTGAAAAGAGGTGTAGTAAAGTCTTGAAATTTCCGCCAATTCGTAAATAAATCGGTATGATGCAGATCGCAGCAGGGTTCGGGGCAGGATGATGTGTGTGGCGTGCCAATTTAATGGCCGCCATACATCTAACGGCGAATGGGGAGAGATATTTCATCGACACACCGTTATGAATGAGCTTAAAAGTTTTGCAGTTTAGCCCTTTGCATTGTGCGGGCAAAGAAAAAAAAAGCTATAGGCTAATTAGATATTACATTGAAACTTGGCGGTTGTATTTGGAAATACATAATTTTGAGCGGACATTATTTCCGCAGTCCGCCATTATCGTATGTAAGTCTGCCTGAATACGCCAACGGCCAAGTAATTTTTTTTCATTGGTTTATATTCTGAATCTATAAAATCTCAAAACTAATATTCTGATCTTTGTGAGACAAACTGATAAACAAACAGACTCTGTCAAGAAGTTAGGGCTGATTAGACGGCAAAGTACTTTTTTCTTTACTTTGGTTTTACTGTAGTTATGACATTAAAATAATGACGATGAAAATATGCTCATCCTCCTCACCTCCCATATTGAGTATAGACTACACACACAAACTTTATTACTTAAAAAAAACCATATCGAGTGTTGCTTTTGTCAATGGTACTAAAATTTACGAATCGCACCAACAATTTAAATTTCAAAGCTTCTCTTTCTAATCCTGATTTACAATCTAACAAGAATGTCGTATCTATTGTCTTTGCTGTTACCTCACAAATCGAATTAAACGCGAGTTTCGAGCAACAAATCGCTGTAACGACCGGGACATGTGCAAACGCAAATAAATCGCAGCGATTTATTAGTCGCACACAATCCGAGAGCGATATAAATAATGATAATAAACGGATGAAAAAAATGTATAACAGCCGCCTGTGAAGCGAAACGCAAAACCATTTTAGAGTATGTCACGGTGATTTATGAGGGATCGGACTGTTTGGGAAATGTCTAGTGTTGTTTATATTTTTATATTAAACATATTTCGAGATTGAAAAATTAACAGAGTTGTGTTTATGTTGACAGATATTATTCCAGAGTCGAATTATAAAAAATAATAAGTTAAATATGCTTGCATGATTCATTAATTCACTTATAGAAGATACTCATATTCTTAGTTTATTGTTTATTTCGTGTTTTTGGATAGGTAGGAACACCAATTCAAATTGATATCAGGACACAATCCTTTTTACGTGCCGTTTCGGTAACGTATCGGCTTCCATCCCTCTCACACCACACATTTCATGAATACGTATGACAGTGACAGCATGCTTTCTCGACGACGTTACCATTACATTGCAAGTTGCTACTTACTCTACAGATAAGACTTTTTTATATTATTACAGTAATCTATAAAGTTAGTGTTATAATTTTGAATATACTCGACAATTATTATGAAAAACGTGATTCAAAACCTAAAAAATCATTTACATAATACATCTATGAACCTATGTAGTCAAACGTCATTGACGTATCAATATGCAATCATAAATCAATAAATCAACATATCACTTGGCAATTGAAACTGTCAAAGAAACAAGAAAGTAATTGACGTAATTACCGAGTGACCTTAAAACGTATAAATAATTTGACCTCAAACTTCTAATAACGCACTTGTCTATTGCCTATTTAGATACCTATCCAATAGGTATTGATTTCATGATATTTAAGATTTATCAATATTGTGATATCAAAAAGATCTGGGTTAAAATTTAAAAGATAGAACTACTCTAACGACGGTATAAAAAATAGCAAGATATTAGACTTCATAAATCTTAAAACTTCTTACAAGCAGAATTACTTCTAAGTCAACCTTTGCTCGTATAACAAATAATTGGATTAATTAAAAAAAATGCACATCACGGCTGGTGCGCTAACAAGTAGTTTACAGTGTGAATCCGATTCATGTTACTGATCGAGGGAATGGAAACATTATTTAATGACAAAAGTAATTTTGCTGATTAGACATCAACCGAGACGTTCAATCTCAAACCTCTACCGCGACACAAAAATATCAAATAGTAGGGTGTCCTGATGGATGGAGCGGACATAATTGGCCGTCCCCCACATGTTAATGAATCGTGCGTAATGAAAAATGATTGCGCAACCGTGTCGCGGCGTGTCCGGTCGCTGGCGTGATGTATGGTCACACTATTTCGCGTTACAAATGACATTACAAATGGCCGTCGTATTGTTTGCGCGTTTGAAGTGTTTTGTATTTAGCGTGGATAGTTGAGCGGCTATGATTGATGTTGTTCTATTATTTATTGTTATTTTAATTGCAGTGACGTTTATTGTTTGATTTTTATTGCCTTTGGAATAATGTACGAGGGGGGGGTGGGCTAAAACTTCCCACATGGCTTAGATAACCTACCGTTTAGTACATAGGTGCTTACTGATGTCTCTAGTCCTGACCTCCCCCCCCCCCCCATGTGAATTCCTACGGTCTTGGTTATAGGTGACATTTTATATTATGAGCTATTTCACTTATGATAACATTGAACAATTCTTAATCGTTGATTAAAATTAACAATAAATTATAATATCATTAATTTAAGTACCTATATAAGTATATATGTAGGCTAGTATGGATACATTATTTAATTATTTACTAAAACATATTGATAAAATATTTCACACATAATTAACTCCAAGATCAAAGCACTTATAATTCTGCAATGATACATAATTTTATTCAAAACTGGTATATATATTTTGCATAAGCGCCCCTGTCCAGTTAAAGTTGGGGCAGATGACCACGGGGCCCATAAACCCGCTGTCCGATGACAAAGTGCCCCATAACGGGCACCCCCCCTGTATTTTTACGTGCCGCCGCATTTTACGCCCTCAGTGGTATATTATGGTATATGCGAAAAACTTACCGCGTTTTGATAGGTTTATATATAGTATAGGCTCGGCCCATATTACTTGAGTCTAAACATCTTCTTCGTGATAGATGTAAAGCAATATAAGTACATATATAGCTACCCTATGAAAAAGCGGCCTTTTTATTTTTTATACAAAACAATTAATGTATTTCTACCTCGACTTTTTCACTTTCTATATTATGATCAACCCTGATTATCGATGTTTACTCAGATTGATTTCCATCTGCTCATTTTTTCTGGCTTCGTAAAGCTCGTATCGACTGTCAAAAATGTTAAAATGACTATCGGAATGGCCAGCTTAACCTGCCCTTTGCAGCATGGACTTTTTTATACATAATATATATATGAATATTTGTCGTATATAACTTCCAAAACATTGGTTGTTTTGACTAACAGTGTATTGACTTTTTTTTTTCCTTTTTGTCATTATTTTATCGCTAACTCTTATAGCTTGCAATCACGCTACCGTCAAGTTTGGCAATAAAATTTGCTTTTATTTATAATGCCCATTCATTCATAAATTATAGTGCGGAGAGAATTTGAGTTATTTTTATATCTATCTCTATTTAATATTTAGTGCGTCTGCACTCGCTGTTTAGTGCAAATGCACTTAACTAAGCTATATAATATTTGTTTGCAAGCCGCTCATTAGGAATATATTTGTGAATTATTGTAACATATTAAATAAATGCATCTGGCAACCACTCATAGCTATAACTGCAATAAAATATATTTAGTTAACAACAACGCACGTTATTCCAGTGTTAAAATATAAAATAAAAATATAATCACATAACGTCACGTCAACAATCGTTAACAATCGAACAGTCGTAACTCAAGCGATTCTGTTAAGCTTTCATCGATGTTATCGATACGGCCGCGGGGATTGAGTTAATTTTAATAATAGCTTTTGCCCCCGGTTCGGCGGTAATATTATTGTGACTTTGTACTGATTCAACAATTCATATCTCACCGTTAAATCCACCCGGAATACTTGTTCTTTGTAAGTCGGCGATGTGTCTCAACAAATACATACATAGCTATTTTCTTCATATATTAATGTCAATCTTTGTCAGCGGTAATTATGTTAAGATACAGTTGATTAATGTTATCGATACATCGAGTTATTACTATCGATTATGTTATATGAAAAATCATCTATTCTGCTTTGCCTACTGGCAATATGTAAGAATGAGTATGGTTATTTTGTATAAGGATCATAAGGATACAGAAATAGGTTTTTATGTAGGTTGTAATAGAAGTGTAAAATAATACTTAAGGAGCGTGGTAGATACGCCAGGTTCAGGTAAGTTAGACTGTGTGTAACTCTCTTAGTTTCTGAAATAGAAATAGGACTTTTTATACAACGCTCGCCTTCTAACTTCCTCCGTCTTATCGTTGGTTAAAACAAGGGATGCAACTTCAAAACCCGGTGCACTTCTAGGATTTGGTAATATCATGTGTGAATCTCATTGTTAATTATGATTATCACATGTTGAACGGTGAAGGTAAACCTACATATCTGTCACGTCATAAAAAGTAGTGTGAACATCGCCAATCTGCTGGACCAGCGAGATAGACTGTGGCCCGAAACCCCCTATTATTATGGGGAAATTTTCCCGGTAATCGAGACCAAATGCCATCTGCGAAATATGGGTACACCGCAGTACACCTCTGCCTACCCCTTTGGTGACTACTAGCTTAATAGCGTATCAACTATATAGCTTTATAATTAAAACACCTAATCTAAATGCACTTCAAAACCCTTATTAAAAGTCGCGCGTCAAAAGCGTAACAACATTAAACCTCCCCTTATATTCAAACCCAATCCATGCACCCATCACATGAAATGACAGATAGCTAATATAGGGGCGCTGTAACGAGCACTTAAGATGTAAATATATCTCTCGACTATGTTGCAGGAACGGAGGATATGTGTGATTCCTATAAAATAAGAAAAATAATTGAAATCGTCTATGATTTAAAGAATATACATAATAATAATAATTCCAGTCCTTTTTTTAATGTCTCACTGCTAGGCACTGGCCTCTCCTCAATGCAAGGGGATTAGGGGCCATAGTCCACCACGCTGGCCCAGTGCGGGTTGGCGGACTTCACACATCTTTCGAAGGGTTCTCTCAGACGTGCAGGTTTCCTCACGATGTTTCCTCACGATGTATCTGAATTCTAAGTATAAACTAAGATAAAACATAACATCTGTACAGAAGTAACACATCAATGTTCACCCTCTTAATACGATCGTAAGTAGTCAATTTGCGCAACAAACGAACCGGTAATACTTATTTCTAAAGACTGTTTGACATAATGAAATCTGAACGGAGAAAATTCAAATTGGATCACGTCAATTATTTCAAGACAAATACAGGGGTGTATTTTCTTTATTTAGTAGAATTAATGTGTAAAATTGCGAGCAGATGGTAATGAAAAAGCTGAAATAACTTGTGAAATACTTATACTGATAATAATTTATGGCAAGTGGTGGCTAACAAAGGCTAGTATGTATTTTAGAATCTCGATGTTAGGGCCTAAGTATAATAAGCAATAACAATTTTATTTTCCAGAAATTCATTTAGTTATTGACCTCTATATTACCCTATGCATAAGAAGTATTTTATTTGGTCAACCCAGACCCATACACTGACTGACAAAGGTGTTACCTCTCGAATTGTCCTCATGACCTAGACTCCAGATTGAAGACTACAAAGCATCAAGGTTTACAAACTAATACAGTGCCAGTCCATGATTCCTCCATTAAGAGACTTCATATCTTTCAACTTTTGAAACATTTTACATTTAATACAAATAAGTTATAATACCAATTGTTATCATTCCAACTTCAAGGACAGAAAAGTCCATCAAAAAATATTAGTTTTTAACACACTTTTTCGTGTGAACCTACCCTATCCAGCAAGCAATGAGATTATTACATTTGACAGGGCAACTCAGTGACACTGGCATCGTCACACCAGTCTTATTAGCCATGTAAATGAATATGGAATGAATCCATTATATCACAAACAAGCGGCCGGGGTGGGGGTGATAATATTTTAGGGAACGGGCGTTGTGAGAGCCGTGAGGATTTCTACAGAGCTGTTAGAACGACTTAAAAGCAAGAAGTAAACCTAGTTGTCGGTTGTAAGTGCCTTCATCTATCAATACCAGATATAAGATCGGTAGACACCAAACAATAGGAAAATATATGGGGTATTTTGAAACCAAGGCATTGCTTTGTATCAGCCTAAGCCCTTAATAGATCTAGTCTAGTGACTAGTATCTAGCCATTGTAGTCTCCTAAGTAGACACTTATGAAGCTTTAGACACAGGTATCAGTTTTCTCTAATATTGAGGGCCAAAAGGTCAGTTAGACCATAAAGTCGCTGTGATTATCATGTGAGTCACACCCTTAACTCACAGGTATATTATAATTGGTTCTGGATAGGTCAGTGCTATATTCAGAGTCAACACTCAAAAGTGGGTATAAACAGCTCCAAATGAGTCTCCCCCCCACACTCCACCATTAAGTCTGAGACGTAATAAATGCGTTACCATATTTTCGGCTGTATTACGGCCGGTGTTATTTATTGGCTTAAAATTGTAGTCATCGCGTACATTATGTATGACGAAGGTGGTAATTACCCTGCGGGCGTCCTGACTTGCGACGTTCAGACTGGGGGACTGTTCAAGTTAAGGTGTGGAATATTAAATTCAAACTGGATTGGATGGAAATGGAACAAAGCAACCAATCAGAGCAATGTTTTGACAATTGACGAATGAATTTGCAACAATTGACAGTCATCTAAAAATGGATCATGATTTCGCAGATAAGTAAAGTCCAGCATTTACATCCAGTACTCCTTTGAATAATAATTCTACTGTAAGACTGTTTTTTCAAACCGCGATTTCTGACGGCTTTTCTGCGACGCGTGTGAAGTTAGGGTCTTATCATGCCATATCACACTATGCCCGCCTGTGCTATTGTGGTCACCATTCTAGAACTTTCTACCATAACGATTGTCCCATTCATTCATCAGCTAAAAGACATGCCACTCGCAACCATTGGCTTTCGTCAATGGGTGTAATATAATTGGGCAACTCTATGCGTGGGTCATCTCTGGTTTGGAGTCGATATTTAATAACCTTTCAGCTCCAAGGGCCATTGGTTCTTGGAGCCAGGTACCCTGACCACCGCCTCTTAAATTTTAAAATTCTTAGACCTATGTAAGTTAATTAGGTTTGTCTACGAATTTTCTTGTCTCTGATTCTATCGCGTAGCAAACGACGCTAGTTCTGCTAAAGCTTAGATACTGGATTGCCATGTTCCTTATGTTTTTTTTTTTCCATTCTACAGTCTCCCAATATGAGCAGGCCCCGTCGCCCTCTTTCCTAGCTCGATGACACTTCACTTTGTTGACAGCGAGGTGATTAATTCATATTTGGAGGGTAGACGCCTGTCGAATATTTTATACGGGGGATATTTATAGTGCTTCTTTAGGGGTGGTGAATATGATTAAGTTTTAATAAAATTGTATGGTAATACGCTGTGCCTACTTATTTTGTAGATGGGGATTCAATCACCGATATTTTCAGCGGCAAGGTTTTTTTATTCCATTTTTTTTTTTAATAAAGGTTGTTTTAAGACGTTAATTTTAGTGAATTTCGCGCCTAAATGAGATGACGTAATCACTGTCTTAAAACAATAAGCCGTTACTGAACGGGTAAAAAAGTTTAAAATATAATTTATTGTTTTCTTGATTGAAGTTTGTAACTTTTATGTGCTAACAAAAGCAGTGCAAAGAGTATTGATTAGAAGTAATAATATTTGATTACATTGTCAACCGATACATCCACAGAACGACTCCCGTCTGCCCACTGAAACTCAATTATTAGGGCTCCCAATGCTGAGGCCAACTATCGGAATTGTTTAGATTTCTTTTAAGATTACTAAATTATATTATTGAACTACCTACTTTATTATTTTAAATGTAAAACTTAGTACACTTTTTAAACATTTTCTTTCTCGACTCTAAGTCCATAAAGACCACTATTTTATGCCCTGAACGCACTCTAAGGTCCCTTGCACAATAAACAGTCCACAATTAACCGCAACACATGTCCTATAAATACTATAGTCCACAAGACAAGCGTCGCACCGCGATTATGTCCTCTATTAACCCATAGCTCGCCGCCTGCCCGTTTAATTCAATTAACACGCAACACTCTATCTTTGTCTGGCCACAGCGCAAATTGTGTACGTGTCTCGCTTCCACAGTAATCTGCAGCCCGCCTTGCGGTCACCCAAGGCAGTTAACATGTTGCCCATTGTTTCGGAGATTTCAGTGCGCCGCAAGGATAAACTTGTAGGATTAGTAGATTTCTCGTGGGTTCGGGTGGATATGCGTTATGATGAAGGGAGACACGTCTTCAGTAAAAGTTCGTGTTTCAGTAAAATAATTTAAGTATCATTGTCGTTAGAATTTAAAGGACGATATAAACCAGTCTGAACCCTGATAGTTGTATAGTCAACATTTGTTGAATGAATATTAAGAGCTGGAATTAAGTAAATATTGTACCGTTTCAGATTTTCGAAGGACCTAGCAGAAATAAGAAAGGGCGGAAAATATCTCAAATTGACTTATTGATTGACTCAAATTTTACAGATAAGAGGTCTTCATTGAGAAGAAACAGTTGAAAATGTTTTATTTTTAATAAATAGTAAAACTTTAGAATAGTTGCGAAATGAGATGCGATAAGAAACATGTGATTATAAAACTAGATGAATTGTTTTAACAATTAAATCAAGAACATAGAAGTAGATTGTATGACAAAAAGCGGGATGAATGGTATTTATACTGCATTAACCACAAATAATATAAAAGGTGAGGCAGATAACGACACGTTCGTTTACTTTGTTCTCCTTTTGATTCAATGATGTGTTAATAAAATTTAAATCTAACCACTGTTTACCATAAGCAACAGCAAAACTTAAGGATCAAGATATGAAAAAAAAATTGAGGCAAAATTTAAAACTAAAACTATTTCTGCCTGTATTTAGCAACTGGACTGTATTGTTTTTTCCCGGTAAGCGTGGTCATCCTATCGCGGTAACGGGAAGACTGTGTGGTCGGTGGCTCAGTGGGGGCGCTACCAAACCCTGTGTGTAGCGGTTAAGGTCTCGTATTCATTCGAAACGTTTTGTATTAACCCCAAATATTGTCTACGAGATTTATAGAGTCTGCGTATAAGTAAGGAGCACAATACAGAAGTGTATTGATGTTTTTTAAGTTCCGAAACATTTAAAAATATTTTTGCTACTTTTTGTATTAGCCATCAAGAACAATTATCTTAAGATAAGAAATTTTGAGCAAAAGGAAACCAATGTGTAAAAAAATCCACACTCCACCTTTTTGAAGTCAAAAATAGAAGTTAAAAATAGAAGATCTACTCCTACACTATGCGTTACTACTCCAACAATAAACTTTTCACTGCATGATTACATGTAAAAGCAATTACTTTTTTAATAAGCTATTGCAGGTCTAAAGGTCAACTATTGTAGAGACAATCACACAATCAATAACCGATAAATCCACCACGTAATTTCCCTAACGGACTAAATAGAGTTGACCACAAGATTTATAGTTTTAATAGTCGCCCAATATGACCGGACCCAGGGCCATTTATCAGGGCATCAGGGTATGCATTAAAGGGATTCGGTGGTGGACCTTAACGGTTTTATATTTGACCAATAGGGAGCGAATGGTAATGTTAATATCGCTTGGATATATTATTAGGTGGGTAGGTTCATTAAAGGGGGAATGTTTGATGAATTCACAGGGAAATGAGTCAAATATACCAAAAAAAATCTGTCATCTGTTGGGGTGTATTACCATTTTGTCTGGTGATGCTGTAGAAGCCATTTGCGTTCAACGCTATTTCTTATTGATATGAACACCATTTTCATTTGACCTATATTATCTATATAAGACAATTTGAACAGCCTTGCTATGGATACAGTGCTGTCTTCACGTTCATGGGATGAATTGCTTAAGATGACTTTAAGAAATGCTCTGTTGCCCAGGGTTTACGCAACCTTCATTATACGAGTATCCTCATAGCGGTCTTGTCATCACTAGCTCATAAAATATAAAATTTTGGATATAGTAGTTTTACAGAAAAGAAAATTACTTGTACCTTAAGAATTTTTATTTAATAAATTATATACAATAGTTACTTATATACATGGAAAAACAAAAAACTAAAAAAAAATACTTATTAATAACACAATAAAAATAAAATTATATACACAAAAATGCCTCCACATCGTCGTCGATGCCAAAAGTGCCCAGCAGGCTGGCCGCGTTTCCGCGCTGAATAGCGAGGCTCACTCTTTGCGCGAAATAGAGGCCAGCCCGCCGGTCACGGGTAGCGGCGAAAAGTCGTGCGGCAATCTCCTTGTAAAGGAGGCGAGCGTTGGGGCCCCACGAACCCAAAGTCTCGACCCCAAAAGGCTCAAACAAGTAGCCTCCAGGGAGGCTACTGTATTTTTGCCGCTTTGAATTTTCGGCTTCTGCAGCAGCAGAGCCCGATCGCAACGACGTACTTGGAAGATGCGACGGCGCAAGGGTGTCAACGCATGTCGCGTCCCACACCAGGGGCCGCCCCATCCTCCAAGGCACCAGAGACATACCATCGGGTCGCTTAGCATCATCGCGCGCCAGACCGTTGGGTTCAAGCACGGCTGGCACATTTGCGGCGGCGAGGGCCCGACGGATTATGTCATTGATGCTGGCATGCCGGGTCATGCGACCAGCGCTCCTGCTGCAACATAAACCATGGTGGCCTAAAATGTCGACTGTTTCACCGCATCGACAACGATGTGGGGCATTACATGATGCCCCTATTCGAAGAGAGGTGGCTAGGCGAAACGTTGTATCGTCCAAAAAGGTACCGATATTTGTTGAAGGCAGTGCTTGCAGCCAAAGGCCGGCTTCCCATTCTCCCACCGCCAGTAGACGCGCACGCTCTGCAGCATGAAGCATCCTTAAGAATATCAATTATCATCTTCTCAATGTTTTTCTTCTGACTACAAAAACTTTCTAGTTTATTTTTCCTAAGTCGTGGGGATCAACTACAGATAGCAAAGTATTTGTGAGATACTCTTAGCCTTACAATTAAGCAGGCGATAGTAAATTTATCGGTACTTTAATGGATAGGTTGGGATTAAATCTCTATACAAAGATTTAATTTGGCCAAATTATGACATTCCAAACCAATAGTCTGTAGCACGTAGGAGTACATTAGCAACGCCTAAATGTGGTGCTTCTGAATATTGAGTTTCGATTGCTTGATCAAATGCATTACTGTTTAACACTCTAGTGTTTCAATTGTTCTCTATAATAATGTAGTAATGGATGATTACGTATTTGTGTTACTACGGATGATATTTTTTATACCATTTTTCTGTTCCGTTTACGGGGTTTTTATGTCATTGTTTAGCTGCAATGTTCAAAGTCTTTATTTATATTTGATGTGGCGAGTAATTAGTTCATTTTAAAAATGGATCTTGGCTTGGGCAGTCGCAGGAGTTGAGGGCACTATTAGAGGATACATTGAAACAAAAATGGGATGATCTATTTCCATCAAATCTAAGGCGGTATCTAGAGTGGAATGAGTAATATCTCCACAATGCTCCCTCATTTTTGTAGCTTTTAACAAAGCCTTCTAAAAGCTAGTCAGGATCCGGGAATCACGGGCATAACTACCGGCCCGCATTAGCCGGGAGATTTGCCGGGATTGAAATGGGTAAGTTAGTGTTTCTCGCCGGCTATTCCCGGGATATTGCGGGATTCTCGGATGAATTCTGGCCGGAATATAGTGTCTGGTTTACCTGCGGTTACCGTTATTAAATAGTTGTAAATTATCGATATGTTCTATAGAAAAAACAATCTGGATCGGTATTAGATGCCGTCAAAAGTAGTATAAGTCTCCTGAAAACAAAGGATACCGACGGATACGTAGGTTGATTTATTTTAACATTTTAAAAGAGGTCTACTGTCAGCGCTATACCAACAGAAGATAATAATATGCTGATAAATAAATAAATATTGCCACACGGACACACCAACTATACGGTCCCACACAAAGCAACGCGTGTGTTACGGGTACCGTACAATGGACTGGGGGCGAACCCTGCATAAGTTACTTATATAGATGTTAAACATCCAGGAGTTGGGTACAAACATTCGTGCTCATCACGCAAAGTTTGCCCCTACCAGGTTTCGAACCCAGGGCCCTAGGCACAGAAAGCAGGGTCACTATAAGCTGCGCTAATCAGGCCGTCGTGCCCTTCCTAAGTTCAAGCATAACATTCGAATACTTAAAATTGAATTCCCCACTCATCCCAACTATTACACTTATTTAGCTCGTAAAATATATAATAAACCTTATAGCGTCTACATAATACCCATTTTTATATACCGTAAAAACATTATTTCCTATCAAAACATACTAACAGAAACATATTATGAAGCTATTTTACAACAGTAGCCTAATCTCGGCGCATTCAGCGCACAACAGCGAGGTTTCAAACGTAACGAGGATTATACCAACTATCTAATATGATTAGCATACAAATTAGGTGGGTTTTTAACTCTCGGACAAGTTTATGGGACGGTTTATGGGCGCGTGGGGATTCTGTGGGGATTTAACCGTTTCGTTTGGACTGAAAAACGGCGTGTTTCGGTCTTTATTTGTGGAATATGTTTAAGTTATTGTAGTTCGTGGACACGGATCTACGAGGATTGTGTGGGATTTGCTGTTGAGCAGACATTATGTGTTTTGATAGAGTACGTCAAGTCCGAGATTATTTGTAAGCTGAGTGTATAGTTAATAGTCCACGTATTTAAAAGCATTGTATGGTAAATTGAACAGCGCCTCTAGTGGGCGGTATTGAAACATTCAGTTCTCCAGACAATGTTTCCAAATGCGTAGAATATGAAGTACACGGTTAGTTTACGAATAATCTCGCACTTGATGTCCAGGTCAATATTTGGTCAAAAATCATCGTCATTATATTTTCAGTGATAGTGAGTACCTATCGATCATTTTGAAGGGATGAAACCATTTGCGTCCGTCTTTACAACTGGATTGAAGCGTAGTAATAAATTTGGGTAGGATACGAACTGAAAAAAAATGTTTATCATGCCAACAAAAGAAAACCGGTAGCATAAAGTACGGAAAAAGGTGCCAACTGCTATCTCAATTTACCTTTATTCAAAATAAGTTACCTTCGCTCTATTCAATTGCCCCGAACGGCACAAAAGTACGAAATTTTTATTTCATTAGCTGAAATGCAAATTGGCGCACCATAAAAATGCGCGGCGCCGATAAAAGGGAGTAGTTTAACGGTGAAAAATTCACTCCCCCCAAATGAAGGGGGTCAGTAAAAATGTGTACGTGCAAAGAACCATTTCTATGTAAATGTTATTGGGGGCATCCGTTTAATCCGACGGTTCTCCCTACTTCCAACGACCGTGTATCTGGTTTAAACCGGATTAGGGCTGCCGCTGTGTTAATAAACTGTGTTTAACTTAAACTTTGATGGGCACGCGTATTATTTTCGGGGTTTAGCGTTCAGTAATATGATTATGCAGATGTAATTTAACAAGGACGTGGTTTTGTTTGCGAAAATATACTCTACCTTCTATCAATTAATAATTCCAGCCCTTTTTAATGTCCCACTGCTGGGCACGGGCCTCCCCACAATGCGAGGGGGATAAGGCCATAGTCCACCACGCTGGCCCAGTGCGAATTGGCGGACTTCACACATCTTTTGAGGGGCTCTCTCAGACATGCAGGTTTCCTCACGATGTTTTCCTTCACCGTTTAGCAAGTGATAATCATGGTCGAAAATGAGATTCGCACATGAAATCCCAGAGGTGCGAGCCGGGGTTTGAACCTGCAATCCTCGTTACCGAGGCAAGCGTTCTACCAACTTGGCTATCACTGCATTCTATCAATTGATGGTCTAAATTTAAATAAAAGAAATATAATACAACTTTAGAAAAAAAATATGACTAAGTACTTACAGTGTCGTTAAGATAGTCTACCTCATCGATGCAACTTGAAATAGTAAACGGTAATCCTCAAATTCATAGAAGTCACAGTCCGTTCATAACGGTGTTAAAAATCACTTTTTACAAGACAACTATACCTACGGCTTAACGTATAGATCCCATTCTGTGATGTTTTAAATGCGATCTATAAATAAGGACTCTGGGAAGATTATTTTTCGGACCATTTTTTATTATTTTGTCGTCAGCCCTGAGCTTAACTCGAAGCTCGAACAGATTTGCCGTTTATCTGATAGTTTGGCAACTCCAATCTGTGTTAACGTTCATACAACTACATATTTTGTCTAACTTGTCGTCTTAAAGTCTTTATCTTTGTTGTTTTATACGGTTTTAGCTTTTGTTACATTGTTGGATAAGAGCATTGTTGAAGAGACATTTCTAGGTGGCTGATCTTTAGCAAAGCTGCCATTCGAGAACTCATTTGCATCTTGAGCTTTGAGATCTACCAGATTTTCAGATCAGTTTATTGTTATATTAGCAAAATCATCCCCTTTAACATTATCTTATCTGACATTGCAGTCAACATGTAATGTTAACTTTAACTAATCAAGTAATCTTCAACATTAAATGTTTGAAGTCAACTCGATCTGCTCATTATTTTATCCCACTTATAACATCTATATTTGGAGCTGCAATAAACGTTTCTTTATTCCTTTAAATTTCATCAGTTACTTTCTTATGAACAGTCTCAATGAACTACTCGTATTCACTCTCAAAACGGGCACGTTAAGTAATGCTGCCAGGGAACAACTTAATAGAACCTTATTCGTTCTAATAACCACCTTGGAGGCTTTTATCTTTATCGATAATAGGGGATTGCGCCGACATACAGTGTTTGCTCGGAATATACGGTAGAGAATTGAATGCCGACACGCACGATTTAAAGGAGATATATCCTTCCAAATGTATAGCTCTACCATTGTTGCTGTACTAACTAGCTTACCAAAGTACTAACTAATGTTGGAAACAACAGTTTTTGGATCGAGACCTGTTAAGATTCTTTAAACACATGAAAAAAAATTATCACTGGATTGGTATAATATGAAGTCAAAACTAAGATTCTTGATTCAAATTTGGTAATAACTGGATACGTATCTCATGCTAATTATGAGGTTAAGTTTATCACCTTTACGGGACTGAGTTAGGAATGACGATGATATAATATAAATTTTCATTGACAAAGCTCCATAACTCATGAAGTATTTGGTCTAAAGGTACATTCCCCTATGTTTCCACACGACAGTTCATACCGACCACTCATATCAGTAGAAACTTATTAGAATTTAAGTCTTATCAGTTAGATTACAAAGTTCGATTTCCGTTAACTGCATGAACCAGCTTCTACTGAGTCCCGAGGAGGTTGTATTACAATAAACGCGGTCGCAAATTGGAACCGTGCGACACCGAGGCGGCTCAATTCGTTTTGCATTCAGCTCACGTAACTATCAACAATGCCATTTAGAATCAAGTATCGAATAGACGATCGTATCGAGATGAAATTGAAATCGTTAGAATCGAATAAGGATTTTTAAATTACCCACCTGGTTTTTTAATGGTTTTATCGATTTATAAATGGAATGATAAGTAATGATGATTAACATTGAAGTAAAACTTATTTTACAGATTTTATCGCGTTTATTTTATGTGTTTACGTTCCTGACGTTTCGGCTGCTTTGTAGCGGGAGGACTGCGAAACGTCGGGAACGTAAAATAAAATATAATATATAAAATCTGTAATATAAGTATTAATTTCAATGTGTTGTACTCGCGTAAATATCAGAAATCATTATGATAATGAGCATATTTATCGTATGCTATTTAATTTATTGAACCGTGATTTAATTGGTCGATCGAAAGAAAACTTATGAGACTTTGAGCTTTTAGTAGCAAATCGACGAAAGTTGGGTTCTCCGCAGTAAACCTGTGTGAACTCCTCCGGGAATTAAAGATGCCATCCTTATATTATTCCCAACATGAAGTACTCTACTCCTCTACTCTACTCCCTCATTCGTTATAAGTATAAATTACCACAAATGCTAAACATATATAACTTAAAAGTTAACTTATCCTGATTGTTAGCAAACTACATATTAACTCGGCGGCTACAATAATAAAGGGATAGCGTTAAGTTAAAATACATGTTAATAAGTACCTGCTGTAGTTAACTAACGTTGCACGTAAATCGTAGACAACCTAGTTAAGACTGACGAAGTTACTTTATACTGGTGTAAGTAATAAGCGACAGGCGATTTGTGGAATTGACCATAAAAAAATCACTAAAAATCTTGAAAAAATATTGCTAATTTCTATAATTTGACATATTTAACTCGAATGTTAGAACTCCTTAGACGAAGATTTGGTTGGGCAAGACATTCATATAAAAATATTAGACTTTATTTCTGGCTTCTTAATATGTGTTGTGATATCAATTTTTGGGCTATTTATATATTTATGCCAAATTTATACGGGTGATTCAGAAAAGGTATATTGGGCCTTGAAACTCGGCTTCATTAGCACTTATTGATTTCTTATATTTACGCGAATACTACACATTGAAATAAAAAATTTTTTTCGGATTTTATCGCGTTTATTTTATGTTATTAATATGATAACTCTTATGAGCTCTTATGAGCTCTTTCTGCGTAGATCGGACCGCAAGTAACAACTAACTATGAGGGTACCCCCGTCAAACTATGACACTAGGACGTCAACCACCTCAGTCCTCCCGTGACCATGGTTGCTGTAAAGCAGCCGAAACGTCGGGAACGTAATAACATAAAATAAACGCGATAAAATCCGAATTATTTCAATTCATTAGCACTTTTTTAGAATTTCGAAAAGTCAATAAAAAAAATCTCACAAAAATAACAATTGTCATTTTGTTTAGAATAAAATGTAAATTTTAATATCGACATATAAAAAATTCTGACTTCACATAAAAATTACGAAGGCGCTAAAGCAACCTAGGTTCAAGGATTTGTATACCCTTTCTGAATAACCCTATCGATTTTTACGATACCATTACATAGCACTTTTTTGCTGAAAGTATATTTCTTACGCCATGATAAAATTCTACCATGTCATTAAAACATTCCATTTGTACAATATGGTCCGTTTAACTTTCTATTTTATAAACTGCATTAGTGCTGTGAAGTTCTTAAAATAAAAGTGCCGTTTAGTTTATTAGTTGTATAGTCCTTTAACTGAGCTAAATGTACCTGCATATATTTTTTCATTGGTGTGATTTTCACTTGATAAAAGAACAAAATCGTGAGGAACACCGCATATCACAGAAACCTTAACCAGTAAACTTATATTTTCTTTACCGTTTATGAGAAATTTTATTTTTAACCGACTTCAAAATGGAGAAGGTTCTCAATTCGGTTGTATTTTTTTTTAAGTTTGTTACCTTAGATCTCCGTCATTTATGAACCGATTTTGTTTTTTTTGTATTCACTAGTTCTTGAAACACGCCTCAAGTCCGCTAATAAGGCCTGTGTGGTGCTCTATTATGACCCTTACTCCCAGTCGCATTAAGGGGGTCATGCCCAACAGTTGGACATTCAAAGTTTTTTTTAATACGTCGCTTCCAACTTGCATCCTATGCCACATTGTACACATCACGCGAAACTCCAACGGAAACGAATGCACCTAAGTAAGCGCTAACTAACGCAAGGAAGACTTAAGACGAGAAATATTCGCGCAGCACAGCACTTAGCGCTGTTATCGCAATAATAAATCGCTTCAAGAGCTTATTTGTGAAACTAACCCTGTGATTTTGTAGCACGAAGTAGATGATTGTACGTTGGGTGATTGTATAAAAGCAAAACCCCCAAATTGATAAAAGTGTTATTTTACAATGTATTCACAAGTGTCGTCATTTCTTGCGAGACAGGCCTGACCTAGTGCAGGAAGTTTTTATCAATACCAGGTAACAGATTCTTTACCGACGTTATATTCTCATTATTATTATTTAAATTAGTAATCGCAATGTAAAGAAATGTAATACTAATTTATTGGTTAATAATAAATAAATAAAAAAAAACAATTTGAGGAGAAATTCCTGTGTGATGTGTAATCCCATTGTAAATTATACAATATTTGACGGTGAATCTACTAGCAGTTGATGTTTCGGCTGCTTTACAGCAACATCGTCGCGGGAGGAATTATGTGATTGACGTCCTAGTGTTTGACCTGGGGTACCCTCATGTTTAGTTGTTGCTTGTGGCCCGTTCTACGCAGAAAGTGCTCACAGTGTGTAATGGTGCGCTTGGTTTTGGAATAAATTATATTAATTACTGGATCCTAAGTCGGTGGTAGTACCGAGCCATCTTTCCTATTGAAATTATAATTTTTTTTACTTGTAAAATTAGTTTTATTTCAATGTGTAGTATTCGCGTCAATATAAGAAATCACTTAAGGTACTTATATTTTTTTACAATTTATATATTTTAATTCTTAAGAAATAAATTTAGCTATCCAAGTCATGTGTGTGTACACACACGGTCCACATTGCTTCTGTTATTTTTCAACTTTGTGGTACGTTAGTCTTGGCCACATTAGCGTCTCCACCGCATTCGACCGTAAATAACCCCTGCCGGCCCCGCTCGTGCTGGCATGAAGATATATAGTGCAGGGACTGCATTACTTCCAGTGACGTTGTTATTGTTGTGTATATTCCATTAACATTATTAATTTTAAGCCAAGACATTATTATTTTGACTCTCACCACACGGGCTCCACCCGGATCTTTGGAAGGCTTCTGCGGGGACATGGGTCTAACACGTAGAGGCCCTTTTTGAGAATATTAATGTTATGATAGCCACCTGCTGGGGACTGGCCTACGCTCAAACCACTAGACCAAGCTGTCGTCAAATATTTGATACACAGATGAGAAAGTTAATAAAAGGAACACAGCAGGATATTCAGACAACACCTGGAAAACTTATCTCGCAACATGCATTTAAAATATATGTGATCCTTCACAAATATTATAGTTGCAAGCTGTCGTAAATAGTACGAGCCACCGGCCCCCGCTTCGTGGCATGAAAAATGAGGATATTTAGCAGAAGTGCAATTAAGAACCATTGCTTGCTCTGGTATGTCTCAGATAATGGGACAGCGTTGTATATACTCATTAGCTATTAACACACACACTTATCGCAAGAAATCCGAGAAGGCAAAAGTGGTTTAATGCTTTTTACCTATGAAGAGATTTACTTGTAGCGCAGAAGATACGGGCAAATAACTTAACGGCGCATCTTGCCAGGACACTTTTTAAAGCAATGAACAGGAATTAGAAAGAAAACCTCACGGCCTCAGAACATAAATAGACGGATACAAATGCACAAACATAAATAATAAAACAACACAGAACAAAATAAATAACATTTTTATTGGTCCTATCAATAATACTTTATAGCAACATTCAATAACATACTGACTCACTCAAGCGAATAAAGAAATAATTACTGTGTACAGCACATAAATAAGATTTACGTTTAACATCCCAAACTCCCCTACACTATAAAATCTGCTACGAGCGTATTCCTCGAAGCTTTCTCAATAAACAAACCGGAGAAACGCACGGATAAAGCCGAAAGACTAGCATATATCTCGTGCAGCAATAAAATAAATCCGACTCGGCTCCATAATAACATTCAGAGCGGTGAATTATTTTCTAATCCCACGTCGGGAGGCTAATAGTTCGCACGTGTCCGCACTTACGCTGAGTTACTGGTGAAAACATCCCAAGAAAAACATGAATTTTCCACAGCAGAGGAGCGGTAATGCGCCCTTAATGCGGACACCTTAATAATTGTCAAATAAATTTAGGGTAAAGCTGTGGAGAAAAAGCTGCAGTGCTGAACGCGCGCAGTAATGACGTCATAACTTGTGTGCGATCTTGATCCGGCAGCGCTTCAAGCGGCTTTTTATTTTTGTGCCGTATTAACATTGAATGATGGTTTTAGGCAAAGCTTGCGTTGAAAACGTCTTCGAGTATTTTAGGATTTGAAATCGCGATAAAAATAAGTGAATGACTATTAACTATAGCTAGTAGACTTTATAACACGTAAAAGTTATTCGTCTTGAGTTATATCTAACCAGTTTGATTGTCTTAAATAAAGTCGATTAATAACACGAAACAAAATAAAACGTCGTACATCAACAGTAAGTGTAAAAGTTAATAACCAAACTCGCTACAAAGCGCGCAATGAAACCGACCCGGGACATAAATAACGAGTCATATTTTCACGCCATTTCAACTGCGCCCCCACAAAGAACCGTGTCTGTTTGGATTAATGTTCCTTCATACATTTATACTGGGCTCTCTCGCTCAACAAGCTTTCGCACTATCGAAAACCATCTTAACATCCTTAGCAATATTAAAGGAAAATTAATTCTACTCTCCTATTTCAGAGTTGATTATCACATGTCTGGTGCCAGTGACTTAGATCTTTTCAAAGTGAAGCGCGTGATGAATTTTCCACAAACTTCCTCCCGTGTCTATTCAAGCACTTTGTAAGATAAAAATGTGGACGAGGAAAAGCATAGATCTAGTGTAGTGGCGTTTCTAGACAGCGCGGAAAAAAGGGTCTATCTGTCTATCTCTTAAGGAGTAGACACAAATTTGATTTAGCACATTGTATTTTTAACTAAATTTTAATTTACATTGTTTTACGTATGTTTGTGTATGTCATGAATTATCATGTCAACCTATGCCAAGTTTGGTAAAAGTTACCTAGCGAATTTTGAGATAATCCCGGGTAGGGAGATGGAAGGTGTGATGATATAAACTGATGCGTAATAAAATGTATGATATTTGGGTATTTAAAAAATAATAAGTATGCTTAAAGAATAAAAAAAAGAAATTATAAAAACGACGTCGTAAAAGATGACTTTGAAATATATCAAACAAATACTTAATGGTACAAAAATCAGAGAAACCTGAAATTTTGTGATCAAATTAAAGTGCTTTCCTGTAGAGGTCAAGTGCAAAACGTTCCAATATTGATGGTCTTTTTGCGATTCAAAAAAAAATAACATAAGATCAAAAGCAGGCAAAGCCGCGGGCGCAAGCAATCAATACCTACCCAGGTAAAGTCAGTTATTACCGTCTAGTCATTATAAAAAAATCAACAGCTAAGTAGGTACTAATAAAAAAGGACAGACAGACGGACCTGGCGGGCGTCTCAACGTGTAATTTACCATAAAAACTAAGCATTCATTATGTGGGGAGCTTTGTGATTATAATAAGCTTATTATTAAGGAAAATTGCCCGTCAGCGAGTGTATGTTCAAGCTAATCGTGGTTGCAAATCAATTCTGCATGTACTGGGTTCTCCTCGATATACCCCGTTTAATGTTAGGTTGGAATAGGTCCACTTCTAGATATTCGTATTATCAGTTTCATGTTTGTGACCATCATGATCACAAATGCATTCCAGATTAGTTCTACGAGTACTCTTTGCAAACACTTCACAGACTATGGTGGTGATGTTATATAAAAATAACTTAAAAGTCGTGGTTCCAATTTCAAAATACTGTCACCATCACACACGCCGTTAGCCAATTACGTACCCACACAATAATCGATCTACGAACAAAGCAACGATTTCTTTTATACGTCAATCAAACGAATCGATTGTTACGATCCGATCGATTCGAAGGCAAACTTACATTTGCTACTCACACAACATTCAGTCAACCTTAGTGTTACTGAAATAAGGTGAGTTATTAATTCATTGAAGTTTAAATTAAAAGTTGCTAAGGACGAGTGACGTGATGAAGATTGATTGGCGGCAGATCGAGATAAGTCAGGCTTTGTGGATAGTCGGCTACTGGCCAGATAGGGTGAGGCAAATAAAAGAAGAGCATTTGTAGACAATGGTGATATTAATTCTGGACGGGACAATCTTATGGCGGTGCGATGACTTGGCTCCAAGTAGCTGAGTAAGGAATGTAAAATGAGAGACGCAAGACGATAAGTCTGTCAATTTAAATTTGAAGAACGAGTGTTGCCACCAGTACATCTAGTTAAATAGCGGATATACCATTTATATGACTATATAATCTTGGATACTGATGCAATAGTGCACGAGCATGAAAAATCATTAACCGGAGTTTGTATGACAAAAGATTTGTAGGACCCGGAATTTGCTCTTGCGTTCAAGTGGAGAGACAAAAGCAGAAGAAAATACTGGATGCAAAGGGATGCAGAGCGAACTCAGTGGTGTATATTAACTAGAAGCCACTCAAGCAATATACTTATAGATGATGACAGATCTGATTAGCCCGTCATGAAGTTTAGTATTTCTTATGGTAATTATCATGCATGCATGTATGGCTAGGCCGCTATGTTGACCAATCGCTTAAAGTCAAAATCAAATCATTTATTTCGTAAAAGCTAACTGGGGAACTTACAAATTGTCATTTACATTTTTTCCCCTTAACTCTAAAACCGAATCGGAACGCGACCTCAACTGAGGAGTTCTGGCAAGACACTCAGCGGGCTTGTCTTTTTTTTTTATTAACCTTATAACAAAAAAAATAGCTCCAGTGTGTTGCCATGCGTGGCGCACACACGCTACACTTTGACAAATTAAAATTTTAATTGATGCTGGATATTGGAGCGATCATATATCGAGAACATTGTAATACTGCATTTCGTGTAAACTCTCATAGTGCGTTTCAGACTGAGACCATTGTTGCGGTAAGCGCCATCTGTCTGGCCATTCTCAATGTTGTTTATTGTAGTGAGATACAGAGGTCACTACACGACCATCGTTCTATAAAACGAATCAAGCAAACATTGACGTAAGTATAATCAATTAAATCACCTCAAGTAATTCGTAAATGATAAAGGTAAAAGGTGAGTACCGACAGAAGCCGCGGGTCGCCGATACAACGCGCTCGTTTATTACATTCATTACGATAGCATTAAAATGATGGCGGGTTATTCGTTCGGTTATCCGGTAGCTGTTTGTCGGGAGTGTACCGTTGGCATATAAAGTTTACTTACGTCGTAAAAATATTGGGAATATGCTAGCGTCATAACCACGGCTTTAATTCTATCCAATCGTTAGGGATTGAACCGAAGAAATCAATTAGCTGTCTCGACGAACTTTGTACCGCCTTAGAATCAAATGTGTTGGATGAAATTATCCTTATTTATTTATTTTGTAAATTTTTCGCATGTTTTAACAGTTATTCTGATATGCGACACACTCACATTCAAAAAATAAAAGACCATAAAAATTGGTCCACCCGTTCTTGAATTATTAATGGTGTATCTGACACGACTTTGCTTTATATATACAGATGATAAATAAAAATGTTACCTGTAAAATTATATAAGTAAACATAAAATATTCCTTGTTCAATAATTTATTGCAAAAAAACTCTTTCTCTCATAAATATAAATTGTGTCGATTAAAAACCTCCGAAAATCAAAAAAAATCTACATATTTTTTACGCCGACCGTACCGAACATCGTAAGCGTATCATTCAATCGACATCCAACTGCAACCGGTCGCCGACTAAATGATATACTTTTGACAGGCCACAGATACAATATAGCTGATAATAATGGCAGCAGTACCACTCACAGTGGTACACGATAAGAATTAATGTGCTGTCGTTATATGAGGGTAGATGATGCCGATGAGCCGTTATCGTTATTTGGATGCTGTTGAAAACACCTTTTCGGGTGTAGAGTTATAAATGAAATAGAAATGTCTATCCGGGACTGTCTAAAAGCTGTACTTATATGTAGGCATGGAAGTGCACCCGCCGCCGCGCCGTCGCGCTAACAACACGGCACGGTCGTACCATCCTTTTCTCGAAGCAACTTATGGCACTTTTAATCCCCATGTATCTTTGTTGTGATCAAAGCTAGAAGCCTGAAATTTCTGTTACCAAGAGTACTTACTAAACCCACTTCTTCCCCCAAATTACAAGACTCTAGCTAAGTTGTATTACGGAATATGACAAGTCAAAGTTCTTATATCTTATCACTAGTACTCACCTACGAAGAAAAGTTCAAGGTATTTCTGGCAGTTTAACTGCATAGCCAGGATGTGATCGATTATTACCACATTTACATATCATACTGTGGCTTACATAACGCTGTTGACTTTAAATAAAATGAGCAGAAGCTTGACTTTGAAATAACTTTTTTTGCTCTTAAATGTAATAACTAATTAATAACATAATTAAGTTTAATTTTACGACCACTGCCTTAGAATAAAAATAGTGTTCAAAGTGTGTCTATTCCAGATGATTCAGAAAGTGTATAATAAAACCATTGAACCATGCGATTTTGTGATCATTATGAGAAGTCAGAAATTCGATATGTCAGTTTAAAAACAATACAATTTGCTTACAAAAAATGGTTTGTATACCCTTTCTGAATGTAAATAAAGAATTGGTAAGTCATAACCTCCCTTTATTGTAGTTGGGTAACACTTGTGAGATCAAAGGGAACGCAGGAAACGCGATCACTCGCGCGACTATCAGCCGTATAGTGCTCCCTTTCAGCCGCTGCCACTTGAGCGCTGAGCGCTATGACGTCATGTCTCTGCTGTTTGTCCAGAATGATTAATGGACGATCTATATCAGCTACACATCCGAATACTCTGACGTAAATCAAAGAAGGCTGTTTAGAATGTACACATTAAACAATTGCAACATGGCAGACTAGGATTCTATATCTTCACGGTACAAACCACCACAGTAGAGTTTGATTCATTCATATTACCGGTAAACTATCAATGTTGCGCTTGCGCATTTGTAAGAGTTTGGATTAATTAACTTGCACAAAGCTTAAAGAACCGATACAATAACGTACCTTACTATTATTATTCTTAATATTAAAGTACAAATTCGATTATATATAGAAAGATCAAGATATGATTAAACTAATAACATTAGCTTAAGAATAATTTGCTTTGCGATATAAGTAAATAAATTTAGAAAAGTACATTTATACAAAAGTTTAACTATAATAGTGTAAAATATTTTAAATGCTCCATCGGTAGATCACATTCTGGAAGAAAAATTCTAACTATTTGAAATTTGAAAAACTACACAATGAGTCTTGCTTTCTCACAGACATAAATATCAAACACTGTATACACATATATTCCAAACATAAGCGTGATCGTTATCA
Source organism: Pheosia tremula (assembly GCA_905333125.1). Classification (NCBI taxonomy): domain Eukaryota; kingdom Metazoa; phylum Arthropoda; class Insecta; order Lepidoptera; family Notodontidae; genus Pheosia; species Pheosia tremula. Next base: position 681,964 of record HG995405.1, on the reverse strand, counting down.
CGTACTTGTTAACCCCTTAAAATATTTTACACAAATTTATTTACAAACTCCGGTCTTGAAAGGATCGAATTATCAATCCATCACAAGGAATACAATTCTGTTACTCAGATCGATTGTATTTCTTAGACCTTTTGATAAAAAACAAAAAGGTAGAGACTTGATAGTGAAATGAATTAGTCTAATAAGTTCCTAGGGCTCTATTACCGGTTTCCACCTTTGACCCTTAACCGTCTTTGTTTCGATTACAGTAGGTAAACGGTTACCGGTTATTTTAAAAAACAGTTCCGTAAAGCCGGCTAATTAAGACCAGATTAACCGCTCGATTAATAGGAGAAATAAACTAAGTTACAATTAAATTTACATTGTTGTCAATTTTCAATAAAAGCTCTGCTATTGGTCATCTTATAAGAGAAGGAGTAGTCGTGGCGGGTGTATACATTTTAATTAACAGGTTGATTCCGATTTTATAACCGGTTAATTCAAAATGACGGCTGGTTCTAATCCGGTAATCGACAACATATCGTTTATTGTCGAACTGTCCTATTAGTAAACGGGTTAGTCGACGAACAATATATCATCTGGTATTTTGTAACCGGTTCAGAGCCCGGTAGAACCGGATAATTATGTAAATATTTAAAACCGCTTCTTCAATTCTTCTTGTTCCATTTTCGCTCGGGTTTTCTCTTCTTTCAGGTCTTTTTTCAGTGTACACCACAACCTGAAATGCTTACTACATTTAAAAATCTAATTGTATGTTTTTTTAACAGGTGTATTGTATATCTTATCAATCCTGAATGTTTCCTTCTTTTTCTAGATTTTGTCGAATAGTTGCAAATGCCAATAAATTTTAACCATAACTTCTTCTAAGGGACTTATTCCAAGGGAGTTAAAAAATCTTATTTAACATAACCTTGTATAAATATAAATATAACCTTAAACATAACCTTGAATAAATAAAAATAAATATCGCCAGGCAAATCTACGACACCTTGGTCTAGTGGTTTGAGCGTAGGCGGGTCGGGTCACTGCACCGGTTTGTTGCGGGTGCGATTCCCAACTGGGCAAATTTCGGTAACGTTTTTTTCGTAATTTGCCCCTACCTGGTTGTTACTGGGCGATACTTATTTATTTAAATGTATATGTCTCAAACTAAGTAGGTAATGCTTGAGTTATGGGTACCGTACAATGGGCGATGGGCGTATCCAATATATAATAAACTACGAAATCAACGAAAATCACTGGCGCAGTACTAGCAATTTCTAAACTAGGCTGCCCCAACTGTTACCTTAATGTCAAAAAGTAGATTATCTCAACGAGCGTCAAAAAGGAAAATCCCATAAACAGCCCCAGCAGTCCGCCGCAATTTGCGAGGAACTCCGTCACGCCGAAAAGCTCAGACCGACGCATCGACAAAAACCGAGGTCTCTTGTAGTACAGTTCGAGTTTTGAAAATGATAGTCTGAAAAAAAAAACTCATTTAAAGTAAGACAAAAATATCAGCGGCGAAGCATCGTTTAGCATAAAAGTGACGCCGAGTAGTGTATTATGTAACTTTATTATTTGGCAACAATACACTAATTAATTATATCAACAACAAGAGCCCCAGGGCAAAAGTTAAATTAGGGCCCTATTTAAACTATACTAAAAACCTTAAAGCGGAAAAGCTACTTCATCATCAGCTCCATATTGCCCACTGCATATTAAAGCAAAACTAGTTACTACTAAGTAATATTTGTAACGCATCAAATAATGTTTAATTTTGGGTTTTGGAACGTCGTTCATGGAGGTCGAGGGGCCCCTTGAGCTTGGGCGCCACGAAGCACGGTTCCGCCTAGCCCTACGGTGTGGCTGAATCGCAGGCTGTATGGAGTCTTCGCCACTGCTAAATATTTAAAATCTTCTATTAACATAATTTAATAGTAATATACCACAGCATGGCGCTATTTCCAAGGCATAGAATAAATAGGTTGGGTCCTACTACCTAGAATAAAGAAGATTAGAATTATTTTTACATTACTGAGTACAGATCAATTTATCTTACATAATCAGTGCCCACGAGCTCGTATGCGTGGAATTTAGTGTTGTCTGTCCTAGCTTATGCTTTCGTTTTCCCGTGATGCGCGAACATAGAGAAATTTAAATAATGGCGGTTTCCGTGTCGTAACCAAAAATAATGTCCCCCTACGATAATTATTTCCAAAAATATTGACACAGAGGTTACCGTCTTATTTTATGTATACCTACAGGGTGATATCGAAATCATTGGCAATATTTTAAACTAAAAAAAAAACTTTGTAAAAGTAGCGGTTTTTACAAACCTTATGGTATTGTATCGGATTAAGTACTTTTTAAGCAAACTTAATACATCGAGACATCCAATGCAGAATGCTAATATCGCAAAACACTAAATTACATCGTAAAGATGTCCAAATTTTTCGTAAAAAAATAAAAACCATTGACATTTTGAATTTCGCGCCCTGACCCTGAGCTTCCCCCTTAATGTGTTTTAAAAATTTACAGTTTATTTCCAATTAGTTTTAAATCAATTGATTTATTTATTTAATAATGGTCCTTAAATAATCTGAATCTGTATACTTAGTACTTACAAACAAACAGCAAATCACGAAGCGAAATAGTTTTTGGCACTTTAATGCGAGTTCATTTGGTCGTTAAAAAGGTTTTCAATAAAATATTAATAAAACTCCAAAGTAGTATAGTACCTACCTTTTATAAATGGAACTAGTATTATCCTGATACATAGTATCGTAAGCTTTTAACGACTCCTTCACATTATATGTTGTTTTCAATATTTCAGCTTCGTAGTCAACGGAGATGCAAGCAGGCAGGCAGTGACATCCGACGGAGGAAGCCGCTTCCTTGCGCACCAGTTCCTCTACAATTATTAAAACAATGTGCCAGGTATGGTTTTGGTGAGTTTATCTTCATCCTCACCGTATTTTTTTTTTTTTTTTTTTAATACGAACACACCAACTATACGGTCCCACTTTAAGCTTAACGCTTCTGTTATGGGTACCGTACAATGGACTGAGGGCGAACTCAGTATATAATACTTATATACATATTAAACATCCATGACTCGGGTACAAACATTCGTGCTCATCACACAAAGCTTGTGTCCCTACCAGGATCCGAACCCGGGACCCTCGGCGCAGAAAGCAGAGTCACTACCACTGCACTAATCAGGCCGTCTTACACGAATCTCAGTCATTATACGAATCCATAAATAGTAAATTTTTTAATCACATCAACAATTAATACGAGTATATTTCAATAAACTGTTATGGGTAGGATATACTTATACATAGTCTGCGATTCAAAAACATCCACGAGAAAATTGTGTTTAAAATAAAACACACACACACACACATGCACACAGTACAGTTTTTTTTATCACAGTGTCAAAGATGTTACAATCTAAGCACATCATCAATCTGAGAACACATGTAAAATTAAGCTTATCAATGCATTCTACTAAGGCCTGTGCCACAATGTTCTGAACCCTATCCACAACTTATTTGACAGAATTAGTATGAGCCAATAAGTTGTGTGGGTTTTTCAGCCCAATGTGAGACATGTCCTTAATAATAATAAATAATATAAGTGTAGACCTTACCTTTCGCATCCATCAGACATTTAAATCTACCTTCAGAGCATATTTGTTCACTGCTACTATCTGCAAAAAAAAATATTTTAAATGATATACCACTTTCCATGCTTCCACTATACATTTAATGGACGGACGCAGCTAAAGATGGTATAGGCCTTTTTTTATTACATTATAGGCAAGTATTTGATCTCGATCTCACCTGATGGTAAGTGATGATGAGATCTACGATGGAGCATACTTGCCTAGGTAGGAAGGCGGCAGAAGATCGAGACGCTACATTCACTAGGCACATGCAGCGCAGCTGATCTGACCCGCCATCCATGAATGGCAACACCGAAAATCATGCCGGAACACGGCTAGGCCGCTTGGCGACATGGCTTTGTTCAGTGGGTGGTGACTAACCACGGCCGAAGCTTACCACCAGTAGAGTTGTCACCTAGTTGGCACCACCCAGGGTCCCGTGTAGGGTATCTCGAGGGTATTTAATTCTCCTACGGATGAAGGTGACTCGACCCCAAAAAAGCTTTGGCCTTCAAGGTACCAAAGCTTAGATATTAGGCTCGTATAAATATTGGTTAGATAACAGAACTAATAACGAAGACTGAAAGTTATGCGAATAAGTGCAACTCAAAGTCAAGTCAAACACAAGTTTTTTTTTTTTGGCATAGGCTAACACTCAATACCTACCTATAATAAAATTACTTATAGGAATCCTTTATGTCGAAAGTCATGACTTATGTTGTAATTGTTGAGCACGCAATGTATCGTTAACACGATCACATCGCAACGCGCGCGAGCGTATCGAGTTTTTATTTACATTGCAGTTTTAGATCTAAATTGGCTGTTGTTTTTTTATTTAAAATCACGTTTATTTTAAAAAATATATAACTCAAATTATATACTACAGATAGGTGTACAGAGAAAACTTACAGAAACGCTTCCCAAAAAAAAAACATATTTTAAACATAAATGTGAAATGTGTATGACTTAAACGTTAAACTCTCAAAATATTGTACACTATTTTGTTATACTTATATGTCTAAGAAGAAAAAAAAAATAATAAAAAAAATACAACCGAATTGAGAACCTCCTCCTTTTTGAAGTCGGTTAAAAAGAGCAACCATGGAGTTTTTGTCCATTCTTCCGCCAATAGGAACGGCATTCCGACCGGGTGGTAAAGTAGTAGCTTAGCATTTTGTAACTACATATTTTGACATGAATCGTCAAAATAGTTACAAAATGCTAAGTACTGTACATGATGGTTTATATAAATAAAAAAATGCTGATTCTGATTCTAAGTATAAATACTTACGTGGTATATAAAACTCTACGCAACCGCACTTTTCAAAAGTGTAATTTGATATACATTCTATCCAGCAATTTTTAGCTGTATAATGACGGAAATATTTCAAGTACCGCTCATCGGAAAAGTAGCATTGACGACTGTAAAGATAAAACAATTATCATATCATTAGCAGTTCGGTTCGTTCGCAAAATTACATATCAGAAATTTGTCGCTTATGTTTAGGTTTATTTCAAGATATTGCACTATACGTGTCAACCTCGCCACTGATAATACCGTACTCGTAACAGAGTTCTAAGCCACTTACAAATAAAGATATACCTTTTACATTGAGACCAAATACGATCGGAAAATTGTGGGTGCACTGCAATGTGCCTTTGCCTTCCCCATCGGGGATTACAGGCGTAATGGTGTGTGCTTGTACAATCTGCCCCCGATATTGCCAGACTTAACATTTTCCCAAAATGAAGATTTATTTATGATGTACTGATGTATACTACGTTACACTTACGCCTCGGCCGAGTAAGACCTCAAACTTTCGGACGTATTTAGAATGCTGAAACTGAGTGCTACTGATGACACTTGACCAGCGACCGCAGCATAATAATGAAGTGTGGACTGTGGCAGATCTAAGGGATGATGGATGTACACCTGAAAAATTATAGATTGAACAATAAATATTATTTTACTTATACACTATTTAAAAATTAAAGATTCAGTAAATAAATATCGCCAGTCTAACACACGAACTATGCGGTCCCAAACCAAGCAACTTATCTAGCGTAAAATGGTTTGGGGCAAATCCAGTATATAATACTTATATAGATATTAAACATCTACCAAGACTCAGGTACATGCATTCGAGGCCATCACACAAAGTGGAGCCCTACCAGGATTCGGACTTAGGACACTCAGCACAGATTCCAGAATGCGATTCTGAAAATACTTTCTCTGATAAAATGTTACACTATCCTTAAGTGCTATAACATATGTTTCATCAACGTACCGCGGGCCGAGCCGCGAGCAAAAGCGATCATTTAAAAATCCAGGCTCATGCAAAATCCGAATAGTATCCAGTTGCTTACCTTGAATCCAGAATTCAACACGTTACAAGTTTGATCCCGTTCAGTCGTATTTTCATACAGACTAACAATCAAATCCGGAGTAGCTGCGTTCTCCTATAACATTTAATGAACAATGCGATGGAACTATGGATCCCTGTACCACGTCAATAATGATAAGAATAAGCAGTATGTGGCTAACTTAAAAATTCTCAAGAAGGGCCCCTACGTGTTAGGCCCATGTCGCCGCACAAACCTTCCAAAGGGTTGTGTAGAGTACGTGTGGAGAGAAACATAATAATATCACAAGACGAACAAATCAATGTTGTGGTGCCAAACATACAAACGCTTGTTTTATGGCGATAACTGTAGGTATATGAATACGTATATAATATAAATTAAACATGCATGTCTATAATAACTTACTATACTACAATAATAATAAATGGTCTTATATGAATTTGTCAGATTTTTAGACTTCTAACTGTCCGTAACGACTGCCGACAATGTTAAGAGACAACCGGGGTCGCCAGCTTAGCTTGCCCTCTGGATCAAGAATGGGGTCAGGTCTTGTAATTCGGACACCCAACAAAAGACCGACCTAAAAGCGCGATCTATCGGGCGATTTTACGAACTAGGCTAACCTCAAGTAGGAATTATACCTACACACTGTTTAGGTATTATAAAAGTTACTTACTGTACCGCGCATCGGGTATGGATCCAATTCTATATTGTCATACCCTTCTTCGATCGCCCATCCCTTCCGTGGTCTTGTTGAATTTAAGTATCTGAATTCGTGCTGTAATCTAGAAAAAAAATTACAAAGAGATTTGTGTCGGTTGCGAGTGGCACAATTGCAGAGCGAAAGAATTCTGTTACTTTTCTATTCTGAACATTTCGTCGAACGCCAGAGAATTTGCCGTAAAACATACACCTTCTGCAGTTAAAACTCTTTTAAAGGTGCGTTTACATGCGCCATCTTGTTCTGATTTCAACTCACACAATTCAAATATGTCCTCGTTATCAAGGGATACCTGAAAAGTTAACATAATAAGGTAGTTAAGACCCTAGTCCCTGAGAGTTGATTTTATTCATCCTTTTTAATATAATTGTTTGAGGACTCAATTTTTATTTCCCTTTAAACCCTTTCATTTTCGGGATAAAAAGAAAGTATCTTATTATGATGACCCCTTTACATATTTACGAAATAGTGACAGTATAATATGCCTTACAAACTTATTGAAGACTCTTAAGACAATTGATCCTACCTGATAAATGTGTTCAACCATCGAACTATTTGTAAAGTTGCGATTTATCGGTATGTAGTTGGCGCCGCAAATATTATATATATCATTCTTTTTACTAATTCTTAGATATACGCTGAAAATAAAACAATCGATAAGTTCATGATAGCACAACCGTAGGGTAAGCATGAACTCCTAATATAATCGTCGTCATCGAGAAAACATACTGTCACTGTCATACATATTTATTAAATCTGTTGTGTAAGAGGGTTGGAAGACGCTTACGTTATCGAAACGCTGTAGATTAAAAATGATTGTGTTTGAGGTGACTGTTCCTCCATCCCCAACGATCATAAGTAATGATATGCACTGTACTTTTTAAAAGCTCTTCATACGTGGAAAACTCCTTGAAGTCAGAGTAGTAATCTTAGTTCAAAGAAACAGACAAGAAGTTTTTTACATAACAAATCTTATAGTTTTTTTATTAATGTATTTTGAAAAGAGGTCCATCTTCTAGTTCACCCCTTCATCCAACTGCTCAGTGACAGCTCCTGGAGATGTATTAATGAAATATGTATGAAGAAGATGTATTATTATGCTGCCCAATTTCATATTTACTAGTAAGGATGGTACCAGATGAAGGTTCTTCCTCCACGTGCCTTCAATTCTGAGGATCGCAACTATTTATGATTAGAGAATTCCTTTTGGAATCGGAACATGTTGTTGGTGCCCTTCCTTTTGTCTGCCTTTGATTTAACCCATGATGTTCACCTTCAGCTAGTGCTTAGGGGAACGCAAAGTTCTTTGAGAATGGATTTGTTCGTTCTTAATGTACCACGGATCAGAGAATTGTGTCACTTTCTCATGACCTGTGGGGGCATAGGTCTGTGGAAGATTTTGATCTCTGTCTATTACCATTACCTTGGTTTTAGAATGGTTGATATTAAGCGTGGGCTTGGCACTCTTTATTGATATCTTATATTTACGCGAATACTACACATTCAAATAAAACGTCTTTTACAGATTTTTATAGCTTTCTTTTATGTTTTTACCTTTTCGATGTTTTCGGTGCTTAACAGCAACCATGGTCGAACCGTGGCCTTCGAAACGTCGGAAACGGAAAATCATAAAATATACGCGATAAAATCTGTAAAATAAGTTCTATTTCAATTGGCACTGTCTATTTCAAATCATCTGATTAGAGTTATATAAGAACTAACCTTGAATTAGTTTCGTACTCATACTGTACCATATCCGTTTCATTCATGAGCTTCCTAATTTGATATAAATCCTCTGTATAATTGTATACCGATGTTTTAATCTTCGACTGAGGACAGATTGTAACCGATGGAAAGGGAACCTATGAACAAGTCACGTTAGAGTTAATTCTACCGACGTACCTACCCATATTCTCACAATTAACTATTGATAAACATATATAATTCCAGCCCTTTTTTAAATGTCTCACTGCTGGGCACGGGTCTCCCCTCAATGCGAGGGGGGATTAGGCCATAGTCCACCACGCTGGCCCAGTGCGGATTGGCGGACTTCACACATCTTTCGAGGGGTTCTCTCAGACATGCAGGTTTCCTCACGATGTTTTCCTTCACCGTTTAGCAAGTGATAATCATGGTTGACCAACTTGGCTATCACTGCTTGCATGCATAAACATATTAAATCAATAAAACATACATTGTGCGTCCATAAGTAGACATGAAAGATCCCATGCAAATCATTTACTAATTTATTGTTTATGACTTACATGCTTTACATGCTACGCAAGTTTGTAACCACTACTTTTGCCAGTAGGTGGCACCATTTAAATTGTAAAAAAAAAGATAAATTGATGCCTATAGTACTCGGGTATAATGCAGCATACTATGAGTGAAAGAATTTCCAGAATCGGATCAGTAGTTCTAATGATTACTGCCTATATTAAACACAAACTCTATCTTTTTATAATTCTGTATGATTGAAATAAAACAAATTTTACGAATTTTACCGCATTTGTTTTATGTTTTTTTACGTTCCCGACGTTTCACGGAACCTCACACCACAACTCCTCAGTCCTCCCGTGACAATAGTTGCTTTAAAGCAGCCGAAACGTCGGGAACGTAAAAAAAGTATAAAATAAAAATAAAAAATAAAAATTCGTAAAATTAGTTTTATTTCAATTAGTTGTTAGTTACCATTCCGACGGAGACGACCTCTTCGCTTATTGTGACTATAACAGGACTCGTTTTCCATCGAATCCACAGTTGATATATGCAGACGGAGCACCAACATACGCTTATAATAAAGGTTATTATCCAAAATATTCTGAAAATGTTTAATTAAATAAGTTGCGGTAAACGCTGTTGGCGTCACAATTATTAACCTTGGAACCCCAATATATAAGTAATTATAGATCAGTATAGTTCTGTTCAGGAAATACGTTTTGCACTTAGGTATTCCGCTTGTATTGCAGGAGATAAGAATAAACAAACGATACACCATAATTTCTACTTAGAATTAGTGGTTTCACGTTATTTCTGTACATTTAACAAATCACTCGTGTGAGCAAAAATTATATATATACTCTGTAGGGCGGAGTGCATATTCAGGAATCACGCGGTCATTCACTTCGAGTTAGGTGACTAAACATTGAATACAATATTAAAACTTACTTTTCACTCATAGTGAGCCCTTTCTTCGTGATGTACGGTATACCATGAAGCGAGGTATTTTTCGTGTAGTCGTGAGCTAATTCAGTTATCAACAGCCTTTGTCGCTTCCGCCTCGCTTTCCGAAGGCACACATCACCGAAAATGTTAGTGGTTATTTCCACCCCTTTATCGACTCTGTAAATTAGTTTATTAGGTAGCTTGCCCGATGCAAAGTTAAATAATCACGCTGCACGGTCCGAGCGCGATCATTTGAAATTTGCCACATTGTCAGCCCGATTGTTCATATCAACATGAACTGATTGCTAGTATCTTAACTGACGCTGCCGCGTGGAGTGTGGCTTTGAGTGGCACCAAAAATGTATCTCAAAAGCTTTGTTACTAAGTACTTACTCCATGTTAATTTCCTTCACCTATTACGCGTCTCACTACAGGGATGCCACTTTTGCAACTGAAAAATATTGTTTGTGTACCTAGCAGGTGGTTTTAATTAGGTCAATTGAAACGTTCCCCATTCTGTAATATGTTCGGAGTCTAGGGACGTTTTATGAGTATAATTATCAGGAACTCGTTAGAATATTAATCTTGTTGTAATTTGGACAAGCGTTGCTGTTTGTCCTTGGTTTAGGGTCAGCGGAAATTAACAATTAAAATGACTATGTATGTATTTTGTTATACACTGTTTATAGTTACGTCATATCAGACTTGAACCAAATTTATAGATGTTTTCAGAGGAAAAATGGTTTTGTGAATTTCTATAAACATAGGGGGTTTCAAGATCAATAGTTACAGACGAATCACGCTTTGAAACGTTGAGATTTCAAAGCTGTATGGTTGCGTGTTACGAACGTTTATCAACCTTCGACACCCTTCCACACTTAATTACGCAAAGTTCTTCCTTATTTATAGGTAATCTGTACGTACATGTGCAGAGAAACATGGAACTTTAATATTGATTTCTTATATTTACGCGAATACTACACATTGAAATAAAACTAATCTCATGGTTTTTTTCACGTTTTATCGTACCAAGCGCGACATTGCAAGACCTCAACACACTCTGAGCACTTTCTGCGTAGATCGGACCGCAATCAATAAATAAATATGAGGGTACCCTGGTTCAAAATATCACACTAGGACGTCAACCACCTCGGTCCTCCGGTGACCACGGTTGCTGTAAAGCAGCCGAAACGTCGGTATAATAAACGCGATAAAATCCGTAAGATTAGTTTTATTATAATGGAACTTTAAGTAATTTCATTGACATGTCATTTTCTAATCTTTTTTCAACGTGTTACTGCATTCCCAGTAGCGGTCATTTATATTTATGACCAAAAATGTCAGGACATGATAGAACAGTCAAATTTGGCATGATTAGCTGCAAACTGTTGCACCCAGCATGAGAAATCCAAACCGATTCGTCTACAAATCGACCAATAAACAGGTTATATTGTTCAATTCTTACCGCTCTGCCATGTTTAATTATATATATTGTTTGGCTACCTACGCTGGATGGTTGTAACGTTTTTATAGTGCAATTATAAAATTAGCAATCTTGTAAATCAAGGGTACCACAAGGGCAGTAATATAAGAGATTATCGTTTATTATATCGTTATCGTCGGGTTAATGGATGATCAAAAAAACCGGCATAAGTGGCCACCGTACCTCTTTGTTCCGCTAGGGTATTCGAATCGATTGCAATAGGCTTACATGCATCAGTAAAAAGAACACAAAAATATTTCATCACCTTTCATTGATTAACTTAAGACCATGTTCCTCCAGCCCTGGGATTCTGAAATATTCATGCAAATTCACTTGTGAGAGTGAGATACGAATCTATAGATTCGTATTCTTAAAATAAGTGAGTTCGATACGAAAGATATTAAGTGACTACCAAAGTGAGAAGAATAACGTCGAGTGAGTATTTTGAAATTTTTCATAGGATTTGGTATTCTGAAACAAAATTCACCCGCGATATCGTGAGACTCGCGAGATGACATTCGAAGTGAATTAATGTTTTCAGAATAGCACTGCTGGTATCATATCTTTACATAACACAATAATATTCATCTCATTTGTTAAAGTTAGAACCACAAATCGTCGTCATGTAAACCTAGCGTATTATTTGCTAGTGTATCATAATTTTTTTCTTACCACTATAAGTTTTTACGTCAATCCACTCGGTCCGGGCATTCGTATCTCCAGCGGATTGATTGATCGCCTGTCCGCTCTCGTGTAATGAGAGACCACCGATTCATAATTTGAGTGTTATACGTAGATGATGATGAATAAGCAGAAAGTTTTAATGTGGCAGCTTCTGTAAACACTGCAAAGAGTATAATATTGAAATAATAAACTGTAAGTAATTTATTCAATGTGATTACTTACCTAGTTAAAATAAAGGCTTACGAATTCATTATTATAAAACTAATCTTACGGATTTTATCGCGTTTATTATACTTTTGTTACGTTTTTTACGTTGCCGACGTTTCGGCTGCTTTACTGCAACCATGGTCACGGGAGGACGTAGAAAACGTATAATAAACGCGATAAAATCCTCAAGCGAATTTTATGTCAATGTGTAGTATTCGCGTAAATTTCAAAAATCAATATATGTCATCATTATGTTATATTTGTGGCTATGGGCTACCAACTTCACATGAATTGGTTCTTACAGTGAACTGATAGTAATATAGGTAAACAAAATGTCTAATCAATATTATTGTTATTTATTTAGAATATTACTATTGATCAGCTATCATTCAAATCTATACCTATAATCCCGTACAACTCATGTTAATTTCTAAAAAATTGTCCAGCCTAGTCATTTGGGTTATTATTACAAGAACCATTTTAACTGATTATTACATTACCGGAATTTTATCTGTCAAATATTTCGTGGAATGTTTACACTGCGCTCGAGTACTGGGGCAAGTCAACTCGACCGCGCGACGGTAGCCGCGCGAGTGTTTTGTTTACGCTGCTGTTCAAACAGCAATTTGAAGAGCAAGTGAATAAGTGTGCGCTATTGTTAGGGTAGAAGGGCCAGTGATGGCTGTATATATCTACAAATCGATACATTTCATCGATTACTGTTGTCGATTAATTCGATACCCGAACATTTAACTGAATTTGAAAGAGATAACTAACCGCGAACACAGATAGGGGATATTGTGCAAAAGTCTAAAGAAAACTAGGAGACATATTTAAGGCAGCACAACTTAATAGTCCTTCTTGCCTTTGTTTATTTATGTGATTAATTAGAAATAAAATCTTTGATCGATTTTAAATATTTCGAACACATGTTAAATTTTGAAAATAATCAGTCGGATAAGAACCACATCGCTAAGCAAGCCATAACTAACACAAACACTCGACAGTGAGTAAAGTTTCGTGTGATCGATGATCGGAACGAGACCCGCGTTCAGTTAATCGTGTTGACACGACCAACACTCGATATCGACATTTTAAAAATCCGCGGGTGGCCAGCTACTGTTTGCATTTTACCTACAATGCAAACGCACCTTCAACATTTAAAAAAATATCAGTGACACATTCAAATTTGGATTCTATGACCGTGTTTTAAGTTGCTTTTAGTGTTAAAATGTTTGTATAAGCATTCGAAACGTGTGGGCATATTTGACGAAACAATAAACTTCGGTAAATACTAAGAAATAATATTGAAACTCGTGTGAGTAATTAAGTAACCACAAAATGCTTTCAAGTTGTACGATAAACAAATGTTCGTTTCGCAAAAGACACTCGAGAACGTATTAAAAGTTACTTAGCCGTAAATTAAGTTAATTTACAGCGTTTTAAAATTGTGCCTTTTAAGTGAAACGACATAATTACCGCGCCTCGAAAAATAATCTCGAAACATCCGTTTTGTATTAAAATACGAAGGTTAAGTAGGGTGACTAATTGTAAGAGGGTTTAAGAAACTTTTTATGTACAATTTTATTATTTCAAAGCATCAAATTTATGTTACAACAATGGGGGAGTTGATACAGAAATATGGTAATAATGGAATGGTTATATTCCCAACTAGCTGTTGCCCGCGACTTCGTCCGCGTGGTATTTAACAAAGACAACCGTTGACAACAGCCTGCTCGCCCATTCTGAGCCCGCGCCGCGGGACGCATTGCAGGTTGTTGCTATCAAACTTAATCAGGCGCTGCGCTGCAACATTGGTTTTAATTTTTTTTCGTGAGATCCTATTTTTTTTTCTAAAATGAAAGTAGCCTAAGTTACTCCTTGTTACATCAGCTATCTGCCAGTGAAAGTCCCGTCAAAATCGGTCCAGCCATTTCAGAGATTACCCGGAACAAACAGACAGACAGACAGACAGACAGACAGACGGACAGACAGGCAAAAATTTTAAAAATGGTTGTTTTGGTATAGGTGCCGTGTATACATCCAAATGCATTTAGTAAAAAGCGGTTATTTTAATATTACAAACAGACACTCCAATTTTATTTATATGTATAGATAACCTAATCAAATAAGTAGATATCTTTATGTAGAAGTACTTATTTGATAAAAAAACATAATCGCCGATATCCCACGATTAACAATAATTTCGATTCACAATAGTTATAACAGGTTTTAAGCAAACAATGAATGGACGTAGGATAGGTAGTTACATGTTCTTTTTCGCGGGCGAATTACATGGGCGCCATTAATCTTAAAAAAAAAACAATGTCCGTAATATTAGCTAGCTCATAAATATTTAAAAATGAAAAAAAACAATTACATGCATATGCAAAGTGTTCTATGTATATGAACTCCACAATCTACATGCTATTAAATACATAATTACGATCGATCGCCTTATTTCCTGCCATTTATCATGTCATACGACATTTGATATGTTGTTCTTGAGAGAGTACTGACGGGACTACTTGTAGGGCAGGTACGTCAGTACCTAAATCGACCCCCGTCTAGTCGAACGTAGTTGTAGTTTCCAAATGAAAAACCTTCGTAATCTGACGATGTGTATTTAAGGGCTATGCCTGACAGAGTATCCACAATTATTGGTAGTTGACAATCAATGGCAGCATTAAACACCTTCGTCACTTACACATAACACAAGAGTAAGATAATGTACTAAATATAACAATTGGGAATTAGAATTAGAGATAATAACGACATCAAACCCTCTGTTGGGTTACCTCGAACCTGTCTAGTCTTTGCTATCTGTCAAAACCCCCTAGCCCTTTTACCGGCTGGTGTTGCCAACCTAACGGTTCAATATGGTGCGTTCGTGAACGCCACACCACCCCCCCACGGAGAAAAATGGTTAATCGTTAAAAGTCTTCAACTTAACGTGTCTACCAGACCGAGTAACATATGGCTGGGGACATGGAACTGGTTCGGGTTGAAAGGGCATGGCAGAAAATGGCTTAACTTTGCAGGGCCCGGAAACTAAGGGTGGAACGTGTGAAGGAGCTAGTGCTGGAGCTGTAGGAGACCGCAGTGGAACTGGCGAGGGTAACAGTAGTGAAGCTCGTGAAACATCGTCTGTAACAAAAGCCGGCTTAACTCGATCTACAGTTACCGTAGCTCTTCTTCCCTTAATGTCAATAGTTAGAGTTTTATTATCACTGGCACGTCCTAATATTAAATGGGGCCCTGTATATGGAGGCTGCAATGGCCTTCGAACGGCATCCTCGCGGAGGTACACATGTGTCGCTGTGGCGAGTTCTTTAAAAATGAAAACGGCTGGGTGCGAATGACGGGATGCTGGAGTTGGTCGAATGGTAGTCATGACACGCCGCAACTTCGTTACTAGATCAGCAAGGTCCTCGAATTTATCTGAATTTGTTGCCGGCACGAGCAATTCTCCAGGAAGACGCAAGGTTTCTCCGTACAGCAACTCAGCGGTTGTAGCTTTGAGGTCTTCTTTAAAAGCGGACCGCATACCTAAAAGAACAAATGGCAGAGCGCTTGTCCAAGACTGGCCGTGACACATCAAGGAAGCCTTAAGTTGCCGATGAACACGCTCTATCATGCCATTCGCTTTTGGATGGTACGCTGTGGTTCTAATTCGCTTAGTAGCGAATGTATTCAGAAGTCGGCGAAATAAATCAGATTCAAATTGGGTGCCCTGATCTGTTGTTAGGACAGAAGGTACACCGAAACGGGAAATCCACTCTCGGGTGAAAGTTTCCCCAACTTCTTCTGCGGTGATAGACTGCATTGGCCACACCTCAGGCCATCTGGTTACCCTGTCTATCGCCGTCAAACAGTAACGAAATCCGTTGCAAACTGGCAGCGGTCCAATGATGTCTAAGTGGACATGAAGGAATCGACCTGTCGGAAGTTGAAAATCGCCGAGAGGAGCAGTATTATGCCTAGAAACCTTGCTGCGCTGACATGCATCACAACTTCGAGACCACTCACGGCAATCTTTTCTAACCGACGGCCATACGTACCGCTCAGTAACGAGGCGAATAGAAGCACGCGCACCGGGGTGGCTCAAATTGTGAAGCTTGTTAAACAACATGCGGCGAAGTTCAGGAGTTACATAAGGTCGAGGCTTATTAGTCGAGACATCGCAGAGCAAAGAGACGCCAGTGCCCGGGATCCTGACCTTGGTCAGTTGCAGGCTGGAACCACCTCTCAGCAAACTTTGCAGTTCAAGGTCTGACTGCTGGGACTTAGCGAGAGCGTCGTGCTCTTGTTCGAAGGAAATAGCATCGACGCGCGACATTGCGTCGGCGACAACGTTGTCAGCACCCTTTACGTGCTTAATGTCTGTGGTAAATTGGCTAATAAAAGACAGCTGGTTCAGCTGTGCAGGAGGAAGCTTTTCCCGGCGCTGCACAAACGCGTACACCAATGGCTTATGGTCCGTGAAAATGGTCACGTGCTGGACCTCCAGGATGTGACGGAAATGTTGTACGCTTTCGTACACCGCCAAAAGCTCACGGTAATAAGCAGGCCACTGACATTGCTGCGGGGTCAGTTTCCTGCTGAAAAATGCAAGAGGAAACCATTGACCGTTCGTCTGCTGCTGTAAACAAGAGCCTATGTGCGCGCTAGAAGCATCTGTAAACAGGGCCAAAGGCACATTGTTCACGGGGTGATGCAGTAAGGTAGCATCGGACAAACTCTTCTTGCACGCGTTAAACTGTTCGAACAGTTCAGGTGTCCATGGATATGGTTTTGCACCTTTGCTGTTGGTAGCGACCAGAGCATTAATCAGTGGGGCCTGAAACTGAGCGGCGTGAGGCACGAAACGACGGTAATAGTTTAAAATGCCAAGGAAACGGCGCATGCCTTGTACAGTTTCGGGTGGTGGAAAATCTAGGAGAGCTTGAATACGATCCTGAGGAGGACGAGTACCTTCTGCGCTAATATGGTAGCCCAGGAAAATGACCTCACTTACTCCAAGAACACATTTGGATGGGTTAACAACAACTCCATAGTCCTGAAGGCGTTTGAAGAGAATGCGCAGGTCTTCCTTGTGCTGAGCCTCGTTTGGCGAAAAAATCAAAATATCATCGACGTAGGGAAAACAGAAATTAAGACCACAAGTGACCTCATCGATAAAGCGCTGAAAAGTCTGTCCAGCGTTCCGCAAACCGAAGGTCATAAAAGGAAATTCGAAGAGTCCAAACGGAGTAACTATGGCTGTCTTCGAAATATCCTTGTTAAAAATGGGAATCTGATTATACGCCTTAATAAGATCTATTGTGCTGAAAACTGTAGCTCCGGCGAGGCTGTGGGCGAAATCCTGAATATGCCGGACGGGATATCGATCAGGTATTGTTCTGGCATTTAAAGCGCGATAGTCCCCACATGGACGCCAGGTGTTGTCTTTTTTTGGTGTCATGTGCAAAGGGGATGACCATGCGCTTTTAGAGGGTCTCGCTGAGCCGCATCGCACCATCTCCTCGAATTCCTTTTTGGCTGCCGCAAGTTTCTGCGGAGCTAAGCGGCGGGGGCGGCTAGACACGGGCGGCCCGTCAGTCGTTGTAATATGATGGACGGTGTTATGTTTCACAACCCTCGGGAGGCCAGGTGGTCGGGTGATTTCCGGGAATTCGGCGAGCACCTGTGCGTAATTAGAACCCCCGGCGGCCACGACCTTGACGCTGGGTTGGTCACTTGTGGCAGTTATGCCTGCGGAGCTTGAGCCAGTAGAATTATCTATGAGGCGTTTGTTACGACAGTCCGGAAGAAGGTGGTAATAAGAAAGAAAATCCGACCCTATAATAGCTGTTTTTACGTCAGCAATTACAAACTGCCAAACAAAAACGCGGCGCAGGCCCAGATCCAAACGTAGGTTTACCGTCCCATAAGTCCGAATGTCACTTCCGTTGGCAGCATTAAGTGTGTAGTCAGTTGCTGCTTGACGGCGAGGCAGCCAGTTGTGAGGGTAGCAACACAGATCAGACCCCGTGTCAATCAAAAATTGACGTTTGGTGGTCTGGTCAACAACAAAGAGACGGCGGCTAAGTGGATAACAATCAGTTGCCGCCGCTACTGACTGCTTTTTGCGTTTTCCTGATCCCACTCACATGGCTCGATGCATCTGGTGGCCTTGTTTCCAAACCGCTTATGGTACCAGCATAGTTTTCTAGCCGGCACAGCCGGCACAGTACTGCGAGATGGTCTTGCCGGAGATGCGGAGCGATTACGCCTTTGTCTCGGGCGTTGTGAAACAGATTCACGGCGGATAGCGGCAGCTTCCTTTCCTAACTCATCCATTCTTCCCACTAAATCCGTTACCAGATCGCTTAGCCCTGATATGGATGAAACTGATGTTGCACATACACCTTGGCCTGGTCCAGAACACTCAATGATCTTATCAGCCATTTCTGACAACCTGTCAAGGTCCAGGCCTGAGTGAGATGCTAGAATAGCTTGGACTTGTTGGGGTAGACGGGAAAACCAGAGGTGGTGCATGATGTTGTCATCGGAGATTGATGATCCAGCAAGAGAGCGAAGGTGACGAAGAAATTGAGATGGCTTTCTGTCTCCAAGCTCTTCATCGCTAAGGAGCTTCCGAACTCTTTGCTCTTTTGACATTGACAGACGGCGGATTAGCTCATCTTTCAGCTTAATATACCTTCCTGTCTTTGGAGGATTCTCTATAATATCTTCAATCACTGCTGCTAGTCTTTGGTCTAATTGCCCGATAACATGGTTATACTTAGTGTTGTCAGCTACAATACCAGCATTCTCAAATTGAGCCTCTGCTTGGCCAAACCAGACTGTAGGTTTATCCAGCCAGAATGGGGGCAATTTAACAGACACTTTGTCAACTTCAGGCCGAGCGAGACTAGGTTTACTTGACAAAAGTTCCTGAAATTTTTCCTGCAAAGCTGCATTTTCAGCCGCAAGCTTCTCCATCTGTTCCTTCAAAGCTTCAGCCATAGTGGAAGTAATGCAAAAAGTAGTAATTAGATATAAGTCAAATTGAAGGTATAATAAAGTAAAACAAGAAAACCGTCTCCGTGGGTGGATTTTGCAATGCAAAAAGATACTAACAAAATTATTTGTATCCCCAGGTACCTAACTAAAACTTACAACTATCAATCAGATTAAAATATATGCACACTTAGATATTAAAATTATAAATCAACATGTAAACACAAAATATTCACCTTATACATGCTATTGAGATACATTAAAAACAAATAAAAGAACACACACACACGAAACACATAAAAAGCAATCACAAACAAGATGTTTCAATATAAATTAATATTAAAAAAACACGATATTGAAAACAATCCAAAAAATTAAATAATGTTAATTATTTAGTGTACACACCGCTATTAAAGGATGGTTATTATTATTTACGAAACGAGAAAAACATTAAATATAAATATTGCTAAAGTATTATTAAGTAATTTCAGGTCAATGCAAAACATCCATGTCGCCCGGTACTGGAACGCATAAGTATGTTCAATTCACCTTCATGCCAAAGCAGGACAAAAAATAAATGAAACGTTTTTCACTATGCAATGTTAATGTCACATGAAAACTAATAAAAACTTGACGAGGTATGAATGTTCTACCAGGGTACAGTTCAGCGGAAGGCGTCAATGATCATTAGAACTACACTTAAACACACACACTGCCCGCTGCCGTAGCAACACAAGACGCAAAGCACGCGGAAAGGCGGCCTTCGAGCAGGATTCTTCTCACGGCGTCTGGCAGGAAAATACACCTGGCGTAGGTTATGCCAATGGTGTCTGTCTGCGGTATGTTCCCGCAACAGTCACAAGGGCACACGGGTTGCGGCGCAACTCGTTGAACAATCAGACGACTTCTTCAGTAAATAACACTGCAGGCAATAGGCCTGCGGTGCGTCGGAGTCACCAATTGACGGGACTACTTGTAGGGCAGGTACGTCAGTACCTAAATCGACCCCCGTCTAGTCGAACGTAGTTGTAGTTTCCAAATGAAAAACCTTCGTAATCTGACGATGTGTATTTAAGGGCTATGCCTGACAGAGTATCCACAATTATTGGTAGTTGACAATCAATGGCAGCATTAAACACCTTCGTCACTTACACATAACACAAGAGTAAGATAATGTACTAAATATAACAATTGGGAATTAGAATTAGAGATAATAACGACATCAAACCCTCTGTTGGGTTACCTCGAACCTGTCTAGTCTTTGCTATCTGTCAAAACCCCCTAGCCCTTTTACCGGCTGGTGTTGCCAACCTAACGGTTCAATATGGTGCGTTCGTGAACGCCACAGTACCTTTAAAAGGCAATAATGTGTCGGGAATTATGTTATCATGGACACAATAATTTGAATGTCATTAAATATTATGGGCATCGCTCAAGCGGCCATGTGCTATTGAAAGATCAGTTGAATATTTCAGAATTTCGAGCGATAACAGTTACGAGGGAGCCCTTTTGAGCCGATAAACGGAGATTAGAAACGTCTCGTTATAAAATACTTCACAGGTTGCCGCCAATCGCGTTATCTTAAGTCCTAAACTTAAGTTACACTTTATCGGTGTGTCGACACATGCCGAACGGGCGGCACTTTGCCGATTCTCGATAAGAATTTTTTAATCGATAAAAACGTACATCACCATTTTTGAGAAATTCAACGACGACGGCAATTAAGTTTTTTTTTTTGTTGAATTGTAACGGAATTTTTATTTTTTGTGCAGATTAAATTTTAACTTTAGTTATGAGCGTAATTAGTGACCCATCATTACTTTCAATCTAACTATACTTATATAAGCGGTATTTTTTAAGATTTTTAATTTTTATTTTAAGCTGACACTGATGTTAATTTCTATTTAAATATTTTTAATTATTTTATCAGAGTTTCTGTCAAGCTATTCCTGACCAATTTGTATAATCGTCATGACTACTGTACGCCATTCTTTGTTATAAAGAATCACGCACATTATCCGCTCCACGCAAGCGCCTGCGCGTCTCAACATGTTGTCCATCACCGTCACAGATGATTGATATCACTTTTTCACCCCATACTGTATTGTCGGCTGAAATGTGGGACGAGTATTCACCGTAACAAACAAAATCTATCCACACAATTATCAACCTTGAAATAAACTCTCTAATGTTGAGTTTCGTTTAATAAATCTTGGATGTTTTATGTGAGAAGTGCGCAAGCTAAATGGTATCTTATTTTTGTACGATCAAGGTTATATTTTAGGCGTTTGTAGTAGTGTTTAAGGGGTCGTTTGCCGCGTACTTAGCATACAATGAACGACAAGACGCATAGCGTTTTTGCGCCACCAGTGATGGATAGGAGCCTACCGCTAATATTTTATTGATCTTTTTGATAGACGCGTTACACGGAATATTGTAATTGGATGCTATTCTGATTTTTAGATTAGATAAGTCGATATAAAGATTTGAGTCCAGTCGACTTGATTAAGGTTTTTGATTAAAGTCGTATAGGTAGTTGGATATCGTTTTTCTCGCCTTGAATGTTGTCGTAAGTCATCCAACAAATTAGTGAAAAAAATACTGGCAGCCTAAAAAAACGTTTGATAAAATAATTCAATTTTTTTAAGAAAGTGACGTATAATTTAATTAAGTACCGGGTTATTTTTTCAGGTCCTGTTTTTTTTTTATTCTTGCTACATTCTTTATTTAGGTATAACCTTCTTGCTTCACCACTACTGTGAACAGTGCTACCAACCCTACTGTTTTAACAGTAGATTTGCTGTTTTCACATTGATTTCCCTGTTTTCTGTTTCAATCCAAATTTTTACTGTTTTTCAATTAGCGTTCAGGACCACCTATTACTCTATGCAAATATTTTGTGATAACCCCTATGTAATAAAACGCATTGACGCTAGATGGCAGTATCTACTGGAAACATGTACATAAATTTAAAAATGGAGACGGGTCTCAAACATTTCTCACATTGTGTGAATTTGTGAAGAAACTTTTGTGCATACCACATAGCAGCGCCACCGTAGAAAGATTATTTTCATCTATAAATATTATGAAAACCAAATTACGCAACAGAATTGATTGAACTCTAAATCCGAAATAACCGAGTGCTACTCATTTTAAGCCACAGAAAGGCAAATGAAGAAATTTATCAAAAATATGTATGATTTTAAATAAGAAAATGAGTCTGAAAATAGCAATTGAGGAAGAAAGTGGAAAATAATTTTACTTTGATTTTTGTTTTTTATTTTTTTCTGATCAATATTATAATAGAACAATGCATGTGAGTCCTGGTAACTAATAAAAGTGGGTAATTGTTTTAATTATATGAGGAAAGTATGAAATCTGCCTTTTTTTACTTTACCTACTGTTTTCTCCTGTTTTTCTATTGGTGAGCTGCTGTTTTTCAGTTCCTTGGGGTTGGCAACACTGACTGTGAAGCCGACATTCATAATGCCGTCCGCGTCCAACGAATACGATCAAAAGACTTGCAAATGCACATCGCGTACGATTCGCAAAAAAACGCGTCCGCGCCGGACATAGCGAGCGTTGACAGCTTTGTGACGACACACTAGACGCTATGCGCCGCGAAAAATGTAACGTTGGCAAAAAAACTGCTCTCGATAGTAGTCGGTAGATGTTTGAAGTACTTTTTAAACTTGTAACTTTTTAGCTTAGCACGATGTAAAGAGTCCTAGTTAACTAGGACTCTTTACATCGTGCTTACGTTAATTTCCTTTGTAATAAATAAGCCAAATTGTTTAGTATTAGGCTTTCCATGAGACCGAACTATTTAATTAACATTCCACGATATGATTCAGAAACGGTATTCTTATTAACTTTTGAACCTGTGCTTCTTTAGCGCATTTTTAATCATTATGTAAAGTCAGAATTTTAATAACTATATCATTTTTATAAAATAAGTTTTGTTACCAACAAAATGGCAATTGTTTATTTTTGTGAAAAAAAATTGATAGTAAAAATTCTGACTTCACATAATGAGGACAAATACGCTAAAGAAGCTCAGGTAGAAGGTTAGGTTTGTGAATCAACCTGTATAAGCCCACCAGTGGAACAAAACAACCTGTGGAACATCATCTATTTTGCTCGGCTGCTCAACCGCCAATAGTTAAAGCTTGATCATATTTACTCTACATTTTGATTCCAATCATAATCGAGCTCTCCAACGATAATGATAATCCTGTTAAAATTGCTCGTGCAGTTTCTGCGTGATGCACCAACAAACGTACAAAAACACTTGTTTTAGATTTAGTCTATGGCACAATTTTTAGGATTTTTTCAAATATATTCCACAGCCATGTTACACTATAAAAATTATACTTACAATTTGTAAATACCCCAGTAGGCTTATTTATATATACAAGAAATGATTTGCTCTTTGACTTTGGCTATGGTTCAACAACAGAAGATCGCTTATCGCGTTCTCATATTGAATATTGCAGGGACGGATTCCAAGTGGTACCAGCGGTCATAAAGCTAGTCAACTAAACAGAATAGGAGCTTGACGGGAACTCTATCTTCTCTGTGGGCGGTCTCAACTAATTAGTGTTCCAGTTTGTGACGCGGCGCAATGGAATATACATGCAAATTGGTGCGGATTTGCATTCGGAACGGGCTGACTGCAGTCGGTTGCGGCCGTCAATCAATGCGAATATCGATTTTGTTAGGCCACGATAATTTGTAATGGAGTTTGCTAACTTAGTAATAGTGAGTTGAGCTAACAATATAGGCGTATATCTCTACATATAAATATAATTGGAGTGTCTGTTTGTAATATTAAAATAACCGCTTTTTACTAAATGCATTTGGATGTATACACGTATCTATACCAAAACAACCTTTTTTAAATTTTTGTCTGTCTGTCTGTTTGTTCCGGGAAATCTCTGAAATGGCTGGACCGATTTTGACGGGAATTTAACTGGCAGATAGCTGATGTAACAAAGAGTAACTTAGGCTACTTTTATTTTAGAAAAACGAAATAGGATCTCTCGAAACAAAATTAAAACCAATGTTGCAGCGCTGCGCCTGATTAAGTTTGATAGCAACAATCTGCAATGCGTCCCGTGGGCTCAGAAAGCGCGAGCAGGCTGTTGCCTTCGGTTGAGTCTTTGTTAAATACCACGCGGACGAAGTCGCGGGTAACAGCTAGTAATAAAATAAATCATGTTTTAATGATAATACTGTCGTAAATTATCTTACAGTTGTATATAATATTTTGTCCATTGTATTGTAAATGGATTTAGACTTTCTGTTTATTTGGGGATTATCTTGTTAAGCCACTAAAATACTCGTTTCCTTGTGGTGTAGTATGATGCTGGATTTTGGGTCTCGATACTAACCCTCAAATTTATAGAAAGTTATAATGGTGTATAGTGACATTATATAGTACTTTTCAGAGGAAAAAGTGCGCTTATAACTTTTTATAAATTTGAGGGTAAACCTTTATGAGCGGTATTTACAACTCAAACCAATATTACCAACACGAGCATTGGATAACCCAACAAAATATTCCTTGTTAGTCAAACGGCAGTGTATTGCAATATTTGCAATGCATCATTGGAGACAAGGTTGGTTCAAAACAAAGGAAATGTGCATCAATAAATCTCTCAACTTTCCCGACATCGAATGATTAACATTGACAAAAGAAACGCCGCTGCTAGAGAAATTCCACCAACTATGGCCGACAGATTCTCGTGAATCCATTTAGAAGTAAAAGACCTGCCGCCGAATAAATAATAGGGCAAAACACGTCGGAAATATTCGCGAATACCTTCAACAGGAACGCCGCCACGTCCAAAAATGTCAAGATCGCATCCGAAACTCTTCACGGGTGGGGATCAACAAAAAATCCAGCATACCCAAGTCGGTTTCAGCGCTTGAACGCCTAATTTCGCATGCTGCAAGCGCTCCAAAACCTCTATTATTATTTCAATCAACGATAATTGGACACTTGTCACCGTAAAAAGCGATGGAATAGCTGATTGGTAGCCGCGAGTCACGAGCTAGCGGCGCCTTTGATTTTGGACCCGTTTTATTTAAAATTCAAATCGTCGGAAGACGTTCGCGTGACATCGGCTGAAGTCGGGCACGTTCAGGCGCATGAATAGAAATGGATCGTGCGTTTGAATGTTGAATAAGGGACTTCGGCCACTTCTGTCTATTGAGATTTAATTAAATTTATTGTTGACATCCAGCAGTGCAGATGCGCTAAATATGGAATTATCTGGTCTATTTTATTTACTTGCAGTCACGGTGCTTTCGTGATTCTTTTAATAGCTCATTCCTTTATACATGGTGTTATAGAAAGGGTATACTAAGTCTGGATCCTGCGCTTCTTTATCGAATTTATTATCATAATGTGAAGTCAGTTTTTTTAAATGTTAATTACAAAACAAGATTCCCACAGAATACCATTTTTTAACAATAAAAAAATACATCCAAATTCCAACTTCGCATAATGATTACAATGGTTTCTTGGGGATATTTCCAGTGGCATTGCAATAGATTTTTTTGGGGATTTATTAAAAGTTTTTTATTATTTTTAACCTACAATGGTTGTCTGTTTTAATCCTTTTAAAGGTGTGAATGACAAAATCACCTTAAAATATTATGCAGTAAAGATGTATTGTTTTTATTATAAAAAAAATACTAGAGATTCCTAAAGACAAAGAAAACCTTATTTTCTCTCTATTGTAACTCAAACGTAATAGGCCCTTAGTTTTTAAAAAGCCTGACCAACGTTCATTCACCAACTCTACCACCCAAGACGTCCGGACATTACATTTCTAAATACACAAAAGAGCTTCAGGTAATAATTGCCATCGCCCGGCGCCAGTGTTGGCGCCAATGTACCGTTTGTTTACAAAACCATTCGTCAAACGTTTGACACAAAAATTTGCCAAATTCTCGCCTTAATAACCCTCTAATGAATGGGTTGGTCCGATACACCGCGAGTGCTGATTAAGCGCCCAATTTTCGGGCATCTGTAATTTAATGATGGCCGCGGTCCGAAGGTCGCATTAACTTCTTTAATTGGCCTCGTGAAATGGCAGCGTGATTGTCTGTCTGTGGTTTTGGTTAAATTACATATTATTTGGTCGGAGCCGAAAGCCGAAAGTTGAATGTTGGCGCCTCGTTGGACGGCCGATCATTATGTTATTGAGGGTTGCGTCGAATCATGACTTTGCAGGGACGAAATTTGATGGAAGATTTATTAGTCTACCATGGAAATATAATTATGTAGTAATAATCCAATTTTTTTTTTCACCAGACGGATATACAAATATATCGTTCCAAACTAAGCATTTTGTATTTTGGGTTTGCTATGCTAAATACAATAGACTAGTGGACAATGGATTGGCAAGATGCTTCTTCATCGATTCAGCAGCCGAAAGACGTTTCCTGCTGGACATAGGCCTCCCCCAATGACTTCCTCACATCACGGTCCTCCACCACTCGCATCCACCGGCTTCCTGCGATGCGTGTGGTGTCGTCAGTCCAATCACTACGTTTTTTGGCCCGAGGTCGCCATTCCAGAACCTTTCTGAGAGAGAACTTAATGAAATTCGGTTCCGCCGTTTTCAATAGAAATCATCAAACAATGGTGAATATATTTTTTTTCTCATTCACAACGTCTAACCGAATCCACACCTGTTTTCAATCGGGAACCGCAGTAATAACATGTATTACGTGATCAGGCCTCTCGTGCGGTTGACTTGAGACTCGCAATGAGCCACTTAGCCACGGAATTGCGGGTAAGTATAGCTTAGCTTGAGATCTGACAGTTCTACTATCAATGTAAAGGAAAAAGGCAGCTTGTAGTTATTAAATTCGGACGGTTTTGATTACTATGTTTTTACATCGCTTAGGCTCCCATACTGTTCACCTAGAGTAGGTTTTATACGTTTTTGTATTTAATTGTATCAGCTCAACTATTTACTGCCCTAATAGTATAACAAAAATACCTACGTCCATGCCAAAGGTTTGTATTATAAGAAAAATGCGGTCAATTTTCTTGTATTGTATTTTCAATTACTACCAACACAAAAAAAAATAACTAGGTTACGTCATACCCAGTTCACGGACGACGTTCGTACGGCGGCAGTTGGCAGGTTGGCGAGTGCAGTTGCATCGCGGCGGCCATGTTGCGGCGTGACGTCACTGGGCGGGGACATCGCCGCCCCGCCCCGCCGCGACCGCCTCGCGAGCGCGCGTTTTTTATTATTTTAAATGTGGAACTTTCGATTCTAAGTTTGAAACAACTTTTAAACATCAAAATGTTTGTTTTTTCGAGCATTTTTACAGATATTTTGGTATTTTAGTAAATTTTATCGCGTTTATTTTTTTGTTTTTTACGTTCCCGACGTAAAATCCGTAAAATTAGTTTTATTTAAATAATATGTAGTATTCGCGTAAATATAAGAAATCAATATAGTATATACTTCTATGTATATTAGTTAGGTAAGGTCGCGAACATTAATATGAGACCCATTTCTTTAATATTTCCAATGACACTGACGATGCAAGAAGGTCGTCATATATGAGAGCAGTTGCTCCTAATAACGTCAGTCAAAATATTATGTCTTAAGGTATACGTTTGCTGTACGATATTCAACCGTAAATGGGTCCCGAATGAACGTTCGCGACCATCCATATTACAGCTTCTTCGTCTCAATGAGAGGATCATTATATATATACAACAATTTGAATCGTAGTATTTAACTGCGAGTAGCATTACTTCCTTTAAATAACTTTCAGTTTCGTACGCTGACGTAATTTCCTGAACCGAGCCGATCGCTGTTACAGGTTATTGAGATTCAGCGTAACATACGCGTCTCGTCACATCACCAAACACGTCGGCAATAAGTCAGGACGGAGCAAAAACGGGCGCGGCGAGATCAAAGGCGGCGCGGCGGCGGCGCGCGGCGTTCAGACGCCTGAAATGACTTGTTTCTCGGTTAGCTTAGTGTAAACACGCCGCTACATCAAACGCGCCGAAGGGGGCTAGCGGGGGATGTCGGCGTTAGTTATCGATATTCGAGATGATTCCACGAGTTTCGAAATGGATGGGTAATTGTTTACAATATTTTGTACGATTTATTGAGGTCAATAATTAGGAGAGTTTATGTGCTTACTTAAATTTGATTTTGGATTAATTTTAAGCTACACTTGGTTTAACAAAATAATTTGTACAAAAGTCTGCCTTGGGTAATAAAGTTCGGATAATTTCATGGTTATCTAAAAAATATAAATAAACCTACGAGTTACATGATTTAAAGTTTCAAGTTACATTCTAACATAGCCCTAAGTTATTTGTATACTAACAAAGTATGCACAGTAACGTCTCAATGAAAATGATTTTATTTATTTTTTATTTACTATATGTTTTGTTCTTTTTATTAACGTAAATAATAGAAATAAAGCGATATATCTATCACTTAATAAGTAGAAAATATCCAATGCTGAAACGAAAATAAAAATCAGTAAAGCCTTCGTAAAATTATTATTAAATCGATCGATTCGAATTCGAATCGATTAACTAAACAAAAAAATACATTACTATTTTTTTAAATCTACAATTATCGAAAACGTTCGCATTTCGAAATCCGCCAAATCGAATTCACCGCCCACCAACCCACACACCTATTATATATCGAGACGCGCCTACATCACTTCTTCCCTTTTTTTCTACCACTTCCTCTGTTAATTTGTCAGTATTACGATATTTATTTAAAGCTCGGTTTTTATTGGTTTAATGAGACGGCTATGCCCGAAACTACGAATTAAATGGCGCCTGCCGGGTGCTCAAAGGCGCGGTGGATGATGAATGGTGTTTGATGTACACCGCTAAGTGATGCGCTTTTAATGCGGGTAATCATATAGCTATAGCATTAGAAGTAGAGATGGGTAGGTATAATGTTTTTGTATGTATCGATACTTGTTTGGCAATTGTATCGCTGTGTTTTGGAGGATGGGTTAAGCGAGAAAGTCATCTTGTGTTTGAGATGCAATTTTAACAAAGGTGTTGCTTATTAAGTTTGTTTATAATACGTCTTTTTGTTTCCAATGACAATTCGGGATTATTTAGTGTCAATACCTATCAATTCTATCGACACTTGGACTGCACTAAATGAATACTCATAAATTTATATTTAATTTACCATAATTTTACGGTCAATTTGAAGTGGTCAGAACGATCGTTTCCAGTGCAATAACGAGTGATTCGTGGATTGAATGGTTTTTTAAATTATCAATGTGAGTTGATTGCGAAATTGTTTGATAATATACTAATATAAGTTTTTTTAAACGATCTTATCTACCTGCGCTAACGTATTTCTTTATAAAATTCGACCTTTTCACTACTGGCTTTAGTCTATATAAACAATTTGTTTTTTTTTATAAATAATATGTGGTTTTAATATTCGTGTAGGTACACATGGTTTGTTACTATGAGAAAGTTGCTTGATCAACACAACATACAAATATGTCAAATATTTATATTTTTTTACACACTTCCAATATTATAAGAGAACATTAAATATTTGAGTAGAATTTCAGTATTCAGCCGTTAACGATTTAAAGTCAATGCGAAATACCTGAAAAACGTCCTTATTTACCTTTACTTAGTAAGCGACTGGGGTGTCACCCTTAACCTCAAAATAAATAACTGTCTCTAATCCGAGTACCTTGACATTCAATAAAAATATTCATTAATATTTTATAATTTTTGAAAACAAATGGATAATTTCATAAAACATTATTTGTGGTCAACGTACCGTGCTTGTGGCATTTCAACGGAACATTAATCAAGTTTATCAAGGGCATGTGTATCCAATGCTTTTACACACGAAACTGTGTTTAATGCTTTGTGTACACGCTACAACAAATTTATTTAAACACTTTATATATACCTAGTCGCTTAAAATTTATTCGCTTATGAATTTTAAACACTGACACAAGAATATAACCAATCCACCATTGAACTATCTTATTGGTAATCGGACCTTCTAATGTGAGTTTCTTTTGTAAGCACAACTACATGGTCTCTGTATTTGTAATATTGTACGGCATATTGAATAGCGCCTCTAGCGGCCGGTATCTACTCGTATAACATCGAGTTCTCCTAGTAAGCAAATACGCAGACTTCAAAGTAAACGGAGAGCTTACGAAGAAATTCGCACTTGACCTAGAAAAACAATTCAACAGTGTCTTTGAGAGCTATAATATGTTTTCTTTTGTTCTAATAACGATTAATTCTTTAACTTATTAAAAAAATATTATCACTGAAGCGACCACTTCAACCGCACAAAAAGCTACACAGATGGCACTGCAGACGCATACAGAACATTAGACAATTGTCATCACAATCCTGAATGGCGCTATAAGAGTTTTCGGAGCAAGTAAAATATATACAAGATCCCGACAATAACCGTCGGGGCATAGCGGCCGCCCCGCCAGGCATACCACCCGCCTGGCTAGAAAATCTTCCCTTTTTCGCTAAGTCACCTTATTCCGGATACCTAATTTTTAAACTCTTTTATCACTCAAAGTGTTATCGGTGTGCTTCGAAGCAATCGAACAAACGCCTCCTCAGACGTTATCCATGACAGAACCATTACCGCGCGGACTGCGTCTCGTCAACCTTCGATGCTGTTTGATTGGGCGAAGCGTGAATTATATATATTGCGCGGGTTCCGCGAATAAGAAATAGAATAGCCAACATTCGTAGAACGTTTTACTGAAAGATTTAAATATAGAACAGATTGAAATACTACCCGTCGGGGTAAATACTCGGCTGGATGTTCGTACTGT
The DNA here is from genome assembly GCA_905333125.1 of Pheosia tremula. Taxonomy (NCBI): domain Eukaryota; kingdom Metazoa; phylum Arthropoda; class Insecta; order Lepidoptera; family Notodontidae; genus Pheosia; species Pheosia tremula. Next base: position 650,821 of record HG995405.1, on the reverse strand, counting down.
ACTGTACAGTATATACTGTAATGTGCTGACAGTACAGACTCGATTCATAATCCTATATGCTCTATCCGATCGCGTAGTAAGCAGGATGGGAAATTTAATTAATTAATAGGCGACGGCTAGCTTAATTCTACTTTAAAATAACTGGAGTAACGGAAGAACATTATTTTTATTTGTTACGCCTTCATTTTATTTTTCCAAGTCTATTTCCGTGTCCCACAATACTAACCTAACAAATATGAACTATGTATTTAATGCATTATTATTAATACATGTAACTTATTTTGTTAATGAGAGGCAAGGATAAGGTAAAATATAGAATTTGTACGATTCTGTGTTTTATTGACTCGATTTTTTTTTATTGCAATATAGTCAAGTATTTGATCTCGATCTCACCTGATGGTAAGTGACGATGAGATCTACGATGGAGCATCCTTGCCTAGAAGGTACCTGTTCACTCTCGACTTGAAAACACTCAGATTCTAATCAATGATGTTGGATGGTTGATGATGTTGGTATTGTTCACAATGGTTTTTAATATTGACGGAGGGTACCCTAGGTCTGGTACAAAAATAACCCGTCGAGATCAAAGATGTTTACAATTAGGTTGCAACTCGAGCCGGCATCAAAGTGTCGGCGGTACTACTAATTTCTTTTAGGCGTCGTAACTTGTCAAACCCTTTTAATGTTAAGAACCACGCGTCGTGATGGGCTACCACCCGCGGTGCTAGGGTTGCCAAGATTTGACAAGTTTTTTTTCCTTTATATAAGGTATGATAAAAATAGTGTACAATATTTTAACCGATGAATTAGTGAGTTATATAGACCACGGTGATGTATAAAATACTTGTGTGAATAGTATTTGATTTTTTAAAATAAGGTGACCCAGTAGCGTTTGGTCATGCGCTCAGTACAAGGTGTCATTTTTTAAATGTCTAAAGATTTATTTCTTTTGGAATATTATTTTTATTACCTACTGTTAGCTCTGTTAAAACATTTTACACTAATTTTATTACACATTATATTACTGGTGATTTGCCTTATTTCTTGGGAGACAATAATTACTTTTATTTGCTATGACAATAATGTTGTTCTGACGTGCTTGAAGGGAGATTTTAACTAATACCTATATTTAAAAAATGAAAAAGTGATAACAATATATTTGTTAACTAACGAGTGTTATATATTCCTTTTTTAAGCATCGAATGGCAAAGGACTTATTTCTAGAAATTTAATTCACAATGTCGATAAAAAGTATGGTTCCGAGAAAGCGCTTTGTAATGCCACTGCAAATGGGCAAAAACTTTCCATAAATTAAAAATAAATGTGTGGTCAGAAAGATTTTTTACCACACACCAACACGTAACGCAGGTAGCTATAGCTAACAAACAAAACGTTTAAAACTCCAAGCACACATCATTCACCTGAATATTAATAATTATGAGGCAGTATTGCCAGTTAAAAGTCTATTAAGCTGCATTTTGGTCCGAATTATTAATAGCCCAAGGTTCATTATCGGTCCAAATTAATTTAAGTGGCGCCAACCCTGTCGGCGCTACAAAGTCTTGCGTGAAACGCCCATTTAATTGGAAAACGCGCCGCGATTTTGACGCTTAATAAGGACACGTCGCGTTCATAAAATAATCGGTATTTACCATGACGCGGCTATATTCTAATATTGTATACGGCGAACCGGTAAAACAACGGCAACCGGTTCAAATAGCATCAACACATAAACGGTAAGTAATTCCTATTTGGGTGCTAAATGTATATATACTTATTCATTGACATAAAACATTTTTTTCAAATTTTATCGCGTTAATTTTATGTTTCTACGTTCCCGACGTATCGGCAGCTTTACAGCAACCATGGTCACGGGAGGACTGAGGTGTTTGACGTCCTAGTGTCATAGTTTGAACTGGGGTACCCTCATATTTAGTTTTTGCATTCGGGCCGAGCTGCGCAGAAAGTGCTCAGTGTCTTGAGGTCTTGCACTGGTGCGCTTGATTTTGGATTTAATTATATTAATAACTAAAAACGTAAATACATAAAATAAATGCGATAACATAGTTTTATATTATTGCATAATCGCATAACTATAAGAAATCAATATGTTACTTATTCACTTGATATACTCCATACGGGGCTCCAAGTCGGAACAATTGACCAAAATTGAAGCTATATGGCAGCAAATACTAAAACTGTACAACGTAACAATAATGATGCCAATATCATTTCATTGCGAGCCAATTCTGTTAGCAGACTGGTTGCCCTGTTAGGCAAACTGTGATAAATTTTTAATTAACTACGATGCTAATCACACTATCACACTAATATTATAAATTTGAAAGTTTGGATGGATGGATATTTGTTACTCAATCACGCCAGAACGGCTAACCGGATATGGATGAAATTTGGCACAGATATAGATTATAGTCTGGAATAGCACATAGGCTACTTTTTATCCCGGTAAAAAGGACATACTTTTTAATCGCAGGTAACACCGCGGGGCGCAGCTAGTACTGAATATAAATTAATTACCCATGAAATTATGAAGTTCCTTAATACGTAGTCAACCCTGCGGCCGGCGCAGACGGGGCCTAATTGGAAACCACGCCACGATTGCGGGGCACAATGCCACGGCGTGATGGCCACCGACGAGAATTTTAATTGCACCCTCTTGGCCTTTTTACCCGCGGCGTTAACATGTTGAACTAAGACTAAGAGGCTATGAAGGAAAAATGCCATGCCATCATAATAAAGTTAAGATATATTGTGTATGAGACAGTCATGGCGAAGGATGACTAAATAGTTACCCATTTGGGGCTATACAAGCTAAGAACTATATTTTTTTTCTTATGAATGTACCTTTGTAGGGTACCTTTGATTTCGCCTTTGAAATGAAAAGACTAGCACAAAACTGGGGGTCTACTACGAGTTCTTGCCAGCAATAAATTTATTCGGTTGATAATGTTTCCGTACTTACTAGTAACACCCTTGCAGCTAATATTCTCAAAATGGAAACAAACTCACTAACAAAAAATGGTGCAGAAATTATCGTTATTATACAGTAGAAATTAATGAAATAATGAATGGCAAATATTATTGAACTTAAAAAAGAAACTTCTCTTTCTCACTCTGTATCAGTTTCCGCAATAACAATAAACATTAAACAAAACAATTACAATTAAAACTGTGTTTTCATCTTTAATGCAATCACCAGAAACATTTAACAGAAATTGCAACAACTTAAATCACCAAAGTACCGTACAAACGATAATCACCGCTCAATAAAATTTCGACCGCAATACATTGCAATAAAATTACGTTTTAATTGCGTGGTTTTTAAGTAGCAGTTAAAAATTAATTGACTGGCAATGCCATGTTAATTGGCGACTTCTCGATGGCTGTCAAGTGAGCGTCACGGGCTGCTTGACGTTCGCGCCGAATGTCAAGAAATTACTTTCGTAGAATGTCGGCCCATTAAGTCATGTTTTGCGACACTCCTTATCAATTATTAATTTATATGGCGTTGTACTGGACCTGTTGTGTGTGCACTTGAGACGTGTTTGGGTATTCGTATGATTTTTTTTTAATGGCTCGTTCGCAGCGGACGCACTTATATTGGAATGGGATTTCCCATGGTATAATAATATGTGTTCGCGGCGATATTATTCAGCGCTAACTTTTTCTATTGTTAATTTAATGTAGATACTCTTAAAACTTTTCTATGTAACATTCTATTCGTAGAACGATGAAAATAAATAAAAAATAGTTATAGTTATATAGCTAATAAGTAAGCAGTGATAGCCAAGTTGGTAGAACGCTTGCCTCGGAAACGAGGATCGCAGGTTCAAACCCCTCGGCTCGCACCTCTAGGATTTCATGTGCGAATCTAATTTTGCAACCACGATTATTACTTGCTAAACGGTGAAGGAAAACATCGTGAGGAAACCGAGGGAAGAGCCCGTGCTCAGCAGTGGGACATTAAAAAGGGCTGGTACAGTTACAATAAGTAAGTAAATAGTTCCACAATGGACTTCGAGTCTACAATAACTTATTTGAATTAATAATTGGATCCATTCACGTAAAACCATTAGTTTCCGATAAAAAAAATATTACCAATTGAACGAAACCGCATACCTAGCAATTTCTACAATCATTATTAGCCATTCGTTCTTAACATGGCCAAGCCATGTTTTCTACTACGTGACTGCCCTTACTAATTCAAATGCAGTTAAAATAAATGCTAGGAATTTACACGTTGGCTTTCGAATAACTCGATATAGAGATGTCACTTGGTTTGACATCGTTTTTTCATGTTTTAATTTCAATATATATTATTATTATTTGTTTATATACCCTACTAATCATCAGTCTTGAACATGATGTTAAAATATTTCTAACAGAATTACTTTTATTTATAATTTTTTTCGATATACTATTACCTGCCATTTTAAGAGATCGATACTGACAAACATTTTTCTTTTTTAAATATAATAATAATATCGCCAGACGAATACATCAACTGTACGGTCCCATACTAATGAACGCTTGAATTATGGGATTGTGGTGATGGGGTTACTTCTTCATCCTTTTTTTTAGTTATACATTTTACCAATTTATAATATTATTACCGACAAAAGCATCCATATAATGTAATGCCATAATATATATAATTACGTAGGTAATTAAGATCAATTAAAATATATAATTATTGCTTTACAAAGTATCGCCAGCAAACGAATATCTATTTTAATTCCCATTCCATGGCGTTCCATCAAAATAAAAATCAACTTAATTACAACACTACCATATTTGAAATTATAATCAGTACTTATACGTATATATACTCCATTCAACAGTATTAATAAAACTGCATACAATGCTCACAACAAAAAGTTATCTATAGTTCATCATGCTGTTGAATAATTGAAATGTTTACTAATGCAGTTTGAGGCAGTATCATACCACACAATGGTGATAACATCTCAATAAGAAGCCTTTCTGTCCAGTATAATAAATGTTGCTTATTTGTAATAAAAATGATACTGATGGTAAGCACGAATTAAACATATAAAGACCTTAGGCTTATTTGGTAGTTGGATGCTTTTGAATTTCTTTTTTCAGGCTCCTAAATTCGACATTTGAAGCAGACTTTCCAACACTGACATTATTTAAAAGTACTAAACTAACTGAACTAAGTATATAAATTTCTTATATTTACGCGAATACTGCACTTTGAAATAAAAGTTATTTTAAGGATTTTATCGCATTTATTTTATGGTTGCTGTAAAGCAGCCGAAACGTGGGGAACGTAAAAACGCGATGAACTCCTTAAAATAAGTTTTATTTCACTATGCTTAGTTTTATATTTTGCTACAATATTCATCGCAAAGGTTTTCATATTATCTCTACGTCTTCTTCTCGGTAAATATCGGGAATTATATTAGGTAGTCCATCAACTGGTCGCTGATCTCAATTGATTTTTTTTTTGGTATCCCAACATATTTACATTTTTAATATTGCAGTCATAGAGTTCAAGATCGTGTTTCTTATCATAAAGTTTATTAAACGTTAAGTGTACCTATTAAATAATTTCTTTTAAACATAACATGGAATATGACAAAAGAATATTTTTCATAATTTCTTTCCTTTTTATAATGATCATCGCTTACTGTTTAAACGTTAATATCAAGGGGAAACCTTCACACTCAACTGGTGTTGGCGTTGCTATTTTTTTTATAATTTCATAAACATTAATGGTATGCCATATATGATGTTAATATTAGGCCAACTAACACATTACTATTAATAGAAAAACGCACTTTAGTAATTGATACATTGTTACATCGACACATTTGCAGCTGTAACGATCGAATACATAACCATTATGGAAACAGACGGACAAATTACAAGTTGACGACGGAACCATTATTGAACGTTGAATAATTACTTTTTGTGTTGCGGCTACAAGTCGCACGATACAGCGAGGATGGAACTTTTAATTTTATAAGAATTGTTTGATACTTGTAGCAGATGTCTGGTACAAGGCAGTTTTACACTCAGTTACTCGTACGGTACTTAAATATTTAAGTCTTATTTAACTGTTTGTAATGTTATTAACATGTATTCCTGGAGACCCTTTAAATCAGCCTTTATAAAGTGGTAATTTGAAGTTAAAGTAGTTTTTAAGTAGGTGAAAATATGGGGGCGCTAAAAATTATTCATTCTCAAAGTGGGCAGTAGACAAAATAAGTTTGGGAGCCCCTGCTTTAAATGTATGTGACATTTGAGTATTCTGGACCACGTTTTCCAATGAATTTATTAATTGTAGTATTGTGAAAACCTACTTATAAATTTATTGCATGTTTGAGGACTATGCAATGTATACAATTAATTACCTTTTCATTTTAAATTACAATCGGTTTTTTTTTTAATATTCAGTTGTACACATTAGGGTTCATCCATGTGTATTGAAGACGGCACTTCAGAGCTCAGATATAAATAGATATTCTGTCGGTGTATTTACAGAGCCTGTCAACTAATTAAAAAGGAATGGATATGGTACAGCCAGGACTGGATGCAGTTGGTGCATCACGAGACTTCTTTGTAAAGGACCATTCTTATTTGCATATACACAAAAATGATCAAATACATTAAAAAAATGTATATACAAGAAATATTGCAGAGCGCACACAGCGACTATTATAAATGATAATAATAATTGCTAAGGAACACTTATATTAAAAGTCGTGTCATTGCAAGGATGAATAGATAAAAAAAAACTATTCATCCAACTTGGCTTTTCTTTGTACAAAAAGACCATGTGGAAGGAAAGCAACGTCAGCGTTGAAATAAAGGATTACATTGATATCGTGGAAGGTGCTTAGTACACCGTAGGATCAATGCACGAGCTTGATCTAGTTGTATTACATTTTCACCATTATGTGTCATGAGAAACTCACAACTTCCTTCACATGAAATACCTACCTCAGCGACATGCGGATGACTTACTTACACACATGGCGTTCATGTAAAAAATATCGCTGCAATTCCTCCGGTATGTGTGAATGGGCCATTAATGAGTTCTATTTAACGAGGCAGGTGGTACTTCCTTACTACGCCCATGATGGTAGATAATTAATATATGCTTATGTTGCTAACACTTTTAACATTATGTGGTGTAGAAAACTGACTATTCTGTCATCCTCTTAATAAAAAAAATTGGGATTTATACACAAAGTTTGGATGTCAAAACTAATTTTTTATTAGTAGGTAGTATTAGTACCAACCATATACACGTTTTAAACGATATAGGGTATATAAGGTGTAACAATAATAGTTGAAAAGTACCATCTGTAGGTTACAAAGATAACATTTCCAAATATGTATGTGTTCCAGTATGGGATGTATTTTTTTTTAATAAATATCTATTTATTAAAAATAATACATCCCAAACTCACAACCCAGCGCACGGCCAAAACCCTGCTGAATTGCCACGTTAAAAAATCAAACATAATTTGTACAATTATGTTATAGATCGACAGGATCCATATAGTGCATAGTGATAAACAAAAAAAATACATCAATAAGAAACTAGGAATTCAGGCAAAATATAAATTCAATGATTGCCCTGCAACATACACCTTGTTCATTTTTTAAAGCACTCTTGATAAAGTGGGCACTCGTGTTTTTACTATATTCCTAGTACTGTACGGTATGTGTAAGACATAATAATAATATCATCGGTTTTCTATTAATTACTCACTAAGTCAGTTAAAACTTAATCACCTAATTTACTATCCCTCGCTATTTTTCTACGGTTATATCGGAGCCAGTGGGAATTAACCCAAAGGTATTTCCACCACAAAACACTCCACACACTCCCAACTCAGTTATTTCTGTAAGCAAGGACTATATCGGATCCCAATGGGACTCTAATATTTGAAATTGAGACTTATAGTCTATAGTCTTCTTTTTTTTAAGGTTGGCAATCGACTACCAAATAGATTATTTTTGCCAGTGTAAAGTATTTTTTGATAATTGTTATACAATGATAGGTCTGCAGATAATGGTGATATCAATGATGATGATGATGATGAAATTAATCCCATATTCCAATCAGTAGAGCTGTGGATGTTATATTGAAAATTAACCGGACATTTTGGGTGAACTTGAAAGGTCAAGCTATACTATCTCATTTTAATTTCGTTCACTCGTGCACATAATTATACCACATATAACAACACACAATGGTTAATACCCCAATAATATAAAACATGATTTATTAAAAAAACACATTTTTTGGAAAATAAAACCAAACGACGAGAAAGCCTAGTTCACAGTCATTAACCTATTTATAAATACTTTATGGACACCAACCTTAAAGGCAATATAATTTCGAGAAAGTAGTACAACATTTTAAAATACTCAAACAAATACTTCCACTTCCAATCCATCTGGAAGGCACGGTAATGATAATTGCGATAATGGATATAATTACTGTAATGGACAAGTTGTCGCGGCGACACGCCCCAGCAACGACGCTGGCGGAAATTCATGATTTTTTGCGCATACCGTGAAAGGAAGTCAAATGATGAAGTAAATACTACCGTCGTACAGAATGACATTTTTGTAGTAAGTATACCTATGACTTTTAAATTTATTATATATAATTAGTAATTCGCATTAATTCTGTTGTTTTTCATTCCGTAAAAAGCAGTGATAGCCAAGATGGTAGAACGCTTGCCTCGGTAACGAAGATCGCAAGTACCAACCCCGGCTCGCACATCTGGGATTTCTGGATGTGCGAATGTCATTTTCAACCACGATTATCGCTAAACGGTGAAGGATAACATCGCGAGGAAACTTACATGTCTGAGAGAACCACTCGAAAGATGTGTGAATTCCACCAGCCTGCACTGGGCCAGCGTGATGGACTATAGGGGGCAAAACTATTGCCATTATACCGGGCATTTACCTCTTCAATTTGAGGAGGATCTCGTTTCAATATGGTTTACTTCACTTTATTGTTCTGGCTCTGAATAATATATCAGCTATTGCGCAGTTACAATCATCTTATGTTTCCTCTCATCATCCAATTGATCGGGTATTTGCTCTATCCTCGCATCCCTCACGTTCTAATTTATGACATTGCTATACATTGCGTGGACGGTATCCACGGTGTGATCAAGTTTACACTGTATTTGTGCTGTCACTCATAAATCTAGAACGTCACGTTATAAATCTTGAGCGACAATTGCGCAAAAACGCAACAAACATAGCTTTGGGTTACACTGTTAGATAATTTGGCAGATATGTCGGCGACAAACCAGAGCTATTGACAGCCGAGTTTGCTTGTCTATCATAACCATTATCATTATACGAGAAACATGGAAAGAAAAGTTATTAATCATTATTTAACATATTGTTTTTATTATAAAACCAACTCTAGCAATTGCTAGCAAATGTATCTACATATCTATAATGTGAGTGTCATTTACAGCTAGACAATACTCAATTCAAATTAAATCGCTAAATAACGATTTGTGGGTAAATTGAAAGCGAAAATATTTGTGATCTTAACTGAGTTAACGATGGTTCAACTACCGATTCTTTCTAAAAAGCGTGGCCATCAAGAAAAATATATGAAGAGTGATGTGAGTGAATGATGAAGAAGAGAGTGAGAGATTTCACAGTTAGCCACCCTTATCCACCGTATGTAACATGACGTTAAAGGAAAATTACGTATACCGACGTTGACGCTAAGGTCGCGCGCACACGGCATTCAATCGCGCGATTTATTGCGGATCGCGATAAAATTATAATCGTTATTTATCGCCACGAGTCAGAGCGTGTACTTGCATTATTCATACGATCGGTTGTTGCGATGTCGCGAACGATTTACTATGCATTGTAAAGAGTGATTTGAGACGCAATTTTCGCACGACGTTTTAGTATGACGACACGGTCCGGACCGGGAATTCTTGGTACCCACCGATTTGTTTGTGAAATGAGCTGATATCATTTTCAATGGAACACATAGCCGATGTTTTAGTTATCTATCTATCAGAAACGGTATGTAAGTCATGACACAAATTGCTAAGTGTTGGAAATTTAATCACGCTTCAGTTGTTAGGCTTCGATTTCCAAGTGTATTCATTGTTGGTTCTAACGGAATTCGACAACGTGGTTTTAGCCTAAACTTGCCTAAATTTCCATTTCAATTGTGCGACCTGAACATAATATGGGCAGTGATAAACTAATTAATGCTTAAAAATAACTGGATCTAGCCTAACCTAAGCGCTGAGACTTTTAAATCAATCTGAACTCTGAGAATGAAACTAGAAAAGTCTTTTTACAATAGAATTAAAACTGAGGAGTACACTCAAGTTTGTTGCATACGCAACGTAACGCTATTGTAAGACGTTTAAAAAGGTATTCTAAATAGTCACGATCCTTAGAATTGGTGGAACGAGGAATAAGGAGAGGACCCAGTAACTTCTGGAAGCACCCACCACATTTAGTAGTTTATCTCTGCCGGTTTCAATACAAATAATACCTTATGCAACTTTAAGCAAACGATGATCAACTTCTGAAGACGCTCTGATTAGCTTAGTAAGTAGTGCCCTGCTTTCTGTGCTAAGAGTCCCAGTTCGAATGCTGGTAGGGGCTAACTGTGTGATGGGCATAAATGTTTGTACCCGAGTCATGGATGTTTATTATCAATAAAATTATTATATACTGGGTTCACCCCCAGTTCATCGTACGGTACATAATATAATATCAGCAGTGCTTAGAGTGGAATCGTATAGTTGATGTGATGGTCCTGCGATATTATTATATTATTTAAGCCCAAGCCAACCAGAAAAAGTTGATCTACATAAGTTAGGTACTTAAGTAGTCTAACTTTTTCATGGTTATAACAGCTAGAAAATTGCTCCACATTTTCCTTTCAAGTATGTTTACAGTGAAGACTGGGTCTGCCTGCAATTAAGACGTCTACGACGGAGTGGCTGGCACAAGCTCGTGTTACGTTAGCAATGTAAATTGGCTGACGATTTGCATTCCGTTTTTGCAATGTTTGAACTATGTTAAAGAGGAGTTAGTTGTTACATTGTAAAGAAGCGGATAAATCATTATGATGGCATACAATTAAATTTTATTGCATAGCCTATACATCAAAATAAAAGCTTATATGTGAGACTTAGGACTTGGCGGTCTTTACCCTCAAGAGTACCCGATTTTGAACATCTACAGTGATATATGATGACGGTGGTGAGCCTATCGCGCAAATAATACCATACAAAGACTATTCTAGCCTATAGGAGACATTATAATGTCACCTAAAAACAAATTCCACCTAATATTCTATAAAATCACGAAAAAAATCTAGTTATAAACAAATTTTGTAGTAAGTAACCAAACAATTTTGAACGTACCTAATACCTACCAAGCAAACAATAAAGACTCACTGAACTAAATACTGTCACGGGGAGACGACGCAAAACAAAAGGCGTCGAGAGCGCTAATTGTACCACTAATTAACGAGCACCTTGCGGCTATCAATCAAACGTCAGACGAATACAAAAAAGTGAAAGAATAACCTCGTTCCTGGTCATTAAGCCGATATGGAAGCGGACGCTGGTTTTTTTGGCGTTTCCAAAATCAATTTTGGTGAGTGCTGTTATTTATATAATAGTCTTGAGTATTTATCTCATGGTTTTGGTTAACGATGACGAAATATGTAATTATGATGAAAAAGAAAGTTAAACTGTATTACAATTATGGGTGGGCGAGGTTTTTTTCTTTGCAAATCCCATGTTAAATGTAATATTAATATTGAATGACTACATAATATGTATGATATAGACCGACGTTGACGTAGACCTAAAACCGTAGAATTGACAATTTGTCACACATACTAGCAGGAGATAACACTAAAGGCAGGTATAATATTTTGCGAAGACAAAGTTTATCCAATGTTAAGGAATCAGTTAAAATAAAATAATTCTAATGCGAAACAAGTCAAAACAAAAATAACTTTAGCTGCAGCTCTATGTTGTACAAACACACAAAAACAACGAATAAATAATCCAGCGATGACGGCAATAAAACTCCCGAAGAAATACATAAAGAACCCGGAGAGAATCAAATGTAAAAACTTTAAATTTAAAACGGCACAGTTGAAACTATTCGTGCATTATGCAGCTGTGACCCGCGTCGCCGAGACGACATACATTATGTGTAAAAACTGCAGATAGCTGTCTGGCACATCCATCATGACCGGCTACTGAATCTGTGATGTCATCACGTGTCTCGACATAAAAAATTGCGCCATCAATGCCGGGGACTGTCTTAATGGAAACAATAGTGTTGGACGTTCGTTTAAAAAGTTATTTTGTTTCTTATATTTGGAACACTCAAATTTCTGGGCAAAGATTCTCACTTTTTAACATAATTATTTCAACTTTGTTAAATTTTATTGATCAAATTAATATTAGTTTATGAAGTCCAAAATAGTCCTGCGTATCCTATAGTTATCTTTGTACCTACGTGTGCAAAGACCACTTACTATGCAACGTCGAGGTGGACACTCAAATGTCCGAATTATACTCGACACGGCTTGCGATCGACTGCACATAATACAATATGAGGGGCTATTTATCAAGCATCTGTCGACAATACATCGATTCCGGTGTCACCGATGCATTATACATTGACTTTTTAGTTAGGTGCTTCTGTGTCCACTCATGGTATAATATTATCATCAATAAACCCCAAGGTTTTGTCCGATATCTGTGTCTATGTATTCATTTTATTGCTGATGATCGTTTTATCATTGATTTTTTTTGGACCTTGATCTTGTTTTTCTTGTGCAGTTATATTATTATGGCTCTCATCATACGAGCTATACCCGGATCTTTGGAAAGCTTGCGTGGGGACATGATTTAACTCGTAGAGACCCTTTTTGATAATGTTATTGTTATGTTAGTCAACTGTTGAAAATGATAGCATAAGCAGCGAATTGATGTCAGCGGGCGGACGAATTATTGCAGGAATATGGAAAGATAATTCTATAGATGGAAGTTTGGATGGACATGGAATAGGACTATTGGAAGGGTTGCGGACACCTGCCATAATCAGCTTAGAGTTATTTCGTATAAATATTTTTCATGCTTTTTGCTTTTATTTTTACAAATAAAATATGTCTTATTCCGTTATGGGTACAACATTCGTTCTTTATTGACACAGTGAGCTTGGAGATGATGTTAACAGATACAGAACTCTACAACTTGAATATAAATAAATTGATGCATATTCATGAATGTATGTAAATAAATATACTTTTATCATTTTAAATATAATTTGCTACGATTTAAAATTTTATCTGCTTACTCAAATTTCGATCTTGAAAATAAAATTGTAGCTGTGTTGAAAATTGTATTACCAGCCGCTGTTATGTTAGGTACTTCACTAGCAACTGCATCGCGTATAACTTTTGAATCTTTCATGTCCACGAGCATCCATAAATCTACGTTCAGAACTTTTTCGATTGAATATTGTTTTTTATGGGTTCGCAATAAAATTACCATAGTCGTCGGCTTCATAGAATCTTGTATTTATAGAAGTAAGTGTGTCTGGCGCGAAGTGTTCACATTATACTTGACTGTGACACTAAAGTGCAACGTCTGGATCATTTGTCAAGTGGCAACATTAATATTTCATGATCGTCAGACTTTTGCCTATTAATGTATTTTTTTTATACAGGGTGTAAGTGGCATGGTAACAAAAACTTTAGGTGAAGGTTACACGTAATACTTACAATATTAATTTGTATTATAGGCACAATATTAATATTCATAATTTAAAAAAAAATGTGCCGTTGAAACTGATGTGACAGCGTGCTCACATAAGTATACAGTAACTTTTTACAATTCATTTTTTTATAATCACATTGAAATAGACTTCTATTATGATTTCATGCTATTTTTTTTCTTAATAAATACAAATAATGCGTATAAATGAAGTAACGATCGACGGTAAATTCCAACTCTAGGGCTACAAAATCATTAATTGAATCCATGGTATCGGTTTTCATTTCGAATCAACTAACATCCTGTATAACCATAGTCTAGCTGTGGTCTAGCCAATTTTTTAGTCAAATAGTTTTAAATATGCTTATATTACGTTTCATTTTCGCAATTCATATTAAAATACCTAATTAGAAAATACATTCTTTAACCAGTTATTTTGTAATTAATTCCTTATTTATATTAAGACTGAAACATTTTATTATACATAATTGTGATAGATACGACCTATGTTTGCCTTTTTTTTAAACTACATTTGCTATACCTTATCAATAGTTATCCATTTACAGATCACATCACAAAGACTGTATGGCAAAAACCAGTCGTATAATAATAAAAGTCTCAATAAAAATGCTAAGCGGAGTTGTGACTCTATTTGAGTTTGTAGCGATGTATACGCTGGGTCGAACTACTACTTCGAGCCCTTACTTCGATTAGTTTTTATATCGATCAGTAGAGATATGGTTTGTAAGTTTCATCTTCTCCTTTCTGCAACATATTCTGAATAAGACAGTGTAGAGGAGGCCCTATGCGACTTATCATTCATCTCTCTTTCAATATATAATATATATATAATACCACCCCTTTTTTTAATGTCCCACTGCTGGGCACGGGCCTCTCCTCAATTCGAGGGGGATTAGGCCATAGTCCATCACGCTGGCCCAGTGCAGGTTGGCGGACTTCACACATCTTTCGAGGGGTTCTCTCAGACATGCAGGCTCACGATGTTTTCCTTCACCATATAGCAAGTGATAATCGTGGCTGAAAATTAGATTCGCACTCTCTTTTAATATTCCTTATCAATGCTGGTCTCTGATCAGCTCGACATTAGTTTTGGTAGAGAATACGAGATTTTTGGATTTTTGTCTGTATGTACGCGTATCACGAAAAAACTACTTGACTGATTTTGATGACACTTAGATTTATTATACTATCTATCAGCCAAAATACGTATACTGCCTCCCCCAATGATTTCCACACATGACAGTCCTCCGCCACTTGATATATTATACACCAGGTCAAGATTTATAGGTACTGCTAGAATCTTGTTAGTTGAAGAAAGTTGTTAGTTATATGAATTATTTTAATAAGTAAGTCGCTAGTACATGGTCTTTGTTCTGAAATATCATTTAGGTAGGCACAACCCTATAGTTTATTTTTTAACTACATAATAGGGCTTCATAGCAATAATTCGGCTACCTGTCAGTGCGTTGACATCACTTTGAATCGCAATCGCGTGACCCGCGCCGCGATAAAACGCGATATTCAATTCGATAATAAAAGAACTGCCATTACGATTGCCATTTTAGGTAATCTCACTGGAAGGTTTTATGTATTTTTTAAATACACCGCTGCCATAAAATTGGTATGATATTTTTCTTTGGTTTTAATTATGTTGTCCAATCGTAAACTTGGATTAAAGGATGGCGTCATCAGCTGCTTATAGAAATGTTTGATTTATGCTTATATTTGGTAGTAGCTTTTCTGTTCTGGATAATAGAAAGTATATGCTGAAAATACAGCAAATTAGTTGATATTGTAATTATTGCAGGCAGCGCCGCGGGGCGTCAAATATTAGTGAACAGGCAAATAAGTGTACAATAATCTACTGCTTTTAGGATTCCTTAAGGTAATGTTTTCTACGAAGACTGTTTTAAATTAAACCATTAAAATCGTCGTAGGTTATTATCGTTCAGAACTTAGCTATAGTACTTGGATAAAACTCAAATGGTTGTATTTGATTACATTTTTCCAGCTATCGGGAATCGTTGCAGTATATCTTCGTCTTCTATTCATCTCACATCTGTCAAACTTACATTGACTTCAACCTACTTAATAAAATCATTGCGAACACAATTCATCCATATTTTCTTAGGCCTGCTATTCGCTCTGTGTCCATCAATATTAATACGCTCTTATAGACACATGCCTCTCATTTCCTCTCGTCACACGCCCAAACCAATATCAATCTAATGCGCCTGACTTTTTCTCTACAGGTGCAATGGTTATACGGGACCATGCTATAAAATTAAGATCTAACTTCACCGCGCCTGTCTAGGTAACACAAACGAGTACCGCTCGTAATATCCTAATTTACGTTTATTGTTGTACAAGTTTAATACGATACCTGATACTTAATATTCGCATTTTATTATAGTTTCGTGGTTATTTAGTAAACATTTTTATTTGTTATCGTAAAGGGTAAGTAATTTATTTTATATCGAGCCGAGCGGCACTTGGAATATGTAATGAAGTCTATTACGGGTTTACGATTTGAATGAGTTACGTTGAGTTGTTATATTTGCGGGTTGATTCGAGGTTAAAACTGAAAATATATTAGTAGATAGGTACATAGTATATTTCTACAAGCTCCATCTAGGCCTACTATACATTATTTGACTATGTTTACATAAATTTATTCTTATATTTACGCGAATACTACACATTGAAATAAAACTAATTTCTCGAATTTTATCGAGGGACATAAAAACATAAAATAAACGTGATTATATGGAAAAAATGTTTTTACAGTAGTTGATATTTTATAACCCTTAACTAAGAAGATTGTAGATCTTTTAAATATAAAAGTTGTAACTTTTTTTAAAAATACTAACTCTGCGGTAAAACGGTACTGGCTCGCTTTCTCAAAGAAAATTCAAACAATGCTGTAAGCAGTATTTTATACATATATGTGATCTTTATCTACTTGTTAACCCTTCAAATATTTTACACTATTTGTGTTACACCTTATAAAGACACTGCAATAAATCGATGGTTTTGGTTATTATCTTAAAGTCTTGCAACGTAATTGCCACTGACAGTCAATCAATAATTTAAATTAAGGGCACCAGGCACTAATTTATTCGAAATGAATAGTGTTGTGACCTGTCGAACGTTTATCGATTGTTTTATCGAGTATGCTAATATCGTAATAGTGTTTTAATGGGACAGCCGGTTGCGAGTTTAAATATTGATATTAATGTATTCCGCTAGTTGCCGATAGAGGTCGAGGGAACTGGAAGAAGAATGGAGACTTCATGTGTTCGACAAAAGTATTTTAGAATATGTAACTTGTAAGCTTATGAAAACAAGGTTTCACACTATAATTTTAATAATATGAAGATAAGGTAACGTTAAAAATTTTAAATAGAAAATTCAAATTATACTCCAAATGTTGAACGAATAACAATAAACACTATTATGTGGTACTTTTGCGAGTTTTAGTATATTTATATCAATTTTTTATATGCTAAGCTTATTATTGCTATGACTATATTTTTTTATTCATGAAAACTTATACAGTACTTATGAATCGCCTATCACAACTTTACGTTAAGAAGTGTATATTCTAATTGTGTGATAGGAAATAGAAAATGTTATACTAAGGACTCTCTACAGTTTTCTATAGCCCACTTGTCGTTGCCATATACATAATGTGATCGTGTAATTCGGTGTGTATATAAAAATTACGAAATCCCCTGATTTACAACACGAGAGGTATCTGTCAGTTTGATTGCAGCCTGTTTATTGACTAGAACTTGTTAGATCACAACTATTTACCGTTGATAATAAGTAAAATAAATCTTCCTTGCTACTTTATCTTTAAATAGATAAATAAAGAATCTTTCTTTTATTGCAAAAAAGCTTAAAATAAAGTTCTCTCATTACCAAATTATATTTTAGGTTATGTGATAAAAATGCTCTTTCTAGATAATAAATTATTATAACTATAAATCAGCAGTTTTTAATTAAAATTAACTGTTTCTAAAATATCACGATAGCTGTAAAAAACTTATAAAATTAGAATTAACACCAATAAATAATCTAAACCCATTTGCAAAGTGTCATTTTTTATAACATCACTATAAATTCTCAAAGGTTAACATTATAATTTGAAATGCAATTAAGGACACAAATAGTAAAACTAATAAAAAATTAAATAAAAAACGAAACTGTCACGATTTTATTTATTATCGCAACAATTTATTGACTAAATGAATTTGATTAATTACGGCAACGACTGGGATCTGGATTGAAATGTTCTATAAAATCTAATATAAGTAGTAAACGGTTTTATTACCGGTTTGTTTGTAGCCAGCTATCCCAGCAGAATTTGTCCTGTCCATTTTTTTCTTTTCCATAAAACCTCATTGGAACTATTACGAACATTAAACAAATAGCAATATCGATCCAGCCGTTCTCGAATGATGCGGTTTCCAACGAAAATAATATTTTTTCTATTTAAAGTAAAGAACCAAATTATAATAATATTAATATTTCAACCCCACTTATATATATTATTCTAAAATTATGTATTCAGTATTATTATCAGGAAATTATTCAATCGATAGATAATGTATAACGTATCTGGAAACTTCACAGAATACATAAATTAACTGATTTATTCAACAATAATTATGTGTTTCGTATACGTTTTAATCGTTTTTTAATTCAAGATGCTAATTTAGTAAGTGGCTGTCACGATAGAATAGGTATCGACAATTCACAGGTTAAAGGTCTCAATAAATACTGCAGAACTAACCGTATCAGGACAGTATATTAATTTTATTACATTATTCAATTATTGGGTCAATTTAACGATAACGATTAATTGTATTTTCATGTAGTGTAGTGCCAATACATAGCTTAGTGGTTAGAAGGGCCGTTTTTGCAACCGATAGGTGCCGGGTTTGATGTCCAGTCTCTCATTTAACCAATTGGCGTCTACTCCGCGCACAAACCTTGGCTTAGCCGGAGTGGCTCACGGAATTTTAGTCATATTTTTATCGCATATAAAATATTATTAATATTGCAAGCGCAGAGTGTTGATTATTACTAAATAATATGTATAATATTTGGTAACTATACTAAGCAGCTGAATTATGAGGACACAAGGTTGACGATATAATTGTATTAAAACTGCATACTAATTCTCAAAGCCGATAAGTACTATCTGAGACATTACCGCTTGGTCACCCTTTTTTGTACAATAATTTACTTTTCACTTTACAATTTGAAACTACGCTGAAAAAGACATACTAAATGAAACTACAGATTTATAAAATGTGGTTGAGACAGTGTCCACCTCTTACAAGCAATTAAATACATTCGTAACGCAATCCTAGAATGCTAATGAACGAAAAACGATTACCGATTATTATTGTGTCATCATGGCGATGCGATGTCTATTTGCATTTGATTGGCTGTAAAATGTTACGAGCGTATCATCTGGAGGCGGTATCGATTCTCAAATTAATATTTTATCGATACGTGCTATGGTGCAGCACTAAAGTTGCGCGCACACTGTCCCATGGCCTTTTTATCGAATACGATCGCTTTGAAAATTTCCCGGAGATGGGGCAGTTTTAGAAAATGGCGGCCTTCTTATAATAATATACGGTATTTTTTTAAAGAATTCTACTTTATCGAGATTTCGTATAATAATGTTTCGTGTGTGTATGCGACCTTATGTTGCGTAGCAGCAAACTTTAAATAGGAAGGTTTAGTGGTTATAAAGTTAGCGTATAATTTGATACTTAATTTATTGATATGATCGCGTCATTAAATGTGTAGGGAAAATACACATTTGCATGGACTATTATGAAATGTAATATATCGACGATTGAAAATGAAATGTCAGCGGAAAGAACATAATATTTTATTTGATATAATACGAATATGTCACAGAGTAGTGATAGCCAAAATACAATCAGACATGTCACAATGTTAATCCATTAAGTCACCTATTACGACATCGTCACTAAGAACGGTGCTGCTCTAATCTGGGACCGCACCGGAATAACTTCTGAGATCTCCTTCTAAAATAATGACCTCACTAAATTAAGTAGGTACCCAGCTAAATAAACGTAGAAAGGCTTTTAATCACTCCGTTTTTTTGTCACGTTTGATGTAACGGCGACGTCGTCGGCGTCGCCGTGACAAATCCGTGAGCATTCGTCTCGTTCGCTGTGAGCGATCGCCGCCGCGGGCCAGCGCGACACTAGCATTTGTCAATAGTGTTGGGAAAACTGCGAGGTAGCTCGGGACTCTATCTTTCATTATACACTTCTTTGTTTGACCTATGACCTCGTCACTATTTATCTATCGATGTTTCGATCTTTCTCCTACTATTATGATAGATGAAAGAAAAACATAGAGAGCTGTAGGAAAAAAACTGCATCATTCTCCTTCTTCATAATTACACTCTTGGCAGAGAGGTCGTGGTCATCACTTAAAGGTCAGTAGCTCGTCTAAAAATCCGTCGCCATTTCTCACACACTGTTGCTATTATAGTGGCTATAAATTGGTCGGCCCAACGCATATGTAATCTGCCGCGTGTTTTTTTACCTTTCAACATACACAACAGTAACCGCAACAATTTTGAATGTGGAACACCCATTTTATATTTGAATCTCGGATTTCGGAAAAGGAGTTACGGCACTAGTGGGTGGAAAGTTTCAGCGGGTGGGGGTGGGGTGTTCACACGTTGGATGCTTTGTCGGTGATTAAGTGACGCTGTATGTTCGCGAAAACAGTTTTTGATGTGGCCGACATGGTAAAATATTGGTTTAATTTTAAGAGTTTAAAATATGTATGTATTAATAATATTAATATATATGTCAGTTATTAAACTATAAAGGTATCGACTTTTAATGTAAGCTGGGGTTAGCAGACGGAGAAACATTTATTGTTTCATTGTCTAAGATAGGAATAAAAATATTTTCTTACCAAATCCTGGGGTACTAGTAACTGCTCTAACATAAATAACATTTGAGCTTATTACAAGTAATTTACAAAACATAATTATTTGTTGAACAGAATAATAAACTTAAATGACTTATGCACAGAACTTGTTGTTGTACATTTTGCAAAGATTAGCCGAACTAACAGCTCATTATGTCTGTTTATACAAATTTACTCATAATTAAATGGAAAATTGACAAGATTGACAATTAAATGTCCATTGCCCTTCTTTTGCTAGTGAAATGTGTTCTCAGACTTGGGTCCCTGTTCATCGTGATAGATTTCCATGGTTAGATACATGCCTCGCATGGGCCATTTTAAAATAAGAAAATAAATCGTCATTCCCTATTTATTGACATTTATTTCAATACAAAATGTCTGCCTACAGCTTACGGAACCTCATCAAAGTCTGAAGCGACAATACAAGCGCACGGCCAAAAACAACCGCATGAAACGATTTTAATACGACGCCCGTTTATTGCAAACGGTGGTGGTAGGGTTGACGGCGAATTTTATTCGAATCCAGAGGCATATTCTTTGTACTAGCGGCTCTTCGAACTATATACGTGAGCTAACAAAAACATAACGGGTTTATAATAGTTAATTCTACTCGAATAATTATTGTAAAAAATATGAAATTTGCATGTGATGGTATAAAATTGTCTATAACTCTATTCGCGTTGTAATTGTTGAACTAGGCTATTATACATAACTATAGACGCGTCTAAAAGAAATCAACCGTGTAATGGGTGACGTCTATAAGGTTATTTTCAGTTTTATGCTCATCGCACAAAAATAAAATGAACCTCACATTTTAACAATTTTTACCCTGACATTATTAGTTCATCAAATTACGTTTTCTCCATTTGCCAACCCTAAGTGTCGGGGGAACGTATCGCAAGGTTCATTTTGTCGGGTTCTTGCGCCCGAGGGCGACACCGTCGTTTCCGGGGGAAGCCGACAGAGGGCGCTGGCAAACACGAGCTCCATTTCCGGCGAGGAAGAGAGCCGCCGACGTCGCTTCCGGCGGCCGACTGATTGGGCCTTTATTAAAAACTGACACCTGGGGCGATCCCGTGTTTTGTTTTTGCAAATTTTCACTCGCATTTTTTGTGGTCGGTTATGACAAGTACTCTTGTGATGTTTTAAAGTGGGGCGGTGGCATCGTGTGCTTTTTATTTTCGGGACCCCATTTTTGTTTTAAATTGGCGAGTTGAACTGATGATTTTTTTTTCTGGGTACGTAATTAGAATTTAGTGCAAACGCAGTCTTTTAGGGTTCGGTACCAATATTGATAAAAACACAACTCTCATAATATGACTGCGTCCGTTTGTCTGTTAGACAAACTTGATTATCTTAGCAACTACTAATGATATCGACTTAACACATGGAATCCTTTATAAATCATGCTCGTCCTAGTCTTCGGCATATCAAAAAATAAAAAAAATATGTTCTCGTTGTAAATGGGCAGAAAAGGGGGGGGGGGGGGGGTTTTTAAATACAGGTTAATGAATTAATTTAATGTTGTTAACTACGCCTTAAGGCATGTCTCACCGCTTACAAGTAGATACAAAACGCATCATGCAACCTGAAAGAGTGCGATCTGCGAGCACTCTTCTGAAGCTTACGGTTTATAAGCGGCGCCGCGCGAGTCGACAATTTCTTCACATGGTTTTTTCAAATGCCAATCCTATGGAGAAGAAAATTTACAAACACCTCAGTTTACTCTTTTGGCACATGGTCCCGAGGCACAAATTGTTTGCTCATCATACAACATCTGCAACTACCAGGTATCGGGATATAGGTGGTACTTCATCGCTTGACTGTTCTACGCTATAAAGAAATACAACCGAAAACCTCCCTCTTTTTGAAGTCGGTTAATAATACTACAATTACAGATGTAATGTGCTGTGGTGCACTTTACTGACATTACTTTCTCGTCTCCGAATTCGGAGCAATAAAAATTCTAAGTGCAATAAATATAATTCTGGGCGTGGGCCAATAAATCCCAGACAATATTTCAGCAACACGGTTCCGGGTAAATATTGCTGAAACTATAACTGCGTTCTTGTGCAATAGGGTTGCTCAATACACTACACACATTTCAAGCTACAACTAAGTATGTCTAACTTTTATAAATAAATAAAAGTTACTTTTGATTTAAATTGTTGATTGAAATTACACACTATGTTATAATTATGCAAGTTAACGTGAAATTTAAATAAACTATTACATATATACAATCTTGATTTATACAACTTATTATTTAATTAAATACTCAGCACACTTTTTAAAATGAAAGATATTGAGAAGACGCCATAGAGAACCTCTCTTCTCTATGGCGTCTTCTCAATATCTTTCCACAGATAACCGCATATATATATAAAGATAATTTTACACAGATTATTGTCCACACTTTTGAATATCGCTATTATTAAGAACCATCCGTTCTATAATAAAAAAAGAAATGCAAGAATGATTAAATTGAAAAGCCTTTTCGACAGCCCTACATCCGCACAGAGGTTGTAAAAACGTATTTTATTCGGAATGGTCAATGCAGTGGCCCCTAGTGGCCAGTTACATACGATGTGAAACTACTGTTTCAAGAGTGGAAAACTCTTGTATGTGCTTCCTATTACTGGTCTGGTCAACACATGGACAGGCTACACAAAATGGAAGTGGTGGTTACTTGTAAACACTACCCACCCAAATTTATAGACGGTTATTATGGATTATAATGGCATTATAACACACTTTTCAGAGGAAAAAGTGCGTTGTATATAATCCATATATCCATAATATTTTGTACTGATCAGTAAAATTAAAAAGCCAAGCTACATATAAGTAGTAGGGAATCGTAAAAAAGAGTTCTTATTTTATTTTATGTGCCTGACGATAGACAATAGAATACAAATATAAACTTACTGCCATGGACAAATAAAAGTTGAACTCGAAAAAATAGAAGCCGTCGCCGTTAAAAACAAAATGGAATAAAAGACAATATTGCCAATTTTATGATGTCCACAAATATTACTGTCGGCGAAAATTGGCGAAGTTTAATCGATTTTGGGGGAGTTATTTTTTATTTTTTGCAACATTTACGATTTGGACCCTCTGTGCACGTATTCCAGTTTGTTATACATTCGTTGTTGTTCTATTACTTTAGTTATTTTGATGTGAAAATGTGAATAAAGTCTAGCTAGAGCTTAACAATAAACTACGTTAAAATATGACAAGCAATTTTAACCTTGATTGTTTATCAATAAACTCAAATAATATAAAACGCATAAAACTTGGAAATACCGCGGTGTGTCCCCGTTAAAATGAAGCCCAAACAACACGTTTAAGCATATTAATAAATTATCGGGCGGCATCGTTGTTTGCGTACATATTTTAGTGTGGGTACGCTAATCATAGAAGAAACTCAGCGTTAAGTTGTCGACAAATAAGACTAGTCTGTGTGTGTGTGTGTTGTGTCCGGGAGTTATTACGTGCGTCAATTTCTTAGTACCAGAAGAAAAAAAAATTTTTAGGAAACCTTACGAGTTAGATCTGTTTAAAAAATATAGCAATACGTGCAACGTAGGCAATTCACAAAACCACAAACAATTTCAATATTTACATGCGAACCAAGAAAAAAATATCAAAAATGGTAGCCGCAAACATGAGAAATTTAACCCTTTCCATAGAATTACAAAAATGATTAGAGTCCAACTCGGAATCAATATTTGTTTTGCTTTACGCGACATATACCGACGGCGATCTTTAGCGTGGACACGTTAAAATCGCATCGGCCGCGACGCTCCGGGCGTTCCCAGAAGGACCAACTGTCAATATGACGTTCCAAAAATCGAAATTCAAATTTTTTGAACAAACCGTTCCTGTTCGCTGGGGTATCGACACATCACGAAGCAAAAGGAGCTCTATTATTATTATTGGTATATTTCGTATGGACTTGCTAATACGTCTAAGGAGACAAAGATGCCGACTGCACACAAGAACCATCGTCGTTTGGTTCGTGACATTTTTGTATAGTGAAATATTCTTTTATTATGTGTAAATATTGGTTTTGCTCCATAGCATGGTGTGAAATGTATAGGTACAGTAATTATATGCAGCGTTTTACAACAACTAATCTGGGAAAACTGTTTATAGTACGCTACCGATGGTTAATATTAGTTTATGTTTAATTACCTATGTTTATTGCAACTAACAAGAGAGAGAGAGAGAGCTATAAGAAAATTGTCTGCCACGATTTCCATAGGTTTGACGCCTATTAAGTGCTACTTTTATAGTGACTGACATATATTATTATTAAATGTGTTTTTTTATGATTATCAAAAAATATCGATATCGAAAAATATTATATCAAAGACATCTAAACATACTTTAAACATTGCTAGGTGAATATCATGACATACACAAAAGCAATACACAACACAAAATCCCTTTAAATAACTTTTCTACGCAAAAATAAGTCGCAGCTTTACTGAACAGACATCGACGTTGAAAAAGTTCAAACTAAAGAATAATGTCACGATCGGTAGCCGCAAAATAAAACCGAGGATACTTGTGTCAAATAACACAATGTCCGCGACCCGACCCAGCCGATAGCGGCCCGGGTAAATTGGATCGGCGTTCGTCGACTCGATCGGTGGGATTATCCGGGGATCGTTACGACGCGACGTAACGTTAACGCTCGCCGTCTCTGATTGTCTCTTTACTCTGTATGCCCGTTGGGCCAAGGATGATTTTAAAAAATGTGAAATTATCATTTTTATATCATAACATTTATCCTTTTAAATTACTGGTAATTTTATTTTTAAAATATTACGACCGTAATTAAATGGTACCTAATTAGAAAGAAGTAGAGTACAAATTTACTGACGAATTTAATAATATGTTAATATGTATTTATCTTGGATATTCAATGAAAATAAGTAAATAATTTAAAACGAATATTTATTTATTTCAAATAAAATTTTTCACTGCTGTATTTTTGCCGCCATACCAACACTTAGATACTACTTTTGAATGTACAAGCGAAGTACATTACTTTTACTCTTTATCGATCGTTTTAAAAAGTTTGATGACAATGTTTAATTATTATGAAAACATTTTTGCACACACTCTCCATTTAATGCCCACTGTGCACACCGCCCACAAACTCGGCGCCCTATCGCGGCGGGATCTCCGCTCGTTTGTAACGACGACGTCCCGCGTCCGACATTACGACTCGATTGGAGCTTTTTATTTCTATGCCCACCTGTGTTTTGCTGAACCCACTGTGCGGACCGACCGGGATTTTGGTTAATTTAGAGGGATTTCATGTTTGTTAAATCGCCTTTTTTGCATGAATAAAACGACATCTGTTATGGGAATTTTTGTGGTCAGCAGAATTGCAAATTGAAATTATTGGAATTAAAAGTCGTGTGGTTTGCGCAAACTGGCATAGCGCAGTCGAATATGGACTAAATCCCACTTACATTAATGCAAAATGTGCCTAATATAATGGCTTGCTACCTTCACTTCTTCACTAACTACCAAGTTACGACGGCCTGATTAGCGCAGTTAGTAGTCACCCTGTTTTCCGTGCCAATGGTACTGGGTTCCAATCCTGATAGGGATAAACTTTGTGTGATGAGCACGAATGTTTGTACCCAAGTCATCGATGTTTAATACATATATAATGGGTTCGCCCACAGTCTATTGTATACGGTACCCACAATACTCGTACAAGTGTTGCTTAGTGTGGGACCGTATAGTTGGTGTGTTCGTCTGGCGATATTTATTTATATGTGAGTGCTCTACTGTAGACATCTCCCTGTACCTCCAGGGAAAAGATACGGTTAGAATGACATATTTGATTGTAGTAAGTAGACGTCACACATTCATAAAGATTCTAGAGAATATTAAAAACAAAACCCTAAATTTGTCGGCCCACTAAAACCATTCAATTGCACACACAAACATCCAAGTCCTAGAAACGCGCTAACGAGCATATAAACATTCCATCAAACGCGATAACTGATATATGACCGAGATGACGCACTAATCAGTCGTATAACTGGCATTTTAGCAGCCTTCAGTGATACAAAGATACATGTTCCACTAGTGACACCACATATGCCCCGAGTCTGCTTATACAATCGACTCGAAATGGACTCGAAATTACATCATAATTGTATGTTTTGACCGTTTTAGAATGGGAGATCTATCCCTTTACTGCGTATGCTGAGGCTTGCAATGTATTTTGCATATATACATTTGTCATACATGTGTCTACGTTTTGAGTGTACCTGCTGTGACCCACCGCTATGTGCAGCTGTAAAACAGCGTTGTCTCTTAAACACGTCATTGGTTGTACTGTAGTCAGGTTTTGTGAGTAGTACTATCGTGAAGATTCGTGAGGCCTCTTGAAGCTACCGCGGGCATACACCTCCAATTTAAGTTGGCTTTCCCTATTCGGCGGTATGTCTTGAGCCCAATTGTAATGTCACAATATTTTTCTAACATCAATATCAATGCTAATTCCACACATAATTGTTTGCTTAACAATCGAATTTTAACAGCATCGCTACTCACACATCATACGAAATAAGTGTGTCAACAATTACAAGCCTCTATTTACGCACACAATAAAACATGTGCGTTACGAAAATTGGCCAAATCAATTATCATTCATTAACCGACCGGTTGAACTCGTGCCTACGATATTTGTGTTTTCATTCCAACGATAGTTATATCAAATTTAGTCGCATTAGCGTACTCGTGCTATGTTTGAGTACGCTTGTGGTAATGAGTTTTTGAACATCGAATTTCACCTCTAGTGTGGTCCTGCTGAGGTGTCAATGACAAATACTCAAGAGGGTACAAAAAGTATTTTGTAGGTACAAACAATTAATATTCCTTGCGCTAAATAAATGTATTTCATTGAAATGTTAGCGTAAATATAAAAGAACTTTATTTTTGGAAGTGTTAATTACGTCTCAGTTTCCATATATTAATTTACTTTTCTTTTATTTTAATCAGAATATGGTTAAAGTTAGATTAAATTATCCAGGACGATGTCCGTGATGTTTTTTTTTCAATGATATTCACAGAGCTTATAACAATACTCAAATAGCATGGGAGGGCCTCCTTCTCATATATAGACCTCCTTTTTCTATTCTATACTGTTTTACACTGTGACAATACAACTATCAACGTCACAGTTAACCAAACCAATATAAAAGAGAATTGCTTGTCATTTTATCAAACCCAAACTTTTACCATAAGCTTACCATAGCTATTCAAATTCTTAATAGGCAAACAGAATATACATTTATTTATAGCAGCCATTTTCACATTTTTATCTCATTTGTATGTGTGTAACGCGTGTGTAATTGAAAGTGTTCATCAGCTGTTGCTCGCGGCGCGGCGCCTTGTAACTTACACTGGGTAGCATGAGAAACAGCCGAGATACGGACACGATGGAACATGACATGTAAGGAGCTGTCATTATATTTATAGGAAATGAAACGATCATTGTAGCGTGTCGATACATAAAAGAACGTGTCTCTGCTTTGCGTGACATATTTCCTGACTGTAATTTGTTATATTTGCATATCGTGAACTTGTACAATTCAAATGATCTATCATGGCGATATCACAGATTAGGCTCTGCATACAGAAGTGGCGCTTTATATTATCCCTGTCGCAAATCTTGTTGCGTGTCAGAGATGCTTTAAAATACGGTAAGTTCTCTTTACGTATTTTTGACTTAAAACTGTAAAATACGGTTTTAGGAACAATTCAGCTATCATTCAGTCGCGAGATATCATTTGCTGTACGTAGGCTTCTCCCAATAAGATTATCATATCGACCTCCTCACCCACCGACCCACCTCCTATGAATTCTTTAGCTTCCAGACTTATATTGAGAATCTATTAATTGAAATTACACAGTGTGTTTATAAATGTATAACTGTAAAATAGTATAAAAATAGAGTCTCTATCCTTTTCTTTGTTCTGTTCAAAGATTTACACGGCTTTTAACTTGACGTCCGGTCAGATTATCAGCTCAAAGGGTGTTTCCCACTGACCCCCGGCGAAATCTGCACAATAATTACCTTTGCTTTGTCCAGTCTACTACGTATTTACAGCAGACAGTTAAATATTGCAAGTAATATATTATGTATGGTGTATAGTAGATTAAAATTCATAGGATTCTTTTTTTTTATTTTTTTTTATTACATTATAGGCAAGTATTTGATCTCGATCTCACCTGATGGTAAGTGACGATGAGATCTACGATGGAGCATACTTGCCTAGGTAGGAAGGCGGCAGTAGATAAGAGACGCTACATTCACTAGGCTCATGCAGCGCAACTGATCTGACCCGCCATCCATGAATGGCAACACCGAACATCATGCCGGAACACGGCTAGGCCGCTTGGCGACATGGCTTTGTTCAGTGGGTGGTGACTAGCCACGGCCGAAGCCTACCACCAGTAAAATTCGTTGGGTATTTAAATTGCTAATAATAATAAAAGCAAATTCAGATCAATAATAGTACTTACTGAGAATGTTGATAGTACTTACTCACGTTTTTTTAACTCGGTGCACCAAATAATTCTTATTTTTTCTAGCTATTTTGCCATTTTTTTCCTCAGACTAGACCTAATGTAACTTCTATGACAAATGAGATTGAAGCTATGCTATAGTTTGGTTACCTATGTTTGTACGGTCCGACCAAAGCACGCGCCGATCTATCGAGTATTTATATCACCAAGGACATGATAACATTCCGTTTAAATTTTGATAAAATTTGGTCACTAAAAGGAATCAATTTAAGTAGTTTGTAGTCATACAATTTACTTTAAGTTCTTTGTTAATTATCTCGCTATTGTATTGCATTACCATAAATAAAAACCTGCCCTCCCTTTGTCCAGATCGTTATTTCGGCGGACCGAACCACACGGGTCGCTTGTCCTCGCATTTTTTATCCAGTTCCTTGCCCAATTAATCTTCCTTATCGTTCCATCGCCGCCAGTTAAATAATCGCAGCGCGGACGAGTTTAACATAAATTAAGTTTTCCACGACACCTGAGATACCCCCCCTGTGTTGAGAGCCTCGACATAATTACCTTTACAGATGATTCAACAAATAACAATCCTTATTGGGAATTAATAAAGCTTGTTTCAAATGTAAAAAACAAATGTGTTGGTCAGTAATAATGAGCCTTCGTCGAAAGATGTATATCGCGAGCCAGAAAGAAAGGTTAAGTGTGAACATTTGTTTGTTAATGCTCTTGTTTAATGGATTCGAGGTTCTTTTTTGGTTTGAATGATAAGTTGTTTTACTTTAATTGATCGATTGGTTCATTTTGTTTGGGTTTTGTAAACGGTGAACGACTTTCCCTTGGGTGTAGACAGCAATGATAAGTGGAATGTTAAGGAAGTGATTGATGGTATTTCTTTAGATTTAATAATGTAACTAGTTTTTCTTATGGATGTTTGTATTTCGGACGGAGCTGTCACAATACTGGGTGTCTAGATAGATTAATAAAAGTATTCGCTTATCAATGACATACATACTGACCTACATGACATTGGTCAATGCACTTTAACTATATCTACTATACTAAAAGTAAATGCTATCAATAATAAACTGTACACATACTTCATTATCAGTCCTCACCTTGTCCCTATTGAGTAACAATGCCTCTGTAATTAAATAGATTCATAATATTATTTGAAAATTGTATGAACAATATTATTGATGTCTATGCGCATTTATGATACAAGGGACCGTTTAAATTCAGTATATAGTGAGATACGCAAAATTGAAATGAACAGTGAAGAAAACGAATCAAATGAAAGTACTGAGCTACTTAATAATGAATACGAAGATGATTACGTGGTCAAATCAATCGGTGCCTTCGGCCCATGGCAAGCTTCTGTGTGCGTCATTGCTACCTGCACAAGATTCGCTGCTATTTGGAACATGCTTTCAATCATCTTTCTAACTCCAGATACAGAATTTTCATGTGAAAAATTTCAAGATAACGCATCTATTGTTGCAATAAATTCAACATGCTACGATAATTGTTTAAGATACAAGTTCTATGAAAATGTATTTGAAAAAACGTTAATATCAGAATTTAACTTGATTTGTGATAATGCATGGAGAGCAAGCTTTACGCAAACAATGCTGATGTTTGGATTTCTCGTCGGAGTTTGGTTATTTGGATGGATTTCTGATAGGTAAGAATCATGAAATCTTAGAGTAGTATAAGTTATCAATTTGCAACTACTCGATGACTTTAAATTAGGTCTACTTAACAAATCATATTGTGTTGATAAACTTAGTCTCGGCACACATCATAATAACAACTGTTTTCTAGTTCTGCAATGTCAATCATGACCTCCAACAATTTTTTACAGATACGGCCGACGTGTCGGACTTCTAATCTCATCGTTTACCAACATAGCATTTATGTTAGCAGCGCCATTTTCACCAAATTTCTGGAGCTTTAACTGCCTAAGGTTTATCATAGGAATGGCATCCGGGGGGACCATGATTATTAGTTTAGTATATGTCATAGAAGTTGTGGGACCGCATCATAGAGAGGTTACTGGTAGTTTAGCTATCATACCTGATGGGATTGCAGAAGCTTTACTAGCGGTATTTGCACTCTTCTCTCTGAACTGGAGGGTCTACCTATTTGAGTTCAGTGTGGCATCGTTTTTTATATATTTATTGATTCCCTTTTTGCCGGAGTCCCCGAGATGGTTGATGTCTAAAGGAAAAGCTGGTGAAGTGATCGCAGTAATGACTAAAGCTTCTAAGAGGTAATAATCACATTTGAAATAATATAAGCAATATAATATTGATAGGCAATAATTCAATTACTTTTTAAGGAATAAATTAGACCCAACACATATTCAAGAGAACGTCTTCGAAGCTTTGGATGAAATGATGGGAAATGATAAAGAAATACGCAAATCCACTTACATAGATTTATTCAGAACGAAGGAATTGGCGTTGAAAACTATATCTTCGATCATTATTTGGACATCATGTGGAGCTTGCTACTTTGGTATAAACCAATATGTTACATTTATCGGTTCAAATTTATATTTAACTGTAATTTTATTGGGTGCAGTTCAGGTTAGTACTGACTTTTATGTTCTTAGTAGACTTAGTACTAATAATTCATTAGATCATATTATACTTAAAATCATGAGTTTCTGTTACTAACTCTCAGTAATAGTGTCTCTTTTGTCAATCGAAATTTGTTTTCAGACTCCAACATGCCCTCTTGCAATGGTTCTCAACAAGACTTTTAGCAGAAAAACAGTAACTATAAGCACTCTTTTTGTAATTGGTATCACAATGTCAATCCTTATCTTCGTACCTCCAGGACACATAGGATGTACAATATTAGGAGTTATTGGATTTGCAGCCACTTGTACTACATTTTCTGTATTATGTTTATACGTTTCTGAATTGTTTCCTACTCCATTGCGTACTATGGCTTACGGCTTGTGTTCAGGTGGTGCTAAATTCGGTGCAATGGTTGCACCCTTCATTGCAACTATCAATCCTCATTGGATTCCGTCTCTGATTTTTACTATACTACCGTTTGTGGCGTCGGTATTTTGTGCGTTATTACCAGAGACTAAAGGGAGAAAGCTACAAGATACATTTTAATATCGCAAAATAACTAGTTTTTAATTTAATTTTCTTCTTACCGTCTTTCCTCCCTTGTTCTTTCCCTTTGAATTTAATATGTAATTCCTTATTTACTTTTATTGTTTTCGTGTCTATTCTTTTCTACCTATGTGTCTTCATTTTAGATCTCAAACTAGAACGTTAATGTTACTATAATTTATTTGATGTGTTGTCCAAATAACTAAATGAATGCGTATGTTCTAGATGGAAATATTATCCTGTTTTTTTATTAGTAATAACGTTTTATTATATAAATGGTGGTTGAAGTCGAGAAGATGAGTCAATTCTAGTCATAAATATTAAATTATGGCATATTTAAGATTAGAAGCAATGAAATATACAAGGGACTTTATTGCGTTTTGTAAAGTAACAATGTTACAAAAATACAAGTTAATTTGTAAAAACATGTAACTATACAATCATACTTAATACTGGCGATAAAGATAAATAATGCAAGGTTAAGTTTAAATATACATTTATAGCATTGAATGCAACATTTTATCTCAATTTTAAGAGAACAATATTATTATTGTTGTTTGAATTGTATGATAGTGATTGGCATTTGACCAACAAAAAAGGTGAAGTAGTATATATAAAACACTATTGTAAGCTGTTTTACTACAAAAGCTATATACTATTTGACATTAAAATAGGTAAAGCTTCTTGGCGGAAATTTAAATAACTATGCTTAAAAAAAATGTGTTTTATTAAATAAAATATACCTTTTTTCCTATAGAGATGATAATTTAATTATATTATCATCGTTTAGTTTGTGCATTTTTTTTATTAATTCATAAAAAAAACAATTACAAGTAAATTAAAATGAAACTTGGATGAAAAAACACTCGGCAACTCCTTACCACTATCGGGCGGCGGGTGCCCAAAATGCTGGCAGCATTGCAACGTTGATTGATAATGCTGATGTGTCGATAAACATAAATATACCAATTTTTTTCTAGTTTCTATAAGAACAGTAATTTGTGAATGACTTGTGACTTATAACATGCAAAATAAATAATTAAAGTTGTGCACTTAACCATACCAGTTTTGAGTTGAGACCAACAATGAATATTTGCTACTAGGGCTGTCAACGCATCCATTACGTGTATCTATTATGTACTATTCCCACTCGGAGCGTTAATAATAATAGTAGTATCCCTTATAGCGGCAATTAGCCATCTATACGACCCGGCGCCCATAAATAGATGGTGTTTGTACTTTATCGTCGGCAAGCACGCGATGCGCCTGTCAAGATGTGAGAGCATAGAATTAATGAATTAATGGCCACGGTGTATTTTATGTTTGTGTTTAATGTTATCGCTTCTTGAAGCTACTGGCGG
Source organism: Pheosia tremula (assembly GCA_905333125.1). Taxonomy (NCBI): domain Eukaryota; kingdom Metazoa; phylum Arthropoda; class Insecta; order Lepidoptera; family Notodontidae; genus Pheosia; species Pheosia tremula. Next base: position 616,927 of record HG995405.1, on the reverse strand, counting down.
GGCTTAGAGGGGTTCTCTAGGTACTACATGGCCACGTACGCATGCATGCATGGACGCGAACAAGCTTTAATGATAGTACCTATATTTTTCAGCCGATTTCGTCTCACTGCTGGGCAAAGGTCTCCCCATAACCATCCATGCTTCTCTATCATCGGCTATCTTTGGCCGATTCTTTTGGAGTGCATTTAAGTTTCAAGGGAACTTTTCCCGATCCTGCCTTGACGACGACGCCCATAATAATAATAGTATAATAACCAAGCTTGTTTATGATATTTTTTATAGTATAGCTTTGCCGCCATCTTAAATTCTACATTAGAAAGATACTCTACAACTTTCTCACTAGTAAAAATTATGGGGTCATACATAATGCATTTTGTCATTTTAATGTTGACTCCAAAATCACCCTTATTAGCATGGTCATGGGAGTGGGAAACCGCATGGGATTCACCACTCAACAGGACAAATAACAGACGTACGTCTCGTTGTTGTTAGACACATTTTAATCCATCTAGGGTAAACAATTCAAATTCGCGATGGCCAAAATAAATGTAGCACTATAGGCATCGTGTGTTTAACAAATATTTCAATAAAAACACACTTCGTCCGATTAATGGCGTAACATAAATCATAAAATGTATGTGAGCGAGGATCGCACGACATTCGGCAATAAACGGATCGCGCCGTGTTATTGTGGATTCCCGAACTCACATAAATTCTACTTCACTGTATTGATTAAGAGTTGCACGCATTTGCGACACATTATATAATAATAATTCCAGCCCTTTTTTAATGTCCCACTGCTGGGCATGGGCCTCCCCTCAATGCGAGGGGGGATTAGGCCATAGTCCACCACGCTGGCACAGTGCGGGTTGGCGAACGTCTTTCGAGGGGTTCTCTCAGACATGCAGGTTTCCTCACGATGTTTTCTTTCACCATTTAGCAAGTGATAATCATGGTTGAAAATGTGATTTGCACATGAAAAATCCCAGAGGTGCGAGCCGGAGTTTTTAACCTGCAATCCTCGTTACCGAGGCAAGCGTTCTACCAACTTGGCTATCACTGCTTTTACATATTATATAAGCAGTAGCAATAATAAAATATGTTAAAATAACTATATTTTGGCCAACACACGCCAGCGTTTTGGGGCACCCTCTCGGCCGATGGTGATGGGGTTTGCTGAGTGCATTTTGAAATCAGCTTCATTTTAATTTTAATAATCAATTAACTTAATTGTGTAATATTTGTTAGATATTCCTATTTATTTAGTTCTATTTATATATATTTTGGCAGATTCAATAGTTATATTACATTCTACTATAAATAACATAAAAAAACACCGCGTACGTACTTCGTACTAAGCGCAACGCCCGCATCATTTAGCCCACTTTCTTTAAAAAAGGGGTTTGAACCTGCAATCCCCGTTACTGACGCAAGCGAACTACCAGCTTGGCTATCACCGCTTTATATACGAAAAGATTTGTAGTCTATATGGAAATTGCCATCAGCACAATATTATGGGAGTATCAACTTGTCTTTTTTCCGAAGGAAAGTTTGTGTAAGGTCCTCTATATAATTTCCATTTAATCTACACACTTTTCGAATGGATATTTTTTTAACTGAAAATCTAAACCTCCTCTATGCCTTGTTCTATATTTTTTTTTTAAATATACTTATAAATTGTTACATACAAAAGTTAACAAGTTGCATCTTGGATATTCAAATTATAAGTTAAATTTGATTGGCTCTCATATTATTAATATACTTATGACAAAATATCTGCTAATGTGCAGCCGTCTTAACAAAAAATATCAAACCGATGAGTAACGGCCGAACTGCCAATTATACTGAAAAATGTCCGTAGGCACCAATTAAAATGATTTACATATCAATAAATCGGTTCCATGGTACCCGTGCTCCCCCTGCGATGGGGAGCGATATCGCATTGCCTGCACTGGGTCACACGGATTATTTATCGCTTGTCTATCGAGATATATTGTTGTAATATTTGTGCTGGAGTGGGAGGCTTTAATTGATTCATGAACAAGCTAAACTTCTGCCCGTGACTTTGCTCTTGTAACCAAAGATTTTATTCTGAAGCACCTGAAAGGTGTATTAATACTTGTTGTTTGTGTGAAACTTTCTTACTAGAAAATATGAATAAAATATTAGCCCAGAATCTAAACATAGGACTTCATTTAGCAACCAAATCGCCCACGCTACATGTACACGAACGAATTACACAACAAAAACCTTCACAAATAAAGAAATAAAATATTAGTTGCATGTGACAACTCAAATTTGAGTTAATGAGTGTCATTGTTGACAAAACATCGCATGTCAAAACGCCATACAAAACCATACTCCAACCGTACCCAGATAACTTGCAAATGATGAACTAACCAAACGCAACTTAATTTAGAACGGAGTAAGTAGCAAAATTGTTTGAAATAAACATGTCAGTTGCGTCTTTATTCGTAGACTCGATGTATAAAATTGTATAATTAAAGGCAATGTAGATATATTATCATGATGAGACAGGGACAATGTAATGAAAGAGATTATTGCTATCGCAATTACTCTAATGGTAATTGACATATGAAAAAGTTATCCCTGAACATTCTTAATGACAACCGCGGTGATGTTCTTTGATGTAGATTTGATTGCTTTTAAACACGTTATTGATGTGATGTTATTGTTCATTAATTAAGTCTTATTTGATTTTTCTATTCATCCCACTATCCCACTAATATTATAAATGTGAAAGATTGGATGGATGGATGGATGTTTGTTACTCAATCACGCCAGAACGGCTGAACGGATCTGGATGAAATTTTGCAGACAGATAGATTATAGTCTGGAATAGTACATAGGCTACTTTTTATCCCGGTAAAATGCATGGTTCAGATAGCATACAGGAACCGTGTATTTTTAAGTTAACTTTTTAATCGCGGGTAACACCGCGGGGCGCAGCTAGTTGTCGATAAATCATAGCTGTATCTTAAATAAAAAGTATTGAAACATTAATTACAATGTGTGCCAGATTCAATTCCATTATCGACGATTGTTTAATTCCCTTAATTGTACACATCCTGCCCATATTATTGATACACCACTTACCACAAATCACTTGTTGATTGAACGTGCGTGTACACTGTGTTGCAATTAATCGTTGAACGCGGTACTACACGGATTTCGGTGCACGCAAATGTACAAGTTTTTAATGTTCCACGTTTGACGTTTTTATGTCGCAAGCAATTATGATGTTTATAGTCATAGCTATTTAAGGTGAAATTAGTATATGGTTGCTTTGCTGTACGTGAAAAATAGAGAATATGAATATGAATGAGCAATATGACACTTCCTCCTCTTTTAAAACGGTTCGTGTCTTGTTATTTTAATATGTATATCTATACATATAAATAAAATTGGAGTGTCTGTTTGTAATATTAAAATAACCGCTTTTTACTAAGTGCATTTGGATGTATACACGTTACCTCTACCGAAACAATTTTTTTTAAAATTTTTGTCTGTCTGTCTGTCTGTCCGTCTGTCTGTCTGTCTGTCTGTCTGTCTGTCTGTCTGTTTGTTCTGGCTAATCTCTGAAATGGCTGGACCGATTTTGACGGGATTTTCATTGGCAGATAGCTGATGTAACAAGGAGTAACTTAGGCTACTTTTATTTTAGAAAAAAATAAGGATCTCATGAAAAAAAATTAAAACCAATGTTGCAGCGCAGCGCCTGATTAAGTTTGATAGCAACAACCTGCAATGCGTCCCGCGGGCTCAGAATGGGCGAGCAGGATGTTGTCAACGGTTGTCTTTGTTAAATACCACGCGGACGAAGTCGCGGGCAACAGCTAGTATGTCAATATTATTAGATCATGTATTTATTAATACACTATTTGAAATTGTTACTTTCTACATCATAACATTTTTTAATTAACATTAAATAAGCATAGCATTAGTATGCTCTAGATCATTAAAATTTAAAATTAATAATTTTATTATCACACTAGCTGTTGCCCGTTCAGAACGGAGCAGTATTAGTTTCCATAGCAGTAAGATATATTACCTTAATCCAATGAGGGTAACGAATAATGCTTATATCTGAATGTATCTTTAATGTGTGTTAATGTAATACATGACGTTTTCATTAATATTCATGGTAATAATTTTAATATTAACCATTAACATAGTATATTCTGGACATCAAACGTAAATTAATATTAAGCTTAAAATATGGTCTGAAATATAATAGGTATGACGCTAGCTGGTATCAATTTATATCATTCATTCACATTATTGAATATCATTATATTATACTAGCTGTTACCCGCGACTTCGTTCGCGTGGTATTTAACAAAGACACAACCGTTGGCAACAGCCTTCTCGCGCGTTCTGAGCCCGCGGGACGCATTTCAGGTTGTTGCTATCAAACTTAATCAGGCGCAGCGGTGCAACATTGGTTTTATTTTTTTTCGTGAGATACTATGTTTTTTTCTAAAATAAAAGTAGCCTACGTTACTCCTTGTTACATCAGCTATCTGCCAGTGAAAGTCCCGTCAAAATCGGTCCAGCCATTTCAGAGATTACCCGGAACAAACAGACAGACAGACAGACAAATCTTGTAAAAAATGTTGTGTACCGTGTATACATCCAAATGCACTTAGTAAAAAGCGGTTATTTTAATATTACAAACAGACACTCCAATTTTATTTAAATGTATGTATGTATAGAAGATTGTCATTTGCTAAACGGTGAAGTTAACCACTTCATTCAAAATACATCTGACTGGTTCTGGACCAGTATGTAGAGGGGCTATATCTCGAATACATGTCGCATAGAGAAGGGCTGCTTAGCTTATAAATAAGCCTCTCCCCACTCTCTTTCAATAGCCTATTTACTTCTTAGAAATATGATAAAACATAAAAAATTGTTATGGAAAGTAATCTGAAACGATTCATCTTCATTATACACGTTGATACCGAAAGGGTATACTGAGACTTGGCGGCGCGCTTCTAACAGAAATTCTGACTTGATAATAATGATTACAAATTCGCTAAGAAGCGCAGGTTCAAGGCTTAAAACACCCTTTCACCGAATACAAAAATATACATCCAATATCTCTAGTCGCCTAGTATAGTCACGTAACTATTCCACATTTAGTCACCAAATAATTACATAAACTAATATCATTTAAAAAAAAACACATTTTTATTATATCAAAGACATCATATTACCATGTTAAGCTCGCCAATAAATAACGTCCCATTAATATTCACGAGTTAACATAAAAACTTGACCGATAATAAATTAAAATTGTTATAAATTTATTGATGGCATCGTAAAAATATGTTTGGTTTTAATTAGCGATCGGTTGCGCCATTATAAATTTATATTAAGTTTATGCCTGTTGAATGAGGACGGAGGTACAGTCACGGAATTAGAAGGTTTGTCACCTTGAAGAAGACTTTTGCTTGCTAGAGTTCAAGAACCGTAATGCCAACATTCTAGTGCAAAAATCAGTACTACCAATATTTCAATAAATGCTTCGCGTTTGATTACACGGTTTTCTCTAGATAATCTATGCAATAAATGATTTGCTTACTCCATCTTGTCAATTAAAACTCTATTTGAAACTAAAAAATATGAAGGAAATAATGGTGGCCTAGGCATACACCGGAACTAGAAGTTCTAATCAAGAGAAACAAAGAGGATTTATATAATGTAAATAGTAGGTAAGACAAGAAAAAAACAGTTACTTTGATTAAAGTATAGTTGAACTTTGTTGTCGAACATTTAAACATAACTTTCTCTGCCACAGTCTGTTCTGTCGCGAACGTTAAATAAGTCAACTTGAAAACTGACGAACCTTTTCATTCCGCTACTGTACTTCTCGCGAAAAAGAGCGTAAACGATAAATATTCTGCTTAGTGCCTGGTTTAACGTTTACAGCAGCTGTGATTAACCTATCTTGAACTCTAATTGATAGCCTATAAATATAGTTTTAAATAAATTCTGCCCTTCTAGTTTTTAATAAATTAATGCATTTTAAGCTAGCTTGGTACTGTACCGATAGCGTGGTATGTAATTTGTTAATTTAAAATAAGATAAGTATATTATTTCTTTTTCTGAGGTTTCTCCATGTTCCTGATTCGTGTCGAAATTACACTGGCATTTTGACCCTGCTTTTTGTACCGAGGGTCCCAGTTTCAAATCCTGGTAGGGACAAGCTTTGTGTGATGAGCACGAATTATGTACTCAAGTATGGATGTTAAATATTTATATAAAAATATATACTGGGTTCGCCTCTAGTCCATTGGAAGGTACCTATAATACAAGCGTTGCTTAGTGTGGGACCGTATAGTTTGTCTGGCGATATTTATTTATTTAACTCTGTTTACAAACATAATACGTTAAACATCTGATAGCTCATTTGTTCCAAGATCTAATCGCGATGTTTCCTGTGGTATTAACTGACGGACATAGAGCAGACATTGTATGTAAATGTAATGATCATATCGTGAGCTGGACCACGCTATCTGATAGTAAATCATGTTACTATTTAAATTTAAACATTACACGTGTACTTAGGGTTGTGTACTTAAGTTTGTAGGGTTCCGTTAATAGTTTAATGATATGACAGGAATACACGTCTTTCCTGGGTATTTAGGGGACACAAGAAAACCAAATATTATATATATTGTCACTTCTATTTTATTTGTATAAGTATATTACGTTGGTAAAATCCACAATACAGCATTATATAAATAATTAATTAATTACGATTTGTTTAATTATTATTTTAACATAAATGTCATGTTTCGCAATCGAGGCGACACAGTGTATATAACACTTTCTTTTTAACGAAACGCGCAATAAAATTTAATTTATTACCCTGTATGCATGCTGATTTGATTAGATAAACACATTATTCATAAAATTAATTAGCATGTCATGCATTCTTAATTATTTGATGTGAATAACTGGAATCTGGGTCGTGAGACGGAGATGACTTTAAAAAGTAAAAGGCAGTACTTTTGTAAGAAATTAAGTATGTATTTTTTTATGTACAAATGTTAAAAAAAATATACATCTAACAAATTATTGATTAATAAATTAAGTTTGTCGATTGCAGCGTTTTATTTATTTCTGTAATAATTTAGTTGTATTCTTTTTTTGTAAATAATGTCATAAATTTAACATAATTTTGCCGTATACAATAATTACAAAGAAAATAACTTAAATATTTATAAACTAATATAAATTAGAAAGAGTACAGAAAAGCTACTTAATATTTACAAAAAGTGTAAAAAATTCGGCCCATGCGGTAGAGTGCCCAAGCTCGCTGAATAGCCAAAGCTAGCTGAGCGAGGAAATGCCCGAGCAGTTTTTTTTATTATTGTATTCCCAAAGAGTATCTTAGCAAATAGGTACAAACTAAGGGCTAAGATTATGTCCTACATTCCCCTATCTTTCATACTCTTTGTCCCCATCAAGATCCGGTATTAAGGTGTCAAAATATGCGTCCGCGCCGATTTGCCGGCCGTCACCCCGACCGGACACTCGGCTCAAAGGGATTAAGCCATGACGAACGCGTAGGATGACTAATTCCAACAGATATACTTGCGAGGTTGAGCAACACACTATATATTTACAATACGGAAATCATAAAGAGAATAATGTTTCTTCTGGATAATTCGTGCGAAGTGTGATCATACTCTGTGTGGGGATTGGGGCAGATAGGATCGAGAAAGGCGTCAGAGCCAGAGCGTACATACGAAATGGGGCCAATGCCATTTTAGCGTAAAAAGAAAGATCACCCAGTCAGGCGAGCGGTATGGCAGGGCTGGCCGCTATGTCCCGATATTTACTGTCGCGTTGTAGTATATGTTGTTTTCCAAATAACTCTGATAGTGCGTTTCAAGATTGTGTTGAGAGTCGACAGCGCCATCTGTGTATCGTCGTAGAGATACATGTTTATTGAAGCAAGGTTAAAGAGGTCGCTACCACATCACGTGGACGTGTGACGTGTGAAAATATTTTGAAATACTTGCCACTCAATGGTTAGTAAGATAGATGACTTCCTGCAATGATTTAAAATCATGTCGTTGAAACAGTCGCATACACTTTACATACTCATGTCTGTAACTCATAAGGTCATTTTGAGGCCACTGACAACCCCATTTACGGTCCAGTAGCATAGGATTATCAATGGCCACTATCTTCCTCATCTCATTTCTCGGTCGACGCTCATACCTACATCTTTGCATGCTCTTCCATCGGTTGTAGGTTCTGCGGGTGTTACTTTTCTAGAAATCATTAATGTGGTCGGAGAAGATTCTTCATAGGCAACCTCTTTCTTTCATCCACGTCAGTCGATATTTATTCATCCACTCCACAACGAAACATCCCATAAAGCCTAGTTTACCAGAAATGCTTAATCGCACAATTGACTTTTATCCAAACGGTTCGACCTTCACTATTAATTTACGCATTCCGATTGTCAAAATAAAATAGTAAATTACATCATTCCATTGTCACCAGTGGACAATTATTAATCCACTTCATTTGCACTCAATGTACACCGCTTGTATATTACACTGGGCAGTGTTTAATTATGAAAATTAATTATGAATTTATCGGCGGCATTTTAATGTCATAATGTGGTGTTATAAGCGATGAGATATAGCGGTTAAGTAAGCGGGTAAGTTATATAATATTTTCATAGTTTTCTGCCATTGAAGCTACTGCTACCCACTATATAAAATAATATCTATATACTGAGTATTTTTATACATTATTCAATAGAATAATATTAATTTTTACTATTAATAACTGATATTGTCATGATATTTCAACATGCAAAGAGCATTTAGTTTTCCCACTAGGATTTTCAACTTGCTAAATCTTGCGCAATAATATGCACTATGTCTTAACATTTATTGTTAATTTTTGATAAAAGTTGGTGACTTAACAAGAAGCAAATCATTCCAATCCTCATACACACACCTACCCTACATAATTCATAACGATAGTTCATAACGATAGATAAACGAGATACGAGCGGTAGCGATACGTTGCGATCCATTACGTATCGCGACCGCTCCCAACTCGCTCCCAAAAGCAACAGTTGTTCCGCTCACCTCGATACGTCACACGCAAACCGCTCGGATATTTATCGGTGCAGCGCGAAGCTGGATTGTAAACGTCAATTAGCACACCTGATGTATGTATTTATATATTGTCGTTGGAGATTTATTGCTAATCGGTTGGTATCGCCGCGGGCAGTGGTTGCGTGGCAACTAGCGCCTGCGGTGGTGAGCCGAGATATTAATGGCGATATCTTGGCTGATTGACGATCACATGACTATAGAAATGGGTGAGAAGTGGGATATTAATCTTTATAGCGCTGGTTTTATACTAGATTTATGTTGAAAATGGACGATCGACGATACGGACATGTCTCTCTCGCCTGTCGATTCGGTTGTAGAGTTAAGGAAAATGCAAAATGGCAGGTTGACATGACAAAATGGCAGAAAATTTAAGACACGTGTATGTGATAGATAACGTAACGATAAGGCCTTTCCTTGACAACCAGGTCATAGAATAGTCTATGCATCTTGCGAGTGGTCCTAGAATGACTCAAACAATTGTTGATGATAAGTCAGTGAACAGCACAGAAAAATATTATGTATGTGATGTAGTTATACATCAGAAACTGAGCTTTATTGTAATGCCTATAAGTCACACACCATATTTACGAAAATGGCATGCTGCGTAAATCCGTAGATGAACATTTACTGGCATCAGCTGACATAATGACAACTTACTTGAAATATTTGCTCAATTAATTTTGTTCAATATTTATTCTAACACAAAGTTGATTTTAACAATTATACACTGTTTACTTAGTCTCGAAGTATTTGGAAAAAAAATTAACGTTGAACGCTAAATTTTAGCAGGAATTGTGTATTTTTGCTGTTATGCAAATGGATTTTGTTTGAAAATACATTTTCACTTTTACGCTAAATATAGGATTTCAAATAAAAATATCACGATTTTTGTATTTACATTGTTCAACAACTAATGTATGGCTAACATTTGATGGAGAGACAACCACATAATTAAATTGTTTTTTGGTTTTAGTTTCCGATAGTTTCTCACAGTTTTGTCCATGATCACATAAAACCTTGACTGTATCTTGTAATAGAATAGCGATAGCAAAGCGATAATACAAACATCGCGAAATATTTGCTTTCAAATGGCAAATTAATATTACAATTTTGCGATTTGAAAGCTAATATTACGAGTTTATCGATAGCAATAACTTTTTTTTATGTTGAGCACTAATGTTTGTACCCGAGTCATAGATGTTTAAACATGTATATAAGCGAGTACGGTACAAATAATACAAGCGTTGCTTAGTGTGGGACTGTATAATATAATGATGTGTTCGTTTGGCAATTCTTTTTTTTTGTCAAAATCAAGAAGCTGTGGATAAGAATTGCAATATTAATTGCAGCACATAGAGCCTTTTTTTTATCCGGACTTTAGTACGATTCTAGATATATATCATAGATAATCTATACTAATATTATAAATGTGAAAGTTTGGATGGATGGATGGATGTTTGTTACTCTTTCACGCTCGAACGGCTGAACGGATCTAGATAAAATTTGGCACAGAGATAGATTATAGTCTGGAATAGCACATAGGCTACTTTTTATCCCGGTAAAATGTATGGTTCCCGTGAGATAGATGTTTTAATTTTTCATACTTGTTATCGCGGGTAACACCGCCGGGCGCACCTAGTATTACATATTCCATAGTAAAACGCTATTGGTTTTGTTATAATAAATTTTGGTAAATCTATTACGAGTAACAATTACGATGTCAGTGTCATTCGATTACGAGTCGAGTATGTTGGCAGACTTGTAGCCCTCGTGATATCACCTTTAAAATCGTCCGCGGATTTTAACATGTTATTACATTCGACCATTAATCACGCTAACCTTCGTCTTAAAATGTTAATCAAATCAATTAAGTAACCACATTCATTGTATAAAAAAAACAAACACAATTTATGTTCACACATCGCGGTGGGATTGTAAGAAATATGTAATTAGCCCGTTAATTAAACTATAATAGGTGTTGCGATTATTTACACTTGGAGCTATTGTGGAGGCAGAACTGCGGGTATACGAGTATAGCGGTATAAAAAGCTTTAAGCTACAGTGATCATATTGTAACATACATTATGAATAAGAAACTCCATTTTTACTTAAATTGGGTTGCTATTCGAGTTCTTTTTTTTTGCTAAGTTACACATTTTATGTTTTAAGATTACTATCCAACATTCGATTCTTTTTCAAAATTACCGAAATAAAGGCATTGTCCAGAGAAAAAGTACAAAGCTGCAGGACCGTGACGTCACCGCTAATGTCAGTGCACATGTGAGAGAGAAAGAGCGCGATCCTACCCTCTCTCCACTAAAAGTAGTGATATTCGATATTCAAGTTTGGTAATAAAAGTATTACCGAACTTGAATATCGAATATCTTTGAATTAAAGACAAATACACAATGATACAGAAAGGGTAAAAAAATCAAGTGTGAAGATACAAATGACTAACTGTGGCAAATAAAAACTCAGGCCAAGTCACAGTGAAATACTAGTGTTGTTATAATTGCTTGTGAATTTTGCAGTGCGTGGCGCTGTGACGGCTACTATACTCATGTCAGAGAATATTGGCACGTGTGTTTTATATTATGTGGTATATTTTTAATTAAATGTATCCATATGCTATGTTTATTGCAGACATCGTGCGATAGACGTAGATACATAAATAAATTTATTTAATGGAGAGAAGAACTATGAATTAAATAAAAAGGACTGGAAAATTTAACAGCTAAAACTAAAATAAAATATGAGCACACTTCTGGACATAGACCTCCCAAGGTCACAGTAGTCTGATTATTACACAAGCATTTTTTTTTAATACATTATAGGCAAGTATCCGATCTTGATCTCACCTGATGGTAAGTGACGATGAGATCTACGATGGAGCATACTTGCCTAGAAGGTACCTGTAATATATTGAAACTGCAAATGTTTTATTACAAATAAATATATAAGTATTCTATCTATCTTTATCTTTAAAGATGTCAATTCCCACTATCACTATTACACTATACTAACCCTCACGATCGTATGCGTATGCGCACACAATTACACATAGATATATAAGATTACGTTTAAGTGTATAATTATTCTTTTGAGTTATTGCGCTTGTTAAAACTAGCAGCTGTAGTTATTACGACGTCGGATCGCCACTCTGTATAAGAAAATTATGAGAATTAAGGCGTCTTAGGCCGTAAAAAATTAATTGGCCATTCAGAGAATTAAAAATTATAGTGGCGGTATGTGTTGCGAAAAAGGAAGTTGAGTTTATCAAGATCAATTTATGGACGAGTAATGACGTTTTATATACCTAGTGGTTTTATAGTAGGTACTTGTTTAGTTCTTTTTACATACATTTATTTATCAAAATATCGAATCTTATTTATATAATAATAAAATTTCTGTAAAAAATCAAATTAGCAGCGGTAATATTAAACACTAGCTGCGCCCCACGGTATGACCCGCGATTAAAAAGTATGTTATTTTCCTCTATGCACAGTTCCTATGGGATAGTATATAGGAATCGTATATTTTCGGGATAAAAATTAGCCTATGTCATATTCTGACCCCTAAACTTCCACTACCTAAGCAAAAAATCATGTCGCTCCTATGCTCCATGAAAAATTAAAACAAATCTATTCCACGAGAACCATACATTTTACCGGGATGAAAAGTAGCCTATGTGCTATTCCAGACTATAATCTATATCTGTGCCAAATTTCATCCAGATCCGTTCATCCGTTCTGGCGTGATTGAGTAACAAACATCCATCCATCAAAACTTTCACATTTATAATATAAGTTGCGTTATTTTTAAATTAAAATGTTGATATCAATATACACGTTTTACGAAATAATATTCAGAATAGGAATTTACATACAACATTCTATAGTGTTTCATCGATAAGCCATTTCGAAAGTCATCAAGTACATACAACCGGCGACATTTCACCACACTTACATGGTGGGTAATACCCATAAAAATTCTACAAAATCCTTATCGGAACACCGGGCGACGCAAACCGTTGCGGTATGCGTAATTGCCGCAAAAACAACGTCACACAACCGGAATATTGTTGACTAGATGAGGCTACTCGTTTCGCTTGCTTTAAAAAAAAAACTGCATCTGAAGACAAGATCCCATATGCTCGGAATGCTGGACCGCTGAAGTGCGTAAATACACATGTCCATACTGTGTGACGTAATGCCAATGGATGGGATAAGACATATGTAAAGGAGTCATGATGTTTGGAGATCAGACCAGGTCATCACAAAGCGAGCGGACACTGAAATTCCTGTGTTATAGATTCCCTTTTGCCCCTAATTACATGGGGGCCAAATACTATCGGTTAAAAGGGGCTGCATTATTTGTAATGCCGCCACTTTTTGAAGGAGTTTCCTGGAGCAGGAGAGATCATCTCCCCTTACTCCTTCAGATATTAAACGCACGATGGTGTTTTATTTATTGTTCAGTTAAAAGGACTTTATAGGATGCTGAACGAGCTTAGGAACTTGAACTTGATACTCACTAGAATGTACATAAGAATGACATTCGCTTACGCGTTTAAGAGATGCATAGACAGACAACTTTTCCTTTTAATTATTGTCACCATAAACAACTCATATAAACATACACATTAATTTTATTTCCATATACGTAGATGTGCGTACACCGCTACCGTGAGTCAAGATACGGTAACTGATGTTGACTTTATGAAATAAATGTTGTCAACTTGCATCTGCTTGTTGGTCTGTAACAGAAACTCTATAACATTGTATGCACTTGAGAAATTGTATGTAGTTTGTGAAATATATTGGTATGAATTTTCTATGTACAAGTTTTGACTGGAGAAGTAAGTATTATTGTAAAAAAAAAATGTTAGGATAATGCTCATATTTTATTTAACGTACTTAAATATCAATCAATCAATCAATCAATCAGCCGATAGACGTTCACTGCTGGACATAGGCCTCCCCCTAACGACTTCCACACATTACGGTCCTCCGCCACTCGCATCCACCGGCTTCCTGCGACGCGTGTGATGTCATCAGTCCACCTTGTGGGGGGCCGTCCTACACTCCGTCTTCCGATTCGTGGTCGCCATTCTAGAACCTTTCTGAGATATTTAAATAAGATAGATAAAGAAATTACTATTGAGTTTTTGCTGTGTTTTATCAGTGCAACCAATATTTTTTTTTATACGAACTCTCCAACTATACGGTCCCACTTTAAGCTTAACGCTTGTGTTATGGTTACCGTACGATGGACTGAGGGCGAACTCAGTATATCATACTTATATACATATTAAACATGCATGACTCGGGTACAAACATTCGTGCTCATCACACAAAGCTTGTGTCCCTACCAGGATTAGAACCCGGGACCCTCGGCGCAGAAAGCAGAGTCACTACCACTTCTCTAATCAGGCCGTCATAAATTGTGTGAACCAGTTGTAGATCAGGACTATTTAAAAGCACTTTATGGGTCGGCACGAAAAAAACAGCAGCATGTCGCTAACATGTTTTACAAGACATTAGTAAAATAAGGCGAGGTCGTCATGCTCGCGTACCGGCGACATCGCTCGGATGCCGGGCGCTGCTCAATCGTGTACACAGCGCTTATTGCGCTTCGCGTGCTTTGGATGCTTCGCACGTCAAACGATTTAATACAGCATACCGGTCGGCTACGGTCGGAATTGCAATAGCATGTTATTTCAATGATAAATAAATAATATCTATAAAAGTCGTAACAGCTTAGTTCGTCAAACGCTCGCTTCGTTCAACTCGCATCGATCGCTCGCAATTTTTTTTGCAAAGATTATTATTTGCTGAACTGTAACAGAAAACTGTATGGAAACTTGTAGTTATATATGAGAGAATTTGGCAGCTTCGTAATATTGTTTAACAAAATAAACGCATTTTATCAACTCCCAAAATTATTCTGTCCGCAGCCATCCACTAAAAAGAAATAAATTAAACATTTGTCGGCAATTATTTTTTTCACTTCCAAAATACAAGTCTCTAATATAAAATCTGATTGGTGGACGAGTAATATTAGCAAGTACACGATTTTAAAACGATCGTAGACATCCCAAGCAAGCACAATATATTACAATCTAACATGTTTAATACTGGCAGCAGGTGTAATTTGATCACATAATTCAATTATCGAAGAAAATAAACTACCCTCAGCTCCATATTTCTCACGATACTAACCACCTAGATACAAGACTGAAGTTATTTATATAAAACTTAGACATGAGCTATTGCATTTGGATGGAAGTGTGATTTTCTTGTAGACGTGCCTCAATTTATCTAAATCGATATGTTCCATTCAGATGCTGCAATTCCAAGCCATATGCAATTGTAAGTGCAAATAAATACGATTTTGAATTACAACATTCATTAAAAAAAAACATTATTTTCTATAATTCACTAACAAATCTAGAAAAATCAGTGACAATCAAAACAACGCTAGCAAGAGCGTAGCCATGCTAGGCTGCTTCGGGCACATGAACTGATGCGAAGCGAATGACAGATGATAGCACTCAGGCAAGGCAGCGCAAGCGTGTGCCTCGAGCGAGCTTTTGCTTTTAACGAGCTTTTGTCTCGAACGAGCTTTTGCTTTGAGTGAGCTTTTGCCTCGAGCGACCTTTTGCCTTTTTTTTTTATTACATTATAGGCAAGTATTTGATCTCGATCTCACCTGATGGTAAGTGATGATGAGATCTACGACGGAGCATACTTGCCTAGGTAGGAAGGCGGCAGTAGATCGAGACGCTACATTGACTAGGCACATGCAGCGCAGCTGATCTGACCCGCCATCCATGAACGGCAACACCGAACATCATGCCGGAACACGGCTAGGCCGCTTGGCGACATGTCTTTGTTCAGTGGGTGGTGACTAACCACGGCCGAAGCCTACCACCAGTAGAGTTGTCACCTTGTTGGCACCACCCAGGTTCACGTGTAGGGTATCTCGAGGGTATTTAATTCTCTTACGGACGAAGGTGACTCGACCCCAAAACGACGCCTCAGGCAAGCGTTCACCATAGACAGCCAGCCCTATGGCATATGTCCGAGCAAGCCTCCCGAGGTTTTGGCAAGGCTATTGCGGCCGTTTTGATGCTAATTTAACATTAACATATTAACTGTTTAAAATCGTGTTAAGTAGAAAAATAATTAAATTAGAATAATTCATTAAATAAATTGACGTCATCGAAATTGCTTACGCAAATTGATCAGTAGTTCTATACACCAGATAAATATATACTACTCGTACAACTTAATATAAAAGATTCTGTGCAAATAAAATAAGGCTATCAGATCATCAGGATAGCTTATTTTATAATAAGGTATTTAAAAAAACTTTTATGTACCAGGGTCTGGTACAGTCGGCTACCAAATTACACTATCAACAGCACTTAAAAGCCACTTAAAAGAATACACATCGACCCGATATCACCGTTATCTATCCAGATATCGTAAAAACTCTGTTTAATCGATACCAAATCGAGATTGTCGATTTTTAGCATCGTGAATGTCGAGTGTTAAAAACGTGTAACGTGAATTTTGCAATTATTGCAACGTCATAAAAAAAATTAAATGCAGCAGTAAAATATATTATATGCGTGTATTTGCGAGAATCGACTTTATTTTGTAGACGATTAAATTTTAGTGTGAAGTTTTTTTTTATTAGTAATATTACGTGCTGTAACCTTACGTGTATAAAATGGGTTTATTTACTTCATAAAAGGTTATTAGTGACACAGCTATACAACACACACTTATAACACTTAGATATCTAATACACAAGATACTCGTAGAACTAATTTTAAAAAGGCTCTTATGGAATATACTTTGTAATTTGTATAATTAACAGAACTAGGCGATACTTGGCGGAAATCCATTGTTAACCTAATGGGGAAAGAGGACCCACCACTGACCCTCGGCTTGTCATCTTTTTCGATTATAAACCAAACAAGTTTGATCGATAATAAAAGAAGCCAGCAACACCGAAATCCTCTAAGTTGTTAATCGAGAAACTATCTATCACGAGTGACGGGTCCTCAAATAAAATGCAATTCTCCGCGACAATAAGCGAATCTAAAAAAGTATTCGACGCGTGTTTCGCCTCTAAACGAGGCATCCTCAGGACTGCTGGGCTACGAATGAGTCAATGAAATTTGTAATTTGTACCTAATCATATACAGAGTGTAAGGTAACTCTTTGGGTAAAGTTTATACTTAATGCATATGATAACATTATCGCAATCAATGTCAAATGTGATAGGTAACGTAAGTTGTATTCTTGAGCGCGCAATGTATCGTAAACACAATCACATCAACGTTCCGAGGTGCGATACCCGACTCGTGCGAGTGACGAACAAGCTCGAGCGTATCGAGTTTTAATTTACATTGCTGTTTTGGAACGAAACTTGTAATTTTGGTTTTCTTTTATGCTAGAATAAACTAAAAATACTGAATATTATTGCATATTCGTGATAAGATCGACGGAAACTTCCAACCGTGGGGGGTCTAGAATCATAAGCTGAGTCCGTGGTATTAGCTTTCGTTAAGAAGCCTCTTACATTCTGTATAGCATACAAATACTTTTAGTAAATTACATTTTCGTAATGAAATAGATGAAATAAAATAGGTTAAAAATATAATATAAATATAGGGCAATAATAAAACAGGTTTATTATGCATAATCTTTGTGTATATGTATGTAATTACGTTAAATACGTGTTTGTATTAGTTAGACCTCCCTATTTGTGGCCTTAGTTCATTATAGACAAAAGATTATATTTTTAGCACTAGGTACAACATTTCAAACATGATAAACATTTCAATAATTAGAGTTTCATAAAAACATAAGCGTCGGCACCTACTTAGACTCCGGGTGACAATAACAACCGCGAGCTCTGAATAAGAACAGCCCACATCACAATCAATAAAACGGAATTACGAAAAAAGATACAGACAGAGTCGTCGTAACACAAACTGGACGTAAACAAAGTAATTGATTTCCATTTCTAAGATTACTATCTGAGAGTTTTTATTGGCCTGTCGGCTCGTAAATTAACCGTTTATCGCTTTATTCGCCACTCATTAAGGTTTTATATTAGAATTATGCGTTATTAATTTTAGAAAACGGTCGTTAAATTTATGATCCGCTTCGGGTGTTGGGCTATTTTACGATTCGAGTTGGGTGAATAGATTATTCGGTGCAGAGGGTACATATGACAACAAAAGTACACATCACAACAAAAGTGTCAAATACGTTCAAACGCTACTAATCTTACTGTACATACGAGTACTTGTTACGATAGAACGCTATTAAAAAATATAAAAGCTTACATGCTATAGGGCCGCCATCCATTCGTTTTGTCCCCTTTTTGAGTTGCGAATATTCTTAGACAAGCCGTTTTTAATAATGACCTTATTTACCGTACTATTTAAATTGCACTTGTCTTTACCTTCGGTCCTAATCCCTTTTCCTAGCAGCCCTAGCTAAAGGTAATTATATCTGAATGCCTAATAATTTTATGCTTACATCCTTGTAATATACTTACTTTTCTGTTCTCAGCACATGTTAAAAACATAGTTCTTGTTTTACTATAATAGCAACAGTAACAGTTTAGGTTCATCTTTTGACTTTATATTATCTTCAATTCGGTAATATTTTGGTTCACTATAATCAAAGCAAACATCGTTCCGTAATAATCTTTGCCATTTAGAAAACTGGTCTCCGCGAATGGTATTACGTCTGATTTAAGAGCGGTGTCAATTGCCATGATATTAATTCGTGTGATTTGTATGCAAATTCGCTACTTAGTGTTCTGACATGAATACGGTAGTTTCCATGCGATGAACGGACGGCCGGTTGCATCATTTATATCAGTATACCATTGGATTGACGTGTCTGTATGTGAGTCTACTCTATTGAGTCGTTCATTAGATAGTCGTGGATATTCAAATGGGTATAGGTTGGGCATTACTAGATAACATTATTTATTTTGTGTCCGGAAAGTGTGGCGGATGTGTTTGAATAGAATAATATGTATTGATGAGTCACATAAATAATTATTGATGATGTGTGTATCGATAGGGAAGTGGGACAGATTACGTTGACACCAAATAAAAAAACAATATCCAAAAGATATCAACAACAAAAACAAAGTTTGTTTTCTATGGACAAAATCTAAAAACAAAACTAGTTAGGTCAATAAATTCTATGATACTGTTGAAAGCATCTCAACTAATCGTTTCGAAAGGCCAATTTATAAAAGGAATGCATCGTTGGGTTATATTTAGTTTTTATCGCATTTATAGATTATTTATTATTAAATGTACCGTATTAGGATAATCATTTGGTTTATTTTTATAAATAAAATAACATATTTTTTATCTTCTTCTTTTTATCTTTTAATTACGGCACAAAAGATAATTGTTTAAATGAAATGGTACTTTTGTGTTAATAATTTTGGATACATTATCGGATTTGGTATCTTACTGTTTTGATGGAACATAAAAATCTAAACGGTAGCAGTAGCAGTCAGTACGGACCTGCGCATTGAACTAGAAGAATCTCACAATAAAGGCGCATTTTTTATCCAAATCAGAAATGTATATTTGCAGTCATATTTTACACTGGAAGAGGACTGATTTTTATGCGTTAAAGTTCCCCAATTATTTACCACATTAACGTGTTTATTCATTACGTATAAATATATAGCAAAAAAAATTAAACACTAAAAAGCAAAAATAAATATAACCTTGAAATCGACCTGATCTAACTAAATCAAATATGTGACGAATGTGAAGTTGCTTGGTGACAGACATAACAAAAAAAATACAATTGAATTGAGAACTCCTTTCTTTTTGCAGACGATTAAAAATGAAATGATCATTATCTAAAACCATTCTATAATCAAACTATTGCCCAATCCCTTTCAATCTCCTGAACAATTTGGTGTTAATTGTTTAAAAACGATTGAACATATTGATTTCATATATTCACGCGAATACTACCCATTGATATAAAACATACTTAACAGATTTTATCGCGGATCTAGTTGCTGTAAAGCAGCCGACACATAAAATAAACGCGATAAAATCTGTAAAATAAGTTTTATTTCAACGATTGAACGACTAATTTCATGACACACAGATTTTACGGGCTAACCTTAACTACCGATAAAATGTCCCGCCCGTTTAAATGTACCACCTGATCACACAAACACCGCGAGTAACAAGTATAACATATTATAGTAAAAATTAGTTAATTTCCAGAAATCGTTCGTAAAATAGATGATGGGTTGGCGCGATTCATTCTGGCTTTATGGGTTCCGTGTGTTTAGAGGTCAAACGAAATTTCACTATGATGCAGATAATCAGTATACGAAGTACCTTTTCGTGATATGTTGTTTATTCAGTTTGCTTTAATTTTATTATCATTGATATGTTGATATCAGTATTAGTCTATAGAGTATTTTTATAGAGATAGATCTCGCAGAACAACCTATGATATGAGTTGCGACTAGCTATCGCAAATGCGCAGTGCAAGCGGAAAAAACTAATAAATTAAATGTTGAAATAAAACTAATATTACAGTGTGTATATTATGTTTTTATTAATTTATTCCTTATTGTTTTTTAATTTGTTTTATTTCAATGTGCTCGTACCTAAATATAAGAAATCAATAAATTAAAAAAAAATGTGTTTAAAATCAAACTCTTCAACATAGGTAATTGATTCCCTGTCAACTAAATTGTGATACCCAATGTTACTATATCTCATTTTACATTTGACGAACCCTAAAATTCTCGGAACTATAAAACAGTTGCGTGGGCGCACATGTCGACTCGATCATTATTTATAAAGACATTTAATAGCGAATCACAATGTATGTTTATTGTGTGTTTTGCACGTGAAACTCACTAATGGCTGCTACACTCACGTTATGCAAACTTTTTATGATTTGTTTATGATATTAAGATTATTTCCATTTCAGATTAACTCATAACTGGAGTTATAATTATAAGAATAATATCGACAGACGAACACACTAACTATACGGTCCCACACACTAAGCAAGGGCGAACCCAGTATATAATATTTATATAGATACTAAACATCCATGACTCGGGTACAAACTTTCATGTTCATCACACAAAGATCGTCTCTACCAGGTTTTGAACCCTCAGCGCAGAAGGCGGGGCACTACCAACTGAGCTAATCTGGTCGTCATTTCTATATTTTTTTATTGCGATAGTATTTTTTTAATATGCATTCAATTCATTTTTATTATTGTGTAAATAGAGTAAACAATTAAATACATTTTATGACACTCTTAAATTTATCTTCAATCAATACGTAGTATACAACAGCACTTATATATTCCGGAACTATAATCAAGCTGCGTACAAGGAAAATATTTAAAAAAATGTGCAAACGTGTTATTCAGGCATTACTAAAAACACTGTTTTTTGGTCATAAGTAATAGGTCATCACGCTGTGATAATTGGGAGTCCAGCAATAGAGCGACTCCATAGTTGCGCGGGAGATGCCTCCGACTTACTCTGTACCGCAAGTGTAGTAAATAGTTATAATATTTTTTTTTAATGAGACTTACAATTCATGTTTTCGATATTTCTGTGAGACAGAATTAATATTAGTGCTACACGAAAAACATCCTTATTGCACACATAAATTATAATCGTATTTGCATAAATAAATAAAAAAAATATTTAGGTACCTAATAGACCATAATATTAATTTATTACAGAACATGATGTGTAAACAACTTTTTCGTTACCTTGCCATTTACGGTGTACTCATAAATTATAACAATAAAATTTTTATCATTAAATAAATTATATTGAAACACATCACTATGCACATTTGTGTTTTACGATTGCATAACTACAAAAAGTAGTATCGATTCAATGTCTCGATACCGGTATGACTTGATATTTTTATTTACGAGGGCGAAATAAACCTTGTACTTTCATCGATATTTTTTGTACTAATCACTATCCCCAGTAATTTTCTTGGGAAACTAGTGCACCAGTTGACTGATGTGCACTTCAAGGGTTTTAAAAAAATATAATAGTAACATGAGGCTTTATAATTAACCCTTCTTTGCATGATGATGGAAATTTTAATCATAATATTTAGTCAACAAAAAAAGGTACTCAAAACCCTTGTACTGTAAATTTGTTGTTGCTGGCAACTTTTTAAGCGACTATAGCGTTACAACAAAACGCAGTTGTCAAAAAATAGTAAACGACACTGTCAATTACCAGGCTTAGAACTTGACATTCCGCTGTTTGTTGTGACTGGAAGAAACAAGTGATATTTTAAATTGTTTAAAGGAAATAAACGGAGATATAAAATACAAGAAAAGTGAACATGAGTGTAAAAAAGGTTTGTTTTCATGTTTTTGTTATTTTATGTACAATTTATATCAAAACACTGTGAATACACTGTCAAAACTATGTGATGGAAATTTACATCACTGTGCAGTAACTTCACTTGTAATGTATGGCAATTTTTTTTTGTAAATGTTTATTTTATGTTGTTTTTTAGGGAAACTTGAATGAAGGAGATATTGAAGATTATCTTAGTAAGTTAGAAGGCGGTTGGCTCTCAGAAGATGGCCTTGATGACCAAGATTCCGATGATGAAAACCGCGATGCTGATGATGTTATAAGAGTGTTGCAGGAGGAGAACTATGATGATGATGATGATGATGATGATGTGGATGAAATTGCTGACATTGATCCTCCTCTTGTAGAACCAGAAGATCAAGAATCCTCTCACCCATCAACATCATCCAATTTGCAGTCTTCATCCAGTTTTCCATTTGACAAAAGAAGCTTGATTTGGAAAAAAAGGAATCTGGTGCATAAAAAATAATAATTGTTTTTTAAATTATCATAAAGAATAAAGAAGATTGAGTAAACAATATTTTTTTTATTTATTTAGTACTGAGCTAAATGCATGATGATGTAAATTTCCATCATATTGTTTTTTACATAATACATATTTTTATTTACACTAGGATTTTTTTAAATATTTTTCCTTTAATCTAGAGCATTAATTACATCACCCTGATTTATTTTAAAAAAATTAAAAAAATCATGCAAAGAAGGGTTAAAATTAATGTTTATTTATTTTAATTCAATAAATATAGTGAGCATTTTATTTGGATAGTTTTTTTTTTATTTATAACCCAAATTTGATTCATATATTTTTGAACTATTTTATGCCTTATACCTAATTGATGATAGTAAAAAAAATAAGTACCTTATTATCATATATGTAACGCATGACTCACGTGAACAGCAATAAATAACAAGGATGTACCAGTTTTTATCGTACGATTTGTTTTGCATATAATTACGTGTCTTGGAATTACTTAATGTTAATTCGATACATACGATATTGGTTACGCTATAGCGGTCTCCCATTGTAATGCACCCCTATAGGTTAATAAACAAGCATGAATTGTATTGCGTATCAATGAAAATGATTGAGATACTAAGAAATTAAAAATAAATCACTTCTTATTTTTTTCTTGAATTCCGTAGTTAAACTAGGAACCTTTATAGTTCGGAGGAGACCTCTCGTTGCGGAGCATAGTGGAGGCTATGCTCCGCGACAGGGGGGCCTGGGAGGCGATGGTCTCCTTCTGCGAAAATGTCATGTCGCAGAAGGAGGCCGCGGAACGGGTCAGGGAAGAGGATGCCCTGGCCGACCCGATCCGCAGAGCGAGGCGGGGGCGGAGAAGGGGGCGATACGCTCGCCTCCTGCCCCCGCCATAAGGAGGGCCTAACGGCAGAGTAGGCCGGAATGGGGCTGGGGGGCCCCAAAAATAGAGGTATCCGCCGGGGCGTCACGGTAGCGTGCTCGTAGAGCGATCCCGTGGCGCCCCACAAAAGGCACAGAGGGCGGCGCTGGGTTTTAGTGGGTATTCTGGACTTCTTCCAGGAGCCCCACATAACCGTCCGGGCTCCCCCGGGCTCAGGCGGTATGCGTAAATGCATTTCCCAGCGGAAACAAAAAAGAAAAAAAAAAAAAAGGAACCTTTATAGTCGGCCCTGATGCCCAGAGCCCTAAAATAACGGGCTACCCTCGGGGTCGAGGACGACTGGGGTGTGGGCCCCGGACGTCCGGTGACGATGACGACTCCTGAGGAGGACGGCGGCGGGCGTGGCTCCCCGCCGCCGTGCGCAGCGAGGGCGCAGGGGGAGCAAACATCTGCTCCCCGAGACGGGCCCCCATAAGGGGGCGAGGCACAAGAGGGGCCAACATGTGTCGAAGGCGGCCACCGGGGGGGTTTTAGTGGGTAAGAATCCCACATAACCCGGCTCTCTCCCACACAGAGGCCGGGTATCTATCGAAGATTTCCCCCCCGTCAACAAAAAAAAAAAAAAAAAAAGGAACCTTTATAGTATTGCCACGTTGTGTCTCTTGGGCTGATTTTTTTCAAATATATATTTATCATTCCAACAAAGATGTGTACTTACTTATTAAAATTTTAAAAGAGAAGTTCTCGTCTATCTTGCCTTGACGAAATGGGACTGACAAAACGTACCACCCAGATTCAGGTCTCGTAGAATTATTTTAAAATCATTATAAAGTTGTGAATAGCCACAAAAGTTTTTCAAAATTATATGGCTATTACAAAATACTTTTAAGCTCTAAACTTGCCACATGTTTTTGGATCACAACTCATAAAGGAGACACATAATAGTATTCAAAATAGAATTCTATAGTTTGAATACTACTAATAATTTGGAAATGTATTTATAAAAATATCTAACTTCACTTTGCATAAAATTATTATTTTTCCACATAACGGGGCAGTAATGTTAATAGCATACACTTATCTAGGGATCCGTAAGAACCCTGTTCGAGCTATAAATGCGTTTCGTTAAGCCCCAATAAAGTCAGATGTAAAATAGTGGTTAATGGCAGTAATATAACCTTGTTATCGAACCATCGGCCCATGAAGTTTGAATTGCTATTAAATAGTACGATCCACTTTGAGATGGTGAGATTATACGTTTTTTTATTTGATGGATTATTATTTATATCAATAAACTGAGTTCGCCTTTTAAGTAAGCCTGACTGAATAGAAAATTAACCATAAATTATATCTTAAGGCCTATGGTTAGGCCAAGTAAAAAGTCTTTCCAAAGAATATGTTTCCTAATTAAATCAATTATTGATTTAAAATGTTATGGATGTACCCATTAATCGCATGATTCTTTCTAAAACTTATCAATAAAAAATCTAAAATATACATACATACTATACTCGTTGAGTAGGTACTATATTTACAACAGGTTGATACAATTCTATAAAAAAGTGAGAACATAAGACATCTTAATAAATATCACAAAAATAAATGAAAAAAATCAAATGAGCAAAGTGGAATAAACCATCTGAAATCTGTTATTTATGTTCGGTTGTTATACGAATGATGAATAGCCATCGTATGCCTCTTTTTTACAATGCAACCTTACAAATGTCGATCACACAAACTAAAATCAACTTTAACAAGTTAAAATAAGAGACTTAATAACGCAAATATTATCTCGGTCAATCCTTTCAAAGGCTGTTGTGAATGCTTTTATGAATCCGTAGGCGTGTAATAGTTATTAATTACGGATGAAGAAATATTCGAGAGTTGATGATGGGTTATGGGCAGCAAAGTAAACGATGTAGAAAAGATAGAAATGGATTTAATAAGTAAGAATACACACGGACATGTCGTAGAGAAACAGACAAGCAAGAGACAGCTTTGCTTTTCTGTACACAGAGGAGTTTACTATCTAACACTCCCCCTTAAACTACTCCGACATAGTTCAAAACATAAGACATACAACTTATACTCACAGCAAACTAAAAAACAACAACATATCAACATTCTTAAAAACAAACATAACTAAACCGTCATAGCATATGACAACTCTAACTACCTATGTCTAATAACCTTATTATAAATTAGACAAACATAAACCTTTAACAAACTGTTCATGTTTTTCTTTTGTCAGAGGTTTAGTCAAAATATCTGCTATCATCAAATCTGTTGACAAATACTTGACATCAATAACATTTCGCTTTATTGCCTCTCTAATGAAATGATGCCTCACATCAATGTGCTTAGTTCTGCTGTGGAACATTGAATTGATAGTTAACTTCTGAGCAGATTGGTTATCGTTGTACATTAAAACTTTACAATCTTTCTCTAACAATTCATACAGAAAGTTGCGAACAAAATAAGCTTCCTTGCAAGCATCTGACATCGACATATACTCCGCCTCTGTGCTTGAAAGAGCAACTGTCTTTTGTTTTCTACTCTCCCAGGCTACTAAAGACTTTCCAAGTTTAAAAATAAAACCTGTGTATGACTTCCGGTCAATATCGTCGTTAGCCCAGTCAGCGTCAACGTAGGCGGTGACACTGTCCAGTCCTCCTTTTTCAAATGTCAATGAAAAATTGGACGTTCCTTTTAAATACCTTAGTATACGTTTTGCCGCTTTCCAATGAACTTCTGAGTAAGTTTCGTTAAATTGGCTTAGCACACTCACAGCGTGAGCAATATCCGGTCTGCTGCATACTGCGATATACATTAGACATCCAATCAAATTTCTGTAACTATACTTCTCTTCCTTTCCTTTTTCATGCGAAAGTTTTAGACCCTTTTCCATTGGTGTCTTGGCGGACTTACAATCTGTCATCTGAAATTTCTCTAGCACTTTCATTATATAACCAGATTGATCAAGAGTTATTTTATCATCACTCTTCTTAACTCTCATACCTAAAATGTGGTTAACAGGACCCAAGTCTCTCATTTCAAATTCCTTCATCAAATCG
This sequence comes from Pheosia tremula, assembly GCA_905333125.1. Classification (NCBI taxonomy): domain Eukaryota; kingdom Metazoa; phylum Arthropoda; class Insecta; order Lepidoptera; family Notodontidae; genus Pheosia; species Pheosia tremula. Next base: position 589,852 of record HG995405.1, on the reverse strand, counting down.
CTCTTTATTTTCTTCTTTAAGACCGAATTGGTACTTGAAAACAATAGAATATCATCAACGTATAAGGCAATGATCAACAATTCACCTAGTATTCTTTTAAAATACACGCAGGGTTCAGACGAAGTTTTTCTAAAATTCATTTTCTTCAACAAAACTTCATTTATTTTATCATACCACATCTTGGATGCTTGTTTCAGGCCATAAATGGCTTTATTTAATTTATAAACCATTTGTTCTTTACCTTTCATTTTGTAACCATCAGGCTGCTCCATATAGACCTTTTCTTTTAGATCGCCATTCAAGAACGCAGTTTTCACATCGAGTTGATCGATATCCATATCGTACTCCGCAGCTATAGCCAGCAACATTCTAATAGTAGAGTATCTTACCACTGGGGAAAATGTTTCTTCGTAATCTACACCATACTTCTGAGTATAACCCTTAGCCACGAGGCGAGCTTTATATCTCAAGAGTTCACCGTTCAGACCTCTTTTCTTTTTGAATACCCATCTGCACTTTATAGGTTTTTGGTCTTTTGGTCTCTCAGTAAGTGTCCAACATTTATTATCAATGAAAGATTTGTACTCATCTGACATAGCTTTTCTCCACTCAACTGCTTCTGAACAATCCATGGCTTCCTGTACGCTTTCTGGCTCATCACCATCGCTGCATAATTTCTTCACCAGCAACACAGACTGCGCATCCATCTCTGGATCTTCACAGTCTGACATGTATGATGTATCGTCCAAGCTCGTATCACCTGGAATATATGTTGGATCCGCACAGCTATTTGATTCAAAAGTGTCGTCACTATCTGAGTCATGTACTGTATTTGTACTCGTCCTTTGCCCTCGGTCATCAGACAACTCTGGATTTACAGTAGATAGCTCAGACAGTCCATCAGACTGTATAAATACCAAGTCCTGATTATCATCATGTGACCTATTCTTATAGAAATTCTTTTCCAAGAAAACCACATCACGAGCACTGACACATTTATACGAATCATTAGGATCTAATAGCCTGTAGCCTTTCGTATCGTCACAATATCCAACGAATATATACTGTTTTGATTTTGAATCTAGTTTGTTTCGATTCTTTAAAACAACTGCATAAGCTAAACAACCAAAAATACGTAAATGGTTTACGTTCACCTTTTGATTGGTCCACTTCTCCTCAGGAACTTTTCCAACTACAGCCTTAGTTGGTGTCCTGTTTTTCAAGTAAACGGCAGTATTCACAGCTTCCGCCCAGAATTTGTTCTCCAATCCTGCATCTCGTAACAAACACCTTGTTTTCTCCACAATAGTCCTGTTCGCCCTTTCCGCCACGCCGTTCTGTTGTGGGGAATACGGGACTGTTGTCTGATGCTTGATTCCACTTTTCTTTAGGAAATCCTGTAATTTGGAATTTACAAATTCACCACCGTTATCACTACGAAGAATTTTTATTTTGTGATTAGTTTCATTTTCTACCACCGCTTTAAAATTCTTGAAATGCTCAAATACTTCATCCTTCGTCCTCAAAAAATACACATAAGTTTTTCTAGTGTAGTCGTCGATGAAGGTCAGAAAATACTTTTTACCGCTAAAAGAAACACATGGCATAGGGCCACACAAGTCTGTGTGAATCAACCCTAACACTACAGTAGCTCTGGTGTATGACTTCTTAGGGAAAGGCAGTCTAGTCTGCTTGCCCTCAATACATGCAGTACACGGATGAAAAATATTTGTATTATAGTTCACTCCTGTCACCATACCTCGTTTCAAAAGCGTCATGCTCCTGGAGTTCAAGTGGCCTAAACGACGATGCCACGTCTCCTGAGACTCCTCTGCTACTTTACCTTCCGAACTTGATGAAGCTCGCAAGACCGTCTTGCGATCCGACTGAAGTTCCTTACCATCTGTCAATGCACTGAAAGAAACAGATTTACAGATGCTCCCTACATAAGGTTTACCGATGATATCGAGTTTATAAATACCATCCCTTAATGTCGCAGTAGCTAGAACTCCCTTAACATCGGATATACAACACATATGTTTATCAAAAACTATTCTATAACCTTTCTTTACTAAAACACTCACAGATAGTAAATTTGCTGAAAGATTAGGTACATAATAAACATCTGTTATTGTCCTTACACAGTCTTTAAGGTTTACGGTAACCTGTCCTCGACCCGCTGTCAACAGCTTCTCACCATTTGCTACGTTCACTACAAACGGCTTCTCACACACAAAATCGTGCAATAAATCTCTGTTGTTGCACATGTGACTCGTCGCTCCACTGTCCACATACCACATGTCATGCTGGATATTCGCCGTTAGTGCTGTCAAGGTAGCCTGCTGGTGTACCTTGTCTTTAGTCACCTTCTTGTTTCCTTTCGGGCAATCCTTCATAAAATGTCCAGTTTTCTTACATCGAAAACATCTTAATGGTTTCGTAGTGGTTGACAAAGCCATTGTATCGTCAGTTTTCTTGTCACGACGTCCGTACTCTTGCAATAATTTAGTTTTTACAAGACCGCTGGATAGCTTGACGTTCGAATTCTCGAGGGCCATCACGAGAGGATCATAGTCGGGTTGCAATCCGCTCAACATAACAACCGCCAAGAAATCGTCTTCCAGGGGTGAGCCAATGTCCTGCAATTGTTGTGACAAATCTGACAATTTGGTGAGATAACTTTCCATGCTGCTGTGCTCATTCAGTTTCGTACTGAATAGTAATCTTAACAATCCTAGTCTGCGACACAGTCCTCTGTCTTCATAGGCTCTACTTAAATTCACCCACGCTTCTTGCGCGTCCTTCGCATTTCTAATGTATGGAAATGCACCTGGTTGCACAGACAGAGAGATCTTCGCTAAAGCCTTCTGAGACTTTTTCGGACAGACTATTTCTTCTTTGCTATCACCTTCAATGCAATCCCAGAGGTCATCGTGTATTAAAATCATTTTCATCATGAACTTCCATGTTGAATAATTGTCGATACCTCGTAATTTGTCGTTACATTGAATCAATGTGTTTGCTGCCATCTTTTCCAAAAATCACCCGATCGAAAATTTAATTATTCAATTTCACGAAAAAGGTTTGGAAATATATTTACATAACTACAGGGAACTACGCCCTGGGCCCATAACCTGATGGGTTATGGGCAGCAAAGTAAACGATGTAGAAAAGATAGAAATGGATTTAATAAGTAAGAATACACACGGACATGTCGTAGAGAAACAGACAAGCAAGAGACAGCTTTGCTTTTCTGTACACAGAGGAGTTTACTATCTAACAGTTGATAATTAAATTGGTGTTTTAGTGGTCGGATGGACAAGCTTGTAGTTGCTCCTTGTTGTTTTATTATATGACCAGTTCTAATTTCGATCTTGTTGGCTACCTACTATGGTTCTTTTTACAACTACTAAAAAAAAACAGGGTGGTATTTATTGCCGATTCAAATTCTGTCTGAGAATCTACAAAAATCATAACATCTACTTGTATATAAAATAAAAATCCGTTCAACAGAATGCCAATAACAATTCAAACTTTATTTATTGGGATATTTAAAAGTTTTAATTGACGTCAAACTCCTAGGATTTTGTTTTACGATTCATAAATATTCTCATTTTGGAATAAAATTAATTAATATTATTGCCTTTTATAGTTTTTATTCGGAAACATAAAAATGTATTATATTTTACGATTCTCTCTAAATATCGGAGTTGATATACCTATTCGAAAGACGTAAATGAACTAATCGAATAATTAAGTATCGAAATCTGATACGTATCGATGTTAGACCTATTAAATAAAATACATAAATTATAATCCATCGTTTTATCTTTTATCGATATGTTGGAGCTGATAGCTTTGGAAGTAATTTGATATATTTTTGTAATTAGTTAAATGACTTATAACGTTTGTGATGTAGTTTTATTTACATTTTATGTATATTGTATTTTATAGCATGTTTTTAACACACACATAGTAATAGTGTAAGGCTGTAAATTTTGTTTAAATAAATCTAAATTATACAATCCTTTGAATTATAGCGGGTTTTTTTCTTGTGGAATATTATAGATGATTTATTTAAAAGATTGCGCAAGATGATTTAAAAAATGCAAGAAATAAAAATAAAATCGTGCAGTTAATTTAACTTGTCAAGAACTCCCAAGAATTGAGTAATTTGTCAGTAAATTATCTACCCATTTTACTGATAGAATTATTTAATTCAGATTTAAAATAGACACTGGCATAATTCCTACATAATGCTGTTGCAATAATTTTAAGAAAAGAAAAAGAAGTAATTAAATACCACAAGACACCGTCTTTAGTAAGCAGATAAGTCATACGACAGCCCCGTTTCTGTAAAAAGCACCGCATTCATTTTAATCCTATAAACTTTTTTTTTATTTCATACCGACAGCCAATGAAACCTTGACAAATCCTAAACAAAATTAAACAGCAATAAACAGGACGCGATCGTGACTTCCTTCCTACTTTATTAATTTATTGCGTGTTTTGTCGGTGAATAACGAGATGTCACGTATTTGGCACCGCCACAACTGTGTTATTGTTTTTTTTATACAAAGTATAACAAAAATGGTGTAAAATATTTTAATTTGTTAACAAGACATACTTGTTAACAAATTAAAATGCATGCAGATCACGTGTATGTATAAAATAATTGTGTAAATGATGCTTTGATTTTTGTTTTGTTGAAGGCGAACCAGGAGCGTTTCAACGTGCTCTTAGTACGTGGTGTGATTTTTAAATTTCGAATATGTTGATTTATTTCTTTAGGAATTATGTATCTATAATTTTATACTATTAAAGTTACACCTTATATTTTTATGCTTCTAAGTTACTGAATTAATAACAGTCATAGAGCGGTCATTCAACCAATAAGTAGTCAGTAGGTATATGTAGAACATATGTATTTTATACTCCGGTATAAATGCAGTTTAAGAGATAAATGGCTATCTGAATATTTCAAAATAATAATAATAAAGAATGAGTAGATTTTTATAACATTATTTTGCACGTTATGAATAAACGAATTAATCATTGATTTCTGGAAACTAAATTGGCTACTAAAACTATGGGCTATACTAAAATATGGGCAGGTACTTTAAAAAAATAACAATATAACCCTTGTTATAGACAAAAGAAGACATGTAATAACACAAAATGATAAATAATGTTAAAAAAGTAGATAAAAATAATTATAGCTTTATCCAATTTAAAACTTGAGTATTTATCACTACCCAATTCGATAGCACATTTACAACGCAACACATACTAATTAATCTGTTAAGATCTCTCCCGACTCGTCCAATTAAAATAAGATGAATGAAATAAAAAATGGCCCCGGCTACTTGTAGCTCCTGGTAAATAATTAAGTTATAAATTGTGAGTGGCCGAAAACAAGCGGCCCCATTATTGGCCCGTAACTGACAGTGGCAATATTTCAGACATAGATTAACCCACATTTTAATAAAGATACGTAATTTTTTTTCGGACCACATTTTTGTCATCCTACTCTATTTATGAGCACAACGTTTGCCAAATCCATTGGAGTTAGGTTGTTTTTTCTTATAAGAATGGACCGAGAAACTACGAAATAATTTTCATTTCGAGTCAATGTGATATGAAATTAATCATTTATCGACTTTTCTTTTCCTGCGTTGATACAATACATATACTATAATGCGCCAATGCACTCAGGCCTAGGACCATTTCTAGACTAACCTAGATTAAGAGAAAAGCTCCAGTGTTGTGGATTGTTAATAATATAATTAAGTTAGCTACTGGTATCTACGTCAGCCCCAATAGTAATCTGAATTATATTAATCATATTATCGCCGGGCGAACACACCAACTTTATGGTCTCAAACTAAGCATTATGGCTACCGTAAAATGAACGGAGTGCGATCCTAGTATATAATACAGATAATAAACAACTTATTTCTGCGATGTGCACAAGCATAGCACAGAAAGCTGGGTGACTACCCATTCATCAAATTATCATAATTCTGTCACGTCTACATACCAATTTATTCTCTGTGGCAATATTTCAATGTTGTAGCGAATGTCCCAACACCTGCAAGCAGCATCCGCAGCTGATTTATTGCACCTTTTGTATCCCCCCCCCCCGTCATCCTATCAACCCCCACCGCGCTGACGTCATTCTTCATGCTCCACTGTCATACATCTTTTGATCGAGATGGTTTTATTTTGTAATATTTATGATGAGTATTTACATGGAATTGTTGCATTGGACTTCAGTGTTGTTAGCATAAATTATTGTGTGACCTCTTATATTTCATTTATGAATCTTTTAAACATAATTAAACCGATTGACATATAAGTTTTGTTGAGTAATATCACGACGTCCTGATCAGCTCATCGGGTTGGTATCCTAGTAGGAAACAAACTTTTTTGTGGGATGAGCATGAATGTTTGCATTGCAGTGATAGATGTTTTAATATCTGTATAACTATATTATACTGAGTTCGCCCCCAGTCCATTGTACGGTACCCATAATACAAGCGTTACTTAGTGTGGGACCGAATAGTTGTGGTGTTCGTCTGGCGGAACCATACATCATTTAAACTCTTCTCAAACGTTATAAAATTTAAAACGCTTCTGCCGGCTGTTATTCTACATTAATATCTCGCCACAAATAATTCATAACCATAAATTTTAAATACAAAATAATCTTCATTGTCTGCCTATTAACATAATAAAATGTTTAGCACCACTGAAATTTACGCATAAATATACGCCACTAAATCAAACTTTAGACACAACGCAGTAGAGCTCGCTTCCGATTGGCTACAAGTCCGTTTCGCAACCACATCTCCAGGGGCCCATAACTTTCGGTCGCGTGCGCCGGCGGCGTATTATTTTTAAATTATTAACGCTGTAATGGAATAATTCCGATATGCTAATGCCACGATGAATGGCCTGTGATCACGATATGGCCACAGGTTAAAATTAACAGTAGAGCAGGATTTGAATTTTAATACAATTATCAGTTTTGTAATGCAAATGTGTTTGTTTGTTTTAAAAGGGTATTATGTTATTGTTTGCTCGTGTATCCAGATGTTGTAATTCACTCGTACTTTTATGGTAATACAAAAGAAGAATAGTTAATAATGACATGAATAGACAAAATAGATGTTTGTGTAATGTCTTTGGAGTATTTGGGAACACTGTTAACAAAACTGATGGCTTACTTCCAATAAAAGCTGAGACTCTGTTTCGTCTCTACACTGCAGGACCGTTACTATTATCCACTTGGCTAATTGCTGGCTTTTGCAATTTGTATGCACTTTAAGTGTACGCCAAGTTTCTTGACGAAGTTATGGATTAGAAGCCGCCAAGATAACGAGATATTCTCACTCTTAACTCCAGCGCTAATAACAATCCAAGATAAGGACTGGCCTTTGCTCGGATTGTTAAGATTATAAGTGTTTTATTTAAAAGCTTATAGATGTACATTGTGTGTGTATGAAGTCCTAACTTTGAGCTGCTAAAATGTTTGCAGATATAATTTATAAGTTGACGAAAGTGGGTAACTCATTTTAAAACTTTAAATACACGAAATATAATCAAAATTAGAATATTCCACATTGTCCAAATAATTACAAAATGCTCAACTTTACCACCCGTTCGGAATGCCATTCCTATGTAGAAGAACGGGCAAGAAACTCTGCAGTTGCATTTTGTAAAAAGATCCTTCACATTTTTGATCAGTACATGGTTATGGGTATGTGAGAACAATGAAGGAACGGCTGAGTAGGCTTGAATAGCTGATCAAAGGAGTACTAACTATATGTATGAGAAAGTGAATTTAGTAGGAAATGTATCCACCACTCACCTGCACTTGAAGATCAGCTTCCTCGGGGTACCCCGGCGGAGATGGTGGCTTAGCTCGCTGGTTGCTACACTAGGAACCTTAGGTCTCGTACTGGGCACTAACTTTATTTGGTTTTGATACGAATTGTTAAAGGTTTTGGGTATTTTACACGGAGCGCTCGCTAATTGCGTCGCAACGGTCGGCTACGTGGTATTCAAGTTAAAAATATATTGTAGAGGGCAGCACTTGTCGCTGCTTGCGGTGCGTTCAGATATTGTGGACAGATACATTCCTTTGAAATGATGAAAAAACAGATATAGCAATAGGCTTGTGCGAGCATATAGGAACTAACTGATAAAAATAGGGAACACTATAAGTATATAATTACAAGTTAATGGCTACATGGTTCCCACATTAAAAAATATTTAATTAATAAATATCACCAAAAATACACACCAGCTATATGACCCCAAAAGAAGCACTTTACAATGGACTGGAATCGATCCCGGATTTTATTTGTCCGGCATCGCTCATATCTGACTTTCAGCGTTGAATCCGATAATTTTAGCCGACTGCGCCAGGAGAACGGTGATATTTTTTGGGTATTGCATACGTACGCTAGTAGGTACTCTTTGAGCGTAACCGAGAATCGTAATTATATGCAGTTTTTAATTGTCCGCAAAAAAAAACAGTCACGCAACGGTACGAAAGATAACAACCATGACTTATGCAGCATTTAATTATAGTTGCCTCTAATTAACAACTTGTTTGCTATATAAATATGCATAATGTTTTGAGCGTATCTGATAGTTAGGTAACCTGTACAACTCAATTGCGTATATATTTTGGATATTAAATATACTTATTTGTATAATATGTTAAGTCCTCCTTTACGGTTGTACTTATTACGCTCACACACGCACGCACACATACACACACACATACACACACAACATGCACACGTTTCTCACTTCTCACTAAAGTATGAGGACCACGGTTATATCTTTTGTATGCATAATATTTTTTATGACTTTAATTACCTTTAACCCCTTTTCATTATGATCGCGAGAGCTTTGCAATCGCACTAAGATCTAACTGAAATTGATACAAATTTAAACACAAGTACTGTTCTTCCAATAAAATGCATGTTCTTCCAATAAAAAATTAAGTTCAGTGTAATTACTATCCAAGACATTTACTAGATAATAACCAGCTTTTATTGGTACTTTAACATTATATCTATAGGTTTCAATATATATTTCTTTCTTTACATCTGTTCTGTTAATTACTTTACTAGTTTACTCATAGCTTCCTATTACACAACATTATCGCACTTTAAATGCTAATTTAATTATTAAAGAAATTGTATGATACAAAATAGAACATCAAATTAACAACTAAAATTGCAAAAAGACCTCGTTTAAAACACATTAAGTATTATATGACTGTTAACAAGCATATACCTAGTCTGTCTATCTTATTCAACAACTGTTATAGCACTGTGCACATGACAAAAATTGGTGCAATACCAAATGGGGCGAGTAAAACTGAAACTCTGAACTGTGAACAAATATTTAAAAAGTTCATGTCATTTCTTGATTTCTTATATTTTCGCGAATACTACACATTTAATTAAAACTAATTTTACGGATTTTATCGCTTCTTTTTGAAAAAACAAAAAATAAACGCAATAAAATCCGTAATATTAGTTTTACTTTCATGTCATTTCGTTTGTACAAGCATCTAGGAATAACTATACTAATAAAAAATGGGGATTTCAATCTAAGTATAAAAATATGAGCTAAATAAAGGTTCTCTACAACCACGTCACGAAAATTTAAGGTCGAGTTGCAAAGAACTCACACGGCGCGGGCGAAGCCACCGGCAAAACCTAGTATTTAATTAAACTCAAAACTAGTTAGCATACTAATTATAGTTATTATCGAGTGTAATTAATGTTAATTATATACCTTTCACGCCTATAAAGCTGGTTTAATAGTATATTATAAACTATCGTAAGTTGGGAAAACAATATTAATAAGCCAGTGCGGCTTCAATAAATTTATAGCATCATAATTAGCTACTAATAAAACGTTGCTAGAATTAATTAGCGCGGTAGTATGAATCAACTTTGTGTGTTAAACCCACTCATAGAGCATACAAAGAGTAACACAAATCGATCGAGAAATCAGGGGCCATCCATAAATTACGTCACACGAAATTCATGAATTCTTGACCCCTCCCCCGTCCTTGTCACAACTGGTCACATTTAAGAGACCCCCCCCCCCCTTACCTAGTGTGATGTCACATATTTTGCAATTTTACATTTAGAAATTTATGAAATTAAAACAGCAGTGTTCCGAAATTGTTTTTATTTCCATTTCAATTATTTTTCAATAAAATAAATAGTTGTAATACTTACATATAAAATATTATATTTTGAAAAAAATTGATGTCACAAAATTTGGGACCCCTCCCCGCCCCTTGTCACACAATGTCACACTTATCGACCCCCTCCCTCCCCCTTAACGTGTGACGTAATTTATGGATGGCCCCTCATGTTATATAACACGTTGCTTATTCTGCGTGTCACGTAGTACAGGTTCTAGTCGACCAACAAATAATCGAGAAACTGATTACTAAATATTATCGTTTCAATCCAACCTGATAGAAAAGCCGAAAGACGCCCAGATCTGGTCATAGTCTCAGCTAATGACTTCCATACATCACAATCATATGCCATCAGCATTCACCGACTTTCTGCAATGCTTATGATCCCATCATCAGTCCACATTGAAAGGGACACCTCAGTCCTCCCGTGACCATGGTTGCTGTAAAGCAGCCGAAATGTCAGGAACGTAAAAACAACGCGAATAATATAAACGCAATAAAATTAGTTTTATTAAAAGTTTTAATTTAATACGTATTACTATGTTAGTAACAATGATTACGCTACACAATAACTTTAGACATTGTATTAAGTATAATTAGACGCGACTGACCGCAGACCAAATAAATACACAAAACGGCAAACCTTATAAATTGATAATGTGTTTTCAAAGAACAAGAGGCGTCCCTTTTGTGGATCACAGAAAACTGTAAAACGGCCCAGCGGGGAGTATTTATAATTCAATTAGCATTCGTAAATAGATATCGAATAGTTGAGTGTGTTTGGAAAACGGTTAAACATAAAAAGACTAAGTACACGGTAGATAGGACAAAAGAGAGAAAATTAGACATTCGGTATGAGTTTTGTACAGATTACTCACTATAAAAACACACATGATGTAAGGGGGATGGTAACGAATACTTTGGGAAATGGCTACACTTAATGTCTATAGTAAGATTATAGAAATCATTTTTGTCGTAACATTATCGGTTACAAACTTTTGAGCGCACAATATATCTATACATATAAATAAAATTGGAGTGTCTGTTTGTAATATTAAAATAACCGCTTTTTACTAAGTGCATTTGGATGTATACACGTTACCTATACCGAAACAACATTTTTTACAATTTTTGTCTGTCTGTCTGTCTGTCTGTCCGTCTGTCTGTCTGTCCGTCTGTCTGTCTGTCTGTCTGTCTGTCTGTTTGTTCCGGGTAATCTCTGAAATGGCTGGACCGATTTTGACGGGAATTTCACTGGCAGATAGCTGATGTAACAAGGAGTAACTTAGGCTACTTTTATTTTAGAAAAAAAAATTGGATCTCTCGAAAAAAAATTAAAACCAATGTTGCAGCGCTGCGCCTGCTTAAAGTTTGATAGCAACAATCTGCAATGCGTCCCGCGGGATCAGAACGCGAGCAGGCTGTTGCCAACGGTTGTGTCTTTGTTAAATACCACGCGGACGAAGTCGCGGGCAACAGCTAGTCGTAAATAAAAGTATTCACAGCTTTACTGATATCCATTTCATCATCATCATCGTCTTCAACATTATCGTTATCATCAAGGGTACTCCATAATTCAATAACAATTATCAAGAATTACTCGACACTGGCAATAATGGCACTACTTTTAAGCCGATTGCTATCCTAAAAAAAGAAAAAGATGGTAGGTAGAGACCTAGCCAGATTTTCTCCTCGAGTTGACACGTCTCTCTCTTCCGCCTACTCTATGGCACATAACAAAACTTTTATTGCTCAAAAGTCTTCCATTATAAGGCAAGTGGCGGCCATTTAATAAAGTACAATTATGAATCATAAAACCGTTCCCGCCGTTGCTTTTACGACTAGTCGCTTGTTATCGCCCACATCTTGATTTATGGGAGCCGCGATGCGCAGGAGTGGCGTCCGGTGGATGCGGCATCGTGCGTTTTGATGTATCGATTATTTTGTATCGATTCGAGAATGCTAATGATCACAGTTTTTGTTATCGGGAAGTGTTTCGGCCGTAATAGGTGTTAAATTCTCTTTGTATGTTAATTTGGTTAAAAATAAACGTTGTTGTAATAATATGAATAGTTCTATGTAAATATTGAATAAAACATAAATAAATTTATTTTTTATGAACATTTTTGTACAATTATTCAAAGGTTATGAAATCCAGTAGCTATATATGATCAGTGCAGACAGAGAATGTCAGTGTATACTAAAACATAAAAAGTACTCAACACGGAGGCACCCGTAACATCAGTTCCAAATCCTGAATCAAAACTGTCAGTGCACTACAATATACCTATATCTACCCCTTAGAGGATCCGAAGTATGATGGGGGTTTCACTTATTTTATTTTGAATATCAACGGGAACGAAGAACGATTAAAATGCATGTAAAATAGTTTTTAACTAAATGTAAGAGACAAAGTTCTATTATATATTCTTTGGCAAAGGTATGCTGCAAAAATCTCATCAAACAAGCAAATTAATTTTAAAAATAACATAAGAACGCAACCTTAAAGCGGATAGTAAAATAACAAGCACATCGACTAGATACAACACTAATATCTATATTTTATGCTCGCCCGAAATCCGTTCGTGGTAATGATCATAAATATCGATAAAATATTGCTTTATCGATACTAAATCACTGGCAGTTTATAATAACATATCGAGACTTCCGCCATATTTGATGTGATGGATTACAACACTCATGGTCTTTATCGACTCGATTTATGAGCGCACTAGGTATTAAAAAAACAGTGAATCATCGGAAAGTGTTAATAGCAGCGATGTTTATCTGGATGAAGGTTGTCCCGAATTGAAAATAATTAATAGCTTAATATTCAGTTATTTTGCATAAAGTCGTAGGTTGTCGTCAAATAGCATGTGATCAGTAGCACTCACAGCACATCAGTAGCACAGATTAGTAAGCTAGCCGTATACTTTATAGTCTACCGTATTTAGACGTTTTGTATGGAGAGTTAAATGTTTTAAATACCGTCCGCTAGAGGCGCCTTTCAATTCTCCAAAAAAATGTCTGAATACGGTAGACTCAAAGTATACAGTTAGCTCGCACTTGACATGTTGTCGAATTAAAAAAAACAGTGCGATCGTTATGGTTATAATCGTGCCATGAATCAATTACTAAATATTTTTGAATAACTTGTGTCATGAATCATGCCCACACTTATCCAGTTGCCCAAATGATCAATTATGCACGTCGCCAATAACATCCTGGTACGGGCTTACAATTCCAATACACGGTTGACTTATTTTTTTATCCTTTATCTTGATCTGAACTATTCAAAAACGACACGTGTGCGTGTCATACAAATTAATCGATTAGTATTCTATGTATGCGATTTGAATTGGCATTTACTTCCGCCATTCTATGATAATGAATGAACAGATTCCATCTATTAGGTCGCCGGTCCCTAGACGTAGCTGTCAAATGGTTTTGTCTCTGGACATTAGATCGGCTATCGTCACGAATATTAAAATTAGTTTGACAGGTATCGATTATGATTTAAACTAGGAACAGTGACTTGAAATTTAATTATACTGAATGGTTAGTTTATACGTGAGAAAAACAGAGACAAATCAAATTAATTTTTGGTATTATCCGTGTATTGATTGACCAAGCAGCCTCGCAACACTGCCTTTTGCTTAGTTAATACGTGGCCCAATCGAGACAAACACAGGCACTGCTGTCAAGCTGTCATTTGTCATTTTCTGTTGCTATAGGTCAATCCCGTTTCTATTGAAAGCTGTAACGTTTACCAAGTGTATCTATCGTATGATAGACAGGCAAATGTATATCACATAGTAAATGTAGGTGCATACTTAAACATAAAAAATAGTACAATTTCAATCGCCAATTAATACAACATCTAATACTTTTAGATACTTAACGGCTAAGATTGTATTATCAAAGTAATTTATTTACCCAATCAAGTTGTCCCCATTCTATCTGTAGGAGTTTGGTCCACGGATAACGGGTGGGGTATAAAGTGTTGGAGTTTATACTTTGGCTGGCGTTGTAAATTGCGAAGACATGTGGCGGGATGAGGGAAAAGTAAATTGAAATAATACGATGTTAACCGAAGGCTATCTTAAAAGTATAGCTTTCTTATTAGGAAGCGAGTTCTATCTTGTGAGCCTTTACCTCAGTATAAAATGTTTTTTTTTTAAATTAAATGATATATGATCCTTTAACGCGTAATAAAACTGGCATCAATTGAAAGCGGTTCCATAATACTCAAATAGCATATTCGTGATGAATGGCATTTGGGTTTACCTGAATAAAAAAATAGGGATGTGAAAGATTTTTCCAAACGAGTTTTATTAATATTAATCTTATATAACATAACTACTACACCAGTTTAGATTTGAGTATAAATAATTTAAAATCATTATAAAATATAAATTACATTTTATACTGCACTTAACATTTAAAATACTTACGCTTTAGTATCGTTGAAATTCTTTACATGAGTAGGTAGAGTTATTTATACCAGACTTCAAAGATACTGATGTACTCAAAATAAAAGTTAAGCTTATCTCAACGGTGCCGCTAATTACAAATGAAAATCGCTTCCCGCCATTACGCTGTCAGAGATAACGGCACGTCGTAACTCCAATAAGCTATGCTTACTTGCTATCTTAATTACGAGCCACGGTGAGCTAACGAATACATTTTTTTATCAATCCGCTGTTGATTCAATTACATGACAAATGTATCATGTCCGCTATTATTTAGATATACTTTTTTATAGGTCTAGGACAGTTTGTTTCTGATAGATTTTTTATGTTAAAAAAATATAGCACAACTTATACATTTAAAATCGCATTCTTTATGCTATAACCAACTCGTGTTAAAATATTACATTAAAATAAATTATCGATAATTTTACAAATGTACGCCACTGTGTCCCGACTCTATTGTTAAGGCCTATCCACATTTTAACGCATTGCTCGCTTTAGGCACGAATTGTTTGACATTTAACAAGCTGTTTAGTCATGCAGCGATTAAATGTTTTCAAAACATAGATGGAGTGAGCAAATTGTGTTTTGTGATAACAACGCATTTCGGTATAGGGCTGGAAGCTTTTAATATAAATTTGCCATTTGTAAATGATTTGTTGTTTGTCTGTCAGTCTCGGAATTTTATGCTTACTGCTAACATAGATTAAATTCAATTCAGATTGACAACCTACATACAATACAGCGTAGCTTAATATTTCGCCAAATACCTCTCCAAATTGGGTCGGCACCACTATGCAAGCTCTTTATAAGTTGCAAACATATTCCGTGAGGCCCTTTAGAATCTGACTACGAGAACACACTATAGATGGCGTTGTCTTACAAATCACCGATCAATATCAATATCAGAAAAACTCCGAGTGCGGCTGGAGATGTCATTTCTCTCGTTAGTAGCTAATATATGTCGATGAAAGATATAATTGTATATAAAAATAATAGTAACAAGAGTTTCATAATATCCGAGCAGCAGGATATTGTGTTACAGCGCCTTCTTACAGCAGTAATTACAAACTTAGCCTAAAATTAAAATTACTAATTCACGTAAATGTTCTATTTCGAATACATTAAATAATGAATTTGAGACACGTAGCGACTTTTTTGTCATTGAAAACTTAAAAACTAAGCTACGCAGTTTTGTATGGCGATTGTCAGTCCTATCTTATTTGGTCTATGCTGCTAGTGAGCGGCTCAGACCAGCGGACTGATTCACCAACTTATTGACCGATTTGGTTTGATATCGTATGAATAACATTACTTTCAATACACAATAGACTATCAAATGTAACTTAACTTTTTATGTCAAAACTGATATAGATTTGAAGATGAGTTTTAATCAATAGAGAGGCGTTATCGACTGGTAACAGATATTGAACTATTATTCTTATTGTCATAGAAAGCAATCGACAGCACAAGAAAGGTATTCAATTGAATCGATTAAGTTTTATCGGATAGTTCTGAATGGTGGGGCAGGTTGATATTTTGTTGTGAAATAAATCTTTAAACAATAAATCTAGAATTCGTAAGAATAAACGACAGGTTGCCATGTCTCGTAGCACACCTTGAACCTCAATGATATATGACGGTACTTATGAACGGTGCTTTTATTCTTAGCAATTGTAATCAATCTAAATCATTGGAATGGGTCGTTAAAGTCATTATAAAGCATTAATGATACAATTACGCTCTTTGTGCGAGTATTACGTAAATCATTGTGAGAAGCGGGGCGCACAAAAAGAGCAATTAGTGTTGTGCCAACGTCGATAGTTTAGCGGATGTCGATAGCATTCCGTGCGGTGCGACGTGACTGCACACTGAAATGCACCAACGTTGCTTTTACAGTTAAATTAAACGAATGACGACTTTATGTGTAAGGATGGAGAGTGTTTGATTATGGTAAGACGTGTTTGTCGGGGAGTAGAGACGTGGGTTCGATTAAAAAATGTGATTTGTGGCTGCCACTCCGCACGTGTTTTATTTTGCGGGTTATGTTCGTGACAGGCTCGTCAAGAGGCCGACATAAAAAAGACGCCGAACGTTAAAGCTTTCAAACGCTTAAAATGATTCCATCGCTGAAATGTTAAAAAACATTTTTAAATTACGAAGCACCAGACGTTCGTATAATCTTGATTCAGTAAAAAAATCTATTTGCATTGAATCGAAAAAGTATTGCAATATTTCTTGGAGGCCCACTTACTAATGTTTTCATAGCGGTAAAAGTAAAATAAACTATTTACAATGTAGCAAAAACAAAACTATTATCTTCAAAGAGAACGGTGAAGCTGTTTGGTGAGTGCGATTGTCAGTCGGCATGCGTCTAGTCGGGCATCATTCACACCTGTCAGTCAGGGCCTTTGAACGAGCCAGACAGGCGGAGACGGGCCGCAACGACTAGTCGACGGCCGTTTGTATGGCGAGAGTAAATCACTTTTGAAGTAATTTATGTTCAAACGCAGTTAGTGTTTGCACAAAGTCGATTTTAAGTGTCAAGAATTAGACATTTTCTTTTTGTGGTTTTAAAGTAGCCAACCGGTAATTTTTGGCGGTCTGCAAAGGAAGAAAAATACATTTGACTTATAGTCTTTTAAATACAGATACCTGAAATAATTGCAGTGTATAATAAGGATCGACCTAACTTCTAGTAAATCCTTTATTTAAACATTGGAAAGGTAAAGCCCTAATTACATTTTCGTGATGGGCATTTTTTTCCGGCGCGGGAAATTATAATTATATTTCATAAAAGAAAATGGTTGCTTAGTATGTGCCCGTAATAATATTAGCATGTTTGTCTGTTGATTTATTTAGAATACGCTAAGAAAAAAATGCCTTTCACGATATTATCAATACTCATTAAAAAAACTATCGACACAATTCTATCACTCCGTCCACTTCACTTCAAAACTTCAAACGTTCAAACGTGTTATTTGACAGCTTTTGTGTTGACAAAAAGAGAAAAAAATGAAAGCGAAACACAGCAACGGCCGAATAATAATCAGTGCGTCTATTAATCATATTCGTGCCGCTGTCAGCGCTGACAGTTGACGTATGGTGACAGTTGACACGGTGACAAGTGACGTATGCGACAAGTGACGTTGGTCGCTTTGAAGTGTCAACCGCGGCGTTAATGAGGGGCTACTCAAAGGCCAATTGCAACGGTTTCCTTTGAACCGACGATTGATGTGGTGTGATTATTAACTTTAATGTTCTTCACTAAAGGAGGTGGCACACTGATCATGTGGGTATTTTTGAGAGAGATAAAAATAAATGTTAATGGCAGTTGGTGTGTGTAAAGAGCTTTGTAGTTGAAAAATACTTTTGACGTTATGTTACGTTATAGTGGTATAGCGGGTTAGCTCCGCTGAGTGGGTATTTGCCAATTTGGTGTGGGGGTATGTGTGCAAGGGTTGCTGGGTTGCTGTTGCAAGTGTTTGTATTAGGTTTTGTGTACCCATGTGCATGGAGTTTGTATGCAAAGGTGACCATAAATCATAACTACCATTAAAGCAACTGCTTTAAAGATGGTTTTGCCTCCTCAAGTCGAGTGTGAAACCCTCCCAGTTCTGCAATGTATTGCAGGTTCGTTTCGAGACGAGGCTGTAAATCACACAATGCTGCAATGGGTTAGCGAGGCTCGTTTTGTACTTATAATTGATAACTGCGCGTGCACATGATGTGTGTGTCGTTGGCTGTACACGAGCTATAGATGGCTCTGTTACGAGATTTAGGAAAATGTGGATAGTGTGATTTTAAGAGGGGTTCGAAAGTAGGACTCTTTCAAATTGTTGCTGAAATTTAGGAAGTAGAGTATGATTATAACTTTTTGACTGGAATGGTATAATTAGTATGTTTTTTAATGCCAGATCACTCTCTCTTTTTATGGCAGAGGCCCTTAAGTAATTACACACTATCTTTGGATCAAGTACCTTACCATTATTATTACGCATCTCTACAGGCGTTTATAGCCCTTTAAATACATCCAAAACTGTCCATAAACGTCAGACCTGCATTTCATTTCAATGGGAACCGCAAGGACGTCAAAAAAACCAACAAATCAGTATTCGCCGAGGCGTGTAATAAAATTAATATGTGCACAGCGCCGCGCGTGAAGTCCATATGCAGTCAAACAAACGGACGACCGCGCTCGATTTATATTGTTCCCAGTTTTGGGGATCAGCAAGACGTTATGGATGTTAATAAACCGTTATAATAATAATTCCAGCCCTTTTTTTAATGTCCCACTGGTAGGCATGGACATCCACTCAATGCGAGGGGGATTAGGCCATAGTCCACCACGCTGGCCCAGTGCGGATTGGCGGACTTCACACATCTTTCGAGGGGTTCTCTCAGACATGCAGGTTTCCTCACGACGTTTCCCTTCACCGTTTAGCGAGTGATAATCATGATTGAAAATGAGTTTCGCACATGAAAAATCCCAGAGGGGCGAGGCAGGGTTTGAACCTGCAATCCTCGTTACCGAGGCAAGCGTTCTACCAACTTGGCTATCACTGCTTTTTGTGTATAATAAACTGTTATAAATTAGCAGTTCGCTAAAGGCAGTTTCTGAAGTCTTGTTCTTTGTCAATAAATTACAAAACATCAGTCGAATCTCTTGTTAAACTATTTTATTGTTATAAATGACTTGGCAGGTGTCAAAATAAAATTCAGACGGAAAAAATATATTTATCCGTATTTCCTTTATGATTAAAATCATCGAAGTTAATCTCAATTGGTTTGCAGCCATTGTCATCTCAAGATTATTTTTATTTTTTATTTCATTATAGGCAAGTATTTGATCTCGATCTCACCTGATGGTAAGTGACGATGAGATCTACGATGGAGCATACTTGCCTAGGTAGGAAGGCGGCAGTAGATCGAGACGCTACATTCGCTAGGCACATGCAGCGCAGCTGATCTGACCCGCCATCCATGAATGGCAACACCGAACATCATGCCGGAACACGGCTAGGCCGCTTGGCGACATGGTTTTGTTCAGTGGGTGGTGACTAGCCACGGCCGAAGCCTACCACCAGTAGAGTTGTCACCTAGTTGGCACCACCCAGGGTCACGTGTAGGGTATCTCGAGGGTACTTAATTCTCCTACGGACGAAGGTGACTCGACCCCAAAACCAAAAAATATATGAAACCTAAACAAAACTACCGAGTGGCATCCCTAACAGCTTTTATAATTTTCGTATTGTGTCGTTTTTTGCGGCATTGATTTATGCAAAGTCACGTAAAGGTCGCATAATGGGCCAGGACGGGTGGCTACTGACCACAGATTATAATTTATTTATGTATCCCTGTGTCCCTGCGGTTAGGGCATACCCTACCATTTGTTGCGCTCTGGTAACCTATGGCCAAATGCTGATTGGACTTAATCATTGGAGACTTATTATAGAATACATACTACTTGAGTATAATTTCGTTTGTATATTGTACTCTATTTTATGTTGATTAGAAAGACATAAATATTTTAAATAAGTTTATTAACGAGAGACGGCCACAGTTTTAATAGTGATATTTTTAGAATAAATTAATACAGATAAAAAAGGGTGTTGCCACAACATAAACTATTATGTTTATTTTTATGAACAATGTATTTTGGATGATTTTAGAGAGGTTATCCAAGCCAATGTTTGCATGGTCAAACTGACAGGACAGTGTGGATGTTATTTTATAGCCTACTACTGATCGACCTGTTAAAATATTTTACACTTATAAACTTACGCCTCATATAGATTTAAAAATAGGGGTAGTGTGTATAGTTGTATATAAGGATATAGGGTTAATGATAGATAAGTATAATCTGTGGTAATGATTTCCCTAAGCATAAACAAATAATTTACAGAAACTTATACACTTTTTACTGAACCATACTCTTTCTGACTTGGGCACACTATTAGTAACCTGTCTACAAAGGCCTTAAATAGTGTGTACCGCATTAATAATGTATACCGAGTGATCCATTAATAATACCCCACAGCTATAAGTCAACACTCCAATTAGTGTCAACCGAACATTTTTTTTGTGAACTCATAAATAATTCCACAGATAAAATAGGTCGTTATAATAAGCTACCGAATTGACCGTATCATTAAAATGGCTTAAAACAAAATTAGGCTTTAATTATATCGCGGACTTCCGTAGCGATAATGGTGGGATAGCATTTTATGTCTTTTATATTACATTTAGTGAAATAAATATGTTTTTAACAGATATTTAATTCCACCTGTCTGGAGAAGAGGTTAGTGTCCATTAGTGAATTTTGAATGGGTGGGCAAGGTGGTGCTGGGATAGTAGCTTAGGTTTGGAAGACGTCATCGGTTGGGATTTGAATTTGGTATCAAAAAGTAATGTGTGTCTCCAGGTGTTGATAAGATTGATATTATTATTGAATCTCTCGTCTTGTTCTAAGTGACACCAACCAAAATGTGGAAGCTATTATATATTGCCGTCCTATATTAATTATGCACTATTACTGTATCGTTTTCAAAAACCATTATTATTTTAATGGTCTGTTTAAAGTGGCAATGTATTTTTTTATTCCGCTACATTCGTTACGCGCTGTTAATTTATTCCGTAAAAAGGTGCGTTCATAGTTTCCATTATTAATTTTAGTGAGGATCGTGAATACATATATGAGTAATTATACAATTATAATTAGTTAAAATAGACGGTGAGTGATGTTAAAACATGTATAGTATACGTTGCGGCAAGTCATAATAGGCATGATGACTGATTTTGAAAAACTGTTCTATAATATTCTAAGGTATCTACTATTTCCAAAAAAATATATTATTTCGGCAGGAAACTAATTTTTATAAGAAAAAAACGCTATTTAAATTGTAATTTTAAAATTCGCTCCAAAACGATCGCCGGTGTCATGGCATCTACTTGTGACGTCACTATTATGCAAACTGACCGTAAACACATCAAATCAGTAATTTACGTATATAAATATTGTAAAGAGTATGGAGTTTATCTTATTACTCTTTGCTGATAATGTTGCGGTTGCTTAGCAACAGGTTTTATATTGTTTGTGTCAAAAATGGTAAATCCTTGTTCCATGTTTTGAGAACACAAAACTATGTAATTGATCGATAGAAATCACGAAATACTTTATAAACGCAGGTAAAAACAATTACTAAGTGCAGAGATCGTCGAAGTTCGTACGAAACTTAGCGATGTTTACAATGTGTACATGCTCGTGACGTAGTTCACTCTGATTGGTGTTCAACTTATCATGGCGGACTGTTGAATTTTGTAGTTTTATTTTATTAAATAAATTATCAATCTCGCCCTAAATCTGTAAATAAATAAATTTTTCAGAACCTATTAATCCTATCTCATTAGATTAACACATTATTTTAGTGATTCTTAGTTACTGTCATCATGCCTATTAACACATTATTCGATATTGCAAATAATAATGCATCACCGAAAAACGGTTAAAGTATAATTCTCTAATCATAAAATAATTGTAAACGATTAAAGATAGAAAATAAAAGTGAATGCAAATACTATCGATATTGCAATAACGATATTTTAGTTTTTTTTTAATGCATGGAGTGCACTTCACTCCCAAATCTACCTATATAAATCAATTTATAAAAGTACTAAGTAATTATTTTTTTCAGACGAAAATCGATTTATTATGGCGTTAGAAATGCCTGATTTTTTTTTATAAACTTGTTTTATTACCTATTACATTATTATAATGACATCGATCAAAAGTGTGCATGTATGAAATACTTGCACTACGCAGGTTATATAACATATACTAAGTTTAATTCATAGTTCGACTTTCCCCTTACGAATTGTCTCACAATCTTGATACAGAAACGTTAACATTGTTGCAAGCGCGTTGTAAGTACATTTAATTAAGTTGACCATGTTATTTTGTACTTAATAGCTTAATATTCCCTTGTAATGCAGCTGCCAATTTAAATTCTTAATTGTATGGAGTTTTTTTGAACTGTTTAGAGCTAATTGGATAATTTACCATCTTGCTGATAGCTTTGGATTGTGGGGCATGCGACAATAATGGAGGAAGACATACGTTTAAGGTAATGGACACCTGAATTAAATGTATTAAATTATTACTAAACGGTTGAAGGCTTTTTAATTGAAACTAGTTTTTACTCACGGCTACACTCTCAATAGTAGCTTTTCCGTATGATCGGACAAAACAAATATTTCATTGGAAAAGAAATAAACCAGTTACAGTTTTATAGTACTGTAGATAGATGGCGCTTGCTTTCAGCGAGGGACGATCTGACTGAGAGAGGCACACCACCCCTGCGAGGCAGTATATTTGATGAGTACATTTATATAGCTGACTGTCTTTATCGTCACACACAACTACTTTTTTTTAAAAAACCAAGTTCAACTACAAAAAAAATGTTTGCATTAATAAACCATACCTCCCATAACTAGATAGATTCATGCCGTTTTAATGAGTGGATACCTGTGTAATTTAATAACTCGTTTTATTGCACATAATAACAGCAATAGTTCCATTTTATTATACCGTTTTGAGTGATTGCGTACTCAGACATGATATTTATTATATCCATTTATTTAAGACTAGCTGTTGCCCGCGACTTCGTCCGCGTGGTATTTAACAAAGACTCAACCGTTGGCAACAGCCTGCTCGCACGTTCTGATCCCGCGGGACGCATTGCAGATTGTTGCTATCAAACGGCGCAGCGCTGCAACATTGGTTTAAATTTTTTTTCGAGAGATCCTATTTTGTTTTCTAAAATAAAAGTAGCCTAAGTTACTCCTTGTTACATCAGCTATCTGCCAGTGAAATTCCCGTCAAAATCGGTCCAGCCATTTCAGAGATTACCTGGAACAAACAGACAGGCAGACAGACAAAAATTTTAAAAAAGGTTGTTTTGGTATAGGTACCGTGTATACATCCAAATGCATTTAGTAAAAAGCGGTTATTTTAATATTACAAACAGACACTTCAATTTTATTTATATGTATAGATATAAGAAAAATATTTTAACATGTTAAGACGTGAATCAGAATCAGAATCAGAATATTTTTTATTCACGTAGACCATTATTGTACAGTACTTATGAATCGTCAAGTTACAAAAATATTATGCTACTGCTTTACCACCCGTTCGGAATGCCGTTCCTATGGAGAAGAACGGGCAAGAAACTCCATGGTTGCTCTTTTTTTTAAAATAGATCTTTTACATTTTTGAGCAATACATTGTTATAGGTATGTGAGAACAATGTAGGAACGGCTAATCAAACTTTAGCAGCAGGTCAAAAAAAACAAAAAGTACTAACTAAGTATAAAATTACAGTTAATGGCTACATGGTTCCCACATTTACAAATTACTTAATAATTCGTGTGGCATACAGATCACGTTTATGTATAAAATAATTGTGTAAATTATGATTCGTTGTTTTTTTTATGAATGCGAACCAGTAGCATTTCAACGTGCTCTTAGTACGTAGTATAATTTTTAAATTTCGAATAATTGATTTATTTCTTTGGGAATGTTGTATTTATAACCTTCTGGTCGACCTGGTAAAATATTTTACATGATTAAAGTTCCATCCTATATATTGTAATTTTAAGGGCTCTGTGGGGATGACTATAGTACTTTCATAGTAACATTAAATCTATCAATACTTATAGGTACTATTTTTTTTTTATATTCCGAACTCTGCATAAATAAATGATTAAACATGCTGTTGATATATTTTTACAAAATAGATACAGAACTCCATGCGTATATAGTGCTTATCTATTTTTTTTTCTTAAATTTCATACTGTTTTTTTTAATTGAGCTATTTGCATTTGGTGTGTGGTATATGATAGAGATCATAAAAGCATAGTCTCGAATTTAAAATTTTACGTGCAAAGTTTTTAAATATTACTATTACAAATATTAAAATAGCTATACCGGTCAAACCGTTCTCCGTGAGCTTACCAACGAACAACATTTGATTTTTATACATATTTATTGAGATTATCGTTCTCTCAAGTACTGACAATGTTAAAAGTAATACAATGACATGACTCAACCCGTCAGCACCGATAGAAACATTGACAGCATAACACACTCACTGTCGTCAAACGGTTGTCACAACTTGTCACGTGACAATAGCGACTATTTGTCACAACGATGACGTCACGCGTGACATTTCGGTTGGGGACAGCTCGAGTGTATATTGTAGTTATAAAAATTTGTTAGTGTGTTGAGATCATTAAGGTTTGTATGTGCTTGGATATAAGGTTTATTCTAAGGCGTGTGCATAAGTTATCTGCCATAGATTTTTTTTTTTTTTATTACATTATAGGCAAGTATTTGCTCTCGATCGTATTACCAATGTTGAACACAAAACGATTAAATTGTGTAGAAATGTAAAAAAGTTATGTCTCAATTATGTCACTTCATTAATGCTCTCGAATGAGAACTTAAATACCTTACTCGTGAAACTCAACATAAGTTCGTAATTATTATCTTAAATAAATTCTCTATACTATCATCATCGCGCCTGTAATTCCGAAAGGGTAGATAGAGGTGCCCTGCAGTGCAACCACAGCAGTTGGTATTTGATCCCAACGTTATAAGGGCGAGCCTACTGCTATTAAAAGCGAGGGGATTTTGGGCCATGTTCTATCTCATTCGGTGTGATTTGCAGGATTTTCGGAAGACATGTAAGTTTCACATCATTTTGCTCTCACCGTAGAGCAGGTGAACGCCATATTTTAAAATGAGCTATCAAGCTCTATAGTGGACTATCGACCACATGTATTTGTTTTATGATTTTAATGTCAACTAGGACCGCAAAACAATATTGTTTATTCTCATAAAATAAAAATATCAGCGTAAACATATTTTTAATTAGAGTGGCATACCGTATGAAACCCCAAATAAACAGGCTTCAGAATATACTCGTAAATACAAAGGCAGTACAACACAGCATCGAAGTAAATTTATGTAAACCATATTCTGACCGGCCATTTTTTATGCCGCGTAATTACCCACACATCAAAATACAAAATTACTGGGCCGAGCCGAATTAAACATTCATGGATGAAGACATTATAGCTCATTATGTGGGGGACATACTGGCTGTACGCATTTGTGATTACGACCAGGAAATTGAAATATTAAAGTTGAATTATTGAATATTTTAAAATGGAGAGATGTAATTTTTATTTTACGCGATATTATATTGACGCGGTGATTATCTTGTGTTTTCCGCGTCTACAATCACCCAGTTTAAGTTATTCAAGGTGGTGATTTGACAAGTAGCCCGTCAAGTTGACTTGCCATGTAACAGCCTGGCAAATTCGTAAGCCGTCAAGTAGCCAAGTTGCCGCAGTACCTGGCAAATTAATTTCAAGTTGATTCTCTACTTGTTCATTTTTAAACTTCAATA
Organism: Pheosia tremula; assembly: GCA_905333125.1. Classification (NCBI taxonomy): domain Eukaryota; kingdom Metazoa; phylum Arthropoda; class Insecta; order Lepidoptera; family Notodontidae; genus Pheosia; species Pheosia tremula. The sequence goes on along the minus strand of HG995405.1, from coordinate 563,663 downwards.
ATTGTGTTTACAGAACGATTATCAATAACGTTGAATTTTTTTCAAGATAGTCTATACATATAAATAAAATTGGAGTGTCTGTTTGTAATATTAAAATAACCGCTTTTTACTAAGTGCATTTGGATGTATACACGTTACTTATACCGAAACAACATTTTTTACATTTTTTGCCTGTCTGTCTGTCTGTTTGTCTGTCTCTCTGTCTGTCTGTCTGTTTGTTCCGGGTAATCTCTGAAATGGCTGGACCGATATTGACGGGACTTTCACTGGCAGATAGCTGATGTAACAAGGAGTAACGTAGGCTACTTTTATTTTAGAAAAAAAAATTGGATTTCCCGAAAAAATATTAAAACCAATGTTGCAGCGTTGCGCCTGATTAAGTTTGATAGCAACAACCTGAAATTCATCCCGCGGGCTCAGAATCCGCGAGCAGGCTGTTGCCAACGGTTGAGTTTTTGTTAAATACCACGCGGACGAAGTCGCGGGCAACAGCTAGTAGTAACCTATAATTTCTTTGCACTATTTTTAATGGCCCAATGACAAGTTTATAATACTTGTCTTCACTACGTCCATTTTTCTTCTGAGCACATTCATAGCAGGTTCAAAGACAAAAACATTTTCTCATTGGGCCATTCCAAGGATCCAATCTCGGTATCTTTTTCGGAGAATAGATCCTAGCTTACTGTAAACAAATGACGAACTATTGCCCCTAATCTATAAGCGACAAAATATATCTATAGGTCACAGAAAAAAAAGTCTTACTAGACTGCTCAAATGTCTGCATTTTCCCCCAATACCAGAAAGAGATGAAACATTTTTAAATGAGTTTAATTTTATAATCTGAGAGATTGATGAGCGATGGTAGGTAAAGTGACTCGTCTTCATTCATAAAATACTAGGATTACTTTTAAGAATACGTGAATAGTCACCTGAGCCTTTAATCACTGTAACAATTACTATTTAATAAGGGCTGGAACAATTGCCAATAAAATACTATGCTAATATGGTAAGACGGTAACGAGTATTTCATGAAAACATTAAAGACTTAATACTCTATATTACAGCTATTTTAAATAAACGAATACATGAATATTGTATTAGGTAATAAACAAACATAATGAAAACATTACCTAACAGTTAAAGCAAGAAGTTAAATCAGTAAGCGTAAGCTCGTTCGCTTATTGGCCTTAATTTGCGTCGTTTAAACCGATGTGTGTTAGTTAGGTGCCGAGCCGTTAACTATATTATCAATTAGTTAATGTGTGATATTATGTAGAATAAGGAATTGTGATATTCTAATAATTGTATCGAAATCATATATTTATATTATTATAAGTAGGTACCCATTTTGATATAGACAAAACATAATATGGCACTACTAGTGGTGCAGTAAAAGATATTTTAAACCAATAGATGTATCAAGTCATACAATAACAACTCCACAATATCTCCGAAAGCTCCAACTCTCCAACTCCAACAGCATCTCCGAAAAACGACAATATTCAGTTTAGTTTCGATCACTTATCGTCAAATGCCTTACCATTTAATTTTCACACTCTAGCTCTTCAAGTGTGCTCGATAAACAAGCAGTAATGGGTAACAGCGAATCTACATAATAAATTGTGGTATAAGCAAAATTTATTTTACAGAGCACTCATGCGAGATATATTTTGGTATAAATGTCAAGAATGCTATACTGAATACATTATCATCGTATGTCATATTTATATATTAATTTTCGATTCATCGCTATTGCTGTAACCATACTTTTATCGGAAAACATTATCCATGTATTTAATGACATCGATGAATGTTTTAATTTGTGCCCGCCATAATTAAATAATCCCGGCTCGGCCCGCGCCGGCCATGTTAATAATTATTATTGTTTTGTAAACTGACAACGAATGCGAACATCGATGAGAGGTAATTTTGTATACGAATTGTAATATAAAAAAAAATGCACTTTCGTGTTAAAAGGTGAAATGTCGAATTATTTTTCTTTGTTTTTCACCCTCCCCGCCAATAGGGGTGATATTAATATGTTTGAAGCCTTTGTTTGTCTGTCTGTTGCGTCGTAGCTACTAGTCGGATGAAGCGATTTCAAGTTTGTTTCGTCAGAATAGTTGTGGATTTCATATATTCACGCAAATACTACACATTGTAATAAAACTAATTATCACGTTTATTTTATGTTTTACGTTTCGGCTGCTTTCTGCATAGATCGGACCGCAAACTATAACGAAATATGAGGGTACCCCAGTTCAAACTATGACTCTAGGACGTCAAACACCTCAGTCCTCCTGTAACCATGGTTGCTGTAAAGCAGCCGAAACGTCGGGAACGTAAAACTAAAAATAAAAGCCATAAAATCCGTTAAATTAGTTTTATTTCGGAATAGTTGTTAGCAATATTTGATATAAAAATTAGTTCAGCAGTATCTACCCAAATTAACGGGTATATTATAAACTAGCTGTTGCCCGCGACTTCGTTCGCATGGTATTTAACAAAGACACAACCGTTGACAACAACCTGCTCGCCCATTCGGAGCCCTCGGGACGCATTGCAGGTTGTTGCTATCAAACTTAGCCAGACGCTGCGCTACAACATTGGTTTTATTTTTTTTTCGTGAGATCCTATTTTTTTTTCTAAAATAAAAGTAGCCTAAGTTACTCCTTGTTACATCAGCTATCTGCCAGTGAAATTCCCGTCAAAATCGGTCCAGCCATTTCAGAGATTAGCCGGAACAAACAGACAGACAGACAGACAAAAATTGTAAAAAATGTTGTTTCGGTATAGGTAACGTGTATACCACCAAATGCACTTAGTAAAAAGCGTTTATTTTAATATTACAAACAGACACTCCAATTTTATTTATATGTATGTATAGATTTATAACCCACGATGCACCTAATAGCTGAAGAGTTCAGGTACCTACTATACTTATAAACCTCACATTACATAAAATCTCATTATAAGTATCTTATCCCGTTACAAAAACACACATTAACATTCATAGAATCGTTAACAGAAAAATAATTCTTTATAACATAATCCACGGCAATCGATTCTAATATCGAGACATCGATTGATCCGAGTATTTACAATTGATGGTTGTTATTACACCGACGATTGCTATTGACGTTAACATTCGATTTATTGCATGTATTTGTTTATAAATGGTTTGTAATTGGTCGAGTCGTGTTTCTAGGTATTCGTTACGTGATACGTTGTGTGTGTGAACAGGTGGTCATTATCGGAATTGAGTTTTGTATAAGCGAGTGAGATTTATTTGAAGCGAGATCTTGTTTGGCCCCCCTACCCCTCCTTCTACCCACCCCTAAACATTGCCCGCTATTACATTGAGACCAAACAGCGACGGTGAAAAGTAGTTTGTAAATGTGGAAACCATGTAGTCATTAACTTGTAAATGTATATTTTTTTTTGACCACCACCGCTCAAGTCAGCCTAGCCGTTCCTACATTGTTCTCACATACACAAAAAAAATGTAAAAAATCTTTTTTTGAACTAGCAACCATGGAGTTTCTTGCCCGTTCTTCTCCATAGGAGCGGCATTCCGAACGGGTGGTAAAGTTGAGGCTTAGCATTTTATAACCGTTTTGACGATGTTGAGCATTCTAACTTGTCAACTTACTTATTGATATTTTAATGACTTAGATACCTATTGATATGCCAATTGGTAGGGGCCCTATCGATCGGCTCTACCATTATAAGCCAAACCTGGCCGTTCATAGAGTCCCTTAAGTCATAATCATGATTATGGTATGACTCGGAATAAGGAAAACGGCAGAACACAATCAATTCCAACAATTAAGCCTTCAACTAAAAATAAGCACCGATTAAATTTGATTGATTACGAACCGCAAAAAACCCAGTAATGGATTCGTATTGAATAACAAACAAATTAAGTAACTACAAAAAGTATAGTATAATGCATTCGTTTTTATGTGACTTTGTATGAATAACTACAATATTGTATTTACTTATTAGCACGTTACTACTAAATCAATAAATATCGCCAAACAAACACAAACAATACGGTCCCGCACTAAGCATCGCTTGTATTCTGCGTACCGTACAATGGACTAGGGGCGAACCCATTATATAATACTTATATATGTAGATATTAAACATCCCTGACTCGGGAACAAACATTCGTGCTCATCACATAAAGTTAGTCCGTACCAGGATTGGAACCCGGGAACCACAGCGTAGTAGACAGGGTCAATACCAACTGAACTAATAAGTCGTCAATACTGCGGCCATCACCTACACAGCCAAATTATCATTTATTTAGGTTTCAAAAGTATATTGGATCTCACATGCAAATTTGGACCTTGGCCGACGAATATACCAAGCGTAGAATGTTTGCCTCGTAGTAGGATGTTATTTCAAAATCGCGTGAAGTAAATTGTCCAGTGAAACATGAGAATACCGCGCGTGGCATATACCCGAGGCCTCCTAAAAATACTATTCGCTCACATAATACACAGTTTTTGACAATACACAAAAAAAAACATACTGCCTAATTATAGAGTTGAATTTATTTTTGTGTACACCGAACACCTCTGCTTATAATATTAAGCATATACAAGCGTGATCATAGCTCCATCTAACCTCACCATAATCTAACAATCAAACGTAAAAATGAAACAAACCACAATGGTTATTGTCACACATAAACCCACCAGACCAAACCCCGTATTACGGGACGTCAAATTATATGTGTTCAGTTAATATTTTCGAAGGCAGCAATCTTGTTCCATTATAATTATGATTAGTGTCTGCGAAGATCCTGCACCCCAACATTATGTGCTGTTAGTTGCATATTACATGCTTATTGTGCTGGCTCGGTAAGTGGGCAGGACTTTGATGGGTTCAAGGCCTGCCGACAGTAATTCGTGTTTATTTCTCAATTCAGACTGTAGTCGTTTTGAACAGGTTTGCTTTGAAAGTCAGCGAGTTGGTTTTAACTTTAAATTATTTTTAGATGTTCCATTATAATACAAAAATAAAATTATATCTTTCGTTAGGAAATATTTTAATTAAATGCATATGCAATTTATAGTGATAATAACCAGCGATTAAACAATCCGTTCTTTAACGATTTAAATATCCAACAAAAATAAATTGACTAATATACCTAAATATAAAATTATATTCAAATTGATGCTGATTGAGAGAATAAATGAGCGAACAATGACGCTGATTTAAAAGTCGCTGCAGTTTTAAATCAAATGAAAAAGTAACTCAAATCTAACAATGGGAAACAATGTTTTTAGAATTCTTGTCTGTATGTTCTTTGAACGGGGCTTTCATTATTGGATATCATATGGTTGGACTCAAAGGATTGAGTATATATCATCACGATATAACCATTCAGGGTCGAGCAAAAGAGCAAAATCGATGGTTGCTCGGGCAGAGCCGCCGGCAAAAGCTAGTACCTAATAAATAAACATAAAGCTGCAACCAATGATTTACGTACGAATCACAGACGGCCTAAATTACACACCCAGGATCGTAATGAATGGTTTCTTTGATTTCAAAAGTGAGCTTAGCACGCATGTGTGATTCAAATTAAATTGTTTAGAAATAATTTGTTCGCTGCAAATTATAGATTTTAGTGCGAATGTGGTAGCCTTACAAATGTGTTTCGAGTGTCTGAGAATGGTGTTGGAATAACTTTAAACGGATTTTAAAATCAACTCGACATCTAAAGTACGGTTTTATTAGAAAATACCAGACAGAAAGTAAATTGACCGACCATATAATTTAAGAACTACAAAAACTATAAAACGAGTATTACATAACCGCTCTGCTAATGGTTATTCTCCGGAACTATCATTGCCTAGATGATAATTGATTACGGATCGAGCACTATAGATTGATAACAGCATTTAATAAAAAAGGTAATAAAGTCAAAAGAAATTTTCATGATTCTTACGCATAAAAAACCTTTTGTAATCACCTAATAAATAAATATAATAAGTCTATTGGAAATATTTATTCAAATACCCCATTGTTTTGATGAAAGCAAATCGGTCGTCGTTCCATCTATACATATAAATAAAATTGGAGTGTCTGTTTGTAATATTAAAATAACCGCTTTTTACTAAGTGCATTTGGATGTATACACGTTACCTATACTGAAACAATTTTTTTTACAATTTTTGTCTGTTTGTCTGTCTGTCCGTCTGTCTGTCTGTCTGTCTGTCTGTCTGTCTGTCCGTCTGTCTGTCTGTCTGTTTGTTCCGGCTAATCTCTGAAATGGCTGGACCGATTTTGGCGGGACTTTCACTGGCAGATAGCTGATGTAACAAGGAGTAACTTAGGCTACTTTTATTTTAGAAAAAAAAATAGGATCTCACGAAAAAAAATTAAAACCAATGTTGCAGCGCATCGCCTGATTAAGTTTGATAGCAACAACCTGCAATGCGTCCCGCGGGCTCAGAATGGGCGAGCACGCTGTTGTATTTGTTAAATACCACGCGGACGAAGTCGCGGGCAACAGCTAGTTTTGAATATAAACGGCGCGGCTGCCTGGTCCCGCGGAAGAATCTAATGACATACCAATTCTACTCCGCTCAATGCGAGAAATATTAGATTTTTTTTTGTACTCACACAAAAATATTTTGTTCTCTTGACGCTAATGATGTTTAAATGGTTTTGTATAAATTTTCCATCGATTTGAATATAAATAATTGCTTTGTTTCTGCGCGGAGTGACTGCATATTGAGGTGTGGTGATCGTTGTATAGATTTTATTACTAATGTATGTAGTATTTAATTAAGTTTTTTTTTTTACTATACAATGTAGATCGGTATACATTAACTGCTAATGTAGATGGTATGACGTTTTCAAATCTTATTGTTAACAACTTTGATAATATGAGATAGTTCTAAATATTGAAGTAAAACAAAATTTACAGATTGTATCGCGTTTATTTTGTTTGTTTACATTCCCGGCGTTTCCGCTGCTTTACAGCAACCATCACGTCACGGGAGGACTGAGGTGTTAGACTTCCTAGTGCCATAGTTAGAACTGGGGTACTCTCATATTATGATAGTGTTTGCGGTCCAATCTACGCAGAACGTGCTCACAGTATCATGATAAAATCCGTAAATTTAGTTTTATTTTAAGGTGTAAAAATAAGAAATTAATATACATATTCAAATCGGCGATTAAAAAAAGAAAACATGTTAATTATTATTCAGAACCGATGGTGTATCAAAACGTTATCGCCTACAACAGTTAATTCTATTATAAAATAGGTATGATTAATAAAAAACATGATATTATATTTTTATCTGATCGTCCAAAACGGTTTATATACCTTTCACCTGATATTTTTAGAGAAAGTTACGAAATATGAGCAGGCGAAACCGTTTAAGTCAATCTATAGGTATAGTTAGAAATCATTGGATGAAGCCATTATGCATATTGCATTAAGCGTTATTTTCCATTATGCGAATATTGAACATGTTTTTGGCTGTGGGTGGGTAAGATTAGAAATAATAAAATTGGCCAATGATCATTTTAAAAACAATACGAATCAGAATAAGAATATTGTTTATTTATCTAAACGATTAAGTGCAATACTTACGAATCGTCAAAAAAGTGACAAAATGCTAAGCTTCAACTTTACCACCGGTTTGGAATGGCGTTCCTATGGTGAAGAAGGGGCAAGAAACTCCGTGGTTGCTCTTTTTTCAAAATATCTTTTATATTTTTGAGCAGTACATGGTTAGGTATGTGACAACAATGTTGGAACGGGTAGGCAGACTTTAGCAACTGGTCAGATACCAAAACTAACTAAGTATATAACTCGGTTACTATAAGTCGAGTCAGTCTAGATATATAGCGTAGAATAGAATAGAATAGAATATTTATTTCAATTAATATTTACATCAACAAAGTATTTGTGAGCTCCAAACTAGACAATGTCTGTGTCTTGGAGCTCGGTACACTATTTAACATACAAGTAAATTTTAAATGGTATATAATTTCAATTTCTTAAACTAGAACAAAAATGAAATAAAATAAAATAAAATAAAAGGAAATAAAACATTATTCTTTAAAAATAAGATAAGATGAAACGTAAAACATTATTCGTTGTGAATTAAATGAAATAAAGATTAAAAATTTAATAAAATTAAAATTAAATCAAAATACAATTAAAATGAAAATATAATAATAGCGTAGGATTCATCTTTAGTTCAAAATACATATTCCTTGAAGCATGCTTCGTCATTAGCCCAGACAGAGGAATAAATCAACATAAATTGCCGTGCATCAATCTACTGAAGGAATAAACTGTATCGCGTTACAAAAAAAAAAGATCTCTATCATCCTCACTCTCGTATTTATTCAATGCCGTTGCGCGAAACTTTAAGCGAATCTCATAAATCAGTGAAAAACAAACTGTATAAATCACCTGTTTCATAATTCAGCGTCGGAATTCTTCAAAGGGATGTCGAATGAAACAAACAAATAAAATCATCTCAGTATGATTTTATTTTAGCTCTATTTGTATCGCCTTTGCTTTTTATTCAAAACTAGCTGTTGCCCGCGACTTCGTCCGCGTGGTATTTAACTAAGACAACCGTTGGCAACAGCCTGCTCGCGTTCTGATCCCGCGGGACGCATTGCAGATTGTTGCTATCAAACTTTAAGCAGGCGCAGCGCTGCAACATTGGTTTTAATTTTTTTTTCGAGAGATCCAATTTTTTTTTCTAATATAAAAGTAGCCTAAGTTACTCCTTGTTACATCAGCTATCTGCCAGTGAAATTCCCGTCAAAATCGGTCCAGCCATTTCAGAGATTACCCGGAACAAACAGACAGACAGACAGACAGACAGACAGACGGACAGACAGACGGACAGACAGACAGACAGACAGACAGACAAAAATTGTAAAAAATTTTGTTTCGGTATAGGTAACGTGTATACATCCAAATGCACTTAGTAAAAAGCGGTTATTTTAATATTACAAACAGACACTCCAATTTTATTTATATGTATAGATAACATTGTTGTATTTTTTATCGCTTTATATAATTTATTTATTGGCATTGATGTATTTCTAATTCATATCATAGAGTTTTAGAAGGCAGTTTTCGTCCACAAGCAATGCCTGCAAAGCACTGACTTTATGAAAATGTTTTTTAACGACATTGTAAATGGATTAATGCTTCTTAAAATTTTGAAAGTAACACTAAGTTATCTATGTATGTATGCTCATTAAAATACAATTCCTTTTATCTGTCCATCCTCTTATATATTTTTTTAAATAATTCTGCTATATTTCGTCTGCGGGCTCATCAATATTTTGGCGCAGGGAAATAGGTTTCCTGTAATATCCAGTACCGAAAATAAAATTACATTTTTTTAGTCATAATTGAGTCACTCAATGGTATTATTCCTAAATCTTCTTCAATTATCCTTGAGTTTAAATTTTCTTTATTCCAATTATTTTGCTGCACGTGCCACCTTTGATCAATTATATCCTGTCATCTAAAGAGCTATTTATAAAAGGTTGTGTGAAACAAGCAGATACATAATTATTAACATGTACGCGGGTTACATCAACATAATAATATAATATAAAATTTCCCGCTACACTCGACTCAACCGTCATTACCGGACATAAACAGAGCTGTAAATTAACGTTAGAATCACGCGACCGTCAATTCATTTCCTTGATAATATCATCAGATAGTTTTAATTCTGTGAATTTATTAGTATCGTTAAGAGTTTCTGATGATTTGTAAATAGGCGAATATAAACTATTACCGGTTGAATTTACGTTTATTGGTTACATTTCTGTTTCTTTGATGTGTGTTTTTTTGTAAGTCATAAATTTTTCAGCGTAACATAAAGAAAGCTTCGCGCGTTATTAGACATGGAAATCGACTAGCGACATACAACAAATAAAATAGGTGAGCCCAACAAAAAAGAAATAGACGTTTGAAAATGTTATAATAATCTCACACATAAAACGCTGATGTATATCGTATGCACGTCAACAGACAGGGTTTTTGTTAATAAAAAAAGTAAATTATCGTGTTTAAAAGGTCTTTAGGACACTGAGAATGCTTTTCTTAAAATAGTCTTAGTAAATATTAAACTTTATGGTACTCCAGTTCCTCCCACATGCAATTATTGAACATAAGCTTTTGAAATTATAGCCGCGAGCTTGCTCACCAACTTGTCTGTATGTATCACGGGCTTCACACGTCGGCTCCTCAAGGATAAATCCGCCTTTACAACTACATAAATTTGTCGATGGAACGATTTCAGTATCCGGTCGGACTTTATTTGCCCCGCATCCTGTTGGCCATGTAACAATATTCTAGGAAACCCTCCGATGTCGATAAATAAGAACACTCTCTTGTGCTCGTAAAAACTCACTTCTATCAATTTAAGTTTCTCAATTCGAACGATCCACATTGACGTTGCTTTGTAACGCCTCGGGATTGGTACGAGTTGAAGTTACCGACGTAAAACAGATCTGATTTACGAAAACGTTTACTACTTTTGTTTTATTGCTTATCAGTTGAAAGTCTTTAGAATAGGACCACATACAACCCAATCAAGTTAGTACAGTAAATCTTACGTAAATAGAAATACCGAAAGCCAAAAAGTATTTAATAGTGATTAAACCACGAAGGACGCATAATTTGGATAGAGCCTATTTAGCCGTCCTATTGCTATTGTGTTTTCGAGCCATCTGTTGGCACGTTTTACCTCAAATACTAATCATTTAATAATAATAAGATTCATATCATAATTATTATTACGACTTATAATTCTCTCTCATAAATGATCTAACAAAACGTTGAAGAGCTTATATAAAACGAAAAAAAACATTACGTTACACAGAAATAAACGTACAAAAACATCAAATCTCACATCTTACTTTGTCACGACAATAACAAGTCATATTTCTGAGAAAGTCACGAATCATTAGCACGTACCAAGCGAACCCCCAGCAATAAGGGAGCACACACTAATCGCATTAGACCTGACAGTGATCGGCGATTCGTCATAGAGGGCGCTGCGGTGGTAACTGATCCTATTAACGAAGAGGTAGACTTGGATAGAAAGACAAAGCTGGGGATAGATAGGATCAGTTTGGATGAAGAATGAAATTTTGTGAGGGTTGCAGTCTTTACTAGAGTCTGCAAAGTCAGCTTGCTTATTGTTAATATGGCAAGTATACTGACAAATGATTAACATTTGATTTAAAATACATTAAAAGTTTGAAATTAATGCCACATTTTTTACTATCTTGTGTATTGTCTACTATGTTGAGTGTAACATGCTGCCATTAAATACATTGTATAATATAATCTGAGCGCAAGTACGTTTTTTGGAATCAAGATTGACTTTTAACATTTAAAGGTACAAAAATGGATACGATCAGCGGATTATGTAAATATTCATGCTTGGCCAAAGGATTGAAAGCTCAGCAAAAGCCAGGCGCATGAATAATATATGACACCTAATCTAGTTGCATTATCATCATTATTATCACTGCTAGTGAATATAACCGAGATAAAGTCATATCTAATATTCCTTTCCTAAATTTTTGAATACCATGCTTACATTGAAAAGGGTCAAGCAACTCAATTTCTAAAGTAAACAGCCCTCCACCTCCAAATATTTACTGGCTCCCTCTCACCTTGACATCATAGACATTTTTTGATTAACGATGCATCTCGCGGGTCAGATCTCCATTGTGCACCCTTTGAAATTCCGGCACTCATTTATCAAGCTTAGGTACCGTTTCGTCCTGAAAATTAATGCGTTGGTCCAATTCATATACTGTTGATCATAGTTAAGAAAGTTTATTGTCTATATGATTGATTCTAGTTTTTGTATGTGTTACTCCTCATCCTCCCTTTCACATTCAACTGTCTTCGATTGTAAAATATTTGTACATTGAAATATAGACTTGCACAGGTAGGTTAACATAATTTCAGTATTACAATCTTCTTAAGTTACATTTATGGCGATGGACCGATTTCAGAATACAGCTGCAACAAGATCTTATTCATTGCGGATCTTTATCAAAAATGTAGTATTTTTAAAATCAAAGTTTTGGATTCTGCTTTATTAGGTACTACTTTACAGGTGTTATAGAAGTAATCTCTTCTTGTTCGCTTTATGCTGATAAACTAGATCTGAAGACCTGGATAGTGTGCGGCGGTAGACGAAATTTACGCGTACACTGATTTTGACGTATCGCCTTATGGGGGTTGGGGTTTCATGAAAAATGATTCACCGGCGTAATAGTGGGAAGTAATCGGTTTCATGATGTTTAATACCTCTAAATGCATTATTATAAAGATTGGTGTCTAAAGAAAGCGGAACTATTCATTGGCTTTATTGGGTGATAATTTAATCGTCTATATTTGGAAAATACTTTCTGACTTGAAATAATTTGTTTTGGCTTTTAAGGCTACGATATCATGCGGCCATTCTGTTTTAATTATAATTTGCGTTCCACATAAGAAAACAGTGAAATAGCAAACGGGTACAATTCCAACTTGTGATCAAAATGCTTGCTAAATAAACACCCCATCCATTATACACTCACTCCCAAGGCACGAGAAACATAGAAGGTAGGTCAGGTCTGAATTAATCAACTCACGCTCCGTGGTAGTACCGTGTCACTGGACAACTGGCTGTCCACGACAACCAGATTACAAATGCTGTAGACGACAACCTTATTGTGAATGAAATAGAAAGTGTTTTCGAATGATTTCCGATAGAAGTGTTGGATTTTCTCAATGTGTAGTGTCACGGAAATGTCGTGTAGCATGTTAGTAAACAATTGCTTGGGACAGTTTTGGCTGATTGCTGTGATTGAAGGAGAGTGGCAGTTTAGAATTTGTTTTATTTAACGCTAACTTCTGGAGCGTAAAAGATAGAAATTTATTTCAGATTACTCTGACAAGATCACAGAAAAAGATACTTGGTCCTTTTTGTTTGGTTAGTTAAAACTTTGGATTTTGTTATAATGATACAAAAATGCATTTATTGAAAATATGCAAAGTAACTTATGCCTGAAAGCTATACAAACAAAATAACAATCCCACCATAAAGTAACTATATTAAAAAAATATAACACAAGCATTACCATTAAAGTAATCAACCGGCAATGACAACGCCAAACCCGCCCCCGAGTGCTCATATTACGGACAAGTCTCAAAATAAACCAAACAGTATTAATCAAACTTCCCCCAGCCCCCTCCATCAAGTACACGATAATGATATATGCGATATTTGATGATAAACAATCAGGGTCATTTATTATCTGTCCGTTATTTGACAGGCGGTAGGCAGATGTCATTTGTCATTTTCCACGATCCCTGGGTCCCTTCGTTACGCCGCCGCCGCCTCCGACAGTGGTTAGCTACCAAAGATATACCTCTCGATGCTCAATCAAAAATTACATTTAAATTCATGGCGCTAAAGCAGAATATCGGCTGAGAAAAAATCAATCTTGATTGTTTTCAGCATGAACGATTATGATAGATGAAAGAGTTAGCGCACGCACAAAGCGGATGAAACATTATCGATAATTGAACCCTGTTATGATGATATTAAGGTTGATTTTCCAGAAGTAGCAACCGACGAATATACCGCCGCAGAGAAACGTGTTATTGAAGATGAAACAGTAATGGATGGGGATAGAGAATGCGTGAACGATGTCGGAGATGTATTGTTATCAGCCTTGTTTATCGCCATACACAGATCGTTTCTTTAAATAATTACCTTTTAAAAAGTATATTCCGTCGTTGCTACCGGTAATATATTCATTATATCTGACATCTTACAAAGCGCCATTGAAATAAATAAAAATATTTTATGGACCGACGGGGCGATCGCGATAGGATCGTTTCGTTAAGAAGACATATTTGGAATTTCGTCTGAATCATTACGGATCGTTTTAATTTGTTGTCGAAAACATTCTGAGGTTTTATGGCTTGCTTTTCGTCCCACACCTGTGGTAAACGTTCTCGCGTAAACACCAATTAAGTTTTTTAAATAAAGTGTGAAGGGTGGCGTAAAAAGTTTTGACAAGACGCGCGAAGCACAGTGCGCAATAACTCAGCGCACGTACGCTCGTAATGCGAAATGCTTGTTGGACATTTTTAAAGGCGAGTGTATATGAATAAATTTAGCGGTATTCCCACGGGACGTGACGTCGGCTGCGGATGTGTCTAGTAAATCAAAATGTTTAATTTCCACCGCTATACAGCGAGCATTGTGTGGTTCACCCCTTTTTAAAGGATGTAATGGGTTTAGTCTTTCCGTTCTGCATATTGCGTTGAAATTTAATCTTGATAATATTATTTACTTCTGGTTTAATCCATCCAATCGTTTTCTCTGTTAAAGGTAGTGAATAGTCATTGCTGATCTACTAAATTAAGTCATTGCATAGTCGACTGTGTTCCGAAAATCGCGTCATCCGCCCGACTTACAGTGCAAAAATCTATTATGTAAAACAGATTATTTTTCTACCCCTGGTCCCTAGCGCTTAATTCCCAAAACGGGTGCGAGCTTTTAAAATATTCAATGGATGTATACTGTAGACTCTACTCTCGTCTGTCAAACACATTATTTACTTCATTACTCTTACCTTGACGGCCCTGTTAATCTTTCATTGTGTTTGGATAAAAAGAAGCTTAAGCGTGTTTTCTATTGAATTTTTTTAAAGCATCTCTTTTAATGGAATTGGTTGTGTGAGTTGCGCTTGTATTGTTGGTGTATTGACGGGGAAGACGTTTCTTTTGTGTTTGTACTAAGCTCGGTAATAAGTATTTTCGGCGGATAATGAAATACTTATCCGCTTTGAGCGAAAGCAATAAGATTGTGTGAGGAATCGATAGGGGTTTTATAGATAAGTGAAAAATAATGGCTGTGAAATTGAAGATTACCAAATAGATAGATACACTCTTTTACGGAATAATCTATTTTGATGATAAAACAGGAACGTCAAGCATGTTAAAACGATCATGTTGTTTTGTAATAGCATCGACAACGAAAATGTCTACTTATTTTCTTACAGAAATAATACAGGGTTCAGTGAAATGTCAATGGCATAGCCGGAAGATATCATAGTTTAATATAAAACATGAATTTTGATAGCATATCCGACACAGAAATCCTTTAAAACTAGGTACCTAACTAAAAAGAATAAGCATTCCGTCTCATCCGTTTCTAGTTTGACTTCATGTAAAGCTGTTGAATTAGCTGAGCAAACCATGCGAAGAGCTCGTGGCGCAGAGGCAATTTTTCCTAAGCACCTGACGGCCCCGATCCATCGCACGGCGGCTGTTTAATATAAAACCGTCAGCCGAACACAGACGGTGACTATGATCAAGTGCTCCCACTTACACAACAATGTAGGGCTACACCTGTTATGAAGTCACCACAAAGTTCAAGAAACTGATGGAAGCAAGTGAGAATTTTTTTTTTCGTTTTTTGTTACAGCCTGCACTTTAATTGATGCTCTTAATATGAATGTTTTTTTTCCCTTATTGCATTTTCCATTGAGCCAGGCTCAATAATCTCATGTTAGAAAGTTTGACATCATTTGACAGTCTGATTCATACATTTCGAGGTTGATTCTTAGTCATCTTTATTAGAGACTTGAGCAAATTAATATTTACAGGTATTTCAAGTCACTTTATTACATTAAAACAGAAATCATCATTCTTAATATTATTACCAATTTAGAATGCATTATTACTTTTCTCTAAAATTAATGGTTGAATCAATTTGGAATATCGACAATATTCATCGAAGTTGTTCAGCTCTGAATGAATGACCTTAGTGTATATAAGGATATGAAAACCGAATTAAATATTTACAAGAAATAAAAACAGGAAATATAATGGCATACTATCAACGCAATTTATTTTCATGTGACAAGTATATTACTCAAATAAATTTATTATGAAATTTAAATAATGCTTGTTGATTCGCTAATAGAACGTGAACGTCTAATTAATTAACAGTGTCGCTAACAAATTTTGTCTACAGTCGACAGTTGGACAAAAACGGAGGATAATTTATATGTGTGGCAGCCTTGTGCCCCCGCAACCCCCCCCCGCCCTCTTTCCTCGCCGGCAGGTTGAAAGAGTCACGGAGCGTGATTGATGATGGCCCCTCCACGCCCACACGCCCTATAAACCGCGTAGAGCTGACAAACTATCGCATTGTTGGCCGCAGGAAATCATAAGGCGATTGGCTTCCAATTTATTACCTTGTTTTGGCACCATACATCCAGTTACAACCGTTGATCACGACGCACATTTAGATCATAATCTCGAATAAGACGATGATTGCTTTCCTCTTAAAATAAACATTAACAACATAGTTGAAATATTGAATTTGTTAGACGTCGAAAGTTACAATGAATATTTCTCGCCGAGACCGAATCGTATCCGGTCTAATGCTTCCAAATGCTACGCCAACACCCTAATAGAAAACAGTGCGATGACAGGCATGTTTTGTGTCAAATCATTGCATAATGAAAAATATGAATCTGTCGAGGGCTCCGACCACATTAATCCCGGCTCGTCCACATGAAATTCGTTTCTAGACATTTAAATACAAAGGTCGATAGAGTGATAAATTATGAATGAAGTAACAATCCCCATTTCAATAGGACCGACTCGTGTTTGGAGTTGAATAACAAAAACTCTTGTGTGTACAACAATAAAACTATAAATATGGGGCCTGTGTTGCTCAAAGCTCGGCTCGCCTTCCGCTCGATTCGGTTTAACGTCGTTTTTATCTACATTGTTATCAAGAAATATATTAATTGCTGCGTCTCTCTAAGGCGGTTCAGCCCTAAGTGAAATTTCACCGAGAGTAATAATTTATGCATTTGAAGCGAGCACAGCCACGCCATGCGCCACTCAGTGATAGACCGCTCTGAGTTGTATCTCTAAATGCATCTGACACAGTTAATCCATATAAAGTTATTACTGCCTCGCCTTTCAACCGACTTAATTGGCCGCTACCGGCTAGTGTAAACTCGTGTGTTAGCGATAAAGTAACTGAATAAATTGTGGTTTTAAATACTGTTCACGTTCGTTGCTCACGAATTGCACGCCCGCTTGTTTTTATTGCCCTCGTGTTTACCTAAACGATTTTTCCTTCGCAGCGCTCGTAAATATTGAATACAAAGGACGTACGTTCTTTATGCGATCTTGATAATATTGTTCTCGGTTTCTCGCGTTGAAATTTTAATTTGTCAGAAAATTTTAAGTCAAGTTTAATCTTCTTACGTCAGGGTGCCATCCGATGTAGCCCGAATTAGCCCGTCGAGGCGAGTAGGCCATAGATTAAGTCGGATCTCGCAGCGAGACGGTTGCCAACGTCTCAATAAGCCGCTCTATATTTTTACGGCCCCTATATCCGTTTCGCTGCGTAAATACACTTAATGACCGACATTTGGTGAACGCTTTTATTGTGAAGTTTTTATTATCGAGAAAATCATTTGTTTAGTCTACGTACGGTTATTGCGAAGCAGCTCAGTGCGTTTCGGGGTTTATTAGGGTTACTTTATTACCCCTTTTATTTACCGTCTTTAATGTTGAAACATAGCCTGCGAGCTTGAAACGTCTGCGTGGCCGGATACTGATAATTAAATTTTGATTTTAATCTGCGAATATGATTACATGTTCCGTTATTGCATTGCAGTTTTGGAAGCCTTTTTATTATATGCAAAAAAGTTACGATCAAAACTCGAATGGTGATCTCAGGATATTTATTACTAGTTTTTTTCTTTCTATTAATTCATTTTAAATAGTAGCTATATCTGAAGTTTAATATCATCAGATCGATTACGTGAAATCAAACCTTTTTTAATTTAAACTTATGGAAATTCCGTAAATATATTATAAAAACTAATGTATTCAAGCAAAAAAGTCAACACCGTAATCTCTCTGGCTATAAAGCAGTGTCAGACCACTATAATAATTTTGAAACAGTCTATTAAGTGAATCTTTATGATAATGTCGCAACAGAAGTCGCGGCCGCGAACGAACTGCCTGTTATTTTGATACATTATCATATTTAAACAATTCAGATGATAATAGACACGTCGGGCGAAACCCTTTGGTAATATAAATGGTTGTATTATTATTTATTTATGGGTTTCCTTCCTTTGGGCCGGGGGCGATGTGGCATATTTCATTGAGCGAAAAAATGCGTCGAAGTCGTGAGTTTATACTCGGTCTGAACCGGTTGGAGTACCTGAAACGGCCGACTATAAGCTTGTTGCCGCAATAATAAAGATTTATGCGACATTCGGCGGTAGCGTGTTTTGTTCTGTTACGAGCCGATTCGCCTTCTGCGAGATCAATAGCTCTCTTTATTGTATGCGGAGAATTATCATTATCGCTTGTTATTTCAGCTTCAACTATAAATTCTTGTTAATCGCTTTCAATATTATCGCGTCTTACCTCGTGACCGTCTTTACGATTTGCATTTTGTATCACTTCAATAGCATCAATTTATTTTAGTTTGACGATATTCTTTTGGTAATAGTATTTTTTTTATGTTTTGTAATTTTCTGATAATATCATTTATTTATATACTAAAAATATTCTGATAACCTTTCACGTACCGTTAAGTAATTTATAAGTTGTTTTTTTCCTAATAACGTTAGCTCACCCATTTTTTTATGAATCTCATTTCTATTACTGCAATTAATTTGCATATGCTACTTTTTACTACCTAGTATACCGTCTAATAAAAATTCATCAGAAGCAATAAATACATCATCAATATAGTAAACTCGTCCGCTTGTAACGATATCACACCCATCTCCACTAACGTCTTCGGCTGTGTGTAATTTTTTCACGTAATCTCATTATTACCTCTCCAAGTCTACACGGTGATTAACCACTTGATTTATGGCAAGTGCAATTTGCATCGGAGCTGATGCCATCGGCTTTTGCCGAGAAGCTGATGATTATCGTACGTATCGTGTCGGTTTTAATGATGGTTATTTCATGCCTCGCCGAGCTCGCGCGGGGACGTTCCATTAAACTCCTTTACAATCATTATTTCAACGAATGTTACTGCTTATTGCTTACCTTCCTGTGAATGTTCCTTGATATTGACGAATATTATTTGTTTGCTAATGGTTTGTTTTTCTGTGTTTAATTTTATTTTATTTTATACAACTATTTTATTATTATTTTTTGTGAATTTCCCATATTTTATTCTGCTATTCACGGTGGAAACAAATTTAAAAATCAATGACCACATCGGCCAATCCGCCGACCTAATTGTAAATGGTGAATCTAACACGACTTTGTTTTGTATATAGTAGATTAACAATGCAAGTGCCATGCAGAAAGCTCTCAATTTAAAGACATGTACTATCATCATTTATAGTAACTATGATCATATTCTTATTCATTTGAGTACTGAAATGGAGTGTATCGTTATAACACGTATGCTCTTATAGCTTAATGAGATAATTACAAAAAAAAATATGTTAGCTCTATCAGCACAAGCTAGGCCATTCTATCAATCATAATCTATAACATTTTATTCATCATGATGATAGCTAGATATTTATGAACGTACAATACAGAACCATTCCTTCGCCTGTCCTTCGTTTGGGGTCGAGTCACCTTCGTCCGTAGGAGAATTAAATATCCTCGAGATACCCTACACGTGACCCTGGGTGGTGCCAACTAGGTGGCAACTCTACTGGTGGTAGGCTTCGGCCGTGGTTAGTCACCACCCACTGAACAAAGTCATGTCGCCAAGCGGCCTAGCCGTGTTCCGGCATGATGTTCGGTGTTGCCATTCATGGATGGCGGGTCAGATCAGCTGCGCTGCATGTGCCTAGTGAATGTGGCGTCTCGATCTACTGCCGCCTTCCTACCTAGGCAAGTATGATCCATCGTAGATCTCATCATCACTTATCATCAGGTGAGATCGAGATCAAATACTTGCCTAAGTATAATGTAATAAAAAAAAAAAGTTCTTGTTCTCTGAATAAGAAAAAAAATGTTATGACATAGGGTTGCTACAAATTGATTGCAAACTTTCTCCACATACTTACTTTTCCATGATAGTATTAATGTTGACGTGTTGCATAACACGTGTTGGTGTCGGAGGCGTGACACGGTTTTAGGTGTGCGTGCACATAGATAATATCGTACATAAAACTAAACGGCGCGCCGCGAAATTTATGAATCGGCCGAAGCTGCCTTCCACACAAAAGTTGTTTATTACAACGCTTAGGGTTGCTCATTTATATTTTTATTTTATTGCGTCGCTACAACGAACGTCATAATTTACTTGATATTATTTAGAGCGAGAACTTTAATAGTGCAATGAATCATGTGAAAAAAGTACCCCGCAGCGGCCGCAGTCAATTCAATCGCTATTATTTATATTGTTTATCGCCTTATTGAGATAGTGCCTTTTAAGGCATGGAGTGTGGTCGTATTTTATTTTTGTAATTATCTTATCGGTTACCGAACTTAATTAATCACTGGTTATAAATACAATGATATATTGATTATTTGTTTCTGCTTGATTCTCATGTTATGTGTAGTTTCGTTATATGTATTTAGATTAATCATAGTTAAGTTTACAGTTTAAAAATTACAACCGAGATTATATTTTTGTTTTCCACATTAATATAAATCCCACTTATATTATAAATGTGAAAATTTGGATGGCTGGAAGGATGGATGTTTGTTATTCAATCACGCCAAAATAGCTGAACGGATATGCCTGAAATTTGGCACAGAGATAGATTATAGTCTGGAATAGTACATAGGCTACTTTTTATCCCCATAAAATGTAATGTTCCCGTGGAATAGACTTGTTTTAATTTTTAATATTTTTAATCGCCGGTAACACTGCGGGGCGCAGGTAGTAAAAAATAAATATGAAAGCTTTATTATTCATTTTAATGTGTAACTTACTCTTTGATCGTTTGATTCATCAAATCCCCGAATGAGCTGTGATCAAGATGATTAATTGTTTTGTACTTAACTTTGTAATCATGAAAAGATCATTCTACTATCTACAAAACGTGACTCCAAAAGCGATTCTCGAATGATGAACAAGTATTATTGACGATAAATCGTATATTAATCAAATATATCCGTCTCTCTTTAGGCTGTGCATCAATCATCAGGAAGGTCGAGCACATCGTGAAGCTGACCATGATTTATATTTAATTTAAATAAATAATAGACACCAAGATTAATTGTACTATGTTGAGCATGTATGGAGAAAATTAATAAATGTATAAACATAGTGAATGGTGGTTGATTGTTGATGACAATTTAATAAAAGTTGTATTAAAGAAGTATACGCACTTACACATCAGTCAAAAATCCATCCAAGGTAGAGGCTTGGTTGAGATACAAGAATACTAATGCTACTTTAAATATTAAAGAAATTAAATTAATAAATAAAATAAAAATAAATTATGAATTCTACATTATCAATTTCAAAAAGTGACTACTTATTTTATCTTGGAGATAGAATATTTTAACTTTTTAATTGGCAAAAATAGAAACGAATTTGTGTGTGATAATTCAGCGAATTTTATATATTTTTAATTGTAATACGTCCAGTTCAGGACTTAATTTGATTAATATCAATTAAAAAAGGAATTTATTGCTATAAAGTAGTACTTATCGCTTTCGATCATATATCAGCAGACAGAAATTAATAAATGTTGTTCATACAAACATATTAATAATTATTTTACATATAAGAGATATAGAATATACATATTGGTAAAAGTTTCACCAGTCCTGATCAATGAATTCTAAAGAATTTTGAACTTTAATTGCAAAAGGTAAAATGGCAATTTTCATTGAGTTAATCGACTGATAAATATCTAGATTAAAAATGGGATTGTTATGACTTTGACATGTTTATACACAATATATCTCGCTAACGAATGGACAAATTTTCATGCAGATTTTAATTGCTAACCGTTCCACACTCAGTCAGGGTGTGACACCAGCAATTTAAAAAAAATAAGTTATGTTTTATAAACATCAATTCATAACTATTAACATAGATTAAAAACATTCACGGAAAATAAAAATCTATTCAGTAAATATTTTTTGGCAATATTATAATGATTTATATATTCTATTTTGTATATAATTTACTAAATCACCAAAATTTACATAATTTTTGCCTTGATTTTTAATTTATACAGGGTGTTTCAGAAAGGGTATACTAAGCCTGGAACCTGGGCTTCTTCAGCGCATTTATAAACACTATTTGAAGTTAGAATGTGGAGAATGTCCATTTAAAAAAAAAACTATTGTTCTTAATAAATCAGAATTATCATTTTGTTGGGTACAAAACTATTTATTAAAAATAAACATATTACGATTCTGACTGCATAAAGTGTTTACAAATGGACTAAAGAAGCTGAGGTCCAAGGCTTAGTATACCCTTTCTGTAACCCCCTGTATACAATAGGACTGCTTAAAATAAAATGCTAGTTTCTTATATTTACGCGAATACTACAAATATATTATTATTATATTTTATTTCAATAAAGTTTTAGTTTTTGTATTAACAATAAAATATTTATTATGGTACCGAGTAACATGGGAAATAGATGGGATCCCGCGGGATAGGAAGTCGTGGAAACTTCTAGTATATAAATACTATCTTCGCAAACACTTTCCCCACAAAATCTTCAAGTCAATGTTTCTTTGTTTATGTAAAATATCACGAACCTTTTCAAATTCCGAATCCGATATTCCACCTTGTACAACCCTACCGCCGCCGGCGGGACATTAATACAAGTTGAAATATAGCCCACTAAAGACTATATAACGTAAAATTTACAATTCATAAAACTGAATGATATATGCAATGGTGAATAGCTGCCGCTAACTGCTAACTGGAGTCTTAGAGACTTAGTTAAAGGCTATAATTTAAATATTGATTAATATATTGGGTGTTCGCCATGATATTTTAATGTTCTGTCTCTTTGGATGGATTTGGAGAATGTATGTGTATGAAGTTAATGATGTTGCAAACTGTTAAGGTTTTTATCAACGAATTCTTAAGTTTAATTAATTTGTAGTGAAGTGAGAATATCAGCTCGATACAAAATGAAATAGTCAATTTTTTTTTAAGTTTTGATTAACTGAATAATACTTATAAGTTTCTTTTTTTAATCACCTTGATAAAAATAATAATTAATTTTGTTGTCAGTAATTTATTGATAACACAGTTCTTTGCTAGACAGTTATATTACGACATTAGAATAAATAAATATGATGCATTTTTATTTCTTTTAAATAAGATTTTTTTGCTTCGTATATCCATTCATTCCAATTCTAATCCATGCAGATATTTCAAATTAAGTCCCATACAAATAAGTCATCATATTCTGTTGATTTATAAGCGATACGTCCTCATTTGTAATATTAGCCAAATTAAATATTAAAATAATATATAATGTCTACAACTAATTTATGATTGTAACCCAATTACACTTATAAATCAAACAAGCTGCAAGATTGCGAGACACGACACAACATGTTGCAGGTAGGTGGCAGCAGCCGAGATGTTGACTGCGGAACCATTCTTACACGTGTACTTGCAACTAGCAGTACCGCTTACAAAAGATTTTAATGTTCTATCTTAAATTTCCCACTAAAAATACTTCTTTACAACATCGTAACAAGAGTCTGTGTTTCACACGAAGAGATATTACAGACGGTGTGTTACAACAACATACTGAGGCACAGAAAACCAAGCTGAATTGTGTAGTACCTGCACATTCGCGTGTACGTGAGGACGTCGTGGCAGATGTGTGCTGGGAATATGCTATCGCAATATTGTGCCCTACCAACCAAGACAGCGATGGAACACCAAAAGGTTTTATTTAGTCGGAGTTTGGCATACCCAGCCTACTTTACCTGTGGCACACTGTTTCCAAGTTACATTTCCTCGTGTGAAAAATAGACAGACGGGTGGTGTGGGGAACTTAATGAAGGTATGGCCGTTGCCCAAGAGTAGCACATTTTGAATCTAAACAAGAAGTACCTCGGTAAGAACGGGTTAAAATCTGCAGCTTAATAATAACACTTTACTACTATTTGGTAGTGCATTAACTACCATGTGGTAGTATTTACTACTATTTTATTGTGTATTTACTACCGCGTGGTAGCATTTTCTACTATTTAGTAGTGTGTTTATTACCATGTGGTAGCATTTACGACAATTTGGTATAGTGAATCTTTGAATTTACACCGTTTCATCCGATTCCTCCATCAGAATTACAAGGTCACAGACAAATAACTACTAACAACGATCCGCTTTGCGATGCACCATACGTTCAAAAGAACTAATATACGGTAGTGCTCTTATACGTGATTACGTGTACTGAAACATAAAAAATATATAATATTTCCAAACACGAACACATCCTCCCGCTAATTACCTCAACATTAATATTTTAGGTAATTAGTTTCAAAACATTAACATAACTAACCAGACAATAGTTAACCAGCAGCAACACAAACTATTCATTACACGTCGCATTTTCACAAAAGCACAATAATTACAACATTAGCGCTGCTGTCTGTACCCGCGGGCTTGGGGGGGTGACGGAGGGTGGAGGGGGGGTGGTGCTCGGAAGTAATAAATCAGGTGGTAACGTCGACGCGGCACGCCATCACTCATAGCGACCGACAACCGTTCGGTCTCGTCATGCAACGGTACTCGCAGGGTTGGCGGAGATTTGGGTAATGAGTTGGATATATTTATTTGTAAGCGATGAGGTCTTAATGAATTATGTTGGGACTTTTTGGTAGGGAGTTGAACCGTGAAGTGGTCAATTTTGTTTTATTTTCCATTAATGTTTCATTGTGGAATATTAACCAGTGTGTGTTCATAAACGTGCACGAGTGATAGAAATTGAAATAAAATTGTATAACTTGAATTTTCATGTTCTCCTTAAATTTCCGGTAAATGTTCAGTAAAATATCCACAGCTTTACTTATTCGGGTAGGGGATTCATTTCATCATCATCGTCATCAACATAACTATTATCATCAGGAGAACATATAATTCGATAAAAAAATCAAGAATGGCAAAAAATGCACTATTTTGTTGTTGATTGCTCACTTTAAAAAAAGAAGTAGAATTATGTTGCAATATTTTTTTTGTATTTTAAGAAATAGTAAAATTATAAACACTTTCATTACAGTTATTAATATCGCTGCTTCTAGCACCCTCCTAAAACATTCTTAAGCCGCACCAAAATAGTAAAAATGGAACCTTTCGGGTGCGACTATGCCCGTCTGTTTTTAATATAAAATTAAAAGTGGAAGAAGGTATTTGCGTAGCAGAGCTAGAGTACCAAGACCTTTGTTACCTACAGCTCATTTGCCACGTGATTGGTAAACATCTTTTATCAAGAACTATAAAAGTAATTCAGGCAAATACTGTACCTTTAAAAACAAAGTAATGTTAGGGTTGACTTCTTCATCTAAGAGCTAGCAAAATGCCAAATAGAAACCACAAAAATACTTAGCGCAATAATGTCGTTCAACCCTATCGAGCATCTAACTATTGCGAATCATGATCTTTCAAAGGAGCGGACGTGTCCCAGTGAGTCCACGATCTAGAGCTCGTCGAGTATCACGCACTTAATTAGCCGTTGGTGATACATAAACATTAGCTACTGGCTAATTGGTCCGCGGATTCCACGGTGGTGTCCATGATTGGATGATAATATAAATAGTTTGTTGCTTTATGTATTCGCGAGTAGTAGTAACGTTATATGGAGTCATTCTGTATATTTTTTTTATTATTGCTTAGTGTTTTTTGTTTGATCTAAGGTTCTTGGCAAACGATGTCGTTTTTTTTTTATTACATTATAGGCAAGTATTTGATCTCGATCTTACCTGATGGTAAGTGATGATGAGATCTACGATGGAGCATACTTGCCTAGGTAGGAAGGCGGCAGTAGATCGAGACGCTACATTAACTAGGCACATGCAGCGCAGCCGATCTGACCCGCCATCCATGAATGGCAACACCGAACCTCATGCCAGAACACGGCTGGGCCGCTTGGCGACATGGTTTTGTTCAGTGGGTGGTGACTAACCACGGCCGAAGCCTACCACCAGTAGAGTATGAAATGAGATGCGATGAAATAAAATGGATATGAATATGGCCTCATCCACAACTTAGCGGGTATTTTGCCAGTGTCAAGTAATTAATAGCAATAACACGTTCAATAAATACACATTATAAATAAAATAATGGATGTGACATGATGATATGAAAATGGCGTCCCCTTTTTGATATAATTTGTTCCCAATAACATGACAATTATTGATTCTGATATTACAGACTGATTATAAATGCGCTAAAGAAGGGCAGGTTGACAGATTAGTATAGCCTTTCTGAATCATCAGTATACTGCGTACTGTTAGATCACAATATTGTATCAACGTCAACATTATCATTAATCACAATATAGAGCTATATAAAACGCGTGTTCATACCGTCAACGTCACAACATATAATTCACCCGCACAAAGTTATTAATGTGCCCAATTAGCCGCGGCCGACGAGGGCACGGAACGACGAATTAATTATTGAAAGGACACCGCGCGATATCGTGACGATACACAATTGTTAGGACATTTATGTAACTTGACGACCCTATCTGCTCAGTTAGTAGTGACCCTGCTTTCTGTGACTAAGGTTCCGGGTTTGAATCCTGGTAGGGGTAAACTTTGTGTGATCAGCAATTGAGTTCCAAAATAAAGTCCACGACTGTACTAGCTATTCGGAAGAGGCGCCGATACGGAAAGAATAAACTGTAATCCATATAAATAAAAATGAAAAGATTTTCGTTGATAAAAGACTTGACCGATCTCTCATCATTTTGAATTGAAAACATTGTTCAGAAAATTAAGAATACACTACAAATGTTTTTTTTCTATGGAATTTGTAAACCACCGCCTTTTAGGTGAGCAAGTAAGTATATAAAAAATAGAAGTAACTACATTATATGAATAATTGTCAATATATTTATTGCTACTAGAATGAGACATTGTTTCATTACCGGTTCTAAATTAATTTCTTGATTCCAGGATTGTGAGAAAATAAAGTACACCAACTCATCTTAAAGATTGCCGCGGCATGCAATTAATCTAATTTCTTTAAAAAAGTTCTGGTTGTACGGCAACCCTTTATAAATGAGCACTCGCGGCAATCACGCGACTCCGCTTCCGTGTTAGCGTGACAGCCGCTGTCACGGGACCCCGACATGACGTGACGTTTGTCGTGAAAAGTAAGTTGTTTTGTTGACAGATTGTCATTACTTTTTGTAATGAGGTTGTATATTTTATGTGATATATTTGCAAAGTTATTGCGCTGAATGTGATTTAATGATAATATATAGGAATTGCTACGATTTAAAGCACTGTATAAATAAATGGATGTGATCAAAATATTAATATTATAACTGGCCGAGAACAACTGATCAGCTGGTAATAAGGAAAATAATAATCGCCCTTATAATTTTATTTTAGTAATTAAATACATTGAAATTGACGTGTAAATAACTTATTAATATTAATTAAGACGTCTGTTTTTCTGTTTACAAAACAACCTTGGGTAATAATTTCGAGGTTGTTATTCAAAATAAAACTAGTTGTAGTGTTGAATAATTTTAAATGGCTTTATTTAAGATAATAATTCAATTACGCTGATAATAAAGAATAATATATGTAATTGCAGACAATAAATAATGACGACACTAAGAATATTATTAAAATAAAAAAGAACCAGACAGGCAGGAGATGTGACTTTAAAATGGAACCCTAAAAGCTACCTAATACGAGAGAACCCTCTTACAATATTTAGTTTCAATTTTAGTATCACATCCCTATAAAGACACTTAAGAAATAGGTAAAAGGTCGGTGAAGCGTGTCATATCACGGCGTGACATGGGACATGCGGGACAATCGTGACTGATTATGTTCACGCGTGGATTATGTGACAGTATGTCATCACTAGTACGGAACACATTTAGCGCCATATAATATCAATAACTTTATCGATGTTAGTGCTATTATTTGTTCGCTAGCTAATGCTATGTTCGGGCGTGTCATGTCACGATGCAGTGACACGGGCCAGCGTGACAGATTGCGGTCGCGCTCGGATTATGTCGCATCGTATCCCGCACGCGAACAAATGATATGATAAAAAGTTAATCTGCATCGTTTGTGGAATACCTTATATGGGGGGACCGTTAATTAACTTATTGAGGTGAGTTCATGTTCAGAAGAAGTATTATAGCATATAGATACGTATTTCTTTTTTGAAGTTATTAATAATTGGAACGCTGTTCTATATTCAAATGTTTAAGCTCGAATTTTTTTATTTTTTTATTCGCAGATCAATATAGATTATGACAAATGTTATAAAAATATGTGGAATTGAATATAATATAATGTTATGATGTCTTTTTTTTAATAAACAGTGTAGTTCCAGTGTCAATTGTGTGTAACTGTATTGTCCGTGTCCAATATCAATTAACAATACAACTGCCTACTACCATAGTTGCTATCCGCGTGCCAACTAAAAAACCAAAAACGCATCAAAGACATCACACAATTCAAACCAACACAAAAGGTCAAGTCGCAACAAAAACGCCTCCCCGACGCGACGCGATAATAATCTCCACAAGTTTCCAGTTTCACGGATTACACTGTCATACGACTGAGAAAGAGAGAAAACGACAAAAAAGGGGACAAAAAATCCTTGTAAAGCTGCCGGCGCGTCGAGGTGGGCGCAGCCATGCGTCATAATTTTGACAGGTCGCTTGACAGGAAGCTTGACAAGCGGCTTGACATGCCGCGCTAACGCACCGTCGGATTATATGGCTTGATGGATTAATTTGTGTGCGCCCTATCATTGTACTCTTTGGTTCACGTTAGATTGTAATCAAAATAGTTTTTAATGAGGTAACGTTATACAGATTATAACTTGGATGCGGTCTCGTGATGTGGGAGGTTTATCTTTCGATTAGGTTAAGTAATATTAACTGTTTATTTTGTATTACATTTTTTAATTAGTTGTGATACTGATTTTTTGTGGATTAGATAAGGGATTTATGGAAATAGATAAAAAATTTAACTTCTTCAGATTCACATCTTAGATTAATAGTGATACATAGTTCAACATTTATGATGATTGGTTAGTATAGGATTTCACATACTTATTATCATCATCTTCCTATTGCTATCCACTGCAAGACAAAGGGAGACACATATATCACATATACAGACATATACATACTCTTGTTCGGTCTTCAGTTCACTACATCCAGGGGCTGCTGCCACTCTTCACAGGCGTTCAACGCTATGTTTGCCTAGTCGTAGTGGCTCTCAGTCCTTTGTGAAAGTCCATCTTCAACTTTCATCTTCAGCTTATTAATTATATAAGCTGGCCAATTTTTGGCTGATGAGCACGAATATTTTCAACCTAATCAGCGAGTACGGTAGTCATAATATAAGCGTTGCTTAGTTTGGGACTTTACGGTTGATGTATTCGTCTGGCGATATTTCTCTCTCCACACGGGCTATACCCGGATCTTTGGAAGGCTTGCGCGGGGACAAGGGTCCAACACGTAGAGGCCCTTTTTGAGAATTATAATGTTATGTAAGCCACCTGCTGGGGTCAACTGCTGAAAATGATAGCATTAACAGCGAATTGACCTCAGCAGGCGGAGGAACTATCGGAGGAATATGGAGAGATAATTGGGACTATGGATTGAGGATTGGATGGATATGGGATATTGGAAAGGTTGCGGACACCTGCCATAATCAGATTTTATCTAATCCATGTAAACTATTATTAATAAGATCACGTGATGTAGTACTTTCGCATATAAACTAATAATTACTCAACGGTTTATAAAATTGGTTAATTATCGTTGAAACATATTAACAGCTTACAAACGCTATTAGCAATATGCTTGATCACAAAGATTTGTAGCACAAATTACGCAACGCGAACGCGTTACTATGAAAAGTAATAATTACCCGTATACTAAGTGGTGTTTAAATTAACTAGTTAATTATTGGTTAGGATTTAACGGTACGTTAGTCGTTCCTTAAATATCTATTATACGACTATGTAATGAGGCTATTATTTCTGTTAGTTTTCCTGATGCTAGCTGTCTGTTTGACTTTAAATCTCTGTTAGTATCGTACTCGTACATTAGTATTGTAATTTGTAAATGTAATTAGTCTCTTGGCATAAACTAGTCTAGACTCTTGACATAAAATAGTCTAGACTCTTGGCATAAACTAGTCTAGACTCTTGACACAAACTAGTCTTGACTATTGACGTAAACTAGTCTTGACTATTGACGTAAACTAGTCTTGACTTTTGTCATAAACTAGTCTAGAATTTTGACATAGTTTATGTCAAAATTCTAGACTAGTTTATGACAAAAGTCTAGTCTAGTTTATGACAAAAGTCAAGACTAGTTTACGTCAATAGTCAAGACTAGTTTGTGTCTAGACTTTTGACATAAATAAGTCTTAACTTTTGACATAAACAAGTATGACATTGAATAATATTATTTGTTAATATCAAAGGCAATCATGTATATTACCTGATCTATGTTTGTTATTTACCTATATAAATGTTTCGACATTCAAATATAGAAATATAGACAACGTTCTACTATTATTTATTGTTAAACACAATTTATCGTCGCCAATAAATATCACCAAAATGAATCAACACAAATTAATTATCACATAATCGATCGAACCAATCACACTTCGATATGTCATCCGAAGTAAAAATATCTCAATGATTATTTATGTATCCATGATTAGTAGAAATTACCATACTGAATTGATATTGCCATCAATAACTATAGAAAAATGCCTACGGCCGTCAAAGCCCACGCATGTTCTGCTACACACAAGTAAACAGGTCAGTTGGACGTTCATTAGAAAAAAAATGTTAAGCTATTAAGATTTTTAAGAGACGAAGAATATTATTAGATTTTTTTTTTTTTTTTTTATTACTTTATAGGCAAGTATTTGATCTCGATCTCACCTGATGGTAAGTGACGATGAGATCTACGATGGAGCATACTTGCCTAGGTAGGAAGGCGGCAGTAGATCGAGACGCTACATTCACTAGGCACATGCAGCGCAGCTGATCTTACCCGCCATCCATGAATGGCAACACCGAACATCATGCCGGAACACGGCTAGGCCGCTTGGCGACATGGCTTTGTTCTGTGGGTGGTGACTAGCCACGGCCGAAGCCTACCACCAGTAGAGTTGTCACCTGGTTGGCACCACCCAGGGTCACGTGTAGGGTATCTCGAGGGTACTTAATTCTCCTACGGACGAAGGTGACTCGACCCCATGTATGTATAAACCCAACCTACAAATTTATAGAAGTTCTTATCAATTTACAATCGAAAGCAAGAGTTAAAAAAGAGTGTCAATGTCAAAGTAAATGAAGAAAAGATTTCTATTAATTTGGGGGTGTGAACATAGTAAGTACTTCTATAAATATACGTATAACACATATATGACGGCCTGATTACTGTAATTTGTAGTGACCCTGCTTTCCGTGCCGAGGGTCCCTGGTTCGATTCCTGGTAGGGACATTCTGCGTGATGAGCATGAATGTACCCGAGTCATGGATGTTTAATATATATTGGTGTGTTCGTCTGGCGATATTTTTAATTATTTTATATTCGAGAGATACTGTGTTCATAAACGATCTGCCCTATAGAGTCAGATCGGATCTAGCAACATTGAACTTTTTGAAAGTACAAAGCACCTATAATATATCGAAACTGGAACAGCAGTTTTTAAGTTCGTTTCTCATAGTAGCATAAACAAAAAATACAATCATGTATAGTCGCAAGTGTCCAATCTTGTTGCTACCGATTTAAACTTCAATTTAATGCCTGTCAGATTGTGAAGATGGAGACCGATTGTTGTAACTTGTCCATTCTATACACCACATAATATAATGGTTTAATTTATCAAACGTGTGACATTTTTTTGCAGCGTCAGGTAGGCTGAAAGCATTCTCGTTGCTTTTGTAGTGACCTCTACAACCGCGCCACAAGCTACAAAGATGGCGATGCAGACGCAATAGTACAATTGACAATTCTAAATACAATCCTGAAACGCGCTATGGGAATTTTCAGAGCACGTAACATATACACCCTAAAATAACCGTCCGGGCTTAGCGGGATCTTGTATATACTCATAGCGCGTTTCAGGATTGTAGTATTGTATGTATAGTCGTGACGAAAGTACAATAACTAGAATTAAATTAAATGAAAAGATTAATTCGACATAGAGCTTCAAGTATAGTTAACAAATTATGAGGAAAAGAATATAACGGTCTTAAGTATGATTATACAGATATGTTGTAAGATCTAACATCAATTTATCAATCACGTGTAGCTAGTCATGAAATATATATCTCTGGACGTCAAGTGCAAGATTATTCGAAAGCTAACCGTATACTTAATAGTCTACGTATTTAGACACATTGCATGGAGAATTGAAAGTTATAAATTCGGTCCGCTAGAGGCGCTTTTCAATTTGCCATACAATGCGTCTAAATTCGTAAACTCAGTTAACTTACGTATAATCTCCAGTATAGACTCCAATTCAGATTGAAGTAAGTGCAAATCACAAAGTAATATCACAAACTTGATTGATTGCAATTGAGAAATTTTATTATATGAATAGATTTAGATGAACTTGTAGATATTATTAACATCAATATTCAGGTAAAATAACACTAGGAGTATATGGCTGATGATAAAATTATATTAGTTCCAATGCAAGTAATCAATTGAAGATTAACTCCTCATAAAATCAAGCAATTATGATTTCAATATTATTACGAACATAATGTCAGCTACTTGTCTTCCCACGCTAATTGTGGAGCCGTGTCTAAACAGGAAAATTGATTACCATGCTGCTTTTAAGCGTTTATCTGGTAATGCCATTATTCCGCATCACTGCGTTGGCTATAACCAATTCGATATATGTATTCGTCAACTTAAGACATTGTGGCGAAGAGAGACAAAAATACAGAACTTACCTTAACTTTAATATCTTAACCAACTGCATGATAAATTTCACAACAGTTTACAAGCGCGATTACAACTTGCTAAGAAGTTAGATTAACTAAGAAAGTAGAGCCAAATAGAAATGCAAATTTTGAATGGATCTAGCTGGTACTATAACTAATTTTGGAATGAATAGAAAATATAATGAGACAAACATTTCGTCAAAACAACTAAGTCTTGAAGTTCCTTAACAAACATTACAAATTTTAAATAAACAATATTTCTTAAATATCACAGCCGCCTCAGATCACAGACTACTGATGTTCCGAATCGATTGTTTCCGCGAAGATCGAACAAATTGGTCGATTAACTGACACCAGGCGGCACTCTATTGATGTCTAACTAGTTTAAATCGATTCTGATGCACCAATACCGCGGCGAATCGAGTCCTCAGCGCAGTTTGGATATAAACTTCAATGAAATTACTTTACATCTTTCAATAAAATGTTGAAAAGACCGCTTTGTACTTGAGTTACTAACACGCTTGTGTAAGAGCTCATTGTTACTTAAATATTATATTTAGTCTATTGCAATTCAGTGTTGTAATTCAAGTTATCTTATATAAATCAAATAGCTTTGCTTTATCTATCGCACCAACATTATAAAATAATATAAACTCATAATCACTTGCCTTACCATGGGTATAAACAATCATTCTCTTGTATTTTCACGAGTCTTGAAATAAAAAACTTTATGGACCTCAAATGAATACTTACATTTCTATAATAAAAAAAAAAACATTCACCCTCAATATCATTACATGTGCATGTACAGATATGTCATGATAAAATTTTATGCGATCGTTTTCAACGGACCGCGTTTATGCGAATGGCTTTAAAATTCATAAAAGCGTGGGCAACAAGAAAATATCCTCGTATTTACATTTTAATTTACCCTCAATAGTATCCGTTTAGTGCGCAGTTCGGCTTAAGGATTGATTGTCTAAATAAATTACAGACTTTAACTTAAAAGACAATTAAATTTAGGTAAAAATATTACAGAGGTATTTGTGATACAGTGAGTATGCAATACTTAAGGGTTTTGTTTGGTTAATTAGTGGGTACCTAGTAATTCTTATAATAATTATATGTATAGGAATTGTCAGTATATAGGTGTTCAATTTTTAATATTTTCCTGAACGTATGTTTTTAATTTATTTTTATAAAGAAGTGGCTGATTCAATAAATAACCTTTATAGCATTGGGTAGCTTGTTGTTTAATTATAAACCTTCGTATGTTACAGGTTTTTATTGTATTTCTCTCTCTCTCTCTCTCTCTCTCTCTCTCTCTCTCTCTCTCTCTCTGTAGTATCTAAAATCATAATTATAAAACTTTTTTCTGAGTGGATTTCAACTTTCATTAGTTTACGTATTAATAGTATTGTATTAAATTTGTGTATTTGTTTTAGGCTTCTAATTCTTGTTTTGTTGTATAGGTTTTGTAGGTGTTAGGTAGTAAATATTTTTTTTAAGTGCACTCTAATTGAGAGAAAATTGTGGTACTTTGCTGAGGAGAGCAAAGAACCTAACGTAATTAAGGTTCAGTTTCCAAAATCCGGTATTACTGATCTATCCGGGTCACCCCGGTCGTTCTACAACGACTATTTAATTTTTAACAAGATCATTCTCAACATGGGAAGCCATAATCATTACTGGCGCATTACAACACGGCGAGCCGCGAGTTCCGTGACGAGATTTATTATTTTTTATATCGTACCAAATGAATCGGCACATAAATCTCAACATCATAAACGTTGCCGATAAAATATATTACGCTATTTTGAATGTGAAAACAGTTTTATTTCTCAATTCCCGTCTTTTTTTCTTTCCTTTATATTTGTGCGTCGTAAATTTTACGGCCGACGTCGTACATGAGCGCACATAAATTCGCGGCCGATTTCCGATCGAGAAAATTAAAACGCATTCAGCTAAAGACAAGAAATGTGGGAATTAACATTAAACGCCCGTGAAATGACAGGCGAGACATAAAAATTTCTCCTTGTAAAATGTGGCTTTTGAGTCGGCCCGTTCTCACCTTGAGCGGGCTCAGTTTATTGAGCGACTCGATTAAAGTGTGGCGAATCGAGCTGTTAAACTACCGACCGAACTGACGGTCACAAGGACTTAAACAACATTCTGTACTTCCACAATAATGCACTTTATTACATCATGGTCAAAGGTGAATTTGTAACTATACAATCATCGACGTATAAACTTTTTGGAGCTGGTGGCACGGTGCCGCTTGGGTGAGCATTTTGCACGTTGATTGGCATTTTGCCGCGCGAAAAGCAACACCTTTGCGGCCATGACATGTCGTCTGATTGATTGTATAATTAATTTTGTTTTAAATTCAAAACGCCAAGCAATACGCGTCAGCTGTGTGAGCTGTCAATTAATTTGACAGTTCTTGATGAAGGTAACGTATAACGAGCTGTTTTGTAAGGTCCGTTTTTTGTGGTTATTCATTAAAACTAGTTGTGTCTCGCATCTTGTAAAGGATAAGTTGACAGGTATAAAGTGCTAATGTTTATTTTTGATAATTTATTTTTTGTTTGCGTCAAATTTGTTGGATAACATTATGAAATGTTTTAGGTGTGCTAAAAACAGGTCTAAGTGGAATACACCTGCCGTTGCTATTAGTTACGAAGTATTTTTGTTTGCACAGACATTCAGCTCATCAATTTATCCTTTTGACACGTATTCTTCGTCATAATTTGTATTCCCGAGGCCGAGCCCACTGACACAGATTAATAACTGCCTTTTTGTTTCGACGCCTAGTTTGCCTAATGATTCCAACTTTGGCTAACGAGTTGGGATGCTCTTTGAAAAACATAAAGGAACCAAAGATAATCAACGGTCTGAAAATAACTTAAATCTGAAATGAAGCATAATTACTATTTCTAACTTTTTTCTTTTGCTATAGCATTATATCAAGTTCGTTTTGAAACTAGCATTACCTAGGTAAAATTAAAGATTTTCAAATAGATATCCCGAAAACAATAATCCTTTCTTTAACCTGTCCAAGTGCTCGCTGCTTCCAGCAGTGGGTTAACGAAACAAAGGCGGCATGATGAATGGCTTCGACCGTCATGCATCATCCCGGGGCCGCGATAACCGCTAATGATGAATAATTAGCAGCGTTTGTCTCGCCACACTCTCTTTGTTTCGGTTCATTTTACTAAATTCTTTTAGTCATTATGGTCACATACAAGTCATTGTATACACAGTTAATGGTTTCTATGATTTACTCACTTTGTGTCTTGTAACATTGACTGACAAGTGATCATTGCTATATATAGTGTTGCCACTGTATGAATTATTCAGTGAATATTATTTGTTTCAATACGCCAACTGTAAGTTCTTTTTAATTTGCAGCAGCAATATATCTGTTCTATAATTTGACATTCATATTCAATCACATCTACTTAACGTTAAACTTCATACCAATCGTAAACAAACTTTACAGTCCATTCAAAGCCAATGGAGGTGAAGCGTCGTAATAAACTCGAGGTTTCCCAATCAATCCCCTCGACTATAAACGGCATTCACCTCTGCAGTGCATAAAAGTGCTATTCATTACCATCCATCAAGTATGACGAACGATCTCTGAATGGTTTGTGAACGGTTGGTGCAAGTTAAGAAAGTTGAGCTTGAAATACTCAAAATAATCGAGTCTAATAAATGCCTATTGTAAAATCATTCAATTAATTGAAGTTTTTTACTGTAATTCTATTTGGTAAACCAGATCAGTCGCTTGTTAAAATAAAAGTTTGTTTCATTAACTCAATGGATAATGTTTAAGCACGATTAAACTTAATATTCATTTACTTGGTACGTGTAGACGTAGTGTAGGACGGTCCCGCCACAAGGTGGACCCATGATATCACACGCGTAGCAGGAAGCCGGTGGACGCGAGTGGCGGAGGACCGTGATGTGTGGAAGTCATTGGGGGAGGCCTATGTCCAGCAGTGACGTCTTTCGGCTGATAGCATGGCATAGCATAGCTTGGTACTTGACGGACTACGGACACGGTCCGCTCCGTGACAACCGTCCGTACCATGTTTTCGGAAGAATACTCTCTTGTCAAACAGATTCGGTACGCAGCGGATCGAAACCATGGTCTGGCCCGTACCAAATTCCATCATCTTCTAAGTACCAGTACCGCAATTTATTATCGCTTCATTTTCTATAATTACACCAGCCGTCCTCTCATTTTTCCACTCCCTCAATCCAGCGTCAGCTTGTTTATCTACACAATACCTCGGACAATTTGTCTTCGCCGGTTCTAAATATTCCTCATTGTCTTTGAGTAATTTTGTTAATAAATTCCACCAGTCAAAACCTTGGAGCGTTTCTTGGGCAATTTTCTTTTGTTTATCGAATGCTCTCAACGTGAATGATTTATGTGCTGTTCTGAACGGCTGTACGCTTTTTATATCTACATCTTTAGACGGTTTTGACGGATATTAATTAATAAATCTTTTTATATTATTGCCTTGTATAATGCAAATATGACGTAATTTGAGAATTTGGTTCTTATTGTGCGTGTTTTTAATCCTGTTGTTTTTGCTCGAGCAGTTAAGACCTCATCCATTTTATAATGTAGATTATAATCTGACAGTTGATTGGATCGATCACACGCTCAGCTTTTTTATGTTGTTTTTCATTACAGTGCGTTATAAGGACCTATGCTATTTCAAAACAAGATGTACTTATTATTTTATTTATGTAAATTGCTTTACAAGCAATAATAAAACAGTAGAACGATTGCTTCAGCAACGAGCATCGCAGGTTCAAACCCTGGTTTGCATACATGTGCGAATCTCATTTTCGAACATTATAATAACATGCTAAACGGTGAAGACAAACATGGTGAGGATTATGCATGTTGAAGAGAACCCCTCGAATGACGTGAATTCCGCCAATCTGCACTGGGCCAGTGTGGTGGACTATGACCCCCCCCTCACACTGAGGGAAGATCCGTGCCCAACAGTGGGACATTAAAAAGGGATGGTATTATTATAGTTATTATACATTGCATTTGCTTTTAAAGCCCAATCCCCCATTACTATAGTGTGTTCAGATACATAATGTTCCATATCATTTAAGCTAATGTAGGTAGGTAGCCTAATAGTTTTTAGGTACAACATAATCAAAACGTTTAAAAGTACAACTCATTTTACGTAATACCATAAATCCTTGATTTGTTATTTGAACATAAAAAAAAACTTAATAAATATTTGAATGTATGTTATGACTCTAAATCCGTAACTAGCTAGGTAGGCATTAATAAACTTAGCATAATATATGTAAATTAAAATATTTTGTCTATTATAATTTATGCTGCAGAATATTGGAAAGATTATACGTCAGATCTATAAGATAAATGATAATATTGAAAAGAAATATACTTACTTATCACGCAAATCTATTTTATCTACATAATATGATCAGATTCATATTAAAAATCAACGAGTCTTCAGCAAATGACCTACGAACAAAATTTAAATAACACAAACATATGACTATTCTAGGTAGTCATGATGTTTCGTGATGTCAGTTTCTGTGGTTCTCATCAGTCTTGATCATCATAATAATGATCATGACATAT
Organism: Pheosia tremula; assembly: GCA_905333125.1. Classification (NCBI taxonomy): domain Eukaryota; kingdom Metazoa; phylum Arthropoda; class Insecta; order Lepidoptera; family Notodontidae; genus Pheosia; species Pheosia tremula. Next base: position 524,831 of record HG995405.1, on the reverse strand, counting down.
TACATAGTTCGTCAACGACGAACAGGTATAAGTACGATAATGCACTTAAGTCGCACCACTGAGCGATCTTAAACATGTACAAGAACTTACAAGAACTTTCTGCGTAGATCGGAGCACAATTAACAATTAAATATGAGGGTACCCCGTCTCAAACTATAACACCAGGACGTCAACTACCTCAGTCCTCCCGCGACCATGGTTGCTGTAAAGCAGCCGAAACGTTGGGAACGTAAAATCGAAATAAAATCGCGATAAAATCCTTAAAATTAGTTTCATTTCAATGTACAAGAACCTTTATAAAACTCACCGTGAAAATAGGCCACTATGAATTATAACATAGTTGCTAAGCCAACCAATGACACAGCAAGCTTATGAACAACGTATAATCAACGCGATGACTACAGAAATCTTCTTACAGCAAAGTAATGAGACCGATTATGATTAACACAGAATAGGGGCCCATAATGAATAAGTAGATGATATTCAAGATCTGGCCGCGTTGACCGGCGCCGCGGCAAATGTTGATGGACAAAGTATTGATTGCGGCAAACTCAAACCAGATTCAACTTTAGCTAGACGCAATAGAGCTTGCAGAGATTACGTTGTTATGTTTGTAGCCGTGTAAGCGAAGCCGACAGCCGTCAATCAGAAGCTAAAAACCGGTAGCCGTCGAGTCAGACATTACGGCCTAACAAATGGCATAGAGTGGTTATTACGTCGCTATATTATTTCTGTAATTCTACGTGAAGCAGAAATAGAATTTCTGATTGATTTCAATGGTTCATGTTGAAATTATTTCCGTTAGGTTTTTTTTTCAAATTAATAATATATACGTATTTTAGTTCTATTATATTCATAAGTAGGCTACTGATGTACATTTATTCCATGTGGCAAAGCTCCAAACAAAAAGAAACTTCATTTGAATTTCCCTTTTCCAGAATATTACAAAAAAATAATACAACCGAATTGAGAACCTCCTCCTTTTTGAAGTCGGTTAAAAATGGATATCGAGTGAGAAAAAATCTAAAGGCTAACAGAGAAAAATTCTTACTATATTATATGCCACGATATCAAATTGTACAACATAATTAAAAACATGATTAAAATCTCAATTTGAATCTCTGGACATGAAAAAAGAATCAGTAGCTGCAAACGCAATCTCCAAAGCTTCCAGTAGTCTAACATTTTATCCCACATCACGGGCGGTGCATCTTGACAGCAGAGAGGATTATACAGCATGCCACAAGAACAAAAAGTTCCCAAATAAATTACTGTGAAGGGCAAACAAAAAACTGGCCAAGTGGGAGTTGGACTTCCACGTAAAGTGTTCTCATGTTTGAACGAGGGAAAGCTTTCAAAATATTTGAGTGTTCATTCTTCAAATAACTACTGACTACATTTTTTTATTGTACTCACAAAATAAATATGATGTTTTGTTTAATGTAGACAAAAAAGAAAGCACTAACGCTACTGCCGTTGGTCCACCAACTAAAATATATGTCTTCAAGAGCAAGACAGCAACAGTTTTTGTTTCAAATTTTTATTTTGTTTTGGTTTGTAGGTGACAGAATTGGCATCGAGTACCAATTCAATGCTGTCCGAGACCAAAAATCTCTATGACGTTGCAGTTTAAAAAAAAGATCATAGTTCAGATAAGAGTGGACGCCATTTTCATTTCATCATGTCACATCCATTATTTTATTTATAATGTGTATTTATTGAATTTGTTATTGCTATTAATTACTAGACATTGTGCAAAATACCCGCTATGTTGTGGGTGAGGCCATATTCATATCCATTTTATTTCATCGCATCTCATTTCGTAAAGAAAGAAGATAAGCGTGTTTTGTCAATCTTAACCCAAAATAGAAGACAACTTGAAGTTGCACAACACGAATACGTATCTCTAAAAGCTACCACCATACCTCAAAGATAGAATAACAATAACACAGATTCGAGGCTTCCAGAACATAATGAAAATAATACAAAAGTGGAGCACAAAGAGACCGGCTAGCGATGAAATTTGATCGTTGTGTAAACATGCAAGACGCCGCCGCGTAATAGGAGATGTGGCTGTTAGTTTTGAAGAAGTCTTTGTTAATTGACAAGTGATAATATGTTGAGGTTTGATGACAAATAACTAGCCTTTTGGAGCAGCTGCTATCTTGTCTTGTCTTGTTTACTATTTCCATTATGATAGTCATTATCCCACTAATATTATAAATGTGAAAGTTTGGATTGATGGATGGATGGATGGATGTTTGTTACTCAATCACGCCAGGACGGCTGAACGGATCTGGATGAAATTTGGCACAGATTATAGTCTGGAATAGCACATAGGCTACTTTTTATCCCGATAAAAAGTATCGTTCCTGTGGGATATATTTGTTTTAATTTTTCATAGAGTACCAATAAATTCATTTTCTCATACAATTGATTCTGAGGCGGTAAGAAGTTCGCCGGGACAGCTAATAATGTATAATTTTAGGACATTCTAAACCCACTTCCGATTATAAATTAAACTAGAAACCATTTCCAGAAACATCTTTCTGTACTTTCAAATGAAGTGAATTATAATTTTAACCTACTTTAGTTGATGTTGGTTCTAATAGACTCGTATGAAACAGATCGTGAGAATTCGGTGCTGGAATTATAGGGTGCCAACCCTTTTTATGTCAGTATCTAATGATATTCCAACTAGGCAATTTTGAAAATTATAATGCAATATGCCACAAAATGTACAAGAAGCACATATCATATGATAGGTTGACATAATTTACAAAATCATCGTCTATAGTATATGCTTTAAAACATGTATCGTCATAAAAATCATGCTTAATAAGTTGAACAATTGTTTACATGAATTTGTATCGTTATTTTGTCGTCATTTACGTCATCTCAAAGTTAAAAATGTGGCTGATTGGAATTTGTAAAAGTGTCGTTAGTAAACTTTAAACGTATTTATTATTCTATAGCAGCCCATCAAACATCTTTCCTATTCCTGACTCTTAGATGCCGTTGAAGAAATTGTTCATGAATTTTATTTTGGTCAACTTTATATCTACCGCATCGACTAAATGTCTCGTTTCCTTTTTAATCCAATATAGATCTCAATCAATAATAAAAATGTAAATGTCGGCATTGAACTAACGAATACTTTATTGAATACAAACAAATCTTTATAAATCTATTGAGCTACCACTTCCAACCTTCGGTGTGTCAGAGAGCATTAATCATTTATTGTTCAACAAACACTTTATTGAAACTAATTGATTTGTGATGTTATTCGTTTTGATTATTGGAGTTATTGTGAAAAAACGGTTTTAACGCCTCGTTAGTTGTAGGTTGAATGTTTTCGAGCCGAGGTCGAAGCGAACGTTGAATGATTGGCTTTTCTAAACGTGGCTATACAACTAAATATTTTTAAATACGATTTGTCATTGGATTTATAATTTGACAGTGGTTTCTAAATTGGGTTGTCTTATTTTTATATACCCATAAGGTAGGTGTTTTTTTTCGAGAAGTAATCTTTATGGCCTGCCCAAGGACTCCTTAAAATATTTTACGCTTTATTGTTAAGCCACATATGCGATTAAGTTTTTGGATAACTTCAACAAGTACTGATGTTTATATTTTTTAACCTCTGCCAGCCAATCTTTGAGCTTACTTTCAATGCAATACAATAAACGGATAAAAAAACATTTACCTTTTTATTCGAATAAACGATTTCTGAGAGAATGTTCGACGCACAGGCTCGATTACAAACCGTATCGTCATCCATACTAAGCACCTTATTTCTAAAGCATCAGGTATCATTTGAATTCTGGTCTGACTTGCTTTAGACAGTCTATTGATATCTGACAATCGTCCATCACGAGATCAAATGCAAATTTGGGATTTATACTTGCTATGTAAAATGAAACTTCATCACTACACCATAGAGTTTGTTATCCATTGGTGGTCTCATACCTCAATTCAGACATGGTAAGTAGGCATACAGATTTATATCAAAGGCATAATTGTCTCAGTATGTCTGTCCGTTTGATGTACAACTTTGTTGATGAATGCGGATTATCTTATGTAGATTTTATTAGATGGCTGTGAGAGAATTCTGTGACAATAAAATGTATATACGAGAAAATCATCATTGTTATGTGTGTGGTTGTGGATAATAAGTATGAATAAGTACCATTTATGTATAGACATAATTCATCAATTTAACCCAATTTTATTGAATCTTACGATAGCCTTACTAAACACTCCTATGGCAACATGGTGTACTGGCATTTTTTTTTTACAATATAATAAACATCAAAAACAGTTCTTCCGGTACCGGGAATCGAACCCGAGCCTCCTGGGTGAGAGCCAGGTATCCTAGCCACTAGACCATACCGGATATATCTTAAGCCCTGAAACTATTGAGCGGACTGACGAGATAGTTTTTAAAGCGAACATTTATGACACCTCAAATAGAGGATTTTTTTAACGCTATGAATAGTGTAATGGATGCAAATCAGTCCTTAGAGCAGAACTTTGCAACTCAATAGAAAACAATCAGGAACGAATTTCAATTCCAAAAAACATTTAAAATTCGAATGCCGAGACTTATTATATGGTAAACAGTGCCATTAGCATGTCTTGGTGCACCGACATGTCTGTGTCTGGCCTGTCGATCAATGTCACTCAATCCTGCGACCCTTGCCGACGACACCCGACATTTGCCGACATCCGACGATCTACTGTCCCGATGTTATCCCACTGAAGCTTTGTCCTTAAGCGGCAGCTGTATTGAATAGCTTTTTTTAAAAGACAATGCGTAACTTTTTTTCTTGTCCTCCAAAAGGTATTAATTATCATAAATGTAAAGGTATGTGTTGTGGTTATATTAGAAGTAGTTAGGCCTTTTAAATGAAACTTGTTTTAATAATAGCTTAAGTTTTTCAAGTGTTGAAGCTCCTGTTTGGTGCGGTGTATGCTTTGCGGGACTAAAAATATTGTATAACTAGCTATTGCTCTCAACTTTATCCGCGTCTTTAGGTTGATATAACTTTTTTATTTATAAACTGATAGAAATAAAACCGCACCCAAATCTGTTGAGCCGTAATTGAGATTAGCTCGCACAAACGCATAGACAAACATTCTAACAATCATTGTTTTTGGTTCTATTGCTTTGATAAAAGTCCCCAATAATAGTTTATCCCACTTCCCCACTAATCCCACTAATATTATAAATGTGAAAGATTGGGTGGATGTTTGTTACTCAATCACGCCAGAACGGCTGAACGGATCTCAATGAAATTTGGCACAGAGATAGACTATAGTCTGGAATTGCACATGAGCTACTTTTTATCCTGGTGAAATGTATGGTTCCCATGGGATAGATATGTTTTTAATTTTTTTTTTTAAATATCCCTAATCTATTCATAGAGCAAAGGATCGACATGATTTTTTGCATGATTTTTTGCAGTTATGTAGTTTAGGGGTAAAAAATAACAGGCTAATTTTTAACCCGGAAAAATCCACGGTTAGGAACCGGTAATCGCGGGTGGCACCGCGGGGCGCAGCTAGTTATACCATATGCCAATTATCTTCAGAGCTCCATCACAAGAACCGATTGACATATTTGTATGCACATCGCTGCACCGCAAGCGGCTCGCAATCGAAATTTATGTCATACGCTTTTGTTCCACGAAGCGATGGGTCGCAGTGGGTGGGCGGTGCGGTGTCAATGGTGCCATTGCCAGGTGTCGGGGGGTTGATGACTTGATGAGATTGCATGGTGCACCGCGATTAGTGTTGCCTTTATGCATGCTTTGGTAAGGAACGAAGCTGGATGCTTATCAGGTCTCCTATAAAATGAGTGTAAAACTGTGTGCTGTAATGTATGTGCCGTATTCATAATGAGATTATATAAATCTTGAGTGAAATCGAAACCAGATTAAGAGTGAACTCATAAAGAGTTTGGTAACTCTTAGACACTGTTTCAATGCAGTGAATTCATGTATTGGTTCTTTTACATATATTTTTTCTATGGACTTTGCGACGACTTTTGTAGAGTTAGACTATCTTAACATTAGGACGATGTTTTTGAAGACTGAATATACATGGCTGCGAATTGATTAAAACGATTAAAATCTTTTTAAATCCACTTAAAATGGTAGATTCTATGAAGTATTTTTTCCTTAAAGTACACAAATCAAGAGCTGTATCAAATGTAAAAAATGCATGCTATTCGACAAATTTTGAATACATTTCGATTCCCATTCATTTGAAAAATTTAACTGCATGTCAAAATCAATCGCAGTTATCCCATTTCTGTCATAATACCGTCCGATATACGCAGTATATCGGAGGACATTATAAAGCTACTACGTAAAGATTTATCACAATTCTATTCTGTGCCAAATCTTCTAGGAACCCTCACAATGCACCCTCAATTATCAAAGAACCAGTTAAACTGCATTATCTGATGCGTTGACGCGACATACGGAATAAGTTTAGCAAGAACCGCACATTGTACGCTCGAACTCACTCTGTTTTCAATTACTATGTGAATTAAACCCACCGAGCGGGGCCCGAACACTCCACCTAATCTTCCAACCGACAATACCCTGATTTATACTAAGCCCTATTGTCACGGCCAACAAAGATCTTGTCAATTATAATCTCAACGGAATCTTTCATCGCGGAGCCGTCAAACGGTAGCACACGGTGAACCAAATGCCGTCGACCATAAAAAAAGTTTTTAATAAATTATTTGCGAACTTGTTTGGAACCCTTCTCAAAGGGCGGCGAGGAAGCGAAACCGATTGCTCGTGACGTGACGGCCTTTGTGACCGTCGAGTATTATGTTGTCAAAATACACGGGGATTTTGTTATTATTTTTGTGTTTGCGAGCACACTTAGCACCCTTTTGTGTTGCGCAGACCTTCTCGGAAGAGGGGATGTGTGAGCCATAAGCGGGGCCATCGTAACTAGAATCTTTCCATGGAAAAGGGACATGTGAATGGAATAGTAATCGCGCCTTGGCTAAGCTGTTCGCGAGCACAATGCGTAATCTCGTATTATCTGCAGTCATATTTAAAATATGATCATAAGGAAGGAGGCTTATAAAGGAGAAGGGCCAAAAATTACATTATCCCGATTCAGCGACGCGCCCTTAAAAAGTTAATAACGTTTTTGCGTATGTGGAGACGTCAGCTCGTGTTACGCGATCTGTGCCAACTGTAACTGCCAAATTACACCATCACAACGCATAAACACGCTCGGCTGAGCCCGCTTTTTGTCACGTCACACGTACGGTACTCTCCTTGATATTTATTCAAATTATTATTCCGTCGCCCTCTTGTTTTGTTCCGAATGAATTTTTCATGCACACGTTGCCCTGAGCCTCGGTAATTTCACTTTGAGTTTGCTCCACGCCAACGAAAATGAGTTTATTTATGTTGATTTTTTTCCCAACACGTCTACGGTTTAATGGCATTGGGCGCCGCTCCGCAACCCTCCAGATATTGGATGTGTAAATATTTAAGCACGATAATTTGTTCATAAAATATTTTCCCTCTTCAAAGGAGATTTTTACGAGTTTACATATTGTACTGTTCTTAGATGTTTCCACTCTTTTGATTTATAAGTATACCGACTGATCATAATTACCTAATTGTCTTATCTTTTGCGAAACTACATTAAACCCTAGCTCGAGTTACCACGAATTATCTGAAGTCGAACATCATAAAAATATAATCCGAAATAGAACTCTGTAATACAGGCATGCACTGTATTTAACAAAAAAAGTTGATAAATATTTATGACACACATCAATGAGGACTTCACTTCTTCATTTCATGGTAATGCCACAGAACACATTCGAACAAAAACAAAATTAAATACTATAAGCAAACAAGCGAATGGCGTTCTAATGATAAGCTATATAACTATTTGATATATTACATGTAGTCATAAATGTTTATGACCAAACAGCGTGACTAAATAGCATCAGTGTTATCAGACGTGACACAGGCACCGCAGTTCTTAAATGTTAATGAAATATGTTGTAATCCATCTGCAGCCCTCTCCGGGCTCGGATTTAATTCCCCAGCTCTACGACTGTTTGCTAGGCCTTGATGATACGCTGATCCGTCATTAATCATACTGACAAACGTTTTTTAACAAGTAACATCATGTTTATACTCGGCTCCGTCTGGTATTATACAGGGTGTAATAACGACATTTTTGGCTTAATGATCATAGAAGTAATTTATGTCGAAAGTTATGGGTTACAAATGTTGTCATTTTCGAACGCGCAATGTATCGTAGATAATGCGATCAAAACACAATGCTCCGTGCAATATCTCACGCAAGCGAGTGACAAGCTCGCTCAAGCGTATCGAGTTTTTATTTAAATTGCACTTTTAGGTCTAATTTTTATTATTATTTTATGCTAAACTCAATTTAAAAGATCTGAAAAGATTGCGTAAAATTCGTGAAATGATCGACGATCATGACTTGAATTCATGGTATCGCTTTTCGTTGCGAAGCCACTAACACCCTGTATTTACCACGACTACTTTATCATCTTGATACAAATTCTCATCCATTGCTACATAAGTTTGATCACTGCTTTCAAAAGTAGTATCAGAACCAGCAACGGTTCGTGCACATAGACTTTAACTAATCAAACACGTTTCACCTTCGTTTACACTGTAGATTCTACAGCAATGGTTTCACACAGCAATAAATTTCGATGAGTCTGTTGACACAAAATACATAATATTTGCCGATATTATTTCAAGACAAACAGAGTTGTCACTGAACAAATTTGTTAATGTTTAGATAGCAGTGTTTAATTACCTCCAAACGATTAAATTATTTGCTTAAAGCTAATGGCGTTCGGGTGTTTACGTAAGGTGATAGCATTTGTGTTTGAGTTGATAAAGAGTCTTCTATGTAGGACACCGGTATCAGGAACACGTCGTTTTCTTCCGTATCTATCAGGGTCTTTTCCGTTCTAACTAAATATCCAAATGGCTCGCCCCCTTTTACATCCAAACAAATACCATCAGGATGTGGGTACCTTCTTCTTCGGGGACCACAGGCGTGCTGATGTATTGTTCTCATGTCTTCAATCCAAAACCTTGCTCAGTAAATGTTGAACATATGCAAAGTCTTTTTGTTGAATCAATTAATTTATTGCTACATAGAAGCTACTAAAATGAAAATGTACAAATAAGAATAGCTTAATATTGTTTGAGAGTTCTAAACTAGTCGAGTAGTCTGTGTCTTGAGACTTATTGTACCTATTATAGTAATATCTCGCTGTAGAATATTTTATAAGTGGTAAATAGTATATAAATAAATTCTCAATCTGCTTAGTTAACAAAAAGAATAACCATTTTGTTCGCTACTTACGAGAAGCATAATAAACTACTTAATTTAGCTTCGCGACTTACGTTGGATTATATACGGCTGATAAAGTCCCATTTGTTTTAGTGAAAATTTGTTTCTGCTAAATACTACTATTTAGCAGTCTCTCAAGCACCAGAATGTGACTATATATTTTGAAACGAAGACTGCAAAATCTGTAATTATTTAGACAGCTTCATCGGAGGATGAAGGGGAATTTAAATATTCCAACGCATTAAAGGTGCAATACTGAATAAATAATATTCTATTGGCATTTCACAATATTTACTTACAAGATTTACTTATAAGATGGTATAAAACTTTGAACGCATTTAATGTATGTTGAATGGATAATGATTTGGTGGATGTATGATTGTGAATAGCTTACATTAAATTACAATTGAGTTCTTGCGTGTGTACATTATTCAGATTTTTACATTTGTAACGTTTTTTCATCCTTACATAAATCACTCCAATTCTTAATATTCACTTCTGCAAATAAAAAATCAACCTTTTTGCACTGATGCCGCAACCGCCAATACCGCACAAAATCAATCTTTTTCGATTAATGTCGAGAGAAAAAGTATTTTCGCCCATTGCAATGAAAACTACGATTAAGCCAATCGACCAGTACTTGGAAATATTATCTTCATTCAATAAGAAACTGTTATCAGTGTATCTTGAAACCTCCGATCATTGAATTATTACACTACACTGACTTTAGAGGACTCTTATTCATGTCTTCACTCTCAAAGATACGATACGAATTGAAATAGTTAAATGTGTGTTCCACCATTTACCGCACATAAGGCCACACACATATTACATTTAGGTAATTCCAAAACACACTTTAAAAATAAACATTTCACAGCCCAACATCCATTACGGGGGGCTCTAATTTTTTTAGAACTCATTCGTTACTATTAGTAGCAGTCGTAATGCCCGTCATTTTAATGTTACCGTCGCGCTCAGACCCCCCATAAACCACCCCCTTAATCTAAATATCGCCCTTTTATCTGTCTTTAACAATTTCGTAAACTCTCACTAAACCGTCACTGGAATATAAATTACATCGATACCACATTAGCGTTGCGTTTATCGGAGTATTATTGTATTCAATTTTCAGCCTTACCTATTTTAATTTAGGGTGCGGAGAGAGGAGCAACGACATAATTGGAGATGCAAAATGTTATTGGTAAAACTGGCAGAATACATCGTCTCAAATTGCCCCCTGCCAATAAAAAAGGGAACGAACCACAGGGTTGAATTTTGTTTATCGCTATCTTTATGGTGGGCCACAGTTTATTTATACTGTATTCATGCGTGAATGACTTGTAATATAATATGTTTTGGAATAATAAACGGTTTTAGTTAAGGGCGAGCTGTTTTGAATTATTGATGTGTGAACAAAGATCAGATCTTTTTGAATGTAGTATAATATAATACTTATGAGTCTTCGTGATGACTTGTCTGCAAATCTTATATACCGCCTTCATTTAATGAATGTTTTACGACTTATATAAGGTGTAACAATAATAGTGTAAAATATTTGAAGAGGTCCATCAGTCAGGCTATTAAGGTGACATTCCCGAAGGAAAATATTAATGAATATAAATTTTAAAAAATGCACTACATTCTAAATGTGCGGTGAAACGGTAGTGGCTTGCTTTCTCAGAGCATAAATCAAATACTGTTTACACATGTATTTTATACACTATACATATATACACCCTTAAAATATTTTGTTACACCTTTTCTATATTTCTATTGCGATTAATTAATTTATTTTACACTTGAATAAAATATTATAACAAAATTACATTTTGTCATACAACTTTTCTACCAAAAAATATTATATAACTTCATTAGATGAATTACCATTTGAAATGCACTAATTAATAATAATGAAATATACCTCTATATCTTTCATTTCAAATGGTAATAGAAATCTTGCCGTTTATAAATTGCGTTACAGTGCCTCCACTTACGCAATTTATAAATAGCAAGCTTTTTTTAATAATTCAAGATCTCATAGACTGATTTATATTATGTTCCCAGTTGTAAGATCAAAGCTTAATTCAATCATTTATAAGTACCTGAAGTACCGATATTCCATTATTAGTAACGTCGAGACAACCGATTAAGTTCAGTCATCCTCCGAGCCAGATAACATTCAAATTTAATCCGCGCTTAATTTTCCTTTCTTGAACGGGGATTAGATAAGAAAGCACAGAACAAAGAATGGGGATTAGAAAAGGCACTCATTTAGCTAATCTTGGATTATAGATTATGAATTAATGTTTATCAGTTAATTTAAAGTTTCAAGAGATATGTTTCTACGAAAATTGGGATGGTTCGTGTGAATTTAAAATAATTGTAGAATATAATCCTTACAGTGGTCTCTTGCGAATTGGCTGAAGGAAACTTCTCCTTAAGCCCGTGTATAGTAAATCGTTAAGTGTTGCCAGAATTGAGATCGAATAACTTTTTGTCCCAGTCTCGAGCCATTAACGACACATGGTATAAGGCCAAGCGTACATTTTATTATGAAAATAGACAAATGCATCGTTTGCTACAAAGTTATTGTTTGCATTCGCAGCTTTTAATTTATTTTTTATTTCTCTATATGTAAAGTAACGTTTTGGTTTCTCGACTGCAAGTTTATATTTGTCAATGCATTTCTCGGAATGTGTTAAAAGTAGTTATTTATTATGCACATGCGGTCCGTTCAGCAGTGTTTACATATTTTAATGTTTTGTTATACGTGCCCGCTACTGGTGTTTCTGTTATAATAGTGAAATATTTATTCAGTAGACGATCCTGTTTTATATTTATCATTATGTGGGGTCCTGCGGATACGTTTAAATATATTTTATATTTTAATAGCATTTAGCTTCCACTATTGAATAATTGATGGTTCACTCTGATTAAATTATTCTCGGAAAGTGAATTCGTTTAACAGTCATGGGGTTTTCAAAGGAAATGGAAATTATAATTGAAACCATTGCATGCTCAGAATCATAATCCTTAAGAGAAGTAAAGATATGACTAAAGAAATATCATAAAAATTTTGACCCACACTTAAAATGTTTACCTGGGATTACTGCCAAAACAAACTTATTTTACTTTCTTTACCGAAATTTCAATGTGCAAAAAAATAAACAAATATAAAATAACCTTGAAAAGAAATTGGCGAACTGGCAATTTGAGCAGTGTCGGTGTAGTCGTAAAGTCATTGATCTTCCCCGTAGCGCCGTCAGTAAACAAACAGCTCACAATATAATTGTAGTGACAGTCGTAGTCTACAATACGTAATCATTATAACCGTAGTTAAAGTATTGTCTTGTAGCCTTTTGAGGTTCGCCGGCGACGGTCAGCCTTTGAAGTGAGCGAGTGTAGAGACCGCGGAGAGTTCTCGAATTTTCTGGAATGCTGTAGATCGGAATACTAGAATAGAATTTTGAATTTTGAATATAGTCAATACAGAATAAATAAACTAACAAATAATGATTTTATGGAATAAAGTTTGTAAGAAAATAATTGAATAATCGTTCCTAGTTTCAAACAAACGCCGTGGCAAAAGAACATTGTGTTAAATATATTAATTTATGCTGTATTTTATACATAAAGTAATAATTCCTACAATATATTTTCATATGTAAGAATACACTACACACAGCTAGTTCTTAAAAATACAGACGTCAATTAATTTTCTAGAATAACGAAGTTAAAGAACTTACTAGCACACAAAAAAATGATTGACATACTTTTGACTTGTGATTGTCAATCACCCGCGATTTTAGAGCCCCAACTTAACAAGTGTTACAAGGAGACTCGCTCGCAACGAAATTATTTACAACACGCGGCGTTTCACAAAAGGTTGCCTTGTGTTTATTGCTACCATAAATACTAATACAACTCAGGGGAAATTTATTTTACCTCACCTTTTATTTATAACTTTAGTGCTCTGCTCCGGTTTTTCCCTAAGACATATTCTTTTTTGTTGCTCTAGTCAATTGGGGATTTCTATTTCAAATTGTATAGTTCAACGTGGGCTAAATGATGTACTATCTCATTACTTGTTTGATCTCCCGTTGATGGGATTGCTGCTCTGTGATTAATTCTTAAAAGAAACAGTAGTATCTTTATAGATATTATAATTTTCTTCGTGATATCTATCTTATTTGTTACAGTAGCTTAACATTTGTGACAAACATCTCAAATAGAAATATCACGTAATACAACCAGCCTTTTATCTCTTGTCAGTATTTGATTAATCGACTGACATGGCTTTATCAAATGCAAATATTTCGTGTTGAGTGTTTTACAAATTAAAACTTAATGATTTCATCTTGATAACACTGTTATAAAACAACAGAGTTCAAACCGTACTGCTAGAAATTCATCGAGATGAATAAGACATAATCTATTGGATTTGTTTTACTCTAGAAGAATACCGAACATCTCAGAGAGGACTGAGCATAGTTTAAAGCTATCGGCGCATTTGCATTTCTTATTTAACTCAAATGTAGGTAACTGGTCCGAATTTTTATTGCTGAGTTAAACACAAACAAAGGTACACGTTTGAAATCTTTATCTTTAGTGCACAGATAAGCGTTAACAGCACCAATAAATATCGCAATTAGGGGTTGAAAGGGAAGAAATTGTTTTACGAGCGGCATAGTTTTAACGATTTAACAGTGGGGGGTCGATCCGTAAATGGTTGGCGTAAAATTGTCGGTGTTACCATCTTGGTGGTGTTTGGACATTATATTAGCGTCTCTCTAAATGGACTGTTGATCCTTTTAAACAAATATATCAATATTTATATAACAGAAATGGTGTTTCAGTTTAAGATAATCAAAAAATCTTATCACTTAAATTTATTAGGTAATAAAATTAAAACGCATATAGCGCAACGCGACATTCAAAATACAATTAACGACTGCACCTTAATGGATTAAATTAAATGAAAATTTTACCCTTAACACTATCCATTTGGATCACCAACTGCACCCTTTCAACTTCCCACCGTCAATCTGACACTTCTTTCAAAATATTATTAAAAAACACTTTTTAGTACATATTGATGACTCATTAACTGATCGCACGATCATAACAGAACATCAAAGCTATTGGTACCGAAACACAGGCGGTGTGGGACCCGTCATGCTTTTTACACCGTTTGTAAACAGTAATTTGGTACCGTCAGTGTTGCTTTCTGCCGCCCGCTTTGATCTCGCCGCATCCGCTGAGCACAATGGCTGACTATCTTGAGGGGCCCGGTTACCTTGTTGGTAATTATACAGTAGACTAAGTTTCACGATGGTTAATCTTGATGCGAGTCCGATTAGCCGTGTAGTTGTATTATTCGCGAGATGTAATTTTTAATCTTCAACAGTGCCAATCTTCTTTACAGCCTCCGAACTTAAAGAGATAGGTCTATCTAATTGTACTTAAAATCCAAATTAGGATGGAATATTTTAAAATAACGCTTAAGCCCTTGGAAGGTAGACTAGGGGACTACAAAAAAGCCCCTGTAAATAATTTTGAAATTCCTGAGAGTAAATTTTTCACGTTTCCACCAAGACGCGCCGGCCAAAATTGTCAGTTCGAGTGGGTCCGAGACTATTTGAAAACAAGAAACTTGTTCTGTTCAAATATAGATTAATGATATTCTACTTATAATCGAAAACCATTGCCAGATTACATAAGACGGTGAAATAACCTAATTGAATAATTAAGCGAGAATACGGCGCTGTTAATTAACAAGTGTGAGCTGATTTATGTTCTGTGGCAATTATCAAGTGATTGATATGTTATTGCGTTAAGAAATTTATATAATGTGTAAACATTTTGATCGGTCGAGTTGCTACTTTTAATTTTATATGCAATCGATCATTTGCAAGTGAGATTTCTTTTACATTCATTTATTATAATAAAATCGATTCTCATGGTTATGTTAAGTAAGTATAAGAGTCGACTTTCACATTCAGAGAACCCATTTCATGATAGAAAACATAAAATTCAATGAGTTTACTTTCAAGGCACAAATTAATTATTTGTCTTGGTTAAAATTTATCAATAACGCCTTAGCTCCAGCAATGTATTACCTTAACACTTTTAGATGAAATTATGATCTAATGTAATGAACTATATATACTATAATTAAACTATAATTTCATGAACTAATAAAACCATATCAGTAGGTATTTATTTGCCCCAATGGCTGACTTTCAAGGATTCCATTGACTTGTTTTACTGTTTCATCTTGGGTTTGGTTTCGAATCTGGTTGGGCCACTCTTTGTGTTATGCATTATGCCGGAACGCGTCACAATAATTGTGGTTGTTTACACTCCGATGGATTTCTACTGAATGTATAATTGGGCCAGGAAATTGCTTCTTAAGTCGCTTTGATGGCGAACTGGGCTTTCAACATAGTAAGATTTATTGGAATTGTACTTACAATATTATTAGAATTGGGCATTTTATGATTTTTGCCCGCGCAATAATTGGTTTTGCTCTGCTGGTCAACTTCCAATAGTCTGGGCGTGATGATATTATCCTATGTTAAAAACCTCGTTGAAATCGTTCCAGTAGTTTTCATTAACGCTTGATCAAAAAGAAACAAGTTCAAGATTTCTAAACACACTTGCTTTGGATTCAAAGCCAAAGTCTCCTTATAACCCAAGGTACCAGTATTTTTTTATATCTTAGTTTTAAATACATACATTGTATAAAATATTTGTGTAGTTTTATTCACATAATTAAATTAACATGTTGCTTAAGCACGACAATTGTGATGACATTATAAATATAACAGGCATACAAGCACATTTATTTATAGAATTACTTAAAATTTGTATAGCTCTTAACACATTAATGTTTTTAAATAAATTCACCCCAGTATTCCAAATGAAGAATACACAAATATCTAACAAAGCGTTAAAAATACTGTCAATAACTTTGGTTAAATACATTGAACGAATCATTGAAACCGAAATCAGTTTGGTGAGCCATGAGGCCATAACACAGAATCCATTTCATTGTAAAGCACTTTGTATTGTAGGTTAATAAATAAAATAGGGTATCAGCCGGCTTAGCTGATAGTCAGGCAATATTATTAAATGCATTAAAGATAAAACTGTTTTAGTTCATGAACTAGGTTATCTACACGCAATATTATTGATCGATATTTATTTTATGATAGTATTTTATGTGTCTCATCAAAAAGCAGTTAATTTTATTATAAGTACTGTACAACAATATTAAAAGTTAAGTTTAACATAATTACGTATTGGTGTAGTTGTAGAAGGCTAGCGACAGACAAAACATGCGAAACAAAACCGCTGAGAAAACAGCCATAGAATTTCAAAGAGGATTTATTCTCGTCGAACAAGTGATAGGAGAGGATTCGTATCACGTCCGCACTGTCTAGCCGTAAACAGCCGCCTCTCCTAAACAAACACTAAAACGCTCGTACCTAATTTATAGAACAACATCGGCCCGCCCGACGCGGCCCGACGCGGCCCGATCGCGCAATAAACATGGTTTTTTGTTTCGCATGTCCGCGCACTGTCAAATATATTACGGCCCGCGGGGTTATTTACGACCTCTGTCGTCCGCCCATACGTTATACTTAGTATCTTTGTTTGGACACAATAAGCAATATTTCTATAGGGCCCCGCCGCCGTCGCTCGCAGCTGTTGATATGGGTTCCCAAATTGACATATTTAATTTGATCGCAACGGAGGGTCCGGACCGGCCCGTCTGACAGGTTTTAGTGTCGGATTAACATTAACGTTATGGACTTAGCGTTGTCGATAAACTGAAATATCGCCTTTTGTTCCGCCCGATGTTTATCGATGTCAACGTACAAAGTTGGCGTGTTGACACTTCAAACGGTTTCACGGAAAGCTTCCAACGCGGGGAACAGATCAATTTTCCTCCCTTTGAGCCGGTGCATCCGACAAAGCGGACTCGTAAAAGAGTAAGTAGTTTCGAATGTGTCAGCAGTAAAGTACGATGACGCCAGCGAAAGAATGAACGCCATCGTCGGATTCGTCGGGGGCGTAATAAAAGCGGCGTGAAACAAAAAGCTACGGAGCGCGGTGCGGTGGTGCGGGCGGGCGCGCGCTCAGGTAAAGGCGAAGTCACGAGCGCAGCGGCGCGGCGGCTCAAAGCGCTGCCCGTCATGGGTGGCAAGCCACCAACACCATCGCACGTCTCAATCCGCACCCGGCTGCCGTCCATACCGCCTTTCCTTTTTCCCCTACCGCAATGCAGCTATGTGTCGTTTCCGCTTTATTTTTTATGGCCCCGCGCTGCAGCGGTGAGACATAGCGCTCTCGCTCTAATGTTGACTTAAGAGATTGCCGTCCTTGTCTAACGCGAAGCGGGGAGCGGGGGGACGGTGGAACGTGGAGCGCTGGTGGGGTCCGGTCTCTCAGAGTCGTCTCGACAGCCGCCACGGATACACGCGTTTCAGTTCTGCATTCCGCGCATCGGTGGCACAGAGTACTTAATTGCCAGAGGCGTTTCGTGACCGCATTGTGAAGTTTACAAGTGATCATAAAAGTTATCTCCCAAATGGTGGTGCTTGAAAACGGTGGAATGATGACTACCAATCCTAACCAATATCTACAACCTGATTACCTGACGCCGCTTCCGTCCTCTGTAAGTATAAATAATTTTAAATAAATTTTCAAAAATTATTTTTATTTCTGACAATTATTCAAAAAAATTACTTGTTGTATTTCTATTCTTATTTTATGTTTCTTTGTTGCAGTTGGACTCGAAGAAGAGCCCGCTTGCGCTTTTGGCGCAAACATGCAGCCAGATCGGAGTGGACAACGCACCAACGAAGCCGTTGATGCCGCCGCTCGACAAGAAGAAAGTGAACAGTGTTAACAGTGATGCAATTAGTCGTACTTCACCAATCAATGCTTCAATCAAACCAGACAAACCGCGTTCTACTCCGGACAACAAACACTTAGCCTTTAAACCTTATGAAACAAATGTTGTTTCAAAGAAGCCAGAAGAGCGTCCGTCTTCCAAAGCCAGCATAGACAGCTCAGATGAAAAAAAATCTGGAAAGAGCACTCCTGGCCGCAAATCTACGCCACCAACTACAGAAACTGGAAAGAGTAGCCCATCAAATGAGGCAAAGTCATCTCCCGCGCGATCATCGGGAACCAGTCCGATAATCCGTTCAGGATTAGAAGTTTTGGGCCACGGCAAGGATCACCTTGGAGCTTTCAAGAATTTGCCTGGCTTGGGAGGCTTCAATCCTCTTGCTGGACTTTGCTGTCCACCCGGAATGGAACAACACGCTAATCCAGCGTTCAGGCCACCCTACGCTGGTGCACCTTTCAACGCTCACCACGCCGCTATGCTAGCAGCTGCCGCTGGTTTCCCCGGCTCATCACCGAACCCTTACCTGGGCTATGCGAGAGTGAAGACCCCCGCCGGCGGCGAAACCCTAATCCCAGTTTGTAAGGACCCCTACTGCACCGGATGCCAATTCTCAGTCAACAACCATCACCTCCTAATGAGCAATGGATCGTGCCCCGCTGGTTGCACACAATGCGAACACCAAAAGTACAACTTGGCCATGGCGATGGCCCTCTCGCAGCAAGGCGCCGCAGCTGGTGGTCTGCCGTACCCGCAGCTGAGCCGCCCTTACGTTTGCAATTGGATCGTCGGTGAATCGTATTGCGGAAAGAGATTCGGGAATTCAGAGGAGCTCCTTCAGCACTTGAGGAGTCACACGACGGATGGTTCCACTCCTACCTCCGCTTCGACCACGCAAGCGTCGCTGTTGAATCCTTTAAATCCGCTTTTCACAACGGCCGGTTTGCGCAGCGCGTATCCGACGGCACCTCTAAGCCCGCTATCGGCGAGTCGGTACCATCCTTATTCGAAGGCAGGCCTCCCTGCAGGTCTCGGTGCCTCTCCCTACGGTGCCTTCAACCCGGCGCTAGGACCTTTCTACTCTCCTTACGCGATGTACGGACAGAGGCTCGGGGCTGCGGCCGTTCACCAATAAATATAGTGAAGTGCACACCGGGACTTGATGTTGTACTGTCCAATTTTCTTCTGTGATATCGATAGACTATTTATGTTCTAAGGCGCGAACCGCCATGACAAATTTAGTGATTAGTGCAATTTAATATAGTAATTTATATTAAGTGGACGCGCCGCCGCCGACGGCGCGGTGACAATCGTGGCACGGGACTGTACAGCCAAATGTTTTGTGTAAATTATCTCTATGTTTAATTATAAAATGAATGATTTCAAATATAATATCTACATACCAATCATAAAATTGTCTTTCTTTTATTTTTTCTTATGAAACACATCTCAAGATGGGTAAAGAAAGTTATTGCACATACACACATTTAGTTATTTAATATATTAACAAATGATATAAATCTTATTGGCGATCAATGTCATTATAAAACTGCTACGTGATCCTCACGGCGCAATAAATTTAGTCAAATGAATGATTAATGCTCTAACATACATTAAAGCCGTCGATCAAAGAGAACGTTAGGAGCAAAACAAGACGGTAATCACACGAACACAAACTTCCAACACAGCCATAAACAAAAAAAAACAACAAAATTTATTACATTAAAAAGTACACGAAAGAGGTCGACGTACACAGTCATTAATAACGAAACCGTGAGCTGTCAGCTAACGTCGAGTTTTTTTTAATAAATGCTATTTTGATTAGGGCCATGTCATGTTGAAAATTCAACTGTCAAAAAACGTAATTGGCCGCACGAAGACGGAGACAGAGTAATGTAAAACAGAGGCAGCGAGCGACAGCTCTGTTAAAATAATTAACCCGTTATTGACGGGTTGAAAATATAATCATTCATATTAATAGTTTAATATTCACTTTCTACTATAATCTGTATTTATTAAAAATATCATTTATGACTTATTCATAAATAAGTATTTTTATTACCCGTAAATTAAGAATAATCCTTCGAATTCCAGTTAACTTTCATTTTTATGAGCGCGCCAACTTTATAGCGTAGTTTCGCGTTTAAAAAATCTATAATCATGAATATTAAATATAAATTAACTTTTATGATTGTCGCAAAAAAAATATAATTTATAATACAATAAAAACAGCATTCGAATCAATGTCAATTAAATCTGATGTGTTGTGAGATAAGCTAAGAGCTGCGAGTGAAACGTGTAAAAGTTTCATTTAATGCGGTTAGTGTTTAATTAAAAATAACATTTTTAAATGTATCCGAATCACAAGTTATTTATTTCCAGCCAATGGAGAAATATTTTTTCTTAATACACACGTTTGTAATTTATACGGTATAGATAAAATCTCAAACCAACTCGCTCGCAAGCAATGCACATTATTATAAATCAGATATAGCATTCTAGATTTGAGATTCAAACACGACCTACAGTACAGAAATAATGATTGATATTGACATTTATATCCGTTCTGATTTAATTCAATAAATCACTGATATTGTAAAATAAGATATTATGACACGACTTTGACATACTTACATTAGTTTATCTTATGATACCGCTACATGTAGCGCCATCTATCGAATGCACTTCGAACTATCCCCACTGCTGTGTGCAAGCGAAAGTTGTACGGCGGATTATTCAGAATATAATTTATTGCATAAAATGGCTATAGCTCTAACGGGTAATTATTTTATGCAGTAATAAGAAGGTTAAATACCGAGTACGTAAAGTTTTTGGGGGTCTAGAATAATTTAAGTTTAGTTCCTATCTTGTATTTTCGTTCGAGCTTTATATTTTATTTTGCTATAAACAATATTTTATTAAATACTTCTTTTATAAATGCTAAATACGTACATACAATATTGTCAACGACGGAAACCTTCGTTATAAGTTATTTACATTGGCCGCCACAATTAATTAATTGTTAGTCAATTTCGTGATATATCACTGCATGAACTATGGACTATGCATATTAATTAACCCACCGAACGTTGGCTGTCTTAAATCGTCAACGCGACAAAAGCGCACAGAACGCATGGAGCTTAAACGAAGTTTTTTACACGCACCACGTGATTAATAGCTGCATTAAAAAGTTAAAAAGGGGACGTATAAATCTCGAGATATTAATTGAGATAATAATGTAGATTTTATGAATGCCGCCCGCGCCACGCCTTGAAATATCACTCCGTGTTTCTATACAAATGACCTCTCACGTGAGATTAACTTTGACAGATGCGTAGCGAAGATTGATGCTTTACATCGTTGTAATCCGTGCGGAGAAATAACCAATTACGATTAGCATAAACATAAGGTGGAGTAAATTAGCATATTATCAGCGGATGAATAATGCATGCGGGGGTATTATGTACCCGCACATCAAATTAGAGGGTTATGATACTCGTCAACGCGATGTATATTGTTGTTCGGATCGATTTGTACCCAATTCTCGTTATTATGTTAATTTTATGATGTTGTGCCTGGATTTTAGTGTATTATGATGAATAATACATAAGTGCTACTATTTGAAAATAGAATGTCAATAGAGGTGATTGTATTGAAAGCGGATTGATTGGATCTATTTGTTTCTACAAAACAGAATTTACATATTACACTGGGTAATATTTAAAATGTTTTGTTAATTTTTTAGTGCAGTATAGTGAGGGAGTGTTTGTACTATTACTTACTCGCCTTTGACGCCGACATTTTCTTATTTCTTTCCCCATCCTATAGATGTTCTAGAACGTCACAAGTGGAAACCTTGTGCTACCTGTCTTAATTTCATATTATTTCCAAGTGATGTGTTACCTTAACGCAATAAAATATATGTATGGAAATAATTAAAAATTGTGTCTATGATAAGTATAGGTGTACCAAAAATAGTGTCAAATATTTTAACAGATATATCAGTATGGATTATGTTGATACTATAAAATAATTATGTAAATAGTGTTATACTTTTTTTAAACAAGGCGAATCAGCAGCGTTTAGAGATGTCTAATAATTTAATTTATTTATTTGGGAATGTTATC
Source organism: Pheosia tremula (assembly GCA_905333125.1). Classification (NCBI taxonomy): domain Eukaryota; kingdom Metazoa; phylum Arthropoda; class Insecta; order Lepidoptera; family Notodontidae; genus Pheosia; species Pheosia tremula. The sequence goes on along the minus strand of HG995405.1, from coordinate 502,388 downwards.
TTTAAAACCTGTAGGCCGTGATAAATATCTTACACTATTATTGTGACACCCTATATGTAGGTATAAATTGAAAGTACCTATTGATTTGAAGATGAGAATTTATAACGCGTATCAATCCTGAGTAAACACTTAGTAAAGACAGTTTTTTTTTCTATATATTTGGATCCCCGAATGAATTGTAATGGAATGTTGTGTCGGTGACGTGTGAATGACAGGAAACTCGACAAAGCGTGACCAAGTGATCAGATCATTTGATAATTTCGACTTCGCATGTTGAATATCAAACGCTGAATAGTTTATTGTGATAGGAGCGGTGCCAATGTTAGGGGGATGTTTTTTAGTGAACTTTTTTTCGATGTGAGAATTAATTTTATAATTCGATTCAGAATAAAATTTGTCGACCTTTTTTAAAAGGTTTTATTCTCATTGAAAACAAAATAGAATTACAAAAAAATACATTAGAGTATTTAAAACCTTTTTTCTGTTATAAAAGCTTTTAATGACATTGTAAACGGTCGAAAACATTCGACCATTTAAAATTTGTAAAGATTTATAATCGTGTATTTTTATGTAGTGTAAGATCATATTTACAATAAATAAGTTTCAGCTGTGTAAAGTTTACAGAACAAACACATCAGGGGATCTATCACTTGACAAGTCGGAAGGGAGTGATCGAACACATCTCAACAATTATTTATCATACAACCAAAGATGACAAGATACCTACAAATATGTGCCCACATTGTTGTCATATATCAAAGCTAAGTCTAAACTACTCCACGTTTCTTAAATGTTTTGTTACAAAATAATTAAAATAAACGAAATAAAGAATTACATTGTCAGGCCAATAGTAAGAAGACACAAATTCCTCCTTTTGCTGAACAAAGATATCGATGCGATCATACTATCTAGTACGTAAATATCTTTAAAAAAAAACTGAAACATATTTTACAAAGATAATATATGCTATACTACCGCAAAACATTAAGAAATACCTAATTAAAAAGTTAATTAATATAACACAACAATGGTATAGTTCGTCAATAAACAATTTCCTGTTCGACAGCCACAACAATTGGGGCACTTATTAACAGCAGGCCTTTGTCGCTGATACAATGGCAGGCGAAACTTATTATGCGACATGTGACGATGTCGTAAGGCTCATTATGCTGCAGCACGAGCCATAAGCTTTATTATGTAATTTAAACATAGGATTCTATATGTGATCATAATAGTGTATAATAATTACGAATATGTTCTAAGATCGATTTATATCTATTAATAATAATACCAGCCAATGTCCCACTGCTGGGCACGGGCACCCCCTAAATGCGAGGGAGGGATTAGGCCACAGTCTACCACGCTGGCCCAATACGGGTTGGTGGGCTTCACACATCTTTCGAGGGTTTCTCTCAGACATGCAGGTTTCCTCGCGATGTTTTCCTTCACCGTTTAGCAAGTGATAATCGTGGGTGAAAATAAGATTTGCACATGAAATTCAGAAATCCCAGAGGTGCAAGCCAGGGTTTGAACCTGCGAACCTCGTGATCGAGGAAAGCATTCTACCAACTTGTATTATGATATACTATTTTATTTTTAAATACTCATCGCTACCGCCTATAGTTTGTATCCGTAGGATTGTTTGCACCCAAGCTGTCACACGTAGGAAGGTTTTATAATACAAGGCAATTATAAAACACTTTTATAAGCCTCTATCCTCAGGGCTATTTCAACTTAATTATAATATCCGTCATTTATGAACCGATTTACAAATTCTTTTTTTTTCATGAGTCTACGAGTACAGACATAAAGCATAAATTAACCCGTTGGAATAAGAGATTTGAATTGTGGATGATATATTCCTTGAGTGCCCTAAAGGTAGGCTGAGGTGGGATTCTCTGGAAATTAGACCCCTAATTGCAGGCGTCAAAGTTTGTATAAAAAAATGTTTAGTTAGAATAGGATAGGAGTTAGGCGGCACATAGCTATATAATAATTATAGTCTACCTATTATAAGCCACGTACCTAATAATTGCAAATAACTTAATTCTGTAACCGTTATCAATATCGACGGATACAGTATTCAATTAACTGTCGATCTAAATTGAAATGACTTTACTGATATTGACGGTACGATAGCGCCATTAACAATGACATGCAGTGCTCAGTTGAATTGTTTTTTTTTTATGTTTCAACACAGTATCAAGTTATTTATAGCTACAACAGCTGTTGTTCTGGTCTTTCAATTAATTTTCTTCATCATGGCCGTGAATATAATTCGGAGTATTATATCGAAATAAAATTGACTTACTAATATGAGTTTACAATGTGACAATGCTAGATTTAATAGCTCTTCCTCGCTGTGTGAGTACATACCTCGTCAGGTCAGTCTTTACATTAAGAAGAAAGACTCGCTATCTTGTAGGTAATGTAGTTCTCAAAATGCTATATAAAACAGCTAATAATTCATTTTAATTAGCACAAAACACAAAGAAACATTAATAATTAAATTTCTATTATCTCTAGACATAATAAAACTATCGTATGGGAACCATTGTCGACACACGTAGCGACATTTGCTGTTAAATAATTAATTATAACGTTTTAACCCGACATTGTCTCGAATTAATTGCTTTGGGAATGACAATAAGAGCATTGTTTACGGAGATTATGCGAAAGTTTTTACATGCCAAGGTAAAAATAATTTTGAATCAGTATATTAACATGTCAATAAATAATATTTGGCTCACTTCTGCAAAAGACAACCTTCAGCCTTTGATTATACGAGATGCTTTGTATACCACCGTTTCTTAAAAATGTTTTTATCCATTTATAATGGTCTTACAAAGCTCTTTTTATACATTTAAAATTGTCTATAGATTTTTGGGCAAGTATAGGATATTAGTGAGCACTCATCTTCATAGTGTCACAAAATCTAAATTAATAGATGTAATTCAAATTGTGAAGGGAACATTAAAATAATTTGGAATCCATTCGATCGAACATTTTCTCGTTTTTTTACTGATTATGTTATAAGTGATCTCCTACCAACTCATAACAAAATATGTACCAGAAAACGACCATAACATATTCATCAACAAACTAGAACACATAATTTGTATGTGTTCTAGTTTCTAGATTTAACAGATAATATACGTAGGTAATTAAACGGGACTGGCTAAATAAATTGCAACTACAGATTGTTATCTGAGAACTAGTATTCGTATGTGTTACATGCTTAGTTCAAATGGTTGGTCAAGTACCCTTGCTAGTAAAGGTCTCTGTTCCATATATTATGCATTGTAGAGTTTAAGATTTGAGTAGCATGTCAACTAGTGTAGTGTAGTAGCTCCATATTAGTAAGCGGCCTTTAAGTCTGAGATCGAACTTGAGTGCACTCTACGGATGTCCTTTTTAATTATCTCAGAAGCTCACTTAAGATTATTCTCTGTCTGCTTTTTTTGGGCCTACTTGTTGACCCTTTAAAATATTTTACCCTATTTATTTTCGATGGCCTCAATGTCTCGTTGGCGTGATCGAACAACCAAGACTTGTACAAAAGCCCTTAAAATAATTATTATTTTTTCTTCCACAATAATAGTCTTCGAACCCCAACTAATATATGTAATCCTCAATGCCTTGTAGCACTAACGTACTTCCAATATTGGCGACAGCTTTCCCAGTGATAGCAGCTATATGTCACCAATAAGCCGCTTGGAAAATACCGTCTCTATGTGGCTAATCCAGGAACCACGTACTGAGTCTCTGAAATATTGCTTGCTGTGTCACCCGGAAGACACATTATTGTTAAGTATAAAAGTTTTGTATTGAACTTGCGAGGCAACATTTGTGGAATAGATTTGGGTACATTGAGAAAGGTACTTCATACGCTATCCAATCAAATCCTATGAAAGGAGGATTGCCCATTGATTTTAATTTAATACGACGGATTTAAATATGAATAGTACTAAGGTTAAATGATTATAAAGCAGATAACAACCATAAAGCCACGCCTACCACTATAAACCCAGAAAATATTCCAGCCACATCTCGTGTGAGTGTAACTCCAGCATATTAATTTCCCACTGGACAAAGCACCGAAATATCATAAGCCGCGTCCGAAACAGCGACAAAGACAGAGAGGTGCAATATCTTCATCTGCCGTTTCACACGGTGCATTACTAAGATTAATGGCGCAATAGAGGCAGCACAATTTGAACTCGGCTCCCGGCCGCTCACAGGATACAATATTTTATGTTGACAGACATAACAGCGCTTATACGACCGCTTATTCTTTGTGCCCCGTATTTTATTCGCTTTATGACGGTCCCAACCAACGTTGACGTTTCCAATTCCACAATTGATTTCAATGCAAATCTCGACTTTATAAACGAAGCAATAGAACATAAAAACGTTCTAGAAGGAGGCAAAGTTAACGGTGGTTTTATAGTAATGGTCGTGGATGCCGGTTGAATGTTTGTTAGTATTTTATTTCGGGGCGTTCTCGCGTCATAAAATAATAGCGTAATGCAGTGTTGTAAATCAATTTTCCTTTTGAACGATGACGTTTATAATGAAGGTCGGTAGTTTTGAATTAGTATAATATATTTTTATATAAACGAGCGTGATTATTATCAGTGTGGTTTTATTAATGGACATGGATTCTGTCGGCTGTCAAGAATTCCTTTCATTAGGAGCGATGTCGGAACAACTGAAGATAGATTCGGGATGATAAATGAGGAGGCGTGCGTACGATTGATAAATGGACTTTTGTAGAACAAATAAACTGTATGAAGGTCATAGCACTTAATTATAATAAAATATCAATCAGGATGATAAAGTAAAACTCCACAGAAAATTAAAAAGTACCTCCTGAATAAGTTATATAAACAACATAAAAGCAAACTACAAAACTACGAATAAATATTTGAAAAGTATATAGCATACAATAATGTATAAACGAAATGACAGAATAAAAGATACGTTCAAACAGCATCCCCTCTCAATGCAAATTGAAATAAAAATGCATGAATGCCTACCTGAACATCAGTTAGTAAATAAAACAGCACTAGGAGGCGCCAACGTTGGGGCACAAAAGGATCTGTATGAGTGTGCTTAGGAACAGGATTGTCATCTTGTACTACTGAAGGTTGCACTTCCATAAAGGTCATCATATTTACTGTTACAGCTGATCGCAGATATTATGTAGGTCATTTACGATTCCATCTTACCTTTTTGATTTTCTTTATAGTAAAAAGTTTGTAATTACAGTTCATATCATTATTATCATCGTTACTTTGAACCATCCGTCTTGTCTCACTGTTCACCCCATCTGTTAGCCACACAATATGCTCCTGTATCTCAGGCTGCAATAACACTCAGTGACCTAATTATTAATCATTTGAGGTGAATGATTTGACACACAAATTTCCCGAACTTCACGCAATATTGTACAGCTAATGTTACTTTTTGTTTGTATGTGAGTACTTTATTATTATGACATTGAAATGATGTCCATATACACATCGTGTCAATGCTGTAAGTACAGTGAGCATGAAAATCAAGAAATAAAAGATCATTTTATACTGTGCTACAATTAAAGCTCTTTTTTGTTGACGGGGGAGAAATCTTCGAAACCCGGCCTCTGTGTGGGAGAGGGCCGGGTTATGTGGGATTCTTGCCCACTAGGCATATACCAAGGTCCACAATTGAATCCAATTTTTGCACGCATTCAGTTCATGCCAAAATGTATCTTGATCTTGAGCAAAATATTTTAACTCAAGGTAGCATAGTCAACCCTACATCATATCCAGCTCTAGCTCCGCGACATGACGGGGCTTATCCCAGCCTTCGCACATAAATACGTAATAAGAGGTCCGACATGCCCGCTACCATGCGCGCTGGTGTGGACAGCACTGATGGGATTTCATGCTAAATGACTGTAATAACTTGGCAGTAGTGGTATTACATGGGTAAGTTATGCAATCTCTTTGGCTGGAATGCTAAGTTATTTGACTGTTATTGGTACTATTAATACTGTTGGAGGCTTAGACGTGTTCTGAAACATTAAACAAGTGGTATAAGAGAAATATGGCAAAACTAAAATAACCTTTCCGAGAATTTATAGTATGTACTCTTTCGTATTCTTGGTACTTGCATTTTAGAGATAATTTTATAAACGGATCTATAGAAGGTTTATCCGTTGAAATACGGATACCAGCCGAATAAAGATGGGAAAACAATCTACACGTAATCTAAAAAATATAAATTGTTTGTGAGGTATGATTTGGATGTGATGATTCAAAAAAAGGATTCGAAGAGGAAAGGAATTGGAAATTCACGAAGAAAATATAAACGTTAATATCCAGAAAGCTCAAAAATGTCATCAATTTAATAAACGCAGACGGTAGCAAGATTAGGTCATAATAGCAATTTATAGTCTTGCAATATTACCCAGGACCCCAGGATATTCATATTATAATATGAATATGTAGTGAGTGCATATTGTCAGAATTGATACTTCTAGCTGATGTTGCCTCTTCAGTATGTACTTACTTATATAATACCAGCCTTTTTTAATGTCCCACTGCTGGGCACGGGACTCCCCTCAATGCGAGGGGCATTAAGCCATGGTCCATCACGCTGGCCTGATGGCTGTCATATCAGATTCCAGTCAAAATATTTTCTCTCATAAGTAAGCGCGGTCTTATAAAAATAATTTACATTGAAAAAGTAGATCAAAACTATTAACTCGTTCCACAAAACCTTATACAATGTCTGTAATAACGAATTGAATTAACAGGAGTCAAGCGGTATACATAAACTATGACAAATTTACACTCCAAATTAAACACTGACCAACATGTTTTGTACAAAACAACTATAAATCAGAATGTCAACCTACACAAATACGCTTAGAGCAGAATTAGGTTACAATTAGAAATGGTGGCTACGCATACCGCGGCAAAATAAACAATATTGTTTTGTTACGAAAATTACATAAACGTGCATAAGAAATAAACATGGAAAAAGATAAACTTCGTGTTTTAAACAGCGCCGTAAAATTATTAACAAAGTAGAAAACTGTGTGTGACTTCGACTGAACCTTAGTACCGGGTTGTTCATAAATCTTCATTGCGTCCCGATGACACGCCACGACACGTCTCTCTGCTACCGCGCTACTGACGGGCGCTACCATCCTAACAGCTTACAACACCTCAACATTCATACTCAAATCTAAACCTTAAGCTTCAATAATAGAGCCCATTCCTATTTGATTTTTTCCAACTGGAACTAAGTCACATTTCCCAACACGAATAACTCAACAAAGCTAAGTAGTTTCAATGAATTTTGAAGCGACAGCTGATGCAATAAGGTTCTATTCAAATTTCACAACACTGTGTAGTACTTTGTTCTTTTCGTTAGTATTTTCACTACGTAGAACAAGAACATCATAAGAGAAGGTCACTTAGGACAAATTTAATAGGACTTTAAGTGTGTTATTACAGAATTGAAATTGGTGTGTATTTAATGTTTGCTGTGGCAACAACATTATCCCTCTGTGACAAGCAACGTCAGGCTGTCGATCATTATAATATATGCGCCTCGCTGTCAGCTGTCTCAGCGCATGAATGATTCACTCCGTGATAAATTTTAGCTTATGATTACCTTTCAGACGTACGTCAATATGTCTGTTTACGTAATTACAACTTCTATATTTAAAGGCTTTCAGACTGTTTTATGTTGGGACGTGGCGGAAGCTATACTCGTTACGCTGGTGGTACTGCGCTGGACCTAAGTACTAGTCAATGAGGATGATTTATTGCTGTGACGGTTCAAATGATAAATCATATTCAGATCGGTACACAGTAAATATAAAAAGTAGGTCGTTTATTTTATTCACTTGATCATCAATTTAGGAACTGTCGATTGTAGGGATGATCAATTTCGTAAATTATTGGGTATCAATCTTGAGATTCTTATTAAGAACTAAGTGAAATGAGAACGCAATTACTCATGCGCCTGATAGATTAAGTTTAGGAGGTTAGTCAGGCATGTCCATATATTCAGTTAGGCAATTTTTATCAGAACATGTGAAGTAAGAACACTGTACGTGAGCCTAACTTTCTTTTTTTATTGAATATGCCAAACTGACAATCGTGACTGTCTATCATAGTGATAGTGGCTAGTGGGTGGATAGTGACTATCTCACGATAGTTTTAGGTTTAAACATTAAAGAATGTGATTTCTTCAGACTCTTTTAGACTAGACTAGACTTTCTTTTCTATCTATCAGCCGATACGCACGTCCACTGCTGGACATAGGCCTCCCCCAACGACTTCCACACATCACGGTCCTCCGCCACTCGCATCCACCGGCTTCCTGCGACGCGTGTGATGTCATCAGTCCACCTTGTGGGGGGCCGTAGACTTTCTTTTAGACTCTAGCTAAAGACATTAACTTCAAAGTTTCACTTAATAAATGGTAGCGATGTAGAATCATTCAGAATTTGGTGGTAGCGCCTATTTAACGCTTTTTAATATTTATAGATACATGGACTATGATTTAAACAGAAATCAATCTATGTACACCATCATCTATTCAAAGAGATATTATAACCTGAACTCTACATAGATGACCTCATATGACCAAATAAGACTTAAAACCAATAGTCATTTGTTGTTGACGCGGAAGATGAAGAAAGAATAACAAAACAAAAAATAAAGTTCTTGTAAAAAGTATTTCCCTGTTAAAGACGAAGCAACTTAACTAACACAAAACCACAATACCCAACTCCAACCAACCTGAACCATGATTCAAGGACCGCCGACAGACGACAGGCGGCAGACGGCGTATGCTTATTGAAACGGGTGCAAACGTCTATCAAGATCCGAGGCGGGCATACATCAAAGTCAGACGTCTTATCTGTACGTCTCGATGTTGGGCGCATTTACACTGTGCCGCTGCGTTGGGAATTAATGGTGTTTTAAAATTGTACTTGGCTTTGATCTTGGCGTAGTGTTTAGGATGTGGCGCAATATCTTTTTTTGCGTGTTTTGCTACGTTTAAGAAGTGTGCAAGCTTTTAAATGTCATGCTAAGAAATGTCTGACACATATTTAGATAATCATTTATTTTAGAATCGATAAAATTTCAAATTGATCCATATTAATTTTTAAATAAGTATCGTTCATGTCTGTAGTAAATGCATCTTCATAAGTAACAGACGCGGAGATGTGGTATGCGATACCCCGTGATGCGAGCATTGTCTGCGCTCATGACTACTGATCAGATTCCGCTGCACTTATAACTTGACGCGAAAGATCGCTTCAAATATAACTCTTAAAAGATGCTGTCTGACAACCAGACAGACTTATAGATAGCCATATTTATATTTATGGAAATTTAAAACTGTATACGCTGAAATACTTATACTATGTTTGTTATATTAGCGCTATTAATAAAACCAAACAAATTAGATTAATACGTCAACTCTGTACGGTTAAAGTGGGTAACAAATCAGTACAACAAATGTACCGATAAAAGAACAAATGATGCCAATATAAAATACCATCCCAATTATTTGGGACAATTCATTAGAGGGGCCCTCGACGCTTTCCGATTGCCGCGATCCGTCACACGGCTCGCGACAGATGGGGATCTATTCCGTATGGAGTGCCAGGAAGAAATGGGCACACTAAATCAACTGACGGCCGACAATCTCGCGCATTCACCGTCGATACATCAACTGTAATGCCTCGGATACCGCAGCCAGATAATCGAATGTGAGCATCGACTCGTTACGCTGGAAATAAGATGAGGTTTGTGACTCTACACCGGCGATAACGTCGTAACACGTATCGTATTCTGTCGGATTAGAAGCAGTGTTGAACACAGCAATTTTGTTTTAAGCAAATTGACTTTTTAACACTCTTTTAATAGACTGCGTTAACTGGTTTGTAATAGTTGTTATGCGGCTAAGGTCTAGTTTTGTGTGCGCTATCTCGTCGGTTGTCTCCGGCGTGCAAGCGCTGATAGATCTGTAAAGTTTGCCGCGGACAGGAATATATCGAGTGGTTGCCTCCGTTCGGCTTTATTTATACATAACATCTGTTTGAAGTTGAATCTACCGGCGCGGACGGGGAGCGCATTACCGGAGATTTATTCCGCGTCTTAATTGTGAATCGATGGGTTAATGAAGATAAAACCCGCGGCTGTGTTGTAAATTAGCTCGCGTGTCGACTCGTGGCTCCGATAAAGGCCTTCTTTATTGCTTTGTTTGTTTTCTCGGACCGTACTTCAAAGGCTACGGAGATAAACTCAAGTTTTTTGCGAATATATTTATTGGCAAGCTTTTAAAGTAACGCTTGTACTCAGAATCGGATGTCAGGTGGAAATAGGAAGCCGACGCGAATGACAGCCGTAAGATAAATGAGAGGAGGAGAAATTAACGATGCGTCGACGCTCGCCGCAATTAACAAGATTCTTATAAATCAGCCGTAACCTCGACCGTCTGTAACAATAGCCGCAAAGTAAGACAAATCGTCAAGACAGCTCGGCTCATACAAGTCGATATTGACAAGTGCGGTGTTGCTCGAAGAGGCTCTCAAACGCCACATCTAAATATTAATCTGAACATACAATTGGTTTACTGAATCTTTTTACGTTATTCCGCAAAGAGTTTCACTAGTCTGTGGCAGCTCAATATAGTGCTATAGCAGAGTTGGGACAAGGTTAACCCCATGCGGTCACACACTCTCGTCTAATGGCCGTGATTCGACAAGTACAAATGGCCTCCGTGACAAATGGCCTGCGGAAGAACCTGTGTCGACTATTCTGTCGTAAGTTCAAGCTGCAAACACGCCAATATAGCATTTAATGCTTTACTTTTAAATAATTTTCTTGACTGATTAATATTTCATGCCTGCCATTGCGTATAATGCAATTGATTAAAATATGATGAATCAATATTTAATAATAATTGACAATATTAATTAATACGCCGAAGACTAACAAAAAGCTATTGATAGGTATATTTATAGACCTGATAATACTTGTTGATAAGGTCTAATATTGCTTATCCAAGAGGAAATGTTAGCTATAAATGATAAGTGAATACGGAAAGTGTCGATAGCTTTCTTAGTTCGCCCTCCGATACCGATCAAAGGTCTTATCCATTGCGGACTCTCGAAAAAGGCTCTTATGGTGCATATTTTTAGAGGAAATGTCGAATGTTTTTCGAATAGCCATTTCCCTTTTTCTAGTTCATGTAGTGTCAGATCCGTTAGGGACCTTTCGCTTATGAGCTCAGTGATTTATGAGTTCTGTTGCTTCCACTATTGCTTAGGGCTGGGCGATATCACTTCTGACGCTTTTGATACCAACGACACTACATGTAATATTCTCGAAATGTATTGTATATTGTGAATTTGAATCTTGGTTAGCAAAATAGAGTTGATCTGACAGTATTTTTTTCCCTCGGGTTTTTTATATATTGGATATAAACATTATTAGGGCACTTGATATTTCATTAAACATTTGCTGTCAATATAGTCCATTACTTAGTATTTATATGTATAAGTACCATATCTCTTATCTCACCATATTAAATTGAATGCTGATGTTACACAATTAAACGTTACCGCAATAAATTTTCACCGTACCGTAGATACAGTTGATCCATCTTGTAATGAAGAAAAGTGCGCCCCTAAGATGCTTTATCGTCGATCTGTGTAATTAAAACGTTACACGGAGGAAATGCGGGGTAATAACAATAAATCTGTAGCGCCCGTAACCGGACCGGTGCGGCGGTGGCGACTCGGGGCGGACCGGTGCTGTGGTGGCGACTCGGGACGGACCGGTGGTAATTGCGTGCGCTGCCATGCGACGCGGACGCCCGCTCGTGAATAATTGATGGATGTTAATGAATTAATGGCGGCCATTTGAAACAAATTTACGGTATTCATATTTAAAATATCAATGGCGATGATAAGTGGAACACATTATTATACGTTTTAACATACCGTCATTGAATATTACACCACCAAAAGTTTACTTGATTGTGTCTTAAATTTAAATAGTTGATTTAGTAAATCAAAATAAACTCTATGATAGTGACACTTTTACAAGTTATTAAGAACTTTGACAATAACAGTTATTTATCGTCTACAAAAATGTGGACCTAAATGAAATCACAAACCGACCATTTATAAAAGTTAATTCAAACCTACAAGTATTTCTGCGTTCCAAGCTATTATTTAGGTCGTAAATTTGTTAAATGTGAAAAGTTTATTTTATAAGATTTGAGTACGTCTACATGAATAGATTACCTTAAGATTATTATCACATTTTTTGGTCTGTAATATTCAGTATTAGGATATTATAGCGTATAATGATAACTCTAACATAATCATCACCATGTATAATTTGATCTTTAATACATTTGTCTCAAAAGGGCGCCATTGATTCATTAACATCCATCCATTATTCACGAGCGGGCGTCCGCGTCGCATGGCAGCGCACGCAATTACCACCGGTCCGTCCCGAGTCGCCACCACAGCACCGGTCCGCCCCGAGTCGCCACCGCCGCACCGGTCCGGTTACGGGCGCTACAGATTTATTGTTATTACCCCGCATTTCCTCCGAGTAACGTTTTAATTACACAGATCGACGATAAAGCATCTTAGGGGCGCACTTTTCTTCATTACAAGATGGATCTACTGTATTTACGGTACGGTGAAAATTTATTGCGGTAACGTTTAATTGTGTGCGATACAGTGGCGTCAACTATGGATACAACAACAGGTACTTTTTGGCTTGTAATCCATACAAGTTAAAGATATATATTATACTAGCTGCGCCCCGCGGTGTTACCCGTGATTAAAAAGTATGCCTTTTTACTGGGATAAAAAATAGCTTATGTGCTATTCCAGACTATAATCTATCTCTGTGCCAAATTTGATCCAGATCCGTTCAGCCGTTCTGGCGTTATCGAGTAACAAACATCCATCCATCCAAACATTCACATTTATAATATTAGTGTGATTTAATAGTAATAAATGTCTACACAGAAAAAATCTAATGAGTTTATGTGGCACCTTTTATATTATCTACATTGTAATAATTTAAAGTAAAAGAATCAACAAAGTCCACGGGAATGAAGTCGCAGGCGCGGTGTACCTAAAATGACATAACACTAATTAATTTTCAGGTCGTAAAAATCACATAAAATGTCGCGATACAAATACAATATATCTGTATTCTGTATTGTGTATCTGTAGTCAATAACCCGTCCAAAATTGAATGGTGTTGTATTATTATGGGAATAGGCGTAATAAAGATAGCACAAGGCCAATTTATAATATTGTCGGGTTATCTAGTGAAGGATTAACTGTAGGCGTGGTTCATATTTATTGCGTTTCGCTGGCTAGGTATTGCTTCATCAGGGTTTTATAGTACCTATAGGTTTTATTAGTGGTATAGTGTATTGTTTATTCATAGAAATGATTAGTTAGGCCACTTTAATGACGTGATAATATTTCCCAAGAAATGAAACAAAGAAGGTCACCTTTGATTTTTTTGTGAACTTTGTCTATCTTCGTCACGTTCCTCAGCCTCGGCTGTTTTATGAGATCGAATTTTATTTTTTATAATTTAACGTATTTGACCGTTTGATAATTCATTACAACAATGTTAAGCTATATTACGGCTATATAAAAAGCTCTTTAAGGTAGCGAAAAGTAATAGCACAAAACCAATTCAAATAAAGTGAAATCTTCTCTGCTAACAGCCACCGACGGCTAATTAGACACACGGTACAGTCGCGGAGAGCGAGTGCAGCATTGTGCGATACAATCGCGAACACAAAGGAACAAATACCCGAGCTAATGGGCATCGGACTGCGCTCGACAGTACGTAAAGCTATTTGTTAGGGTTAACAGCTGAGATTGCTTTAACTATTTGAAGAGTATCAAAGGTTACGAAAACGCAGAACATTATATTTTTTTTAAATACAATTCGTTACGGCTGCCAGTGTTACCAGCAGGATGTCCTAAGTCATGAATGCTTTAGTATGCAAATCCTGACAAAGCTTATCGTAATAATGGTAAAAATATAGAATAAATAAATATCGCTAGACAATCAAACAAACAGTATGGTCCCTATACAAGCAACGCTTGTATTATGGATATAGAAGGTGGTTTCTGTAACACTTAGACTGGGCCATATTAGAAAAAAAATATTGATCGAGAATCGAACCTGTAAATACTCAGTACAGTCAGTCAAGCGGTCTGCTCTCAACTACTAGATCAAGCTATTGTCGTCTGTCGAGAAGGAGAAACTGTTTATATTTCGCAAATATAACTAAGGCTAAGACATCGTGATACGAAGGTAGAGCCCCCAAACATCTCGTTGCAGAAAACGGGATTAATATGTACCGAAACAGCGACTAGCACATGCTAGCTCATCATAAGCGACAGTGACTTTTATCTCACACGTTACTGCGACACCTGCCATCAATCCGCCGCCGCCTCGTAACAGAGATGTCATTCACCCCTAGATGCCATTTATCCAGGAAAGTACCCACTAAACTAGGTACATAAATTATTTTGTCTGCTTCGCCAAGTGTAAGGAACTCCCGGGGAATATATCACGCGTGCTTTGGGTTAAGTAATGAGCGCGAGCGGGTAAACGACGACGGTAGACACGATGCTTGAGGAGAACGGTCTCGTATGAAAATATAATAAGCTAATTGAGAGAGAAAAACTGTATAAAATATATAAGATACGATGTCTTTATCCCTCTTATCTATGTATATGACAGGTGGTTTGGACCTGTACCATAAAATGCCATAAAACCCTACTCGTGGGTGTACGTAAATAAATGTAGTATGAGGGCTATTAAAATGCTAGCTTTTCAGGCACATCATTAATTAAATAAAACAATACTCACAATTACACCATTCACGTTTTAAAATCTTACAATGAACCGTTCTATTTAAACTCGTAGTTCACAAAACAACAGGTGTATTTAATCGCTTAAGCGTGTTATATGCGCCATACCACGTAGGAAAAATAGTAGCGAGTGCCGACAGCCATTTTGTATAAAGCAAGGGGGTGGCTTAAAATATTATGCATCGCGGGGAAATGTATTTTTTCACCGAAGGTACCGGCTGGGGTACCGTTTATTTAGGCACGATGATAAGTCAGATTTATAACGCCGAAGTCAGCTTGTTTGCAGCCCATCGGTGGCTTAAAATGGCTTAGTTTGTGATACGATCTCTTGATTATGACAGGTAATATAGGGCAGTAATTTATGAGCGGATACATTTTACAGGAAATCAATTAAACAAGTCATCTATATATATAAAATACACATTCTTGTTTTTTATTTTATGTTAGCATATTATTTTATATAGATGTGCGCAATTTATTTATATAATAATGCCAGCCCTTTTTTAATGTTCCACTGCTGGGCACGGGCCTCCCCTCAATGCAGGGGGGATAGGCCATAGTCCACCACGCTGGCACAGTGCGGTTGGCGGACTTCACACACCTTTCGATTCTCTCAGACTTGCAGGTTTCCTCACAATGTTTTCCTTCACCGATTAGCAAGTGATAACCATGGTTGAAAATGAGATTCGCATATGAAAAATCCCAGAGGTGCGAGCCGAGGTTTTAACCTGCAATCCATGTTACCGAGGCAAGCGTTCAACCAACTTGGCTATCACCGCTTTTATGATTACGCTGCGTCCTTTACGACTTTGCTTTTATGATTACAATGTATTTTGTTATTGGCATGTATATGAATCTTAAAACTAATATCAAAGTGTGGCAAAATAAAAAAAAATAACTGATTAAAAGGAAACGTGCGAAGCCCCTTATCTCCCACACTTTTTATCACGGCGGTCACGACAAGATTCGCGGCCTGCGGATAGGCCGCGGCCACAAATGCGACGGCATGCATAAATATTCAGATTCACTTTGCCGAAGATAACGCGAAGTATGTGTGGATTAGTCTTAGTAATGTACGCTGCGTTATCATTAGTTTGGAATTATACATTTCATGATCTATACTTTTATGGTTGAACGCCGTCACTTTCTAACATTAAACTCTTGAAAACTGCTTCATTCAAGTGGTAAGTTTTTAACACCAACGAGCTCAAAATCTATTGTTTCTATAGTTTTTAAAAAGAGGCCACTGGACTATTTGAACTTCACGAATTCCAAATAAATGTTCCTAGAATTTTTGCATGTGTGCATTTTTTTTTCGAACAGCACGAAAACTTATTGGACCGATTGTTCTCAGCGTTTTAGCCACTTACAAAAGTAAGTAGATTATATCACCATAACATACAACTTAATAAGTTGATTACTTTTCTAAGCCCTTATTGAATTGATATCATGTAAACTACTGGTATCTAATTATTGTATAAAATCTATAACATTTATAGATTTTTTTTTACACTTTTCGTAAATATTAAGTAGGTTAGCTCTTCTATTCTCCTTTCAATTTATATTTGTGTTGTATAATAATTTAATTTTCTTTATATGTTTAGTTTGTAAATATTTAAGTTATTTTATTTGTAATTATATATTAAAATTTGTATTCTACGCTTATTTTTTTATGGTATCAAGTAACACCAAGCGTGTTTCATAGGCCGCGGCCATAAATCTGACGGCGCGCATAAATATCGCGCCCGGAATCACTTTGGCAGAGATAAGGCGAACCCGGCGCGCGAACAGCCTTAGACGTGGAGCGATGGGACTCATGGGTAAAAAACCCTTATGCACTTATTTTATTTATTATTTATATACTTTAATTAAAAGGGTTGATGCCACATACATTGACAAAACAAAAAAAAAGAAGCCCAACATATAAACGTATAGCAAATAGTAAATAAATAAGGGAAGAGTAATGAATCATAAGTACGTGGAATTGCTTAAAAATAATGACCCTCAAAAAGTTCTGTATTTCTTAGAAATATGGGCATTGATAATTCCAAAGAAGCAAACCCAGATATGAGTCATGATTTATCTGGTTTATGGATTCCTATTAGATAAGCAGATCCGCAGGCACACGGACATTATTAAATGTAGTTACATAAGTTGACATTCAATTAGCAAAACATTTGATAGTCTGGCTTTATTTTTAAATAGCCATTGTAGCCTATACCATTGTCTTTTTTCTGCCTTCTATCGTCTCATTGTCTTCAACACATTTTTGTCTGGGGCAATGTTCAAGCACGTTGTACACGTCTAACCTTTACAATTAAAAAGGAAACACATTCCTTTACTTATAATTTTCATTCAGGCTATCAAACCATAAATAAATGTTAGCAAGTCCCGTCGTTTCGCGTACCGCGCTACACATATCTCGGAGTTATTTCCCTCGGATGAAATATGTGGCAATTTCTTTGAATAATACATGGGCCATATTTCAGCCGCTACGCTGCTACAAGGCTACGCGGCCTACGCCGTAGCGTCGTTACACACGAAATATTGTACTAAAAGTTGACTAGGGTCGTGCTTTTGCGTGGAAAGTAGCTTGATTTGAGCTTGTTGCTTAGCGTTTGATATACGCAACAACTAGGGTTGTAAGAAGTCAGTTTATACATATCATATCAATCTTATATCGCACATCGTCACATATCATCGTCACCTTCATCATTATCATTATCAGCAGCTGCCATGCTAAATCTAAGCCCCACCCAATGCTTGCCAGGATCTCTTTATCTCTCATAACTGTTTGTCATAATAATAATACCAGCATTTTTAATGTCCCACTGTTGGGCACTGGCCTCAATGCGAGGGAGATTAGGCCATAGTCCACCACGCTGGCCCAGTGCGGGTTGGCAGACTTCACACGTCTTTCGAGGGGTTCTTTCAGACATGCAGGTTTCCTCGCGATGTTTTCCTTCACCGTTAAGCAAGTGATAATAATGGATGAAAATGAGATTCGCACATGAAAATCCGGAAGTCCCAGAGGTGCGAGCCGGGGTTTGAACCTGCGATCCTTGTTACCGAGGCCAACGTTCTACCAACTTGCCTATCACTGTATTTAACTATGGCAATATTTATATTTAACTAAAAACTCTCCGTATGTCATGTATGTAAAATGTGCATTAGTTTAAATTTAGTCCTTCTAAAAAAATATTATGGTACGCTTGAAATCATAAACTCGTATTCATCTTGCATTAAGATTTATTTTGAGGTTTTCTAGCATCAAATACCGATCGAGTAATGTTTTAGTTTGAGCATCAAAAATGCACCTACTTACAAAATGCAAATAGCGAATTTGTGTATAGAGACATCTGGCACCTAATATAAAAAAAATCTCGCCACCAGTTCACAATAAATTAACACTCGAACTCCAAAAAAAGTTAGCACCTGCCACTTTTTGCCAATCGCCAGTGTGCCAAGCGACAAAGATGCCAATGGCACGCCAATTTATCACCTTCGACGTCGCCTTTTAAGACACATAATATATTGGGACATTAGAAGATAATGAACGGCTCATTCGATCGTTTGTCATGTTTTTGTGGCACCACACATAAATACCATCCTTATCATCTTTATTACTATACACATAAGTTTTAGTCTTGAGTAATTGACTGTTATTGGTAATGTTGTTTGATTTCACGAGGTTATCAATTTGGGAACGTGTATTCTATACATTCTCAAAAGCATTTGGAACAATCGCAGATTTTCGTATGAAATGGCATGACGGGGTTTGAAAGCAATGTGTAGTCATTTGTTATTGTGTTTAGTGATGAATGCTTATGCCTTGTGGTTAAGTTGGTGGTAAATCTTTCTAAGTATTGCCCGTACGAAATCTTTTAAACCAAAAGATTACTGTGCCATTACTATACGAGTCGACAGTGTTTACATAGTAGAAGTAGAGTGTAACAGTAGCAAGAGTAGAATTAGTAGGAGTATTGGGAATGAGGGAAGAAGAAGTAGAGTAGTTGGAGTAGGAGTGGTGGCAGAAGCAGGAGTATAAGTGGTAGGAGTAGTAGAAGTAGTGATAGTAGTAGTAGTAGAAAGAGTAGGTGCACGAATGGTAGGAAGGTCCCTAGGGTTGAAAGAAGTACACCAACGATGATATGAGGTACCAGAAGCGTTCGTATTACCATTTTATCTATACATATAAATAAAATTGGAGTGTCTGTTTGTAATATTAAAATAACCGCTTTTTACTAAGTGCATTTGGATGTATACACGTTACCTATACCGAAACAACATTTTTTACAATTTTTGTCTGTCTGTCTGTCTGTCTGTCTGTCCGTCTGTCTGTCTGTCCGTCTGTCTGTCTGTCTGTCTGTCTGTCTGTCTGTTTGTTCCGGGTAATCTCTGAAATGGCTGAACCGATTTTGACGGGAATTTCACTGGCAGATAGCTGATGTAACAAGGAGTAACATAGGCTACTTTTATTTTAGAAAAAAAAATGGATCTCTTGAAAAAAAATTAAAACCAATGTTGCAGCGCTGCGCCTGATTAAAGTTTGATAGCAACAATCTGCAATGCGTCCCGCGGGATCAGAACGCGAGCAGGCTATTGCCAACGGCTGAGTCTTTGTTAAATACCACGCGGACGAAGTCGCGGACAACAGCTAGTTATATATATTACCATTTAACCATGGACTGTTATATTTACCGGACTCGCTTTGAAACTATTAACTGTGGTAAAATATCATAATAATATTGAATGCATAAGTATAGTACTTGGCACAACCCAGGAATTAAATCTAAACACGACCTCGAGTTCGGCTGAATCTTCACAAAGCATGTTGTCCAGCATCTTCCTCCACCTTGCCTATGTCCATGCAATTCCTCGGAACTCGCGCAACTCCTCAGAAATGTAGTTATCCTCAGTCTATCAAGGTCTCGCGTTTATCATAATTCAAAGTTCCGCAGAGCAACACAAAATAAAATCCTCTTCGCGGCCGCCGCAGGCTGACGTCGGGCGAACTCGTAAAGCGGGCTATAATTTTGAATTATGACCCGTTACGGCGCGTACGGGCGTAATGAAACACCCTGTATATCACAATTCCAACCGTGCTCGGAGGCTAAATGGTCCCGGTAAATTAGCCTTTCTCGCAATGTATGGCTTAGTATGATATAGTGCTATAGATGCGAGGATAATAGAGATTTTTTTCATGTCGAGTAGGATAGCGAGGGTTAATTTAGTTCCTTTTTGTTTAAACCAAACAACATATACGAGTATATATATTTTCCCTGAACATATTGCTTCCGTACAAATGATACTTACCATTGTAGTATTTACCCTATTCAGGTTATAGGTGCTTTCAATGTTGAAGGTCGGTGCCGGACTATCGCAGTCCGAATGTAGTGTATTGTCCGGAGTACTCTCGGACAGTTTTTTTTCATAGATGTGATAGCTATTGCACGCGGACCGCAAACAGTCTATCGCCTAGTTTACAGCTATAATGGGCGAAGGACTCATACGGCATAGGCCGCGAGCTGTTGTCAAATGTAGGAAATAAACCGGTGGGAGTTCCATAAAACGGACTTCAGCAGGACTGTAGCAGTCCGTTTGAATTGAATGTGTTCTTTCTTTTGGAGTTAACAATGGAAACTATGTCAGTACATGCTAAAATCCATTTCTTTTTCAATTCTTAACTAATTATCATCCCAATCTCTTGTGATGTATTACTTTATAAAATATATTGATAACATATATTGGATATAAGGTTCGGGAGTAGTCTCATTGAAACAGCGTTTAAATATTAACTATTTTTATTGTTGGGAAACCCGCAAGCTTTGGGTTGTGTTGGACTCTTACCGACTAGAACTCCGCGGTGGTCCGTCCTCACCTTCGGGTGACGAGGCCAAGAGAATGATTTTGCATTCGCCGCGACGTTTAAATATGACCTCTGCTATTTTAAAACGTCATTAAACATTATTCCCACTTAATCCACTTTTCAAATAACCCTTCTAAATTCTAATGGTACCTATCCTCAAAAAAGCAGCCCCCCCAAAAGCCATTCTACGTAAAAACGTAACACATTGCGGCTCGCAGCCGTCCAAATTGAAATATACAGTCGGCCATATTCATTACCAGGTCTCCATGGCGCGATAACTCAAACTTATGGCCCGCCTTTTACGAGTTTTAAGAGATGTACTCACGGGAGATGGGTGTTCGTGTTTATGGTATGACGTTTTGAACGTGAAATGACTGGGACGGTAATGACTTGTATCGCAAAATGGTGCGCTGGAGAGCTTTGGTGTCATGGATTTTGGTAGGTTTTTATGGTTCAGAAACTTAATACAGTGTTATGTTATTTTTTTCGGCTCGAGCGAAACCTGTGCTTTGGATTTTAAAAATAAATAAGATACTACGTAGGTATAGTTTTGATAGCTCTTCTTCAATTATTAGGAATACTTGTGTCAAATGTAATCGATACATGCTACAATAGCTTAAAATTAATCATTACATATGTGGTATACTGTGAGGCTATAATATAGGTTTAAAAAATAAAGCTAATATATTGTCCATTGTAACCAATTGTGTTATTTATCACCAAACAAAAAAAAATACAAATTTCACAATAAATCAACGCGACCGTGCTAATCGTCCAACCTCGGATTCTCGGTTAATGCGAAATCATTTATAATATTTTTATCTCGACAATTCTATTGTTAATAACAATTTCGGGTAATAAATTCTGCCTCCATCGTATCGGATCCCCCTGAATCGTACAACAAAAGGAAAGCACTGCATCATTGCCGCACAAAAAACTGTACACACCACGACACCGCTTATTTATTTATGAGCTCAATTCAAACTCAAAACCCTCTTCTACAAGCATAATATTGAGCGATCGATATCAGCTCATTTCGGGCACCACACCGAGCTGACACAAAGGGACGCGTCAAAAAAAACCCGCTCCAAGTGTCATCTCTCTTGTGACAGACGACAGCTGCGGGGAACACGACAATACGAGCGATATCGATTCATCAAATCGTCGACAATGCCGCTCATTGGGGTGTCTACCCTACACCTCGCGACACAGACTAAACTCTACACTATTCGAAACATTGACTCGCTGGATTTCTTGCCGACAAAATATATGAAACATTTTACTCTGTACAGGGTAGAGGTGACAGTAATCGGTGGCAGTGTGAGACAGACAGACAGCCGTGGTAAATCGACAATGGTAGTGATTTAAAAGGGAAATAAATAGGGTAAAAGCCGTGAAGACTACAATAACAAACACACATTTCACGGTCGGGAATTCGCTTAGCTCAGTTGTAGCAAATTTGATATGGGTGTCGAATCTGTTGAATGGGGATTCATTTGTTTAAGTCTAATGATAAAAGACAACCGTTTGTGTGAAGTGTACACAAATACAAATGGCGATGGTAATGAGATTTCAAGAAATAGGTATCGAAACAAAACTAATTTTGAGGATTTTATCGCGTTTATTTTATGGTTTTTTTTACCGTTCCCGACGTTTCGGCTGCTTTACAGCATGGTCACGGGAGGACTGAGGTTTTAACGTGCTAGTGTCATAGATTGAACCGGGGTACCCTCATATTTATTCATGGCTGCCGTGTGACTAGTATTAACGTTAAGGTATTAATCTTTTTGTATTATTCGCTTTTTATAAACTAGAATGTATACTAAACTAGATTAATCTACCATCATGCTCTATAAATATCGATGAATATGTCACTAAAACTTCGCTGCTTCGGAGCATGCAAATTATCTTTAAAAAATGCGCAATAACTACTCCTAAACCCCAAAGACTTTTTGGGAGATACATATATTAAGCTTATAAACTTTTAATATTTTAAAATCCTAACAATGACCTGAACAAAAAGCGTCATCTCGTTAATAAATTACAGCGTCGACATTGTCCAAAGTAAATGGCGGCTCGGAGCCGTCAACCTCACACCGCGCTCATTTCCCCGCCACAATAGCTGCGCCCGCGTCACCGGCCCATTGTCGCCCGCAATCGTGACAGACAAACAGAACGTACCGTCCGAGCTTCCTGCGCTTTCAAAACGGCGGAATTGTGTAAACACTACTATATTGTAAGTGCATTTTTTCACACAAAAAAAGAAGTAAGCGACTTTTGCCACAGTCATCGAATTTGAACTTTATTATTGAGGTGACGGGGATTATTTTTGTTTGAAATACAGTGAAATGAGGTTGTTTATACGTGACCAGTGGAAGTGTGTGCGGGTAATGGATTGGCCGATTGTCGGCCGTCAGTCGAGTGGCGGTGGGTGGTCATTTCATGTCGGCAGCTTTACATCATCGTTTGAAAAGAACACAAAGGGCGAATATTAAATGAATGCTCGTAATGTAGTACGTCGGGCTTTTATGATAACTTGCGATGATCGATTTGAATTTTATATCGCTTTTCTTTTGTTATAAACAGAGGCAGGTTTTCGACGAAAATAGAAGCAAGTACAAGTACAATCAGAATGTCATTTGACAAACATTTCAAGATCTAACTTCATATTTTTATAGTCTTCGTCAAATGTAAGAACCAAAGAAATTCGACGCTTATTTGGATTGGATCTTAAACATTTGTTAGATTGTCATTTCTGGGAAATATGTGACAGCGGATTTAGTTATTTCTAAAAGTATAAACAATATTTTGTTTGTGTAAAATTTACTTATGATTATTTTCCAATCCGAGTACCGTTACTTGCTTTACACCTTGTATATTAAAACGGTCATACCTTAAAATTATTCCACTCAAGCTACTGCTTATTCTAATAAAATAAACATACATAAAAAAACGCACCAAGATATATACAATACATATACTTTAAAAGGTTAAAAAACATAAATGTGTCAACATTACTTCATATTTAATACGTTTTCTTTATAATACAGCCAATTATGGTATTAAAATATGACCACAAACGTCATTACCATTGCCACCGAGTGTGGTGTGTGGCAATAAAAAAATAAATATTCTTATCATTGCCGGGACGGAGCTTTTAAGTCGACTTGTTTGAATGTTAATGTGTCACAAAGGCGTTGATGCCGACGTATGATTGTATATGTACTAGAATTTAATAAGAAGTTATGTTTTTAATGCAGTTCAGAAAGGGTATACCTAATACAGGGTTAAACCTGGGATTCTTTCGTGTTTTTTTTATTGCTTACAAAAGTATTTACTGTCATTTTATTACTTTTTTTTAATTCGACATATCGAAATTTCGACTGCACATGATGATCACTGCGCTAAGGAACCACAGGCTTAAAGGATTATATACCGGTTCTGAATCAAGCTGTATTATAAAAACTGAGTGTTACAATTTTGTAACTCTATAAACTCTTTAAATCGCTACAATAACAATAAAACAAAGTTAATAACGAATCTTTCAAATGCAAAAATAATGATGTAATACTTTTGTGGACAAGTAACAATGGCTAAGTCCACGATAACTAATGACAAATTGCATTGCAACATTACTCATACTCTATTGTGTGAAATATTAAAAAAACTGCATATTTTCCCACAGCTAATGTATTTAGAATTTAAATCCCAAAATATAAATAACCACTGCCATAAAGGGGCAATGTTATTTATGTTATAAACGACATTTATCAAGACAAAAAGGTGTACATTACACTAATATACCAATATGTTGATACAGACGCGGTCCTGACAATTTTTATGTGTGGAGATTAACAAAAAAATATGGCGCTCGCTACCCGGCTGTCGCGCCACTATCTCGCGTCGTTATTCAAAGTTTTTATTTTTTTATTTGACTTCTTTTTTTGAATGTGTGCACTGACAAGAAGCGCCGACTTTATCTTTTACGACTGGTAAATTGAGGTGTTAAATGTCATAGTTATGCTTTTTAAAATGGGTCCCCTTTTAAGAATTATGTGAATGTGTATATGTTTTGACCTTACCGCGGTAATTTTGACTTCTGTACTTGTGGGATTATTATATTTTAGAGGCTCGTTGGTATCGCACGCATATTAAATGTTAATGTGTCATTTGTTTTATACTGTGTAATAAAATGTGAAATGATCACAATAACTAGCCACTTGAGTGAAGATGGGTTTTTACGATTATAGCTCCTGGATTGGCTATTTTAAAGTTATAGGTTATAGGTACTCCTGATATTATATTGACGACCTGTTATATGCACAGTTGGCCATGTCCCTGCTTTCTTTATCGAGGGTTCCGGATTCGCATCACGGTAGTGGCAAAGATTGTGCGATGAGCACGAATGTTTGTCCCTAGTGTGTCTCTAGTCATAGATATTTAAATCTATAGATAAATTATACACCGCAATCTCTCCAATCCTTTGCACAGTATCCATACAACAAGGTTTGATAAACTTGGGACTGTATGATTAGTGTGTTTGTCTGTCTGTCGACAATTTTTATATTATAAAATAATTTCTTGGCATATTCCACGGACCTCCCCTCAATGTAAGGGGGATTAGGTCATTGTCTACCACGTTGGCCTAATGCGAGTTGGCGGACATCACACATCTTTTGAGGTGTTCTCTCAGACATGCATTTCCTTCAGCGTTTAGCCAGCAATAATCGTGGTTCAAAATGAGATTTGAACATGAAATCCAGAAATCTGCGATGCTCGTTACCGAGGCACGCGTTGTACCAACTTAGCTATGACTGCTAACAACAAACGTTTTATTAAAAATATTTTCGTAATAATGTAACTCTTACGACCTATAAACCATTATACCTTCCTGATATCAAATATATGTTATCCGAGCCATTTATCTAATCCCTACAAGCGCGGCGTCTATAAATTATAGCTAAGTGAAACATACACGATAATGTCAATTGTGTAAACACACGTCCTCTTTACATTTGTACAAACACTGACCTACCGGTTGTATTAGGGCCAACATGGCTTACCGAATCGTGCATTATTTGCTTACCGCTTACATTTGAATTTTGATTTTATCTCCGTTGTCTGACAGTCTAAATTCTAGTGTGAGATATTTGTCGTATACGACGTTAAGAGTGTGAGTGGAAGGAGGAACGACTCCATCCATCATCGGTATGTGATCGATGAGGGCTGCCCAAATATTTGAATTATTTGATATCTGAGTACGGGAGCGACTCAGACACTTGCCACTGTATAACGAATTAAATTTATTATTACATTATTATTATTTATTTATTAGTTTGTTGTCGAGTTTGAGGAATAAAACCGTGGAGTTACTCGTTGTTATTTTTATTATTTCTTGGTTATTAGTGGAAGTGGGAGCCGTAGTTTACAATACAAGTCTAACCAGAACATCGAAACCAAATAATAATATGAATGAAATATATGTCAGTTTTGAAATAAAACTAATTTTAAGGTTTATTTTTGATTTTACGTTCCCGATGTTTCGGCTGCTTTACAGCAACCATGGTCACGGGAGGACTGAGGTGGTTGACGTCCTAGTGTCATAGTTTGACGAGGGTACCCTCATATTTAGTTGTTGCTTGCGGTCTAACCCACCAGTTTATTTGTTTGTGTCATGCTTATTGTATCCCTTAATTTGAATAATATATTATTTAATTTTTGCATATTTTTATGATAATATATTTATGTAATATTTTAATACAATATCGCCATAGTAACATACCGACTATACGGTCCCACACTAAGCAACGCTTGTATTGTGGATACCGTACAATGGACTGAGGGCGATGCAGGGCAATGGCAATGGAAGCTCTTAACATAGGTTTACGTAAACAAACGTTTTATGATAACTTACAGTAAGTATCAAAAATAACGGACTAGACTGGACAGAACTAAAATGTAGACTTAAGGCTTTTTAATTTAGACTATTCAATAATATATTATCTATGGTACACACTACAAGGGGCTGCTTTATCTTGAGTGTTGACAGCATTCAAATATATTTTTCGATAAATTTCGAAACAGCGCGCGCCCCTGGCTGAAACATTCCGCTTTGCTAGTAAATGTATAGAAATATTCGAGCGCTCGATAAAACGGTATTTAATTACAATAAGGTATCGATAAAATATATTTTAAATAAGTACACAGTAAGTTGTTGTATGTTCATTAAATTTACACATAAGTTGTCTGCCCTACCTATTTAACACAGCCCAACAAACCCATATTTATCACTGAAATGATATTTCAATGTCTCTGTCAGCAAACATTGGTGCCCCAATCGCTCCCACCTGTCACCAGCTATCCAAACACAGGGTACGCAAATACGATTCCACCGCGCCTGTGTTTGCTCTACATTTAGTTTTATCAAAGCGTCACCTTATTAGCACTTGGGCACATTAAACTGTATAATATTTTTTATGATAACAAAACATTTGTTTGGATAGGTTTAGAAGCTTTTATATTGTAACTTCTGACTGATTCGTTGCATTAAACCATCTATGTCATAACGCGTCATAGAGAAAAATAGAGTTATACAAATAAAACAGGCAGCTGTTAGTGTAAACTTCAACCACCTCGTAAGCGTTTGTAACTAACTGAGAAACTACGAGTTCGATCCCCAACCGAGCAATTAAAATCAGTATTAATAAGTCAGTTACTAGCTAATTTCTGGTGCTTTAGATTTAGCTTATATGTATAGGCTAACAAGTACACTAGTAATATGTTCATCTAACAAACTAGTGACTTAAGTAGGACTTTGAAGATTGAAAGTTGCTGTAGCGGTTTGAAACGTGAATTCTACAGGAACAATGAAAGTTGAATTTATAAACAGCAGTTTGAAGCTTGAATAGCTACAGTCTGTAATGATATAGCAGTTCTCTGTCTACCTTAAAAGAATACAGACGAGATGAATAGTAACATTCAAACAACTATATATTACTGTAATAATTCATCTCTTCCTGTATATATCCGTGCCGTATTTTTTTACAAACGAGCGCCTATTCTGAATAATTCAAACGATATATTGAAGTAATAAATCATGAAGAATACATCGTACTGGTGAACAGTTTGTATACATATAGGTATGTGTTTACAATTTGTTACAGCATGTAAATTTACGAAAAACTATACTTCCAAAAAATAACCACTCTTTGCTTCATGTATCGTCAATGTTGACAGTTGTAACGTGGGAAATTTTCTTAACTGAACAATACGCCCATGCCGCCCTATCTTGAACGGTATGGATTGCTCTGCACATTGTGTTCTGTTCTTATTTCGTCCATCCAGCATGTTGGACGTCCCTTTCAGTCGCCGTCTTTCCACTTTGCCCTTCAACAGTAAATGATGTTTATCAACAAATTTTACTAGTATTATAGTTAAGTTACTTATAATAATAAATAATTATATATATATATATATATAATAAATAATATTAAATATCGCCAACAGAACACACCAACAATACGGTTTCAGACTGCTTGTGTTATGGGTACCGTAAAATGGACTGAGGGCGAATCCAGTATATATTACTTATATAGATATTAGATATCCATAACTTGGGTACAAACGTTCGTGCTCATCACACAAAGTTTGTCACTACCAGGATTCGAACCCGGGACCTTCGGCACAGAAAGCACGGTCACTTCCAACTGCGCTAATCAGGCCGACAAATTAGCCGTTATACTGGTTAAAATGCAGAAGGACAATATATTTTTAGGTTATAAAAGAATGAGGCCCTATGATACTTCTTATCTAAGCCACCAAAATAAACCTTCAAATAATATAAGATGCGAGGAATTGTTCACAAAACATGTCAATCACCAACGCTATATCTAAAAATAATTTGTTCTATTAACACAGAAATTAAGATGATCAATTTTGAACGATAAACAATTCAGTTTGAGGACATCCCTCACTCTACCACTACATACATAGAGTAAGGATATCAGTGTACTAATTTCTCTGTTAGATTAACAAACGATTAATAAGTACCTTTTATATTTTAAAATGACATTTAAACGCGTCACCAAGTCTGAAAGTTAAATTATGTTATGTATAAAAATATAGTTATTGCGATCCCTCTATGTCTGCAAAAATTGCATTGATGACAGGAGCAGAATTTTAAAACTCGGATGCCTGACATTATATGCTTGCATCGAGTGATAGGTGAACACACAGATTACGTACTCCGTGGGCGAATATTGTCTTTACTGAATAAAATAAGGACCCCTATGGTCCTTATCATGGTCGTCACGTACGAGATGGACAACAATATTTTTAGGTATATGAATTGACTTAAATTATTTGTAGATAGTACAGTAACATAAGTAGTGAGCTTTTAAAATACGTTTATAGACTATCACATCTTCCAGTACCTGCCATAAAACCCTTGTAAATAACAATGTACCTCGTGTTGGATCTACTGAACTCCGCTGCTCTACGCCACCCGTCCCGAGGATGAATGATGACCACCGCAGTGATTAACGACGCATCATCCATCACAGCACTCGCCTACCCCGGCGGCGGCGGCGGCGGCCCGTCGGCGGCCGTCGCGATACGTCATCGCCAAGATCGACGGGTCTAATAAGTTGTTAATGCTAAGTTCTGATGAAGGTGGCTGGTTTGAAGTACTATTAGGAGCATTAAGTTCGCTGGGCCTAACGTGTGAAATTTAGTTGAAGTTACATTGGCCTGTTCCGTTGGGCTAATATGGGCCCAGATGACGTCACTAAGAATTTCGTCAAACAAATCATGAATTGTATGACAAATTTTCGCTATGCCTTTCATGCTTTTAGTCGATACTGCTGAGATGTGTGCCTTATTGTCATAAATAACCAAGACCACTGGCTGGGAATAGGACCAACATATTTGCATAAAAATGCCTCCGAAAAAATATTGAGGTCAGACAGTATTAATGCCTGAAACTCTCCTATTTAAACACTCTCTTCGTATGTTAATTATTGATATCAAAAAAAGACTATTATGTATACTAATGTATTGTTAATGACTCCAAATAGCACCTCTGATGCCCTTTTAATAACTACTATACGACCAACTACGGTATCAGGTCATATTTGGCGTATGCATCAGCGAACTACTACTACTACAGCCCTACTTATTTTTGAACTATCATAACCCTTAGAGATATTGAAATAGTGCCCTCTTTCCGGCCCTCGAACCGACGTTTGAAGGCAATTAAACCGTGAGCCGTGAACGTCTGCGCGTCATACGGCGGGTGATGAATGTTCCGAGAGCTCGTTAATCATAGACCTTGCGGGCTGACAAGGAAACGGTAGAAGGAAAGGTCTGGAAAATTCTGGAAATTTCTACATGCTGCCGGTATCCTAGACTTTATTTTAATAGGAATATCGATATATCCTTCGTTTATTTGTTGTAATATGAGCAGCAGTGACGCAGTTTCAGTTAGTTTTTATAACTCTATTTTTTAATTCTCAAAAGCGCTAAAGAATGTATAGAAAAATATAATCTAAGGTGATTGCCTCCACAGGTGACAGGAGGGCTGGATCTTTCCTCGCTCAAAATATTAGCTTGATAATACAGCGAGGAAATGCAGCCAGCATTCTTGCCACCATTCCACGCAGACAAGGTCTTTTTGATACATAGTTTGCTGGCATACTATTTTTGTTTTCTTATTGAGTTTCAGGTTAATTGTTAATTTTAATTATACTTAAAAAATATTCTCCAAAAAATTTCAATGCGTATTGAATTTGATTGTCACTTGATATTCTCACATAATAGTCGATTGTAATGCTATAACTTTATATAATGTCAAATATCTTTCGCTTTGGTTCAATAATTTGTTATTCTGTATTCTCTACTCTGTGCATATTAGGATATAATCTACAAAGCACCCATACTATGAATAGGTGTTTTCATAGTTAAGTGCAAACAAAAAACAATGTTGTTCAACAGGTTCCTGCATTACCATATTTTGTTTATTAAATCAATCGAGAACACGAAGGCTAAAAACGCGCTGGAAGTCATAAATTCGAACAATAATTGATTGCTTACAAAACATAGACCTATTTACATTTCATTACCTATTGTAAAACACGTAATTATGCTGTCGGCCGATCGATCATGCGCTTAGTATCGATCCATCAGGGGCGGCTCGGGCAAATGGAACAGTACCGATGTATCGAATTAAATAACTGTAAAGGTTCATTGGATAATGATCTAAATGAATTTTGATAAAATATTCATTGGCGATTATCTGATTACTATCATTACCTCTAATTGTCCCACTGATGGGTACAGACAATGCAATGGAAATTCAGGCCGTAGTCCACCACCCTGGGCCAGTGTGGCTTGGTGGAAATCGCTGGTAATATAACAAAATATGGTAACCAATTATTAAACTGCAGCTGATGTAAATTGAATCAATTATGACGATGTCAAATGAAAGACATCCATCTTGTGATAAAACCCTCTCGAGTTATGGACACACAATGCAACTAATGGAATGTATTTGATTTTTTTAAATTACGAAACTAGGTAGGTAGGTATGTAAATACTTAAACTCCTTAAAAACTGATAATTAACTCTATAATGTATTATAATAATATCGCCAGACGAACACTCAAATTATACGGGTCCCGCACTAAGCAACCGTCGTATTATGGGTACCGTACAATGGCCTGCGAGCGAACCCAGTATATAATACCTATATAGATGATAAACATACATGACTCGGATACAAATATTTAAGGTCATCACAGAGTGTGCCTCTGCCAGGATTGGAATCCAGGACCCTCAGCACAGAAGGCCGGGTCACTACCAACTGAGCTTATCAGGTATCACAGTATGATTATGAACGATTATGACAATGTATGATTTAAAACTGTTTATCAAACTGTTCAAAATCTTCCAACCAATCAGCACAAACATCTAGTACTTATGAGTAACTCACATACTATCATGGACCTTATTGTCTGCCCACTTCAGATAATTATTGACTGAACGGAACAGCGATACGGCCGTAGCAAACCGTTGAACTAGAGATTATCTCTTGTCATGCAAAAATAACCTTTAGGTGGGCATGCATTAATGTCCCCGATTTACCTTATTGTTGGCCAACAAGCTCGTAACAACGGTTGCAGTAATCAAACAATGCCAGATTACAGAAGCAATAAATCATAATTAACTCAACATTAATTACGATCAAGATAAGAGTAAGGCATTCATATCTATGCTTTAGCATCACGCTGATAATGCAATACTCGTACGTACAGCACGCTATATTTGCATTGTTGTTTTATAGATTTATTGCCCATGCGCAGGTTTTTAGTTCTAATGACTGTGCCCACGAATGGTCACGATTTGTATGAAGGTAAAACAAGTATTATGCATAGGATTTTTTTTAATAATTTTACGTTAACTGTGGCGCAATTGTGCACTCATCCACATTCGATTTGTATCCGCATTTTTCACAAGAAATAGTTATATAATATTAATAAAATAAATAAAGTTGTAAAATCCTTAAACGTTATATCTTAGCCGTTATATAAATATATAACGGCTAAGATATAAATTATCATAAGGGTCATATTCACGAAAAAAACAATCAAATTATTTGAAATATTAAAAATGACTAAGGTCATCCTAAGTCCGCGATGTAACACTACTGTCTCGCTTTCTCACAGAAAAATCAAACATGTGCCCCCGAATTTATAGACGTTTTATGACTTTATCAAACGTCATGTAATACCACGCACAAGAGTTTTGCTTTGCGCAGTACTCTATGTCGTTTGATAAAGTTATAAAATGTCTATAAATATGGGGGTGTATATACATATATTTTATTCATAAACGTGATCTTTATCACTTACTTACGCTATTTTTTGTTAAAAATTACATATGTTTGAAATAAAGTTCTGTAATCATCCATAATTATACAATTTAACACCTATCACCTACGCATTGTGTCAATATTCATAAATATTGAGTAACTAGTAACAATGACATAGTTTTACATAACAAATAAATAAAAATGTTGTCAATAAAATAATTAATTAATTAATTCGGTTTCTACATCGTGCGCGCCTGAACGTTGGAACCAATGGCACGGTGATAAATATATTGTAACTAGCTGACCCGGCCACGCGTTGCTGTGGCTAAAGTTTTTGTTATATGACATTATAGTAAACAATCTAAGAGGAACAATAAGAGAACATCAGTCACGGAGTCCACTATGCTTTTTCACACAGATGGTATTTGTAAAAAAATATGGTGATCTCCTTATTTGACTTTCTACTACTATAACCCTTTAAGTACAATGAAATTATTTACGAACAAAGACGAAAATGTTGATGTTGGTATACAAATTCACTGGATTGAGATTTGAAGTACGTTGAACACAATTAATTAAAATGTTCTTACACTTGATATTAAGCAGAAATCAATAGGTACAAAATAAAAATTTATCAGATTTATTATTTCCATTTAATTTTATAACAAATATAAATATATTACAGTATAATACAGTAAATAACATGCGACGCTTAAACTCATGAATGAGGTAGGCAAGGCAGACAGTCTTAAACTTTTAAACATTAATATCTATTTTTTTGAATTATAAATACTTTCAATTTCAATTTAATTTAACACTAATCGGTGCACAAATTAAATTTTATAATTATGTGATAATACTTACATGCATATATTCAAATTAAATTATAAAGTTTTGATCAATGAAGCACAAATAAGTAAAAAACAGGATTAATTTCACTGTATTATCTTCATTATAATATGAATTGAATTTACACTTCAGTCTAAGTAACACGTGGCCGGCTATGCTAACACCAAACATTTAAAAAGTGGAAATAATTGAATTATACGGTATTTCGTTCACTACAAAATAAATTTAATTAATTTTTTAGCGTCAACAACACGTGGTAATTATGCTGTTAAAATGTAGCTTATATGACACGTTCGTAGATTTACCATGACAGCGCCATCTATTGATTACTTACTCAACCCAGTCGAAAGGTATCGACATCTGTTAGAATCAATTGGAGTTAACAGATAATTGTGACTGTCAAATAATAACAGACAAATAATTAGCAATAAATTAAAATTGCGACTATAATTTGAGATTTAAACTATCCTATCTCTCAAGTTGGATCGAACTGCACATGGTGTGCGAATTTTATTATAATCGGTTAAGTGGTTTAGGAGTCCATTGAGGACAAACATTGTGACACGAGATTTATATATATACTAGCTGTTGCCCGCGACTTCGTCCGCGTGGTATTTAACAAA
The DNA here is from genome assembly GCA_905333125.1 of Pheosia tremula. NCBI lineage: Eukaryota > Metazoa > Arthropoda > Insecta > Lepidoptera > Notodontidae > Pheosia > Pheosia tremula. The sequence goes on along the minus strand of HG995405.1, from coordinate 468,231 downwards.
GACAACCGTTGACAACAGCCTGCTCACCCATTCTGAGCCCGCGGGACACATTGCAGGTTGTTGCTATCAAACTTAATCAGGCGCTGCGCTGCAACATTGGTTTTAATGTTTTTTCGTGCGATCCTATTTTTTTTTCTAAAATAAATGTAGCCTAAGTTACTCCTTGTTACATCAGCTATCTGCCAGTGAAAGTCCCGTCAAAATCGGTCCAGCCATTTCAGAGATTACCCGGAACAAACAGACAGACAGACAGACAGACAGACAGACAGACAGACAGACAGACAGACAGACAGACAGACGGACAGACAGACAGACAGACAGACAAAAATTTTAAAAAATGTTGTTTCGGTATAGGTAACGTGTATACATCCAAATGCACTTAATAAAAAGCGGTTATTTTAATATTACAAACAGACACTCCAATTTTATTTATATGTATAGATAGATATTGTAAAATATTCTATTCATTATGAATATAATGGCATGCTTGAATAATTTCCTTTAAATTACTGATAGGTATCAAAGTGTTTTGGGGTACCGCTTCAAAGGTTCAAAACAATAAAATAACAAGTATTTTCTATATGTATATTTATAGAGTTTTATTGTCTAAGCCTTAGAAGAAGTGAACACTTTATGCGATAGAGTATGAGATGCACTTTTAGTACGTTATGGGTAATCAATTCAAGAAAAATTTCTGGATTAGTTATAATTGAGTGAAAAACCTACACATGAAAATTTTCGTATTTACAGCATTTTTTTTATAAGAACAATGCTACAACAACCTAATAGTATTAACAAAAGCTTAATTAATAATATATATTATATAATAATAACTTTTTATTGTAGTATAAATATACCAATTCACCCTTGATCGTAGTTCATGTGACGTCAATACAATGGGACATTGAATCAACAAGTGACCTCCCCGCCCCGCCCCGTGGCCACTGCTCGCACGCACTGCTTAACATACAAAACCTTTGACTGTCAATATCAATTGTTTTATGTGCAATTGTATTTTAAGTAAATTTATAATTTACTCGAGGCCGCAATTAACATAGGTCAAAAGTGTGGCAGGCTATAATAGGACCGGCGTGGACGGACACATTTTGTGCATAACAAATGAACAACGGTCGAAAATAAGTAGAGAATAGATCCCCAAGAATGTCACATAACATCTAAGGCCTAGAAGGAAATCTGGGACGAAATGGATTGCATAATATCTCGAGAAGGGGCCAACATTACCACGGGAGAAAGAAGTGCCTAGTTTTCACGAGTCTAATGTCTAGTCAATAATAGATCAAAGTGTCGTCTTGTAGAACCTACGAGTAACAAGTACCTATGTTAGTGGTTTGAGCGTAGTCGGCTTGCTGGATCACGTGGTTGCAAGTTCGATTCCTTGCCTAAGCCTCCTAGGTCAATATTAGAAATCATATTTTCGTTATTTGCTCTGGTCTGAGCTTAACTACTATCGCCCCAGTCCATAGCACTGCTTAGTTTGAGACTCTACAGTTCGTATATTCGTCTGGCAAACTTATTTTTTTATGTTCTGTTCAACTCTATATATTGCTTAATAGAGTTTATTTCAAGGTGGAATAAATACTCTAAACAAAGCTCGTACAATCTTATCAAACGAACAAGTTTTGTGACGCTGCAGCTAGTTCCTGCATTGAAAGGCGAGCGGAGTCGCGCGTCTCGTCTAGTCGCTACAACTGTTGACAGCGTGCGCCATTACTTCCGTCTGCGCCTTCCGCCTGTCAGCCGACTGACGAGCAGGGAGGGGAAACTGTAGGTCAGTGTCGAGTATCGATATAGTTTTATATATTTACAATTTGACGACAAAACCGAGATAATCGATTCAAAGTGAAATTGTATCGTAATTGTATTTTTTGATGATTGTCAAAAACGTAATTTTCTTTGTAATTTATATTTGACTAGCTGTGCCCCGCGGTGTTTCCCGCATTTACATTTTACCGGGATAAACGGTAGCCTATGTGCTATTCCAGACTATAATCTATCTCTGTGCCAAATTTCATTCAGATCCGTTCAGCCGTTCTGGCGTGATTTAGTAACAAACATCCATCCAAACTTTCATATTTATAATATTAGTGGGATTGTCTTAGCAGAAAATAAGGCCCTGGCCTCATTAAAGTTTGACGGACTTTTTCTACCATAAGGAAGAATGAATGGGAGAAAAAGTACCTCCTTGCGTAAAACATAAATGGCATACTCAGCCATGCCTCAGTAATGAAAAAGAGAATATTATAATCTAATTTGGACTAACATAGTTGAAGAAGCCGGCACAGAAAACAAACAGCAATATATAAAGAAATATAACGATTTATTTTCATCGACAACTGTACATTTAATTTAGCGCACTAACATCACAGTTTCCGTTTGCCGGCGACGTGTCAATTAGAAGAGCCCCAGTCGACGGTCCGCGGTGCGCTGTATCGTGTCACGCTCGTGGCACCCACCATTGAATCGTATTCTGTCATTATTGTAATGGCGTCGCTAGCAGATGGTGCGTGCAGCGTGACAGAGAGCATAATGAAAGTTGGCGCTCGTTATATCAAGTGGGAAATTATTGTATAATAAATATCGCCAGCCAAACACACCAGTTTTTATAGGATATACGAGTAATACCAACTATTACAGCTGCATTTATTAGTATTGGCATGGAAAGTATTGATAGACTTTATGATGTGTTGACTTTATAAAAGTCTGAGAGTTAGTTAGGGTCAAGAATTCGAGGCATGACATATTTCAGAAAATGAGTATTATTGAAACAGTGTTCAAGATTTTATTATGATACCAATCGAATAAAATATTTTTAGTATGTACTATGTACCTTTAAGATTGGTTTATTGCTACTAATGATATTCCTATCTGAAATACATTACAAAAGTTAAAATAAATAATAAATTCATGCTAAAAATATAAAATAATATCTTACTTCGTAACCTAGTAACTACTGAATAAAACATTCATTTTCAAGTGGTATTTAAATAATGTATAAATATTGATTCAATACATACCAAGATTATGCAAAACTTCACCTTTCTGCTAGACCTGCAACCTTATTGCATAAGCAGGGTTGCCAGAATGTCATATTATAAAACCCATTGTACTTATTCATATTCATGGAAATAATATAACAAAAATAATAATGATACAAAGATTGCTTAGTTTAGAACCAAACGGCTGGTGTGTTCATCAGGCGATATTAAAAAAAATAACATAATTACTTAGATGATCATCAACCCTCCATAACTTATCATGCTCTCAAAGCGAGCACCCGACTTACCAAATAACACCGAAATTAAATTACAAACACTAACAAAACGCAGCTCAGCAATAAATCAAACCGTCCCCCGGGCCGGCCGCGCGCCCGCCTCACGCCCGCGTGTCGGCCGATCTGTCACGCCGGTGACACCTGACACGCTGCGGGACAGTGCGGAAATTTTGCATTGAATTTTAAATTAGAACGTTTTTGTAGGGCAACAAAATGGCTTAATAAATAATGGGCTTCCTTTTTTTTGTCACGCTGGTGATATTGCATGAAAACCGCAACAGCTTTTGTTCGTTAAACACGACTGAAAATAACACCTAACTAAACCTCATTCAGTATGCCAGAAGTCAATAAGAATTAAATATGGATTTTGGTGACGAAATATTTTTATCTTAAATTTATCATACAAGTGAGTCTGGCTTTATATATTCATCTTTAAGGCCTCAGGCAGACATTAATCGTGTACTTTCCTTTAACCTACCAAAAGGATGAAACTCACAAACACTTGATCTAAGCGTATGTATTAATTATAGTCATGTAATTATTACAAATAACAAAACAATAGCTCATGAATGCAATGCATATGCTGGGTGTTATAATAACGTACGGATGAATAGGTAATAAAAATATATATAATTTCAGATAATAGTACCGAATGACAAAGACCAATCAAATGACAGAGATTCAGCTATCACTGATTGGTCATTGTGAGCAGTATAGCCATTCACGCGTAGAACTTTCCGAAGTTACATTTTTGACTGATGCTTAGCAACGACTAATCTTGGCCTTAAAGATTATCATCTATCATTACATACAAACTATTACGACTGTAGAAATTTCCAAACCACCAACACTTTGCCAATGGTTAATCGAACGTAATAGAGGCATCCTAAGCCTACGATTACGAAGCCTAAGGATTGGGATACGTGACTTAGTTTATGAGCATAGAATATTAGTGATTATTATTAAGCTGGATTAACGTTGACAGCTGCCATGTAGTACATATACGATAGTCAAAACTGTCGTAATTAAAATATGTGTAAGGAAGGAGATATAATATTTTTAATGTTCTCTAGATTTCTAGGCTATACATCGATAGTCACAATACATCAAGACATACAAGTTGACAAAGAGATCTAATAATCTGTCGAGTCATGCAGTAAACGTCAATCAATACATCTGTCGGATTAGTACATTATAGGATTTACGAGCGACCCACAATTACCATTGTTTGATATGTCATAACAACTGATCAATGTCATGGGACCACAAGCGAAAACACACTCTAACGCACAGTAATAAGCGCTGACAAAATATGAGTGACGGGCGCAACGTTTTAATGAGACGAAAATTATGCAGAACAAATATCACATTACCAATTTATCATGCAAATACAAACTTTAATATCATCGTGTTAAATGTCATATTAAATGAAAATGTTACGGTGGTGGTGTTGCAATTAGCTAATTACCGGAGCGGTTAGCGTGACAGGCCATCACGTCGTCGGGGTGACAGCGTGTCGCGCCGTGTCAACGCGCGGTGTCGTGATGCGAGGACGGGAGTGACATCAACTTTTCGGCACTCCCCGTTTGTCGGGTATTAAAAGTTGACGTGCGAATATTGGCTGTCGATATGGAGAGAACAATTTACGTTCACGACTAGTATTTTGATATTATTGGCCAGAAATAAGTGCGAAGAAATGATAAAGTCGAAAGAGAAAAGTTTTGCGTCATCGTATCATTAAATCTTGAAGACCATCATGATCAAGAAACAAAAATGTACATACTTGCACAATAAACTTCAATTCAAATCTTTGGGGATAAGAACTTTAGTTTTATCAAACGAAAATTAGAATTATGTTCAGTTTAAACAAGTCACCTTTAGCGATAACTAGCTGTCCCGGCGAACTTCGTATCGCCTCAGAATCAAATGTATGAGAAAATAAATTATCTTTATTTTTATTTTTTGTGATGTTTTCCCATGTTTAATAGTCAGTTCTGTTATTCGGGGCGGGGAAAAATAAAAAAAAAATTAAGATCTTAAAAATCAACCGACCCACTCTTGACTTATAAATGGTGTAACTAACACATCTTTTTTTATATATATATATATATATATAGATAGATTGGCATGGTTTCAAAGTATATGTTGTGTGTGTTGTGTACGAAATTTAGTATAGGTATATTAGTTTCCTAGCTGGAATCCCAAACAGAGAATAAACAGAATTCTGTGCCCTCTAGAGGAAACTTTAAAGTCTGTTAACGCCGTTGTCTACTGGCGTCATACCCACTAAATTTGGCTCAGCAATAGGCATTCCAAAGTTCTCAATTTAATATCCCTTGATAATATAGACACATAATAAATAAATCCCCGAGACACGAAGCCATGGGCTCAGTATCGCGCCCGTCAAAATGTTGTGTAGTATTAAACTGGTTGTCGTGTAGTCGCCTGCGCACGTCGGGTTGCATCGCGGTTATTTATAATCGCATTTCGTACGCGGCCGACGTGCGATGCGGTTGACCGAGCTTGATTTACTGAACGTTGGTATGGTTAGTGCAGGAGATGGGAACAGATTCTCTACCCAAAAATCGAATAAGTCAGAATCATAATATTTTTTATTCACGTAGACCATTAAGTACAGTACTTATGAATCGTCAAAAGTTATAAAATCCTATACATAACGTACGTGCATAACTGGAATGAATAAATTAATATCGTAACGTTTGTATTATGGTAAATAATAAAGTGCTGCATGAAAAACATGTAGGCGTGTAATAAATTAAGGCTGAACAAAAATATTATTCTATTTTTTTTTTCAAAAGTGCAAAACTGTTTCGTCTTTTTAAGATATTTCTATTTCAACATATTAAATCTGGAAACATAGTAAAGAATTATTTCAACAAACATAATCACTTGTTGAACGTGTTTATCAATCAATGTCAACAATCAATCAACCGATCGATCTATTTAATTGGGCTCTCCGACGATACCCAGACGTACACATGGAATGATCGCGCTAATTTATAACTATAAGATTAACTTAAAATATATTTTCCTATGACTCTCAATAACATCGGACTATAATGTTTTTATAAATACTGTATAATAAATCTTTAGTAGCGCTTTTCTTACACTGTTACAGGTAAAGATAAATCCTGTTTATATTTAATACGTCAACACTAACCGCCGTATTTAATTATTAAATAAATACAATCAAATATCGCCAGAAGAATACACAAACTATATGTTCCCAAACTAAGCAAATTGTGTATCATGGGTGTCACAGAGTGAACAACCAGACCAAGAAAAATTACGAGAAAATCATTATTGAAATTGTTTCAGGCGGGAATCCAACCCGGGGGAACGTGCAACTATTGTTGTCAGCTAAATAGTCAAAGTAGTAGATCTTTGAAAGAAGCAAGAGATGTTTGTAGAGCCGTAACTTTACACACACACACAAATACAGTTCGTTCTGCCTGTTCCAATGACGCTATAATACTAATTCCCATTCAATTCCTAACCTACAAAAAAATGGATCATCAAACTTTGCCAATTAATACCCCAGCTCCTAAACTATATTCATTTCATCACCGCAGTATGCGCCAATCGACTCACGCGCACGCGAGACAACAAGACATTCGTTAAATGGCGACAATGTTAGATACGTAGGTGGGTGTTGATGGCTCTTAATTTATGTAAGTGTTGGGTCGTATAAAGAAATCAAATAAACAATAATAAGTTATTGGGCCAGTAAAGATTTGTGACGTTTTCATCAGTTAAATGTTGATGACGCATTTATTGTATGACATTAATCAGCTTGACTTTTATTTCGAGACGTTACATTGAATCCATTGCAATTGATCGCATAGCTAAACCAAAGCTCTGAAGCAAGTGCTCTATGTTTTTTTGAGTACTTTAAATCAACATTAAACAATAATCATCATTCTAGCCACGAAACTAAACCCCTATCAATGGCGTTGTATTGTCGCACGTGCCGTAACCAACCTGAAACTCACACGACACGTGTATTGGTGGCACGCGTAATTGAGTGTTGCAGCATGATCCATCTGGCACTTTACCCATTTACGGTATATATTCAATGATTTCACATTAAAATCTAGTAATTAGCTGCGATGGAAATGGTTGCTTTATGCAACGTGCATGACTGAAATTAATAAATTATGTAATTTTCTATGATACATCATTCAATGAGACATCTGCAATATAATTCTATCAAAGTAACGAAGATAGTAAATTATCATTACAGAAACATCCGAGAGTCATAAATTGTTGGAAGAAAACGCAACGCGATTATTTCCACCGACAGACACCTCGGCAATGCAACAGCTGTTTCGAGCGTCGATATTTCTGACAAATGATTTATAGTTAATTAAATCACTAATAATGAACACTGCAAACATTCCACGCGATTATTATTGTTCCATTGTGATGACAGGCGTCGGGTACGTAATAGAGTACACTAATAAAACTAGACCCATATAGACTTGCTTGTAAATATTCTTCTTTATTGTGTTTTTAATGAAAAAGTTGTTGAAAATGTCTCAAATATTCTATTGGTGTATGATTTAGGTACGTATATCACACGTATGATCCGTTAGGGATATAATTAAAGATTAAAGTTGAATCATATTCACCGAGGGGGTTATCTGATCCAAGTTCTGGATAACAAACTCCTTTAATAATAATGTGTCCTGTCTGTTGAACATGCCTGATATACTTTGGTCATTCATGATTGACTGTACAACTGCTGCCATCTGTCGTCACGCGATGCTGTCCAAGATCTATGGACCATCCGATCTGAAATAATTGCATCCAGTCTAGTTCGCTTATAATCAGATTCAAAGAAATCTAGATCATCAATATCTATGACGTGAAACTTCATAAATACTGGAATTGAAGAAATCCTGCTTACCATTCCACTATTTTTTTTATCGATGATTGATTTTTATTGAGTTTAATTAATGCTTCCAATTTGTGAACGACATAAATAAGAGACCCTTCAAAAGCTTTTGCTGTCGAATATAAATTATTGGTAACATCTGTCATAAATGAAGATTTTATAAATAAATCAATAAATGTCGCCAGACGAACACACCAACTATACGGTCCCACACTAAGCAACGCTTGTATTATGGGTACCGTACGAACTCAGTTTATCATACTTATATACATATTAAACATCCATGACTCGGGTACTAACATTCGTGCTCATCACACAAAGCTTGTCCCTACCAGGATTCGAACCCGGGACCCTCGGCATAGAAGGCAGAGTCACTACCAACTGAGATAATCAGGTCATCAAACGAATGTAGATTTCGAAAATATTATAAAACACTAATGGTTTCGGCCGAATATATGTTATCAACTTTCGCTCAAAATACTTTGGCAGTTTTCTAAGAAATAAGATTTAAACGGTTCAACAAAATACTAGTGATGTATGATAGCATCGGACAAGTTGATTTAAGAATTACACACATTACTGTCTGTGTACAGATCGGTGGGACGTCTCATATAAATAAGCTTTTATGCTTTGATTTAGATACGCACCAGCCATGCGAGAGCTGGCGCTGGAACAACCAACGTTTGTCTTGTTGACTTTTATTCTAGTATTTACAATTTAGTAGGATAGAAGAAAAGGATGCGTGAATTTATTTTGAACTAGCTGTTACCTGCGACTACAACCGCGGGGTATTTAACAAAAAAATATATAAAAAAAAAAATTATTTTTATTATATATATATATATAATAAAAATAAAATAGGGTATATGTACCGTGTGTACATCCAAATGCACTTAGTAAAAAGCGGTTATTTTAATATTACATACAGACACTACAATTTTATTTATTATTTAAAAAGTATAGATATTCTTATGTATACAAATGCCAATAAAAAAATCAGCCATGACAAAACACATTGTTGATTTAAAAGAAACGAATTGTAAACTGTATACAATCAATAATAGACCACCCTGAAATCCCAACTTTCACGCCGCACAAAAGACTACCAACAACCAACTACCCAGCATGCCGCCAACATCACATCCAGATTTTGGGCCAACGGGCCATTAGAGCGACGCCGACGCAACGCAAATCGTCAATCATCTGCACGCATTAATCTTGTGTAGACAAGTTGATAGATCATCGCACTGTGAGGCCCGAGGATCGAGAAATATTTCGTGGAGTTTGTTCAATGGATGTGGTATAAAAAAAAACCAGAAAAGTTTGGAAGTTTCAATTAGATTTATTGATGGATTATGGCGTTTGATTTGTGAATTAGAATGTCCATTATGTTAGAATTGTGTAAAGTGAAATTGAATTTGATTAAAGATTTGTAGAGTTATATGAATTACTAGCTGTTGCCCGCGACTTCGTCCGCGTGGTATTTAACAACGTCTCAACCGTTGGCAACAGCCTGCTCGCGTTCTGATCCCGCGGGACGCATTGCAGATTGTTGCTATGAAACTTTAAGCAGGCGCAGCGCTGCAACATTGTTTTTAATTTTTTTTCGAGAGATCCATTTTTTTTTTCTAAAATAAAAGTAGCCTAAGTTACTCCTTGTTACATCAGCTATCTGCCAGTGAAATTCCCGTCAAAATCGGTCCAGCCATTTCAGAGATTACCCGGAACAAACAGACAGACAGACAGACAGACAGACAGACAGACGGACAGACAGACGGACAGACAGACAGACAGACAGACAGACAGACAAAAATTGTAAAAAATGTTGTTTCGGTATAGGTAACGTGTATACATCCAAATGCACTTAGTAAAAAGCGGTTATTTTAATATTACAAACAGACACTCCAATTTTATTTATATGTATAGATTAATTAGTTTAAATGCTGCCCAGTGACTTGGTTCGGGATGAAAATTTGTTTATCTTTATGACTTTGCAATACATTTTTTAGAGTCATGATTCGGGTTCTTTATTTTATTTTCTCTTTGAAATTTCTTTGGTATGCCATTTTGCAGCTCTTCGAGTATTGAAATCATTTTCCACGAGCAAATGATTGTAAAGTTAATGCCTACCACACAAATAGTTTTCTGTTCACTGACGACTATCTTTAACAAAACAGTTGCACATCAACTGACCTTTATTATATATTCAAGTTGAATGAAGCGTTACCTTTTAATTGCCTCCTGTCTTCCTATTCAATACCATTCACGATTATAATTGTATGTTTGTTCGTAAGACCACCCGCTCTATCGTTGATATAGTAATTACCATACTTTTATGGTCGGTTGCCAACGTTACCAGGTATTCGTTCAATTCAATTTAAAAAATAGAGTATTCATTTGCTTTTATTACTTTATTATTTTTAGTTGCAATAATAACATCCTATGATTTATTCGATGTTGCCTTATTAATGTCATTTATGTCATCATGACATGCTACTTTATGAAATGATGGTTGGTCATTCTTATCTTTTTTTTTTCACTTTGAATTCAGAGTATTGGGAAAACAATGTTATCTATAAAGTTTATCTTTCACATTATCAACAGATTTACTGTATACATTATCCTATTAATCATCAGTGATTTCATCAAATGCAACTTCTTTAGAATGCCCTTTCAAAAATTCTTTATTATAGTCATCTAACCTAGAATGACTTCCTACCAAAACTGCATCTGTCTCCTCCAGAAAAATTCTAGAATCTGAGTGACGGACGTACACAAGCCCTCTCTAGCGGCTCGCAGGTAATAAATCGTGTTAAACAAGTAGGTTGGGGCGTTTTATCAAAGTCAATCGGTATCACGCCGCCAACCGTGAGTAATTACTCTACCGCCGTTTGTTCAACGCAATATTGTGTGCTTTATTCGTATGTGATACGGACTATTTTTGTATTTCAGGTATACGCCGTCTGAGACGCTGTCTCAGTCTTTTGTGTGTCTTCGTCTTTATAAGACTTGGGTATTAAACTATTGTGAGCTTTATAGAGATAGATAGCGCATAAAGACACTTGTTGAAATGTTTATTTACTTTGAGATAAAATATTATTATCGCCGTCGTCACACCAGCTTCAACATTCACGCAAGGAAATTTCATGTTTCAGGTCAACCACTTAAACCTTTATGCCTACTCTTCAGTGAATTGACCAAAAAACCCAGAGTAACCTTGTGATAGCTGCTTACGTATTGATTGAGTCATGTTTACGACTCTCTCTGTTAAACATCATCCAATGACATAGTTTTTAATAACCACTACATTTTTAGAAGTATTATTCAATTTATAATGGCATTACAAAACTTTTTTGCTAAAATTCTGTATACATTTAAGCGCAAGAGTTAATTGTGTTTATGGAAACTAATCTAAATAAATGTTTATTATACTAGTTAATTTCCAGATTTCAGTGAACTTTTTCATTAAGAATAGATGATAAAATTTCTTCCTCGACATAATAATAAAATGACATTGGCTTGCAAATTAATGAATTATTTCATTAATTTAATTAAAAATAATTTTCTAAATCGGTTCATAAATGTCAGAGAACTGAGGTAACAAACACTAAAAAAAATACAACTGAATTGAGAAACTCCTCCTTTGTGAAGTCGGTTAAACATACACTATACTTGCATTTCATTATTCAGTGAATTTTGAACACTATATTAATATTGTAATGAATCATTATTGCGTTCTGATATCATAGCACATGACCTGAAAGCGTCTATCTAGATTGAGATTATGATTTATGAACAGACATAAATGAATGAAGTCATTTTAAATGTTAATAGCTGGGCGTGTTTATTTATGTAGCATTTTGTTAGAGATAAGCCTTTTCAGAAAATACTTGTGTTAAATGCTTAAGAGGTTTATGAGTAAGTCAGATTATTAGGCCAAGTAAAATATTACTCGCAAAAATCTTATTACTTTTGAGAGGATTGTTTTTTTTTTTTATTTTATTACCTTGTCATTACCTATCAAACTTTACGGAGCATTAACAAAATATATTCTAGGTATCAAATGGCAGGAGTGTGGCTAATAGTTACAATACGTTGTTTCCTATTTTTATTAGTATTAATAAAACCTTTATTGTTTTGTGATAACATCTGTTGTAAAAGTGATGGCTGGGTTTTTTTGGTAAAGCAATTTGTAATGAAATTTTACTGATTGTAAACATTATTTATAAAAATTTTCTGAAGTATGTGTGTAGATCTGCAGAGCTATTATGTAACTCAGTTTCAATCATTTCGTATTTTTTTATCGACTAATTAGTCGATAGAAATACAATAAAATATTGAAACTGATTTCAAACAGAATTGTAATTCTCAATCCTGTTTCAATAATCTCGCGTATTTCTATAGACTAATAAGGGGATAGAAATACACAATAATTTATGTTTAAAACAGTCACACTTACATACTCATAGCTCTGCGGGACCTCTATTTTAACCCTAAACTTATATGCAATATGAATCTATTTACCAAGGTATTACAAGCCAGTTTTCTTCTAAAAATGATGTGTAAATACTATAGGGCTTACTTGAATTTGGGATTAAATATATTGTTCCAATGTTCGCTCGCACTATACATAGAGATCGTTAGTAATGTACATCACTTAAACCCTCGACTAAAACTAAAGAATTATAACAATACTAAGTGTATCCAGGTAACCAGGTATCAAGTATACGAAAAAGCTTAGTATTCAAACAACATAGTATATCGACTTGCATTACTGTCTGCGCTTATCAACTTGCCACATCAATTATCGGTTTCAGAGAAACGATGTAATATGCAGGTTTCTTGGCACCGATGATGTTGTTTTAAATACTGTATTATGATCGGTTTATAGAGTAGGTATGCCATATTGCAGAATAGAATCAGAATATTTTGTATTCACGTAGACCAAGTACTTATGAATCGTAGAGTGTTTGAACAATATTTAAAAGGTAGGTGAGTATCATTCAAAATATACTTTTATATCTCTCGACAATTTTATTCTTTCTCTGCAAGTTTCATGTGATCCAACCATATACGCCAAAAATAAGTGCTTGATGGCTGGACTATGTAGCTTACAATTAGATATGTTTCTAGTAAATAGCCTGTTATATCATCTACGAAACATAAGTACTTGAAGATACACTTATGGTGAACTTTACTGGTAATACATGATAAATATTTTTTCATACATATTTCACATCTATCAAATCGGCCAAAGAGCTAAATTACTCCAGCAATTAAAATGCAATCGCATCCTTGAAGCTTCGACCCATCCATCAAGCTATTAATCAACAAAAACAACTTCAAAATCCAACACAAAAAGCTCACAAATAAACATTCTTCATACACATTACGCAATACACCGACCATCATTCTAACCGACTCGCCTGATTGATGACCGCTACAATCATGAATATATGCCGACCACTTAGCGCGACCCCTTGAAACCGACGTATTTGTTATAGATTCATAATTTTTTCTATTACACAGGGGGGGTGAGAGAGCTCAGGATACAGTAGCCTCGCAAAACGGTGATAAATGAATGTACGGATAAACATGGCTACTTTATTACAGAGAACGGTTATGATTTATTCATTCTCCTGTCAGATTTGAGAGGCGGTTGCACTTGGTGCGTGGTGTTGCACCTTTGTATAAATAATTAAATGGCCCAGATATGTTGATTTCAAGGTAGTTTTATAACCGACTTGAATTTTAAATAAAACATATTAGTGAAATGATACGGCATTCACAACTTGGACCACTTTTCCGAAGTTCTTGTGTTGGACTTTTGTTGCGTATAGTGTGCGAGTCCTTTATTGCTTACTCTTCACACCAAATTCAACGTGACGTGTGACGCTATTTATAAAAAATCATGAATTTATAGGCAGACACTTATGGGGTTTCAAAGATCATCTGATCATGAATACCCACTATGTAGTCTATGATAAGAAAGGCGTAGCGTATAATATTTTTTTTTTCCAAAAAATATACATTGCACTGGAATAAAATCTGTAATTGCTATCCTTTGAATAAGCCAAAAATATTATAAAAAAATATGGTAACAATTAGTTCAATTAGTATTTACAATAACAATCTATTCGAAGGTACTAAGCGGAACACACCTATGGAAGCTTCTTACAGTCATTATCCAGTCACGGCTCGATGTGTGCTTGTATTGATGAACACCACTGACTAATGGTGGGGCTATGATCGCTGATCTTTTGATGTCGGACTATATGCCGGATCGAGCGAAGGAAATGCGCTGAGCGAGGAAAAAAAATAAATTAAAATAGTGTCTAACAACTTGAAATTTCTACACTTAACCGCTGTAATATAGTTGTCAATACTTAACATTTATTTGTTTAAGTATAGGAATCTAACAGTGTAAAAATATACTAGTAAGATAATTAAGAAATTAATAAAACCTCCACCGGTCCACCAGTCTCCTCCGGTCAATATAAATATACTCGCACATTTTTTATATATTAGAGTAATAATATGGGATTAACATAAGTAAATACTTATTTTAATCCAGTTTTAATTATATTGATAATGCAAGCTAAGCGAGGAATAACCTAGCTTAGTTCAATATAACATCATAGGCTTACAGCTGCCCTCGAGCGTTTAGTATTGAAGTTCTTTATTTGGGGTGAAAGGAATTCGGTTTAAACACAAAGGTATTGAATGTCAGCTTTCAGAACGAATATAATAAGGAAAATAGTTTTTATGAGAACAAATGTCGTGGCATTAAAAAATTCATACACCCTTAATTGAAATGCTTACCTCAACATTTAAAGAATGCTTTTTTTATCGAAATTCCATTTAAACCGTTCAGAGTGGTCAATTTGAAAACCTTCCTCTCAGTCCTAAGTTGACGTGGTCTCACTCCACAAAACATTAACAAGCCCGCCGCGAGCGCCCCCTGACGGCAATTTGTCAACGTCAAAACTCATTTTTATCGTAACCAAGTTGTCAACTTGTCGGCTCCCCTTATATCTTTTTAATGACACGTTACAACAAAGTAGGACTCTTTAATGTCAGTTTTTTGTGAGACAATTATTCGTGACATTTGAGTAAAGGTGGAAACAGATTGAGCTTACGCGACGGGCTGTCACTCTCCTCGTGGTCGATCTTTCTTTATAATATACTAGCTGCGCCCGCCGGTGTTACCCGCGATAAAAAGTATGAAAAATTAAAACATCTATTGATCTATCCCACGGGAACCATACATTTTACCGGGATAAAAAGCCTATGTGCTATTCCAGACTATAATCTATCGCTGTGCCAAATTTCATCCAGATCCGTTCAGCCGTTCGGGCGTGAAAGAGTAACAAACATCCATCCATCTATCCATCCATCCAAACTTTCACATTTATAATACGAGTATTAGTATAGATTTAGTGGAAAAGGTTAGATCTTGGTATGCCTGGCGGAGCGGCCGCTATGCCCCTACGGTTATTGTCGGGATCTTGTATATATGTTAGGCTTAGGCTCTCATAGCGCGTTTTAAGATTGTATGGGGAACTGTCAGTTGTTTTCAATACGTCTGCAGCGCCATCTGTGCAGCTTGTGGCAAGGTTGGTCGCTACATATAAATAAATAATGTGAGCCCTATTTAATATATTATTACTTGTAATCAAATCCTTAATAAGTAATTATGATGTCTTAAGTCTCTCCGTGGTTTAAGGATCTTGAAAAGGAAAGGTGATTGATTTAGAAAAAACAAAGGAGATAATATTGAAAATATTGGATAAATACAATTTGGTACTGGCATTAACCGTGCTTGCACCGTAAATCTTCATACTTTACATTGGATTCATTAATGATGTAACGTGTGGTAACATGTACTCAATATATTTTCCAGCCAACATCGTTTTGGTTAATAATGTGGATATTTAATTTCGCAGAAAGGTAATGATGTCGTAAATATCTTAATTTTACTTGTAACGCGATGCGTGGGATTTCTACGGCCAGATGAAGCGATAAATATTTACAAACTTTAGCCGAATCAAGTAAACTTCACTTTATTGCATTACGAAAAGAGGTTAATTGAGCTATTGGTTTTTTGATTTGTACCCTATGCTGCCAGTTATCGATTTGAGTTGCACCGTTCTCATAATTGCCTTTGTACATAAGCTTAGAAATCAAAATGTTGACAAATTATATTTTGAATATGTATATGGTACATTTTCCACGCCGTCTATTCCCCCTTACTCCTCCGTTTATATCTTTAGGAAAGAATCGTACTTTGTCCCATTCATTATACAGTACATTATCTTGCTCAGCACCCAATATCTTAATATCTTATCAACGACTATAAGTGGAGTTCCAAACATACATAATTCTAAAATATTTCAGGGAAAACAGCTAATTTAACATAATCTCGGATGATTAACCGAATTAGGTGTATCTAATCTCGGATCTGAATTCGGCGTGGCAATTAATATATGTCAGAAAATCGTTCTAATCATATTATCTGATTATAAATAGTGATTTATATTGACTGGATATATGATATGTAATTATTTATTGGCAAGTTTACCTCGATGCCCGCCGATAAAGCAACGACTTCATTAATATGGCTTATATAATGATCGATCGGTATCGTAGCTGTTTTTATAATTAGCATTTCGAATAATAATGGAATTAATCACATTGGTGCTATATTTAACGAATTGAAAGAAGTGGTGATGATGAGAACAAGGTTCACTTGAAAATTATTATATTAATCTAGTAACGCTTTGCAAGCAAGCCTGTATAACAAAAGTAGTTAAGGAAACCACAAAGATTGAGGTGCTAATGGCTTCCAAGTCACATGGGAAGCGAGGCAAAGTCCCAGACTGATAGGGAGATGAATTCCCTATCCTTGCTAATGACTTTTACAAAGAAACAGAACACAAAGAAGTAGTCTCTCAAATGATCCTGATTCAATTATTGATCTAGTTTAAGAATGATTGATTAATGTTGTGCAAGATATTAATTTGGCTATCATATGGACATCGTTTTTGAACGATAACAGTAAAATGCGGTCTAAGGATATCTTGATTAGCAATTAATTGAAACGGTGTCATTTTCAATTATATTTAAATGAAAACTGGATCAATCAAAGCTATAATTAAAACATGGTTACTAATTAACCAAATTAATTAATATTTTTTAAACCAAATAAAATTGTATCAAGTGGTACTTGGTGTGGCAAATAACTTGAACAATAAATTTATTAGTACTCTAGCTTGACAGTGCCACACTACGACTGATAGACATTGATACAGAACAAGTGGTATAAAATAACATCTGGCTCACAAATTATATGCTAGATTTAACTTTTTTTGACTGTCTATTCAAATGCATGACCTCATCGTCATCAAATGCATAATGACCCATCCCAGAATTATTTTGTATGTCTTCATGCATTCATGTGATTTCAGATAGTATTTCCAAATCAAACAACGCCAACTTATCTCCACACTGTGCGCTTGCAGCATCCACGAGTCATCTGTTATTACGAGCATTTGTCGATCCACCTCCATGATGTAAACTAGCCTCAGGGCTCCACAGAACATGTCTAACGTCGTAATTTATTACGCACGTTAAGTTACGAACATGTTTGCGCGCTCGAAGCGCAGCGGGCGTCTCATTATGTGTACTACTGAAACGACTTGTTGCGGTTGTTGGGTATTCATTGATTGTTTCTTTTGATTGATGATAATATGGTACGTTGAATTGATTTCAATGTATAGATGATTTGGCTATGAGCGGAATATACTAAGTTTAAAGGTTGTGTAACGGATATGGTATGACTAGCGAAACAATTTTAGGTAATTTCAGCTTAGATCTTTGATTTTTATTAAGAGTGCTAAAGCTAACAATTTGAGCTCAGCTATCAAAATTTATCTTAATAATAGGCTAATTAAGGCAACTTTTAGTTCTATGCAGATATAGACAAAGAGCCCAGAAGAGACACAGGATCTTAATTAACGAACATATTTTAGAAAATATTAAAGAACCGATTATACCAATTTAAGAAGTCCCCATCGAGTGTTCATGCCACTTGGACCATCTATAATGACCTTTAATCAGAAGGAAACGTGTCAGTGGGCCGGCGGAGTAATGACACAAAATTACATAGAACTCGAACTGTAACCAGTTTTAATGATGAATGATGATGGCGCCGTTTAGAGCAGCTTACAAATTGTCCCGGTGAAGACATCAATGGCCTGTATTGTTTAAATCTTTAACCACAAGAGGCATTATTGCAACAATGTTATAAGGATGAGGAATACAAGAGTTATTGCTAAATACAAAATGAAGTGAATAATTGACGATGCAAGATATATGGTGCGATTGTTGTGGCATACTTTGGGAAGCTTTGAAATAAGATATGATGATTCGGCGCGTATTGAAAATTACTAAATAAAAAAAGTCTGTAAAAAAATATTTTAGAAACGAAAAGATACATAAACTAAATGCCACTATTTTATTGCTGTTCTGATCCTGATAAACCATCGAACCCAATAAACAAATACATCAGTGGTAAATTTTATAACGGCTACACTCTAACTCAACGCGATGCCGTATCCGGCCGTCTATCGCTTTCGTTATTCGACAAATAATTTATGTGTGTTGTCGAACGGGGAACGGTGTCGATTATTCATATTTATGCCTCGCTAGTGTGGGCACCGCGTGAAATATTGAGCGGAGGAAATTACTTTGCACGACGGAGGTGCTTGGGGATCGCGGTGCAAGGTTGCAGTGAAGGAGATTAGCGGGTTGTGGCAAAAACCTCGAAGGTCCTAGATAAAACGAAGACGTTGAATCAGATCAGGAAATTCGTTTTAGATCTGTTATTATTGAGCTCTATAGTTATTTGGAAATTGTTTGCCTTGGCTGATGTCTCTAGTATCATTAACCATTATTATAGGGTTGGTACTGTAGCGATCTCTTCAACCTCGCCACAAGCTACACAGATAGTGCTGCAGACGCAATCAGAACAATAGACAATTCTCAATACAATCCTGAATCGCGCTATGAGAGTTTTCGGAGCACGTAACATAATATACAAGATCCCGACAACTGTCTGGGCATAGCGGCCGCCCCGCCAGGAATACCACCCGCCTGGCTGGAAGATCTTCCCTTTACCACCAAAGTTAATTCAATGTGTTGTAAAATTTTTATATGGAAAAAATCTGCATATTTTGCGTTAAGCTCTGTAGCTGAGCATAAGTCAGTAAAAAAAGAAAAAAAACTCGCCGTTTTCCCCGCTGTGATTAGTACTATACCTCCATGTACCCAACCGATGAATTGTTTCATAACGTTAGAGGTTTAACTGAAAACTTTATGCTAATCACTGGCCGCTACACTGCTTCGCTGTTTACGCTCAAGCGCAGGTCATATTGGTATTTTACGATGTATAACTGATGCAACGTGATTATATGTATTGGTTTAATATGGTTTTAAAGCATGATCCTGAATATGTGTTAGTGTTTAGTAACAGTAGGAGAGGCAGGAACTCCTATTTTAATCGTAACGTCATCGAGATAATAGCAGTCGAGGGAATTATTTAAAGAAAATTGACGATGACGACTGTGTTTGGTGTTGCTAGTGCAAATATTGTAGAACATAATAAATTGAAGATCGAACTGATTAACGCAGTTGGTAGTGACCTACTTTCTGTGCCGAAGGTCCCGGGTTCGAATCCTGGTAGGGAACCATCTTTGTGTAATGAGCACAAATGATCGTATCCGAGTATCTATATAATGCTACTTAGCATCAAAATATGCGTTGTCAACAATACCCAACGTCCAGTCTAGTCTACATTAAGTTCAGTTACCAAAAACTAATCAATCAACTAACACATTAATACCCATTTCACCACACACAACAATTTGACGACGTATCAATCATACGCCGTGATAACCCGGCCGAGTGTGGGCGTCCTCCCATTGTCTACGGCCACACAGAACGAGCGTACATTTAAACTGGGAGCATTAATCTTCGGCTTTGTGTGCCGACTCATCAATTATCGAATGGGGGTCGTTATGTGGGTTTGTTGCAGGGTTGGTGAAGCCATATTCTATTTGCTTGGTGCTATATTGAGATGTGTAAAATAAGAAGTGAAACTTAGAATTTGAGTAAAGTGTAAAACCAGCTTAACTGATAAGATCGTGCTAGGACTGTCATTATTACTAATAGTTTCGGGATTCTGGGTTTATTCTGATTTGAATTTATCTTGTTTTCATAATAATTTTCAAATGAACGTCTGTTTCTTATGGAATTACTGCTGAGGTCTCATTGTAAGTAGACCCAGATACGTATAAATTAGAGACATAAGCAGAAGAAACAGATAATTAATTATAACGACCTAGTATTTCGTACAGGCAGGCTCTATAAGGAACCGTCTACTCATTTTAAAAATCGAATTCACCAAACGTCTGAAGGAACAATTCGAATGAACGGAACGAGTGAGTGATTACTTTCAAATTGCGCTTATTAGACTTCGCTGAGTGAATGGACATGAATTTTTAAAATTAATTATCGGATTAAAGGGTGTGTTTGTAATTGAGTTATTTAATTTTTAATAATATTTCTATATAACTGAACATGGAACTGTTTATATAAATACTAGCTGTCCCGGCGAACTTCGTACCGCCTCAGAATGAAATGTATGAGAAAATCAATTTATTGGTATTCTATGAAAAAAATAAAAAATCTATCCCACGGGAACCATACATTTTACCGGGATAATAATTAAAATTCCAGACTATAATCTATCTCTGTGCCAAATTTCATCTAGATCCGTTCAGCCGTTCTGGCGTGAAAGAGTAACAAACATCCATCCATCCATCCATCTATCCATCCATCCAGACTTTCACATTTATAATATTAGTATAGACTAATTGCAACATTTAAAATGTCATCAAAAAATATTTCATCAGGAAACACCTCAGTCTTCCCGTGACCATGGTTACTGTAAAGCAGCCAAAACGTCAGGAACGTATAAACGCAATTGTTAAGGCCACATAATTGAAAGTGTGCACGAACATTGATAGTGCCAACGAGACCACCGCTCTATGGACAATGACATGAACATTTTTTTTCTCACTTACTTATATATTCTGTGTGCGAGCTTGTATCTTTAAAACCAAGTTTATTAAAACGCAATTCATTATTTCAAACCAAATTTTATTAATCACCTCATCGTCACCGGTACACCTTACATCAAGTTGAAGACTCCCCAGTTTCTGATCCTACTACGCCGGATTTATTTCAATGAAAGAAGTCGGCATGTGGCGGCGTCACGGCGGACTACATTCCTGGTTACCAGCAAATTTACACTACTATTGAGTCTCAATCAACGGCAAGCGTTACTGTACTGTCGACGGTCGAGGAGATTCGATATACTACTAGAGGAGTTAAGCGGAAGGATTTGGAAAAGGCATTACATTGTGAGTTCGTTCCATGCTTACCTACCTCAATTTCCTACTATCATTCTATCCCAAATCTACTTTATTTCCATTATTGGTTCCCAAATTAAATACCTACTTTAAAACACTTACATTATTTCATTATTGCATTGTCGAAATACTTTACTTTACAATAAATGCATTCCAATTGCATTCTTTAAGGCTATAACCTACAAAATTAATCATTATAAGCATTATAATCAGCATAGGTTGCCTAACATAGGACCTATCTGTTTGATATAAATTGTTCACACGTTGAATAACTGTATGAATCCCTTATCATAATGCATTAGTACCTGTTATTGGTTTACTTCACCTTATTTTCATTGTCACATTCCAGTTTGGAGGGTTTGTCGCGTGCCCAATCCGGCACTTTGCAGCTTGTGCACTTGCTATCTATCTACTTGCTTCAATGCGCTCAGCTGATAGCGGCGCATGAGTGTTGCCTGTTCTGCACTGCATGTTTAAGCATTTAAGTATTTTCTTTATAATTGTCATTACACGTTGCATTGCAAAGTTCATTAACTAACACTTTAAGAATTGTATAAGTTGTCTCTTATCTTACTTTAATAATAGGTAGCTAATTAGCCTTCATTCTAACCATGGCTACCTCATCTGAGTTGAAACGCAAGCGTGGCTCATACAAATCAAAGCTTACTCAATTCAGTACATACTTGGAAACCATAACCACTTGCGAAAAACCAAGTAAAGCTCAACTAAGTGACCTTAACCTTAGATTATCAAAAATAGAAGAGTGGTATGGTGAATATGATGCCTTACAGATTGAAATTGAATGTTATATGGAAATTCCAGAAGCTGAGTGTAACAAGGAGTACCAATATCGTGAGAGCTTTGAAAATGAGTACTTCGCAACAGTCAGCAAGGCACGAGAGTTTGTGAGCAGGTTCACCTCTGTGCAGCATGGCCCCAGCGGTGCAGCATCCAACGCTTCTGTATGTGGTACTGACCTTACACCAGGTGGGCTTAGCTTAAAATTACCGACTATACATTTACCTACCTTTTCTGGCCGGTATGAGGATTGGTTAGAGTTCCATGATACCTTTACGTCACTCATCCACTCCAATGATACCATACCAAAGATTAACAAGTTCCATTACTTAAGGTCATCTTTAAAGGATAATGCAGCAAATGTAATTAACTCATTAGATCTCTCTAGCAATAATTATGATATTGCATGGCAGCTGTTGTGTGAACGCTACCACAACAATAAGGTTCTCATTAGCAATCATATTCAAGCAATACTTGATATCGAACCTATCACTAAGGAATCATCTTTTGCATTAAGAAATTATGTTGACACGATAAATAAAAATCTTAGATCACTTCAAATGCTTGAGGTATCTACACAAAATTGGGATATACTAATAATACATATTGTTGCCAACAAATTAGACAATTTTACGAATAGAAGGTGGAAGGAACACATGAATAATTTTGAAAAATTACCTGATCTAGATATATTCATTAAATTCATTAAGGGTCGCGCGGAACTGTTAGAGACTTTAAATAAAACGATTACGACGCGCAGACACAGCGAACCAACAAACACGCGTTCGCGCACATTAGTTGTTAGTGCTAACGAGCAAACACAACAATCATCATACACATACACATGTCCGCTATGTAAACAAAACCATCCTATTTACCAATGTACAACATTTAAATCCTTATCTGTTCATGCTAAAATTAATAAGGTAAAACAACTGAAACTATGCCTTAATTGTTTGCGTCAAGGACACGATGTGAAAAGATGTCGATTCGGCCCATGTAGGATATGCGCCAAGTGGCACAACACTATGTTGCACTCCGACGATTCAATGCGTACGGCGTCTGAGAAGTCTGCAACTACTGATAAACCCACTGCGGGTGACAAATGTGTCATGTTAACGACCCAGGAAGATGACAACATTGACACACAATCATTACACGATATTGAAAACACACACGATGATATTGTTTTGTCATCGACTCATAATAGTTGTGTTCTTCTATCCACAGTCCTCATTAATGTAGTCAGCAGTGATGGTAGGCAGTACACTGCTCGCGCGTTGCTAGATAACGGCAGCACTTCAAGTTTTATAACGGAACGCTTAAGTAAAAAACTCAAGCTTCCTGAGTATTCGACATCAACGGCAGTTGAAGGGTTAAGCCGTGAATCGGTTCGTATTGCTAAACGTTCTACCGTTACTATATCTTCACGCACTGAAAACTACACATCAACTATTAACTGTTTTATTATTCCATGCATAACACAAATATTACCTACTACATATTTCGATATTAATTCAATAAATATTCCCACAAACATAACTTTAGCTGATCCAAACTTTAATTCACTGTCTGAAATTGACATGTTGCTCAATGCTGACATATTTTGGAACACATTAGGAACCGAACGCATTTCTCTGGGCAAAAATAGGCCAGTTCTCAGTAACACTAAATTTGGCTGGCTAGTATCTGGAGTCATGCATTCACAAAAAATAAACACAATCCAACCTACCTTTGTTAATACAGTCCATTGCCATTTCGTAAACGAAGTTGAACTCGAACACCAACTAGATAGATTCTTCGAATTAGAATCAGTTCCCTCGCCTCGCAACATTACAAAGGAGGAATCAGAGTGCGAAAAACATTTTGTCACGACTACATCTCGTCAGGAAGATGGTCGCTTCATAGTACAAATTCCCTTAAAATTGTCACCAGATGTGTTAGGTGACTCATATGACCAAGCCCTTATTAGGTTCCAGGCATTAGAACGGAAATTGTCACGAGATCCACTACTTAAGCAAAAATATTGCAACTTTATACAAGAATACATTGATCTTGGTCATATGTCCTTAAATAACAACCACCATAATGATAAACACACATACATCTTACCTCACCATGGAATTTTGAAGGAATCTAGTCTCACTACAAAGCTAAGGGTGGTGTTTGACGGTTCGGCCAAAACCACATCAGGGTTATCATTTAACAATATTCAGAGTATAGGACCAATTGTACAAGATGATCTAGTTAGTATACTCATTCGATTTCGCCAGCACAAATATGTAGTGACTTCAGATTGCGAAAAAATGTATCGCTGCGTTCTTGTTGCTGAAGACCAACGATGTTTGCAACAGATCTTGTGGCGATTCGACTCTAATCAAGAGTTAAAACTTTACAAACTTAACACTGTGACATATGGCACAGCATCTGCGCCATATCTCGCTACTCGCTGCCTTACACAGTTAGGCCAAGAGTGTGCAGACCCCCTAATACAAGAAACTATTTTACATGACATATTTGTTGATGACTATATAAGTGGTCATGACTCTAAATCAACACTGTTACATATAATTCAAGGCGTAATTAGTCAACTAAAAAAGGGCCAATTTTACTTGAGAAAATGGCGTTCAAACTGTCCAGATATTTTAAAAAATATTCACGGAGATGATAGTAATGATAGTTTACTTAAATTAGTTAATGATGATCATGCTAAAACTTTAGGATTGAGATGGTCATGTAAATCTGACACACTAGTTTTTTTTGTAAATAGTGACCAACCAGTAAATAAACTCACCAAACGTACTATTCTGTCGACTGTGGGCCAAGTATTCGATCCATTAGGTGTGGTGAATCCTTGTATCTTACAGGGCAAAATCATCTTACAGAAACTTTGGGCTTCGAAGATGGCATGGGACGATCCTTTGCCTCCTGAGATTGAAAGAGATTGGTTGGTATTTCTGAATTTTCTTCCCCAGTTAAATAACATTACCATTCCACGTCACATTGTTTGTGATTCTCCAGTACTTATTGAAATTCACACCTTTTGTGACGCATGCATACAGTATGCATACAGCATGCATACAGTGCATGTGTTTACTTAAGAAGCATTTCTATTGATGGCAGTATTTCTGTACATCTAGTCATGGCAAAGAGTAGAGTTGCACCCTTGAAGGGTATGACAGTCCCTCGTTTAGAACTTTGCGGTGCTCTTCTAGGCGTTAGATTAACCATAAAGGTAAAAACAGCATTAAGACTTAGCATAAACACTTGTACTAATTGGTGTGATTCCACCATTGTACTTGGCTGGATTCGAGCTCCTAAATCGACATTGAAAACCTTTGTGTTAAATAGAATTAACGAAATAACAGAGCATACAAGCCCAGATTCCTGGAGGTATGTACCTACAAATATAAATCCAGCCGACATTGGTTCTCGAGGTTGTAATCCAACACAATTGCAAGGTTCTAATTTATGGTTCTGTGGTCCTAGTTTTTTGTTGCAATCCGAGTCAGAGTGGCCTACCCAGCCAAATTATAATCCTAATATCTTACCTGAAACCAAGATTGAATGCAAAATTGCCTCTGAACAACCGAACTATACTCATAAATTTT
Organism: Pheosia tremula; assembly: GCA_905333125.1. NCBI lineage: Eukaryota > Metazoa > Arthropoda > Insecta > Lepidoptera > Notodontidae > Pheosia > Pheosia tremula. The sequence goes on along the minus strand of HG995405.1, from coordinate 442,119 downwards.
CAAATTTTAATAAATTACAACATGTCACCGCTTATATGTTGCGGTTCATACACAATTGTCGTCATTCTAATAATAAACTGAGCTCACATTTAACGGTTTCCGAATTAAACTCGGCTACTAACATTTTATGCCGACTCGTACAACTAGATACATTCTTAAATGAATACACAACTTTAAAGAAAATTAAACAATTGCCTAGTAAATCACAAATTTTGAATTTAAATCCCTTTATGTCAAAAGAAAATGTTATTCGGGTCGGTGGTCGACTATCTAACTCCAATTATGATTATGAAGCGAAACACCCAATTCTACTTCACACTTCACATCATGTTACCAAACTATTGGTTAGACACTATCATGGAATTCTTATGCATCCCGGTCCTCAACTACTTTTATCAAATTTAAGGCACAAATTTTGGATAATAGGCGGTAGAAATTTAGTTAGGAAAATAACTCATGAATGTCATACATGCTGTAGATTTGCAGGGAAATCTATTCAACCCATCATGGCTAACTTGCCAAAGGAAAGACTTTATGGTGAGTTTCCTTTTTATAATACAGCAGTGGACTATGCTGGTCCCATTATCATGGCCGACAGAAAAGGTAGGGGATGTAGATTGACAAAGGCGTACATTTGCATACTTGTTTGCCTGGCTGTAAGGGCAGTTCACATTGAACTGGTCACTGATCTAAGCACGGAGGCGTTTATCGCTGCATTGAACCGTTTTATAGCTCGGAGAGGTAAACCAGCCTCTATATACTCCGATAATGGTACTAACTTTGTCGGTGCCTGTAATGAACTTTCCAAATTTCTTAAATCAACGTGTAATGACATTAGCTTATATGCAGCAGAACAAGCAATCACCTTTAAATTTTCTCCTGCTTATAGTCCCCACTTCAACGGCTTAGCCGAAGGTTCAGTCAAGTCAGTAAAACATCACCTCAAACGAGTTCTCTGTCTGGCTCACTTAACTTATGAGGAATTGAACACAGTCCTCATCCAAATAGAAGGAATTCTCAATTCTCGGCCTCTAACACCCTTATCGTCCGATCCCAATGATCTCGTCCCATTAACACCCTCTCATTTCCTTATTGGGCGTACGATAACAATGGTGCCTCAGTCTCAGGTTGATCTAGAAAGGAACACTCAGATCTGCACACTGCCTCGCTATCGGAGAATACGCGCCCTTACATCACACTTCTGGAACAGATATCATAAGGAGTACATCTCAGAACTCCAAAGAAGAACGAAGTGGCAGCGTAACGAAGAACGAACATTGCAAGTTGGAGATATGGTGGTGGTAAAGGATGACCGCCTCCCACCCAATCGCTGGTTACTTGGTCGTGTAGCCTGCCTGTACCCCAGCCGCGACGGCATCGCCCGCGTCGTTGACGTCACTACTACTACGGGCACTATAAGAAGAGCTTACAACCGAATTTGCCTTCTACCACGAGCGGAGACTTCCTTGGAACAAGAAGTTCCAACCCGGGGAGCCTGTTAAGGCCACATAATTGAAAGTGTGCACGAACATTGATAGTGCCAACGAGACCACCGCTCTATGGACAATGACATGAACATTTTTTTTCTCACTTACTTATATATTCTGTGTGCGAGCTTGTATCTTTAAAACCAAGTTTATTAAAACGCAATTCATTATTTCAAACCAAATTTTATTAATCACCTCATCGTCACCGGTACACCTTACATCAAGTTGAAGACTCCCCACAATAAAATACATAAAAATAGTATTATTTCAATGTGTAGTATTCGCGTAAATATAAGAACTCAATAAATAATAAAAATATAAGAATAGGTAGGGAGTCAAGTGAAGTTCAGTACTTGATCAGTAGGGTTTACATACAGTATAATGGAAATCGGCTCGACTAGGGCACCAAATACTATCGGCCACTAATAACACAGTATGTGTGCACTGCAATACACCTCTGCCTACATCACAGCCATGATGAAACATTTTTAGCACCGAAACAGTTTAAAAACAAATAAATAAAACATCGCCATTGCAGAACATACTCTACTTCAACACATTAGAACATATTTTATCCTCTTCCGCATCGCACTATGCTAATAGAATAATAAGAAGCAATTATCTTTTACGACACTGACACAGGACACAATAATGTCGTATTAACATTTTAATATGGCCATAATAAGACTTGAGTGACGGCTCTGCATCGTAATGTACGTGATTTGATGGCTATCACACCGTCTCGCTCTGAGTTAGATACTGGGAGTGGTGTAAATGGTAATGTTTAGCTGTCTCTAGCTGGTAATTGTTGTGTGTTTTGTAAAAAAGATTTCTATTCGGAACTTATGATTATGTATTCAATTTAAACATGATCGTACAGACGCTGAATCGAATAGAAATGTTGTTTTGCAATGGACCGCTGATATGATTTATGTCTTAGTAAATTATTCGACAATTTTAGGGACCCAGTTTTTTTTTTATTTTCATTAAAATCCGGCAGAGAGTTTTTACCAAAGCAAGTACCTAAAATGTTCCAAAATAGACAGTGTCGTGAGAACACAAAACTGTCCTTACTATTTTGTGTTCTATGTGTATAACTATTGTTGCGACTCAAATGGAATATTATACGTATCAATAGCATACATATTTGCAATGTACATATCTCAATTGAGGTCCTGATTTGAGTTACATTAATAATTCGTGATAAGCTCCCATAACATGACTCCGGGTAAATAAAAAAAAATATTATCTAATGTTATAAAGAACAATATATTGTCACTTTTACCTCCAAAACATTATTATAACTTGATAATATGTCTTACTCTATCTGTGTTCTAAAATCAAATTTACAAGTTATATTACGCCAGTGGAGCCGACATCGTGGCTATCCTACTAAATCACGGTGTCAACAGAGCTGTATGGCTGTAATAAAGTGCATTACAGATGAATGTGGACGCGCGATCAAATCATTAAATATTAATCTGTGAATATGATATACATTGAAATTAGTCTCTCTGTGCACTTCACACACGAATTGCAATGCTGCATTTTTATTTAATGTGTAGAAACCTACTAAGGGAATTCACAATTTTTCTTTGGCAATTCGAAATATGAAAGTGCTTTATCAGTTTGGACAAAAACTCCTACGAATAAAATTTCACTATGGCTCAGTTGTGGTTGCATTACCATCCGGTTGTAGAGTAAAGAAAAAAAAATAAAAATGAAAATTTGTAAGTGCCCCCGTAGGCCTTTTGAAATAAATGATTTCACTTTGAATTTGAAAATCGCAACGAAAACAGACCTTGCCGTCTTATGATCTGTTGAAGATATTCGATCTTATGGTAATAAATATGGCTTTCTCATATTTTCCACATCCAGCTGAAATGGGGATTCTTAAAAGCATACCCACTGAAATAATAGTTTATACTCTCTAAATATCTCTACACTATTATCGCGACATTCCATAATGCACGTGAAGATACCCCTTTACAACATAAAGCTTCCCACACACGGGCAGACGTCGCATCGCGACATAAATCTGGACTGTAATCGCCCGCAATCTGACAGCCAGCCTGTTGAAATGAATATTCGTGATAAATCAATGTATAGCGGCCACCGTACGCTAGCGAGACAGAGATGAGTGGATGAGGAAGTTTATAAATCAGTTAAAATAAATTATAATACAGCTCTTTATAAATAAGTTATTATGTTAATTCCTTATTAATCTTTTCCGTGGAGTCGACCCCCAAATTAATAAATAATATTTTTTTTTTTTCAGGAAAATTCAGCATTTTGTCAGCAATCCACCTCTTTCTAGTTGTTGTAACATTAAATTCGCTCAATAAATAAGAAAAAATGTTTCGGTAAGCCCCGATATTTAGCGATACTACATAAAACTGGCAGTATTATGGTCAATGTCTATTGATAACAGATAACAAAGCAAATGTCAGCGTCACTCCACGTTTTCTTCGTCCCTTCCAACAATAACTCTGAAGAGATGCTAATTATATGCCTCTTAACGACCATCTCATTTAGCCTTATTATGGAATATAAATTTCGTACAACTTTATTAAGAACACGTCTCCACACCAGCCCCTGTCCCGCTGCACATAATATAACAATCTTGACGTGTCACGTCGGTTATTATGTCACATTCATTATCGTTTTATTATGATAATGTGCTGCGGTGCCGCTGCTCTGAGTTATTGGCACCGTATTATAGCGAGTTTGTATTACATTGTGTGTGGGCGGCTTTAGTTTTCAATACAAAGACGGAAATTTATTATGATTGTTTTAACATTTTAATTAAATTGTCAATATAACTTTCAAGATGTTTGTTCAACATACGTCTTCATATCAACAGATAAGCTTAATATGTTTTGAATATTTGTATGTTAATGCGTCAAAGTGTGTATTCTATACCTTTTAAATTCAAGTAGTATATAAATTATACTAGAAAAATATGTGTAAGAGAAATGCTACATAAATGAAATAAAAATATAAGATTAGCGCAAGTAATGTCATATAAGAAGGTGAATAAAGCTGCTCTAGGTAGAGACACGTGGATTGATTCATCAGTTATTCCTTCACTGATAAAGGATTCGTATCGTTCTTGCAAAAAACAAGCTGTCCCTGTCATAAATCGTCAGTGTGAGTGGGATGCAGCAGTTAACGTTTAAGATACTAATAGGCTTGCGTTTTCATTAGTTTTAAGTATGTCATTACTTTCCAGAACTTGATCATTATTAGCGACATTTTCGGATGGTGCAATAATACAGTACGTTGTTTTTTTTTCAACAGATTCAATTCCTGGCTAGGGAATAAAATTTTTCAAAAACCTAATAATGCAGTTTTAGTATTCATCAAAGTCGGTCTAGAAAGTCCTTTATGCATTTTGAGATATTCCCTATAGTTTCGGATTCGATTCCACGTACACTTGAAAACATCATACTGTATTTATTTTTTATGAATATTTAATATTTCACAATAAATCTTGAAAAAAATATACTTGAGTTAGCCATTGATCATCAGGCATCCTTGATATTAATTAATTACAAAGAATAGTTGCTATATTTTAAAATAATAAATTTTAATGATTAGTATGACTAATATTCGTAATAAATTTCTTGAAGATGTTGTATACGACGTGTATAAATTGCATTATTTAAGTGAATAATTATTAATATTCATTACTATATTCTTAATAATTTATAATGACAATTATGAATGCTTGATTGCTAGAGGTATTTAGTGGCGTCACAAAGTGATTAATCTCAAAGTTCAAGAGGACATGACGTCATGACAAACGTAAAAACAAATGCATCAAATTGAATGTGTCGATGAAATCTCAACTCTGTGTTTTTCCTAAACTGGCTTGATAAATTCCACTAGATTCTCATTTTCTGAATTGCATCTATTTAAAAAGGAATAAAGGCTGGGCATTTTCTCGCTCAGCAAGTAGGTTTGGCTATTCAGCGAGGAAATGCGGCCAGCATCTTGGGCACGCTACCGCATGGGCAATTTTTTTTTACACATTTTATAAATATTAATTAGGTAGCTTTCCTATTCTCTGTTTTATTTATATTTGTTTTGTATAATAATGTAATTTCCTTTATATCTTTAGTTTGTACAAATCAAAATAAATGTTTTAAAAGGAACAATAAACGACGATGTTGTCAAAGTATAACATTCCGAATTGTATAGGAACCGTCAGTTCCCTAGTCGAGGGTTGGAATTTATCTGACTTGAAATAATGTCGATATTGATAAAAAATATAAAATAAAATGCGCACACACCTGTTGCATTCTTATTATATGTTATTTAAATTATTTTACGAACATAACAACATTGACTAATACACTAATATGTAAAACACATAATATAATTATGGGGCTAAAACGTTTATTTACATTTCCTTGTTCTAGAAATCCGTATTATTATTAATTCAAAACTCAATTCTACGACGTCTTTTAAAAACAATAACAAATACGACATATGACTCAATCAAACAAACCATAAACTTGCCCAACAACAATTCTTTATCAATTGGAAATTCTGAGTTTTGTAATAAAATTAATTATGATTATCAAATATTAACCTAATCCGGACAACTTTAAAGCATATTTTTATATCTCGATATAACTATCGGAAAAATACATCGTAAAGCAATTATAATACAAATGTCTAAATTATATTTATTGCCGTTATAAGCCTAATCCGTGGTATAAATTAGTCAGACTATTCTGGTAACGATGCTATGATAAAAAATACAAAAAAACCCAATATTTTATAAATTATTTGGATTTGGCTGGAGATAAATATTGATAGTGTAATTTATAGACTTGGTCTGGGTGTCTGTCCGTATGGCTAATACGACTTAATTTATGTTAACCTTGTGATTATAACATCCTACCACTTAATTACGACGTAAACTTTATACTATAACCTTAAAATGATTACTCATAGTATATCAATTAACTTTGATGATACATTTTAAATAGTTTATGTAAACATATGACAATTATTTATGTGTTTTATGATAATCATACATCATGCAGTTAATAAAACAAAACATTAACTTTTTATGATAAATAAATTATCTATGACAACCCGTTCATTAGTTCATTAGGTAAGTATTCACATGCAGTCTTATTGCCAATACAAATTGAATCTTGTGTTATTAGAATTTCACTTTCATTTGGTGTATAACTAGTTTGTGTTCATTATAGGCCTGAAATCTTATGATTCTTGGAACTAAATTTATCAAAATGTCGACACAACTGGCGATCCAAGAACCGGGCATTTCCTCGCTCAGCGAGTAGCTTTGGGTACTCAGCGAGGAAACGCAGCCAGCATCTTGGGTACGTTATCACATGGGCCATTTTTTTTAGTAAGTTATGTTACTAATTAGTTATAGGGAGTACCCCCCACCCCTGTCGGCCTAACATCACTCCTGTACAACTCGAGTGTCCAGACAGACACACCTAACACTAATAGACACCGACCTAGATGAACACATCTTCTGCCCACAGGTGGTTTTAGCACCTACGAGCAGTCGTCCGTCGTCAACCCCCACAATGACAACAGTCCTAGCCGAGGTCGTGCCTCTCGAAGCGCCCTTGAGCTAGTTGCTCCCAACCCTCACTGGTTCACTGGTGGTAGGCTTCGACCGTGGCTAGTCACCACCCACTGAACAAAGCCATGTCGCCAAGCGGCCTAGCCGCACGTTCCGGCACGGTGTTGCCATTCATGGATGGCGGGTCAGATCAGTTGCGCTGCATGTGCCTAGTGAATGTAGCGTCTCGATCTACTGCCGCCTTCCTACCTAGGCAAGTATGCTCCATCGTAGATCTCATCGTCACATACCATCAGGTGAGATCGAGATCAAATACTTACCTATAATGTAATAAAAAAAAACCCTTCTGGCTGGAGCGACTATAGCGCTCGCCCTCTCGCTGCGAAAGATGTTTACAGAAGCAATTGTCATTTCAATAAAACCATACGGTGCCCAACACGGACATGTTTGTTAAGACCCCGAACCCCCAACATAAAATGGGGAGCCTGTTTGGATTTGTAATGTGCAAGAATTTAGTAATTGCTAACACACTACAAATACAATTATTATGGTATTATCTATCCATCAATATTCTCGCCACATCAAGTGTTGCATATCACTATATTGTAGCTATAACAACAGCTACCTATTACAATTAACATAATAATTATAATGTGGCTTGCATTGCGTCTATACATCATGGGATAATAACTGTTAAAACAACTGTTATTTTCTCATCTACCTAGTTGCAATACAATGTTGTATCAAGTTATTTTGTAGTGAGTAACAAAGTAGTGGTGGACTTGTTATAAATGGGAATGTTTTGTTAATATCGCTGTTATCCAGTTTGATTAGGTATAAGTATGGAGAGAACTTTACACCGATTAAACTCTTAAATAAACCATTTGTTTTATTAAATCATTTCATTGTTAGTGAATAATTATGATTCTTGCTGTCATATGTTATACATCGTAGAATTTGATATTTATTAGCAACATCATCTGATGGTGCATTGTGATTTAGGCCATGGATGTTTTTTTTTATAAATATAATGTGCATTCTTAATTCTCATTAAAATCGACTCCAAGTCTCTTTTGAGTATTTTTCGCAATTCCTTTTAGTTTCGGATTTGGCAATTTACTTGAGAAAGACATCTAACTATGTCAAAACATAAGTTATCGGATAGTGAAGACTCCGTTAAAATCGGTATACTAGTTTTTCAGTGATACCTTAATAAATTTGTTTTGGATGGACTGACGGACACGTTATACCCAATAGCCCATTGCACATTTTTTTATTATTTTTAGTGTTGAGCTAAGTTATAGTTTGACAATTATTAATTACAGTATGACAGATATAATGGAGCGTCGATAATTTTAATATTTGAAATGAAATAATATACACGTTAATCATTGACGTTCATTACCAGAAACGTATTAAGACACCAATATTTTACCGAACAGGGTAATAACCCAAGAGGTCGTATCTCTCACAACCAATCACGTCAATTGCCAATTTATTATTATTTTTTCGAACATAATTTATTTTGCCGACCGCACAAAGCCATCAATAAGTCAAATGAAGCGGTAATCTCGGCGCAGCTAAGTGCTCATTGTGTTGGCATATGATTTATTTTACGACTGTACTTTCACTGCGCAGCAATCAGAGTGTTGCTGGCCGTACTTAGCGATTGTGGTTCGTTGTTTACGATTTTAAAATTGCTAGGTTCAGTGTGTGGTTGGTTGATTTGTGGGATATTTATTTGGGTGATGCTAGATTTAGTATACACTACCTTTACTATCTATTCCCGCGTGATTTTGTAGATAAAATAGACTTTTTATTATTCCAGACTATGCATTTTAATGATTCTCAGTCAATCTTAATATAAAAAACACATTCGCATTTTAATGTAAGGCCTAGGTCTGTGTGACATATTCCTTTTTATTTCCATCTATAAATAGAAACTTCTAATACACTCTGTAGCAGTAAATCTGGATCACCAACCATATCTACGACAATCCTCACACATTCTTAGGATTATCTTAGGATTAATATAATAATTAATACTGAATACCAGGAACGCTTCTTGTTTTTTTTAAGACAAAACAGTAAGAAAAACAAAAACAAATGCAGTGCATTGGTAGCAACGCTTGTATTATGGGTACCGTACAAAGGTCTGAGGGCGAACTTAGTATATACTACTTAAATAGTCATTTATCAACACGAAGATTGACCTTACCAGGATTCGAACTCGGGACCCTCGGCATAAAGAGCAGGGTACCTATGATTTTGCTTTCATTCTGTATAAAATAATTGTGTTGGTGACCCGTACTCATTGCTCCCGAGTGTAAGAATATGAACAATCACCATGTCCATTTACATTACATCCCTTTTTCTGTGTTGCTTAACCAGCTTGGAGTAACAGGCAGCAGTTAATTACTCGTAGTAATGAAGTCCCTCGTTTACAAGTAACTACTCTCTAGAAACATTTCCAGTTAATTAACAACGTCATTGTTTCCGGCGCGTCGCGTCGGTAGTCGGTCACCGACAATGGATTGCAGATAATAGTAGAGCTGTCGGTGAATGTAGAGTCAGCAGAATAATATTAACTGGATATGAGGTTCAAGGTATTTCTTAATAGTCAAACATTTTTAGGTATAAATAATGTTTACGATTAGAATTTGTAAGTACTTATACTGCCGGCAGTTAGAACCTTTTTACAATATAATGATATTGCTCTATAAGTAGTACCTAAAGTCATTGTAAATTTCTATGACTGAAATTCCAAATATAAAAATAGAAACCAATATTTCGTATGCCCGTAATTTTCCTATGGTCTTACATTTAAAACCATTCATAATTCAAATTCAAATATAATTCATCAACTTCATAATAACGGCAATAACCACCAGAATAAACGGAAATCGATAAAAAACACGACCCAACGACGAGAAGTATTTCGATAGCACTTCGAAACGATAAAAAGTAATGTTTGGCGCAAATCGAGAAACAATAGTGACTGGTGAAACTTCATATCATACACGATAATAAAAAATAAACCATAACAATTTAAGGTAAAGCTCATGTTTCATTGTATCGTGTGATTCAATAAAGTTTTCTGTGGGCAGGCGTGGCCCACGCAGAGATTCGATTTATCGCAGTCGTTATAGGAGCTATATCGATGAATGGACTCATATAAGCCGATCGTCGTGATCGAATACAACAATACTCTTAATACACTTTACAACAGCTAAAATAGTACAAGTTTCAATCGCAATCTATTTTTGTAACGTTACGTTAACGTAAGCGTATTTAGTTTCACTTACACCACAGATTTTACGAATTAGAATGGCTGTGACAGCATTCATTCTCGATGACAATAAGGTAACATTGGGAGTTCCTGCTAGAGACTGTATTGGGAAAATAAATTGAATTATAGAGTAACTAGGAACAGTGACTCTACGTACGCTGGTTATATACCATACATTTGCCAATGACAACTAATATGACTTTATATAGCAGTGTACTGACTGGGTGAACAGTCTTCCAAGACCACCTCAGGCATATGCCACACGGCAGCCCCAGTTAAGACCCGAGATCAGATCAGTACCAGTAGCGCAAACTCCTGACGTAATTGGATCGTAATCGAGGGAGCATGATGTTACTGTCTTATTCATGTACGTGTTTACCTAATAATAAACAAATAAATAGCTGTTGTGGGAGCGGACATGCTGACGTTGACGTTACGTTAAAACATAGTACTAGGTCAACAGTGTATAAATATTTCTGTACCACTGCTTATATAAGTATAGAAATTAACACTTGTTCAGCTGAAATACGTAACTCCATTACATAAATAGGCATGCAACGTTAAATGTGCCTTGCGGAATATCTTGATCGATCGCTCGGTGTGTTGACGATTATCGATTAATTGCCCCGCACCGGCGGTATCGATTGATTTATTAATATTAATTACAGTGTGCCTGTGATAACAGGTAGCGAGGGCGGGGAATTGTAATTATTTTAACCATGTTTGTGGAATGTCGAGTGTAGGTGGTACAAGGATATTTTATAATTCCGCATTAAAATAGTTTTATTGCGTTGCTCCCAGTCTTGTCCGGCGAATAATTCACTTTTAGTTTAAAGTATACTCCTTTTATTATCTATTTAGCTCACTTACATCCTTTTAAATTTAGCCTGCAACCATCTACGGAAGATGATTAACGCAGCCCGTTTGTGATCAGTGCCCTCTTCACGGAGGCTGTATCATTGCTTGAGATGACTTCAGCAACGCCGGGTTCTCCAGGACCTGAAACACCCATTCGACTCCCTTAGCAAGACCCTCAGAAATGACACGTTATATGGTGTGTGATGCTGGTCAGGTAACATGTTTGTAGCCAACCACTAAGGCACTTCGTATGTACATTATATACAATGTATTATGTATACGAGGGTGTATTTTATCGGACTCAATTATCTCTCAACTATGTTAATATATACGTGACAGGAAAATTACACAGCATACCTATTCAATAAATTGATCACACTGTCCGTACAGACATCCTTTGTAGTCATTAAAAAGTGTAAATCATCTTGCAGAGTTATCAATAATGGTGATCATGATCTCAATCTCCATCACGCACGAGTGTTCATGGTTTAACTCGTGAATAATGTTTACTTAAAAATGACCGTCTTGACTTAATACATAGCCTAAGTGGTACCTGTGGTAACCAGTATATTCGGAGACCATGTTTTTAAAAAGAAACTAGGTGTTACTGAAGATGTAAACCACGGATATGATTGGAATATAAATAAACTTTTTTGATGATAAAAATAAATTTGTGAGACTTCTGATAGTAATCTCAATTATGTACATCTTATACATAGCTCAAGCATAGTTTCGCTAGTTTCAAAACAAATGATTCCAGAGATCCAGTAGTTGATAATGATTTAATTGTTTTGTCATGTCATAAGTTTGTAAATATTTTTCTTCCGGTGACAATATCGCGACAAATTTTGTCTTAACAGCGCGAGATTGAATCAAAAGACAGAGTAGCAGACGCTCCACGAATACGATCCTCAGATAAGCGACAATTCTGAGTTATTTCATCATCCGTCAGAGTTGTCCACCTCCATTAAAGAGCATCAGATCAAGGCATCTTAAAGACATCTCGGGCAATAAACAATCTGAGACACAATCTCACAATACATTTGTTCGATCAATCTTCATTTCCTTATCCGCCTCATCTTTCAGAATATCTGTTGGGATATCTTTAAAATTATACGTTTAAATTTGACTTACACAGTCTTGATTCCGTAGTTATTTCGGAACTCAATTACATTGGTAATCAGAATGATACAATATGGTGTAAGGAAATAAATTGCTTGGTAAATTTTACGTAAATCGTGATATATAATTGTTCATATCATTCTAGAGTTTTATGATTATTTTTTTCCAGTAACAACGTTTTAGTAAAATATTTTTGAAAGGAAAAAAGTCAAATTTAAGTTGACAATGTTGATTAAATTCAGTTTATATTTCCCCCTCAACCCCAGGCAATCATTTTGGAACCAGAAGGATCTCATCAGTATTCAGTTTTCCTTTCCAAAGTACGGAATCATAAAAGGCGACTGTTTAAATAATCGCTGGCATCATTAATCAAAGCAAGGCTACACCCGCCGGCGGGAATGTCTGTTAACACATCTCAATCGTATATCTCGCGGGGTACAATTAAATTTGAATGCGCCGCGTCGGGGGCTGGCCGGTGGCCATATATTGTATGGTTGAGGCGGACTATGTTGCCAGTGATGGGAAAATATGGTGGCGCTTCGGGAGAATAGGCGCTTGTATAATATTTGTTTTGAATGCTGTAAATTCTGTAGATATATATAAAACAAAGTCGTGTTGGTCGATTCTTTTATCTTTGATTTTTTAAATTCGTTTGCGCCCCGAATAGCAGAATGACTATCAAACATGGAAAAAAATCCCAAAAAAATATATAATAAAGATAATTCATTTTCTAATTTCATCATGACCGTGACATTTAATAACATATACGTGTTTAATAATACTTTGTCACTTCTACTATCAACTTTGATATTTTATCCGAAGTGACATCAATAACAAACAAACGAATAAGTAGCATAACCTGAGCAGATTTTAAAAAATAAGACATCATATTGATTTTTTATCTTTGCGCGAATACTACACGTTGGACCGCAAGCAACAACTAAGTATGAGGGTACCCCGGTTAAAACTATGACACTAGGACATCAACCACCTCAGTTCTCCGGTGACCATGGTTGCTGTAAAGTAGCCGAAACGTCGAGAACGTAAAAACATGAAATAAACGCGATAAAAACCGGAAAAATTGTTTATTTCAAAATAAGGCATCATTCTACAATATTGCGATTTATAACACCAGCGGCGTGGCTGCACCAACACTCATCTCATCACGAACAATTCCAATTCTGTCTTTAAATTACAAGATTGCTAAGAAAATTCCCTGCAACCGCAACCCCGATATCGGTGCATCCATATTGAGATCTAAAGGCGTAACCGAATGTAAATTCGCGTTGCAACGCGGCATAAATAACGACTGGGCCATTAAATATGATAATCTTGGTGAGGCATCGCCGGATGAATACTCTTTGTTTAGTTCGACGAAGGGTAGAGTTGATTTCGATAGTATTGTGGTTCGCTCGTATAGGCTGAAGTATTTACAGATTTGGTTGGAGTGTGTAATGAGAATAAAGATAAGCCTAACAAAATCAGTTGGTATTTTACATCACAGAACGTGCAGCTTAAAAGCCAAATGTAAGGCGGTAATGGAAAATGTTATTTGAAAATTATAGTACACAAGCTTACGTTTATAAGATCTTCTAGTTTCAAACAATAATTCCACTGGTTCTAGATGTTTTTATAAAATATAATTAGATACTGCAACTACATTATATGTGGATTGTTTCAGTTAATCATGCGCAATTGTGAAATGAAAGAGAGTCTATTGAGGATCACCAGCTAACACTATCAATATTTTCAAGAAGCATAACACTGTCATCAATTGACGACCTGATTAGCGCAGTTGGTAGTGACCCTGCTTTCTGTGACGAGGGTCCCTGGTTCAAATACTGGTAGGAAAAAATGTTTGTGTGATGAGCACGAATGTTTGTACCCGAGTCATGGATGTTTAAGATCTATTTAAGTAATACTGAGTTCGCCCTCAGTATGGCACTCATAATACAAGCGTTACTTAGTGTGGGACCGTATTAGTCGGCGTGTTAGTCTGGCGATATTTATTTAAATCTTATATATATCAAAACGATAAGCACCAACAGTCCTACTGTAGCAGGAACGACACCGGATCGAGTTGAATCCGTGGTAGCGGCTTGGCTCGCTATCAGACCAAACGTAATTTATCGTCCGAGGAAGGCGTAAATCATAGCGCCGGCGCACGCCCTCGTAAATCCAATAATATTATCCTGTGCTGTTTGGGGGCCGGCGATAATTTCGATGTTGCCGACGGCTTTGATGGCCACTCACTCGACGGTTAAGATTGCTGTGTTTTATGGGATAGATAATGGATATTATGTTTTATAGTTCGGTGTGATAGTGGAATGAGCGTTTGATGAGACTGGATTTTGTTTTTTATTTGATCGTCGTGATGAGAAAGCTGGGAATGTGTTTATCATAGTTGGTATGCATAGCGCTTGAAGCAATAAAAAACGGTGATTCTTGATAGAGTTTGGCTTTGAAATAGTTATATTACATTAGTTGCGTTAGAATATATTTGATTCAAAAAATTACATCCTATTTTATTTCTAATTCTCTTAAGAATACAAAGATGTTTTAGTATATTTTGTAAATGGCAAAGTGCAAGCATACCTCTATAAAATCACCACATTCTTAAAAGACTAGATGGAAACGCTAATGAATATTTCTCACTCCCAGGCTTATAACCTAATGTTATGCCTACGAAAAAATATGTATTATATCTTGTGATAGAAATCTCACATTAACACATATCAACTTAAGTAGTACTAGGAAATAATGACATCGTGTCAACAGTTCTCAAGACAAAACAACAATAATTTAAATTTATACCCCCGTGTAGGCAGACGCTATCTGCACCGACGATACAACTATTATTAATATAAAAACACACGCATCTTCCAGCCATTGTTACCTGTAACCAAAGTATTACGTGGGAGGCACTTGAAACCCAACACTACCGACCACAGTGTCACATTGTGCTACTTCCCCCAAATGAATAGTTACACAAGGTGTCGATAGTGTAGTCAAATGGAAAGCATCTCGGGGAGATAGAAAGACGTTATCAAGCGGAGCCATTCAGCCCTCAATAGGTATGGAAATAGGCCATCAACAGTGCACATGCAGTATCGGTTAACGCTATTCGCTATCTGTAATAGCCCCCTTAAGTGCGAGTCGTGAAGATATCGTATCTGTATGTCTCTATTGCGGCGGGAATGGCCTCCGCAGAGGGATCGGAGCATGCTCTCTCTGTATTTTATAAGTGACGTTAGGAAGTTTTTCAATAGGGTCGAATTGGATTTTATTGTTGTGTAGAATGGGTTGATATGGTGTCGTTATGCGACCTTTGTGTATGTGTCAATAAGCGTCAGGGGTCGGTCAACATTTGTGTGAGTTTCTTGTTATTTTTTTATATTTAGGATGTATGTTTGTAAAGGGATTCATAAAGGTAAACATTTCAAATACAATTTCATGATTAAGTAACTGCAAATTTTGTGTATGTATACTTGGTAAATTAGAATAAATCGTAAATAATCTAGAAGTATCTCATTTGAAACAGAAAAGTAAACAAATCAGAAAGCCAAGTCGTAACCTCAAGATATTTGCTGGAATATAATAAAACAACACAAAAGACGTTGCCACAGAAAATGTTAAACAATAAAAAAGATACACGAGTCACAAACAAAAAGCCTCCGCAGAACTTGCGACATAAAGGGGAAAATTATTACGCTTTCAGCGGCACATTTAAACGGGACATATTTCAAAAGTTTCAGCGTATTAAGCAACATTTATTTTGGCAGTGACTTGGCCATTACGTTGCTAGCGTGGCACCGGGTAGATGCTATGAACAACATCGGCGTTACTACTTGCTTTTTGATATTCAAAGATTTTCGTATCAAGTCTACTACCAAGATTTTCTTGTCACTTGTCTCTCAAGAAGCCTATGAAATTACCGGGGTCTGAGCATATAATTGCGTTTTAAAGATTCAAGTCATAGGATTCCATTCATGTTATATTTAGATACCTCAATGTCAACTTTAGCACTGTATGGGATATGTCCCATTCGAGAACATCTCAAAATATAATTCCGCCTCACAATATAATTGTAATTTAAATGACTGGGATTTCAAAAACGAATCATAAAAATCACATGTAATTATTAAGATTACAAATATAAGTGACTGTATACAAGGCTACAGAAACTGCAACTCGATCAAAAACTAGATTCTAGAACAACTAGTAGCTACAAAAGATTGCTACGACTGTCTTGTTACATACTAGACTCATTTCTAGGCTCAACGCCAACATTTCATTATTTAGTGTGTACCCACTTTATTTCAGTATAGGAACGTTCTTCTGAAATTATGATTGTAGTTTATCTTAATACGAAACGCTCAAGTTGCTGATGTTAAAGGCATATCTATGTAAAGTGTTACTTTAATTGGCACTAAAATTGTGTCATATGCTCAGATGGAACGATAGTGTGGTTTAAATTAAACTGAAACATTAATCGGGCACACAATTATTTAAATATTATAAGTCTGCGGCTCAAGCTCTATTACCACATGTTTGGTAAAACCCGATTCTTGAAACAAACAGGGACAGAAGATATAGGTATAATTAAAATTAAATAAATATGAATTAATTTAGTTTTATTTTTAATGCCTGTTGTTTTAATTCCAACTAATTATGTACCTATATACCCATGTTTGCAATAAATGAATTTGCATTTTCTTTTACATAATTTAGATAGTTAACAACGGGTCACTGTTTCTTGGTTACATATATATGTAGGTCGACTGTAAAGATTTTTTATCTTCAGCATAATCAACGGAGCTGACAGACGAGGAAATGTGCGACAAATTAACTTGTCAGGATAATCTAGAGGAATGGCGTGACTTAGCAGTGAGTACAAGGATTTATTTTGTCGAATACTGAGCGTAATGTAAGTTTATTATACTAGCACAGAATGAATAGTCGTTTGTGATACCTACTGAGCAGTGTCCCTACGGACTATTCTGAATTATCGACACGAAAATGTCTTGACTTATAGTTTGATAATGGTGGATGACATCCTTACCACATATTTAGTAAAAGTTTGTTATGTGCAATTTGCAAAAAATAAACTAAATAAAAGAGCAATAAAAATATATTAATATTCAAAAAAGGATAGCGTGAATTACTAAAATACTTAACATAAAAAATACGTTGTTAATCACTTATGAAGAAAACTTTATAAGAAGTTGAGAATTTATAAATTACCTACAATTAATGTAATACAACTTAAAATATTAAAGGGATTCTGAGAGCTGACTAAAATTGTGGGAGGTACGAGGCTATTCTTGATGAAAATAAAAACCGAGATTTTTCTTTATTAACAGCGTTGTATAAGATTATTAATTCAACCTTTAATATATTAGCCTGATTCCTAAATTCAATAGAATAGTGTCGTGTCTGAACTGAAAATCTTGCTATTATTTTATGATGTATATATGGTTCCCACAATATTCAACATCAATACTAACCCCTATTAGAAATATTTATAAAACAAACAATCAAACGTGTAATTTACATTGAAAGGCGGAAAGGTGACAAAGACACTATTGTCGTAGAGCGGTCCTCTATAATATATTCGCAGTGAGTGCGAGTCGGATGGGCGGGCGGACACGCCTAGTCGCCGCACCGGGCGGTCTTGTTAAGGAGTCGTGGATTTTTTTCTTCGGGATTTATGTGTCATTTCTATGAAATTTCCGGGAGGTAGTTTGTGTCGATAAAGATTTATTATTCCTGGATAAGTATAACTATGACGCGAGATAGATCTAGGATCGACCTGCATCATTTAAACTGCTGTCAAATTGTTTTACCCATTAGTAAAACGGATTACTGCTTGCAATTATACTTTGTATTGATTTTTTTAAACGAAACGAGAAACGAAAAATGTATATAGTCATGTTTAAAAAAAAGAACAAGAAATCATTTTTTAAACCATCAAAACACTGATTTCACTGAGGTTATATATATATATGTCATTCCTAAGAGTAATATTGAGCATTGTTTAAAATGTAGTATCTAGTTCTTTGCTAACATTATAATTGTTAATATTATATTCATATTTTAATGTTTAAATTTTGAATAAATGAGAATATGCCTATTCCTATTAATTCAACTCACAGCTAGAGCTCGCGCCCCGTGTTCGCCCCGCCCATCACTAACGAGCTCCTCGTCTGAACGACACTCGAACGATTTAAACATTTGCTAATGGGGCGCGAATGGCATCGGCCTCTACGATGATTATAATATATTTATGATTTATTGGTAGCTTAGGTATAATTTTGTTTTACATAGGTACGGACATAGACATACAACGGTCCTCAAACGATCCTGTCATATTTACATGTGCATGAAAATATGTTGTTATTATAATTTATTGTTATGTAGCTTTGAGTATTTTTGTAATAGAGCCGCCTGCAGCCAACATTTGTAGTGTATTATTTCTGCCAATTCTTGAGAGACGGGGAGTACGACAGGGGTACAAATAAAAAGCAAATTAAAAATGGCAGCCATCGTAAGTGGACTAGCTTTATTTACAGCGTATCAGCAATGGTTTTGGCAGAGAGGTACGCCTTTTGATTCCACGTCTAGGCCTTATTGGTCTGAGTTATTAAGCCTACCCGACTGTAATTTTTCTCGTAAATTATAGTTTATTTTATGTGTTACGAGTATATAAAGACCAAAAAAATCTTTAAATATCTTTGGCAGTTGAAGTGAAATTTATAAGTGTCCCAAATTGACCACGCCTTCTCTAAAAATGCTGTTTTTTTGTAATGTATATCATAGATACCAATATGTTTGCTAGCAAGTTTAACAAACGTAAATGTTTAAAGAGTCGCCTAAAAATAAGTGAGTTGATGTTATAACATGCGCTATTTAATACCAAAGGAAAAGGTTGCTCACTTAACAAGAATACTACATGTTGCTATAGTTTTAAGCGTAGGCGAAGTCATGTCTAGATCATATACCTATCTTTTTCGAGGCAATTAACTAAAAAGCTATTCAAACATATCTTCTATAACTATTAACTAACATTTAAGAGTAAACATAGCCCATCAGCAGCATCAGCAAACTGCATTTTATAGGTTCTTTACTATGCTGACAATACACGATTATTACTTAGTCTGTGGTACAGGCGCGAAGAGCCCCAATTTATAATCCGCACAGACCGAATCAAAAATTTGGAACGTGTCTTTGTTTCCCTGTCGATGGAGGTCATTTAGGTACCTATCGGCCATTATAGAAGGCCAGGTGCCTTGTACAGTAAAGGTAGCTCTGTCAAAGATAGAAGATCGTGTCTACATCCAAACAAATCCTCATTGAATCCAATGGGCGGAGATTTAAAGCCTCCTTGAGCCTGCGACGCGACAATTTGGACTGCCATTTGTCAAATTAACGCCAACGAGGGGAGCTCTACCTCTCTCTTAATCACGTACTCGGTAGAGATTTTAATAAACGTTGCTCTACATAAATAATGTACTTGAACGGAGGAGGTATTCCTGGAGGGTTTCTTTAAGTAACGTCTTGTAATTATATCACGAGAGGGGCAGTCGTTTTTCAGTTATAGTCGACGTGTCTGATCAACCAGCGTTATTGAGAGGCACCGTAAGATATTAATTTGGGTACATATTATCAAATCGAATATACATACGACAACATTTTTTTTTATTGTTAAAATATTCAATACGGTTTCAGGACGGGACAATAGATGACCAGTGTATATAGTTCCTATCAATCAATGTAGTACGCTTTTAATAGCACTATGCGCAGCATTAAAAAGGAACAAAATTCACTGACGCGGATGTAAATAGGACCTTTTTGTATAAGCATTAACGCCACGCACTGTATAAGGATAATGCCTTTACATCAGACAGCGCGGGGTCGTGTACGGTGGCGGTAACCTCGCTGATAATCTGGGGTGCGGTAAATCACTATGTGACCTCCGCTATCGCACATCGGTGACAGTAGGGCTGGCACTGCTTATTTATAACACAACAATTTATATTAAAATCAGAAACGAGTGTAGAACTCCGAACAGATAGGGCTTGCGTGTGACCGAATAGAACAAGAATCATAAATAGTAAGATATTATGAGTCGGTCTTAAAGATCTATTTTACGTTTCTTTAATAACTCCTCGCGTTGTATCCAAAAAAACTACTTATTACTGATACTTCGAGTGGACTTTAATGATCCAACCGTTCGCTTACCGCAGGCGTAATTTGCGAAATAGTGAAAGGTGGAAAAACACCATCAGACTACATTGGATGTATTTGATGGGGGAACTATCTCATAGGTTTAGGTATAAAGAGTTAGTTTTAAAATCATAAATATAACACCTGCCAACCCTAGCTACCTGCGGTCGTGCGAGCGTTATTGAATTCACCATATTCCGTTCATATCGATACATCGAAATTCCCGCGGCCATACTGTCCCAACACTATTGTATGCAATTCCGCGTGATTTAGTGTTGTTGCTAACACCATGTATGTACTTTTTGTGGCCACCTAATTATGTGCACCTTTATATTAGATAGTGCGAATTAGTTGAGACAGAATGGATACTTACCTAAAACCATACCTCAAATAAAAAAAAAAATTGAGTTATGGTTAGCTGGTGAAGCACATTTCATAATAACTCGGAATCCAGAAGCTGATTAAAATTACAAAAGAAAAAATGCAGTAAATAAAATCGTGATCATTAAATATATACTAGCTAGTCATTCTTAGATTGTTCTCACATACACCTAAGAATGTACTGCTAAAAAAAATAAAAATATCTTTTTACAAAGAGCTACCATGAACTCTCGCCCGTTCTTCTCCACAGAAACAGCTCCACGAACGAGTAAAGTTGTAGCTTAGTATTTTATAACTATATTGACGATTTATAAGTACTGTACTTAATGGTTAACATATATAAAAAATATTTATATTCTGATCATAATTTAATAAACTCGGTCGTGTTATGGGATCGGGTAGACCTCAAAAAAGTACTTTACAAAAGATGATGATCAGATTACCCAAGAAAATGCATTTAATTATTAATTTAGACAGTACAGAAATAATATTTCAACAGTCCTTTCTAAATAACACCAGGTTAATAACTTGTAACTACAACATTATGATTTAATACCTTGTTAATCGTAGTTTGGACAGAACGCACGTAAGCGTTGATCTACGCGACATGGTTCCATATTGATAGTATAACTCAGAGTCAGCGCTGATCAGATAAATTAATATCTTAGTGGAGTAATTACTGGTATAGACAGAACTTATTGCACACCAATAAATCAATTCAAATTGAAGGAAAATGAAAGTTAAGGTCGAAATCTGGTTTTATTATATAAGGTACAATAAAACTAGTGTAATATATTTTAACTGAGCAATCAGTAAGTTATATGGATCACGTTGTTGTATAAAATAATTGGAATATTATTGATGGTTAAAATTATTGATCGGCACCTTCTTCTTGGACGAGAACAAAAGAGATTGTTTATTGTCTGCGATACATGCCGAAAGCCTGGTGGTGGTGAACTATTTAAGTCTTTTAAATACTTTTATTTTAAGAGTACAATATATAAACTGTTAAATTTTTCGGTAAATAAGCGATTACTTACCTACATAGTTAAGCTGTAAATATGTTTGTTCTTTATTTGGTACCGCATACACAAATTTACGATTTGGCGGGTGACTGGGAACAGTCAAATCGCATGGAATCAAGCACGAAAACAATCTGCCTGCGGCCGTCGTGGCTAGTCGCTGCTGAAGCAAACTGTTACGAAAATATTGCGCAGAGCAGAATAAGTAGAGAAGATTTACTTCTACCAAAATACACTGTTAATGACGATGACGACGTATAAACTATTCAATATATTGCGACGAAGACTAGTACTTAATATATGTTTATTTACTGAATGTTATTTAGTTCGTTTCCTTATCAAGATGACCTAATTTTCAGTTAATACATAGAGTATTAGCTCATAAAGGCAGCAATCGATATATAATTTTTCCAAGATAGAAAGTTACTTATCGATATTTGTTGCTTAAAAAGTCTGACGAACGTCACTACTGTAGCGACCACTTCAACCGCATCACAAGCTACGCAGATGGCACTGCAGACGCATTCAGAACAATAGACAATTGATGTCACAATCCTGAATCGCGCTATAAGAGTTTTCGGAGCAAGTAACATATATACAAGATCCCGACAATAACCGTCGGGGCATAGCGCCCGCCCCGCCAGGCATACCACCCGCCTGGCTGGAAGATCTTTCCTTTTCCGCTAAACCACCAATAGCTATTTCATTGCATGCTCTATGAAAGTTCAAGTTAAACTTCTGCATGTCTACTTCTCTTCGGCAGGTCACAATAGCCCATTCGGTCGGCGGCCTGCAGTAGGCACTGGGCTCTCACGACCGAGATATTTACGAGCTCGGCCTGCCGATATCAAGCTATTATTTATGTCTCTGTTTCCTATTTTTGTACCGATATTTATGGCGTAGTTCATATATCAAACGTGGAATCTTATTTTAAACGGTAGCTCGTATTTTTTTTTATAGTATCGAAAATATATTCCGATAGTCTTGTTTATTTTATTCTTAACTAAAATATTATATTATTAGAATGTCGGCTAACTTTTGTTATGATCTTGTAAAAAATAAAAAACAGTTTTTTTATTATGTCGCTTTTTTTGTTATTTACTCTCACAAGTGTTTAATCGCGCTTTGAAATCATTGCTCAAAGTATTCTACACAGAAAGTTAAGTGCCTTTGCATCGTACGTGACTGGAAGAGTACCACCGCTAATATATTCCTCAGAACACGTCGGGCAAACACTTAAAGGGGTGCGTTCGACGTCACGGGAGACGTCTGCATGCACCATGATACGTTCGTATAATTTTGCGCACAGAGACACAATGGGAGCGGCTGTAAGGCAACATGATGTAGCTTGTTACCGAGTTTAAATATTCAGAGATATTTTGAATATTAGACGTTATGCTTATTGTATTAACGTGATACTTAAGAGGTATTTTTCGTTTAAGAAAAATAATCTTTTAGTTATCTAATAGGACTTATGTTTGTAGTGATGGGCTCAGGTATACGCAGCTATCACTATATTAGGGAAGAGTCCGCGAAATTTGTTTACATTTGAAATATACCTGTTGTGTATAGTTCTTGTATGTTCAGGTTCAGGGTGGACTGTATTGAAAGATCGGTTCTTGTTTGTCGCTCTTGTTGATCGTAGTTGAGGTAGAATGGCGAGTAATTATATTTACAAAATACAGTGCTTATATACAAATGTTTGGGGTCACAACTAGTAGGCGCGGTACCCAGTGAAATCGGTGCGTTCGCTCGCACGGGGTCGCAACTCGTACGTTCTTATGCAGTGTCGAGGTTCGGCGTCCGCAACAATACCTAACCCGTTGGCGATAACGCTTGTTATGATAATGTGTATGCAAAGATTTTATTTATGTGTAGTTACCAAACTTCCTTGAAATCAGTCGAAACAAAGAAACATGAAATTAAGTATCTTGTTTCAAGCTCATAAGATGTTCGCCCCCCAATGTGCCCCCATGCTAACCCGTCCGGCCGGCCGCAACGCCTCTTTCGTGTCCAACATCGGATACCTACCGATTTATGGCAACCCGCCTTAATTGCGGCCGTACCTCGCCGATCGAATCAATTCAATTTGTTATTATGGGCCCTAAACGTGTAGGTGTACCTTGAAAAATGATCAAAAAGCACCGAATAAGTTAAAGGCCATTAATCATGTGATTTGCTCGATGTAATTATACATATTTTGTTTCTGCAACAACATTGTAGCATGCATATATTGATTACGTATTCTATAGAAGTTTCATTACGTTTATACACAATTCATAAGATACAAAACTGTTTACCGAACCATTTCAAAAGTGATTCAAACCTGCAGATACATTTATCACAAAGTGAATATTTATTTGACTTCGATATATTATGTTATGGCGTACTGCAGCTTCCGAACATCCGTCAAAACAAGAACTCCATAAACCATTATTTATTCCACATAAATATTCCCCCAGGAAATTCCGAGCATACGCCACCGCGATTCGCGTACGTCGTAACGCGAAAGCGCCATAAAACCGAACATCATAACCCACAATACATGTAATATGAAATAATAAAATTCCCTAAGTATATAAAACATCGGCTTGCACAGCACTTGGTTCCGGCTGGTACATTCTTCTTCTTTATGAGGCCGATTCGGCTCGGGGCGCGCTATTTTTACTGGCCGGGGTCATCCCTTAAATTCTTTTTATTGCCGCCCTTGTAAATCATTGCGTAATGCTCCAGTGCATTATCCGTCGGGGAAACTTCATTATGGTCGGTTTAATGGTTCGAAGGAGCGATAAAATCTAGCTGGTGGCGGTCCGACCGAGGCCCGTGTAATGGCGGCGGTGTCTCTACAACTGTGTGGGATTAGGACATTTCCTTTTGACTTGTGTTATGATAATTTCAATCGGCATTAGATGGTCATGGTCTTTTGTGGGGTTTCTTTTGCTTTTGCAAGATTCCTTACCAGTGGTCACTTCTAATTATTCATAAGTATTTATTGGATTGCATGAATAAAAAATATGTTGTTGATTTTTTTGCTTCAAATATTTTTCTCGCAATTCTCTCACCCTCTACTTTAAAATAACCTATAATATCAAATGTATTACTTCCTAATTATATTTAAACCATCGAATTATCGTTTTCATTTAATTCTGTTGGCTGTATTGTGCGTCAATATTTATTGCTGCAATATTACCAAAGTCATTAGTTAAGTTGTTTTTTTACTCAATCCATTTTGGAATAATAATATTATTATCACCAATAGTCTTATGCCTGTTTTCAACATCGTCATCATTTAAGAGAAGCATTACATAGCTACTAGCTACAGGTTTGTCTCTGGTTCTTCCAAAACATTGTCCACAACATTAATAGCAGGCGATACATCACGTGCAATTTGTTGCGATAGCACTACGATAGGTAGCCTGCGAATAGCCAGCGCTGAATTGTACTTTATTGCCCTATAAAACGTACCTCCCACTCTCCTCTGGGGTCCTTTGGAGATGCTCTGGTGTGTATTAAGACGGTTTATGTTCGCTGTTTAAGAAATTAACGGGTGATTAAGTTTGAAACTGTTTTATTTGTGGAAGACACGCATATAAGCATTTCATACTTTTGTTTTTGTTGACTGAAATATGTTTTCTATGAGTTGCTACTACATTTCAAAGATCGTATTTAACATTTGTTGTTTTTGGAATACATTGGAAGTTAAATAAACCCTTTCTCTATTATCTGTTATAGCCTGTCGTCGGATATTATTCTCGGAATAAAATGAAAATTGATTACAGATTCAAATTAAAGTTTCAACCCTATTCATAATGTTGCGCTCTCCTGCAGTCAGGAATCATTGAATACAATTCAATCTCACTAACAAAGCTTCTAAAAATCTAATATGGCCATTGAACGAAACCAAATTTTGTATCAATTTCACATCGCGCCGGGATTATGTTGGCCCCCCGGTGTGGCCTAAGACCCCTTTACATTTTGCCCTGGAGTTGAATTAATTTTTGTGAAGTAAATTGATGAAGATACGTCAGGCAATTTAGATGGTATTTTACCTACTTACATATGGTTAGGGTTTATATCATGAATCTTGGTATTAATATAAGTCGTATGATCTTTAGGAGACCTTATAAATTCTGATTGAATTTATGATAATGAATTTGTTATATGCGGTTTCGATAGCCTTTAACTGTGCCATGCAATAAGACGCATATTGCCTCAAATCTTGATTAATTTTGGCTTGATTAAGAAAAAATTTTAAACTCCTAAGTAGGCATAAAAATATCACAGCCCATTTTTGTAATCTATGAGCGCAATACTAGGACCCCTGGACCGCTTCACCCCGCGGGAATCGAACACATTACCCACCGTATTATATTGCCGATGTAAAACTTAATATAAGGCGTAATGATACAGCGGGTTCTCGACTGATTACTTACTGGATGACGAGGAGTTTATTTTTTCAATACGAATTATGAAAGAACAATATCTTGCAGCTGATGATCTCCTAGTCAGTATAGAAGACTCGGACAATGGAATGAATAACATTTTAGCCGAAGGAAGAGAAGATGGTGTGGCGTAATCGATAGCTTTACGGGACAACGCGTCTGCAAGAGGCTGTGATATATTGTAATACAGAGAGATTATGTAAAATATACTCTATACATATGAAAGGTGATTACAAAATTGAACATACTTTAGAGACAATCATCAATATTCTACCTACTGTTTCCTTTCTATTAACACTATGATAGCAAAAATAAGGCAAGATTTCTTTTGAGAATTCCGCCATTTTAGGGCAAACGACTATTAACATAAAAGCAAACTAAAATAAACTTAAATACTTTACAAATACGACACCAAACATAATAATACCTAATTGATTAATAACCGAAACATAGTAACCTTTTGCAAATGGGTGTACAAGAGAATGAGAAAAATAACGAAGTTATTTTGATCTTGATGCCTGACACTAATTGGGACCATTATATCGGCTTTGTCGTTTGGAATATTGAACTCTGTTTCCTTTGGTACCTGTTACTGGCTACATAAGACTAATAGTTAAAATTTTCTTGTTATCAATGAGTACTTTAATAAAGGTACCACGTAAAATATGTCAAGGTAAGATGTACCACTTAAATACTTCCATTTCATACTTGTATCACTGATACCGGCACAAAGCTCCCTTCACCGTCGCCTATAAATCAAACACCCACAAAATACACAGGGATAGCGTGTTACAACAACATTAGTCAGCTGCCGAATCAATGAGCCATTGTGCAGGGGTTACATTAAATTTGCCGCCACCATAACTCATGGTGCTCCAGCCATAACTCCCCGCACAAAAGACCGCCCGCCGGCGTGTGATTAATGGTATTAACGAACTGGAGAGGAGTACGTTGAAATGAGATGTCGCTAATACTGATTCAGAAGGACATACAAAAAGTTTAGGTAGGTATTCAAAACTAAAGTAGAGTGACCCATATAGCTTTATGAATTGCAAAGTTAAAGTGGCAGTGGGCACATAGATTGCAGAACCGATTGCTGATAGGGAAAAGTTCTAGAATGAAGACCACGACGAGCTGGCAGATGGACTGCCCCAACTGGATGAACTGATTTGAGATCATCAGAGTTACAGGAAGCAAGCACCCTCGAATGCACCATCTGTCAAAACATGGTTGGCTACAACTTCTGTTGATTTAAATATTTATTATCACATTGCAATTGTTGTTTACCCAGTGTACCTTCCTACCTAATCCTTAAATAATTAAGGCTCAAGGATCGAAGAAAAAAGGATTAAGTACATACCGTGATGTTGACGGACGGAAATAAAATTTATTCCGGATAATATGGATATATTTCGTTCAGATACATAAAACAATAAACGAAATATCTATTTTTGTACAACACGTTGTTGTAATTAGTTTCATATAATATATTCAATATAAGCGCCATCTTAAAAAAGTAACAGTTACTAAAATAACAATAAAGTGGTGTTCTAGTTCCAATTTATGATTATAGATGGCAGTAATTAAATGTTTTTTTTCTAAATAAATGAAATTTGTAATCAATGGAGTCGGGAATAATGATTTCAAATTAAGCAGAGTTAAAGAATTCAATTAATTTCGCAATTTATTCGATCATCTGCTAAAATATAATGTAACTAAATAGTGTTTATCTCAAACTATGTTTGCTTTAGTGCGTGCTCATAAACACAGAGGGCAGTAAGCGGCACACTTTTCAAGCTCATCCAAGAGATGGCGCTATGAGTAACTTCCATGCAAAGAAAATTATTTCTTTAATTTACACAACAGCATTTAATTATTTATTTTGAAAATCTTGTGATTTCTATAAACATTATATCGTATAATATAGTACAGCAGTTTATTGCTGTGGATTAAGTAAGTAGATACTATAGCAGGCCAATACGCGGGCAAATGCTGGCCAATTATAAATAGACCGAACTCCGTGCTTTAAAGGTCTCGTAAGCAGTTCCAGACGTTATAGGCCCGACAGACTACTAAAAAAACTCAATCTAGTTGTTAGACATGTTACTGGCAGTTCCAATTTTAGGTCTGAGAATGCAGACTGCCGTGGAAAAAACTAAATTCATGGTGCACTGGAAGGTCAATAAAACTTGAATAAGTCTATGAAGAAGGGATTAACCTAGGTTTGCACAGTGACGTAAGAAGTTTCTATGTAGCACACGAAGTTCCTATAGTTAATATATGGAATAGCGTGTTAACGTGTACAGTGTCACGCATCTTTATGGTTAAGTATATAATGTAGAAGCCGATTTGCTTATCGCATGCAAAATATTTAGATAATTACAGTTCCGTAATACAATGTAATTAACCGATAACAATAATGTTATCAGCCTCGTTCTTTATAAAATGTTGATATGATTTTATGGGGACAGTTAGATTACTTAAAGATATTTAAAAAGTAAGTAAGCTTCGTATTAATAAATTGAACAGGAAGAAAATTCCTGATGTATAAGATACAAAATACAAGATTGGGCACACTATTTCCATAAAAATAGTATCTTCTTGGACCGGGTAGAGGTCAAATGTGGACGAGAGAGACCAAGAATAAATTACATTATTCCGATAAAGGGTTGGTTTCATGTCGTGGAGATGAAATGTTTTCCCCAAGAAAGAACACACATAAATATAAAGATACACAAATCAACACCGATCCGGCCGAAAAATATTCACACCTTCACTATCAGATAAAGTATGAGTATCTTTGTCATATTTTTTATCGTTAGAATTAAATAATTGCTGATTGATTCGATCGTAGCACTTGTTGATGATAAACAGTGCAAAAAAGACGTGTCAATTAAATGTCATATTGAACCGACTCAAGGTGAGGTATTACACTAATAATAGTTAATAAGAAAATAGTAATAAGAACATAATGCTCTTGATTGACTTGAATATAGACAATAAAAAGTAGCAGAAGTAGCAATAAGTTATGAAAATCCAGACAACATTAAAATTTCCAAATTCCTAATGATTCCAGGATGACTGTGTCAGACGTGAGGCAGAGGGCGGTCAACAATAATAAGAATGGAACAAAAGCAATAGACGCAGAGGCAAAGAAGACCAAGTACTGGGACCCCTTGACCGAAGGTGTGAAATGGATTGAGAGATACAGCGAACCGTTGGACAAATTCTTCAATAAACTTCCAGATTTCATCAGTACAATTATAGCGACATTTGCTATCTTCACATTTGGAGCTACATTGAGAGGTCAGTATGATTTAAACTAACTCTAAGCTATCCAAAACCTTCAACGAACACCTACTTTAATTAATCGATACCCTATTACTTAGTTTTGCTTCCAAAGACAATATTTACGGTTTCGCAACTCTAAATAAAAAACGGATGGGACAGGTAAACACCGTACAGTACCGTTCCCCTTTTTAATTTTCTTGACTAACTTTGAGATTTTCATTCGCTATTTCGTATAATTTGCTGCTATTTGTGTCGTTTTTGCGCATAATTTTGTGCCTTGCGAGGTTTTGTTTTGGCCTTGCGACACACTGGAGTTAAAAATAATTAAAAATTCATAGCATACAAGGCGATATAAGTTCTATAGAAAATGTCAATCCTGCTGAGTTTCTTGTTGGATCTTCTCAGTTCTGTTCGCACTTTGATCCGATTGTATTGTGAGATAAGGATACAATATTGTAAGTGCTCCATAGGCCTATATGAACTAAATAATTTGACTATGACTTGCTCATACGAGCGAAACCTATTCTTTTTTTTTAGAGCTTATATATTTTAGTATTTGAGCGGCATTATCTCGAATTGTTGTTTTTAAATACGCAACAAAAAAAACTACAAGTACTAAACAAAAAAAACAAAACTTTAAAAAACGTTTTCACATCCACGTCAAAAACGGAACTCGATCACTCTTGAGACCGTCTGTCATGGATATTTTTTCACCTAAATGATGATGAATGATAAAACTTAATTTGTTACTTTTAGTATCTATACATTAACTGAAATACTTAAGTTACTTAAGTTCGAATCATTGGGCGAATGATGGCTGTCATTTAATTTGTACAAAATGTCCAGTATTGGATTTACAAATTCAAATAAGTACTGCAAATTTTAAACAAATTACATTATTAAATTAATTTTGTTAATTTACAAATGAGAATGTTCTTAGTAACTAAGCCATAATTTTATTCATTCTCTTACTATTTTTGTTTTACTCTGGTAATATTAAATACAGTGTACCTAGCAGGGAATCCTAATGTAACCGTATTGGCATCGAGAGACCATGCTGTAACCGTCATACTTATTAACATAATCTGTAGAGTGAGCGGGGCGCAACATGCTTAGTCTACCGCAAAATGCGCTTCAGCCACTGGTATAGTTATCAT
The DNA here is from genome assembly GCA_905333125.1 of Pheosia tremula. Lineage (NCBI taxonomy): Eukaryota > Metazoa > Arthropoda > Insecta > Lepidoptera > Notodontidae > Pheosia > Pheosia tremula. The sequence continues at coordinate 411,269 of HG995405.1, read as the reverse complement.
GTATAAAGTATTATCAAATTTAATCCCAAGCAGCTGTGGTGCAGATTAGATTGTCAAAATCGTCGACAAATTAATTAAAACACCTGTGTGTCTTGTTTGACAATTGATTGCAATAATCCATCGACCTTCAAAGTGAGTACCTTAACATGAGTGCAAGATTGGACACGCGTGTTGAATTTTTGCGTGAACACAGAAACCAAATTGCAGCTATAAAAAAAAAATCCAAATAATTTTTATGATGACAATTTTTTTTAGAACTGCGCAACGTCATAGATTAATGGTGTTCTGGTCTCAAAGCCACATTATCTGCATGTCATTTCATTTTAAAAACCCCAGAAGTCATGACAGCTAGTAACCGTGATATACATTTGTGTTACGCAGGGTTGTGACTATTTGCCACAAATAGTTTTCTGTAGTAGTCCCTGCCCCTAGTAGTAGCCCTGTTAAATTTCAGTACGTTTTTGATGTCCCTGTCGGATTACTTATAAGTAACCAATAGCGACTACTTGCGCACTAACCCCGTGTGAGTCAAGCGTTAAGGATGTCGTCCGATTTCTATAATAATATTATAGCATAAAGAATAATTATCCCATAAATCCTCATGACGATAGATGTAATCAAGCATTAAAATTATTGTAATCGCCGAAAACCTATCTAATTAAGTGTTCAGATAACGTATCTCACATTGCAATAGATGTCCGATCATTCAAATACTTAAATGAAGGCATACGCAGACGTGTGACGTATTTTTTACACGGACATCCTTCACCACCATCCACATTAATCTTGGGGTTCACTAAGCAACATTTTTTGAATATTTTTCCAGGCGAATGGGTAGTAATCCTAGTGACAGCGTTGAAACAAATCACAGGGACGCAAACTGACCGAAATGCGAGCACCAACGTGCTCGAGCTGTTCACGTCTCGCAACCTGAAGATGGAGAACTTCAGCGTGATATTCATCGCGGCGCATATTGTGTCCTACGGCATCTACTTTTTGATTGGGGGATTCTTGCATGTGAGTATCATTTCCATGTCAGTGAAAGACACAATACAATCATATGCTACGTCACGTTATTACCTTCCCGTGTCAGTTAAATCACGTGATTAGACCGATACTACGTCATCACCCATAGCTACCACTGAGCGGCTTTGATTCTACTTAGGCTGTGTCCCCAGTAGGCAAACTGTTAGCGGCCGACTGAGTGAGCCGCAAATTTGTGGCGAACTGAAATTCGAGTTAGCTGCAAACTCAGATCAATTTTCGTGCGTCGCAAGCAAACTGTTATGTGTTAGCCGCTTATTTTGGTCGACCAACCGAATGAATTTTCACTGTCAACTGTCCACATGACAGTTTGCGGCAAACAGACTCTCTACACCCGGCGAACAAGCATATCGCCGCGGCTAACTGGAACCGGTTTTGCTGTGAGTCGGCCGCTCACTGAATCAATCGGCGCGCACAACACAGCAAACTGCTTAGAGTTAGCGCAAACTAGCAAACTGTGAACACTCCATTTCATATATATGGAAGGGCGTACTAAACCGATACGCCGCTAACTCAGGCGGCCGCTAACAGTTTGCCTACTGGGGACACAGCCTTAAGATGTCAATAATCGTGACGCAGTCTTGGGCAATTGTTGTAAGAGAATATCGGAGGTAGCATATTATTATTGAGTCAAGGTAAGAGGGACAGCTATCGTAACCGAAGCATCGAAACTTAGTGAAGGTTATAAAATTAACTTGAGTCATGCAGGTTAGTTAGAGGGATATAAAGATTATAGTCTAGATTATTTAATGTGGCGGGAAATTAGAAGAGTTCCCCGGGATAAGCAAAATAAGAAAATGGATAAATATAATCCGTAAAATGTTAGAATTTCAAAACAAATCTGTCGTGGCTATAGTTTCGTCGTATTGCGATTGTGCGATGATTTCGCCCGGGAATAAACTTTTCAGACTACAGCGCTTTCATATATTATTCACACAACGAAAACGTTTGCACATGGATAAAGCAACGACCCAAAACGTTCGAATGCCAAGTTTAAGCGTAAAATATTAAATAAGTGCTACAAATACAAAGCTTTGTGTAAGTCGAAATTCAATAACCTAACTAGCACATCAATTTGGGAGGCATAAAAAATCCTATATATCAGTATCATGCAGCATAATTGCTCTGATAAAATTGAACAAATAAGTAGATACTTAATCTAATCGTACGAGATAATTCGTCCTTAAACTTGAAAAGGTAGACAGGAGTTTTGATAAGGATGTCTCCTTTCATAGTACATTTGTCATGGTAGTGGTGACGAGTAGAAGATCTATGTAATAATAATATTATCACCAGACGAACACACCAACTCTACGGTCCCACACTAAGCATCGCTTGTGTTATGGGTACCGTACAATGGACTCACACACATATCTCAGTAACTCAGTATATAATACTTATATAGATATCAAACATCCATGACTCCGGTACAAACATTCGTGCTCATCACACAAAGCTTGTCCCTACCAGGATTCGAACCCGGGACCCTCATCGCAGAATGCAAGGTCACTACCAACTGCGCTAATCAGGTCGTCAAAATATTAAATGTGTAATACGTCATCTATGTATGTGTATAATGCATAACCAACGTTTTTAAGAATCCAAACATCGTCGTCTTTGAAGTTATAATCAGTGAATAAATTTTATCCTAATATTTTGTTTCCTAGAATTAGTTTATCACGTACTTTGTTAAAGAAAATATTGAATAATATAGTTTTAATTTACCTATGAAAGCAAGTATATTTTCTGGTTATTACGATTGCGTTCTATTAAATTCAAAATAGGATTCATTTGCTTATTTTAGATGTTTCTTCGACAACAATCACGTCATCGAAGATAAGCTTTTTGATTTGCCTATCCATTATCACAGTTATCATTGATTTTGTTTAAACCCTTATGCACCTGACTGTAGGCACGTTGTTGGTATGATGACTCACGTTAATCATAAGCTAAAACTGATTTCACAAGTGGAATTCGAATAATTAGGCGTTTTTATCAATGAGATAATCTACGAACACACTAATTACGGTCCTGTTACTATTAGAAACTACTTTTGACGTACTTAAAATTATTTTCTGGATGAATTTCCGCACTGAATAATTATGCTGACTTTAAAGAGCAAGAATATTTTATGTTGTAACCAATCCATTTTACCTTTCCAGTGGTACTTCTACGTAAACAGAAGACACCTTGCCAAAGAATGGAAGATCCAGCCCGATAAGTGGATCACGCCTGAGCTTGAACGCCATGAGATCATGGTTGGCTCCATATCGCTGTTCGTCGTTGGATCTTTCTCTGCGTTCTTAGCTTGTTACATTTACAATGAGAACCCTTCCACCGTGTATTACAACTTCGATGAATACGGCTGGCTGTGGTTCTTCCTGCAAGGACCCCTTTTGTTTGTTTATGCGGTTAGTACGTTACTTGTTTTGCGTTGCAACTATATTATTAGTAACATGAGATAAATAAACATTGATTTATTTTGAGTTTCTACTGTCTCAGTACAGGGCAACTCTCTTCTTACCTTTTCATACTTGATCCGGTCAAACCATTTATCAATCAGTTTTGGATTACGACGTTGCATTTTTTTTTCTAGGACTATACCACTTATATTCTCCATCGTCTGTACCATACTCCGTGGCTGTACAAGCACTTCCACAAGCTACACCACAAGTACAAACAACCAACCGCCTTCTCTGTCACCGCTATCCACCCGGTGGAGATCATGCATGTCCAGCTGACGAGCTGTCTGCCACTCTTCATCATTCCCGTGCATTGGTGTAAGTGTTATATATTCAATCGAGTTAATATCTTGGATATTAATCTTCTCCAGTATTGTTTGCATAAGTACAATGTCTTCCCAGGATTTTGACTCTACAGAAAAATCTGTTACAACACATAACTTGTCAAATGATCTTTTTGCCAGCTATTTTTGAAACCACAATTTATTAAGATCTGCTTTAAGGAAGACGAGTACTTTAAGAAAGTGGAGTATACATATATTATAAACTTGACTTTAAATTCAAGGAAGAATTTAGAATAAAAAACAATGCGGCCCGCGTAGTCTTTGATGCGACCGCAATCTTAAGCACTTAATCATTTATGAAGCTTAACATTTCAGTTATAAAATACGTTTCTCATAATGATACTATAATAATTTTGATTGCAGTGCCATTCTACGCAGTAGCCATATACTCATATTATCATGGCATTATCGACCACTCCGGGATTAACTTCAAGGCGCAGTGGTGGCAGCCGTGGCAGCCCGACGCCGAGTTCCATGACCAGCACCACGAGTTCTTCCACTGCAATTTCGGATTCAATATGTCTTTGTGGGATAGGGTGAGTCTGAAAACTTTTATCCGGGAATTTCTTGACTTGAGGATGCCACCGATTATTGTTGAATGGGATTCTTAATAATCTGTAGATTAGGATATAACCTTATTCACCTGTTTTACACTTTGAATTTGAAAAATAGTTTGAGCATCTATATCCTAGTGGTTACAGTGGCCGTCGCCTGACACAGAGGTTTGGGTTCAATCCCCACCTACTGACTTCTGTGACTCCTGGCATAAGCATTGATTTAGTTGGAGGGGTAACAAGACTAACTTGTAAGAGGTTTAACGTACTACATTATTAAGAAGTAATACTTTGTACATACGGTGATCAGAAAACTCATTAGCTATTGTTGTTCTTTCTCTAAGGTACATGGAACGATTAGGAAACGGAACCACGTATATACAGAAGATATCTACCATGGTGAAGCCCCTTCGATCGACTCAGTTGAAGCGAAGTCCCTCTTGGAAGAGAACCCGGACCTTGCGGAGTCCTTTAACAAACCTGTCGTGACTACAGGAATTCTGGAATCCAAATAGGAAGAACTAAAGGAGATAATATGAATTAGCTTCGTCGTGTCTTTGGCATGAAATTTCAGTAAATCGTGAGAGTAATGACAAAATATAATGTCATTTGTAATAGTTAAGTGCTTAAGTTATTATGGGTCTATGTTATGTTATTTTGTAAATATAATATTTAAATACACCTTATTTCTTTGCGACGTGACTTAAGTAGCTATGAATGATAAGGTAATGATAAACACTCTGGTTTATTTAAGCTATTAAAAGGTGGCTTTAGTTGTTTTACTCCTTCTATTTAAAATCTCAGGGTAGCGATGATGAATGATAATCATGTATTATAGAAACATCAGGGTCAGATAGTTGTGTGAGATTATTACCTAAGGCGGAAAAGGAAAGCAAAGCCAGTCTCCATTTTTAGATTTTTTGTCTGGAAATAACTCACGGTATAAAAATATAATAGGAGATTTCTTCGTCTCGAATTCTGCGGGGGCCTCAGATTGAAACAATGCCGGCAATATAATAAGATCGGCTCCTGTTCAAGGGCGCTCTAGTATTTTTCCCTGGCATGAAAGCGCGAGATTCTAGACACCGTATTCTGATAGCATGCGATATGTTTTCATTATTACGAAATGTCGAGTACATTTCGTAATAATGAAAACGTACGTAACATGGAGAAAAAAATTGAATTTAAAGTACCAATTTCTTGAACCTTTTTGGAGACATTTTTTGATACCGCAGATACTTGAAAATCTGGGCTTTCAGCTTCAAATCTCAAAGACTTTTTCTCAGTTGATTTGCTACCAGCTAAGCAGACTAGGGAGCTTAGTATGTATTTTAAAAGTATCACATACCGATCGGGCTACCGCAACGTTCCACAACAGCGAACGTAGCCGGAACATGTTACTTCATTGGTAAATCTGACTGAATGCAGTTATTCACAGAATAATATTAAAATCACAATCACATAACGCATGTACTGAAATAGCTAAGCATCGTCTATGAAATTAACCTCGCTTGATGTTCAACAGCTCGTATTTACTGTTTAATTACCCTTACCATCCTTAAAACAACTAAGGCACAACTAGCTATTTTATATGCTAATAATAAGATTTATATTCTATTTCCACGGAATAGAAAATCATTCGAAGAGTTCCATTGTATATAAACAGTATATTTTATACAATGCACCAATATCGAACGATCACAATAATAGCGCACCGTTCAAAAGATAATTCCGCCTTTTCACGGCAACCATTTATCACTCTCGCGAGAAGGAAAAAATTGCTATGGCCTTAAGGGGCGAGTGAAAATAATGTGAGGACGGGGCCAACTTCATTTGATTTACCGCCTCCCGCCGACGCACGCTGGCGTTAATTAAACTTCGATGCTGTACCTCATTATTGTCGAAACGTTACGGAAAAAGGAAGGTGTGATAGTCCTCTACTGTGCGCAGTAAGTACATTCGCGACGATATAATGGTGTAAACATACGCTTTTAGGGTGAAGTGTACCATCCACAATTCAATTTAACTACAATGAAATCTGTAGAGAATCTCACAGAATCGGTAGTTCTTTTTTAAATGTTAACTATAGTATAGATGGTGCGCTCCAGCTTTAGTGTGTGAAGTAATTTTGCGCGTTGAATATTGATCTCTATTCAATAGTGCCACAACACAATTTCTTACAGTTTGGTAAATTTACATAAGATTTAGCTAATTCCAGTCGACATTCTATGCAGAAAACGATATCACCGATACATATAAGGCTTGCCTTTAGTTATCGTAACTATGTACCCACAAAATTGCCAAGTTTAAATCAGATCATCCATTAAAGAAATCCATGCATTTCTAAAGAAACTTGGTCCACGACACTCTCTCATCAATGTTACTCCTATAAGCCATGATCTACGGTGGCTCCAATGAAGACACCAAGGTATGTATGACCCTCGATAAGTCCTGAGGAATAACTAGATTGACTTAACGTTGTTACAAGTATCTAAAACGTTTTATGGTCTTATTTACTACTAGCTGCGCCCGGCGGTGTTACCCGCGATCAAAAGTATGAAAAATTAAAACATCTATCCCACGGGAACCATACATTTTACCGGGATAAAAAGTAGACTATGTGCTATTCCAGACTATAATCTATCTCTGTGCCAAATTTCATCCAGATCTGTTCAGCCGTTCGGGGGTGAAAGAGTAACAAACATCCATCCATCTATCCATCCATCCAAACTTTCACATTTATAATATTAGTATTAGTATAGATATATTTTAAAACTCTTAATTAATTATAATAAGCACTCCATATTTTCCATTAAATGAGTATTAAGTGCCACAGTATTTCAACTGAAATTAAAGTCAATTAATATAATGACAGAGCGCAGAGCGCCAACTTGTTATTTGTTCTTCAGTATATTTGCAAATTTATTATTTTCATTTGCCTTCATGGGAACTAAATAGCATCTAAAATTCTTATATTTGATTATAACTGGATACTTTACCCTTCCCGGAAGTTATATTTTCAGAATATTTACTGTGATAAAAAATAAACGTGAATTTTTTGAGCCTTTTTACGTATAATTGCTATCGTATTTAAGGTATGGTTTCAATACATACGACACAAATAGATGGAATGCATGCAAAATAAGTCCACAGTTACTGCCCCCTCCCACCGCTCCTACCACAACACCCTTCCAAGTACACAGTTAACATTAATTTTATAATGATATTATTTAAAACAGATTATATTCATTCAGTTATCTCCATCTATATTGTTCTATATTTCAATAAAACATTTTGGTTTCTTCTTCAGTCATCCATTGATCCATCCATCCATAACAATATGAAAAGCATATATTTTGCTTAAATCATAGGAGCACGACATTCATTTGGATTATCAAATCGGACGTTTCGAAACGTGTCCTTTAATCTCAATCCAATTGGAACAATTTTACGTAAATATGACTGACATAATAAGGCAATTGCTATAAGAAATGTTGCTTCCATTCTTGCTTGAGTAACGTCGTACCTCGCCTCCGTAGAATCTTTAGAAAATATATTTTTTACAGACGACTGACAGTTACACACATCAGAAAAAAAAATGATTCTCGGTTTGGTCTAATGACTTGAGCGTAGGCAGATCGGCTCATTGCCGCGTGGTTGCGGGTTGTATTCTCGTCTGGGCGAATTCCGAAAAAATATTTATCGTAAATTATTCTTATCGTTGCTAGGATGGTCCTTATTCCATCATAATATGGCACCCATAAAATAAGCGTTGCTTACATTGAGACCTCACAGATAGTGTTTATCTTGCAATTTATAATTTTTTAATATTCCCACTTAAGGGTTCAAATAATAGGAGCAATTGAACCCTCATGTCATAGTTAAACAATAATTATATTGTGATCATAATCTTTTAGTGATGTGTGCTTATTGAAATACCAATCAAATATACGCAATCCAATATGACCTTACAGTGGCATAACTGAAATGTCAAACTCTCTTAAAGTTACACTCAAACTAAAATGTACACAATATTCGTTGACTAATTCATAATATATTTTTCTCTTTACGGCCACAAAACTTCTGATATTACATGCCAAAGCTTTAGCTTTGAACTGAAATCTGTAAATAAAATGAAGCTTTGAAGTTCAATTCAAGTCTAACTTGAAGGTACTTACTACAATAACATGGTATACGCGGGCTATAGCCATTTTGCTATGGTATGGTCTAAAATAAAGGAACATAGTGACTTTGCTACTGCAAACAACAAACAAAGCATGGAAGTTCTGGCCGATTCTGAAAGCAATCGGTTAGTTTGAAAGACGGAGAAAGACAACCGAAGTCACAAAAGTTGTAGCACCAACATGCAATATTGTAATCAATGGTACGACCGGTCCGGACCGAAAGCCCTGCCTCGCGAGGCTGACATATATTTATGGCCCTTTCGCCCTAAAGCTATCATTAGCTTTTTTTTTCAAGTATAATACAGATTGCAGTTGCTTATCACTTAAACCGCGCTCATAAAAAGAGGTATAGGATAGGGCGGCGGCAAACGGGGCGTTGAAAAGCCTCTTGCATAATGCATTGTGCGAATGCAACGACCTTTGACTCTTGGATTATACGACGGATTTATTTCGAAAATTCCCACCGAGGCGCCGTATTCCGTGAGTATCCTCTTAAACGGGTTTTACGGGTATTTTGAGAAGGTTTTTTTTGCATTACGTGATGTTTGTTTTCAGCCAGCCGTGTTTTTATTTGAGGATTAATAGTGAAATAGCTTTTGACGAATTAAAATTAGTTGTTGCTTCGGCAACCATTAATTGGAAATTCGTTGATTGCTATTTGGATTTTGAAAACTGTTTTATATCAATATTGGTCCCACGGTCAGATAGAGATCCTCATATCATGGCGCGGTTGGTCTGGGCACTGCCATTCATTAGCCTCACATCTTTTTATATCAATTATATTTCACTCCTTCAAAACAAAAGAAAAGACATCGATATTTTATTCAAGGTGCTCGCTGACTTAAGCCTCTCGACTCTCGCTGCGACACGTACGAACTATAAACTAGAAAGAAGAAAAAATGTTATTCAGTTCTCGAACTATGACGAAGCCTAGCGCTGATATCAATTCTAAAAGCACAATAAAACAAAGTCGGTCGTTCACCAGTCGCATCCTACGGGTTCGGACGTCGGAGAATATAATCAACTCACACAGGCTACTATTATTATTTATTGGGTTGGTACTAGTAGTTTACTATACATATGATTGCTTAGGTAACTAATGTAACCCAACTAGTAGGACTATCCATAACCTTAGGTTATGTCCATACCCATTCCGAAAACCCCTTTATAGGTGTATTTTTAATGATAGCAGTAGATCAATAATGACAGCATACTTGGATAACTCAATACCTACTCATAATTTATTACGACACAGTTTTATCTGTACCATAAAAAGAGCGTGTGAGTCAGTCATAAAACAAAGTGAAAGTTAAATAAAAACTCGCGGTACGAGTTGTATCGGCGACTTGTGTAAAAGTGTTCAATTTATTGTTGTTCCGGACACGTTGTGTTTTGTTCGTAGAACGAGGTTTACGATATACATTTTCAGTAGTTTCAGTGAATTGTTTGGAGTTTGTTATGTTATTCCTAGTAGTACCGCAATATATGTTAGATGGTAAATTTAGATCTGTAATATTATCTTTATTGCTGGTGGACCAAGTTCAAAAGGTAGGTAGAATTTACTCTATTAGACATTTCTCAGCACTATTTACCTTTTAGGCTAGGATAACAGTGGTCTAGATTTGGGACACCTGTGTTAAAATATCAATATATTTTCACTTTACATGATTAAAACAACTGATTGTTTCAGGTAATATATAGGCTGTTATATTGCAGTTTTAGGCCTAAATTAGTTATTATGGTTATCTAATTTAAAATCAACTTAAAATATTGTAAAAAAGTGTAAAATTCACTAAATAATCGACGAAAATTTCCAACCCTGAGGAGTTCAAAATTTATGATTTGCATTCACAGTATTAGTTTTCGTTACAAGCAACAGACATCATGAAGATACTTAATGGCAATTAGTATATTGTTTTGAAGTTTAAAAGCATCAGAAGAAGATCTGATTGGCTGTCTATAGAAACCCAAAGCTGGCATTAAATGTGATTTTCTTTATCAAGTATCTACTTTTTTTTCTATTCTATTAGCCGAAAGAGGTCCACCGCTGGACATAGGCCTCACCCAATGACCTCCACACCTCACGGTCCTCCGCCACTCGCATCCACCGATTTCCTTCTACGCGCGTGATATCATCGGTCCACCTTGTAGGGGGCCGTCCTACGTCTACCGGTTCGTGGTAGCCATTCTAGAACCTGTCTGCCCAAACGGCCATCGGTTCTGCGAGCTATGTGCCGTCCACTGCCACTTCAACTTTGAAATTCTTTGAGCTATGTTGGTTACTTTAGTTCGTCTACCGATCTCCTCATTTCTGATTCTATCTCGTAGCTAAACCCCTAGCATAGCTCTCTCCGTTGCGCGTTCAGCAACCTTGAGCCTTCTTATGAAGCCCATAGTAAGCGACCACGTCTCGGTACCATATGTCATCACTACAGATGGTATCTACTTTACTTTATATATATTATAGCCATCGATATGGTCTACTATTAATTTCGTAGTTGCGGTTTATAGACTAGACGTTTTGTTGATGATTTAATAACAAACTTTACAGACGGCGAGTTAATATCGCTGCGGTATTACTCTTCAATGGAATTAATGGTTTACACACGTCAATAAGCTTGGTATTGAAATTAAATTTATTTATTAACTCAAAATTGTATTTTTATAATGATCTAAATAAATAAATAACTTATGTATTATGGGTACCGTGCAATGGACTGGGGGCGAACCCAGTACATATTAATTGTATAAATATTAAACATCCATGACTTGGGTACAAACATTCGTACTCATCACACAAAGTTTGTCCTCTACGAGGATCGAACCCGGGACCCTCGGCACAGAAAGCAGGGTCACTGCCAATTGCGCTAATCAGGCCGTCTATGAAGGTCATATTTAAAAATAGTTACCAATAAACCATTTCGATTCATGCCGCCTCTTCTCAATGAAACCAATAAAACATCGAGAATCGACTGACTTTTCTGGCTACCTGAATAAATGAAATTATACGGGTTTAGGTGATTACATATATTTTCAAGGAGATTCAAAAGTTACTTGACTATTATACTTATATTTGATCCTCGAGGTACAATAACAACATGACGTCACGATTATGTAATTTTAATACAAATCTAACTTGGAACTTGGAACTCATTACCGACTGAACAAACAAAGCCATACAATAGTTGCAAATTAATTGTATGGTTCAAGCCTCTCAAGGAACTAGTTCCCCCAGTTAGTTCTGCTAGACTTTGACTGACCTATTACACGTGAACATTTAATAATAATTGAAGAATGGTCCCGTTGGTATTAGTTTAATAAGCAAATTCCTCCGAGTAACTTAGTGAAGAATAATCATGGCTAAGGTAAACTCAGTAAATAAGTAATGATATACCAACTGGGATCGCCCCGGGTCTATTGTTTGTAAGGTAATAATCATACAAACATTATCTAGTTTGCAACATACAGTTAATATTCTCCAATTCGAAAAAAATCTTTTCATTCATAGTACCTACAAAGAACCCTAAATTTACAAAAGGCACCCACAATTCCTTGTATAATGTCCGCCATTAACGGGGTCCAGTAAGACAACAGTCACCACTAACGAGCGATAACAGTACACATTACACGACAAACGACTCGTGCGCTTCCCAATTGTAAATTGTCATCATTAAGTATTATAATCCTGTATCACTTTTTCCTTAAGCACTAAGTTCCTCAGATGTTTAAAAGATTGATTCCGCTATAACGTTTTGTAATTAAGTCACAGAATATAAAAACCTCGCACTTCTCTTACCTATGTATTTGTCTTTATGATATATGCATCTAAAGGGCTATAATATAATATTTGATACTAATCAAAATGTTTGAAATAATTATCTATACATATAAATATAAATAAAGTCGCGTTAGGTATAAAATTTAAAAATCAAGAATGGGTAGGCCGATTTTTATGACCTTTTGTTTTTTAGGTAGCAGAATAATTATAAAAAAATAATTAAAAGAAACACATTAGATGCTAAGGCGGTACAAAGTTCTCCAAAACAGATAGTATAATATGCATTTATGTAAAAGTAAGACACAATTACGAATATTGTTGTCTTGCTCACACAATACTGCGACGCACTGATTCAGAGGGAAATGAGAAGGATTCTTCAAGGTCAGATCAATCTCCCAGTAGAGAGAGACATATAGCTATGAAAAATACAGAAGCAGTTACTTGCTTGTCCTATTTTTTTAGCTTCGTCTCGCACTTTGGGAGATTCATTTAACCGTATAGAAACTCTTTAACTTTTCCGTTCATCAATATTCCATAATAAAATCTGTGTTTCAGACTAAATGGAATTTATAACCCACCCAATTCCCATTGATCTAATTCCATGTCTATATATATAGTAAAGGGCATATACCCACGTAACCATAGCTGCCTTCATAATAAAACCCACAGGCCCGTACGAAATCACATCCCTATTATCGGAGGGAAACCTACCTATTTCATATAATCAAAATTGACAATAGGCTTTGCCAGCCAATTTTGTGCTTAGTCGAAATTTAAATAAAGAGGAAATAAATACAATGTGCTGTAATCTCGACGGTCGATGTAATCAGTGAAATTGTTGGAATTCAAGTTCATTTTAGTGGATCCAAATGATTTTCTTTTATAAAGGTATTGTATCAAGGTCTTTTGTTGATTACGCAGCACGTGAAGGAATAGTATGAATATATCATTCGTTATAAAATACATTAAAGTAAATTTTCAATAAAAACGTTGGAACATTTCTGATGATAATTTTCATTTCAATCTCAAAGAAAATGTTACTTTAAAAGGTCGACTAAGCTTTGTGACTCCCGCCCTTTGTTTGTTTGTCATTGTTGGAACATATAAACAAAAGAAAATATGTGTTTAAGATCTTTTATTCTGTTCTGGCTGAAAGCGATAAAAATGTCATAGACGGTTGTATTTTCTTAAGACTGGATTATTAAACTATTCGGATAATTTAAGCCTTAGTAGAAATTGTATGGGGCTAGAATTTCAATGATTAAATTTTTTAAAGTTTGTTTGAACACTTTGGAGCTTTTAGATCGGTGAGTTGAGAAAGTACTTAGTACCTACCTATTATGGTAAAAACAATATTTAGGTAAACGTAAAGTGGGACAAGTAAAAGTTGTGGTGGTGAAATTTGGAAGTAATCTTGAAATTGATATTATATGCCAGTGTTCCCCACTGACACGATTGATTTTACCAATATTATAAATTACCGTTAGAAAAAATACTCGTGATAACTCGCTGGCACACTAGCGCCAATATTGAGGCCAATTTATACATTATGAAACACTGTAGTCGTAACATTGTCAACGTGCTTAGATAAAATTTTATAGACAAGTTTTATAGCAAAATGTTTTTTTTATTCAGTATTTACGCACCATCTAAGTTCATATAAATAAACAACATACATTTTAATGTATCTATAGAACAGCACAGCTTGATGCCAAGAGTTTTTTCAATGTTTATTAATAGGGAGCATCCAACAAAACATGATATAGAAAAAGTGTGTGTGTAGTGTTCGGTTGTATTTGTCACAAATAAATGTTTTTTCTTTCTTTCTTTCTTTTTTTTAAAAAGGTTCAATGTCCCCCTTGACAACAGCTTAATGTTTTCACGACCTATAAATTAAGATCAAATATCGCTCATTATACTCGACATAGTTAGACATAATATTTATGTTTACTAGTTTATCTTCGAATATATTTAGCAAGTACCAACATCATTTAGTATTATATTACTACAACAAACAATCCGGGCAACACGCGTACTAAAACTAAAATAGTCAAGTACAAAATCACCAATAAAAAGGAACGAAATACTTTTTATTTTTGGTAGGTTAGGTAATGCGGTTACAAGATTGATCGAAAATGCCAAATCTACATACAAAGATACAAATCAATAGCATCCCTGCAAATCGTTTGATATCAAAGGCATAGCTGAGAGGAGGTATTTGTACTATAACAAAACGAAATCTCATGAAATTGCTTCATAACTTTTGTATTGGCGAATAATTTACTGTGTACATAGAATACGAAAGATTTTAGAAGCTTTTGAGGTGAGCTTCTAAAACCGCTTTGGAATTAGTCTTTTGGGTACCATAGGCATTTATTTTTTCTTTCTGGCTCTAATGGATAAACTTAAACTGTATTCTTAACTTTACTGGTACACATAGATCAAACTCCTTACTGTCTATTAAACATTCTGATCTTTATCCTTAGTAATTGCAAGTGAAGTCGATCGTAGAGATGCTTGGGCAGTAATCCTTAAAAATATATCCCCGTAAAATTATACTCCGTCTAACACACACAATCTGTTCTTGAAAATCTCGAAATAAAATAGAAGTTGAGCTCTTGCATGCGAATCACGCGCTCTGCCGATGAAAGCATTCGATATGTCGGCGATAGGATCAACGCTCCGTGAAATTGTCACGCAGAGGAGTAAGTACCATTTACTCGAAGGGTTGATATTAATACTTGGAATGTTTGGTTGGACTTCAATTAGAGGCTAAGGTAGATTTTGTTTGTATTAGAACTTGACATTGAAACAGATTATCGTATGGAAAGTCATAAGTAGTTCTGCTAAAAATGTCGTAGGTAGTTCAGGCAGTAATACAGCCGTTACCAACATTTTGACGCTAAAATAGCCAAGACACATATTTACCCGTTTTATTTTACGTGTTAAAATCCTAATGGATACTTACAAGCAAGCAATTGGCTTATGTCGGAGTCCTTGCGGCCGACTAAAATTCAATAGTGATAAAATTGCATCCGCAGAGGTAGCAACAAGAAACGATCACTATTATGTTTATAGCAAATGCTCATACTTTTCTTTTTTTTTACAATATGAACATCTCGTAATCCATATATTTTAAAAATCAAACCTTGGTTCAAATCTCCGTGCTCGCATGCAAGTCACGTATGTTGACGATAAAGCAGTGGATGTATCAGCAACGCAATCAGCGCTGCGTGAAATCGCCGCCTCAAAGCGCACGAGTGAACGGTGCTCTGAAAACATTTTAGGATATTGTTTTATTGAGAGATATATAAGAAGCCGATATTATGTATTTTCATATTGATATCTCATATTTACGCAACACAATAGTTTATACTACACATTGAAATAAAACTAATCTCCCCCCGGGGTCCTCCCGTGAGCATGTTTGCTGTAACGCAGCCGAAAGCCGAACGTAATAAACGCAATAAAATCCATAAGATTAGTTTTATTTGAATTATATGTTTTACTGACGTGAATGTTCAGTGTTGTTATTTACTAACGTATCCCCCTTTCGCAACCACTACAGGGGTGTAGTAGTACCAATAGTATAACAGCAAGAAGTCATCAATATAGTTTTTTTTAAAATTGCAATATAGGCAAGTATTTTGTTCTCGATCTCACCTGATAGTAAGTGACGATGAGATTAGATTAGATTTCTAAACTGACATTTCAATCCCTATTTCGTCGATATTAATACATTATCATTATTGATTTCTTATATTTACGCGAATACTACACATTTAAATAAAACATTTTTTTAAGGATTCTATCGCGTTTATTTTTTGTTTTTACGATCCCGACGTTTCGGCTGCTTTCAACAACCATGTTCATGCGAAGACTGGGGTGGTTGACGTCCTAATGTCATAGTTTGACGGGGGTAACCTCATATTTAGGTATTACTTGCGGTCAGATCTACGCAGAAAGAGCTCTTCACTTTACCTTTAATTCTGCTATTGTTCTAGGCATTGCTTGTTTCTGAGTTAAAACTAAATAGCAAGGCGTAGCATCTACATTTATAATCAATAAATAGTCAATGTGTCACAAGCGTGATCAGTGCTCCGTGAAATTGTCATCAGTATAATGCGCCATTTTCTTCAATTGTAATGCATAGCTTTCGTGCTGTTTAAAGAAAATTAGTTATTTTAAAGAAATAGCGTCTTACAGTTTGGATGGGTAGGTATTAAATGAAATACTCATTACTGCCTGAGTTAGATCAATGAAATCAAGAATGACTTAGAGTAAAAGTGGATTAGAAATTTAAATAATAGTGAATAATACTCTAATCCCAGTTTTTTGTGATGTGCGAGGAGACCTTTAAATAATAATTAATATTATAATCAGTCTACTGGTCTTTACCGTATTACTGAAGAATAAAAGTTATCAAAATATATATAAGTACAATCAGATTGTATTAACTGATTTATTATTTTAAAAGTCAGCTGTCTTGTATAGTACAAGACAGCTGACTGATCTGATGAATCTGACTGATCGATTTAGAAGATAGTTATCAGATACCCAAAGCATTATTTTTAAGTGTCATAAATTTAAAACGCATAATTATTATTCCTTCAAAGATCTGTTGCGTAGCCCGGTGGAACCTAAGATATGTGACCGAATTCTAATATCTGGGTGCGATGCGATGCCAGTTGTCATTGAAACAACATTGACAGTATTTACAGGCCAGGCAGTCAGAAAATTAAAAAAATCCGTTAAACGGTTTAACCCTATAGATTACCGAAGGTCTCCCTGATTGTGTATCGATGGACAGATTGCCATGGCTTCGCATGAATTGTGTCGACCCTATTAAAAAATATTATAAAAAATTAAGGAAAGAAGAATAGATCTTCGGTCTCACAATTTTACACAACAAATTTGACTTCCAACAATGGCCTTTGAATCTCAGCGCCAAACGTCCTTTGCCCGTCCATTGGATGTCCGTGACAACTACACGGACCGTTCAAACAAAAATAACTTATTGAATACGAGGGAACCACTTTTTCATTCCCAATTCGATTTATATCGCAATTGCTTATTTTGCTTTTTAGAAATGTCTTTACTATCCTTATTTTAAAGCAGTAAAGTTGAGATTGAAGTGATTGGCTGCTCACAGTAGGTAAATGCTTTAGGATTTTTGGTAAATATGTTAAGCCGTTTGATCTAGACTGTGACGGAGGTCGACCATCGGACCCAATAAACGTTGTAAGAGAGTGCCATGCTTTGATATAGTAGACCTTTTTGTTCCTTTGCTACGTAATTTTATGACTGAGGTCAAAAGGCAGTCTTTTCAGTATTTGTAAAAGGAAAATTAAATGATTAACATTCAACAGATTTTTTATTGATATTAACGCAAAAGTTGTATGTGTTGTTTCGGCTAATCTCTGTTTTCACCTATATAATTTACTAGCTGCGCCCGGCGGTGTTACCCGCGATAAAAAGTATGAAAAATTAAAACATCTATCCCACGGGAACCATACATTTTACCGTGAAAAAAGCCTATGTACTATTCCAGACTATAATCTATCTCTGTGCCAAATTTCATCCAGATCCGTCCAGCCGTTCTGGCGTGAAAGAGTAACAAACATCCATCCATCCATCCATCCATCCAAACTTTCACATTTATAATATTAATATAGATTCCTAGGTATAGTTTACCCTTACGAAGGTAGGTCTAGTCACTAGTATATATAAGCCAATTACCTGATGTCGTGAATAATAAATTAATCATAAATTATTAAGAATCCTTCTGTCGGCAAAGGTTTTAGATAATTTTTGGAAAGCATTATTTGATTCACAACATATGCGTCACCGACATCTTTCAAGCAGAGGACATGTGAATTCCTGTCAACCTTACGTGAAGATACACGCCCAGCTTCAGTACACAAAGCGCACTCGACTGGCTTCATCTCCGTCGTCTCCTATCAGTCGACAGACACTTAGCTAAAGTTGCACCGCACTATGAAGCGAGCCACACTGGAGTGGATAGCTTAACTGTGTTATAGTTCCAATGGAGGTCGGTTAGCTGCTTTTAGAATATTGTAGAGGGACATTCTATAGACAAGCAGAATTTGGCGATATTTATTTGTTTTTAATGATCTACCTTTGAATTCACGTAGATAGTAATGAATCTATACCTGCGATTCCCTATAATTTTAAATTTTGAAGTTTGTGATCGCGTTCAATTATGGACTTACTGTCAAAATGATTAGATGAAGTTATTCGATTAGCATAACATTGACGAATAAAAAACACTCACTCGTTCTGAAAATTTCATATCGTAAAAAATATTTTATTTAGATTAGTATCGTTACGCAGATGATATCATATTAATTAGGATCCCGATACTCATGACAGACAGATTCTGGACTAACATTTTAGAGTAGTTCGGTTTTGTTGACTTCTTTAAATTATCGATCAAATTGTTTGGTTTATAATTGGGAGAGTTGACAAGTGTCAGTGTAGGGTCTTCACCCATTGATTAACAAAGGAAGTCCGCCAAGTATCGCCTAGTTTATCGATATATTTTTCTTTGCCTCGTTAATAAATCACATCTCAAAATATATCTTTAAATGTCTAACGTTTACAGTACCAAAAAGCAGATGAATTAATTCGCACCTCTAATAAGGTGCCCCAAGTTTGCCTGCGAACTTCCACAGACAATTAAGTGGGTGAGATAATGAATTTTTGTTTTACCAATTAACTAAAATAAACACGGGCCTTATATTAATTTAATATTATGTTTCGGAACAAGCGCGGCTAATAGCTGTCTTCGGTGTCTACTGTATATTTCGAAGAATGCAAAGGCGAAAGGTTGTGTTAACATTTTAATTAGGAAATATGCTTTTCCGTGAGAAAATACCAGGTGAATTGTTTTTAGAACCTTATTGGAATTAAAATTTTGATTACATTTATTGAATTGACGGAAAATGATGTTTAGGTTGAAAATATTATTTTAACCTCGAGAGTAGGTAGCTTTGAGACTGATTGTCAAAATACTGTGTAACCATCCCACAATAAAGGTAGGTCGCTCTCTGATCCGGTAATAAGAGGTTCACTAGCACCACAATCAGAAATAATCATGCAATACTTAACCCCTGTGTAATATGAATCACTTCATAAGACGCATAATGAGAGCTGACAGTCTATTCTAAACTATTCGAAAACATATGAAAAATATTGTGAGTACGAACGCGTGCGTTTAATTCAATACGCCTCTTAAATTAGATCGCTTCAACTGACGCGAAATTTGCTTGCGCGTGATCGAACAGTATAAACGAAATGAAATACCAATTAAATCGCAACCACTAAATATTATTCGGTTAAAATATCAGTCTTTAAATATCAAAATAAAATAGTTCGATAAAAGAGCATTCGGCCAGGCTTCGGTTTGATTTGTATAGTATTGTATTATAGATGTGTGGAATATATATGGATAGAACAATGTTTATAATAGACCATGATCAGAATATTTTTTTGAAAAAAATGGGACCAATCTGTAAGCATATCCTTTCATATAAAAAAATAATTTTCCAATACGGTTCATAAATGACGGAGATCTGAGGTAACAAACCAAAAAAAAAAAAAAATACAACCGAATTGAGAACCTCCTCCTTTTTGAAGTCGTTTAAAAAATACAATGAGTTTGCTACTATGTCTTGTTGTAACTATAGTTACAACAAAACCTTTGGAATTTTGGACATTCAAACCAAGCATTAAATTATTTAGCCCATAATATATTTAGGTTGCTATGCATAGAATTTGAATTGAAATTTCTAACTGATATGATAGCAATTTCCATTTGCACCAGCGATAAAGACTTCAAAGAATAATATTCGGATAAAATACACTTTACAGTTTGAAATAAATCTACATTTACACATTCAGAATATTCTTTAAGGTATTTTTTCATCTTGAAAGTCATTCCGTACGAATTTGTTTTTTAAGATTTGATTAATGAAACAATGTAATACAGCTTCTAGATAAAGTAATATTTATCGCCAAATTATACCTACAGATTAAAATTCTTCTTGAGAACGTACAAGTACGATTTATAAAGTGTTTGTGATGAATACTTTGGTTGGATCATGCATATACGACGACGAAGAAGTCTATGCTAAAACAAGTGCTTTTAGAATCTGTGAATCAGTTCGTTCAAGTAGCAATGACAAATTATTGGATACATTTTAATGGTCTTTTCAAACGGAAATGGTGCTATCTCGTTCATTTCTCGATGTGACATAGCCATCTCGATTGATTAGGGTCTCCGGAACTATTTATAAGTTTCATTGAGACCGAATTTCGTAGTTCCATTGAGTTAAATATTGATACGGTTAAATATAACCTTTTGCAAAACGGTATCTATTATAATATGCATATCCTTAATTTTTATTCAGGATATAAACATTAGCTAGGCATTTTTATACAAACATTCATACGAATTTAATTGATCGTGTCCATAAAACAAATATATTACAATGATATTGATAAAAAGCGCCATCTATTACATAGAAGCAGAACTTTTCAACATTAAACTAGTACTTATGTAGTGGACCATTTTCCGAATATCTCCGGTAATAAACGCAAATACAATACCACCCATGGTGGTTCCCCGCACCCAATAAACGTTCCTGGAACATAATTACCTCCATTGTTTCAACATAACCGCAGTTAGCTACCATATAACAGTTACCGGCGAGAATAAACAACATTAACATTAAATTAAAAGGCATTTAATACGATTATTTCGGGCTGGTAATCAGGAGTGGACCCGGAGATGGGGCAAGAAACGCGAGATAGCCCAGATAACTGGAATGTTGTAGACCAAGAGGTGAGAGTGAACATTCTTGTCTATTAAAAGATATGGTCTTGACACATACACAGAAATAATGCAGGCTCATATATTTATATTACACTAATTGTTTTTAGGTTATTTGCTTAGATCGCCAATTTAATTAAACCCTTACTATGGCAGCAAAGGCCGCAGTTTCAAACATTTAATAGAATCTTATATTCAACCAGGATTAGTACTTGCTAAACAGCACAGGATATACCATGACTTGCGCATCTGTAAGTATCCAAATAGTTCTCGAAAGATGTGTGAAGTCCACTAACCCGCACTGGACAAGTTTGGTGGACTATGGCCTGAAACTTGTGCTCAACGTTAGTTTATTAAATGGCCTCATTATTATTATCAAAAGTTTTTTTTTATATCCAGCTCTAGGCCTAAGAGCCGGCTGTGCGCAGCTGATACAGGCAAACGTTCCGCCGATTCGTTTGCGCATTTTAATACAGATAGCCGGTGATTGTATGTGGATCTCACTTAAATGGATTTTATTTACGTACAGATGCAAGCCAATGTAAGTGCAACTTTGTTTCTGGATTTCATATTCTATCAATACAGAATTTTATATAAAAAAAAAACTAAACATCTTCTTTATTACGTTATTGTATTGTATAAAAACTATATAAAAAACTTTTAAAAAAAATAAAAACCGTCTTCAAAAAACTAAAAAGCCAAAAATAATCTAATCTTGAAATCTACCTTGTTTAACTAAATCAAATATTTAACTAATCTGAAGTCGGTGCCAAAAAAACTACTGAGTCGAGTATTACCGGTCTGCGCCAGAGACTATACCTGTCTAAGACTATATAGTATGTATAGTATATAGTCTTAGACAGGTATAGTCAGGTATATATGTATAGACTATATAGTATATATGTATAGTCTAAGACTATACCTACAAAGTGGTCCGCGCATCTCGTTACTGGAGTATGCTTTTGCTATCTTCGTCGGTTGTTTATTTGGCACCGACTTCAGATTAGTTAAATATTTGATTTAGTTAAACAAGGTAGATTTCAAGATTAGATTATTTTTGGCTTTTTAGTTTTTTGAAGACGGTTTTTATTTTTTTTTAAAGTTTTTTATTTTACACTTTTTAGTGGATATATTTACTAGTCTTTGTCACTAAAAAGATTTTTATATCAATAATTTTACTGGATAATAGGTATACCAAATACAACATCATCGCGAGATAAATATAGATTTAAAGAAATCAAGATAAAACAAAAACCATTGAATCAATCTCGCTGAATTTTAAAAGGGTATACCTTATTCTGTAAAAAAACGAATAATCCAAATCGGAACATCCACGAAAAAGTTTTATTTATAGCCAAAATGCATCCCATAACAATTTCAATAAGCCCAAACACGGCTTGGATACATTGTTTTATTACAATGTTCCGGTTCCTCCTGGATTTATCATCAGATCAGTTCGATGGTACTATATTAATCAGAACCATTTCTTTAAATTTGCTTTGTCATAGTCGCTTAACGATCATAAGCGAGATTATCTTGGCGCAACCCGTGAAATACGTATCACTGACAAGTTCCGGTGGCCATTTGTGGTCTTCTTCATCACTTTCACTTCAGCAAATGATACTTTCTGAATGCAAATGCTTGACTTCTTGATGAAAATACCAAAATTGCTATAGGTTTGCCTATCAAATTTGAGGAGTCCTCTCAATTCCTCATGGATCCCATGATCAGAACAATTTTTTGAAAAAAATGGGACCATTCTGTAAGCATATCCTTTCATATCAAAAAATAATTTTCCAAATCGGTTCATAAATGACGGAGATCTGAGGTAACAAACATAAAAAAAAAAAAAAAAAAAAAAAAAAAAAAAAAAAAACATACAACCGAATTGAGAACCTCCTCCTTTTTTTTGAAGTCGGTTAATAAAAAGCCATTTATTGCCATGTTGACGTTCGTCCTTCATACTTTATGTCTGGCGGATTATTACAAAAAGAAATTAAAAATTATTTTCTATTTGATGTGTATAAGCTGCCAAGCAATTTTAAATAAGCGGAATATCATTCATTCTTATTACAAATTATCTGAACTGAACCGTTAAGTGTAGCTAAGCGACCAATCCACTTGAGCTTTCAAGATACGACGATATTATCACTTCAGTCTACTGGCTTGCCCGCTACTAACTTAATTTAGTACCGGAAACCTCGAGCCATCAATGTCAAAATCAAAATTATTAATTCAATGCGGTTGCTACAGAAGACACCGTTCATAACTAAATCATCTCGTGACTCAAGATGCCCTTTGTGTTTATTGGATTGGCAACCGAGTTTTGGATAAGATATGGTTTAAAACGAAACAATATATTATATACAATATTTGTATAAAATATTTGCACTGTGTGAATTTACAAGTGTGTATAGGAAGGTATGTGTGCGTGTGAGCGATGTCAGGGTAATATGGTTGTCATCTAAATATGAAGTCAAACATATAACTCACACACACTTGTAAACACACATAGAACACACACAAACACACGCACTCACAAACATACACGACTAAACACACATATGACTCTGCACATATACATAGACAACGCTAATATTCTGTAGTGTTTTCAATTATTCAATTTAACTAACTGAATATATAATATGATCTACAATTGAATATAAAAAAGCTTATGATGATGACAAGGAAATTACCCGAAATCCCTTTTGAGTCTGTGGCATCGTTAAAATGTCATAAATAAGCCGTTTAAACTGTAGCATAGCGTTAAAAACGGGCATAATTGCCAACACCAGTTGTTCTCAATATAATGTCGGCGTAATTACAGTAACAACACTAGTAATGTGCGGCGGAGTTGCTTTGGTGGTTTTAAAGTAAAAGAGTTAAATGTTACAGTTTTAATTCAGTAATCACGTTATTCCAAAAGATAAACAGTTCTCCTGAAAAATAATCTAAATACCATTACTTAGGTTATTCCAAATTGTCTGTATGTCTGGGAGTATCCGTCAATAAAATAAACACAGCATTTGGATAGTTATATAATGCGAGTGATAATTTAAAATCAGAAAAAAAAAATTATCCATCTCATATATTTCCGAATTATTCAACGAAAATTTTGAAAGAAACTGGATATGAACTAAACAACGATTGTTTCGAGCTAAGAATTGGTTGTAACCACAGATATATTAGAGGAGATATGTTATGAAAGCGGTGGGCTTGCGCACAAAGTTAGCGTACATTTGGCTAACCTACAATTTTCGCCGTCAGTCCACTCCAACTGCACGTCGGTGCCGGTGCTCTAGTTTTTTTCAAAATGCCGGGTTGTTCCGTGTTTGTATGCAAAAATACTAGCAGCAAAGTGAACTACGCGAAAGATGGAATCTCATTTCACCAGCCAGAATTAAGTATTTTATTTATTCGTCTTTAAAATCATTAAAAACAACAAATCAAAAAATATTTAATGCCTTTATTATGTTATCTTAGTTTTCATGTAGCACAACGACTTTTTTATTTTTGTACAAAATACATGGCTCTTTAAGTACCACCTATGTTCGCTACTGAGTGAATGTACGAGGCAATGTATAGATCGTCTAACGATACTTTGAATAAACTGGTGCGTCGCGTGGTACGGCCGCTGTATACGGCGGCGACGCAGCACGCACCGAAGAGACTTCGTATTGGTTGGTTTTAGAGAGTGGTGGGGAACAAAGCGGAGGCAGCGAGTTCCCATACATTTTGAACCGCACGGCATATCTCTCGTGATCTGTGGTTGTAACCATAAACATAAAAACAAACATACATAAAAACAAAACTGGCCAGTATGACCAGAGACAATACAAATTGTAAAGGGCCCCGTGGGGGTTGTTTTAAATAACCCTCCTCATATTAACGCTAATGTTTATGTTTTCACATACAATGTACCCGACATTGTATTCACGAGCCTACGTTATTAGCCGCCTATTATGGCTTTCTCTATACAGATATTACTAGTAGAGGTAGGATAGTAAATACCACTATTTAGTACTTGGTAATTTGTACAATGATATAATATGTATATTAAGAGAAACATAACCATTATTAAATGTGAATTGTTAAATTGTTTTAAACAAGAATCGGACACTAAATTCCCAAATTAATAAATCTTTTGAAATGTTACTTCAACGCATTTTTCAGAAGAAAACAACATGGTAATACTCATTGTAAATGGGCGAAAAGATTCCATACAATTTGTTGTTACTGAACACAATATTCTGAATATTACAATATAATTGTAGGGTCAATCATTATAAATTTACATGCATTACAATTTCCATCAAACACTTTACACACAGAATTTTGATATTATTTTGTACTCATAAGGTATCAACTGAGAGCTCAAACAATCGATACAACCCGTTTGTATCAAGATCATTTAACATGATACCTTAGATGTGTACTCACAAGGTTCCTCGTGTTCATAATAATATACCTATATTAAACACGAGTCCCCTGAGAATGCCAACAAACCTTTTCTCGAGGTCATTCTGTAGATTAGCTACCATACTCAGGCATAGATTAGAATCAGGTAAGTAAAAAACAGGAAACGAATACCAAACCCTTTACGTAGATTTCTTAAGCGGTATTTATAACATCAAAAATATAAATCAAGTTATATGGTTGTTACTATAAAATATACTGTAAAAATATTAACCGCACGCCTCAATTAAGACTACTCAAAACTAATGTAAAACAACTGTTAAATAGAAATACTTGTAGCAGAACCTTACTTTATTTGAATCATTTTTGGATATATCAAGAGTTACCAACACACACACACACACATTTTGACTAACTATCAATGTGATGTCATGATGAGTGTGTGTCATGTGATCACATTTTATGCAATTATTAATAGCATTCATCTACTAATTAAGTTCAATGATTAATAGGCATACATCGTTTCAAAACTACTATGTCCTAGATCATGTGTCCACGACAGCTTTTTAAAACTCTAGATATGTATATACCGAATTCAAGGTAATCTTTATTTTATAGTTGCTGTCCTGGCGAACTTCAAACCGCCCCAGTCTCCGCCTCTTCAATCAAATGCACGAGAAAATGAATTGTCTTTATTGTTTTTTTTTTGTGTGATTTTTTTCCATGTTTTAATAGTTATTCAGCTATTCGGGACGGAGACAAATTTAAAAAGTCTAAGGTCATAAAAATCGGCCCACACGACTTTCATGACCTTCGATAAAACACGACACGAGACAACACGACTTTGTGTAATAGATATATTTAAAAAATAACGATATCAGCTATACGTCATGGTGTATTTCAGCTTAAGTACATTTTAGATCATAAAAATGATCTCAAAGGGCCTCAACAAGTTGGACCACTGTACCATATTGACCTTAAAGTTTAACATATAGATGTGCAAACCTTTTTACTGGCTAGGTATATGTATCCATGCTTTCGCGATGTCCATCATAGTATATACCACAAAAAAGCTCGATAAGTATAAGCCCAAAAGGTCCTTAGAGTAGGTCCAATACCCGCCCAGTAATATGATACACCGTTATGCTTTTGCCCGTGGGCCCGAAGGGGCAGGTACGAATCTGAAAGAGCTAACCAAACGAACCGTGAATTGTGCAAAGTGTTTGTTAGAAATCCTTTCATGAAACAAATGAATATTACTAAAAAGGTTAAGGCTTTTTTTTGCTTTGTAGGGAACGGAGTATGAAATTGTTTTTTTTTGTTACACATTATAAGGCTGTACATATTGCCAAATACGTTGAAAGGATCCAACCGGTAATAGGTAAGTCGTTACATTAGCCGATATTAATCGGTTCCTTTGCATTCCTACCTTTACATGCATACAGGATGCCGAATGATGCAGATTAAAAAACTTTTAGATGTTTGTAGCTATATAAATTACCATGGGTCTTTTTGGCGGAAAGTTGAACACTGAAGTTGTGAATTTTGTTTATTTTTCGAAAAAATGTGCTTCTTTGATAAAAACATTTGTAATATTTGTGGGATATAAAACATTGTGTGTTCATAAGCGTGCACGAGTGAAGGAAATTATAATTAAATAATATAAATTGCCTTTTCGAGTTGACCCAAGATGACAAGTAAATGTTCAGTATAGTATCCATAAGTTTACTGATACCCCCACTATCAGTAAAGCTATGGATGCTATACTAAAAATTTACATATTATCATCATTATACTTATAATCTTATAACAATTATTAAGGAATACTTGAAATTGGCTGAAATGTCTCTATTTTGTGGTCGATTGCCAACCTAAAAAAAGAAGTAGAACCTTCCATCGATCTACGTGCTACGAGACCAGTAGCCTTGCTACGAGGTTCGTAGCCATAGATCACGACTTTTAATCTAAGACCTATAACTCGATCGTAAAGTTAGTTACATATTACATTATACTTGTAATGTGTAAGTTTAATCATGACTAGCGGTTCCGGCCAGTAATGGTAGCATCTGCAGTGTAAGCAATGACTAAGCGCTTTTATACAAGTTCATTTTTCATGAAGATGTTCTGTTGTATGTTAGATATTGTGTATTTAGAGGTCGTGGAAGATACGTATCTATTCGCGATACCGTTGGGTATGCACATACGTATTCGACGGTATAGGATATAACGATATTGTATTTATAATTTATTAAAATGAAACTACATCTCCGCTCCTTCTCCTCTTTCGTTCCCTATATGCTGAGGTTAATATCTACGGAGTTAATATGGAAACACCGAAAATAAATGTATCTAGTAACTAAACTAAAGGCACTAAACCTACTCAAATTAAATTCAGCCGTAAATTATTCAACATAATAACAGAAATAAGCAACTAAACATAACTTAATTAAATTGTCACTAAACTTAGTAATAACGCTACAGTCTACTCCAATGCTAAGCTAATAACTTCTAAAGAAGAAGGTTACACGAAAACTATGTCCCTTAAATATTGCCATGTCATCTCGAAAAACATCTAACAGGCGCACAAAACTTATCAACGACTTTCACATCGGAGTAATCAGTCATCTCCGCACACTATCGTAACGAGCGAAGTTTTGATTCAATAAACGTGTCCCTGAACAAGTGCTCGTGTGTGCCGGCCTTAATGTCAGTTACAATCACCGATCCGATCTACTATTCTATAATGAACATAGTTTATAAAGTCGAACACGCATCTTCAAACATGAACGCGCAATAAAGCGAAAATTTACAGAAAACATGAACACAGTTTGAGTCAGGTTTGTGAACAGCCGTCTTACTGTTATCTGTAGCCATGGATCCTCCGCATGGATAATAGTATCCATTAAAAAATTTGATTGATCATTTTTAACCAACATTTAGTATAAACCGTTCATACAGATCTTACACATCGTATCGCCGTGAACGTTTTCGCGAAATGTGTTTGTTTTATTTTTTGCGGTAAACGCACATGCAAATGTGGTTTCAAATCACCATAGTTACCATAGGTAATTGTTCAAAAGATATTAAACCTCCATTTTTCACTAAAAGAAGAACCACCGATGATTCATAGCGCTAATTCATTCTTCACCTTTTCCGATTTCTGCATAATTAGTTTCGCTGGAATGTTCAGCGATAAGAGCAATTCAATGTAAGCTTTTCATGTCGGATAACTTTACGTTCAAAAATTGGATAGCTGCATCGGATCGGAGTATGTAAGGAGACAAGGCCCAACTTGTGAGATAATGTGAGCGACGAGCGTGTAATAATAGAGTATGACGACGAACAATGGTGATCGGTCGGGTTCGCTAACTGGCGCCGCGAGTTTGAAGATAAGAACCTCTTCTATGGGAAAACTGCGTATAACTTCTCCTTCTGATGGCACAGACACATCTGTGGCTTAGTGCGCTAATTAGTGCCTTAAAAATGTCACTATGCAGATGTGGAAGAGGAACTCATCACTGACCCTCAGCTAGTCGTCTTTACCAATTATAAACCAAACAATTAGATGGATAATTAAAGAAGCCAATAACACGCAACTGCGCTGAGATTTCAGTTGAGAAACTGTCTATCACGAGTGTCGGGACCCCAATTAATATGCAATTCTCTGCAAAATTATGCGAATCTAAAAAATAATTCTACACGTGTTTCGCGTCTAAACGAGGCATTATCAGGACGGCTGGGCTACGAATGAGCGACGAAACACCGCAAGCGCACACTAACGTTAACCCAGATGTCATTGCACCATGAAAAGAGAGATCACATCTTTTGTATAATAAGATTGTGTTTTTTTTTCTGACATCAGAATACTAGTAATCAAGCCAAGACTAATAATTATGATCGACGGCATGTTTACTGTTTCACCACAAAATAGCTGATGATAGCATCACACACACACATCGCACTCTTAATACGATCTATTTTAGCATAGTATTTCCCTTAAAATGTGCGACTACTGGTTAAAGCAAATTAAAAACAAATATCTACCATAACCCAATAAAAAATATTATATTTTACATAATATCCCAGCCATTGTTCCCGTACGAAATACCTTTTCGTGTTTTTGCTCGCCATCAAGGAAGCCAGCGCTTTCTTTGTGAACGCAATATGTTTCAATTTGTATGAAAAAATGTGACGAAACAAGTTTCCCGAATCGAGGAATTCGCTTCGAAGATCACAAAGGGAGATGTGGATATTAAAATTTTCAGCGCCCTCGTAGCTGTCTCATAAATATTGTTTCAACGATGTTTCCAGAAATTGTTTATGAAAATTAAAGAAATGTTTATATCAATAATTTCTGTTACGAAGAATGGTTGAAATGTTTATTTTTCAATCAATCAAAACTTAAATACCTAACGTAAAATGTGACATGCCCTACAAAAAGTAGAGGTAAAATATTTTATTATATTTTAAACAATTCCAAGTTATAAAAATAAATACAATCATTTTGCAAAACGTTGTCAATATATCAAAGTAACCAGATAATGAATAATAAATGATTATACTCCGTCAAGTAAACCTCAACACGCACCCAATTAGTTTGAATAACAGGGCAGCCTGCAAATGTTGATAACTGAATTGTCGATATTATAGAATTTAATAGGCTGTATCAATAATAAATAATATTACTGGCTCTTGTCAACCGTATTGTTCGTATAAACACATGTAGCGAGCCTAATGTAAACTATAGTTTCCAACCTCGGCAGCCGATAGAATGGAGCATTTGGCAAAAGAGAATTATGTAATCATTTAAAATTATAAAGATTCCCGCCTCTATCTATGTATACCATTTTCGAATATAATCTTCATTAACAACAAAGCTGAGATTTCAGTGTAAACCTATTTATTGTGAACTGTTTAAATTTTACATTGCTGAAGTGTAAATTGCACGATAAAATTTACATTCTTACATAAAGATTTTAAGCTACCTTAAGTAGAGCTTAAGGTAGCTTAAAATCTATAGCGTTGATTGCCAAGTTCGTAAAACGCGTACCTTTGTAACAAGGATCGCACGTTCAAACCCCGGCTCGCACCTCTGGGATTGCTGGCTTTCAGGTTCGAATCTCATTTTAAACCGCGATAATGACTTGCTAAACGGTGAAGGAACACGTTCTCAGGAAATCTGCATGTCTGAAGATCCCCTCGAAAGACGTGTGAAGTCCGCCAACCTGCACTAAGCCAGCGTCGAGGACTATGGCCAAATACTCCTCGCGTTGATAGGAGCCCGTGCCCAACAGTGGGACATTAAAAGAGTTGGTTTTATTATTATTATTTAAGCTCTACTCCATTTGATCAAAAATTACCCTCAACAGTTTACAAGTATTTAATATTAAATAACTGAAATCTATTTCAATTTATCATGCGCATAGTTACGTGTTCTGAAACCTGAATTGTATTGTATAGGACACTCATTGAAAACGTTGTCATACATTAATGCTCACAGACTTAGCTGAAATAAATATTGATTTCAAACTTGCAACTCTATATTAGCAATGCCAATGTAATTCACACATGATTTATGCGCAGTTAAAGTTAAAAGATTGCTTTTATCAAATGTATTTTTATTTTTATTTAGTTTTACTTTGGCTGACTTTAAGTTTATATTTGATGTTGTAATTGTGTGTCAAGCTACCTGACACCTATCTGTGGTATGATATTGATGTGCCTATGCTTATTTGTATATTTTGGATTATATAAAAAATACTGTCAGAAGTGGGATTCGAACCCACGCCCACAGAAGTGGACTGCGACCTGAACGCAGCGCCTTAGACCGCTCGGCCATCCTGACATGATGAAGTCGGCATAATAATAAACTTCTTGCAGAGTGTTGCAGTACTTCAAATAGCTACCTAGTTTATTATAAAAAAAAGGAAATATGATTTGAAATAAATATTTATATACTATACAAGCTGAAACTATGCGATGGAGCAGTGAGGTGAAGGGGGATAGCGAATTTTAAAAATCTAAAAACATCAGATAACTATAAATGAAAATAACATACTATTGTTAGCGGTTCCTATAGAATTATATTAAAAAAATATATGCACGTGGAACCGAGGGTAGATTTAATTAATTAATAAGAATAAAATGACATGAAAACATGTAATTACACAACGAACAAACTCAATTCTTCAATATTTGAATCCAACATAAATAACTCCAATTTAACAATGCCAACGAGCTATAACACGTCTTATCGCTACAAAATCCGGAGAGCAAAAGAGCGCAATGTCGGGGTGCGCGCGCCTTATATAGGCACGATGGCGCGAACTGTCAAACTGTGTTGCCATATCGCTAATACGGCCTCTCCTGACACTTGGTCGTCCTCGAACATGTCTTCATTGCTCGGCTAGTGGGCTCGGGAAGCTTGCAGACTTCAATGCCGGTCGGATGTGACGTTTGTTGAACCCCGTTGTCCATCTCCAGTGTGAGTGCTCGAGAGTAACTGGCTCTCGCAGCTAGAGAAACTGGTAGATGGATCAGCCGCAAGGGAGTCAAGGCATATTCCTGTTAGTGTCTAAAGACCCGTATACTTCAATTTTGCTAGTCGACTTCGTCATTCGGTTACTAGTGAACCCTATAACGTGGCCTGTCGATCAGACCCACTCGTACGATGACCGTATTCAATCGTACGAGTGCATTCCACACGAAGACCGTATTCGAACGTGTGAAGCTTCCCGACACGCCGACCGTATTTGGACGTGTCGAGGCTTCCCAATACGCTGACCGTAATCACACGTATTGAGGCATCTCAGTATGCAGAGCGAGTCATACACATGAGGAATCCAGTGAACCCTATAACGTGGCCTGTCGATCAGACCCACTCGTACGATGACCGTATTCAATCGTACGAGTGCATTCCACACGAAGACCGTATTCGAACGTGTGAAGCTTCCCGACACGCCGACCGTATTCGGACGTGTCGAGGCTTCCCAATACGCTGACCGTAATCACACGTATTGAGGCATCTCAGTATGCAGAGAGAGTAGTTGTGCGTATTTGGTTCACCCTACAGGATCACCACAGGGATCCGTATAACTTTTGAACATATCTTCACTTACCCTCAAAAAATGCGGCACATGTCTCAGGGCTCCACTCAGACAACCCGCGTGTTGTATCATTACGCCCTTACGATATTCCGACTTTAAGTTGAAATCCTGCATGTACATCCACCAACACGCAACACGGGGCAACAAGTCCCTTTTTCGCTCAGTTAATTTAAGTGCGTTATTCAGTCTGTTACAATTCTAAAAGAAATTCCCAATAGGTAATGACTAAAGTTTTGTAAAGCTTTAATATTTGCCAAAGTTTCAAGCTCGTATGAATGATATCGTGGCTCGGCACCTTGAGTTGTTTTGTTAAAATATAACACAACCAGTCTTTTACTATACCCATGCATCTGAATGAGAACTGCACCACAACCGACTGAGCACGCGTCCGTTTGCAGCTCCGTTGGCAATAGTCGATCGAAAACAGCAACTATAACGTTACTTCGTAATAACCTAGCTATGGGTACGGTTATAGATGCATAAGCGGATATGTATCTACGGGAGTATCCTGCCAAACCAAGAAACTATCTGACCTCCCATACGTTAGTGGGTACTGGTGAATCTACTAGGGTTTTGATTTTACACTTGCTCGGTCTAACCTGACCCATTAAAATCGTACGACCTAAATATTCCACTTCCGTGGCTACAAAAGTACAAGGCGATCAATATGGTCTTCCATCAGCGGTAATGGATAGCGATCCTTAACAGTGATCGCACTTAGTGCACGATAGTCGACACACATACGATCCTTACAGTCATTTTTCTTTACAAGAATAATTGAGCTGGCATAGGAAGATTCCCCGAGAGATTAAAGTCTGTAAGGTCCATAACAAATAGGTGTTCCACTCATTATCTCAAAATGCATATGACCAGTCGTTACCGTTGTCCACGCAGTGCCAACGATTAGAAACTCCTCAAATTCATTAATGATACCCAATAATCTTTCGCGATCATTACCCTCGAAAGGTGTATGAATTCGTGATGGATCACCTAAGTTAATGAGGAACACACTGCGGTCACTATTTAATTTGCACGAATGTATTGCACATCGTCACGGTTTAACACATCGGTCCCAACATCGTACAGGTACATTCATACATTTATGAGTAACAAAACTAGTACACTCAATATTTTGGTCACCCATACCACTTAAAACTTGATATGTGGGTAGTTGTGTACATTCAAAATATTTAAGTACAGCTTTTGAAATTAGCGACACTCTGATCAAAATTAGAAATATAATAATGGGTTGATCTGACCTTAGTCAACGCGCTCAGTGCGCCAATGAGGCGGTAGATGACATCCAACGAAGTCGAAGTACTTGCGTGCGATTCACCGATGGTGCCGTCATTCGATCTGGCAGTAACTGGTAGTGGCGCGGGCGGTCGAGGTACAGACACGATGGCATCAACCGGCGCCACGATTGCACGCTCCGCCGACGATACCTCCGCCGACTCGTTGCTTGTTGCGGGTAGACTGCTATTTTCTAGCGCGTCAATGTGTGCTAGAATTATGCTGAGCTGGTCTTGAAGATCTTCTGCAACACTGTTTTGACCACGCCTATTCCTAGAATACTACGAGTGAAGGGTCGATCAGCCATGATCAAACATTTAAAATTTCACTTAAAACTCAACCCAAGCTATCTAATCAACTAATGATTATTTTTCGCTTGCGACCAGAGCAGATGTAGGCTACAGGAGCCTATCCCACTTCTGATGTTAGCGGTTCCTATAGAATTATATTAAAAAAATATATGCACGTGGAACCGAGGGTAGATTTAATTAATTAATAAGAATAAAATGACATGAAAACATGTAATTACACAACGAACAAACTCAATTCTTCAATATTTGAATCCAACATAAATAACTCCAATTTAACAATGCCAACGAGCTATAACACGTCTTATCGCTACAAAATCCGGAGAGCAAAAGAGCGCAATGTCGGGGTGCGCGCGCCTTATATAGGCACGATGGCGCGAACTGTCAAACTGTGTTGCCATATCGCTAATACTATAGTAACATATTAAACTGTTTTGCCATTGAAAATACTGAAGAAGAATATAATTGACTCGGAGATGAACCCATTTTGGTTTATAAAGACATTAATTCAAATAAGGGCTGCAGGTACTTACCTAATTATACATTCTGTAACATACATCGTCTAGTGAATATATATAAAACAAAGGCGTGTTAGTTACACAATTTATAACTCAAGAACGGATGGACCGATTTTTATGATCTTAGATTTTTTTCATTTGTCTCCGCCCCTAGAAAATATCTAATAACTATTAAAACATGTAAAAAACTCACAAAAAAAAAAATATTTTCTTATTCATTTCATAACGAGGCGGTAATATGACGGCACTCGCCAGGCGTTACGGTAGAATCAAATAATTACAATTAATGGGATATTCTACCTCCCGTAAATATTTCAATTACGAATATCTTGATTAGGTGTGTGAGAACTTAAAAACATAATATAAACGCGATAAAATCAATGTAAAATTAGTTCTATTTAAACAAATCGTATTATTATCTAGCATTCCACGCAAAAATGTGACTTAATAAATCTTTTGCAAGGTCTTCTCCACCTTAACAATTCACATCACACTCGCGAGGGCTGATGATAAAGTGGTCTTCAATAAAGAACGATCCGATAGGTGTCGCTGACGTCGCCAGACCTCAGCAAACAGAACCCTCGTTTGAGGCCCAAAGGGACGTTTTAGTTTTTGTTACGTGGGTTATAAATTAGGGGGTTGCGCGGTTCGGGAAGATTAAATTTGGGGATTCAATGACGAAAGGTTTAGTGTTGGCTTCGATTTAGAAGATAGCGCACGTCTTGTTTGTTTATTGTAGGTTTAATAGAAGAAAATACTAGATGGATATTCAAAAGTATCTGTGGAAATGTTACTAGGATAGATCCTAGACACCAGCTTGAGTAGGTATAGAATTATTTAACTCCTTACGTATTCAACTTGAATAGTTTTTGATAGTCTTTTTGATACCTAGTTTGTTTTCATATAATTTTTAAGTTTTTTTTTTATTTTCCTGTTGTAAATATTTAGATGAGTTGTAAATAAATAATAACATTATATTACTGATTCAGATTTTCCAAACTTTAATAGTTACAACAGAAGTAAATGTATTATGTGGATATATTAATTCAGTCATTAGCCGGGCAATATCCACTGTTGTAGATAGGCCTCCTCAATGATTTCTTCACAGAAGAGATTCCTCTATTCGCATCCTCCTGCTGCATGCATCGTGGGACATGTTATGAGTCTTTGAGTCTTTTCTACCCAACGTCTTTCAGGTTGTGGTCGCCATTCTAGAACCAATCTTCCTTCCTACCGTGACCATAGTAATATCCTAATAACTTGTGCTCACTTCTATGACACATATATGATATGCAATGACAATGTCATCTCGAAAATAACTCGATTGGCTACCATATTGCAGTAATGGGACCTTTTGTCTCTGGTACACTGAACCCGAAATTTTGCTCTCACACATCAAAGAGTCCGCTCCTTTGTTGTATTTATTGGCTCCGAATATATTCTCATAAGTAACGTGTTGTTAGATGTATATAATACTTTGTGGAAAAAATATATTGGGTAAGGGCTAAAGCTCTGATTTTCTGTGAGTAAAATTCTGTTTTGTATTTGTATCAAACATTATATATTTAATAAGTTTGATAAACGTGTTTGATACATTATTATTGTCAATCTTTGTCTTTGCTGGTGGTGGATTGTCGATACTATTATGTGTGCATATTTTTTTTTTAAACAAGTTCTTATTCGGTCAGTCAAAAAAAATATAAAAAAGAGGTTCACAAAAATCTTGCTCTAGGCTAAAGATAGAGATGCCGTAATTGTATACTTAGTTTTATTACTTTCTAGCTGTCCCGGCGCACTTCGTACCGCCTCAGAATCAAATGTATGAGAAAATGAATTTATTGGTACTCTATGAAAAATTTAAACAAATCTATCCCACGGGAACCATACATTTTACCGGGATAAAAAGTAGCCTATGTGCTATTCCAGATTATAATCTAACTCTGTGCCAAATATCATCTAGATCCGTTCAGCTGTTCTGGAGTGAAAGAGTAACAAACATCCATGCACCTATCCATCCATCCAAACTTTTACATTTGTAATATTAGTATGGATAAATTCAATCCCA
Source organism: Pheosia tremula (assembly GCA_905333125.1). Taxonomy (NCBI): domain Eukaryota; kingdom Metazoa; phylum Arthropoda; class Insecta; order Lepidoptera; family Notodontidae; genus Pheosia; species Pheosia tremula. The sequence continues at coordinate 374,343 of HG995405.1, read as the reverse complement.
GACTCAATACGCAAAAAAGCATTTTTTTTTAATTGCTAGCATAATAGTGATGTGAGTAGTTACGGTACAAAGACACAACGTCCCACTTGTCGGGGTAGCGTCAGGAGCCGCGGCGGGCGCGACACGCAACCAACAAAGGCCCATCACAAACTGCGCTTTAGGGTTGCGTTGAACTTACATTGTTTAAAGATTTCGATTGTTTTTTTGGGACTGTAAAGATTAAATTCTGTATATCCTCAGTATAATTAAATTATACAAAGTAATGTGATCTCAAAGCGCAAAAATATCTTGTCATAAAATGAATTACGCGAATTTGTGATCAATTTTGACAAATTTGATATATTTTTTAAATAATGTTTAATAAGATTTTATATTTTTGTTTTTTAATAAAAACGTTTCTATGTGTGCAATAATGCTTGTAAGGTCGCGTTTAGACACACTGGCAACCCTATAATATTTCCCTGGAGACGTACTACAAGCGGAGGATTCTTTAAGATTAAAGAAAAAAAATAGATGTCGTAGGTCTTTGTTCTTCTATTCAGCAGTCAAATATCTTTCACAAGAGTAGACGAACCGTTTTAGCCTCGTCTGCAAAATGGTAGAAATTATTTCTGAATATGTACAAAAGCTACCAAATATAAACATTGAATCCTGGTTTTCGAAATAAACCTCGCAAAACTCATTCCATATTCCTACTCCGTCGCATACGAACTTTGAACAACGAAAATTTGTAATACGAAAACCAGAAATCAGTTTGAAATCAGTATCGGAATTTAGCTAGCAATATAGTAGAGAGTTCTGACACTTCATTGTTAATTCTGTACAGAATCACAAACGTAGCCGACTTCAATAAATGATTGCAGAAATAACAATTGCGTCGTTAGTTGTTCTACAGCTTGTTATTAAAGTTGCGAATGTTGAATTTTATCTTTGTTTGGAAATATCGACTGCGATTAAAGTTCACATTGGAAAATCACTCTTCGGCCTCTGAACTTTAGTTTTAATTTCCATTATCACTCCTTATCTAATATGCAATTTAACCAACTAAAATAAACAATTGAACCTTATCAGTTGTTGAAAGAAGTGTCTGCCAACCTGCACGGCAAGCCTGAGTGGTGGACTATGAACGGTTTCTCTTCGCTTTGAATGGAGACTTATACTCCAGCCCCTATGCGAGACTATTATTAGGCCGAAGAGTACATGGTCATTATCCGAACATGTTTAATTCTTATAGGTTTTAAAAAGTAATCATCACATTTGCAATAAATGTTAATATCGAATCAACAGCGGAAAACTGATTACCATAATTGACGCTGTTACATTAACGGATTTAAGCGCCATCTATGTGCGGAGCTGTGCATATAATTGTGTGTATGTAATATGTAAATCCCCAACTGTAATGTAGGCAGGCATCGAATTGAATATGAATAGTGTTTTTTGTTGCATGGTATACAGGCTGATTCAAAAAGGATATACTGAGCCTTGATCCTGCGGTGCTTTAGCAAATTCGTAATCATTATAAGAAGTCAGAATTTGGATAATTCATTTAAGAAATGACCCTGAATGTAGCGTCTCTATCTACTGCCGCCTTCCTACCTAGGCAAGTATGCTCCATCGTAGATCTCATCGTCACTTACCATCAGTTGAGATCGAGATCAAATACTTGCCTATAATGTAATAAAAAAACCCCTGTATAATTAACACTAACATGATCACGTAACCTTTGAATCGTTACACTAAAATTCTCTTTAAGTTTGTATTTTTTTTACTATTAACAGTCGTTCTGTTTGAGTAATTATGGTAAATATAACATCATAGCGCACGAGCACACCAAATCTATGGTTCCAAACTAAGCCGCGTGGCTTAGTTATATTATGGGTACCATACAATGGACTAGCGATCTAGCTGATGTAGATTCAAGTCCTAGGGTCTCACTTCATTTTACCAATTTTATCAAGACAACGAAACCTAACCGCAAATTAAAACTACTGCATCGAAACTCAAATTGAACAAACATACCGACCAAACCAGTGACCATTGTAAATAGCTGACGTAATCATTAATGTACATAGTTAATTAAACAGACTGGGCTAATTAATCTAACTACGACTACAAATAGGACCGATTGTATGGTAACATTATTCTGTGACGTGTAGTGACGTCACGATGGCCTATAATCATAAAACTTTTTTTTATTTTTTTATTACATTATAGGCAAGTATTTGATCTCGATCTCACCTGATGGTAAGTGACGATGAGATCTACGATGGAGCATACTTGCCCAGAAGGTAGCTGTTCACTCTCGAATTGACATATTGTGTGAGTGTGAACAGGTAGGAAGGCGGCAGTAGATCGAGACGCTACATTCACTAGGCACATGCAGCGCAACTGATCTGACCCGCCATCCATGAATGGCAACACCGAACGTCATGCCGGAACACGGCTAGGCCGCTTGGCGACATGGCTTTGTTCAGTGGGTGGTGACTAACCACGGCCGAAGCCTACCACCAGTAAAAAAACTAAAGAAATCTCAATCCGTCTATGCATATTACGTATGTAATGCTGATGGGTTTTGACAGTATATTACCTACAATTTACTACCCTAATACCGAGTTTATTCTACGTAGTATAAATAAAATACCTAAGCAAATATATATATGCGAATTTGACTGCGTACCTAATTTAAATTTTATTTCCATTGATGACAATAAAAATATCAATTGCTGGCCCGCTATCGTACATTTATTTAATAGAAATGTCAAAACGCAAAATTGACAATAATTTTGTGGTAATAAGGGCCGACCTTTTTACCGTGAGGTCCTAGCTTCGATCGCTAACATTAAACTAATCAAACATAATATTGTGTGTGCCTTGGCAGAGGAACGGCATGAGTGGAAGACGTTCGGAGAGCCCTTAGGACGATTTCGAACAGACGGCGTCTCCAGTATAAAAGCAGAATGGATGATATGAATTGCAATGTCACAAACAAAACTAGGAGTTTTTAACCCCTTAAACTAGATACATTTAGCAATATTTGACAGTAACAACGTTACGCAATTAAGGTTGGTCCAAATTATAAGAGGTAAACATTGTAAGCAATAAAAGTATTCATAGTTTTATATTGGTGTTGTTATAAGGCTGGTAGTTTGAATGGATTCATTTAGAATACAAATATTATCGTGATAAAAAAAATGTATTCACTACTACGAAATATAGTAACCTTAGTGAGTTTGTAAAGTATTTAAATAGCAATCGAGTGATCAAACGTTTCCAAACATTCACCACTAAAGCGGCACAAGCGCTGTTATGTCAAAATTCAATCTTTTACATACGATCGGTTTTTGATGCTGTTAAACTAGCAGTAATCCCCGTTGTGCCTTGTGCTCCAGCAATGTTGACTCGGTGCTTGTTACTTGGGCCACAACGCAAGTGAGCCGAGTAATCACATGGATCATTGCGTTGCTAACTCATCAGCCGCGAATGACGAGCCCCGGATCACGCCGCGTCATCTCCCGACTTCAACTCTACATGTTTTTGTTTCGGAAAAAAGAGGCTTCCAAAAGCAATTTACGGAATTACGTGTTTCCAGAAAGGTAACTTATTGAAGATAATAGGTTTGGATGAATGGACGATTTGTTTTTGGAAGGTATAAATGATATGATGCAGATCAACATTCCTTTTGTTTGATCGGTAAATGTAAGTGGTTTGGTAGTTACTGAATAAATTAAGAACCATTTTATAGATCATGAATATAATAATGATTCGTTATAATAAACAAGGAAATGGGATACAACAAAATGGTAAAAATGTTATAAAAATAAATATGTCGCCAGGCAAACACACCAACACTATGATCCCAAATAAGGCCATCCTTATAGTTGCTTCTATTGTTAGAACAAATTTAGAAGATATGTTGATATTAATAGTATTTCTTTTCTTTCACTTTCTGAAATTGTAGTTCAAGCAATCAAAAAAGAAATCCTTATTGAATATAGTTTTGTTTCTCGCAGCAATAATCGTAGAACCACTAAAGAGTAAAAAATACGTTATTCTCAAGAATGTTAGTAGGTAAAGTTAACCTTTATAAGCAATTTTAAAAGGTTAACGAGATTACATTTTCCGAGGGTACGACGGTAGGTAAAAAGTTAAAAAAGTAACTTGTTCGGTTTGAGCGCGCGCTCGCAACATGTTCCCTTCGTGGCTGACAATGGCGGACAAAAGCCGCTTTGTCGCCGGCGCTATTGTGTCGAAACATAAGATTTGGACGTAACCCAATACACGGTACGAATTTCCAAAAATCATCACAAAGGGCAGCTTAGTCATGAAAGTGGATGGCATTTTGAACCTTTAGCATGAGGTTTATACGTATTCAAATACCGTTCCAGTAATCGAATGTTTCGATACATTACTAGTAAAGCTCTACGTTCCCCACGTTACTTTAACGATACTATCAAAACTCGTACTAATCAATATATAAATATTCGCTCGGTAGTTATTTGGCAGTCGCAGGATGTCGTAAGACAGAATTAAAATAGGCATATCTAATATGTAATATCAGTAGATTAGTGAATACTAAGCTTCCGACGACTACAGTGATATAAGTAAATACCTATAGTACACTTTGTAAATAGTATACGACAGCAACTTATAATGTAGTTAACAACTCAACCTAGATACACTCACATACCTACAAATCTTCAGAACAACAATAATAGTGAATTACGTTCAAACACTTATAACTTACAGACTGCTCGCAACCACTGAAACAGTGAACGGCATAAAATGAGTTCATACGTGTCCATAAAGTTTTCAGCACTACGAACAAAGTTCTTCAGGAGAAAAAAAACAGAATTAATAAAACAACATTGAAATAATAAAACACAGGGTTTTGGGGCCACTACGATCGGTTCATTAGATAAAGAGATGATAGCACAAGCTATTTTGCCCCATGTTTGAATAGTAATAAGATATTTGCATCTCACTTCGTTGCTATAATGTTTAAATCTTCTAGTCATGCGTTTTAGTGTAAGACGGTCAATATTAGTAATTCTCAATTTTGCTTTGCGATTGAGTGGTTTTAATTATAATACTTTAGACAACCCCAGAATTACTCCCAGTTCATTGTACCACAATAAAAGCGTTGCTAAGTTTTGGACCGTACACCGACCACCGACCGTGGGGGTTTGGTCATATTATATTACATTATTACATTCAGCGGTCAATAAACTTAGTCCCTAAGCCTGGGTGACATAGCCTTAAGCGATGTATCACCTTGATAGACCCTATTAATGTCTTCCAAAGCCTTTTCTCGTGAAACTATCAGGAACGCTGAGTTATTGCCTACACTGTATGGCCTTTTGATAACAGCTAGAAGCCGGAGTCAACTATCCGCTGGTCATCCGAGGGTTATATTAGTGCAGTCGGGAACAAATAAACATTTATCATAAAAATATCATAAACAAAACTGAATCAAATTATCTTCACAGAGCAAAAGTCTGTCAGGCTCAAAATAAAATACCCTAGTTCTGTAACCTGAGCCCAAAATCAGTATATCATCCTATCTTCAATAGAGCATCTACATGCAAGACTATGGAGGTAACTACTATATACGGTGTAAGGGTTATGGCAACAAAATGTTGAGCTAAAGATACACTTAATGCCTAAACAAAATAAAATTAAAGAAATTAAGTCAGTGGTTACAAATGTTATAATTTTTGAGCGCGCAATGTATCGTAAGCAACGCGATCACAACACAACGTTCCGCGCGATACTAGACTTGGGCGAGTGACAAGCATGCTCGAGCGTATCGAATTTTAATTTACACTGCATATTTATATCTAATAATTAGTAATTGCTTATTTTAATTCAAAATCACGATGAAATAGACTCCAATTATGATTTCATGTGAAAATAAATTAAGAAATACTGAAGTAAAACGCGTATAGTTTTTGGAAAGATTGAGGGAAAATTCCAACTCTGGGGGGTCTAGAATCAGTGTTGAGTTCATGGTATCAGCTAGTTACACACTATACAAATTGTAATATAAACGTTACATTACATACGCGTACGAAGTAAATTCAGAGTGACAGTGTGACGTGAATCTAGAGTGCATAACAACAACCGCAAGGGAAATGCAAATGACGTCATAGTTTCTGGGTTCGTTAACTGAAGATTTGAAGACGAAGTGGAAGGATGTGTGCATGAGGCACGTGAGTAGGTATATATGAGTGTTTATGTAATGAATAACCTCAAGTAACAAATGAAGATCATAATTCTAGTAGAAGCTTGAACAAAATATAAGGTCCCACACTACGGAACGCTTGTATTATGGGTACAATTAATTGGTGTTCGTATTATCACACAAAGTTTGCCCCTACCAGGATTTAGACCTGGAACCCTCGCCACAGAAAGCACTATCAACTGAACTAACCAGGTCTTCGTCATCTCCAGCAATGAACGAGCTTCAGCTGATGAATGGAAGCTATACTTTTAATACACAAAGCGTTAAATTCTCACCAACCCATTCGTGACATATTTGCCGTCACTCGCGACAAATTATTCGGGTAAACATCGGAACAACATGGTCTGACTACACAATGGTGACTGCCACAAAGCGGCTTTTGTTCCGCGCCATTGTCCGGGCAACAGCAACATGTTGTGAGTGGTTGAATGTATGAACTAACCTGACGACACATTGAATGCCATATGTATCTGGTATTTTTCATTGGAATGTCTCTCCTTGATCAAAGTAAAACCTATTTTCGTGATATGTTATGGATACGCGATACCTCCCATCTTAATTGCCTTTGCCCATGCCCAAATAGAAGTAATTAGAAGGTGTTCCAAAATATTTAATTTTGAATTGATGGACCTTTCTATATACTTTGTGTCGATATTTTTGGTCTTATAATGTTGAATTATAAAAATCTTAAGTTATTTATTACTTTATATATTTATTAAACTCTTGTACACCAAAGAAATAAACATAACGATAACCAAAGATAACAGATAGATGGTAGAAATGGCGGTGTTATAACTATAATGTGATCTCTGGAGGAATGAGATGAGGAGAAATCAGTTACAACTATTTGTGATGATAACCGAGTCCCACAGGGTTAAAATTCTAGTATCTACTGAAATATTTGTAGTACCTATAAACTTATTATAAAGGTAATAAAAATATTTATACCTCTAAGTCATATTCATTTATCAAAAAATATAAATGGAGCAGATGCTCAATTAGCAAATACCAAAGCTGTAAATAATTTCAAACGAACACAATAATCACACGGTTAAATCCACGGATGAAAGCTAATAACTAAAACTTAATTACAATTCAGGCAACCTCCCAATCAAATCAAATTTGGGAGTTCATATAAATGGTTAATTAGATAAAAGGCCGGATTGGCGATGTGTTAGGGGTGAAATTAGAATAACGTTCAATTAACTTTAGAGCAAATCCAATTAGGTTGCAATCATTACGATACCTTAAAGCTTTTACCTATGATATTCTAAAGGGAATTTAGGTACGGTTATTTACAAGATGGAATTAATTTAATGAGATTCCGAAAGATCAATTTTATTTTAAGGGTATGAGCTATTGCATTTTAACTTTTTAATCGAATTTTACAGCCCCTATCAAGTTTTTTTAAGTATTAATTAATGTACAATCATAATATATGTATCTATACATACAAATAAATAAAATAGGAGTATCTGTTTGTAATATTAAAATAACCCTCATATTTAGTTGGGTACCCTTTTTTAATTTAATTTCAATCATATTATTATTAGAATGAGTATTTATACTTGTTTAGTGTATATTACCCTATATTCCTTGTACACTAAGCGCTTTAATCAACAAAAACCTCAGTTATACAACAATAAAGAAATACGATATTGAATCGTTTCTCTAGCGGTTCAGTATCGCTTCAACTCACGTGCCGGTAATGTTTGTTTCCTTCTTGTAGGTAAATCTTATCGATTTGTTACTAAGACTGAAACGGTGGAACAAGCCGATTAAATGAAAAATATATTACTGGAACATGAGATAGGGATTTAGCATTCATGTCTATTTTACTGTAGGTTTATAAAGGCTTGTATAACTTTCAACATATAGCTATACTAATACATATAGGACAAAATAGAAAAATACTCTTATATCGTAGTTATAACGTATTGTCACAAGTGGAGACATCAGACAACCCATGTGGACGATAAATAAAGGGGCTAACAAAACCAGCTACGAAGTAGCAGTAAGTTTAGAAGTAGTAGTAGTAAGTTTTTTAGACACAGGAACATTTACAAATTGTTTTTAACATTTATATTCCTTAAATCTACTATCAAATTTCGGAGCGTTTGGTATCCCACAATGATACAAGATTAGACCGTCCGAGATTTCCGGGTAAAGCTTCTTGGAATCCGCATTGAATTTAGTCGGGAGAAATAGGCAAATAATAGTAGTAACATATTGTTGTGGTTATGTAACTATTACTCGTAATTGTTTACGAGATACGAATAGTAGATATAGACGACATGTAATCACATATATACATCTACCTAGTACAAACAAGAATTTGAAACTACACTGAACCCGACACGTCTCTTCTTACACGACACGTCCGAAATACGCAAAACAATCATCCGTCCTCCTTCCCGGAATGTTTTCATCCCAAACGAGTTACCCTAAAGCCTTTTTATTCCTCAAAACAGGCTTCAATTGACGTAGTTTCGCTTCACCCGGGTGTAGCGCGGCACCCGCTGGAAAAGGTAGCACGGTGATATTTTCCCTTTTTGACCCAAACAACTGTACGGCTTAGTTATCACGAGTAAAGGTTAGTTTTATTGCTGCTATCTTTTTAGAATATTGTTTGTCATGTTTTTTTGCTTTTCGAAACACATTTATATCGGCGAGAGTAGCCGCTAATGCAAAACAAGTTAAACACATCACAAGCTAAACGGTGCAAACAAAACATCGCATGGAATTCTACATTCGTGAAAGAACCTAACGAGGTCACGAAAGGCGTGATAAGTAACTACTACTAACCCGCAGTAGACCATCGTGTTAGCGTGTGTTGACTATGGCATAACTTCAAGCCCTCGCATTAAGAGGAGCCGCGAGGCCAGCGAGACAAAAGGGCTTATTATTATTTCATTATTGGTGTATAGGTTATTATTATATCTACAAGAATAGGAATAGGAGGAAGATTTTGTACAAGTCAATAGCAGATGTGATGGTTCATCCGGTCAAATCTATTTATAGCATACCTACATTGTCGGTTATATCAAGACAGCCAGGAGATAACAGGATTGATCGAATTCAAGGAATTATTACGGCGCCTTAATCCTGTCTAGAAACCTATATTCTAGGCATAGGCGGCATACCTTCATGTATATTACATTGTAAGGAGAATCCGGTATTAAATAAAATGAACGTTCGTACCTGCACAAATTGAAACGTAATTTTGGCAATGCTTATTGACTATCATGAGAACCAAATACTTCTTGCTACGGTCAAGCCCTAGGCGATATAGATCCACGTTATTTCTGAGGAAAATCTGAACAAAAAAATATTACTTGTAAAATTATACCACCCCTACTAGGCATGGCAGCATGTCAGACATTTCTGGGACACATATAATAGCTCTACCTCTAATAATATCATTAACCCCAAAGGGATTTCCTTTATACCTATACAAAGGACGGGTGTACTATTTCATTTATGTCCGTTTAGATATATGATATTGTTTATGATTTTTGGGTTGGCAACATTAGCCGCCGGTAGCTTAAAAAAATCTCTCGTGTAAATTGATTGTATAAAAATAATGTTTAAATAAAACCAATTTTACGGTTTTTATCGCGTTTATTTTTTACGTTCCCGACGTTTCGGCTGCTTTACAGCAACCATGGTCACGGGAGGACTGAGGTGGTTGCCGTTGGTGTCATAGTTTGAAACGGGGTGCCCTCATATTTGATTGCTGCTCGTGGTCCAATCTACGCAGAAAGTGTTAAAAAAAAAAAAAAAAAACCGCGATAAAATCCGTAAAATTGGTTTTAATTAAATGTAATTAAATGTAATGTAGTGTAGTATTCGCGTAAATATAAGAAATACAGATAAATATAATGTCTTCCTTAAATATATGTCAAATTAATTAGATTCAATTGAAATACGTGTACTATGAGTTTTTAAGACCCAGTGATATGTTTTATTGGTGATTTATCAAAACTAAAACTTGGACCAGCTGTCAACATTAACAAAATGAACGAACGGACGGAATTTGAAGTTTACACGGTAGTATTGTTTTGATTACTTTTGTTATAATTTTATAGCCACTCCACACAATAGCTCAACACAACTCACTCTTGTGTACCTACCTACTAACTATACAGCAACCTCAAGGATAAACTTCAACCCAGAAGATTCTTATATATTTGTTTTATATACTACTTCTTTGGACAATAAATTCCGTATTAAAAGACGGGAGACACCGAATCGAATCGTAAACCAACAATAAAATTTGTTATGAATATGATTAGAGAAAAATGACTGACACAGTCTCTGTTGGCATAGACGATAAGTTTTATTATTGCTGTGGTAATAACAATAACATTTATCTATACCGTAAAAAGTAAATTACAGCTGAATTTGCGGATGGTCAACCGAAAATTTTCCTAAGATTGAAAATCAAAACAGATTTTCAATCATAGGAAAATACTATTCATTAAAAAATCTAAAAATGTTGAAAGTCCTTAGAGACACAGGAAAGTAACAGTAAGACTAAGACTGCCAAGCGCTCAGTTCATTAGATAAAAAAATATTTTCGCAAAGAGTGAGTGTATATACTCGGGATATATTTTTTTTACGTATATACGATTCATATTTTTTCATTTTTCGTTCACCTTACTCAACCGAAAAACATATTTCAAGCACCCATTAATAATTCTGGGCTCAGCATTTTAGTAATGAAAAGTTGAAATTAGAGATTTATATTTTTATGGGCAAAAGACATAGGTTAATAAAAAAATGTACGTTACAAATACCATCATATGCTAGCTTTAGCTCGCGGTTTTTGCTAAGCAGCTTGACTCCATATTGCTATGACAGCGGTCATAGCAATATGAAACAGCCTAAGACACCATTATGACACTCAGTGATAGTGTGGCTTGTAGTTCCTGAGATTAGCCCTTACAACACACACAATCTTACATACATCATACATGGGGCACTGATTATTCTGTTAATTTAGCTGTTTCACTGACTCTCTGTGGGACACGGCCCTCCCCTCAGTACAAAGACGATGTACGGCCATGGTCCACCACACTCGTCGAGACTGGGTTGATAGACTTTACACATCTTTCAAAAATTGCTTGGGTTCTCTTAGACATACAAGTTTCATCGTTTAGCAAGTCTGTGAATGGAATTGACAAAACAAAACAAAAGCTGGGGCAAACAAGCCGAGATACAATGAATGTTTTGTGTATCTGAACTTGGATAGATATTTTTTTTACAAAATCACTATCATCTAAAGTAAAATTGACCTTTTGGCAGCAATGTACTAGCGCAAAGGGAAATTTAAATTGTATTTTTTCCAGTTTGTTATGTACACCGAACCAACAGCATGTACATAACAAAACAAACAAAATGTTGACCTCGATGGCCGGTCGGAGTGCTATTGAATTTTTGTAACAAAATAGTGAGTTTTAAATTGAAAACCAAAACTAATACATGCTCTATTGTCAATTTATGCTTATTATAATTTATGGAGATGATGAAAGAAACATAAAAACGATTTTTAGAATTTAATTCGTATTTTTTACACATTATAACTTCACTCTATCTTCCCGTGACCATGTTTGCTGTAAAGCAGCCGAAACGTCGGGAACGTAAAAAAAACATAAAATAAACGCGATAAAATCCGCTAAATTAGTTTTATTTCAATGTGTAGTATTCGCGTCAATATAAAAAATCAATACATAAAATTACTTCAAATAAGCCTACATAAGAGTGTTATTCGTCCAATCAAAAACTTATCCAAAATAATATACGTGTGTATAACGTGCCCTCATAATATCAACGAATGAAGATCGTTAAGGTATGATTCCTCTGCACACGAAAGTTAGCGAATGTACCACGAGAATTGTTATAAATACGCCATTATAAGGTTCCCTTTCGTATGAAGTATACAATTAGACATTTAATAGCAAGATATTTAGGATAGTGATGAAATACGACCTAGATCTTCAAAAGGGTTATTTAAGTTTCCCATTTTCTGTTGCTGTGACGTCATTAAGTGTTTTGTTAACACTGTTCTTAAGAATACTTACGTGATACGTTAAGCATTTTAGTATCTAATCGCGACTAAGTTCATTAACAAATCAATGAAACTATAGTTCTGTTTTTGATGACTTATCACTTTACGAATTTTTATGTATTTCCTTTGTTACATTGCTGTAATCATTAGATTCACATTTTAATAACATTTAAATTATTTTAATAAAATGTAAGCTCAGCAGCCATTATCATATTTTTACATATGTGATAGCACTACCGCAGCGTAATACTAGAGGGGGGTCGCCGCTCGCGGGGAGGGCTGGTGCAGGACGGCCAGCGCCCGCGCGAGTCGAGAACCAGTTGGATTTCTGTGCGGAATAGTGCTGACCGCTTTTAATCTGATATCCTGATATTACTTTACTTACTCAAGTACCTATTCTAATCAAATTGTGCGAGCTAAACCGCGCATTAAGCTTTAAGTTGGTGTATTGTGAAACCCCGTAATTGGGTAAGTTGTGCACTTATTAATAATACGATTAAATGGTTGTGTAGTTAGTTGTAAGTATTTCGTGAACGTTGCTTCATTCATTTGTAAGTAGCCTAATTGCATTTATGTCTCTCTTAGTGTATCGTATCATATAATTATCGGCTTTGCATAAACGATAGTTAATAAGTAGCTAATTGGAAAAAATACTACCCACTTTATTTTTTATAAGTCACTATTCATTTTATCTCCATATCCGAGTTCGTTACCTTGTAAGTCCTTCCGCCTAGCTATAAACCGTGACTGCATCAACTGAGAACGCTAATTCTGCACCTAGAACAGAATCACTCGCTTCGCGCTAATTCCTCATGTAGCAGTCACGGTGCGATATCGGACAATTTCTGATTGTCGCCGTCCGTGTGCATTCCAGGGTTTTATGATCACCCTTGAACGGCTGGGAGTGCTGCACGCGAGCCCCGCTGCCTACGAAGCGGAAGGTTTCCCCGCCGCTGACTACCCCGCCCGGCGAAGGGTCGTTGGAGCCGCCGTCGCCTAGGACGAACTTCACCTGCTGCCTACCACCTCACCACTGCGCCGGCGAGGAGCGTAACGTTTTCTGTGGTGTCGGGCAAGCAAAGTGATGCCAGTTAGGACTCGAACCTACGACCTGATCTTAGAATAAATATTTTTATATTATGATTTTGGTAGTTTCCTTTGGCCACCAGAATAAAACGTAACACCTTTACGATTTTTTTGTTCTTCTAGATAAATATATTATTAAACTCAAAGCATTTTTTTTTTATGTGTAAAGATATCTTTAACTGCAATTATGGAAGCATAATTATTAGCTCTGTGGATTTCGTGATGATTAACGTGAGAATTGGGCATCTATAAAATATTTATATAAAAAAAATATTGTTGCCTTGTCGCTTTCATGAGACCACACATTATGATTCCTCGACGCAGTCGTGATTGCCAAGATCTCGGGAATTGCTTAGTAATTCCCCTGCAATATTCCCTCTAATGCCGCGCTGTGGGGCGTCTGATATGAAAGATTTTCCTCTCACCGCAATGCATAAAAATGTAGGCTGTTGTCTAGAAGCGGTTTAGTTAGAAATTATATTTTAGCTTGGTATATAATACCACAGAAATTGCTTAGTTTAGCTTGTACCTACGCATAATAATCCATTTCCACCTCAGTCTACTATCTATATTCAGGTTTATAAAATTATGTTATGCAGAAATTATAGCAGATCGATCAAAAGAACTCATAGACAGTTTTCAGTTAAACTGTTACTGAAATCAGTCTTGTATTTTTCAACATATTATGTAATATACCTTCTCCGATTCCGCCGGAGACTTCGCGGTCCTTACTCTTAAACAATACACGATGCAATTTGACTTTATTCGTGACAATAATATTATGAATAGCATATTTAAATATTATAGAAATGCCTTGAGCATCTTATATAAAGTGAGCTAAAATGGATGCGGAGTTATTACATTATGAGTGCCCAAATGGAATCATCTAAGACATGGAATACATACAAAGAACGTAGTACGTACGTCTTTTAATTTATTATTAGTATCAAAGGAAGACAGCATCCAGCGGTCACCCATCCAAAGCGAGATTTGATCTTCAACTCTTATACAACTAATTAAAGTAAATAAATTAATTGCTGCAAAACGTGTATCCCCATAATATTAATCGAATTAGTACAACCGTCGCGTATAATGAACATCAACTTCAGAAATATTATAGTTAATTACTCAACTAAGGACAGGTATCGTAATTAATTAGCAAATAGTCCGGAGTTGCAAATTTTAAAATAAATAGCTTTAGAATATTGTTAATAATGAACTATGTGGTTTATTTAAATGGAATTAGTTTACAACGATGATGTTGGAAATTTCTAAAAAGCCCGCGTTCGTTGTACTCTACCACCACGCTCCGCAATTGAAACCTACTGGCAAATTTAATACATAATGATAATGAAATCATATACTAGGCCTTCAACCTGTGCGTGTTTTACGCATTTAAACCATTAAGTGAAGTCAAACTTCCGTAAATAAAAAAAGACACAATAGTCATTTTGTTAAAAACATTTTTTTTGTAATAGCGACACATCGAAATTCTGACTTCACATTAAGACTACAAATACACTAAAGGAGCGAAGGCTCTAAATCATTCTGTATACATGACTGCTATACTGACTCTACTTTATTTTTAATATTCATGCACTAAACACAATAATTTCGGCAACTTCCAACTCCCTATTCCGGCAACTGAACATTCGAAATTATATTAAGTTACGTCTCACTTATATTACTTTTGGAAGCTGGGGCTAGCGTGCAAGTTGGCAACTCTCGGCTCAAGGCATAACTTGGGCAGGTATGCGACACTAACACCTCATGGTTGGCACTTTCACGCTCTTCTCTCTCACTCTCTCACTCACTTTCAAATCTCATGTATGTTAGGGTCTTGTGGAACTTTTTATTACCAACCGATCTGTGTTGGCAATACTATTGTTGAGAGCTTAAATTGGTCTACTCGAATTGATTGCATTTTACATCTTGCCGTAACAGTATTTATTCTCTATCCATAACATATTGAGTATATAGTATTGTAAGGATTGTGACTTTGTGAACAATACCGACGGCTGGTTAACAGTCCGTTACTCGAGCAGTTATGATATCTTATTGGGTTATTTTCTTATTGTTACTTTTAGAATTACCGTGTCCTAATTTAAGACTAGATTTAAGACTAGCTTTAATATCAGGATCGGATTTAAATATACTTTGTTTCACTTCGTACCTTAGTTTATTTTTTTATCCGCTCTTAGATACTCTGTTTATTTCTGTTTCCAAGCGTTGTATACAAAATGGCAGTATGAATGTCTTTGGCTTAAAAATACACAAATATCTTTTTTATATTATCGTTAAACTCTTAATAGGTGAAGCCATTTGGCTCTTTAATTTTTATGACCTCTAATCTTCTTGCGTTCCTTTTTGGCAGATATAAATCTCCCAAAAAATATAACCGCAATATGTTGTATTGTCCAAAGTGCTATTGACGAAGGACAACAATATATTCGGTCGGTGGCCGCGCAGTTCCATAACTTTCAGATATCAGCCGCGACATTTTTATCGCAATGTTTGCTAGAAGTTCTCGTGTGATTTATATTGACGTATCTTGTAGTTTTTTATTTATTTATTTTTACCTACTGCAATGCCATTCTTTTGAGTTAAACGGAAAAAGTTAACGACTAACAGGCCGTGGCGTGGCAAAATAAAACATTAATATAGACCGGTTTTTTTACTAAATTTAGTTCCAGTTCTTCATCATATGGTTGATCTACTAGTGGAACCGTAAAATTGGTTAAGTGCTAGCGACTAGCTGTGACAACGTGTGTGGTAACACACGTTTTGACGCGTCGCTCTAAGAGGAGGTCGTGAGGAATCTACGTGGCAAGATTCAAGATACTAGACTTTAGGAGCTTCAGAGATTTTGCGAGATAGATTCGCTGTGTGAGTTATAAAAATTTGGCGTCTAAAATATCGGTTTTCTGTACTAATATTATAAAGAGGTAAAGTTTGTTAGTTTATGAGTTTGGATTTAGGAGGTAATCTTCGGAACTACTGATTGCATTATCCCTGATTCCTATAAGGCTATGTTCCATCGTGCTAGGGCGGTCGGAGCCACGGGCACAAGATTATTTATAAAAAGACATATTGAGAATCGTTTTTTTTTTTAATTATATAACTTGTATATTTCCTTACTTAATTAATATTATACATTTTACAATTAAAATAATAAATTTTAAACAGAAACTAATCTATCAATCTCAGTTAAGTACTCAATAAAGTTTTTTTCCTAGCCCACGTCCTTCCCCTTATGTCCCTCGTCGAGTTTCTTACAAAAACCCGGTTCCACGATCCATTAACAGTTGCGATAAAGCCATTGTTGCACGGCACATACGTGTGACAATGAGATCATGATAAGAACATACATTGGCTTTATACGATTACAATTACTTTGAAAGCTGAGAAAAGGTAGAAGAAGAATAACGACAGAAATGCATCGAATTCAAATGTAGCCGTTATTCATAAACAAATTCATAAAAAGTGGAGTGGATATAAGTTAAAACGCTTCTATGGCTTAAATACTCAAATCAGATCAAAATCTTCTTATTGAATAAAATTCTCTTCTTTAATGAGTGCAACAAGTGATTTGCGTGTACAAGATTGCTCAGTCTACACAAAATCATACTCTATTTTAGTTGTTATAATTTCAGCAATACTAATGTAATAATACTTGCAATAAAAAATCTAGACCACTTGGATCTCATACACTTCAAGGGATCAAGGAAAGTCACTACTAATTTCCTGCTAATCAATCTCATTGATGAAGTAATCAGCGGATAAGATCTTATCTCTTCATAATTCTGTCCTATCTATATTGATCCAACGTTATTAGAGTTTGATGTATTAGTTGTTTGAGGGTCATTGGATATTATTAATGTAATTTATCACCGAATAATTAATCTAGCTTTTACTATAAATTCAAGCCACTCAGTATTTTTAAATATATAGATCAACTAATTCGTTGTAAACGTAGATGAGAACTAAATTCTGGTCTTAAAAGAAATATGAATCTTTAAATTTAAGATATTTGGATTACAATGCTGCCGACACGAGAACGCAAGTCCCAACACTATTATTGGCTGATAATATCAGAAAAAGATTATTAAATCGTCTATATTTCTATTAAAAAAGTTCCTAATTACTTCAAATTGTCGCACGCTCAAAGACCTACCGAACACCAGTGTCCAAAATAAACATGGTTTAAAAAATCCAATAACAAGTAGGTGTCGTCACTTCGCTTTTTATTAGCGGCGTCCATTAGACGTATATTGGCGCTGGATACGGGCTGAACGCGTTAAGAAGATTAAGAGGCGATCCCAGCCCTGCCCTATCTCGGCCAGCGAAACATTCATTATTTTATGGATGGGATGTACTGACGAAATTGCTAAAAGCTATGTTTATTTTCATGTACCTAATTACAGGAAGCTGGTGGATGTAAGTGTTGCAGAACCGTGATATGAGTGAGATATTGTGGTTAAACCTATGCTTGTCTATACGCCTAAGAGATGGTGAGGTCTCTAGAACATGAAGAACTGGATAGAAAAAAACAGCAAAGGTTTTAATTAATTCCTTGTTTCCCATAAATTATCTTCTGTATAATCGCCAAAATGGCATACTATATTTCAGGTATGTGGGTTGACTACAGTGCACCCGCATTTCTGCTGTTATTAAGGTCCTGAGGTAAAAGGGGGCGAGTCTATCCCTATTTTACGAGGCATGCTAGTCAATACAACGGAGACAAAACCAAAATCCCAAAGTGGTAATATCTCACATACCTACTAACACAGAGATGCCCTAAAATATAACTCAATTATAACTAGGCTTCTTAAAATCTACATTTACTGCCATAAAATGTTAAATTCTATTATTCTCTTGAAAACAAATTAGTCATCATTAGAAAAAGGTAGGCGCAGTGAAATCTAATTATACCTCAGTCTAGACAAATGCGATTGTTTACAGAGGCGCAGTAAATTGTAGAGACCTGGGAGAGATGTTAATTATTTGAGATATAAATTACTAATACTAAGTGTAGAGTTAAATAAAGCGACGTTGTTATTTAAAGCACTCGAAGCTATTGTAGGTTTGACTGAAAAACTGATGGGTTATGAGCAAAGAAAGACCAGGATCGAAGGTGGTAAAAGAGATATATTTGAAAGAACAATATATAAAGACCGTAAAAATACAATGTGAAAAAACGCGTCAGAATATTGTCAGCACAACTACCTTCTATTCGATATGTTAACCCTTTTTGGTATTGGTAATTTATAGAATCCGAAAAACACTGACCACACACATAAAAAAATACAACTTATACACAAATAACAAGGGCTACAGATATGGATGTTGTATTCCAAAATGTTAATCCATATTTGACGCTATTACAAGACCCAGAATCATTCATTGGTAATTTTGACAGTCCCAAACTATTTCTTTTTAAAACGAAAAGACGTTTAGCGCCGTACTTTTTGGTTTATCTATTCGAGTCGAAGGCAACTAATCACTTAGAAATATATTAAACTGTCGAATTTCATAGAGTGAGTGTAAATGATAGCTGTGAAGGTGGAGAACAGTAAGGTAGAGAAGAAAAAAGGCGATTTCAGATTTATATCAATGCGGACACTATAAATAGTGAAACTACACTAAAAAAACTTAAAAAACAATACAAAATAAAATACATTTAAAAAATAACAAGACGAAAGTTTACCTAAATAGTAGGTTCAGTTACCCATATTCTACCCTTTTTTATGATATACCTAACCGTATCAACCAGTAGTACCAACTTTTTCAGGGGCCTCTTTAAAAGACCAGCCGAGGTAACAACAGCCACCCAACACCAATTCTACAACATGACACTACTTCAACTGTAAGTATAATTTATTATTGCTACGGATAATAAGAGACAACGTTTTCATGACTTTTTTCACATATCGATAGTATTACATTGTCTCCTTAAACACCCCAGCCTCTAATACCAACAGTAGACATTGTTCCATACATCCCACAGACTAATCGCAGTCTGTGAAGTAACTCAATTTAACTTATTGGATATGTTACGGCTGATAACGTGTATCGGAGATTGGGCCGCGATAGCTCAGTGATGTGCAACGGGATAAACTGTTGTATGACTGTACGATGAGTTATATTATAGCTGTATAGGACAAGAAAAACTTTTCATATCGAGTAAATCAGCTCCATTACACCACTACTAGCACTAAACGAAAAAGACTATGATATATAAATGTGGTAAAGTCACTTTTAATCAAAAATATTATGATGTTTATGATTCCTCTTAGTTAATATTAAAAGCGTTAATAGCCTAGAAGAGGGACCGCTCTCGTCATCGTCAGGTCCCAGGTTCGATCTCCACCCACGCGATTAAAATATCTACTTTGTGTACGAGCTTATGGTTAGTTTTAGGAGATGTGAATAATTAGTAATACTACATTACGTTATCTTTGTTAACCTTGTTGCCACATTATTCCAGGTTACTAGAATTTTTCAAATGTAAAACACATTTTATTGAAGCAACTTTTGGCTCCATCTAATCTAAATGTATAGAATTAATTAGGCATACAGTTTTAATGTGATTTTTGGGACGAACGACTCTAGAATTAAGTTTGGGTGGGTCTGTCGCTGTTAATTAAGATATTTCTTCTGATAAACCCGACGTCCCGGGGCGCGCTCGTAAATTTGCGAACACTTTAAAAGTTAAGAGGCAAAAAAATACAGCATTTTATCTATACCTGTGATAAGACTGTAGGTTGATGGCGTCAGTACATTGAATATTTAAAAACACATATCTTAGAGGACAATATTTTCGATAAGTCCCTACTGAGGTCGTATCCACCATTATTAGAATTATAGTCCGTCTGTCTATACACGCGTTACGGTAAACCTACTGGACGGATTTTGATATTACTTGAGATGTTGGCTTGTAGCCCAAATCACGATATAGGATACTATATATCCCGGTAACATGGATGACCCGAACACAAAATTCCACGTGTCCAATGTCATGGGAACTGCTTGTAATTAATAATATTATTCTTCATTATGACAAAATGCTTATTATAATTGTTATACAGAAACCTACGCCTGGAGATAGAATTAATATTCCCTTCCAGACTTAGCTTTCCACGAACCGTTGACACATTATCGAAGAGTAATAATTAGAGGAAACAAACAAGTGACGAGTGTGTCCGCGTCAGCCCGGTAGAAACAATAGGCATCGCGACAAAGTTGCTTTTGTTCCGCGCGGCATTGTAGTGCGACATGCTGCCATCGTGCTTCAAAAATAGGTGACATTTTTAAATGACGGCTAATTTGAAAGGTAACAAATGAGTCTTTTGTTTGATTGCTATTGCTGGCTCAGATCGCTGACCAGCTAACAAGTCTACTACCAACCAATCTTATGTTCACAAAAAAAGGAATGCTCCAGACATTTAGCGTAATTAAATTTCCATTTGCGAAGATTTGTCATTAGCATTGGATTATGTACTGTATACTTAATGTAATTTGTCTGTAAATCTTCCTTAAAGTTAATAAATAAATAAACGGTATAGCATATTTTCTAAAGAAAACTCAATATCTCAAAACGGAAATGTCGTAACCCGTGTACGGATATTTGTTCAGTGAACAAACATATTCAAAAATAGCTGTAAGATATAGTAAATGCATTTCATTAGCAATTATCATATTTATATTCTAGTCTTATATAGTCGGGATATCTGATATTGTTTATCGAAAATATATTTACGCAGATAAACAAAAGCACCACGTAAAGGAAGTTAAGATGCGTTCAATATTTTATGTCTACCCTTCATCAACTGACGTAGAATACCGTTTATATAAAAATATAATCGTATTCAAATAAATACAGCTAATGTAAATAATAATAAATTCATAACATGGCTCCCAATTTATCAATCTTGTATTTTTAAGGCATAAATTACCAAAAATTATTGTAATAGAAATATTGTATTCATTTTATCACAAAGAATTGATTACCAAGCCATAGAAATACATAAAGATCATATAGTTTACGCAATATTCTATTCTATAGATTATTTATAATCCCTTATAGGAGCCTAAAATGTATATATTATTTTACTCATATTTTCTTATTGAAAGAGATTGTTAACTTACAAAAGAAGTAACTAGTTTTTCAATACGTTTAAGGTTCACGCGATATTTTATCCCAACGAACGATACATACGTTTAAAATCAGCATTTTCATCATTTATAATCAAAACAGTTTTATTTATAACACGCAGATATGAAAATTATAAGCAAAATAAATAATCGGTACATCTACCATGGCACTAATTCTAGACTCTAGTAAAAAGTTTTTTGAGCCCAAAAGAACGATCCAAAAGAAAACCAGGACCCAGAATAAATGACCGCGCTCCCCAGTTTTTGTCCATCCAGCTTCCACTGAAGCGTCGCTATTAGCTACTACATTAATCTTCCCCTACATATTAATAAGGGGATTTTAATTTTAATTCCGTTAATGGAATTTGTGTTGAAAGTTTTCGAGGGAAAAGGTTTCTCGGTGGTATTAGCATGTAAGATGACGGCACCAGTCACTCCTATTGCGCCTTTATGTAAACGGGAGAGAGTTTAAAATTGAATGTGTGTTTTATTTTATAGGGATAACTCATGCTGCCTAAATCTTGAGAAGTACGTACTTTGGATTTCAGAATTTCCATTTTAACTATTTAGATTCTTTGGTTTGAATTATTTCATTTAACAATGGCTTTGTGGTGGACAGCAGTATAACAGCCCATTTTTTATAAGGCATAATAGTGTAAAATATTTAAAAGGTGTCCATTGGTAGGTTATAAAGGTCACATTCTCCAAACTAAATAACGAATCAAATTCGCTCAGATTCATTTAACTAAACTTAATATATAGCTTGACAGGCAATAAACGAAGGATTGTAGCATCAAATAAAACCATTTAAAACCAAAACTTAATTACGAAGCAGACTGAGAGTACAAGCCCCGATAATATTTATAGTGTCTAGCTTAATAAATCGAGTACCTATAACTTAATTACAGTTAAACCACCTGAGATGAACTCAGAATCTGAGGGTTAATACAAATGGTTAATTAGTTAAAAGATCAGATAACTGAGGCGAGGGGTTAAATTTGAATACGGTCGAGTTTGTCCTCCGAGCGATTCTAATTACTTGGCAATGTAACGAGGTTTTAGTTGGTAATAGTTTTGAATCTCATGATAACAGATATTTATCGATTTGATGGTTAAGGTGCTGTCCCATTGTTGCACACGTAACATATGGTGGCTTTTTAAGAAAACGTTTACACACGCTACGTACGACTACGTGATCGATGACGTCATTGCAAAACGCGTGGCCTGCTCGGATATATCGTTCACGTAGCTTAACGTCGCTCACGGTACAAGATGCACATAGAAGGGTAGCTTCATGGCTTAAGTAGACGGTGGAACGGGTGGGAAAGCGATGCCATTTCGCTGGAGCTTGAAAAAACATGCTATGCTACACCTGTACATAGGATATAGCATGTGGTGTATCAGAAATGTCGACTCACGCAGCATGACAAACGGTCTCACCCAGCAATAATGTGCTACATACCTGTGCACAGCAATGAGGTAGTCCCTTTATATGTATTTACTAAGCTTTGAAAAATACAAAATAGTCTATTTTTATATAATTTTCCATCATTAAATGACCTGAGTTCTGACATTTGCAGCTATCATTCATTATAAAAAAAACTTATAAGCCTATTAAAGTATCGTATAGGCAGGTTTATGAGACACCTAACCAAGAGTTACGAAGAACGACAAACAATGAATTACCACAGTTTTACTCCAACCAATGAAACTCTTTAGCTAATGAAAATTAAAAAGCATCCTCCTCGAATAACTCGAATAATTGAAACAATGGAACGTAGGCAAATGAAACACCAATTAGATATGCTGCCTTGTTTTATGAATTTCACTTTGCAAAATGAAACATCCGCTGTTTTTCTTTACGATATAGCCATTATGATTATACCATTTGTAAAGTTTCGTTTATCGTAATGAAAAAGCCCAATGTAAATTAACACATCGGGGGATTTTTTACAAAAAAAAATTTATAATACTAGTCTCAACGGAGAAAATCCGGCGATAAACTGAGCGGGATTGTCTTTTTTACATTTTTTTAACAACCATGTTTATTACAAAAAAAAGCTCCAGTGTGTTGCCATGGGACACACACACACGCTACACTTTGACATCATAAATCTTAATTGATCTAGATATTTGAGCAATCAGTCCCATAGGAGCCTACATACATTAAGAATAATGACTACCTAATATAATTAAGAATGTGATTGTTAATTAAAAATACACGTACCACTTGGAGCGGGAATTGGAATGCAATTGTTACAACAATGTTAATTAGAACTCTTGCTATGGAAAAATATGTGCGTGGCTCGAGACCTCGCGCCTCTCGCTGAATTTCTGAATAACGCTGATTCTATCATGCTATTGTAAGGGCAACGTCCAGTTTCTCCTTAAGATATGATTTCTATCGCAATTCAAACAAATCAATACTTTGTTCAGACAAGCGTGAAATTCTCTCGCTCGTGTTAAGAAAGTTATCTTATCAGTAGGCTCAAATATATTTATATATCATTCTCGAACATTTGCTTTTTTCAAAAGTGACTTATTTATTTTAGATTTGCCATAAATTATGTTTTAGCTTATTCGTTTTGATTTTTGTTTACCAGGTAATTGAATGAACGGTACGAATTTCAGTTAATAATTATGACGTGTTGTCGTAATTCAACTAGTATATTTTAATTAGGTATATTAATTCTGTCAAACATTGGTTGATGTTGGGTACCTGTACACAACAGTAGAAAAAAATATAACTTCTTAAAAGGTGGCTGGCGCTATTTTTTGGTCCATTCTTTTGCGTTAACCGTTCAGTATTCTGTATTAAAACCGGAGCCATGTCAAAAAAGTAAAACTCATCGTAGGCTAATAGGTAAGCCAACCTCGAGTTACCAGATAAAAATTCGTATCAGAAGTATAATTTCTATCCCTCTATTAAGTGTGTTCAGTAATGACACGGGATGTGTACTGTAACATCCTAGAAATGTTCAAACCCTAAAAATTACCCGTTGACCAACATACTCCCAACTTTTCTCCAACTAAAACAAAAGCAGCCCAACATTTTTCATGTAATGAAATGACAGTTGTAATCCGCGGCACGCAGTTCCTCCAACTAATTTGGCAACTTGCTCACCTGGCGTGTTGGTGCGATGTCGGCGCGACTGCCATGTCTGGCAAAATGGCAGGACGGAAAAGTTTTTGGCATGAAAGCATGGGCGGCTGATGAAGAAAACTTTTACATGTGTAGTAAATTAGTTTGCTTGGAATGATTTTATTGGAACAGTGTAGGCAGATTAAGTACGTACTGCTACTATACGTAGGTTGAAAAGTTAATTTTGTAACATATTCTAATTACTTACCTAGTATAATTTATTTTGAATAAAAATATCAAAATCGGCATAAATTAAGTACTATATTTAGAATTTGCTTGTAAACCTATAAAATTATCAACATAATAGATTTTAAATTGATATCATTTAAGCAAAATAAAACAGATGCCGTAAGCAAAAAAAATATAAATCCTTAAGTTAAAAAACCTTACCATCTACGTAAGATTTGGCAAGTCAGATTGAAATTTCCAGAGCCCAGTGACAACTCTCTGCATTTATCATATAACCTCATGACAGGACAATAATGTGGTCATAAATTGAATGCGACCTTATGTAAAGACGCACAACGTAATATTTTCGAATATTTATAAGCTTATTATTAAAATGTTAATACAGCCAGCAAACGGCTTACTACAAAATTCCAACACGATAGCGCAATGCGCGAAAAAGGAGATATTTTCAAAGCTTTTTATGGTCGTATGTCGTGGTATGTCGTTTGGTACGGGAAAGATTTGAGTACGATTGTCGAAATTTAGTAGATTATTTCATTTGATCTGATCAAATTATTTCATCGCATTGTTCATGATGATTCAATGAAAATATAACTTATATTCCATGTTTTTATAAAAACAGGCGTCATAGTACATAATATAGGTCTGATTTTATTTGTTGAATTGAAATTTGAGCACAGTAAAAAAGCTTTTTGTATGTATTTACAACGCTCAAACGCAAACAATATACTTCATCTGTCCACAAGTACAAGTTTACTTACTCAATAAATCTCTATTTCGCATACTAAATGTCCCATTTCTTTTTGTGCTGCTACATTATCGGCTCACATTTTATTTTATACTTCTTCTTTTAAGAAAGCTCTAAGAGAACTCAATTAAAGCCCTTATTTTAATTCTAATTACTTTCAGCTCTGAGTTATCACTTTCCAATCAATCAAATCAAAAACAGTTATTCATCCAAGTGAATATCAACCGTACCTCCTAATTTATAAGAACTAATCAATACACAATGGTGTCACAAAGTTTTTCACAGGATAAGTGCTTTGTTATGGCATTGTAAGTAGACAACATCTTTATATGTACGTATATACTCTTACGACTTAGACTTTTATCAGTATAATAAAGCTTTTAAGCGCTGATGACATCTTTTGTCCCAAACACCTGCTAAAATCTAGAGCTTAAACGTAACCTTATAAGAGCTATTCAAAATATAATGGTAATAAATTATTTTAAAAAGTGTGCTTTTAGCAATTCAAATTAAATTTACTGTCATTGGCTCAGTCACGCGTCTAGCTCATAGAGGCTAGTGCACTGTCAACAATAGCGTTTCTATCATGGCCGCTAATGGATCTGAGTTTTTTCAAATTGACAAGGACTCCTGAGGTCTTTCGATCCTTCAAAGAAGAAAATCTAATCAAAATGATTGATTTATTAACTTAGATGTTCAATTATAGGTTTCTAATACTCAGAATTTTGAATTTAAATTAACATTTGTCTTTGCAGGCCGGGGCAAAGATCACGAGATACCTTTGCAAGGAAACCCTAGCCATAACCTAGCTTAAAAGGGCAGCTATGGAGGAGTTACAGGGAGACATTTGCCAAACAGTACCTCATGTAATCGTTAAAGTGTATGTTCAAAAGTGTGGAATATCTCTAATCACCCCTTTTAAAATTCGATCGTGATATTTACAAATAAATATTTCCAGATAAACAACAGAACATGTTGGTATATATAGCAACGTATTGTATAATGAACTGGGAGCATTCCCCGTACCATCATGACAAGGGCAAATTACGGAAATACCATTTCCGAATTTGCCCAAAGCGGCCTACGCTCAAACCATCTTTTTATGGCCCGAATTAAGCGTATGATCCGGCATCACAGATCCGCAGATCCGGCATGATATGGTGTTACAGCGAGATTGGATCGTGATCCATCCCGCGCACACTCACTGTTTATAATCGTATTTCGACGAGATTCAATCTTAGATCCGGAGTTTATTTAACGGTGGTTCGATTTTGTAGGTAAATAAAGTATAGGTTTTGTAACAATCACATCATTTCCATATTTGCAACGCCAACACTCCTACAACTGAAGGATTTCTCATCCGGGTCTGAATCGCGGTATCAGAGTTTACCAACAACTTAACATAAGTATAATAAAGCCCTGACGATTACCTTAAGGATACAGCACCAGTCTCCGCCAGGCATAAAAACAGATTTTCGACCTAAACATTCATCCACATTTATCTTTAATCGACGACATTTATTTTGGTGTATTCAGCCTTTGAGCTAGTGCAGGAGGCATCCTTTATTTATTATCCCATTCATCCATTATTCGACTTAGTAAACTCCTCGCTCAATAATAGCTAACATACCATAATCGCGGGCTACGCCAACCCAGGCCTCAAAGCACTCATCTTGGAAAAAACGACTTGATAAATGTGTGACTTGAAAAATCCCAACAGTGCAATAAATAAATATAATAAAAAAAAAAGCTAGCATACCAATCAAATTTCAAAGCAATAAAAAATTTAATACAAACTTACCAGGTAAAACTTCGAAATCAATTCTAAAGTGTTCGCTTAACCACGTCTAGATTCGTGGTTGTATGGCACGATTGGAATCTGCCTCAAGATTGTATCGCCTGGTTTTATCGACTCTCTCCCCACGTAAAGTTTGTTCAGCTGGTCTTATGTGCTACCCAAACCGGAGTGTGGGCGATATTTGACTGGTTTTGTAAATATTATAAGCATGTTACTACGTTGTACGTGTGCGAGAGATGGTAGCATAGGATAGGAATATAGTCAGCAAGTACGTACCGAGTTTCCAATTATGCAGAATGTTAATCAAAATATTAACGCCAAGTTAGATTATCATCGCAAAGCTACTCATATTTTTTTTCTTTATTAACATAAATAATAAAAATATGTACACCACCTGGTTAATTTTATTCAAAGCAGTGTTAATCAATATTGGTTTCACAAAAAGTGTCTTCAATATTGACCCTAAAGGGATTTGAGTCTCCTTGGGCGTTCAGCGTTTTTGTACTTAATTTTATTCTCATAAATTATATTCTTTGTCAATATTGATTGATTGATTTATTTAGAAAATAAAATACTAGGAGATAGCTTGTAAATTTTATCCCGACGTTTGAGGCGAGACGAGTCAATAAACCTATTAAATCACAATTCAGTGTATACTGAGACACAGATGATATAAATCACACACGGACTTGTAAAATAACATGCGATAACATTGATCGTGAATATCATTCCAGATATCTATAGTTTATGACCGATGCAGGGGCCCTGCAGATATTGGTAGTGTGCCTCCGTCTTTTGTTTGAGTAGGTACCTTCATTCCATTTTGAAAGGGTTGAATGACTGCGTACTCAGCTTTTGGGTTGTGATATTTATGTATTTTGTAGGGTTCAGTTACTTTTGTACTGCACGTCATCCATTGGTTGTAATAAGTCCTCATCGTTAATATTATTTTACATATTCAAATTGATACCGATTTACTCATTAATTAATATAGCTAAAAATCAGGAATCCAGCTATACAAAATAGTTTGTTAGTTGTATTTTATTTGTGGTGGACGCTCCAAACACAGCTTCCAATAACAATCTCCATGGTGTAATGTTAAAAATGTCTACAGTAAAGCGATGCGAGACGATAGATTTCCCATGGGAATGTGTCTCTTAGTAAATATACATCCTGTTTTTATCACGTACAAAGCTGTATAAGATGTGGTATAAAAACGCTTACAATCTGTGTTTTTTTTATTTTACAAATTTAAAATGTATATTAAAAAAAACAGAATTTAAAATGAACAAAATAAATTCGTTGTTATAGTTTCTACATAATAATTAAAGGACAAATTTGTTTTTTTTCTTAAAGTAATTGTATCCTTTATCTGAGTAGCTAAACAACTGCATAGAAATTTCAACTAAGTTATAAACCCTAATAATGCGTTATATTAATATAATAATTAAATTTAAATTTTTGAGTACCTAATATCTTTGTGATACCTGATATTATTAGTATCAAAGCCCCGAGCAATTTGCTAATTAGTTATTACGCGTTGCCCTAGCAATTAACTGTAATAGAGTTGATTTAACTTTCAGAGTTCTAACAAGTATTATATCTAATTACTTGTAATTATACGCATAGTAAAAATAGGTTTTAAATTTATTTAGGATATTTTTCAAATTATATCGCACTATTAAATGGACTTATAATACTTAAAGCGTTTACAGAAAATGGTAATTTAATGGTTAGTAGGTAAGCATGGTAATATTTTCCCGCAGCTACATCAAACTGCGAGATCTCAAGTTAAGAGCATTTCGTAACAGACGACGTTGCATCAAGAAAACATAATTTCTTGATGCAACGTATGTCTGTTTCGTTAAATGTAAACCAACAAGCTAACTACATACACATAGTAAATTTTTATTAGACCACATCCGTTATAAATTTTTCTACCCCTTCTTTTAAAGAATTTGACAATTGAAAATTCTGTTTGACTCGTGCACATTCCCGACTATATAACTAAGCGGTCCGGATGGCGTCTTGACTAATGCGGTGCACTCGAGAGACGCATCTCGCAAAATAAGTTTCATGAGCACTTCACTATTTTATAACACCGCCTGGAGGGGGCGCCACTGTCTGTGAAAAATGCTCGCAATTCTCTGTACTGAAAACCAGCGGCGCGGGCTTGGGAAATGTACGAAGTTTTCCAAATCTAAAATACTTTATGACTGGAATTTTGAATGTTAAGGAAGTAGTCATATTGTGTAGAACATAGA
Source organism: Pheosia tremula (assembly GCA_905333125.1). Lineage (NCBI taxonomy): Eukaryota > Metazoa > Arthropoda > Insecta > Lepidoptera > Notodontidae > Pheosia > Pheosia tremula. Next base: position 344,651 of record HG995405.1, on the reverse strand, counting down.
ACGGTGAGACGATTTAAATATACTGATTAGTAATTATAGTAATAATGTAACATCGCCAGCCGAACACACGTACTATACGGTCCCACAGTCCCACACTAAGCCACGCTTATATTAGGGGTGCCGTACACTGGACGGAGGGCGGACTAGTATATTGAACTTATATAAATATTAAATTTCTATCACTCGGGTACACACATTCGTGCTCATCACAAAATGTTCGTCCCTACCAGGATTGAAACCCCCTTAGCCACTACCAACTGTGCTAATCAAATACACAATTCCAAAAAAATATGAATCTTAAAACTATTTTCAATATTTCAACTAATTCCAGGTAAAGCTTTCAAGTTTTAACTAGATTCATAAAGTGCTAAGGTACCTTTTTACTATACATTTCTTTACATGAAAAAGGATCTTTCAAGGAATCTCTTAAATATAACTTTTTTATACCTTAGATGATTCCCTAAATGACTATTGAAACGTATAGTTCCTAGAAGGTGTTGAAAGCCGCTGTAGTGGTAAATTCTCCAAGGAATTATTTTATAAGCACACGGCAACCTGAGGGCTATGATGATTGTCAGAAATTAGGTCAATGTCTTGGCTTTTATCAGAATTTTGTGGCCCACATTCTACATAAAGTGTCTTTTGTAAATCCCATGAAAGTCCTAAAATAGGAGAAAATTATTGTGATATGGCTTACAGCTGGTTTTATATTTTTTCATAGCTATGATATTATTCACATCCATTGCGCAATTTATTTTTCTATGTTGATTTAGTTGTCGTTTTTTGTTTCCCGTCCAATAAAAAATATATTCGTAATGAATTGGTAATCTATGAAATTTTCAATTCGAAATTTAACGTTGGCTTCAAGTTCTTGAGACAGTTTATGTTTGATCGATTTAACAAAAAACTTTGCCTCGAACACAATTACAATTGTGTTTGAAATCGTTTGTTACATTGCACTGAAGCAGATAGTTTTGTTCTTGTCACAAATTCGTGAAATAGTTCTCAAAGGAATATCTTGTCTCGCTTCGATGATATTAAACTTCAGAAAGAATGTTGTATCAAAAGCTTAAGAGATAACTGGGGAATTATGATTTGATAGGAACTGGGATGTTATCTTCTCTATCATGGTGTACACTGAGCTAATTTTAATTTGTGAACAAGTGCTGGTTTTAATATAATCCTCGAACATTGAGAGAACTTATTGCAAATTCCTACATCGCTCTAGTCATTCCTGTGCTATTTCTTGCGTCTCCAACCTGTGGAAATTAATTCAACGACATTAACAAAATGAATTCGCTTCGAATTATTAGAAGCTTTTCGTAAATTAACAATAGCGTTACAAATCCATTTTCGACAAAAGCTTTGCAAACTCTTTGTAAATGATGTAAATAAAAACCAACTGTGAAGATTTTGTAAACCACCAATTCTTGTTTACAAATTATATAATATTTTTTTCTGTAAATCAGTTACAAATCTTTTGTAATCCTAAAAAAAGCATTGGTAACCTGATTGAAAAGACGCCATTTAGCTATTCCTCAATGTGCCGCTAGTAAAATAAATCTGAGCAAGTTACGCATGTTTCCATGACGTTAGTCGTTTATACTTACATTTTTATAAAAAAACTAAGCTAAGGCACCACAATGACCAACAAAATAGTACGTAATATCAATAATATTAAACGTAATAGCGGTCTTTTAGAAAAACAAATAGATCTAGATTTCTTTTAAATCTTTACACAGAAAGAAGACAAAGGGCGGTTTAATCTGTGCCGCGGCGAGGGGCCACGTCTCGTGTGTCAAGTAAACAAGATTCCGGACCGGTCATTTAACGGCCTCCTAACACCACACGTGAACGATTACGTTTCGGTTTTTAGTTGTTGTTGGTGCGAGTGAAGTAATCAACGCGAGCAACTTATGTTATAGTATATTTCGATCAATCTTTATAGTGACATTTTGAAGATCAATTCAGGTAAAACTTTCATATTTGATGACCTGCATAGCATAGTTGGTAATGACCTTGCTTTCTGTGCGGAGATTCCAGGGTTCGAATCTATGGTACCTAGGGTAAACTGAACTAAAACGAATGTTCGTACTCGAATCATATAATTAAATATTGTAATCGCCCCCAGTCCATTGTACGGTACACTTAGTACAATCGTTGGTTAGAATGCCGTTGGTATGTTCGTCTGGGGATATTACTAAGTTACTATGATTCCCGCTAGCTCTCATGCCTCACGTTGAAGAGTTGTCGCTCGGGCCACCGGAGCGGAAACTAATGGTATTATTGTCAATCGGACGCGCCGCTCCCACCCACATACAACAGTTCTGTCTAAACTTCCGAACCACGGCGACTGTATATGATACTTTACCACTAAAATTATTGTGTACATCGTCGTAGAGCGACATTGTCGTAATATAATAGTTTCACTTTTATAAAGAACAGTATGCCATACATTATTCATTTACTAGTTATGCAGTATTGATTTCTTAACTTCAACTAAATATGAGGGCACTGGAGTTCAAACTATGACATTACGATGTCAAACACATAAGTCCTCTCGTAACCATGGTTGCTGCAAATCAGGCGAAACGTTGGGAACGTAAAAACATAATAAACAAGCGATAAAATCTGTCAAATATAGTTTTATTTTTATAGTTATCCCAAATTATGCCGTAAGTATATTCTAAAGTTTATTTTACATATTTAGAAATCGAAGGAAAAAGTATTAACCCTATTCATCTAACAAGGACGTAATAAGTGGCCTTCGTAGTTATAATCTTTAAAAAAATATTATCAGGTACTCGTTCGTTACAAATTGATACTACTAGTAATAAAAACACAACACAACACAAATCTATGTTTGTTTGAATTTCAATGAAAAATATGTTAATCATTAATATAGAAGTAATAAATAAATACACAAAAAAACTTTTAACTTCCTTCCTTCCTGATATAAAATGAAAATCTCATAAAATAGCGTATCCTTCTCTTTTGATTCAGCTTTTTGTCGTTTCTCAAAAGCCTCTGGTGGTGGGAGCCGCGGGCGAAAAACCAGTGTTGCCATCCCTCGCTTCATTGCTCCAAGTGATTGTGCGTAGGAACGATGCATTTTTTTTATTTGACTGGTGTGTCTATTTTATCTTTGGTGTTTGTTTGCGAGTGGATAAAATTGAATACAATGTTTTTGTGTTTAACATTTTGAAAATTCCACAACTTTATGATGATTCAAGTTGTTGGTCGTGCATCTAATATGCATTGTCAAAATACGTATGTTGCTTCTAAAAAAAAATCTAGTTTTGGAGGATATTTAAAAGCCATTTGCTCACGGGAAAATTAAAAAAGTTCCCCGCCTCAGGCCGGTCCGGCCAACTTCATTACGGTCCACGCTTCGCGGTCAGTTCGAGTGATCCGCTTGGAAATACAAAAACGGGAAAACTCGCTTAAAATATCACCAACTTTTGATTAAGGTTGCGCTAGTTAGGCCCGAGTTAGTATACAAAGCAACTTGCCTGACATTCAACCCGTGACAATATTTTAAAAATATTATCCAGGTGTAGTTGTAGATATAGTTATGTAGTATATATACATATAAGTGTGTGATTATCAAAACATTGCAAATATCTAGCAACGATGTATTTTTTAGAAGGCTCTGTCATTGTGTAAGGGTCTCTGCACACGTTAGGATTGTCGCGCGCAATCGAAGCGCTTCAAAGTAATTTATTTTTTGTATAAGTCTACTCTGTCACTTACAAATTGTCATTTACATACATTTTTATTAACTCTACAACCGGATCGGAACGCTACCTCAACTAAGAAAATCCGGAGAGAAACTCAGGGGACTTGTCTTTTTTTTAACCACCGTTTTATTTTCAGAAAATAAAAAAATAAGCCAAAACCAGGACTTACTTATATGGGCTGCGAACTCTATAAAGTCGCAGCCTGTCTACCGTCTGGTATACACTGCTCTATGGACCGTTTAAGTTACTTTACGCTGTTGACGAAGGGCCCCAACTATGCGCCAACAAGTTATAATGCGTAAAAGCCCTAATAAATAACCAGACTTGAGGATATTTTGTCATCAATACACTACAATTACACCCCAATATAATAATATTGCTTAACAGTATTTGTTGTATTCTATACACATAACGAACACACATCAATTTCATCCCATTTCATCAACTCGGCAGTACCGAACAATCGGATGCGGTAACTTGAAACGGCGCAGCGTTGACAATTCACACTCCGGTCACGTAAAAGGGTATAAAAATTTGAATAGGCATTCAGTATTCAGAAAGTTATAGACTAAGCAAATAACTTTTTTTGATGAGAAAAGTTTGCGGATGATGGAAGAAACGCAGATGTATGCGAAAGGAATCTGTTTGAAGATGAAAAAAAAAGTGGGGTATATTTGGATATTCCCTTTGCGGGGTGATCACTGAGTGAAAAGTTTTGTAGTTGCCAATGAGACGTGCGAATTGGATTGGAAATTGACGAAACCGTGTTATTAGTAAGTATAGAAAAAACTACGATTACTTGATGATCAATGAACGTCAAATTTAATACAGTCAATCAAAATATTCTATTAACATTTTCCATAAAACAATAGTAATGCTCCTGACCAAATTTCGGTCACGGAGGCTAATCTCAACGCTGAATAGCCAAGCTGCGCAAGCACAGGTGGACTCTTATAGATCAGATTCAGATATTGTAATTATTCCATTTATTTTAAAAATTTTTCTCTTTCCTTTTTACTCGACTACAGCAAAACCAAAAAGATTATGATTATAGCAGTCTATGTATGTATGAATGTAAGTATGTAAGAACCTATGTTCCACCTTAGCGCCTAAACTACTGAGCTGATTTTGATGAATGAGATATCAATCGATTTGTATAACAGTCCAGATGACACAGGTTCTAGAATGGCGACCACGTACCGGAAGACGTAGTGTGGGACGGCCCCCTACCCCCTACCCCCCCTATTTGTTCGCTATCGTATTTAGCCAGTAACCTCTACTGAATGTTGGATTTTAATATCCACAAAATGTATAATAAAGCTAACACAGAATCAGAGGTAGCGATGATCGCACCGACCTAAATTTATTACTAATCGCAAATCCCAAACATAATATGTTGGGTCCGAGTCGATCCGACCACATTAATGACTTTTAAGTGGCCACGAATTAATATTGGACCCTGCGAATGATGGGTATACCCAATAACGATTATTGCCATGTAGTACTTAAAAAAAAGAACTTTTAAGCAAAGTTCTGTAACGTTGGGTACTTATTATGCTTAGTTTGGTTTCAGACAGCTGAAATAGAATCTGTTCAGTTTTCTATTTTGATGACCAAGCAATAAAATACGATTAAACGCTGTAGCCTCGAAGAGCATGTTGAGAACTGCTAACAGCTTAAAATACGACTGTCATCCTGTTGAAAGTTTATGAATGTCATGCTAAACAATCAACTGGCATCAGCTGATATTTAATTTCACCAAAAATGTTCACAAGTATTATTTTAATAAAACTGGCAATAGTATGTACCGACATACCACCAACACACGAGCAAGGTCAAAGAAAAATAAAAGAATATGATTAAAATGGTCCGCGGGTAAGTTATAAACGGAATGTTCCCCGCGGGGCTAATAACGTTATCATTAGAATGGAACCATGTCGTGTGTGACCGGAACGATGGAGGCATGCATCGTGTGAATAGGGTTGCTGCGGCGTACTCTATGATAAACAATTTACCTTGACTGATTTACAATTGGGTTAAAATATTTTTTAAATACATTAAATTTCAGTGAGTTCTGACCCTGGCCTTTATACGGCTATTACTTTCTCGCAATGGACTCTATTGGCCAGTTTCTTTATTGACAGTAGCAGCTAATGTAACAGTGTTAAATGGTATGTCTCGCTCACACCACGGATTTTATAAATAGGAATGTTAGTGACAGCATAGTTTAACGTCTTTAAGCTGATACTGTTGATGTAGAAACTGGACGTGAGCCATTAGTACATTAACTTTTGATTACCTATTTTTTGTGTAAACAACTAACTACTTTAGTTTGTTAACCAATTGTAGTTTTTATTGAATATTTCCTAGCTGGCAACCCTATAAATGACACCCTGTTCAACCGGAAGTAACGTGAATTTTAGGCAGTAACAAAAAACGCGGACCGGATGTGCCATCACATCGGACATTGTCGCGTCCCAAATAGGCTTTAGTACTGACCTTAAATGAAAATTGCTCTCAAGTTCTTGGTTTGTGGAAGTTTTTTTTTTAATTTTTAAATTTCATTATGAGGTTGATCGTAAACTGATACAGATTAAAAAAAAAACCTTTGACGTTAATTGGTTCAGTGTTTCAATTAGGGAGAAGGTTTTAACGACCGACAGTTATTAATAGGACACAAAGTTATTATCAACAAATAAAAGAGAGTGTTAATAATATTATATTACTATTTGTTTAAAAAAATAAAAATTATGTACTATTATCTTTGCAGCAATTATTGACGATACTTACTCCAACATTTGTCTTACCCTAACACTATATATATAAAGGTTCCCCTACTTACCAAAGGAAAAAGTGCTTTGTAATGTCATTTTAAATGAACGAATCTGACTATAATTTTGGTGACTAATATTGTAATTACAACCATCACTTTGACGTACAAGGTTTTCTTATATACAAATGAGCTTTTTTAAAACCAACAGTAATGGGCAACAATCGCTATAAACTTTCCAATAGACTAAATGGAAAATTGCACAGGAAACCGAATTAAAAAAATAATTGCATATAAAACTATCGACACGAGCGAATATGCGGGGCTTCACACAAAATTCATTTCGCGATGCATCAATATGCAACGTTTAATGGGATTTGCTAATGGAAACACATGGTTTGGTTTCATTTAATACTTTGATCCCTATTTAATCTATATAATTACATATTTAGTTAACTTATTTAACCTTTAACATAATGTTAGAGGCCTTACAATCAGTAAACCTTTATAATTTTTCAAATAATATGTTTCTGCTTCAATACCCTATTCTAGGTCAAAATAAAGAAGCCAACATATATTCTTATTATGAGATTTAGAGGACATAAAAAGCATTAACCGTGTTTGGCGACATCTCCATCCCTCTCTAATGCCGTTGAATATGAAATATTCATGCGTTGAAAATTAATGGCGGCCGCTATAAATTAGCGGCGTCTCGGGCCCACTATCACCTGCCTTGTGTATTAAGGGCTCTTTAAAATCCTCTGAAAATTCAGCACATAAATGTAAACGATATCTTTTCGGGCCCTTTAAAGGGCGAGGCGGCGGCGTAGCTTACGTGTAAATTGGCGACATTAAATCCGCGGGTTGGGTTGCAGTGGAGAATTAACAGGAATTCAATGGACAGATTGTATTATTCAAAAGCCATGCTCTACTCCTAAGCATGGAATACATTATCAAACAAACAAACAAATTATTTCGAGCACAAAACGATGTTGATTTCTTTTTCATGCCGTAGCTTCCCACTACTTGAGGTTAGCTGCATTCACCAGACAGAAGATATACTATCCTGGGGCAAGAGTTCCTTTTTTAGTTTCCCCTTTCCCGTCTTGATTGCCCCATATATTCCTCATCACAAATATTTGGGGAGTCCTTACAGATTGTCAAAATAAATAGACTTACTGCCAACATTATCTTACTGCATATATTTCCACATTAACACATATGTAAAGAGGCAAAACTAGAGGCTATAAAATAAATGGTTGATCCTTTGTTTGACGCAGTGCTGACGGTGTTGTGTGTGCGGCGGGTAGCGTTGTTTGTGATTTACTGAATAATCGCCTGAATTCAGCGTGTCAGCTGAGGTGTCGCATATATTTGGAGATATGATGAAACAAACAGTTTTGAACTTTGTGCAATACTTACCGAGAAAACAAGATTACGTTACACTTACCTGTACTAGAACTACTTGTACACTTATAACTACCAGTAATAGATCAATGTGCTCTCCTCAAGTCCTTTGCTCACTGCTGAGCTTCGTGATCCACCCGACTAAGAATGTGATCAATGTATAGCATATAAAATGGGTATGAAAATTGCCTCACCCATAATTCAGCGGGTATGTTGCCAGTGTATTAGTTTTTCAAATATCTCTATTTGTCTCGCATCTAATGTGTCATCACGTCACAATTCTGACTTGTTGTCCTTCCCTCTCGGCGAAACAAGGCTGTCGGCCTCGGGTGCGACACGACCCCACAACAAGGACATGCTTCATTGCTTGTGTCATCTATGTGGAGACATAGTATAACAAGCAGGTATATCTGCATCCCTCAGTGGTTTATCAGTCAGTTCGGTGTACTACGGCTAAGCGAGTTTTACGTATTTATTAGATCCTAGGCATAGCATGCTTATGCTGGTTATGATGTATGCAATGTATACTATGAATAAGGTCTAAAATATAAATAATCTCTGTAACTAAGGTACGACGGGAAAAAAATTAAAACTCTTACTAACTTTTGGATAGGACTGATATTTATGCGACGAAAATTACTTACATTGTTGATTAAGTCGTTTCGTCGGCAAGTCACCCGACGGTGCAGACCTTTAGTTTTTCAATATATTCCATTAAATATATACATGACTCGGAAAGGGTATATTAAGCCTTGAACCTGCGCATATTCAGCGCATGTAGTCAGTAAGTATGTGAAGTGTTTGTGATTATATGTGAGCAAATTGTTTTTTTTTTAATTGATATATCGAATTTCTGACTTCCCATAACGATTACAAAAGCGCTAAAGAAGTTCTGAGCATACCCTTTCTGAATCACCATGTAAATATAAAAAAACTAAAACAATCCACAATAAAACAAGCAAAGGGCAAATGTTTAGCAACATGTAAATATTCACTAAACCTTTTTAAGGATTCAGACAATAAAACTACGTAAGTTCCCGCAAAAATAAAACGGTAAGGTTGTCCGGTAAGGGTTGAATAGGGAAATATTCCGGTCGCGCCGCTTAGGGCCGGGTGCCCGGGCGCGTTGTTCCCGGGTGTAGCGAAACTACGTCAATTGGTGCTCGTTTCTGAGAAATAAAAAGGCTTTTGAATCACTCTTTGGGGATGAACACATTCCGTGAAGGAAGACGGATCATTGTTTTGCGTGTGACGTTCCACGTGGGGTCAGTGCAGGTCATTTTCAATTGTTTTGTATATAAAATGATTTATATAGTTTACCCAGGATTATTGAAACAAGAATATTTATGCGAATGACCTTTTTTGGGAAACTTATAAATATCATTAAAGCACCACAAATTAAGTTATTTGCGAATAAACAATTGGTTATCAGTATTGAGTATCTTATCAAAGATCTACTCAATCGACATCCACAACACACTGATTTCTTTGAACATTTCTGAAAACTAGATATTTTTTAAATTAAAATGGAGTATGTTGGAATTAATCGTTGTCACCTTTTGGTGTATGCCAATAAGGGAGTACTGCATATATTAACATCATTAATCTTTTGATGATTTTTCCCAAATAACAAGACCTTTATCCCCGAAAAAAAGGTTAGACACATTCCAAATCCACCGATAACCTCTATGTTTCTCTATGTTTGGTGCGGGCGAGCGCTGTATGTAATATATGTTCAACAACATACATACCGTGCTCGCCCCAAGCAAACTCGGCTACCTAGCTATCAGCAGCATGTGCGGTGGGTGTAGATTTGGCCAATGACGATGATTGTTTAGTGTAGAGACCATTTTTCCAGCATATTTACCATCCAATCTGCAGAAGCTCTAAAAATCTCACACGTCTATGAATCCGACGTTGCCGAGAAATTTATCGTTTAGGTGCTATAAATAAGAGTTTCGCGCCATTACTGGAGATAACTCTGTTTTATTGTAATTTTATGCGAGCTCTTACACCAGACAGCGTTAGAAAATTGCAAAACGCCGCGCACTAATTAGGAGACACGATTCTTGCCAATAAATTGGAGTTTGAAATGGCAGTTATTGTAATTTGATAGTCTATAATTATATTTGTCATGAATTTTACTATAAAACACTATATGAATTATATTCTTTTCTATCAGCCACGAGCCAGAACATGCTAAGAAAAAAAAGTGTAACGTTACCTAAGAGACATTAATATTAATCAACTATACATTTATAGTCGGACACTAGGCTTTGTGTTATAATTTCAATTAAAGTACGCTTTGCCAAATCTACAACATGAATCAATTTGAGGAGACGAGCTTGTGTAATTTGATTTGTTATGTTTTATTCTATTTATGGGGCGGGTTCCGAAGTGGGCAACGACACCGGCCCCCTGATTACGTAACTTGCAATAGCCTAGCGATAGAAATAATTGCACAATATTTGCTTTCAAATTGTTATTTCGCATTACTTAGCGCTGCGACGTCATTTAAATTTGCGATTTGAAAGCAAATACTGTACGATTATTGCCGTCGCTTGGCTATCGCTAGGCAAGGCAAAATACGTAATCAGGGGGCCGATTGCGTAACATAATCGCCTGATTTAGAATAATGTTTTTATTTAAATAAAACCAATTTTACGGATTTTATCGCGTTTATTTTATGTTTTATGCAGTGTGTTGATTGACTTATATCGTAATTTTCATGATGAATTACTACGCGTTTTCAAGTGATACACTGTAAAGCTAGCGATGAATAAAACTCAGTTTTCTAATTTCAATAAATGAATACTCAAACAGACATACATTAAACTGAAAATTGTGTGAAATTAACAGTAAATAAATGGAGATGAGGTAACTCGCCGGTATGTAAGTACTGGTGTTTTATCACGGGTTTGTGTTTATTTTGCAGCTTTTCTTTGGTTCATTTATGTCACAGTAAATATACTATACTGTTAAATGGGTTTATTTGAACTGATTTATTTGCGAGAATTTAAATGGAAAACTTTGCATAAGTATATTTTTCATGTAACTGCCTAGCTGTTTCTGCGACGGTAATGAACAAAAACTGTCCTTCTCATAAATAATATTATTAACAATAGTAATACCCATAACTATTAAAGTTATTAATCCTTTTGATCATACGGAAAAATAACTTTACCTCAAATCATATATAGTTAGGTAATAATTAAGTACGACATACTTGTACGTCAAGTGCAAGATAATTTAGACACATTCTATGGCAAATTGAATAGCGCCTCTAACGGACAGTATTTAAATCTTTCAATTCTCCATACAGTATGTCTAAATACGCAGACTGTGTAGTATACGGTTAGCTAACGAATAATCTCGCACTTCACGTAATGTTTAATATACGTACGAGTTTCCACGTGAAGCAGAGTAATTTGGGATTTAACTAACTCTTTCATATACAAGCATCATATATTATTTTCCTGTGTGAATTCCTGGTTTATTTTGCGGCTTTACTACTACGGCTTACGGGATAAATTTGGTCGCCACAAAGTTTCCAAATATCCAACAATTTTACCTCTGCTGTTTTTTTTTTAAACGTATTTAGAAAAGCTATTTTAATTTTATTGCAAAGTAGTTTATAAATAATTTTGGTAATAATGTAGTTACATCATAACATGGTTTACATTTACTTACAACTAATTAAAGTATTGATCATGAAGAATTGCTTATTAATAAAAACTATGAATAATTTGATTTAGAAAAACCACACTTTTTTTTTTGTTTTTAATAATTTTAGCACCTATTATATACACCTACCCCATTGTTTAGTAATAATTTTAGCACCTAGATTCATTGAAATAAAACAAACTTACAATTATAAATTTTATTTTTACAACGGAACAGTTTAATACATAAGTTTTTTTTACATATTATTTAGGAATTTACAAATAGTTATACATTAATCATCCGGAAAGTTGCAAAAACTAACAAAATAATCCAAACTTTTTCCTGTAATACGAGTGATAGATCCCGGCAGCGGGATATCATAATATCCCCGAAACAAGGAAACGGAAAATGTTATTGGAAGAACCTGAAGGGTTCCGTATCATCCATCATGCAATGTGCCAAATCACGTCACGAGATATTAGGGCATGACTCAAAGACAAGGGAAAGCAAAATTTAGAAAATAATGTTATGAGAGTCTTTTGATACCAAGATAAAGCGAAAGGATGGGAAACTTGACGATGACTCATCAGAAGCTGAAATTAATTGATGTCCGTATAAATACAGTGGAATTTGAAAATTTATGTAAGTACTGGAATGGTAAGGAAAAATAAATGTCTGTTGCAAAACAATTTTATACTCAAATTTCAGTCTTACGTAATTTGATCGCGGCATACAAAAATTTAAAGATGACGATGGCAGTACTCAATCAAACGAGACTTCAATATTTGAATAGAGTTTGATTATTAGGCCACTAGACAGATTTGTTACTGTTATACCTACAAACATATTCGTTTGAGTAAAATATTACCATTGATTTCGCAACCACTCGATACAATTACTGAAACTAGTTTTTACAAATCCACATTTTCCACTCGACATTTCAAAGTTATCTCTGTTTCCCATTTACAAAATAAATTGTGCAGTTGAATACCCTGAAACACGTCGAAACTGGAAACAAATTATTTAACATCCAACCGAAGCATTGTTGACAAACGTTTCATTCACGGTTTGACGAATCCGAACAGTTATTTAAATTATTTATTACTTACACACATTTTCGTGTCCTATGAATGTTGATATGACTATCTTTGTGCAAAATTATTTACAGCAATTCTATTAACTATATACAAAATTGAGATCAGCAGTCGTTGTATAATCAATTATTACAATTATCATTTACAAAGTTTAATGTAGAGAACGTATCGACGTTTTAATCGAAGCTTTATTACACCCGTTACACAACACCTTATCCGACTCTCAATGAAATAATTATGCTGCTAAAAGACATTGATAGCATGCTTTTTCGTATAGCTTTATCTCTTTCAGATCAGGTTGTTTGTGTAGCATTCGTTTCATCGCGAACTACACTTTTTTCACTCGCGGTATTGAGAGCGTTCAAGGTCACGCTAAATACACTAGCACCAGGGTTAGGAGAGTCCATGTATCGTGAGTCAGCGGTGCGGAGTCGTGGAGAGGCGGCCAGCCGTCGCTCCAGGGGCCTCGGACCCCAGCCTCCGGTCACATTGTCGTCACCATTTCTAGAATACAAAACGTTGTTTTTGGCACAAAAATTTATACAACTACATAAATAGATGTTACAATAAAATTATAGGACTTTGCAGGAAATTATTTTCTGTAATCCAGATTGCCAAATTGAATACCTGCAATCTAATTGGATCAAGATACGTTAAAGCAAATAAAAGAAAATATTCACAAAGAAAATGTAGAGATAAAAATCGGTAACCTCTATTCAGTAGCTAAGGTTAAGTAGGTAGGTAATGTAATAGGTATGGAAGATAGATTTACCAAGATTCTGCATTTGGTGTTGGCTCAAAACGATGTACGGGTTGTCTAGGCCGGGGTCCTCTAGCACTCCGCGGTGAAGCTGCTCCAAATGCCTTTCAGCATCATCTAGTAATCAATAACGGTTTTATAAAAAGTAATTTCTATTTATTTATAAATCTGTAATTGTGTTGTGAGGTCCCTGTATTTGAAAGTTTCTGAACTCAAAAGCAAGTCGGTCGGCAAGGTCGGGCGGTTTCGACTCTTATATGCGTCTATTTGCTCAAGCGACATGAGAAAACTACTCAATCAATTTCAACAGGTTCTTCATCATTATATAACCTATGATAAGATTCAAAATTTGTTGTGAATCATCATGCTATATCTAACTATTGAGAGTGGTACTGTATAGCAAAATCGATTGTGTCGCGAGCAAAAGCTGATTATTTTTAAATAAAAAAATCTTCCGATCAAATAAAGTGTGTTTGGGATCATCACTCAATCTGATGAACATATATTAAAATCACTTACATGGCAGTGTTGTAGTCCTGGACGAAGGTGGTGTGGTGGTCGTAGTCGAAGTCGTGGTCGTAGTAGTCGTCGTAGTCGTCGTAGTCGTTGTAGTCGTTGTAGTCAATACTGAAAATAAAGCGTTAGATGAAGGAAACAAAGGATACTGATCCTTATGCCCGATTTCACATTCAAATTTGACTATTAGCGAATCAATTTGAAATAATTCTACAAAGTAACCAATGCAAGAAACAACTGAATTTACTATACTTTTAAGTTCATTATTTGGGACCTATGTTACTATTTACTTTCATCATCAGCTTAATGAATGAACTCACGATGCAAGAACAGTTCAGCCTGAGCTCGTCCCAGTGTGTTCTCCACGTGGCATCTGTAGGCACCGGCGTCTTCCCTTGACATCTCCAGCACTATCACACTGATGGTGTGCCGGTACCCTCGCGATGTCATGCTCAGCCTGTGTTTTGACCCTGTTCATTTGAAACCAAATTACCTTGTCAGATTTCTAGACTTAAAGGAAGTATGCACTAGGGATGCCGGGAAACTAAAATAATAACTAATGCAAAATTGTACCTACAGCACTCGTTAAAACTAATGACATTACAAACTCCTCAGACTGGTTAATAATGAGCATATAATTCGCCTAAACCAAATTTGTTTGCCACAAATATCGTTCTTCAGTTAGTTAAAATCCTGTAGGTATTGCAGAGCGAGATCAAAATACTCAACGTATCACACTCTCATACATATCTGCTTATGAGAGTGCATATACATATATCTCGCGTAGCGTTCGCTACCTTAAGAAGCTGCAATAATCATAATAGTTCTCTCTAATGTAGGCAAAAAAATTCTTCCTCTGAGAGGAAAAAATTATCTCGCAGACAACTTTTTAAATTTAGAATAAACAAAAATTAAAATAATTTACAATAATAAAAGAACTTTTCCAGCGCGGTCTAGTTTTACTCTCATTACTTCTAATTAAAAGTTCTTTTATAAAAACGCCATTCTTTATTAAATTTATTAAGACTTAGCGGAGAACTCGCTTAAGCCATCTTAGTTGGATACAACTATGTACTTAATAAAATTTAATAAATAAAGTTTCAAATTACTTTAGAGATCCTTAAGTGCGAAACATGCTCTGTCTCACTCATTAACTGATACATCAAAGAGTAATAAACTTGAATTCAACAATCATTGTCATTTAAAACTTCTCGAAGCTACATTTAATGTTTTGAAATGCCGGTCGAGAGCTTTCAGTGGAAAGCTGGAAACAAAATATTACAGTGGTAATATTTTGTTTATTTGTGATCCTTTGTTTACTTTTAAAGGGGACTAGGAGTACATTATGAAGATGGAATGGTTTTATTATGACCAAGTTTCCTGTAACGTTAATTAAATTTGTGTTTAACTTAAATAAGCGAAAACATTTTCATCTAAATTAGTTCTAAGTTGTACATTAGGATGAAGAATTTTAAGTCTCTGGTAGTACCACGGTACTTAATAAAAAACCTACATTTTATTTTGATCTATACTTTAAACGACCTTGAATGACTAAGTCAAAATTATATGTTTGGATAACTTACCATTAATAAGTCGCTGTTCGCCGTTCAAAGTCCAGTAGACTTGGGGTACGGGATAGGCTTCAGCGGTGCATTGAAGAGTGACGGATCCACCTGATGGTGCTCTTATGGCTACCCGACCGGCCCATACTGATGGGGTAACTATAACAATATAATTATGATTAATTTTGAAAACATATATAGGAAATTTTATTACTTTTATTCATAGTAAACTCTTATAATGACCTAATGTTCAGATCGAACCCCCCCCCCCCCCCCTCCCCATCATTGCAAGAGGATTTGTCCATAGTCCACCACTGGCCCAGTGGTGGTTGGCAGACTTTACCCATCTTTCGAGGGGCTTTCTCGGACGCAGGTGTCCTCACGATGTTTTCCTTCAACATGTCACAAGTGAGAATCATGGTTGAAAATGAGATTCTCACATAAAATCCAGAAATCTCAGAGGTGCGAGCCGGGATTGGAATGTAAGATCCACTTTACCGAGACAACTCTTACTCTACTAACTTGGCTATCACTACAATATTCTCTACTCAAATAAAATAAATAACAATATCTAAATAATAATAATATTGTTACTAGCTACCTTCGTCTGCGCCTAACATACTTAAACGACTATCAATTATTAACGAACGCTAAACATCTTAAAGTAAAACAACAAAATGATTTTATCTTTAAAGCGAAAAAGAATTCTACATTCAATTTCTATTCGCAACCCATTCCACAGAGATAGTACCTTAAAAACTTTTACATTATTAATGAAACCGCCCCCGCAAAACGAGAATATTTAAGAATATTACCGACGAACTTTATTCTCTACACGGTCAAGTTAAATAGAAAACTGACAGTTAAGATGGCTTGTACGTTATTTCAAGGAGAAGATTTTTTTAATCCACTGAGTTTCGGTTATACTTTGAAAATTTTCGATAAACTATATGTAGTCGCTGCAAATTTGAGAGGGTAGAGTAAGTTAAAGTTATAAGTCCGGTCTTTGTTAACATTATCACTCTCAGCAATATTCATCACAACAAGTTGCACTTCAAACTTGTAAGCGGCTTCATCTTCCAAAATTCCAATGCTTTGATATGTAAAAAAAATGACGTAATTGATTACTATAGTGAAGACTAAAGGTTTTATGGAACTGATAATTTCCTTAAAGACATTTGAATACATTAATAAATATTCAATAGCTATGTAAACCATGAAACGTAGGTAACCTTGAGACTCAACCAATTCTGGGTTATTCAAATATCAGCCTTGAAGCAGATTTAGGATTATTCAAATATGTCAGACTTGGACAGAAACCAAGGTTCTTGGGCTCGCTCCGTCGTCTTGTAAATGTAGCAATTAATTTGAATGTCGACTCACACATCACATTAATCTGGATCCGCTTGCTCACTGAGGGCGGGACGCCGTTCGTCGCGATGCATAGGTAGGCGCCCGACAAGGCCCGCTCCACGGCAGTCAGGTTCAACCACTGTCCACTCCATTTTGACACTGAAAAGTAACATAAGTCAATCTCTTCCTCAGATATACACCATTGAGAAATGACAAAACTAACATATGTTTATTTTTAAATCTTATTGTCACTTTGCTTTGTAATGTACCTAAATACCAAAAAAAACCATTCCTTTCTGACAGATAAATTTGTACAAAATTTGTATAAGAAAATCTCAATAAAAAAAAATATTTTTTTATTATATCGAAATAGGAACCCTTTCACATGACTATAAGAACAATTGAGATGTTAATTGTATTTTGAAATGTAGGGAATAAACTGTAAAACTTCTTTAATGATAATTAAAACTTAAACTACCTATCTAAAACGAATCTCATTGTTTGCCATTTTCCGAAACTAATCAAAAAAGCACTAAAAGGCAAATCCAAATTACTTAGTTAAAACGATTTATCGAACTCAATCAAAAGAATCTCGACTTTCTCAATTCACCTGCAATTGTCGAAGAAAAACTCTAATGAGAAAATTCTCCCATTTCTTACACACTTCTTAAAGGAATAACGTGCATTTTTGCGCCGTATTACGCCCCCCTGATGGGGGGTTACAGTATTAAGCCCTTGTAAGCTCTTTGATGAGAGCTGCCGCCCCTCGGATTTGATCGGTGAACGGCAGATTAGAACCTTTGTGTGTATTAAAACAGGAAAAGTTGTATTCTCATAAATATATCTGGATTATTTCTTAAATTGGTTGCTGTTGCTATGTAATGCAATTTGTTTAGCGATCTGCTACGATTTCATATGGAACAATATCCTCCAGAGTATATTATTTTAGAACAAAATGCACAGTATTTCTGTAAATTTTCTTCTAAAACAATATACAAATTCAATATCAGTACCTACTACTTAAATGGCAATCGCAAATGGAATTTTCATTTAGAGAACAAAAACTTTCCAAGAACACTTAGCGATAAGTTTTCAATTCTTGCTTGTTATTTCCAAAAGCCGCACAATTTTACAACGAGTCCAATCGAGAGCGCAATGCAAATAAGAGAGCTTACATTCAATTTATGACCGCAGCCGCTAAAGTTTCCCTTTGTATAGCAGTTAGTTGGACTCTCCTGTGTGCATACTCTGACAGTTTTGCAGTGTCGCTTTGTATCTAATGTCTGTGGGACCGTGCGGTAGTGTGAATAACATAATAGATAAAGGCTCTGGCTCTATGTTTATAAAAACAATTGTTTGTTTGCCTGTGTTTTAACTGCGGTGTTTATGCAATGTCTGTTTGCGTTCGTTTCGTGTTGTCTAAAATCTACAGTATTGCAGTTCGTTCCTTCGGAATTGCTACCCAATTATTTTTACGGTCAGCTATTTTGACGTAGCGGGCGGGGCTGTCGCACAATGGTGCTAATTGAAAAAGGAAATAAAGGTAAATGGAAAGCGTACGACGCAACTAGTTATTTTATTCTCACTTTATTTAGCGGTGCCATCACTATAATTATCGTTAGAGGATGTCAGACTATTAATTGACTAGAGTTTTTAATTTCATTTTAATATACAGTGGAAGATTTTTTGAAATCGTTTTAAGAATTTCTCAGTCAATTTTGGTAAAAGCAATAGTGGGGTCGCGTTCTTAAACTTAAACGATTCTTTTTTTGTACATTTTAGAGTAATTTCAATAAATATTTTAATATTAAGTAGCCACTAGTCATTTAAATAAATATTAAAAGTGCTGTATGTTTCTTTTTTGGTTCTTAATGTGTTAAATAATGATATTAAATCAAATTAATATAAATAAAATCGATATCTTGACTTACCTAACGTCTGATTATCCAATTTAAAGTGCCTGGAATCTTCTCTTCTCCAAGCAATATTAGGCGCAGGAGTGCCCGAAGCAAAACACCTGAGCGCTGCGTTGTCACCTTCCTTCACCAAGACTTCACCACTACTTGCTTCATCATCGATGTCCGGAGGGACTGTTTAAACAATACATACATTTATATAAGTCATAAGACACGTACTGGCCGACTGCCTTTGCCTCACTCAAAAAAGGGCTAGACGTTATTTTTTCATTACACTCGCTGAAAGACTGACCGTTAATTCGCGTACACTTATTGCTAACATAATAATTATGTTCATAGAAGTTTTGGAGACCAGCGCTCTGAGCTAATATCCAGTAGGATCTAAGATTTATAACCTCTAACCTTGGAAATGATCCCAAGGTAAGGTGGTGGTCATTTAAATCATAGATCACTTACAGGAGTAAGTAGCAGTTTTGATTACTCACAATGGTGAAAACCTTTACAATAATTTAAGTCGATAGTTTTGTTTCATAATGTAGGTATTAGGAAAACGTCGATAGCGCCCCACGTAAAAACCATTTTGTACATTTTACAATCCTATCACACTTTGAACTGTAGTCTGAAGTATAAAATAGTTATAGATCATAACTATTATTTCTTGTAAAATTTGCATAATCCCAAGCGCTATCAACATTCCGTATTATGTTTTGCCCGACCTTAGAGGCAACAAAAACTGGGTCCAGATTTGAATAATGCGCTGAATTATGACAGGGCCGTTTCTGTTAACGATGAATCGATGGATGGATGATATTCAAAATGCCAAGATGCGACTATCGACTGCTGTTTTTTGTTGAAGACATATATATCTACTCAGATTAAGAAATTTTACTTGAAAGGCTCTATCAAGTCTGTCAGCGCTCAGGCGAGGTGACGCGAGTATTGGAATTAAATGAAGCACGTCCTGAGCGAGGCATAGCAGCCTCGCTAGAGGCAGTGGAATTAGTACACGGCTATGAATTTCTTGGAGGAGGATAAGGTGTGCTCAAATTTCAGAGAACTATCATAAAACCAATTGAAATTGGATCCTTACCGACTACTTGCAGCTGATGTGTCTGGCTCATCATAGGTTCTGTGTTCACTTGGCACATGTATCTGCCCCCGTCCGCTGGGCCCACATCCTTGAGGCCCAAGATCCACTCCCCATCGCCATGGCTCACGCTGATCCTGTGATTCTTTGTGATGACGTGACCGGCTATGGTGAGGATCGTCTGTGTGTCTACGCGGAGCCACGCGATCTGGATAAAAAGTAGAATATTTTTTTTGTGTGAAGTAGAATATTTTTCTTGGTAAGTCAAGCTTTCATTATCATTTCTTGGTAGGCGGATAGGTTGGATTGGCTCCTTTAAATGAATATCATATTGAACCATGGATCTAGGTCATTTAACAAGCATGGGTAATAAAGAAGAAAGGAGAGAAAATCAAAGGGTTAAGCAGTTTAGGGCTTTGTCACAAATATAAAATAGTAGCCGTAATCCACCGTAGGACCTGAAATATTTGAAAAACAAACACACACCAACCTGCCTGACATATCCTACTCCAAAACTATTCCTTGATTAAACAAAGTAAATACGTAGATGATACATTGGCGTGCCTAAACCATATTTACTATATAAATATTCAAAGATAAGCCAGTGTCTCTCTGCAAGCCAGCACATTACTGCGCAGTACGCAATATTACGACCAATCTCTATGTAAAGCCTGGTTTCGGCGCGGCACCGTTACATGACGCGAACTGTACACAAGTGTCACATCTGCTTTCCATGTTTTATCTTTCATAACCATTTCTTTCTAGTAATGAACAACGTACGTCATTAGACGGAGGAATTGTAGCTTCCCGGCGAATACTTGTCACGCTCCCTCCTCCCCGCTGCGGCCTCAGCAAAGTGGTGTCTTTTGTTCGCCACGAACACGCCCGACATATTAAGGGCGTAGCTCGATTTCGGAACGGATTATCTTCGTTGTAATTTCTTATCAGCAGAACAGAGTTTTTAGACTTTTTGTCGGCAATAATCCTTCTAATTAAGATTTCGTTGACATATTGTACAGGTACAGTTTCAATTACTTACGTTAAATATTTAAACCACGTATAAACGAAATGCCACGATTTCTTTACACAAAACTAGCACCTTTTGGAACTAAGTAAGTATGGGTCTATCTTTTTCAAGTCTGATCAAAATGCAATTCTTATATAACACTAGCTTTAAGCTGCAGCTCTATCCGTGTTATCATCGATTTTATTACGTGATAATTTTAACTTGCATTATTATACAATATCTCCTTGCATTATTATCGTCCGTAGGAGAATTAAATACCCTCGAGATACCCTACACGTGACCCTGGGTGGTGCCAACCAGGTGACAACTCTACTGGTGGTAGGCTTCGGCCGTGGCTAGTCACCACCCACTGAATAAAGCCATGTCACCAAGCGGCCTAGCCGTGTTCCGGCATGATGTTCGGTGTTGCCATTCATGGATGGCGGGTCAGATCAGCTGCGCTGCATGTGCCTAGTGAATGTAGCGTCTCGATCTACTGCCGCCTTCCTACCTAGGCAAGTATGCTCCATCGTAGATCTCATCATCACTTACCATCAGGTGAGATCGAGATCAAATACTTGCCTATAATGTAATAAAAAAAAAAAAAAAAAAAAACATTGAAAAGAATTTAGATTTCATATATTTACGCGGATATTACACATTGAAATAAAACTTATTTTACGGATTTTATCGTCTCCAGTCCTCCCGTGACCATGGTTGCTGTAAAGCGGCCGAACCCTCAGGAACGTAAAAACATAAAATAAAGACGATAGGATCCGTAAAATTAGTTTTATTCCAACATCGCAAAGAATGTAATATTTGCGATGAATAGTCGCATTATAGACTGATTGCATTTAATAGAGGATACATTTCCGAGACACAATTTCTTATTTCTTTAGGATAACACTTAGAGCTCTCTCTGTCCTAAACCTAATGCGGAGGAAACTAGACGGAACACTTTGGCAAGCTTCGTTTGGCAGGCGGCGGGCGGAGACCAGCTCTTATCTCTGCGGCCAGGCTTCGGAACGACACGAGCTCACGAAGGCGAAAAATACCTAATGTTATAATCTATTTCTTAGGGACATTCTCTTTGTGGCAAGTGAGGAAAATTTGTGTTTTTATACGTCACCTAACTCTATGTTTTCTTTGTATATTTTTTTGTTGACAGGCTTTGGTCCTGTTATCCTTTATCATTGCAACTATTATATGTGTTTACCTTAAATGTTTGTAAATTATCAACTCGACATGTTAGAGCTGCATCCCTGCCAACGGCGACCGTGACATTTGATCCTGGACCGACGAATCTTGGCAAATCTGAAACAAGCAAACAGTTACATTTAGTTATAATAGAGACATTTATTTCTGATTTTAGTAGAGTCTTAGTAATATATTGAAATTTTATATACACAATAGAGTCAATAATCGTTTCAAATAATTGCATAACAGTAAGATGTACATCGCCTAGAATGACTGCATATTTGCAATAGAGCATTTTCTTTAAATAATTATGATAATGATTATACCTACTTAATTCAACATGTGAATGCTTCTAATCGATATTTGATTTACTTAGACTATGAATTAAAGTTCACTTATACGATAATTACTATTTTTTGTAAATAAATGCTGAAATAAAGCCATATCGAATCGTTGCGAAAGAAACAATACGACGCATGTCAATATTCCCAAATGACGTCAAAGAAGACGCAACCGTTACGTCAGAAACACACAATATATGGGAAGACGACGAGTGGTCCCATGGCGATGCCTGTCTTCTGACATCAAGCCAATGAACCTGAAGTGGATACTAATAATAATAGAAGTGCGTATCGGGTAATGTACATGTAGGGTTCCGGATTCCATGCTACAAGTTGAACAATTGACAACTTTACTATTCAGAAAAAAATTAAAATCTGTATTGTTTTTTAATGTGTAGTATTCGCATTGTTAATGATAGAATGATAGCTCAGGAGATATGGTGAAAAAGAGGGATATGAAAAGGAAAAAGACGATATTAATTCACGAACATTGTATTCATGTCCCTCTTCTTCACCCTATATCCTCAGCTATCATTCTATCATTAACACGCATAAATATAAGAAATTAATATTTTTTATGCATGTCAACCATTAAGAACAGTACCTACGAATTGTCAATTTTTTTACAAAATGCTAAGCTACAACTTTACCACCTGTTCGGAATGCCGTTCCCATGGAGAATAACGGGCAAAAAAATCCATGGTTGCTCTTTTTAAAAAGAGATCTTTAAAATTTTTTAGCAGTACATTTTTATGGGTATGTAAGAACAATGTAGGTAGGGCTAGATAGGCTTGAGTAGCTAGGCAAAAAAGTACTAACTCGAAGTATATGTATAACTACCTGCGCCCCGCAGTGTTACCCGCGATTAAAAAGTATGAAAAATTAATACAAATCTATCCCACGGGAAACATACATTTTACTAGGACAAAAAGCTTATATTCCAGACTATAATCTATATCTGAGCAAAACTTCATTCAGATCCGTTCAGCCATTCATGTGTGATTGAGTAACAAACATCCATCCATCCAAACTTTTACATTTATAATATTAGTGGGATTACAAGTAAATGGCTACATTGGTCCCACAATTACCCTATACCCTCTTTGATGTGTGCCTTACCAAACCATTTTACAGGTATCATTCAACGTATGACTGACCCGAATCCCAGCACGAGATAAATATGCGAACTAGCAATCTCACGTCCATATCAAACGCGTCGGTGCGCGTCCAATCCGCTAAGTGAAGCCGGAAACTAACTTTCATCTGGTAAATTGTTTCTGATTTAATTTGCGGGACCGCCTCATGGTTACGTTAATGTCGGGTCTTTGTTTCTTGCGACTTTTTTATGTATGTTTAATCTGAATAATACTTGCGACGATTAAAAAAAGATAATGTAGGTAAAAAAATATTTAAATTCACTGGAGAGTTGGAGTAAAAATAGGGTTTATCCCGTATCTTTATGAGCCAAAAGTAGCAGGACGCGTAGCAGGAAGCCGGTGGATGCGAGGGGCGGAGGACCGTGATGTGTGGAAATCATTGGGGAGGCCTATTTTCAGCAGTAGACGTCTTACGGCTGATAGATAGGTATATAGCACCTAGATTTGTTTTTACTCTTATCCGGGATAGTTGCAAACTGTCAGAATAGTTGGAACATATTGATTACTGACATTTTATCAATCTCAACTTACAGCTAAGAGTGCACAAGTCATAGGGATACCCAATTTTACTGTGTACAATTATACACATTCAATCAATTAATGCTGGTGATTAATTTGTCTCGCATCGACACATCTTCTAACGAAATGAACCATATCTCGCGCGGAGACCAGTAAATTTCTCCCCCACGAACCGACTGACGCAAATGATAATGTACAATTTGAGCCTCCGTTACGAATCGGCTTTTAGCTCTGAGTGTGCTCATTGTAAGCTCCAATGGGAAATGCTAGCCGGAATGTAGATATTATGGTGCTTTTAAGCTGATGTGTGTTCATAAATATTACCATAAGATCGTACCAGTTATGATTATGGTCTGAACCTTAACTTCTCGTCACAACCAGACGATAATGATAATGGCAATAAAAAAAAAGTAAGTATGATTTTAAAAGTATCAAAAATAAAATTTAAACATCGCTTTTGTCTGATTGTTAAACACACGTATCCAGACCCACATACCGTAAATGAACATTTGAAAAGCAAACATTGGAGCACTCAAAGGCTACTGGTGTATTTTTTTTTTATTTGCAGTCGACGTCTATTCAATGCTTTATATATTAAAATTATATGTACCTAAAATGCGGGGCACCAATTTTCCTTGGGCTATTTTAGCTCCAAATTTCTATGTAATTACATTGAAGATGGCGATGGTTAGATTCTTAAGGGGTATCCTTAATTAAACTAAAATAATTACTGCCGTCCGTCCGGTTGGTCAGTCCGTTAAATCTCAATAATGAATATTATTACCATTGATCTACTATTATTACATCAATGGTAATTACAATAAAATAATGAGATCCTCTAAATGTAAAAATGTATTCATTCCTCTTTAATTTACAAAATCTAATTCACGTCACTTGCAAATTATTAAATGAAATGATTACAAGGCCTCGGTCCCATATTACATAGTTTGCAGGGATCCCCCCGCGGTCCATCCGTTTTAATTAGGGCCAAGAACTCGTAAATGGAAATAACTTAACAACAATTGGGTATCTTCGCTGGGTTGAGTCGAGATTAGTTTAGTTTCTACCTGTTTATTGTTGAAATAATCTATTTTATAAGATGTTTTTGTTTGTGTTTTATAAGGGAATGCAGTTAGTTTTATACAGGATGTAAGATGCATGGTAAGGAAAACTTTTAGTAAAGGTTACACTTCATGTCTATAATAAAATTATAGAAATTATTTATATCAAAATTCATGAGTTACAAATGTTGTATTATATGAGCGCGCAATGTATAGTAAACAACGCGATCACAACTCAACGCTCGGCACGATACCCGACGCGTGCGAGTGACATGCGCGCTGGAGCGTATACAGTTTTAATTTACATGGAGTTTTAGGCCCAAATTAGTTTTTTTTGCATTTACTTAAACTCACTTTGAGATAGACTACTATTATGCATAATAGTCTAGGTATTCTGGAATCATAAGTTGGGTCCATGGTATCGGTTTGTATTACGCAGCAACTTACACCCGGTATATTGGCTAAGTATGACTAACTTTAAACGCTTGCTAGTCACGTGTTGAATATATTTCTTACTAAGATTTATATTCACGTATTATCCAGAGTTTCAGAAGCTCTAATCATTCTTCTATAATAATATTCATACCATTAATGAACGACTTTCGTCGAATCCTTGTAAGTGCGTCAAAGCTCAAAGCACGCACAAGGATCTCATAATTTCATTTCAACATAATCTGCGTCTCAGGCTAAAATTGAAGAAAATATTACCTATATGAAAAGAAAATACTCCTTTGAAGATAAGATTACATCCACGCGTTATAGCAAATTGATTGATAGCGGGTGTTGGTCTACGTAGTACAATACATTATTGACGACATTTGCGTGATAGCGTGTTACGAAATATATTTTCAAATTATTTTGTATGTTATGTGTAGTAAGTAGAGATAAGATCAACTGTATTAGCATGGTGGAAGCACTCAAGAAGCTAGCTGCTTGATGGCGTAATCACAGTATTAAATTAACTTTATTAAACAAATCTGATTAAATTTTGCATCTTAATATTTCTTCAAATTATCGTTTGATATAACATACCCATACAAATTTATATTCCCCGATAAAAATACAAATGATACGCTCATATTTCAATAAAGCACAAATAAATGAAACAAAAAATCCTGGTTCAGACCCACTTGAGACCCGGACACGTAAAAAAAGTTTGAGTGGACTCTTAAATTATTCACACACAAAATATGGCTATCATAAAGTGGGACAAAGGTAATTTATACCATCCGTCAAATGTGTTCAGTGTTTTATATAGAGATATTTTTGTTTATGCGAGGGAGTGAACGTGGGGGATGATTTGTAAGCGATGGGTTCATGGTTTTGTCATGTGGCGTTATGTCAGTGGGCTATTTCTTCATATTTTAGGCTTCAAACAACAAAAAAAACTGGTAGAGTTTTTCGCGCTCAAGTCAGGGAAATCTACGAACTAAGCATATTTGAGACTTTCTCAAACACGGGCTTGATGGGTCTGCTTCACATTATTCTTAACTTTAATCACTTAGAATAATCTCTGAACATTTAAATTTGAGCGCATATTCTCACCGAGTTCTGTACGTATAATTCTGAACAAACAAATTCACTCTTCGACATTTCTCATAAAATTGTTATACCAGCAAACACAAAATGTTAAGTATCACATAAGCTTAAGTGAGTCAATAATTATTTCACATGCGGGTACACTAAAATATATCCACATAAAAAATAATTCGTATATTATCATTTGCGGTAAAAAATATATGATATACACCAATATAATTGTATGTTTTTCATAAAGCCAGTTATAACACCAACATTGAGTTTGTTTCAACGTGTGATTTTTAGTGTTGAATATGAGAAGAACGCTTACAACTTTAGTGCCAACTAACTTTTATGGAGATAACTTGGTTCTAGTCCTTTATTCCCTGCTTCTAAGTACCACCCGTTAAATATATAATAATGTGGGATAAAGTAACATTTCGAGGCTGCCTCGGTTGCATATTATATGTCGTACACTCGCAACTTGAATAGACCAAGGATATAACCTTGGTCTATTCAAGTTGCGAGTGTAGCGAGAAACACAGAGTCCGGCAAGGAGTTGCACTCCTTAGCGTGCGAATAATAATGTTACCCACGGAAGAAATAGATTGAACTCAATGCTAGCTGATGTATGAGTAATAGCGAGGCGATTGAATTAGAGTAGGTTAACATTAAATAAAATAAAAAGCTATAGCGCTCAATGATTTATGACGGTACCTTTAAGGACGTTATAATCGGTATCCATTTACGAAACGTATTCTCCTAATGTGTTACGTTCGGGGTTCAGCACCGGCGCGCATCGGCGTTGTCTAATGATATATGAGGTGCGTTGCAATGTGTTACTCCGACGGCGGCGAGAGCCATTTTTCCCGATACCCTTTCAATATTCATCTTTTACCAATTCGTTTGAAGCCGTTCACACATTCGATTTATACAGTATGAAATTGAAATCATTGGTAATATTTTAAACTATAATTTGAAACACAATTCAGATTATTGTTTGAAATAAATTAACTATTTTTAATCATAGTAGAGGATTATTTTAAAATAATTTGTTTAAGTGTATACCCATTACCCATTAATGGATAAGTTTCTACCGGTTTTAGGTTTATTACAAATATGTTCTTAATATACCGATTTATTGTTAAATGGTTCTTAAATAATCGGAATAAATAAATTGAAAATATTGCATAATAATCGGGATAATACATATAATTCCGAAATTGCAATATTTTCAATTATAGTTATGATTGAAAATATTGCCAACGATTCCGATTTCAATCTGTGTATATATGCCTAAAAAGCAGTGCAATTTTTATAAACATATCTAAATTCATAAAACTCATATCATTACAAACGGCTGCTGCTGCGGACATTACCAAGAAAACTACGTAATTTCTAAAACAAACCAAGAGTAAATTCTATTAAGAGTTTGTACATTCCCCAAGCGAAGGTCGCTAACCGAGTTTCAAAGTAATTTCCTGAAGGGTTCTGTTACGATATACTTATCCCTGATTTATACACAGGTACGTTCACGGAACCCGCAAGTTTAATAGCTGCAGGTGAAGTCGTCCAAACTATTCGATTACGTAGGGTCCTACAAAAATACGAGCAGTTCTAAAGGTTCTGTGGACTGTGTAATTTAATTTGCCATCTTAAAACTATATAGATATCTTTATTAATATTATATGTCCAGAGCATTTAAGATATCTTTTTCAACGGAGTGCTTTTTATCTATTAATGTGTTTTATTATCAGTATTTGATGGAGTACAACTGATTTGATTTTTAGTAAGCCCCGGTTCTAACGACATGATTTAGGCTCACGCAACTGTGAAATTTAGACAATACGGAAAACACCCATCCGATTAGATCCAATGCACATTAGCAGACGCCAATATTAAACCAAATTTAAAGGTATTCATTTACCATAAATAGTATTCAAACAGTTCAAAGTAATTCAATTATACTTAAATGCAAGCTCAGGAGATTATTTTGACTTTGATTCCCATCACAATGAGTAATTATCCCCCGGTGAAACAATAATAAGTCGAAAGGACTATTTGTTATTGATACGGAATTAATGAACAGTGGATGAAACTTTTAATTACGGTTTTGTTGCATGGATACTGACGCCAACTTTGTATTTGTTTATAATTTAGGTAAAACATAACTTTTATAATGGAAAATAAAAGAACGCGGTATTTTTTTGAATAAAAAAAATATGACATTAAAACCTCCCAATTTGCAAACTTTTATCAGCCTGGCCTGTGAAGCTACGAAAAATATTTGTTTATAAAAATGCCCCATACTCACCTTAGGTTCTAACGTAGTTATTTTGTAATAATGTTTATGTTTTTTAAGTAATTTGTTTGTAAACTATTTGCTTGTGGTTAAACATACTGTATAATAGCTGTAGTGATACACTCAGCGGCTTTCCGCGAGATTTCCGTTTGGTTTCATGCGCTGCTAGTGGCTGGATATTTAATAAACTGGGAGCTGTACGGTTAATGGTGTTTGTATAATGTACTTACACTGTACGTATAGTGGTTTAAATTACCACTTTACATGTATACAAGTAAAACTTATTTTAAGGACTTTATCGCGTTTATTTTATGTCTTTACGTTCCCGACGTTTTGGCTGCTATACCAGCAACCATGTTCACGGAGGGACTGAGCGAAAGAGAAACACGCGTAAATATAAGACATCAACAACCGTACATGCATTTTCAAACGATTACATTAGACATAATATCGCTTAATCTCCAGGCTTTTATTGAGTTCGCACCAAAACAGAAGGTTGCATAATAATCACTAATGTGTGTCCTTATGTAGGTAACCGATTAGTCTTCTTCAAAACTTAAAAATGCCAGACCAAATAAAAATTCACGCAATAGCCGTGTGCTTACTACGCATACTTAGTAAGCACAATAGAACTCTTACTAACAGAACCCTTAAACTCAAGTATTTTTTTGTTACTACATAACCTCAATAAAAAAAAAATTCGCCAAACGAACACACCAACTATACGGTCCCACTTTAAGCTTAACGCTTGTGTTGTACGGTACCCCGTACAATGGACTGAGGGCGAACTCAGTATATAATACTTATATACATATTAAACATCCATGACTCGGGTACATACATTCGTGCTCATCAGGATTCGAACCCAGGACCCTCGGCGCAGAAAGCAGAGTCACTACCACTGCGCTAATCAGGCCGCCAAAGCAAGAAAGCATAGATAGAAGTATTACTAAACGTATAGGTTGTCTAATTTTATGTTTCACTCTATTTTCCAAATATAACTCCCTGTGTGTCGCAAAACTCTTTTATGCCTGTCCCCATACGAACTCCCATTAACCGCCAATAAAGTATGTCCTCCACGGGTGTAAGCCGTCAGAGTGGTGTAGTAAATCTTCCCTTGTACACCGACGTTATTAAGTGTGAAATTATTTTATGCTTCTGGGCAACCCCTTGACCTGCTTTGAGAGAGATTTAAAACAAATAGGAGGTATATTAAACTGTATCATTTAAAGTCAACGACAAAGTAAAATCTTTTATTTCATATAGGCCTACGGGGGCACTTACATTTTTTTCTTAACTCTACAACCGGATCGGAACGCGACCTCAACTGAAAAGCGGGCTTGTCTTTTATTTAACAGCCATCATTTTTACAAAAAAAAATAAAAAGAAGCTCCAGAGTGTGGCCATACAAGGCGCACATAGGCTACATTTTGACATCATAAATCTTGATATTTGAGCGATCAGTCCCAGGCTGCTTTATCATCCAAATAATCCAAGATTCTGTAATAACCCTTACGACATAGATTAGATATTAGATTTCTTCTTACAACAAGGTTTGAAAACATAGGAGAAGTTTGGCAGCACCTGGATACAAGATAACGGGTGGAGTAAGACCATGGTAGGTGGTGGAGGCTGTCAAGCAGCAAAATGGGGATATATTTAAAATCAGAGTGGAGATCTAGACGAGATTAATGCGGGAAAGAGATGGTTTGCACGAATGAAAGGAGGCTTTTACCCAACAGTAGATAACGTAAAACTGTGGATAATGATGAAATAAACATCACAACATCTAAATATTGTAAGATAAAATCAAAAGGGAGATCCTTTTCATGTCGCCAAAGCGGCTTACGACAACCCTAGATATTATCGATGGCACAAAAGGATGGCATGGTAACGAGAAAATAAACACTCAATGGGGACGCCATGATGAAACTGTAAAATTGGATTGAGATAATGCTTTGAAAGTAGCCAATACACAATAACTGCTAAAACTATACTCCTTAGAAGATAAAATTAATAATTGCAGGCCATACCAAAAAGCATTTTTACTTTTAATTCAAAGACCAAAGGACGAGCTAAATAAGTGGGATTTTAATATCAATAACTTACATCGATAGCTATATATACATACAGTCACTAGATACAGTTTTTGGGGTCGAGTCACCTTCGTCCGTAGGAGAATTAAGTACCCTCGAGATACCCGACACGTGACCCTGGGTGGTGCCAACTAGGTGACAACTCTACTGGTGGTAGGCTTCGGCCGTGGTTAGTCACCACCCAATGAACAAAGCCATGTCGCCAAGCGGCCTAGCCGTGTTCCGGCATGATTTTCGGTGTTGCCATTCATGAATGGCGGGTCAGATCAGTTGCGCTGCATGTGCCTAGTGAATGTAGCGTCGCGATTTACTGCCGCCTTCCTACCTAGGCAAGTATGCTCCATCGTAGATCTCATGGTCACTTACCATCAGGTGAGAGCGAGATGAAATACTTGCCTATAATGTATAAAAAAAAAAGTGAATTTGCTGTTTTTTTAAATACATTTGACTTTTTATTCCCTATGCCAGGTACAGTATAGGTAATAGCTCTTGATATTTTTACGCTAAACCCATTCAACATGCCTCTACAAGCACGTTTGGGCAATCTGCTCGCACAAACGCACCTCGAGCCTCTACCGCTGTAATAGGCAACCAAAAGCAAATAAAGTATGAACAATATATTTTCAAACGTAAAATAAAATCTAGGAGTAATAAAAATATTTGATAGCATTTGGTCGAAGTGAAATTCAAATGAAATAGGAGTTTCATTAACATTCTTCTTTAATGTACGTTCGCACTGAGGGTCCTAAGATATATATATGAGTACAGCAGCTAAAATCTCAGATCCTCCTATACCGTATACTTATAGTTATAAAGGTCCCATCTTATTACGCGATAAGACCCGACCCAGCCTCGCCTCACTTCAACTTGAGCTAATAAACTTCGCTGATCTAGGTTACATAATTAAGATGATTAATGTTCAATCAAACTTTTTGAAGGCCTTAAGTTTTGTAAGTAGTATTTGTTAATCAAAAAATGTAGCCAACTTTCAAAGTAACGGTTTATAAATTGGATACGAAAAGCGGCTTTATAAAATTTTAATATATAATAATAATAATACCAGCCCTTTTTAATGTCCCACTGCTGGGCACGGGCCTCCCCTCAATGCGAGGGGGATTAGGCCATAGTCCACCACGCTGGCCCAGAGTGAGTTGGCGGACTTCACACATCACACACACATGTTTCGAGGGGTTCTCTCAGACATGCAGGTTTCCTCACGATGTTTATCCATCACCGTTTAGCAAGTGATAATCGTGGTTGAAAATGAGATTCGCACATGAAAACCAGAAATCCCAGAGGAGCGAGCCGGGATTTGAACCTGCAATCCTCGTTACCGAGGCAAGCGTCCTACTAACTTGGCTATTACTACTAAATAAAACTCTATCACTTTCTACAGCTCAAGTACAAGTAACTAAGTGTCCAAGCGGTTAATAAATGTGTCATATTCAGCTCACACAAGATTACAATCTCTTGTACAACATTGTTCTCGCAAAGGCAATTTTCATCGGCAAATACATCCACCAAACCAAAACTGCAATATACGAAAACTCATCAAAAACTTTGACACGTCTAGATACCTTTAAACGTCCGGAAAGTTGGCTGAAGAGGTCCGAGTCTGTAACTAGATGAGAGGTTTACCTACCTATGTTATTTTAGTTTATGTCTAAAAGTTACAGGCCGAGAGCTCTCTGATAGTCTTAATTTAGTTTAGGTTGTGGAAGTGTATTTTCAGAATTCATTAATAATTTAATTATTCATTTCGTTTGTGATTGTTACAGTTTGTGGGAATAATAACAGTTTAATTTACTGTACTGTTTCTAGATATTGTAATTATTATTGTCTATTGTATTATTTTTGTATTTTAACGTGATATATTTTTTATTCTTGTAGCATTTATCTGGACTATAAAACGATAAAGAATTAATTGCCAAGAACAAACAACAATGACATATAAAAATATAACAGAAATGTATATAAAAGTTAAGTACCAATGCTTCTTTTGTTCTAAAGTATGCCTAAAGTGAATGAAAACTGACAATAGTGGACAATGAAAACTCGCACTTCTTGAATCGTTAACTGTGCCATTGTTAGGTCGCCTTCTATTTTTAATTCCTCATCCTTAGCGCATAAAAAAAATAATGAGTCTCTTATTATACGAAGCAGAACGTCACATCTTTATAATCTGTCGTTTTCTGGTTTCTAAGCTTCATTAAAGCCAGTTCCTTCGTTAATCTCTTTGTGTAATACATCGACTTTTGCTTGATAATCTCAGTGGAGGGCGGATGTTAGGAAATTAATAAAAAGCTCTTTATTAGTTCGAGTAGGTACTAACATTGTAGGGTTAATGATCCGTGCCCTCAGAATGTTTAATCTTAGATGAGGTTTCAAACTTTTCGATGGTTAAGATAAAGGATTTTTTGAATAGCGACCACAAAAATTGTTTCAGTGGATTAAGTTTTTTTGGGATAATGATTATCTTTTAGTATTTTAATTAAATGCACCCATAGCCAAGTTTGTAGAACGCTTCACTCGGTAAGGAGAATTGCAGGTTCAAACCCCAGCTTACACCTCTGGGATTTCTAAATTTCATGTACGGATCTCATTTTCACGCATGATAATCACTTGCTAAACGGTGAAAGAAAACACATGAGGAAACCTGCATATCTGAGAGAACTTCTCGAAAGACGTCTGAAGTCCGTCAACCCGCACTGGCCAGCGTAGTGGACTATAGCCTTATCCCCCTCGAATTGATGGGAGGCCCGACCCCAACGGTGGGACATTAAAAGGGCTGGTATTATTATATTTTTTATGGTATTTTATATAGGAAATGGTGTAACAAATTTTAAAGTCAATCTCTTTATTAATAAATTAGAAGAAAATAATGTTGCTGGTAGTAATTATATACTATTACATACATCTAGGTCCCAGCTATACTTACGTAAGTAAACTCCAGTACGTTAAAACAATATTGTCTTAGTTAGAATTAAACAAAACAATTTTATGTGAAACAACATAACGATATCGTAAAAACTTTATCAATAAAACAAAGCAAACAATTTAGCAGCTCTAATGACTACATAGTTATTTATCTGATAAATGTGAGTATTTGTTATTACGAAGCATATTGAATTACTAACAATTAAAGAAGTCATTTATAAGAGACAGTGCTCTCGGTCGAGTAAACAAAATTTATACCTACAGAGCCCTGTTTACACGTACTAAGCACTCGACTGAGCGCACTGTCTCGCCTTTTACTCGCCACGTGTAATCAAGGCATATATATAAATAAAATTTTTGAACATTATATTGTATCAACATACAAATGAAATGTTAACAATTTCAATAACTGGATCGTATGAAACATAAGAAGCATCACATTTAGTCGTAATTATTTTTTTATCACCATCCGAACTGTTCATTTGCTGAAACGACCACTTTAAAAGCCTATCTGGCGCATACAGCTTAATATTTAAAGTAATAATAATTTAAAGGGAAATTATATGTTTGACAGCCGAGTGTTATATCAAGATAAAATCACCCACACGACCGGAGCCCCTGTTCTGCAAACAAAATAGTCTTGAAATTAAATAGCAATGAAATGTTGTTGGTTGGTAAGCGCACCGCTTGAGAACGGCTGAACGGATTTTACTATTTTTTTATTCAGAATATCCTTGATACTCCATATCACGTTTATTGGGAAAGAAGTTGACCGGAAAATTGGTAAATCGGGAAACAACGGAAAGGCTTTTCTATGGGAATTTAGCGATGTTTGGATGGAAACTACGTCTGTCCGGTCAGTTGTGTATAAGACACCTGTGAAAAGTTACAGTTATGCTGCCATTGACACTTAATTGTGAGTTGACTGTGAGGCCGACTCGGCACGCAAATCGGATATGCAACTGAAGAGTAATATGAAGAAATAGACACCGCCAGCTAAATATATTATTCTATAGCTCCCTCCTGCTCAGTCTTGGATCACATGAGATCGTGTGTAGATGGTTTTAGAAGTAATACTTTTGCAGGACATTCGCGTTGATAAGTAAAAGATATATCGGAGATAAGGTTGTGCAAAGAAAACAAACAAAACAAGAACACACAAGGTAGATTAAAGTTTCAGGCGTATTTATCTTATCGCCGATAGTTGGGAAACTTTGAGATCTTTTCTCGTTCCAGTGGGTTCGTGCCAGATTTCAATTTGTCCCAAATAAGTATAAATACTTTTGGGTCGCTCCTCGTGGTCTCAGACGCGCTGGTGTGGATGTAACGATAGATAATACACATATGGTAGACTTTCGTTTTATATTAAATGAAATACAGAAAAAATATGTTGGAGTATATTTTAAATCAATTTATATATTTAAGAATGGATAATAAATATCAATTAGTCGGGTATTTAATAATATATACTTTTATTTGATATAATATTATTATTCACACAATTTGTGTGCATATCGAAAACTTAAGGAGTATCTCAATTACTATGAGAGTCTCATTATATTGGAAAAATATGTATTTTAATCAATAAGGTGCTCTTGATCTGGTCTGTGTTAACGACGCGATCTCCTTAGGAGTAATTTTATGTTCTTTTTTTGTAATCTTTTGTTTTTTGAAGAGCTCTATTACTGTCACCTGATATGTCCGCACTGAAAATTTTACATACAATATATTTTATTATTTTCCATCCATCCTCCTGCTTATTATTCTCACCCCGGCGTGTGGCGGACCTGCGGCCAACGCGCACAAGTTGGTCTTCGGCCGGATCCCGATGATTCGCACACCGCCACGATCTGAGATGGTGAGAACGCGCCAGATGGCAACCCAGGAGCGTGCACTGACGGAAACAGCTTCCAATCCACAAGGTACGCAGCAGCCAGCTAATATAAACAAACAGCAGATTGATGTACCGGCACCTGACTTTGATCGCACCATTGTTATCGCGGGTGGCAGCGCTATAGTTGAGCGTCGAGAGACGACGCCGCCACCACGTTCCGGCAAGGGATCGAAGAGTAGAAGGTCCACTTCGTCATCGATACTAGCTCGCAGGAAGCGACTGGAGTTGGAAGCTGCTCGCGAGAAGGCACGAATACAGATGGAATTGGTTGATAAAAAATTGGAAGCGGATTTGGCAGATTTAGAAGACGAATACAGTTCACACGAGGAGGAAGGTTCTGTTAGTAGAACGACTAACGTAAGTAGGTGGTTAGAGCACGGCCAGCAAGAACTGCAGAAAGTACAGTCAGCCCCCGAGAATGGTACTAAAACGGGCGAGCTGTGCGCGCCAGTGGACACTAGCCCTGGCACTGATGGAACAGTTCAGCTGTTGGCTCGCGCACTGAAGGATATAGCCGCCTCTTCTGCTGCTAACGCACCAAGTGCTAACTTATGGAGTAGAATATGCACGCCAAGAGACCTGCCTGCCTTTGACGGAGACCCGATGGAGTGGTTGCACTTCAGGCAGGCCTACGAAGAGTCTACTCAAATATGTAATTTCAACCCGATGGAGAACCTATGGAGGTTAAGAAAATGTCTACGCGGACCAGCTAAGGATGCCGTCTCAGCTCTCCTGATTTGTGCGACTGATCCTGACAAGGTTATGTCAACTTTAGAGCTACGTTTTGGTAACCCAGACACCATCATAGCAAGGGTCATGCAAGACATAAAGAAATTACAGACCATCTCTTCAGATTACCACAAGGATATAGTGGTTTTTGCTGTCAAGTTACAGAACTCAATCGCGGCTGTTCGCGCAGTGGGCCGCGATGAGTACCTACAGGGAATGACTATAGTCACAAGTATACTATCTAAGTTTCCCACGGTGCTTATTTCAAAATGGTCAGACTATAGCTTCCCACTGATTAAAGAGAACAAGAAGTCCTGTTTAGATATATTATCAGATTTCTTGAACGAGGAAGCTGTCAAAATATCTACCACCGTAAATATTAATATGTTTGATATGCCCAGCAATCAACAAAGATATAAACAATACCGCGACAATAACTATAGACCTCAAGCAGTGTCAGTACAGCAACATAGTACTGCTGCTTCCAGTGATGACAGATGTCATTATTGTCACGGTACAAAACATAAACTGACGGCGTGCAAGAAGTTTAAGAATGCATTACGCAAAGATCGCTGGCGACACGTTAAACGCAACGGTATCTGCTATAAGTGCCTGCTGCTGTATCACGACCGAGAGACCTGTCCTGCACCTGCGTGTGATAAAGACGGCTGCGGCGAAGCGCATCATCGTTTATTGCATTTCACGAGTACAAACATCAATCGAAACAATAACACAGACGTTATCGTTCGCGAATCCAGTACCGATACTACGGAGTTTTCGCCTGTTACGGAAACTGTCATGCACATAAACGTCTGTCTAGGTGAGGTCAACGAGCCGTCCGTTACACGAACCCCCCTTGGTTGGTGCGTACATGGGAGCGCGGAGGTGCCGTACGAAGAGCGCCCAGTCCATACGTCACTTATGTTGGCAGAAGTGGACACTCCTGCCCAGGACCGGGACGAGGCTGTCATTATTCTGCGGGAACGTCACGAGGAAGAGCAACGATCGGTCGCCATTGAGACCTCGGCAGTGACGGGTAAACCACGTCGTAATTTCGACAATGGACGTGCTGTGGCCGCGCTGCAACGAACAGATACACTCGCCGTCTGTATGGGACACATAGGCGTACCATGGCAGGACTGCAAGCCTGACGGTTGCCCGAATGTACCGACCCGATTGAAAGATATCGAGCATGAAGAGTTTGGCAGCAGGTACACGGAAAAGGTTAATCATTCACGGAACATACATAAACCTGTAGGAGTACATGTAATAACTTCATTAATATTGCTAATTAAGTACGAGCAGTGGGCGGCATTCAGCCAAGAAGCGCCTGAAGCGTTTGGCGACACGCGTCTCTCGAATCCCTGTTGGTGAGGAGTGCTGAGCCAGCACTAGGGTGGGGAGTGTTAACGACGCGATCTCCTTAGGAGTAATTTTATGTTCTTTTTTTGTAATCTTTTGTTTTTTGAAGAGCTCTATTACTGTCACCTGATATGTCCGCACTGAAAATTTTACATACAATATATTTTATTATTTTCCATCCATCCTCCTGCTTATTATTCTCACCCCGGCGTGTGGCGGACCTGCGGCCAACGCGCACAGTCTGTATACAGCGTGATCTAGACTGGATGTACTAATTACAAAAAGCAGTCATTTTAAACGTTTGTTTTGTAGTTTAGTACTTATACTGTTTCTGGATCTCGGTTTGGTCTCGGTGTATATAATAGCTATATAACTTCTATAACATTTTACAAAACTAATGAAGAATACGGTACTCCAAATCCCTGTTCCTTAGAATATTAATAGGTATGTAGTTTATCTCGCGTAATAAGCAATCTCAAGGCACATAGAACTCGGTGTAACAATGTGGGAAAAGTTGTCAGTTGTGTAAGGAATATTAATTCTCTATAGCACTCGCTTGGCTATAAAACGACTACTGAACTCTGGGGGCTCGTAGAATAAGTTCTAATGGGTACGTAGACAGAGCAGAATTTAGATCAGCAGCTTTGACAACTGGTTACGAGGAAGTATATAGTTCAAATACTTGATTTAAAAGGTGTTTTAGTAAGTCAGGCATACACAAATGTGAACGTCTCCCAATAAGTCAGAAGCTGGACGGGTGAGCAGTACAAACTCGAGCTGGTAACGTCCGTCCTATTGTGTTAAAGAAGAAAAATACCTCGTCAATGACATATCTTAGACGAGTATGTATAAAAGAGAGTCGTATAATTACCCCCTTAGATTAATAATTCAAGAACGGGTGGGCCGATATTGATGACCATTGATTTTAGTATTGGTCTCCTCCTAGAATAGCAGATTAACTATTAAACATTGGGAAAATAACACAAAAACTAATAAAGAAGATAATTAATTTTCTCGTACATTTCATTCTAAGGTAGTACGAAGTTCGTGGGGCCATCTATTTTATTAATAAGTTAAACGTCAAATATCGGCGACAACTAAATGTTGCCAGTCTGGCGCTTTAATATCTAGTGACGTGAGAATAAAGTTTTACGAGCCATGCGATGGGAACTTAGTTGCAGGCTTGGCACGAGCTTCAAGTAGTTATTTTAAAAGAATCAAGTGTATTTTATGTTGCTTCAAAAAATACATTTGAATGAATGAATAATGAGTACGTACTTAGAAGGTAGTAAAAAACATGGTATCAGAGAAAATGATTAATCGATACAAATCCAATGCAATTTTGATCAATGACTACTCTGTGTTATCCCTGATTTTTCGGGAAAAATACATAAAATCCGAACGTCAAATACAAAGTTGTCAGTAGTGAAAAAAGAACAAAAAGTCAATCAAATGAGTCCACTTGAAGTCAAGTGAGGTATGAATAAAACATGCTGCCTGCCAATCCATTATTGCTCGCACTCATTCATCCATTATGCAGAGATCTGTGAGCAAACAAGCCCGGAACATTTATATTATCTCAAACCAAAGGACTGACTGTTTAATTGCTTCCTTTTGATTAGCAGGGGCCTTTTATTGTAAAACAACATAATTCAAAATGACTAAAAAGCCTCTGAGCAATACAGAAAATAACGAGTGGGGTCGAGTCACCTTCGTCCGTAGGAGAATTAAGTACCCTCGAGATACCCTACACGTGACCCTGGGTGGTGCCAACCAGGTGACAACTCTACTGGTGGTAGGCTTCGGCCGTGGCTAGTCACCACCCACTGAACAAAGCCATGTCGCCAAGCGGCCTAGCCGTGTTCCGGCATGATGTTCGGTGTTGCCATTCATGGATGGCGGGTCAGATCAGTTGCGCTGCATGTGTCTAGTGAATATAGGGTCTCTATCTACTGCCGCCTTCCTACCTAGGCAAGTATGTTCCATCGTAGATCTCATCGTCACTTACCGTCAGGTGAGATCGAGATCAAATACTTGCCTATAATGTAATTAAAAAAAACATACCCAGTATAAACACATCATTACCCTAAGAAATTATCCCTTAACCGCCAATAAGCAATAACATGCTTATTTAACATACCCTTAAATAATACTTTATATTAATAACGAGTGGGTATTAATATAATATTAATTAATTAACAATGCGCTTTACATTGCTGTTCTATATTTTACGG
The DNA here is from genome assembly GCA_905333125.1 of Pheosia tremula. Taxonomy (NCBI): domain Eukaryota; kingdom Metazoa; phylum Arthropoda; class Insecta; order Lepidoptera; family Notodontidae; genus Pheosia; species Pheosia tremula. The sequence continues at coordinate 304,430 of HG995405.1, read as the reverse complement.
TATACGCACTGAGAAAAATGACTATCATGATTACGAATAATTTATAAGGTATTCTGCAACTTTTATCCGTATTCCTGTTAAAAAAGGACCAAGAGTAGTTACGGACACTTTGTGCGTAAATAATAACAATTTAACATGAATTGGCTTCACCAATAAACATCAGTCAACTTCACGTTATTACGAAGTGCCGTGCACTAAAGTTTTGTTGTGACGCGTAACGACTCAAAGTCATGACGAGGTCGCGGAACATGGCAACAAATCAGGCTGGGAACGATAAAGAGTGCTGCATAGTTGTGTTCGTCCTAATAAATTATCGTGACCGGCTCTCTGAATACTTGTAACAATAATTACGAGAAATCGTTATAGGTCTGATAAAGATTGTAGAAGTAATGGTAAGTTATAATTATTTGAACTATGACTTGGTGTGAACATCACGGTAATAAATGGTAATTTCCTAATAACACGCAGTGAATCTTGTGAATATTGTTCGCTTATGTCATGGTAGTTTTATAGAACTTCCTCACATTTTATCATTATAGACTCCCTAAAATTGAATGACCTATCCTATACTTTGTTGGTATTGTAAGGATAAATATGAACTCTTCTACCTTTAAATCACCAGTAGGTACTGTCATGTCAAATCTGAATGCTATCTTGATATATTAAGGGGGAAGCGCAAGGTCAGGGAGCGAAATTCAAAATATCAATGGTTTTTATTTTTTTACGAAAAAGATGTCCAAATTTTTCGTAATAATATAAAAACCATTGACATTTTGAATTTCGCACCCTGACCTTGCGCTTCCACCTTAACGGTATTTTACCGTCCTCTTTTAGGGATATTCCTTATAGTTTAGGCTGTTTTACTGAAAAATCATTGAAAATTCCTGATTCGAAGTTATAACAGGGTATCCAGAAAGTTCTGATCTTGTTACAACTTCAAATCAGGTGTTTCTGATAGTCCTGTTATTCTGGAAATTAAAAATCACTCAGGGTCAATTCAGACTGGGCGGAAAATTGCTAGAGTATTTATTTTCACTTCTATTAAACTCTTATAAACCCTATCCCAATTCCGATCGAGTTATCCTTAATATAACAGTTTAAAGATACTCGAGCAGTTTTCCACCAAGTCTGAATAGACTGAGTCATCCCAGACAGTCAAGTATGTGTACTAGTTCATGCAACTAAGCAACTTTATGGCAATTGGCAACATTGGTTTCTATGGGAAAATTGTTTAGTTACATAAATATTCAATTACATGAGTCTTGGATGACAAAATCAACACCCTGTAATAAACAAAGTATAATGTAAGCCAGTATTACTAGAACAACTTAAAACAGCTTAGATAATATACTTAGCCTAACCTATCGGAATATCTAAAAGGGACATTAAATTATACACAATAAGGCATAAATTTACCTGACACACAATAAAATGCAATATTGCCCTATAAACCAGTAGGCAAGTACAATTAAATATATTAAATCTGTAAAGGGGTTTTATGGAGATACGAAAAAGAAAAGAGATCAATAAAATAATATAAAATACCAATTTTATTCATTTCAATATTTTCACACACCAGGACAATTAAGACAGGAACAGTATAATTTAGTTACTAAATCACTAGTTACATTGTAAACCTAGGTAGGCACAATAGGCATACGTATTATACCATTATTACAACTGAAAACTTCTATCAGCATGCAAAATGGGGTGTTTCCATGTATCGGGGCCTTTCGAGCTAGAACGATTAAACGGTAAACGCGAACACACAAGTTTAATCATTAATAAAGATATACAACGTCTATAAATTTGGACATAAGTCTACTAGGATTTGTTTCAGTGACGCTGATTGGCGATCGAATTGTGTGTGTAAACTGTAAAATGCAAATTTTAGCTTAAAGCCATACGTCATACGATTCTTGCGGGTACTGTGCCCTTGTGGCATGAAATATCTTAAATGCTACGTCCACTGCCCTCGTCGAGGAGCGAAATTAGTACGAAACATGTTCACACACTGCGTATACTTTCGTGATGTTATCAACAGTGTCACCGCAGTATATTGCAAGTGATTGAAAAGTTACCCCGAGGTTTGAGAGTTTGTTGCGACGCTCAGGAAGCATGGGCCGGACTTCGGTGTCGGTGGCCGTGTGCATTACAAATCCACCGCGGAATTCAGTTCGAGAAGGCTTCCAAGCATCCTTCCTCCGTACCGGTGGAATGTTTATGATGTAAGGGAAGAAGATACACATACACTTCATTATTTTCTGAAACCAAATACAGATATTTAATAAAGAACACATCAAGTTTCGAGGATGCGCTAGTGGTTTTCTTGGTTTACGTTCAAATTTATAAAAAAAAAATGCCTATTTACCATGACATTACAAAGCACTGTTATTCTGATAGGTGCTGAAATGAATTAATTTTTCAGAAGAAACGTTCTTTGTAATCCTGACATTATGAGGGTCATGTTGTAATTGCCTTTTATTTACATTGTTATATTCTAGATCCATATTTATTTATTGTTTATGTAAGTTAGTATGGTTTTATATTTGCATATGAAACGCTAGAAAATATGTTTGACATTTCATTGTAATCATCCTAATGGTGGTGGCATCTAGGTTATTTTTTTTCTTTACAATTCGTGCAAATAATTAACCTACCTCTGTACTAAATTTCATTCAAATCCTTTCAGCCATTCCTGTGTGAGTCTCAAACTTTCAAATGAACACACTTTCACATTTATAGTATAGTAGTATGATTAGTTAAGTACTCACCATTAATGGTGCCGAATTGATATAATGACTTGGATTTTTTTTATTGTAACATCTGTGGTTGCACTTGCTTTAGCGATATCATTTTTATTACATTTTTATATTATACACTGGTAATATTTGTCACACCAGCAGTATTATCAGAGTACTTATAATATCTTATAATCCTCCAGTGGAAGGGTGAATCTGGAAGAAGATTACAATATTGAAAATCTTTTAAAGTAATCCATTAATGTTCCCTTTTCATAATAGACTAGCAAAGACAGGAACATACTGTAATGTTCCAGTATCTCTTCACATCTCGCCATGGCTCTGGGTCTGTACTTTCTAATATTGTATGGTTCTCTTCACTTACTGTTGAGTCACCTAAAAATATTTAAGAAATTAAGTACATAAAATATACACACTGTGAAATAAGAAAAGTAGACTAAGGTGTTTAATTTAGCTGATTAACTAGGATTTTAATTAAATGGGATTAGAATGTTTTCTTTGAGGATAATAAAGGTACCTACTTAATAAGAAAAAATAATTTGGAAGCAAAGTACTCTGATCTGCCTTTGTACCTAAATCATAATCTATAAATTGGTTAATTTACCTATATGAATAAAAAAGCAGTAGGTAGGTACCCTAAGTGTATGTTATCAACATAGTCTGGAGTGTCTTCACTACAACAGAAAACATATTATTTTTGAAAAAAAAATCTGCATACTTGTCTGTCATCCCGTATCTCAACCAATAACTGACAATAAAAAAAATCTTAGCTCTCATTCTAATATGATGGTAAATAGTGTTTCTAAATTGCAGTACAATATACATGGAGAATATAAAGAACAGAAACTGGAGGGATAATACCTACTATAATTATTGAAAGTATTCAAAATGATAATCCCTTTTTTCAACCTTTTTTTCATTGCCAAGCCCTTTTGATTGATAACTATGTATCTTTAAACTACTTATCAATAAAACCCACATAAACATTCAATCATTAGATTTTGCATGATGATGCTCTAACAAATACAAACATCCAGAATGTAGTCTACTACCTTAAGCTGTTTGTTTTATAGGTACAATGTAAAGGAAAAAAGAGAAAAATCTATGGAATTATAACTGAAGTACCTAATTATGTCATATATACACACACAGATATCCCAATTTCGAATGCCGACACCACAACAAGACATGCAAACAGGCACCAAATTGAAACACAACACAAGCACTTGTAGTTTTCTTACCTGCGAATATGTTGACGTACTCCAGTAACTCCCATTCACAGAAAAAATCAGAAGTATACCGATCCATACTTTTTAATATAATGAAGATAAAATTGGAGATTTTAATATTCTTCTTCTATCTTTACGAAATCAAATGTGTGATCATAAAATAATGTTGCCATACTCAGTTTTTTTTTACCACAATGGAGTGGGAATTAAAAATGTTTTTGTCATAACTTAGAAAAATAAATAATACAGAAGGAGCGTCGCAAATACATACTGATGGCTAAATAGCAAGCCGGTTTGTGCATTACATTTTTTTTCATTAACACATCGTAATTCTGACATCATATAATGATTACAAATGTCCTAGAGAAGCGCAGGTTCAAAGCTTAGTAACCCTTTCTGAATCATCTGATACAATGTAAGAGTTTTTCGTCCAGTTCACACGACAGATTTGATATACATATAAGTAATAATAATATTACTAGACGAACACCAACTATACGGTCCCTCACTAAGCAACGCTAGTATTTTGGGTACCGTGCAATGGAGTGACAAAGAAACGAAAATATTTGTGTAAATATTACACTTAATGCCTATGATAATATTTGAGAAATCATTTATGTTGAATGTGATTCTTCTTTATTGTCTGTCTGTGTTTGGATTAGTTATTCATGTAGAATAAACTTGAGAACGATATATTATTTCTCATGATTTTGTGATTTGTTTTAGATCTTAATATTTCCAACGATCTCATCTCAGAACTTGCTAAATATCCCTGTTTCTTAAAATAATTTGCTCTATGGCAACACTTCAATGGACATTTCTTTTCACCAAAGAGAACTACACCAAAATTCCTTCGTGCCTGTCATGAGAATTTGTTATGAAATCATAATATTCTAAATTGTTATGTTTTCCCAACTAGTAATAATTCCGGAATTGCGAAAGTGTAATGATAATGATAAACCGTTCGTAAAATCAAGACAGAAATGATGATTGTCTTGTGAGAAAGATATTAATTGCTTGATGAGGCATCGGGCGATCATGATATTTTTTTATGAGGAGCAAATGATATTCCGCGTAAATAATATGTTTTATTCTTGCGCAGTCATCATATTTTCTTATAATTTACTTATTCATTCATGGTTCAAACATATAAATTGTACTGCTTACAGCGTTATCAAAACAACATTTCAAATTGTTGTGAATGTTTGTATAAAACGTCATGACAGTACCAATAAATCAGTATTACGTAATTTTAAGTTGAAATGTTAAAGAATCATAAAATACAATCATTACGTTCACGTTAACTAGTAGTTGTAAAACGTAAATCGAACCCGACGGAACGACAAGTCAACATGTTCATGGTAAATTTACGGTTGTCTAAATTAGATATCATGCTTCATATTTATATTTTATGAAGTACGGGAGGCATTTTTCTCAGTGCGCTTTCGAGATAACACTTTGTATTTGGAAGGCCTTCAAATGTCAGTAGACGTTAGTATTCGCAATTCAAATCATAACTACCCTTTTTCAAAATATTGAATGTGCAAACAGATATTAACCCTACGATCTCATTACTGTTTTAGTTATAATTGTTAAACGCCGCTTTGTTAGACTATATGACTGTACCAAAAGTTTTATGAAACATAAAGGTAGTTTCATTAGCAATATCCATTTCCCACTATGCAAAGATTCGTGAACATACAATTGGCGCTCATCTCCATAATCTGGGAACCAAACGACTGACAGTTTAATCCTTTCGCTTTTAATCAACGAACGCTTTTGTCAGCTTAATTGTGTGAGTGGAGGTACAGCCGTGTTCGAAATTGTTCGAAAAGTTTCGGCTGTATAAATAAGCTCTTTGAGACTTGCCCTTTTGGTGATGATAACGTTCAGCTTTCAGCATTATAATATTATACTTGAATTCACTTTGAGTTCGAATGTTGTTGATATCCCTGCGAAGTTAATAAATAGGTACTTGCTATCACGATTGTATTACTGGAAGGGTTAGAGTAGCGGCACATCCTAAGATATTGTCGTGCTTAAATATAGTCTAGAGAAGGTCTTAAAGTCTTGTTTTTGGTAGCCTTTACCACTACAAATGCAATGAAAAAGTGGTTTCACTTTGCTACTGGCAACGCTACGTCTAAACCTCTAAGTAAGTCAATGAGTGGCATAGCGTGCGAGATTGTTTCCACTGACCATACTAAAGATGCTTCTACATTGGACTGTTACTTGGAATTCCTTAACCGAAAATCCAACTAGAACGTTAAAAGCAATGTATAAAATGTTATTATTTTATTTGTTTCACGTATTTGAGCATGAATATTCAAACGATTTTGATTTAAATAATTAAAATGTCGTTGTGTTTCTGTACAGGGACTTTGATATTTTTTGATTTGTGATCATTTATACATAGCTTAAAGGGTTTATTGTTAGTATATAATACCTTTGTATACTTATGTTACTCATATAATACGGACATGAAAAGGACTTGAGCACTTTTAATTCAATAAACAGAATAGGGTTCTAACGGAATACACTTTTTATTTTTTCTTTTTATAAAACGACTAAGAACCCTAACACAAAAGTACAACGTTGGCATACTTGCCAAGTTGTGAGAAATTTATTCACTCCCAGTTAATTAATTTGAATAATCTCTAAAATATTTTTAATTAATTTGGCCAAAGGTCTTATCACTTTGTGCGCTGGAAGTTTGAACCGAGTAAATTAATTCGGTGTATTAGTAAGATTTCATGTTAGCATAGATTCGTCTATATAAGATTCCGAATTTCCACGAAGTTGGCGGAGATAACCGAAGTACTCCGAAGTTACTCGAGACTGTAGTAGTGTGAGTAGCATAATATTTTTGTAACTTGACGATTCATAAGTACTGTACAATAATGGTCTACGTGAATAAAAAATATTCTGATTCTGATTCTGATTCTGACTTACCGAATCGGAATATCGGCAAACAATGAGCGTTGTCGTGTCCTGATGCTTGAGACAAGCGATTAAGTTTTAAAAGATTCATTAGCTTGAAAATTAATTATTAGAAAGAGTCATTAGCTTGAAAAAAAACAAGAGGGGGAATCAAAGGTGGGAGAAGATTTGGTTGTTTATTTTTTAATTTTTTGAGAACCGCTATAAAAACCTTAGTGACAACGGCTTTTTAACGACTAAACTTGAAGCGAAACAAACTGTCATAATTTTTGACATCCACGCGTATTTATATGACAATTTAAAAGCAAATTAGGCTAAAGTACCTTAGGCTTGTCATTGTTTAACTTTTTCTTTTAAGAATAAGTACCAATGCATCAAAATAATTATTATTCAGTTATTTTTTCAAAATGAACCTACACTTACAAGTCAGTACGTTGAGAGTTACACTATGCCCCGATTAGTAATTTTTTTTGCTTATATATTTGTCTATTATTAATTTTTTTATACACAATTTAGGTATTCCAAAAACAAAATCTAGGCTATAAAATAACGTCAACATGCTCATCATTCAACCCTTACATGGTTATTGTTTAAAAACAATAAATTGGTTTCTGGCTCGGACACTTGACGGGGGTAGCCCGGCGAGTGACGTATGTACTGCTCACAGGACACGAGTATCGTGTGACCTGGTATGTTGGTTTTTGTCATACACTGGCCTAGTGTATTGGTTTTTGTCAGATGTGTCATCGCCTGTTGGTGCGGTGGCCTGGTATGTTGGTTTTAGATTTTATATTTAAATTGCAGGCACATTTTATGCTATAATATTAAAAATAAAAACAACTCAGCGTTATTCCTCCAACATTCTCTAGGTAGTAAAGTGAGTGCAAATTGCTGGTAATACAACAGATAAAGATAGGGTGTGGATCTCAGCTGTTTGATAAATTGGTAAACTCTACACAGTTTTCTTTTTATTTAAATTGTGTTATAGTGGGTATTTTTGGTGAATATTGAAGTTTAAAAAGTTATTCTTCTACATCCAAGACAATTTTTTTAATTGACCAAAAAAAAAATTAGGCCTATATGAGTACCTAATTTATGTATACTTACCTATTTAATATTGTCCGTGCTAATTCATCTGTGAAAGGCGTACTGAGTGAGGACCCTTCATTAGGTGGCGAGTGGCAAAGCTGGAAGGCCGTGACATAGAGTCACTTCGGAGAAATTTGTGTTCAATAGTGGACGTTTGTCGTGATGATGATGATGATTAGTCAGCACCACTAGATGAATATGTCCCGCATAGAACCGGAGAACTTTATATACATTCACTGCATCGAACACAACGTGTGAACGGCGCGCATGATGCTCAATTGGTGGTAATATAGCGGACATAGAAAAGGTGGGTCGGAGCCGTTCAATAAAAACGGACGGCTTTTTATTCGGGCCTCGGACGAGAGCCGGGCTAACCAGGAGTGGATGCACTTACATGGTATAGCAGGACTTTTCAGTATTTTCTCTATAGTTAAAATTTTACGGTAATATTTTTTGCAATGACGGCCTGATTAGCGCAGTTGGTATTGACCCTGTTTTTTGTGCTGTGGGTTCGGGGTTTGAATCCTGTTAGGGACACACTATGTGTGGTGAGCACGAATGTCTGTATCCAAGTCATGGATGTTTATTATATATAAGTAATATATTCGCCCCCAGTTCATTGTACGGTACCCATAATTCAAACGTTGCTTAGTGTGTACAGCAAAGAACTAAATTGGCTGATAGACAATTCCGGTTATTATTCCTAACCGATTACAATCAAGCACTGTATAAAGTCTTATTAAAAAAATTCACACATAATTCGTATTTTTTGGTATCGTATTCAAACGTAGAAGTAGTAGAAGGTGGAAGACTTCACAGATTGTCTGAGATATATTTCAGATCCGCTTTCGATTCAAATGGCCGCGAGCTACGACACTTACTATGATTTCTTGTCCAACATATTACACAACAAATATCAAGTATTTTTCCCGCAGCCTCCTAGCCTAAATCCAACCCTAAAACAAGTCTGATAAATAGCAGTTGTGTTTATTTGGCCGGCGACTTGATACGCTGCCTGTGACATCTGACTGATGGCGGCTCTAACCGGAGAAATCGCGAGTGTCGCGTAGACCGCGTACATTTTTTATGAAAATACCGGCTATAAGGAAAGCCGAGCTTAGTGTGACGGGTTAAGCTTGACTTTATGAGCTTCGGAGAGCTGGTTGTGTGTACTCTTTATTTTTTTTACTTATGTAATTTTCTTTCGGATTAGGTTGGGTAGAGTTATAATGATTGGCCTTCTTGTGTGTTCTGTGAAGCGAAGATTTGTGTTGATAGATAGCCGTGTGCTGACTGATTGAGCAGGATGCATTTGCTTGCTCAGTCTTTATGTGGCTCGCCCAAGGCTAACGCTCGTGCTAGGTCGCCTGAGCACTATCATCTGTCAATCGCCTCGTCGTTAGCCTAAGCAAGCTTCGCAAGACTGTCTGGTTCTCGGTCCGAATGCTCAGCATTATTTTAGTATATATATCATTATTATAGTATATATAGCACAGAGTTTTAAATCTTGATCCCTTGTCAGTATAGCTAATGAAACTGTCCACCTGCCTTTTTCTAGAACTATCGTTCAACTAAATTCACATAAATGAGAAGCTCATAAAGATGGATGGAATAATAATATTATTCCGTGTAAAAATTAACTAATTAAGTTAACTTCAATTTATAACTCATTTTATAACAAAAAAATGAGAATTGAGAAACTCCTCCTTTTTTGATGTCGGTAAAAATGCTTCCTTCACTTGAAGAAAACTCTATTTATATAAGTTTAAGTGAAATAGATAAATAGCTGGGAGCTCTTTGCGGGGACGCCGCGCCGCCCCGGTGCCGCGGGAAGGCAACTATCTATTCAGAGTATTCCAGAGGCACGGTAATACATCACGCGGTGACAGTCAGAGGCAATTGCTTCTGAAAAGTGTTATGTATTCACTTAAGTATTATATAGTTGTTACATTGCCGTAAGAGCAAATAGTTACTGGCCTAAAATCAAAATCAGAAAAAAAAAATGTGTTGCAAGAATGTTCTTTATTCAAAATTAATTTGTTTTTTTAAATAAATGCAAAACAGTTTTTAACATTACTACTCATTCCATTTTATTGCGTTCATTGTGTGTCACACGCAGAACATTGTCTTTTCATATTCATTGTTTAGATTTTTATTCATATGTTTTCTGTAAGTAAGTATTGCAGTTTTATTATGACTTAAAAATGAATCAATTTCGTGAATGATATTTTTAAGACTTATATTTAAGCAAATTTAACATACAATTAATTTAACCCCCCATTAAATCATAACTAAATTACAATTCCATTATACATTACCGTAACCAGGTCGTAACCGTTTTGGGGTAATAATAATAACAACACATTATTGACAACGTTATTGGGTAGGATGTCATTTGTACCCCTTCACACACAAATTTCATGACCACAAAATGGTCACCATATTATATTGCAGCGTGGATCCTAGTAGCGCAATGACTGCAATCCATTTGGGAACGGCGTCCTCTGTCAGGCTGTCCGCTCTGACAGACCATCACTCTAGCTAGCTCGTGTACTCTATGGTGTAAGATAACAGCGATACAGGCTCATTGAATAGTGCCGTTTATCAAATTTTGAGAATAGTTTGAAAAAAACCCTGAAATTCTTGCCTATTTTTAGTTTCGTTACCTAGACAGAAAATTGTGATCTAACTCTGATGATGTGGTTTTATATACTCAAACTTTAATAGTCAATAAGAAATTGTTTTAAAAAGCACAGAGTTTGGACACTGGTTTTTTAATTAAAAAAAAACAGATATCTCAAAAATTTCGTAACCACTCGAGTTTAGGTAACCGAGATAAAGTATCATGTATTTTATCAAATATTAAAGAGAGTCACGCTTAATCATAGACGCCTTCAACGCACAATTTGCACCAAGTATAATACTAACCACTGAACCCAAAAGTTGTTAACTCGGCACAAAACAATAAGTTCCACGGATTGTTGAATGCCTCACGTGAGCATCGTCATTAATTTCTTAGCGTAATTTCGGCTTCAATTAGCGGTAGCTTCGCGAGACTTCAATCATTCACGGCACGTGTCTTAGGAACTCATTAGTTTAATTCATCCGTCTCGTTTCAACGCCAGCATCCATAATAACGTATTGTTCCAATGTTAATGGGAAAACTTTTGAAACGGGCGCAGATATTGTACAACTTTTTGTGTGTCTAACGATATTCATCCGGGAAAAATGTCATATCTCAAAGGATTTTAATTGTTTGTAATGTATGTTTAATAACCAAATAAAGAAAAATATTCTTTATCTACAACAAAATCCATATTTAAATTTTATAATAATAACCAACGTCTACAGCTAATCGTATCGATCGATCAATCTTTTACATCATGTCAAATGCGTCTAACCTCGATATTTTACACAATAATAGAATATATCGTTTCGATACAAATATTCATAAATAAGAGTGATTCCGGAACACATTGCTATTTCATATTCCCATATCGGATCTGTCAATCTTTCCCTGTACGCTCGCGCCCGAACAAACTTGCAACAATATTCAATAATCCTTATTTCCAGATAACAAACGATAATACGCCATTCTCCCTATATTGCGCACAACAAAGACACTTTGACGTTTCCTATTTTCGCTCGTTATTACGATATAACACGTATTTGTATGTTCGCTGTGCTACTGTTACGGAGATTAAGTCAGGTGGAAGTAATTTATAGATACTACGTGTATCAACGAATGTTAGTTGTGTCGTCTTCATTCGAGTATTGTCGGAATCGTTCGTTCTACAGAGAGTGACAGAGATATATGAAAAAATAAGATGCATGAAAGTTGCTTTTCTTTTAGCTATTGGACAGCCATCTCCAACTACGTCCGAGCGTCTGTCCTATGTAGTGGATCATATCAGTGCCTGGTAGTTTTTCACAGAATCTTCTTCCTGTTCAAATAAGACAATCTTCGTTTGAACGATACAGGCATATGGCCGTAGCAAGTCGTAGCGGTAGAGCTAATTATAGCTACGTGAAAATTACCTTAAGGTTTCTAGGCTTTCCACGATTGTACTTACCGCGAATAACTAAGATTGTCATTTATTTTAATTAGGTTTCCTTCCTCCATAGTTATTAAAAGCTCTCAACTAAACATTGTTGTCCCTCGACATGTACATGCACATCCAGCTGAAGCCTTTCCTAATCCGCCGACACATTGAAATTGCTGCACGTCGCTCCACTCAGCGATTCACCTTATTTGTACAAAAACCCTTTAAATAATGTGATACAGAAATACAGCTTAAAATGCTCAGCATCGAGTTACTGAGCACTCTCCAGTAAATCTTATTATTAGCAATAATCGTGGCATTGTGTGGCTTCGTCTCACAATAGGACCCCGCCATAATGGTCCGGTAACAATGGCCTCGCGAGGGCACCTCTTTTTACCATCACTACGGGTCTAGCTTGTGTACAGACAGAAATTAAAGTAATCGCATGAAATAATGACAGGTCTAATTGGCGCTGTGTCTAATTACTGATGAGGATAATGAGGGGAAAGTTGAAAAGCGTTTGTTTTAATTTATTTTCATCAATGGAACAATGTTGTGTGAGCTTTGAAAGGTACTAGCTATTGATTTCTTATATTTACGCGAATACTACACATTGAAATAAAACTATTTTTTAAGGATTTTATCGCGTTTATTTTTCGTTTTTACGTTCCCGACGTTTCGGGTGCTTTACAGCAACCATGGTCACGGGAGTACTGAGGTGTTTGACGTCCTGGTGTCATAGTTAGAAACGGGCTACCCTCATATTTAATTGTTGATTGTGGCCCGATCTACGCAGAAAGTGCTCACAATATCTTGAGGTCTTGCAATGGTACGCTTGGTTTTCGATTTAATAATATTAATCACTGGATTCCAAGTCGGTGGTAACCCAGCAATCTTCCCTATTGTTGTTTAGGTACTAGCTAAAAAAAAACCTTGTTCGTACATCATCATGCACATGATAAATTGCCAGTTAAAAAATACTGTCAAAAAGATAAACCCTCTTATTTTCTTGCCGAATCTTCGCATTCGATGTCGCGTCCCGATTCAGTTTTAGAATTAGAGAAACAAATTGAAATACGTTGTGTCAAAAATAATACTTTGACTTATAACTGGATACATAAGTCAAAGTAATAGCTTTGTTAATTCTCTCCGGACACACGTACCAACTGAATGGCCAGAAACTAAGCAACGCTTAATTATAGGTGTGTACCGTATAATGGACTTTAGGATTATATCAATAACACCTGCAGAGAGAGAGGTAAATTAAGACTAATTATACCAACAGGTAGCTAGCGTGCAGCTACCGTCCGAAGCTATTATCCTAACTTAATTTACTATAATTTAATTATATCTTTTCGGGATCTCAAACAGCTCACATCTATTTATGTATAAAGGGTACAACGGATATTGAGTAAGCCTACATTTGTGTAAGCGATGTAACCTTGAGTAAGACACAGTTGAAAGCACAGGGCTTATAGGCACATAATTTGACAAGGTCACGGCCCCCGTAACATTTGCTCTGAAAAACGTCGAAAGCAATTACGCTCTAATAAAAGGACACTTGAAAAACACTTGGCTCGGAAAACAGCTTTAATTTACAGCGATGAGGTGACGTTATCTGGGGCGCTCGTAAATCATACTGACGGCTGAGAGATGAGCGTCAAATGGCAAAACTTGCAGAACTCGGTATTTTTTACTCTATTTGCTTTACGAATGGAACGCCGTTTGGTCTTTCAAGTGTAATATCATCCGTATCTTATACGATTTTCATCCATTAAGTACTTTTCACACACGTTTATAAAACCGCCGGCTGGTTGCTTTGAGTGTTTGGTATAAGCTAAACGTAATTTAAAAGTGGAATTTCATACGCAACATTGTATCAACTTTCTTGAAGTCCTTTTTGGGATATTTACTAATTAAATGCTGTTAAATTACTAAGTTGTTTTAATTGATCATCGTATTGCTATGATTTCAGCCACTCACTAAATTAATATTAAATTAATGCAGATATCGCAGTGATGCATTTTGCTGATTGTGTCCTCGCTCGGTATCGAAATGTTAAAATAATGATTGGAGATAATTAACATTATTAATTTATTATAAAAATAAGGAACACTCAACCCTGCATCCCTTTTATTATTATAAATTCTTACAACATCTTGAAACTCTATTCTGTATGGCATTATACAAGTTTATACGTATGACACCATATAAGCCTATTTAATGTGATTATGGTAATATTTTGGTCACACCAGGGAGTTCTTATACATCGGGGGACTCAGTACGAGTCTTGACGGCATTAATAACCTATCTAATCGAGTGATGGAAACTTTCCATACATTTCACACCGATCAAAACGGCGGCCCTAACGGAAACTTGCAGCTTTACAGTCTGGTGAATGTATGGTAAACATTAAATCGTTCGATTGGTATTTTAAATACGGTCAAAATTCATATATAGGTCCTAACAGATCGTATTTTATCACCGTTTATAGAGTCATCTGTTTCAGTATTTTAGTATTCGATGACAGCAATCATATAATATCTCAACTTTTAATAACTTCCAACTAGCAATAAAAGTCTTCAGACTTTATGTAACAAAATATACTTAGCGTCCCAAATAAGTCCAAATAAGTCTAGCTTTAACATGACTTTCGGAGTATCCGATTTCTAAATCATGTCTAAATCCACACATTTGCGTTAAATTTTCAATCGGGCGTTTATATTATATTCTGTAAAAGGTACTTACCTAATAATGGATTATCTTAAGACGCACGCCTTTGTTAACAATATCAATATCCTCATGAAATCGAATTACACGCACTACAAGAGGATCTAAAGGTAACATAATGCGTCGAATCATTGAACACCAGCGGACGTATTCCTGAGATTATCCCGCCTTTGTCGATTAACGAGAACACGGCGGCGTCGAGTCAGCGATTTCGATTACCGTAACGTGTTCGGCAATGCTTATGATTTGTATCTAGAATCCATTGTGGATGAAAATACAGCTATTAAACACAACAGAACGCGATGTAATTATGCATCAATATCTTGAAATATTTTCCTCAGTAGTTATATATTCTATATAAATAAAAATGGAATGTTGTTGCTGGGTAAGCGCATCAATAGACAATGGCTGAACCGATTTGGCTGACTTTAGTTTTAATGTTCGTAGTAATCTGAGTAAAGTATGTAGGAAAAGATAAAATTAAAATGATATGTGGAAAATTCGGGAAAACCTGAAGTGCTTTTTCTAATCGTCAGAAGTCAAACGTCTGAGGTCTTCTTAATTGCCAAATATAAATAATGATAATAAACTCCAAAAATCCTAAAGGTGCTGGCCGGGGTTTGAACCAGCAAACTTTGTTTCGTGAGTCTTCAACCACCTGGCTTTCACTGGTTATAACCCTATAATCAGACATGAAAACCGAACAGGTCGTGATAAACTTACATGAAGTTTGCGACGATGGCTTAACCGAACCGAATTGGGGCTCACCCTTATCGTCGCAAACATGGGTTATTTGTGCTTCAGGGTGTTATTGCCCATGGATTAACAGTACAGATCCGAGTATCGTATTAAAGACAGTTGAACCACGGCATAGCAGCAACATAACTCGGATCATTGAGCAATGAGCCGACGCCTTGAGATTACTTTTGATGATTAATATAATGGGAGACATTCAATGATTCGAGTCAATGATATTGTTTTACTCTTATATCTATACAAATAAATAAAATTGGAGTGTCAGTATGTAATATTAAAATAACCGCTTATTACTGAGTACATATACGAAAACAACATTTTTGAAAAAAAAATCTGTCTGTCTGCTTGTCTCGACTAATCTCTAAAATGGCTGGACCAATTTTGACGGGACTTTCACTGGCACATAGATGATGTTACAAGGAGTAACTAAGGCTACTTTTATTTTAGAAAAACCATTTTGTTAAATACCACGCGGTCGAAGTCGCGGGTAACAGCTAGTCTGCTAATAAGTTTTGCCTGCGGCTCTGCTCGCATGACACTTTCATCTTAAAAAAAGATTATAAAAATATTTTCTGCCAGTCTCATGTCATTTCTTACGAGATTACCGCCTGCGGCACGTAACGGCCGTTTGCCGCGGCTGAGTGGTATTTCACATTGGGTTGTGGTATCGATGTTGTTATCTGCCAGCTTGTTATGTTATACACCGAGCTCGATACGTGCTTGTAGTGGATAATGTCAAGGGAGATGAGAACCGGTTTCTTGCGGCGGTAATTAGTCTGAAATGCTTTTGTTACATATTTTGACTAACAGGCTTAATTGGGTTGAAAAGTAGGTAAATACAATTTCGGAATTTTTTTTTAAACAGCAATACAATTTCGGTATTTTTTTGGGGTCGAGTCACCTTCGTCCGTAGGAGAATTAAGTACCCTCGAGATACCCTACACGTGACCCTGGGTGGTGCCAACCAGGTGACAACTCTACTGGTGGTAGGCTTCGGCCGTGGCTAGTCACCACCCACTGAACAAAGCCATGTCGCCAAGCGGCCTAGCCGTATTCCGGCATGACGTTCGGTGTTGCCATTCATGGATGGCGGGTCAGATCAGTTGCGCTGCATGTGCCTAGTGAATGTAGCGTCTCGATCTATTGCCGCCTTCCTACCTAGGCAAGTATGCTCCATCGTAGATCTCATCGTCACTTACCATCAGGTGAGATCGAGATCAAATACTTGCCTATAATGTATAAAAAAAAAGCAACTTAGTCGTAAGCTTCAATACTAAAATATTATTGTGTTACTACCGACGACCTGATTACCACAGTTGGTAGTAACCCTGATTTTCATACCCACGGTCCCAGGATCGAATTTCGGTAAAAGGTAATATTTGTGTGATGAGCATGAATCGAATTTCGGTAGAGGCCACCTTATGTGATAAGCATTATATTCTTGCCTGAGTATATATGTTTAATTAATATTCAAGTGGCTTCTGTTAAAGAGAACATAACGGTAGTTGCTTAATTATCTGATTACGTAAGAGTATGATCAAATAATATTTAGGAACCGCGTAGTAACATTACGGTTAAGCTTGCCAGAAAAAAAAATTACAATATGAATTAGAAAAGCATTAACTTCAACCTTAAGTCGAGTCTTATAATATATAAGGCTCAACAATAATAGTGCTAAATATTTCAAGGAGTCCATTGGCTATAAAGGTGACATACTCGAAAAAAAAAAAAATGTTTTTTTTATATAACACCACGTAATTAGTCCGCGGTGAAAAGCACTGTATTGCTTTCTCCGGAAAACTCAAGCACTGTATAGCAAGTGAAAGGAAATTTCTTTCTAATTTCTACTATCCTATAATTGCGCCTAGGCTGATGCAAATGATAGATACGAGCTCTTAAATATTCAAGAACAACCCGTTCCCACCATGAACACAAACCACCTCACTAATCTAATAAAACACGCACCAAATCCAATATACCCCCGCCACTCCGACTAACCACATCAATTGTTCATCGGGTGGTTCTCTTAAACAAATTAATACCTAATTGCTTCAGAACCTCGAACCCCGGCACTTGTGGAACCCAATTATAGGGCCCGTATCCACACAGTTGGAAGCTGAAAAGATGGGTTCGATAGTATTTTTCCCTTTTCATAAAAGAGATGTGAGGATTTGATTTACTCGGGTAAGGTCCAATCGTAATTTGAATCATGCAAATATAATCAAATTAGGTTTCAAATTTCAAATCAATATACGGATCCTGATGGAACTCAAAGATTTGATATAGAAACAACAAAATTGAGATCATATTAAGATCTTTAAAAAAAACTAATATTATTAGTTACTGAATGTGTTTTTAAAGACCCAGATAATACAAGATATGATAATTACCCTGAAACAAAAGTCTCCGTGAATGCTTATTATCATGACGATATATGATATATGGCCAAGTTTGAGCAAAAAATCTGTAGAACTGTTCTTGGTATTAGTAACTACTACGCTGATTATTGAATTTTCAATTTTTAAATTGGTGTTAATAAAGATGAAATGTATATCTATGCTATAAGTACTACTACCCACAGTAATAAGTTATTAAATTTTAATTTTGATTAAAATATTTCTCTATATTACTACTTCCATGAAGTTAGACTGCAGTCAATGCTCGCCTACAAGCTTCGCCAAGCTCAGTGCATGCTGCCATCATTAGATTCCCTGTCGTCACCTATTATTAATATACTTCCAACGAGTTATTCCCTAAATTGCTCTGAACTATGTCAAGCGGGTCATAAATTATGTCCAATAATTCCCAAGATATTTTATTTCGCTAAAATTAGAAGGGCATCCATCTTATTTACTGTGATTATGATAAATACTAAAGTGGAAGCATGCGTCATTATAATTAAACTAATTACCGCCGAATATTTGAACGCCATTCCAATATGAGGGATGTTTATATTTTATATTATCATATGAAAATTGCAAGATAACTACATTTCACAAAGTTCAGTAGGACTTCAATATTTGAGCAGCGTTTGATTATTTGTATCATAGAAATCTTTGTGATTCCTCGGCCATGGACTAAAAACTTTTTGGTAGGTGGACTTTCCACCCACTCTCGGCTTGCTAGCCTCCCCAGTTATACACAAATTGGGTTGATCGATACAAGTAGAGGCCCCCAAAGCTGATCTACCTACGGTGTTCCTCGAAGAGTCAGACAGACATGAATGTCAGGGACCTTAATTAAACCGTGCTACGAAGTTATTCTAAAAAAAAATAGACATTGTTTTTCTTTCAAAAGGAAAGTGTTTTGTAATTAAAAATGGATCAAATCTATCTATGAATTTGGGGGCTATTCTTTAAATAATATCGCTACTTTAAATGAAGATAGACCATGCGGTAAATCTAAGTATTGCAACGAAAAGTGATATTAAAGGCGGTAATTTTTTAATTACTCAAAAAAATATTGATTTACAAATCGATAATTAAAAACCCATTAAATCCGTATCGAGCTCTTCCACTCGACACAAAATTTGAACAAGTTTACGAGCTAATCTATGTTTGATTGCCGCCGCACCGTTTAATTTGGAACATTTAATTACGTTTACATTACTTGGAATTCAATTTCATTTATTTTGATTCGTGTCATTTGAGCGGTTTTGTTTGATATTAGTGCGGTTAATTTAATTGTTTTTGAGTTCTGTTGTCAAGTATGATGGTATTACTATAAACCATAGTTAATTAACTATCATACGTACATCGATAATCACTTTGGTTAAAATAAGGCTTTTCGACTTCGGCTTTTGAAGGGTTGATGTAAATGAATAACAAATTAATTCACATTAAAATAATACATTATTAGTCACTGCGGTCCAATAATGGATCCGTTCCATAAATATGATTTAATAAGCTGAAAAGTAGTAACATAATATACCTTATAAATATTTTTTAAATGAGAATCCTTATTATAAAATATATTGCCAAACATATAAAATTTATACAAACTTATTTCACACATTAAAATATAGCTAAACACGATACGCTATAAGTTTTTATTTGTTTACTTTTGAGTTGAAGAATGGTTTCTGTTAAAGATCCAGTAAAAAAGTTTTGTAACCATGTTTAATAATTCATGAGTCGACTTACCAACAGAATCCGTGCAGCGGAATAACACTGAAACTCCGAGAACCATCAACTGGGACCACTTCATCACAAAGTTTTTCCAACAACTCATATCCGACCAGAAACCGTCAACAACACTAGCAGGCTACGAAAAAACAAACTTAAAAAACGTTCCAAATTCGAGAAGAATGTCGTTGCATTATACTTAAATGAAAGTTTTCGGAATTCCAATGCGCGATGTTCTAAATTTGATCGGTTGGGTATAAAAGCTCTCGCGGCGAACAGCGAGCAACTGATCGGGCCGGTACAAGCCGGCGGAGGCTGTACAAGAGGCAGGGAGAACGCATGCGCGGGACTATATGTTTAGCACCGTTCATACTATCAGTATTAGCACACGTACCACGATCCATAACACAATGTGATAACGGTATAGAAATAATCACGAATACCCTTATTTTGCAGCGTGGTCTTGAGATCCGGATGGTGATCATGCTCCGGGTTGACGATGTGAACGGTGCCTTAAATTCTCCTTAATCCTGTTCAGACCTCGCATTTTTCGTTGAATACTCTATTTCTTTTTGACTGTTTTAGCGCGACGCGCCTCTGACTTTTAGCATTATTTCAAAGGCTTGCTTTCCGTTTCGTGGCACAAAACAAAACGTAAGCGGTGCGCGGCGACATTTCTTGGAAAGGGATTTGAATGCCGCAAGAAGTTTTAAGATTTTCTCTTAAGCTTTGTACCTACAATGTTATATGTGAGTCTTGGCATAATTAGAATGCTCACCGAGGTATTATGACGTCAGCCGTTTCTTACCATTTATTCTTATTTTCATGATCTAATCGCGGTTGATACAATTTTGTTTGTCCTCCTCACGCTCCTCACTCCTATAAGGCCAATTTTAATAATAATGTAACTACTTGTGCTTCATATATGAAATGAAACATGTTATCGAATCATATTATAAAAGGTACAAAATTCAAAAGAAATGCAGTGATGTTGACTTCAATGTGACCTGTGCGGAAAGACATTTGTCTAAGCATCAGTTGGGAAACAAAATCTCCTACAGCACTGAATTTCAGCAAAACTCGGCTCCACAATCATGACCACAATTATTTTTGAAATGATAGACACTCAATGTTATATACCCAGTTACTATATATGTATTCCTACTGTAGCGAACTCTTTAATCTCGCCACAAGCTACATAGATGGCGCTGCAGACGACGTTCAGAACAATGTATAATTCTCCATACAATCCTGAAACGTGCAATGAGTGTTTTGAGCACGCAGCATCCATACAAGATCCTGGCAATACCCGTTGGGGCACAGCGTCCACCCCGCCAGGCATACCAACCGCCTGGCTGGAAGATCTTCCCTTTTCCGCTAAACCACCTATAGGTCGAAAACTGCTGACACGTAGGTCACTTCCGCAATTACATCTGCTCTATATAAAAGATTTACGCACCGACTAGAAGCAGACTCATATTAATCAAGTGATTTATATATAAGGGCTGTTCTAGGATTACCCGTAGCCAAGAGGTCCCTACGATTACGGGGAATCGTTTATAGCGGCCATTCAACCTTACCACAGAGAATTTTACCACATTACTAATGTAAAACTCGTTGTGGTTATCGTTCTCTTAGTTAATTATAATTCATTTCATAGAACTGTTGCTATGCCATACTTACATACCATTTAGCTTACCTTATGAAGAACTGTTATTGTTTTTGGCCTTTATTTAGATTTGATACACGTATGTTATTTAGGTTAAAATTGGAAGCCAATTACTTAGGTAAGTAATCCAGCAATATCATATATCATAATGAAAGACGATTGGCTAGCTATATTTATTTTTCTATTTTAGTGGTAACTAAGTCTGTTGTTTTGGGAATTGCTATAAAAAAAAGTCGCACAATATGCTGAAATAAACCGTCCATATATTTTTTTAAGAAAGCTATGATTACTTACAGTTTAATAGACAGCCTTAATTTCCGTTTACAGACGCATTAATTGCGTACACAGTGGTGTGATTTGTATTTTTTTGATTTTTTACGCAGTCGAGTTTTTTGAATATCTATTTTTTTTTACTTTCAGTGTATTACTATGGCTTGGATTTTATGGTGTATCGGCTTAACTTTTAAGAAACAATTGAAAGACATCTAATTTTATAACTCTAGATTTTCCTCTAGTTTAGCCTACTTCACAGCGAGGAATATATTTTTTATCTACTCCATTGTTTACTCTTTTGGTTAGGTATTATTTTAACCCTTTTTTTCTTAATGTTTAAACGATCATTTTCATCTTATTACGCTAAGTAATTTTTAACCATGTTTACGAAGCTCATTAGTATAAATCATGTAGAATCGCCGTAAACTATTCACACAGTCGGGACTGTTTGATGAAACATTAGTGGCGTTGTACAAAGCTTGCTAAATATCATCAATCAGTCGCGCGCCGGCAGATGCGAGCGGTACGACAAACACCGGTCGCTGCAGCACTCCGAAACATCCGTGTTGGGAAAGTTCTTATCGCTTCATTGGTTTAAACGTAACCTCCTACTATGTGGTAGTTCCCTAGTACCTAGCATTGATTGTATGTAGGTACCTCCATTCAATCAAATACTGGATGTAGAGTACCTACTCTACAAATTATATGAGGTCCATCTCGCAGATGATTTAAAAAACATACGAGTATACTCCTATTATGACATTATGCCATTTTACTTTACATTACTCGACTAATAGTCACCCAATCCTTTTAAAGTCTCAGATCAACTAACAAACTCATCATTCTCCATTCACTAAACCAAGTTTATTTAAACGCAATCCAAACACACATAAAACATAGTGCAACAGTCTCTTATTTTAAAACTTAAAAAAAACAATTGAATTTGGGTTTACATTAACTCAGGATTACATTCTATAGTGCTAACTTTGTACCATTTTAAGGATAGGGAAAGTATTGCAAATAATATTTCAGGTAGAGCTAAAACTAATATTCCCGTTTTTTCATATAAAAACTACTGTATTCTAAATCGGAAAACCACTCATCCCCGATAAATATTAAATAGCCAACAAAAACATGCATTTGAAAGCTATACTACTGAATCAACAACAAAAAATCCATTAGATATTCGCTCTATAACAGCAATGGAGCGCCTTCCTCGTATATTAGTATGCGGGTCGGCGCGGCTCGCAGCTATTGTGGTTTGTTTATCGACAAATTTCCACCTGAAAATATACTTGAACAAGATGAAACGGCCTGATTCTGTTTGCTTTACATTGGGTCCTTTGTATCCGGCCATTGTTCGAGTTGATCCAATCAATCGTACCTTTTATTTATTCGTCTGGATTAACCGTCTGGGATTATCCCGGTGCGGGCGGGCGGGCTCTAATCACTTAATATAAATAAAATCCTGGGCCTAATTTGCGCTAGTTTCAGAACCAGTGTGATATTCTTAGTATTGTTTGTGTAATCTGATCTGGAATTTCATTTGAGATAGTTAAAACAAATAGTGGAAGGAGATACATAATGATCTACTCTACGTGTCAAGAATGCAAATTCATTTATATTTAAAATGGAAGTACCTACATTTAATATATCTGCTCGACGAACTAATTAGCTAAGTTGGTAGTGACCCTGCTTTCTATGCAGAGGGCCCCAGCTTCGAATCCTGGACAACCTTTCTGTGATGAGCACGAAGGTTAGTACGCGAGTCATGGAGGTTTAATATCTATATAAGTATTATATACTGAGTCCGCACTCAGTACGTTACCTATTACACAAACGTTGCTTAGTGTGAGGTCGTACATTTGGTGTATTCGTCTGGTAATATTATTAGTATTTTAGTTGTAATATTTTTTCCATATTGGCTACATTTTTAAACATAAAGTGATTATTATTATATACAAGCAGATATAAACTCTTGGTATTTCAGCACTCAATTTAACCAACGAAGCGTCATTGATTCGATTTCCAGGAGCACATTACCGCCGGGAACTCGGCGAAAGAGCAAAGTATTTCACATTCCCGAGTTATGCATGTATACGTACATCTTCTTACCCCAAAGGAAAAACTCTGATGTAATTGTCAAGTGTTTCGGTAGCGTTTGGCGTTCAAACCTGTATTTAAATGTTTCCTAATCCGGCTATTAAAAAGATAATATTGCCAGCTTACCCGAGTTGGAAACTATTAATTTGTAGATTAACTTACGATCTCTGATATTATCTGTTATCTGATAACCTGATATTTTAATAAACCATAGACTATAATAAATAAAGCTGTATGTCACTGAGTATGTCCGTGCTCCTGTAAGGTTCTGTCGATCCGAAGTTACATTAAAAAAAAATCATATTCGAGCAAATATTATTCTGTGGCATCTCAGTCTATTGGTGGTTGCGAGTTAGATTCCTGCCTGGGAAAATTTCAAAAATAATTAGTGTTTAACCGATATCGCCAGTAGACCACAGTGCGGTACATATTATGCAAGCATGACAACAACATTCGTATGTTCTACTATGTCTAAATTTATTTATTTGAAACTTTGTTTATCAAAGCAACGCAGCTAAAGCTCAGTATACAATACATTTCAAAATATAATTCCTGCTTATTAAACACGTAAACACAACGGTAATTTGTTCGGAGCGCTATGCAAAGATTTATAACCCCGCATTAAGTAGCCCCTCGTAGGTAATGTGCCGCGGGGAATTGGATCATTGCCGCTCCGGTTGCTAAATTAAGTGCTGAATGAAAGCCATCGGAGTTTTTACGATTCAATGTATTTAAAAGAAAATTGTATTTAGTGCTATACGTGTAACAACTTTAGTGAAAACTATTTTGTATACAGCCGTGTATTAAGTGAGAGTACACTTTTGTAATTTTGTTGGAAGCATTTCTTTTGAATAGATTAATCGAAATTGTGACTTGACATAATGATTGAAAATGACCTATAGACGCTCGGGTTGAAATGCTAGTATGCTCTTTCTGAATCACGCTGTCTAGGTGTCTATAAATCACCTGTCGTGATTTATATATCATCCTATTTTATATATTGTGTGTACTACGATGCATGCTGCGCCACTGCGCTAGCAGCGCGTGAAACAATCGAATTTATTTACTATTCATATTTCGATGCTTGCACGCCCCGCTATGCGCTGCCGGGGAAACTATGATATATTAGCTTAACTTTCACGAGATAAGTTTGTTTTATAATATTCTGGTTATGTTTTGTGTAATAGGAGATCAGTTCAAAGTCTATATACCTACCCGTCGATAGTTCCGTTTACGTTAAAGATTGTTTAGAGCAGAGATTTGTATTGTGATGAAAGATAAGGTAAAGACTGAGTAGAGTTATAAAGCCAAGATTTGTACCTACTATTTATAAGATATCAGCATGAACCAATACCAAAGTTATATCTACATTAACCGTCTTCGGACATCACCTTGAAAGAAATATATAATATCTGATACAATCCGCGGTACCGTCTCGGAATCGCGTCCATCACGTGTCGTTGCCGTCTCGTTAGTTATTGTGTTCCCACACAATTGCCGATTTATTGCCGATCCATTGTGACGTCATCTGATTTTGATTGCGGCAGACATTGGCCGTATTGTATAAAGTGGATTGGTTTATGTTGGTATAAATTAAAATGAATGATGGTTTGCTTTGATAGTGGACTTCCTATAAATGAGAGAATTTTCAGAATCTGATCCGTAAATTTGGACTTTACCTCCTACATCCATACTTACATACAAACAAACTTGAATCCCCATATAATATTAATATAGATCTATTTTTGGTATCAGTTCAAGTTCAATCGGGGACGTCCATTGCTAACTATAGGGTCAGAGAGGACATATCTAAATGCTGAAATCTCATAATGACTACAAATGAGGTAAAGAAGCACAGGTTTAATGGTTAGTATATCTTCTTCAAAGTGTGCAGTATACAATCGCTCAAGAATCTTTGGGTTAATTTCTTGAATCACTAGAATCCTGTCGTAATGATTATACCTAATGCATGACTTCTACATACTGTTATTATTATTTTTTTAGACACGATAATATTAGTATTGAGCATCTTAAACTGACCTTTCCAAAGCGTTGGTCCCCAAACTTTTGCCTTCCATAGCACTAAATTGCGGGTTGCATTGCATAAGTTTTTCCACCGACCCGTGGATCCGGCGCAATGTGCAATGGTCGCTAAGTACGATTTAGTGAAATCCTTGTTGTGTGGCCGCCGGCTGCTCGTAGGGCGCCCATGCTCTTGGATATTTACAGTTTCTATTACAATATAAGTTCCAAGTCCCTTTACTTTTCTTAAAATCATTTGCACAACTAACTTGATTTTTTATTTGTTTAAAGACGACTCTCTAGCCTATGGTAAATAGTGGAACATATTGAGTAGTAATGGTCTTTTGTTTTTAATGTTTTATTGTATCAAGCAAAGAATATCAGTCAAAGTCAAAGTCAAAGTCAAATAATTTATTTCGTATAGGCCTACGGGGGCACTTACAAATTGTCATTACATTTTTTCCTTAATACTACAACCGGAGTACCTAAACATAAAAGGTAATTGAAAATACTAGATGTTATATTCGCGATTGTAAACCGATAAATAAATATTGACCCCTAAATTGAAGGACAGTTTCCGTTCAGTAACTTTACTACGTACTTTTTTTAATTAGCGTCTATGAAATTCCAATTGTAACGAATGTGCGCCTCAACTGGCAGCACACTGGACTAATAAAAAAATTGTAGCTTGCATGATATTTATTCGCGAGTATAAAAGACAAGCCCGCCAAGTATCTAGCCGGATCTTCTCGGTTGAGGTCACGTACACTTGGTTACAGATGTAAAATTCCAATTTATCGGCCTCGATAAATTGGAATTTTACATCTGACTCTCTAACTCAAATAATTTGACTTTGACGTCTGTTTTTTTTTTGTGTTGCATATAAAATAAAACTCATCTCATTTAAGTATCGCAACGCAGCCGAGTATCGCAACAAGGATTAATTCCACACAAACTGCATCGGCGTCGCCACGACACAGCCAACTTGCGCCGTTTCTCGTCTTAATGTCGGCGCACGCTTTGAATATATGCGGCCAATTGTATGTTACAGTGTTGTTTGTCATATTAAGTTATTGTAATTACGATTACGAAATTACAGCTATATGATTATGATGAAAAAGTCTGTATTTGCGTACACTTCTACTGTAAGAGCTAATTATGTGCTCTCTACAGTAACTCTATTAATTCCTGTGATTAGTTTAGCATGTATCAACTACATTACTTAATATAGTAGATAATCTATATTATCTTTGTCCCTGGTGATTTAAAACTATATTTTTTTGGTGCTTTTCGTGACCATTTTAAAATGTTTTTTTGTGAAAAATATTGATTCAGTAAATACTGTGGCACATTTCATGGCCAGCACTTTTTAATGTTTCATTTAGTTGCATATTTTTTACAGACAAGACAGACAATGTCAACAAGTTGTGTGTACGTAAACTAATAACAAAATCGACGGATTCGCCCCGGAGGGCCCGTGGTAGTTTTCAATAAAGGTAACCTCACTGCATGGCTTGCTCTTGACTAACGTGGGATTTTTATTTTATTTACTGACTTAAGATATGTCGTACATATTTTGAAGGCAAAGAATTACATATTACAATTATATTTAATGCTTTTCTGTGTTTTTATTTTTAACTGTCGGTGGTTTAGAATGATGTAAATATGTTGATATCTATGACTGAATCGAAAGAAAATAGCTGAGGTTACGATAGCCAATAGTGCTTATTAAATCAAAACCTTTTTTAACTAACAAAACCTGTCAAAACTAGTTTTGACTGACCATGTTGCTCAAAATATTTTTGACTGAATATTACTGGTTAATAGTGCTTTATTGATTTGTTTTTGCCCATTAAATGCAGTTTTGGCCGTATAATAGTTTTGACTGCAACACATATAGACTATACACTCTAATAGACCCATCACACATAACACCGGCGGGTTGCCCGACCCCTTGGCATAAAGAGGCGTGCTCAAGAATGTCACATTAAAAGGTCTACAATTGATTAATTTATGTGACAGCATTTATTTCTTCCTGCAGTAACAAATCTCCACAATACTATAAATGAAGATAAATCTCCGCCCCATACGTGCACCCTCCACCACGGGAGTTCCCTCTGTGGAGGCTCATCTCATTCAGGGCAACCTGAGCCTTTGGGGTTGATTAGTTTTCGTACATTCAAGCAGTAGTACACTCATATTGAATGTATCTCTAATATTTGTTATATTCTCTCTATCTCGTAGAGGATCTTGTTGCAACGATTTTAGGTATATGATCCAGCTATTTATACAGGTATGTTTTTCACTTTATATTATCGCACAATAGTTTCAAACTTCTTTTTTTGAATATTGGAGGATTCGTGTCAAAATTTTATTTTTCAATTTTTGTGATTAAAAATATGTGATAGTTAAAAATGTGATTAATAAACATTATATTTTTACAATTATTATATTATTGCCATGAAACTAACAATAATTTGTGTCATATTAGTTACCAATTGTTTTACGGTTTTTGTTATGTGTGACCCTCGTCCAACCGGGGTTCAAAAAAACCAGACGCCATTTTTTGTTCTGTAGTAATGTTTCACGAATATGTAAGTAAGTTTTTAAGAATTTTTTTTATGTTTTTTCGACACAAGTATGTTGCAAATTTAAATAAGATAATATAAAATATCAATATACTGTAAAAATATTCCAAATATAAAAAAATATAATGCTATAAAAAAGTACACATTATTTATCCTTGCTTAAGCTCTGACTAAATGATTTGACTTTGACTTTTTGATCGTTGCCACAGACTAGCACGTATGAAACGCAAAGTGACAGCCAATAAACCGAATGAGTCAATTGGCAACTATGATATCGTCACGTAGGCGTACGGGCACGTTATCGGTAGATAGCAAAAGTTGAGCCGCGGGAGATAGTTGTCGGAGTTGCGAGGGACGCGGCGCGTGACCCGGCGGCCTAATGTACCGGCCCTATATTGCTGGTAATGTCAGCTCATTTGACCTAGCTACTCGGAATCTATACATTTATAATTCAACGTAATACCAAGGCTTTAGCCTTCACCACTAAAATGGGATGTTATCGATTATTGATAATGGTATTACAAAGCAATTTTCGTCTGAAATATACTTTTGTTTAAAAATTGAGATAATAATAATATCGCCAGACGAAAACATCAACTATACGGTCCCACACTCAACAATGCTTGTATGATGGGTACCGTACAATTGAATGGGGGGAACTCAGTATATAAACCTTATACTTATAGATATTAAACATCCATGACTCGGGAACTTTAATGCTAACCACACAAAGTTTGTTCCTACCAGGATTCGAACCCAGGATCCTTAGCGCAGGAAGCAGGGTCACTACCAGCAATGCTTATCGGATCGTCAGATTTATAAAAACTTCTATTAATTTTGGCATTATACTAGTAACAGCCGCTATCATAATCTGTTAGGTCGTTAAACACAAATATGGCGTTACTAAAAATCAATTTTGTCCAAAAGAATATGCTCATAAATTTCCCTTCGTTTTAGATCAGAATTGATTTATAGAATACTTTTAATCCGATAAAATATTACCGGGTATTTTTATGCCCGAGTTGTTGGCTCAAAGGGCTATGTTTTGCGATGTGCATTTATTTTGTTTGAAAATATTCCAACAGATTGGAAACGATTCAATTTAGGTTATATGAAAACAGCCATATGGCCGATGGGATATCCAGTGAGTAAGGATCTCAGGAACCAGCGGATTTGTGACAAATGTTAGAGGTTTTCGGTAAGTGTGTTCCAAAGTGCTCTTCAAGAATTCTTAACTTGCGTTACCGAGGTGCGCTTCAAGACTAATTCGAATTCGAATTTCCATGACCTCCATTTGAATTCATCGAGGATAATATTCATCATCAGAACCCGTACAGGGTTATGAATATTATCCTCGTAAACGCTAATCGAACCCAAACTCGATGGGTGTACTCAGCGCCTTCACCAAATTATTGTGATACAAACATTTGACCCCTTTTTAAACTGACCACAAACAAGGTTTAAAATATGTTCATAGATCTTAGATAACCCAGGCCAAATGATGAGTAGCAAATCAAAATATCCTACGCAGAGTGTGGACGCGTTAGTAGATAGCAGCGTGAAATGGGTGCACAAACTCCCAAATACAATTTGGATGTGCTAACTGCGTATTGAGGTGAAACGTCGGGTGCCCCACTCGCCCTGCGCCGAGCTGCTTACCCGTGTCTGTTCTGATACATATTTTAGAAATAATGGCAATGTGTGTTATAAGCACGTAGCATATTTACTCGTACAGAATTTTAGATAATGGTATGATTACAGTTAATTCAATAAATTGTTAGATCAATCCAAGTATCTAACGACACCGTTCTGGGGCACAAAATACGTACATATTTTCTATAAAGAAATACCAATTTTCTGCTATAGTGTGAGTGTATGTGTGTGTGTAGAGGCATTTAAAAATCCAAATCAAGCTTCGATTATATTGATATAATATATGTAGGTACGATTACTATGCATCAAGGGCAACAAAACACTCATCATTCATAACGTAGCCATAAAAACAATACTCAATTACAGTCTTTTGTTATATATTTTCCGAGTGTTGGGAACCCTCGAAAAGCGATTGTAAATTTAAGTTAAAACGATAATAACTGAGTTGGGGCGCGCTGGCCGGCCGCTTAACAATTATCCGGTACATGTGCACCGAACAATTGTGTTCCATTCGCGTGCCATGAAAAAAAGAATGCATTGTTGCTGAATGCGTGCAATCAGCAACGCGTGAAAAATAAACGATGACGTATAGAAATACAATGTAATTTGATCACTATTGTGTTTTTATTAGTTTTATTAATAACTCTTGAGGAAATGTATCATCACACATTTCATCCACTCTTTAACCAAGTAAAATAACCTCAGACATTTTAAGCGGAGTGGGCTGATGGTATGTAGAATTTGTATTTAGATAAATGTCCACCTTTTCATCTTCAAATAAACGTGACTATTCGATTTCACCATTAATTAAAACTTTCTTTAGAAATCAAAATCAACAGGCACAATATATCTCAGATATTCGAGTACTCGCGTTAATCAAACATGATTAAATTCAATTCGCAAGTTCTAAAGCGTTTGTAATCGAAAGGTTGTACGCAATTCATCAAAAAGAGATACAATCTCGCTCCGGCATAATTGATAAGGAATTGTTTGTCCAAATTAGGGGATCTATCTGTTCAGCCCGAAAATAAACGAGGTCTGAGTTTTGATAAGGGATTTCCCTTTTTAATAGGATTCGCTTTTACTTTACCATTTAGCGGTAATTTTCGGATAACATGTTTTTAGCCGGGTGCCGTTCATAAAACACAAAATTTTATTGTCTATTTGGATAATAATGTTCTCTAGTTTTTATTATTTAATTAATGTATTATTATTTAAGTCGAGATTTGTGTTTGAGAACAGATACATTATGAGGTCGGTCTTATCACCTAACTTTATGTTAACAAATACTTGTCTAGTGCAGAAGTTATCATGCTTATTGCAGGCTACTCAAATGTTTCTTAAAAATCTATAGCAATGACCAAGGTGTAAGCAAATCCAAATTTCATGTATACTCCGGAATATTACCAGCAGATTCATTATTATTATCGTGTATTTAATATAAACAGTAAACAACTTAACAGGTTTTGGGTTTTAAGAGGTACTCAAGTTAATGAAAATGAACTCTTCGGTCTCTCAAAATGTTATTAACTCTGTGAACTTGCTGAAGCGCGGTTATAATGAAAACCAACTCAACGAAGTACACTTTAACGATCGTTACCTTTAAAACTCATTTTTTTAGTAATTAAAATTCGGTGGCCATTCAGTGGTGATGGGTAATATAATAAAAGTAAAAGAATGAGGAAATTATATCACGGCTTTAACGAAATTTCAAATAAGTTTTAATTATGTATTAGTCTATTGTTTTTTAACCAAAATCATGAACATTGAAAGTAGTCACGTGCCTGCATATAGTAAGGGGACTTCACTAGCTTAAAAATAATTCTCCAAAATCAGTTCATAAATTACGGAGTTCTGAGGCAGCAAAAAAAAAAATAGAATCGAATTGAGAACCTCCTCCTTTTTTTTTGAAGTCGGTTAATAAAATAAAAAAACACGTCCATTATTATGCATTATGCCTGTAACCTCTAATTGGTAAGCAGGGGGACACTGTAGGCCAACTACATTTAGATATTTTATCGTACTGCAATAGCGGACGAGTCGAAGGCGAAGAAATCCATAGACGAACTAGAGTAGCCGACATAGCTGTAAGAAATTAAAAGTTGAAGTGGTGGTGGGCGGGGCACGCGCTCGTTGGGGCACATAGCTCGGCGTACCGCTGGCCGGTGTAGCACAAAGGTTTTATAATGGCGGCCACAAGCCGAAAGACGTAGTATAAAACGGTCCCCTATAAAGTGGACCGATGACATTAGCCTTTGCGTAGCATTGGTAGATTTTCGACTGGATGAAGGCTTGATAATAAAAATTTGGTAATCATATGATGTATTTTTTTGGACGGGTGGGTTGGTACTTATTATGTACTTATTGTATTACTGGTAGTAGTGATGGTACTATTTTAATAATAGTTTGCTTCTGCCGCAGCTCCTCCTCTTGAACTGCAATGAAAAATAGTCTATAGCACTCAGGGATAATGTAGCTTCCTACCAGTGAAAGAATTTTCAAAATAGGATCAGTAGATCCGGAGATGACCCACTATATTCAAACTGACAAACTTTACCTCTTCATAATATTAGTATAGACTAGCTGTTGCACGTGACTTCGTCCGCGTGGTAATTAACAAAAACAACCGTTGACAACAGCCTGCTCGCCCATTCTGAGCCCACGGGATGCATTGCAGGTTGTTGCTATCAAACTTAATCAGGCGCTGCGCTGCAACATTGGTTTTATTTTTTTTTCGTGAGATCCTATTTTTTTCCTAAAATAAAAGTAGCCTAAGTTACTCCTTGTTACATCAGCTATCTGCCAGTGAAAGTCCCGTCAAAATCGGTCCTGCCATTTCAGAGATTAGCCAGAGCAAACATACAGACAGACAGACAGACAAAAAATGTTGTTTCGGTATAGGTAACGTGTATACATCCAAATGCACTTAGTAAAAAGCAGTTATTTTAATATTACAAACAGACACTCCAACTTTATTTATATGTATAGATGTATAGATATATAGATTGGCGATCAAATTACCACCACCATGCATTCACTGGTCCCTCATTACGAAGCGTAGCACACTTCACGATATGAATCCGCTATTCGGCTCGGCTAGTATTCACAAAACAGAGATTCATCCGGATTCACCAACGATCGTACCTCGTCGAACTATGCCGCAACCGAAGCTATGTTTATCCGTAGTGATGGCACACTACTTGATATTTCCAAGACTCGAAGATCACATCACTTTTGTTCCACCTTTTGTTAATTTAGGACTTCAACTTAAGACAATTGTATGAATGTTTTAGTATTTTTATAACTGTTTGTATCAAAACTTTTATAAACTCTGACTGTATAACATGTGCTCATGGTAGAAATAAAAAAGGTAATAAAGGATAATGTGTGTCCATTTGTAGGAGCATCATGACAAAATATCGTGATCAATTTCCACGGGGTTTTCGATATTGGGTACGCTGTGATTAATCTTAAAAGATAACGGGCATATGAACACGCTATGACTTTATGGAGTCGAGCTAGAGAGCAAAATCGATGGGTACGCGGACGGAATCGCATGAAAAAACTAGTATTAAATTGTATTATGAGTACATCGCGATATTACTTAGGTAAAGTTGACTGGTAAATTGACTAAAAATGATGGGTAACCAATCTTGAATGCACACCATTTTCTAAGCTCACTCATTCGAAAGCCCGATGCATCTGTCAAATATTTTACGTCTCAAAATTCCCTACATAGATTATTTTATTATCTGTTTAATGGAACGTATAAAATATAAAGAATATTCGAGTACTCGATAGGACATCACTATAGTAAGAGGTAACTTGATTCGTTGCTGCCTCCCGTGGTATCAAGCGAGGTGGATGGAGCCCATCTGTGTAATTACGACTGACAGACCAATGACTGCGCCAATTATTTGCGAATTCACTCTGATTCGATTCATATGAGCTGGAAGTTGTATTGCTAATCTTTTCTACGATTCATTTTTATTCATTCTACGTTATTGAGGCAAAACAACAGAACCATATAATTAAATTTCATTAACAAATACATTATGATATTTAAATAATGATAATATAGTTTTCCTCTATTAACATGTATGTTTGTAACTACAAAACCCGAACAAATCCAAAGTGATTTTACTCGTCTCGATCCACGAATTGAATCGTTCGTGATTTATAAATTTAAATCGATTCAATTCTAAAATTTAAATTCGGATTCTCCGTACCATTTGCGATCGGTACATTCGGGTTTAAATCTGTTGAGCACGCCTAGAGTCATCTTATTAGGATTCCAATAATAGAGTTTGGTATTTTTTTTTCATTTAGATCAAATGGTTGTACATATTGTGTAAATAATTTCCTTTATTTATATTGTAATCATAAAATGGAATATTTCTTTAATTTTGTGTCCACTCTACCACATCACTTAGTTGATACGACTGGTAATGTTGTTGCGTTAACCACAAACTTGTTTGCCGACATTTTGTTGCCGTTAAAAGGAACGCTGATGCAACTTCTGGTTTCTTAATTAAATTAAACCGAAATGCCGAAACCTGAATTTGTTTTCATTTGAATTGTTTTAAACAAAGTTTGAGGAACAAACAAATTTAATTACATATTAGTCCTGATAGTAGGTATGCATGTTTAAGTAAGCCGTTCGATTAAATTAATAGATTACTTAAGCTTAGTTATGAATACACAACTACATTGCACATACTCAATAATAGATACTCGACTAAATTCCAAGACTAGGTACATTTGGAAATAAAACTAATTTACAGATTTTATAGCGTGTATATTATGTTTAAGGGGGAGGTCATAATTTTATTTCAATATGTAGTATTCACGTAAATATAATCAATATCAGTACGTGCATAGTAACAAAAATATATTATCCACATAATAGAGCTATTATAACTTTAACCAGATAATAAAGTGGTATTGTAAATTAAGACATAATAGCGACTTCATTACACTGCAACTCGTTCTACAATCCTCATCTACTCGGGATTTTTTGGCACCGTCCGGTTCCAAGTTTTTCTTTCCAATTACACCTCATACTTCAAAGAGCCAAGAGGAATGAGTTCAAAACGCTTCTTCACAGTAATTTATGTATGCGATTGCACTCCCATATTAAAAACATCCTAGAAAATTTTCCTCGCCACCACTCTCGTCGTGTAGTATCGGTTTAAGAGTATTACGAATCTGAACAAGACGGGTTCTAAAACATAAAATACATTTGCTTTTTATCCAAAAATCTGTATTTCCAAAAACATGTGAAAAGCGACGAGGTAGGTATATGGGGTTTATTTTGGATAAACGTGCGTTCTTATCAGTTTTACGATTATGAATTAATATGTTAATAAAAAAGTAAAAACGATTAATAAGTCCGAAATCCAAACTCTTAGTTTACATAGATATCAATATCGTATCAAAGATACATAACTGAATTAGCACAGGCGACCTCTTAAAATATTATTGATTGAGATACTGTTTGATTGTTGACTATGTTGAATGGCAGCCAAGAATTCGCTTGAACCGGGCACTGCACCGCGACCGTCCTGATATATGCCCACTTTATGAGCGAATTAAAATGGCTGCCGCGTGACTTATGACCTAATAATGGTGATGACGTCACACGTCATATTATAGCCCCTCTGCCCATAGCCTGGATTATTGCCTTACTATCTTAAGTGGATTTTTATCGCAGTGGAAGCTTTTCTATTAGCTTTCATAGTAGTACGTGTCTGACTTTTGGAAAGGTGATAAGTAGGTGGTAGGTAAGTACTTATTCAAGTTCTAACTAATTCAGGCGTTCTGGTAAGTGATTGATGAATCACCTACCAGAACGCCTGAAATAGTTTCATGATATATTCCTTAGATCTACTTGTTGTTTAGTCAGTAGTAAAATGTCAAGTAAGGTTACCGTTGTGTCTGATCCATGTTGGAAGAAAAATTAAGGAAAATATTGTTAGATTATATTTAGTACTCTTCAGAGGACGATGCCACTTATTGTATATGCCCAAGAAAAACCAACCAACCAAAAGTATACACAAGCCAACAATTACATTTGTTTGTTTTTAAAATAGGAAATAAATGATGGTGCTGCAAATGCCTAAATTATACCTACTGAAGTCCCAATTCCAATCCTACACTGACTATTACAATTTCAAAAATCGGATCCAAAGATAAATATTGTTAAATATATAATGATTCTTAAAACAAGTTGAATAATTTATAGCAAAATTTAATTGTTGCTACGTCCAATATTGGTTCCTGGAAAAATTGTACCGCTAACATATTTTCGCATGACTTTTAATAAATTGGAATGCAGTGTGCACGATTTCACTTAAAAGAAAATACTTTTCCACAAAACTTTTTCGTCGGAAGGTTATTTAGAAGAGTAAATAAGAAATAACTGATTCTAAAAGCATCTCTGTTCTTCGTGGAAGTTAAGATTGGAGCTTTGTAAGCTTTTATTTTTATTTTCAAAAAGCTATGTGCTGCTTTCGAGCAATTTTGAAACTTAAAAACCAAACTATTATGCTTATTTAATTATCGGGTAAAAGTTATGTACGCAGTGGTGGTAGTATTCAAATTGGTTCGCACATAAAAAACTCCGCAACCAAAAAACTCTGACACATGACATCTCTTTCAGACTTTATCTTAGAAATCAAAGCTATTTGATTTGCCGGCTTTAGTCTTCTTAAAGTGCAAGGAGGATGCAACCTACAAAGCTTTCGCACGTCTATTAGTAGGAACACAGTTTAAGCGATACTTGTTGGAAGTTGCGACACTCTGGCGACATATTTCAGCGTTACGTGCAAATCCACCTGTTCCTACATACGAGTAGCTACCTCGTATAAGTTTAACTATTTTATTTCAAATTCCTTCGTGCATGTACAAGTTTATGAGCATGCAATGGTTATTATCCCACTAACATTACACATTTTATATCAAAGAAACACATTCTTTATACAATAAAACATGATTGTCAACATCACGGTTCAACTTAATGCCAAAAGTCTTAATTCTTACTTACTAGTAATAGTAACTTACTAACGTACGTAAATTTATTTTTCAAGTTAACTTATCATATACTTAGTTCTAAAATAATATAAGTAATTGTAATATTTACAAACTAATATAACTTAAAAAGAGTATAGAAAAGCTACAAAATGTGTAAAAAATTTGGCCCATGCGGTAGCGTGCCCAAGATGCTGGCCGCATTTCCTCGCTGAATAGCCAAAGCTACTCGCTGAGCGAGGAAATACCCAGCCCTTGGGTCGCCGGTTGCGTCGACCAATCTTCTAGAAAGATTTTCGAGAAATTTTATTTTTATTTATTTAATTTTATTTTTTATTCGTTCTAAATAAACATAAACAACGCAAAAAATAACCGTCTGTAAATAAAAGTAAGCTCTCTTAATCATCCGCTATTCGTTTGAAAAAATATAATTAATTGCTAGATATTTATCTGAGGGTAAGCAGTAGTATTAAAAGCTCGTTTTTTCAAAGGGTGTACAAAGACTGCGAAGCGGACACAAAGTAAGAACTTAAGAATTAATTAAGACGTCCCGCATTCGCAAGATGGATCTTGTCTAAGTAAATGAACTGAAAACATGGCCGGGGGATACAAATGACGTCATTTACTCACTACAAATAAGTCTGTCTTAGTTCTGTGCTGACTGGCGGGCTCAAAAGATGTTATATAAAGTATCTAGGGCCTTAGGAAACTGAAGACCTAAGGCACTAAAACATAATGTACCAAATTTATCTGTATTAAAAAGGTGCAAAATAAGATCATGATTTCTTTTGAGTTTTCGGGATTATTTCCCTGAAGTTACCCTAAAATGTATATAAGTTGAAATAAAACTATTTTTTAAGGATTTTATCGCGTTTATTTTTCGTTTTAAATAAACGCGATAAAATCCTTAAAAAATAGTTTTATTTCAATGTGTAGTATTCGCGTAAATATAAGAAATCAATATGTATATAAGTTTCAATCTATTTACATTATTTTTTTCAGAAGATAAATAGGTCGTCGGAACTGAATGTCCCCTTGGGTAGTGAGTAGCACAAACTAGCTCATTAGAAGTGACATTACAATTCATTTCTAGCAGAAAATAGCTTTGTGATCCAATTTGAAATAGCTTGTAACTTTCTATTTATTTTTGTAACTCCATTTTGTAAAACAGATACCAAATCGTGTATAATTTTAAATTGCCCGTGAAGCGTTCAAAGCGGTTGTATCGTTCGTTCGGTCCATATTCCATTCATCCTGGCACACAACCATCCGTATAAACCACAGATCACGAGAGATATGCCGTGCGGTTCAAAATGTATGGGAACTCGCTGCCTCCGCTTTGTTCCCCACCACTCTCTAAAACCAACCAATACGAAGTCTCTTCGGTGCGTGCTGCGTCGCCGCCGTATACAGCGGCCGTACCACGCGACGCACCAGTTTATTCAAAGTATCGTTAGACGATCTATACATTGCCTCGTACATTCACTCAGTAGCGAACATAGGTGGTACTTAAAGAGCCATGTATTTTGTACAAAAATAAAAAAGTCGTTGTGCTACATGAAAACTAAAATAACATAATAAAGGCATTAAATATTTTTTGATTTGTTGTTTTTAATGATTTTAAAGACGAATAAATAAAATACTTAATTCTGGCTGGTGAAATGAGATTCCATCTTTCGCGTAGTTCACTTTGCTGCTAGTATTTTTGCATACAAACACGGAACAACCCGGCATTTTGAAAAAAACTAGAGCACCGGCACCGAACGTGCAGTTGCAGTGGACTGACGGCGAAAATTGTAGGTTAGCCAAATGTACGCTAACTTTGTGCGCAAGCCCACCGCTTTCATAACATATCTCCTCTAATATATCTGTGGTATAAACACTATACGGAATTTGGCAGCGCAGCGAATGTTCTAGAAAAAGACGACCATGTTGCGGTGGGGGGCGTGCACTGGAACCAACCGTATGGTGCGAGTGATGAGATTACAGCGTTTAAAGAGACTAAGGAAAGGCATGAGGTTATTGAAAGGCTTAGAAGAAGAGCAGCTTTATTTCAGCAACGCTTAAAATAGAATGAAAATCATAATCTCTTGGTCTAAAACCTATTATATTTCTCTACGAACTCTTCCTTCTCTTTATTTATCTTTTTTATCCATTCTAGGATCTAGTTTTTCATAAAAGACCAGTCAAGTACTAGCTATCACTCCCGCCTTCCTCTCAGCCCCAAACACTAGACCCAACTCCAAATGTAACTGCAGCGCTTGGCACCGCGTAGTGTTCGCAAAAAGTATCGTCGCGTATAAAATACAATTTATTTATTGGATTCATCGATGTTTATACGGGTCGACGCCAAATCGTGCCATAAACACGCTAGACCAACTGTCATTGTGAACATATATTGTTTTAATTATAATGGAGTCTTATAATGGTGCAGGATTTTCTCCAGAAAAATCATTTGTTTACTGGGAATTAGCTTTTAGAATATGAAAAGAACAATATAATTATATAATAATAACGGCAAAAATATTGGAAAAACATTTGCAAGGCACTGTATACAAATAAATAATATTTATTTTTAACGAATAAAAGTATTAACATCATGTGGACGTTGAATTGAATGCACAATCTTGTCAGCACTTAGGATTTCTGCAACCAAATGGACCCTCGTCTCTACCGTTTACATACCGTTCTGATTCAAACCACCTGGTCCCATAGAGTAGCAAAGAACTCTTAAGGCTCTTGATCATCTGGTTGTTTGAACGTTCTGAGTAAAGGCGTATACCTGCACTGTGGCTAGGAGGTAGGTAGTCTCAGGCGGTATATAATCGTTTCATATCGTGCTTTCTCGTCGATTAGGCAAGCAAATGAGGTGGACGAAATGTATTGTGTGCGAAAGAGACAAAGCCCGGTGCGTTGTAAGCTGAATAAATGACTATTGATTATGTTGATTTTGTTTGTGTTAAATACCTTTAAGAGTTATAGGTCAGTTGTTTTCCTTTGTCGCTTAATGCTTACGGTGTTCGTGTCACCTTTTGTGCACCGAGTATTGAGGGCGATTAGTAGAACTCATTGTTAAAATATGCCTTATTCGGATAACCCGAAGAATGTAACTTAAAGAAATTGCAATCTAGTTGCAATTTTCATTTCAGTACTATATTTTGGATATTGAACGCTTAATTTAAAACTGTTAAGTTAAAGACGTGTAAAGATGTTAACCTGAAAGATTTAAGTTTGGGGTTAGAAAACTAGAATACCAAACATGTACCACAAAGTATATCATTGACCACCTTTGTTTTTTTTTTTGAGTTGTTACTTCAAAGTTAGTTAGTTCAGGGAGATAAGAGACTTAGTTCAGTTAGATATTAATTTATTGTTATGTAATTAATAAATGACGCATTCAGTTAGTTAAATTCTTATACGTTCGGCTCGATTCAGGTTAATTGGAGTTGATACGTCAATTTTAATGTCTTGTTGCTCTATCACCGCAGATACTTCAATACCTATTAATTTACAGGCTTTTAGTTATAATTCCAAGTTTATTAATGGGTTCTAGTTACTCTCGAGCGACTTTGACATTACTTTTGTCAAAAAATCCAACAAACAAACCTTATTTAAGGCTCAAAGCTACAAGTACTTACCTATAAGTCCATATTTGGGGTGTACAAGAATTTGTCAAAGAAAACTGTATCCATGGGATGTTCCTTTTTACCATAATGGAACTCGAGGCCCGCGGGTTTTGTCTCGCGAGTTCGTAATGGCTGCTCCGAGCAGTGATTACATTACGCAGCAAATTGCGGAAGAGAGCGCAGCGCACCCTTTGTGAACTGTTTGTTACTTGTAGGTATACAATATATCTACTAAAGGGGTCGGGCTGATATTTGTTAGGAAATGCAATCAGTTTGTCATTTTGCATGAGGCCTGTGGTCGACGGCATTTATAGATAAAAAAATGAGAGCAATTGCATTGTTGATGCGAGATTCAGATTCCATATATGCTAAATCTCTTGAGATGTAATACTTTTAGAGCACGTTTGTATAATAAACACACCTATTTAGCGAAACTTAACAAGGTCTAAAAATATAAACTTATAATACCACTTCTATTCTTAAAAATTACAAATATGTTTAACTTAAAATGTGTTTAGTACTGAGCTCTGTAAACATTTTTGCTTCTTCTAAGATTGTGGTAGTGTGGTAAAAAGCGATACAAACCAGTTTGTTGACAGCGACAACTTTGGCAAGACATAAGTTTTACATGTTTTACTTTTTACATTGACATAAATGAACATTGCTGACCAAAGTGTGTATACAGTTTCAGAATGACGGAAAGTTTAAATTCTGAAACACTAACGCGAGTTTCTATTTCGTGTTACTGTTAACATTGGTGTAACACAAGCTTTATTTCGCGCTTCCTGCGCCGAAGGTCCCGGGTTCGAATCCTGGTAGGGACTAACTTTGTGTGATGAGCACGAATGTTTTGCATCCGAGTCATAGATATTTAATATTTTAATAAATATTATATACAGAGTAAAACAAGCGTTGCTTAGTGTGGGACCGCAAGTTGGTGTGTTCGTCTGGCGATATTATTATTATAAAATATTAAAAAAATAGCTTCCACTTCTATTATTTTTTACATCCTTTAAAATTGCCTGTCAACGGCCCTGAAATTCTAATTAGTGCATCTCAGCGTCCGGCAGCTCTGCGGTCGGACGCCGGGCGACGCCGCTCAGCCGGACAGTCAATCACCTACAAGAGGCGATTTGCGCAAATTACACGATAAACACCAGCATTATTTCATTTTAGTGACTATTATGGTCAAATGTAACGTCGATAAAAAACGTATCCTTTATCATACGGTTTATATATGTCGTCGTGAGATTGGGTCTTGTAGTACCAAACGAATCCATTGATAACGAGAACACTATTTCCAAGATCGGCAAAAGTGCTTATAAAAACTAACTTATAGATACAGTTAGAACAAATCTTACACAGTCACTAAAACCGTAATTTAAGACCATCCTTCTAGTCGTTTACTATTCGCTCTAATTCGATGCGCTTGGAGGGTAGGCTGCATGGCCCAGCACGTGAGCTGTAGCGATTTATACGAATTAGCTACGATCCGGCTAGCGATAAATTGTTGACCCCTAATGTGTAGTGTGAAGTATGGCTACCTGTTGTTTTGTAGGTATGATTTTTTAATTAGACCTTAGGGTAGTGCTTAACAACAAAATAAGTAATAATGTGATATTACTATGACAACTGATGATGATAACCTTGATTGCGACAGTCAATCCACATTTTTTTGAGTATGTAATAAGTTTTTTGAGCAACAAAAAACTACACGTATAACCTGTACCCCGAGTGTACGAGCTTCCCTAAAAAGTTAGATAAAAACTTAGCTGGATCGTGAAATTCCAAAAATATTTTTGAAACATTAAATAACATTTCAGAATTATACACGCCATGTTATATTTGGCGATCAATTAAAGCAATTTACCTTTCAAGCACATTCAATTTTCTTAATAAAAATAATCTAATTATTACCGAGTCCTTCATAGGAAGCCGGCACTCAAAGATTAAAAGCCTTTAAGGAAAAAAACCCTCAATCCCGCACAATAGAGAGAATGGTCGGCACCCCATCGGACATTTATCTATCCCCTTAATACGCCTCTACCCCTGAATTACGCGTTATACGTTGTGCCCCTGCCTGTAAATAGGACTTTTCGTCGTAACCAACGGACCTCTATGTAATTGTGTTGCAATAGAAGTGCTTTCATTCCATTTTGATTCTGTGGGAAGTGTTTCAAATATTTCACAGTAGGTTTTCGAACGCAGTCTTACTTGGATCGAGGAAAACTACATTACGTTATGTTTTTGGAACAAAATTCAATTTTAAAATATCTTTATCTCTTAAAGTCATACTACAAGTTTATAGTGCAAGGCTTTAGTTATTTAAATAATATATACTTAGTTGTAACATTTTTCACAGTGAAATCGATTTCGAAATAATTATACGGCATAATGTTACTTAAAAGCGTGCAATTATATTTATATTTCAAGCTTCACATTATAAAAACAATATTTTCGTATCCTCATTCCTTGTGTTGAGTATGTTGCTGTTTCAAAATAATCTTGTAATACTATTAATTTTGATAGGTTTATCGTATGTTGTGGCGCAAACTACTCCAAGTGAACCGTCCGATGAACCAAGACCCGGAGTGGTCCATAATCCAAAAAATGAAGATCGTAAGTCAATAAAGTACATCAAAGCTTTTGGCTTTTTCAATAATTATATAAATGAATTCCGGAAGAAGTAGTGTATAAAATAATGTAGTTTATTCAATAAATAAGTTAAGAATTTTCGATTGTCTGCTTATTATTCATTCTACCACAGTTATAGTGTCACTTCATTCCTTAAGAATCTATCAATTAGAGATAGTAGGTATAGTAGAGCTGCTGGGAAAATCATCGGTAAACGATAGTCCCATAAAAAATGATTGGAATTGGAAACATCTACTGCTTAGAATATAACATTTTATAATTTTGTTACAGCTCACTTAAATTCAATGCCATTGCATTGCATTCATTTATACAATGAACAAGAAAACTATATAGGTAGGCAAATTCTCGGAGCAATAACATTATCTAATTATCCGCTCTCATGGGTACAAACTTCAACAACAAAAGGAAATAAACCAGCAAAAAACCTTCAAGGAAATCCGCTAATTCGCAACAACTCACATTTATAAATACCTGTCCGAGCTCACCCTGATTACATCATCTGAAATACATTTCTTTCCGAAAACTTTTATATAAAACGGAATGTTAAATTAGAAAAGAGATATTTCTCTGTTTATTCGTTAGAGAGGCCGCGGGAGATTCTCACCGGAGCTGTAAATCTTTTATTTGTTTCTGTAAAATATAAATATTTTACGGCGGAGTGAAGTGCTATCGGAATGGAAAAAATGCCAATAAAGTCGTCTTCACGTCGCCTGTATTATTGCTACGTGTGTTTTGGTATAGCGTACAATGTAAACGAAGTTGGGGCTGGATACGAAGAATATTGGTGAAACATTTTTGGTATGTGACGAGAGACGTCTTACATTTACATCGATGTGAATACAAATATCTCAATACGTCGTTCTTTGACGTGACATGATACTAATATCGTGTCGCCGGATCTTAATGGAGAAAACATGACCTAGTGTGTTGTTCCCTTAATCTCTATTTTTTTAATGTTTACTGCTTTAGTACTACATCGTCTTTCTTTTTAATCCACTTTCAACCGCCTTAGTGTAGGCCCTGTTGAGCTTCTTCCTCTTGTGTCCGTCTTGAGCGACCTTTAACTAGTTCAATCCAGCTGTTTGACGTTATTTAATTTCCAGTGCATTTAATGTCTTCCTTTCGGGCGTTTGTTTACCCATGGCCTCCATTCCAGAAGTCATTTGAGCCAAGAAACCTGCTTAAGGGCAACATGACCAGCCCATTAAGTATTGCATAGCTTATCCTATACTATTTTTATCATACCGTACCCCATTGAGGAAAACGATGCAAATTGAATTCTTCATTTCAACCATATCGATTTCAGTTGGCTTTTAAAAACTCATCTGTAATATGACGAGCGCCACAATTTCGAGATAAAATAAACATTTATTCAACAGCAAAAGGAAATTCTCGCCAATTTATTTACACGATACTATTTATTAAATTGAAACTTTCCTGCTTCGTCAGTCTTTTGAGTTTTAAATCAACCGTTCATACTAATGAACGAATGTTGAAAATCGAAACTCAGTAAATATCTCATTTATCCTATTTGTAGTAAGCATTATGTGTATATAGTGTGTGCAACAGTAGTCTCCTAGGTAGTATATGTGCTCCATGGCCAGTTCTGAATATAAAAACAGGGGCCACAAATAAGCAATACTACATCAGCTGTCAGTCGCCAACACACGTTAAC
Organism: Pheosia tremula; assembly: GCA_905333125.1. NCBI lineage: Eukaryota > Metazoa > Arthropoda > Insecta > Lepidoptera > Notodontidae > Pheosia > Pheosia tremula. The sequence goes on along the minus strand of HG995405.1, from coordinate 259,464 downwards.
GACTCTGGAGGAACAATGAGTGAGCTTGATAATGTTGATATATTGTTCAACCAATCTTATCTGAGCCTGATTTGCTAGCCGGCCAGCTGGTTCGGAGGGAGGGGATCTTTCATGATTCTTGCAATGGTTTATTTCGGACACAAATTTCTCGTAATAATACTAAATATATACTTGCTCCACTTTTTACTAATATAAATAATAAAATTCTAAAACGCTGCCAAATGTTGTAAAGCAAGTTTTACAAGACTTAAAAGTACATCCCTATTCAATAAATATCTCAGCTCAGCTTGTTCAAGAAATCAGATTTGCAATAAGAACGGTCAAAAATAGTACTTCGTGAGGTATTTGCCGTTCGGAACCGAACAATCGGTTGACGAAAATAACGACCGCAAAAAAATGCCAAGTAATAAAATATTTGTATGTCGACTTAGATCTTCAGTCTTATGACAACTAAGTCATAAGATCTTAAGGGAGTTATCTCAAATTGTAATAACTGTCCAACAAAGTAAGAATAAATAAATAAAACACTTTTTTATTCTATACAAATTAGTTAAAATATTTCTTTCAGTTAAATTATTTCAACGTGGGCCGCTCTTTGATTAACTTAGCTACGGGTATTTGTAGTGCTATTACTTACCATCTCATCTTATTTTTTTTAAGATCTCTGGCATTAAATTTAATGAGGCTGAAATAATAGAGACATACCTCGGTTAGGTATTATAAAGTAGTTGTCGATAATGAAACTGTACTTGTTTGTTTGTTTTTTTTTTCTATACTAGTGCTGCCTGACTTGCACCCATGTGATAACGATAAGAAAATTATTATAAAATGGCTTAATGTAGGTACACTATACGCATTATAAGACGTACCTTTGCTGCTGACTTTACATACCTGGAGCAAAGACTTGCAGAAACGATCTTGTACAATATTTATTTTTATTTAAATAAAACTTATCTTACGGATTTTATCATGTTAATTATTCGTTTTTTACGTTCCCTTATTATTATGTATTTTTATACTTACCGAAAGAAATGTGAAATAACATTTTAAATTTTTGATACATGCATATTATATTAGACTGATGCAATTAACTAAGCTCTGATTTACTCGAATATCAATACTTATCGTATCCTTTGTGTTGCGACTTAAGAACTTGTATGATTTGTAAAATTTATGTACAAGTAGCGGGTGAATATTTCGTGTCGAATAATCTATACATCTATACAAATAAATAAAATTGGAGTGTCTGTTTGTGATATTAAAATAATCGCTTTTTACTAAGTGCATTTGGATGTATACACGGTGCATATACCGAAACAACATTTTTTTAAATTTTTGTCTGTCTGTCTGTCTGTTTGTTCCGGCTAATCTCTGAAATGGCTGGACCGATTTTGACGGGACTTTCACTGGCAGATAGCGGATGTAACAAGGAGTAACTTGGCTTTTATTTTAGACTAGCTGTTAACCGTCCGCTTTTTGTCAAATACCACGCGGACGGAGTCGCGGGTAACAGCTAGTATAACATATAATCTTTAAATTTTAGTAAAAAAAATTGTGACGTACGTAAAGACAGCTAATGGACAAAGCATAGCATTCATAATTTGACTGCGGACCCTTAAAACCTGCTTACGAATACTTTCAAAAACAATTATCGGTATTTTCATGGGACGTAGTTGAATTAACAAGCAGTGATAGCCAAGTTGGTAGAACGCTTGCCTCGATAACGAGGATTGCAGGTTCAAACTCCGGCTCGCACCTCTGGGATTTTTCACGTGCGAATCTAATTTTCAACCAAGATTATCACTTGCTAAAACGGTGAAGGAAAACATCGTGAGGAAACCTGCATGTCTGAAAGAACCCCTCGAAAGATGTGTGAAGTCTGCCAACCCGCACCGGGCCAGCGTGGTGGACTATGGCCTAATCCCCCCTCGCATTGAGGGGAGGCCCGTGCCCAGCAGTGGGACATAAAAAAGGGCTGGAATTATTATATAATTATATATAGTTGAATTATAAAGAAAATTGTCTACGTAATGCTGCCGCCTTTGCCATCGCGGCTGGAGGCAGCATCCCAATCGAAAAAGCAACATTTTTTTATCACTTCATCTTGCTAAAATATTTAGCAGCCACCGTAAAACCGGTTCCTTGTAACGACTGATTCGAAGGTTTCAACCACACCGAGTAATGGGACAAAGTTATGGAATAAATACATCATATGCTACCGGTCTTCATAGAGTTGGATTGTATACAGTCATAATCTTTTACAATTATACTTTATAGTATGTATATGAACGTAATTAAGCCTCAAAAACTTCTCTAATAAATATAATAAAAAAATAAGATTAAACGTTTATAGCCTTGTGGTTTTATCACATAGTACTCATATTTATATAATACTGTTAAATAGTACCCAGTAGGATGTCCGTGACATCACTAAACGGCTTCCACGGAAGACCAGCGCTGGTTGTTTGCACAACCAGCATACGCTGAGTGGAGGCCGATTTGTGACAAGCATTTGAGCGTCTACCTGAGGTGATGCTCAAAGATGGGTTGTGTTGTGTGTAGTGTTCGGTTGTATTTGTCACAAATAAATGTTTTTTCTTTCTTCTTTCTTTCTTTATATAAAGCGAAGGTTTTATAAATAATGTTCTACATTGTTTTAAAAACAATCGAATAGTATTTTCTTAACACTATTAAATACACTATAAAATAAGTTGTCCTGAAGTTGCATAATCTATTATTAGCGATGTGGCAACACTGTTTGACAGTTCGGGCCTTCGCGCCTATATAAGGCGCGCGAGCCCCGACGTCACCCTCAATTTTCTCTCCGAATTTTGTAGCGATAAGACGTGTTATAGCTCGTTGGAATTGTTAAATTTGAGTTATTTATGTTGGATTCAAATATTGAAGAATTGAGTTTGTTCGTTGTGTAATTACATGTTTTCATGAGATTTTAGTCTTATTAATTAATTAAATCTACCCTCGGTTCCTCGTGCATATATTTTTTTAATACAATTCGATAGGAACCGCTAACATCAGAAGTGGGATAGGCTCCTCTAGCCTACATCTGCTCTGGTCGCAAGCGAAAAATAATCATTAGTTGATTAGATAGCTTGGGTTGAGTTTTAAGTGAAACTTTAAATGTTTGATCATGGCTGATCGACCCTTCACTCGAACTAGTACTAGGAATAGGCGTGGTCAAAACAGTGTTGCAGGAAATCTTCAAGACCAGCTCAGCATAATTCTAGCACACATTGACGCGCTAGAAAATAGCAGTCTACCCGCAACAAGCAACGAGTCGGCGGAGGTATCGTCGGCAGAACGTATTATCGTGGCGCCAGTTGATGCCATCGTGTCTGTACCTCGACCGCCCGCGCCACTACCAGTTACTGCCAGATCGAATGACGGCACCATCGGTGAATCGCACGCAAGTACTTCGACTTCGTTGGATGTCACCGACCGCCTCATTGGCGCACTGAGCGCGTTGACTAAGGTCAGATCAACCCATTATTATATTTCTAATTTTGATCAGAGTGTCGCTAATTTCAAAATCTGTACTTAAATATTTTGAATGTACACAACTACCCACATATCAAGTTATAAGTGGTATGGGTGATCAAAATATTGAGGGTACTAGTTGTGTTACTCATAAATGTATGAATGTACCTGTACTTGTTGGGACCGATGTCTTAAACAGTGACGATGTGCAATACATTCGTGCAAACAATGAACAACGAATTACTCGAATTCCTAGTTCGACATTAAATAGTGACCGCAGTGTGTTCCTCATTAACTTAGATGATCAATCACGAATTAATACACCTCTCGAGGGTAATGATCGCGAAAGATTATTGGGTGTCATTAATGAATTTGAGGAGTTTCTAATCGTTGGCACTGCGTGGACAGCGGTAACGACTGGTCATATGCATTTTGAGTTAATGAGTGGAACACGTATTTGTTATGGACCTTACAGACTTTAATCTCTCTCGGGGAATCTCCCTATGCCAGCTCAATTATTCTTGTAAAGAAAAAGGACGATAAGGATCATATGTGTGTCGACTACCGTGCACTACATGCGATCACTGTTAGGGATCGCTATCCATTACCGCTGATGGAAGACCATATTGATCGCCTTGTACTTTTGTAGCCACGGAAGTGGAATATTTAGGTTGTACGATTTCAATGGGTCAGGTTAGACCGAGCAAGTGTAAAATCAAAACCCTAGTAGATTCACCAGTCACCCACTAACGTATGGGAGGTCAGACAGTTTCTTGGTTTGGCAGGATACTTCCGTAGATACATATCCGCTTATGCATCTATAACCGTACCCATAGCTAGGTTATTGCGAAGTAACGTTAAATTCGAATGGAGAGACGAATAGGAAAATTCTAGGAGGTATATAATTGAACGCCTTACAACTGAACCTATACTTGCTGTTTTCGATCGACTATTGCCAACGGAGCTGCACACGGACGCAGGCTCAGTCGGATGTGGTGCAGTTCTCAACCAGGTGCATGAGGATAGTAAAATACGGGTTGTGGCATATTTCAACTTTAAGACAGAATATTGTAAGGGCGTAATGATGCAACACGCGGGTTGTCTGGGTCGGAATCCTGTAGATGTTTACCAAATTGATATACCACGAAATTGGGCGCAGATAGCTCAGTCAGCGGACGAAGAGACTCGTACGCTGATTGACAAAGTCCTAAATAATTAGTTAGACTTGTCCTGATATTTTGTTCGTAATGAATTGCCTTATTACAAATACATTACTGCTGGGAGTGAACCCAGATTTCTATGCTTCATACCAAGAGGTGATAGGTTGAGTTTGATAAGGATTTTTCATGGCCAACATGAGCATATAAACTTAAACAGGTAGTTTCAAATGCTATATCACTATTTGGTACTCCTAAACTTATGGTGTACGATGGAGGGCGAATGTTTGAAAGTTTGAGCTTTCAAGGATAGGCCTCTGATATGGGGTGTCAAATTAATTTTATTACTCCAGAAATGCATAGTGAAAATGGTCAGGTAGAACGCTACTGCCGCATGTTACTTAATATGTTGCGCATCGAGACTACCAATCGTAACAATCGATGGTCAGCGTGTTTTATGGAAGGTGCAGCTCATTATTAACAGTACTAAGCATAAAACCACACAAATATCACAATCACAATTAATAATTGGGGTAGAAGCAGTTATGCAATAATGTCACCTATCCTTGACGTTGCCTTGGACAATACACGACCGAATCGTGAGGGCTTAAGGGAGCTATAGAGGCAGCGCGCTAGTGAACTACTTGTTGAAAATAGACGTAAACATTAGTAAAATCGGAATGTTGTGCGAAGTTTTCCGCTAATGATAATGTTTTTGTATCTAAACCTTCTCAAGTTACAGGCAAGCTGGACTCTGGGATGCGAGGGCCTTACCAGGTCATTAAAGTATAGCCCCATGGCCGGTATGAACTACAACTACTGAGTGGTTCGTATGGCAAAATCACTCAGGCGGCCGCCGAGCATATGGTGGCCTGGCGAGGAGAGTGGACCCCCGAGGCTTGTGCCGTAATTTTGGACATTAAGCTAAGTGTGCTTTCAATATTATAAGCCGTGTAGCAGACATGTTAACTGGGCCATGTCTGTTACGTTGTGTCCATTTGTGTAGACATGATAACAGGGCCATGTCTGTGGTGTCGAGTTTAGTCTCCGCCAGTGTAGACATGATAACTGGGCCATGTCTGTGGTGTCGAGTTTAGTCTCCACCAGTGTAGACATGATAACTGGGCCATGTCTGTGGGGTCGGAGTTTGGTCTCCGCCAGTGTAGACATGATAACTAGGCCATGTCTGTGGTGTCGAGTTTATTCTCCGCCAGTGTAGACATGATAACAGGGCCATGTCTGTGGTGTCGAGTTTAGTCTCCGCCAGTGTAGACATGATAACAGGGCCATGTCTGTGGTATCGAGTTTATTCTCCGCCAGTTTAGACATGATCCTCAATGGATCCTCAAGACAGGTCCTCAATGGATAGGCTAAGGAGAATATGGAAAAACAGGAGCATCACCAAAGCCACTAAAATTCGGCTAGTGCGCATGTTGGTCTTTAGAAGTTTTTCGAGAAAATCACTTCATAGAGCGGTTGGTTCTACAAGGCAGAGTGGAAGGCACCAGACCACGTGGAAGGTCGCCCATGCGATGGACCGACCAGATTAAGACTGCCATTGGCGGCCCCTTGCATGAGTACACCAGGATGGCATCCAATGGGGAGAGATGGCGAGACAACGTGAGGCGAGCAACATCAATCCCAGAACCAATGCATGACGACCACGACCGCTCTGACCGGAGCATCACGACTTAGAAGAAGAGGAGAGACATGATAACTGGGCCATGTCTGTGGTGTCGAGTTTATTCTCCGCCGGTGTAGGCATGTTAACTGAGCCAAGCCTGTGGTTTCGAGACATGTTAACTAGGTCATGTCTGATGCGTCGAGACATGTTAACTGGGTCATGTCTGATGCGTCGAGACATGTTAACTGGGGCATGATTCTCGCCTCGGGATATACGAATTTTCAGCGTATATCCTGAAGTAAGTTATAGGGAAGATATTGATATTCCTTATTTTCTACTTTCAGCTGAAGGTGACTCCCTTGCGGCTGATCCATCTACCAGTTTCTCTAGCTGCGAGAGCCATTTACTCTCGAGCACTCACACTGGAGATAGACAACGGGGTTCAACAAACGTCGCATCCGGCCGGCATTGAAGACTGCATTCTCCCGCCAGCTTCCCGAGCCCACTAGCCGAGCAATGGGGACTGCCAGGCGATGAAGACATGTTCGAGGACGACCATTTGTCAGGAGAGGCCGTATTAGCGATGTGGCAACACTGTTTGACAGTTCGGGCCTTCGCGCCTATATAAGGCGCGCGAGCCCCGACGTCACCCTCAATTTTCTCTCCGAATTTTGTAGCGATAAGACGTGTTATAGCTCGTTGGAATTGTTAAATTTGAGTTATTTATGTTGGATTCAAATATTGAAGAATTGAGTTTGTTCGTTGTGTAATTACATGTTTTCATGAGATTTTAGTCTTATTAATTAATTAAATCTACCCTCGGTTCCTCGTGCATATATTTTTTTAATACAATTCGATAGGAACCGCTAACACTATTTTATTTTACTCGTGGCCATAATTTAATAAATAATCTGAATTTACCAGTAGCTCCACCCGTTGGTTTTACTAAAACTCAACGGCTACCATTAAAAAAACAGATATAAGTAAAGAACATTACCGCAAAGGCAACATTATTGTCACTATGCTAGACAATAATATTCAAACAGCACTATTACATTACACACATATTCTAACCCAGCTGTTCTCCAAGTGTACCCCATACTCTATCGTCACCCCATTAGAAGGCGTGAAGGCGGAGCTCAGCCGCAGTAAACCACATTTACGATACGCGCCGCAATGAGCCCGCGATGAATCCGCACACAATATCCGCGCCCCGGAGCGAGCTAGTCCGATACAACTACATTTTTAAAACAACCAGCACCTGCTTTTAGGGAATGTTCTTAAGCATATGTTATAAGGTTTCGATGTTAGTTTTAACGCTGAGCTGCTGGAATAAGATGTATCTGTCTCTTCAATTGCCACTCCATTAATAAAGGTTAGAAGTCAAATCATTAAACGTTATCTTGTCCAAAGCCAGTATGAACAGTTGTTTCACAGTCTTTTGTTACGGAGGCATGACATCTTGCACCTTCCAATCGATCTTGTGCCAGATACCTTGCCCGTCATTATTGTTTACAGCAGTTGGTTTTGCTCATTTCGTAACACGTGACAAAGGTTGGCGACCTTTCGTTGTTTTATTATCCTAATAGGTTCCACTTTCTTGTCCGTCCGCTCCAAAATTTGTGTTGGAACTTTATCCTTCACACTGATATGTAGCATTCGACAGTGGAACCATATCTCAAATGTTTCTACTAATAACATGTCAGGCTCACTAATTTCTAATTTGGATCATCAACATAAAGCGATTAAATAGACATAGTCAAAAATAACCGCCCCCAGTTTGAATTAGTTTACCAGCAATTACGAAGTAGAATCTGAGCAACTGGGAATTCTGGAGATAATCGAATATTTTAATCAGTTTTCGAATTAACTATCTTAGTTTTCCGACTATACAGTTACCTCCAAATTTATGGGAAGCTTTCGTCTTTTGACAATTACTTTGCATTGATATAATAAATTTATTTTTACTTATTTACTTTACATGGGGAATATTTATCATAAGACTGCCACCTAAATTTCAACTTCAGTTCTAAATAGGTCAACCTTGCTCATTTACTACGAAACACTTCAACGCTGGCTATACAACGTGGCTTGTGTCAAGTGGATTTTAAGCCACTTACTACGCTGGAATGGCATGAATAGCATATTAAGCCACAAAACGGCAGTAAAAACGATGTAAACGAAACGGCTAACTGGCGCAAACCATCACTATTGGCTCGTTCTATTGACACTCTGGCAACATGCCAAATACTTTTCAAATCATAGGCCGTCCGGAAAATAAAACAGTATTTTTTATTCCAAAGACATGTCGTGAACTGCAAAAGCAAGTTTGTGATTATGGTCAACAATACACATTTGTCCTTGCAGATACTGTAAAGGCTTATTGAAGTTATGATAAGAGTAACTGAATGGTGAAAATCGGGTTATGTGATTGCTATAGCATGATCATATTAGCGAAAAAAGACTATACCTACCCTATGGTTAATACCATTCCATGGCAACATCCAATGTCATGGCAACACGTTAAGTGAAAAACCTGAGCAATCATTGAGTTAGGATTAAGAACAAACATGTATTTTAGATTCATCTATACATATAAATAAAATTGGAGTGTCTGTTTGTAATATTAAAATAACCGCTTTTTACTAAGTGCATTTGGATGTATACACGTTACCTATACCGAAACAACATTTTTTACAATTTTTGTCTGTCTGTCTGTCTGTCTGTCTGTCTGTCTGTCTGTCCGTCTGTCTGTCTGTCCGTCTGTCTGTCTGTCTGTTTGTTCCGGCTAATCTCTGTAATGGCTGGACCGATTTTGACGGGACTTTCACTGGCAGATAGCTGATGTAACAAGGAGTAACTTAGGCTACTTTTATTTTAGAAAAAAAAATAGGATCTCACGAAAAAAATTAAAACCAATGTTGCAGCGCAGCGCCTGATTAAGTTTGATAGCAACACCTGCAATGCTTCCCGCGGGCTCAGAATGGGCGGGCAGGCTGTTGTCAACGGTTGTCTTTGTTAAATACCACGCGGACGAAGTCGCGGGCAACAGCTAGTTGTGAAATAAACTCACAGATGCACAACATAACTTGTGACTTTCAATTTGTAGAGCTCACATCAAATTTTAAGTTAAAATCAACGAAGTTTCCTGTAAACAATAGCAACTAGAAAAATAAACAATGGCGTCAGAAACGCGATAGACAAAGACGAGGCGCTGGAACAATATCGCAGATACGTCCATTACCGGTTGCACAGGGGCCCGATGGCTTTATTACGTATAAGACCTAAGTGATAGCAATAGCCATGTTAAACGCTACCCGTTGGAAATCTCATTATAATCCGCCTTATCATCTTTTGACCATTATCGGCGGTAATTATGTAGTTTTCTTGTGTTTATCCTACTTGTGGGGTCCTTACGTAGCACGCGACTCGAGTCATCGCTAACTTCCTTCATAATTATCACTCATAATACAATCTATCTATATTTTCTGGGGTGATAATTTACTCTGTATCCATCTACATTTATACTCATCACTATTCTGGTAAATGCTTTTAGTAAAAAGAAAGCAATTGAATGATTTGGTTTTCAAGTTTGTCATGAGGCCTCTTTTTTTATGGAAACATGTTTCCATTTTGTAATGGCCGCCTAAGGAACCATGATTAAAATTTCAGCTTCACTTCTCCTAGAAACATAATGCTTTTTTCGCAAAGGTTAATAGAGTAATTAAAAAAATAGATAGACTAATCAAAGTAGTTGGGTAATTATTCATTGAAATGTATGTACTTGATGGATTTTTTCCACACAGTAAAAAGTGTATTACCAATAAGTTACGTTTTCCGGATGTACGGTAATCGATTTAACCGGCGGAGCGCCCTGCGCGAGAGTCACTGCAGCGCGCATCGGCACCAAATTGATTTTAGTGTTCTATGTATGGCACAAGTTTGTATTGCCAGTTATTGGTGCACAGACCATACATTTGACAAGAAAAAACTAATGTTGTTTAGTTAAGTTGCACGTCCAGACCACATTATTTCGAGCACGTTATAAGAGTAGACTGAATAAAATTAAACTACTTACACCACACATACCAATTCAATATTAAGCATGAGTTACACAGGCTTGACAGACTCTACAAACGTACAGATTATTGTTCACGTTTCTTGTCATACAAGAAAACCCAATATAGTTAAAAAGTACAGTAAACTAGCATATAATAGTTTGTACTTGTTTTTCGAGTGCCTTTCTACATTATGCTACCGCTATCAGTCACAAACACGTACCACAATCTAATCATAGCAAAGTCGCGGGCGCGCGTTCCAGTAAAGATAGACACGGTTCGCTCGGAATTAATCAGTTCGCATCCAGCGCCCTCTCTGCAGTTCAAGTACAAACTATGCACATTCCAACACTTGGGAGTTCGAGATTTCTACTGAATGATATCTTTATTCTAGGATTTTCTTATTATTACAAAACAGAGCTAACCGTAACCAAAATGTTCATCATTGAAAGAAAAACGCATTGAATGTAACATTTACCTACAAAAAAATATTTTCCAATTCGGTTTTCAAATGACGGAGTTCTGAGATTATAAGCATATTTTAAAAAATACAATCAAATTGAGAACCGTCCTGCTTTTTGAAGTCGGTTAAAAATCATAAAACAGTCCGCGTAAACTCGCTTAAACCCGAAACAACAAAACACCAAACCGCTAACGAAATATGTAGACAGGCACTGACATCGTAATTAAAATTATTATTGAAATTCCTGTTTCTAACACAACTCACATCCCAATCGACAAAATTTAGCTTATCACATTAACGAAACACCTGTCTGAAATGTAAATGTATTCCAGATTTAATCTGTATTAAGCGACGTACTCCGGGATGCGATAACAATGTAAGCATCAAGATCTATCCACTCCCAGGTAAAGATTCGTAGCTCCATCCCATTCGACTTTACGTAATAGAGTGAGAGGCACAGCCAATCAGGTGATTGAATTGTATCGCGAGTACAATGGAAATTAGATTTACTCAATCACATTGTTCGTGTATTTGTGTTGCCGGAATTTATATCGATCGGATACACGCTATAATAATTTGGGAAGTGATAATAATAGCTCAATCCTTCTTATTATGTATTTAGAGGGTTCGAGTCGTTGAACTAATGTACTGTCATCGACAGCTGTCAATACTAATTGGATAAATTTTAGACGACACTTGAAATGCTACATTTCAAGTGTCAATTAACTGTGGTTAGAATGATAATAATATAAAATTAAAACCTTTTATGAGCTACTAAAATTTTAATAAAACTAATTTTACGTATTTCATTACCTTGATTCTATGTTATGTTTACCAATGGTGACGGGAAGACTGAGGTGTCAGACGTCCTTGTGTGAAATTTTAACTGGGGTACCCTCATATTTAGTAGTTTTTTTGCCGTCCGATCTACGCAGCAAGTACTCAGAGTGTCTTAAGGTCTTGCAATGTAAATAATTTTAATAGTTTTTAAAGGTCACCAATTTCTTAAGCTTAAACACAGAAGTTCGTGTCAGTATCAAACCAAACCGCGAGACTCCGTCGGCACTGCAAGTGACACGAGGTGGCCTATAAATTCTGCCGGACTGTTCTGTGGCTTTTCCCTGACAACTGGGGAAGTTGAATTGAACTGACGTCGAGCTTTTCTTGGATGGTTAAACAATATCTATTTATACAATATTTAATAGGAGAGAGAGAGACCTGTATATTAGCTCAGACTGCTGATGTAGATTCACTTTGCGCTAAGAAGACGTTGACCAATTTGGATTCGATATACAATAATCTTGTAATCAAACGTGACTCAGAAATTTTGACCCTGTAGATTTGAAATGCTACCAAATCTAAATATTACATCTTAAATGTCTTAAGCCATTGAAAAGATTATCGATGATATATTCAGATTGTTCTATTATACATTTATCAAAGGAAATTTCAGTTTTATCCTGATCAACTTCCAAATTACGTGTAAAGAGATTTCAATAAATAAAAGAACATGGTATTATTCTTGTTGAGCACTAAAATATTGGGTATAAAGTCTACACGCTCAGATATTTTAATTCCAATGGCACAATGTTTATTTTATATTTCCACGGCTTATATATTGAATACGTTTACTTTGCTGATAAATTCGTAACGCTTAAAGCAAATGGCGATATTGAATTGGATCGTAAACAGAGAGTGTATACAGTATTCGGTGGGCGATTGAATTACAGGCCACCTTTGCCTACAGATGCAGCTTAATAACTAGGAATCAGATATGAACATATTATTTTAATGAACATATTATTTTTACTTTTTCAATTGTTGACTTGTGAGTACTTTTGAATTACTAGTTACCTTTGCCTACAGATGAAGGTCATCAATAATATTATCATATGACAACAATTTTGTCTCTAAATAGTTATTTACCATTCCATTTGTTGACTTGTATGTACTATTTTTTTTTCATTACTTAATTGTTTAAATATTTATAGAATGGAAATTATGTTTAATAGTGTGTTAATAGTATCAACAATTATGTTTTTTTTAGGTTATAGTCGCTTTTAATTTCAATTGATTATACATACACTTACACTTAACTAAACTCTGTAAATAATATATTAAATACGATAAAGTGTAAAGTCAATATTATCGGCAATTTACATTCTACAAAATCAATATTCTATAATTGAATTCAATAGGTAAATTAACATTTGTACTATTTCATTCCATTTCGCTTGAAATTAAAATTGCTCGCCAATGGCAGAGGCAGGAGTCAAGCTTTTATAATAATTTTAAATAAACTTTATCTCTTTGATTGAATAACGATCTATTTAAAAATCGATTTGTATAATCGAATAGTCTATTGAATTTATTCCAGGCAATGCAATAATCTTCAATCGCCATCGCCAAGATAGATATGGTTCCAGAAAATGTATCATTTCATTGCAATGTTTTAATGATGTGTGTTTAGAAGCATTAGTCATTCAATTTGTAGGAATAATGCAGTCTGAGCATAGACTCATTTCAGGATTCCATCAGCAAAAATGAAGATGGAGAGGGTGCTCACTCCTGTAGACACTCCCTTATTATTATACTTATAAATGGCTCCTACGTTTTTCATAGGATGGATCTAGAAAATAAAACGAGATATAAAATATTGTGAAATAAAATAAAAATATTTTACTATCGTCAAAATTCCCTGAACTGTGAAAACCCATCGGCAGAATGTCGTAAAGTCTCGGTAGCTGATCTCCTTAACTATACGCAAGTCTAAAGTTGCTGGCCGATCGCCAAAGACTACACTAGCGTGGACCGCCACTGACGAGCGATTAAGATCCATCTCGGTGTGGTAGAGACCTTCACTTAGCACAAACCGTGCTATATTTTCGTCATAAGATGATTATGACCATATTGGAAGTATGGGTGACAAGAAATAGTCGAAAAAAAAAAGTTTTTATGTGAACCATTAAGTAATTGTACGTACTGGTACAAATTAAATTATTATATTTTATATAGGGTTATAAACATTAATTGCATAAGCATTCTGTTAATTCGTAATGGCAATGACGTTCTTGTGCATTAGCGTATATCACAAATTTATAAATCGAGCAAACAGTACAGGTTTACTTTAAATAATATCGATGTTGAACACAATTAAATATAACTTGACATGTAAGCAAGCAATGAATATTGTAATCTACCAACATATGTTTACATACTTAATAACACCTGAACAACCTTTAATGTGATATTACAATTTCTACTCTAACTCTAGAACAAACAATTTAATTTTCAACTGAACGTCTTTAATGCTAAACATATTATTTGGATTGTGTATATTATACAGCTTCAGGATGTTAGGTGGGGAGGATCCAGCTGGCTTCACGCCAAACTGCCCCCGCGCGGAGGGGGGGTGCAGTCGGGTGCGATACCTCCCGCGCCAAAAGCCAATGCAAATGATCCGTTAAACATTGTGTATGATTGGTCGGAATTGTCAGAAAAGTTGAATCAGAATCAGATTTTATTCATGTAAACCATTAAGTGCAGTACTTATGAATCGTCAAAAACGCTACAAATGCTACAGCTACAACTTTACTGACCGCTCGGAATGCCGTTCCGATGGAGAAGAACGGGCGAGAAACTCCATGGTTGCTCTTTTTAAAAAGATTCGTTACATTTTTGTACCTTGTTATGGGTATGTGAGAACAATGTAGAAACGGCGTGGCAGATTTTAGCAGCTGGCAAATAAAAGTACTAACTTTAAGTGCAAAAAATACTAATTTTAATCATTACTAAAACTAGCTTTTGCCCACGTCCTCTGTTCATTCAAGTAACGCATAATAACATCATTTGGAAATGTTGACTATGTGTCGCCAAAGTACTGTCGAAGACCGATCATATGAACCAAAAGTCAATGGGGCTACTCGATTCCCTCATTCTATGAGTTCATCGTCTTGCCTTGGCAACTATGTGACCTAAGTTCTATTTAAGGCTGATAAAACGAACCTAAACTCTATGGGTATGATCCAGGCCCTAAATATTTTTAAAATTTTAGTAACAAATTTAACTCAATACCACTACATAGAGTACTTCTCAGCAGCAGCAGATCAGCTGTTCATTAATTAAACATAACTTGACGTCTTGTAGGGTCTTTGCTATATTGCGGCCATGAAAGTAGTAAATAGTAATTATTGCCAGACGAGCACACCAAGTATAAGATTCACTACTTAGTCATTCTTGTATGCAATTTGGTTGTAGACACTTCCAGTATTTGTTGAAATATAGGTGATATTTTTTTATATTTTCGTGGTAACCCGAACTAAAGTTGTTTTTTTATATAGTATTCACTTATACTAGGCTAATATACCTATAAACAAATCAAAAACGTATAATTATTAAATTCCCATATCGAGCTGAAGTGATACCTGCTAGTTTGCACTGTGCTTTGTTTTACTTAAAGATGAAAAAACAAGACCTGTAAAGAGCAGTCTAATAGCCACACGTCTCTTTAACGTCCAAACAAAGCGTTTAAACTATACTTTCCGATTAATAACAATTAACGCGAACTCGCAAGCCCAACACGGTCCGGGAAAGTTTTTAATACTGTTGTGTCGAGTCACCGCTTCCAGTTAATTATGTACCACTGTGCTCGGTCTTTACGTCCGTCACGCGATTTTAGATCTTAAGTATTAGTAACAAATAAAGTGAACGCTGAAGAAAATTTTGAATAATGATACTAGGAAAACAAGTATTCAATTTGTCTCGGTAATTAAGCTAATTCCGAGGAAAATATCTTAAAACGAATATCGATTAACAACTAAAGATTTAAAACTATCCTAGTCTTAAAGAAAATTCGATGAATATTATTATAGTTTAACTAGACGTTTAGACTAAAGGGGCTTTAGTTGAGGTGTAGTTTATGTATAAATTTATTTATATTAATATCTGTCAACAATAAATGTCATTGCCTGTTGACAAAGGTAAACAATTAATATAAAAAATCATAAGATATTGGAAAATATTAATTTTTATGTGAAGTCTCTTGAAATTATATTCAAAGAAAAATTTAAGTAATTCTTAAACTGTATACCTTTGCTTGCCCCGCCCCTTGCAGACGTATGAACACCTTATATATAGCACTATAAATATCAAGATTACTTCAGAAGCATAAATGTTCGCAACACATTCTCAATTCTTAAGGCTTTCCTTTAAAACCCTTTGAAAGTACGTTCTAAAGAGTCTTCAGCGGCCATATACAACAATTTGACCAAATGTTTGTGCACCGACTTTCCACTCCGTTGCTTCGTCGTAAGAGAAGCGCTCTGAGAAACACAATACCATCCAGACCTGAAGGACATCCGCGGTAATGGAATAAGGTTTTACATTAATGTTTCTATAATGGTAAAAAAGTACATATTTATACTGTAACGAACTGTCATTTTTTAAAATTACCAATTACTACGGTCCAAAGGAACAGCTACAAATGTCCAAATTAACATGAAATCCTCTACAGAAAATGTCTTCATTCCATCCTAGCTACTTGATTAAACCCACTCATAAATCTGTCGTACACAATTCAACCCATCCAACCAGAAAATAAATAATACAAGCCAACAAATCCCTCTCGCAAATTCTATGTTATCGGCCGTGAACACATTTACGTCGATTGATAGGCCATTTGCATACTGCCGAATATGCTAATAGCTGGGCGAATATTTAAAGTAGTGTACAAGTACGAAACCTCACTCGCATATTCATATATAGAAGACGATGGAATATATACTCTGATACATGTACAAGGCGATACAGCAAATTCGCAGACATTTTCTACATTATACCTCATTATATAAACATGGGTTATTAGACTGTGAGCTAACTAATTAAAATTCATTACACCATTCAACACATAATATAATCATATGTACAGTTGTGGAATGAAAAGATTCTTCACCTTAGGGTCGTATTTTGCTTGCAAGATAATCAAGTCGAGAGTGAACAGGTACCAAGTACACTGAGAAAAAAATTAGGTCCCGGTTACCTAATATTTAACCTAATATTGCGTATTTGTCGGACAACGTAGTGCATTAGGTAACAACAACCAAGTGCACTAGTTATTACATAAACTTATGTTGTACCGACTCATTAGGTTATTTTAAACTATTTCTAGTAAGGTAACTATCACCTAATAGTAGGTTAAAGTTACGTAGTGACTAGGTTGTCCGACAAAAACCTAATATTAGGTTCGATACTATAACCTAATAAACATTTAATAACACCTAGTATTTTACGTTAATTTTACCTTAATATACGTTAAACTTGACCAAATAAATTTTGATATATACCTAATAAATGATTTAATTAAACCTAGTCTAGATGATGGTTAGATGTCTGTAACCTTTTCAATGTGTATAAATAACCTAATTTATAGTTTCCGGTAGTGTACTGCGTAGGTATTGGATACCTAATAAGTGCTTTAATATAACCTACTGAGAATTGTCTGCACCTTTTTAGTTGCGTTAGAGTTACCTTATCGATAGGTGTAGGGTACATAGGTAGTAGGTAGTAACTAAGTATTTACTTGATTATAGCAAAATAATTAATAGGTAACGGTAATCAACTGGATACGTTAAAGTATATTAATAATGCCAACATGATAGGTATTATGTACCTAATTAATTTTTTCCACATTTTTTTAAGATAATCCATTAAGTATTTCCCTGCCTTAAAGTCTTCCACTATTTTTAAAATATATTTATTTTCTCTGAAACAGCAATAGTTGTGTTTAATTGACACAAAATAAAAATAAAATAATAATTTAGGTTGCATTTTTAACTTCAGCCCCTTACTTTTCATGCATCACATTTTCAAATACTTCTCGTGCTTTCTCTAAATCTATTGACATATTTTCCATATTTACATCTTAATCAAATGTTGGATTTTCTTCAGTAGTTGAAGATGCTGTACTTTTGCTAATATTCTGAAATCACATTAAATCAATTAAATATGTATACACCAGCTGTCACAATCTCATCATAAACAAGAAAGCATGCCAACATCAAATTTTTGTTTCTCTATTCGTTTTGTAATTTAGCCCGTACTCTGGTGCTTGGAATCAGCGCTACCAAATTTTCCTCGATAAGGTGTTCTATTGCATTCAATACAATATAGAGGTACTTGCGAGTATCGTATAATGGACTGGGGGCGAACTCAGTATATAATAGTTATAATAGATATTAAACATCCATGACTCGGGTATACCATTCGTGCTCATCACACAAATTTTTGTCCCAACCAAGATTCGAACTCGGGACCCTCAGCGCAGAAGGCAGTATAACTACCAACTGAGCTAAAGGACCTCCCTCAACATTAATTTCTCTGTTAAAATATTTCTTTTTTCAGGAGTTTTTGTTTTGAAAAGTTATTAAAACTTCGGGGTGTTTACAAAATTAAGGTTCAGAATTAATATGGTTTAAGGTCCCGTTTTCAATAGATATGGCAAAGATCAAGTCATTTATCACTGTGGGAATATTAAATAAAATCAATTTAAACGTATAGAGCTAGCTTAGCGCCGCGGCGCCGTGAGAGCTGAGGTCTAAAACGCCCCGGATGAGCGGTTATATTAATGATCTCGATCAAATTTAATTGACGCGCCGGACAAATTAACTGTCTTCTATAGGGCTGGCTAATTTTAAATAATACGTTTCAGTACTTTTTAAACTATGACCTCGAACTTTAAGTAATTATTTTCCAAATGTATAATGTTTTTACATGACCCTGCTAGTAAGTAGAGGTATGCCTGCACACCCGAAATTCACAATTATTATCAAGTTTTAATTAGGTACCATCTAATTAATCTCGTGTTTGTGGGTAGAGTAGTAGTACTCCCTAGTATTGCGACAATGGTACTGCCTGCTCTAATTATATTAGTATTCCCATGGGAATTTATTTCAGACAAAGCAACCATTAGGGTATATTTTTTAATTTGACTCTTCTCAGTAGTGGTTCTTACTATTTGTTTTTAATTTATTGCAATAAAAGTAGTTCCCTATACTCACTAGATAATAGGAGTTTAGCGGAAAAGGGAAGATCTTCCAGCTAAGCGGGTGGTATGCCTGGCTGGGCGGCCGCTATGCCTCGGTGTGGCATATGTCGGGGGCTTGTACATATGTTACGTTCTCCGAAACTCTCATAGCGCGTTTCAGGATCGAATGAAGAGTCGTCGTGTTTGTTCTGAATGTCGTCTGCAAAAGGTCATCTTAAATAAAAGCTTAAAAGAAAAAAAAAAAAGTCCAGTAGCGAGTTTAAAGGTCGAGTGTTTTTAAATTTACTTTTTTATTCTAAAAAATATTAATTCATGAAAGTTGAAGGACCGGAGAAAATAAAAACACCTGTCAACCCTAGTTTAAAGTGACGGCAGACGATCAAAATGAGTTATGTTCAACGCGGAGACAAATTGTCCGGTTTTATTATAATCGCTTCTTGTTCATGCTAATTCAATAACTTGCTTTCGTTTTGAGCTGACAAATTAATTTTAGGACTCCTGCCTCAAACCCGCTTTGGGATATTACGTCACGCCAATTTATGTTTCAATATCCAGTATCTATATACCTACCTATGTTAAACTATAACTGGGCTTTGTCTCAGTATTACACATTTTTTAAATAGTTGTAAATTATTGGACATTTCTGAGTTCAATACAAGTGTTTTCGCTCACACGTGTGAGAGTGAACATAAAAACACAACTTGCTGTCGCAAGCACCTGGAGCAGCCGATGAACGACAATTCAATTTGAGACCTTTTTTAAACGACGACAAAATATAGATTTGATTTGGAAAGAGACAGCGATCAATAACAAATGTTCAAATTGGTGACTTCGCAATCTTGAACATGAAGATTAGTGAGCTGTTAAGTTCCTTTTATTTAAATTATACTCTTTACATAAATTCGGTATTATTTAAACCTTTCTTGAAGCTTTAATTTCATATTAAATTGCCTTTCTTATGTGAAACTGCATGTCATATCTTCCTGTAAGTAAAGGAGTGTACTTGTTTACAAATATATAAGCATATTTTTTTTGGAAGTGAATCTTTGAGTATTCATTATTCAAAACTTGGCTCTACATAAGAACTAGTACTTTTTTGAGGTGAACGATCCACGCGCGGGAATAGCAATATTTTAATGAAATGTTAGTCTCACCATCACTAGCTCGCCATAGTGCACTAATTAAACAATATTGCCTAATCCCAACAATTTCTTGTGCAATTATAATAAACAAAAAAACAAAACGATGTTTCGTTTAAATTCCACGTTTATATGAAGCGGCGGTCGCAAGGAGGCCGCACCCGGTGGCGCGATTATGCCTAATTTATGTACATAATTTGCTGAACAAATGGGCGCATGTTTTTGCCGCCAGCCTAATAATTAATAAATTTGAAGCGACCGCGGGAGATATCCGGTAACGATGCTGCTTAGATTGATGTCTGTTATCCGTCACTGGGATTGCATCGTTTGAGGGTGAGATAACAAAGCGTGCATTGAAAACTTGTCAATAACTCTAAATACTACCTGTACGTTAACCCAAATTAAATCTACATAAAAATACCTTCACACTTAGAAACACATTATATATTTTAGATAGATCATTTTTTTTTAAAGTTATGCAAGCATTGGTAAGCCACATGCCGCTCTCTTCTGACTGTAACATTTTAATAAAATCGTCTTGCATTTACTGTTTTCCTGAGCGTTCTAATCTATTGAACATTCGCCTGAAATATCAAATAATCTAAGTAATAAGTAGAGCTGTTTGTTACTTGTCTGCGATCGTCAAATTTTCATATCTAATACTTGATGATTGAAGCATTACTGCGAGACAATCCAGCCCAGTAATGGGATGCTTTAAGCTGTATAGTTGAAATGAGACCGTTGTTAAGCAATTATGTTGTACAAATAGTCGCCGCAGCAAGCCCGGCGTGCAGTAAACGGCACTTAGCTGGTTCGGGTACGATTTTACAGTTGCTTGGATACTAACACAAGTAGTATCACCGATACATGTTTGCTTATAGTCTATGAAATAAAAGGTGAACTTCCTATAATATGAACTAGGAGGGAATACAATTGTAAATAATCTTATTTTAGGTAATCGTTTCGTGTAAATATCGGTAATAACCTAGATATAAAATCAGACACAGGCCAGACTGAAATGCGACTCCGGTACAAATAAAATATCAAATCTAAGTTATAGATGGGTGTGGTATGATACCTGGCAATGTATAAACGATACTGGATAGAAATAAAGTTGTAGTTGTTAACTTTGTGACAGAAGAAGTTCCTTTTCTACTATTAGTCTTACTGATAGTTTTTTATTCCAATTTCGTGTATCCTCTATAGTTAATCTACTAGGTACTCTAGGATTGTAACACATATTTTTTTTTGTAATTTATGAATATTTCTCCCACACCAAAATTAACAGTTCACTCCCATGTCCCGCGTGAAGATATACATACAATTATCTCATTAACGGTATTAAAAGCTACACATATAGCAATTAATTTAGCGCTCCCGAGGCGCGTGCGTAATGTGAGCTACAGCGATCCCCCCGTGGGGCGGAGAGGTAGAGCAGTAACATAAATAATTATATGATTAAGTATTATTTTATGTAATTATTTTGTAATTGGTTAAGTAATTAATGTCAGTGTAACCTGTCCTAAAAATGAAACTAAACCTATTATACAGGTGAAACAAATAATAGACAAATAAGACTTTATTGTGCTTTTATCGATTATGATTATACATCTAGATCTTACTGTCTCTATGTCAGCTATGTTTGATATTTGTGCTCCTGAAACTTTAAATTATAATGCACAATACTCGCCGCAATGTCAAAGAGTCGCCCGGCAATATTGCACTTAAGATTAGATGTAGCCATCTCACGTTCGATGGCTGAAGAGCTAGATTACAAGTGATTATGAGCCTACTGTAGTGATGATTGCAATCGCTGGACGATACAGCTTCTAGCATATATACTGATCGGTGTCGCACTATAACATTGTAGCAATAGAGTATCGCTGGCAATATTGCTTAATGCTATGTGTATATTGCCGGCGAGATACAATTTTTATAGCCCACTTAACTGCCCTTAAAAGCTGCTTTAAACGCAAACTGAATGCACCCAAACTCAGTTACAAAAAGGCCAAACCAGTGGTGGTTTAAGCATCTTGATTGTATAATAAGGTCAATTGTCTTTGGCGGGTACGTGAGGTCTTGGCTGGCGCCCCGCCATGCCCCTTCATCTCGCTGCAGTGCCGTGATCGTGCCGGTATTGTGCTTTAAACTGGTGTGGTTTGTCTAATTAATCGCTGTCTGAACTAAAATTGACACAAGATTTGGTATGCATTTTCTAGTTATATGTTTTTATTTTTAAATATAGTTATATTTTTGTATATGAATGAAAAATAAAAACCCAAGGACACAATATAAAAAATAAACGATACCCTGCACACCTTTGACATTATCATATATGTTTTTATTAAAATCTCTTCATACCTCGCATCCGTCACAGATAATAAAATTCCCATTAAAAAAAGATTATTCACGAGTGTGATATAAAGCCGGCAACACACGGCCACAGGTGCAGGTATCTCGTTAATCAGCGCGATTATGCGGTCGAGCGCTAATCGCGCGATTAACGGTCCTCCTCCATGTGCTGGTTTTGTTTAGAATAATTATATTTGTTTGAATACTAACTGGTACAATAATTACTGGTATTTCTTTATGTTTTTTTATAATAGTGAAAGTACATTGAAGTAGAGAATAACTTGAGCGAACTTTATGTTTGGATCTCAGGATCATAAATATTAAAAAAATCAAATATTAAAGCTATTAAATTATGAATAGGTACCTTTTATGGTATAGTAGGTATACTATATATAAAAACTTAAGAAGAAATCCGATATAGAGTCCGCGACACAAGCGCGCAGGTGCGGAACACCGTTCGTTAATTAGCGCTATCCGCCAGCTAAAGTAGAGCAATAATCGCGCTATTAACGACGCTCTGTTGTGTTGTCTGTATTCCGGCTTATTTTAAGTATTTGTTCTATTTGTTTTATTTAAAAACTAGCTGCGCCCGGCGGTGTTACCCGCGATAAAAAGTATGAAAAATTAAAACATCTATCCCACGGGAACCATACATTTTACCGGGATAAAAAGTAGCCTATGTGCTATTCCAGACTATAATCTATCTCTGTGCCAAATTTCATCCAGATCCGTTCAGCCTTTCGGGCGTGAAAGAGTAACAAACATCCATCCATCCATCCATCCATCCATCCAAACTTTCACATTTATAATATTAGTATAGATGACGGGTATAATTTCACACTTTTTCATTTTGGGCTGAGTTTTATAAAACCACTTACAGATTATTATGTAAGCCATTTTATTAAACCAGTACAAACACTGTATTGCAAAATACAGTTTGGACTATCTTAGATGGATTAAACCAGATGGATGATAAATCAAACGGATTGTTGGAAATACGCGAAGTGGTGACAAATTTCTTTTCCACTGTACGTCTCTGCTTCAATGGAAATGCACCTTGAAGCATAACTTTTTTAAATGAAACTAATACATTTTAAAGAAAATTTGCATATTTTTTTAAACATCATCTGTTATCAATGCGGGTTGATCACATTAATAGTAGTCAAGAAATTATTGCATTAGGCGTGAGGTCATGTCAATATATTAATTAAAAGCTTTGCAGACAGTGTGTATACGCCATTAATAGCAACTAATTTGTAATAGCCTGTTAGTATAAAAACTCTAAAACCTTAGTATTCATGGTATAAAATACATACATGTAGAGAAATACATAGAACACTACTCCATATAATCCGTTATCCCGTTCAGTGTGTAGGAGTCTTTGTGTGTGCTCGTCGGGCCGTCGTCGCAGCGAGCTTGTTTGGTGCAAATTGCTCGCGTGTGCACCGTCCACTGCGCGCTGAACGCATGGAAACATGCTCTTTCAAGCATAGTTTACTCGCATTTCTATGGTATGATTTGATTTTGACAATAAAATAGTATTTATTAGAAAAACCATGCGTTGGATTCACAGACCTTTATTTGCATGTGCTGCAAATATAACTATACCAATAAGCCTATTTTTTCGGATTTTATCGCGTTCTTTATGTTTTTACGTTCCCGACGTTCGGCTGCTTTACAGCAACCATGGTCGCGGGAGGACTGAGGTGTTTGACGTCCTAGTGTCATAATTTGAACCGAGGTACCCTCATATTTAGTTGTTGCTTGTGGTCCGATCTACGCAGAAAGTGCTCACAGTGTCTTGAGGTCTTGCAATGGTGCGCTTGGTTTTGGATTTAATAATATTAATTACCGGATCACAAGTCAGTGGTAGGATGTTTTTTAATTTCAATAGACTCGCGTATCATTCTTGGTTGGAATCGGTGTTGTTCTGTGAGGATCTGTGGCTTATCAAATCTGCTGTAATGATGGTTGCGATCCATGTTCACAGATTGCAGACTTCGTGGCGCGCCGGTGTTTCACATCAGCGATGTGTTCTTTTACCCGGGTTTTTATTGATCTTGTAGTTTGCTCAATGTTCAATGTGTAGTAATCGCGTAAATATAAAAAAACCCACTATAACTATATGATATAAACAACATATATTATTTAAAGTATGAAATAAAATTCTCAGCTTCGCACATAAATAAAAGCCACTCGGATTATTTCCACTGTACAATTTTAAAAGCACAAGCCGGTATTCACTCAACGCTTGTTGTTTATTGAAGGGAACACAACATGCATCTTTTATATAATGGGACTAGGCCCGCCACACACTTCCACCACTGTTACTTCTTTAAGCCAGGATCCACTTAACACGCATCTACTTGAAAAAAAACGGAATTTTTACTTATAACAATGGGCTCTGCTCCGACCAATGGGGTTATCGAATTTCATAGCTTTGACGAACAACTCGCAAAAGCCGTACCGAGGTAACATGAAACTCGATTGAAACGCTGCGGCGTTTGTCCAAGCTAATATTGTTGATAGGCTTTATTGCGATTTGTTGGTGGGGTATCTGTGATAATATCATTAGCTTACTTATAAGCAAAATGCAGTGTCATTGCCTATCTCTGTTTCACTAGGTTTACTTTGGAAACAAATTGATAAAATTCCTTCCAACATGTGATCGACTGATGACACTTAGTTTTCCTATCTACACACAACCAAACAGATATTAAATTACTACGTGATGACATCAATCTGACACTGGATACAGGATGACACATAGATGACACCTTCTAGTAAACATCGACTTTGAAGAAGACTTTGAGAATGCTCCTCAACATGGTACGGTACCCTTCCCTTTTCGAAAACCATTATAAATAAATCTTTGTTTGTATAGATATATATATTCTACACCTATTGTTAAATAGCAATATATCAAAGGATGTTATGTATACATATATAAAGCATACATTTCTTGAGCAGATAAAAGCTACATACCAAAACAAACGCCAAACTGACACAAAATACTCCATAGGTGCAAATGATAACTAAATAACCACCAAATCCGACATGACCCCCGAGATTAAATACACGATACCGAATATTTACCAGCTCCAATGCTAATAGTTTACGTGAACCAATTTCCAGCTGCTTGTGTTTGCGTCGAGCACTGTGCAATAATATTCACAGCTTTTAGGGGCAGGGGGCTGCAGCTCTCCGAAGCGCTTAAAGCGATTGCCGTGGAATTAACCAATTGCAATTCCCAAACAGAGGCGCCTGAGCACGCGGACGACTGATATTAATCAAGGAACGGATCTGCGGCCGTCTGATTAACGCCGCAGCGCCAAGTCAAGTGCGCGAGTGATTTATTTTTTATCCTTTTTAATATAAGAGCAGTAAGTATCGTAGCGTTGTATGTGATACCCTAACTACGAAAAATATCTTAAGGGATCATTCATTCCAAAAAAAAAAAAAATACAACCGAATTGAGAAACTCCTCCTTTTTTTTGAAGTCGGTTAATAAACCATTTAAGATGTTAGAAACGTAGTTTTGCACAGAACATATTCTGTGTACAGTTATCTTACTTGATTTAGTTTGGCGGCTATAGCTTTTTATCCAATAATTAATTGGTATGTTATATCCAAACTATACGACGGGTTTGTTGATCCTGCCAGGACATAAAAGTTTTACAAGTACTCACGTCGTAAATGTTTACAAAACAAAAATGACAATCGCTGATCGCTTGTACCTGCTGCATTGGGGCACTTATAATTCCGCCATGTTGCAATGTCCGCGTGAACGGAATGTAACCTCGCCGCCATTTATCTGTCTCCCGGGCTTCCCGGGGCTGTACTTCCGATTCCGTTCACGACTCTTGAGGTTTATTAAAAATATTGATTCGGGTAACAATTGGAGTTCGCAAAGCAAGTATTATTTGCAACCTGCCAAGATGCTTAATTCAAATCTTCTGGGCTAAATCACTAATTTACTTTTCTGTCGTATGTACTATATTAACTCGCAGCTTTGTGAAAAGACTCTTTATGAGATCTTTTAAAATAGCCTCCATGGAGTTTCATACTCATTCTTCACCATAGGAACGGTTTTCCGAACGGGTGGTAAAGTTTGGGAGTCAAAAGTTTGTTTCACAATAATTCAGTTAGCTTTGGTTTATTCGAGTGGTATTTACGAGGGCTTAATTCTTCTATGGTGACCAGGGTCTGATGATGAAGTAGAAGCGTGGTTATAGTAATTCCAGGAAATAATCGAATAAACCCACCTAGTACCACATAATATTCAGCATGTTTACGTAACAGCATATCTACACCTATTTCTCTGGAGATAAGCCTTTTCAATAAACGATCATCCCTCCTCGCGTAAGAATTGCGTAACGTTTCATGGCATAATGATACGCCGTGTTGATGTCCGCGTGGAAGGATTGTACGCACCCGGCATTTCGTCGTCTCTGGGGCGCGTTGCCGACCCACTGCCTCGTCAATTAGCTTTTATACGGTAATGAAAAGAAATGAAAGGATTATGTGATGGCTCTGCCAAATAACCACGTAAAAAAGCATTTCATGGCGCGTGTATATAAAATGTGAGGCTTAAATTATTTTTTTGCTTAGTGCTTCGTCCAGCTCATCTTGTAAACAATAATGACAGTGACAGTTTGCTTTAACGATGACGATACGACTACGTTCGGAGTTTGTACCTATTCGACTACAACGGCAAAATAAAATGTATTAGGCATAAGTTATACTTCATTAAGTCGTATATCCATGAGGAGAACTACATACTATAAATGCTGGTTAGTGGTCACCAAACAAACGACGAGTGACCACATTGGAATCAGTAGAAATCGCTGTCCCATGCTCCCTGCGGTATTACTGTCCCCAACAAAATCTAATTTATACCGTGATCGTAGAAAAAATGGACTTGCTTGATGTCGTTCCTGATTGATAATATTATGAGGCAAAAAAGGCAAGTCTCGTCATCGGGTTGTGGTAAAATGCTATGGAGATCAAATGGAGCAAAGTCCTACTTGAAGTATTTGTAGCAGACCTTTAGAGATGCTTGTTACAGAAGGAACCCAAAAATGCTAAATTGTTTCCAGTTCCAGAAATGTTAAGTCTTGGCCGATTCTAGGCCGTTTCAAAATTACACGTGTACACAATTAAAATTAAAATCACACTGTTTCATTATTTTAAATTTATAATAATAGTGTAGGTACCTTCGTTAAATTTTTCGAATAAAACACTTTAATAAAAAATA
This sequence comes from Pheosia tremula, assembly GCA_905333125.1. Classification (NCBI taxonomy): domain Eukaryota; kingdom Metazoa; phylum Arthropoda; class Insecta; order Lepidoptera; family Notodontidae; genus Pheosia; species Pheosia tremula. Next base: position 231,878 of record HG995405.1, on the reverse strand, counting down.
CCACATCTGTTATTTAGTATATCCAACGTGAACGTCCGTCCCGTGCACTTTATGTCAGGGGCAACGTGGGAATCGAACCGACGACTACTAAATTAAATAACTCAAAACATCTGCCTGATGCAAGCGCTTCAATAATTCAGTTAGAGGCTGCCCGCGGGCCGCTCGCTCGTTTTGTACCTATTTACGAAACTGCGCGGAATAGATAAACATACGGGTTTACATTAAATTAAGATGATGTTGTTTCTGTGCACGTTGATGGAACAATGTGCTATTTCGCCTTCACAATAATAAAACTATTTATAAAATTATGCTCTAGCAGATAGGTAATGTTGTGCTCATGATGAATACGGTAACATCTACAGGGTTTTAAAAATTAACCTTCAATATATACCTATCTCTTGGGCCGTGCATCGACTTGATTAGAATACGGCCGCGTTACAAAATTATACAGTATTATATTTGGCTAATCAAAATCATGATCAGTAATTTAAACGATCTAGGACATCGACAATATATAGATGGAGATAATAAGATACATAAAAGAAGAAGGCAAAGACCGCATCCCCTTTAGTCTGAGTCAAAATGTAACTTCAATTCGAAATACGCTCATTATTATTTACCAACTGTATCACAATACATTGCACCACGACTCACTAAACACGTATTGGCAATCACTCATCCAACCAAATACAGACAATCCTAATAGAATTTACATCTCAAAGATGCGACGCGTCTCACCTCTAGTGGATCGATTATCAATTATTCACACATAATCGATGTCTAATTACGGATAGAATATCGAGAGATACGATTTTGAGCAATGAGATAGAAACTAGTGAGTACACGCGCCGCAAATTGATGCCGCGTCGCGTGAGGATCGAGAATAATATCGAATTGGTTTACTTCGATGTATCGATGGGGATGTCAACGGATGGTTTTTAATTTAGTTGAATGGCGAAGCAATGCTATGCGACCATTTTAAGATTTTCAAAGTGCTTGTATTTTATAAATTATTTTTAATAATTATTATGAAACCGCCTACTGAGGTCAGTTCGCTGTTAATGCTATAATTTGCAGCATTTGACCCCAGAAAGTGGCTAGGTGGCTAACATAACATTAAAATTCCCAAAAATGGCCTCTACGTGTTGTATCCCACGCAAGCCTTCCAAGGATCCGGATATAGCCCGTGGGGAGAGAGACATAATTGTAAAATATTTGTAAACAAATAATAAAAATATAATTGTAATTATAGATGAACCCATTTCAAAATGTAACTTTTAATTCATAACATGTCAGTGGCATTATGATTGAAGTGAATTGAAATGTAATTAACTGATAGCCGCTGATAGCGACCCTCTTGTTATGTTTGAATCAAACAAATTAGTTGTGGATGCGGGATTAAATCAATTTAACTTCGCTAATCGAAAAGTTTATGGACTTTCTGATTCCGGGCACTCTGTGAACTTATATCCTGGTATGTTCCTTTTTCCACAGAAGTGTTTTGATTGGCGTTCATTGCTAATATATACGAGCGGCTGAATTGCGAGATATATCAAGATAATATAAGCTGATAAAGATATTTTTTGTGAATTAAATTCTTATAAGTATATCCCCAAAGCGCCGTTCCTAAAACTATCAAACCACGGCACACTTTTGCTACAAGATGAGACAGGATACAACCGACAACCGCTAAAAGATTATGAAAATGAAGCATACCGCTCACAACAATTTAGTCCAATTTATATAATTAAATTTTATGGCTATTAATTCGCCACAAATCATAATTTCGTAAGATTACAATTACATAATATCTATTTAATTAATTAATAAACTAACCATTAAACATAAAAGCGCACACCAATAATTTAACTGTTTTTAGTCATTTTTTTTTTATTCTCTATATCTTTGTATTATTTCTTAAGAGAATACAGTTCTTACACCAGATAACTAATCGCACCTCCCCATAGACGTAAAAAGAAATTGTTTATCATTATAGAAACCGCTTGTACCTTTGATGGCGTAAATCACAATAAACTCTATCAAAACGAGCAGCAAAAGCCACCCATTCCTCAAGCCGGACTAAATAGCTTTTCATCTCAAACAAGGCAGTAAAACACGAGTATTATAGCCTCCTCTTGGCAAATATTCAGTGAAAGGTTCCCAAAGCATCCTCCTGCTCTCAGGGCTCCTTGGAAAAGTAAAGTATAGTACTGAATGATGGTTATCTCGCCTTATTCAGTGCTTGTTCGTCGCGCTGTAGATATTTTACAAGCAAATGCTTAATCTGGAAAAGGAAAATCAAATCATATTTTCTTCTGTATATGGATGAGATTAAATATTTACGATACCTGATTTTTTTATCTATAGTTACCGACTGTTTATTTCTTTATTAGTGGTAACATTGTTTTCTTACTAAACAGTTGAATATCGTTGCTTGGTTTTACAACGATAGTAATAATAACATTGGAAGCAATTGGCAAGCACGGCTCTACAATACGCTACTGGCGCGGCATGGGCTGCACTATCCATGTGATAAGCGGCCAGCGATTTTAAGGACATTTTGTAACTTAGTGCTTACTAAATTTCCTGGCTGACTGCAAAAAAAACAAATAGTGGAATAAAATAAAAATTCGTATTTTTCGCAAATTTGCCTAGCCTAGTGTTCCCAATTTCATTCATAATCATCTGCCAGTACAAAATATCGCTATTCACCATTTTTTTACGTTATAAGCTCCTTAGAAATAAATTACTTGTAATTGTCTTAAAATATTTTTAAAACTTCTAGTTAATCATTAAAATATATGCCAATGCATATTGTTCTTCTATTAGAATATATATGTTTCCATAATATAGGGAAGAGTTTAAAGAGTCCTACAATTAATATACGGTTATCTGGTCACTTATAAGTTGCGCCACGCACTACACCCTGCAGAATTAATGACCATCTCATAAAATACGTAACATGCAAAAAAGCCACCCGCACACACATTCTACATAATTGTTATGTCGGCTATACGAAAACTTTGTTCTGGATTTTTTGCGGAACCCTGCCGGCCCGTCGCCATGACAACCTTATTTTAGTGCCAAACGACCAAATTCGGCACAGTGTAATAAAATTTTATTATACGTTGGAAATATGAGGTACTTAAATTCGCACTAGACTATGCGTGCAGCCAAAAAGTTGGCCTTTGCTATAAAAAATACGTACCTATACTATTCATAAAGATATAAATATTCCTTAAGTTACCACGTCATGAACTGTAAGCCATATATTAGGTATTTTTTTTAAATAAATACCAACGCCTGTAGTCATTGAGGAGTAGGTAGAGTTGTACTGCAGTGCACCTACGTAACGCCAGTCATTACTGAAGGAGTAGGTAAAGGTTCATTGCACCTAATATGTGGTTGCAACCTAATAGAAAGCGGGGCTATTGCCTTTCCACTGGACACACTCCTCTTCAATGCGAGCGGGATTCAGGCCATAGCCCACCACGCTGCTTGAGTCCGGGCTGGCGAACTTCTCAAGGCTTCGAGTGACAATCATTCCTAAATATATCCAGAAACTCAAAATTGCGAGCCTAGGTTTGTACCTGCACATCTCTTCAAAGCGAGCTTTCGAGCAATTGGGCTATAGCTGCTCAATAATAATCGTGTTTACATTACATAATTAAACCCCATTTCCAGTATGTAACCTCGCTGCAAGCACATCAATTCGAAAGCAATCAACACGCGCAAGTATTATTAATGCAATGAATAATATGTGGGATATGTGCCGACGTGTTATATTTGCTATTCCCTCACCAAGCGTGCTCTATTAAAGTTGTAATGTGCTAATAATTGAATTATTCAACTTATGTTAATCTTACAAAATTGGCAGTGTTATTTGTTAAATTAAATTGTCATACATGCGGACGAAATTTGATAAATAAATGCTAAAATATGGTATTTAATGGCAATAATTTAGAACCGACTAGTAATTATCTGTTATATAGTAAATACTCTACTATAAGATACAGCGCAACCATCAAAACATTTTATCAATTAAGTTACAAAAATAAAACAATATTGGAGCCACTTTACAAACTGTTTTAGTTTGTTAACAAAATTACCGAGGAAATCGAATTAGGCAGTTTGGAAGCGGGTGGCAAATATAAATTGTCACTAGAACAAGAGGGCTGTAGCTAAATGTTGCCAGCTGAAGGCAAACATAACAACATTTTGGGGAGATTTAAACAACTTCATCCCCATCTTAAATGAACTCTGACATTACAAGCAATGGAGATTCTGTCGTTCAGTTAATAAAAGGATGGTCATTCAATAGTCTAAAACATTTGAATGTTTAGGTACATAGAAAATATATCTCAAGAATATTCAACATAACAATAACAATATTCCAAAATACCCCTCTAAAATGTAAATTTAAACAGTGATATCTAGCAACACCAGAGTCGCCGTTATAATTGAGTATTCTATCGGCTTGATCAACGGGACAAATTCACTTAAACTAATAATTAATATTAAGAAATTGGGTTCAGCTGCTTGCTCGCCTTACTTCGCTTTAGATCCAACCAACTACCTCTTATCAAGCCCAACAGATACAAAATTAATAAATCGTTTTAGATTTGATGCCTTTTTGCCCTTCTGCAAATTACAGATGTGATTATTTAATATTAAAAATGGTAAATAAAATTACATTCTATCACAACTCATATTCATATTCCATTCATATTCCATTCATGGCCACAGACGTTAATGCCTAGCAGTCACTGGCTAGTGGACTTTAGAATCTAGGTATAAGATCGTTACTTACCAACTTATAAGTCTTCCTTTCTAGCAAAGATTACGACCGCATTAATAGCTAATACATTTAGGTATTAACTGAAATCCTACAGTATTCCAGCTTATTCGAAGTAAACTAGGATGACAGAAAGTTCTAGATTAGACATCGCGGATGATCCACAATATCTTTTATAGGTGTATATATTTTAATAGCCTATTTGATAACTCTCTCCCACAAAAATGCTCTTCAAAAAAATGTAATAACAAAAAAACAAAACAACAAAATATCTTTTCTATGTCTAACTTCGATAATGAATGAAGAACTTTTGTTGAATTAATGAAAAAGAAGCCAGGCTTTTCAATTTCATTACTTCTCTAGCTTTACGCGTATATTGTGACACTTCGTAAAACTACGTAAAAATAGAACAATCGTACATGGAATACCTACTCTGGATACAATTTTTCTTCTGACTGCACTAAGTGCCGACAACTTTTTGTACGTGTTCCGTCTATAGCTATAGGCTGCTGCAGGTTATATAACTTGTTACTAACTATTTATAGTACTAGGCACGCCACACACTCCCACCACTCTTACTCCTGTAAGCGAGGTTCCATATTGGTGACCAACGAACAAGTCGAGGTTTGACCCTCGGAGAGTCCCGGGGAAAAGCGAATGGTCTTGGTATCCGTAACGAAATTAATTGAAAAGAAAATTGGAGGAGTTAGAAAGAAAATTTGCCACTTCCCTCCATTACAAAGCGGGATACAAACAATAAGTGTAGGTACCTATATGACTTACTGTAATTATGTCAACGTAATGTTTACTCCTACCTATTCGATTATTCTACTATCTACCTACCTACCTATTGTACTTATTCTACCACATACACATTTACATATCTAAACATCGTTAACCTTACACATAACTACCATTGTATACCTAAGCCGATTAGCTTCAGCAATATTGATACGAACTGCTAACATTTAACTAGAATAATAAATACCTCGCTGAGAACTCTCAATCCTGTGTTGTGAATGTAAGGTAGCTTATTGCGTGGCATCTTATATATTCAGGTTTATAGGGTCTGTGCAGGCTTATTGCACTGTTATGTAAATACTGTTCGAGAGGCTTATGTGATATTTTTGTGTCTTTTATATACAAAATATTTAAAAGTATAGGTACATCCAATTAAAAAATAAGTTCAAAAGATTTTCGTTGTGTATTTAAGCATCACCTAAGCCTAAGAAATAAAAAGGGAGTGAAAAGTCATAGTTACAGTTTGAAAAACCTCCTACGTTATGTCGGGGTGTTCGTCGTTTCACACCACAAGCGGTTCACACCATGGTGTGAAACGACGAAGTGTACTTTTTGAAGGCGCTGTTTCACACCATGGTGTGAATCAGCCAATGCTTTTTTAGACTTCGTCGTTTCGCACCATGGTGTGAATCAACCCAGGACTCTTTTTGGCTTCGTCGTTTCGCACCAATGATATTTTGTTATTATTTATTCAATAAAATATAAGCATGCACAAAAGTCGTTCATGGAATTATTTATTTATTTATTCATCCATTCATAATCTGGCACGGAAGCCAGCACTGGAGGCCAGAATTATGTTTAAATTAATGATCACTAAATATAAGATCATGTAGTGCAGCAACGTAATTAATATTGTACTAAAGACTTAGTTTTGATATTTGAGACAACAGCACGTATAATAATAATTCTCGACGCTCTAAAATTCTCAGGTTAAAGTAATCCATTTCGTGAATAGTCACTCGTCAAATAAAGAATAAAATTATTCTGGGCTAGGAATACATGCTTTTGATTGGCAAATAACAATTATATTATTATTTTGCGTGCCATTGGGTTATCTTTAAGGTTACAGTAAGGAGTTTATATTCAGAGAGTGGTGGTGTTCAAGTTGTTTTGTAAATTTGAGGGATTTGTATTAGTTTGAATATATATGTATACTATAAACAAATAATATATATATATATATATATATATATATATATATATATATATATATATATATATATATATATATATATATATTAATATTATATTATTTATATATATGTTAATAAATGTATATAAGTGGCGAAAGCCAAAATGTTGGGTCTTGTCACATTTGCTGCCGAACTTATTGGATGGCGGCTGGCAATATGTGATGGAAAAAAGTTCAAACACTACACAGATACAGCTCAGCCTGTGATTTTCAATTATTACTTTAATTATGTAAGCATAATGACTATGTAGTAAAAATCGTTATATGTAAAAGGGTAATAGACCGCCCCCCCCCCCCTCCCGCCGCCTCATCTGTGATTATTTATCGTTTACATTTTTACTATTTACTCTCTTTTATACCTTTAAGTAAAAAATGCAATTATTTTGATTCGTATTAATACTTTATCCAATAACAAAAAAGCTAAGTTATATACCTATTTTGTATTTTATTGCACTAGTCATTTTATCAAATTTTCTACGCTACAAAAAACAGTTTTCTACGCATCTGTACAAAAACACATTATATTTTCAAACTTTTGATATTGGTGCGAAACGACGAAGCCAAAAAGAGTCCTGGGTTGATTCACACCATGGTGCGAAACGACGAAGTCTATAAAAGCATTGGCTGATTCACACCATGGTGTGAAACAGCGCCTTCAAAAAGTACGCTTCGTCGTTTCACACCATGGTGCGAACCGCTTGTGGTGTGAAACGACGAACACCCCGTTATGTCATAGGTATTATGCGTTAGGTCATTACCTCCTTTTTCCTCTCAGATCATCTTAATCGTGTTAAGTCTTCAATATCAAACGAGTTGTTAAGAATCTCACAAGTTATAACCAAACCACGTGATCCGGGCCCGTCGGGGGCGCGCCAATAATACGGATATTGGAAAAGTTGCCAGCGAAACTTTAGCTTTGTGAGCACAAAGCCCAAGGGTGTTATTGCTACGTTTGCCGTTCAAATTTGACCGTTTATATACCTGTTAGTGTAGGTTATATTGTCGTTTTCGTTTAGTGGAAGTTTCGGCGAGAAACGTATGATCTGTAAGTCACACTTAATAGAACTTTATTAACATGATTTATTATTTGTTGATTTGTAACTGAAGGCCATCCTATTGTTTCATTCAGGATCAGAATATGGTCTTACACACAAAATGTCTCTTGTATTAGATAAGTAGCCGATTAAGTATAAATTTCCGTTTAACCGCAATAACTACAGTTGAAAGCATCTTAGTTCTACAGGAAGACCGGAATTCGGAGGGCAAATATAATTTCACAAATGTCAAATTGGATAAAGCTGCGCGAAGTGATTGAAGTGCGCCCACGAAACAAGCGAGCGTCATTACTAAAGACAAAAAAAAAAGTACACGGACATAATTGTTAACCATAAGTTTTTGACGTGTTGTATTTTCGAATTATATAATATTTATGCTCTGTGTAGCCTCAAGACATACCAGAGATCGGAAGCACTAATTATGTATTAAATTTATTGTGCTAATTTTCCATTGACACTAAGTAAACACCTACATCGTTGAGTGTTACTATAAACGCATACTATGGCAACACAAACACAAAACAAAACACGACCACAATAGTGCGGAAAACCTATTTTATCCCAATGGGACTTTAGCGTTGGCTATCTCACTTGTGCAGAGGGTAACATGTACGTATGGCAACACCATCCTCTAAGTTTACGTATATACTAATAGGTACCTACATAATATGATCCTGGAAATTAATATTATATATATTTATGATCTATCACTAAGCCGATTTTCCTTTATCGCTTTTTTCATAGACGTACGTTGCAAATCTGTCTCTAATTTGATTAGATTCCAGTGAGCTGTGAAATAATTCCGTTTATATCTAAATAAATACACAGCTGCGTTAGCTACGGGCTCTGTAACTACCCAGAATTATTAGAGTGACGTTTTATTTCAAAATGGAGTGAAATAAGAGAGTTTAATCACTATTTTTATCAACCTATTTTGAGGGTAACCTATGAAACGTAGGTACTATATGTAGGTATTGCAAGAATAAAGTACATAGATACACATTTTAGATTTAAATTAATTTTATGTCACCTACTCCTAATTTTATAGGATAACATTAGATGTAGCTTGGCCGCGAGTATATTTTAAACAATATCTATACAAGTAATGTTTTTTTTCTGTTATATCTACGTTAAAAAATATACTAACCTGACGATGCGGCACAGAAAATCTTTAAACTGAAAAATCTCAGTCAAGTACACATTACTCATTCCCAGCTCATTCACTCGACAAAAAATAAATTAACATTTACTTTTTTGCAGTAAATCCCCAATTGAGTACATAATTCAACGATGATGGCGCACGGCTGCGGCGAACGAGCGCGTTGCCTAATGTAGCCAATATAACTTGACGAAAAGTAGGACTCACAGGTGACACAAAACACGTAATAGTTGTTTTTTTTTTGCTCCTTTTTTTATGAAATATTTGATCTAGCCGCTAGGTTCGACCTCAGACCAATGCCTGCCCAGCCTGGACGTGGCGTGGAAAGGTGAACCTCTATGTCGAAATTTTGCCCTTTTGACCAAACGCTTTAGGGTATATAATAGTAGTTCACTCTTGATCACTGCCATTTAACCATTTTGAATTTGTACCCTGTACCTCGAGAGTTAGCAGAAAAATTACGGTACAGATGCTGGCTGTAGGAGACTCCGTTTGTGAAATACTCAAAGGGTCCTGCCGATATTTAGTAGACTAGGTTTTCATTGCCTATAATAACATGTAGCAAAATGTTAAACAATATGTTGATTTTATAGCCCGCAAGACACTGGAAGAAACAACTATTTATAGAATATCCTACAAACTTCTCGGATCCTGCTGGCTACAGGCGCGGTCGGCCAGTCGGCAATAGTTTTACGTATCGCCGCGCAGGCCGCGCAAGCGCCGCAATTATGCAAATACACTCCGACGGTACAACGGCACCCTCTTACATCGCAATTTTATTCAGTCATTTTTCGCGGGACCTGAGTGTTTTATGTTGTGTGCAAAATGGAACTGAAATATATTTAGCCGGTATTAACATACGAGTAATGATAAATTTTCTATGTACAATTTCGGTCCAACCGTTGGTGAAGGTCTTCCACGCAGCTTTGCGAGGATGGCTTGGATCCGTGCCTAGCGCAGACAGACAGTGGCAGTGCTCTGTCAAGGCAGAGCGAGCGTTAAACTCAATCGATCAGTCTTGCCCCCGCTAATAAGGTTTACCTCTGATTAAAAAAGAATCTGCTAATATTACTTTATCATGTGACATAAAATGTCTCAAGTATTATAGGACCACTAGTGTCAGAAGCTCAAATTGGCTACAGTTCATATTGCAATTTCAGATGACAAAGCAATCCGCTGACGTTGCATTTGCTAGTTAGGCACGTTGCTCTGAATTCCCGGAGTTTGCTTGCGCACTGAAAGACACTGCGGTTGTGTTTGACAAAAGCATTTGAATTGAATTTCAACTTATAATTAAACGTCTTTTTCTATTCCTGACAATAATAAAATATTATATTCGCGAGACGATGAAATGCTGGATAATGCCGACGCTATATTTTGATTTTTTATATTTTTATGTAGCCAAGTGTGCAGTACCTCTACAATGATATACGAAACCATTAAAATAGTTGTCAGAATTCCTCACGGGATACCCTGACTTACTGTTCCCAGGGCAAATATTCCCAGTTTCCGGGCACGACACGGCAACGCCATTTCGCGGCGGTAATGCACCGCTGCATCTTGCAATATACAAAACTAACTAAACTTTGCTACTGAAAATGCTTCTCGCGATTTGTCTTCAAAAACAATGAAGATATATTTAGGAAATTCAGTTTTTTTATACTTACAATTTAATATTGTTACGATGCGTATAAAAGAGGTATCGATAACTCGAGAAATAGTCATCGAAGCTTCTAGAAACAAAAACGCATTGTTGGGTCCAAGGTCCCCTATCGATCTGTGAAGAAAGATCTAGAATCGTCAACAATGTTGCAACCGGCTTCCGGAATATACCTCATATTATTTTTATTAAAATTATTATTAGTAAACAAAAGGCGAGGACAATGCAATTCCTGGAACTACGAGTTCTCGGAATAATACCGATTAGACGAATACAGCTACGTGCACTAGAACATTCTAGCGCCTCCTTATTACCGTGTACATAAGGTTCATTTTCCTTATGGAACATTTCTGTTTTGTGGGTTTTTGTCGACACCTTTCTGGAAAGATCCACCCTCGCTATTTTCGGATTATAAATAGTGTGCAGGACCAGCGACGACACAGTTTCTATTTGAAAGCGATTGTGAACACATCTCTCGGAAGCGAACTAAGAAGACTATACCGGCGACTCTAGCGAATACTGTGGACAACTGTGTTTCTAAGTGATTTGGTGAATTGTGATTTGAGTGTTTACTAGTTAGTGTACTGGTGTGTACTATTTTTGCCTTCTGTGTGGAGAGCGATTAAAGTAATTTTCACGTAATCGGCATTTAATTACCCCGCACGTAACAATATTATAGTTGCCAAAATAATTAATTTCAAATGCGATACTCATTTCAAGAACTAAACATGCAACTATAAAAGTATACAAGCGAACCATCCTGATGTCTCTAAACACCCTGCATGCCAAGACTAGAATATATACCTCTACCATAAATACTAATGGTACCTTTAATGTCACAAACGACAGACTCTAATCAACGGCCTAAATTAGCTCTATGTTTAGCTTTTATTGTTTATTTGCAAAGTGATCTTATTGTAGGAATATGATCGTCTCATAACATTGATTTATGCGCTGCTTACATTTTTTTATCTCTGCGAGTTAGGCAGCTTCATGAGCAACTTCCAATAAATGATCTAATATTTGTGGAAGCTTATAACCTAGTTTCGGGCTGCCAATTCCCACCAATAACTGGGTTAATTGTCCAAGCGACTGTCGCCATTCCCCACTTAAGATATTATGTATCGTACGGTTATTATCATACGCCATGCGGGGGTTCGCACCAATACCGGCTCACGGCACCGTGAGACGTAATCTTATCAAAGTTTAATCAACGCTGTAAAGGTTTATTTTATACTGTGCAATAACATTACGTGTTTTAAACGGAGCAGATGAACTTAATTATCCAACTGGTGTGTTTAACTTCTGTACCGCAGATGGTAAAGTTTTATTCGTCATCGAAACGTTTTGTTTAATTAACTATGCCGATGAGATGAAGGACGAAACAGGAGTCAAACGTCTTTTAGAATAAAACTGTTTCAGAATGCATAAACAACAAATGTTATCATGAATTTGTGGGCAAACGTTAAAGCTCTTTTAGCTTTTCTATGTTAGCACAATAATAATACTAATAAATAGCGGCTCATATAAGATAACGTAGAGACAATGGCATTATTATCAAAGAAATGAAGATAGATAGCTGGAGAACTTGCAACATTTGTGATATATTTTTAAACTTAATACCGCTCAAAGCCATACAAATTGCTAGAGACAGTACCTGCAGCAGCTTAAACCCTATTTTTATACTGAGATTATCAAAAAGAAAACAATTTCACGAGAACACCAAAATTAATGTGGTTACTTGAGAAATTACTTAGTAAGCAGGCAAAAACGTCACTTCAAATTACATAATATTAATCTAGACCGGATCAATTTATTTGGAGTCGCAAACTTCCCCGGCTCCTGCGCCTAGCAGCTTATATAAGTCAGTAATTAGGTAGGCATTATAAGGAAAATTGGCGCGTCAGTACCAAAATTGATGTTCCCAGCGCCTTCATTAGTCAAAGTCACTACAATGGAGTTGGTAATGTTTTCATAAAAGTTTTCTTTCCCGCCACAATGTGGGGCTAACTAGTAGGCACTTTATTTGGGGAACGTTGAGGAAACTTGGACCAAATTAATTGTTTGTTTTGGTGAGGGAGGGAGACAAACGGACATATTTTTGGTGACAAAGACAACTTCACAAGTCCCCTAGTCGAAATACAACATGCAGAATCCTCTATAAAGTATTATATGTAGAGCACTCAGTATTTTTTCAACTGTAAGTAAGCAATGAATAACCCCAAGAAGATTATTATCATTTCTTCGTAATATTCTTGGCACCGCCATGATAGTAAAAGCCTAGTTTTCTTTAGTAATGGCCTACTGTTGTTTTTGCCTCCAAAAATATGGACACATTTAGTTACTATCGCGTAAATAGCAGACTATTCCTTCGCTCCTGTAAATTACGGTCAAGGAAAGGGACAAAGTTACTTAGAAAACAAGTTGTTTCCTTCTTATCATTGAAGGTGACTTATTAATTACATTTCCGATTAATCTGTAGAAGGTATGATTTTACCGAAGACTGTACCTTTTCAGGCGTACAGCAATCTTTTATAAATTACGATGCCCGTGGCTTCGTACGAATGCAATTTACTCTTTTGGGTATCCTGGGAGAAATATTCCATTTGGCCTAAATATTGATCTTGTTGTTACCTATCACCATTCCCAGTTGCATTAAGAACCGGATTTTGTTTTGCAATGGGAATGCATCGACTCGCATGTTATCATCAGACTTCATTATCTATATGTGGGATTGGCATAATGTGGAGTGAGGTGGGTACGAAGGACAGGGACGAATGAATGGTAGAACGGATGTATGAGTGAGGGAGAGGATACGATATATGGCCGCCGCGAGAGCGCTTAACGTGATTTTATATTATAAGTTGTTTTAAAATTGAGGAAAGAAGAATAAACGCTGAAAATTACGCAAATTGTTTACTTTGCAAGAATCCACACACTACATCTTGGGGGCTCACCGGGATCAAGCATTGGGGCAGTCGGCGGAAATTTTCACACGAAGTTCACGTATTACGACGAGATAGGCACGTGGCGGCACAAGTTATAAGAAGAAAATACGGGGCACAAGACGAAATACGACGAACGAGGCTGAAAGTGGGATACCGGTGCATATTTGTGTACACGATTGACGACGACGGACGAAGAAATTACGACGAAAATCATTATGCCGAAGGAAAAGCGTGACAGCAAGCACCAAATTTACGACGACGACGACGACGATGTGGGTGCGACACGAGGAAGTGGCATGCTTCATTTGGCAGAGGATTTAATTTCCAAGTTCAACGCGCAAAACGATGCGTACACGGTAACCATGTGGGTTCAGGACATCGAAGATAACGGGGATATTTTTAATTGGTCTCCGACGCAACGTTTACTGGTAGCAAGACGTTCTCTAACCGGTACAGCAGCGTCGTGGTTACGAGCTGAAAAAACATTCAAAACGTGGGACGAGTTGAAAGCGGCAATATGCAAAGAGTTTCCAGATAGCATTGACATCAAAACCGTTCATGAAATGATGAGCGCGAGGCGTAAAAAGCATAGTGAAACGTGTTATGACTACATGCTTGTCATGAAGGAATTAGGTAAACGAGGAAAAATGCCTGACTATGTTGCTATAAAATACATCATAGACGGTATACAGGACGCAGAAATTAATAAAATAATGCTGTATGGAGTGACAAGCTATTCCGATCTGAAAGAGAAGCTGAAAATATACGAAGCAATCAAGGCGAAAACCATTAAAACACACCAGCACGAGAGGGCAAGCCAGGTACAGACAACAAGCAAGAATACAGACGTGCCAAGAGTTCAGAGAAGGTATTCACCGGGTACGAGATGTTACGGCTGTGGAGAGAAAAATCATGTATCTTCAGAGTGCCCGCATAAGTCAGAAGGACGTAAGTGTTTTAATTGTAACGAATTCGGACATTTAGCGGTGGAATGCAAGTTACGTAACGCCAAGATGGCTGATTCATCGATTACCGCGCCACCACCGAGAAGAATTGAAAACTATCAACATCGTGAGGTTGGCAATGATCGAAGCAAACCTACGAAACAAATTTATTTCAACATGGCGGAAGTTGGTAGCACTGTGCACGACGAGCAACGTGAAATTCGCGAAGACGGCGGAGAAATCCTGAGTATTTCAGTTGGCAACACTGTGAACGAGAATGACGAATGGAAATGTGAAGTTCGTGAGGATGCCAGGAACATTCCGAATTCTTCAGTTGGCAGCAGTACTCCCGAGTTTGACAGATACGATGTAAACAAACATTATAACCGCAGTGAAAATTTTAAAAAGCCGGTAAAATCAGTGCAAATATGTGAAAAAACAATATTAGGATTAGTGGATTCAGGAAGTGACCTGAATATAATGTCAATTCAGTGTTATTATGAGTTAAATTCACCACAATATTATGATGATAGTTCGAACATAACGATGTCGGGTTTTGGACTAGCAAAGGTACAATCTTTTGGTATTTTTACTACTACGATATGTATAGATGGTATTGTTTACGATAAAATTGTGTTTCATATAGTACCTAACGAGTGTATGCCGTTTAAATTAATTTTAGGCAATGAGTTTCTGCGTAATGTTGTGACTATAATGAAAGGTGGTTCTGTTTGGATGAATCCTAGTTCTGAATGGTTGAATGAGGTTAATTGTTTCGAGTGGTCTGTCGATTGTATAGGACATGTGTGCAGTCCGGCTGTGAAGGAAGAAGTTACGCAGTTAGTGGAGAATTATTCACCGCAACAGACGAAAGAGGCGCCTATTGAACTTAGAATTATCATGAAGGACGACAAACCTGTGGCACAACCACCACGACGCATTTCATTCAAGGAGCAGGATGATGTGGACATACAGGTTAAGGAATGGTTACGGGATGGAATTATCAGGGTAAGTTTCTCTGAATATGCTAGTCCATTGGTGTTAGTAAAGAAAAAAGATGGCAGTACGAGAATATGCGTTGATTATAGGAAAATAAATGTCAAAATAGTAAAGGACGAGTATCCACTTCCGAATATCGAAAGCCACATAGACAGATTGGCATCGGCTAAGGTATTTAGTGTTCTTGACTTAAAAAATGGCTATTATACAGATATTACAGATGTTTAACCACAATGGTTATGGTATGATTAATTGTTTTTTTTATTCACTTGTTTTTTTTATTAATTGAGGTATGGGTATGAGTGTGAGTGGACGATGGTCATTAAGGTAATAGTCACAACTACTATTTTTGAAGTACCTTATTATGTAACCTTTAAAGCTGTGTTTTTATTTATGTACTATGTGTAATTTCTCAAAATGTTAAGTTATTATGTACCTATACTTACGCTGTTCTAACATAATTACGATGTATACCTATTTTGTTATGATTCTAGATTACTATGCATACTTACTTTTAAGTTTTTCACTTATGATAACACTTACTCATTAAGATTTATACTTACAAGGTGTACTTACCGTTTCCACATACCAGATGTTAGATGATGATGTTATGAGGTGTATGAGGGAGTGAGTGTAAGTCTGTGAATGTCTGAGGGCAGACATCTGCAGGAGGGCCGAGTGTGGGATTGGCATAATGTGGAGTGAGGTGGGTACGAAGGACAGGGACGAATGAATGGTAGAACGGATGTATGAGTGAGGGAGAGGATACGATATATGGCCGCCGCGAGAGCGCTTAACGTGATTTTATATTATAAGTTGTTTTAAAATTGAGGAAAGAAGAATAAACGCTGAAAATTACGCAAATTGTTTACTTTGCAAGAATCCACACACTACATATATATCATATTTTATAAACATTTTAGCTCTTTTCATAACGACGAGAGTGTTAATTGGATTCCTTGAATTTCTTAGGTACCAATAGACACTTAAAAGCAACTCGTGTTACTCGCAGCAGATCATCTGCTAATATAACTACCGTTTCCGTTTAATACACAAAATGCTTTATTTTAATTGGATCCTCTCTACAGGCTATTATGGACCTTCTTGTGACGTTATAAGCTCTTGAATTATATAGCATGAAAGTGAGTTCAGCCGTTACAATATTATGAGGCTGCGAAGCAAGAGTGTCAGTGAAATTTCATTACGTTTCAGAATGATAATGTTACGCTAAAATGTGTTAATCAAAATCATATGTTTGTCGAAATAAGGACTCTAAATATAAGAAGCTGAAGACCAAATTTGTTGAAGCGAATTTTCCAAGATTAATATATTGATGTTCGTTAATCGATACACTAGGCAATTCCGTCATGGTCTAACGGTCGTGTTTATTAGAAATGTTCAAATTAAATATTAATAAAGTTTTATATGGAATATTGCTGGCTGCTGTAATTGGCGGAATACCTTGATTCATTAGCATTGTTGTATTTTTTAAATTTAATAAAGATAAATATAACTACTCCCGCTAGCCACTAGCCACACTAATAATCTTGTGCTAGGAGTGAGTCCAGTTCTATAGTTAAATGGCCAGGTGAGGGATCGAACTCGAGACCTCTCCATTACGAGGGCAGCGCTCACGCATTAATGACTTCAAATTGATTGGACGTCATACATCATGTAAGCAAGTTCAACGAACCAAAGGCTACTAAGAAGAAATAAAATATATTTCGGTATGATATTAACAAACAGTTACAAGAATAAAGAGCATAGAAAAAGCGTAAATATTGCAATAATACACTTCATAGAATGGCCTCTATAGTATCAGACCACTGGCTACCCAGGCGCCCAAGCTGTAAAAGAGCTTAAATTAAAAATAATAAAACCATCCCCTTTCAATAACAAGTCCCCAGTCTCAATATTGTACAAATCACGGCTGAAATTTCCCTTGGCCCATAAATACTAGACCTATTATCGATGTTCAGAGGGCTATAATTCATCTCGGCGCGAGGGTAGTATTTACCCCTTATTCAGGCCTCCGTGACGGCCGGCACTTAATCAAGAGGGAACTGAGCTACCTTGATTAAGAAATGTTGTAGAAGCTATTTCTTTTGTTTGTGTATATTAATATTTTGGAGACTATTGCGCCTATATTTGGCGCGCCGTTATATAATATCGCCAGACAAACACACCAACTAAACGGTCCCACACTAAGCATCGTTTGTATTATGGGTACCGTACAAGTACCCATCTCAGTTTATATTACTTATATAGATTTGAAACATCCATCACTCTGGTACAAACCTTCGTGCTCACCACACAAAGTTTGTCCCTACTAGGATTCGAATCCGCGCACAAAAGCACCCTGCTACTACCAACTGCGCTAATAAAGTCGTCGTATATAACTCTAGGTATTGGAGACGATGCGCTTTTTATCCGCCATGTACCTACTATACGAGTGTTAATACCATACGGGATCTCCGAACATAGGAAGAGTCCAAAAGTAGTCAGCGTTTCTGGCATGCCTGCTAGATATTTCTTTGTTATATAATATATGTGCAGTAAACAGTATTCGCAGAGTACAGAGCTTAGAACTTGCACGCTAAGCGCGCAACTTGGACTACAAGTTGCTAACACTTAAGCCTCTTTTGTAGGCTTAACTTGTTAGTTACACGCGCTAGAGTTAGTATGAACATGGCTCGTAACAAGCCATTGTTTACTAAGTATCGAGTTACTACAATATAAGATATACAATTCTGAATGCCTCGCGGGTGTATGTATCTTCATTTTATGAGACATATTTTTTATCCTAATTATCAGATTACAATAAGCTTTATCTTACCAATTAAATTTATCTGGATATTTTTTCTGTGTTGGATATCAAGCGTAGCCTTACTTCTGCTCTGTATCCGACGGCAGAGAGATAAAAATATTTCCGACTATAACACAGAGCAATTCTACTAATACTACCTAAAATGTAAATTATAAATATCAACCAAAAACCCTTTGGCAAAACCAAAGGGTCCAAAGAAAAAGTACCTATCTTGTAATCTTCGGATTACGTAACAAACGATCTAAATTAATCTGAAGTTAGGACTCCCGATATCTCGAATTAGTTTCTCCCAGCGAAGCAGGTTATTTAATTCCTCACTAACTAATGGTAAAAATAAACTGCTACGGATGTCGGCCGAGCCAAACAAGAGGGTTAATTACCAGCGGACGGAGGTTCAAGCTCCGAGTTGCAGTTCGTTCGTTCGAGTTCAGTTTTCCTTATGAAAGATATCTTTAAAGTTTTTAAGATATCTTTAAAGTTTTTAAGATAAATAGGAAAATAAAAAATAAAAAAATAGTATGACAACAAACTATATATCAAAAGACCTTGTCGGCGTGGAATGGTGTCAAGAATGCTGGCTGCATTTCCTCGCTATATAATCAAACTAATTTTTGAGTGAGGAAATTAATTTAAATCGTTTAAAGGGAAGTGAGCCCGAGATTGACCCTAGATTCTATAGAGTGTAAAATTTACAATTTTAACTGACTCCTCGAGTCAAGCCAACTAACACCCCGCTATATAATGTAGATCAACATTTTATAGTTGCATTGAGTGACGTACGACCACAATTTTGACGTTCTTTAGCAAATGGCATGGCAATAATCGCACAGGCTTAGAGCTAATGGAAACTGCAGCCCTATAGCTTAGTATTGCCGAGCAAAAATAGTCCTACGGTGGGTATGGACTAAAGTTCCTGATAGTACCTACGGTTCCTTGCTTACTTTCATTTTAAAACGTCGTAAAACCGTTTCGTCTGCTAGAGAATGTCTCTGGAACTCAGTTTCCAACACTCGCACCGGCGCGATGGCGCACCGCTTCAAGCAATTTGCTTCAGTTTCGCTGTCTAATGTCGTGTGATCGCACGCGAGGTGTTTGCATTATTTATTTAAATAGGCACTTTTACGATAATACTCAGAAATACGTTCAACAAATTTCCTATAAAACTTTGCGAGTAAGAATGTTCTGCAACTTTTGAAGAAGCGACAAGTATCGCTTGGAATTTGTATGTTACAGGCAATATTTTGAAGGTACTTCGAAGTATTGGACTACATTGGGTAATGGCTATTGATCAGCCGATCAGCTTTGCGCGTCTACCTCTACTCGCTCAGTCAATACATGGCTCGCTCAAGGTTGCGCTGTCATCTGCGATTTTTAACTTGCCGACTGTTTATGTCACCATTTGATCTAATTGCTCGGATTAACACTGAGGCTGCAGCGCACGGCATGTGTCCGGACGTTCACCCCAAGTAATTTCAGCTTTATACTTATTCGTTGAATGTAATCCTGAAAACTGATGCTTACAGCCAGAGCTGCAAGCAATCCGCTGCATTCGCTGTGCCCGCGGTGTAATGGCGCTTGATGGCTTACGACGGCCACTATTCCTAGGTTTCAAACAGATGCTTGCAAATATTCTTGCTGTCTTCGCTGCACCTAAATACTTTCTAAGACATTCTATATTTGATTTTAGCATAAACTATTGAACAAAGGCTAAGATTTTAGGGCTTAAATCATTATCCACTGTCGGATATCGACTTCCAGACGGCACGGATTTTCTTTATTAGAATACGATTGTAGTATTTAGCAAGTAAGCTACTTAACTGCGCGAGCTATAAATCGACTTTTATAAGAAGTCTTTCTAGACCTCAATACTTACATCATCCAGTGATACATTTACGAATAGACGTGTATTTATCATTTTTACATACTTCATTTATTTTGCTATTTTGGTTTGACTTACAAAAAAAAATACAATGTCATCGTGAGTCAAATGTGTTCACAGTATTTAGCCCTTGGAGGCCTTTACGCAACAAAAAGTAATTTTATTAGCAATGTAGTCCAGCTTTATTAATAACTTAATAATGATTATAACATCGTTAAGTAAGTGAATTGTAGAATAATTATTTTGTCCACGTAACTAAGCGAAGTGCACATTTATTTCAATACGTTGCACGTATACCCGTGGCGTTAATGGCAATTTCCCTGCAATTGACTACCGCGTCTAATGGCAAGTGAGGGTAACACTCTTTCCATTCTAGTTATTTTTCCTAGACACACCTACTATAGGACATTGACCTTATGTCGCAGGACACACGTTAAAATGGTCTGTGTAGATGTTGAAACTAAGTAATCCTGGTAAATCTTATTAAATTACAGACGCTGGTGAAAGAACAATTATATTTTTACTACGTTTCAAAATTGAAATAACGTTAACTTTTAAACTCCCATACAAGCGAATCCACGGTGTACACAAATCAACTTGGTGTACATCAAATCTAACCTCAGAGCACTAACGAATAAAAGTCCAATATTATGTGCAGGTTGGTAGTACGTTACCAATTCATGAGCGGGCCGCTTCGCTTTACATAGGCGCTCGCTCGTAAACACGTTTTATCGAGCTGTGTTGTGAGCGAGCGATGAATTTTAAAGTAACGATAGAACGAAAGATGCATATTCAATTTTAATATTCTGTACGATGTCAGATAAAAAATTATGATATAAACATCTTTTTACAAGAATAGCCATAAAGATTCTTGCCCCTTCTTTTGCATGGGAATGAACATTCCGAAAGGGTGGTAACTGATAGATTTATTACTGAATGCTTTAACTAATAAAAAATATCCGGTTCTATAAAGAATTAAGGAAATAAAAAAATACTTTTAAACTTGTCATTCACTTACATAAAAAAACACAAAAAAATACAACCAACTGATATAAGGGGCGAAATGAGATGGTAACAATAGCAACACTTGCAAACAAAGAACTGTATCATGCTATCGTTCCAATTGAAGTAATAATACCCTAATATGAATTGAGCAAGATACCTAAATGTCAACTACATTCGCTCGAATACTCAATGATTGATGATTTAATGAATGTTTCCAATCCGCCTCACTCATAAAGGAGGTTCAAATTAATTGATTTCATCAAACGTCTCCATTTAATAGCAGTTTTAACTAATTATTGGCGGTTTACTGTGAGGGGATAGGGTCTGAGACTATTCTAATATCATCGTCTCCCTCCCTCTCAAATAGTACTCTCAAGTTTTACTAGAAATTTTCTAGAATATGTAAAAAAATAGTACGTTTGATTCTATATAACAGATTTATATTTTTTTCCTGATTGTATTACAACTTGTAGACCTGTAACAATACAACCTTTTGTTTTAGACACATTTCTCAACGTGTGGTAATTACTATGGCTAAGAACAATACGGTACTAGCAAAAGAGGAAGGCTTTTAAAGAAAAAAATAATCGATTAGCTGCTTTTAATGGCAAAAGCTTTTAGGGCGGGCAGGGAAGCTACGTTCGTTGTTACTTAAGTAATTACCAATTGTTTTACCTTAAATTTATTGTTTTTCTATTATATATATATATATTTTTATGTCAGAGTAATTGCTTTTCGTATAAAGTAATTATATAAAGAAAATTTCTTTGATAATTTTTGAAAACGAAAATCATATTTTATGAAACTGATTGATTCATAGATTCAATTGAGGTCAATAAAGATTGTTGACATAATTTTCTTAAACCGATTCAATTATAGCTTTCACTTAATTTATTGAAATCAAAATCTAGGAGTCCTGATTGTTGTCAAACCACACGACACTGTATCAAATTAATTTATTATACAGCTGCTAATATTTTACGGGGATTAAAATTCAATTTAAATTTCAATAACGGCCGCTGGCCACCATATTGTTTGTTTTAATTAATCGACTGGCAATACTTCAGTTGCGAAACGAACCCCAAAGCCGCCCTCTACAAACAATGTATTTGCTTTTTGTGAGTTATGACTATAAAACGTCAAAGATATGTTTATATAAAATACGATGATGGTGAGATGATTTTAAAATGACATCTCAAATACAAGATATGATCTTTCGTCTATGTCTTTATCGGACTCTCTAGATTAATATATTGACAAATAAATATAAATGAATAAGACTAAAGATATAATAAAACAATATACATTTAGACCAGCATTTATTCATAAATTCATAACAAAGTTTCCCTTAGATAAACGGCCCCTAACTTAAAGAATAAATAAAAATGCAAAATGTATATATCTCAAATTCAATCTATCATTCACGACAATTGTGAAATATGAGCGGCCTCGGTCGGGGATCCCAAACTTTTTAATTTTCCCCGCTGCCCCATTGGTGCCTAAACGAGAATTTCCTTAGTGCTGGCCTGAGGTTACTAAGTAAAACTAATTGACTAGGTACCGGTAACTAGTCGAGTATATTTCAATATGTTTGACGACCTAATTAGCGTAGTTGGCAGTGACCCTGCTTTCCGTGCCGAGGGGTCCTGGGTTCGATTCCTGTTAGGGAAAAACTTTGTGTAATGAACACGAATGTTTGTACCCGAGTCATGGATGTTTAATATCCATATCAGTATTATATAGTGAGTTCGCCCTCAGTCCAGTGTACGGTGCCCATAATACAAGTGTTGCTTAGTGTGGCACCGTATAGTTGGTGCATTCGTCTGGCGATATTATTATTATTTTAAGTTTTATCCGTCACTTTGAAATTATTATATGTCTGAATGTACTAAACGTGATACACAAATCGATCCCAGCCCTAGCCTCGTATATTTGTGCATATTTACGACAAAGTTCGCGGGCGGTCCAATTTATTTTCTTTTGTCATGTTCCGGTAGCGTTCCGGTCGAGAATTTTTACGAATAAATCCCTTAAGATTTGTTACAAAGAGTTTAATTTGCATCTCGAGTGCGAGCGGGATCCGCGCGACGCCACTAAACCAGCGGAAGCTGGGTCACAGATAATCCTTCATTATAAATTTAGAGCATCTCCGAACAGATCCGGCGAGCGGAGGGCGGATTGTTAGTCCGAGAGAATCCCTGTTAATAAGGATATCCCCAGGACTGAGTGAATCTGGATTATTAGACTTTATTGATCGTATTCGGCTTATCCAGTATTTCAGACGTCCCCGTTTCATGGCATTTTATTTTTATACTTTTTCTGGTTTATAGCTGCTGTAAGCCAAGATGCAATCACTTTGGATCTACCATTACGTACTCAGGGATGATGCGAAGAAAGATGATTATTAACGCCAATTAAAAACCCTTTTAATGTGAAAGTAGCTCGTCCTACATCTACCTTTGTTACACTACTGGAAAATACCATTATAGTTTGTGTATAAGCAAAATAAGGGTTAATTAATTGACTCGTCCTGATTTCCATCCATGGCGTGTTCAGTGTCCAATTAATTATTATAATAAGGTGCAAGCCGCCGCGAACCTAGTGGCCGTAAATTTCTCAGCGCCCAGATTTATTAAGGCAATTAAACTAGGCGTGAGTTGACAGTTTTTTCCTTTGTTTCGGACACTTTAATGAGCGCCCAGAGACGTTCTGAATTAAATTCTTACGGCCGTTGTGGCAAACGAAGTGGGCCGGTAGCAAGATGTCGGAATTAATGCTATTTTCAACGTGCTTGTCATGATTTTTGTTGTTGTAGAATAGGACATTAACTGCTAATGCTAAGGAATGAGTTAAAAATAGAGGGAGTCTCAAAATGTATGTAACTGCTTTACAAATATTATATTGGTAGAATTATAATATATTATAATATGAACAAAATAAGCTTTGAAACTAAATGAAAACGCCAGCACTAAATTAAATCGTAGTATCTATTTAGAGAATAGCTTGCCACAACTTTCAAGAAAATGGCTCCCTATAAACCTAAACGCACCGGTTATATTACCGATGTGTAGTCGTTGTTGGAACCTTTTTTGTATACAAAAGGCCAACTAACGTATTTTTTATCACCCCGGGGACACAACTGCGGGCATTACTTTCCGTTTTGTTAGTTCACTTGCTAACTTGTTGGATAACACTAAAGAAGAACTACGCTTGAGACAAGTTTGGTGGCGGATGTAGCGTGGGCTAATGCTCTTTCAAGTGTAAAAACAAAGGATTGCATTTCCGCCACCACTAGCCACTAGCATCACTACAAGCGATTTATTTCGTCATTAATATTATTTGTCATGATTTGGTAATTACATTTGGTCTACTTTGTTTTTATTATATCTACAACAACATAGTTGTAAAATTTACTAATGGCATAAGATAAATTAAATTTTCCAACAAATCCGATTTATATAATCTGTTCCGTGGCTTACACAAAAATGGAGCACTGAACTCAGTCTCATTAGAAACTTTATAATTTTTCGATTGTCGGCTATAAAGGAAGTCTAATTCTTGTACGTCACTTCAGAGCTGCGGTGACGTGAACTTTTAATGAGGATCCTTTATGCCCTACAACATCGTATCGCGACACCCAGGCTTGTGGTTGTTGTTTTTGGACAAATTCTCATTCGAAAAATTTTAAACACCGCATTTTTTTTTCATTTCGAACGTTTTAGTTGACAGCCAGCAACATTATGCCTTGAATGATGAAATAGACTTTTAAAATTAGTACGTAATTTAAACCCCTACTATTTAAAAAAATCTACCTGCTACATTTTATGTTGGTACTTGAAATGTTCATAGAAACTGCTTTGTATCGGCGAATGTATTTCCGTACACTCTCAACTCAGACCAGATTTGTTAGTTTATATTCAAACAAAATCGAACAAACACTTATTACACAAAAGCACTACTCAACTATTCTACATTCGCCCAGTGAATTTCGCTTTTAAATATTTTATCATCCAACAGCTACCTCAATGACGACGAGCTTCCAAAATTAACAAATTAATAATGAACGAACTGTGAGATATATTTCGATTGGTAGACGTAAATAAATAGGTATGTCAGACGAAGCCTTGTTTTCAGCAAAAATGTAGTTATAAGGCAAGTTTCGATATACTGGACACGTTAACTATGCGTTTAAGTTTATAAAAAAGGAGCCGTTGTAGAGACGAGACGAGAAGACTCGTAAACAGACAGATATATTTCTAAGACTTTAAAGAATAAATACATTATCCCCTCGTCCTCGGTATCGCACGTCCCGGCATTCTCGCATCGCGGACATTCTACATCGTGCCCCGGTTCCAATCACGGTCCATTCACGGCATCCATACTTAAAGCGATAGAATACGTCATGGCTTGTAGTATTAAGGAAAAAATGTAATGACAATTTGTAAGTGCCCCCGTAGGCCTATACGAAATAAATGATTTGACTTTGACTTTGACTTCCAATCACTACGATGTTGACTTATTTAGAAGGAATGCTTTTTATTTATTAGACGTCTTTACATTTGATACATATTATAAAGCTTTTACATTTAGTAGAAGCGGAATATAATTATTATTATTATATGATTTACTACTATAATTTACTCATTATTATTATTTTAACAGGGCTAACAGTAGGTTATAAAGATAACATTCCAAAAGAAATAAATCAAATTATTAGACATTAAAAAAATTACACTACACGCTACTGGGCCACTTTGTTTTAGAAAAAAACTATATTTATACACTATTTCATTATACCTTATACATCTACTAATAATCTTTTTGGTTGATTTACGAACGTATGTGCCTGGTTAATTTATAGATCATACTAGACCGTAGAGACTAGTTGCAAAAACAATGAAATCCTAAACTGCCTGGTCTTAATTTAAAGTAAAAAAAAATTAAAGAAAAGTGTGATTTGTGGACCTCAATATAGCATCTTGTAAAATAATAGACCATCCTGGCACAGGACCGGTACTGGCAAAGAAGAAAATAATTTAAAGATAAGAGTTTATTTTCCAATGCATATCTTTATGATAAAAATAACTATAGTAGCAGTCTCGCTATGACTCTCAATCATTATTCATAATCCGATCATCAAACCAACAAAGCGAAGTTATAAAAATTGTGTTTTATGAGAAAAGCACTTATGGTATTGCTATAATCGTATTACTGAAGCTATTTGTTCCACCATCGTCGGAGATCAAGCGAGAAAATACAATTTATGAATCAATAAACACAAAAAAGGCATTTGGATTCCGTATTCGCGTGTCACCAAATAATGTATAACGTTTTTATGATGATGCCGCAAAGGCAAATATCTGATAAAAATATGTTCTATTCGAAGCGTATTTATGTGTAAGAGGGAGACGCATTTATCTTTCTTCTATCGAGCATTCTCAATTTGTAATGTTCGACTTTCAGTCCACTCAAATTTTCCACATACTCGTACCGATATGTACGCTTAGTATTTAGTTACTGGTGTATATTTCAGACTTCTGATTACCTATAACGACTACTGTAGATGTTATTTTCTTGGGCGAAGAGGAGCTATAAGAACAATGACTATTGGGGGACGAGTTACTATGTTCATGTACCGCGAGTGTAAATACCAATCTGATACGCGGTGTCAATTTCATATTGAAATAGTTTATTCTACACTTCTATCTTGATCAGAAACAATTAATCGAAGTGAGAAGTGCCCACCTCCACGTAGATATTTCTGCCATATTTGTCTCCATTAATGTCCCGTTAATCAAGTCAAAGTCGGTGGGCCTACTAGTAAGGTACAAGGCTCAGTTGCCGACCTAGTTTCATTCTTTGTTTTAAAATTCCCTCGTCGCGCCTGCCAAATGTGGCGTGGATTGAAAATGAGGTCGCGAGGCCCTGTTCACAGTTTTTTTTTCGACACTTTTATATGGTTTCCTTTGCATACGATCCCGTTTATATATGCGTTGACGTTTTTGGTACAAAGCCAACACGATATGTTATTTTACACTCACGCAATTTCAAATTTTTATTTTATTTGGGACATGGTATAAATTAAATATTCTTGCATGCCATTAACTTGTATAGTTATTGTTTTATACTACTGCCAACCGGATTTAATAATGAAATGTAGTTGGAAGGGTGTGTTTATCATAGTCAACGATTAATGGGAATACGCCGTATAACTTTTGAAGCGTCATATAATTAGGCTATTCTGTGCTCAAAAAACGCAATCATCCTCCCTCCCTCCCTGACATAAAATATCTCACACAACTCGCACTATAACACTATAGCCCCATAATCATTTGTCCCAAGCGCGATCTAAAAGCCCCAGTTTAGCTCACGGAGCCACGATAACCTACGGACTTGGTCCTTTTCACCAATATGACAGTTCGCGGCCCCGGATCCCTTCGGCTACATGTTTATTTGATAAATTACTTGTACAACAAGGGCCGGTCGCCGGAGGTTGACATTCGTCTGTCAGATAAACTAGAATAAAGCTTGTTATAGTACGAATAAAATTGGCTTATAACCGATTGCTAGCATCCAATGAGATCTAGAAAGGAGTTATTGATTTTGTAAATATAGTTTGTTCGTGAATATTAATGCCTTTGTTTTAGCATGAAGTCCGAATTATCTTAACAAACAGCCTCTTTTAATATTTCAAACATTGAATGTTTATGACATATTGTTGTATGCTGCTGCATGTAACACTGGGCAGTGGGCTGTGGAAATAAAATTTCCGCTTGTGACAAGATCTGTTCTTTAATTCAGCCCTAATACTTAATACCACCGTCTTAAAATAATCCTTGGCAATTATGACTATCTTAAAACAAACCCCATTCTGACCATAAACTCTTCTTAAATAAATCATTTAGCAGGCTTTGTATTCAGCTAAAAAGTTTTTGAATTTATTCCGCAGTGCTGCCAGCAAACAAAAACGTCACAAGTTAATTGCGCGTCCGAAGTTAGTACCTACCTGAGCCGCAGCGCGGCGCTGGCGGGGCGTAGTGTTGCCAGCATTAATTCTAATTACGCACGCGGCGCACGATCCACTTCTAAACTTAAGGAATAACTCCTGGGAACTATATATTAATTAAAATCTATCGGGAACTCTCGGATCAGAGCTCTACGTGGTAGGGTTACACGTACGCCAGAACTGAATGTATGTTAGTAGCGAATATTTCTAACATTTGTCAAGGTAACCTTATCTACTTACTTGAAGCTATGATTAACATAACATTGACGTCAGCATATTGATTTGTTATATTTACTGAATACTACACATTTAAATAAAACTAATCTTACGGATTTTACCGTGTTTATTGTATAACGTGTATACAATAAACACTTCAGCAGTTTTCCTTTAAACACACGATAAAACAGTAGATTTTAAAATAAATATATTTTATTTTACAGTTTCTGCAATAAAAAATAAAAGAAAATATTGACATAGTACAATATTTTCTTATAATATATTATAAATTCTCCTATACGTAAAATAAATTATTTTCATTAAAAAACAGTAAGTATTATTAATGATAAATGGTGTTTGGGGTGACGGCGTCAGTTGGCGGGCAGGCGCGTCTCCTTCACACACAACTTTTCTAGCTTGGCTTACGTGGGAAAGGGGATTAGGCGGAACTTTTATGAATTCTTTGTTGCCAATTCGGTGTGACAGGTAGGGGGGACTATTGTTGAAACCCATTGTTCTCAGTAATAACTTCAGCGGGCAATGTGGGCGTATAAATGAACTCTTCACCCTTGTTTTACACTGAAATTGAAATCTTTTGTTTTCTGTGGTATACTCGTACTATTAAAATTTGACTGCAGATGAATTGTGTAGGATTTCACATGTCACAATTATATTTTTCATTTCTCATCAGATAAGTAGGTATGTATTCATATTTATGTAGTGTCACGTTAGAGTTACATAATTAATAAGTCATGATATATGTACTTCTTTATGTGAATATACATGGAAAAGTCACACCGTTAACCATCCATCGATCAATAAATCGTCAAAATTACTTAAGACGTTCGTCTGCGTAAATGTTATCATACGAACTAAGAACATAGTTAGGATCAAAGTTAACGCAAAGCAAACTGTAAATCTAGGTTATAGTTTGCCGATCATAACTGTAACTTGGAAACTAATTCCACAGGTTTCAGTTCATACTTAGTGAATGTAAACACTTGCTTCAGCAAATCGTATGGGTTTCGTAATTCAGGCAAATTAAATAACACATTTTTTTTTGTATTAATAATCATGATCGAGGCTTATATTCCATTTATTTTGTAGCAAAAGACGGATAAGTATACAACTAATAGCGAGGAGGAGGATCAAACGGAAAAAGTATATAAAATACCCTTATATATAAATAAACGCTCTTGACGATTTCATGCCTTATGCTTCTCTTTTGAAATACGTTTAGCAAAAGAGGAGATATTAAGTAAGAAAATTCAAAAGCGTATTGTAAAATCATTACCATTCGTATTCCCCATATGTGAATAAGAAAAACCATGAACAGCCAAGTGTTTGCATAATAGAATGTTCCGTAGTACTCAACAAATCATTTTCCGTCTGCGAGCGCGCTAGTGATGGGAATGAGGAGATTTCGTGCATTTAATAGGTTAGAAACTTGGAAACGAAAGTTGAACAAGATTTCAAGATTTCGCGAATGAACTTTGAACTCATATTCCATTAAATTATACGTGAGATACGTATCTAGTCAAAAGCCAGTAGAGTTAGATTGCAATTCCTCAAGCCTCAGGCACAAACTTAATTTATTAACAAATTAATCATAAGATTTTGTTACAATCAAGCAAGGGGCTTTAAATTTACACACTTTGGGATAGTAAGTAACGACATTTATAACAAAACCTCCTTTGATCCCCTACTTATCACAAAAATACTATTAGACATAACCATGGAATAACTAACGATTTAATAGAATATTTATATATAAGCAGTGATAGCCAAGTTGTAACGAGGATCGCAGGTTCAAAACCCGGCTCGCACCTCTGGTACTGCTACACTATTATCACTTGCTAAACGGTGAAGTAGAACATCGTGAAGAAACCTGCATGCCTGAGAGAACCCCACTGCACTAGCGTGGTGGACTGGCCTAATCCCCCTCGCATTGAGAAGAGGCCCGTGCCCAGCAGTGGGACATTAAAAGGGCTAGTATTATTATTATATATTAATTCCTATATTGTGGAATCGGAGGTCGTTCTTTCCCATTACTACGCAAAACGAGAAGGGCCATGCTTATGTATGAAGGGCTCGGGATATAAATGGCGGGTGCTTCGGGTGTTTTAAGCGAGAATCGAGGCGTGTTCCCGCCGACCCCGGGGAAAACGCTCGTTGGTGATTTATGAAGTGGTGCGAGATCTTTATCTTACGCCAATGGACATGTCGACGCGACGATGACGATGCACTGTATAATGAGAGGTTTCAAGATCTGTTTCCTTGGGGGTCACATACGAACACACAATAAGGGTCAAACGCACATTGTTAGAAATACTAAAAGTTGTATTTCCAATAGACCTTAAGGACAATAGTTTTGGTCCTGACGCAAAACAAGGAATGTATAAGTTTGAAGCATTTGTATAGATATGTTTGTTTTTCTGCGGCATCGTACGCCTAAACAGATAGACCGATTTAATGCAGTTAGATAATGCGTATTGTTTGTGGTTACTGTGAACGACCGTATTAATTCAATACGACTGTTAACAGCTTCGGTAACATTGCTTGTCACTAAGCAGCTCAGGAGAAATATATTCTGCTTACGTTGGTTATCAAAGCCCTCTTTAATTACAACGTTGATATAGTAGGTATGTAAGTTTAAGCAGCTCTCAATTATTAAGGTCCTAATTTCCATATTTCCTTACAATGCTTGTTCAATATTTGTAATTTTAAGAGCTAGTAATCGCAGTAGCGAAGTCTAAGTTAACAAACTAGCAGGTAAGTTTAAGTTCAGTTTTTCCATCATTTCATTTTTATTTATATCGATAGACAGTGGTGATATTATATTGATTGAGTTGAAAAATAAATGACCTAATGTTAAATAATCTGAATAACAGGAATAAGTAGAAAGATCTGGGTGCACAATCATACGCATTGTTACTGGCAATTTACATAATTCGTTCGAGAGCAACATGTACACGTAATCCCAATGTGTTGACCATACCTGTTAATACAGGTACAAGCACCCAACATTCCTACGTGCTCTGAACTCCTACATAGTGCGCTTAACAACAAACAAGATTAAGGTGAACAATTTCGATTCCGAAAATTGAACCGCGCGGTATTTGAGATACTTCGCGGAGCAATCTAACTGGACCGATGCACCGGCAGCCGATAGATCCGGGCGCAGGCAATAATCCGGGCAGCCCGCCACCCTGCCCGGCTTCGGAACTTTTTAATTTTGCCGCCCACCCTAACCGCTTCTCACCCCGTTAAAACTTGCCCGTTGTTATGAGAGGTGAAAACTTCTGAATTATTTAAGTTTCTTTTTACAGTTTTTTAACGTTTCTGGTTTTAATATGAAATTTTAGATTGCAGTGTGGGCAAGTATGTTGTTATTATTGATTTTCGTTGAAAACGTAGACTAAGATTGTTGGTTTCAGTCTTGTTATAATGTACCTACTCATCGCAATTCGGAATATTACTTAATGATTGCAATAGTTATTGAGAAAAAAAATATCAAAGCTTATTCTTCATTCCTCGTTATTGATAAAAGAAATAGAATTCCTGTTAAACAGGATATTGCTTTATCTATCAGACAACAAAAGAATTAAACTCCAGTTAGCGCTTTACTGTCATAATATAAATTATTAAATATTTTATTGATAAATGCGTAGTAATAATGCTTTGCTAAAACAAGACGAAGAAAACGTATCGTCATGTTATAGCGTAAGTTCCACAGTCATTGTATATTTCTTTTTAATTACCGAACCAGTACGGTCAGCATAAAAACTTGTGATAAATACGGCCATTTAACAAACATGTAGGTAATTAAGAGGGAAAACAAATATAAATCGCTCCCGGACAAAGATGGCGGCGGAAATGCCGAGACGCGGTCCCGCGCCGGATGCGACCTTATTATGTCGTACAAACATGTTCATGACTACTTTTATGTATACTAATAATACTATTGTATGAACACCCGTGCACGAACAACAGTAATATTATATTTTCATGTATGACTCTGAAACAGCTGCAAGTTCTACTGCAACGAGACTAACCTTCATATTAATAGAAAATAATATACTGTTAACAAATGTTTACATGGCATTAAATGGTATTATAACTAAATCCCTCATATTTAGTTCAAACTTGACACTAGGACGTCAACCACTTCAGTCCTCCCGTGACCATGGTTGCTGTAAAATCATAAAATAAACGCGATCCGAAAAAAAATTTTTATTTCAATTACAAAGACTTTTATTACTATGAGAAGAAATATTCTGTAATTCGAAATAGTGAGCCCTGGTCTGAAAAAGTGACAGATATATGCCAGCTGGTGGAATAAGCACCCCAGGATATGCTCTATAAGGTTGATTTCTTAAAGGTGCTATTATATCGCAAAGCATAACTCGTGTAGAATACCTCAAAAGTCATAACTCGGGGAGCGGCTACGTGCTCTCGACGGCGGCGATCGTCTATTCCCGCTATGAAATCGAATTCACGTTTGTAACGGAGCGAGTATTTCAAAGGTGTCGCCTTTATCGGCCCGGGGAATAAGGGTGCATATTCACTTACCTGTACAGGTGAGTGGAGCGAAGGCTTAATATAAATATACCAATAGCATCGCTTCAGTTATGCTTTATCACACCTAGATTTAACATAGTTGTAAGTAGATTAAAGATCGCGTTTATGTGACGAAGTGGTTTTTGCTACAAAGTTGCAATCCCAGTTGATGAGAGAGGAAGCTGTATAAAGTATTGCAATAAAAGTATAGTATAAGGTGACCTTAAGATTGCGATCAAATAATTATTGATGTTGATATTTCTAGCAGTAACTTTTTTAACGTATGTATTTTTATAAGAAATCTTCGTTGTGACGCCTTTTTTAGTAGGCGAAAATATTCTACTAACCAATGTGAGGGTGCCTTTACCCCCCGCGAGGCAGTCGGCTCACGGACCCCACACGTGACCGTTTATCGAGGAGCCGTGAGCCGCATATAACAGCACGAACACTTGGACAATAGTAAACTGTGAAGAGAAGTTAAACTCAAACGATTAATGGCAAATATGGTAAAGTAAAATAAATGTTATGCTCATTTTAGACATTGACATGCTAGGTTAATTTACGGTTCCAAATTAGACGAAAGCCTGTATCTTGAAAACCAGAATGTAGTTTTGCTTTTAATAAAGTTAAAACAATACGATATCAAATAAACAAACACGTTGAGACAAAACGAAATTAAAATATAACTGCAGACAGTTCTGTTTGCAGCATAAGGTCAACGATTTCATATTATTACGGTGTCATTATTTATAGAGTGTGCCAATTTTCAAGTTCATCCGGTAGAAAAGTAGATTAATTAACACATTGTATAAGAAATCACTACATTCAACTTAGAAAACAGCTGATGATCTTGAAATGGCTGAAGCGACGAACCAGCTTTCGAAAAAAACAAAATCGGTCTACGCGTTTGGGTGCTACGATGCCACGGACAAACATACAAGCAGACATTCAAACTCATAAAGAATTGACAGACATAGACCTCAAACTTTTAACACCGTGACGCGAGCGAGGTTAAGAACACAATGAATTTTAAAACAATACAAAAAACTTATCAACAAAACTTGTACTGATGCAAGATTAATAATACTCTCCCTTTGAACTTGTATGCCCTTTACAATGCTTCACGGATTGTGAATCTCTGAGGGCACAGTCAAAACTGCAGGCATTCAAATGTTATTCAGTTAGCTCATGACCCAGCACTACTACAGCGCCGGAACTCTTTTGATTTCCCGCGGGTAGTCTCGCAGCGATAATTGTGCTTACCTACGGGACCACACAAATTCGTGTTAATATATACTGTATCAACCAATTTTATAACGTAATAGGATACCAATATTATGTAATTTACCTTTTTACGATCGCGTCCTCGTTAATATTTTATACAAAATATATCGAAGGTCCCTTTTAGCGGCATATAAACAAAGACTTAAAATTGGGAAAGGCGAATAAAATTCCCAAATTAGGCGCCACACGGCCGTCTATCAGGGCAGCTGCAAATAATTTCCCTGGAGTCTGGCGAGGTAAGTCCGCACTGAGATTAATCACCTGCGATTTTTTATAGTTCACGTGTATTATGCACGTCTGTTTTATCACGCTTTTGGCATCCGTTAAAAAAACATGAACCAGCGTTTTAATGACTACAAATGAAAAACTTTTTAACAAAAAGAAATTGTATTCAAAAAACTAAAAAGCTAAAAATGATGTTATCTTGAAATCTACCTTGTCTACCTAAATCAAATATTTAACGAATGTGAAGTCGGTGCCAAACAAACAACTTACTCGAGTATTGCCGGTCCGCGCCAAAGACTACACCTACAAATTGGTCCGCGCATCTCGTTACTGAGTATACTTTTATTATACTTCGTTGGTTACTTATTTGGCACCGACTTGAGACAACCGAATTGAGAACCTCCTCCTTTTTGAAGTCGGTTAAAAATTATAACGTGACTTCGATGCATTAATAATATGCGTTATGATTTAGATAACTAGTTAAATTTCTATAGGAACTATATTTTTTCTACAGCACCGTACGCGCAACAGTCAGACGTAATTCGTCTGTAAGTGAAGTTTATTATAAGAATGTTGTAGTTGACGTTCTGTTTGCCAATAAACAATGACGGCACACGTAAGTGTTTGCCTATTGCATTACTTACTTAAGCTTATTTGGTGATCGTGTTTGGTAAATTTATAGCGCAAATGAGAATGGTATTTGAATTATCTGAACGTGTTCTTCGTACATTGATAATTACTAGAGCGTGTGCTGAGCCGGAAATTGTAACAGATGTTAAGGTTGTTAAATAGTATTATTTTATAATGTATAAAATCTGAATTTTATTAAACAACTTGGTGTTCAGTTTATAATATATATATATTATCTTAGCCGTATGCTATCTCCATGTGCCATCTAGGTTGTTGCCTGTAACAAATACACTTCAAATATATTCAACTATTCCTGTTAAGGTGTATTCTAACTAACGGTGTGATGTTTTTTTATAAGTACCTAAATTTAAATTCTGAAATATTCTCATTATAGCGGGGGCGCGGGGCGGGGCAAAATCTAAATTGACGATGATGTGGGCGAGAACATTTTTGGGACCTCTGGTGGCGCAATAGGATGGATTTTATTGGTTTTTTTTAAACACTTTTTAACTATACCTAAAAGTTAGACTTATGACACGGTCGCACCGCCTACTTATATAATTAAGAATTAATATTAAGGAAAAATAAAAAATCTGGAACATGATTTTTGGGCGAAAGTGGAGATAAAACTTAGCGCTCGCAATATCTGGTAGGTTAGTATCGCCCGATACTTACTTGCCGCAGGGATTTATTACCTTTATGATGAGCAAAATGTTTGAAGAAAGCTGCATAGGTACCTAGACACATCTTCTAGGTGAGGCCGTGGGTGGTGGGCCTAGTCGGCCACGCCTTACACAGCCAAAGTCAAGGCCAAGCCAAACTGGTCAAGGTATACTTTTCCCATTTAAAGTTATTCTTCTACGATGATACCACCAACCATTAATCTGCGTGTATGTCCAATCATAAGGCTACGTTTCCACTAGGCCGACTTGATCGCGAGAGTCGTGGCGCGTGACCGCACATCGCGCGAGCGTGACCGGCATGCTGGGCGGTGCGGTAGCTTTATTAGATTTAATGTTACTGATGGAGTTATTATGATACTGACACAGGCTTAAACTAGCAGACGAGACTAAGCTTTAGTGCTAGTATGCCTGGCAACAATCTTTGTTAGTACATTTTTATTAGTTTTTGTTCGTCAACCTATTGCCGTGGATCTGCCTTAAAGGACTAAAACTTGTTTACGAGATTTATAACTAACGTATTTTGATATTGTATGATTTAAGTTTTTCTAACATAATATATTACACACAAAATAACACCTTTTTAAAATATTCTTAACACCACTAAAAGAAACTCGAGAACCAATTACGTTCAGTTACTCCAATATATATTTTTTAAAGCGTTTCCCAATTCGTGAGCGAAACGCGTCGTAACAAAGTTCAAATATCAAAGCGCGCCGGTTAATGACGTCAGCTCTATTGGATTAGCGCGGACTCCCCTCAGCGATCGGACGCGGGCGTCGATACCGGTGTGAGAATACCTTTATAGTCTTTTCCTTTACTTGTTGGGTAATTGTTTAAGTAAACCGCAATTGAGTACGAAATACTGTAAATGTGCATTTGCAAAGAAGCATGTTTGTTTTCAAACCATTCCAAGCCACTGCTTGACGTAGCTCTCTATAAAAGTTAACCAACAAACAAATTTGACTCCGACTCCTAATAAGTGATAGAAAATTATTTTTAGCTGTTTAGTCGTCAATGTTTTAGAATATAAATATTTTTTTTGTTTTAATAACATTTTATTTCTTCATGTTTCGTGTTTTGCAATGCTCCGCTTACAAACTTTATCAATCACCTTTCGAAAGGATGAAACGCAGCATTGTCTCTTGAAGAAATAGCACGGGTCGCATCGCACACAAAGAGAGCGCTTTGCTTTATATAAGTTCTCTCTCGCACTCTCACAGGGGTCACAAGAGTGCATTTTAAAGTTAGTAAAATCTCTATGTTGGGAATTTCTTCATCTGCGTACCTGCAACATAAAGTACGTTCTATATCTCATTGCCAGCTCTTTGCTGAAATAAACTTTCAAGAAAGCAATACAAAATCAAAGCTCGTACTATCCGCTCGTCTCAGACGTTATTACGATGCAATAGTGCAGTATACAACTTAACACGCTCGGTATGCATGTTTGCGATGTCTAGACTTAACTTAATTACGTTAAGTGACTAGATATTACATTGGTGGCTTTACACTTGGAGACTTTACGTTTAAATATGTATTGCGTATAACTGAGTTTAAGATAAGCGTTCCTTAGAGCCGAAAAACGGGAGAGCATTCTCCGTCTTCACTTCTTTGAAAATAACACATTTGTTCACATAATATAGTGATCACATATTTGTAATAACACAGTTTACTAAGCCTAGATATGTCTTACTAAATATAATATTTATATTCAGCATTTGACTAATAGTAACTCTATTTACGCGTACCGCCCCTACATCATGTCGCAGTACACGTGTTAAAAATCTGCATTCCTGATTGCGTCAATACGACTCAAGAATTTATATTATAACTTATAGGTATTGAAAATTTCCCTGGATGCCATGGCAACAGAAAAGGATTGAACCGTTGGGAGTTATTACTGTATTTCTATCCAATAAAAATACGCTTTCAGAATAAAGCAGTTTTAATAAAAATGCATGTATATATCTCTTGATAGTTTTGTATTTGCTGGGCAGGTTAAATAAGTAATATTTTCTATGTCGTTTTCTAGCCTCATATACTAAAATGTCTATGAAATGCAAGGAAGATGCCCCTACATTTCCTATTATTTATCGAAAGGGTTCAACACTCTCGTCGTGCCATTTCACGTAACACAAGAATATTGCACCAGAACAATGTTACAAGCACTTACACTTCAGTACGCGACGAATATTCGATGAACAAATTTTATTCTACTCGTAAAACTTCACGGGTCTTACCCGAGCAATGCAGCACCATTTCCATCAGACCCCCAACTACCCTCCTTATGCTGGAAAATTTGATATTTAGAGGATAATTTCTTTTATGTACAGAGGTCTTAAGATACTGGACATAGCAGTGCTATTTGCATGATACAAAGTAGTTTCTTGTTTGCTCGGAGAACAGTGTGGGACGGAGTTGCCATGGTGACGGAATAAAGAGTTAATTAATCAGAATATTAACGCTGGTACACTGGCGAGGGAAAGTTTTTAATAAATGGGCGACGCTGTGTTTGTGTTGTTATTTAATATTTTACTTTGTTTTGACTATTTACATTATTTTGTACAACAGTTCATCACTACGTGACTATAATATTTGTATTGAGCTGAAAAAAACATAATTCGTATTTATATGTAGGTGAGGTAACTTGGGTAAAGGTCTTTGTCTTACAAGATATTCATCCTATAATTTATACCCAGTGAGTAAGCCATAGTGAACTGAAACTATATCAGTAAACGATGTAAATTCCGTTGACAAGTGAACGCAATTATATAGCGCGTACAACCACGTCACATAACGTATTATTTTATATAGTCTGGGTGCTGGAAACTAAATACACCAACCTTTGTTATTAACTTTACCCTACCCACGTATCCTCAAAATTAAATTTGTCTAATTTTTTAAGGCAATACATCTTGCGCCGCCCGCCGCCGCAGCTGCCCGCCTGCATAATTTATGAAACCCAAAACAAAACCAATAAAACTTATTGCTATGAATCTACATTCGGACTTTTTACACAAACTTTCTCTTTTGCATAATGATTAATGGAAAATACTTAATACTGGACCCGACTGTACCCCATTTATTAAAATATCCAATGTTAGTAATGCCATATAAGAATTCTAGATACAATACTATGTGCTTCATTATGAGTGCAAGTGTGTGTGTGTGTTTGGGTGAATGTTTTTATTAAGTTACGATGTTGTCTAGTTGCAGTAGATCAATGGTTACGAACTTAGCTAAGTTTTGATAATTATATTTTCGTAAACATTATGTGGTACGTAATAGCGCGTCTAGTCTAACCACATTACACGGTCAAATTAACCTAGGTATATCGTATCTTTTATAAAGGTCGCTCCTTTTATGAAAGATCAGGATATGTCACTAATTGATTGAGAATTTATTATTTGCTATTTTATGACTTTATTTTATTTTATTATTATTGATTATTAGATATAGACAATGTTTCAAATATATACATTTAATTGATAGCAGATATAAATATAACATATTAATATATTTAAAGACATAAATTAACATAATGTTGATGTTCACCGATCGTAAAATAAAAATGCATTTACC
Source organism: Pheosia tremula (assembly GCA_905333125.1). Taxonomy (NCBI): domain Eukaryota; kingdom Metazoa; phylum Arthropoda; class Insecta; order Lepidoptera; family Notodontidae; genus Pheosia; species Pheosia tremula. The sequence continues at coordinate 192,431 of HG995405.1, read as the reverse complement.
CGCGATATACCGTCGTGCTTAACTCATCGCGCGTATAATAAACGGAATTCGATGTTTCATTCTGATCAGCTGTTTGGGATTACCCTGCGGCTTTTGTGAGTTTCATGCACTAAATGAAATGGGTGTGCAGTTTATACCAGATTGAGATAGCTGGTACCGAAAAAAAAATGTTCAGGCGTGCAATGTTTTTTTTTACATATCCATAAGTAGGTAAATATAATTAGACAGGAACTAAAAAAGGGGATTATAAGGAGTGATCTATTTAAAAATTCTGCTATTACACACACGTTCCAGAATCTCGGCTCCAGTTGAACTAGCTCAGCACAAGTGTTTGGTACAAGTGTAGAATGGGAGTTGGGAAGTTGAGCGCGGTGGCTGTGGCCGGTGGTGTCACCGGCGGATCCCGCTCCGCACTAGAACGCCACGTTTCACTTTCAAACTGTAGTTGCTCCGCTTTTGTCAGGAATTTCAAGCGAACGGTTGGTAAATTGGATTACTCTGCCATTTTATTTCTGTAATTCTGTGATTTTATATATGCTGAATGCGCGCTTTGAAAAAGAATAGGATAGGTGTTTAATGTTGGAATATTCAAGAGTTGCTATACGCAAACGCTAGTCTATGCAAGTATTCTCTTAAATTTACGATTTAAGAGAATACTTGCGTATTCTCTTAAATCGTTGCATAATGCACAAGTGCATATTGACAATGTGAGCTAGTTCCGCAAATTTGTTATTATAACTGACTATTTGCAGCCGAGCGGAATGCCTCGCCGCCTGTAGTACACTTATGTTTTACTCCAAGACAAAAATATGTATGGATAGAAACATATATTATAATACACAACTACATCATTGTGAATACTAAGAAAAGAAGGAAATATAATGATGGAGTAGGTAGGTGTACATAATTACTTACATTGTGTATACGAAGCAAAAATTAGCAAGACCAAGTTTTGCACCTTTATTATGTAAAAGTGCTGCTACAAAAATATCTTAATCGTAACCTGTCTAAGGAATTAATAATCCAATTTGTATCTGCTCAAGTGGCCTAAATAACACGAAAAGCAAATAACGTTCCGAAAATACAATATTTACAGTTCGCCCGTACATATTGCTCAGTCAGTCGGTCTTAATCTGGCCATGAACACGACCAGCCGCCGACTTGTGACAGACACCTCCCGTGTTCAATATTTACATACACCGGGGAAAGTTTACTATGCCTGGCGTGGGGTTTGTTTATACTATGTAAACATGAATATTTTTGGACTATCAATGGAGGTTTTGTCAGTAATATTAAAAGTTATCTGCATAAAACTTTCGTGGCCGATGGATGCTTTAGATTTTTCTCATCGTGAAAAGGGTATTTTATACAATGGTCCTCTTAACGGATGCCATTGAAACCTTCACACACTGAATGCGATACGTTACTGTACAAACAAATATATGGTTATTTAGACAATAAGATAAACTGTGCCTATATATGGCTGGGGACAATACGAGGCTCAACATGATTCGTACTCATGGTACGAGCAGGATGGTACAAGCAGGAGGTGCGATGTTCTAGGTGGGATTTTTCGCCATAGCTATAATGATATTCTTTACCAAAAAGAGTATAGCCATTACATCGCGTATAACCTACTGTACATTACTAGGTCATCGGAACGGTTTCTGAACTCGTCGAATGTCGGGAAGACGGTTCGGAGCTTTTCTGTTGTTCTTTTCTTTGTGCACCGTTGCCTGCCTCTCGTTTAGCTGAGAAATATTTCTCAGTTGCAATTTGTCCTTTAATATTGTTTACCATTTTGAAGTTAATACATCGTTAATTATCAGTCATTCAGCCCATTCCCATCGCGGTAAAAACAGAGACGGGGGGCATATTGGTCAACTTGATGAGATTGGATATCGTTAATTATAGGAAGCACTTTTGGGGACAATGCTGCCTTAAAACCTTAATGTCATTTGCAGCAATAGCTACTTCTACTGCTACGGCTCGCTACGCCAATGCCAATAGCATTGACGTAGCAAGTCGTAGTACTCGTAGTAGAGTCCATGTCATTTCAAATCACTCACAGTGCACTCAGATTACTTAATTTTTTTTCATACATAAGGCATTGTGTGAGTTATGACAATGAATACGCCTAGACGGGCCTGAATCGGCGCCAGACTTTCCAGGATGCTGTTCCTGCTGATTTATTCCTACTTGGGAGACAACAAAATATGTGCTGTCATTTCTGGTCTGAATTTATTATGTTGGTGTAGGATTTAATGATATGGTCTTAATATTGAGTATATGCAGGATCACTATTAAGATTCCCACTCATAATTTATTAACATTATATGTATAAAGGGTGTATTACGTATCAATAAAATATGTTGTAAAGAACAAATATTTCAGTTCCTCAAAGAGATAATCCCAACAAACACATTTTAATATGATTGTTTGTTCATATCGATCGATAAACATAATATTGCCGGAGTATATTTACAAACGTTACATTGTATACTTGCACTGTTTTATCGCTATCGCTGAAGAGTTGTAAAACAACGCCATGTTGTTTTTATGACTCAATAATAACTCGGTTTACTTCCTCCATTTACAGATTAAACTAACTTCTTTAGAGAGTTATTTTACTTTTATTGCAATGCAAACACAGAAATTAATAATTTCGAATTAAGTATATATTAATTATGAACATATTTAAAATCTTTATGGTAGATACTAGTGAACCTGGGCCCTATGTTTATCTTGCATCATGCAAATGGAAAATAAAAATACTACTTTTAACGAGTTAGTCGCTAGCTTGCCCGGTGCGCTTCCAAACTCATTATAGTCTCCAAATTTACAACCGGTTACCTTCATCGATTAGTAGATATGTACTACTACTAAAGTATATTACTTAATTTCCCATAAATACTACCGATGCCACCAAGGGCGATCCCTTGAAATGTTCCGGGTGACGACTCAGCAAATGACGGCTGAATGCTAATTATCGAATAAGGAAGGTGTCTAAATGCGCCCATTCAATAGGTTTCCAATAGCATTGTGATACTTGTGGCAGAGAAAACGAGAGATTCAAACAAAATATAGCCATGGTTTACTTTATCGTCATAATTATCAGTCCTGTTCCCACTCACGCAGGGTAGGCGAATATTTTTTTTCAAAGCTTGACTGATAGGGATCTTACAGCTTAATCGCCAGACAATCACCAGTCCATTCAGATTTTCATCAATATTGCTCCCATTCTATACTAATGGCATGGTGTAATATTCAATCTACATTAGTCCTTTTTCAAAAAAATCAAGCGATCGTATTTTGTCTGCGGTGTCAAAAGCGTATGTTCTCAGCTTCTTAGCTCCTTACAGATGTATGACATAAATATGAAAAAAAAAATGGTTCGGGTGAGCCAAGATGTTAGTTTCTCTATTTATGCCGGCAGAGCCTTTATTTGACCAGTCAATTCTATCTGATAATTTCCAGAGAAGTATAAGTTACTTTTGTTACAGCTAAAGGATTTTTTGCCTCTACATTAGTCAGAGCACCCGCAGCGGCCGCTATTGTCGCGTGTCACTGATTGATAGCGTCTGTCTGCTAATCCGTGTCTCCTAAGTAAGACACCATTCCGAATGACTGAATTAATCGACTTGATTCACATGGTGCTATCTTCTTCTCGTATCTAACACTATTTTATACGACACAAAGTCTTAGAATCTTGTTGGATCCGGCGTGTAATATTTTCTGATTAATAACCCTTAATGTTATCCACACAAGACATCCTGCAAACAACTTTATCCTCTTTTTGGTACAAAAGGCTTGGCTTAGTCACACATTTATATTCCAGAGATTTAAACTTTAGCTATATTCTAAACCAATACACTCGACATTCACATAAATGTTTACGAGTGTAAATTGTTATAAGCTTGGTACTTCAAGTAGCTGAAATTCCGCACAAATTGCCAACTTTTTGTGGTACTTAAACATAACAGTATGTATACATAATACTGAACAGAATTGAGTCAGTTTGAGGGAGTATACTCGCGTATTACAACACTAGGGTAAAGATTCAGTATCGTTAATAAATACCAAACTAGGAGTATGTTAAACACTTAGTATAATTACTTAAGTATTTCGACTACTGCAGCGCCGCCGCCGTGTTGCGAGGGAGTAATCGACGAGTGTTCCCGCAGCTAATGCCTTTTCGATTCATTACCCGCCAGACAGACTGGCTGGAACTATTACGTTATTTTATATTGTCCTAGCTCGTGATTCTTTTTTTTTCTAAGTACCGCTCCATTAGTGAAGGTTGGATTCTTTCACTTTTTTGTTCAAAACCAGTCTGACAGCATTCGACAATGTTGCTGATACTCATTTCCGTATTTCAGCCTTCCTTTGTCAGTAACTAGCACCTCCATCTACACCCATACTACCACTGAATTCAATTATGAAAATGATGTATAATGCTAATTATTTTACAGGTATTATAATTGTATGCCAAAAAGTTGAGCGCTGGTTGGCTGATGGTTTAGTCGCAACAATGACAGTCCAAAACTCTGATTTTCAAATAAAATACTATCACTAGGTGATAAGAAAATGACACGAGAAGGAAACCATTATATTGGTTGATTGTTTTGCACCAAAACAAGACCAAGAAAGAGTTTCTTGAAGCCCAGCGCATTACCCACGGCGGCGGTAAGTGGGCAGTTAGGCGCGGCGGCGGCGCACGATGACGTCATTAGCACCGTGCCGCAACCGGATGTAACACATTCTGGCGGCTTGCATTCTGTGTAAAATGTATACGGAATGTAAACGTCTTTAAGCGAAACTTCAATACTATGTTTTAAAATTCCTTAACAAATACTTCTAATTTTCCATTAGCAGAAGTTCTTAACGGGAAGTTTACCTTCCTTACCTTAAAATCCTTCAACAATTTAGTCTGCCTTTATTTTAAATAAGAACCACTTCCTTTAAATTCCATTAAAATAAGCTCATATATTAGTAACGAACATGAAAATAAGAGTCTAAGGAATGCAGTCAACTCAGCTCCGACTCAAAATATGCTAAGCAGCAGCAGCAGTTGATCACGTGAATGAGATTTTGAGGGCTTCCAGCGAACGGTATTTAGTCCAAAATACTCATAATTAAAATAATACTCTCTAGTTTGAGACATACGAACTCGATTCCCTAGATATAGAGTTTGAATGTTTCGAGTCATAACTGGAACTTTACTTTGATAAGCTCTATCTCTCTCTACTGCCAATTCTTAGAGATTAGATACCAAATGCATTGAGAGCGTAAAGCCAGTCAAGTGAAAATCAAATACCGGTCCACAAAATCTATCTGAAACGATTCTATAATGCTAACGACGACATCTTTGGAGGTTTTACATAAACTTCATAGCAATCCAGCATATAGCTTCCAACTTTTTCAAGTGTTAACCGGTGGTAGAACCCCCAGAGGCTTCGGTTCGATTAAATTTGAGTAAGTCTGACTCAGACTAGCTGTTCCCTGCAATCGCTAGATGGCGCTCTGTGACTTTTCAGTGATCTTGTAGAAATAAACACGAAAACACATTGATTATAAACAACATGAAATGGTTTACTACACAATGCGTTTTTTTCGTGACAAAATATTGAAAACTAGCTGCGCCCGGCGGTGTTACCCGCGATAAAAAGTATGAAAAATTTAAATATCTATCCCACGGGAACCATACATTTTACCGGGATAAAAAGTAGCCTATGTGCTATTCCAGACTATAATCTATCTCTGTGCCAAATTTCATCCAGATCCGTTCAGCCGTTCGGGCGTGAAAGAGTAACAAATATCCATCCATCTATCCATCCATCCAAACTTTCACATTTATAATATTAGTATAGATGATTGTAAACTCATTTAGACTTTTATACAAATTGGCTAATGTTATGAATCATGCTATTCTCATCCGTAATGTGTATGTAACCCGCTTTTCTAATGAATTCAACATCTTATGTTTCTAAGTCATATCTCCGACGTGTGAAATAACACAAACCAATGTAATATGTTTTATATTCATTTAATTTATTATATAAATAAATTAATAGTTTCACTGATGTAGTTAACTACAACACGTTTCAAGGTGGATAAAATCACTTACAAGGTACGTACAAAACTGAGATTATCTAATTCACATTATACCGTCAGATTCAAATAACCTACATAGTGGCAAGATTCCGTGCTAACAAGTCAATTAACAAAACGTTTTTTTATATATTGTAGACAATGATTTTTTTCAAATCACTTGGAACTAGGTATAATGTTGCTCTGAACTTGTCCCAAGTCTTAACTTAACACCACTCTCAGCGGCAATGGAAAAGCAAATGGCATCGTGATAGCCACTAAACAGTTAAGTACCAGAAAACCCACAAAAGTCCTGATAAGGCCACTGCCATTTAATTATGGGACACTTTGTTAGCGCACAGGGCCCTATATGTACGCAGCGCAATATCTATAATTATAATTACACTGTTACAGAAAATTCAATTCAACTGAACGACATTTGGATTCAAAATTGAATCACACATCCATTTTATAAATGTGGTGGGTCTACAATCAGAATGGAAGGATGAAAGAATAATTCCTGCAGCGTTCAAATAACTAGACTTAAAATCAGTTAGTCCTTCGTTCTTAACTATGTTAAACTATCGAGCGACACACTGCAAGTCATAGTGAAACATCAACAGTCTAATACTACATACAATAATATCGATATAATATTAGTAGATACAAACACGATTTTCGTCCTAAGGCAGTGTCACAATCAACATTTTGACATACAGACACACAATACAGCAAAAAAGAAAGTTCATAGGTGACTTATAAGCTGTGTGTTATAAACGTTACTTATATTATGATATACTCTCTTTCTTTTGCTTTCACGTTAAGACGTGAAATATAAAGAAAAGTTAACTAGGTTGTATTTCCTTGAACAAAGATGTGGCTAGCAAAAGTGTCAGCTTACCATAAATGTAATTTTTTCAAGGGGTCCTAAATGTGCGTTAACAATGTTTAGATATGCATTGCATGTCTGTCAATCGTAACCGCAAAGCCAATGTGTAGGTACTCGCTAAAAGGCAACTTGTTTACAATATACACCGCTCCCCGACGACAGCCGCAACAAACGATAATATCATATTGTTATTGCTTTGTGCGTCGCGTGAATCAACTCGCTATTTCTTTTTAAATACCTAATAGTAATTAATAAACTGATATTTTATTTATTTATATCTTCTCTAGCGAGCTGTATCATGTCAGACTAATTATTGTGTAACATCATTACGCAATGATATCAATCATGATAATATCTAAAATGTGTGGTGTATTCGTCACTCACGCGTGTCTCACGCAACATGACTGTACATCACTATAAGACTAGAAACTACCTACACAAAAATAGTTTTTAAATCAAAGTATAATTAAAACGTTAAATAACTCATTTGCGAGAACCGTGCATGTAACGTAGCAAAATTTGTAATTGAGTATATTTTTATACAAAATTTAAATAAAGCTTTTATTTGCGTGTACAATCTGATGTGACAACATTTATAATATTTAGATTGGTTCATGTCCTTTACAAATAGGTAATCAAGATTTAAAAATAAAAAAAAAAACCAACATTACATGAAAGGTTTGCTAGCTTCTTTTAATTATTAATCAACTTGTTTAGTTTATGTATGGCATAGGTAGTTGACAAGCCGAGCTTCAGTGGTGGGTCCCTCTTCACTCATTTGTTTAAAAATAGATTTCCGCCAAGTATCGCCTAGTTGTATCAATTTATATATGTAACAACCACCTTTTTCGCAATATGACACGATTCTATCAAATGCGCTTTTATACGCAATTCCTTTACTACAACTAACGCGTAAGCTATAATTATGACACATATCTGATATAATTACAATTCATATACACATTTTTTACATAATATATTTCTTTACATCTGCGTACACGCCACAAGTTTGATATTTATCACAATATTATTGTATTATAAAAGGGAACTTACCAACTGACACTAGGAAACATACCTACAATAATTTAATGACTCCTTAAACGATGACTATCCTTTGTTTTGTGAATGAATCTTTAGGAGAAAATGCACGTCTACTCTTTAGTAACTCGACACTGACATTGCATGGTTTGATGATATGACCACTTTACAATGGAATTGGACAACAATAATAAAAAAATTACTTGCATTATCTTATTGCTCTCAGAAAAAGATGTTTATTCTTCATGAAACGAATAAGCAGCTACTTAGAAAAAGATTCATTCCCGTGTCCACAATTTATCTTTAATAATAATATTCTCTATTATCAATTGATATAAAATACTATTTTAATTCTGATATATTTTATAACAATGTAAATATTTTAATGAAATTCCTATATTATAATGAAAATTATTTATTTGTTTTAAATTTCTAACCATATTATTCTACGTGCGTTTACAAATCTCTTTCATTCGTTTAAAAATCAACACTCGCCAACGGGTTCGCCAATCAATCATAATTTAAGTAGATTTAGGTAAACCAATTAAGCAAGTGTTAAAGCTGGGAAACAAAACTATAAATAAATCCATACGTCTGTTGACACGTAACCATTAGAAAAGTTTTCTAACTCACACAAGATGACCCATTCTTATTTTAACATAAATATATTTTCACCAATAGTCTATCCCCCGATTTATAGACATTCTATAACTTCATCAAACGTCATAATAGTACTGCGCTAAGCAAAACTTTTATGTAATGATAGAGTTATAGAATGTTTAATAATTGGGGGGTTTATGCAGATAAATAGAACGGGGCTGATTTAAAATTGAATTTGTTCGGCTTTCTACCCAGAGTCCAGACAAATTATGACCGGTTACGGAAAAAATATATATTCATTTATAGTCTTTCCAAACGAACAATTAGGTAAGTTTTCACAAACGGCGCTGCCGGTGATTAGTTTTCGTAAACTGTCAAATAAAACTCGTACTAGTTCGACCTATCGATTTAAATGTATTTATCACTGGCTAAACCATTTCCGCTGTACACCTCCGAATGTGAGTCCACTCGGGACTTGCAGCGGGCCATTTGTAAGCAGCCGGATTTGTAAAGGGATTTTTTACTCATGCGGTGAATGTTCGTTGCATAAAATGCAATGTGAGCTCTAATACGATTGGAAGCTAGACGTCGAGCTGCGCTAGGAAATTGGGCAGATGGTGTGTGTGGTGCGGGTTGGCGTTGGTGGGCGCGTGGCGCGGCGCGACGGCGTCGATGTCGGCGTGCTCGCGGCGGTGCGCGCGCGGCGGCGCGGGCGCGCGCGCCAGGCGCAGCGGCACCGGCAGCAGCTCCGGCATCACGCTGTGGTGCGTCACCAGCGCCGCCAGCGACGTGAACTCCTTTGTGAAACCCTGCGGGTGAGGGCGGGAGACACTCATGAATCGTCAACTTATCTATATAGCAATAGCAATGTTTATCTTCAATTGAAAGGAATGTTTTGTACATTATCATAATATTTAAGACCATAGAAGAAACGATGATCATAGATGGTATGTTAATTTATTATCCATACGTCATATAAGGATGATCCTAGATAAATGATAATCTAATAGACACATCAATGTATAAATCATGTTGGCAGCTTCACGGACCGATATTTTGGTTTATGGGTAGCTTCTAAGTTTAAAAAGGTAAGGATTCAACATACCTGGTTCAGAAACGACAAACAAATCATAAATAGGCTCGGGTGCAGATTTAGCAATACCTCCGCCCCTACTTGTACCTAATGCCAAGAACGAAGTACAAGTAAGGCAGGAGCTCACGAATTTGACAAAAGAAGAAACAAAGTTAAAAGGTACTACTTTTGTATTTAAAAGTAAAGAATAGGAAGGCTAAAGCACGCGCAACGCACCTTTATCTTGTATCCTTTAGGAGTGCGCAATATCAAGTAATGCGCGATGCCTGAAGGCTGAAAGTCCCGTGGCACCCGGACGGACAGCGCAAAACAACCAGCCTGTGTCGTGCTCCCACGCACTAGGAACGCCCCCACCGTCTGTGAGCTCAAGACTTCTAGAGCGATCTGGAAAATAACAGCATGAGCATTTTATTGTCAAAATCGATCCGATCATCGATCAGGATTAAAGGGAATAATATAGAGCTATACACACTCTGCTATGAAGACTAAAATGTTTTCTTTGAAGAACCTACTCGCGTGTAATTCTTCATCATCAGTTCATATTTCCATCTCGCCTACATTGTCCGTCGGCATTCAGTCCTTTTTCTATTTGACACTCCGAAACCCCTGAATATGAAAACGATAGAGTTGTATTACCTCTCGAGGAATGCCCTGCTGGAACCACGGCGCTTGCCTGAGCTCCGGTTCAGCTCGAGGGATGTTGTTGTTCCCAGACGCGGGCGACGCTCCACATGAAGACGCGCCGGATGATGACGAGGTGGTGCGACTGCAGCCACCAGACTCACTGGAATGCAGATAACAAGTCGAATAAAAGTAAGTCATCATGGCGCTTATATATGTTATGCATCCCTTAGGATATAAATTGAAAATCAGTTAAGTTCAGGGAATACTAATGGTTTTATTTTTCTGTGTACGCGCACTTGTTAGTACCTACGCTTGAAGCTTTTGTAAATCATTATACTCCTACTTAGCGATTTTTAAGTTCTTGAAAAATATAGATTCATACGGAAAAAATAAAATTATGCCAATTAATATTTAAGTTTTTGCTACGCCAAAGTGCACTTTTGAATTTTTTTGCTGCATGTAAAAACATTTCAGTTGATTATTTCCCGTCAGTAATACTTAATTTTGTGGTAAGGCACTTATCTTCCCAAAAGTGCATAAGTCAATTAAACGCCTGTACAAAAAGTGGAGCTGTTGCAACTATTGCTACAGCAACGCCAAAAAGGCATCAGAACCTTGAAGAATGAATCTTTACAGCGGTCTAACTGACCTGGTTTTAACGTTGTTACACCTTCGGAAGTCTACATTCAGGTCAGGGTGCATCAAATGGTCGACCCGTCGCGGCGCTGCCGGCACGGCGGGCGGCTCGCGGTTGCTCTCCCTTGTGCGCGCCTCGGCTTCTGAAGCCTCGTTGATGTAGCCCCCGTTCATGCATAGAGGCAGGTTTGTGGGCCTGAAATTGTATTATATGGTGTTCAAAACACAAGACCTTTTTATGGAAGAAGTAGGTAACGGCACACAAGTTTACTTACGTGGTAGGAGTATCAGTGACCAGTGGCGTAGAATCATCATCTGAAGGCTGCAGCAGCGCCCCGCTGAGGCCCATCGCCAGCCGCTTCATCAGCGGTGGCCGCTCGCCGAGCCGCCGGTAGCAGTTGAGCTCCGTGGGCGAGTTCGACTCCTCGGAACTGCTGGGGCTTGGCTCGTTCACCAGTTTTGACATGCCCATTATGTCGCATTTCGCTGGGGATCTGGGAATCGAAAATTTAAATTTATAAATGACCGTTGTTTTAAAAGAATGCTTAGATAGATACCTTTAACCGAAAGAGCGCTCAAATACTATTTATGTTATGGCTATAATAGCTAAAATACGTAATAATATGACTTGAATCGACAAGTTCATGGACATTTTTGACAGTTCCTTAATTTGGTAGCGGGTATACCTGTCGCCACAATGAGGATAGTGATGCGTGAGGCCGGGCAGCGAGTCGGGCGCGCGCACGCCCATGCCGCAGTCGCTGCCGCTTAGCTCCTTGCTCTGGAAATAAATATTACAATGGAAAATTTCCCTAGTGGACATCCTTATTGTAAGAAAACATAAAATTATCATTCGAAAGAAAAAAAACAAGAGACAACAACACGGAGTAAACAACTGAAGGGAACAAAAATCACACAAAAGGTATCAATCATGTCATTCAATACTTTGTAATAACAGTTAAAACAAGTCCACAGAAAATTCTTGAGATATCTAAACGGCTATTGTAACTTGGGCATTAGGACAAGGTTTATCATACCCAGCATTAGGATACATTTCAAAACAGTATTTAGAACATTTAACAGTTCATTAGAAGTATATACAATGGCACTTAAATATTTTAAAGTTGATTACGCAGTGGACGATAAATCAACCGCATTCCCGTTACCGGAATGCTGGTCACGACGCCGTGGTGACAATAACAGACACATACTAACAGACATACACATACTAACAGACATACATAATAACAGACATTACTGTTACGAGAAATTAAAAATATCAATTAGAATAATGTACAAGTAGTACCTAGGTATTCAAATTGAAAACAGTACCTACTGTAGATCTTTTTAATAAAGTCGAATCCTACGTTTGCCAATTTTTGTCATCAACGACTCGGCATAAATATTGCTGGTCTGGCAATTTTATTGTTATTAAACAATAATAGGTATATACTACTATAAATCTAGAACATTACCTTTTGCGATACGTACTTATCGCCATATATCTTAAAATCGGGAGCACTTATTTCGTAATCTGTTACGTTAAATTAGAACGAATTGAGCATTATTATATAGTTGTTGCTATTTAGACACGCATTTAAATGGAAAATTGTTTATTATTTTATTTTATATTTACGCGAATACTCCACATTGAAATGAAATTAATCTAACGGGAACGTAAAATCATAAAATAAACGCGATAAGATCCGTAAAATTAGTTTCATTTCAATTTTAATTCCTTTGCCGTTTTAATAGGAAAATATTGAGATCTTTAAAAGTATCACGTATCGTTTTTAAATATTATGTCAAACTTAGTTTAAATTACCTTTAGTGTAATTTATCTGAACTGATCGCTGCTTTCAATGCGACGATATTGTAACTCTAGTATGATAAAGTGCATTACGTTATTTGACATTACACTTCTTATCCTAAGTTTTCTTATGACTAGCTCATGACAATAGCATCACTCCTAAGTATTGGGACGATTCGTAACAAATGGGCTGTAAGTGGGGAATGTTAATGGGCATAACCCTCGCGTGACGACCAACATCCCGAACGGAAATAAGCAATGTTTGTTTGGCTTTCCATTTCCGATCCCGTTGTTGATGTGTGGTATTCACAGAGAAATGTTAAACGTTAAAATATGTCATATCCGCTTAGTCGTTGTAGAGTCGACAGCTGTGGTGGAGTATTTATGCTTGAGTTTTGTTAATTTAATGACCCGAATGAATTCGACAGCCCTGACGAATGTTTCAGTCCTTTGCGAGCTATTTTATTCGAATTTTGTACTGTTTAGATAAAGTTTTCACAACGTTAGTTAGTACAAAAAAACTAATTATATATTTTCTACATTTTCATTTTTGTAGTTAAAATTATACCCAGGTAATGTAAATATAATATCATTATTAACTCCCTAAAAAAAATTTGCCCTATAATTCAAATAAATTTCATTTCAAAGTCAGAACGTGTTAAATCATTATAACTTTCTACGAGTATAGCTTTACCTACTAAATGTTGGATATGAACAACGCGTGTTGTAATTCAATAATTATCGGTTGTGAATACAACTCGCAATGAAACATAATTATACCTGCAGCCAGTTGTAGTAACAATTGAACATGCAATGTGCCCCATATTAATGGACCCCATATCCCTCACCCTCATGTTAGTACAAATGTTGCGGTGGGCCATTCCATTATAAGATCATCCCTCACAATTACATTATTAAATTGGTTGGAGCGCCTCTGATTCCGGGTTGATTTGTTGAAAAAAGTATTCTTTCAGTATTATTTAAGCTGCATTTTCTCGTACGTGTACTTGAGTTAATTAATAATAATGTATTAGATATCATCCAACATCTCAGGTGTTTGATCGTGATCGGCTTGATCTCTGAATTTGTTCGTTTCATTTGTTTTTTAATACTACATAATTTGACTTGAATTTAAAACATTTTACCCGTTTCTATTGTCATTGTATTACATAACATATATATGTAAATGGCTTGGTGAAAAGAGAGACGGATTATTATAAAAAGCCTGATTCAAAGGTGACTTTAACAAAACTGTGCGTATATCATCTTTGCCCTTCCCAAATAGGTACCTGTTTCGATTTACCTCATAGCAATAAGTTCGGTGATAGATCGGTCAGACAGTAGTGCGTATCGTGCGAACATGCGATCCGAGTCGATAGATAACTTACGTAACCATTGCGTACTGTCCTCATTTTGCATTTTTACGATAACGTACCCGGTAATTAACGAGTGGCTATAGCTATTACTCAACGTATTGAACTATCGTTCCATAATATAAAAAGCCTAAACTAATTTATATGTAAGCACACCAACTATGTAAACTGTGCTCGCTGTGGCCCCTATATTAATGTTTGTCGCGTGTCTCTGCGCAATACGCGTCACACAGAACTGTGTGTCTGTAGCCTAATGTACAGAACATAATAGTTATCCTTCTTTTTAATTACTGCAATTGCGTATTATCACGCACTTATAAGGTTTAGTACACCAAGAGGTATTATTAAAGGGTGGTCAAGAAGGGTATCTTTGTCCCATGTCGGTAGTAGGGACAGCATATAATAATCTACTTAGTAATTAGCTACTCCATTAAATGCCAGTAATCATCAGCAAAAGTAGATTTAGAAGCCGCGATAAAATGATTTAGAATATAAATAAAAACATTTAATTAAAAAGTAAATAACGGGAATAGGGGAACCTTTCCATAAAATAGTAAGGCTGTAATCGAACTCGAGTAAGGGTAGGATGTGATTCCAAAAATACCAAATTTCCAGTCCCTAATCAAAAAATAAGCCTGACACTATCGACTTCTACCCTCCACTGAATGCGAGGGACGTTTTTCTATAAGCGTGGAACGGTCGAAGGATTTCATTTCACTATTGCCGAAGGGGATCGTCCGATGTATTTTCTGATCGTTGCAGGGTGACATTGTAAGCGGGAATTAACTTTCGATAATTAAAATCATATAAAAATTAACATGATTGCTTGAGCTCACTCTCGCTAATAGCTTAAATGTTTAAATGAATAATAGAATAACTTTTAAATATCAACTGACACTGAAGACATTCATTTTTATGTGGGTAGCAGTATTAGTTACTGCTCGACATAATTATGATATACGACAATATTAAAGCACAAATCATTTTAGAAAATAACTTAGTGGCACGTAATGCATGCGTTCTGAATTAATATTGAGCATAAATTAGATGGAAATGGAGATTAATTGTCGTCGCAAAGTATCGGAATTAAGTTATGAATATTTAATAGGTATGAGATGAATATTATTTCTAAATTATTTCAAATAATGATGTATCTTTGTGACTATTCGAGAAAGTATCCTGTCTTCTTTTAAGAAATTTCAGTGCCATAGAAAAAAAATAAAAAAACTCCCAATAATGTATGTATTTATTTTGTTGCATAAATATAATGATTTATTTTGGTCACGACTTAAGCTACAATCGGTCCGTAGTAACCGCCGAATTTTGCGCTACAATAACACTCCAAGAAGCTTTCTACTATTTCTATATACCTTCGTCATTGCAACATCTGGGGTGAAAATAATTTGTTTTGTAGACAAGAATAAACCTGTTCCCGCTCATCGCTCAAACTCACACCACACACGCATTTCGGTCATTTATCGCTCGGTTCTTTTTGTTCGGCAGTTTAGTGCGGCTCAACACGAGACCCGCGGTTAGGGCACGCAGACACGAGCCCATTTCCCATGATATTACTTCGCACTCGGCGACCTTTGGGCTATACTTGTGACCTTGGATTGAGGTCATGTTTTATAGTCATTGATGTGAGTGACAAGGGCGGCTGAACAATCAACGGAAATAATAGTGACAAACTTTTTGCATAGGTTACTTTTGAAATATACAATTTAATTGGACTCGTTTAACATTTTATATAGCTGTTTGTATAGTACAGCTTCAGCCTACTGCTCCCTGCTACTTGCATGTGTGATTTAATTTAGGTAAAATCATTTTTTTTAAATTAGTCCAAACTTTTAAAATATTATCACATAAGTTGAAATATGCAATAAAACATCTGAGCTATTATTAAAAGAAAAAGAAGGCATTCCATTGTAATTTAGACAGTCCTCCGTAATAATGGGAATGCCGTCTGAAAGTCACTTTCGTTGTGGGAGGGTGACGGAAGTATTTCTTAACGCAGTAAGAGAGAGACGGAAGTCAGCGTCGCCGTACGGATTGGCGTGCGAAGGGACAGTTACAATTTAGGGCTGTGATTTTTTTCTCAAGTCTGATTCACAACATTTCACGACGCTGTGCTTATATTTGTCTATACAGATCTATTTTTTTGATCTCAATTCGTAATCGCCATTTATAGACCTATTACATCTTAAAACCATCATATCAAGCATCAAAATGCATAACTAGTAAAGCAAAGCAGTCATTGAAATAAAACTATTTTTTTCTAATTTTATCGCGTTTTATTATGTTCTTTACGTTCCCGACGCTTCGGCTGCTTTGTCATGGGAAGAAACGTGTAAAGAACATAATAAAATGGCGATAAATTCGAAAAAAATGTTTTATATCAATGACTGTTTTGCTTTATACTAGTCTAGTAATTCGTAAAATTAGTTTTATTTCAATGTGTAGTATTCGCGTAAATATGCAAAACAGTCAGTTAATAATTAATTGCAGGGTCATAGTAATTCAGGAAAATGATACATCACAGGGGAACTAATTTGATTGTAATCTTTATTCGGAGACCTATCCTTAATAAATTATCCCCAACTTGGCAGCCCTATTGCCTTGCCGGTACGCTCGGGCCAAACGCTCGGATTTAATTATCGGGACAACGGGACAGAATTCCACTTTTAGAAAGTATTTTACTTTGTTGCTCGATATTTACATGGCACTGGGTTATGTTAGAGGTCAATTAGCTTGGTTTAAATAAGTTTCGGGATAAGAAGAACGTGTAGACACTGATTGATGAGTGACTTATTGATGTCGGACACGACAGTATTTGATTATAAGCTGAGATAGAGACTGGAAAGTATCGTGTAAGTATCCCGGAATATGTTAACTAAGGGAATTTATTCTAGTTACATTCTCGTTAATTCTATTACAGTTTTTTTTTAAGTAAAATGCTAAAAGTGATGTCGTATTTTTTATTTAGAATAAGGACGTTTCTAATAATAAACTATCTATGCAATTAATCCAGAGTATACCCAATTTTAACTCTGAATATAAATTGCTATCATTGATCTTAATTTAACACAAAACGCAAATAAACTATGGTAATAAAACATTTAAACAAAGCATCGGTGCTATGAATTCCAAAGCGAATTGTTTAAAAAGAGCGAAGTAAAAGCGCTGTAAAGTTTTATTGTAGACGAGCATGAGACGCCCTTTACCTAAGCAATACGCCGCGATGTACTGTGCACACTGGCAATATGGTGACGACTAAAAAGTTGTATAATAATAATAAATTTTCTAGCTTTCTTTTATTTTTTGGTACCAAATCATAAGTGTGTTATTCGAGTTGAAATTGTACAAACCATAACTGTTTACTGCACAATACTCAAGAATAAAGAAACCCTTCTGTCGAGTATCGTGGTAAATATGTGGTTATCTACTCAGAAAGACATTTCAGACAGAAAAATCATTAGTAGTGAGCTAATTTATAGTAAACTATGTAGTCATCATCATAGACACTGTCTTGATGCGACTAATTGGCCAACTATTGAACCACAAATAGTGTCTCGTGCGTGGCAAGCGGGCGAGTGGGCGAGTGGGCAAGGCAGCAAGAATGGCTGAAAGCAATAAATCGGCGCTTATCTCAACGCGCGTCACGCGCTCCGTGCCGACGCGCAATAAACACTTTTACTGTTACACTAATTGATTAAATATTTTCACGAATGCGCACTAGAATACTTTCTCTATTTTGGTAAAATTAGGACTCTGTAATTGTGATTTATAAACATATTTTTTTAACGCAATGTTAAGCAAACGTTGCAAAATATGAGCATTGTATAATGTACGCATGACAGACCTTATGAGAGTAGAGAACAATGATTTAGTATAAAATATTTTGTATACAGTTATCAAGTGACGGTGAACACATTACTGCTTGACTGAAACCAGATTCATTGGACAGGCCAGATCCCAGGTGCGGAACAAATTTGTCCAGATTCCAACAAATTCGTGGCCAAGTTCAGTAGTGGGTAGACAATAAATCAGGCGAGTCGGCATCACCGTCTGGCGTCGTTAAGTGGTTTAGATTATAGACCGCTTCACCCGACAGTGGGCGGGCGCGGCGGGATGGGCGGCGCCGCGTGCGTGGCATACAGATGGAGTCTATATAATATTTGAGACCAATTTTAGTTAAAAGTGTTTGTTTAAATAAATGGATGGCATAAGTTACAACAAAGGTAAATTTTACGGAGATTTTCTACGCGCCTCAACAAAAGTGGGAAACAATTTTGTTATAATTGTGATACCTTTTTTTTAGAAACATGGACACAAAATAAGGCAAGATTTGTAATAGTATGTTACAGTGGTTAAAAATATTCATAAATTCAATTTGAAACTACTCATCATTAGCACAGTTCCCCCTACTAACTTGCTTAATAAAATACCTAACTTTTGAATCACACTCGCGACAAAATTACTCAATTATGTATTACCTTAATGAAAAGGAACAGTATAATGAATACCACGTCGGTTCAAATTAATTCAATTATCGTCATTAGACAAACGCCTGTATCTCAAGAAACTTCTATCTTAGAGTTTGCTGATGACGGAGGTACGTGAGAGATGCGCAGAAGAACGCATGAGTTTTGGTAAATGACTAATGAAGCGCGACTTAAGTATGGTTCACCGAAGGCCCAGTTAATGTAAAGACATCTTAGAGACTTGCGGGTACGTACAGATTTATATAAGCTTTCAAAAGGCTTTTTTCCAAAACAATATTGGTAAATCTCATTGTAAATAAATTTTATTAATGCATGTCTACTAGCTTATTATAGAATGATTGATGAAATGATTAATAGTTCCTATATTTGATGATATGATACATTTGATCCTATGCCCCTAATTATTCAAATTTGACAATAAGTACATACTGTTACAAAAGTAGCTGAGCCACATCGTCAAAGAACTGTTACAGTACAAACAATACAACCCCTTAAAAAATACCACCGAATGCAAAACCTCCTCCATTTTAGAGTCGGTTAAAAATAAGAACCAATGAGGCATAAAGCATATTTCATGTGAGATGGTATAATTTAAGCTGTATTAACCTACTAAAACCGGCAACAACTAAATTGAACCATTAATCTCACAGACCCGACCGCTGTTAAATCGTTAAAAAAACTAACACTGGGAATTATAGTACTCCATAATACCCATGCCCGTGGGCACTTAAAGAGATCGGTAGCCTCAAAACAAAGTACTTATTACTATATCTTTTTATAGTTATTATGTGAGGCCAACTGAGAACACTAAATAAAATAATGGTATTTATACTGGTATCTCTATATAATTACACCAAATAACTATTTGCTAGCATAGATACATCTACATATACACATCACCAAAATGTTACGACTAGGTATAGTTTAAAATCTAAGATAAGACTGAAGAAAAAGTAAGATATGAAGTTATCTAAAATATATTGTTTGTCTACGTTCGATACACACATTTATTCAAGGGATCTGAACACCATTCGAAATGTCTGATTGATCAGTCAGTTTATTTTTAAATTTTTCAACAAAAATTTTCTCTTTTTATGCAGCTAATGATGTAGTTTTAAAGTAGGATACAACCACATAACTTTATTATGCATTTATGGAGAAAACCAATAAATTATGTAGCTAGTCGGTAATTGGATGAATATTGTATAATGTGTCGTAATCCGGGAGCTGCTCACGATAAACTTAATAACAGTGCGGTTCCAATAATATGGGGTTCACTGTTGATCGATCAATGTTGTTCATCATATTATATATTGATTTAGATTTTTAGTGCTGTCAAGCGTATGATAAGTCTCAATCTAGTATATTGCTTTAGTCGATTAGCACATGCCTGCTTCTAGGTAAATACTGTACCTATTATACTTGAAATGACATCTTTTATACACTCAACATAAATAGATTTATTCCCTTGAATTTGATAAATGACATACATTAACATAATTACTTTGAAGACACGACTTATTCTTTAAATTATCGTAGACGCAGCAAATTATAAACTTATGCTGCATTTAATGAGTGTAATAGTTTGAGTCGTTAACTACGACGTCGTTATTATGAAAATACGCTTCAAGTAATGTCTGACATTAAATACAAAATCGTTTGGCAAATTGTGTTGTGTTTTTATAGATGCGATAATGTATAGCAGTTTTAGTAACTTTTTAATATTCCTATTCTAAGAATAAACCTGAAATATAATTATGTATTACGTTTTAACGTTGCGTTATAACTCCTTTCCTAAAACCTTTTCCAATTCCCAAAAAGCGTTAAAATGATTTGAAATTACTATAAATACATGCTACTAAGCTTTTAGTTCGCTTGCAACATAAACACGTAGATAAAAACTAAGCTAAAAAATTGATAATAAGTTTAGTGTTGGCTCCTAGGCTACTCTAAACCAGTAGCGTGTATTAGTGACGCCACACACGGCTATTATGCTGCAACTTATCATCGCTAATGTCCACCGGCGTCGTACTAAACCGCACACGCTGCGATACCTACTAATTATACACCCTTAAGGATGTGGCCACTAATACATAATTGAACCGCATTTTGCGTCCAGCGTGCCAGAGGATTATGCGGTGTATTTGTTTATGGTAGACTACTTGATTATGAGTTATCTTAGTTCAATGTTAATAAGAACATTATGCAGGTAGATAGACAATCCTTATCATAGATATATATGTGTGCGTAACGACTATTAGCTTAGCTTTAAAATATTCACTCACATTGGATTAATAAAATCAATGTCCAACTAGTCTATAAATAACAAACAAACAACACGGGCACGGTTGTGCTATTCTTTCTTGTTAATACTTACATAATAGGTATATAGAAATAATCAAGCGATGTTTTTATGCTTTTTTATGTTCCGCTTAATATGTGTGTGTGTGTGTGTGTGTGTGTACAGTGCACTCACCCAGAGCGGCGCGGAAGGTTGCAGCTGCGACGCGAACGCCATTCGGAAAGCATCTCCCACCAGCGAGTTCAGTTCCTCCGCCTGCAGACAATGAAACACAAAATACACTAATATGGATTATTTTAATACAGCCATTTTCAAAATAGGCAATCACACCTCCTTGTGGGCGCTGTAGGCTTTTAAGGGGGCAAAAGAAGGCTTAGTGGAAAGGAGGGAGCGTTACGTCAATACTCTAAACTCTCATTGAAATATTATTTGACCGTAGAAATATTATATGGGCCACCATATCTATCCCGTCCTCCTAATAATGGCAATAACTGTTTTTAATAAACGCAACAGGTAAAGTAACTAGTTATGTTAAAAATATAGGGAGTATGGCATTTTTTTTTTAAAACTCAAACTAGCCAACTAATTTGAGTATCCAAATAAGTTTGAGAGCCTGTGCTTTAATACTTCAATAGGAAAATGTTTTTAAAGATATGTGCTTTGTAAAGCTATTACATACCATCAAAACTATACATATTGGGGTTCAATCAGTGAAAATGTTGTAGGTACAGTCTCATCTTCAGTATACAACTTTTTATACAATAAACCATAGCATTTTTGCGACGCGGGCGACTAAGAAGCAAGTTTTAATGGAGTCTGCTGCGAGCCAGCTACTGCATGCCACAGAGCACTTGATACAATGCGCAGGAAACGGAACAGAAGTTCACAGAACAAAAAACTAAGAGTGATGTGGTTTTGAAGTATAAATATGTATTTTACAACTATATGTTTAAATTATAGCCATGATAGACTATTTTGTTAAATTCACACCAAATCATTTTTATGCTAAGCAGTTTTTTTAAGATTTTCAATTGTAATTATTATATACAATAAAGCTGTAAAATCGAGACTAGCACAAAGGCACACTAAGACTGACTTATACTACTGCAATTGGCCTGGCTTCTGGCAGCACTTAACGCTACGGGCCCACTAGACTGCAATACATAGCAATATTCAGCCGACCAGATGAGAATCGGCCTTTCTGTTGCGAGAGCCGAAGCGAAATTATACGTTTCAGTAGTATTTCGTTACTTATACTATAGCGAGTAAGCAGTATACATATTTACCATAACTATGAAATTAATGTTGACCTCCTACAGGTTCAGCGGGGGTTTCTGGGTTCGATTCCCACGTTAACCATTAAACAATTGTCATGAGCCCACTCCAAGGACAAGTTTTACCTTAGTTGGAGGGCCTAACGGAGTACCCTGAGCCCCTCCAACTAAGCTAGTATTACTAGTAGTAACCAATAATAATCCCATATTACTAGAAATCATAAAAAAATAACATTTACAACCTCGTGCAACTCACAAAATCCAATAATGTGCGCCATAAAATTAATATGATTATAGATCATCAATACAATAAGCTTAATACGTAACGTATTTGGAATTCACACCACTCGCCATTCAATAACAAACTTTAAACGTACAATAATAAAGTTAATATTGTGGTTGTTGTGCGTGATTGTAAATAGTCGAGTTCAGTGGGTGTAAGCGATATGTGAGAATGATAGGTGGCAGGCGCTGGCGCGAGTGTGCGCATGGTTCTGGCGCTGCACTGACAGGCGACAACATGTGTTGCTATGAAGCCTACGTTTCAATTCTAAGACAGGCAATTTTTTGATACTATAATTCTTTTATTACGAATATAATGTACATGTAAGTACTTGTAAAAACCACATCTTACACGGGAGGAATACACACAATATCTTATGGTAATATCAATATTGATAATTACATGCTTTTTATGTATTTTGTACCATCTGCAGGACACAAACTTAGTGGTGATATTTTTATGAAATGCAGGCATTTATTCGACACACGATGTCGATAGATATTTAACTCTACATGGTGATTTGTTTATAAGAATTGGTTATCGAATATATTGTATCGCATATCAGTTGCACTGTGGAACCGGCCCACGACGCATACCTACGCGATATTGGAATGACTTCACGGTAGAAAAATGAGTATCATCCGCGCTTTACTATTACACCATCATCTAACGGCACTCGTCAGATATGAGAGCAAATTACACTGGATTAATATGTTCAATAGCTGTATCGAAGCCAAGATTAATGCTCTAGAGTACTGATAATAAGAACAGCTTTTAAAAGTCGTACGAAAACGAATTTCGTGTAAACGATCATCTATCATTTTGCCAGGGAGGCGGATAGTCGGTAGGTAAAGAAATTTGTAAAAAGTTTTCAGTTAATTTAAAGAGAAAACTTGTGAAAATGAAGAATGAGTTGTATTTTTTTTATAATTTGGTTATCATACAAACTCTTGTTGGTTCTAGGAGCGCAACTGAATCCCTTAGTCGATTGACGTAAAATATTAAGTTTGAGTAAGAACACATTACGTCTACAAATAAAACTAAGCTTTGTTTCTTTGCAACGTTCTGGTAGTTATATTTTGTACAAAAAAAAAAATCTTTACCTACATTATAGTATTTAGTAACAGCTCCAAAGACATTAAGTACAGATCCTCATTACCGCGGTATTAGCGGAGCGAGAACTAATTGTCACAGACAAACATTACCCAGCTACGTGCTTGCGAAACTCGCCGCCATTCAATCCGGAACGAGTCGGAGGATTAACCCACTTAGGTGTCTACGAAGACAGCTTGATACAAAAATTGTTTGCATAATAAGTCCAAGTGTAGGACGGCCCCCCACAAAGTGGACTGATGACATCACACGCGTCGCAGGAAGCTGGTGGATGCGAGTGAAGGAGGACCGTGATGTGTGAAAGTCGTTAGGGGAGGCCTATGTCCAGCAGGGGGCGTGTATATCGGCTGATAGATAGATAGATAGAATAAGTCCAAACCCTACGAGGAAAAATATACGATAGCATGTTAGGGTATGTGCAGTTCGTATGTTCTTCTGACGTTGTTAATTCATTTTGGATTCGTGACTGACATATAATGAGCGTGAAGTCATAATTCTGATTACCTTCCAAGTTCTGGAAAGAGAAACAAGTGATCGGTTTTAGTATGGAGCAAAATGGAAACTGCTGCCTTATGCTTAACCTATTCAAGCTTCTTATGAGTTCATAAGAAGCATTAATATGTTCGAGAAACTTTAGCAGAATGTAATGAAAGACAGAACGGTAATCCACCCTTTTGGAAAATATTTTATAAAAAATATGATGAATTCTTTGTGATAATAAATAAATTCTATACAAATATATGGCTTGAGGCAGGTAGCACACCTAACCATTAGTAACTGCCTATATTCTAGAGATCCGTACTTATAATAGCAATAGTACTCGGTCCCCCGAGCGGTTCACACACAACCGACTTGTACTAAAGAAATAGAGTCTACATTTGCTTAAAATTAATATTACCTACTGTATGTTGGTAAGCTGGGGCAGTTCTCTAAGGCATGCAATTTAATAAATAAATAGCCCCTTGCTATGACTCCGAGTGACGGGATAATTTTCTTCGGCTGCGCGGAAATAATGCAATTAAAGGTGGGTGTGAAAGTAAAACGCATTACTCCACATTTAATATGCAGTATTAGAAACGTAGTAAATAATGATGGCTGACATCTAAATAAAGCTAGCTGGATAATACAGGTTCTGTAAAATTGTACACTCTGTAAACGAACACTCTTTTCAGATTTTAATCACACCATTTAGGTACCCCGCAAGGCGTGCTCGTGGCGCCGCAGTGTGTAATATCCCGCAAAACCGAGGCTAGGTTAGCTTTAGTTTGGTTTGATAATTTAATCTGGGGTTAACGTGTTTGAAAACTGTTTTTTTTTTCTTTAAAACATTCATCAATCTCGTTCCCATAAACTATCGATAACGATCAAAGACTTTTGTGAATACTTGTAATAAGTTGTACCTGGGTATTCATCCAATCCAAATGATTAAACATATGACAGCTTACTGTAGTGTCATTAGAACTTACCATATTCAATTGTTCAAAATTGAAAACCAAAGGAACCTTTTATTGTGTGTTTAGACATTAATCAATTGTCCGTCCCCAAAAGTACTTAAATCCCCTAACTGTTCCAGCGCTGGCACCACGTGGTTCGTTCCGGCTCTATCTATTCATCTTAATGGCTTAATTAGGCATGCGACCCGCACGGCCGCCGCCGTCCATCACTCAGCGTATGCATATTCACGACGCGCGGCCCATGCTAACATGCGCTAAGGCCACGTATGACTTGATTGCGGATAAATGATAGGCATTATCAATGGTGGAGTTACCAATTTAAAGCTCCGTATTAAGGTAGAGTCTTTAGAGGGTTTTGGCAGCAAGCAAGCCTAGATCAGGTGACGAGAATTAGTGAACGATTAAATAGAGTTCTATCAGGGTAACTTCTTATTACGATTAATATACTTACTCTACATTTCATTAGTAATCACTGGTATCGTAACTAATACACAAATGTTTTTTAATTTAAAAATTATAAAACCCCGTGTCTATTTTCGATAGAGCTTACAGTCTGTTCGAAAATCCGAAATGATTTATTTTATAAACTTTAACCGTCACATTAACAACATTGTTTCGTGTCACACTTAACTGAATTTATTAATGCAAAACAAACCACTTAATTAACATATCAGCTATGTTAATCATTGTGCCGCTAATTAACTATGCGATATAACGGGCCAGTGATGACGGTGTGTCTTTGTAACACGGCTTATGACAAAACGTTTGGTTTATACAGCTAGCATAGAGCGAGATGGTGGGCCTGGTCATTTCTGGTCGGAGTAAGAACTTCAGTGGCCTTGCAAGCCGTCAGGTTACAGGCGGGATATTACGAGCTCACTGTCTCTTTTTTTACTTATAAATGAGACACAGACGTCTCATATTTTGTCTCATCACGCCCAGCTTACCATATCTTGCAAGCACTGATCTAGTTCGTGCAATAATTTATCGGAAAGCTTTATGAGTTGCAAACTTTCATTACCAAAATACAAGGGTAATAGGCAACTCATTATTTGCAATCTCTCTTTTAAGTGATCTAATCAAACGGTACCTACTTCATAAATATGAAAAAATCGGATGCCTAGCCCACCATGTCTAGTTATATGAGAATTATATTTCCTAAATTTAAATAAGTCATTGGAATATGTGCGCGTTAGTTATAACTTATAACAAATTTATTTATCAACTTTTATTATAATACTAATGCGCGCATTTCCAGAACAAGTTTGGTCGTTATAAAATTTGTATTTTACGGTTCGTCCCGTCGAGACAGAGATTTTGGACGTTCATTAATAAAACTTAAGTGAATGATGAACCGTGTTTGATCGAGCAAATGGGGTTTATGCTCTCGGCTCTTTAAAATTAACATGCAAAGTATTTATCGTTTTAATACTGGCGTTTAAACCTCTGCAACTGTGATTACTTTTGTACGTATTTTCGGAAAAAGCAAGAATTGTCTGTGGCATAACTCGTTTATATAAAGCATTCGTGTATGTTAATAAATTGTTAATTAGTTGAGCCATTGAATAGTTTTTGTGTGGGTTAAACCTAGCTGTTATATGGTCGATGTATTGTCGGAATTCTTTTAAACAACCGCATTCAAGAACCGATCTTAAAAAACATGACCCTAAGCAAATGTGAAAATTTCATTAACACAAAAATAATTTAATTCATAAATTCAAACAGCGACTTATTTTTACAAAAGGCCCCAATACAAGTTTTAAACGTTGCCATGTCATAAACAACTCCGAAAACAACAGTCAAATATGAACCTTAAACGAAAGGTGTTACAGTTCGTTGTTCACAGGAAGGTTCTACACGTGGTTAAAATATTGTGTGTTGTTTGTTCGGCCCACGCGGCCGCGCCGGGCGGAGTCGTCGTCCGCATCGATCCGTCAGTAACAGGATTGCGATCGTTTCATTTACATTTTATTCGAGCCGCAAAACACTACAGTAATTCAATTGCGGCTGAACGAAATGCGTGCGAATTGATAGAGACGGCGCGTTGAGTGGTTACAGTGTCAGCGACAAAGACGATTGTATACAAGTAGACCATATTATAATCTATAAATAAACAGTGCTATTGTTTACTAGCGCAAACGAAAATAATTTTACCAAAGTCTTATCGATCACAGCAATCTTTAAATTACTTTTATGCCACAATTTAGTATGGAATAACTATAAATAGGTGTACTAACGCTAGCAATTGTTCCATACGTGTTGATTGTGGACCATGAAATGCGGGTCTCGGCCGCGCCGCGCCGTCGATTATTGTCAGCAAGATAAGTGAACTTGTCTTGAAAATACGTATAAATTTGGTAAAATTAATAAAGTATTCATATAATATTTTGAAAATGTTCGATACTCAATGGCTATTGTATTGTGATTTGATTACATGAGAATCATGAGATACATACTATTTGCCGCTTTTACTGAGCCCATACATAGATCCTAACGTGA
Source organism: Pheosia tremula (assembly GCA_905333125.1). Classification (NCBI taxonomy): domain Eukaryota; kingdom Metazoa; phylum Arthropoda; class Insecta; order Lepidoptera; family Notodontidae; genus Pheosia; species Pheosia tremula. The sequence goes on along the minus strand of HG995405.1, from coordinate 164,851 downwards.
ATTTGGTGTTTGTTTACAAAGATCACAATCATGGGACAGTTTTTCGTTACTGACACAAAATACGCATTGTACAGAAGTCCCTGTATGAAGTTATACTTCTAGACCAATTTATTATTTTGTACTTCTGTTTTTTTTTCTAATCGTATCACTGCAGCCTTCATTTTTCTAATCTTTCAGCATGATGAGTGCTGCATTAAATTCATATTCAGGAATCAGTATATTCGGTCAATTTATCTAAAAGGGGAACATCTCATAAGATTAGTGCGGCATTTTCTATGTACTACGTACGGTGTATGTGTTTTGTGTGGCGACGCAGGTCGATAGCGACAGTAGGGCTGCGATGATTTAATACTTTTACTAGTACTAGATACTTTTATGATATTGAGACCATACAGTTAGTATTCTCGCTAGGCGATCTTACTTGCAACCATGATTATCACTTGCTAAACGGTGAAGTAAAATATAGTGTAAGGAAATCTGCATATTTATGAGAAGTTAACCCTCTCGTAAGACGTGCGCACTCCGCCAAACAGCATTGGACCAGGTTGTCAAAGTAGTGTTTAAGTCTAATTATTTTCGCAAATTAACATTAAAATGTATTATTATTGTTAATATTTACCTGTAAGTGTATCTCAAATAACGCCAATCTCATAACTTTACGCATATGACGTAAAAATCTGTGATCAAAACATTGGACACTGCTATATATCTTTTGTAATTGGAATTGAAATTTGATATCCTTAAAAAATCTTTGGGCAGATTTACCAATAATACGAAGACATTGCGAATAAGGTAATCCGAAAGCGTGATTCAATATAATTCTTTGTTTTGTACTTTTTATGGTATTAAACTTCAATGTTTCATTTGACATTCGAACACTTTACGGATGAAACGTCTTGCGGTAAAATGTTATAAGATAAATATAATATATCACTGCAGGACATTTCGTTCTACATAAACGAGATACGAGTTACGACAATCAAACGAACGATATTACGGCATAAGAGTATGTGAACCCATAAAAATAACTTAGATTATTGTATTGGTTAATCTTACTTGACTGTAGAAAATAATGAATGTGCACAGATACACTTATAAATATAACAATAACTTAGTACACAAAAGGGGTTTTTTGAGATCAAGAAATCCAGTCACCCCTCTGATTTATAAGTAGATGTCTTTGGCATTAATTTACATATTTTTATTTTTTTTTGTAAATGAAACACCAGCAGTCTCAATCAATATTGTTCAGTTATTTATTATCCGTCTTCTAAACAGCATCTAGGGATGGTGAGATAACGAAAATTCCGTCCATGTAATGTGATTAAGCTCATCGTTTTATAAGCTAATTCCTTGCGTCTGGCATCCCTGGCCGGGAGCTCGTAAACCGGTGTTATCTGGGGAAGTGCTCCCGCAGAAGGCGTCTGTTTCCTGTCCCGCACACATTCGTCTACATCTGTGTGAGTTTGTACCTGTGTGTGTATAGGCAGGGTGATAGGTCGTACGCTTCGAATTGAGATTTATAGATGCGTTTAGATATTAATGCCATTACACTTTTATATTTGGAGTGTCTATGTGCATCTGTTATAGAATGTACTAGTGTTTTTATTTTCAAAAGCAAGGCATACAGCTTAGTAAATTTTGTTAAATCAGTCAGGGGGTTTCAATTTTATTTAAAGTACGCATAAGAAATTATAAGTATTCAGGATAATGAACAGGTATAATTGCATCTGTAAATTACAAGAAAGACGACGATCATTCATCAGTTCCATATTTAGAAACAATAATTCTTCGATGGTCGTAAATACAGTTGATTTAAGATATTCGTTTAACATTGCAAGCGTGCTCGTACATCGAGATTAAAATTTAAATCGGGGACGTTCCGAGAAGACGCGACGTAATACAATATGGAGGTTGCGGGGCGTCGCGCGCGACTGACCACAGGGCGCGCGGGGACCTGGCGGCGGCTGGCAGCCGGCAGACCGGCCCCCGGGAGGATGTGCAGCGTTCTATTTTTGAATACTATTTACAATATCAATACCTACAACAAATATAAATGCTCCCAAGTTCAGCCCATAGCAGTTGCTCATACCTATATTTATTCGCAGAATACGATACTTTTCTTCCTAAGTCTATGTTTTAAACACGGCTGTACCTGACCGACTTGTTTAGAAGTTCAGACGTGATGTTGCAACTAGCAAAGTGAAGCCACTTTTGCAATGCATTTATAGTGGTAAATGTTACCATTTACAGAACTTTTTGCCTAGTATATAGTATGGCATAGACTAAGAACTTCTAGACATCTTTTTTCTTGATAAGCGTGCCTGAATGCGAGTGTTTACATGCTAGACCAGCGTTTTTGAGGCTGCGTTGTCTGAATATTGTAACAAGTCTGTAAGCTGTAGGTACATGGAAAAATAACACGCGTTCCTACAAAATAGTGTTTGCGTTGCGTCGAAGCGGATACCCCACGCAATAAACTTTATTTTACCGCGAAGAGAACACTTTGATCTGCCGCGTGTGTGACCAGTTTCATTGATCGCTTCCTCTACATTTCTAAATTAAAACATCGTTTCTTGGCAAACGATACGTTTTTGGGTAAAAAGATCGGATTAATCAATGTTAAACCGTAACACTGTCAACGACGATACACGGCACTTATTAAAAAGGAATTTCCTCATGACACTAGAAGCATTTTATTTTTTTGTTAAATGCCTATAATCTATTTCAATTCTAATTTCACCGGCACTGTAAATAAGACACCATACATTCTACTAAAATGCCATAAACAACAGCTGGACGCAGACATCGTCTCCTGTCATTCATTAACTTTGGAGCCATTAACTTGTAATTATATATACTTAGAGATATGACTTTATGAACCAGGTACTCAATCCCACCTAGCCGTCCCTACATTGTTCTCACAAAACTAACCATAACAATATACTGCTCAAGAATGTATAAGCTCGTTTTAAAAAGATTCCAAACGCGTTTGACGATTCATATGTGCTGTGCTATTACATGAATAAGAAATATGCTAATTTTAATTCATTTTCTGTTCTCTTTACTGCTACTTAATGTTGGAAATGTTTTATGTCCTGAAATATGATTTATTTAAATGAATCAAAGTAAATAATTACTAATTGCACAAATTTCTGATAAATAAACTCTACTCTAAGTCTGGGTATCTAACGATCAATAATAACAAATAAGAGACTGACGACTCCTACATACTACATGAATATTTTGCATTCTTACTGCGCATATGAAGTCTAAAGTCAATTCCTATAATAGTCTGTGAAACTCCCCGCGCAGCTCCTAGCATATTATTATGCTGGACCCTGTTTGCGCTACATGCGCCGCGCGTCCTGCAAACCGCCGTTAAAAAAAACTTCCAATTCTCAGTTCAGAAACATAACGAACATACAGCCTAATGAAAGATCTACTAATGTACTATTATGTCCACACGATAAAACCTTTTCAAAGTAAGTATCGAGGATTGTCTTCCTTTTCGTTAAATTATTATTAGCCGAAAAATCTGCAGAGAGAACAGTCCTTAGATAATTAATGTAATCAGGGTAGACGTGTTAATTGGTTCTCGGGGAGTAGAGCACAGCAGCTTGGCGCCGCCGCTGCCGGTGTGACCGATCCCAAAAAAAGTCATTACTCAATTTGTTACACCGGAGATACAAACCGCTGTAAAAAATTTAATGAATTTACCCCTCGGTAATTAAAGAAAATTAATCAAAAATATTTAGAGTTTGAAGTATTTGCTTATCTTGTTCATTAATTTCTTGAACTGGATTTTAAGTTGAGAGAGATTTCAAACAATATGAGCAATAAAATATTTGAATCGGAATTGTTTCAGGTGACTTAATATTAATCCATTACTGGCGTGCGGTGAATATCAAAAACCATAAAAACTAACTATTTCTTTGTTGAATTGAAGACATGATTTATTTTTTAATTGGTTCGAGATAATTTAGTTACTTAATTTTACGGTCTTTACCGAATTCATGGTTCCCAGAACTTGGCGGTGTTCAACACGAGTTATCATGTTACAAATTATTATTCGGTTAATTAAACACGAAACAAGATGATAGCAGACATGGGAGATTAAATTCGCTACCAAACACTGCAGGTAATTTTATGAACATAACTAAAAACTTTTTAAACAAACAACAATTTTTATCACTTTGGAGGAATATGAAATTAGCCCACCTTCAGAGACAGAAAATGTAAAAAAACTAATAGTTTTAGTCACCCATAACCAGAAAGATCATGAGGAAAAGGAAACAACAAGCAATAAAATCTATAATAGACAACAGACACACATGTAGCAATAATAGTTAAAGCCCATTAACTTCAAACAGTTGTAACAAAAATTTACGGTGCGGAGTTCCTTGAAAGTAATATGGGGACATTTGAACTAATGAAGGATGGGTGTAAAGAAGAATAAATAGCTCAGACAGCAGCCACTCAACATAAGCAAGAGCCAGGCGAACATTAAATATTCGAACAAGTTGATACTGAGCTACTAACGTGATTACCTTTGAGCTTAGTGAGCTGCACTTTCAGATAATAATAAAATGATATATTTTCATGCAGATTTTGCAGTGTTCTTCGGTGCTGTGTGCACCGTTTCGTACATTTAATATATTTCGAGATATTAAGCTAGGTGCCTACCTATGATTTCATTTTAATAAGTTGAGACATTTGTAACTTCCAATCTTTAGTAGATAGGTGATGAAAAATATCAAAATTATCATACTAGAGCATTTAAATGATTGTCAGCGAAAGAGAAGCAAGTAGTGACGACATAAACATCAGGCTACTCTCAATTATGAGTTGTGGACAAACACAAACAGTCAATGCTTACAAAAGCCATTGAACAAAAGCTGCTAAACACAACGTTGACAGAAAAAATTACACAAAGGCTCGTCTGTAATTAAAAGATCAGGTAGACAGTGGCGCTGGTGGGAGCCGGGCACGGGGGGGGGGGGGGGCACCCGCCCGCCATTGTCACACTTTTTATACCGTCCCAGGCAAAAACAATGTCAGATATTATAAAACCATATCCTCTTTTGAAGAGTTCCACAATGTTTATTTAAAACATTCCTTGTAATAATATTGGGAGGTCTGGAAAAAGTATGCAGTATCAGATGCCTGAAGATTTCTGTTAACGAACAACATACAATACAGCTGAACTATCATTGGTATTACAATACTATTGTGTATGTTTGGAAGCAATGAACTAAACTATGCTGACCTCACAGAAAATTAACAAGTGTTCACGCATAAATCATATTATGAATGATAAAGGTTGAGAAGGGACGGGTTGGTTTTTAATTTGCAATACATTAAACTTGGCGATCTAGGTATTGGATTCAAAATAATATATTTCATTAACATATGTACATTTATTATTCCAGGAAAGATTCAATCATTGTTATGGTCACAAAACATAGATACATTTTCCATGTCTTCCTTTACTCAGACGTTGTCCGCGAAGGCCCATGGTCTCGCCCCTCTGCGAGCATGTCTGCGGGAGCAGAGTATCCGCCAACTCTCTGTCGTCCCGCTCTATCCGGGTTGATTGGAGGCGGATCGTGCTTGTCTTGTGCAGACACAGTGACTACAAATGCCGCCATTACCACAAAAACCAGAATAACGGCAGTTTTATTGCGAAAAAACATTTTTCAGGCTCTCTTTAAGGTACTGACTGCAGTTGAAAACTATGCTTTGATGCTATTAAACTTTCTTTTTATAAGGAATCGATTGAACGGTCTAATTGTTTATTTGTTGTTGAACGAATCATGGTAATGTTTTCATCAAAATATTAATTTCATACTTGATATTATTATACTGTGAAATTGAACTATGCTGACAGAAAATTAACAAGTGTTAAGGCATACATCACTAAAATACAAGTTTTGTAGCGAGACGATAATACTAGAATTTCTCTCCACATAAGACGACTCGTATTAAAAAGCATACAGTTGCATACCAGAGGAAAGCTCCCACGATTTGTTACGAACAATAAACTCGTACTATTCACAGGTCAATCACACCTCACTGCACGAAGAGTAGCACAATAGAAACCCCGCGATCAAACAATCAATCACCAATGACGACGTCACCAAAATCACACACGATTTTTAAAATATTTGGAGAAGTACAAAATCCAAGAGACGTGCGCGGGCTTTGAAAGCTTTCACGCGACTGACGGGCGAGCAGCTTACAAACTTGTTCTCAGTTCTACTAAAGCCTTCACAGTAAGTGGCGCGGGCGCAAGCACAATGGGAAACGCGAGAGCACCTGTGTCGTATATTATTCTTTTTCTTTTTAATTTTTAGGCGTCGAACTTTTCTGCACACCGGACGAACGGTTAATGACCCTAACCAGGGTTCCTAATGATAATTTATTAGTGCCCCCTTCAGTTCATCACTCATGTCGGACAATCCGCATTCAATGTTAATAGTTATCCATTCAGTCAGCAATCAGCAGCGGGTTTATTTCAATCGGGACAGAGTTAAAATAGCGCAAAGTTGGGTAGCTCTACAGCGATTGTTTCTTTATTCGTCCATTACAGTTGATTCAGACGCGACATATGAATGAAAATGGGCCTGATAAAAGCGCAAGATAGTGGACATTCGCTAAACTGTAGTGTTTACTATTTGGAAGGCAGTCGTGAGACAGGCGCTCCTCCCGCGGCGCCAGGCCCCCTCGCGGCGGCGGCGGCGCAAGGTCGCGCGCGGAGGAATGCGTACGCGCGCATTATAAACCTACCGCATAACTTGCTTCTAATAATGCAAATAGAAGATATCACGATAGCTATAGAAGTTCTCTTATACCTACTCGGCTCTGCATTATATGTACTTTGTAAAGATTAACCTACTCAATAATAATAATATCGCCAGACGAACATACCAATTATACGGTCCCACACTAAGCAACGCTTGTATTATGGGTACGGCGAAACCAGTATATAATACTTATATAGATATTAAGCATCCACGATTCGGTTACAAACATTCGTACTCATCAAACAAGTTTGTCCCCTACCAGAACACGAAACCGGGACCCTCGGCGCAGGATGCAGGCAGGGTCCCTACGAACTAGGCTAATTAGGTTGTGTATGACTTAATATAGTGAATAGTTAACAATAGCAGCAGAACTATAGAAGAAAATGTTTCTTCAAAACACTCGATAAATCAAGTCTATCGAAATCCGATCAACAGAATTAAACACCCTATCTGTTGGTGCATATCCTAAAGCGAGCAAAAAGAATTGATCAATGACAGTTTGCATGACTCGTGCGTAAAGGTTTACACGATGGAGAGGATTTATGAAGTGTCAAGTGTCAGGGGAGCGGGAATCGATTGCTTCGGAAATAAACACGTCGACAATGTTAAGCCGATTAGTCCGAATATAGATCACAAAGAATACAGACGAAACATGCACACAACGGCACTCTCACTAGGTACTCGTAAACATGCTTATTACCCATCTCATTAAAACTAAGTAGAGTTTTTATTTTGTGTCTATCGATCATGACTTTACGCCATTGTATTAGCCCCGACGAATCCTTTCCGAGGCGGCACTCCCGTTGTGCTCTCAAACCATTTTATCGTAAAGAAATAAAACCGATTTGAGTTCGTTCAACTCAAACAACGGTTTTTACTGGACCATTTAACTTATCCTGAAACTGACAGGAACTAATCCACAAGATTAAACATTGTTTATTGGCGTAGTTTTATTTAGCACTAGCTGCCCCGGCGGATTTCGTATCGATTGAGAAACAAGTTTTTTTTTTTATTACATTATAGGCAAGTATTTGATCTCGATCTCACCTGATGGTAAGTGATGATGAGATCTACGATGAAGCATACTTGCCTAGGTAGGAAGGCGGCAGTAGATCGAGACGCTACATTCACTAGGCACATGCAGCGCAGCTGATCTGACCCGCCATCCATGAATGGCAACACCGAACATCATGCCGGAACACGGCTAGGCCGCTTGGCGACATGGCTTTGTTCAGTGGGTGGTGACTAACCACGGCCGAAACCTACCACCAGTAGAGTTGTCACCTGGTTGGCACCACCCAGGGTCACGCGTGGGGTATCTCGAGGGTACTTAATTCTCCTACAGACGAAGGTGACTCGACCCCAAACACATTGGCTTTTAATCCCTATAAAATCTATGGTTCCCGTGGGATAGACATACTTTTTAATCTCGGGTAACACCGTGAGGCTCAGCTAGTTTGCAATACATTTAACTTGACGATCTAGGTATTGGATTAAAAAGAATATATTTCATTGACATATGTACATTTATTATTCCAGGAAACATTCAATCATTGTTATGGTCACAAAACTTAGTTAAATTTTCCATTTCTTCCTTTACTCAGACGTTGTCCGCGAAGGCCCATGGTCTCGCCCCTCTGAGAGCATGTCTGCGGGAGCAGAGTATCCGCCAACTCTCTGTCGTCCTGCTTTATCCTGATTGAACTCGTTGACAATTGCAGGCCGATCATTCCCGTCTTGTGCAGACACAGTGACTGCAAATGCCACCATTACCACAAACACCAGAATAACGGCAGTTTTATTGCGAAAATACATTTTTCAGGATGTCTTGAAGGTACTGACTGCAGTTGAAAACTATGCTTTGATGCTATTAAACTTTCTTTTTATAAGGAATCGATTGAACGGCCTAAATGTTTATTTGTTCTTGAACGAATCATGGTAATGTTTTCATCAAAATATTAATTTCATAGTTGATATTATTATACTGTGAAATTGTTTTCCATATGAGGCGTGTTATACTTACACGGTGCGTATCTAATTATTGATTGCAGTAAGGAATAGAGCTTTCTGATTTTTCTATTCCTGTTTAAGCGTTGAAGGTGCGCAGACGGCTGGGCGGTTTTGGTTGCAATACTGTAATTATTTATCACAACGTGAGTCGCTCACCTCACGGGATGTCTTTCACGGATCTTTGGTACGTACGATGTAAAATATAAGGTTGTTATTTGTATGGGTGTATAGGTATGTTCGCACCTGTTCGGGCGTGTCGGTGTGGAACGCGTGGCAGAAGTGGTGCGGCGGCTCGGAGCGGGGCTCGCGCGCCACCAGCGCGAACAGCGCGCGCGCCGCCTCACACGTCGCGTACGAGATGCGCCGGAGTGCGTGGCTCATGCGCACACTCTGCCCACAGAAACAACATCATGTAGAATATATTGATAGTAGATTAGAAACACTTAGACCGTAATCCCTAGAGCGTTGGTCGGAGACTGACTAACCCTTTAGGGGAAAAAACTAAATCGCCGATGCCCCAAATACCCCCGTATTTGGAGCATCGAATTTTGATTCATTTCCGCGGGCTGTAGACACATATTAGTTAGATAACATAGGATCAACGCATTCGTGGCATATCGAGCATCCGCCACCGCTGATAATCATTTTTGTTTGGTGATCCATAATATGGTATTACTTCTGATGATAAATTATTCAATAGATAGCAACCTGGTCCACGGGATCGCATACTTTCACTCCGGAAAGCGCGATTACAACCAGCACCGGCACCGCACGCCCGTTCTCCTGTGGACACAATACAAATAATATCAAGTTATATTCTACATGAAATTATTGACAAATCGTCAGTGTGTGTAGTATTTAAACAGTTTTATATTTATGGATAATTGTATTTATGCGTAAGGGTTATAAGAGTATTGATGATAGATGATATAGATGATAGAAGAATGATAGAAGGATAAAAATGCTTGGTTGGATGCTGGTCCGGCTCCTCAGGAATATAAATGACCTTGTTTGAGCAGACTATTAAGATTTTGTATTTCTCTTCTTCCTTCTTATTTTCATTTACATAAGTAATTTGTAAATGTGGGAACCATGTAGCCATTAACTGTAATTTTATACTTAGTTAGTACTTTTTGTTTTTTTTGACCTGCTGCTAAAGTTTGATTAGCCGTTCCTACATTGTTCTCACATACCTATAACAATGTATTGCTCAAAAATGTAAAAGATCTATTTTAAAAAAAAGAGCAACCATGGAGTTTCTTGCCCGTTCTTCTCCATAGGAACGGCATTCCGAACGGGTGGTAAAGCAGTAGCATAATATTTTTGTAACTTGACGATTCATAAGTACTGTACAATAATGGTCTACGTGAATAAAAAATATTCTGATTCTGATTCTGATTCTGATTGATGGTTGCCACGTTCTCATTCGTTACATTCTCCTCAGCTTTGAGTAGCGCTATGAAACTAGAGCAATAGCGAATGCTGACAGCGCAATGATAAACAGTAGATCAATTGTGATTTAATTTTGTTTCCGCTTTATTATTATGATTTACTTGCAAAAATATAGCTAATTTACCTAATAAATTAAATTAATAAACCGAACAATTGATTGATTTGAGAAATATTGATTTCCTATTTGTTTGGAATCCAGGCCTCAAACTGGGATTATAACTCAAGCTGAAATTGTGTGGATTGATGTGTTCAGATTTTGCTAAAAGTAGACCGTATTTTCTTGTGTCATAGTTATAAAACAAGTTGACCTACTGAGTGACATTTTATAAATCAGAGGGTGGTTGACTGTGTGGAATGGTGGGCATGGGGACGCGGGGGGGGAGCATCCCAGTGGTTCTCATTAGGCATTTTAATTAAGATGGGCCACGCCGGTACCCCAATACCGTGCCCCAATGCTGACGTGTATCTATCTTATGAATGTAATTGAAAGCGTAAGCCAAAGTCTATATTTATACCAAAATCTGGAAAAGATAGACCTCTATAGTAAGTCTGTACAAAGTAATCGTCCAACCATGACCAGCAAGTTACAGCTCAATTTCCTCAACTGACCCTCATTTTCATTAGCCTTTGGGGAGGAGTTATAAGACCTACTTAATCTAAATGGCAAAATAACCATTACGTAGCCTAGATAGCCGAATGTAGTCTAAAATTGTTCTTCACAATGTATTTTAAGACCGTAAGTACCATTAGGACATATAATATGCTGGTTGCAGAAGTTTTAATGTGGCCTAAGTAAGAGCAATCCGCGCGGCGCTTGCTCATAACAGTTACACCGGAATACACTAGCAAACTTCAGCTAGCACTGTTGTTTTAAATTTCAATCTCTTAGAGTCCATTAGACGCTGAAAATCATCGTAATTATGCATAGTTATTATGTTTTCGAGACCAACAAGTCTGAAGCTACAGCTGCTTTAAGTGAACATAATAATGAATAACCGCTACTCTCTTTTTAATCAAATAAAAAATATAGGTATACCTAGTCCATATGTGTTCTACTAAATTTCCACCCTTCATGACCGTATCACACTATATGCTCGTGTTATATTATTCTGAAGTGGTCGTTTTCCCAACACCCCAGCTGCTAACCTTGTTTTTGCTGATATTGCAAATGAAAATATACTCCAAGTTGCCTTCCGGTAATATCTACACCTGGGGCATTCACTACTCTCTCTTCGGTCGTTCCCTCATGACTGAGGATCGTGATCATCACGGCAGCACTTTGGATCGGACGAACTGTCTCCATCGGCTCCGGTCTGTGGCCATCTTCACCGCGGCGTAGAAGCGGGACGTTGGTGTTTCTTTAAGTTGGTCAGACCACCTGGTCGGGGACCGGCCTCGTGAACGTTTTCCTTCCACGTTTCCCACCACAAACTCACTACTACATTTAATCAAATGGCAACTTTTAAAGCCTGAATGAGCGTGCAGTGTAAAGTCTCCTTTAATTTTACTGTCGGCGGTGTTTGACGGTGGGGTGGCGGGCAGTTTGTATGCAAATGGTGAATTGTTCGTGGCGGCGCGATATTGCGACCTTGCCATGATATTGTACCGCGGTACATTTTACAGTCGCTCTGATGACGTGGGCGCGTGCCTTTGCGTACAGAAAGCGGGGAACAATTCGCCCCACTGAGCACGTGGGGGGTTGATTGCCGTGCCAATAATATACCGGCAAGTAGATAAAAAAAATAGAGCCTGCGCTTGCGAAATCGACTTTTTTATCGGGAGCTGTTTGCAAAGACCCTGGCGACTATTTTGACCTATTTTTCCTTTTTACATTTACTTTCTCAGATTCTTGTTAGTCGTCCTCTCCTGTATTACAATCAAGTACATTATGTATAAATACACATGAAAATCAATCTTGCATCAAAACGTGGTTTTTATGTGCCCCGACATTTGGAAAAACGATCAGTGAAATCAAAGAGGTCGGATTTGTTTTATTATTTCCATTAAAACTAACATCTGGTGAGGTAGATTTAACACACATTGCCATAAAAATTATGACTCGATAAGTTTTAAATTAAAGCTATACTAATGATTCTTATATGTGACGTAAGTTATGGCTAATGGATAGTGCAGTGCCCACATGTGCGGTTATGTGGGATCGTGTCACGTGACATGACCATTTGGTGGCCGGCCCCGTGGGCCTCACCCCTGCCTGCTATTAAACAGCCGTGTGAATATTACATGTAAATAATAGCTGTGCTACTATAACCACATTTGCTGTTAAAGATATTAATTCATTCTTATATTAATAACATTATACAAGTAGGATTTTTTTAACCGCACCTGCAGGAAAAGTAAGCAAAATTTACTCAGAAGAAACATTCATTTATTTTAAAAAGAAACAAATCTCCATTTAAACATTTTCGAAAACTCGCTTGCCACACCCGGTTCGGTTGGATCCCGCGTGTGGCGAGCGTGTTGTTGAATGCAGATTTGTTTCTTTTTAAAATAAAAGAAAACATTCCTTTTATTATAAAAAGAAACAAATCTTTGAGTACAATTCGCTATTACTTTAATCGTTTAATTAATGAAAATCAAGTACAATAGTAATGTCAAAAATGTTTTGTGTATCAAAATATGATTCATACCTACATACATACATTACTTGTAATTCGGTATACATACGAGTTCCGCTGAACGAGTTGAGCAGACCCACAGATATATGATCTGTGAGCAGACCAAATTTAAAAAAAAGATGCAATTGTGTGAAACGACGGCTAATGTAACAAGTTCGTATTCTTCAATTAACTATGTTTTGCCAACAAGTTTAATTCAGTAATTTAGTGCAGATATGTCTCGCGGGAGGGACCGGGGGGTGGCGTGAGGGAGGCGCGGTGAGGCGGTCGTATGACAATGACAATCACTCAGTCAAGTTGTGAGTGCATTACCTACCAGGATCTCATAGCTCAGAGGCAGTGGTAAGGTCGCCTTGTTTTTTCTTTCACTAAATTTTCACCGATTGCTCGTAAGTGGTCGTGAATGTGGAATGTTTCACTTATATTTTTTTATGCTTACAAAGAAGTTTTTGGGTTCATATAAACTTCTTGCCATAGCAAAAGTTTCACCCCCTATTCTATTGAGACCAAATACTATCAGCAAATGTGGGTGCACCGAAATATACCCCTGTCAACTTCTTCGTGGATTACACTTGTAAACCTATTTATTTTATGTATGAACATCTTAAAGACTTTTAAAGGTTAAAGGTATCTTATTATTTACCTGTCACGATCTCGGGTTACAAAAAAAAATTACAATGGTCATACTAAGTACTTTTCTTCCTTAAATGTTTTGTAATCCTATTAAATATTTCTACACATTTGTGGCTAATATTTAGTAAATTGACAACAGAATAATAACTGTAAAACTTTTCACTCACCTATCTCGTGAGAGTTTCCCACCACGCGCAGAATATCATGCTAAATATTTACTACAAAGTAAAATATTCAGGGGACCCGACAGCCGTTCATATCGCACTCAAGGAATGGGCGCAGCACACAACTGGGACTCACTTTCAGGCTTTACACAGTTACTGCTTTCGCCGAGCTGAGCGAGTCATGGAAGACGAGCGGGCGTCTTAATTGAAGTCTGTGTAGAAACTGCTTAGAACTTTACCCACACTAATTATGTTAACACAATGTTTTCTACATATCTGGGGGCTTGGTAGCGCCCCGCCATGTCAGGCAAACAACATGGGTACGACCGTACCATCCTTTTTTCGAAGCAACTCACTGCACTTTTAGTTACAGTAAAATTCATTGCCAAAAACAACGTTAGAGACCTTAATCACCTATTGGCTAGCCGTGTCATGATATGAACAGCTCATTTCGCTCTCCGTTACAAACTTAGCTCCTGTGTGTGAATCCATTAGCGCAACTCTTGCAACCGCTTGTACCGATACAAGTCGACGAGCAACAGCGACGCAACTGTTTGTTGCTCTACTGCGCGCTTTTATTGCACTTGAGCGCTAAATAATGAAAGACGGCTATTCACGCCGGCTGATGATAGAGATTGGTTTTTAACCGACTTCAAAAAAAAGGAGGAGGTTCTCAATTCGGTTGTATGTTTTTTTTTTTTTTTTTATCATTGATGTGTTACTTAAAGCCTGTTGCTTAATAATCCAACAATTAATTTTCTAATTTGACGAGTAGGTACATTAATAATAAAATTCCAGTGTGAATCTAAACAGGGCAAATTTTAATTATTCTTGTTAACCTGCACAAAGTAAGGATTTCTTTGAAATTTCGTTATAATGCATTACACATAATAACTGTCTATAAATTTGGGGCATAGTTCTGACATTTAGTAGTTAAGAAGGTAGGTCCATCATGCAAGACGGTTGAATCGTAAAGAAAATTATCAACATAGAGAGCCTTTAAATCAATGTAATTTTCTTTTAGTTTTCAGCTTAATTTTAAAGTTAAGCTAATATAAACTAAATATTAAAATAAAAAAAACTACTATCATAAAACATATCTCAATTCTGAAAGCAGTCATAAAATGGAATCTATTTTAAAGTATTTGTTTTCGCAATCATCGTTTCACTGCTGCAGGATTTTTATAGCAAATACTTGATGGGTATTGCTTGCTCTATCCCGTAATAACGTGCATTTATTTAATGCGATCGCGCACCGAGCGATCCGAGTGCAGCGCTTTGCGTCGGCTGGAGTGCTCTGCCATCACCGGAGTCGTTTACTATCGCATGGATAAGTATAAAAACAGTCATCAAGAAAAACGGGGGTGTAATTATTTTGAATTTGGAACATGGCAGTCGTTAAGAGCGAGTATTTCATGTATCTGAAGTAAAAAACCAAGTAGTTTTCAGTGTATGCTCAGCAGTTTCTCAGATTGAGTTTATTGTATCTATGTTAAGCATTATTCCGTCTAATATTTTAACATTTATGTTGTTATAAAAACGTTTACATACACTTTCTTAGGGGACGCCAACAGAACAGAACAGAAAAAGGCGAACTCAACGCAATAACAGGAAAAATCTCCGGCATACCGGCCCTTTGACGAAAGAGGCGGCAAAAGGGAATGGTTATTTTTCTTAAATTATTACAAGTGGAAAGTACAACACAGAGTTGCTGTCGTGTAGCCCTGAGCGACTAATTACTTCAGACGATAGGTTGAGCCGAGATGTACAGCGAGAGGGTAAGACGAGGGGGGGGGGGGTAACTCTGGTGACACGTTACAATGGGAAAAGTTACGCAATAACAGACTAAATTTAAGCTCCACAAACTTATTATTACAGCTGCGATATTCAAATTTGGCTACTAAACCTGAGTAATATAGTCCTTACCGTGGCCTAGCTGAATTTGGTGAAGCATTCCGTCTTTTATTCGTCCGTCAGCCGTAAGAGATTTATGAGAATAAAACACGGCTATGTGTTATGTTTTATGGGGGCAGGGAACGTTTGCTTATCCAAGGATAACATAGAACTCTACACGGTATGGAAACCGGCCTAAAAATAATTCTAGCCGTTATGATATACTGGAATAGTGTAGTCACCTTTGCGTGTTATGGATGTGGAGGATTAACCATATTTTACGGTTCAAAGGCGGGTGTTCTTGTGATAACAGTTATGTAGTACGTTATTTTTGTTTTTATGAATATAGACGAATCGCTACTAGGGTTGCATAAGCATAAAAACGAAGGTACCTCTTCCTACTGTATTCGTATACTATGTGCAAATAAATATAAGTTGTAAACCTACTTTGCTAATTTTGTCAAACCGTTCAATTTCATATTACAAAAAATCGCTTACCGATTGAGATCAACGTTCAACGTTATTAATTCCTACAATTGAAGTATGTCAAGTCCGTACGTCAACTAAAATGTTCGTATAGTCGTTAACTTTTCCGAAGTTACTCTCGTCAGATGGCTGTGGGCGGCACGCGTGCTGCCCCACAGGCTCGCGACTCGCGACTGCCCGCCCTGGTACTATCCCGCCCGCCTAACCAACAGACTACAGATTGGGTGAATTTTTATGCGTTTTGCGTGTGTACAAATAATTGTTAGTTTTGTAGGAAATAATGTAAGAGGTTTAATTGCTGTATTTATGTAGCCTATAAATTGTATTGACCCAGTTTCAGATTTCGTTTTATTGAGGACATTAAGGGACTCAAACAAAATACTTAATTTCACTTGTTTACCAAATAATTATTATCGTGGAGTGGTGGCAACAACTAAAGTTTGAACCTATAAGGTCATTTTAATACGATTCAAAGTACTTACTATTTAAACTATATACATCTAGGATTGGGAACGGATTCGTTCAGCGGCAGTACACAATGTGGACCATAAAACAAATGAGAAAGCCGCAGCCACCAATCACAACATAAAGGTTTAGATAAGACAAAGGGAATGGCCGCGGGGGACATCGATCATCGTTTGGATCGAACGGACCAAATCCCACCCGATAACGTTGACGTAAATCATTCAATATCAATATTGTGCCAAATAATATGTACTTATCCCGTCATTTATAAAATAGTGCACATGGTGATCTATTGTTTTGGATGATTGTTACGTGAATATCACAGCGTATCTAATGTAAAAAAGCGCACGCATTAAAGGCTTAAAGAGTCTATGATAAAGAGTTACAAATTGATGTTCCGTTATAACTGTACTGTATATGAAAAATAAATAAATAAGTAAATTTCATGAAATGATCGATGACCTGTAATTTTCTAGGTTCAGAATCATGAATTCAATCCATGATATCAGTTTTTGTTACAAAACCACTTACACCTTGTACACCTATGTTATAAGTTTGTTTTGCAGTAGCAGATTCCATTTTAATCCATATAAAAAAATATATTGTAGGATTGAATGTTTGGGTGACGTATTATAACAAAGTTTTCTTTACCACCAAGATGCATTGAAACGGAAATTAGCTTAGAACATTATCCATTTGAGATGTCTAAAATGTTATAATGTTACAATCGGCATCTCATTTACTTGAGACATCTGAATACTTGGTGACATTCGCCCTATTACTTGGTTTATTTGAAACGGTGGTAAATTACAATATCAAAATTCGCAACAAGCTAATGAAGGTCAATGAGCCCTCTCGGAAGCGGGCTGCGTCTTCTCTTTAACATATAAATAACACATTATTCGTGGGAGGCGCGAGTTGATGCATAATTCAGACAAATGTCACAATCGATGCCCGACTTTAATTAAACAACTGAGCCAAGTTATAAAACATTACTTTCTAACAAAGAAAACCTAATCTGCCCTTGCCGAAAACATAAAATCTAAAATTTGGTTAAATAACCCGCGTAGTAACCAATGTTACATGTACGTGATTAATCAATGTGTTTTCTAACGTTAATGGACGCACAGATTTTGATGAAACTTGGCATGGTGATAGGATGTAACCCGGACACTAATAGATAATACTTTTTATCTCGGGAAAATCCATAGGTTTCATAGAATAGTCAGAATCTGTAGATACCTATCTCAAAATTCCCTTGGCGGATTATACTGAATCTTGGCTCGGTGATAGCTAACATACCGGGACATTTATACGATATCTTTTTCTTCCCGAGGAATGAATGAGGTCTCCCGAGATAGTAAAAAAGAGCCTACTAAGTCACGGGCGCTGATAGTAGTTGCTTAAACTCAAAATACAAGGAAACTCTATGAACAATTGTTTATCCGAATCTGTCTGCATGTACACATGCGCGACATCGTGGATAGAGTACTTTCAAGTGTGGGCCCTAATTATATTGAATTTTAAACAAATTAAAGCTCGGAGGCGGCGAAGTGTACTTGAAACTCGCTCGACAATAACCGGTTGGGGTTTGAAAGCGCAATTTAGCGAACAAGCGCCCGACGCGACGCGACGTCGCGCGCCGACGGTTAAAGTAAATACGTCTTCGTTCGTACAATCGAGACACACGAGCATGTGGAACACTCCATTTGAGAACTCAAAATAATTAATACAAATATTTCATTTTTTATATACACCGTGTAGATTTGTGCCGAGAGTAAATAATAACATCCAGTTACGAAATCTCAAGCAAGTGTAAGCTTTAGCTTATCATCATGTACTCTTATAAGATAGAAGACTTATAAAAAAAATAACAGATTAACATGTTTCTATATTATCTGTTCATGACATTCCGTATGTACATATTATTACATTGAACTGAAGCTGAAAACCCGTGTGTCATAAGGGACAAAAGTATTCCTCGTAGAGTTAGCGCCGCAGATTCGCTGACGGATTGCGCTGACTCGACACGCTCGTTTGAAGGACGAAGACGGTGGCGACCGATGAATTGGACTATATTTATGTTTGGTGGCTTTATAGTGCACCAAGATAACTTCTGTAGGGTAAGTAGGAACTTATAATGTAATCGTTACGAGATCCAGAAATAATGCTGTCACAGTCATTCTGAATTTAAAAAGCAATGGTGTTAACGGGGTGGAAGACGTTTACATTACCGTGACGATACATAAAAACTTGCTGGTTGAGCGACTGGTAGCGGTTGTCCTATCCCATCCACTCATGTCATGCAACAGGCAAGGAATATGTCAGCATATTTCTCAACTTCTTACCACAATGTCTGTCGGTGATGGCGCATGTAAAACATCAAATTTACTCGCTTACATCCAACGCAACACTAGCAAATACTCGTACTGCAACTAAACTAAATTCCCACTGAAAAGTTTTACAACACTTCAAAGAAAATAAAATGTGAAAAATAAATTTGAGCTCTTTTGAATCGTTAGACTCGAGTTGAACGGCAAACATCAGTCGCCGATTGGGCGGCATGCGGGTTCAGGAGAGCGTCTACATCACCAATGCATGATCCCTATTTACAGTAATGATTTCCTTTATTCCACACAATCTTGAACATAATATAGTGTGACATAAAAACGGGGCTCTATTCCGCACGGCGATAAAGTATACTCCGTGTAACGGCCTCCGCTGAGGGCCCGGGCCGCTCTTCAAATGAAATGACCGAAAGGGCTAGATATCGGAGATTCTTTTGCTCGCAAATGGATGTTTTTACCCTTTGACCAAGTTGTATGTTCGATATACCCGTCGCAGATGTGTACGTTTGTAAAATTACGTTAATATGAACCAAGCCACCCATTAATATAATTGTGAATCGATTGACTGTCGCAATAACTTGCGGCTAACTCGTTGAAAAATACATAATCTTTCCAAATACCTGAGTAAGTCCAACATACATTGTTCACATACACTTACAGACATGGTAGACACATTGTTAGTTTGATGCCATGCAATTAGGCAAGACTTAAATAGGTTTTCTTTCTGAAATGTTGGTTAATTCCTTTTTACGCGACATATCTATACTCAAACAAGTACGTTAAGATACTTTATAATTAACCGCAACAAAGACATTTTATAAAAGGCTTATAAAATCAATAAACATAAAATTTTATTACTGTTATAATTTACTGACCAGTTAAACAGGATCGTTTATATAACGTGGAATAAAGAAGTCGTTAATTGAATTGCAAAGTGTTTGGACACGGGTGCGGGTCTTCGTTAGATGGTCCGCGTCGACCGGTTGGAAACGTTCTTTTCTCTTAAACGTTCCCTATTTACAACGGACAAGTAACTTCAGAAATTTTATAAGAAAACTTTCCGTTAGACTTACTCGAGTGTTTTATTCTCTTACTTTTTGGGTAAGTACCAACAAAAGTCAGAAGCGTCGTAAATAATCCCATTTACTTGTGCGTTCAATGAAATCTTTTTATTCTTTATTATGTCAATTTAGTTTAAGAAAGTTCTTAAATACCATTTTTGTTCTTAATTGTCCAAAGACACAACAAATTGTCAAAAATATGGTTGTGTGTTATTTCGTATTCGTTATCCTAGCACACCAGAGGCTCGTTTCGGTAACCAAAATGTTATTTTATTGGCAAACTATTTGATTTGTAAGGGTGGCCTCCACTATTTGTTATTCAGGTTATCAATCTCGGCTCGTCTATAAAACACAGAACATCCTTTATTCTA
This sequence comes from Pheosia tremula, assembly GCA_905333125.1. NCBI lineage: Eukaryota > Metazoa > Arthropoda > Insecta > Lepidoptera > Notodontidae > Pheosia > Pheosia tremula. The sequence continues at coordinate 144,526 of HG995405.1, read as the reverse complement.
TTTTACGAGCGGTGGAAAGAAACCCTTTTCTTAAATATGATATCGAGGGAGCTATGGAACGTACTTCATAGTTATTTTATTACGTATAGTATTGAGAACATTATTGCCTACCCTAGTAATACAGATGTTACATTCGGTAAATCTATTAAATACTTCTATTCCTATATATATGCCTTTTTAACGGAATTAAAGTTATGAACTGACTGTTATTTATAATTAAAAACTTTAAATCGTGTTTAAAACAACACCACAACAATAATTAAATTAAATAACACGAATTTGTTCATATAACAAAACACGACAATATGACCATATATACCAATGGTTTGATTCGGCCATTTAACTTTACCTTCAAACGATTTTTTCACAAATACGCAGTCATTAAAGGCCCACATAGATCAGAGAACTCTGGCGAAATTTCTTGTAAAGTTGTTCTAAAACTTGGTTCATGAAAATATTCAGGGAATATTATAGTCGGGTCGGCGTCGCGTTGGTGCACGTAATTTAATAACAAGTTTCAAAAGCTCTGTTGATGCACGCGCTTTAATACGCGCCTGAGGAACGAAGTCACTTTATTACGCAAATGAATTTTGCTGTAATGGTTTCTCCACTGTTTAGTAAATATAATGAGTTGTATAATAGAACTTCTATTAAACAACTTACCACATTACTACTACACTGAATAACACTTCTATTTTAGTTTTGTATGTAATTCTGTTTACGAAGACACAATATATGTCTCAATTGTTTTTTTTTATATTGCCAGACGAACACACCAACTGTATGGCCATACTAAGCAACGCTTGTTTTATAGGTGCCGTACAATGGACTGGGGGCGATCCAAGTAAAACCCAGACCAGAGCAAATTACGAAAAGACCGTTTCCGAAATTTTCCCGGGCAGGAATCGAACCCGCAACTACCTGGTGCAGTGACCCGACCGGCCTACGCTCAAACCACTAGACCAAGCTGTCGTCTAAGCATATCCGTCATGGAAAAAATATGAAATTGAGACCTAAACCCAGTACCACAATTTTCTATTACAAATCGTGATCATTTATCTCTGTCGCGTGCACGATCACCTTGAGTGGAACATTGTGAGGTCGCATCTAAAGACCATCAGAATCTTAAATTCCTTATCTATGTCGTTCGGTTTGAAGCTAGCGTGATAGCCGCGGGTAGAGCCCTATCTCTCTGAGTTATAGAACCAATAATCCTCGACATTGATAACAGAACACAGGTTTTGTGCGACTGAACTCTAGTATCGATTTTTAATAACGAATTGGTTTTACAACACGTAGTTGTGGTGACATAAGCAAGCATTACTATTGATTCAATTAATCATCCATGTTCCACATACATTATGATTTCTTCTACAATAAGTAGTAAAAAATACACCAAATGTATGCCTCTATTCCAACATTTCGCTAAGGAAATATCTTCAAATACCTCTTCCCGGTAAGTCTGCAGTCCAATGGTTCTATAATCACTTCATTATTCGCCAATTAACTGTATCGTAATATTTTGACACTAATTTATAATCCCTAAAGTATATTTTCATGGTCGTTTCATGGTCGTTATAAAATTTTAATATGCTGCGCTTTGTAGAGTACATTGTATTTGACATGTGAGATGATGTAATTTTAAAACCAAACCCAAAACGCACTCCATTCATCTGTTGATATGCAGTTGATATGCAGAGTTAGCAGAGACGAAATTAAGGAGGTGAACTTATCAAAATAATTATACTTACAGAAAAGTCTCTTTATCATGACGCAATACCATTTTATGAACGCTATCACACCACAGTACAGTTGTGCTTAGCCGTGGCTAATATTAATGCCATCATTACCTAACCGGCTGGCGCGTAGATCAGAATAATCACTTTCACCATCCAACGAGCGGGTCGCACATTACGCCGGGCAACTCTGCTTAATTATTCGAATACCTGAAGGTCGAAGCTCAAAGTTGTTAGATCTCCGCAGACATCAAAGCTTAGGAACACTCGTGATTCAAATAGTTTTCGGTGGTAGCACCAATAAAATCAAATATTATGTAGGAGCATAAACATTCATAGTGTCAACTGGAAACTCCATCAAAGTACAGCAGCTGATTTATGGGGGCGTTGTTCAATGTAATGCCATTTCAACCTCGTTATTTTATTTTCGTGGTAGGTATTGTTTTGATTCTGTCAAGTAGGGGGCTTATAGCGTACTATGTAAAGAGCCTATCCTAGTTTTAGGAATCCTCATTATCTGTACTCATTACCTACGGTGACGGCCGTCCCGCGCCTAGTGGGACTCTCCACGTAATGCGGTCACGTGTCACGCGCAAACCTACTCGTGCGCCCACCTCATTACGCTGATTGCGTTTAATTGGAATAACTCCAGAGACCAGCCTGGCGTGAAGTCTAACTGTTTTAGTAGTTTTAGCTTGGTTTATCACTTCTTACCTCAAGTGTAAGTTATTTTTGGATTGATTAATCATTTTGGTAAATATATAATACTCTCGTTTTTATTTTAGATCATATTATTTGTCCCTCTGGTGGGCAAAGGCCTCTCTTTGCCTTACCGCCATGATCTAGGGTTTGCTCGTATTTCCTATAAAATTGTTAGAAAGTAATGAGACAAGGAAGACCTTCATTACGTACCTTAAAACTTTATAAGCGTTAACATTTATGATTTGTCACAAAAGTGTGTAATACATTTGACAGTTTAATTTTAAGTTTATACTACAACACGTCAACTTATATTCTCAATACAACAACCTTCATGTTCAATGTCCATTGTCACTCCATCTGCGTCTCAATGTGCCAAGAACAGCCAGCCACCGCTCTTCAATAGAGCTGCTTCCTAAGGCGGACACATTGTATGGTATAGCCCGATGCGGTACAGGGACGTGTTAGGTCTCATAGCGTCTAGGATATGTTTATAAATGTAATATTATTCCAGATCGAGATAAATATAACAATTACTGTGTTATATCAAACAATTACATGTAATAATTACAGCACATCCTAAAAATCTAATCTTACGGTAAGGAAATGATAAATATAGGACCGAGTCTTGAATAGACAGGGTTTTCAGAGGCAAGGTTTATGCACAAACTGCGGCCGAAGCTTAAATATTAACTTTTTTATTTAAGTGGAAAACTTTGACATTGTAACGTCCTCTATTAGGTCTATGTCAGTGCTGCCTTAACAAAGATTGTGAACAGTTACGTGAAGTGTATCCTTCAAGCTACTATTTAGCCTTAAATCCTTGTCTTCGGCTTAGTTTGAGTGTAGTAAGAGATATTTTTCTCTCAAGCCAGCTTTATTAGGCTTGCTTACGAGTCTCATTAAGCTAAGCCAGTATATACTGCTATAGCTTTTGTAGGTATTTGTTGTAAACCCAACTAGGAAATTGGCTTCGAATCCGGCCCTGTCAGGTCTGGCGTCTGGCGAGCCAATCAATGTGAATGGATACTATTTTGATATACGTCGGCTACGTACCGAACACCGATCCTTTAAAAAAACATGCCGTAAATAACTTACAAGAATTTCTAACATCTTTTAGGAAATTAAATGCTATCCCGGCTAGATATTATTTATGTACAGATTAATCTAGGGATAAATATGAAGATGAAAATATAAACTATGTAACAGAGTTCCAGATTCGTATTTTACATTTACTGAGGTATTCCAGGGAACTTTATTTGTGGGGTGATTAAATTTTAATTAAAACTTTGGGACTAAGCCTTAGTTTAGGTATTAAAGATTAATGCAAACTAATATAGTACAGACACTGAATTATTTATTTCAAAACTAATTTTACGGATTTTGTCGCGTAAAATTAGTTTTATTTAAATGTGTAGTATTCGCGTGAATATAAGAAATCAATAAGGTTTGTTACAATTCAATTTTCAGTATTAATTCAGGTCCAAATAATAAATTGAATTCGGGATTCTTTCGGTGAACCGAGGATCTGTTCAAAACAAAATAATCTGATCGTATCGGCGGCTGGTCGGGATGGTATCGGTGAAACGATATTGGATCTCAATTCGCGTGGCTGGACGATTGGACGAGTTTCTTATCGATGCTACAAATAGACTATCGAGTAACATTGCGTCACGAATTCCGTTTTAAATATCTTCAAGAAATTCTGCCGTAAAAATACAATTTCTATTTGACTTTCGCATAATACTATTGAATGTCAAGCTGTCTAATATAAGCTAAGAATGTTATGGGTACAAAGTTTTCTCATTAAAACACAGGTCATCATACGACATTAAAAGATATAAAATCTGTTAACAGATTATGTAGGAAAATTGGTGATTTACTGCCAACATAAAGCGCTTTAAGGAAACTCATATTAACACGTGGATCGTTTTATGATGATACACATAATTAATTCGGCAGTATCGTCAACAAACTATCATGACAGACGCGCTGAGGGGCGAAGAACGTGCGATAAATCGTAAAAACGTAATCTAACTTTCGAAGTGTCCGTGACTTAATAATATTAAGTAAACTATATGTTACTTACAAATAATATTAACTAAACTATATGTTATTCACTTGTAATTTGTTAAGACACAGATATTTTTATTGTTAAATGTGTGATGAGACCAGACGACGACTTATTGACCGAATCTTTATAAATTTAGAAATTAGAGTGCCAATACCACGATCGTAATTTGGCATCCGTGGTAGACCCCCAGCGCATCAACTAGGTTTACTGCGTGCAAGATAGATGAAGATAGATGACAATAAAAAGATAATCAAAGTAACCGTTAATGTAGACGATACTCCGTATACCTACTCGTCCGCAAAAATCGCAGCCCACTGGCGCATAACTGTACCTCCAGCGCCCCTTGCTGCTCGCTAATAAGGCGAGTGCACACGAGGTTATTAAATCTCCGGAACGAGATATATTAACGACCTGTTCGTAATCATTCGCGTGTGATCTGCCTGCGCCTCGCTCGAGACGTGCCCAAACACGACCGGTAAGTAAACACGCGGGAACACGCAGTTTATTACTTTTGGCGAATGATTGCTGTCTGCTACACGGATGTTGCTAAGTTGAAATACATTACAACATATGTACGCTTATGATTGAATTAATATTTAGTATATTTTTAATTTGAGTTTTTGTTGGAAATTTACACAGTATACACAGCTTTCAAATGTACTTATATCTCAACATTAAAATATCCAATTTAAATGGCAATCAAACGAAGTGAAAGCCGGGAGGGAAGAAAATAAAGTCGGACTTGTAACCCGTGAAACAGTGAGTTTGCATTTACGTAACGCAAGGTCGGGGCCAATAGGGAGGGAAGATATTATATCGACTTTGTTGTGAACGTTTGTGTGGTAGGAACATTATTTGCTTACACTCCATAAGTTTAAATCCGGAAAGCGATTTCATATTGTATGTATCTGTCACATATTAATGTATTTCTTCTTCTTCGTAATTATAATATAGGTTTTTAAATCATCTGTGCAATACGGATTCATTTTAAGTTTAAAATGTAATAATATGAGTAAACATAAAACTTTACAACACCTATCCTATCTCAGAATCTTACATTTGAATAGGCTAACTCTTCACCTCGATAAATCGCGGTTACGTGCCTACGGCTTAACCATATAGTCGGGATCGGTCCCGCGGGCGCATTCGTGGATATCGGCGGGCCGCGCCGCGCCGCGCCGCGCCGCCTGGCCCGCGCCTTATGCAACGCGTCGAAGCGCGTCTCGGGTCCCATCGCCTAGATTGCCACAATCTGAATACCAGTAGCCTGAATGTAGGCCAACTTTTTTCTGATCTTGATTAGATTTTCTTTGTGCCTTAGTTGTGTAGTTGGGAAACCCTCTCGCTCTTGCGCCTTGTTATGTAGATGACGTCTGGAATAGAACTGTCTTGAAATGTTTTCTATCAACTTCTACATTATCTGTACGTAACATATTTCGTTTTCTACAGATACGCAGGTCGTCTGATTCGAATCTTTCATCGTCGGCAAATCTTTGGAAAAAATTTCGTCAACAGACAAGCACCTATAGCGTCCTCTGGCAGTGGTGTTTTCTTTTATATAAAATATATTTAAAGGCTACTGGAAACCACAAGGCTTATTTGAATCGCCGTGAAGACAAAACACTCCATTGAAGCGAAATAAGCCTTTTCAAACTGCAACCGCAGACATCAAATAAAAAAACAATCTTTTGTAGCCCTCCATTCGCAGAAAATATCACACTCTTACCACTGGCATAGGTACAGTCGCAAACAAATGCATTGTCCCGCTGCGTACGAAGCATCCCCCTCTGCATCCAGCCCGATGTCGTTTTACTTGAATTGTGCGTCTGTCCGCGAACAACGGCCGCTGGATTAATCTCAATGTTGCCGCAGGCCGCGACCGTACCCGTTATACACCATCGGAGCGCCCCACTTCACTATAAGATTTTGACGAAAGATAGGAGATTGCGAAAATTTTAGAGTTTTTTTTTGGTTATTGGTGGTGAAGAGTATATTGCTTCATGATAAAGATATAAATTAAAAAAGGATAAATGTTAACCATGAAAACATATTCTCTGACTGAAACCCAATAATTCTCTGTCTAAAGGGATTTACTATCTTATATTTTTTGTTTATTAGATTTATATTTGAGTCCTATTTGAATTTTATATCAATCTTATAGCAGCATTAATCAATATTTCATTATAATACATTAAAATGTGCCTATAACTTCAGTATCACATTAACTCTTCGTACCGGGAACGCCACGGCAAAGACTAGTTGGGTACGAGAAAGGTCTTGCTCAAATAAAAATGCCCCCACAACAGTGGGGCGACGTGTACCGTGCAGTTTGTACCACAAGCCAGCATTGAGGGGGCTTCAATGTAGGGGCACATATTGCGGTTCGAGACCAATGGGTTTTAATTATCTTGCTCGGGAACGTGAACATTATAACAGTACAAGTGCGGTAAAATAAAATTATATGTTTTTTTTTCAGAAGATTCATCGTGGAGATTTTATAATGTATATTAATTATATCTACCAGACCGACTCTGAGTACTCCGGTCCGTGTTGTTGCTACTCAACAACAGCGATAAGATGCCCTAATGATGTATTCACAACTGAAATCTTAAATGTCAACTGAGCGATAATCTGACCTGCTTGTTACTCTGAACTTGTAGATTGTCCTGTAACGCACACGCTTATACAATTCTATCTTTATTTTCGTTCTATTATTAAGTTTCTATTAAATGCTTCAATATCTAATAAGTAATACAGGTTGATTCAGAAAGGATATCTTAGTAGAAAGAAAAAGGAAAGGAAGGAAAGGTAATTTGTAGTGTCAGACAAAATGAATGGAGAAATTTCATCCAAATTTGCCGTAGGTACTCTTTGGCATGGGTTTCATTCTTTGTCTAGATCGGTGGCCATTTCACGCATTTTCAACCTGTCTAGTGCTTATTACTTTTATGTGAACTTTCAAAGGGAGAGGGGTGCTTTTAAGGGCTTACTCTGCTGGGGTTTTTGGAGCTACGACTGATGATGAAGGGTGTGCATTTGTGCCTTTTGTGATCACTCAACCTATACAAGAGTGTTTTTTAAGTGCTAGGCATATAAAATGTATATAACTATCTATTATATAATTCCGACATTATTTAACGTGGGTTATAATTACAATTGTAACTAAACGCGATATAATTGACCTTAATATGATAAATGTCGTTAAAAATTAAACTTCCTCATCTCCTTTAAAACGTACTTCCATTTTCCTGTCGTTTCTGGGCCCGATCTCGGCTGTACCGCCCGCCAATTTGTCAGCACAGCTTGTACCCGGGCGCAGCAGGGGCAAGGCAGGGGTTGCAGGGGAAGGGTAGGTACATGCTACACATGAGCCTATGAATAAATTTATGTGCATTGCCGTGTAACACCATCGCAGGAGCACACTGTAGATAAATAAAAAAACTGCTTCCACTGTTGACGGTGTTTAATTTCTTCTTCGTGTTTACAATTTAGTGTGTATTAATTATGTTAGGTTTAAATTAAAATTATATAAAAAATGTCGCGTGCGCACCGCATCGCGTTAATCGTTGAATCATAGAGAATATAAAAACAAAAAATTAAACTTCTAGGTTGCCATAGACAAGAGCATCTTCTTTTTTAATAGTGAAGTGCTTAGGCTTCAACATCCTCCCGGGCCTTGAAATGCGAGAGAATTTCAAGATGATTTGCTGTCGTCATGATTTAACAAAGGACAGAGACGGTTGATGGCGCGGCGGAGATCCCCTTTGGTGGTCTGGACATCTACAACTCGAACAGCTTCATCTGGGCCTGAATACAGCCGCTTGATTCTTCCTAGCGGCCACTTTAAAGGCGGTGTGTGCTCTTCCTTAATGAGCACCATCTGACCCTGTTTCATGTTGGGTTGACTGGTTCGCCACTTCGTACGCTGCTGTAGTTCACAGATGTATTCTTGGGACCATCTGGCCCAGAAGTGCTGGCGTGCTTGTTCTATCCTGGCGTAGTGATGCAGGCGGTTCGACGTGGCATCCTGAAGGTCAGGCGCTGGCAGCGAAGTCAGTGGTCTTCCTACCAGGAAGTGCCCTGGGGAAAGAGGGGAAAGGTCTTGAGGATCGGATGTCAAAGGACACAGGGGACGAGAGTTTAAAATTGCCTCGACCTGTGTAAATACTGTCGCAAGTTCCTCAAATGTAAAGTGCATATTGCCTAATATTCTTTTTAAATGAAACTTGGCCGATTTAACTGCGGCTTCATATAAACCGCCAAAATTTGGAGAGTAAGCTGGGGAGAATCTGAACTGGATACCCTCGTCGGTAAAATGCTCTGACACAGAATTATAATTTTCGTTCAGAAACTTGCCAAATTCTTTACTAGCCCCTACGAAATTAGATCCATTGTCGGAAAATATTTCTAGCGGTTTGCCCCTTCTAGAAATAAAGCGCCTAAAGGCTAGAATAAAACATTGAGTAGATAAATCGCTAGCAATTTCTAGATGAACCGCTTTAGTTTTAAAACATACGAAAATACATAAGTAGGCCTTGTGTATTTTCGCACCACGACCTCTTTTACTGAGTATATAAAAAGGACCGGCATAGTCGGTTCCTACTACTTGGAATGGAAAACCTGGTGTTATCCGTTGGGCAGGCAGGTCACCCATAATCTGGCCAGCAACTGCTCCTTTCACGCGTTGACACTTGATACATTTTTTGTATACTTGTCTGGCTAGATGTCTGCCACCAATTGGCCAATATTGCTCACGAATACTGGAAAGAAGCAGTTGTGGTCCAGCATGCATTAACTGTAAATGATAAAATTCTAGTAAAAGTTTGGTAAAATGCTGTTTAGAATCAACAATTATAGGATGTTTTTTATGATAATCATATGAAGAGTTACTTAATCTGCCTCCCACGCGCATAAGGCCATCCTCATCAATAAATGGATTTAAACTTAAAAGTCTAGATTTATTGTTTAAGCCTTTATTCTTATTTAATGAATTAACTTCAATTTTAAATGAATTTGACTGTGAAATAAAAGCTAATTTTAATTCTGCAACCTGTAATTCAGCTACAGTTAATGGCCCTTGCAATTTATTAAGTTTTTGGCAATTATTTAAAAATCTTAAAACATAAGCAAAGGTACGTCTTAATCTAGTAAACTTGGAAAATCGTTCCATATCAATAATATTAATATTAATGTTTTGTTCTATGATCATAGTAGCCACCCTTATTTCTGGCAATTCTACAATATCAGAATCAGAAGTCTTAGTCTGAGATGGCCAATGTGTCTCATCATGAAGTAAAAAAGATGGCCCATGCCACCATGGATCCGCTTGAACAAGTTGTTCAGGAAATACACCTCTCGAGGCAATATCTGCAGGATTAACCGAGGATGGAACATATTTCCATATTCCATTCTTAGTTAATTCATTAATTTCTGATATACGATGCATGACAAAAGGTTTTAATTTAGAAGATGGAGTTTGTTGCCAAGCTAAAACTATTTTAGAGTCGGTCCAATAGGTGACCTGATTGATGTTACATCTTAATGCCTTAATAACTTTGTCACTTAAGCGACTAGCAAGTAATGCCCCACACAACTCTAGTCTAGGTATGGTAGTTGGCTTAAGAGGGGCAACTTTAGACTTGGCACAGAGGAGTTTTACCACTACTGAGTTCTTAGCATCAATTGTACGAATATACACACAGGCAGCATATGCCTTTTGTGAAGCATCTGAAAACACATGAATCTCTATTTTTATTGGATTAGTACACATAACATAACGATCAATTTTGTATGTATTTAACAAGTCAAAACCTTTAACACATTCTAACCAAACTTGCTGAATATTAGAGGGCACTGGATCGTCCCAATTTAATTTTAATGACCACAGTTGTTGTAATAATATTTTTAATTTAATTGTGAAAATACTAAGGACCCCTAATGGATCAAAAATACTAGCCACTGTGGACAAAATAGTACGCTTGGTGCAAGTTGACATGCTATCTAATGTTTTGGAATTGGTAGAACTTATACTTAATTTATCTGAAGAAGGGTTCCATAATAGTCCTAGTGTACTACATTCTTTATTAAATTCTACAGGTTTCTGTTCATAAAAATTTGTTGTATCATCATTAAAAAGTTGCATACTGTTAGATTTAATTTTTCTTAGATTCATCTGAGCTGATCCAAGAGTTTTCATTATTGACTGTAAAATGTACTTTAAAGTGTCCAGATCTTGGTGCCCAGTGCACAGATCATCGATATAATAATCAGTCCTAATAGTATTACGAATTAACTCATCCTCACATGAATTTGCCAACTCAAATAAACACCTAACACTTAAAAAAGGTGCAGAAGATGTTCCATATGTGACGGTATTTAAGCGTAAATATTTTATAGGTTCATTTTCATTATCTCGCCACAATATGACTTGTAAGTTTCTTTGATTATCTTCTACTAAAATCTGGCGGTACATTTTCTCAATGTCTCCTATTACTACAAATTTATGTTGCCTAAACCTAACTAAAATTGAAAAAAGATCATCCTGTATAGTAGGCCCCACCATAAGGATGTCATTTAATGAAAGACCTGAGGTAGTTTTAGCTGATGCATCGAAAACAACACGACACTTGGTTGTTTCACTCTTTTCACGTAATACAGGATGATGAGGTAAGTAATTAGCAAAAGTAGGTTTTTCAATTTCTGTCAAATGGCCTAACTCTTTATATTCATTGATAAATTCACAATATTGTTCCTTAATGTGAGGTTGCCGGCGAAAGCGCCCTTCTAAATGTTTTAATCTTTTAACTGACATATAAAATGAATCTCCCAATGCTTCAGGATCGCCTTTCAAGGGCAAGCTCACACAGAAACGACCATTATCTAGCCTACGCGTATTTACTTGAAAATGCTTTTCACACTCTTCTTCTTCTGGGGTAAAAGTTACCTTTGACGGTACCTCTTCCAGTTCCCAAAACCTTTGTAATTGTTTACTAATATCTTGACTAAAGTTACAATTTACTGTATTGTTTTGATAATTAAGGCAAGGCATTGGCCCTACAACTAGCCATCCAAACTGGGAATTTTGTAAAATTGGTTTATTTGGCCCAAGCTTAATTTGTCCCACTGCTATGAGATCCCAAAAGACGTCTGCCCCTAGTAGCAAATTTACTTGAGAGGGACGACAAAATGTTGGATCTGCCAATGATATATTATGTGGGATATCAATATTAGAGATGTCAATTTCCTTTGAGGGCAAAGTACCCGATATTTGATCAATAGATAAACAATTAACATGTATTTTATTTGACTTTTTATTAGGTATTATAGTTAATTTGCATATTTCTACAGCACTGAATGACAGGTTATTAATACCTGTTACTTTAATAGATGATTGAACACTTGGAAGTCTTAACTTGTTTTTTAATGAATTGGTAATAAAAGATGACTGACTTCCTGAGTCCAATAATGCACGTACTTGGTATGTTTGTTGTGTATTATCATCAAAAAGTTGTACTAATGCTGTTGATAGCAAGACTTGGCTTGCTACACAGGAAGATAATGAAATTGAATGTGCATTATTAGTCTCACTTGATTGTTGTGTATTGTTTGTATTATTTGTATGATTTGTATTTGTAGTATTCATTGTTTTATGCAACAAAGTGTTATGTTTACGCCCACAGGTCCTACATGGACCTAACCTACATTGGTTAGAAAAATGACCACTGCGGAAACAATTTACACATACCTTTAACTTTACGATTTCTACATAACGCATCTCTGGTTTCATATTAAGGAACCGTTCACATGTAAATATACGATGCTCACCCTTACAAAACAAGCAAGTCATTGGTGAGTTATGAGATGCAGATGAAGTGGCTACAAACGCCCTTTGTGGCTTAAGTAAACGTTTATGCGGTTCAATATGATGTTTAATATCGCTTGTATGCAAGCCTTGAGTTAATGAAGACTCTAGAACATCAGCTCTGTTTCTTAAAAATTCAAGAAATTCACATAATGTAGGAGAAGTGATATGGTTTTTCCCTTCCTCCCATTTCTGCAATGTAATTGGATCTAATTTGGATGAAAATAAGAATACTATCAGTGTATCCCACTTCTCTGTGGGCTCACCTAAGCTATTAAGAGCTCTCAAATGTTTAGTGACATGATCAATTAAATTTCTTAAAAAGGTATCAGACTCCTTCACCGATGTTTCAAAATTTAGTAATGATTTTAAATGGTTTGTAATTAATTGCCTTTTGTTATCAAATCTTTCACATATAAGTTTCCAAGCTATATCATAATTATCATTGGAAATTTCAAGGCATTTTATGACAATAGATGCACTTCCTTGTAATGATGAACGCAGATAATGAAATTTATTTATGTTACTTAAAGATGAATTATCATGAATTAATGACTTAAATGTGTCTCGAAACTCTATCCATTTGTCATAACTACCATCAAACACTGGTAGCTGAATTAAAGGTAATTTAACATTAATATTGTCATGGTGGCTTGGACTCTCCTTCGGAACTAATTGAGTAAAATTCTTTTGAATAATCTCTTGTGTTATTGTTATAAATGAGTAAAACTGGTTTTCTAATTCTGCTCGTTCTAGAAGTTGAGCCTCACCATCATCCGAACATATTGACTCTATTTTATTTTGAATAATGTCAAACTCATTGAATAAGCTTTCAAACTTGGATAATCTTAATGTTAATTCACTGATATTTTTAGTTGTTACCTCCTTTAAAACTTGAAAATCATTAACATAGTTTTTAAATAATGTAACCCGCCCCTTAATGGAACTTCTTTTACGAATTAATTCTTTATATTCTGTGTCAGACATTATAACCGGAATGGGCACACCTGAACAGACTTTCCCAGCTGAAGATAGCGCTGTCGCTGAGCGAGCGCGATGCTTGTCGTGCAGGTTGGCAGGTGCTCGTGGGCTCGACAGGCGAACGTGTTGTCACGATGCCCCGTTGCTTATTATGAGATAGGTAGGTACTATAATGTAATTAGTACCTATGATGATTCGTTTGCAATAGATGTATAATGCATGGATATTAACACCAAAGCATGAAATAAATGAACAATTTAGCAAAAAAGATGCAAAGATGCGCAAACACGTGCTGGATATATACACAGGTCTCGAACAATGGAAGGTTTGTATAGGAATAGAACAATGAAAGGACCGGCACTCCCCTGGATAATGTGTCCTGATGATGGAGTTGACTTGCTGCCTCGCCTGGATCCCCGTTGTCATCAATATTCTTCAATTTTTCCCCGCATGGCCGCCACGCGTCCGCGTGGCTGGTCGTGTCGCCGTGTCGCCACACAATGTAGATAAATAAAAAAACTGCTTCCACTGTTGACGGTGTTTAATTTCTTCTTCGTGTTTACAATTTAGTGTGTATTAATTATGTTAGGTTTAAATTAAAATTATATAAAAAATGTCGCGTGCGCACCGCATCGCGTTAATCGTTGAATCATAGAGAATATAAAAACAAAAAATTAAACTTCTAGGTTGCCATAGACAAGAGCATCTTCTTTTTTAATAGTGAAGTGCTTAGGCTTCAACACACACGGCCAAGCGTCTATTGCATGTGACGAATAAGACCAGAGACGATTTAAAATTAGAACAAAGTCAAAAATGTTTGTCCTTCAGGAAAAAAAATCATCATGTCATTAAGTTTTGAAACATTGGTACAATATAGCCGTTGAACTAATGCTTCTTCTCTTTTAGAGGAAGAACGGAGACGGATTTTTGTATTTATCTTTAGGCACAATTAGGACATGATTAATTTAAAGACTAAATAACTAAGCCCTAAATGTTATGTTTATCTCAAATCATGAACTAACTTAGAACTATAGAACTTATTAGTAATGTTTTAACGGTTTACCAAAATCCCCGTCGGTTTAAAAGCGAAGTTTAGAGAAATGCGCTTAATAAATTCGGCCGTGATGAGCGGCACGCTAAGCCGGCCAACTCGTTTGGTACCGATGTGCGAAAACCATTATGTACTTAACTATCGTAAAATCAAAGGCGGAATAATGAATCTAGATATCTATAGTAAGTTTAAATAGCTTATTTTTTTACCGAAACATGTGTAATCAATGTCGGTACCGAGCTAGTACGCACTCGGAGGTCATGTTGAAACAAGGTTATATCCCTTTATCTGGGTTCATGGTGCGGCAGCCGCCCATCATGCGGTAATAGGACCATCTAATCATCCTCGGGGCTGGCTTACCCTACATCTCTATAAGAAAATGTAAGCTTATACAATATAGGCAAGTTTTCTGATGAAGTAGTCTATTCTGGAAAAAATAAGAAAGTAGAAAGCTTCAAGAAATGTTACAAAAACGCATACGCTTATTTCGTGTCTTTCTGTCTACGGTACAAGTTGTTTGGCATAAAATTATACTTGCGATACATTTTGACCGTGTCTAATACTGTAAAGTATGTGTAGGTAATGCTTTCAAAAAGTTAAATTTGTTTTATAAGCATGTTGTATATAGGTAATGAGAACAATAAAGTTATGAAAAAACCAAAAGTCTTAGTCGAAATATTATATTGCGGCCTTTTCAGCGTTGTTCGTTTGTCTTCATTATAGAGCTCGTAGGCCTGCGTAGCCGCGCCGTAGCCCCGCGCTACGAGCTCATTATAGCGTTTGCGTATAGCCGCGTAGTCTTCATAGCAATATACATTGTATTTTTTTTAGAAGATAGTATTTATTTTGCTACGTTCTATTTATTTATATAGCATTAAAATGTGTACCATTAGGAATGTAGATGGTACTCAAAAACATAGAAAAGCAAATGATACCCCTGTACTCTACCATTCTTTCTCACGACTCGACACACCCACCATATCAACATAGGACTTAGGGACGCCACTAGAGATGAGGTGAAGAAGGCACGTGATGAAATGAGCACCCTTATCTCGCGATATCACTGCGGGCCGCGATATATGGCACACCGGCTCCTATTACTAGTGCTGACGCTTTGTAACGTATAGCTGTTAGCCCATCTCAGTTGCTCAACATTCTTAAAGTAATTAAGTAACGGTAGGTATATCAATAATTAAATGTAAAATTTTTAAAAATCGATCATATAAAATAATTTAAAACAAGACCATTTTTAGTATAAATACATATATATGTATTGGGTGTAGTGAATGGCAACCCTAGAGGGATACAAATGTTGTAAGGCCTTTCTGTGGAGGGGTACGGGGTGACGAGGCCGGGGGCGGGAGGTCAAAGGGCCAGCGCGACCCCTGACACACTACTGCTGAATAGTTTTTTGAACACGAATCTAGGACAGCTTTTAAGGTATCATATTGAGTTTGGGAGATGACATGCAAAGGTTCCGTGAATGTTTATTAAGTAAAGTGGGTTTCAAACATCGTGCCAAAATACACCTTCTGCACTAGTAGCACAGCTATCTGTGAATAGACAAAATATGAGATAAATCGATTCGTCTCTTTCTTAGGCCTTGTTTTGGTGATCTTTATCTTATCATAGCATGTGGATCATTAACGTCATATCGAAAATTTTACCCGTCAGCACCAAGCGAGGAGCTATTTGTTTAAGACACTAGTGTTATCAGCTTTGTCGTAATAAGGCTTTCAGTAAATACAGATTCTTTGGAATATGACTAATCTTAAGTTATCGTCTATTTAAAAGTGTTGACACTTTCAAATTTTCAAACGAACCCAGCATCCCATACACTGCTCGAAGCACAGCTGAGTGGCTCAAGCGTTTCCCAGCAGAGTGCGACATTACCAGGCGCCGCGCTTGACACGGTCCAAGCTCTCCCTACGACCCTCCAGGGGTACACAAAGTAGATGACAAATAGCCCGTTGTTATAACGAGAACTTCACAAAAACCTGTGACAAATATGTTAGAGTAGTTGTAGGCACTACTTCTAATTCTATAAACAACATAATATGACGTTGTATCTAATGTATACATAGGTGTAGTTTGTGTTGCAGTGATATTACTGATCCTTAATTAAGAATCTCAGGCAGTGAAATTATTTTCCCATAAACAAACTGACATATTTTGGTCGTGTTTTGTTTCTACTACGTTGTTTAGTAGACGCAGCCTGAGTGCCCTGAGTGTCAACTATTAGCAAAGCAATGTCAGTAGGTCAACTACCTTAAATCGACATGTTTAAAAAAAATATGTTGATAATCTATATAAACAGCCAATTAATATTTTATTTTATTTCCATTAAATTATAAGTGTGGAATGGGATTTTAAAACGCGTTGCCAACACAGAGTCAGTTTACAATGGCCAGATGATATAAGATGAATCAGGCTTTTGAGATACACGACGTTGTTAAGCTTTGTAAGATTATACAAAACAGTCACTGTGGTAATGGTATTTTTGGAATGAGCCTTCTGCACAATAATCTATGTATGGATGCAAAGTGTGCTTGATGCTGAGCTCCACAGCCAGGTAATCAGGTCACCTCGTCATCATGATGACATGTGCCACCGACACTTCACATTTGCTACTAGGTATTCTCATTAAAAATACAAAGATGGAATAGGTTGTTGAACCTATGTAATTTATACCTTAGTATTATATAAACTGGTCACGGTAATGGTTACTTTATGAGATAAGGCAATAACTTACTTTCATGAGGTGCAACTGTGCGGAGACGGCGTCACTGCGCGCCGCGGGCTCGCCGCCGGCCACCGGGAACGAACCCAGGTACTGCAACATTACACAATAGCACATATTGATTTCTTATATTTATGCGAATACTACACGTTGAAATGAAAGTTATTTTAGAAATTTTATCGCGTTTATATAATGTTTTACGTTCCCGAAACTTCGGCTGCTTTACAGCAACCACGGTCACGAGAGGAGCCTCCCATGCCTACTATACTGACAATAAAACGTGGCTAGCAGTATAGTTGATACTGTATACATATATTATAAGTCAACATCCAACAAAGAAGATACTAAAGATACCATCTTGTCTTCGCTAACTATATTTTTCGCAAAATTTGTAATCATATCCTTTTAAAAACATTATCGGATGAAAACTGATTCGAATCAAATTTATAATTGGCGGATAATTGCACACATTACCGGCGACGGGCGGGGGGGCGGGGGGCTTTGCGGTGTAATGGCCCATTACTGCGGCGTATTAACATAAATCTCATTATCAGAAGGCAGTGGGCAGCGGCCGAAGTTGATGCTTTTTAACAGAGCGTTATCATTTAGAGCCTTAGGACAAAAGCTACACGATTGTCCTGTGATGAACTTTTTAGAGCAAAAACAGTTGTTTGAGACATTTTTTTTACGACCTGATTAGCACAGTTGGTAGTGACCCTGCTTTCTGTGCCGAAGGTCCCAGATTCGAATCCTGGCAGGGACATGTTTAGTGTGATGAGCACGAATGTACCCATAATGCAAACGTTGCTTAGTGTGGGACCATATAGTTGGTGTGTTCGTCTGGCGATATTTATTTATTTATATTTGATCAGGAAACTAATAATTGATATTATTCGCCTACATATCATACTGACTATGCGTTAAATAATCGTTCAAATACATCAAACTGTTTTTGCATGCGCAGTAAACATCTAATCACATAGTTTTTATAAATAAATTAGGTACAAGTGCGCACAGCTGCGTTGTGACCCCTTTGCCAATTACCTCAACAATCGGCGGCACAGCTCTGAATGCAACTCATTACCGCCCCAGTAACCGCCAACCCCTGTGGACCCACGAAGTGGCTGCGGCGAGGGAACGCTGACCAATAAAATATAAGCAATTAGGGAGGAGAGCTATTGATTGTTGTGCTTGATTGTACACTTGACGAGAAACTTTAGTTCACACACGGGAAAAATACCCCTAACTACTAGCGATTTTCGAAGTTATCGATTTCAATTCGAAATCTAACGCAGTACAAGTCTAAGGTATTTAGATATATTTTATTATTTATAACATTTCGTTTCTTATTTAATTTTTGGCTTAACATCGCTGTTACAGGTAAACGGCATAGATCAGAAATTGTTTTTACTTTTTATATAAAACATTAATTATATTTGAACTTGTTAGATTAAAGCTATGTTCTTCAATCGCAAGCGTAGGATCGTGCGGTAAACTTGAATCGTCGCGAAAGGCAACGTCTCGTTGCGCCAGCTCAAATGTTACGGTTTAATTAAAGTTCCGACGATGCATGCTGCATCTCGCTGAATACTACATTAATATGTCAGCTGCGGCAGTGACAGCTATGCTTATAGCAAATGCTAGACAGCTTTCAAACAGATGAAAGCAGTAGGTATCAGACTAGAACAGTAGCACAGCAAGTCTAGTCCGGGATGACGGTAAATGTGACTAAATAAATTAAGACATTAGTAGAAACTGCTTAAGCTACCTGCTATTACTCTCCTCTATTAATATTATTAAATACAAAGGTTTCTTTTAATGGTCGGAATTACCCTGACCGACTTTGAGATTACGATCGTGATGTTATTAATGAAAGACTTTGACGGCTCATCATTAATTCCAATCAAGACTAATTCAGATGCCGCAGTCAATATTGCACTTATTATGCGAAACTTTATCATTGAAAATGTACTACCCTGACAAGATTACTTACTTAATTCTTCGATGAATATGACATTATATCATACTTTATTTTGTCGTCTTAATGTTTATTTTTATTTTCATTTTTGTTGCCAGAAAAAATGTGAAAGAGTTTCTGATAAAATTGTCACCTTAATTGCTGTATCTCCTCTTCTTCCAACCTCTTTTCCTTTTCTTACGCTGCAGCCTCTACACCTTAGTAGAAAGGGACATACTACCGATAAACACCTCTTGCTTAACTCGTTGTTTATGCAACAGTTATCATTCGTTCGATGACTGGCTGACAGCCGACGCAATCCTATTGTGATTATTCTCTGGTCGGCGGGGGCCATGACGTGCAGTGACATTCCATGTCGGGGCCGGTCACTTTATTTATGCACTTTCTATGCGAACTTACGCAATAAATAGTAATGAACACCTTCGCCAATTTGCAAGCTAATACCGTGAAGCTTATGCATACAAAGATGTAATTTTTTTTTATGCATTAGGTTATATAATATTTTATCAAGTTAAATTTACTTCACTACATACTGTGTAAAAGTAAATAATTGAATTATTCATTGACGAAAAATTCTTATGGTTTGGTGTAGATTTCAAACTGAAGCATTGGATCTGGAAGGATGACTTAGAAAAGCGTGACCGCAAGCACGACGCAAGTCTCTACACCATAACTGACAAACTAAAATACGGTAGTCAAATTTTTTTATCCATACATATTAAAGGCTAAACAGCAATGCCAGTCAGTTAAAAATGTATAGTGCATTTATGGCGTAGTACTCCCAATATGAATGATGTGTAATGGAAAGCACACAATACACAATATTTAAAATAAATCCATCAGTCTCAAAGCCAATGCAATGTGAACCTATCCCTCTTTCATGTGTCTTCATTGTGACGGTTGACTCATGTTGTTCGCCAAAACCGCGGCGGACGACTCGCATTACCACGTCGAGGGTCCACCAAGTTCACCAAGTCAAAAGGAAGAATAAGTTAAATATTATTATATAGCTTTTTTGGACTCGATTTTGTTTGTTAGCGAGTTTATTGTTTACAAAATGTTAATTTCTACAACGTAGAAAATGTTTGTACCAAGAATTACTTAATAGGTCATTCAGTGGATTTCTTCTCTACTTATTTTTAAGACAACTAACGCCATCTCTCGGGTGGTTGTGAAAATGTGTTAATGTCTCGTTGAGTAAAGTCGCGGGTTCTATGTGGATGTGGAGTAAGCTTTCCTTGAAACCTTTTCATTTCAGAAAATGCCGTTAGATGTCACCACTAGAAATGTTTGGAAAGCAACCATCTATATGAAAATGTAAGATACATATATATATCTCACCCTTTTACGATGTAATAGAATTAGGTAAAAAATCGATCTCCACGGATAGGTTTTTTAATAATCTTATTAAAAAGTTGGTTTGTAAGTATCAACTAGAGAATTCATTTTAGGTATATAAGAAAAAATAAAGCATCGAACCTTTGCGTCGGCAAAGTTTCATCACAGATTTTTTTTAAAGTTATCTTAAACAAAGGTTTTTTTTCAACTGTTTTTTAAACAATTTCATTACGTAATTCGTTAGACGAAAGGCCGAGTTGTGATCAGTTTAAATATTCCCAAAGTTATTCAAAACGATTATAAACGCTGGCACACCTCGTGAGAATTATTAACATAAACAAGACTCCGAGATTAGGCATTCATGAACTCGTATGGGCGACCTACTCACACTCACGGGAAGTTGTTCTAAACTTGCGAACACAGAACAGTATCAGTAGGGGGCGGTTAAGTTGCGGCGGAGACTTGGCCGGATACTTAGTGAAATGCTAAACGCATTAACGCTCTTAATACAATGTGTTGTATTTTGAGCGAGAGGCAATGTAATGCAATGTGTTTGAATATGAAGTATATTTTATATTAAACCTTATTTGTTACCTTAAGTAGGTATATTTGATTAAAGTTCCTAATTATCGATATGGGTTCTTTCAAGTTTGACAGAAGCAATACTTACTGGGGACAAAGTGAGGTTGCGTCGTTTCCTCGTAGCACACGCGCTGACTTATAGCGTTGTCGTCATTTGCCTGTAAGTCGGCAGGTACCGTTTTAGTTTGTCCAGAAACTTTAAACGTCTATATTTTGTGGTTATGTTTAGTTATCGGGGAAATTCACCGTTAATAATATTAAAACATAAATTGTTCAATTATGTACGAAATAAAATTATATAAGGAGTTAAAGAAAAATATAAATTGTAAACCATAGAATTGTTTTCTTGAGACATACGTGGTTATATAACGAAGGTAATTAGGAGGGAAACCGAAATAAAATAGACTAAGTTAATGTCCCGAAATGTTTGAAGAATTAACATAATATTGTGTTTAATTTAAACTAGCTTTTACGTCCACGTCCATCGATTTTGCTCTGCTGCTCGACTTCCATTGGTCACCGCGTGATCATACTACCCTTGTTAGGAATTCTGCAGTCGGATAATTGGAATGAAATATTAGACCAGCAATAGACTGACCCTGAAAGAAATATGTGGTTGCGTTATTGACCCTATTTCATGTTTGATTCACTACAAACACGAACGTTTCAAACATCCTGAATCTATTTGACATTAACAAGACGCTGAAGCAAAGAACTCGTGGACAAGCACTCCAACAGATTGGTCGCACTATTGAATGCCTGACAACTATAGGGAAGGAACCTCGACGCCAACTATTGGACTAACTTAGTCTCACACAGCTGGGCACCCAGGACTGGGCTTTCAGTTGGAATATATATAGTAGTAAACTATTAATATTGTAATGTTATTTCAATGAACGATTATACCTCACATAATAAGATGACTGATAAGTCTCATACTTGCAGATTACTAAATTTTTTTAGACTAGTTTTTCACTTGTCTCTAATCATTAAGAGAAGCATAGAGTCACAGAAATACTTAATAGTGTGACTATGTTAATTTGGTAGTATCAATCATTTATAATATTTAAATAAACGAGGAGAATAAAGAAGCTAACTCAAGTAACATTCTCCAGCTACTTATCTAGAAAATTATTGTTTTTATTTTCCGCCTCGGATAATATCGAACTGTACGATTATACATTTAGATCTGTGAAAATTCCGCGTTTGTCCCAGCACTTAGCGCAATTAATTCTCATTGTCTGAAAATAGAAAACAATATAAGTACGAATGACCCCGGCGCGACCGGGAGCCCAATCAGAGATATATCTAACGAGGACCGGCAGTTGATATATTTAGCCCAGTCGCCGAATCGGGTTGGCTCGATGTCATTAAATTGAGTTAAGTATCCAATAAGTGGACACTATACAATAAGTTAATCACGTATTAATAACTGCTTCAATATCTGAACAATATGTTAGTTCTATATACACGTTTTGTATCTTTCTATCGATCACATTCTCTATCGTTTGAGATAGATTTTAATCGAGGTACTAACAAAATATCAACTAGCAAGTATTCACAACTTAATAGCAACTGCTTTATAATTCGGAACCCATCATTTATTATTCAAATAAGCGGTCGTGGTACAAATATCTAGCCAAGCCGCAACACATTTGCGGCTCATATAAAGGCAACCCGGCGGCAGCGGGCCGCAGCCGCAGCCGCAACCCGCAGCGCCTGCCGCGCCGCCGCCGCCGCCCGCACTAATTTACCTGCGCTTTGGCCTACTGTGCGACAAACGCGTCAAATTACACAGAGAACCATTCGTCATGTACCCATTTGTGACGCCGAAAACAGAAATGGGGTCATTGAAGTTCATAGCCTAAATATAAGGATAAGTTTATTTTTCCGTCTATTTTTCAGGTAATGGAAAGATTATCTATTTGTTTATCACAATACCTTTTCGCAATCATGACATTACGTGGGCAAGATAATAGCTGCACGCTAGATAAAAGATGAAAGTGCAAGATAGCACAATATCTCAAGATATAAATCGAAGTATCTACACAACGAACAACAAATTGCTTGCAACTTCTCCTATAAGAGATTCAGACGATCTAGTTTGTATCTTGCAACTTTATAACAAGATTGATTTTAGGTTAACTAGTAGTGACCCGGATAAGTTTACGGGGTGAGCAGGGGCACAGCTGGTGGTATCAGCGTCGTCCTAAACCAACATGACTGATCTATCGCGGGCGATGTCTACTGGCGCGAGCTCGTTGAGATCTATGATATGATACGATACTATAAATCAAACCGCTTCTTGTAAGGTTCGATTCATTATTTATTCATAACTATACAATACACTTTATTAGTTGAAATAAAACTAATTTTAAGGATTTTATCGCGTTTTTATTTTATTTTACGTTCCCTTCCTTCCTAAAAATTAGTTACATTTCAATGTGTAATATTCGCGTAAATATAAGAAATCAATAACTTTATTAGTTCATGAATAACTATTGCCTTATAATATGATTTAGATAATGTTGTCTTCACGACTATTGCGAATATATGTTTTAATTAAGCTGCTATGTTTGCAATCACTCCAGTTGAATTGCGTTGATCGTATAAATTATAATTTGGAAGAGCATAAACCGAATGTAGCTATTAAAGTTTTCGAAAAGTTAACTGAATTACTGGTGAAGTTGGCAGACGGCGGACTTATAATCTGTCATTACTTACGCGTTGCTTCAATAGAGACGTTTCACAATTCGCTGGGTTCTATTTGGATTCCATATAGCAACCTTATTGTGATTAGTCCTGAATGGATCTGAATAGAATTTACCCTTTCAGGACTATGTCACAAATTCATCAGAGTACATGATGAAAAGTATGTATATAAAAATGTTACCAAGAGAACTTCCAAATAATTTCATAGCTCTTTTATTAATATATATTTTTCAACATATTCCTATTGTAACATATTTCTATTATCTAACAATCCACTTCATATACAACGCCACATTTTTCAATAATAATAATGCTTATGACCATATTTTTTTTTAAAGTCAAGAATGATGCAAATTGATGAAAACTTAAATTTGCAGGCTTCCAGAACCCTGTTGTTTAACTCCATAAATCAACTCAACGTCGTTACAAAGTTGTCAATGTTTATGTTTACCCAGTTTTGAGACGGACATTTAGTCAGGAGTTTGAACTTGATTACGCGGTAGGTCACCTAATCAGCGGCAAATGTGATTAATGGCTGCCTTCTCGCGAAACTAGCGCTGATTGGCTGAATCAAATTTATTGCATCAATCACTTCATTAACCCTGCATTAACATTACTGTTGCCGAACATTACGGGTTTGTTGTTTGAATCTTGGATTGAAAGTACCTATTTACTTAAACTAGTGTATTAACCTAAAGGTATCAGAGGCTTGGTTCGGCCCATAATCCATTAAGCACAGGCTAACCATTAATTATTTCACGTATAGCGTAAGCAACACTTGGTAAGGCTTGTTTATTTCTTCAGCGAGTTAAAGTCTCCGAATCCTAATTTGTTTGTTTTCAAGTTTTCAATTTAACCAGGAAGCTTTTCGTCGACAAATAAACTTTAACTTGTCGAGTCAAACGCTGGCGCGAGCATCTCACTAGCGTTGTTGTCGTCTGCGGTGGCGGCGC
Organism: Pheosia tremula; assembly: GCA_905333125.1. NCBI lineage: Eukaryota > Metazoa > Arthropoda > Insecta > Lepidoptera > Notodontidae > Pheosia > Pheosia tremula. The sequence continues at coordinate 119,821 of HG995405.1, read as the reverse complement.
GCGTCACTCCCGCCGCCGCGAAAACTTAATTAAAATCGGCACAAATATGAGCACCGCGGTGTGACTCGCGCTGCTGGGCGTAAGGAATAGGCGAGAAGGACAAATGCTTTAGCGGAAAATGAAAATTTAATTTTTCATGAATCGCTTAAGCTTGATCTGAAACATCTAGAATCTAGACAAGAATATCTTTAAATTAAATTCTTATACTCGGTACCTGGATTATCATAAAATTTTTGCTATGTAATTTACCAATAAGATCATTTAATGTGAATATATATTAAAAAAATACAATGTTTATGACCATAACTAAAATCCCGCTAAATTCACGCGATATATTTCCAAATCCCAACCTTATAACTGTGCACACTTAAATGTTTCAATTAAAAACTTCATCGCCAGTCACTCATCACCGACACTAATGTCTGGCAGCGCCCTCCCGGAGCCACTCGAGCGAGCGCACACTCGACTCGCGATGAGCATAAGTTTTAATCAAAGAACTCGACGGGAGCGTCGCAGGACGCGCGCCCGCGCCGGACACTCGACACACTTCCCGGTACGCGGCCCATTACTGAAAATGTAAGGCAGTGTTGCCAACTCTGATCGGAGAAAAAAGTAGATCAATTTAAAGTATTGATTAGTATAATTTGATTTGTATATTAAGGACCAAATAATAGCATCGAATATTTCAACAAAATCAATGTAGCTATATCCAAAGCATTTAATTAATAATAACTCTTTGCTACGACCATATATGTATTTACAGTGTTAGACGGGGAATAGTTCGCTCTCTTGGCGATTTTCTGAAATAATATATGATCTAATTCCATTTTTTAATTTATTTAAAGTAATTAAAGATGTATAGGAAATAAACTGTATAAGAAACTGGCAATATTCCAAAGAGGACCCATCTTTTTTAATTCCTATTTGCCGGCGAGGACGGTGCACGCGAGCGGCTAACGACCTGCCAGTAAAGGCTGCTCACCTATGACCTGCCTTTATAGAGTGACACAATTACATTAGCTACGCTAGGAGCACTTTTTGTTTCAAGATAAAGTAGTATGAACTGGTCTGCATATGAATCTGAATAGACTCAAACATCGAACAACAGCTTCATCAAGTCGCGCGATGGCTTAACCCCATATCTCAAATGATTATCGTATTAAGTATACATGTGCAAGTATCAAACATCCTCAGCACAAAGCTGGTAGACATTACCACAATGTCTGGACTAATTTATTGACATTAATTTGGCTAATGGGGATACATTAAAAAGAGCATAAGAAAGAAGATACAACAAACAGAAGGGGAAAGATGATTGGCCACCACACATGATTCCTTCATAGCAAGGAGAAGGTGAAAGAACAGCGCGGAAGTAGAAGACCAAGAATAACCTGTATAGGGTTATTAGTGTTATTGTTATTGGAATGTGTGAGTTGGTAACTTCAATATAAATGACGAAATTACTAATACTTTCCCAAACCTCATTCTGTTTCTCTAATTACCAAGAAAACCAAGTTGTGCATTTCTTTTATATCATCTAGCAAGTAAAACATAACTTAAAATACAACAGTATGTACTTAGCTTTTTGATATTCGAAAATGATATTGCTATACTTGTTTGCTTGGCCTCATTTCTGCGTCCACTACGGTGATGTGATTTTTACATCGGCCTTTAACGGAACATGATCATAATATATTGTCGTTTCGGTAGCTATCATAAAATGCTTGTTAAACTTACGAACCATAAAAATGATCGGCACACATACCGCTTAGCAGCGCGTACCTGGCGTTTGTGGTAAACGTCTCGCGTTCGACTCACATTATGAAATAAATTTACTAATAGGTTAAACCGATAAAGTTTTATTTTTGTGAAAATATGCTTACAGCTCATAGCATTGTGTAGTGTTATTCATGGGCGCACATTCAACGCGTGAGTTTCGGTTGGATGCCGCCAGGCGGCGCTTGCGCTGCCAATCAAACATGTCTGCGTGTTTATCGTGATGCCGAATTAATAGCACGCTACGTTGTCCCTCATCCTAATAATGCAGTATGGAGTGAGCTAGTCAGAATCTATACTTCCAATTCAAATCAAGCTAGCTTATACCAGAAATATATCAGATAGTCAAATATGTAATTCTAGAATTTTATTATACCTAGTTTAAATTGTGCTTGTAAATATACGAATCATACAGAATACTTATTCCTCCCCAGTCCAGGAGCCACAAGTTCTATATAGGTATATAGTATACACAACAGAAATTCGATGGTCTTTTGTAAAGACGCAATGTAAGTATTTGAATGAACACCGAACCAGCTAAATTGTTAAACGCTTTGTGATAATGGCTTCAAAGGAGGCTGAAGGCCACGAGAGGTATCCTTTTCCCTGACACGGGAGGGATGACGTCGGCCTTAGATCTCATGATAGGATAGTAAACTGGGACGGTCATCTTTTTTCATTTCATTTCACTGATTGGAATATTTAACGTTTTTTTATATATTTTCGTATTCTGCAGTTTCATACTTTATAGGCATTTATCTATATCATCTACTATTCATGCAAATTTATCTTGTAAGTAATTCGACATCTTATTCGTCTGCCCCCTAACCCTACATTAAATCGTGTAAAATGTCAAGGGCGATCAATGTCATCTACCAATTTGCGAGCACGTGTTGTAAATCCGCCAAGACATCGCTTCAGCAGAACGTGCCTTTTCGGGTGGCATTCAATTACGCGAAGCGGTACGAAACATATTCAACAGTTACCGCATCCAACGTGCTGACGTCATATCATAAGTATAAGGTTGCGGGTACGTAACAAACAAAATTTACTTGTATACATCTTACATCTTACAAGTGATATAAATAATTGATCGATAACAGAAATGTTGTTATTACTAGACACGATTCTGCAATTTCATTTACCTGCAAGAATATACAGTCCCCAGATGTACATCTGTACAATAGTGTCACATTTGTGTATCGAGAAGTGCTTAAGCAGACAATTTTAACGTAATAGCGCACTGGGTTATGAACAGGATCGCATCGCTTATCAAATGTGGAGCCTACCGCGATATAACCGCCAGTTAACGCGATAAACGCGACACGTTCCGAGGCAGAACCGCTTTACGACTCGAGACGAGAACTGGCGCTTAGAGGTGTTTTCCACCAAAGAAACTATCGCGCGCGGTTTACGCGCGTGTGTGGTGAACAATAGACCGAGTGTCAAGATGAACCTTAAAACAACTAGTAACGTAAAAGAAAATTAAGTATCAAAATCTTACAAATAACTTACAAATGGCTTATGGTGCCACATTCATCTATTAAGTGTGTTGCAAAAGCTTCCGTATTATGTAGGCCTACGCCAAACTAGACCGCAGCGCTGTTCAATTTATTTACTTTAGTAAAGTTATGCATTTTTTTTAAATGGAGATTTTTTATGCTATATCTATGTATAATACGGATAATTTAGTGAGGCGAAAATTCGATAAACTTTCTACTTGAAAATCAAGTCTGAAAAAGAATGTATAAAAACAGCACGCGTTTAGTGGAATATGCCTTTTACCTCGTATTCGACGCACATGACGCGAAACCACAATACAGGGCCATTACGGATGCGTAAACTTTGATTTGATATTACGAGCATGTAAACGATAATGACGTCATCAGAGCTCGTATACTTACCATACACATCATCAAAATGTCCGTGTTCACGGTACCTAACGTATACTTACCATACACATCATCAAAATGTCCGTGTTCACGGTACCTAACGTATACTTACCATACACATCATCAAAATGTCCGTGTTCACGGAACCGAACGTATACTTACCATACACATCATCAAAATGTCCGTGTTCACGGTACCTAACGTATACTTACCATACACATCATCAAAATGTCCGTGTTCACGGAACCGAACGTATACTTACCATACACATCATCAAAATGTCCGTGTTCACGGTACCTAACGTATACTTACCATACACATCATCAAAATGTCCGTGTTCACGGTACCTAACGTATACTTACCATACACATCATCAAAATGTCCGTGTTCACGGAACCGAACGTCTTTGTTACATGAACATTTTTTTCCTTTGAAATTACATATTCGACATTTTGATGAAAGAGACGAGCTTTTCGTCTTAAATCTGAATATATTTTAGTACGTACCATGTAATCTGTAGTAGTAGTAGTATTTCTTAATTACGTAGCGCTTTCTTAATGATTTTCATATTGATCCTGGTTTCAATCTTATTAATGTAATTAACTAAATGCGGTCAATTAACCTATCAACTGGTCATACACACTCGTTCTGACTAATTAACCTACATCACATGACCTATAAAATCTATTCCTGATCCCGTCACCCTGCTAGCTCGGTGCGGGGCCGCGCCACCCGTGGAACAGTTATTAGTATCGATCATTTCGCATTTCACGCCTTTCATTGCCGTTTCCCCATTCACTTAATACTCATGTGGCGTTTTACAATTTCAAATTACAGATTAATTACGATATTTTTCATGGCCTGCGATGTCCATTGTAATCTTGGAAATGATATCGGTCAATTTGATCGTATCAACAGGCTATAAATGAGTTCCATTAAGGCGCCGCCCGCCGTACGCCGTCCGCCGGCGGTGGGCGCCCCGCGCGCTCGGTTCCCCAGTTAAGGGCCTATACTACCTCAGCTCAAGCCGCGCCGACTTACTCTTTATCTCGCTTGCACTTGATGCTTGCGGTACGAATCTCTCACTCGCCTAAGAGGCTGTGCGGAAGCTGGGCGAGCGGCAGGGCGGCAGGCTTCAAAGCGCGATAGTTTGGGTAATTAATTATAGTAAAGGTTAATTATAAAATATAGTATCTGCTTTATATTTAGTTCAATCATCATAAAAAGTTTAATGATCACATATAAAGTATTATTAAAATACTAGTACGGATTTTTTAGATATAATTTATTAAGGGAGTAAATATTGGTTGACATTAATTATAGTGTGGATGAAAGAGGAGAATATGTGATTTTCGTTATCTTTGCCAATTGAATATAATATTTCTATCCTAGAGAAGTTTAGATAAATATATTTTTTAATGATTCTATTTTATTAGGGACTAACTTTATTCTCTCATGACATTGATTTAATAATAGAAGATCAATGTCTCATGCGATTAAAGATCTGTGGATTTATGACAAAATTATTAAAACATGAAAACGCAGGCTGCGTGGCGCGGTGTAGCCTTTGACTGAGTGGTTGAGTAACCCACTCTCGGAAACGTGTCGGCAGTATTTACGCCAAAACCAATGCAATCATAGCTCGTACCACAAATTGACAATAAATCAACTATCCACGTTAGACTTTATTCCCAAGAATCAGGCACCAGAGCCAGCATTAAAACCTCGAAGCGGGGGCGTATGGAAAACCCATAAATCTTTGGGAAACAAACGCGGTTTTCATAAATCATAATAATTCCGTGCGGCACTCTCCGCTGCGCTTACTGATAAAGGTCTTCCGCGAGCTTTCTTTCACGCGTTTATTACATCGTGATAGTCATACCTACCTAACATCATAAGGTTCATTATTGCCAAATCCTTTATGTGGTAACTTCTTGTATCGGAAATAACATAGATTGCAAAGAACCGTTTGAAAGTAAAGTACCTACTCTGGTACCTCATTATCATCGAGAGCTACCTCCTCTTGTGTTATTATCTGCTTAACGAAGCTATTACAGTTACCCTCAAAACAATGGTGAGTGGTTGCGAGGCGGGACGAGAGGGCCGCAACCGGTCCCCGGCCTTCGCGGTCGCGAGCTGCGCAAGCTGCGCGTGCGACGACGCTCTACATATATACTACCAATATCAATAATGTTCCTCGCATATACTCTGATCATTATATGACTATTTTGATTTTCCAAAATCAATTCCTGCGTACGCCAACCACCATTTTACGATTCAACCAAACATAAAATCTGATTTCAATAAGTGTAATTTCGGCGCACGTGCTATGAGCGCATCAAACTCGAAAACCGAACGTTTTATATAGGCGTCAATAATCAGGTGTGGGGCCAGGTAATCACTGCGAATGACGCTTATTAACCCGACGATGAGCGAGCGCGAGATAAATGCCTATTTGAAATTACAGGCCGTTTTTTGTGGCCTAAACTTCGCACGCGCCTTTGTTATAATAGCATCAATAATATTTTGTATTGTGGTCGTGAAAGGAATGGTTAGCGCGTCATTACTTTGTCGAAAGTTTGGGAAAGTTGAATAAAACGATTTTGGTGAGATTCGAATAATATTGAAACGGTTTCAACGGTAGAGTTCCCTGAGTTTGATGACTTTTTTCTCAGGCTGCAAATATGTATTTCCCATTATGTATTCTCTTACAGAATGGTTCGTGTAACTAAAGCAGAATATATTCTACACACATCCTAAAAAGATTGATATCTTTTATTTTTAATTCGAGAATTAAATAATGGTGTTTGTGGAAGTACATCGAATTAAACCTAGATGTAATGATACCCAAACCAGTATAACGAATGCAATGCACAATTGGTGAGTGCATGCAGGACAAATGAGGTGCGGGTTGTTGACCCCGCGTTGCGTGAAGCGCCCGCGCAGCCGCGCCGCGCCCGCCGCCGATACTTCATGCGCTTTGTCCTGTCAGCGAGACGGGTAACGACTTACCGCAACCAACCGGGATCGATGCCTCAATACGATTTATAATTATTCTTTTGATAAGCATTCAAAATAGAATCCTGCAACGAAGGATCAAAAACGTCCGAGACCATCAAGACACGTCGTTTTTCCGTTTCATTATTTATGACGGCAAGAGGTGAAAGCAGGAAGAACTTCTTACACCTAGCTTTATCTTAAAACAGATCGTTCCAATACATCATTCTCACCCTACCGCATGATCAATCAATCAATCAACAATTCAATCTTCGTTTTCAAGTAAGTGTAGCAATCAGTGTATCGGTCGTTCGATACTAATTTAACATTCGCTTTCGAATCATCCAACGTTATTACAATACAGCTGAGCTTTCTTATTTACTTTTTTGAAACATAAAAGATTTCACTTTCGTGTCGGTACACAATTTATTTGCCGTTGCTTTATCTTGGAACTACAAAAGTTCATGCATCAGTCGGTGGTCCTAAGCAAACAGTGTTCGATGTCGCTGCGAGCGGGATCGCGGGCTTGTTTGAACAGATTTGTTTAGTTGACGTTAATCGTAACTACCACTATCTAGGTGTACAGTGCCTCGCGCGGACTCCTGCTCAGGTCACTTTGCATTTTATCCCAAAGTAGCGTTTATTGTCGTGGTAATTAACTGGTGTGCTATGCAAATATTTATTTAGTTATATTTTAAAACAGTGAGAAAAGTACTCGATCGAAGCGATGTTTGCTTACATACTACATACAAAGTGCGACAGCCGGTACTGAGCTAGTGTGCTGGACTATGGCCTGATTTCCCTTCAAATCACAGTAAGGCCCGTACTCAACAGAGGAACATTTAAAAACTAGTTATAATTGTGTATTAAGAAATATACATTTGTGTTTATAATAAAAATCACGTTTAAAAGGCACACATTATATCATGAAATACATTTTCGCAACACTTTAAAACAAAACATTTTACGGAACATTACAATTCACACTTTTGCTCTAATACCCGCCATAACTCACAAAGTCTGAAGTATCCGCTGCTATTATTCATACAAGTGTACCCACACCCCACGCGTGGCCATTGTTTGTTACCGCGCTCTACACTGATGGCTTTACAATTGGCATGTAAATGGGTAAAAACTCTCTGGCTTTTGCGTCAGTGCGACATCTTCTGAAAAACATTTTTCGGAGATAAGAAGTAGATTTACACCGAGATAATAGAATAATATTTGTGATGGCTTTTTAATTTTGCAGCCAACATTTTGAAATACGATAAATACAGGCGGGAACTACGATATTTCTAAGCAACTCTGTTTCCTAAGTAATAGGTAGGACCACGGTAGTCAATGAAATCATACAGTCTATATGGAATGAGAAGACTATTATCATAAAATATAGCACGTGCTCATCAATCATCCGTGACCTGACCTGTGCGCCAGCATCGCAGTCATCCTCCCCGCTCCCCGCTCGCGGATGTCACCGCGGGGTATCACTCACTTAAACACATTTAGGTAGGTTTTTTTTTACAGCACACTCATTAATAAAGGCAACATATTTCAAATACAGTTATCGGTACCTAATGAAATTATATAGTCACCTTCTTTAACTACCTGAACATCCATATTTTAAAGATTATTTCGCATAGAGTGAGTTTGCGACCTATGATATTTTATGATTCAAAACTTTCCACTCGAAAATCTCTCAAAGTCCATCCATCAAACCACATTGTCACAAAGACACAAACAGACAATCCATAAACAACAATACGCCACAAAGTTTCTCTCAAGGAGCGGCAAATGAGTATGAGATGAGCCGACACGCGCTGGGACAACCCTGCTAAGATCTGTGACGAAGCGCGCCTTCATTGCGGCTTATCTGTGTTAGATACGGAAGATCACTAGGGCTGCGGCAGCGGAAATATTGCCCTACATTTTATACACATATTAGGGTGTAAAATCTCACCATGAAGATGGCCATGTTAATGAGGTATCAAATAGACAATCTTCATTTGGGCCTTATGTCTTGTCCTATTTTTGGGGCTCAGCAATTTTATCAATTTTTTGTTCATTTATTTATTAACTAAGCACAATAATCTGTACGTTATTCATGACTCAATTTGACCATTTGTTGAATGCATTTTAATTGAGAGCTTCCATTTGAATTGTTTTATCCAACATTTAAGCTTACAAACTGTGGATAGCATACATTGCACTTGGCATTGTATCCTCATGTAATTCAAACATAAAAATCATACACCAGACATATGATACCACAAAATCCAGGCTAACAGCCCTATCCCTGATTATTGCACCCTGTGCTCGTGCCCCGCAAACAGTTGAGCTGTTTGGGCGTCACGCGTCATTTGACGCCGGCTGCTGCGACATCCTGCGATAACGCCCCGGCCTCGGCGCGCGCGACAACTTTCCCCATGCCGACAGATTTATAGGGAAAACAATGATACCCTCAGTTTGGTGAGACTTTTTTTTATTCTGCTCGTAACAAAACTGTTGTACACACCGGTACACACTGGTAGATACACTGTCACAGAAAAGTGAAAAAAAATAATTATATCTTACATTTACGCAAATATTTTATTGCTTTTATTATACGTTTTTTATGTTCCCGAAGTTAATATATTTGCCACCTTTGTTTTGTCTTTATTCTGTAGGTGCACTGAGAAAAAAGATAGGTAAATGCAAACCTAATAATGTAGGTAATGCAAAAAATAGTTGAATACAACCTAATTTAGGTTTTCTGAACCTAGTGTAGGTAAATAGTTTTACCTTCGATTGGGTAAATACAACCTACAGTGTTTGGTAGCGTACTATATTACGTAATTTTAACCTATTTTACGTTAAAGAAACCTTTTTTTTTACCTAACTGTTACGTTAACGGGCCGTCACCTAATATACACATTTAATTTTACCTATCACTATCAGTGAATACTACCTAGTATGATTACACATAGCTTAAAAACACCTAATAATAGGTAGCTTCGACTAAATTGTACTTAACCTAAATAATTATTTGGAATTAAAATTGTACATTCGGTTCCTATAACCTAATAAAAGGTTGTAATAACCAATAAATTGTTTTGTATAAACCAACTACATTAACATTTTCATAAAGTTATCGCAACTGATTGCAGTTGTCTCTAATTAACCTTGGCAGTAGGTTAAATAAGCCATTTTAAAGGTTTTCGTAATGAAAACCTGTGGTACTAGGTAAATATGCAAAACAAAAGTCTGTTGAAATAACACAATCCTGTTATAATATATTTGTTATAAGGTTTTAAGATATAAAACCTAATAATACCTAGTTATGCATAAGTTAAGTAAAACCTACTCATAGGTAAAATATATAAGATATACATTTAAGGATTAAATGGAGATGGTGCGGCTCATTAGGACCACGCCATGGCCTTATTTATACCTACTTACTCTGTGGCAAGAGCATAGCAAAAATCACATTTATACATTATATATGCACAGTCACAGATTATCAAGTAGGTACATAATTTGGAGAGTACATATTTTTTATGCTATGTTTTTCTTTTGGTATGTATTTACCATGCTAATTTATTTAGACGGCCAATCTCGTTACACAACATTTGACGCCAGTTTTTTGGCTATTACCCGAATTGTGTGTTGCCACATCTCTATTAAATTTACCTCTATATACAAAATTTTGTGACACTAAATAAATGATGATGGATAGGGCGCCACAATGGAATAGACTCTATGCTATCATTTTTTATTATTGAAATACTTAACTTATACATATTTTTTTGCTTTAAAAGTATTACATAAACCATGATTGATCTGTAGTGCATAAGTCATTTTTTGTTATAGCTTTCTTCCCGAAAACAAAACAGATGTAGTTGGTTCCAGTGGCCACATGACATAATCCATATTTATTATTGGTGATAAAGACATGTTTCATTTATAAAATATGGTTATAATTACAAGAATAAGTTTTTTACGGCGGATCTGGCCATCTTTTAAAAATTGTGCTAGCAACACTGGCCACTGTATAGACAGACAGTCATTTTTGCGTTCGCTTCGGTCGGGCCGGCTGCGACAGCGCGCTGTGCTGTTGTGGCGCCTTTTTTATTGCTTTCATTATACTGGGTTCGTGAAAATATGTACTGGGTTTGTGAAGTGAAGTCATGGAAGTGCTACTCAACGATTGGCAAATACCAGAAGAAATTATAGTAAAATTACTGGTAAGCTATTCACAACCAATTACATTTAGCCCTAGTTGCGTTAGATTTACCTATTTTGTAAATGTTGATAGGTTATTGATGGTAAAATATGATTTGGGTATTGATTATATGGTTCAATTTATATTGGTATCTGCTAATATTGATGTGGTTTTAGAGCAGCAAACTCCAACAAATATTACGCGTCATCTTATCGGATGGTATGGATGGGGTCTTAGGATTTAACCCCGGTACATCAGATACCTCCTGGGTTTGTCACAAACGTCTGCGTAAATAAAAATATGGCATAGGTAAATTAGGGATTCCAACAATATTAGCTTTATATGGCTTTATTTTGGTTGTGTGTAGGTTATTTAAATTTTATTACAAAAAGCCTGAGGTTTTGGGATACTTATTTGTCATTGCATGGTTTCTGCATTGTTCTTGTATTTGCTGTTTACAGAGGAAAATATTGAATTGAATGCAATAGAACACCTTATCGAGGAAGATTTGGTAGCGCTGATTCCAAGCACCAGAGTACGGGCTAAATTACAAAACGAATAGAGAAACAAAAATTTGATGTTGGCATGCTTTCTTGTTTATGATGAGATTGTGACAGCTGGTGTATACATATTTCATCGCATTTCATTTCGTAAAGAAAGAAGAAGAAGAATTGATTTAATGTGATTTCAGAATATTAGCAAAAGTACAGCATCTTCAACTACTGAAGAAAATCCAACATTTGATTAAGATGTAAATATGGAAAATATGTCAATAGATTTAGAGAAAGCACGAGAAGTATTTGAAAATGTGATGCATGAAAAGTAAGGGGCTGAAGTTAAAAATGCAACCTAAATTATTATTTTATTTTTATTTTGTGTCAATTAAACACAACTATTGCTGTTTCAGAGAAAATAAATCTATTTTAAAAATAGTGGAAGACTTTAAGGCAGGGAAATACTTAATGGATTATCTTAAAAAAATGTGGAAAAAATTAATTAGGTACATAATACCTATCATGTTGGCATTATTAATGTACTTTAACGTATCCAGTTGATTACCGTTACCTATTAATTATTTTGCTATAATCAAGTAAATACTTAGTTACTACCTACTACCTATGTACCCTACACCTATCGATAAGGTAACTCTAACGCAACTAAAAAGGTGCAGACAATTCTCAGTAGGTTATATTAAAGCACTTATTAGGTATCCAATACCTACGCAGTACACTACCGGAAACTATAAATTAGGTTATTTATACACATTGAAAAGGTTACAGACATCTAACCATCATCTAGACTAGGTTTAATTAAATCATTTATTAGGTATATATCAAAATTTATTTGGTCAAGTTTAACGTATATTAAGGTAAAATTAACGTAAAATACTAGGTGTTATTAAATGTTTATTAGGTTATAGTATCGAACCTAATATTAGGTTTTTGTCGGACAACCTAGTCACTACGTAACTTTAACCTACTATTAGGTGATAGTTACCTTACTAGAAATAGTTTAAAATAACCTAATGAGTCGGTACAACATAAGTTTATGTAATAACTAGTGCACTTGGTTGTTGTTACCTAATGCACTACGTTGTCCGACAAATACGCAATATTAGGTTAAATATTAGGTAACCGGGACCTAATTTTTTTCTCAGTGTGATTGTAGTGTTTTGCCATGTTTATTCCTGAATAGGTATTTCGTTTATTCACTGGTTAGTGTTCAAACACAAAAAGCGCAATCATTGATGTTTCAAATAGAATTTAAAGTTAGAAAAATACATAATTAAAGATACTTACTACATATACCGTCTCCTCTAAAAGCAAAATTCTCTCATGACCTAAGAAAATAAAAGTTCTAAATATTCTTTAGAATAATGTCGGGCATGAAAACTGGATTTAATTATTTATTACATGTTTTCATTAACTTTAGTATTTCCGAGTCACTGTAACGTTTCCCCGCGGGCCCGCAAATTGTAAAAAGTGTCTCTTCGAGACATCAAAGCCGCTTTTGTGTACATTGAGAGAGTAATTTAAGCAAATTGCTAGCACCAGCGGCTACATCCCGGACAAATTATTTGTCCCACCGCGAGACCCCAACTAAGAGCTCTTAGCACGCATTCTTGCCTTAAACAGGTTGTTAAAGTTGTTTGAAGTTTCACTACGCGTTTAAAATATTCGAGGAATATAATTCGGCGACTTGAGGCTATTGTCGTAGTGAACTACGACCAATGCTGAAGCATTTGATCGTACGCCGTACGCTGCTGTAACTGCCAACTGGTAATTTTATTAGTGTCCGGATTATCGTAAACCCGCACGAGACCAACGTGGAATGTAAAAGCCCAAAGCTTTTTCTTAACAAGTGAACAGACTCAGTACCCAATCGACAATAGTGAGTTAAATTAAATGCGCATGATTATTATACCACAATTTAAATGACACCGTAATAATGTCTGGGTAATTCAAGACTCAATCCCAAATAGGCCTCGATCGTCTTTCAGCAGAAGCCCGAGAGCTGCGGCGCGATGTAGCGGCTGATTATATTATTATTATTACGTAGCCAGGTCGTTATACCTTCGCATGGCGGACGGCGAGCATGTTGGTGCCCGTCGCGACATCTCCCGCCGACACTACATTACCAACACTCGACACTGCACTGTACCGACACCGTTGACATCGGCTGCGACATCTACACGGGTTTTTCTACGAGTGACCGCTATCAGCGGCCATTACCAAAACAAATACGGACGAGGTGTCGCGCCGAGACCGTGGCGGTTTTTGCGAGTGCTGGTGCTAATACCAGTCGCAGAACTGGTCTGGCTGCGCGGGCGCAAGCCGCGCGCGGCGCGGGAGGCGGTGCGGCGCGTGGACCGGTCCGACCGGCGCGGCGGCGCGGCGCGGCGGCGACGCGCGCTAGGTGCCCTCTAGCCGAATTATACGCGATGCCACAGCCGTGCCAGCCACCACATGATATTTATCGTCAATAGGCAGTTAGAGGATGATTACTATAATGCATTCACTTACGAGTCTGTATTCAAGCCACTAGAATTAGTGACCTACTAACCTGCTATAGCATATGGTAAATACTGGATCATTAATTATATTTACTTCAGCTTTCATAGCTTAGGAAATTTATAAGAAGTAGCTGATTGAAGTTCGCTTTATAATAGCTGTCGCTTGATTAATTGGATGTTTAAATATGATGATTTTTAATCGCAAATTCAAAAGTTTAAGAAATAATTTGAATTCTAAACGACATAGATTATCTTCTAAGTGGTCTAGTAGACTAGATTTTTATCGTTGATACGAGTATTTTCTACTCAGATTTATTGCTAAAATATTCCTTAAACGGCTAGTCATATTCACAACTAGCGATAACAAAGCCTTTCTTTCGAATAGAAAGCTCGTTTTGATCGGCGACATTATCGTAAAGTTTGAAATAAACTGGCGGCGCGCGTGATTCTTCGTTGGGCGAGTAATATTACATCACGCAATGGACTTGAAACGATTCTACGAACACGACGCAGGTGCTCATGATATTAACTTAAATATATGCTTACTTATATATCGAATACGGTTGGAAATCTTTGAAAGGTGCTGTGGATGTTTACACTTTTTTTCAACCTAATTATCCTCCTAATCTGGAACTGATATGTATTTTTAAATATTTCGTCATTGAGGTGTTCAATGACAACATTCGATAGGCAAACTGATTGGCATATAACCCATCGTATATTGATGTTCATGGATGTAATAACTGTTATTATACTGCTTCGGAATACAACTTGACTATTTAATGCACCCCAGGGGACAAAGTGTGAGAACTTTATGTGCGGGTATATTATATCCAACTCACGGTTCTGCAAGATCACGCAAGACATAGATCGAATCTCGCACGATGGTAAATGACGCAGATATAACTAAGGCCTGATCCAGTAAATTACAGGATGGTGTGAACCATGTGAACCACGCCCGCGCCGGGGCGACACGTGCCCATTATTGCCGCACTAACTCAAGCTTCAGATGCTAATTTGTAACTGAGAACATGCTTTATATTACACGTGACTTTGCTCGTTTCTGTTCATTTATTAGGTGAGCTCATGACAGGCAGTCTAGTAAAATAGTTATTGTTCAAATTATATTGTTTCCTCCCGAACTTTAACGTGCTTTAGTTACAGTTTATTTTTGCTAGCGTCTGACTTTATATACGTAACAATAGCATTAAGATCTTTTGAAATCTTAAAAAGATAAACGAAAAAAGATAAATTTTGAATAGGGCAGCGCAGTGTAGCATGAATCGCGAAATGTTAACATAACGAAGAAACTAACAGTTTACCTATCTAGAGACTAGAAGTTGTGAAGCTCCAAAAGGTGGCGTGTATTGAGCCAAACACATGAACATAATATGAGTCAGGGTTACAAGGCAATTATCATAATACAGGATATCAAAAAGCAATCGCATTTTACGAGCTTATGTACACTTGAACAAAGATTCGGCCGCACGAGTTTACGAGCAGGCTCGTAAATCCGCGAAGTCAACACCGGCTCGAGATGCGGTGGAGAGCGGGGATGCTGCGCATCTGATACCACATTCATAATATGTTGCGTTTAGATTGATTCTCTTCCAGTTTTTTGGTGTAGGAACTAAGGAATGTGTTAGGAATAAAGACAAACCCAGAATGCAGAGTCGAGAATTGCAATACCCTTTTCAACATGTGACGACTTACAACTAGACAAAATACTATATATTCTATAATCGCGTACGGCTAGATATAAAATTAACAGACTAATAACAACGATATTTTCTTGTTCGAAGACTGACTCACGTCAGTTTCGTGCGTGTAGGTCAATGGTTACAAGGGAAGACTAAATGTTTATAAAGTGGGTGATTATGTTCACATGCCTGGGAATTGCGCAGTGGCGTATTACACTTGGCAATAAATCGCTAAAGATTACGAGTCGTTACGTCGGATGAGCCGCGCGAGCCGCGTGCTGCCACCAACAGGTGGCTCCATCTACTGGACTCTATTACAATCAAAAATTACTGTAATTATAATAAAAGATTTTAAGACACCAACCAATTTGTAAATATCACTAACCATAACAATACCTATACTATGAACTGTCGCGACACCAAGAATGTGTAATAAATATCGCTATGTATCTATGACCCTATGTGTTAAGGCCTTTTGGAGGAATACAGGCAGAGCATAGACAAATTAATTCAAACTTGAGGCTAGTTCAAGCGTCGCGGGTTTTTCCGCCCTCAAGTATTCACATAAATTACATAAGTTGTGCGCAAGAACTCATCATGAACAGAATGTTGGTTTATTATGAGAAATTGTTCTTGTTTTGATATCCTCGCTAGCCTCAGCTTACCAACATTGAGCGTTAATTATGAAATCACATGAACGATTAACGACACGCTTAAATTAACTTATAAACTATACGTAGTAAATTCCAAATTGGTGGCGGTTATTATAATATGGGAAAAATTCACAACAAAAATATAATAAAAATAATTCATTCTGAGGCGGTACAATGTTCGCCGGGACAGCTAGTGAAATGTAAAATTGACCGCTGTTATCACATGAATACAACATTAATAACAGCGCGTGGAGGAGACGGCATGGATGACAATCTATGTCAATTATATTTACAATAGTCTGTGTAATAACGATAAATTTGATAAAGCTTAATCTCACGAAAATCTACAGTAGTGAATGTTGTGCAAACACATTACTGCTGTTATTGTTAGCTTGGGGTTGATATCATCAGCATGACTATGTACCACGTAATCACGAATGAATAATACTTTTAAAGAAAATATGGATATTTTAATAAGTTAACTTATTGGTGTTGGATTAATCTAGAACCCGTAAATGAAAAAATATCTACTTTGACCAAGAAATTACCTAAAACGATATACGTACATAGTTATGTAATCATACGATATTCAAAACTGACATAAAATAATGTTCATTCCAACCAACAAAAACTAGAGCCCAGCGTCGTCTAGAGCCAAATGAAATCAAAGATCAATATAGAATTTCCTTTAAATGCATACTACATTTTTGTATGACGGGAGATTTTACATACTATAATAGAACGAGACCTCTTTATAAATAAATAAGCTTTTTTAAATAACAAGATCAGAATATCCGAAGTCGTAAAACGTAAGATCCGCCAAACCAATATGTAAATTAAATGTTCCCCGCGCGCGTGAGATGTGCCACATATTCTGATGCGGGAAATAGGTAGTGGCAAGCCGCCTACGCTGGAGGCGACCACGAATAGCGTAGTCCCCTGCAGTAGGTTCACTCAACAGAATAGACAAGCCATAACGCAGGGAACAGGTACTCCAACGTATTGAGCTTGGGTACCTTACAGTGAAATTTATGAAAATAAAATCAGCAAACACAGAGTAAGCATGGATGTAGACAATGGCTTTCTGTATGTCCTTACTTTCTGTAGCACACAGCTGCAAGTTCAATGAAGTCTAATTTATACCGTATATTATTTGATTTCATATAATTTGTTCATGTGAATTGTGAACGGGAATGCTCCCAGCCACTTATTACGTTTAGAAAATATTATCGAGCCTTATGAATCGTTTCTACAATACCCAAACATGCAGGAGAAAATTAAATGTAGTAAAACGAAATAATCCCAAATTGGAATTCGCTATAAATAATAAAGTAAATGTTAGGGTTCCGCCCGCGCCAACCGCGACCCCTTCCACGACACCACGACGGGCAGCCGGGGCGTCCCACTCGCGTGCTGTGGATAGCAGTCGATGGATATCGTGGCGGTGCCGGGGGAATATTGTTAGCAAACTTGCCTTCTTGTCAAGTTCTTGCTCGTTTGTGAGCCTTTGATAACTCCCGAGTGAATTTGAACATTTTGTTTACAATCTTTAGAATACTGGTATATTTTAAATGAATCTGTAATTACTACTCGTACGTTAAACAAAGTATAGAAAGCCTACTTTGAAAGGCATATGTACTACACACATTGTATAACGTCCTTATGAAATGAGTAGCCACGGAGTTTCATGCCCCCTCTTGTGAATAGGAACCGCATTTCGAACGGGTGGTAAAGTCGTAAAATAACATTTTCTGCGATTGTTGCTGATTCATAAGACTGTTATGTTCTAGGTACATGACTCGAAAAAAATATGATAATTGCTGTAACACCAACATAGATTGTCAGCAATTTTAAGCTTAGTCCCTATTAAATTAATAACTGAAAAAAAAGGTAAGTACCTTAAAATAATAATAATTCTAAGAGCTACCTGTTAATGAGTTTTTATTATTAACAGTTACGAGTTAGTAAGTCTGAGTACAGTGGTGTCTTTGAAGGCGGAGCTACGCGTAGCTCTAACAATTGTATCGTATTTCACACACAAATCTCGACGAAATACCTTACATAATGTATTTTCCGTGCTCGTGTAGCCAAGCTGGGCGTATAATAGGCGAGACTTTTCTAAACACCTTTAAAACGCTGAAAATAATTTTCAGATATTCTGTATACACTCATTAGGGAGTTAAATTATACGTGGGCCTACGCCTACCATCACCATTACCTACCGACCAGAGCGACCGTACTGCCTTGAGAGACAGGCTACAGCATATGTCATGCGAGCACGTGGCATGTGCCCTAACCTTCTCTGGAGACGGCTACTTATAGGACTTTGTAATTTTGACTTTCGTTTCTAGAAAAAAATATTTTTATTTTTTTTGTCCTGTCACTACAAACGTCAATATCATTGATTGAAAATAATGTCCCGTCTCGTGAGTCACATGCCCCTTAAAGATGTGTTCCCGCGGGAAATTAACAACCACTGACTACGCCTCAACTTAATTGGTGGCGGCGCAGCACTGAGCGAGGTGGAGCGGCGCGGCTCGGCGCCGGCGACGCCGCTGAACACGCAGCTCTACACACTTGTACTGACGACAATAAGCTGCTTAGCGGAGCTTTCAATTTATTTTAAATTAGGCCACTAGAGCGTGTAATCCTGTTACCTAACAAGTACTCTACGTACACTGTTTATTTTGAAAATAAATTAGTAAAATGAAAGCAATTAAAAATCTAAAGCGGTTTATCAAAACCACTTAACTCCGCTCCAGTTCAAATAATCAGTACTTGAAGCTATTTTTTTTACAAATAAGTTCAATACACAATATTATTGGCTGTGGTAATACAATCTTTATGCATCCACTACTTTCACCTAAGTTTTTAAAAGCACTATGAATAACACTAAGTGTAACATCGCTTATTTGGAATTTTTGCAACAGACTGGCGAGCGATCGCGATGAGACGATGAAGACTAACGACGGCTGTCTGTGATTGATCGACGAAGTATTCGCTCCACTTTACACAAGTTATGATAGATCCTACAATCTGTTCACTTAATCTGAGAGCTTAGCTTTAAAACTATGAAGTAAGAGCTCCAATTGGAAGTAGTATTTAAGAAGATCCAAATCGACATAGATCTATAATAGATTTACTGACCTTTTAAAAGATCCTTATACCTTTTCAGCTTTTATTAGAAGTGTGCAGCCAAGGGTTAACAATTTAATTAAATATGGGCCATCGAGGTTTCCTCTACTTTTCGTTTAAATTTTACGTATTTTTCGTTATAGAAAAATTTGGTAAACTGCGAATGAAATAGGGATGATGATGCATAAATTTAATATTACATATATTTGCAGTATCTAATATATTTCCTAAAATCTATTACAATGCTTCATAAAATAATGAATTCCAATGTCCGTCAACATTTCCATTTTGTATAGAGTGAACCGTATTAGTGAGCGTATGAAAGCCTCGGGACTCAATCCCGGCGTTATTGAAAGCGGCTAATAATGAACAATGTCGCCAATACCCGCGGCGGGTACCGCTCGTTAAGGCGCTCTTCCCGCGGGAAATTAACAACCGCCGCCGTGCGCTCCGCTTCGAGCGCCTACTTATCGCACGCCTCGAGCGAGGCGGGGCGCGTCACCAACCGCCTTGAAGCCGCTTAACTAAGCTCCAATTTTCATGTTACGTGTTCTAAAATAATTTACTTTGATTGAGTTATTTAGGATGGGCGGAATTGTAACTGGTAGTGGAAATATGCACAGCTTCTATTCGGTTTAAGAATATTTTTTTTAGTACAGCCAACACTTACCATAATACACCTTTAATGTACTTACGTACAAAATACTAGCTGTAGTATTTCGAGGCGGCAAATATACCACTAACATAAAAGTGTATTCATAGTCACATTCAACTAGGTTCTGTTGCCGCCATACAACGATTTCATGGTTTACCTCATTAGCATAATTTTTCGCCGCTACATTATAGCGATAATACAATGGTATCGCTCTCAGCATGCGCAGAGTAAAGTTACACGACGACACTAGACACTAAGTGTGTACACTGCCACGACACCGAGTTGTAAATCTCGATTCATAGTTGCTTAAGCTAACGCGAGTGTGTTGCCACAGAAACACTGACACTGGACACTATCCGACTAAACGAGCGACTAGTGTCAAGTATCGTTATGTAGTGTCAGACGAACTTAGTGTAAGTGTTCGCGTCGCTGTGTATACTATGAATTACACTCATTTTAAAATGGATGACAACTTTTACACTCAAAATAAAATCGCTATTGTGGCGTGATTTTCAAAACCAACTATATTGTTCAATTATTAATTCAAAACACACCTCTTTTAACAGTTTGTGTATTTAATTACCTATCTGAAATAGTTTCACAAGCCACATGGAATAATATGGAGATCCAGCGTATAATTTTATGTATACCCGTAACCCGTATTTGCAAAAACATATAGGTGTGTATTACATAATATATATAAGAAACATTGAATTAAGATTTCAACTTTAACGATGTAAAGATATTGTACATCAACACCTTTAAAACTCTTCAAATTTGGAAGTTGCTCATAATTTTAATTAAGAATACAATTTTTTATTAAAATTACAATTTTATTAAAAATATTTAATAACGGAGAGATTCTAAGAAAGTTTTAATCCGTCATAAAGCAAACTCATTTAAAGTTAAACTCCTTGAACGGCGTACCCACAACATTTACGATACACACTTTATAATATCACGATCTTTCTTGTATAACAAATCACAGGTCCAGAAGAGCTCGTAGCGCCATTTACTCGCTCTGGCGAGCTCGTAGTGATGCGTAGCGACGTAGCACCGCGTAGACATAATTAAATGCTACTGCGGACTCGAAGGTCGGAACTACCTCTGTCTTCGGTGACTATCCAAAATAAATACATTCATACAAGTTGCGATTTTATAAGGGAGACATTACATTTCCATAGATCTATGAATTAGTTCTACTTATACTACTTAGATTCGGGTATGATACAATAAATATATTAACCTTACGTGATACTTTTATATAATTTGGGCAGTATCGTTCAGTTCAGTTCTAGTAAAAGCACTCCATTACAATTGATAATAAAGATGCCTACAAACATGCGAATTTAGAAACTCTGTCGCTATTGTGCCAGACCCAAAAATAAATGTGTCAATCATTCCGCGCTGTCACAGAAGGCAATCAAAAAGTTATCGAACGTGGAATCGTTCGCTTGACGAAAAATGGGTTTGACGCGGTCCGCGCGGCCTTGTATGACGTACCGGCCGGGAAGCGGATGACACATGGCCGATAATTGTTTTTTATTTTTTTACTAAAATGGAAAAAGCATTTTTATTAAGTACAAAAGGTAAAAACATACAAGTAGTTTACATTGTAAAATATTGTGTACGGCCAAAATCACGAGAGCAAATTTTGCATCATCGTTACTAAACATTCGACAGGAATATTTTGATGGAGTGTCTTCTTCTCCCACAGCCGCGTGCGCTCGACAACTTCGATTCAGAAGAAAAAACGAAAATAATCGAAAAAAACCACAAAGGATAGCTTTCCTGACATCTACACTCCGCACGATTTTTTTTTCAATTAATTGTGAGAGTTATTGTTCGTTGCAAACAGAGTCAATGTAAGACGAGAAAATAAAACATGTTTATACCGATATGTATCAATAGTGAAGTAATATGGCAACCTGCCCAAAAATATTAAATCATTTGTATCACGTTCTGCATTAAAATTTACGATATTCCGAAATGTACGCGCGGATGATCTGCACATGGAATACAATGAGTGGATACCGCGCGCTCGTCCCCCACCAGCCCGCCATGCGGCGTCGTGATACCATCAACTCGTTATATTAATTAACCGAGCTGTCACATTTTACTTGTAAACTCGTAAATCAAAAATCTACGAAGTTGAAAAAAGCAGCATTCAGTGTGATCCAAACAATATCTCATGAAGTACCTTCACTTCGGCGGTGTTGCAAGGTATAAAGTACAAGCGTGATTGATGATGGCGTTGCCGCCACTTGCGCGAGATTAATGTCCTAGAGACGCTCGTGTAGCTACAGGTGAACTGGTATGGATACGAAATGTTGTGATAGAAACTCATAGACAAGCAGAAACCAAAAAGTTACAGGAACCCTTCAAATTAAAAACAATACTCGTACAAACTAAATGCTTTACATGTGCCGCTGCTTTTTTTGCCGAATGAGGCTCCTAATTACAGTTGTGCTGTATAATATATAATATATATGTGACTATGATTTAGTATTGTTTAGGGTAGTAATATATAGTTTTTATGAATCGATAATACCACAGTTATACATTGGATCCCGAAAGGCTTCTTGGCCACTAAAAACAGATGTGAAGAGTAAACTGACTCAATCATTGAGCATAATAGCTTAATTTACTTTTCCATTTACAAGCAATTACTTCGGAAAAAATAAGTTTCTTTGACCACGAAACCCGCTTAAGGCGATGCTTAATGAAGATTACGTTTGAAAATCTCATTTGACGTTGTTATTCTCATTAGTTCTCGAGTAATGAATCGCTCTTTTAATATTTATACCTACTTTATATATTCATTGGTCACCTTACTATTATAGGGTTGTTTCGGAAACACTAGTAGCCACGACACAATCTAAAAGTTTCAAATCCTCTTTCAATTCGACAGAGTAATATAATAGAGAAACACAATAACGCGCTCAATAGGCTGGAAGGAAAATAATGCCGTATGTTATTAGTTCAAGTATAATGGAAAGCGGGAGTTCCGAGTGAAGGAAATATTCGCGAAATGCAATAAAACCACCGCACAAGACGCGAGAGGGGCGAGGGGGGGGACAACTTGCTACACACAATGTGCTCTGCTATAGCCAGCTAGACATCGGTATGACAAATATTTTATATACTAAATTTAGAAAAAGAAAGAAAATAATCCAAGCACCGTAAAGTATCGTATTGGAAATATTTCATTGTTTCGTTTTCATATAAAAAAAGTTGTAAAATATTTTAATGAAATAGTAACGTACCTGGCAACGCTTAACTTATCTGAGATAAGGCCATTTGGATAATCTAAATTAAATTACTATACGAGCGGTACGGACGTATCATTTGTATATAGAGTAGGAATATTGGACATATTGCGGGAAGTTTATAGTATTAAACTTAGTCGGAAGACAACAGGACCGGCGACCCGGGAGTGCACTGCGCGGCACAAACTTGCGCCAGGAGTTCTGATCGTGCCCGACAGAGGCGAGGCAGTTCGACCAGGCGGCTTGTCGAGGGAAACGAGGCATACAGCCGGCGCTGAATGAGAGAGCTAGTGAAATAGTCAGGAGTGCAGATTAGATAAACAAATAAAAAAATACAACCGAATTGAGAACCTCCTCCTTTTTTTGAAGCCGGTTAAAAATAAGTTACTTTGCAACTCTAGTACATATTATTTGAGTTGTCTAGGTACTGGAAATAATTATTTGGATGCAATCCACTACAAGGCTTCTGACAAATTCTCAATATCCGTTGTCCTAGATACCGAAGCTTGCGGGGCGACTGATCCATCCGATACGTTTTCAATTAACTGGTAGCTCGCGAAGCCGGGCCGCGCTTAATATCCCGCGATCCGCTCCGATCAATGAAGAAGCAGGTACCGATAGCGAGCTGATCCGAGACGACACTGATTAAAATACCTGCCGCCGCTCTCGCCAGCCGACCAGCGGCGACGTCGAACCATTTTCAGAAAATGATTCTCTTTTAACTTTTTTTACTAATCTTATCACAGATTTTGCTAGTTTCCTGATAGATTATAACGTTAAGCACAGTGAAAAATTATAAAAAATAGCAGTAGAATCTGCACAAAAATACGCACCATCTCTTCAAACGTTCCCATGTCCTGAGTTCAAGTCTCAACCTCCAGAACTATTATTAGAGCCAGGCAACTGGTCTATATTGGAACCGTCGCCTCGCAACAGATTGTATAAAGTTATATTTAGAGACAGATACGATACGACGAGGTTCCCCAAATTGTTTCATTGAATGAATGTCTTAATTAATGTCATTGAGTTTTTATATACATTTACATACATATACATAATTCCATAGGCTGTATGTAGCGGGGGCAGCCTGGCGCGGCACGTCCCGTTTACTCCTAAACTGTAGGTACGTAAGTGTGACAGCGACACAATGAGTTCAGCATGTTATGCTCTCTCCCAAGGTTAATAGAAGACAAATCCGGTCGTATTGTAGTTTGAAATGGTATCATGCCCATTTTGTGAGCGTAATCTGTACCCTTTGCTCTTAATTAGGTAACACGTATACATATAAACACCTAACATTTAAAAATTACCATATAGTGTATATGCTCTTGAATTACATTCTATAATACGGTAAATCCATTTTATCTTTTTATCATATAGAGATTATTTTTCCGATGTCAGGGACATATCCTCCAAGTCAAACGCAGAGCAAAGTTTTTACCTTAAATTGTAGGCAGTATAAATGGTTTATTACTAACTTACTCTGTTAATTTACTGTGAACTGACGTGAAATACAAGAGTTTAATAACATTCTGCAAACAACATTTGTAATAACACACCGTCTCAAATTCATGTCAATCTACATTTTGAAACACAACTTTAGTGAGCTTTTAATTATTATTTACTTAGTAAATATTAAATAGGTAGTCGAACAATTGAATACATAAAAATTCAAAGTAAAATGAATGAATCAAAAACAAAACTTTATTATTAGTTTACGTAATAATACTTTTCGAGTTTACTAATCCACACATTCACTATAATACTGGTAGTTGTAGCATTACACAGTTCACAAAGTTTCAAGTCAATAATAACAAGCGACTTGGTGCAGCGCGTGCAGCGTGAACATACGAGGCTTGCAATTGAAACTAAAAACGCTATAAACGTACGCTGTCCACGTACTACTAGATAGTTTTCGTGGACTTTGACTTTGACAATGATGAACAATTGATTAAAGGCTTTTTATTTTAATATTACATTATAGGCAAGTATTTGATCTCGATCTCACCTGATGGTAAGTGACGATGAGATCTACGATGGAGTATACTTGCCTAGAAGGTACCTGTTCACTCTCGACTTTATATTCCCCATGTCCATGCGCCGCTAACTACAGAGATATATTTATGCCATATCCTTCAGTTTCCTGAATAATATATAATGATAGTAACATATAGTTGAATATTCGTCTCTAATTTCCCAGAAACGACCATGTTGGGAACTAATAAAAACTTGTGTCAGTGGAGACCGGAGAACTCGTGTTGCACAAGTTTTTTCTTGTTGAACATCTGTTGTCGTGCATACGTTTTATCTTACACTTTTTACCAAACGAGTATAGTTTTAAACTACTTGTTAGCGTAAACACTACAACTATTAGATAAATGTATAGAATAAAATTATCATTATTTATATATTGATTTCCTATATTTACGCGAATACAACACATTGAAATAAAACTATTTTTTAAGGATTTAAAGTCGACGAAACGTCGGGAACGTAAAAACGAAAAATAAACGCGATAAAATCCTTAAAAAATAGTTTTATTTCAATTATCATTATTTACATAATAAGTTACTCGTATATACCGAATTTCGCTCAAACGAGCAACCTTACGATTGTTTAGCTAATTTAAAACTATTGTAAAAAATATATTACATTTATTGTTCACGATCAGACCACAGCAAAGTGAAATATGCACCAATTTGTAAAACTTTTTATCTCACGTGGGTCCCGGGGACCGCGCGCGTGCGCGCTCGCGCCACGACTTCCTAACTAATAGCATCTGTTAAAAGTAACGCTGCTCATTATTCTCCACCATTGTTGAACAACATACGTTGGAGACATCGTATATATTTAGGATAAACCTAAAATACAGACCATTGGGGCTTTATAGGCCACCTCTCTCATAATGTGCTACGGCGTAGCAAGATGAAATCTGGATACCATATTTGTAGAGTACTAGATAAAGCTAATAATTACTCTCTAATAAAAAAAAACTTCTCTAGTCTGGCAATACGATATCTCCATTTGTAAATATATACAGCTGTACAGTGTGTGCCAATATTTTTTTTGCTTACTTATAAGGGATGACGATACAAATACATGTCGTTACCTTGTGTCTTGTGTAATAAGAACAGAGTCTGTTCAGATTGGGTAACCGCTAAATTTATTTTTGCATAAAACAGCCCATGGCGTTTTGTTTATATAACAGTGTTTGAAGGCACAGACATAGGCATAGTAAGGCAGAGTGAAACATCTGCCCCCCCCCCTGGCTCATGGAGTCAGGAAATTATGCCTTTATACAGGCACATAATTTCTTGCTCTCATGGTATCTTGGCAAATAAGAGCAGTAGCTTCAGGGAAAGCGTGTCTTTCTATTGGAAGCAAACTTTTCAACAGAAAAAAGATAATGGTTCAATTCGATTTCCCTTGCTTTGCACTACCCTGAATCAACCCCTGGCTACGCCCATGGCAAAAGGTAAGCTACAGAGTGTAAATATGTGTTTCAATCAGAACCTGCTCAGTTATTGAAATGTTACGTCTCTATAAAAAAAGTATTATGTATTTAAATAAACAATTTCGATATTATATTTTATTTAACTCTTATCATAACTACAAGAGCAGCATAACTTCTTGCTGATACATCGCTTGGCAGTGTATCAGTGTCTCTACCGACGGACTTCCATTACAAACAAATACCAGCCGGTACCCCATTTATCTTCAACGCTTGCGTTAAAGCGCGGGATGTTTCTCGCTTACTAAACCCAAATATATTCAATACCACTGTCCGAAAAACTCATTTGGAAACACAAATACGCCAATATTCCACTGTAGTACATACCTACTGCTTTTGCTTTAAAATCCGTTTGTACAATTTCACAACAGATCCCACTGGGAACTGTGGAAAGATCATCGAAGTCACTCGATTAAAAACACATGTTTTAAGTAAGGCGAGTATGACACCAATTCAAATTATTTATCGAGCAGTCAACTAAAAACACAATAAAGGTTCAAGATCATACACAAACGGTATGTTAAACTTAGTTTAAGATATTCTCATTTAACTCAGGCAAGATAACGTGTTCAAGTCATTAACTTCCTACAGACCGGGTCCCGCGGCTGGGGGCGGGTGTAGTAGTACGCTACAGAACAAGTTATGTATATGGGGTGTAATCCCAACTTTTTGAACCACTCCATAGAGAAGCTGCGGCGACCGTTCGCATGAATATTCAAAAATGCCTGGGGCAGGGTCAGCTCTATCTCTAAAAAGCTTGAGTAAAAGATGCCAAGCGTAATCTTTTGCTTCTTATCAGTTCAAGGAATATAATATTACGTGTTTAAATAAATCTCACTGATATATTAGCTATGATTTGAAAAATTACTATATACAATGTAGAGTAGACTTTTTAAACCGCTTTATGTATGAAATCAATTTAAATTCAAATATAAATTATGAGTGCACATGTGCTTTATGCATTGCTTTCTGCTGTTTCTTCAGTTGTACTTCCAACAATCACATTGTAGATGAAGGGGGAAATGCAACGCAGAGACTCCATAAATCTTTCACGCCACGACCCGTCCCAGCAACTGGTGTCCCGCAGCACTTACTCTTACTACTAGTACGCAAACAATACTATAATATCTATCAAATGAAGAGCTGTAAACATCTATTTTTAGTGAGAAATATTTATTATTAATTACTGGGACTTCTGGTTTTAGCTTTAAAGTTGCAAGTTCCTACCGCTTCTGCGGCTGTTGCACTTTGCAATATCAAATTGTGACTTGTTTGGGTTGTTTAATTACAACTTCGCGAGCAAACTTTGTTTATAAGTCCGCACCAGGGTATATGAAATAATATATTTATATTTTAGCACATTATTAGAAATAAAGTTCAAATCCTCCACAAAACTTATGGCACAGTTATTAATTTACCCAGAAATTCATTTTAAAGTTACTTTTATCATAAATCTATTTTATTTAATGTTGGTTCGCTAGATTTAAACGATGAAGAACGCTTACATTTATTCTAATATTATAAAGAGGTAAAGTTAGTTTTTTCTGTTTAGAATCCTTTTATAAAGAATAAATAATACAGGATAAAGGAGGACATAAGAATACCTATTGCAGGTAATAGGCGTATCCCGGCGCCATTTCATTGCCTCGTGTCACGGCGAAGCATAGACACGGGAATATTGTCCATCCTTTGTACCCCTCCCCATACTACCGGGTATCCACCTGCTACACCTTCGTCTTCACAGAACGATATGGACACAATACTCTGAGTAGGCGATACCAGGAATTGCTACTGAGATTCCGACGCCGGTCACAAAATGATGAATCGTAGCTTATTGATTTGAAAATTGAACCATTATGTCATAATATTATGTTATATTATCCGAAATTCGTTATCCAAAAATCCTATAGGTGCTGGGCATTTAACAATAGCTAGCTATTGAACGAAATGTTTCGCGTGTCCGCCAGTGCCCGCGGCGCGCGACTCGCGGATGACAGCTAGCCAATATTCATACAAAATGTAAGCACAACATATTTTTTTGGAAAATATCCTGCTTGTGTTTATAAATAAGGAAAACCAAGTACTTTTAGTATGTAAGGGAACACAATGAATCAATTAATTAAAGAATTAAATTATTTATTTATATAAACAAAGGTGGGAAAATAATATAAAGTTTTATTTCGACTATAAATTACACTTTTCATTCGGTACAGCTGCGCAAACAGCTGTGCACATGTTACATTATAACTTTACCCCTTTTTATGTACAGCTCTTTTTACTGGTGGTAGGCTTCGGCCGTGGCTAGTCACCACCCACTGAACAAAGCCATGTCGCCAAGCAGCCTTAGCCGTGTTCCGGCATGATGTTCGGTGTTGCCATTCATGGATGGCGGGTCAGATCAGCTGCGCTGCATGTGCCTAGTGAATGTAGCGTCTCGATCTACTGCCGCCTTCCTACCTAGGCAAGTATGCTCCATCGTAGATCTCATCGTCACTTACCATCAGGTGAGATCGAGATCAAATACTTGCCTATAATGTATTAAAAAAAAAAAAAAAAAAAAAGCTCTATCAAATACTCGCTTCCACCCGCGGCCCCTCGATAAAACATAGCCTATAGCACTCAGGGATAATGTAGCTTTCCAATAGTAAAAAAACCTGATGCGGATCAGTAGATCCGAATATTACCCACTGTATCCAAACTCAAAAACTATTAACCTCTTTATAATAATAGTATTGATTTAAACACCCCAGTACACAAAACGCATTCATATTCATGAATGTATTGTACGTCTCGAGACGTGTATTGAATGCCGCCATCCGTCGCCACCGATAACGATCGCAGGCGATATCTGTCGCTGCAGATTAACTGCGAGCGCGTAATGTCGCGTCGCTTTCATCACGTGACAAAGCCAATAACACTGAACTGTGCCTTCAAACACGATGCAATATTCGAGTGTATTGTAGAGCTTTGTGTGGATTCAAGATCGTTTAATTATTTAATAATGCGTCTCAGGTAGATTTAATAATTATTCAAAAAAATATGTTAGTGCAAGTACCCGCTGACAAAATACTAGTTCCTTAACTCCAAGTTCTTTCAAGTAGTAATAACGAACACAAACATTAACTCCAATAGCGACGCGAGTGCTACACTGGCTAGTGAACAAGAGAACATTGTACGGCTGGTGTGTGCCGGCCCGGCCCGGGGCCCCTCGACCCGACCGCTACAAGCCTTAACTTCAATGGGAGTTTTCCGCTACTTCTATTTCTCAAGGAAGCGTGTTTCTTGTTGTTATCACATAATCTTGTATTCTTTAAATGCTATCGGAAAATTATTATTTACCTATTTCTATTTAAGAAGACATTTCTATATATCAAATTAACAGGAGAATTTTATAATCACACTTATCAAATTAAATTATATAACACCACGCAAAGATACCGTCTAATTATTAAAAATTAGATCCTGGAATAAGATTACCGACGCGGCGATGCACGATGTGTACACTAGCTCACTGGCTATCACAGGATTTATTGTAGGCCACACGGGATACCAGCCCGCGATAACAGCAACATCCGTTGCCTTTATTATCATCCTGTATTTATTTACAAAGATCTTTTCAGAATATCATATAGTACGCCAACAACGATATTATGAGATACAGCTACTGTGACGTCACTGGATGACGTTATAGTAGTTGCAACAAATTACAATATACGGGTTGCGGGGATAGCGGTACGAGTTCGAGGGCTCGGGACATTTTGTTCGCGGGGAGTTTTCAATTTACAATATATTATAGTCCAGTGCTGAACGGCTGAACGTCGCAGGTACTTTCGTCTATAAATAAAAAAAACAATAATACCCTCATATTTATTTTATGAAATCCCGCATGATAAAAGATGAACAAAAAGGTAATTTCATTAATTGTTTTTTCGACAAAAACATACACAAGTAAACAACCTATTATAGTTGTTGATGCTTCAATTCAGGAATTATAATTTGAAATAGCTTTCTACGATCGCGATATACTTGATACCAGAAAACCAAACCGATAAATTCACACGTGATAGCACACAACAGCAACAACGATATGACATTATCGTTATCCGAGCCGAGGGAGTTGGCCGCTGTCCGAGTGTGTCCGAGCGGCCGCCGCCGCCGCCGCGCCGCGCCCCGCCGCTCGACATTATTGAGAATTGTGCGATATCGGCGCACATCGACCGCGGCTTAATATGCAATCATATTGTATTTGTTTCGGGGATAAAAATGATAACAAAGTTCCAGTATTACAAACGGAAAAATATTTTGTTGCCCCATTTAAAACGTTCAAACTAATATAAGACTGGTCATAATATCGAGGTGAGATAACCTCGATATTATGTCTCTGGAAAACTGTTCCTGCGTTATTAAAAAGCTTTAAAATAAGGTTCCTAAGTCGCTTGAATCAAATTAAAAAATATTTCACGCACCACTTTATTGGTATACATCTTATGTCATTTTTCTTCTTACTAAGTCCACTGAACTGATTTCGATCTGTTCGCACGCAGACGCGGAAATCAGGAAGTAGCCCGTATCCTTTCATGTTCAATTAAACATGTTCTTTTCAACACTAAGTGCAACACTAATATCCCGCCGCTAACGAGGCAACTTGCGCTGCTTGTTGGCACCGGGCGCGCCGAGGCGCCGCCGGCCCCCGCCGCGGGTGAACACGATTGCACGAACATTCGTTGCTGTTATTACACAAAAGTAGCCTATAATGACTAACACTGTCACTGCTGGCACATATTGTTTTAGTTTACAACTGGAATAAATAATGATTTACGATGCCATTTAAACGCTACAATTACTAAGACTTTAAAGTATTCGTGATAAGGCATCACGATCAACTATAATAACATTGGGAATTGGATTATCGCAGAGCGGCTCCCGCGCCAAAACCGCTACGTTTACAAACGACAAAGGGTGTAAAAACCGAGAACCGTTCAATCAAACAGAGCCTATGTATCTATGCACTAATATTAACACGCATCAAACGTGTAGGTATAATTACATAGGTCATCTAACAACAGAAACAATTCAAGGGGACTCGTGAGCGGTGTACGAGTATATTGGAATAGTTTGCCAAGACAGAGCGATGATGGACCAATTTGACGAAACCACTTTAACTCAGTTTCACAGAGTCTGGACAACCGCTTCAAAATATAATCAAACTATATATTAAGTTATTGAGACAATAGAAAAAAAACATTACCCTCCTTTTTGACTTTGCCGTATAGTCGGATAAAAAGGACTAGTTGCAAGAGTAGATCACATTGTATGGTATAGTGTATTCCACCTCCGCTTTGTGACAGCACTAACTATTTGCGAATTGTGGCCACGTGCGCACCATACCTAATGTCTACCTTTATTTATGGTGATTGTATGAAGTTCTAACGTGTTCCTGCTCTTCTGTGTTAGTGTGACACACTTCGTACTGACATTGAAATGAATAGTGCACATTAAATGTGGCAAAACACATAACGTTTTGAACCCAATTTAATGCTATGTATAACGTTCGATTCCGATATAAATATTTTCGAAAATACTAGTAAATGAAACATGTTACTACATATTATATTCGATAGTCAACTGTTATTATTATTTTAAATAAAATGACTTGGCACTGCACTCTGCTCTCGTACTGCGACGCTACTCAACACAAGCTGTACAAACAGCTGAAGCGTATAACAAAAATAATCTTTGTTCCCGCTCTCAGTGCTCGCGTGCGGTGCCTATGTCTGTACTGGTTCTACGCACATTATATTATTTGTTCTGAACTTTAGCATCACTGCGGCAGGATATTTCTGAGTCTTTAAAAAAAACTTTGAAAATAGCTTGGTTGCAGCTTCCATTCCATGCATAGTACAAACGTTTCTTAGTTTAAACCAAACAGTTGGTGTGTTTCTCTAGGGATATTTGTCATTTTATTTTGTATGCGCGACTCCACCACGTAAAACTTAGGTTATTTCTCTACAGCAAGGAATAAGAAAGTCAATGAATACCACATACATTGACTCCTTATTTTTAAACAAGTTCGCACTTCGTATTCCACGCGTGCTCCGCCGGCTGCTCACAGCCAGCTGGTCGATGGCCCTTCAAATAAGCGGCCGCAAACGAGAGGGACTGTGTTAGGGCGACACGTTGCTGACACGATGAGCTGGGGCTCGTGACCTGTGTTTTAAACCATCGTGCTAACTGACTTTTAGTTTAGCTGAAGAACTTGGACAACTTAGCAATTAAACATTGGTTAGATGCCACACATATAATTGGTCGCCTCAACATCGCCTCGCCCCATCACCTCGCCATGCTTTAACCATGTTACAGAATGAATATTATGAAGAATAAGAATTTTTAGTTTTAACCAAATCGATAATCGCTTGTAGTATGAGCAGTGGTTCCTAAACTTAGCCAATGCTTGTGTCTTGAGTGCCGTTATCTTATGCAGTCATTAAAGCGCTGGCGAAATGTGTTAAATGAAAAAGTGAAAGCAGATCCAAACTTACTACCTTGACTATATTATGTGTTAATATGGTAGTTACATAATACTTACATTTAAATCCATTGATTTGGATAAATCGATAATGCTAGAGATAAAATATCGTCTTTGGCTTCAATATCGCCCACCCCATGCGCGTGTCGTGCAAGATCCGCGCGTCCGACCCTCCGATCCGGCATAATCCGGCCACGTGCGCCGCCGCCCGCGCCGCCCGCGCCGACCGGTGCAGCGGATACCGGTGGTGAGGAGACGCACTGAGCCGCCATCATGAATATTCAGCCAGCGCCGCACGGGTCGTGCCGGTTCCCCGCCGCGCCGTCACACCACGTGCTAATAATGTCGTGAAGGTATTTTGCAAGAAAGTTCCGTAAGCGTTCATAGAGATTGGTTTTCCTTGCAAAACTACTTTGTACCAGACTCAGGTTTACAAACATCGGCTGTACAGACTAGAAAGCACTTGTGCTAATAAAACTCATCGGTTCAAGGTCAATGAGCGCGGCTGTTAATTCTGCGCACCCTCGTCACGCCCCGTGTTTGTTCTCGCGCGCGCATATATTGCGTTATCCTCTAGCACATATTGCTATCGATAATGCTGTGTACTTATCTATTCTTGAGCTATAGCACGTTACGTAAGGTACGTTGATTTCTTAAAATCTCTTTGCCTCTTATAAAAACAAACAACAACATCACACACACACTTCTTATTAAGGTTTTAATAGTGAATGGTTTTTGTTGCAATTACAAATTATTGAAATCTAGTTCAAAGTATATTAGTATCGCATCCCGCGGATTCTCTAATGGACTGGCACTTCGTCGCAGCTGACAACTTGTTACATCGCAGCGGCGCGCGTCATGGCTTCAAACAAGACGCCACATTATTGGAAATATTAGCTATTATCCAACAAATTACAGGCTTTGAGTCACCAATTTACTTGTGTAGATTTTTACTGGATATGTTATACTTGCGACTAGCATTCGCAGCGACACGCAATTGTAGCATTATCTTCAGTACAATGCAGCATCAAACATTTTTAAGGATCGAATCAGTCCAGTGACGCGATGGGACGGTCGTGATATATCCGACACAGCCTCCTCCCGTCGGACCCTCGCACCCTCTCTGTGCGGATGACAGCTGTCCGACATTTAAACAAAAGGTTAAATAAAACTGTTGCCATACTACCTAATTCGTTTGGAGTAGACATATACGAATAAAACCAGTTTAAATGATACTAATACTATGGTATAAAAAGTTATAACTCTGGAAATAATAAAAAATAATAGCTGAGTCATTGCGCGCTGAAAAATATTTATTGGCCCTTCAGTATTTATAACGAGATACTTTGTCGTAATTTCCAACTGCCCCGGCCGCGGCCGGTCTGGAAGTAATCAAGTAGGTTTATTTTTAGCGCTACAATAAATGTATACAGCGCTTTATGTTACTTAAAATGATAACCGGGTCTTTGGCACAGAGAGATAACTTGGAAATTATATTTCGTAATAATCATTATAATCGATACAAGAAATTATAATTAATTTTCTGTTTTTTATTGCTCTACATAACTTTTGGTCTTCTTTTCGAGTACAGTTGCCAGATAATTAAAGCAAGTGCACTGTGCAGTTACTTAATAGTTATGAAAATGGTGAAACTCGTGACTGACGCATTAGCCGCTAGGAGCGGCCAGTGACCCGCGTGACGGGAGAGCCACGTGGGTGTGAGACACTATACAGGGTTAGCGCGTTATATTGCAACATTAGTGGTTCAATTAACAAAGTGGGAGTCTAATATTGTGTGCTAACTCGCGTCGTCTGTTCTTAACAGAAATTCTAATTCAGCAGCTCATTTCAACGTAATATGTAATTAATAAAGGTATACCTACTCGTCGTATTTGTGTTATGTACGGAAGGGCGGTGGTACACGTGAGGTGGTAGACCTGTACATAATTGGTTGCACGTTGTTTGGATTTTATACGTAATTTATAACAATTTCGATGCTGCTTTGCAATCATGAGGCAAACGCCATACTTATTAGGATTTTAGAAAATCATACACCACCCCAATATGCATCGTAAGCACGTAATTCAAGACTAATAAAACGACCCTGCGACATCAAACAAATGACAATCGTCTGAATTCTATATGTACCCACAAATAACCGAGAGCCGTGGGTACGTGCGCCGCGCCGCCAGTAGACTTGCTCGCGATTGAAACTAACATCGCTACAAACACACGCCGCTCTGATGGCAATTGTCCCGGAGATATGTTGCGCCTGTCAACTCGCTCTCGCGACCACGCCACGATGAATACGTCCTAGTAGATCGAAGCTGTATTTACGACATATAATCTATATCCTCATTTGTAGACTGCCGCACTGCTTTGTACACCCACCTACTGTCCCAAAAAAACAAACTCATTTAAATAAAGCTATATACGACTAATTTATGTTGCCACTATAACACGGGTGGATTTTCTAGTGTCGCTATCACTTGAATTGCAAATACACGGCATTTATCCGTTAATGGAAACGATTCATCATAGGAACGGCAAAAACCCCGTGCTGCCAACATAAATAATGTAGAGGGCACTTATTCTTATTACAGTTATTTACATCCCTCGTTTACTAACACTCCCTCATTGCAACGATGCAGATTTAAATTCTAGCATCCCAAATTTAATTCAAAACATTACAATTGCGTATTTTAATTTAACAATAAAAATAGATTCCACAGATGTATACATCGTTTCTCTATTTAAGGACCCAATAAAGGGGCAGTAAATCAGTGAATGGCGTCGCCTTTTATGCTAATACCGATGCTAAATATTTTCAGTATCATTTAGTTAATCGAACGCATATCTTACTAAGTGAATAGATTGGTGCTTTATCAAAGTCCACAGTTACGGGCATCTCTTGTCATGATCTCGTGATATGAAGTTTTATGTGCTTTTTATCAAATACACAAACGTTGTATACAATGGCTCAGCGAAGTTACTCTGAAATGTGGTGTGGCTGTATATCCAGGGTGATTCAGGAATGGAATACTAAGCCTTCAACCTGCACTTCTTGAGCGCATTTGTATTCATTATGTGAAGTCAGAGTCAAATGATTACAAATGCTTTCAAGAAGTGACAAGAAGTTCTGAATCACCGGTATAATGTGTGTTCTATTATTTTACAATTCATTAAAGGTACTTAATTTAATCGCAACCCTCTCTATAGTCTAAAACGATTCTGTCGAGCTTTGGAATGCCGCCGATAAGCGCGCTTAGTGATTTATAAACACTTCGCGCAAACAATGCATCGGAGAAGATCTAGCCCTTATCTAGCCTTTTCAATTATTGCATTTAAGCGCCTAAGTTCCCAAGCTTAGACTCTTTTATATTGGAAACCAATTAATGAAATAAAAAGTTCGTTCATATTTATGTCGAAAAAAAAACAAAAAAGGATACGGTTACTGAATTTATATATGATCAGTCTTCTCTTTACATTCACTACTTACGATGACGTGAGTCACATAACCTGTACATCAAGCACAATTGTTTTACGTACCGCTTCGGTAACGTAACGTCCTCCATCCCTCTCACGCCACAGATTTCATAAATAAGTTAGACAGCGAAAGCATGTTTTCTCGCTGACGGTACAATTCAATGAGAAGTTTCAGTTTATACTATAGTTCATAATACTTATACATATCTGCGCACTGTTGACAGAATACGGCGATAAAATAGTAGTCACGCGCGCCATTCCTGATACGCCACTATTTATGGTGATTATATACTACTCTATGTATGAAGTTGGCAGTTCCTTCGCCTAGTGTTCGCTGCGGCACGTATACGAGCGACTTTCTTTTGTTTAACTATTAGAGTTGCCAACAAAAGAAATGCAGTGTAGTATTTTTGAGTACCTAGTTGCACATTCCGTTGCGATTGCAGTTGTCATATCGAAAAATAGCCTTGAACTATGAAACATATAGAACGACCACTCAGAATTTGCTACGCCGTAGCGTTATAAAATTTTATTTAGTATTTAGCTCTAATTATCGATAATTTATGAAAGTTCTAAACTAGAGTACACAATATGTGTAGATACGGTTAACATTATTTGGTGCAGTACTCATATGGTGGAAGGCGATCGACCGTACTGCTAAAAAATAAGATTTATTCGAACTCGCCTACGGATAATGATAGATGTACAAATAAACTTTATACAGAGCCACCAGTACGTAGATGATGATACAACGGTGATTTAAAAAAAACACAATTTGAAATCGTATTCCTAGTTATTGGAACCTAGTATTGTATACCCCGCGGTCGCTCACAGGCGAGCAATGGCCCCTGAAATAATCGTCCACAAGTGTGAGGGATCGCGACACGTTCAATAGTAACGGACGCAACGTGTTCGCGAGGTACGTACATAACGTTTACATTGACCTAAACCATGTAAGGCTTAACATACACATCTTCACATTTTGTAGAAATCAAGTGGTAAGTATCCTGTATCTTGATACAATGGAAACAAAGCTTTTTCTCTGTGGCCGCTTAATGCAATTAAGTCGATTACCCGCGGGGTGCGGAGCGCTGCAATTAATATTGTGGTCACCTTGACGAGCTGCCTCCTGCTGGTGTAATTAAGATAAGCCAGCTGAACATTCTTTAAAGCTGCTATAATGTTATTACCGCTCGACAACGACCTAATTACATAACGAAAGTAGACCATCAATCCAATTCACACGATACATAAAAAGGTCTGTTGGTAAAAGTTAACAAATGTAATATCAATAATTTCACGGGGAACGAATATTTATAGAGTGCAAAGCGAGAGTGTGCGAAGCTCACCACGCGCGGCACGCCGGCACGCCTCAAATGAATGCTTTCCTAGTTTCACTGCGCCATACGGGCGCTCACGCACGCCGTTTGACGTAACGTTTACGTTCCCACCCACTCAGCCTCGCATTTTTGTTACCGAGGCCTTTCACGTTACTTCACATCACAAGTTGTGCTAAAAGCTAATGTTTAAGGTATTCCCATTTAAATGGAGCGAGATAACATGCTTAAGGAGCATTAAGTGCGCACGGAATAGGCTTCGCAGCTAGAGGCGATCTTACACAGAACATTACAGCTCAAGTTATGGGAGAGTAATCGTAACTTTTTGAAACAACCCTTGATAGCGGGCTCCGGAGCGCCTCCAGCAGCCGGCGCGCTGCGCTGCCTGCATGAATATTCAAAACGTGTAGTGGGCTTCTTCACCTCCGACCGAGCCCTCCCCTTTTCGTCTTTGGGACACATGCTACTACTAGTTATTCTTTCGCAGGAACTTATTAAATTTGAAACAATGACTTTTTATAAAATACCATGAAAAATTATTAACCCCATGGGATTAAAATATACAAAACATTCATCGTTACATGGGATTCTGATGACTATAGAGAGTAAAACTTTTACCAGTTCCATTATAATGTTTCTCGTCACTAAGCACACATTCGCTCGGAAAATGTGAAACATTATTCGCTGGCGCAGTCGCGCGGCAAATTATCCGTGGATTATCGGCACCGAGCTGTAGTGTGCACTAGATACGTACTAGCTCGCACTGAATCGAAACTCTGCGTAGCTTTCAACTTTTTATGAAATGTATAACAATAAACTATCGTGGAATTACGATCGCGTCAGGAACCTCCATTCGACACATATTCCATTTTTTTTTCAATGTTATTTCAATGGTTTATCACAAATTTTAAGGTTCTATCTTCAACGTAAACATATATTTTTCGTTTGTTTCTTCAGCGCGTCGGCGATGGTCGCGAGCCGGCACTTCGTCACAGTTGACAGCTCGTTACACGGCGGCAGCGGGTCTCATCAGAACTGCCGCGCTTCAAATTAGCTGAATTATTGCCCACTGAGCCTCGCCGCGCCCCACTGCAACCAAATTGGGGCCCCTCGTTACAGCATTAAAATAGAGCCCTTCTGCACTCGCCATTCAATGTATGAGCGTGCTAAATACACGCTTGTACTGAGCCGAACACCACGCGCCACATATTGCTGCTATTTTGGCTTTGCAGTCGCCGACGATACTCAGAGTTTAATCCTTATTTTATATTTGGCCAATGTATGTAAGATGTTAAGCTTTCTTACGGAACTTATCAAAGAATTTAATATATAAGGCAAGAATGTATTGTATGCCCCATATTGAGTTATTCAATTTATGCAAGTATACTTTAGAGTTAAAAATGTTGGCAGAATGGTGATAGTGCAGTTAGATTTTTTTAATATTTGTTTTCTTAAACTCTTGGAGGCTAGGTGGCTTCGCGTTAGGTGGCAATAAACCGCTCGCTCAATTTCTTGCGGATATTTATAAATAATTGTTTGACAGTAATTCTTCCTTAGTGGTAAAGTATAAGTGGCTCGGCATTTTCTATTCCCTCACAATACGCGGCGGGTGATTTATTATCCAGGTAAAAGTCTGGAAACTAAATGGAAAATCTGGAAAGCGATGAGGCTAGTGCGGTGCGAATGGCGAGACACCAAGTTCTCAGGGTTTTCACAAGTTGCCTCAGGCGTGTGTTATTATGATGAAGACTAATGATGACATTTATGATTGATGAAGGTAATGTATCAATGTAATTTGTGAAGGATATACTTTTAAATTAGTTATTCCTAAAGGTCTGCCTGGAATGACCAATCTAAATAAAAATCGTTCTTATTTTTTACTCGTCTAGTACTTGAACATATTTGCTGACGAGTCAGATGAGATAATTTTTTGGAGTTTCCTATGAGGAAAAAACTTCAAAAAATATGAAAACTCATTTCAAGATAAATCTCTTAAACGGCTAACAACCGATTGTATGATAAAAAATATGATAAACATAAATAAGTATCTTAAGAATCCAGCGACTGTGCACGGCTAGAATTTACTGTGGCTAGTACTTGCTACGGCGGCTCGTAGCGTGGCGTAGCCACGTAGTGCCGCGTAGACAATTCCTACTGAATGTAACGATGTGATAGGGGAATGTGAAGCCTTCACATGATATGACGGCATTTCTTTTGTCAATTAGTATGTTGACTAAGTCCTCTAACAAATAATAATGTTTGCGTGTAACATACCCGGGTAACAAGAAGAAAAATAAGAAGAAAATTCACAGAAAGCGCCATTGCAGGTAATAGAGTCAATTTGCAGAGCTATCTCATTTCTTTGTATCACCCCATGATGCCCTCAGCCCGTGCCATCCCCCGTAGCTTACATCAGCACGGAAGTATAACCATACAACTAGATAGTAAGACTGCAATTGGCGACGGAGGTCACTCAATCATGTCGCATATTGCTTATTCGACATCTCTATGCCTACGCAACTTACAGCTTCTGTAAATAGAAGGTTCTATTCTATAGTGGCAATCAATAAGTTATCCAACGTGGGATTGTTCACGTGACGAGAGCTGATTTGAATGTGTCATGTCCGCCGCTTTTGAGTATTTCAGTCGGATCTTCGTATTACGACTACTAGTGATGGTACTCAGTATTCATTTAAAATTGTTTTATTATCTACAAGACTAGGTAAAATTAGCCACAAAAAACACTTCTCTGATTAGGTATTTCATGTGTTGCAGGTCGTTCTCGGAGACAGTGTACACTTGCCTCGCAGTTAATATCAACACCATTTAGATTCAAAAATAATTTAATAAAATGCTTCAATTCTCCGCCTAACAACAATCATAATGAGAAACTTCGGAATAATTTGGGACTGGCTTAAAGGGTGAGCTGCAAACGAGGTCAATGAATTGTTAGCGTTGTGTTGCTCCTCCAGCCTCCACTGCTTCATTATAAGCAAGTTCCTTTAGATTCGATTAGCGAAGTAAGCAAAAATTAAAAAGATGGAATGATAATTCGTAGAATTGATGCAGACTATTAAGTGAGAGCTAATAGAATCACCAATGAGAATTTGTAAACATGTAACTGATGCTGAACTTTCTAATATTTCAATACCTGAATGGCTCGGAGTCAATCAGCCTCCGCCCTTGCTGTGTACCTAACAAGCGATTTCTCACGCGTCCTCGCACTCAGCTGAAAAACAGATCTCGTGTAACAATACCATTGACTTACAACAGTACGTAATGGTCTCACTCGGAGTATTATCGCGCGGCCCCGGCGATCGCCGGACTGATGCGTGTGGTCGCAGACCAGTTAACGAGCTCGTCTGTTCTCGAGAACGATCGTGAGAGATCGTACAAGTGGCGTGAATACACCTAGCAACAGAATCATTAAGAAATGTAAGTAAAACGTGTCCCAAATTGAATTCTAAAGCCATAGAAAGAGGAACACGCGAAAAAGGCTGAACGAATTTTAATGAAATATTCCCATTTATAACATTTTAATAGTGTGTTTATAAAAAAATAGCATTTAGCAACTACTACGTTGTCGTCGGCGCGAAGCCCTCGGGAACCCGCGCACAGTGTGTTGCAGTGATCGATATCACTCCTCGCACGCGTGAACCACATTTACATACCCCAATACTCTACTGCCTCGATATTGCCTGCTTTCAACAGTTTAAAGCCAGTTCCCACGATAAAATACCTGATCCATATTATTATGATTATAACGTTCAGAGGTACATTGGCAGTACAACAACAGAAAAGGCTATTTACGTTAAGTCTACTTAGTTTCTATTTACGTTACAACAGTTCGGGCGCTAAACCCGCTTCGAAAAGTCATGTTGTAATTACTTTGAGTCCTTTTGAAACAATTGTTGTTCTTCCCTTGCTGTTTTGTTCGAAAAAACAAAGAGTGAGTAAATTAATGTAGCTTTTTTAAAATATGAATGAATGAGGATTTTTTAGAGTAGCGTGTAATTTGCTGCTCACCTATGATCGGCACTATATAAATGACATTTTGATAAACTGGACAAAAAACATTGTTAAAAACAACTTTCTGTGAGCGAGTTAACATATGATATTGCCACGGCAAAGCCCCGGCGGCGCCACCGACCGCGTCGACCCATGAATATTCAACCGAGCTGATACGAATCCTTCACTTTCGAGTGTGGACCCAGCAGCGCTGCGGCGGTACAGTAGCTCACTCTACATACTTGACTTCAGTGATGAGATGAGTAGGTATACGACGTTACTTCAGGAAGCTAATGATAGCCATCATTCTGCTTGGTAAATGTAAAAGTAGATCTTTAATGGAATCTATCATCCGGTAGGCTTACGTGGCCAGGCGGCGGGCGGAGGGGTGGGGGCGGTGGACGCAACAGGTGTCCGGGCTGCGCACTACCAACCACTGACTAAGTAAACCACGCTACTACCAATGCTGTGAACATTCTGCTATTTATACAGATAATTATTCTACAATTAATTTTGTGGGATCTAAAAATGTTAAATATTCTGATCCTCAAGGAGCACACGTCGCTATCGATTTCAGAAATGTAAGGATAATCGCTTTTAGAAAGAATGCGAAACATTTTACTTGTTCAAGTTATTTAATTTATGCGAATACTTCAGACTGTAGGATATTAGAGCGCTGGAGAAAATTACCGCCGCTGCTGTATTAGTTCACAGAATTACTTCCACGATGTTACGCGCCAAGAGAATTGTGTTATCTAAAACCGAATTATTTGAAGATGGAATTTTAGATTTTATACAAAATCAGATATTACTGATATGTACCTATGTTTCAAGTTTTATAGCTATTTACTTATGCTACTCGTGATTTCAAAAATACTTTTTATAATTTATTAGCTATATTGAACGAATATGAAAGTAGTTTATTTTCTTATCTTATCAACTTTATTATTGGAGGCAGTTGATTAGGAGCAAGGCCGACGGCTTCGGCGCGGGCGCGCGACGCTTGTCAGCGCTCATTCCCGCGGGAAATCACAAGCCGCCGGCGATCCTTACCACCGCCGAGCTCGCTTCATAAGCGGCTTAAACGCGTTTCAAATTGCTCACGCAAAAATTATTAATCTGTGTTTGAAAGTAATTCCTTTGTGACAAAGTGAGCAGAGCAGTGGGTAGTTTATATTAGTTCAATAACATGAGATGGATTTGTTCTCGAAGCAAGAGTATGCAAGTAGGTCTGTAAGAAAAACTAATTCAGTCCAGAATTTAATGAGGAGCTACTTTATCAAGAGATTCACTTTTCATGACGCAACCTGATTTGAATCTATACTCCCTGAATGAACACATTCCATTTCACAATACAAAAAAAATACAAAGAAAAATATTGTTCATGTACAACCAACGGAGTAGACTACGATGCACGGCTCGTAGCATCCAGTTTCTCGCTCCGACGAGTGAGAAGCGGCGTAGCA
Source organism: Pheosia tremula (assembly GCA_905333125.1). Lineage (NCBI taxonomy): Eukaryota > Metazoa > Arthropoda > Insecta > Lepidoptera > Notodontidae > Pheosia > Pheosia tremula. Next base: position 76,199 of record HG995405.1, on the reverse strand, counting down.
CCGTAGACGAATGCTACGAGATGAGCCATGACCGGAACGGTAGTTGATAGTTACTTCAATAAACAACAAAGACGTTTATTTCTCAAGAGACAAATACAAGTGAGTGTAGAACTAGAAATGCAAATTGTGGTGACATCATTTGCATGTATCATGAGGTATTTACGGCGCTATCTCATTTCCCTGTACCTCCTGTAGGCAGGGAGGCAGGGAACCTCGTCCATGGCAATGCATATTCATTTCGCGGCACATTTGCTTCGCGCGTTGCGTCGCCTGAAACACTTTCTCGAGATGTTCGGACTTGTTTCCCTTAATTAAATTATCATAATAAAAATAATGAAACAAAACAAATTCGATTCCTATTTTTTTCTTGAGTTTATCATGCAGACGCAGTCTGCAACGACGAAAATCAATGTCGATAACAGAACTAAATATTCTGATGTCTGTTGTTTTATATGTGAACGCCCCCACGTGCCTGTTGGCTGTGACCGAACAAATGATTAAGTCGAGCAAATACGTCATGGATACGCCTTTATTATAGTGTATCGCTGATAATAACGGTGAAGTTGCGATACAGAAACGTTTTGAGTTTGACCTAGTACGTCTGGTTTAACCAGCTGTGTATATCCATAAGGTTTTTGAAGAACTTATTTTACTACTGTCATCTACGAATATGACCAGAACTTTCGCATGGAGCGACTATGGTAATCGGAACAAATAAAAAACTTTAGTTTAATAAATCAGTGTGGAAAGAAGCTTTATTCAGTCTCAGTAATAGGTATAGTCTAACGGCATGCGACTTTGTGCGCGAAATGATTCCGTGACGTCACCGGAGACAGCGCTCATCATCAGAAGCATTAAACTATGCAATTGAGGTATGATGGCATAATGCTTACATTTTTCATACATTTACGTACAGCATTGTCCTTTTACTGGCTGCCCTGGATATATAGACTAATGCTCTGATGGAACTGCTGATGTATGATAAACGAACGACGTCACAGCGCGCGCGTGTCTCGCGATAAGCCCCTCGTATAAAGCAAACAGCCCCGGAGAGGCAGCTCGTCACTTGCCGCTCGTTGGGAGCAACTACTTACACAGTTATGAGCTCTCCTGTTTATACTGCTAATTGTGATACTGTTTTGGTGACATGCCACACTGAACCATATCATTCAAGAAGAATATTACACAAAACGTCAACATAGAGACACACCAAACACGCACAACCCACAAACGACACAATAAATATTAACGTTCTATATATATAAGCTTCGGACTTAATTAATGTTATTTTGATGCCCTACTTTATATAAATTACATTCCGAACGGGCGGAAGGGAAATTTTGATTAAATATTATTTTCGTTGGAATTCTTTTATCCAACGGTAGTGTGTATAGTATAACAACGGAGTGTGCTTTTATCTTCATTTTTCAGTTTGGCTGATTGTAATTAGCGCTCCAGAACGGTATCTGATAAATAATAGGTGAATTTACATAAATCAGCAGCGCCAATTAGCGTGTGACTAGCAAACAGCTCTGAATTATGCCATGACTTGACATGCATAAACAAGCACTCGGTCAATATCTAACTGTGATTACCAACACGACAATAGGATTAAGTACAATATGAGGGTAATCAATAAGGGCGGGCAAAGATGTATATTTTTGTGACCTTGTCTAATCATACTCTTTGAGACTGCACCATAAGAACCAATTTGCTAATATTTACTGAACACATTTGTTTTTAAAAATAACGCTAATAAAATGATGTACATCGGGCATTATAATGATCACCAACGTAGTAATGATAGACTGAGTGTAACTTTAGTAATGATGAAAACCCCCGCCATTATCGCATTGTCGGGGAGCGACGCGACTTGGGGCAATGAGTGGGATTACCCGGGATTACATCCACGAGGGGACCCCTCATGCTCTGTACGTAATGAATATTATAATAGTTATAACGTAAGTCACTCCTATTTTTATTCTTCTCTACAGGATGAAAACTCGAAGAAAATTTAATATGGATTTCAGTGACAGTTGTTATCTATTAATAGCATTTAAATAGTAATTTTTATTTTGCTTCAGTTATTTTGCATAGTATGTTGTTAGTAGGCATAATACGATTTCACTAGTGGTGATTATAAAGTTCAAACTATACTGTTCTCTATTAATTACTGTCCGACTCTTTGTACAGTGGAATAAATAACTTTTGTATTATATCGTCGCCAATATTTTATAGTGTTACGATGCGTATAAAAGAGGTATCGATAACTCTTGAAATATACATCGAAGCTTCTGGAAACAAAAACGCATTGTCGGGTCCAAGGTCTCCTATCGATCTGTGAAGAAAAATCTAGAATCGCCAACAATGTTGCAACCGGCTTCCAGAATATATCTCGTATTATTTTTATTAAAATTATTAGTAAACAAATGCGAGGACAATGCAATTCCTGGAACTACGAGTTCTCGGAATAATACCGATTAGACGAATACAGCTACGTACACTAGAACATTCTAGCGCCTCCTTATTACCGTGTCCATTAGGTTCATTTTCCTTATGGAACATATCTGTTTAGTGGGTTTTTATCGACACCTTTCTGGAAAGATCCACCCTCGCTATTTTCGGATTATAAATAGTGTGCAGGACCAGCGACGAGACAGTTTCTATTTGAAAGCGATTGTGAACACATCTCTCGGAAGCGAACTAAGAAGTCTATACCGGCGACTCTAGCGAATACTGTGGACTACTGTTTCTAAGTGATTTGGTGAATTGTGATTTGAGTGTTTACTAGTTAGTGTTCTGGTGTGTACTATTTTTGCCTTCTGTGTGGAGAGCGATTAAAGTAATTTTCACGTAATCGGCATTTAATTACCCCCGCACGTAACAATTGGTGTCAGAAGCGGAATGCCGTTACTACCGCGTGAAGACGAAGGGCGTACCCCACGAACCAGACGGCAAGTGGAAATGGATGCTGCGCGTCAACGGAACCGTGAAGAAGAGCATCGGGATGATGTTGATATTTCGGCGGGAACAGCGACAGCATCAGGAGTATACTCACCAGACATGAACATGTCAGCACTGTTGGCTTCTATGCAGAAAATGCTCGAGGCTAACCAAGAAACGAGTCGGCAGGAGCTCAAAGCAATAATGCAGGCCAATAAAGAGACCAATGAGAAAATGGCCGCTATGCAGCAAATGATGCAGGCTAACCAGGAGGCTACGCAGCGGGAGATTAAAGAAGTGGTGCAGGCTAATCAAGAGGCTACGCAGCGGGAGATTAAGGAAGTGGTGCAGGCCAGCCAAGAAGCTGTCCTAGATAAAATCAGTGTAGGTATCACAGCTCTCGGAGAAGAAGTTAATACCTTGAAGGAACGCGTACAAGTGCTTGATAAAGAAGTTACCAGGAAGACAGGGAACCTCGAAGACCGCTTGAAAGCCCTGAATAAGGAGGTAACTCTGAAGAATGAGACTTTGGAAGACCGCGTGCAAGAACTTAATAAGGAGGTCATAAAACTGAGAATAAATGGAACTATTGCTGTAGCTTCACCATCTCCTGCAAAACTTGACCTACCACGCTTCGATGGGACTTCGTCGTGGTCAGCGTTCAGGTACCAGTTTGAGGTACTTGCAAGAGGTAATGGCTGGAACGACGAGCAATCTTTTATGGCTCTTACGCTTGCACTACGTGGGGATGCCTTAACAATTCTGGAAAACCTGCCGCCTGAAAGAAGAACGCTGGAGACACTAATGGAAGCGTTAGACACGCGCTACAGTGATAAGCACCTCGAACATGTCTACCGAGTGCAACTCCGTGAGCGATCACAGAAGGCTGGTGAAAGCCTCCAGCAGTGGGCTCAGGAAATTGAAAGGCTGGTTCGTCGAGCTTACTCGTCGGCACCAGAAGTAATCGAAGTGACCCTGCTGCAGGCATTTGTCGATGGCATAAGAAACTCAGAGGTTCGAGGGGCTGTCAAATTGGGACATCACCAGTCCTTGAAAAACGCACTAGCTCATGCTCTTGAGGTGGAAGCTGTGCAACAAGACACGAGGCTCCATAAAGTTAGAGGGATGATACCAGAAGAGAGAAAGTCTCGGTTTGTCCCCACGTGTTATGAGTGTGGAGAAAAAGGGCACATTCGGCTCGAATGCCCTAAGAAAAAGAGAAGGGTCAAGGACTCCGCGACCCAGGATGAGCAAGATAGTCCGTTAAACTAAAGGTCGCCAGGGCCGCGGGGCGGGCGCTGGCTGGTGAACATAAAGCCCCTACAGTAACCATAACTCAAGTTTTTAATGGCAATAGTCTGATCCTCGAGGGCACCATAGATAATAAATCGTGTAGTTTAACAGTGGACACCGGAGCTTCGCGTACCATTGTGAGACCAGAGCTATTGAGACGCACCATAATGTGGAATAGACGATCTCCAAAATGTCATCTGCAGACAGCCACCGGCCAGCCAGTTACCGTCCTCGGCGAAACAGATGTTAAGTTAAGAATTGGTGACCGAGTATATCTCCAATCAGTTTTGATTGCTAATATAACCGACGATTGCATTTTGGGACTGGATTTCTTGAAGAATCAACAGTGTGTTTTGGATGTTGCTAAAGGAGTATTAAGGTTTCCTGACCAAGAAGTTTGTTTGCAAGGATCACGCCCGTGCAATATTTATTGCCTGAAGGACACTATACTGGCGCCGAGATCAGAAAATTTGGTAATAGTGAAATTTCCTCGTAATATTCCACATAGTAGATGTCTTATTGTTGAAGACACTGGAAATTACCCACATTTAATTACGGCAAGGACTTTATTGATGTCGAACGGAATTACTAAGGTGAGAATCCTCAACCTTGGTAATGAAGAAGTTCACCTGAAGAAGAATAGTGTGGTTGGAAGATGTGAGGAAGTAAAGTACCTGAGACGATTGAATAGTGATACAGTTAGACAGAATGGTACCCACGTGAAGGAGGATCACATCCAGCAACTACTGGAATCTTCTAAGGAGAATTTATCGGCAACAGAACTGCAGCAAGCCAAAGAACTCTTGCTGAAATTCAACGACATCTTTGCTACTGGAAATGACTGTGGAAGGACAGGGCTCGTAAAACATCGGATCGACACAGGCGACGCCAGGCCTATAAAACAAAGACCACGACGTATACCATGGGCAAGAGAAAAAGAGGTGACAGATATGATAAAGGATATGGCTGATAACAGAATAATTGAACCTTCTACGAGTCCATGGTCATCACCCGTGGTGCTGGTGAAGAAGAAGGATGGCAGTACAAGATTTTGTGTTGATTATCGGATGTTGAATAACGTCACAAAGAGAGACAGCTACCCCTTACCTCGGATTGACGACACACTGGACATGCTCAGTGGTATGAAATGGTTTTCAACAATCGACCTAAAAAGTGGCTATTGGCAGGTTGAACTAAGCCCAGAAGATAAAGAGAAGACAGCCTTCAGCACTGGAATTGGAAACGGATTGTGGCAGTTTAATGTTATGCCTTTTGGGCTATGTAATGCTCCAGCCACATTTGAGCGCCTTATGGAAAGAGTGATGGTGGGTTTACTCGGAGACGTATGCCTGGTCTACCTTGATGACGTAATTGTTATGGGTCGTAGCTTCAAGGAAAACCTGAAGAATCTAGAACGAGTGTTCACCCGGATCCGTGAGGCTAATCTAAAACTTAGCCCAAAGAAGTGCGCTCTATTTAAAAAGGAAGTCAGTTACCTTGGACACGTCATCTCAACGGAAGGAGTCCAAACCGACTCTGAGAAGATAAAAGCTGTTCAAGAATGGCCTGTTCCAAGGAATAAAACAGAAGTGCGCGCCTTTCTGGGATTATGCGCATATTACAGACGATTCATTAAGAGCTTCTCGGACATTGCAAAACCGTTGCATCGACTTACAGAAGAGAAACGCGATTTTATCTGGGACCCGACTTGTGAGGAAGCTTTCAGTGAGCTCAAGCAACGGTTATGTGAAGCCCCTATTTTGGGTTACCCAAATAGAGATGGAAGATTCATCGTGGACACAGACGCCAGTAACACAGGAATAGGTGGTGTTTTATCTCAGATACAAGGAGATCGTCAAGTTGTTATAGCATATTTCAGTAAGTCACTTTCCAAACCAGAAAGAAATTACTGTGTTACTCGCCGTGAACTACTTGCTGTGGTGAAGACCCTACAACATTTTCAGAAGTATCTTATAGGAAGGGAGTTTACTATAAGAACGGATCATGCTGCGTTAAAATGGTTGTTACAATTCAAGAACCCCGAAGGTCAAGTAGCTAGATGGCTCGAGCAATTACAGGAATTTAACTTTGTAATAGAACACCGAAGTGGAAAAGGACATAGCAACGCCGATGCTTTGTCACGAAGACCGTGTGCTGAAGACTGCAAGCACTGTCAGAAGAATGAAGTACGGGAAGAGGTTAAAGTCATCAGGACGCACGGACTTGATGACGAATGGACTGGAGTCAGCATGAAGCAGGCGCAAGAAGAGGACGATGACCTTCGACCTATACTGGACTGGAAACGTCTTGGGAACAAACCCCAATGGTGTGATGTGTCTGCTCACAGTTCGACCACCAAAAGTTATTGGGCTCAGTGGGACAGCTTGACTCTGGAAGACAGTGTACTATGTAGAAAATGGGAATCCAACGATGGAAAAGAAGTTACCATGCAAGTCATAGTACCTCGGAGTAAGGTGGCCCCTCTTTTACGGCACATTCACGATGGTGTATCAGGTGGACATCTTGGAGTTAAGAAAACTCTGGTTAAAGTGCGACAACGTTTCTACTGGGTCGGTTGTCGGGAAGATGTCGAGGATTGGTGCCGTAAGTGCACTGCTTGTGCTTCAGTGAAAGGCCCGCAGACAAGAAGCAGGGGAAAGCTAAAGATGTACAACGTTGGAGCGCCATGGGAGCGCATCGCAATTGATGTTGCTGGACCTTTTCCTATGACAGATGATGGGAACAAGTACATCATAGTAGTGCAAGATTACTTCACTAAGTGGCCCGAAGTCTTTGCGACACCGAATCAAGAAGCTATAACTGTGGCGAAGAAACTGGTCCAGGAAGTGGTCTGTCGATATGGCGTACCCATGGAGCTTCACTCAGACCAAGGGCGGAATTTTGAGTCTGCCTTATTTCAGGAAATGTGCAAACTGCTGGGAATCAATAAGACTCGTACAACTCCAGCGCATCCGCAGTCAGACGGAATGGTCGAGAGGTTCAACCAGACCTTAGAGAACCACTTGGCTAAAGTCGTGGACGATCATCAGAGAGATTGGGACCAATACATCCCGCTGTTTCTGATGTCCTATCGATCTGCGGTACACGATAGTACGGGACATACTCCGGCCAAGGTAAACTTCGGTCGAGAAATAAGGCTCCCAGTTGATGCAATAACAGGCACGCCACCCGATAGTCCTAAGCCTGTTACGGACTATGTGAGTGAACTTCAAAACCAGCTGGATGAAGTGCACAGAAGAGTACGGGAGAATAATCTCAAAACCAGTATAAGGATGAAGACGCGGTACGATCGGAATGCGAACACCAACGGGTTTGAGGAAGGAACACTAGTGTGGCTTCATAATCCGCTTCGCAAAAAGGGAAAGTCTCCGAAACTTCAAGCTCGCTGGGAAGGACCGTATACCGTTATTACAAGGATCAATGATGTAACCTTCCGAATCAAGAAGGGACTTAGAGGAAAACCAAAGGTAGTCCATGTGGACAGGTTAGCGCGATACCATGGGTCGAATGATGCTCGGGACGAGCATGACTAAGAGAGGGGTAATGTTACGATGCGTATAAAAGAGGTATCGATAACTCTTGAAATATACATCGAAGCTTCTGGAAACAAAAACGCATTGTCGGGTCCAAGGTCTCCTATCGATCTGTGAAGAAAAATCTAGAATCGCCAACAATGTTGCAACCGGCTTCCAGAATATATCTCGTATTATTTTTATTAAAATTATTAGTAAACAAATGCGAGGACAATGCAATTCCTGGAACTACGAGTTCTCGGAATAATACCGATTAGACGAATACAGCTACGTACACTAGAACATTCTAGCGCCTCCTTATTACCGTGTCCATTAGGTTCATTTTCCTTATGGAACATATCTGTTTAGTGGGTTTTTTATCGACACCTTTCTGGAAAGATCCACCCTCGCTATTTTCGGATTATAAATAGTGTGCAGGACCAGCGACGAGACAGTTTCTATTTGAAAGCGATTGTGAACACATCTCTCGGAAGCGAACTAAGAAGTCTATACCGGCGACTCTAGCGAATACTGTGGACTACTGTTTCTAAGTGATTTGGTGAATTGTGATTTGAGTGTTTACTAGTTAGTGTTCTGGTGTGTACTATTTTTGCCTTCTGTGTGGAGAGCGATTAAAGTAATTTTCACGTAATCGGCATTTAATTACCCCCGCACGTAACAATAGTATGGTACAGCCGGGCTAGGCGAAGATGTCTCAAACAATCAGCCCAAAGCCAGAGACACATCGCACAACGTAGGTTGCATACCTATAACATCTAGTTTTTCAATATATCTGTAGAATATACTGTCTTTTAACTCAGTACCTAAGTTTGCGATGTTATCGGCAAATTGAACATCGTCCGACTGTGGGTCCGCACTTATTGACAATTTTGCAAAGGGAATTCGCCGGCGCTCCGTGATAACACGCTTATCGACCGTTTTTGTACCTCGAGTAGATGCCACAAAAAACAGTTGAAATTTATCAGTTTACAATTTTATTACAAAATAATTTTGTAAGAGTCGTTGTAAGAAATATTTTTAATTGACGCAATTTTAACTAAAAATTACAGGCGCTAGTGTTACAAGTAGAACGACGCCTGACGAGGTAATAACATTTTTTACGAGCACTTAATATGGAACTATTCTTAATTTTGAACTGTAACTACTGTAAGCACTTTGGTGTCATAAAAAGTGCAGAATTTACGACCTTAATTACACAACTATTGCAATTACGTGCGCGAGGCGACGCATAACAACATGCTAACAGTGTTTTACACTATGGAAGATGAAGACAAATATCTACAAATCTTGTAACAGTAGTGTTGGAAATTCAAATTAATGTCATATCTGCGACTGCATTTTCCGTCATAGCTATGAATAGAATATGAAACTAAACCATGATCAGAAAATATTACCCGTCTAATTGTAAAGCGCCAATATTAATTATATCGCAAGAATAAGGAAACAATAAAAGTAACGAATAGTTTATTTCAGCAGCAAACACCGGAGCTTGAGAAATACCAAGTTTCAAACTAGAGATTGCGCCGCAACTTCTTATAAGGACTGCTTGCGTATTGAGCTGCAAGTTGATCTGTCCGTCAGAAAGGAGTTCGCTTTTTATAATAAATCAGCGTCTACGCGTGATTTTTGACGGCGCCGCTCCGTGCATGAGATTAATGACCACAAAGCTATCGCGAGCAGGTGAGCTGCCGCACACTCAAACATAACAGAACACACATTACACAACATACACATATTTAAGTGGCTTAGACTTACCACCTACCTAATCTTTTCGTAGCGTATAGGCCTGTTGTCTTACACAGTAATGAGCTCAAACGAATTTGTGTAATTAGCGTGTTTTTTTTTTTTTTTTATTACTTTATAGGCAAGTATTTGATCTCGATCTCACCTGATGGTAAGTGACGATGAGATCTACGATGGAGCATACTTGCCTAGGTAGGAAGGCGGCAGTAGATCGAGACGCTACATTCACTAGGCACATGCAGCGCGGCTGATCTGACCCCGCCATCCATGTCTAGTAGAAACCAAATAAAATAAAATAAGTCGTTTGGTTATTCTAATGGTTCGTGTATGAAGGCTAGCAATAGTCCCATGTGTGTGTTTGTGAGGGCAAACATTCACGAAATGCAATAAACCGTGCAGACCGCGGCCTTCACACAATAAGAGAGGGAATAACAGATCCACGCGGAACACACAAAATAGAATACCTATTCCGACATTACGACTAATATTGTGGAAATAATATAACACAGTTGTCGTGTTAGTACAGTGCTTAGGATAAATATTAACTTATACCCGACAGCAAACACGTGTGAAATGTGATATGGGATCGACAACATTTATCCGACTCGCCCAATACCTAATGTGCATTGGTTACTCGCTTTAAAGCATTTCCCTGTACTCCTCTTGTTTAATTGATTTTCCAAACTCGGCCCTAATTCGGGAGCAGTTAAGAATATTATAAGTTGTGCTCGGCGCTGGAAACAATTGAGCGGCGACACGGAACTGCACTCAGTGCTCGCCACCTACCCATAGATTACGGACGACAGATAGTTGGGCGGACGAGTTGCCCTCACTGCTCCGCCGCGCTAGGTGTACTCGATAATTGACTAGCACAAGCACACAATCGATAAGTGTTACAAATTGCGAAGTATCTATACCGCACTCCGACACATTTACTGGGATAGATCTTCAATAAACTGACGCGCTCTTAATATATCGCGTGCCTCCCTTCGATTAGAACATAACGAGCCCATGATACTTAGCCGCTGCTCCAGCGACCAGCCGGATCCCAGTACACCAACTGTCTCATCACTCGCCCGCGCCCCCTGCCGCCTACTCTCCTGGATATTAATTATAGCCAGGAAATCTTCGTCCATAATCATGAGAATTCTACTTTAATAATAGTATTTTGTGTCATGGGACGGAGACAGTATAAATTAATTTTAAAACTGTGTTCAAATTAAAGAAAGATATGGTTTCAATATTTTATGTACCGTAGAGTTCATAATAAGTAATAAGCTATATTACCTCTCTTAATTAGGTATTTTATTTAGCTATTTGTGTACAAAAATATGTACGCTCAAAAATAAAATAAATAATTATAATGCGATAAAATTTCTTAATTAGTTTCACGTCAGTCTCTATCTTTCTTTGCTAACTCGCTAATTGTCCTGCTGCTGATAAATAAAATACCTTGGCAGCTCTAATGCAACAAAGACCGTCGAACAATGGAATATTAATGAAAGTTTACTCGTTTAATAGAACGAGTAAGCAACACAGGCGTAAACAAGGCAATTACAATGAACTGCGCGGTGGCAGCCACTGCCCGCTGCGCCTGTCCTGTCAACCGTATTCAAAGAACTTGGGAAAAGGCTGTAAGCAATGGGAACTACTCGGTAAGTTATTTGTGCACGACTGACGTTATCACGCAGCGGTCTAGCTTACATTTGTAAAAAAATATATTGCAATAATCGATCATATAGTTGTTAGTGTAGTTATTTTTCGTCAGTAATTTTTTTCGTTCTCACGAACACTAGTTGTAATGGTATTAAACTTTAGTACGGACGGACAGCGTACCTCACAAAGCGTCAGTACGTCGTATTAGTCGAGATTAAAGGATTCCTGAAAAACGTGCTGCTTTGTTGAGTTGCACTGAGCCGAGACCGGGATTTGGAGAACGACAGGTTCCAATTACTACTCTTCATTACGACGTTTTTGCATTCGGCGCACTCTGTATATACCGTGTAGACTGCGTACGAAACTCATTATAATATTAAAATAAGAACGTGCAAAATAGGTATCCACTAATTCAAAAGGAAAAATTACAACAAAATTATATTATACCCTGTAAAGAACATTAACCACTTTATTAGCTTATAAACTAAGGCGAAATTCGACAACTTAATAAGTTCGTTTACGTACACAATATCTATTAATCCTTCGTTTAAAAGCTTAAGATGTAAATTAATTCGTAGTTAATTAAAATTAAGCCTTTTTAGAGTGGTAAAATGCCTTCCATAATACACATGAATACATCCCAAATATGAATTAAAATAAAATTGGAAATTCACACGGTGGGCACGAAATTAATTTTAATACTTTAAAACGTTTAAATTACGCCCTCGCCGAGGACGTATCGGAAATAAGCTGTGCGCGGGCCGGCCACTAAATCAGCGAGCAGCGCCTTTTATGCTAATAACCCGCCGTTAATATACTGTATCTAGATCAAGCACAGATCGAGTTGAGCTATCGACCCGTAACAATCACTGTCCGCGCCGTAACTGAATGTATATTGCCCGAGCTCCGCGCCATAATATAACAACACTTCAGCTTAACTGCTGCCGTGTTTTTGGAGTCATTAATAAAACACGTGGTATTCAATATGAACAGAATTAATAATTGGCCGGGTTTCAATGTTGGCGGACAATAAGTCATTCGTTACCAAGTAAATGCTCCAGGAATGCCTCGTTGTTTAATCGCTAGTTGCCACGCCCCACAGCTCAAATACGTAATGGAATACCCGAAGCCGCTTTTAACACACACTAGTACGTATTATGATTTAAAACATGTGATGCGTGCCTTCCGTATAAAAGTTTTTATTATCTCGTCTATGGGCGCGCATAGCCTTACCTAGAGCGAGCCGGTATCGGGGGGAGCCACAAAGGAATACCGGGCGTCGCTCCGCGCGCGCCGCCGAATATCCTGCATTTTTGCCTTTATTACCATCTTCCTGTTTTTACGGGACAAATAATCCTCGCGATTTTAATAATAGGTTACCTACGTATCTAAACACTACAAAATTTTGCTAAATCAATAAGTACCAACGAGCACATTTATTTATTCGTAGATAAATACACATTGAAACAATTTACAATTTGATAACCGCATTTATAAAATACTGAAAACGTCCTTTTTCTTTCCAATCCTTGATTTTCACTTCACCTTCACTGAGCTATCGAGCTATCACTAACATTTTTATTATAATAGCGTTTTATATAGAATCCAGTTAACTTCATAGGGCTTGTTATCGGACCGCTGGTTATTAGTTGTCAGATAACAGGAAAGGGGTATTTCTTTAACTATATTATATCTCCACGTATTAGCTAACAGCTTACAAGATTTTTATAATATAATGTTCTCAAGCTGTATAAGTGCAGAAGTACCCAGATCTTTTAATAGTTTTTCTTTATAATAAATTAATATTTATTTAGAAACGAGTAAAGGCGGTACCAGTACATTATAAAGGCTGCAGATATTAGAGCAATATCAGTTGGAATGTTTGGACGTGAGACTCTGTGGAGTCGTGTCGGAACTCTTCAGTGGGCGATCGAGTGTGTGTCGAGCACTTTTGTTGCAGCGCTACTTCCGCGCCGGGATCGTGCGGGTGTAGTACGGTATATACGTCACCCGCGGCGGCCGGGACGAGCACAAAGCGCTCACTCGCCGTCAACGCAATAATCCTTTTAGTTGAACACTACACAGGTATTTTTACATTTGTACCTTATTCGACCCTTACACTGGGAAGTCCGCCACGACAACGGACCAAGAACGGGCCGTGGTCGAGTAAGATCAAATACATATTATAGGGCACGATATCATGTCCAAGTCAAGCGATAGCATAAGTACCACGGATTTATATTTCCAGAGCTGTGCATAGTATTATAACTGAATAGAATGTTGGAATGTGGCAGCGAGACAACAGTTATCACTGCAGTCATAAAGATCAGGGGAATTTGAGTGTTCGTCAGGCAAATAATAAACACTGCAGAGCTTGCACATTGCTCGTCCACGGGCTTGCTGTTCCACTAACCAAACTACTGTAATGTGACATATGTGTAGGTACATTCATAAAAATAAAACTTAATATATTTTACTTCTATGGATGTCCGTAGTATTCCCTTTCTCAGTGATATCAGTTTTGGCGAAGTCTTATCCGCGCGTGGTTTGGCGCCTTACGTATCGCTGATATGACGCTGGCGGCAACGGCTTACAACCTGTCACCGCAGGCGCGTTACCCGCACCCGGCGTGCGCTGCCGACCGATTTCAATACGCGGAATGATACTAGATTGAAAACATTCATCACTACTGGGGGATCCCTCGATACAAATCATTAAACCGCTACAGTATAGGTTCTATATACACAATGTCATATATTTTTTTAAAAGAAAGCACCACAGCAGATATTTTTTTGCCCGTAGTATTTAATCATAATGTAACATAACAACTGCGACAGAACACTAATGAAAAACAGACGACGGACCCGCGCGACGCGTCACGCAAGAAAGGTAATAAGGCGCTTAACGATCCGTGACTCGTCGCCTCGCAAGTCGCTAGTCTTTGCCTCTATTGAATTCCGTACGACCAAGCAGATGCCGTATTTAGAACTGCATTTATATATCACTTGACTATTTCTGGAAAATCTCTTCAGAACGGCGCGTCGTACGCGCTACAGCTGCTACAGCGGAGGGCACGCTACGGCGTAGGGTGCGCTACGACTTACGACGACACGGATTTAGACAATATTAAAAACCGTCTGCCTTACTGATGGCGTAAAAAGCAGAGAGGTTAATCATATTGTTTACTCTTACAAAATTTGCGAAACTACACTCTAGTAAGCGTAAATATATGTAAAGAGCGGTAATCAGCATCTGCTTTGTTCTGCAGCAGGGTGTAGCATCTAAAATTCATCCTAAGTAATTGTAGGATCTATTTTTCTTTTAAAAAGGACTACAATGCTTTTTATAAGGTTGCGTGTGGTGGTGCGTTAGTTTAAATTTCAATTTTAAACTATCGCAGTCGCATAGTCACCTTTTTAAGCGCATGTTCAACAGCAATGAGCTGCTATCAGCAGGTCACAACGAGCGCGTGGCGTGCCAAAACACCTCTTCACTCTGTGGCTGCGGACTGTATCGGAAAACAATTGCGCGTGAGGAACGAAGACTCCGTCCCCGGCACACCCGTATATCTTACACATGGCGATCTATTTCATCGTACTTCCAGGCCGCTAGCTAGGTATCTAACTACACATTTATTAGCTCTCAATATAAAACCTGATTCTGAGTAGTAGTACGATCGCATTACGATGCAAAAAGGTCGCATGGTATCCAATGCGGCAGCAAAATGCAAACTATAGGAATGCCGTCGCCCGGCCATTGTATCGGCAGACGGTGTCAAACGGCCTAAACAATGCAAATTCGCACCTCATTGGCCACTTGACAGGCGGACAACGAGCCACCGTCTCTACCACAGCTACTATACGAGTGCCCACGACCTACTTATTCACACTTAGCTGCATAGGTATAAGGAAAATCTACAGCCCGTCCAATATGAGAATATTTTACGGGCTGCTGACTCGTTGAGTGTGGAAAATGAGATGGCGTGCTACGGCCCGTGGCTGGGTGGCGCAAGAGTGCGGCTCGCATCCGGCTCGCGGGAGCCGCGCCGGACCGCTCCTCCGGCGCCGGCACGCTGCCGTTTGCATGAATATTCAGAGTGCAGCACGCACCCCCGCCCCCGCCCCCGCCCACGCCCCCGGCCCGTCCCGCAAACAAGCTCTGCCATCTCCCGCCGTGCTACTCACATAGCTACACTTTACAGAATAATTGTACGGAATTAACAAACCATTTGTAGTAAATTCAGTAGACTATGCACCACACTTATTTTATTCTTATTTCAATATAGGTACGATAAGATGTATCAAATCCGATAATAACGGTCAAATGACAACTTGATTTGGTTATTTTCCTAACAAAAATCTAGTATTTTGATTGTAGCGACTACTTCAACCGCACCACAAGCTACGCAGATGGTACTACAGACGCATTCAGAACAATAGACAAGTGACGTCACAATCCTGAATCGCGCTATCAGAGTTTTCGGTGCAAGTAACATATATACAAGATCCCGACAATAACCGTCGGGGCATAGCGGCCGCCCCGCCAGGCATACCACCCGCCTGGCTGGAAGATCTTCCCTTTTCCGCTAAATGATCAAATCCCTAAACTGCTTAGTTAAATTTCCAAAAGGTGAATGTAAATAAAAAAATATAAATTACCAGATACAATATGTTAGACATAGCATGTATTACAGACACATTTCAACATTATTATTTTTATCAGCTAACCTTTTTTTTAATATTGTTATCAAATTCGATGAATAAAATCAGGTAGATTTTATCATATCCCCGGCAGGCATAAGTATTACCTGTCTCGTTTTTAGTGATAACAGTCGAATCCACGGTAATCTTCCTTGAAATAGACCGCAGTTATCATTCAGGCTCGTTTTAAATATTTACACACCAACATACGTAGAGAGTAGAGTAAGTAGCATTGGTGAACTTCGATTTCATTGAGTCACTTGCGGGTTCCTTCCGCCGCCGCTCCTAGTGCCCCGCGGCAATCAATCAATTTACTAAGCTCGCCGCAATGTCAAGTACACTCGTGTACGTGTGTAGAGTGAAATGGAATTGAAAACAAGCGCTCCGGGGATCGCAGTGTCGAACACTATTCAGAAGTTGGACGTTATTTTAACAAAAACAACGGCCTCGTTCAAACCTGTTGAAGTATTCGGTGGCTGAAAACGAACTTGTCACCGTGTTGATAGTAATATTCGCCACTTTTGAGCGCGCGATGGCTCGGCAAGTGTATGGAGTGGGCGCTAACGCGCGGGCGAGCGATCGCGATGAGCGCTCGCGCGGGTAATGAGCGCCAGATTGCTGGCGCTGTTCTGCTCAATTTTAATAACCCCCGCCCGGAGCTAAATAACACCAGTCGTGATAAGCATGTGGAGCCACCACCCACGCCCACATAGGTACGTTAATATATATTCCGAGATAATGAATAAATAAATTGCTGCATACTAATCCCTGGCGGAATTAAAAACACGTTGAGGTTTACATAAATAAGTAGGTATTATGTAATTGAAGAGAACGAAATGGGGTACCATTTTGATCTCGTCATTTACATACTTCTTTCTTCCGTCATTCTTATCTGCATACCACTTACGTAGAATATTCTGAGCTATTAACTAGGTACAACCATAAACAAAAACTAGATAACTCGGTATACTAAGGTTTGGTACATTAGTCGTGGAATCTAGTAGAAAAACAAAATAACCACATCAATTGGCTCAGTGTAAAAATGTCCTCTTATGATTTGATAATGTGCTAGATAAAGAAAGATCGATATCACCTTCCACCTTCCACCATCGAGTCATCTTCAATTAGAACTTGGCGTCAAACGTCATTATTAATGAAGAATGATCTCTATTCTAAATTTGATTTCCTCTTCTTTGATCTCTCTAAGTTTCAATTACTGTTGTGTAGCAACTAATAGGTAACTACTTACTAACACAGATGTAGGATGTTGATAGAAGTCATTAGATTGTTGATAAAACTAGGTTACTTACCGTGGCTGCGCGCGCGACGCGCGGGAAGGCGCGCTGCGGCGGCGGGCCCGGCGTGCGGCTGCGGCGCGGCTCATCTGACACAAAACAACGCCACTGTTAGCGAACATTCCTTATTATTTAACAGATTTTACTATTATGCCCGGATCATTGTAAGATCCTGCATCCAGCGTCCATCACCTATGTAATGCACAGGTCATTCATAGAGCTCATATAACAGTAAGCGAGCAGAACGCGGTGTTTAATGTCAATGTTTGCGTTCTCTGTTTGTTTAGAGTTTTATTTTGTCACTGAAAGTGATTAGGAAAACTTTTCTGCCATCATTACAATGGCACCGGATTAGCTGTCTAAATAATTCCATTCGCGCAGTTAAATCGGCCCACAGCACGCCCGAATAACAAGAGTCGAGTACCAACGTAGCTTACTAGACCAGATTAATATCTCGCGGGTCTAGATCTAGCGCAACACTGTCTATGGATATAAGTGGAATCAAAATATGATTAAGATTAATATGAGTAGCGAAATCCATCACCAGATTGGATGGCAGGGACTCTAGTGTGTTTGATCTGGGGTCGTCTGGTGAGGAGTGAGAAGGTGCGGACAGTCACCGTGGCATCTGGCGGTGGGCGCGGGGTCGGGCGTGCGCGCGCGGCGGCGCGGCGCGGGCGGCGGCAGCGCCAGCAGCTGGCGGTACAGCTCCAGCTCGTGGTAGAACTCGGGCTCGTCGGGCGTGTCGGCGCGCGCGCGCGCGGCGCCCGCCTCCTCCACCTGCGCCGTCAGCCCGTTCAGCACCAGGCGGCGCGCCGCCATCGCGCCGCGGCCCCCGCATCCGCCGCGGACACAGCGCGCCACCACGCTCACCGCGCACCCGCCGCGCCCCCGGGCCCAGCGCGCTCACCGACCCTCATACCACTGAACTTCGCGTTCCAAACCGATCACTGAGTACAGAATATTTTTTAAACAAAAAGCTAACGCTTGGAACCCGCCGCGGCAAGCGTGACCGTCTACTGAAATTTCATAAGCTTTAATTCATCTTGCGGTGGTGCAACATAAAGTTATCGAAGTTCGTCCGACTGCCGTGTTTGAACACGCACTCGGTCCGATGTGCGGCGGGCGGTGCGCGGCGCGGGACCGGCTCGTCGGACTCGCCGCGTCTCACTGCCGGCCGAGCGCCGCCCGCCGCCGCCGCGAGCGGGTCGCCGCCGCACCGCCTCGCAACTACTACACCATACATTACCCTTATAGCCGTTACGAAGTTCCAATCCGAGGTCTTGTTTTGTCCAGAATATAAAAGATTACCGATTAAAAATCCCACCCAATGAAATTATTTTTTATATTGAACTTTTCATGCTTAGGCTGCAAGTGACGCGCGAGTGTCGCCATAAATTATTTGATGAAACGCCTTATCTCATCTGAGCTAGCAGATTAAAAGCCGATAGGTATACGCAGTCACGCATCCAGTCATAACGCGAGACATAGTTCAAGTTTACGGTTGAGGCGACGAAGCTTATCTAAGACACAAAGCTCAGTTCGAGACGAGGGGTACGAAGTGAAAATGCATTTTTATTCGTTTTGGGTCAAATTTTATTTAATTTAAACATAAGTAACACACAAAACATGCCTATGCCAACCGACTAGGAGGTCGCAAGGGATACGAACTATCGTATTCGAGGCGTAGCGATTTACAACACCGCATTGTAGCTCTCATCACAATGGTCGCGCGTGCAGCGCTAGACCGCGGCGAGCAGCGCGTGCAGGCGGCGCGGGTCGAGGCCGTGCTAGACCGCGGCGAGCAGCGCGTGCAGGCGGCGCGGGTCGAGGCCGTGCTAGACCGCGGCGAGCAGCGCGTGCAGGCGGCGCGGGTCGAGGCCGTGCTAGACCGCGGCGAGCAGCGCGTGCAGGCGGCGCGGGTCGAGGCCGTGCTAGACCGCGGCGAGCAGCGCGTGCAGGCGGCGCGGGTCGAGGCCGTGCTAGACCGCGGCGAGCAGCGCGTGCAGGCGGCGCGGGTCGAGGCCGTGCTAGACCGCGGCGAGCAGCGCGTGCAGGCGGCGCGGGTCGAGGCCGTGCTAGACCGCGGCGAGCAGCGCGTGCAGGCGGCGCGGGTCGAGGCCGTGCTAGACCGCGGCGAGCAGCGCGTGCAGGCGGCGCGGGTCGAGGCCGTGCTAGACCGCGGCGAGCAGCGCGTGCAGGCGGCGCGGGTCGAGGCCGTGCTAGACCGCGGCGAGCAGCGCGTGCAGGCGGCGCGGGTCGAGGCCGTGCTAGACCGCGGCGAGCAGCGCGTGCAGGCGGCGCGGGTCGAGGCCGTGCTAGACCGCGGCGAGCAGCGCGTGCAGGCGGCGCGGGTCGAGGCCGTGCTAGACCGCGGCGAGCAGCGCGTGCAGGCGGCGCGGGTCGAGGCCGTGCTAGACCGCGGCGAGCAGCGCGTGCAGGCGGCGCGGGTCGAGGCCGTGCTAGACCGCGGCGAGCAGCGCGTGCAGGCGGCGCGGGTCGAGGCCGTGCTAGACCGCGGCGAGCAGCGCGTGCAGGCGGCGCGGGTCGAGGCCGTGCTAGACCGCGGCGAGCAGCGCGTGCAGGCGGCGCGGGTCGAGGCCGTGCTAGACCGCGGCGAGCAGCGCGTGCAGGCGGCGCGGGTCGAGGCCGTGCTAGACCGCGGCGAGCAGCGCGTGCAGGCGGCGCGGGTCGAGGCCGTGCTAGACCGCGGCGAGCAGCGCGTGCAGGCGGCGCGGGTCGAGGCCGTGCTAGACCGCGGCGAGCAGCGCGTGCAGGCGGCGCGGGTCGAGGCCGTGCTAGACCGCGGCGAGCAGCGCGTGCAGGCGGCGCGGGTCGAGGCCGTGCGCGGCGGCGCGCGCCACGGCGTGCGCGTGCTGCGGCCAGCGGTGCGCCAGCAGCGCCAGCAGCGCCGTGAGCGCGCACAGCGCCGCCGCCAGCGGCAGCAGCGCCGGCGCCGCCCGCGCGCGCGCCGCCGCCGCGTGGTGCGCCGGCAGCAGCTCGCGGTCCGCGCACTGCGCGCACGCGCCGCCCGCGCCCGCCGCGCCGCCCGCGCCGCCCGCGTCGCGCGCCAGCGCCAGCAGCCGCAGCGCGCCCTCCGCCGCGCGCCAGTGCCGCAGGTGGAAGAACGCGTACCCCACCGCCTCGCTGTCGCCGCGCCGCAGCACGTGCTCCGGCGGCAGCGTCAGCGGCCGCAGCTCCAGCAGGTACTCCGGCACGTACGGGTTGAACTCGATGGCGCGCCGGATCGCCTGCAACCGACGGAAGCGTGGCGGTGACACGGCGGGGAGTGCGGGAGTGCGGGAGTGCGGGAGTGCGGGAGTGCGCGGGGGCGGGCGCGGCACGCACCTCGAGCGCGGCGAGCTCGGCGCCGGAGCGCGCGGCGGCGCCGGCCGCGGCGCGCGCGCGCAGCAGCGCCGCGGTGTACAGCACGCCGGCCGAGCGCGGCAGCCCCACGTCCTCGTAGCGCGCGACCACCGCCTGGAACGTTACTCGCGGTCAAGCCGTGGCCCCGTCATCGAATAATAACACCATGAGTGTTTATATAATATGTTTCTTTGTGCAAACTTTGCAGCCCCTTTTTACCCCCTTGGATGTCGAATTTACAAAAATCCCTCCTTAGTGCTCACCTTCGTTACATAAGGAAATCCTTTGTAAAAAACGGTCCATCGGTTTGGGCTGTTGTCTTTCATTCAATCAGCACTAAGAATTTTAATATATGATTATGATATAAATAAAAATGTAACAATAACATTCCACTAGAGTAGGAAAGTACCTGCACGTCGGCGTAGGCGCGCTGCTCGAGCAGCACCTCGATGAGGTTCTCGTGCAGCGCGAGCGCGTGCAGCGCGGGCGGCGCGTCGCGCGCCAGCTCGCGGAACATGCGCGCGGCGTCGCGCAGCCGGCCCAGCCGCCGCGCGCACATGGCCACGCGCCGCTTCACGTGCGCCAGCACGGCCGCGTCGCGCCGCACCTCGGCCGCGCAGCCGCTCGTCGTGCTCGCGCGGTACGCCCCCTCCGCCGCGCGCCACGCGCGCTTCAGGATGCGCTCCGCCTGCGGGGGAGCGGGCGGGGTAGATGCGTGAGCGTGCGGGGGGTGGACGCAGTCGCGGCCACGGCCAGGTGCGGGTAGCGCAACTTTACCTCCTGCACGGTGGGCGCGTCCTCCTCGGCGAGCAGCAGTAGCGCGGGCGCGCAGTCGGGGCGCAGCGCTAGCGCGCTCCGCGCCGCCGCCACGCGCGCCGCGGGCTCGCGTTCGCGCCACGCGCGGCACATCGCCTCCTCCACGGGACCCTGCAAAGAAACTTTCAACCTCGTCATCCGCGCACCCTCACCCCATCCTCCTAGAGATAACAGGAGCAAGCATTTCAAATCATACAAAGTGACACTTCTACAACGTCGTACATCTCTCGATAGCATTGGAAAACTGTTCATTAATTAGCAAAAATATATTTGCGTCCAATAACCTCCACCATTTTTTTCATTGTTTATAAGGGAGACCAATTCTGATGCATATAAGCTACCGATACACTCTTCCAGCCTTCTCGAATTTTGCAATGAGATGATTTTAGTGATTCTTTCAAATGAAAATGAGATTAAATAAATGTGAACAGTATGAATAATATGGGAAATGTAGAAAGTAAATAAAGTTAATTAGTTTTTTTATTACTACTAAGTAAAAATATTATCAAGTTCTTATACCTCTGCTCCACAGCTAAACCAGGCCTGGTGCTCCTGAGCAGAGAGATTCATGTCGTAGTAGGTGAGCGGCGCGCGGCGTGCTGCGCTCCACAGCCGCCCGTACTCGGCGCCACGCAACAGCGACATAGGGTTGCGCCACACCTTGCACTCGCCGCCGCCACCGTTGCTACCGCTGCTACCCTCGGCCTCGCCACCGTTGCCGGCACCGCCGCCCAACCACGGCCCCAGGTGCGTCAATGAAACTTGCTCTATGAACGAAGTTCCGTACTTGCGAAAATACCACCACTCAAATATAAGGATCAGTCCCGATATCAGCGACGATGTTCCCGTTAAGGCCACGTAAAACTTGGGCGTGAGCGCGCCCAGGAATGCCGTTGAGTCCCACATCGCAGTCAGGAATCCGGCGCAGTGCCGATACAAACCGACCGTGGCTCACTGTTGACTAACAAGATTTATAAAGACACAGGCTTTTTCATTTTATTAAAGAGTACTTCAAAAGAAAACTTTCATTAGCCCAATACTTCTTCTTTCTTTACGAAATGAAATGCGATGAAATAAAATGTTGTGTTTACAAAATATCATTTGACGAATGGATGGGTAGAATCAATCAACTGACATTTACTGTGACAGTGACAGGCAGGCAAAGAACATGGTTCATTCCATTACACGCTTCAATACACAAAACATTGGTATCTTTCTTAGTAATTAATTAATAAAAAAAATTTAGTAAGTAGGCTGCGCAGCGGCTGCGCGTGGTTGTACTGCAAGGGCAAAGACCAATCATCACTGACCTCTATATAATAGACGTCAGTGCCAATCATGGGGGTCTTCTTCTTTTTTTCTAGGTTGGCAATCGGCTACTAAATAGTGTAATGTTTGCCAATGCCTAGTATTTCATGATAATTGTTATTGAAATATGTATCCCGATGACAATAATGATGTTGATGACGATGATAATAATAAAATTAATCTCCTACCCCTATCAGTAAAGCTGTGGACTTTACTGAAAATATACCCGACCACTTAGTTGAACTTGAAAAGTCTAGTAATACCATTTTATTTCCATGTCCCTCACTCGTGCATGTTTATGAACATACAATAGTAAATATCCCACTAATATTACACATTGGCTGCGCCCCGCGGTGTTACATGCGATTAAAATTATTAATTAAAAATATGTCCTTTTTACCGGGATAAAAAGTAGTCTATATGCTATTCCAGACTATAATCTATATCTGTGCCAAATTTCATCCAGATCCATCCGTTCAGCCGTTTGAGTAACAAACATCCATCCATCTTAACTTTCACATTTATAATATTAGTGGGATTATTTATGATAGAATTTTTTTTAAACAGAAAAAAAATAGACAACTTCGCACATCAAAAACTCAGAATCAGTTTCGTATTTGGATATTTCCCAAAAGAATCAATATAATATTTACGTCTATGGCACATCTCTTACTATTCTACAGCTACTATTCTTATGTTTTTCTCTTTGCTCTAATCTAGTGTTGTTTTCTCTATGACTCTTTACGTAACAATTTGACGATTTTAGCAGAGGGTATTAAATCAACTGTTTGTTTTTTTATAAATTCTCTCAAAATGCTGGGTGGCTTAGGCAGAAGGCAAATTAATCTCGCAGCTTCGTTCGCATCTTCAGCGGCCGGGTTCGGCGGTGCCGCATTTCTAACACTCTTGTACTTCACCGACTGGAAGGTGTTCGTGGCGAACATCCCATTCTACAGTGGCAAATTCAAGGCTGTCGAGGAAGAGAAATAACCTGAACACCACGGATAATGTCCTCATTGTGTGAATTGTTATTTATTTAGTTTAAATGTAAATTATAACCTTAGGCATCAGTGCTGTGTCATTTTCTCAGCGAAGCCCTAATTTCCTGTTACGTAGAAACTAGCTAGGATGTTACGTAGATGTTAAGTACATTATTTGAGGAATTGACATGCCTAAATCATAGTGTATCACCGAAATAACTATTGTAGCTATGTAATATCAGTGAAATCAGCAATCTCTTGATATCCTTTACATTAATAGATAGGTCATTTTATTGTTTATTTATGCAGATTACCTTTCACTGAGACTATAAGGAAACAAATATACATAGGATGTTCTTATTGCAAGCTGTAGTTACTTCCAGACGGAGAGGATTGCATCAATTATAACATTTTTGGTGTGCTATTATATTTCAATTTGAAGTCTAGCGCAGCCATTTACAACCTGGAGCCTTCAGAACTTTTCTTTGTAGCCCTGGCTATGGCCCAGTAAAAGCATGCTTTAAAATAAAAGAGGTGTAGCATTTATGAAAACAAAATGTATTATCTTCAAAATTCTTATATGATTCTTGTTCATGGATATATCTTTTGGGGCTAGTGTCCAATCTCATTAACCTATCATGAATTCTAGAGTACAAGTGCACTCAAGTCACTATAAAAACATGAAAAATCTTGACCTCACTTGGCCTCAATTAGATTTCCTTTGGATGTAGATGTTCAAATGGCTGATCTAGCTTACTTATCCATTTTGCTAAAAGCTGCAAGTTTAAAGTGAAAGCATTAGCATAACAATGGGGGTCCTCTGGAGCCTCTTCATACTCTACCTGAATTATAAGGCACTGCCACTGGTGTTAAATATGTTCTACATTGGTAAGCACATGACTTGAGAATGGCTGAACCGATTTGGCTATTTTGTTTAAATTCTGTGATTGCTGAATAAGAATCTTAGAGTGAGAAGAATTTGGGGTAGGACCGCATCTGTTAAGTCAGCTAGTAAGTAATATACCTAGTTTACTAGTAATGATAATTAGTAACTTCTCTTTACACAAGAAAGTAAATAAAACATTTATGTTGTTAAATCAATTTATTAGTAAAGTACAGTGATAGGGTTTAAAAAAGTGCAAATTATTCATTCTAGGTATAATATGATTTAGTTACTACCATTACCTGCCTTTAATTTCCACTTAAACAAGCTAGTCATCTTGGTACTTGGCTAGTTAACATTCATAAGAAATAGTAAAATACACCTTACATACACTGGTTGGAGCTTAGGAACACTGCCTGTAACAACAACAGAATATCAGAAGTGGCATCGCTACACTCATGGTAAGTTCCTACGGCCCTAGGTCTTGCAGAGCACCGGTGATGCCTGGAGCGAACTGTCGGCCCGCGACGCGACACCTGCAGACAGGCATTCGCATCGCGATCCCTAAAACTAATGGCCTGCCTTTACCATCTTTGTACCACATACCTACACCATTAGTCTAATTAAATATCAAACATTCATAAGCTTACTTGTCATAGGTATATCTGAGTAATCATGTTTAGGGTTAGATTGTACTTAATCCCTATCAAACAATTTAACAATGGTCCAACCAAACATGTATCACGGGTACTCGTGATGCTGGTCAACTAAGTAGGTAAGTATATATAATTGAACTGATAGGTATATGATTAAAATTGATACTTCGGTTGTTCTACTAAGTGAAAACCAAGTACTAACATTATTATGGATGAGTTCTTACTTAGATACAGTAGGTATGGATCTGCATTACCAGAGTTTTGGCCTTGATACTAACATATTGTAACATTCATAAGTAGGAATTTAATAAATAAATAAGTTTCTACGGTAAGACTTGGTACCTACATAAATATACTTTCTCTGGCAGACTTAATAGAGTCTTCTAATACCTACGTCGGTGTAAAACGGACTAACAGTTACTGTGAATATGAAAGTCTACCTATTTTTTTTATATATAGGTACCTATCTATCTATTCAAATTCCAGAACGAAAAATTGACGCGATTCTTACGTGTACCTACATAATGTAGAGTCGCCACTGAAATAGCGTATCTACCTAATTACCTAAGATGAAAAAGTTTGTTCAGTATCTAGTGTGGGACGGCCGATCATTTTTATTGAACAAATCATAATAAGTACTTTAGGCCAAACTCGGGTTGTCTACGCCCTGGACCATTTTTCATAATATCATAGGCTGTAATATACATAAAAATAGTATCTCACATGCTTCTATAGGCGCGCTGCCCACTCGTCGAATCTATCATAATAAAATCTGAACAAACGTCATCACGGTGACTAAGGAGCCGGCTGCGTCTGTTCTCCGACCGTCGGCGCCAGGTCTACGCGAGCGAAGAGGCGGCCGGTGGGAGACCGGAGTGCGGGGATAGTCCGAACGTGCGCGGCGGCGGCGGCTGCAGCGGGTGGCTAGAAGCGCAGCTCCGCATCGCCGCTGCCGGCGCCGGCGCCGCCGTCCTCGTCGTCAGCCGGAGCACCCTCCGCGCCCTCCTCGCCGCCACCCGCGGACTTCTCTCCTGGAATAATCGCGGTCGCCGGTTTAAGTGAGCGTTTGCTTTCACACTGAGTCGGTAGAGCTCGCACGAGTATCGCAGGCGTTCCGTTCGGTGCGGTGCGGTGCGGTACGTACCAGGGCAAGAGGGCGCGCCCTTGGTGCGCGAGCCGGGCAGCTCCACGCCGTGCGCGTCCACGCACCAGCACACGCCCAGCGCCGCGTGGCACTGCCGCGCGCGGTAGAAGCCGCGAGCGTCGCACGCCGGCACGTACGCGCCTGCGGACAGAGGCCGGTTAGCGACGAGCGACGAGCGAGCGAGCGCGCCGGAGCCCCGCGAGCGGTACCGACCGGAGCGCGTGTCGGGGTGCGCGCGCGCCAGCGCCGTGCAGGGCCGCGCGGCGCGCCGCAGGCAGCCGCACCACGCGGCGCGCGACACGCCGCCCGACTCCGCCGAGCCGCACGACGCCAGGAACGGCCGCAGGCACCGCTCGCGCTCGTCGTGTCCTGGAGCGAAATGAGAGATCGGGTTCATGTTGAAAACGCGACCACCGCTCGGCTCAACTTGAGGATCGACGATTCGCAGTGCGGGACGGGACTGACACTCACTTAGCGAGTAGAGATTTCCGGCAGAGAGCAGCCCGTCGCCGTCCGTGTCGAGATGCGCGAACATCCAGCGCACCTCTGGCTTGCAGTCGCCCGGGAAACCTGCGAGTGACGAAGAGAATTGTGCGGGTTAGTCCTTCGAGACTGAGGCGTAGAGCGGATCGCTCCCGAGAAATTCTCACCATCGGTCGTCAGGGGCGCCGACGCGCCCGCCTCGTCCATTAACACCGAAAACCAGTCGAGGAGACGGTTGGCCATCTTGTCCAGCGCACACTCTTCGGAGCCTGAGGGCATATAGATCAAATATTCGTCAAAGGGACAGAACATTCGTGTCCGACCGAACACAGATACCTAGGTAGAATTCACCGCGCAAAGGATCACGCCCGCCTCACCTTTTGCAGGGCGACGTCGAGACGGTCGCTCCTGGAGCACCTCATTGGTGGAAGATCGCCAATCCTGAAAGACGAGTCTCGATTCAATGGTCTGATCGAAAAGGAAGGATCGGCTCTCAAATCGTTGCCTCACGTCGTCGTAGTCGTCGAGGCGGGTGCGGGCGCGCGGGCGGGCGCGGCGGTGCGGGCGCGCGCACGGGCAGAAGCCGCGGCACGCCAGCCGCACGGGCCGCGCGCCGCGCCGCACGCAGTTGTGCAGGTCGAGCCGGCACAGCGACGAGTACGTTCGGTTGTCGGAGCCGCACAGAAACTGTGCGCGCGTGCGCGCGGGGCAGCCCACGCAACTGCGAGCCGAAACGTGTTCGTGAACGAGGGTCGAGGACTGGAGGCGCCGGCGACTCGCAACCGAGCGGCGAGTTCCTACCGGTTAGGCTTGACATCGTCGGCGTCGAGGTCGGCGTCGGCATCGGCGTCGGCGTCGGCGTCGCGCGCGGCGCCCTCGTAGAACACGTCGTCGTCTCGCTCCCACTCCCGACCCTCCGCGTCCCAGCCGCCGCCTGCGCCCGCCGCCACAATAATATCGCTGAAAAATTTGCACAGATTAGATAATACTTCTTACGACCGCCCTGGTATCCCAAAGATACCTATGAGACGATTTTTGTGAATATTTCATACAATAATTTATGTATTTACCCTTTGCGAAGAATGTCTTTTTTAGTAGCGCAGAGCGCGGTGAAGGCATCCCTGAGCACGCATACCTCGCGCTTCTTGCACACGAGCGAGCGGCACAGCGAGTCTGTAAGCAACCGTGCGATCCACTTTACTAGCGCACCGAGTCTACGTTGTTAAATTTTGTAGGAGCAGCAAGCATGTAGGTACTGACTGTGCGGGTCGTAGACGTAGCGGCGCTGTCGGCGGGAGTGCGCGCCCGCCGCTGCAACCGCCGAATCCTGAAATACAACAATTCATGTACCTAGCTAAGTATAATATTTTGTATGCCACCAGTCATCCAACTCTTGTTTTCTAGATAACTATGTAAAACTCTAGTCGCTTCGTACAGGGCTTAATAAGAGTTTTGATCATCAAGACGCAATCGATTAATCGAATATTTCTATATCACAGGGGCACCTCACAGGAAATATTTACTTATATTTATTTATGTATCGGCCTCTGTATTTTGAGGATTCCATTTTAGAAATTATTATGCGATAGGATCACTTAGATATAAGAAGGTACTTACGGATGTATGGCAACTTAATCTATTATTATTATCCTATGTATGATCACAGTTTACACTTCTTCTCTGATTATAGATAAATGATAACTAAATAATGCCCTTTACACTTTTAGATGTAGATAAGTACAGATGACTAGTGCGTTGAAACAGGGCACCTACTTCGATGACTCTGACTTATCTACTAGCGAAGCCTTGCTTATCTATGTTTATTGGTAGTTAACATTTAAAACGGAAAGTAGTCGTACAGAAGTCATTCATGTCATGAGTTCTCTATGTGTGCATTTGTTACTAACCAGGCACAATTTTCGCGCTCGAAGCAATAACGCAAAAAAATATATAAATAAGAATGCTTCCAATATGAATGTCGTCCCAAGACGAATGAAATCAATAAATCAGGCACACACACAATAAGTCGCATTATTGAGTATGTGAACTATGTTTCGTTATTGATACTCAGTTTATGTGCACTAAAGCCTTGCGTTGCGCCTTCGGCGACGTCTCGACGACAGTTTAACACGAGCGCCTCGGACATAGTGTGATCTCATCGTGAAACGTAAGTGACTGTCGACAGCTTCGGGAGAACACATTAAAAAGAATATCCCGACCGGTCGCTGTGAGGCTTCGCGCGGGGCTCACCGTGTCGTCGTCAAACTCGAAGTCCTGGTCGGCGCGCCGGCCCGCGGCCGCCGCCAGCGCCAGCAGCGTCGCCGCCGTCGCTGCCCACACGAGCGAGCGCATCGTGTCGATTCCGTCGGGCCACTGCCGCCGCGGAGCCCGCGCGCGCACTATGCGCCGGCCGGGCCGCCCGCCACCCTCCGCGCTCCCGCCTGCGATGAGCCACCCGCCGCCGCTCCCGGAGTACCCGCCGCCGGAAATCCTCTCTGAGGAAGATCTTTCGGCCGTCTAGCCGTCTGATAGAACCAAGTAATGACCCATCTGTGATATCCACAAAGGTGTCACTTGCTGCTTGCGAACAGGAGTCGAATAATCGCTTACCTGCTGTCATTACACATAGTTCGATTTCGATTCCCACCCGGATCAAAAAGTGTTACGTTATCGTTACGTGTTAGTTGTCATCTCTTAACAAAGGTATAAAGTAGTTCACATATGTTTTTTTTTTTTTTATTACATTATAGGCAAGTATTTGATCTCGATCTCACCTGCTGGTAAGTGATGATGAGATCTACGATGGAGCATACTTGCCTAGGTAGGAAGGCGGCAGTAGATCGAGACGCTACATTCACTAGAAATGTGCGTGTGTTCCTCCCTCCCTTCGTGAGCAGGTTTTTTTTTATCTGAATACCTAATTTCGTTTGAAAGCGTCAAACCGCTGTAAGTGTTCCCAAAATATGTATAGCAACGCTGATATTGTATTATATGAGTACCTTTCAAAGTTCAACGGAATGGGGGCGATCTCAGCAACTCTCAGACAAAGGCAAAATAAGAAGAGGTCGTTCTCGAATTCATCCTGGCGGGAATCGAACCCGCACCCATCCGGTGCAGTGACCGAGCGGGCTTCCTTCACTCAAACTACTAGCCGAAGCGGTACCTACTTAGGTAACGCTAAGCCCGGGCGGTATGACTTCCTGCTACCTAACCTGACGTGCGAGTTGGCGAGGCGCGCGATAACATAACATAAAGCACAGCTAGGTACGGTGTTCAAATATATTTGATTTTTAAACTCAAAAGGTGTATGTGTAGGCGCCCAGTGTGTCTGTTCTGTGTCAGTCATGGTGTGTTTACATATTCTTTGCTGCGCTCGAGCCGACATCCGGTACACTAGAGGCGGCGGAGGCTCTCCCGCCCGCTCCCCGCGCCCCTCCTGCACACACAGCAGCCTTCGCACAGAGCTTCGTTCGTTATCACCCCTCTGCATTTTGAACATTCACGAATTAGATTGTAACTCGATTAGTAGATATATACGATTACTTAAGCGTTAGTCCTACCTACTTCGCGTAGATAAGTTTACCTCATATTTTCAGCGTCCAAGGCTCTGTCTTACCTATTGCGGTTTTGATACTGAGAAACAGGAATTGTATGGTGGTTCCAGGCTCGCGTAAAGGTGTGCGCGGACCGGTCTGTACGAGCGGCCGCGGCGCGCTGCGGGCGGTTCGTGGCGCAGGTACGCGAACTGCGCTCGCTCGTTGTCGATACTTATGATTACTTACAGTAGGGGGAATTTCATAATATTGGCAATATGTTAAACGATGCTTCTACATGAAATACCTACCTTGCAAAAGATAATCGGAGATTAGGCGTTTTCGACCCATTACGTAACCTCCTTGTCTTGCCGGACGATGTTACGGGCCAAATTATATAGCCAATTAGTCGTCGAGTATACGTACTTGCAAGTATATTTATCTTGACGATTATGATCTGCCCCTCTACGATATCTGACCCTGAGTGTCGTGATTTCGGTGATGGGCTGGGCTGCAGTTAACCATGTTCATGGATAATCCTACTTCCAGGCTTGCTGTGCCACTTAGAATTAGAGCATTTATAGGAGTTAAACTATGTGCGAAAAAAGCACTGGCACATCACCGGCGAAGCAGTTATTTACGTTCAGTCCCAGACACTGCCAGGAATAAGGGGTTTTAATGCAGAACCATATATTTGATCTAGGTAGTTTGACATATTTGACCTAGGTAGTTTCACATATTAACGTAAAAAAATAATTTACTATACTTTAGGGCGGGGAAGATTCTGCCTCACTCACTCGTTAAGTAATTTTGTTTTCTTCACTCACCTCTCATGTGGAATGTGGACTACCGATGATGATGTTTAAAATGATATGTAATTCTTCAGAATGTTTTTTATAGTATACTCTACCTAAGTATACTCAAAAGTATTTACGCTTGATTGAAAATAACAAGCTAGAAAGCATGAATTGAAGGTAAAGGCCGAAGTGGCCCCAACATCCAATACAGTACAAGAGCATGGCGCCGCGCTGCCGCCGCCAGGCTCTCCGCAGACAGTGGTCGGAGCCGGCGGCGGCGGCGGCGGCGGCGGGCATCGATCGCTCCCGGCCCGTGCATGACTCGCGCCGCGGCCGATGCGGCGCCCGCCGCCGCCCCTCTGCATCTACCCACCGCCAGCTCTCAATAACAACCACACATACATATAGGTCGCGTCAAATAAAATCAGCAACAATGACGGCTCCGAGTATACCTAATTGTGTACATTCTTATTTTATTTCATGCGACCTGTAATTGTATTGTGAAGCAGTAGGATGCGGCGCGAGCGTGCGCGAATGATAACGCCAAATATGTAACCAACACTTTATTCAAGTATTATTAAATATACATTACACTTAGAGCAGACAATAAATATTTACGATGTAGGTACATTATGCACATGCGGTTATCTACAGCTCACTAGAAATAGGTACTTATTACAGGTTTATTTATGGGGTATAATGATGTTCCAGACCAGATATATTTATATGAGCATTCGTCAAACTAGAGAACTATGCTTCACGAAGTTATGTCAAGTCGTCAGCATCATGAAATGAAAAGTTCAAAATATCTCGATGTAACTTATGATTCCGGAACATATAGCACTTTCCTCTCACCTGAATAATAATTAATGACAACACATACAACCTTACGCCCCTGTTCAATACCACCATACAATGTTTACAATCCTTTCGACATGACCTCGACCCGCGAGTTCACCGCGCGTCCCCCCCCCCCCGCGCCCCGCCGCCGCTCGCAGCCCTCGCCTCCAGCCGCTCACAGGTTGGAGATGTAATGCCATTTATCCACTGCAATATTATAAATGCTCTAAAACTGTCAGACGTCCTCGGGTCCGGCGCCCGACAGAGTAGGACAGGTAATAAGACAAATGGCAGCTGCCTGTCCTCCTACGTTTGTCCCTCTTTGTCAAGCGGTCGAGTCGGAGCGTCCGATAGGGACAAAATAGGTAACAACAAATAATATATTCAACTACATTACATGTTGTATTACATGTTCTATTATAATCAGCCCAGACGATTTTATCATGCAGATTTT
Organism: Pheosia tremula; assembly: GCA_905333125.1. Lineage (NCBI taxonomy): Eukaryota > Metazoa > Arthropoda > Insecta > Lepidoptera > Notodontidae > Pheosia > Pheosia tremula. The sequence goes on along the minus strand of HG995405.1, from coordinate 43,755 downwards.
ATGGCTATCCTGCAGGAACCCAACCAATCTCTCGGGATCAAAAAGTATGTGTACCTGGCTCAGAAGCTATCACCACACTAAGTTTCATCAAAATCCGGTCAGTAATTTCCGTCTATTAATTTACAGAGCGCGACCACCGTCCGCAGAACCGTGTTGCGATAATTATTATGTCAGTATATAGATGATCTAGAGTAGAAACATGCAAATTTTTTGGGTTATTAACTTTTTTGTGCCAAATGTAATAAGTGAGCATTTTGCACCATTGTCGACAATCAACATAATTCATCAGAATTTTGTAACCCTGTGATCAGAGACGGAATGGTTGTGAGGTGTAGTGTGGTGTAGTGCGGTGTAGTGCGGTGTAGTGCGGTGTAGTGCGGTGTAGTGCGGTGTAGTGCGGTGCAGTGCGGTGTAGTGCGGTGTAGTGCGGCGTACTGACCGTGCAGCGGGACGGGCTGCGGCAGGCCGCGCGGCGGCGCGCGCGCCAGCACGCCGCCCGCCTGCGCGCGCTCCACGCGCGTCGGGCTGCCCTCCACGCACACGTTCATCCTGCGCGACATTATACACTCATACCATACATAAACATTAAACAAACTACCCAAATTATAGGTAGGAGATACTATGTAACCGCTAATACGTGGCGGGTAGCGAGGATCTCGCAACTCACTTGCTGATGTCGGTGGAGTCCGGCACCTCGCCGGCGACCAGCGAGCGCCAGAACTCGTGGACCTGCAAACGAACACGATCGGTTAGTTCCTTCGCGCCAATTCGTGCAGGTCGGGCGCGCCCGTCTCCGCTGGCTCACCTCGTCGATGACCTTGTGGGCGAACTCGGCGTCCTTGGCCTCGCCGTCGAAGGCGAACTGGTTGACGGGCTTGCCGTCGGGCACCTTGTAGAGGCGGAACCACTCGACGGTGGCGCGCAGCAGGCCCGGGTACAGCTTCTCCACGTCGGCCACGTCGTGCAGGCGGTCCGCGTCGGGGTCGCGCGCGTCCACGGCGATGAGCTTCCAGTCCGTCTCGCCCTCGTCGATGAGCGCCAGCGTGCCGAGCACCTTGACGGGGTACACGTCGCCGCGCGCCGCCACGCGCGTGCCGATCTCGATCACGTCGATGGGGTCGTTGTCGCCGCGCGCCTGCGTGCCCGCGTCCACGTGGTGCGGGTTCTCCCACGTCTGCGGCAGCGCGCCGTAGTTCCAGATGTAGCCGCGGTGCGGGAACACGTTGCACACGAAGCGCAGCGAGCCCTTCTTCACGTCCTGCTTGATGGGGTTGAGCGGCTCGCCGAGGCTGATCTCCATCTTGGCGTTGGTCCAGCGCGGAACCTCCACCACCATGTTGACGAGCCGCCGCGCCTTGTCCGCCCACAGCGGGATGTCGTGCAGCGGCGAGATCGGCCCGCTCTCATCCTCTGCGGATAATCAACGACACGCAACACTTTAGCTTATTATGATACAAAGTATACCTAATGCAACATCTGACTGACTGTTTGATGACAAATATTTCCTCTACCCTAGCTTGCATGTATGTAATAAATAGGTTGTTTTCACTGACACTGCAATGCACTAACAACTACAGTATATTGATGCAGGTTTCATTGTGACACAAAGCCCCAAAATTACCGTATTTAAGGGGGATGCTCAGGGTCAGGGCGCGAAATTCAAAATGTTAATGGTTTTTATTTTTTTACGAACAATTTGGACAACTTGACGATGTAATTTAGTGTTTTGCGATATTAGCATTCTGCATTGGATGTCTCGATGTAATAAGTTTGCTTAAAAAAATACCTAAAGCGATACAACAACATAAAGTTAGTAAAAGTCGCGCCCTGACCCTGAGCTTCCACCTTAATAGGTCCATGATTAATAATATTCATAATACAAATTACCAAGTGTTATTTCAAAATGTCAACATAATCTGATCAGATTCAAATAATCACCAATGATTTTATCTACTATCAACATTTATTGTAATACTTATTTGTTCTTTTAGATTCAAGGTCGTGGCATTCATTATGATTGCATGTGAATAAGGAATCAAATGTTACACAATATACATTTACATTTTTATTCTTAATACTCTAGCTAGATGAAACACATAACTACTAATTGTAGCTTTTGTATAAATACATTTTTTTTAAACACCCACACAAATTGTTGTCCTGATATAGATATATCAGGACAACAATTTGTGTGGAATAGGTCGAGATAGATATCTCGACCTATTTACAACCATGTATATTAACCTAAATCTTTGGATCCGTATTATGTACATAATTAATTATAATATATTAATGTCCCACTTTGAATGCCCTTTTTTAATGTCCCACTGCTAGGCATGGGCCTTCACTCAATGGGATAAAGATTAGACCATAGTCCACCACGCTGGCCCAGTGTGGGTAGGCGGACTTCACACATCTTTTGAGAGGTTCTCTCAGACATGCAGGTTTCTTCACTATGTTTTCCTTCACCGTTTACCAAGTGATAATCATGGTAGAAAATGAGATTCGCACATGAAATCTCAGAGGTGCGAGCCGGTGTTTGAACCTGCATTCATTATTAAAATTAGGTTGATTTCAAAATGCACTCAACAAATCTCCACCGCCCTCAGACGAGAGGGTGCCCAAAACCTTGGCAGCATTGCCACGTTGAATGGCAATACTGATGTGTTGGCCATAATATGCACCAGCGTTCTGGTCACCACATTTACAACTAGTGAATTGTACAATGGGAAAAATATATCTGACTGTGTCATTGCTTTATTTTGCTTATGCTCAAGAGACCATATATATCAACATTCACAAAGTTGTTCAAAAACAGAATCTAAGCACAATATTAAACTTTGTTAAGTTATGGACCCACAACATTAGGGCCAATAATATTTATTTTACAATAATTGTGTACTACTACAGATACATATACATACAATGAGTTTCTACAATGTTCGTTCATAGGCATTGTCACCTTACTTCAGAAGCAATCCAATAAGTGAAAGTATACAAGCTAGTCAGGGCAGGCATTTGCATGTTCCACAAAAATACCCCGTGCAGCTATACCTACATATATTTGGTAAAAACTATATATAGCCTTGAACTATACAAGTCTCAGCATATATTGTGAATGTAAGTTAAATGGTGAAACATAATTTTATTCAGTTGTCACAACTCTTTGGCCTTATGACAAAGAATCAGAAAGTGAAAGGTGTTAATTTCAGTCAGCCGTTCTAATTCATTAGATAAACAATTATTAAATTAATATATGCTAGTTTAAAAAAAAAACAACTGCTAGTTATAGATGAGTAGGTACCTATTCACATAAAAATGATTACCCTATAGTGAATTTCCAGGTTCAAGGTTACTTAATCACTTTATTATAGGTTATAATTTGGAAGTAGTGTACGTCAGTGCCTCGACGTTTCAGGATATAGCTAGATGCATAAATAGATCAAAGTCCACTTGTAAGTTATCGGAAAACAGATAAGATTTGTTTAAGAACACTCCAAAGGCACTCGACTTTCTGACGACAGCACACTTGGCGAGTCAAGGCGAACCATAGTGACCCGTGTTATCAATACTTTGGAAAATACTCACTGAAATATATCCGATAGTCGGGTGCGTAGGGTGAACCTCTCTCCTCGGCGATGTACATCTTCCTGGCGCTGTTACTTTTGATAGACGCACTAGCCGCACTACTGCCGCAGTCCCGCGCACCGCTGCGAGTGCCTGCCACGAACGACAACCGTCTCAATGTCGACAAACAAACCGGAACCGTTACAGCGGTAACGCAACGTGTTATTGACATTTTTTGAGCCAAGCCAAGTATTTGACATTGACAGGCAATTTTCTTTGTAATTTTTAAGTATTTTATTATGTTGTTTTCTTATGTGTAATAGACTTGAGTAATAGCCCTTTTATTTCACTTTTTCATTTTAATGTAGTCACGCGCTTTAGGAACCCTTTAAGCTTACAAAAATGAAGTGTTTTAATTAGATTGAAAGAGTCAGGTTTGACTTATGGCTACCCTTTAGATTAGGCTAAGTTATACACAAAACCCGATCAAACCCATTCGAAGGGCTTCCCATATAACTCACACCGCACAGCAGAAGGGTCTTTTGGTGGGAAGTTGAATCGTGAAGTTGTCAATATTGTTTTATTTTCCAAATAGTGTTTCTTTGATAATGTGTCCCATTATGGATATATCGTGTTCATTATCGAGCACGAGTGAAGTAAATTGAAATAAATTAGTATAACAAAGTTTTACTGATAGGAAGTAGGGGATTCATTTTACCATAATTATCGTCATCAATATCACCATTATCATGAGGGGCATTTAAAAATGATGCTGAAATAGTTTACTTGAAACTGGCAGTAATGGCACAATTTTGTATCCGATTGCCAACAAAAAAAGAAAATGAATTCTTTGACAATTAATAATGGTGGGACTTTTTGGCGGGAAACTGAAAACTCATGGCGTCAGTTATATTTTAGTTTCTAAAACTAGTGTTCCTGTGAGTTATAGTGAGTGATATAAGTGGAATATTAACCATTATGAGTTCGGTAAAGTGCACAAGTGTAAGTAATTGAAACAGAGTGACGAAACATGGCTTTTCAATTTCACACAAAAAATCCATGAAAAATCTTTCAGTAAAGTATCCATCACTTTACTGATTGAGGGATGGGGGGGGGTATTTTACTTGGGCCTAGCCTTTGGGCCTGTGCATATCCTCAAAAACAGAAAAATATTATATTACTTGACACTGGCAAAATACCTATGGTGATGCCAAATTAAAAAAAAAAAGAAAGAAAAACCATTGACATTTTGAATTTCGCGCCCTGACCTGAGCTTCCCCCTTAACGAATACAACTCGCCAATTTTTTGACGATAGTTGTTTAATGCTGTATTAGCGGTCAGTGTGCCCTTGTAGTTAGGATAAATAGTCTAATAGAAATAGGATTTCCGTTGACCATCGCAACCAGTGTGACCGTTTTTAGTATATTCAGTACCAAATTGGTATAATTTAGGCTCCGTAAAACGAATTTAGTATTTTTTTGGTATCCTTTCATATTCTGGTATTTTTTTGGTACATTTTTAAACTTTCAACATTTTTAAACACATTATTGATATATTTTTGGGTTGGGCGGGCAACACTAATTTCCATTCGTTCGTAGATGGTGGAAAATTACGGCAGACCAGTGTTTGCAGCTAAAATACCCATGCAATGGGGATGTGTAACGTAAAAAAAAAAAAGAGTCATTCTTCCAAACAGAAGTAGCAGAATGACCTTTTTTTTTTTTTTTTACGTTGCGCATCCCTGCTCTTCCAAACGAAGCAACAGAATGACCTTTTTTTTTTTTTTACGTTGCGCATTCCAAACAGAAGCAGCAGAATGACCTTTTTTTTTTTTTTACGTTACGCGTATCCCAATGCAATGTTGCAGTAATATTTTGCTAAATCAAGTGTTCATTATAGAAATATGGACACGGACGAAATTACGGTAGAATATGTCACCGTAATAACATGTCTACGGTAGGTGGTAGATCTACAAAAATTACGGTAGATCTACCGTAATTACGGCATGGTTGGAGACACTGCATCGAGACATCCAATGCAGAATGCCAATATCGCGAAAAACTAAATTACATCTTAAAGATGTCCAAATTTTTGGTAAAAAAATAAAAACCATTGACATTTTGAATTTTGCGCCCTGACCATCGCTTCCACCTTAAGCAAGGTCTAAGTGAAGGGAGTGTAAGTTGTGTCTCATACTCATATGACCCATCGTAAGATATGGTAAAAAATAATCCGTCGAATACTGACTAATTGTAATAAAACTTATTGTAAATATTTATTATTATTTTAATATTTCTGTATAATGAAGGTTAAATTTAATAAAATTAATGGTAAAATTAAAAAAGTTACCGTTAATAAGTGTTTTAATTCAATTTATCCTCATCTACTTTTAATTTTTATTTTAATATATTTTTAGTATAATTCAGCATGTGTTTTGGTATTATTTAGTACTGGCACCTTGTAGTTTTAGTAGATCGCCATTTTTTAAAACGGTCACACTGATCGCAACCCAGTTCGATTAGACGAGTGGTCCGTGTGCAAGTAGTTCCGTCGAATAGTGACTCCGAGTACTCCGACGCACTGCAGGCCTATTGCCTACAGTGTTATTTACTGAAGAAGGTGTGGCGCCCTTTCTGCCACCATTTATTTGGTGTGGCAACATTTTGTATACAGAGGAAAATTGAATAGAGATGTGGCAGCACATACAAATCGGGAGATTACAAAAACAGACGTGATTTATGTGATCTTTCAAATTACGTACCTTAGTAATAATCTGTGACTGTGTATTGAAATGATGTTGGTGAAAATAAAAGCGAAGTGATTTAATTGAGTCGTATTAATACCACCGGGACCAAAAAGGCTTCAGGCAAATTGTTCAACGAGTTGCGCCGCTAAGCGCGACTGCGCTTGCGATGGCTGCCTGCGCCCGGTGTCGTTTTCGTGACAGCTTCCACGGGAGAAGCTCTGCTCGGGGGTAGGCTTCCGCATGCATCGCGACTTTTAGTGCTACAGCAGCGGACAGTTAGTAAATGAAGTGTATGCAGTGTAGTTTTAATGATCCTTGATGCTGTGGCTAATCCCTATCCTCAATGAACATTCGTACTTTATCAAGTTTTTATTCAGTGAAATTTTGAAAACACCTGAGCTTTACGTGTAAGTAGTGCCATCTAGTAACGAGTTGCAGAACTCAAGATAGCGCGTTCCAGGCACGTAAGTACATATTACACAAATTGACAAATAGTAGTGCATTTATTCACAATATTATGTACAATAGGTATGTACTTCTATGTATGTATATTTACACACAAAAAACACAACTAAAAGATATTTACTGATGAAAAAAAAAAAGTTACGTTTTGTACTTTTTTTTTTTTTTTTTTTTTTTCACCTGAAGGAAAATAAACGTTTGCATTACAGTACCGTGTGGAAAGGATGCTTTGCATTTAATTGTATTTTATATTTTCGCATGTTTTTTTTTTTTTAATATTTACTGAACTAGCCGAACTGTTACCCGCAACTTACTCCGCGTGGTATTTAACAAAGACTTAACC